>JADMLD010001063.1:0-2469309 GCA_017589585.1 Phylloscopus whistleri
TTTTCAATTTTTAAAAAGTTTTCCATTAAAATAGGAAGTCAAATTTACTTAATTCTGTGTTTAGAAATGAGTGATCTGGTTTGGGCTGGTAATAAGGAATCCTGATTCAAACCTTTCCTTTCACCACCTGAAAGTTAACACTGAGAGGTGTGTAGTAATATAGTTGGTACTAAATATTCTCATGGCATCTCATGGAAGGGAAGTGTCTGGTGCCTCACTCTTGTGGTACAAGTTCCTCTGTGGCACACTGAAATGACATCCAGTAGCTGGGGTGGGCGCAGGAGCAGTGAAGCAGCATCAAATCTGAAATATACAGATGAGCTAGAGAAGCTTGTGCCATCACAGGCATGAATAAAAGGAGATGTCATGGACAGGGTTGCCTATCTGGCAATCTCTAATTAGCTCACATAAAGCTGGGAGTGCATGTCACTTGATCACACACTTGCCCCCCTCATTTTCAGTCAGATAAGTCAGTCAGTCTTCACTTCCTCTCCTGAAACGTGTAACATTTGTCCCTGGAACAATCTACCTGGCACCTGGGGGTGTGAGGTGTTCACTGCTGTAGAACAGGATTCTTTATGGGCTGTATTAACTGGAGGTTACATGTGACTGAGTGGGAGAGGAGAGGAGAGGAGAGGAGAGGAGAGGAGAGGAGAGGAGAGGAGAGGAGAGGAGAGGAGAGGAGAGGAGAGGAGAGGAGAGGAGAGGAGAGGAGAGGAGAACTTTGGCAATATACCTCCCGCAGCTATTCAGGGCTGTGGGTCAGTTAATGGAGCGTCTTGGATTTTATACTTCAGTGTCTTGCCTTTAGGAGTCTGTAGATGTGTTTTCCGTCTGCTCACCTCTGAGTGAATGCCTGTGTTTTTCCAGATGATGAGTTTTAAACAGATGCTGTTTTTAGTTTTCCTGCTGCTTGTTGGACTGTTGCTGCAGAGGCGATCTCCGGTTGTCTCCTTCCCATATGCTCCTCTTGAATGCTGGCCTCCACAGTTTGGAAGGCAACACGGGGGAGGCAGGCAGTGGTGCAGATGCTGAGGGATCCTGCTTTATCAAGCTTTCCCTTAAAGGATATCTTCGCTTCAGCCTTTACCTTTGTCTGCTGATTTCCCTTCTTCTTATCCCTTAAAATCCCTTCCCTTGTGGACAAACAAGGTGTCTCCTGAGCAAAGATGTCATCTTTTCACCCCAGAACTGGCCACTGGAATAAACTCCATTTGCTGTGGGTCTGCCCCATGCTCAGCTTGCTTACATAGTGAGTGGGAACAGCTCTCTTTGACTGCAAGTCAGACTCTTCTTCTAAATACCATATTTAATATCTCTTTCACTTCTGGACTACTGCTGAAACAAGAAAAACACTTGAAGGATTGGGAAAGTGCCACTTCTACTGAAAACTCAGTTTTAGGTTTGGAGCCTGCGGTTGTGTCAGGGAGGGCTGGTTAAACACAGCTCTCTACCTGTTTATTTGTTGCAGAGTTCTTGAACCAAGCTGTGAAGTCTCAAAAATGTGGTGGATTTGGGTTCATATTCTGTGGGTGCAGTACCTGGCATACTTCAATTTTCTCAAATTGCTACTGGAAGTGACACTTATCCTGTCAACTCCATGTCAAGAACACCACAGGCATGGACTGGAGTTAATTTGTTTCTATTATTTTAAGCAGAAAGGCCTCCAAACTTCTTGACATCAACTCCAAACCAAAAGCTATTAGTCTCAAAACTAATAGAAACCCAGGTGTAGGCTCTGTTACATTTTAGAGCAGCTAACACTTTGCTGTACTTCTAGCACAAAGTATTTACTTGTTGTTCTATTCTCTGCTGACTCAAACCATTTTGAAATTTGCAGAAGAAAAAAGTAGTGATCATGAGGTTCATGTGTATGCTTGGGTACTTGCATGTACTGGGCAGGAAAAAGCAAGTGAGGAACAAGTAAATTATAACATCTGTAGGGCAAAAGTTGAACTGACCACCTGCATTAATTTGTCCACGTGTGAATGGATATACAGTGAAAAAATCAGCAGATATGTTGAGACAATAGACTGCAGCAGCAGCCAAAAAAGCAGTTGAAGAGTTTCATGGTCATAATTTTTCTCTAAAAAATATCTAGAGACTCATTAATTTCCAGTGAAATCCTTATGATCTGCTTTTTAAAACATCCCCAAATGGAAATTTATTATCATATGGATGATTGCAAAACTTCCAAAGGAGTCACTCAAATAAGTTAGGTAAACATTTGTCATGCCAAAGAAGAAACAAAACACAACACATATGCAGAGAAAAAGAAACACCTTCTGGCAGTCGTATTTATTCTCACTCATATTTTTAAATTAACACAGAATGAAAATGAAAACAAAAATATATTCCCTTCAGTGAGGCACAGTCTTTGTTTTACTAACACTTTTTTTGGGGTTTTGTATGGAGAAATGCCAGAAAAATAGAGGTAAGATCTAATATCTTTATTTTCCAGCTTTGAACAACTGAAATTAGACCATCTACAACGTGGGCAAGAGCTGTTACTGTTTGGTTATTCTGCTTGACTTTATAAATGCTTCAACAATTTGTCTTTGTGATAGGAGCTCTGAGATGAAATGCTTCATATCACCTGTGTTCCCAAGGGCATTTTTAGGACTCGTAGTTTACTACAGCATCTCCTTTTCCTCTGCTTGAGAATGCATATGGGAAGGTTTCTATTTTAGAAACAAAACCACACCCGAAACACAGTGGTGTACTTTTCATACGGGAATAAAAATATCTGGGTCCTGCAATGTTTGGCACAGTCCTACTACAGGAATCATGAAAGGACCAGAGAACACGTCTTAGGAGGATGGCTGAGAGAGCTGGGTTTGCTCATTCTCAAGAAGAGAGGGCTCAGGGGAGACCTCAGTGCCCCCTAAAATTCCCTGAAAGGAGGTTGTAGCCAGGTGGGGGCTATGCCTACAATGACAGGACTGGAGGAAGTGGCCTTAAGTTGGGACAGGGCAGATTCAGATTAGATACAAGATAACTTTTTTTCAGCATTAGGTTGGTGAAATCAGGGATTGGAATAGGTTACCCAGGGAGGTGGTGAAGCCACCATTCCTGGAAGTGTTCAAGAGAGATACAAATCCAGTGCTGGATGATGTGGTTTAGGGGTTGCAGTGGTAGTGTTGGGTGAATGGCTAGACTGGATGATCTTGAGAGTCTCTTCCAACCTTTACACTTCAATGATTCTGTGAATGGCTTTGAAAATTTACAAAAGTGAATAAACTGCTATAAAAAAATAGTGCTCACAGTCTGAAATAGGTCCTCCTCATCCTCTGAATTGACTGCTTGTTAAGTGATGCAGATGTATTAGAAGCACAGGAAGGCTTTGCTGTCTGTGTTTAATATAAGAAGGAAGGAGTATATATTACAAGACTGAATTGTGGAGTTTAAAAATCATAATTAAAATTTTGTTATTCTTGGTTTGGTTTATTTGAATAAAACTTATTTCTGGTTTACTGGGTTATAAATATGTATTTTAGGCTAGCCCCTTTACTGTGTTTTCAGCTTTTCCAGGTTTCCCTAGCAACATCTTCTCAGTAAGTTTCAATATTTTCAGTCTAGTTTTCATCTGTTTTAATCCTTACACAGATCTATTCTACATAAATATTGAGGACAGAAACTTGCCAGTATTGTGGTACATCAAGTCTGGTATTCTGATGCTGGCATTGACCAGCAGGAGAGGATATGCAGAAGGAGCAAATTTCTGCAGTAGCAAGAAATCTGGCTTTCATATCATGATGATCTTGTCACAATTTCTGATAGTTTCTGCTAAGCCTTCTTGCCCTGGTGAACGATTATCCCTTGAACGGAAAAATCTGGGAAAAATACTTTACTGTATTTTGGTGCTTGGGACACCTTCTGTCCCTTTCTGGTTATTGCATTGGTGGAACTGTTGAGTGCTTCATGTTCAATGGCTGGTTTGGAGCTTTTCTTCTTCACTCTTGGTTAGGCCAATAGAGTGAAGACGAAGTAAAGAAAGAAATTGAGTTTGAGACATGCCACAGAAGGCTACATTCGGTGTAATAGTTTTCCTTGGTCTTTGTTTCTATGCATTGTCAGGTTTATATCTCTTTTGTCTTTGGCTTTCCTGGTGGCTTGGTTTCTGAAGTTACTGTTCTGTAGGAGATTGATTGCCACACCACAAGCTTATTTGGATGAATAAGTAACCAGATTACATCAATTTTTGCTCATTTAGCATTTCAACAGCATATCAATATATCATGTAGAACCTAGAAACAGAAGTAATTTGTAAATAATTGTTCTTTTTTCTTCCCCCCTGCCCCCTGCTTTTGTTTCTGGAAAGCAGGATCAGCAGAAGTCATCATTCACCTCAACCCTGTCAAGTGAAGCATCTTGTTCTCTCTCCTCTCCTGAAAGCACTTTCAACTCCCAAGAATCATCGTCCTCCTTGGCATCCAAAGTGGTTTCTGAGAGGCAGTCCTGGCTTGACCTGGTTACCAGCTCTGCCACAGAAGAGGGTGATCAGCCTTTAACATTCTGTGTACAGATTCATTCTGATGAGCTACCAGAAGTGGTCTGTGGAGATGCAGCAGAAGGCCAGGAAGTCCAGCTTTCCGAACCCAATGGTGGATCCCAAACCTCTTACTTAAGTGCAGATACACATTGTCTAGCTGTGCCAGATGCAACAGGACAGCATTCACCAGCCAAAGGTGAGCTAACAAGAGAGGAGATTTTTGCTGCAGAGCCATACAATATAAGAGTTACGTGTTTCCTTAACTTCCTTTCCCCTTCCTTCCTCTATATTCTTCATTGAAGAGTTTTTCAGTGGCACATCTTTTATAACATTTAATTAACTGCACATTAAATATATAACTGAGTATCTAGTTGGTAGGTACCTTTACAATTTTTCTCAAATTGTATCTTTTAGGTCATAACCTCTGTATATAAATTTAACATAGTCATAATTTTATTAACAGTCCTTATTTCAATGCAGATATCTTTTATCTGTTAGGATCAAAATCTTAACAATTCATCACAGAATGGACACTGTAACAAAACTGTAATATGTAGGGAACAGTGTATATGGGGTTAAGTTAGTCCAATTTTACAAATACGTGCTGTTGCATTTACTCAAAGTACATACTCCTTATTTGCTTCATTAAGCTTCATTGTAATCAAGAGAAAACGACTGAAATCCTGAATCAGAAAGTCTATTAAGACTGGATTTTGTTTAAGCAAATAGGAATCTGCACAGTATCTTCCTGCTGAAATGTACTGCTAATTGAAAAAGGTGGCATGGTTCCAGAATTTGGTCATTGTTACTGTTCATAACTCCCCTGTGTAGTGAGGAAATATCTCCTGCCTTTTGAGCAAAGCTGCTTCTTTCTGAATTAAAAGCAGTTGAAGCCTAAGAGTTGTTCCTGGCATGCAATTATTCTGCATAGAGGGGTAATACATAAGGGAACAACAACATTCCTGTGCCTCAGCTCTTTCCATGATTCCAAGTCCCTGTAAAGATTTGAAGTGAGTACTTTGTTGCTGAAAGAGAAGGGTTGTCTCAGCACAATACAAAAAAAAAAAAAAAAAAAAGTGCATCTAAGAGCTTAGGCTGAAAGTATTGCAGCAGTGGAAAGAAACAGCACTGGAGTTGTTGGGAACTCAGGGTATTTCTTTGTAGGTGAACTTGACACTGAAAGATGATACTATGAGGCACATTAGTTACCTTGTCAGTCCCCTTACCTCTTCAAATATCAGCACTTAGAAAACTGGCACCCCTTTATGTTGTCATACCTTTTCTGATTTTACACAAAAAAAAGAGACGTTAAGAAAAGTACAGTTTTCATCAAAAGTGAAAATTAACTCGGTGTTTTATGCTTACTTACCTTATCCATTTTGTAGGCTTTTCTGCTAGAAAATTCTGCAGCAATGAAGATCAGAAAGAATTAAAATCCAGAGTGAGCATATGTGCAGTTTCTATGTATTGGAATAGAGTGCTGTGCTTTGAGTTACTGTGGAATCTAAGTCCCCTAATTCTGGCTTTTGTTCAGTCTCAAGAGGAGGGGGCTCAGGGGAGACCCCAGTGTTACTTTATAATTGTAGAGGGCACTGAAAAGGCTGGGGCTGGCAGAAGTGGAGTCTCTAATGAAAATGTCACACAGACATATTTAATATATTGTTTTCTGTAATTTTACCTTCTGGGTTAAATTTGATAAAGTAATGTCTTTGGAAAACAGTACTAAGGACATTAAAGTGGATTGTTGGAATGTAAATCATAAAGGCCATAGTGGCTTATAGATCCTGTTGACAAAGATTCAGTGATTGCTCTTCAGAAATCTGAACTTTTGCTTAGAATATATTCCTCTGGTACTGTCAGAAATCCATAGCAATAATGTGTAGGTGCTTTCCATTGTAATGCAAGGGTGACAAATACTTTAATGGATGTCATAGAATTAGCATGACACATTCATAATCACTGAAAGTATAGTTTGATAGGCTCAATCATACTAACCAATAAAATGGAATTAAAATGTAAATCAAGGCATATTTTGGTATACTCCTGCAGTGTGCAAGATGGTTTAATTTTGCTAAGATTCTTCCTGGGGTTGCTCACTGCTTAGTTGATGGGCAACCATGATGGCAGAGCACAGAACACTTCCATCCTAACCACAGTGGTGATTGCTGACAGAATTCCAGAAACAGACAATTTCACCAAGACAGTCACTATGGAAACTGTATAACCTCAACCTTGAGGATGAGGTAGGAAAAGAAGGATAAATGTAAAATAACAATTCAGCTCCAAATGAAAGTTATCAAAAAGGATGCAATTCTGGTTCTGTGGCTTATCTCCCAAGAATTTCCCTCTCCAGCTAGCTGATACGCATGTGCACAAACACTGTGAGATAAATTCAAATTGTTGGGTAAAATCTAGCTGCAAATTCTCCTGGTTTGCAATAACTGGTAAGAACATCCTTGTTATCTGATGCAAAACAAGCAGGCATACCTCAATGCAGTCAGTATTATTTGCTTTACAGTGCTCCTGAACAGTCCATTTCTGACATTTTCAGAGTCATGAGATCGCATCCAGGGAGAGACAAGTCTGTCTTTTGTCAACATTTATCCTAAAGCACATGTTTCCTGTGTGTAAAAATGGCCCTGCTGTCATCAGAACAGCTATGTTCTCTGATAGTCTTTGATCCTAGTCCCCCACAGTACCTAGGGGTGTGTCTGTGCTCTCTCTTTCTCCTGGTGAGGATAAAAAAAAAAAAAAAACCCTGCCACACTGTTATCTGGCCAAGTTCTTCAAAATAAAACCACAAATTGACATTTTGGGTGTAGCTGATAAGAGCCTAGAGTGGAGGTGAAAATTTTCTAGAACCAAAGAGCACTTTTGCTGGACAAAGTCTAGAAATGGAGACCAATGTGAGAAAAGCTGGTACCTAGAAGGAAGAAAGAGTAGCTGTGGTTTTGTGGGAAGAGCTTACCATGAAAAAGTACAAAAACAGTGAAGAAACCTTAGTGATGAGTTAAACAATGAAAGAAACATTTTTCAGAAATAAATGGATGGATCTCCATAAGAAAAGATACCGATTCAACTAAATGATGATGGATTATTTTTTCAACAGAAATTATTTAATGAACTCTGCTAAGCAACTGTGAGTATCTGGTGCAAGGAGCCATATATCATAACATATGATATTTTTAACAATCTTTCCAACCACTCTTAGTGGTGTTATGAACAATGTCAGCATTAATTCTCTGCATCAGTTACTGGGGAGATGTTACATACCAGAGAGTGATACAAAGAAGGGTAGCTTATCAGTTTACTCTTTTGAAAGGAGACCAACACTGTGTGTGCATTTACTTTTTGGGAATATTTAAGGCTTTGGAGATGCAGCTTGCTACATGCACAGTGACAAAGCTGCCTGTGATGCAAAGAAATTGAAAGGTAAACAAGAAACAGCTGAGAACACAAACAGCTGTCTGACTACGTGCACTGTGTCCAGAAGCTGGCCTTGCCCCCTCCAGGATGACTAGACGCTCTCCAGCCAAACTCTATCCTTTGTATTTCTTCTGGCAACCACTGAAAGAAAAGGTATCTGACTCTGACACACCACTGTTATGATCAAAAACTGCAACAGCTAAAGAAGCCACAGGAACTGAGACATTATATAAGAAAATAGAAATGTATGTTTCTATTTAGGGTTCTTCTACTGTAGCAGTAAGATCCTTCTTCCTTGCATTTTCTGAGGGTTTCACGATCGTATGAAGTCAATGCATCTTGGCAAAGCATCCTTATTTTACCATTTCTGGTTTATTTTACCTTAGCTCGCAGTAGCTGTGGAAGATCTGGTGTGTGCTGATATTTTCAAATCTGGACAGCTTTTCAAATACCTCTCGGATTTTATCTGGGTTGGTTTTGTGGGAAGGAGTTGGTTAAATATGAGCTGGTTTCGTTCAAATCCTTCTGTTCTCACTACTGACATCTTCTTCCGCTCTGGAGTCTGCCTGTGCCAGTAATAGCCAGAACAGATCCTCTGGTGTGCTCTGGCCCTTTTGTTCCCTCTGCAAAAGTTATAGCAAATAGCTAAATCAGGGCTGAGACTAGCTGAGAAATGTGACTATGGTGAGAAAAACTGTGAGGAGGAAAAACTTGAATAATTATTTTGTTTCTCATCAAAAAAGCTTTAGAAATCACAGTGAAAACTATGTTGCTATGGTTTTCTGAACCCTCTGAAAAAGAGATAATTCGTTATGTTGTTTCCAGTTCAGTCAGCTTATTAAAATTCCACCCCTCATTGCTGAGTCCACTAGACTGTCAGACAACAGAATCTAATTGTTTGTCGTAACATAGTTTTCTTTCTATTTTCTTCCAATCTTGCCTTCCTTAGTTTTACATTTGCCAGTGAAGAGTTTGACTGAGTTATGCTCACCCAATTGATTTTTTTTCTGTATTTTCTGTTCCATAATTATGTGGGAAATGTGATTTCCCTGAGGTGACTTTCCCATCTAAAAGTCTACTATCACTCTGGAGAAGGGCTAGGGGGTGAATAGGTAGGTAAGGGCAAAAATGATTTGACTTTTTTTCCTCTGCTCTTCCCAGCCTTGGGTGTATGTGTTCTCTCCAACTGGCATCAAAATTTTAGCAGAATCAGAGGTGCTGGCAAAGCTACGAGAAGCTCACAAGAGTAGCAAGAACAGGAGGAAGAAGCAGGATTTCTTTTTCCCTGGGATTAATACACAACTGGAGGTCTGTGAGATGTCAGTTACAGAGTGGGAGAACAAATATTTACATTACAGATACATTTAGTCAGATACGTTCTGCTGGAGGTGGTTTTCAATGCAAAATGCTTTTTCTGCCAAACATTTCCAATTTCTGTATCTTTACCACTGGGAAACCATCAACTTTATTTTTCACAGCTGCTTTTTGAAAGTTCTGGATAATTTCACTTACGCAGGCCTAAAGAGCATTAAAGCCGAGATTTCAAACAGGCTCTTGTACTGATGGTCCAAGATGGGAAGTCTCAATATCGTAATGTCTCCAGCCTATGGCAAGTTGGCTGACAGGAGAGCGGAAGCTGAAAATTGAGGAGGTGAAGAATAGGCATGTTGAACCTCTGGGAGGTTGTTCTTGTCTCTGATACCTCCTGTTAGAGGGAAAATCCAGATAAATGGCATCAAGCCTCAGAATTGTGTTTTAGTTTCCCTAAATCAGAATTTTTCAGTTCCTCCATTACCTCTCCCCTTTCAGATTTGCAGCATCAATCTAGTGCATTCAGTGGCAGCATCAAGCCTGCAAAACGTGGTCTTTGTCTTTCTGAACTTGGCTCAGGGGTACCCAGGACACTGAAGGTAAAATTCCAGATAGGTAACAGATAGTCTGGCCTCAGTTTATAGAGGTTTATTGGCAGACATATCTTTTTTCAACAGCAACAGTGTTCTACAGAAATGCACAATATTGGGATACTTTTTTATTTTTTAACTGAGGTTGAAATTCATCAAAGGTGGAGACAAAATGCTATGTAACTCATACCTGGCTCTACACAACCCATAAGTTCCATTCACCCTTGTTTTCCAGCAGTTTGCTGAAATTCCATTCAGTTGCTTTACTGTCACTTCCTTTATCTACCTCATATGAAGAATCTGACACATTCCTTTCCCTTTGAAATTACCTGACCCTGATTAATTCCTTGGAGTATGAGAATGGTGGAAGAATAAGAAATAGGAAAGGAGATTCAAATAGCAGTTTTGAAAGTCTGCAGGAGCTGAGTACATATTGCTGGACAAATGCATAATCTGGGAGCTTTCTCCTGAACATTTCTCACTTTGGGTCCATCTTTTTCTGTGTGCTGAGTGTTACTGTGCTCCTTACAGTCTCCCACAAGTGCACAGAAGATATCAGAATGTTTAGTGAGGAAGAAGAGTGCTCAGTGAGAGTGTTTTCTCAGATTTACTGCTTTGTAACCCTTCTAAGACACGGTGGAAGGTCATGAGTTAGTCTCAAAAGGTGTCTGGAGCAGGGGCCTTAAGTTCCCTGTTGACTTTATCTAAAATTTGCTGAACGGGATTGAAGCAACTTTTTTTTCCTCTTACACAGTCTTTCTTGGATAGCTGATAGAAATCAATTCATCTCTCAAAGTATTACTGTGCACAGTCCTGATGGGTGATGTCTACAGCAGAGTTGAGCCAGTCCTGTGTAGAAGCTGGCTAATGAAACAAACAGCTGCTTCATCCCAAGAAAGTAGGCAGGAAACTAGTTATTACGAGCCTCATGGCATGTGCCAACAGCTTTCAGGAAATACTACTGCCGTGTATTATGCCTTACACTTCCATTTTTTTTCTGTTTCCTGCAGCTTGTTAAATATACAACAGTTCTCCTTTTCCTCCCCCAGCAATGTACCAATGTTGGAAGTTATATTTAGTTTTTGTCAAGTTACAGTAGGCTTTTTATAATCACACAGTAGTGAAGAATAGGCCAGAAACACAGTGAAGGCAAATATTTGCAGCATATCATAAACCTTTCTAGTAACCTAAATATTTAGAAAGAACAGAGATGGAGGAGGATGCTGTACTTTATAAAACATGGAAAAGATAAGAACCAGCCTCCTTAGCATGCTGACATATTGCAGAAGTCTTTTCTCAGCAGCATGAGTGAGCAGAAGGACTTGTTCCTTTTGTTCAGAATGTATTTGCTGACTGCAGATGATTTAGAAAAGTAAATGTTTATTTTTAAAAGTGCCCAGCCAGTTCAATGGGAACAGGAAGGACTGCAGTTGAGAACCAACACCACTACTTGCCAGTGATATAAAACCAACTATTATCCAAAGTGGATCTTGAGGGATTCATTAGCACCCTGAAAATAGCAATAGCTGTGAGATTTTCCTTTAGAGCTCACTGAAGCCGTGTGGACTGACGGACAAGAAGCGAATTGCGCAGTCTGTTGCTAAAAATGGCCTTCTGCTAAACCACCCCTACACATGCCTGGCACATTTTTAGTTACCGTCTGTTCATTTTTAAGTTGCTTTATTCTGAGAAATGCCTTTGCTTCAATTTTCATATTATTTTATGCTATTCTCAGCTGTTTACTCACTTTTCCTTTCATGTACTCCCTGTCTTGGAAGAGGGTCCTGCAGCTTGCGGGCCACCAGAATAATTAAGGTGGAGATAATCAAGGCTTTGTTGTGAGGCATTACAAGCAAATTCTCTGCTGCAATCTGTGAAACTCAGGGGCCAGACACTGGATGCCCCAATGGTTCTTGCTTTAGTCTGTTTTCTAGGGACCTTCTCTTGGGCCTCTGAAATAAATGTTTATGTGTTTCTTTTATTACTTTTTTTTTTTTTTTTTTTTAAACTCTGTTTTCATTAATTACCAAAACCTGGTGATGAATCAGCACACCAAAGAGAATTTGCCCTGTGAGTTGTCAGGTAGAAGCATAATTCACTGTGTGTAGCATGCATGGAGGGGTGAATGGGTGTAGATGCTATCAGAGTTGTTTCACTCAAACATAGAACTACTGACAGTTGTTCGAAGTCTGTGATATATTCAGAACATTAAAGCCACATTCTGTTAGGGGAGATACAGGCTCACATCTGTTTCGATCATTACCTGATCCTTAACAACATGTGAATTTCGAAGTATGTCTTTCTCATAGGTGTCATTACCCTAGAAATTACCCTAATTGCCCTTAGTTTTAACTCTAATACCATTATGTTTTGAGTTGGTTGAGAGCCTTCCTGTTGGCTGAACATAACTTTTCTGTTATCTCCTGCCACATTGACATTCTCATACCCAATTTATTCTTTTCTTTGCAGACCAGGAAAAATGTGATGATGATGATGAGATGGAGCGACTTTACAAGTCATTGGAGCAAGCAAGCTTGTCTCCCATTGGTGATCGTCGACTGTCAACTAAGAAGGAGCTTAGGAAGTCATTTATCAAGCGCAGCAAAAACCCCTCCATTAATGAGAAACTCCACAAAATTCGGATGCTGAACAGTACATTAAAGGTGAGTTTGCAGATCTTGCCAAGGAAATCTTGAGAAAAAAAACCAGTTTGGCTGAAAAAGAAGCAGTAGAGACTTTGGCCAAATTCTAATTACATATTTACTGGAAGCCCCAGAGGATTTTGTAAAGTTTTTGAATTCTTTTTTTCCGCTTCATTGTGAATACTGATCTGCGTTATGTTGTTCAGTTTGAACTGGAAGCAGGGGCAATAGCTCAGGAGGGACTCTTCTTGCAGGAGTTCCAGCCCATTTGGAAAATTTAATAAAGAAAACTCTTAGTTAACTGGAAAACTTGCAAGCACAGCTAAATGCAATAAACAGGGGAGCCTTAAAAAGGAAGAGCAGACAAAGTACATTGATGATAAAGGACATGAAAATGACCCTGAGCCAAAAAAAGTTTTCCTTATGTGATTATAAGAGAATGTACAGGATGTGCCAAAGCTATTGTAAAGACCTCCTGTAACTAAAATATTTTTAATAACAAAAGCATCCTGCTTTTATGTTGGAAATATATCATGAACTGGAGGGGTACAGGGGTTCAGGAGATGTTCTATGAAAGGGACAGTAAATCTGTCTGGCATATGGGAATTTATGAAGTGGTTTACTTGCCAGCATCAAGTGTCACGGGATTTCAAAGCCTGCTTCTGAATGGTACTGAGGGAAACAAAAAGCTGAACCATAGCATTTATATTGTAAGGAGAAGAAAGAATAAATGCAAACTTGGGGCTTCACTTATTTCTTTTCATATGCATTAGAAGCAGGAATTGAGTATCTTGTTTCAAATGGATGTATTTGGCTTCAGGCACTGTAAGCTGGAGAAATGCATGTAAAATGGTTGGACTTGATGATCTTAGAGGTCTTTTCCAACCCTAGCAGTTCTATTCTAAAACACTTATCCCTGTCAGCAGAATCATTGGTTTGATTATTAGCTGCAATGGGAGGCTTGGGTTTGGGTTTTCTCAGTCTGTACTGAGACTCTTGAAAAGTATAATTGTAAATGGAATTGGGAAGAGAGGCATTCTACTTGGCTCCATATGAGACCTGGTGAAGTCTCTCCTTAGTATCAAGGAGTTTTCAGTGATGTGGCAGTGACTACAGAAGTATTCATTTGCATCAGCAATAAAGTGAGCCCCCCATACAGCAGAAAGTTCGTTTAAGAAGTATGCCTATTTCATAGGATAGGAAGCTACATACAGAAACATTCTGCAAGGCTGTCCTTGACAGGAGACTCACTAATAAATCTAAGAACCAGTTAGTGCAAAATGGAGTTGTATTTTGTGGGATATTAGTATTAGTATTAGTATTATTAGTATGGAGCTGAATGGGAGCTTTAATGTCAGACACGAGCAAGGAGGACAATAGTGCATTGATTTAGCATGTGTGTATCATATAAGTTGTGATTAACTTAGGCTTGTCTAACACTGGTATTTAATATGGAAAAATAAGTTTTGGAGTGTTCGTAACATATAAAATGTGTTGATCTCTTTGGGTTTTTTTTAAATTATTATTTTTTATTTGTTTTGCTTTCTTCAAACTAAGAAACTGGAGTATTGACAAGACAAATAAAAAAGCACAGACATTTTCTCATAGACACAAACAGAGTTCTGTACACAGCAGTATTTAAGTTAGCCTGTCTGAAAGTTGAGTGCCTGCAGTGGGAAAGTACCCTATTCTTTACATCGGTGGAATTATGTGCTTTTGAAGTCAATTTTCTTAATGTATAATATGAGACATAAGATAATTGCTAATGATCTACTTGAAATTTAAAAATTAGGATTTTTTTTTCTTCTGATCCATGTGTACTATGCTTTAATTAAACCCCTATTTGTTTGAGAAGTGATTTATGCAAGTCTCAATGCAATTTTAATTTTAGACTTTTGACTCCACATATTTAACAACTGATTAATGTTGCTGCCACAATATATCATTAACAAAACGCACTTTGAGTATTTTGGAAAAGAGGGAAGCTATGTGCAAATTCATCACAGTCTTAGTGAATGTGGGAAATAGTTTTAGTGCTACAGGAGAAATTCCATGGCATGGCTTGTTGTTGCCAAGTTTGTCCAATAAAAATACTCCTCTCCCTTCCACCGCCCTATCTACTCTCCTCTTCCCCTAAGCTAACTGCACATATCCCTGCATCAATGCCAGAAGTCTTCTTAAAAGAGCTGGCACTGGGTCTTGAGGTAGGATGTGTGTGAAATACAGTTGAATGAGCTTTTGGGTTTAAAAAGCAGCTAAGGCATCACAGAGATTGGAGCAGTTAAAGGTTCATTAGAGTAGTAGTGGGATATGGATATATAAACAGCTGATTGCTGCTATCAGAAGGTGAAATGAAGGCGTGAGAGTATTTTCAAGGTGTTTTCAAGGCAGCCACCAGCACAGGGTGCCCCTTGGGTGTGATGAATGTGTGGCAAGGGGAGAAGATGGTTAGAACAGTTCCATCGCTTTCACACACAGACTGGAGGGAGGAAGCTCGGCAAAAGTAGTCAGATTTTGTTGGTGCAGCATGGTGCCTCCATTAAGAAATTCTACCTGCTAACAGGGGCTTCTCTATCCTGTGGTCCATTGCAAGGATAGGCAATATGGGCTGGAAAAGCAAAGTGGTTTGTTATGTCACAACTTGTGAGGATATCAAAGAACATCAGTGTGTGAAAGGAGGATGTAATGAAGACAGAGCCAGGCTACTTTCAGTGGTGCCCAGTGACAGGACCAGAAGTGATGGGTTCAAACTGAAACACGGAAGGTTTCCCCTGGATATCAGGAAACACTTTTTTACTGTGAGGGTGACCAAGCACTGGTTGTCCAGGGAAGCTGTTGAGTCTTTATCCTTGGAGATATTCAAGAGTCGTCTGCACAGTCCTAGGCAGCCTGCAAGGCTCTGTTTGAGAAGGGGTTTGGACCAAATGACTTCCAGAGGTCCCTTTCAAACTTAACCATTCTGTAGTTCTGTGACAGAGAGAGTCTCAGTGTCCTTGCATCAGTCACTGCTCACATCTTACAAGGGAACCAGGGTGCCTGCAATACAAGGTCTGAGCTGCTCTTGCCTAAAGGTAGATATCAGATTTATTAGCAGTAGCTGGTGGTAGATGGCAACCACATGTACTGTAGCCACTCTACTGCCAGTGTACATATTATATCCAAAATTATGTTCAGTCCAGCTCCCAGAGAAGAGACATTTATTACATGGAATAAGTGTTTTTTTGAGAAAGTTAGAACTGCTGTGAATTACAGAAATAAATGCTGTTGTGTCTAGTCTCATGCAAGTACTGTCTTGTTGAGAGACAGCATAACAATGTGTAATTTTCACATGAATCTTCTCTCATCAAGTTTTGTTAAGAAGCCTATAAAAACCAAGATGAAATCATAACTTACCTTTAACTGTGAAGAATTTTTGCTGTAGACATAACTTTGATGACCCATGCTCTAAAAATGGGAACAAGCTGCCAGGAGGATGGGTAATTGGCCATCTCCTTGTCACAGGAGTCTAATCTTCCCAGAGTGTTTTTGTTAGGGACAATTGTCTCGAAATTTTCTGTGGAAATAACAACTTTTTCTCTTCCTAGTGTAAGGAACATGACCTGGCCACAATTAACCAGTTGCTAGAGGACCCAAAGTTGACAGCAGTGAAGTACAGAGAGTGGAGAAGCACAAACATCATGCTGGTCCAAGATATTTATCAGCAGCAGGAGGCCCAGGACATGTCCACAGAGAATAGTGAGGAGCAAGAGATAACTCCACAGCCAATCACTGAAAGTGCTATTTGATTAATGGCACATGGTAAGATTTTTCTCTACGGGTCTTCACATACAAGCAATTTAAGCTGCTGTATCTTGAGATTTGTTTTTTGCAAGTGTGCTTCAAAAGGAAAACAACCCGTTCTCCAAAGTTTTGAATGGTCTTGCAGAACTCACTTAATGTCAAAAGGGCAAATTTCCCAAACTTGCCCAAGTTCCCCAAAAAGCATGCCTGAACGTGGCCTGCATACATGAGAAGACTACTTAACAAAGCAGCAAAGAAATGTTTTCCACTTTTTGGAGAAGAAAATTGTAAGTGTCCAGCTCCTGGAGGACACAGAACTGTCTAATATGTACTGTATAAATATGAGAACCTTGGGATTGTTTTAACCATACAACTTACCTTGAAATGAAGCTAAACTGATACCAACAGGATGTTGTTCTACTCTACCTTTTTACCTCTAAGGTAACCCAATGTATACATTTTCATCTCTGTACCCATTTACTTTCACCACTCTACCAGTTCAAACTGAGACAAATGTAATTGTGCACGGGTTGATACAATAGACAGCTGCCAGGCACCCAGTTTGGGCTCTGCCTGATGTTTTAGGAGTTTCAAATTTATTTATGGTCCAGACCAAGAGGGTACTGTCTTTCTACATGAAGAAGAGGTGTCTCAGTTTCTGCTAACTTTAATTTACTCTTCAGTGAGACAACTTTCAATTTTTCTTATGGACTTGGCTGAATTCCTTGGAAGATTATGCTCTTTCTTATTTTTGACAATTGGGACTATATAAGGTACAAGTTCATCCCAGAGTCCAGCTCAAGGAAAGTGACCATACTCACAAGCCAGAAGCTAAATAACTATACAAACGTGGACCTGGAAGTGTAAAACAAAGCTGCAAATATTTTTGTAAATATATGTAATTTTATGGCTTATATGAATGTGACTATGTACTGTATAGATGTTTTATTTATATATTTATATATGCTGAATTTCCTAATATAAATAGGCACATGTGGACCAAACCCACCCAGCTGTGAGTGCTTACAGATTGACTTGAAATGCCTCTTTTTTTGTGTTCCATTATAGATCACAGTAATGGCTTTACAGCTGAGACCACCCTGAGATCTGCTGTGACTCTTTCTTCTGCTTTCCTAACTTTGAGTTTAAGATGAAGATTTTAGGGCCTGAAAAAAGTTTTCTAGAAAGTTTCAAGATTTCCCTTTGGGGAAAAAAAAAAAGAGGTTTTCCTGCAGGATCATGATTTTTTGGCTTCATTGTCCTCAGTGCAAGGTTTTGGGCTTTTGCCTTCCCCTCTTCCACAGTACAAGGAATTTTTCAGAGCGATGAATTTTGAAAAGCAAGAATTAGTCCACCTTTCCCAAATTAATGCCAATACAGGAACTGTGACAATCTGCACTTCTGTTGCTATTGCTATGTTGCAAAGATATTCTTTGTCATTAGTTTTCAATACAATTTATCTTTGAAAGCAAAATGCACTATAGAGATGCAGCCATATTCATCTGTCTCTATACATTTTATGTTTAATCATAGCTCAATTGAGAAAACAAAAGAGAGTGGTGTTAGTGGGAACATATGAAATCTTTTCCACCTGTGCAGTGATTAGCTTGACTGTTACTGCGTTTTTAATACTCAGCAGCTTTTCTCTTAAAATAGAGGCAAGGAAATAGATGAAAAATTACTAAATTGGAAGCAGACACAAAGCCCTGGATAGTTAAAAAGCTATTCTTTTCAGCAAATCATCAGATGAGCAGTGACTTCATCATTTCACTAATTCTAACTAGAAATTAAGCAAGCTTAACACCTGGTGCAATTTGGATTGGAGTAATTGCATCTTAGAAATGGACCCCTTTTTTTTTTTTTTTTTTTTTTTTAATAATTTTTCCACCATTCCCATTGAAATGCTGCCAACTGCTGAGAGCACCCTGAAAATTAGGAGTGCTTGGTCCATTCCATTTTTAACTATCTGGTGCTAAGTAATTCATAAATACTGGAGGTCAAATTGCATGTACGTTTTCTATCACGCATGTGGGTTTCTCATGAAACAAAACATGTAAACACAACTTTCCTTCAAAAGCATCTTCACTTAGATGTTGGAAGTAGCACAAGAGCTGGGCCAGACAAGTCAGTGCCTTGCAGTTCTGAGCAAAGTCTGAGTCAAGGCCATTTGCTGAAGTAGATTTGCAGTATGCACAGAAAAGCCTACGTGGCCTGTACATGCTCTGTTGGCTCTTTTCACACTGCACTTGTATAAGCATATACAAAACAGCTTTCCCAAATATAGAGACAAAGAGATGGCCTTGGACTGCCCAAACTCTACTATTGGTTCTGACAGATTACATAGCCTAAAATTGCTTTTAAATGACTCTCTTTCAAATGGTCAGTAGATACTTATTGTTGAACTACTGACGTTTTGGAGATCTGCTGAGAATAGGCTCTATCATCACTTAGAAAAGAACAGAAAATTCTTGAATGGGGTTATTTTAATCCCAGTTATAATTTTAACAAATTTCTTTGTTCAGGAAAACAAATGTATGGGTTTTATGCAAGCACTGTGCAGGAAGTTTAACTCCACTCTCTTCAGCGACTAGTTAGACTCAAAATAATGGAAAGCATGGCAAATGTGAAGTGAAAATTGCAGCGAAGCAGGATTAATTTTCTGGCATTGCTAATTACTGTGACAGTTTTAGCCTGGGTTTATCACAAGAGGCTGCCCAGCAGCGTGAAAGCCATAATTGGAGACAGAATTACGCACAAGCTGACAGCTACAGCGGGAAGCCACCTCAACAGGAGAAATTTGGACAAGTCCGTGCTCTGCTCAGAGATGTTTGGAGGAACTGGTATTTCTTGGTCTGGATTTGGAAGACCTGCACTATTGACTCATAGCATAGGGAGCTGTGCATCCCTAGTGTGTGAATGTCAAGTCTAACCATCTGCCTCAATGGACATGTTTTATATAGTTTTTTGGGAGAAGTATGTGTGTGTGGATATGTGCACATGCACAATTTTTCCTCTGGCAGTAAAGCCAGTTGGTGCAGCAAGTCCAGAAATGGAGATTTTGGAATTCCTGGTAACAATACCTAATTGCAACGGTTTCTGAAGATTTTCTGGAAATCAAATATCTCTATTCTGGTGGTGTACATCTCATGAGATACCAGAATGAGGTGGGATCACATTTCCTTTCCTATGATGGAATAAATTTCATGTGGGGATTGTGAATAATTTTTACATCTAGCTCTGATGATTCAATCAATACTAGGGTTTCACCTTGTCATGGTTTTAAGTGCAGCTGGAGATGAAACACCATGCAGTTGCTTGCTCACCCCTCCTCTCTTTTCCTTCCCCTTTCCTGTGTAATGGGGAGCAGAATTGAAGTAAAACTTGTATGCTGAAAATAGGATGATTTTATAATTTAAAATAAAGTAAAATACAACAATAATGGTAAATAATAATAATGATAATAAAAAGGAAAGAAAGCCAAGCAAGTGACGTATGATGCAATTGCTCACCACCCACTGACCAGCCAGACCTCTCTTCCCAAACCCAGATCAGGCCCCCCTCCCAGGTAGCTCCCCCTGCTTTATATACCTGGCATGATGTTCTCTGGTGTGGAATATCCCTTTGGTGAGTTCGAGCCACCTGTCAGCCATGCTCCCTGCCTGCTTGGGTTTTTTTGTGTGTTTCCTCACTGGCAGAGCATGAGACAATGAAAAGTATCCTGAGGTAAAAATGGCTTAGCGAAAACACAAAACATCAGTGTCTTATCAATACCATTCTGATTCTGAATCCAAAACACAACACTGTAACAGTAACTGAAGAAGAAATTAACTCTACCTTAACTGATACCAGGAATAAACAGGAATAAATAATGTGCTGCTTCTCTCTTTTTGCAAATAATTTGAATTTTGGAGGAAACCATCATACTGAGAGAAAAGGCTGGTTTGGGACAGTCAAGGAGGGAGGGGAAGAAAAAACATGGTATTTGATTTAAAACTCTGTGGAAATTCAGAATTTAAAATTATTTCTAACTTGGAAAAATTACGGGTGGGTTATGTCTATTGTGTGAGCCTGTAAGCTTACATGTCTATTACAGATTTAATAAGAAAACCTGTATTTTTAAACTTTTCAAGTAGCAAAGGAGCCCATGTAAACATATTTTTATGAGGGGAATACCGTGTACTGTGGTTGGGTTTTGGGCTTTGAGCTTTTTTTCACTCTTTTGCTTGTTTAGTCATACAAAAGTAACTAATTGTAACCAACTGCAACCAAGTGAGGGCCCGATCTTACTTCATTTATACCAGACATGTCTTTCTGCTAACAGGAAGCCAAAGTGGTTTTCTTATAGTAGTAGAGCCAGAGTGGAATTTCCTGTTTTGTGTGGGGCATTTCAAAGCAGCAGACATTTTAAGATGTCAGTGAGCATTTCCTTGATACTTGAAGATTTATCCCACTTTGGTTAGCTTCAAGCTACAACATTATTGCATTTTTTAAAAACTGCCTTCATTCTGAACTGAAACAGAATTTGAGGTGAAAAAAGGAAAATAGAAGAGAAAAAGCTCGGAGCTAAGATCATGCTGAAATTCACATCTCTGCATAGGGTAGTAGGAGCTGAGCTTGCCAAAAGCTAAGCATTGAAAAAAATTGTAAGGTGTTGAAAAGAGTACTACATTCCTTGAAATTTGCTATGGGAGATGTTCCAAGACCCGTTCTGCTCTGGAAAAATGAATATTTTCCTAATTTATTTCCTCCTGATAAAAATCCAAAGGGAGTGGTTTATAAGCTGGCAGCACATTAAATGTATGTAATTCGTTGATAGCTCAACAACCTTGATGCATGATCTGGAAATGGCTGACTTTAGATGACTCAGCCTGTAACAGAGAAAATCCATTTCTTTGGGAAAGCATTGTAGCTACCAGTGTCTGAAGCTTATGCACCCCATCTGGCCCACATGAGGTCCATTTTGAAGATGTAGGTGAATGGCCTTTCTATAGGGGAAATAGTTTGTGTCATTATACCATAGCTTAGGAACTGTGTCCTAGACGCCTTAGGACCTGCCCAAATTATTCTGACTCTTGAAGTTTCTCATGGCAGTTTTATCTTCTCCCAACTAAAAATAAAAACAGGATATGAAAGCACATCTCCCACTGTCACAAGACTAGCAGAGATTAATGTAAGTCACCTTATTTATGAGTGCTTAGCAAAATAACTCACCTGGTGAAAAGCCATTTGTGCACACAGATAGCAGTGCTCTTGTGCCAAGCCTGCAGTGCTGAGGACTGGCCCAAAGGAAGAATGGGTGTGTCTATCCCACTGTGCTCCCTGTAGGGAGGAAAATCCATGCACAGAAGAATATTTGCAAGGACTTCTATCAGGCAGTGGCAGGGCCTGCAGCACCATGAAAGTACATGGAATCCGAATTTGGTATTTTGATAGCTGAGTCTTTTTTTTTTTTCTTCACTGGTTTAAAACTCACAGCACAATGTTGGCACTCAGCACTGCCTTTTTACTGCTTGTTGCCTACACGTGTGAATTGATTTTCATGGAATGATACACACATCTTGCAGAATGAGAGCCTTATGTTTGCACTTGTCAATTAAACACTGAAATGAGAGAATATTTTGCTCAGCCTTTTTTTTTTCTTTTTTATTTTCACTGCAGGTTTTTCAGTTTACTGCTATAAAATAAAATAAATTTTTGCTGGTTCTTTCAACAAGCAATTTCCCTATGGGACTAATATTATCAAGTTGTATAATCTGGAATCAGGAAGAGTCAAGGAATTAATGGTTTTACTGAGGAATGCCCTCTACTACTTTGCAATGTGATGTTTGAAACTGCTTTTAAATTAGTTAATTCTATTTAATTGGTTATTGTAGGCACCCTTTAGGAAGATTGGTCTCTTATGACAGGTATGGAATATTATTAATTTTTTTTAAGCTCACAGAGCAGCCTGTTTCAATCAAAAGAAGATAGGTCTTTTTGTCAAAAGGGTTTCAGTTTAGCTGGATAGGCCAGTCAGGTAGCAGTATGGTGAAGGTGTGTTTCCTAGGAAATGAGCTTGTCCTAAGGACTCAGCTGAAAAAAGAATGTCTCTGTCTCTGTCCTCTCTCTTCCCCCAACCTCCTAGCCTTGGGCTAATCAGCTCATCATTTGGCACCTCTGCAGCTCAGCCAAGTCAGGCAGCAGGGAACAGACACAGCAAGCTGGAAACTCATCTACAGTGATGATAACTAAAACTGCCTTATGGAGAGGTTCAGTGTGTGACAGAGTCCTCAGAAGGGATGCAGCTGGACTCTGTAGGGAGCAGCAGAAGGAAGAAGCTCTCCATAAGTGGGGGGGGAAAAGGGGGACTGTTTCCCTTCAGAAGTAGAGCATTAGCTTGGCTCATGTTCCCACAAAGTTTTACCTTTGCTTCCACCAAGCAATGATTTCTCTCTTTTTCCCCCTGCTAGACAGGGAATCATGAAGACAATCTGAGGAAGCAGTTTTCATGTGCTCTCAGCCTGTGCTCTTGCTTCCAGTGCCTAATGCACCGCCAAACATTTGGGTTCTGGGCCTGGAAACAAAACTCTACAAAAAAGCATTCAATTATATCTTTCTTTAGGATCCCTCCTGGCATGCTTGCTGTGGGAATGCTGACAGGGAAGGCAGTGGGGCACCATATGTCTACCCTTATGCCTGCTGTAACACCTCACCTCACTGGCTTGGGCTGTTTCTTGTTTGGCTCTTGCTTTTGCTTTACACCCTCTTGTGGTGGTACAAAACATAAGCTGTTCCATAGTTTTATCATTGAGTTGCTCATTATGATTTAGACATTTGTCTTTTGTCTGCTTAAAAAAACCTGTTGGTTATTGGGCTTGCTTTCTTGAGCCTATGATGAGCATGATCACTGGCAACATAGAGGGCAAAGGCTCCATCCCTGGCATCTGACCCTATTTCATCACTGCTTATTTAGGAATGGCTCAATCATCTTTCTTCTTATTAGTGTGGCTTTTTTTCTTTTTTTTTATTGTGGGAAGAAAGTACCTACTGTCAGTGAGAAAGTTGCTGTATTATCTTCTGATTCTCAAGAAATATCCTTGTTATCCTCACTAGAGATAGTTTCAAATTGTCTAACAGAAGCCTTGGCAGTACGTGTGATGCAGTGTACAGTGACAAACTGCTCTGTTATTTTGATGGGAAAACAGTAACTTTCCCCTTTCCACTTCTTGGCAAAGTGCTTTCAGTCTTGGGCAGACAAACAAGTTCTTGTGCTGCCGGTGGGAAAACACAGCTTCTGCTAAAGGGGCTCAGCATGTTCCTGAAGGAGAAAACTGATCCCTCAGCACAGCCTGCTGGCTGCTGGCAGCACAACAAGCAAGGGGGGAAATCACAGGTTTGCATGTAAGGGGGAAGATAAAAATAAGAGGGTTTGCTCCAGGATCATGATTTTTTGGCTTCATTATCCTCAGTAAAGGGTTTTAGGTTTTTGTCTTCCTCTCCTCTGCATGTGTACAAGTTTGTGATGGTCTCAGCCCACACTTGAGGAAGTTTTGTAGAGAGGTGACATTTACTGCAGGTGTGAAAATGGACATTGTCTGGGACACCGACCCTCTCCAGACCTGATACAGAAGCAGTAAAATGAAATCGAGGTCAGTGTGGAGATAAAGATGTTCTGTGAGGAAGAGCAAGTGAACACTTGAGCAGCAAAGGCAGACACAAAGTAAAAATTGCTGGTAAACTAGGGGGTGTGGGAAAGGGGTAATTATTGTCTGATGAAAAATGGGTGGCATGAGATTAGTGGAACACCTCAATTTGCCATACAATGGATGGGGATGAATTTTGGTATCTGGTTATTTAATATTCATGTGTCTCGCCCAGCAATTTGTTAAAGCTGTTTTGCAGAGCACCCTGAAATTTGAGGGTTCAGATGTCAGAGATTGTTTTGTGGAAAATGCACTTAAGGACCATGTTGTGTTTCTGTCCATTGTTAAATGTTCTATGCATGCCTGGTGAAACCCCAAAGCCACTATCATGGTGTGTCACAAGAAAATAGCTGACAAGTCAGAGGCATTTCCAATGTCCTCAGCCCTTGTGATGGCAGCCGTGTCCTGGTAGTTGGCAGGCCTGCCTGTGCCCTTGCAGTCCTGTTGCTAAAGTAGAATCTTTGTTTCTAAGGTGAATTTTCCTAAATCTTATTTTTTTACAGACAGTAAATTCAGTTCATCTAGGCTAGAACTTAAGTTCATATGTTACAGCAGCTATGAAGATGACTCTGATAGTGGTGTCATTTGCTGTGAAATTTCAAAATTTTGCTCTACAAATGCCAGGAGGAGCTCCAAATTAGATTTCATGCTGTTGTAAAACACACATATCACCTTCCCAGATAGATGTCATATTTCATCATGAGCAAAATTTGTTTTCTGTGAAACAATTTATTCTGTTCATCTTGCTGCTGATGACATGAGGCAATTTAGGTGGCTGTGTTGTTTCTGAAATGTGTTTTCTATCACAAGAAAAAGAATGTCTTATGGTGCTGGTACTATTTGGAAGAAGCAGATGAGAGCCTCAGGACTGAGGTAGCAAACAACGCTCAGCACTTGGGAGACAGTGACACAAATGACATGTTCAAAAGAAGATGTGAAAATTTCACTCATTAAAGAGAGAAGGGAAGCCTATCCCATAAGGAATCAGAGAAATGATGAAGGCAGAGTTTGTGTGACAGTGCTATTCACACAAAAAAATCAGTGTGTGAAGTAGCCCCAGGGAATGAAGTTCAGATGTAAGAAGGTATGGACTGGTTTAGGAGCATGGCTGCTCTGGAGGATTGTAGGGTGACCTGGTTGGGCCACAGCCCAAGCAGGACTGGACAGCACATCAGCTGACATCTGGAACTAGCTTAATGACACAAGGAAAGAGGATCCCATGGGGAGAAAAAACAGGATGAAAAACAACCTTAATTCCCAAGTCCCATTTGTTTCATAGACACCACCTGGCAAGGTAAGTACAGCATCCAGACATAGTAAACCATGTCCTGGTGTCAGGGCAGGATGGGAAAGGTGACACGAGGGAAACTGCACTAGGTTCAGTCCCCAAAGGCTGAACTGGGCCTGAACTTTGGAATGTGGTGTGAATCATGATGCCACTTTTGGCATTGTTCACAATTCAGTTTCTCCAGCCTTCAGTCTTCCAGTTGCTTTGTTGCTTTGGAAGATATGAAATCCTACTGTGTGGGTTTACACCTTCCCTGATAAACTACCTACCTCCTGGATAGGAAAGAGTGATAAATTCTGTTTATAGTTCAAGGGAAGCTACAGAGACATTGTACAACTGCCTAGAAAGACATGGCTATCTCTGGGATCTTATGCCACCTGCAGCCTCCCAGAGTTTCACAGTAAAATGATTTTGGATGAGGATCTTTGCAACAATTTCATGCTTCTACTTTGTCTGTCAAAATTTATAATAAAGATCAGAAAAATAACTATACACAAACCTGTATTCGTTCTTAATGTAGCATCCAATTAATTCCACTATACCAAATTCACCTTCAGCATTAGCTGAAGAAAGAGATATCTTTTTTCTTTGATTCAGTGAAAGTTTTGGAATAATTTGTAGCTGCAGTATCAGGCTAAATTCATTCCTAAGTGCTACATTAGTGAGGAATATAAAAGTAGTACAGATCAAGATGAAAGAGAGGCATTTATTCTGTATTGCTCCAATTAATCCTTTCTAATCCAGCAGCCTTCTCTGGAGTACATTTTTGCACATACTCACAGATTCACAGATGGAGGTGCTGGTATTGGTTGCAACAAAACACCTTGAGCTTGAAGAAAGTCTGTACACTGTTTAACATTCACAATATTTCTTTTCTTCATAACACTTTTTATATAGCAATTTATTTTATTGTTCTTTTCATCATAAACTTAAAAAAATAATATTTCTTCTAACACTCTCATTGACATCTCTGCCAAAAGCCCAGCTGCAGCCATCAAATACATTATTAGAAACTATGCATTTCTTCAAAAGAATAGGACAAGAAAGAGGATTGGGGCTGTGTTGGAGAAGAGGCAGCAGTAGCTCCACTGAACTTATACCAGACAGAAGGTAAAACAGCAACTACAAAGCAGAGGCAGTAATGTTAAAGGGAAAGGGGTGGAGGAGTGGAAAAGGGAAACCTTAGTAAGACAGCCTGTGGAGATAACCACCAATGGGGCATTTAAAATTTGCCCTAGGTTTTACTCCGTTATAGATAATACTGATTTCACTGAATTTTCCTGCATAATAAATTTACTTATGCTGTTTGCATTCTTCTTCTCACTCAATTCTAGACTGTATTTTATTATTGATGTATGTTAGTTTAGGTCCTGGGAAGAGATTTGCTGAAGTTTTGCCATCATTACCTAAAATCTACTGCAACTAGTGACCTGTATTATTACTTTTAAACCAAAACACAGAGAGGATTTCTTTAGATGGTGTTTTGCTCATCCCTCACAGGCAAATTCACCAATCCAGAGATTTGAAAGCCAAACCCACATGTTACAACCTTCTGTTCAGACTTTCTACACAAAAATTCTACTAGTCTTTTACCAAGTCCAAGTGGCCCCTACACATGATGTTTTGCTTTAAGTGTGGAGTATTCTTGGTTCAATAAGTTGATCCCATTATACCTTCATGATACTTCTGTCTAAAATGTCCCTAGTACATATGTATACAGGGCCACTTGAATTGGCCATTGCTTTACTTCCTACTGATTGTGATTCCTTTTCTAACTGTTTAATGACCCCTTTCTATTAAAGGGACTAAAACTTCCAGCTGGTGAAAGCTCTGGAGCACAGGTCTTAGGAGAAATGGCTGAGGGAGCTTGTGGGTGTTTAGCCTGGAGAAAAGGAAGCTCACAGGAGACCTTATCATTCTCTATGACTGCCTGAAAGGAGGTTGTGGCCAGGTGAGGGTTGGTCTCCTCTCCCAAGTAACAAATGGTTGGATGAGAGGAAATGATCTCAGATTGCACCAGGAGAGGTTTAGATTGGATATTAGGAAAACTCGCTTCATGCAAAGACTTGTCAAGCTGTTGGAACAGGCTGCCCAGGGAAGTGGTTGAGTTCTGATGCCTGGAAGTATTTAAAAGATGTGTAGATACGCTCCTGGAAACATGGTTTAGTGATGGGCTTGGGGGTGCTGGGTTAATGGACTTGATGATCTTAGAGCTCTTTTCCCACCTAAGTGATTCTATGATTCTGTGGTTCTACTTCAGCTCAACCAATAGGCAAAAGTACAGGTAGTATGAACAGTTACAAGTACCTGTGTAATTTCACTGCTACTTCTACTTTTAGACAGTTCATACAGGTGCTTCTCTGCCACATCCAGTGCATGGTTTTCTTGGGAGAGAAGAAAAGCTTTCCTACTATTATCTCATATTCAACTTTCAAATTACAGAAATGATGATGGCAGTATAAAAGGCAGCATAAATGCTCTATCAAATGCTTAAAAAAAATAATCTTCTGTTGCTCTGCGATGAACCGCATTAAGCCAGAGACCATCAGCACAGAAGGGGGTGATAGCTATTAGCAGCACCAATGGGAAGCCTCCCATTCAGAGTTAATCTGGTGATGAAATTCATCTTCTCCATTACCAAGAATTAACGTCAATGCCTGAAATTTTGATCCATTGTAAGTGGATGCTATGATATGGTCTGATCCTGTTGAAAATAAAAGTCTCATAAACATTGTATAATAACTTCTGTGTTAGTCAGTGTTATGATGCTACCATTCTCTGTTTTTATCTAATTGCATTATGATACATGGAAGCAATCTTAATTTATAAATCTTTCAGAGCAAAAGGTTTTGTCTGCCTTCATCATCAGATCCCTTTTCACATTTGAGTCTACCAGGTTGTACTTATCCCTCTGACTCAATGTACAGGACGCTTGAGAAGAATGAGTTCTTCTGATGCTGCCTACTGACAGCATTACAAGGGAAAAATAAAATAGATATTTACAAAAAGAGACTGTGACAGTAAATTGATGTGCAGAAACAACGTGATGCATCATTTACATGTGAACAGTGTATGCCTGGAGCCTGCCTGTTCCCTGTTCTTTTGTCCTCTCTTCTCTGGAACATCAGATACAAGAAAATATCCCAGTGAAGAAATACAAAAAAAGCAATTAAATTTGAACAGCCTGTATCATCTCTGCACTATTGAGTAAACCAAGCAAACATTTAATATAAGAGATTTGAATATGTACGTTCCCAGAACTGATAAAAAGTGAGAGAGAATTCAGATGATCCCGAACTGCATCTTATTCACAAATAGATTGCTTCTTTGAAAAATTCAAAAGAAAATAAGTAGTTGGAAATCTGGGCGGGGGGGCGGGGGTGGTGGGGGAGGTGGGCAGGGAGGAGAAGAATATGATCCTGTGTCAGGTAAAAAGTTCAGCCAAAAAATATATGAGAGTCCAAACACTTTTGCCTTCACTTTATTTGACAAAATGTAGCACATGGAATCACTAATCAAGCGAAAATTAAAAAAAGATCAGGAGAAACAACAGCTGGTCAAATAAGGAACTGGACACCAGTAAAAAGTAAAGCGCTGATCTTATCAGCTGGTTTGGAGATTTCAGTACTGGCAATTCCCAGATCATTTTCCAGGCAGTTAACAGTCCTGACACAAAAGTCATCACTTTGATTCTACATGTTGAAGAAAATGTTTGATGCAAAGCAAAAACTGAAAGAACGTCTTTCAGTTTGTTTGTACAAAAAGGCTTTCAAGAGAACATGAGCTTAAAAACACAGTTCTGAGAAAATCAAGTCACACAGAAGTAGGTCACTTAAAAAAATTATTGAATAGTCTTTGGAAAATCAGAGCTAAACTTATTTTTTGTAAATTTGGCAAAACATTGACTTCATACAGAAAACTGCTTTGATCAAAAAGACCCCAACACACCAAAACCTGTGAAAAATAAGTAGCAGGGACAGGGACACCCCCAAGAAGACTGTGTCCACAGGCAACCCACACTGGGGCAGGGATGCACTGGAGGCCACCAAAGTAGTATTTTTACCACTGCAGTTGGTGCATAGTTGATTTCAAGAGTTTTTCCTGATTAACTGAATCCTTATGGTTAATTAGCAAGAATTAGTTGAGACTGTCCTGCCCATGACACAATCTAATGTAAGTGACATATTTTTTTATTAATTTGGAGATACAGAAAGGCATGATGTAGATTTCTAAGGTTTCTTCCCAATATCCAAAATGAGAGTCAGATGCCTGTAGCACAGGTAAGCCTACTCATGCTGCCTTGACTTTATTAACAATAAAGCCAAAAAGATGGGGAGCTCAGCTGTTGAGCTCTCCCTTCCCTCTGTTTGTTGAGTGAACCAGCACAAGCCAGCTCAAAGCCAACTCAGCTGCATATTTCTTCTGCTAAACCATCTGCAATTACACTCAGCTAAATTCCAGCTTTGAGAGAGACAAACACACAAAGAGACTTCATGGAGTCTATCTCTGCAGTGGAAAATGTCAACTCCAGGATGGAGCACCCCGTGTTGAGGGGACATTTAAGTGGAAAATCTCTTGTTTTCCTCTTCCCTTTATATAGAGACTCCCTCAAGTAATTAGGGAATTATCCAATGTAATTGCCAAGACATTCTCCATCATATTTGAAAAGTCATGGCAGTCAGGGTATAGTCCCAAGTGACTGGAAAATGGGAAACATTACCCCTGTTTTTAAAAGGGGTAGAAAGGAGGCTCCTGGGAACCAACACACTAGCCTCACCTCTGTCTGAACATGACAGAACTCCCAGAAGTTATATCAATGCACATGGGGGACCGGAAGGTGATTTGGGACAGTCTGTATGGCTTCAATAAGGGCAAAACTTGCCTGACCAACCTTGTGGCCTTCTACAATGGAGAGACTACATCAATGGATTAGAGAAGGGCCTTGAGTGTTATCTGTCTGGACACAGGTAAGACTTGTGACATGGTCTGCCACAACATCCTTCTGTCTTAATTGGGTACATATGGCTTTCATGGGTGGACTGCTCAATAGATGAGAAACTGCTTGAACAGCCACACCCAAGTCCACACGGGCATTGGTGACAAATGGCCTCCCTCAGGGATCTGTTTGGGATCAGTGCTATTTAATGTCTTCACCATAAACACAGACAATGGGGTTGAGTGCAAATCCACATGAAACAGACATTTTTATTAAAGGTTTACAGTGCAGATACAGAAGTTGTGTAATAATATGCTACTTACTGCAAAGCACTACCAATGAACCCTCAAGCCTTATGGAAAAAACCCCATTTTTCTTACTTTTTGCTAGTGCTCTGCTAATAACATTTATTTCCTCATATCCTCAAACCATCAAGCCTACAACATTATTACTGTTAAACATATTTACAGTCAGGTTTCTCAATTGTTGGACTGCAGAAACAGAAAATATCCTTAAACATATTTGGCTCTCTGCTAGCAAGTCACAGCATTTTGCCTGTATGCTTCATGCAAAGTAAAGAAATAATGGCTTCAATAAATTATGTAAATTTTGTGAAAGCTGAACTTTTGACTACTCACAAAACTAGGATCTTAAGTTTATTTAAACATGTTTTTGGTCTATCAGTTAAGACTTTCCAAATACTCATTCAATGTTTTAATTTTTTTTGATTGTTGTATGTGAGCATGTCAGACTACTCTGAATCCTTCAGATTCAGTAGTAATGATGTCATAGGATGTTAGTCCATTCAAATCTAGTGTATTCTATGTTGGTTTTGTTATGTAAATAATACTGCTGTGTGGTGCAAAACAATGTATCTTCTTCCAAGTGCCTATCTTATGCCGTTTAAAAATTAGATGCAAAACCTCTTAGAATGGTGATGACTCTAGTTTAAACTTCAATGATGACTATGAGGTGATACAGCTAAACTAACACAAAATTAAACATAAATCCATATGACCACACAGCAGAATTTTCAACCAAAAGAGAAAAAAATTAAGGCACTTCTATTATACCTAGCTTCATATTCTGCTAATATATAGGCTACATATTTAGCTGCAACACAGTGATGAAATTCAAATAATCCTTTAATTTACAACTTGCAGGGATTTGGTCTTCAATCTTTATTATGCAGTCTATGGCAGAAACAAACACTTTCACATTATAACCTTATTGTAACACAGACTTTAACAATGAAAATAAATACATTTTGGCTGCAGAAAGAAAAAGACGACCCCTCCCCCCCCCCCATTCCATATAGTTGTATTTCAGAATACACTTAAATTCATCAAAGTACATTTTCCTGCAGTTAACTACTGATGATTTATTTACAAAGCAAGTAAGAAACAATGTCTAGAAAACACCATTGCACCATGAATTATCTACATGGGTATTTCTAATTTTCATACTGGAAAACAGCTAGGAAGGCGTTTGCTGCAGCACAATGTTTCTTCCTGAAATCTTAATGTGTTTTAGCAGCTAATACAAAATACAGATGCAGACTGTACTATGTTAATTAGAAAAGCAAACATACTGTGGGTTTGGTTAAGAAAAAATAGATGTCTAGCAAATTGCTTTTTAAATTTTTTCTTAAAAAAAAGGTCTAATGCATTAACTGCTCCAAATATTTCACATAGGGGATGTTTACTTACAAATTGAAAATGCTTCTGACAGAGCAGCTGAAATTTGAGTAACTACTTGAAAGAGAAGACATCATCAGCCTGTGCAAGGCCTGACAGGCTTATAGCTACATCTTTATTCACAAAGAAATTTATGTTAATATATGCTGTTTCAGGGATCATTTGACAATCAGTAACAATGTAGAATATTTTCATTTACTCATCTCTTTTAGAAAAAGTGATAGCTCATTGTTTTGATGTTAAAGTCTTTTTTTTAATATACGTAAAACAGAAGCAGAAGGGTTTTTTTGGGGGGGCTTGGTTTTTTTTTTAATTAAGGAATCACTGAAAAGATATTTTCCTTTGAAACTGCAGAACATGCAACCCTCGCAAGAGAAGACCTCTTGAACTACACTGCAAGACCTCTTGAACTGAACTGCACAAAATGTGTTTTTCTACATGACCTCGTGAGACTTCAGCACGCAAATAACCTGCACAGAAAACACCTCTACAAATAAATTTTTAAGAGTAAATAGAGTGTACCCAACAGTACATTACAACTTCATATTCCATTATTTTCTATCCTCAAAAGCTCACCTTGTTGTTTTTCAAACTATAGTTGTCTAGCTTTTGAATTTGTGTTTCCAACCTGTTTTAAGACTGCTGTAACTTACCAAGAGCATGTCAGGCTGCTACAGGCACAGTAGCTTTGTTTTAGACTAATGTATGTGCTCCTGGTAAACAGGACTGCTTTGAACACTGGAGCCTGGAAGGCTCCACATCTCCTGGCTCTGCTCGCTGTTACATTTCATGCTTCTGTTATGTGCAATGCAGATGTGCTGCAGAAGCAATTTTTGACAGACTGGAAAAGCAGGCACTTTCCTCTGTGGTATTTTTTTGAGGGAAAGCATATCCTACATGTTGTCACTAGCACACTGTGGCAGTGGCAACTGCTGTGAGAGCCATGCAGCAGGAGACCCTGTCACGGCAGTGGAGTAGTTTCAGCTTCTTGAAGTTCCAACTGAAAGGAAAGAAATTGCAGATACAATGAACAATTGCTTGATATCTTCCCACCCACAAGTTTGTGTGTGTGTGTTTTTTTTCAGGAGGAATTTGTTTCTCATTTGCAGCTACTGTCCTGATGTATAAAGCTAAGCACATAGCCCAGAGTAAAGCAAGACTATGCTTTTGCCATGAAGCAACAGAGGAAATGATCACAAAGAAACATTAGTAGGTCTGAATTTGGATTAGAATTAGAATATTCTTCATATCAAGCCAGTTGCTCTTTCTAGGGTGGAACTCTCTTATTAATTTCACAACCATGGAAAAATTTCAGTCTCTTTCTGTATTATTTCTGTAGCAGTTACAGGGGAATTAGTATTTTAGCTGAATACATTCTGTGTTCGTATCAGACGAGTGCCTAACTTTCAGATTTTCAGTTATAGCCTAGTTTCAATTCTGTGTGAGTGGAATTACATCAGCAATAAAACCCAACAACCTCTCAGCCCTGTGTGTCCACAGTCTCCATGCTGAGTCCTACTTGCATGCAGGCACGGTAGCACTACCCATGAAAACCTGCACTGCACGGCACGTCCTGAAAGGCTGCAACCCCTTTTTGCTCTGCAAATTGTGTGCCAGAACCTGCTGAGAGCTGGGTGGGAGACACTGCAAATCAAGGGTTTATGGAATGGAAAGCAGAGACACAGTTGAAGCCTGGAGATTCACAAAGAGCTCCTGTCAATGCATATCAGCTACAGAAGAAAGCCCAGTCTTAAGTATCTACTGAACTTGGTCAAGTACTTGATAGATGTCACTATCTCGCCACAAACGGGCTTTTTAGGAAACCAGTACTTGAAAATTATTATGAAATACAGTATAATTCACAAAGGAGACATATTAATTTTCTAAAAATACACAGGAAAGACATTCTCTGTAAATACAGGTAGATGTGAATCTGCCAAGAAGTTGCCCAAATTTTTTCATGTTTCTGCAACAGGGATCACCAGCATTCCCCATACTTGTTCACAGTGGGTCATACAGCACAAGAAAAAATAGGAATTAAGAAAACACTTTCGTTATTTAGCTAATCAAAGTGAAACTAGCTTTCAATTTTTCCTTGTTTTAACTTAAAACCTTTTTCTTGAATCCAATATCCTTTTTATTTCTACAAGAGGCCGCCAATCCAGGCAGTAAAGGCAAAGCCTTCAGGGCTGAGCCTTTTGTTATTGAACACATCTGAGGCCTCATTTTCATCACATGGGGAGGATTTACAGTTTCCATTAGGGCATTTAGACATTTCAGTAGTTGACAAGAAAGCATCAGAAGCTAAAAATTGAAGAGTTAGACATAGAATGACTAAATAGTCCTGAAGATGTGCCTATACATAATTTGCTTAGTTGCTTGGATACATTCAGGTGAAGCTGCTACAAAAGCAGCTATAAAAATGGGTCACAAAGAAACTAATCCACTGAAACAAATTAAATTTCTCAAATTTCTATAACTATTATTAATCCAGTTCCCTAATTATTTAGGATTTTTTATTATTAACACATAGGTACTAGCAAAAACTTAGTTTTCAGGGGAAAATCCCTATCAATTGATTTTACATTTAAAAAAATCAAACCTTCTTTTAATCTCAGAGATAAATTGATGCGGTGGGTCTCTGAAGTAAAAGCTATTTCAATATACTTGCCAGGATTTTGACATGAATCAGTTAATGTCAACAACATCAAAAACCCTCAGCCATTTGCAAAAGCTTCTATTTGGTCCTCCATACCCCTCCCCTGCCAATACTTGATCATAGAGAAAAGTTCAAAGAAAGCAGTTTTGCTTTTCAAGCATTTTTCCCCCAGGATTACATCACTCCTTCTGCACTTACAAGATTGCACAAACTCTCCAGAAAACTGTAAGCACTTAATCTGGACCTTTTTGGTAATGCCAAGGAGCCACAGAGTAGGCCAAAGGCCAGTCTATTAACTCAGAATAATATGAATATTTATCATGTTTCCTGTTTTTGAACTGATAGAAGATGATGTTGTTCCTTCCAACAACTTTAATACTTAAGAGGGTTAATTCTAAATGCTTTTAAATGCTTTAAGAGTGTTAGGCCTTATGTGATTGAGCCTTGCAGTTCTCATTAACTTTAGCAGAGAAAAGAACTCTCACCTGGCAAAAAAAGCAACTTGTAGAGCATCTGTTTCTTAGAAAATTATATGTAGTGTGCCAAGTACTACACAGCCTTGCAATTAGAATTCATACCAAATGCTCTCCAAGGCCTTGTCTATACAAGAGTGAGCTTGTCAGTGTACTTCAATCAACAAATACACAAGCTAGACTTTTGCAGAAAGCACTTACCTGTATAAAGAATACCCCTGTCTATAGAATTTACAGAATCTCACTGTCTGAGCAAATATTGGTTTGTCTGAGGGTTTATTTTCTTTTTTCTCTTCTGAGAGCTAAAGCTGCATTCACTCTAGGGCTTTTTGTGTTTAAAATAATAATATAAAAATACTAGGTATTACACTTGCAGTTATTCAGAGAACCTTTTTAGTGTAATTAGTTCAACAATCTTGTCTCTCATTTTGATAAAAGCAGACATCAAAAAATGTCTCTTACAGAAATGCCAGAGAAAAAAGATAAATTAAGCTTTGAAAATGGCTTGCTGTGAATGTATTCTGTAGACATTATAGAGAGTGAGAAAGACTGTACCAAACAGCTGCTGAGCTGAACTCCAGGGAGAAGGCCCAGGTCAGCATCCAGGGAGCACATCTGGCAGAAATAAACCAATGGCAGCATCAGCAGCTGCCAAAGCAAGGACTGCAGGGATGGTGGTGAGTGGAGTTGGCCACTCCAGTCTTTCAAATACCCGAACATGCAAAGACCTATCCACCCACCTGTGGAGACCTGAGCTACCAAGTGCTGTCTTCTTCTCCCTGGCTCTGGGGAAAACTGATGGTTAGTTGCCAGGAGGAGCTACCAAAAGAGTCAAACAATTTCTTCCAGCTCTGCATACACCTTTTTTTGTTCCATCCAGATTGACTCTTTGCTTCAGTTCCTATCCTTACTGCCTCATTTGGACCTCTTTCCTTATGTTTCTCTTTCTCCTCAGCATTCTTCCTCTCCTCTCCTCTCCCTTTCCCTTCCCTTCCCTTCCCTTCCCTTCCCTTCCCTTCCCTTCCCTTCCCTTCCCTTCCCTTCCCTTCCCTTCCCTTCCCTTCCCTTCCCTTCCCTTCCCTTCCCTTCCCTTCCCTTCCCTTCCCTTCCCTTCCCTTCCCTTCCCTTCCCTTCCCTTCCCTTCCCTTCCCTTCCCTTCCCTTCTCTTTACATATGCTTTATTTTTTCATAACTGATTTATTTCATCACTATTCCCTGAAGGAAAAAAAAAAAAACCCCTAACCAGCAAAGAACCCAGCTATAGGACTAGCTTCCTCCTTATTGCCACTCAAGATCACTTCACTTGCTTGCTCCATCCCTGCCCCAGCAGGCTGACTCTCTTGGTGGTGCAGGCTGAAACATCTCTCTGGGAAACATCATCTTCCACTCTGTGCTTGCTCAGTGCTCAGGGAAATAGATTTTATTTCACTCAGCCTCCAAGCAATACCACATTAATCTTTTCTACGGGTAGAAGTTTAGAAAGCTACAGCTCTCCTAGAAGTAATATAAAGATATATAACTAAATGTAGAAATGGGTGCATACACACTGCACTCTAAAAAGCTGGAATTGTACTATACAGAAATACAATCTGGTTGTCAGACACATGCACAAAATTGACTCCATTGAGCATTACAAATGCGTTATTAACAGATGAATGTAGTAATTTGCCACACCTAGTAAATACAACACATACATACATACATACACACACATATATGTGGGCCTATGCCAAATTTGGTAGTTCTGCTCCACCACCAGACTGAGCAGGTGCCAATTTCACAGGCCACAGTTTGGCATGTATGAATCAGACACTGGTGAACAACACCAATTGTTGATGCTTAGTAAAGCTTCTCGCTTTAGCCCTTCTCCATTTGGACTTCCCTCCTCTTTTCTGGTGCAATTACTGTTTAGTCTCCTTGGAGATGGGAAAAATTCTTTTTTGGGCTATCTGGCAGCAGCTGAATGTCAGGTAGCTGCTTTCACAAGAAGCCACCGAGTTCTGCACCTTGAGGAGGCAGCCAGCTTGTGGCTGAAGCGGCAGCAGTGAGAAACTGTTGCATGAGTGACCTAAGTATATTGCTGAAAGGTGATATGGCAAGGAGTGAACCAGGCTTATGCCTTTTGTTCTTATTTTTAGGGAATTACAGAGACAACTCAAACTTCTAGTGCTTGCAATGTTCTTGAATTACCTTTGTGAATGTTAAGATTTGCTTTCATGTTTTGAAGAGAGATGGAGCTTGGAAATTCTCAAGACTAAGCACAGGACCACAAATATTGAACATGTACAAAACAGCTTCTTTGCAAAAACTATGCAAAAATAGGCTGAATAAAAAAAAACACAACAAAAAAACAACTCCTGTTATCTGATGTGCCATAAAATCCCTACTTCTTAAAGGCTTTTTCTATATGGAAAAGGTATTTTCTTGGTATACCTGAAATGGCAAAATGGAACATTAGTATTTAACATGTGTGTGTATATATATATATATACACATATATATACATATATATACACACACACATACGTATCTAACTCCACCTTATTCACCACATAATTATCTGACACAAGAACTGCATGTAGACAGGCCTTGGTCTATCTCTTGCATGACTTTCAGGACAAACAAGGCCAGGTAGGCCTTCTTTGTTCATCAATGAAAAGTGAACAAGCACAGGTTTTTATCTTTTTATTCACTGCTGCAATGGGAGAAAAAGACAGATCTGTATTCTGTCCCACCCCTGTCTCCAACAGCAGACAAGGAGTATGAACAGGGAAATCTGTGATTAATTTTCAACCTGTTGCAAACATCCTGCAAGGGAAACACTGTTTTAGGTGCTTTGTACATGCATGCACGTTGGACCCAGTCACCCAAGGTACCCTTTAGAACCCTTGGTTTCTGAGCATCAAGCAGGGCACAGAACAACTAGCACCATGCAGGACTGGGGTCTCTGTGTATGCATACACCGTTGCAAATATAACCTTGAAGGTGTTGAGACTTTCCAACAGCTACAAATCAGTGTAAGTGGTAACTTCAGAACACATGTCATCTCCAAGCGGGTGGCCTGGATCCAGAGATGACATCTCCACTGCTAGTCATACCTGATGGTTAGTCCTATCCACAGTGTTGGCAGTGGAAGCATGGTCACGAGTGTTTTGTCGGACTCGGGTGGAATTTTGCTGCTCAATGGTTGAGGAAGTGGGGATGCAGAACTCTCTGAAACACCTTTTGAAATTCTCATCTAGAAATGCATAAAGGACTGGATTAAGGCAGCTATTTGTGTACCCTAGAGCAATACAGAAGTGCCAGGAGACAGTCTGGAAAGTAGTTTCTGGGATGTTGACCAGGGCTTTAATGATAACATAAATGTGGATGGGAGTCCAGCAGACAATAAACACTGCCACCACCACAAGAACCATCCTTGTGATTCTCCGCAGATTCCTGTCCTTCTCTTTGGAGCCGGATAACATGCGGACACTCTTCAGGCGTAAGATCATCAGCCCGTAACACACGGTAATGATCAGGACTGGCATGATGAAGGCAAAGATGAACACACAGATTTTCAGGAGGTTCTCCCAGTACCAAGCAGGGTGGGAGAATGTAAGTGTGCAGTCAATTGAGCCTGAGGAAAAGGAAAACAGCAGAGAAGAACATGCAGGTTAGTTTTTCGTTTGCTTTTCTTTAATTAAATATCATAGGCAAATATATGAAGACTTTACACCTCAGTAAACATGTAAAATGAAGCAATCTGTGACCCGTCACTGGCACAAACGTTGGCAGGATTGAGTGCTGCAAAACATGCATGAAGTGTGAGTTAGGAAAACAAAACCAAATTAACATGTTCTCTTTTGCATATTATGGGCTGGAATTTAAAGTATACTAAACAATGAAAAGAGCTGAATTGTCATAAATGCTTAAACTTTGACTCACTTTCACTTTCAGTAAAAAGCATGGTGAAAAGAAAGATTGTTAAGCCACCATATATGCTGACAATTTGGGCATTTCAGGGCAATGGGGAAGAGGATGACACGACGCTTGGTAACTATGCACGGTGGAGGGTCTGGATTTATGTTGACATGCTGTCACTGCCCCTTTATGGGAGATCTTAGAGCACCAGTGGTCCAGAACGTGCTCTCTGCCCTCTATCATGTCCTGCTGGACAGGGTGTAACACATCTATGATGGGCAGCTTCCCAGTGGGAGTGTCCTGAGTAAAGCACAGGCTCCTGTGCTGTAGGGCAATGCAGAACTGCCCCACAGCAGAAGGCAGGAAGGAACAGATGCTTTTCCAAACACTAAACTGATGGTACAGCAAGACTTGTGGACCCACAGAAGGAGCTGGAGCTGCTAGTCATAAAGGACAGATCACATGCACTGTCTGTCCAGTCAACTACAGCAAGATGCAAAATTGTTGAAGGGACTCATCTGCACTGAGACTTGATTTACACAGGTTGGAGGTCAGAAGTTAATTCAATGCCTCCACACTACAGTGAAACAATGCAGAAAGGTAAACACCTGTTGAGTACTCAAATTAGGAATGAAAGCCAGACTTACCATGCCTGTATTTAGTAGTTGCCATGAACATAACTGGCAGGCCAATGGCAGAGGAAAGAATCCAGTTGCAGACATTGACAATTTTGGCATTTCGGGGGGTACGGAAATCAAGGGCCTTAACTGGGTGGCAAACAGCCACGTAGCGATCCACACTCATGGTGCAGAGCGTGAAGATACTGGTGAACATGTTGTAGTAGTCTATGGATATAACAATCTTACAAAGGATGGTACCGAATGGCCAGGTTCCCATCAAGTAATTCACACTCTGGAATGGCAGAGTACTTGTTGCTAGGGCATCTGCCAATGCAAGATTGAAAATATAGATGTTGGTGGCAGTCTTCATTTTCGTGTACCTAGAAAAAAAATTGGTAGAGCATGTGAATGACCACAACTGACACTGTTAAATAAAACTGAATTCAGTGCATCATCTACAAGAAGCTTCTGTAAAATAATGTGCTACATACTGTCAAGGATCACATTTTCTGCTTTTAACCGAATGATCATGCTATGATGCTACATGTTGGCAGTTCAGTGAGACATCAGCTAAAGCATGTAAGGTAGAAAAGATTAATTTAACTTGTGCAGAAGGAAAAGATACACATAGAAGAAACAATATTATAGATGCTAAAAACTGAGAAGCTGCAAAAATTTTATGTTTACAGATCATATAGATCATATACTACATGGACAGATGCTCTGTACCTGCTGATGCCAAATACCATAACTATGTTCTGTAGAAATAGAGAATTAATTTGTAGGTTGTGGAGTAGTAATGATGTCTTTCCAAATGAGCAGCACTTGAGACCCACTTTTTATCTGGATACTTTTGCAGTGGTACAAAAAGGTTTCAATTTAAGCAATGTTCCTGGCCATGCTGTCCTGACTGCTGCCGATGTTGTTGGGCCCCGCAGCTGCGTGGATTTTGGGGGGTCAGATGGCTTGCTCTTTTGATGAAACTTCCTTCCATTTCTGCAAAACTAATAAGCAGAGTGTTTGATCAAACATTTTACAACTTATTGAGTGCTTTTCAAGAGGAACAGCTCATTTCAAAAAACCTGTTGGGGAGCCTGCTAGGGAAGACAAAATGTAAAATACACTATTTTGTGGGTTTTATCTCTCTCAGTTAGATCTCTTCAGAACATGAGTCAGTTGCAAAAAATCCAAATGAAACGATTGTGCAGGGAATGTGCATTTGGAACTTTGGTAGGGTGTGCAGAAATGCAGACTTCATGTTGAATGGACCTAGAAAGCTTTTATGATGAACAGTTGAAGTCATTGGTACTGGATCTGTTCTCTCGTTTTTAGCACTGTGCATGAGAAGACATTAACAATCCTAATTTCAATTTAGGCTGATTTTTAAAAACAGATTTTCAAGTAGGTCCAAACTCTATCTTGACTGCTGCCTTGAGAAAGTATGATCTGAATATGACACTTTCAAGTTGTAAATAAACTCCATATTCTGAAAGTCCTGTAAAATTTTTTCTTACTCCATTTATATAACAAGTTTGTAACTAACAAAGGAGGAGGTAGTGCCACAAGCATCTACAACTCTCTCTTCTGGAAATTGGAAAAAATGTCCAGGATTGCAGTGTGGGAGATGTACACAATAAAAGCTACAGCTCTAAAAACTGTTTGGAGGGAGGAGAAAATATCTCTGGCAATTTACCGGAGAATCTTCCAGGTGAGAATGAAAGCAGCAACATTTATATTTTGCTTGTACTATTATCCAGTACTAAGCCCTGTGGTTTACCAAAATTAATATCTCTCCAAAGGTCTGAGATATCCAGGAGCAGCTGAAGATGTCCAGAGCTAACCTGAAGGTTTGATTGTGTTGTGAGCAGACATATCCAGCTTGCTCCTGCCTGATCTGCTCAGGCAGGGACAGTGACAGAGGGGCAGTGGCTCTCAGCTCTGCACAAACAGACAAAGGTGATGAGGATTCTGTGCTCTCACCCAGGCTGCTGATCCCTGCTCAGACCTTAGATGATTGCCTGCCTTCTTTACAGCTGGACAGGAAAGCACACTTGGGAATGCTGCTGCCATCACTCATGATTTGGGACAGGTCTGTCTGGAGAGCGCACCATCAGATAATAATGACAATGCCTTGTTATCAGTAATTGAAGCCATTATGATTTAAAAGGAATGCTTGACAGAACAAAAAAGCCCAAACCATCAATGAATACGTAAATGACCTACAGGTTAGCATGACAGAGGGTGGACAGAAAACCGCTCAGAATAAATAGAATGGAATAAATAGAATAAAGTTTTTTTCACTGGGCATTGGCCTTATCCCACTTAAATGCTACATATTTTTCAGTTTTGCTATCTAATTTTTATTGTCAGTTTAAATTTAAAAGTTCTTGGACTTACTTTGTTTAATGGCCTCTATAGACCATTAGTGAAGGGTTTTGCTTCATGTACTCTGTAATCTTTGTACTTCTAATCATGCTGTTCTTACAATGAATAGATGCAGAGCTCTTATGGTGATAGAAAGTATTTGCCTCCACAACTGCCTAATCAACAAAAGCCTATTGAACTTTACAATATTCTTTTCAGTAAATTCTATGATATTTGGGCATTTCTCCGTAGGGAATATTTAAAGATTTTATAAGGGGCTTATTTCTGCAAGGTACATTTTGTAAGACAGGCATTTTTCCAAATTAGTAGATTATCGGTGTTCCCAGGATTATTTTTTTGGCATGAATAAATAAATACCAAAGCAATTGATTAAACGTAATTTTAACAGCGTGAAAAGTAAAAGTCAATCAAAATGGAGCTTTTCAAAGTCTTGATCTTAGCTGTTATACTGTTTGCTCAGGTATCAGTCTACCTATTTCAACAAGCAGAACAAACATTTCCATTATCCATATACATATAAATGTATATGTGATGTGATTTCTACTGTTGAGAGGGACTTAGTAACACTAAAGTTGATAATGCAATACCAAAATTTATAAATGCAATCTTTTAAGATACTGCTTTCACACTTTCATTCAAACTCAAAAATCAAAAATCGAAAAAATTAACAGACATGTAGAGAAAAAATCCTAATTGCAAAGTCATGAAAATCTGAATACTGGTATTTAGATTACATTGAAATTTCAGTATCTAGAACATCAAGTGTATGAAATTTTGCACGACAGCGAGCAAGGTTGCAAGTGAAGACAGAAATTTGTTTGGGGTGGCCTTACTTTTATTTTATAGCTCTGCAATGAAAAGACTAATAGAATGTGATGATTCAGGGGCTATTTGTGAATATTTAGTGCAATACTGCTCTTGGTATATACACAAATTAATTATACTCATTATAATACTGGCACCTACTAGTATACCCCTTTTAAGTCCTCAGTGTGGGCTCTGTATCATAAAATATATGTTTATGAACTGTTCTTTTGTTAGTAATAGTGGATGATAAATCAGGTTTACAACAGTAAGAGTACACTTCATATCTGTCTAATTTTTAGGGAAAGATCAGCCTTGTCTTTATCTTCAGTCCTACAAAGCTTTAAAGTACACTTCAAGTTTGAAGACCTGAGCTGTACAGTCCACTCAATTGAGATTTATTTGGAATAAGAAAAAGCAATGGAGAAAAGAGTGAGAATTCAGCTCAGATAGTCACCAAGTTCCTAGTATTCAAGGATCATTAGAAAGTCTTGAAATGGAGCCTCAGTTGTCTGCCCACGGGCCACTTGCAGTTTGTAAACCAAATAAAACTTTCACCAGATTAACTTTAGAGAGACTCCAGCCCCCAAGTATAACAGCACCTTGGACAGGAGCCAGGAGCACCTTCCCTTCCACTTCTCATGCAACAGGCGAGATGTGAGCGTGTTTGTGACTCTCTGCAAAGACACCTGCCACAGCCCTGTTTCTGGCCTGTCCATTCCTATAGTTCAGTTACCACTTCAAATATTTTTCAAGAGTCTCTTCCTTTAAGCTGCTTAAAATTTAATGACATCTTTAGTTTGCATCACACTTTATTTAAGCCTCACAGGGTTTGTATACTGCCATTGTAGTCTATACAAGTAACGTAGTTGTGTTGCTACTGCTCCTTGGTCAAGTGGTTTACATCCATGCGGACTGTTGAGATATCCCCTCCTCCAAAGCCTTCTGCCCTTCTGGACCAGATCAGCTTTACAGAATCCTTGGACCACTGGTCTGGTCCAAAGAAGCTAGAGAGTCCATATTTAGCTCAGTGTAATACAGAGTATAATAATAATAATACAGATAGATTATTATTATTATTATTATTATTATTAATGATTATGCAGCCCAGAGGAACACATAACATTAAAAATTAATTTGAAAAATTTCCTCTCTGAATAACATCAATGAGGAGGAAAGCAGAAACAGTCTTTTGCACTTAGGAAATGGGCTGGTCGATGACAGACTGGTAACAATTACTTTCAGCAATACAAAGGCATGCAAGGTTTTGCCTACAGAATGCTAATTTGGAGACAAAGACTACTCCAAAATCTGTGTTTAAGTTCAGCGCAAAATACATGAAAAACTGGACAAAATCACTGGAGATTCACTGCAGAAAGCAGTCACTCTCCAAATGGTTTGGCTGCTGAAAGAAACTACAGCCAACAGTTAGGTCTTGCATACAGACAACCTGACACAACTCTTGATGCCGGAGATTAGGTTAGCATTTCAAATTCGTGCTCTTCTTGCAGAAATGACTTGTTAAACAAATGAAGAATCATTATGTGCATACATTAGATTAGTTGAGGTCGCCTTGAGTGGGAAGATTAAAAACATGTGAAGTATGCCTAGTAGAATCAATTTAAATCAATTTTTTCCCCACGATTGTTCTGGTGTACCTTGTAAATGCAACTCAAAAACAGTAGGAAAAAGGGATTTTTGTCATGTTTTCTTGAGATATCAGGTACTTTCAATTTTTATTGATCCCTCAAAGCTTTGAACAGTCATGACATATTCAAGGTGGTCTGTAAAAACCCACAATTTTTTTTTTCTGTCTGTCAATCCAGTTTTAATATTTGACACTGAAATGAAGTCTCTCAAGTCACTTTCTGGAAAGGGTCTCAAATGATGGACTTTACTGACAACCATCTATTTTATTATCCTTTTCTTTTCTTCCCATGGTAATGAGTCTCTATAGAGTGAAAGACCCATACTGTATCTCAGCCACTGCTGTGACATGTGCTGTGGCAGGCTGTAACCTATTAAAAGTTTTGAAGTCATAAATATTCTGGATAGGTCTAACCTTCCTGTCTGCATGCACATGATTTAATCAGCTTGAAAATGTAAGTCTTTGATTTTTCTATTCATGGGTACTTCAGAATGCTTATTCCTTAAGCCATTAAATTTCATCTCTGGCTACAAGCACCATAAATTTGTGCACAACCCTGACAGGTTATTAGGCAGTAAGGCCACCCAGATTGGAGGTGCCATATTGTGGTTACCAATCTCTGCATCCTTTTGATGTATATTCTACTCAAGAGATCTTACACAAGGCTGTAATTTAAACATAGCAGCCCTGATTGAAACCAAACCAACAAAAAATTGAAAAATTAAAAAATAAAACCTTGAGTAGGTACCAATAGAGATGAAAGCGTTCACACTCAGTTGCAATGAAATTGTGCAATTGCATCACATTCATGTACTTCCTGCACCCATCCAGAGTTTGGGGGTAAATGCTGAAATGGGGAAGTGAGGAAGTTTTTACTGCCTTTAAGAAAGACAGAGGTAGTTGCTCTTCCTTCCTGTTAAAGCCTTACATCCTGACTCCCAGCACAGTGCTACCCAGTCACTGCTGTGACCTGTCACGGTGGTTTAATGAGAGATGACAAATATTAGGCATCATTTAGGTGTCAAGGCATATTGACATATTGAGGGAGTACAGTAGATCTAAAATCAGAGTTTAGTTATTTGACATACTTGGTCATACTTCACATACAGCGTTCTGGAGCAGCTTTCTCTCCTTTCTTTGCTCACCGGCAAGGGGATGCCTATTTTCTGCAGTACATATGTGTATATATATATGTGTGTATATGTGCTCAGTGTGGACCTCAGCACAGGACAGGGAGCTGCTGGACAGTAGTTGCTTCAGTTGCTACCTCTTTTCTCCCCAAGAATTTGTTTTCCTACTGCTTTGTGATTTTATTCTCCTCCACAGTACAATCGAGATTTGACCAGAATGTCAACAAAGTTTACTTCCTCAGGTTACCTTGTTAGCATCCTTGACTTCCAGCTTATCCCTTCCTCTCTTCAGGACAGTGCCAAGGCATGTGCAGATCCAGCAGTATTTGCTTACAGGATGCAGGAGAAGCAAGCAGAGCACATCACCTCCTGGGAAGCAGCACCAGCTCAGGACCATTTTTCTTGTACTCAGAACCCATCAGGAATTTATCTCATACCTCAGCTTTGGGAGAGGGTGAGCTAAACAAAAGCCTGTTAGGCAGAGTCACCTTTAGACTTCAGTGCCAGTCTTTTGGGAAATGATGTGGCACCAAGAGAGTTGTGAGGGCATCTGACTCATCCTGTTTTCCTGTGTTGGACTTTGGACTAAAAATGACTTGCTGCTGTCTTTGTGACTCTTCCTGATTTTTTTTTTTTTTTTTTTTTTTTTTTTTTTTTTTTTTTTTTGCTACTGAAAGGCATCATATAGAAGTCCTCTTTTTGCTATTTAGTTTGAGACAGTGAGTTTAGTCTCTACCTGGAGAAAATATGCTTTCTTCTTCTGGGAAAAATAGTTATTTTCAGGAGGAAGGCTGGTCCTTTCCCTTGATGTCTGACTGAGAGGATTAACAAGCAAGAAGATTACTTCAGACAGAACACACAACCTTCACAGTAGTCATAACAGGTAATTATTTTATGATTTCTTATGGTTTTTATGCCTTTTTAAGTTACATAAATGTGAAAAATATCCTGGCAGAAATCCATACAACATAAAACTGATGTGATGCATTCCTTTATTTTTTTTTTTTAAAGGGGTGGAGAACCAGTCACGAACAGGTATGGGTATATCACTTACCACAAAAATATTTAAGATGCTGCCATGTCTTATAACTCCTAATTTCCTCTCCTTTTCCCAGACATCATAAAAAGCCACTTAATGATAAAAACTAAATGACAGTAATAAGTATGCTCCACTGCCCAAACAGTCATCTGCTGGTACACTTCCTTCCCTTCCAGCCTAGTTGAATGGGGGGAAAATTACCTGCCAATTATTTCAGAACTTAATCTGGCCTGTTTGTCAAGCCAATTTTATTTGAGTCTCTGTTTGCCTAATGCTGAGGCATATATGGGTCTCCAATAAAGGTCGCTGCTTTCACAGCTATTGTGTAACATATCTCTCTGAAATAAATCAATGGTGCTAAAAAGGCTAACTTCAATATATTGCCATTATCCAGCAGCAGGTGCTTATTGTTGAAGGTTTTGCTTTGCTAGTAAGACATATAAAGGAAAACTGTCAGTATATGCAATTTGATTTTTCCCCCTCTGCCGTCAGGGAAGTGTGACTGAGAGTAAAACTGCTGACTACACCTCTGATAACTGTGGTGATCTTTTTCTAGAAGGAACAAGTTATCAGCTACTTTGTCTGGTTTCCAGATGCTCCAGGATGGCACCCTCCTTCTGATCTGTAAACTGACCACCTGAGATAAGGACAGTACATGAAATATCCCTGGTCAGCAGGGAAGCTGGCAGGGAAGCCTTTGAAGACAGTTTTAATGCCAGTAGATGTGAGATCCCTAAAGGTGTGGTAGGGAACAGCAGGAAATCAATGCTCCTGGTCAGAGGGCAGCAGGGAAAAGGCATGGGGCTGGAGCCAGGCCACACACAGACTGTACAGACCAAGGTGACACTAGGTGTACAAGGTATGGCCTCTTGCATACAGGAGATTGGCATCTTCTGGTGAAGCTGTTGAGTGTGATCTGAAAGGAGCAACAGAGGTGAGACAAAGGAACAAGAGGGAGAATAAATGCAGAGGAAGGCTTGCCTATGGTGTGGGGAGAAGGGGAAAGCAGGCAATGGTGGAAGCTGGCATGATAGGAAGAAGGAGCACGGTTATGTGTTATGTGAGCAGACCAAATCAGAAGTACTGGAAATCATGGACTCAGTCTCTCTACATGACAGGATGATACTGCAGCTCTGAGGGAGTTATTAAGACCACAATCTTATGAGAGTGAGTTGGGTAATTGGCTCCTTAGATGATTTTTGTATAGGGGCAACACATCCCAGGGCTGAAGATTAGCACAGTGACAACTGCTGCTCCCTGTTCCCTCTGAAAAAAGAGACTTCACTCAGTTGGAACTGCTCCACATAACATGATGAGGAGGAGATGTTCCATTTTACAAAAACATTTTTGTTCTGAAGTTTTATTCCTGATCTGAGATACAAGATCTTATAGCTGATAATTGAACACTTCTCAGTAAGAAGGTGGAAAAAAATCTATTTCATGTCTTTCACAGTTATTTGATTAGCCATGGTGTGTCATCCCTACCTTTTTTCATCACGTAAATTCAAAGGGAAATATAAATAAAATTTAGAAGTGTTTAACATTAAATGGATGAATGAGAATGCTTATCACAGCTCTGCTAAGCTGTGGAACTCCTTGATAGTGAACACCATTAAAAGCTCACTTCCAAAAGGGACTAGGGGTCTTTGAAAGATAATTATAATATTCCCACTTTCAATACCATAAACCCAAACTTCCTGATATAAACCAAAGAAGATACAAATGGTTATAAAATGAGCTTTCTTTGAGATCAGCTTAAGTACAACAATTCAGAAAATAGCTGCTTTTGTATTTTTAAATAATATAATTACAAGAGTGGATTTATATTTTGAAGAGACTTATCAAGCATTGAAAACTTATTTTCACTTCAAATCATCATGAAAATAAATAATTTTTTGAAAATGTCTGTTAATGAAGATCTCTACAACAACCATCTTAGAACACCTAAGCCTAAAAATAACTGAACTAGAATCAGTGAAAATGCTTCAAATGTTTGTTTTGAAGCACCTTTGTTTAGTAGTGGCAATCTTTGTGACCTTCTTCTTCCAACCTTACTTTTGATCCTTATTTTTTGGGGAGCATTGCATGTTAGAAATGTCCACAAAAAGCTACTGAATAAATGCTGATGCAAACCTCAGCTCAGAAAGTCTCTCTGCAGTCTAAAAGTCTACTAGAAGGATACTTACACAGTGTTGCCCCTATTTTTTCTACTCTGTGACTTAACACCAGCTGCTGGCTATGGCGGGGAAAGAGGCTAGTAAGCTAAATTATGGCGATGAGACATTTGGACTTGCATCATGTTATGTTTGAGACTTGTAAATATGTCAACTTTTGATCTAGAAAAGTTACAGAAGCTTATCCACAGTGTTCAGCAAAAGTTATGCCTGATGGTTTGGGAAAACACTGTAAATTAAAATGAAATAAAGCAGTACTTCAGGATTATGTCAGCTAAATAGTTCATTAACCATTAGCTTGCTAGTAATTATGTAATATAAGCAATATGTGCATACAGTATTTTTTACCCTTACTGAAGCCTTGAAAAGTTGGTAACTTTTGATTATTTTTTTATAAAGAAATTAAAAATAAATCAGGCAATGTTTAACACTATTTTTTATGGGAACCATTAACATCATGTCACTCCAGGAAAAGTACAGTGGGATCAAATAGCTTTTTACAGGCAAACTGAATGAGAGGGTTGTTTTCTGCCCAGAACTGGTGCCTGGTGGTAGGCATTAGCAGAGTCTGTGCACTCCTGCACACAGGACAGCATGCCAGGCCCAGGGTCTGGAGATGAGCCTGGGGCTGCAGAGCTCTCACTCATCCCTCAGGTGCCTCTGCTTCCTCAGTGAGATGGGTGCTACACCCAGCTTGCAGCCTCATGTATTTTTGGTCAAATTTTCATCATGTCTGTAAAAACATAACTAAAAAAAATAGAATATAAAAGTATACATTCCATTTTATCTGTCTGCTTTCCTTCATCTTGGGGGAGGGAAGGAGGGGAGCTGCTTGCTAGTTAAACATTTACCCACTAGCAAAGGTTGGTAAACTCTGTCACAAACAGTATGCAAACAGGGACACCTGCCTTTCTGTAAGGCAGGATGCTGAAGGTCACCCCCTTGCTATGCTGCTGATTTAATCCAGCTCCTCTGCTGCTCCTGCCCAACAGTGCTCCCTCAGTTCTGTGCCCAGGTCTTCTCTGGCTGCTGCTGTGAGCTGTATCAATTCAGAACTGACATGACTGGGTAAGGCTGCTGAGGCTTTCAGCTCTTAGCACGGGGGGGGCAACCTTTGCAGTCAGAGGAACAGGCAGGACACACTCACACAAGCAATGCTGTGCAAATGCAGAGAAGTTCATGAGGCTGTGGACAGGAAAGAAAAGCAGGAATTTCATGTACTTCTTGGTTTCTAAGCTCCCTGATCTATGCTGCTACAAAAGATGCTGAAGGTCACCTTACTGCATCCATACTGCATCCATAACATGATGTCACCTTGCAAAGAACCTATTTTTTAGAAACACTTGTTTTGCTTCACCCACTTTCAAGCTTGTGATAATTTTTCATTTTTTTTTCTCTAAAAAGACCCCACACTTTTGTGCACATATGTAAGAACATTTATTCTTCTGGTGATCAATTATTTTTACAATTGAAATTTAAACTCTAAGTCTGTTCTACTTAATAAAACAGTTTTTTTGAATTTTGAGTGAGCTCAGCTGAACTAACCAGAGTTTTCAGTGCTGTGCAGTCTTTCCAGATTAGATGATGCTTCAATCACAGCTCTTTTTTTTTTTTTCAAAACACTATTGAGAGACTGTTTTGAGACACATGGAAAATTTTCAGAGAGAGGCCTTCTTCAACTTCTTTCCCTGTTTGTCTTTTTTTTTTTTCTTTAAAGCAGTGTAAAATCATTTACTCAATGAACAAGGCATTTCCTTCCTCTACAAAGGATTGCTAGGAATCTGAGACCCCTTTGTTTACGATATGTGAAAAATTTATAGCAAAACAATTGAGGAATCACTCTGAACTTGAGTGACTTCAGCGGCTGTTGGTGGAACTACAGTCCTTCCAGAGCATTTGGATTGTGGAGGACTGGGGCCTCTGTGAGCTATTCCTCTCTTCCAGACCTGCAATGCTTAAGATTTTCATCTAGGATCTATTGCAGCTTTCTAGCATATTCTTATTTCCACTCTAATTGTGAGACCAATATTCCACTGACTCGATGAGAAAGCTGGAAAAGCCTTCGGATTACTGTGAAAATTAATTCAGTGCCACATGGTACTAATTGTACACTGTCTCCTTGTACTCTTGCAGCAGCTAGAAGTAGCATTTGCTGTTGATATAGCCATAACAATATTGTGTTCATATTAGTAATTTACACTTACACAAAGCACATGAGGAAAACAGATAATAAAAATTATCTACAGATTTTTCAGATTACAAGAAATTCACGCCTGGCAGTAAAACCTGTGAAACTACTACTGCTGTCACTTGAAGGCATTTTTTTGGTACTTGAGAAAGGAAACAGCTCAGTGTTAGTAACATGAGGTTAAGCCTCACACACCACATATAAAACACGTAAATATTAATTCAAGGATGAAAGCACTCAGCTGAACAGGAACCATCTGGAAGAATGAGGAGGGTGGATGAGAATGTATTAATTAGAACGTAATGTGTATAAATTGGAAATCCATGGACCTGCTTTGCACTAAGAGTCTTCTTTTCACATTGATAACCACAATACATTTCTAACTCCTCCTTGGACATATCTGCTTTCTGGCCTCTGTTTGCTCCAGCAGGGATAGTAAAGATGGCATTGTGGAGTGATAGTGATTGTTCCCTGTCAGGCCAGCAGTTGCACAGCTCTGGCTCCAAACCCCTGGATTTGCCTCATGTGGAAAAATTTTAAGAGCAACAATGTTTATAAGAATGATATAATTATTTTGAAACTATTTCCAAAGAAACCAAGCATGAGATGTTAGCATGCAGCACACTCAATCTGATGTTACTGCTTCTTTCCCTGGGGCTGGACTCTGAAAGGTGAGTAGGACAGTTTCAAATATCTAAGCACCTACCTCCCAACTCCTAGTATTTTTAAGACAAACTAGGTATCAATATTACTTAAAAATCTTAGGTTTTAGTATCCTCAGTTCCTCTCACGATTAATTTGAAGTTCAATGTTTTGTTCTTCCTGAGCAGGCACGATGGGAAAGGCAGATAAAGAAGGGGAATTTTATATCACAACAAATGAAACACTCTCAAGCTAGTATAGCTTGCAACAGGAACTAAATCACTAAGTTGCCTATTGCTGACCAGATACACTACACCTATAGAGAAGCACAGAAAGGGAATGTATTTTTATGCTGCTTAAGCCACAGATCCTATTCAGCCATTAGCATATAAATTCTTTGTCATCCCAACTGTTAAACAGCTGCATGGTATTAATTGGGAAGGAATTCTGTCATACCAAAAAGCTGCTCTTGCACAGGAGATGTAGGGTTTGCCATAAAATTCCTGATGGTTTTGGACAAGCAATTTAGTTTGTGTTTTCCTCTGTAAAATGAAAATATATTTTTGCTTTCTCCTATTGCTTCTGGCTTTTGTTTTTAAGCTGTCATCTCAGGGAAAGATGCTTTCTTTAGACAGAAATCTAAATACAAGTGCCTCATTTGATTTGGCTTTGTGGTGCAAGTGTAATTCAATTAATTACTGTAAGAAATATGAACCTAGTAAGGGTTATGCCCGAGATAATAAATACATAATTCCAGGCAGGGACAACCTGTGGCATATTTATCTGCTGACAGCTATCCTGTCTCTGTTACACTGTGCATCTGCTTTTCCTCCCGGAGGAATGCATTCAACACTGCACTCAACGCTGGAGATTGCAGTCATGCCCCCACTCAGAAGCTTTTCTGCAGATGTACCTTCACAAAGACAGCTTGAGTTTCAGACTGACCAAAACCACAAGACAGAAGAGAATCTCCCCAGCTCTGTGCATGCAGCCTCTAAAGTACAGCTAAACCCACAAGGTTTCTGAACTGCTCTAGTCTGAACCACTGACGGATACTGTGTTCCCACTAGGTCTACCAGATGCACAGGCTTTGCAGTGACATCCCCCACACGTGCCCAAGGAATCATCCTCCATCCCCACCGTGACCGCGACCCTCACCCCCGGCTGTCTACAGCTGGCACTGCTTGCGCTGCACCCAGGCACCACAAAGCCACCATGGATTGCCAGTGATGCCGAGCGACAACGCCGGCTCCGGCGGCTCCGTCTCCTCGGGGAACGCGGAGCTCAAAGGGAGAACGGACGCCCCAGACGGGGGGGAAATTGGAAGTGCTGGGGCTGCCTCGATAGGAACGGAGAGCGCCTCTGGGCCACTCCCATCTCCCCCCCTTAAACGCGCCCGCTGGGCTCTCCAGGGCTCAGCGGATGCTTGGTTTGGAAACGACGAGCAGCCACGAAAGGAGATGAGCTGAGCCGGCCCCGTCCTGTGGCGCCCCGCTCGGTCCGTCGCCCCCGGGAGGTGGCAGTGTTCCCCCACGGAAGCCACCCGCCCGGCCCCGCTCGGCTGCCAGGCCGGCAAGGGAGCCTCCTGCATCTCCCCCTCACTCGTTTTCCGCTCATTTACGGGCAATGGATTTATCGCGCGTGATCTGACCTGTAATAGCCCCTCTGGGGGCTTTTTCTCTTGCGGGCGAGAAAACTCGAAGTGCCGCAGCACGGCCGGAACGCCGGAATTACGGAAGGCGGTCGCGATCACGGCATACATATTTATACACGTGTCTACACATCTATGTCTGTACACATATATAAATGTATTTCAATAGACACATATAGATCTAGACACGAGGCAGAGGATGTCCAAACACGGCCACAGGGAAGCGTTTAGCCGCGGTGCCGTTTACATTTTGTTCGTGCATTTGGGAGAGGCGCGTGGAAAGACAGGTGGATGCGTGCCGGCTATCCGTGTACCACCCCGTACCCCTACACGCTCACAGGTAGTGGCTACAGTCCCCTTAGATCTCGCTCCTTAGGGGACAGGTGCGGGATTCGGGCCCCGCTGGCCAGAGCCGCTCGCAGAGGTGCTGCAGCTCGGAGGGTCCTTAGAACATCCTCGGACGCGCTGCGGTTTCTGACGGACCGGCAGCCCCTCACGGCTCCACCGCAAGTTTCTCTTCCCCCAACACCCGCTCCGGCTCTTTATCAAAAGCCTTCTTCCCTTTCCCGCGGGGGCCGGCGCCCGTCCGCACCCCCCAGTGCGCCGCTTTGCGCGCTGCCCGGCGGAGGGGCACCGCGGCATCCCCGCCGGGACACCGTCCCGCATCCCGGCTCCTGGCGACGGGGTTCCGCCCCGACGGCAGCGGCCGTGGGCCGCGGGGCGGGGCAGGGCGGCACTCACCTGACGATGACATACATGACCAAGAAGTTGCCGAAGAGCCCCACGACGCAGACCACGGAGTAGAGGGCCATGATGGCGATGGCGGTGACCACGGAGGGGCCGCCGCCCGCGGGGGCGCAGGGCCCGCCGCCCGCGCTGCCATTGCCGCCGCCGCAGGGCTCGGAGCGGTTCCAGCCCGGCGCCGCCGAGGCGTTGCCCCAGGCCGGGCAGGGCGGCCCGGGCGGGCGGCAGGCGGAGGCGTTGGCGGCGAACGGGACCTCCAGGGCGCCGGCGAGGAGCGGCGCGGACGCGTTTCCCAGCAGGTAGGCGACAGCCATGGCGCGCAGCGGCGTCAGCGCGGCCACCCGCTCCCCGCGCCCGAGGGACGCCCGGCGCGCCGCGATCCCGCCGCGGTGTCGCGGAGGCGACGGCGCCCGCCCGCCCCGACGGCGCGCCCCGCCGCTGGGTGCGGGCACATGTGTGCGGCGGGCGGGGCGGGCCGGGAGGAGGGGCCGTGTCCGCAGGAGCGGCGGGAGCCGCCTCCCCGCGCCCGCTGCCCGCCGCCGCTCCTCCCAGGCCGGCGGGACCGCGGCGGCGGCCGCCCCCAGCGGCGAGCGGGACGCACCTGCCGCGGCCAGCGTGCGGCGAGCCGGTCGTGTTCCCCTCCCCTGCGGGGGGCGCTTGAAGGCAAAGCGCTTAAAATGTTCCCTTCCCCAGCGCCACGGGCATCGGTGGCAAACAGCGGTGAGAGAGAATCGAGGGAGACTGACTTGGCGAGATAAAGGCCGGTGCAGAGAGGAGATAGGTGCGCGACTGATTATCGTAGTGAGTCAGGGATCTTGGCAAAACGATGTCCTCGGTGATTATAGACATAACAGAACCTTGTAATAAAATGTGGTGAACTTGACGGCAACGCTTTGGGAGAGGTAGTTGTGAACAGAATTGTCCTTTGGAAATGACCCGGGTCTCATGTATCCTCAGGATTTTCAGAGGGCCTTCTGTTCAGAGCTCCAAGGATGTTCTCCCCTAGATATTGGTGTGATTGTTATCGGATGTGGTAACACACGTAGGATAGGAGCGACATCAAAACCTTTCTCTTGAGCCGCACACTCCTGGTTACTGGGTGCTTAATTCACACGTTGCTTGTTTGCACCTGTACCTTTTCGTGATCAGTTGTTCCAAAGGAGTACAGAGGTGCAGGAGTGCCTGATGGCTGATTATTAGGACTTAGCTCATTTACTGTCTCACTAATGAAATCAGAAGAGATCCCTGGTAAGGCAGGAAAAAGTCTCCTGGTGAACAGGAAAGTGACTGAGTAGCAGTGATTGCTGCTGCTGCCTCATCATGGATGCAAACTTATCCTGCTCACCCTATGCAGAGCACCTTCTGCTATTTCAAGAGTGGTAATGACAAAAGTGGAGAAGAAAGAACCTAAGAGAAAGATGCAGAATCCTGGGCATTTTAGTCTAAGGATTACCTATGTGCTTCTGGCACAAGCAATGGGAACCAGTGCTGCTCAGGGCAGGTAGCAGTAGTGGAATTGACCACACGCTCTCTCAATGTATATCTGATAATTTGTGGGGAGGGAGAAGAGAGAATGGGAAAGGGGTGTCACTGGGCTTGGAGAGAGGTATAGATCTGGAGAATTTGTTTTCCTTTTTTTGTTCTAAAGTGAAATGGAGGGAGAGGAACGAATAACCTATTAACGGGCACTTTCAGTAGATAGCATGTATTGCTTCATGGCCAGAGAGAGTATTTTCAGCATCCTTCAGTGGTAGGAGAGAGCCATTTAGCATTGCATTTAGGAAGAGCTTTAGAATAGGAGTTATTTTGTCTCTGGAAAAAGCTGTGGACAAGGGGAAATGAAAGCAAGAGCTCAGAGATTTTACGTGGTCAAAGACACTGCCTCTTTATCCCCTTCTGAAGTATAGCATGTATAGTCATACACAGAGCAGGAAGAACAAGGCTTTAAAACTGGGTCTTTCTCAGAGACTTTCATCTCTGGGTATGTGCACAGAGTGTGGGAGCCTCTCTCTTTGCTTGCTCTTTGTTGCACCAAACCCATCAGAAGAGTTTAATGTAAGCCTGTACATAATAAGTATTTAGCCCTTTGAACACAACTGTGCCTAGCTGTGGAAGAGATGGGGAAGATGGGGAACAAAAATCAAGGCTGCCAGGAGATCCACTCCACATCTTGTGTCGTAGCCAGATTTGTATCATCTTCACTATCAGAAGGCCCTTTGTGCATTAAAAATTACTTTAAAATTACATTAAAATGTCTTCAAAAACCCCCTTAAAAGCAGATGCCCAGGTAAATGGAGTGCTATATACAAGTCTTTGTGACTGCTCACAGAGAAGTGATTACACACACAAAAAAATATTATGCCCAAATAAATCAACCTTTTGGCAGGTGCAGATGAAAACTTAGGATGCAGAGAAGGTTGGAAAAAAGCCCTGGGAGTTGAGCCTGTTTAAGACAGGCCTCATTAAGCAAAATTTCAAGGTAGGGGAGTGATAGTTGAATGCACCTCTTTGCAAAGTTATCACAAATGTTATTTTGCAAGGGCATAGGCAATGTGAAATCAAACTTTAGAATAATGCTTTCAGATGGTAAAGGTCATTTTGGGTGTAATAAGGTGTGAGACCCTTTCTTCAAATAATTTCAGATAATACAGGACTGTGTAGCCAAGATTCTGGTGAAAGGATGTTTGTGAAGTTGAAGACCAGTAATTCCTTCGGGTTAGTAGGTTCAGCTTTTTCCTTCTTCGCAGAAAAGAAGCAGTCTCAGTCATTTGCATTATTTCTGTATTCACAGATCACCTGTGTCTCCTTCCTAGATTGTGACAGTGACTCTGCAGATAAGGGCAATCTACAGAGTGGCAAATACTATATCCATTAGTTGAAATTAAGTACTTTAAGTTTCATCGTCTCTGAGTTCTTCTGCCCTTGTAAAAAATAAAATGTCTTTTCAAAGTTTAATAAATGCAGCTATAAGTGGTAGCTTTTGTGTTTGCATAACAAGTCTGAAGGGTGTCAGTTGGACCACACTGATGGTTGGACTAGATGATCTTTATGGTCTCTTCCAACCTTGATGATTCTGTGATTCTGTGATATAGTCTTCAATTTCCTTATCTGGCAAGGCTACTCAGCAGATTCATGACTGTTTGTTAAGGACTGTATTAACTGTCCTTGATAGTTAACTATATTCTCAAATATCCTTGACAAACTATTAGTTTTACTTTTGCTGAGTTGGAGCTACATATTGAATGAGAAGAGTGAAAGGTGTTCTAAAAAGCTACCACTATAGTTAATGACATAAGGGTCTAGAGGAAGTTACTGTGTGATATAATTAAATACTATAGTAAGGGGAGCAGTTCAGTTCATACAATCTTACGTTTTCTAACTCTTAGGTGTTTTGACTCTGCAGGTTCAGTTCTTGGCTGTTGGTTAGGCTTTCCAAATCCAGTAGGTCAACAGAGGAGAGGTTGCTGCAGCTCTGTGCCCTCAGGTCCAACTAATAGCCAGACTGGGCTTGTATTCCCAATAGTCAAACCTGCAAACACCTTTATAGAATGCACACATATGCATATACACACAGCTGGCCCCACAGACCAGCACAGACATGAGCTCAGCACTAACACCTCACCAACAGTTTCATCCTGTTCCCCTCTGGCTGTTCAGGCTGAAAATCTGCTAGTGGGAATATATATATGCACATATACACTGCATGGCTCTCCTCAGTGAGCATCTGGATCAGACTCTCAGTCTGCCCAGTACCTGCTCCCTGCATCCCAGCTGTTTGCACATGCACATAGGAGCCCTGAGGCTGCAGCCCCACTCAGGCTGTGGATATGGACCCACATTCAGACACCCAACACACACATGGAGGGGACACACTAAGGCCCCCTAGGAACCATCCTCAGATTTAGTGTACCCAGTAGTTGGCCTGTATCTCTCCTTTTCCTGCCCCTGCCTCCTCCTTTTAGCGTCTCGTGACACGTTTTTGTGCAGTCCCAAGATACTCCTGCATCCCATATCCCTAGGCAGTGACACCCCCACAGTCTGAGAGGTGCCCCAGGCAACTGCTCCCCTATGGTGTTGGTCATTGTGCTTGGCCCATGGGGCTGAGGCTCCCCTGTGACAACCTGGGGACAGTCTAGGGAGAGATCTCATTTCTCTGATGGCATTACTGGTGTTCCTTCACCTGCCCTTGTGTCCTGGAGCTCCTTCCTGTGTGAGGAGATGGGTCTTTTTTGGGATGGTTGTTCCTCTAGTGGCTCCTGGAATAGCCAGGACAGAGAATCGTTTAGGTTCCCCCACCTGCTGCTGTCTCTGTGTCTCTCCCTGCATGTGTGCAGATACAGATCACATAACTTAAAGAGTCATCTCTGGCAATCTCACTGCTAAGTACTGATTTCTCTAATATGCCAGAAAGGCAACATTAGGCATACACAAAGGATGTACCTGTTGGAGAAATACTGTCCATAGAGACTGGCTACTCTGCCCACTCACAGATGGTAATGTAGGGAAAAATATTTATGTGGCCATAAAATTGGCTTTTGCTGAAGGGAGGAGATTCAAATAGATAATTTAAATACAGTTATATACTTCTAGGAAATCCTCAGAATGCACTAGTAAAATATTTGTTATGGGCCTCACAGGTTTCACAAAGCATTTAGAAAATAAATGGAAAACTCTGAGCCATCATAAATTGCCCTGTGACAAATATAACTTCTTAACTACAATGTAATGCCACTTTGGTAGCACTAAAAGTAAAGCATTATGTGACACTAAGTAATTGCCACCCATTATGTGATTAATGAAATTAAATAAAACAGTGTGGCAGAATAAAGAGCTCCCTAATAGTTTAATATATTTCTTATATTGTGGTTCCCAGCACTGGAGGTGAGGCTGCCTCAGCCCAGAGCAGAGCAGGACAATCCCCTCCCTTGCCCGCCTGGCCGTCTGTGCCTGATGCCTGCCAGGTCACACTTGGCCCTCCCGGCTGCCAGGGCACTGCTGACTCAGGTTCAACTTGCCATTTTTCTGCAGCACTGCTCTCCAGCCTGTCCTTCCCCAGTCTGTACACACAAGCAGGGTTGCCCTGTCCCAGGTGCAGAATCTGGCACTTGCCGGATGCAGTTGGTGATCGCCCAGTCCTCTACTTTGTTGAGGCCTCTCTGCAGGGCCTCCCTGCCTCCAAGGGAGTTGACAGCTTCTCCCAATTTAGTGTCATTGGCAAACTTAGTATTCCTTGGAGTTCTGCATCCGGGTTGTTTATGAAGATGTTGAAGAGCACAGGGGCTAGGATGGAGCCCCGCAGAGTCCCACTAGTGACCGGACCTGATGTATCCCCCTTCACTACAATCCTTTGTGCCTGACCTGTGAGCCAGTTGTTCACCCATCATGCATGGATGGATCTATGCTGGGTATTTTGTCCAGAAAGATACTGTGAGAGACAGTATCAAAAGCTTCACTGAAGTCCAAAAGGGCTGCATCTACTGGCTTTCCTAGACCAGCTGGGTGAGTTACTCTTTGAGGTCAGGTTTGACAAGCAGGATTTCTCCTCATGAAGCCATGCTGGCTGTGACTAATGACTGCAATGAATTGCTTAGGTGTTGTCTAAAATCAGTCTCTTTCAGCTTTATTTTTAAAGACAAGGCTAATTTTTCAGGACAGCTGGGAGAAGGATCAGGTGGAGGATGCTACCCATTGTTACCTCTGAGCTGCTGAGAAGGGCAGGATGTCACAGCTTTGTCCTTGCCATTTCATGTTGTCTAACATAGTGGGTCACATCCTTGGCAGGCAGATTCATGGATGTCATTCAGAAGTGCCTAAATCCGCTTGTTTTTTGCACAAGGCAAGAAAAGCCAACAAACTCCCTGTTCTCTGTTTGAAAGCTGGACCACCTGGTCAGCTAAGGACACAATGGTCAGTGCTGTGGTAGTTAATCGGTGTTTTAGCATTCTATGTATGTGTGAGTTGTGTCTCTAAAACAGTATATTTGAATTCAAATAAGTCCTAAAGACAGCATTTTAAATTTAAATCTTAATCAAGGAGTTATGATCTCTTTTTCTTAGGATCACTGATAGAATTAACGTGTTTTCCTGAGTTTTGTGAGAAGCTGTTGCATGTACTTTTCAGATAATTATTGGTTTTTAAACTCTTCAATGATAATTTACACTCAGAATACTTCTAATATAAGAAGTCAGTGGTAATACCAAATGACTTTATATATTTGTTAACACATACAAGCATTTTATTTTGATATCAACAGAAATATGCTTGATGTTAATATAAAATGTTAAAATAAACTTACTTGAAGAAGCTTCTGCCATTCAGGAAATCTAAAGAAATAAGTTTTTCAGAGTATTCCACTGGGTAACTGTGCATGAAGTTGGCAGAAAATCTCAAAGGGCTAATAAAAATTATATTAGATATACTGTAAATTACAATGAAGACAAGCAGAGAAGAGATGAATTTCTTAGCTCAGCTTATGAACCTTAAATCCTAGAAAAATATTTCCTAAAAAATGTGGTGTTTCTTGGCAATGAATAAATGTTATATTCTAGGGAGGTTTTTTTGCTATAATTTTTTTCTCTTTTTTTTTTTTTCAGGCAAAGTTGAATAAAATATATTAAATGGGAATAAAAAGAGAAAACTGTTGGAAAAGATGAAGCAGGAAACTCTTGCAGAGATGATTTATTAACAAAAGATTGTAAGAGTATAAAACCTACGAAAGAGATAGAATTGAAAGCAAGATTCGAACTATAGAATGTTAAACAGGAAAACAGTGATGCAATCAGCCAAAGCTCCAGTAGTTAAGGAACTCCACCCCCCAAACAAAAGACAGTTGAGTGGTCTCAGGTATCAGGGAAAAGGTGGTTCTTCAGGTTTTTAGTATGTAGATTAGCATGGTAATGCAATAGTCCCCATAGACTGTATGTAAATTCTGTTGGGTTTTGTATCCTGAGGTGATTGGCTAGTGCTAATTAGAATATTCATCATGGAAAGGGTTAAAATGGATTGTAACAGGTAATCGCTCTCTCTGCCTGCCTGGATCCCTGTCCCTTTAGACTTTTCCTGCTGCTGTTCCCCTTCCCTGGTTAGGCTGTCCCCCATGACTAATAAACCACATGTCTTGAGAGCACCCCGGTCTCAGGACATCTCTTATTGGACTCAAACAACCACGATTTTCTACAGAAAACTATTGATGTGCCCTTCAAATATCCTGTTTTCCCTCTCATGAAAGCATAAGCTGGAGCTGAGGCACCACTGAAATGAGCCAAAATAAAAATTCAGCGCACCTCCTTACAGCCTTTATCTCTCTGTTCTTCCACATGCAGAGGAAGCCCACTTCACCACCATATCTGCAGTAATTTGTAGGGAGATAATTTTGGAGGCTCATATAAATCATGAAAGCAGTGTCCTCACAAACAGTGCTTGCAAAGGCACCGGGAACACACCCAACTGAGAGCAATTACCTACAGGCATGCCATGGGCTTTGTTTTTTCAAACCTTTCCACAGTAAGTGATACTGCGAAGTGAATTAATCTCTCTTTTGTCTTCCCAGTAAGTATCAATTAGTGTAAAATGAGGTCCTTTGTCTTCCAGCTCATAATTGTTGCATCTTGCTTAATTTCTCTGCTCTGACAATTGATACTCAAAATGCTCTTGAAGCCTTTGCATGCATTCTTGCTGTGTGCAGCATGCCTTTCTTCTTTCAGAATGGAAGGCTGACTGTTTTTGTAAGACAACACTACACTTTAAATCTTGCACATAACAGATGTAAGACATGAGTAGGGCTGGAGGCTAAGCAAAGACAAACCACAGGAAAGGAAAAGGCAATGGAAAAAAAAACAGTGGAAAACTTGAATTCTATAAAGAGTCTGATGTCAAACTGGCTTCTCAAAACAGCAGGTGCAGTCCTATAAATCCTTGCAAATAGTGCAGAGACTGAACCTCAATATGTGTTATTGAGTAGTAGGAACAATCACGTTAAGATGCAACATGAGTTCTTCAGGTTCAAGTCATCAGTTTAGCCACAAAAGGCCAGTTTGACTAAAAGGTTTAGATATTTGATAACAGAATCACAACTCTTTCCAAAATGTAAAGTTCCAGACTTCTGCTTGGCTGCCATGTGTCACTAGATGCTAAATATTCGTATTTACAGTGTTCACTGGAATAGGCATTGGTATTAAAGTTCACCTCAGGAAGCAAAGCTCCTTAATTGCTGAACTGGGAATTATTTCAGTTGTTGTCCCTTTGCTCTGTCTAAATAAATGGTTTATTATCCACAATTAAATGGAGAGGCTTCCAAAAAAGAGAGATCTTTCATGTCCTCTTTTCTCCCAATCTCCCCTGAACTATCATCTGCTGTTTAAGCACTCTGCTAAAAATTGTGCTTAGGTTCTTTTGATCTCATGAGAGTTAAGAACTCTTCTCTGCAGGGTGTCTTGTTCTTGAGATGCATATTAGGACATATGAGAGAGAAGGCATAGGAGCAGCAGCAGCAGTGATTGATGAAGTGACATGGAGATGGTCACCCAGCAGTGGAAGGAGTTGTGGCTGTGATTTCGTGGAAGGAGTTGTGGCTGTGATTTCGAATTGAGGGAGACATCTTCCTCAGGTACTGGGTAAGGGAACTTATGTCCAAAGGATAAATTCTGATTTTGGTGCTCAAATTCACTTTAACACTTGCAAACGCCTGCTTTAAAGAAACCTTGGGGTTTGAACTCAACCCACACTGTGCTCTATGGATGACTGCTGCGAGATAATGACATTGTCTAAATAGAGTATCTTAAGCAGAATGCTGGTGTAAGCTCAGTTTAGATTTATGACAAAGCAGAGCACTACTCTTTCTCAGGTTGTTTACTTGCATTCGTCCTTGTCATACCTTTGACAAATGTTTGAGTTTGCATCTTACAAGTATTGCATCTATATAAAATACAAAAGAAAGGCACTTATATTTCTCCACTTATTTTTTCCTAAGTGCCCTGGTTTTAGCTGGGATAGAATTCATTTTCTTCTTAGTAGCTGGCACAGTCTTGTGTTTTGGATTTAGTGCAAGGATACTGTTGAAAACACACTGACATTTTGTTTGTTGCTAAGTAGTGCTTACCCTGAATCGGAGACTTCTCAGTGTCTCATGCTCCGACACTGAGAGGGTGCACAAGAAGCAGGGAGGGAGCATGGCCAGGAGGGCTGACCCAAATGGTCTAAATGGACATTCCATACAATAGAACTTAATTTTCTGTATATGAACTGTGAGGAGTTGGTTGGCAGGGGATAATCACTACTTGGAGATGGGCTGAGCATTGATGAGTGAGTGGTGAGCACTTGTGTTGTTCATCACTTCATTTTCCTGTGTCGTGCTCCTCTTTCTCTTTCTCCTTTATTTTTATTATCAATACTGCTATTTTCAGTCTGTTTCAATTATTAAACTGTTCTTATCTTGACCCCAAAATTTATACTTTTTTTTTTCCAATTATCCTCTCCATTCCAGCAGGGGTAGGGAGTGAGTGACTGGTTCTGTGGTCCTTAATAGCCAGCTGGGGTTAAACCATGACACCGAGAAAGCAGAACTGTCTTGGGATGATGCTTTTTTCACCTGTGGCTTGCCAGTTCATGGGCTGAGGAAAGGATGAACTGTTGTAGCCTTGTTCCCACACTAATCCATTTTGAACAATGAACCTGGTGAGGGGAGACATTAAGGAAGGCAAAGAGTTTTCCTGGTTAATTTTTCTTGGAGAAGTATCTGATCAGCTTATTTCTTTGCAGCAAGTACAAGAGTCAACATGTGAAGAGGTAATAATCTTTCTTGGTGCCACATGGCATAGGATTTCACTGAGACATGGTGATGTGTTATTGTGTTCCGAGTGCAGTATTTGTATTGTGAATATGTGCAAGCATGCAGAGACTCTGCTCAGTGAGTTATTAAGCCTCTTTATCAAATGCATAACAATCAGCAAGCTACACAAATTAGATGTCTGAGTCATGGTTTTCACATTTGCATAGGAGGGATAATAGTACTACTTATGACAGGATGAAAGGTCGCAAGTATGTCCCGTATTTATTTATGTATTTTTAAGTAACATAAAATCTAAAATTTGAAATAAATTTTATTTCTGGTTTTTCTGATTTCTGCTCTCTCTTCCTTCCTTTTCTATTTTCTTTTTCATTGCGAGTAGTCTGCAGTTACTAAAAAGAGAGCATAGGAGATGATTCATTTCCAAATAACCACAATAGGAGAAAGAAATCAACTTGAAGTGAAGCTTTCACACTTATCTGTATAATAAGCACTTCCAGTTTCTCATCAATTAGTGATTGCAAAAACTTATTTGCAGTAGGATATGACATATAGGAAAATGACCTTTAATTTGTCACTAAGAATCTGAATGCTAACATCCACTGACAAGAGAAAGCTATCCTTTTGGGGTACAATGATATTTGAAATGATGGAAAAAAAATAGTCCTTGCACCCCCGCCCTGTTAGATTGTGGAAATGATTGTTTATTGAAATTTCTGTAATTTCAAACTAATTTAGAATATCTTTTCTCTCTTTGATTTCTCCCTTCTACGAAACATCTGTAGTCTATTAGGTTAAGATCTCTTGTAACCTCTGGTATGTGACTTTGTCTTTGCCTGCAAGAATAAACAGAGTGAAGAAGCATCTGCATTTTTTGCCTGAGGTAAATGGAACCACACAGGGGGAATGCAGTGGAAAGTTGTGTGATGGATGATTGTAACCATGGATATTGTAGTTGCATGACTATCTTTTAATGTTTTATGCATATATGAGTTGCGGTCCACGTCTCAATGTCCAAGTGGAAAGAAGTGACACATGGCATTCCTCAGGGTTTGGTATTGAAACCAGCACTTTTTAAAGTCTTTGTCAACAGCATGGACAGTGGGATCAAATGCAGTCTCAGCAAGTTTGCCAATGACATGGAACTAAGTGGTGTGGTCATCACGCTGGAGGGAAGGGAGGAACCTCGACAGGTTTGAGAGGTGGGTCCGTGCAATCTTCATGAAGTTCAGCAAGGTGAAGTGTAAGGTCCTGTACCTAGGTCAAGGCAATCCCAAGCAAAGTACAGACTGAGTGAAGAAAGGATCAAGACTAGCCCTGGGCACAAGGACTCGGGGTGGTTTGTCAATAAAAGACTCAACATGCACTTGCAACCACTTGACTTGAAAGCCAACCACGTCCTGCACAGCTTCTAAAGCAGCGTGGCCAGCAGGGCTAGGGAGGTGATTCACCCCTCTACTCTGTTCTTGTGAGAGAGTGCCCACCTGGAGTGCTCCATCCAGCTCTGGGGACCCCAACACAAGAAAGACCTTGGCCTGTTGGAATGAGTCCAGAGGAGGACCATGAAGATGACAAGAGGGCTGGAGTAGCTCTCCTATAAAGAAAGGCTGAGAGAATTGAGGTTATTCAAACTAGAGAAAAGAAGACTCTGAGGAGACCTCATAACAACCTTCAAGTACCTAAAGGGGACATGTAAGAGAGATGGAAAGGGACTTTGCACAAGAGCATGCTGTTGTAGGACAAGGGGCAGTGGCTTCTAGCTGAAGGAGAGATGGTTTAGGCTAGATAGTAGGAAATTCTTTACCATAAGGGTGGTGAGGCACTGGAACAGGTTGTCCAGACAAGTTGTGGGTGCCCCATCCCTGCAAGCCTTCAAGGCCGGGCTGGATGGAGCTTTGAGTAAACTGGTCTAGTGAAAGGTGTCCTTGCCCATGGTGAGGGGTTTGCTGAGGGATGGTATAGCTGCTGTACAGGGATAGCAAATGATGCAGGAAGTGGAGGAGAGAAGCAATGGATGTTGCTTTTTGGTGGAATATACTGCAGCAGTACTTCAAAAATACTTGGGGCACTTCCATTACTAAACAGTCAGCTGTGCTAATAGGAGAGAATACTAAATTTCTGACTTGTATTTTCATTAATGTTTCAGTGACTCTGAAGCAAAATGAAGTTTTAGCCTTCTGGAATAAACTGCAACTGAATTCCCTTTGCTTTATTTCAAAGTAATATACTGATATTTCTCACTTCCTGGAGAAGTGTTTATATACTGTCAGATAATTTCTTGGTTCTCTCTTGGAAGCTAATACAGTTTACTGAGGAGCTAAAGCCTTCATTACATCTTTTATGTGTCTCAGAAGGGTATTACGAAGTTCAATTAACATTTGAGAAGTGTTCTGCAATCCTCAGGTGACATGTACAGTGGAAGCATACAAAATGGTTATTATCCATTAAATGCATGATTTTTGCAGTGTATCTATCTTTCATCAAGTTACTCCTAGGTAGAAGTGTTCTCTTCTTGGTTAGAAGACCACTTGAACTTGTGCAGCAGTACTGGCCAAATATAGCATTAGGGGGTGTGAGATTTTGCTGCTCACTGAAATTGCTTACAATTGAAAGGAGAGTGACAAATCATTGTTCAAGACTTCATTTATATAAAAATCTTACCAATTCTCAGTCCTACATCTTGTAAGGACCTATGAAGTCATTGTGAAAATAAGCACAAAGGAAAGGAAGTCTAAGAGGCAGGAACCACAATCCTGCTATTGTGTTTCACCTGCCAGGCAGTGATTACCTTTGCAGTCCCCGCACCACTTCTAAGGTCAAGTAAGCAGAGTAATTAGAACATGAATTCAGGTTGTCCTTGTAAGTTTGTGCCTTGATATGGCAGACTGTGGGAGTATGGGTTGCCAGGACCTTGACATTTCATTAGTCCTGGAATGAATCATTTGCACAGCAGAAAGGCTGAAGTCAGTCTGCCCTCTTTGAATGAATACAGGTTTTTCATATTCAAGTATTGTGAGACTGGTTTCAGAGCACCCCGTGATTCATGCATTGCAATAGCACACTTGGTCACTCAGGAAGCCCTTCAGATGAGCTTCCTAAATGCAGGTGCCTGGGAGAGCATTGGACCATCAAATGCTGAGTGGGGTTAGGGCATAAGCACAAAATAAAATGTAGGCAAATGCATAGGGTCCTTCAGCTGTAATACAGAAGATGCAATTGCAGATGAGAATCTGTCTCTAATAAATAACTCAGCAAGCCAGTGGGTTTATTTCTTCCCTTCCAGGTCCTTCTAGGAAAACTTTTCTTTGTTCATGAATATTGCAAGAGTGCAGAAACTTCCAGTATCACTTTTCTTATGGCACCTGCTGTTATTCCATCCATAATGAAATTCCCTTTCTGGCAGGAACTGAAGAAAGAGTTCCAGTTCTGTAGGATGTACAGGAGGGAGAACAGAGCTACAGTGGGGAGAAGAAGTAGTGGCAGAGTGAGAAGTGCAAGAGGCATTTCTGTCTCCTGAGGAAGCCTCTGTCTTTCTGTTTCCTGTGTCCATGCTGGACCTCAAAATCCCTAACACAGGTGCCTCTGTTAAGTGCCCAAGTAAGATGAATCTAGTCTTCAATTTCATAAATTTCCAGGGGATAATTTGCCTATGAGAACATGTAATGACCTATACCCTGGGATAAGTAGAAATTTTTGTTGACTAAAGCCATGGAGTTTATCCATCAGCTTATCTGTATCTGTTCCTTTCCTTTTATGGCATTGTAACAGTCTCTATTTTCTCTATTGGATGTAAATTGAGTAGGTTGCTCCAAACTACGGTACATGCACAAAGGTATGGAATCCTGACCTGGAGCTGGGCACACTCCCTGTCTGGTGCCTTGTCAGACAGCTCCTTGCTCGTGGGTCTGTCAGCATGTATTCAGATCCCAAACCATGCCCTCACTGCATTGAGTGTCCACAAAAGCACCTGCCTGTTCTAACAGGGGCACTTCAGAGCTGCCAGGGCTGATTCCTCACTTGCTACACGTTACTTGTTACTTGTAAATTTTCCTCACTGCTTTTTTGCGGTGTTCTATAAGCAACACTAGCAAATAAACCAAGGTATATCAATCACCGTATCTGTCATCAGGTATTAGTGGATGATGTGTCTTCTCACCATAAACATCTTTCTATTTTTAGTTATTGATTTGAATTTTTCTTTGGTAGTATAGAAAAATATGAGCAGAATAGCTTTCTGCAACAACAGAGACTTTAATTTTTAAAGGAGTGAAGGGCTAATCTTGTCCCAATGTGATGTTAAAAATACCCACTATTTTCTATTTAAAGTGCTTGCTTTTTCCTTCTAATAGATGTTTGTGTGTCAAGCGATGAGAGATGATTACCAGATGTTTCCAGTTGTCTTGGGAAACAGATTTGTGCCCTGAAGGCTGGAAGCCTTTCTCCTTTTCTCAAAAGAGGCTCCTTTGTAATCCCAGAATGGTGTTTAAGGATGTACAGGTATGGGTATTAATGTTCACTTTAATAAATATATCTTAAAATGTCTTTAATAAAAAGATGGATCTATATTTCTATTTTGGCCTTAACTCCCACCTCCTATAAAGACCACCAAACTTTGAGACTTATTTCTAGCATTAAGAGTAGAAGAAAGGGGAAAGAAAGGAGAGGAAAAGAGAAAACAGCCTACCTGTGCAGAGACAAATTATGCATACAGCATGTGTCTTCCTTTCTATGGTCCTCCAGAGAGAAGAAAAGAACCAGCTCCCTTCCTCAGAAATGTCTCTCTAGAAGGACATTGTAAATGCAGTCAGAAGTCTATATTCCAGATTGAAATTTTGGGGGCACCAAAAAATAAGTGGCCCAACCTGATATAACTAATTTATGTCTCAAACAACTCCACAAATGGAGAGTATAGACTGCCTTCTCTGCCTTCTCAGTCTGGCCATAACACTACTTTAATTTAGAATACCTTGTCCGTATTTTTAAGCAAGGTTTGGATGTAGTTTAGAAGTCCAGCAGCTAAAGAGCAATTCACTTTAAAATTGCTTAATAGTGAAAATTTCAATAATTTACTTTTACGTGAATCTTTTCCTGTATCCTTCAAAAGTTCCTTGTTCCAGCCTAAATTTCTCAAGCCCACACATAATCTCTGTCTGAGACACACAGAGTAGAAATTCATTCTCTCAGAGAAACTTACAGTTTTGAAAAATTACTTTAATTTCAACTGTATACAAAACCTGACATTTTAAAATTTGCCAAGAAAGAATATCCAGAAAAAATAGTTTCACGTGGAGCTAAGTTTTACTTTCAAAATGCTATTTTTTTAATCTATGATTTATTTTTTTGTTTTCTTCTGCTCTAATTGAAATTTTTAAATGGAAGGGTGAATCAAAATTAGTTTCCAGCACAGTCATGGTGCTCTGTGAAATGTGTTAGCAATCTCAGAATCTCCAGTTCAGATACCAAGACCTTTTGTCTCTTTCTGTCCTTCCCTACCATGAGATTCACTCTGTTCTTCTCTGCATGAAATGATCTTCTAACTCAGCACCATCGTGTTGGGTCTTGCTGCTGTTTCTCCCGTTATATTCAAAGGGTTGGAATGACATTAATCAACAAAATGAAATAAATATTCAAGTTCTGACCTTCTCCAGTGCAGGTCCCAGGGCATATCTTATCCTCTGTCTTTTAGACATTAGTACCTTCTCTGTGTCCCAAAGCAGCAGGTTATTTAAGTGTGCATTAACAGCTAAAAAAATCCAAAACAAGACCAAAAAAAAAAAAAAAAAAAAAAAAAAAAAAAAAAAAAAAGGCAGCTTTGCAAAATCAGAGGGCTCAGTCTTGACATGGGCTTTCTCAGTGGCCAATTCAGACAGGGTGAAGTTCAGTTCCTTGAACACAGACATCCATTACCATTAAAGATGTCCTTTAAGGTGTTCATCTGGTCTCCTGTTGAGTCTTCAGAAGGTCTTGTGTTATTGCCACTACATGGTGTCCTTAGACAGTCCAAGAATCCCATCCTTAAGGTTTATTTAAAATGAATCACAGCAGTTTCACTGAACTTGGTATTAAGCAGATCCTGAAGTTAAGATACCACCAAGTGCAGAACTCAGACCACTGCAGGGCTGTGTTTACTTGGAAAAGCCAGAATACTATTTATGATTCACAGAACCACATACAGAGTAAGAATATAAAGATGTCAGCCTAAATCCTGACTTTATTAGTCATCAGTAGCAGATGACTATCTGTAACACAACAGTAGCAGGACCAGCATGTAGTAGTGCTTCCTCAGATTTTCTTCTGGTTTCTGTAAGTTTTCACTTAGGGACTTCCCAAGACAGGGAGGATATCCTTGCATTTGCTAAGACATGACTTTTCCCTTCCCTTCCCTTCCCTTCCCTTCCCTTCCCTTCCCTTCCCTTCCCTTCCCTTCCCTTCCCTTCCCTTCCCTTCCCTTCCCTTCCCTTCCCTTCCCTTCCCTTCCCTTCCCTTCCCTTCCCTTCCCTTCCCTTCCCTTCCCTTCCCTTCCCTTCCCCTACATGGAAGAGTTTTTGTTATGAATACCATAATAGTCCATGAGGAACTGTCAGTGAGCCTTCCCTGTCAAGTATTTGTAACCTTGGTTTTTTCATAGACAAGTATGGTGTGTTAATGCTATTTTCTACTGTCTGAGAACCACCTACACCTATCTTTATCCTTACACATTCATCAGAAATCCACTGTCAGCTGTAAATAACAACAAAATTAAATTGTAGGCATTTTTTATTTAGCCCTGTCTTGTCTGAAAGACATTAACACCCATCTCTACTTAATGTAATATTTTCAAATGTCAGTGTCTCTACCCATGCATCATGACTGCCAGTAGGCAATGCAGTTAAGGATAGAGTTCAATTATTTCCAAAGATATGGCACTATAATATTAGGTATGCAGATATTTTCTACAACAATTCATATTCCTTATGATTTTCTGCTCTTTTTGGCCACTGTTTGCTATCCACTACATATGCACTCTTAACAGTGACTTGCTGAGCTCTAATCTGTTTTCTGATTAATCTGAGTTTCTTGACTGCTGGTATGCAAACAAAAACCTCCATTATCTAGTTTGCCTCAGCATACACTACACATACATCTAAAACTATCTCTGTGAATAGTCTCTTTGAAGGAACTACATTTTTCCTATTCATAATTTCTACAGTAAGGGAAATAGTTATGTTGGTTTGCTAAAGATACAGCTACTCTATGCTCAGCATTGTCCCTTACCATGTCAAAGCTCAGTGAATTTGCTCAGCATGTCCTCATCTGCTGTTGCATTAGGAAAACTCCTGGGAAAAGGCATGAAAAGCCAAAGAGACTTGGGGTTGTAAAAATATTTTTGTCAAAGGAAACAGTGTGCAAAAACAGAAAAGCGAGCTCTCCTTTTCTGTTTTCTTGTTTTGAAGAACTAAAACTTCCTTTTTCTTTTTTTCTTTTTCTTTTCCTTTTTCCCTTTTCCTTTTTCCTTTGTCCCTGTCCCACAGGTTAAGGAAAACTGGGTTAGAACTGCTGGTCTTACCTAGTTTGATTTCTCCTCAGGAAGAGAGTGCTGTTTACTGCATGAGCGAAAACCCAGTGATGGATTAATTTTCAGTGTTATTTGAATTGCTCCCTGGATTGGAAGAAAAAAAATCGAATCTGTGGGCATGTTTTGTGAATGTTAAGCAAGCTGTGACCCCAGTTTATGAATTCCTGATTTGCGATTCAGCCACAGAGGTATTCATGCATTCACTCCTATTTAAATTACATGGTTTAGGTTAATTAAATCAGGACTAGATCTATAAACACCCAAGATGCAGTGTTCTTTATGTAGCAGTATTCTTTGTGCATTTAAACCAACTCTTCTAGCAAGCCTGTGGCAGTTATGTCAGATAATATAGGAAATAGTACATGATAACCACTGGGGACAGAATAAGATGTAAGTAGCGCTGCAGCATTTATAAGTAACTGTTTCAAGTGGTTTGTGTCAGCATAGCTCCAGTTAAGTTGAAAATCAGAAGACTGGAAAACTGACATGAGAAAAAGAGGTGAGCTAGGGGTTTCCACTGGCAAGAAAGATAGTGGAATTAGCTTGACTGCAAAGAATTCAGTCTACTTATATTTTGTCTTATTTTGCTAAAATGGTATCCCAGTTGCCTATTGTACATTGAGGTGATTTTATATTAGTGAATAAAAGCATAGCCCTTTGTCAAGGTAGTTTTCCTTTGGCACTGAATTCTTATACATGCTGAGTTTCCCTGAAACTTTCAAACTTTTTTCTGATCTTAGGAAAATTTTTTACAGAGTGTTAGAGTATCCGAAGGTGAAAGGGACTCTCAAGGATCACCAAAGTCCTGGCCCTGCACAGGGCTGCCCCAAGAGTCACACCATGAGAAGGAAAAGAAAAAGAAGACTCAATAGGCAGACTTTTGCTGCTGACAGTTCAGTCCTTGCAAATATTTCAGGCCAAGGTTTTTTTGAGAACAGGATGAACCTGCTTCTGATACCTGGGGAAGGAATTGCCACATGGAACAAAATTTGAGAAGATTTCAATTCAACTGAACATGGTGACACCATGCAGTCTCCTCACAGGTACGTGACATAAAAGTGCTCATAGCATGTCCCCATCCCTTATGAAATTTTAAACAATGAGCTATGTCATATGTCTGACAGTGTTCAAACAAACATAAGAAATGAATCAATGTTTTTCCTATGTGCAATATTTTTCCTATGTGCAAGATCAAAAAGCTCTCTGCAGACTAACTGATTGTGAGTATTGACCACTAATAGATTATTTGAGGGCTGGTTAGGCTTTCTGTGGATATAATTTTTTGCCATGTTTTGGCAAAATAATTTTAAAAGGAGAATGAAGTGATAAATCTTAGGTAGGTGCAAAGTAACGTGAAGTTTGTAACAAGCAGAATGTTTTAAATTCAACGTTTACAGTTTGTTTAATATACCATAAATTGAAGAGCAACAGAATGTCATCTTATGCTTGGTTTCTGTAGAACACCTGCACAGTTTTTTTGATGGTTGTGAAATATTGAAAATGAGAAAAGGAGACTTCCACACTTCTATAGCTAGCTGCTGTGCATGACTGAGAGATAATATCGTATGGAGGTAGATGTATTATAGAGATGCTAGGCTATGGCAAGGTCTGAGAAAGGAATGTGGTCATCTGATTTAAGACTTAGTGTTGGACTTTGGCACTGACTTTAAGTTCATTTCAGCTATCCCCACTGACAGCTACCTCAGACTATTAAATAAAACAATTTGTATCCAATTGCCATCTGTGAGCTGCTAGCAGCTTTTCTCTCAGATGAGGCACTGTATCTGACAGTGTGGCATTCCCATTTTACTGTAGAATGAAGGAATCCATATGAGATCTCATTGAAGGTTCTCCTCCACCTGTCTAGATTGAGGAGTTTGATCTTGTGAGCAATTTCAGAGTATGCTGCCCAGGTTCAGGTGACACTGCAGGGGCCATTGCTTTCTTTCCAAGTAGGTGCCCTCTTGCTAAGCAAGAGCTCCCTGGTTACAACACATATGCAGAGTTCTGCCTCTCCTGACATCTCTTTCCATTTCCCCCTGAAAAAAAAGGATCAATATTTTCCTTCTCGAAAGATTGTACCTTTGTTGTTTTTGTTGTTGCTGCTACAGTTGTGGCATTACTCATAGGAGTTCAGAGTAGCTGTGAAAAAAAGGTGTAAAAAAATAGGTCTGGTCTTTAGCTACAAGTTTTGGCTGTTCACCTGGGAGATAAATAGCATGGGACTCCTGTTTAAACAATGTCAAGCAGTCTTTGACTAGAGCACACAAATGGTCTGTAAACCAGGGTGGAAACCTGAGTCTCCTCACTTTAATCTGAATGCTCAAACTACTAAACTGTGAAGCCACGCTTGCTAATATTCTATCTTGGCTGCCAGCTCATCGTTAATATTCTTTTCCCAGAGGTTACATTCACTAAGCAATTTGTAAACAACAGCAAATCAGATAAAAAGCCAAAAGCTGCCTTCCAGAGTAATAACAACAAACAATAAAAAAGACCCAGACTTGCCAGTAGTACCTAGATAAGATCACTTTCAAAGTGAGAATTTCCACTATACAATGAGTTCTTTTATTGAGGTGTTCTGAGAGGAACATAATTACTACCCAAGTAACTGTAGACACACTGATACCTGTGATACATCAAAGGGAATCAAAACTTCAGCCTCACTGAAATGATATATTATTACATGCAGTATTGTACTGTAGTCTATGAAAAAAAAAATATTTGCTAACCTTACTTTAGGTTAACTATATGTTAACTGAAGAAAATATGTTAATACTGTTGGAATGATGAAGTGCTTTCTCTTAACTTTTGATCTAAACACCTCCCAAAGGCCTAAATGACACTGTGCCAACATAAGCACAGCAATAGTTGCTGGCCATTGAAAGCCAAAGGCAAATAGGGTGATTAGGATCTATAAAGAGTGAGAGATGAATACACAGGGAAATAAATTTACATCACAGAATTTTAAGGCTGGAGCCTTGAAAACATAATTCCTCCCCAGTCCTAAGACAGAACTAAATATGCAAAGTACCCTCCTAGCAAATGTTTGTATGTTCCCTCAATACTGGGAGGAGGTTTCTGCTCCAAACAACCTGGGTTCTGGAAACATTTTCTGAGAGCAATAAATGCTAAATAGTGTCAGGATTGGAGCCTGACCAAACTTGACCAGGTATGTGAAAGGGGTCTGTGGTATGACAGCTGGTACTAGGAGGAGACTGGAATTGATCTCTGGAAAAAGTATGTATTTGCTCTATACTCTTAGAACGTGCCAGGTATTCTGCCAGGAAAAATATTTCATTTTATTCTGGTTCATGCAGGCCAAAACTCTAGCTAACTGTATATTTGCAGAGTAGGTTTAAGCAAGATGTTGCAGTGCAAATCAGCAGGGAACACACCTGGGCTCAGTCTTAGCTGCTCCTGCCCTTTGACAGGAATACAGGGAGGGAGGAAACAGACAGAGAAACACAGACTAGAAAAGAGACAGGGAGGGGATGGAGCCATTGTCTAGGGCAGACAAGCTTCTTGTGTGGGGGATTGAATAAAAGCATGAGTGTGAATCCAACTTCCTCAATCCCCAAAACTCTGTCCCACTCCATCACCAGCAGCCAGTCTGACCTTCTAGGAGCCTGGCATGTGCAAAGGAGGTATCCAGCTTTAGGGAAGTCCTTACATTACTTCTGCTGAGCCATTGCTTCCTGCTTGTAAGCAATCACCATCAGAGTTGGAAGAGTGTCCCTACCTAGCTGACCCAACTGTCCTGATGGCTTGGTACCACCAAAAAGCCCCCTGCTCCTTTTTCTTTTCTCCATGGGCCGTACCAAGTCCTGATGGCACATGACTGCCTCTCAAGTGCTGTCAAAATAACCTTAGATTGAATCTTCTAGAAATTATGCCCCTGCTTTTCTCCCCTTTATCTCTGGAAACATGACTTTCAAAAAGTGAGGAAAACCTGCATGGCTCTGTTAGGGCTGAAATCTGGGGCTTTTAGCAGATGTCTAATCATACGAAATGCCAGTTCTTGTTCAACTTGAACTGCAATACAGATTTCCTGATATGCCACATCTCCAAATTAGATACTGTCTTACATTTCTCAGGGGTAAAATAAAGATGTTTTCAGAATAAAACTGTCAAAGAATGTTAGCTTTATTAGCAGTAGCAAAAATGAAAGCAAGCTGTCTTGAGTGTATGTAAGACAGAAAACTTGGTGAATGCAGATAAAAGGACAGTTTTTATGCACTGACAGCCCTAGATCAAGAAACTGAAAAGATAAATGATAAACATACAGAAAACATCAGGTTCCTTGGTATTAAGAAAACATTAATTTTATCTTGCGTAAACAAGCAGAACTGAAGAAAGTAAAATGTTAAAGAAAGACTCGTGTTGAAAATCATGTAATATAATGTATTTTGTGTAGATTTACTTTCTAGGATTCAATTTCTCTTTACAAAGGCATACCTCAGTTTGGAACAAATTCTATCACCAAATAAGAGTACTTGGAATAGGTTCATGCTCTTTTGATTTGTACACAGGCAAAAACTTAATTTAAGTAGAGCTCAGGTTGGAAATAGCTAAACAGTTTTAGTTGTAATAATTGTTGTAATAAAGGCTATTGTAATTTCCTCATCTGAAACCAGAAATAAAAGAAATTGAGAGAATGTATTATTAGATAAGTGAAATTATAAGGTATAAAAAATGTGTTTGGTAAGCTAGGAATTTTAATATTCCCTCTTAGAATCTTTCTAAATCCTCACCTGGTTTAAAGGCTGCAATCCTATTCACTAAGTACTTCAGAGATTGCCTTCAATTTTTCCTCATCCATCACTGAATTACCTTCTTTGGAAGAAACCTCCTCATAGTGACATTGTGCAAAACCTACAAGACTGCATTTGGGTAACTTTAATGTTTGTTAATCTAAATTTATTTACACTATACTGATTTTTAAATCTCACACTGTTTTATCTCTCACTCCTCGAAGGTCTTGCTATAGGAGAAGTCAAGAAATGTTGGTAGGGATCTGGGGAAGATGATGGGAAAAGATTTGTAACCCCAACTTATTTTGTGAATCCATTCTCCCAGTTTGCAAAGCAGGGTTTTAGCTCTGTATTCAGAGCAGGAAGAATAAGAACTGTCAGTCATGATGGAAAGCAGAAGTGTGTTTATATCCTGTGGTGGGGTGCCAGAGGAAAGGACTGCATCATGTTTGCTTTAAACAAGTTTGCTTGGGTGCAAGAGCGCTGCAGCCATGGGAGCAGTACAGGACAATTAGTGTGCTGTTTCCTTCTTACCTCTGGCCTGGAGGACAGCCCTGGGTCCTGGCAGTGATCTTCCCAGGAGCATTCCCACAGCAGCATCTGAAGTTAGCTGAGAATCCAGAGAGGGTTTCACGGTCTTGTCTTGCAGTGGGAAGATAGCTGGTACCCATTGAAAATTATTTACATGGCAGAAAGGAATGCTGAGAGACATGCTGATGGTTTTGCTTTGTGTTTCCTGTGGAGATGGTGCTTAGCAACTTATTGTAGGCCTTTCAAAGTGTTATCTTCTGTCAGTGCTTCTTACCTTCAGTAGGTCTCATTTTGTTGTAATCCCAAAGCCCACTGAAGTCCAATGCAGGATTCCACTGGCCTATGTGGGTTTGGGACCATATTCCAGCATATAATTTATCTTCAACTGCCCTAGAAATGGTCAAAGAAGACCATAAGTTATGCCGTGTTTCAGGCTGAATCACTTTTCATTCAAATAAAATGTTTTGAAAGTGTTTTGAAAATGGATAAATGACAACATTTAAAAAAACAAATCTGGATGCATTTGACATTCTCAATGAATTTAGCACAGCTAATGGCAATTCTGACAGTGTTGTGTTTTTTATCTTGCGCCTCTTGAGTTGGTTGGGCTGGTAGCGGTCCCCCATTCCAGCTTTTGAGGAATATGATTAAGCCAAACCTGTTTCTTATTACTTAACTCTTTACAACAATTGGTTCATTGTGAGCTACAAAGTTTGTAGTGTTGGATCCCCAGCTGTCATAGCTCAGCATCTTCAGGTAATATTGGTTAAAACAGACAGCCTTATGACAACTGTTAAGGTAGTAGCTATGAAAAATCAACTAATGTTAATGTCAAGTGAACCAGTAAGATCACTATTGATAGTTAAAGGTCACAGGCCCTACACTAATTTTGGAATGTGAGGAACAATACTTTCAGGGTTAAAAATGCTTCAAACAGGTATATGGGTCAGAGGTTGATCGATTTTTGATTCATTGGTCTCTCAGAAGGAAGCACTGAAAAACAAACTTTCAGTGTGGCGCTCGAAAATATGCTCAGTGAAAGGGCAGATATATCAAAGTGAGGGAAGGCAGTGGTTGCTGAGAGATAAATTCATTGTTTCTGAAGATCCTGACAACCCTCTGAAGATGTGACTCTGGTGAGATTCTAACTGCGTGGGGGTTTAGACTGTGGAAAGCAGGGGACCAGCCAAATGATGAAGAGCAGTAACAGATCAATTTTTTTTACAATGGAGTTCCATAAATATTCTTAATTTTGGCTATAGAAAACTGTCTGTGCTGAAGGTGGCTGTCTAGAAAATTGAGTATTTTAAAGAAAATTGTTGTCACATGATCAAGGAGAGCTGTCAAAACCACTTGGCAAAAAACAACATAAAGTAATTAATGCCAGAGATATTTATGTGTTATTGCTAAGGAGAAAAAAAAAAAGTCATGCTGAGTATATTTGAGAGTCTAGCACAAGTTGCCACACAAGTTTTGTGAGGCAGCAGGGGTGGAATGTAAAGAGCTCATAAATTGGGCTCTGAACTTGTATTTCAAGAATGTTGAGGTGCTTGAGCACGTCCAGAGGAGGGCAATGAGGCTGGTGAGGGGTTTGGAACACAAACCCTGTGAGGAACGACTGAGGGAGCTGGGGCTGTTTAGCCTGGAGAAAAGGAGACTCAGAGGTGACCTTTTAACTCTCTACAACTCCCTGAAAGGTGGCTGTAGCCAGGTGGGGTTGGTCTCTTTCTCCAGGCAGCAACTGACAGAATGAGAGGACACAGCCTTAAACTGCACCAAGAGAAACATAGGTTGGATATCAGGAAAATGTTTTTTTACAGAAAAGGTGATAAAGTACTGGAATGGTCTGCCTGGGGAGGTGGTGGAGTCACCATCCCTGGATGTGTTTAAAAAAAGATTGGATGTTGCACTCAGTGCTATGGTTTAGTTGAGGTGTTAGCGCATGGGTTGGACTTGATGGTCTTGAAGGTCTCTTCCAGCCTAGTGATTCTGTGGTTCTGTGATTCCCTGTCATTAAGAACGGAATAAATGTGCCTCTCATTTTTCGTCGATCAGGTCCACTCTAAACCAAAGCTCTTTTAAAGAATTTTATGAGTTTCTGGGTTTTATTTCTAGTGTGGCAAATCATCTCCCTTGCCCTCAAACTTCACCACCTCAGGAGCTATACTTGTTGGGATTTATTGTCACATATTTTTTCCTAGAAACACAACTAATAAATGAGGCAAAGAAGAAACTACAGATCAGGATTTCTTTTATTGCCTTATCTACAACTTTTTATGTGCTGAATCAGAATCTCTCCCAAGATTCCTACCTGTTTGTGTATGATTTTTCTGTAACCTACTGCCGCCTTCTTATTTCTGGCTTTGCCCTCTAGGTTCAGAAATATCTGAATTGAGCTTGAGGTGTCTTGTCAGGCTCATGGTAACGATTGATCAGTAGGATGAGCTGCTCACCTGAAAGGGTGAGCCACTCAAGAGTTTCTTAGCGGTAGGAGTGTGATGTCAGTGTTTAGACCCATCTCAAGGTGATGCCAGCAGCTCCCAGTGTGTTCTGCACATGGAGCAGCAAGGTGAGAAGGGACACTTCCGTTTCCCCCCTTGCAATTTAACTCCCTGTCTCCTTGTTTTGCTTGAAAAAGAAACCACAAAAGGAGTGACAGAGGTGATAGCCATGGCCTTATCCCTGTTGTCTCCTTTGCCTAAGGAGGGAGACAACAGATGCAGGCAACAAATTTCATTCCAAGGTGGTTTTCCTCCTGTAAAAATCAGACAGGAGAGGAGAAGTAGCTGCACCGCTTGATTTTCTGACCCGACTTGTAAATACCGGTTTAATGCTTGCTTACTTGAACAGTTTGTGCAGAAAAAGCCAGCGCCCGACAACCAGGCTGAAGCGCCAGTGACTCCGAGCGCGGCGGCGCCTCCGCTTCCTCCCCGGGGAGGGCGGCAGGACGCGGGCGGAGCCGGCCCGGGCGGGGCTCTCCGGGCCCGCAGGTGCCATTCCGGCCCCTCAGGTGCCATTCCGGCCCCGCAGTTGCCATTCCAGCCCTGCAGTTGCCATTCCAGACCCAACAGGTGGCAATCGCCGCTCGGCTCCGCTCCCCCGCCTCCACCGAGCGCACGCACAGAGGGCTCTGCCCGCCGAAATGCTCCGCATCCAGCAAAGCCGGCTCTGAAAATGCAGCTTACTCTGCACAAGCTGCCGCCTTTCAGGTTTCAGAAAATTTCCTGACCCTAATATCGTTCTCTGCTCCATGCCAGAAATCTGAAGAAGTAAGCAGCCATAAACTATGACGAAAGCCATGATGCTGTGTCAGAGACATTTACCTGGAGTCACACTGAAGTTAGTCCTCAGGCCTTTCTAGGTTTTAGTCTGATGCAGGATTTGCCTGTCTTGTTCTGTTTCCATTTCCATATTTGTTCCTGAGGTATGAAAAAATAAATAATCAGAAAATGAAAGAGTGTGTGCGTGGAGAACAGTGCTGTTAGTGAAACTAAGAGTTCATGCATTGCCATGGAAACATTCACATCCTAGCAACAGCTTATTGATAGCAAGATGACATGGAAAGACAAGAGCTGATGCCTTTGACTCATGGGAAAACAATCTATCCTGCATTTCTACTTCTCTACCTTCTTTTCCAAGAGTGGCTTAACATAAAAATTCCTAATGAACGTTTCTTTTCGTAATTGTTTGTGTTTTTGTGTTGAAACATTACTTGCTAAGAAAAGTTCATACAGTTGAATTATTTTAGTTGGTTATCTGACCAAAAAAAAAAAAAAAAAAGCAGCAAAGAAACACAAAGGCATTAAATTATTTTTTTTCCTTTAGAAATGTAGCAAGATTTTTTTGATTAACTGAAAACATGTAGAAGGTCTATTCAATGTTTTCTGTCCATCTCTGCATTTCCCAGAACATTCACAGTGGCCGAAATCATTTAAGATGTCATTTACTGGGATGCAGGGTGGAATCATTTGTCATACAGTCTGCATTCCTCGTGATGCCCAGGGAATGCATGTGCTGGGAGGTACTGAAAGTCTGTGTGTGCCTTTGGGTTTGGGTGGGCAGAGCAGGACTTAGGTGCATTTGCTGAGGAGGTGCATTTCCTTTGTTTTCCTGATAAACTGTGGTACAAGAAGCTTCACCCCAGTGAAGACAGAGTATCATAGCATCACTGTGTGTGGAATGAGATATCTTTGAGACCAAGGATCAGACTGCTGTTAGCTGTTAGAACTATTATTATTACTATTAAGTAATTATTATTACTATTAAGCATTGTGGAGTCCCAGCTGTAAAGCAGGATTTAAATGTGACTTGTTCCACACAGACGTGGGAGGTGTTTTTACCTAGGAACTTACAATTAGTTTGTTTGCCAATGAGACTGTTCATTGCTAAGTTATTCATTGTTAAGAAGAAAACCCAAGAATTCCTTTATTAATTGTGTGTGTGTGTGTGTGTGTGTGTGTGGTGGGTGTATGTTTGTAGGAAATGTTTCTGTCAAAGTAGGCATTTCAATAACCATCTTGGAAAATCAAGAAATATATGATGTTGGTTTTGTACATAGCATTACTGAAGCGTAAACATTTGTTTAAGAGGATTGCTGAACTGGATCTATATAAAGGACTCCCTGAACATTATGTTTATTGTGAGAATAACAGTGAATCATAATATTTTCACAGCTAATAAAACCCATGTTTCACAAATGTGACCCTTTACCTATACATGAATTAAAAATTGAGCTAATGAAATATCCCAAGAGAAATTAGTGATGTTTACAAACCCTGGGTTTATAAACCCTGCTTATTTACCTACCTTTCATGATTTTTTTTAAAGAATAGACTTTTGTGCACTTTTTGTTCCTTCAGCAACATTTTCTCCTTGGAAAGTCATCAAGGACTGCTTGGGTGATCAACAAGCCAGGCTGATGTTTTGATACTACCATGGTGTTAGGTTTACAATAAGTGAGGAAAATAGTGCTGTGGAGCCATTGTGGAAGCTGTCAGAAATGTGTGAAGGAGAGGAAGAATACAGTAATGCCAGCAATATAACTGGGGATTTTCATGCCTGCTGCTTAGGTGAGGGATTTCTAAAGAGAGAGAGAGAGAGAAGCAGCACCTAGAGAAGGATGATGATAGTTAAAGCAGGGCATGGACGGACCCTATGCTGTGGTCATTGTTTTCACTCTAATGCAAATAGCACTTGAGTTAACTTGATACCTCCTGTCCTGACCTGGAGTTCCTTCAGTGCCCACTGTGTTGCTGCATTTCCAGAGCAGGATTTACGTGAATTACAAGACGGAAAGACTCTGATCTGCTCCTAACTTGCTGCCCAATAGTAAGCCATAAATCAGAAGCAGTCCTGAGAGCAGGCAGTAGTAGACTTGCCAGGCTCTTCTCAGTTGGCACTGGCTTTTGCATGGTCTCTCTGGGGCCCCTAGATATCGTTTCAGCTCCAGTTTTGAGAAAGGTGGAAGACATAGAAGTGGGGATTGCCCTAAAGGTCTATAGTGGAGCCTTCTGCATTTCCTCAGTGCTTGTAAAGCAACGTGCACTGTGAATGGTGGACTGCCATGATTTTTACTTACTCATTCTTTTTCCCATTCCCTGTTCTGTGACGAATTCTTCTTAGAGTTAGGGGCAAGGAAGGCCATGCTAAAGGTCTGTGAAGGTTAAGGGCAGGTGTGCATATATTTGTGTGAATCTGTGTAACAGCTTGTCATCAGGTAGCTTAGATGAAAACAGATTTTCCCTCCACTGAACCTTTGGAGTCTTTACAGATTTGAAAAGATATGAGGTTTGGAAGTGAGCAGGGAATTGATGCAAATTTTACTTCTCTCTCTCCAAAGAAGAATGAGGAAACAGTTCTGCATGTTGAGGTTCGTGATTTCTCCCTCTTTACTGAAGAATAATATGAAGAAGTTCAATTCAAGAAATGAAATGCAATTTTCAAGAAATGTAATCAACAGTATTAACTTTCTTGCAGGGGCTGGGGAAATATTAACTTTTTGGGTAGAAATAATTTTTGAATTCTAATACTTCACATTAATTCAGGGCCTGTGGTACATAACTAATGCTTCTCCTCTCCTGATTTCTCTTGATTGACTTCTTGGGACTGATTTGGGAAAATGTGCTTTTCCTTTCTTTCAGTTAAAGGTGTGTTACCTGTTAAGAGAAGATTGATTAATCACCATTAGCACCTGGGAATGCTTTTATTTTTATCACTTCAAGAAAATATGTCTACAGCTAGAGTCATAATTATGTGCATTACTGAGACACATTTTTGCTATTCTTTCATTATATTTTGACAGAAAAGAAATGTCAGGGGAGTAGCACTTGCTTTTTAGCTCTGAAACGTTTACATCTGTTGTACATATTTGTCTCCTCTTTGTCACACTATCCTTTCAAATCCTGCTTTTCTGCCTTGTAGTTAGTGTCTTGCCACTGCTTTATGAATTAATGTCAAGGTTTTATACAAAGATTTTATGAAGAACAGCTGCAGATTGTCTTCTCTGAAGCTGTAAACCATCTTTGTTCAGTTGCAAAGGCATGAAATCCACTGGAGCTTTAATGATTTATGGCAACTGCAAAGCTGGTCAATGTCTCTAAGATTTCACCCCTGGCATACATTTTTTTTAGTCAGATACCAGTGGAGTCTCTATCCTGTGTGACAGAAGTAAAAGGCGTTAGTAAGGATTACACATGACTTCAGGATGTGTGAGTATTTTAAGTCTGTTTTTCTGGTGTTTACTCTGATATGTATCAAACAACTGGGAAGAGAAGACAAAAACTGGAAATGCCAAAAAGTAATTCTGACTTTTTGCAATACAAGAGGTAACATTTCTGTCTGTTTGGCTTATTTTTTTTGTACAGCAGCCAAGGACCAATCTCATCTGCAAGCATTTGCAAATGGCTGCGATGCAAAGCAAAATTTATTCTGGGTTTGTGCCAATTTTTTAATTAAGGAAGAGTTTGTCCCATCATCAGCAATCATTTCCATATTCAAAGATTTCTAAGATTCCAAGTGTTTCTAAGAGGAAAGCTCACTGTTACAGAACATCCCAAGCTGGTTAGAAGAACCCATTTGTAAGGGGATATAGGACAAACTGTCACTGGACTTATGACAATAAACAACATCTAAGTAGCTGTCAGTGAATCCCAGTTGTGAGAATTACATTGTGTGCGAGCTGTTTCATCTAAGCTGATGAGAAGAACTCCATGTACCATGCCATTTCCTTGAGGTGTTACGTTACTTGTAATTGAGAAATACTCTGAGGGAATGACATACCATTCCTAAGTGATGCTGATGCTTTGGATGTCACATTTCCCATAATGCTCTAACTGAACCATAGCCCCACTGGGATGTTGGGAGACACTGTATTACTTTGAAGAATTGTCATACAAAGGACAAACTTCAGGATCTAGCTTTTTTTGTTGTCCTTGTGGGTGCTGCTGTCCCTTTTAGAAGGAAGCAGGCATTCTTCTGAGATTTCTGCATACATAACCATGCTTTTTTTCCCTAATATAGGCTTGCAATTCATGTTGGCCACTGAATTGCTGCTAGTTCTTCCTTTCTCGCTTCTTTCTAGCATACAATTTGGAAAAACACTTGAGAAAGGTATTGTAGCCTACCATCCCCAGTCCTACAGGGCTTAAGATCATGATATCTGCAATAAATAAAAAAACTCACAGAACCCCAGCTGAATGAAAACATGCCACACTCTATTAAAAGTTTCTTCACTCCCTCAAGTCGAGTTCTTTCACATTTTCTTAGGCTCCTTCTACTTGAGCTGGAAAAATAGCTATAATGACAGGCTATTTTAATAAAGCTCTTTTTCTCTTTGCAGTATGCCTTCAAAAATGTCCATTTGCTTAGCTCTGCTAACTGCTGAATATTTAGTTTTAATCTAGGGCCCACCACTGAAATCAGCTCAACCAAATTCATTTGGCTCAGCCGAGATTGCTCATTTACTTCATGGTGCATTGGACCATTTCTCTGCAACATGTACTTCCGAAAATTGCATCTCATGAATTAAAATTCCGGGTGAGGTTCTTGGCAGTGGCAGAGAGAACCCTACTTAACTGAGAGGAAAGCATGATTAAAAAGGAGTATGGAGAGAAACTGAAGACAGTTTTCTCTCCTGCTGTTTTTTCCTTACTATTTATTTTGTAGAAACCTAACTAGCATTTAATGACACCCGTCACAGGGTTTCTTAAGCTTCATTTTTCCTGCTTTCCCTATTTCCCCTGGCATTATTACTTCAGCCAAGCAAGGCTCAGTGTTGTCCAAAAGTTGTTTTCGCCATCCTCACTGTTGCCTGCCTTCTTTCAGGGGAGGTGCTTTAGGTCTGTGAGCAACTTCAGAGGAGCTGTAAGATGGAAGAGGCAACAGGAAAGCTCAAATACATGGAGAAACCTTATACCTAGCAGGAAAATATAAAAAAGAGTGTGGCATGTAAAGGACTGGCTACACAGAAGTCCTGGCATCAGAAAAGAGGACAGGACTCTAGCAAGGATAGAGGAGACCTTCTGCATGGCAATATGGCAAATGGAAATATGGGACAACAGAGTTGAAGATGAGCCGATTTGGAGGAGGATGAAGAGGGGAACCCCTTGGATGAGACAGAAGCAGAGTATGGGGGTCAGATGGCACACAGGGGGCTGAAGGAATAAAAGGAAGGAAAGCAGTGAGCCCCTGCTTATGCAACACTTGCACAGCTACCAGAAGCTGCAGTGAGTGTGATCTTCTATGACTGGGACACAAATGATGTGTGACTTCTGAGGTTCCAGATGGCATGAAGGCTCACAGATTATAATCAAGTTTCCAAGTAGTTCTTTTGAACACTGTGTTTTAAATCCACTCAAGTATTCAGATATGTATCTAAATTTCTTCTCTGCAACCCCATTATGCTCTTGAAAGTCAGTTGCTTTTCACCTTAACAGGAAGAGAACATGCAAGGAATGAGAAAACACAGGAAGTCAATCAACATAAAAGTCTGAGCAAATGCTCAGTGAACAGACATTTTTACGCTTGGTGAGCAGACATTCTGCTTGTGGCTCTTGAGTAAAGCCTTTTTCATGCCTGTCATGACTAGTGAAAAAATAGAAAGAAAACTTGGATTTATTTTTTAATGTCTTTGGGATGTCTGATTAAGTGTGATGGGTTGATTCATTGGTATTTCATGCCTGGGTACTTAGAATGCCAGTGATATATGTTTAAACTTAAGTAGATGAGAAATAGATGTAGCCTTTTCTATGACAGGTTATCAGAATACTTTTATTCTAAGTTGCCATTTACGCTTTTGTAGAATTGAAGTCTGAGATTTCTCCTATGAGTCAACACTCATTTTGATAAATCATTTAAATAAATGAGGTGATTATCAGTTTTAGTGTGAAGAAGAACATTCAAATGTTGTAGAATGTGAAACCACAGAATGAAAATAGAAAGGAAGACTTGTGTTACGTTTACTTCAATGTGAATTTCTGAGTTATTTTGGGTCAGGGATCAGAATTTAATGCGTAATTGAAATACACTCTTGCACTTTACACAGACTCATAAAGCAAGAGATCACTGTCCTTGTTCTATGTACAGTGCAAATGCAGTTGATGATCTTGTTTTCCTCTTGGACTTTGCTAAGTATGCATGTGAGGCCAGGGGAAGAAAAACAGATAGTGAAACCACTGGCAGAGACTAAGTCTTGATCTAACCCACACAGCCTCAAAACTGTAGTTTTTCTATACATGTATTTATGAATGTTTGGGGAGGGGAGAATGTATTCCTGTTACAGCTTATGTAACTTGAGGGAATAATTTTTCAACTACAGCAATTTCATATTTTTCCATGTATTGTTCAGCCTGCAGCCCTGAAAAAGGGTTAATGCAACCAAAAAAGTTAAAGCTGATTTCTCCCAAGATTTGAAAGGAAAAGTGATGTGCAAATTAGATTCCGCATATTATCTTTATCCTTTAAGTATATGTGCACTTTAAAATATGAAGGGAAAATGCAGTCTTTAGTATATGGTATGAAGGTTGGGGAGAGCATTTTTCTTAGTTCAGATATGTAAGCTCAAATTCAGTATTTTCCTCTGAAATAATGAGTCTTTTGATTTGTGGTTTAGGTTTGATTCATTGTGGTAAGGACCGAAGTGTGAAATATGGATTCCCATCCTCACAGGGATTTCATCCTCACAGCTTCTCCATATCTAGTCCATCATTCTGCAGCTATTAAATAGTGAGATTAACTCAAGGCAGAAAACGTTGCCATCCTGCAAAAGGAAACACAGGGCTTTAATGCTTCTTGGATAAAGGAGAAACAAAACCACAAATTGTAAAGCATAATACAGAAATTTACAGAAATTTTATAGAGTTTTATAGAAAGATCTGAATCAAATTGCACGTTTTTCACTTCTAGGGGTACCTAAAATTCCAGATGAACAAAGGTCTTTTTGTCTACAAAATCTTCATGTCAACCTCATCTGTCCTGAGTCTTGTGAATTTGGTACTGGGGATTTCTGTCTATTTGAATTTTAGCTTGTGCTTAACACAGTTGGCCAGAGATGGTGCTGAGTGCTCGGATATTGCAGGGTGAAATGCAGTGGCAGCTTGAACAGAAGTGATTTGGGACATTAATCATAGCTATACTCAGCTGCCATGAGGAAAGATTTTGAATTTAAAATTAAAGAAAAGCACCCTGCTTGTAATAGTTAGCAAAAGAGAAGCAAATAAAAATATTTTAGAAAATGAGAAAATGGTTGGGAAGGTGTAACACAGGGAAGAAGATTTATCTGTTTGTTGTATTTTTTGATATTTTATTGTTCAGTTAAATAAAAGTAATCTTCTGGAAGTGAATTCATCTAGCTTTATCAACTACCTTTATCAGATAGATAGTAGAAATGGAAATAAGCTCAATTAACTAGTAACACCTGTAAGTTGCAGCTAATTTCTGGATATCTTTTCTTAATTGCTCTCTTATTTAATCTCTGTCCTGCATTCCAGTATGAAAGTCTGGTGAGGCACTTAGACCACATGAAGAGCTGCACCGTAAGTGAAAGTCAAACGCTGGAACCCTGTCCTTTGTGATGGGTTCTTATCCAAAACCAACCCTCTTGTAGTCAGTGCCAGGGTTCACTGGGGTAAGAATCTCTAAGAGTTTCTGAGATGAGGTTGGAGAGTTAGCCTGCTTTGTCATGTGCAATGGTCTTTTCCAGCTCCTTCTTACTCGTGATGTTTTTAAATCTGAAAGTTCAGAGTCATCATGCTTTCTTCTTCAGTTTACCTTCCCTTCCTGTGGAGAGAAGGATCTCCCTATGGCCAGAGCTTTCCAGTTTGGGGTGGGTTTTTTTGTTTGGTTGTTTTTTGGTTTCTTTTCTTTTTTTTCTTTTCCTTTTTTTTTTTTTCTTTTCCTTTTTTTTTCTTTTCCTTTTCCTTTTTTTTATTTTCTTTTCTTTTTTCTCTTTCTTTTCTTTTTCTTTTTCTTTTTCTTTTTCTTTTTCTTTTTCTTTTTCTTTTTCTTTTTCTTTTTCTTTTTCTTTTTCTTTTTCTTTTTCTTTTTCTTTTTCTTTTTCTTTTTCTTTTTCTTTTTCTTTTTCTTTTCTTTTTCTTTTTTCTTTTTCTTTTTCTTTTTCTTTTTCTTTTTCTTTTTCTTTTTATTTTTCTTTTTCTTTTTCTTTTTCTTTTTTCTTTTTTCTTTTTTTCTTTCTTTCTTTCTTTCCCTCAGTACAACATCAAATTTTAACCTTTCCCATCTCCTGCCATCCTGTGGCTTGGGATGCTGGTCTTGTGGAAGCACGCTCCTACATCAAGTGCTCAAGTACTTTGACTCTTGGAACATAAGGGCAGTTTTCCCTGACCAAAGGATCTGCACTGCTGTTCAGTCATAGAGTCAGACAGGACTGTCAGGAAATATTGGGTATTGCTGCAGTCAGAAATAAAGGGAATTTTTTCTCACTCTCACCTCCAGGATATTTAATTTGAAGAATGTGGGCAGTTTCCTGCTATTTGTGGAAGCCATTAAGCAATGGGATGGGTATGTGGGAGTAGGATTTCTTAGGAGGTCTCTGGCTGTGGAAGTGGTGGACCTATCAGCACAAACTGTATTGACCTCAGCTGTCAACAGCGATGAGCAGAGGCTTCTCTCCCATTTTAAAAAAACGATTTTTGTGGATTGTTCCTATTGAGCACTCTTTGGTTTGGTGCTGGGGATATTCCAAAACTGATGTTTGTACATGTTCTTGGGGAATTGAAAACAGTAACATCAGTTCAGGAAATCTTAAGTGCTATAATATACTCTTTATGAACTCAGCGAGCAGATGGTGCTGTCATTAATACATGATCTTGAGTTTAGTGCAGGGGCAAGCAAAAAGAAAAGATGGAAATTGGGAAAACAAAAAACACCCAGATCACCTGTCTATTCTTAACTGCCGGTGAAGAATTGACCAATATTCATAAACAGGTTAGTAAAAATAAGCAATACAAAAGCAGAAAAAAAAGTTTTTAACCTTTTAGTTAATGAAGAGTGGTATTTGTTTTACTTAAAGTGGGCTTTGTCAGTGAAAATCTTTGAGAATCATTTTCCCAATTAATAAGGCAGGGTTCATATAATGGAAATAAAACTGCTTCCTACACTTTCTATCTGTGAATATTTTGACTGAGGGAAAGCCTATTCCACATTCATGTTGCTTTTGAGAAAATGACAATTTTAAAGCTCTATGGAGCATTAAAAACGATTAAAAAGCTTTGTGGAGCCTTAAAATCTTCTTCCACAAACCCCTTGCCCATGCACATTACTTGTTAAAAATACAGAAACCGAATTAAAATAAGACCTATTCTAACTTGAAGATCTGCGTCAGGGGGATCTTAAATTGGGAAATATTGGATCTGCTCACAGTGTCTAGAAGAGCAGAGATCAGTATGCATTTCAGTGCTGAACCATTTACTTCACCTAGTAAAATGAATCATAATTGGACAGATGAGTGGAAAACATGATAATGAAGTGCCTGATTTGATCACACTCTCCCTGTTGTGTATTTTGTCCTGCACACCATGTACACACAAATAATAAGTTAGAAGGGGGTAATTATGGCCTAGAGGGTCATGTTTTGTGGGCACAACATGGAAAGTTCTTTGATGCTAATGAGTAATCCAAATAATTTCCTACTTTGCCAGATAAATTTAGACACCTTTTAAATCCAAGTTTGCATTCCTTGACAGGCATAGTACTTGACAACAGATAAATAGTGCATGAATCACTCACGTTATTTTTACATGTGTGAGACAGATTAGGATGTGGAGAGAAAATTCCTATGAATTAATATATTTGATGTTCCATTGCATTCAAGTAATAGTTAGAAAGACCTTCCAGCTGTCTTAGAGTATGAATTAAAAGCCTACTCTGAGAACTTCTGGAGTAGGTGACCTCCATAAATCTACTGTTTTCAATGTCCAAGAGAAGTTGGAATATCACAGACAAAGTGATAGTGGACTGTGTCACCTGTCTCCCTGTTTTTTTAAGAATTTCATTATTTTATGGAAATTTTGTCCTGAGCTGGCGGGCAAACCTTCTAGTTGTTTGTTGATAGCTATGTCACTTGTCAAATATTCCCTGATGAGTGTTTTCTCCACTGCTTTTCCTCTTGACTGTGTCTCTGACCTTTTGTCAGTGCAGAGTATCGTCTCTGACACTTGGGACACTTTCCTGTGTAGCTGTTATCAGCCTTACTAACTTGCCTGCTTTTTTAAATCCAAAAAAACCCCCTTTTCCTTTGACTAAATTTGTGTACGAAAGCACATGGATTAGATTCCTAGGTGGAATCTTGAGTTCAGCTTCAGGCCCGAGGTGTATTTTTGCTGTGCATTTTCTCACACACCCTCCTCCAGCCTGTTTGAGTGCAAGGTAAATTGTTTGGAAGGCACCAGCAGGAACTCTTGGTTGACCAATGTCTTTCTTTTTCTCCATTTGGTCTGAGGAGAACTGACAGAACCCTGACATGCTCTTACTTGTAAGAGCCCATTGTATAGCTGCAGGAGTCATCCTGTTCACACAGATTTTTCCAAAAGGCTGTGAAAGGCATGTGGGAGGATAAAATTATATTGTCATGCTGACTACAGATGAAAGACAGATGCACAAGGCTGCACAGTTTTATGTAACTGGGAAAGGTGTTCAGGACTCAGGTGTGTAGCACAAATTGTTTCAGGGGAGCTGTGTGGCTTTTCCTTTATTTGCTAGTGAAAGCCAGTACAGTTCCAGCTCACGTTATCAGGGGGTGGTTAAGGCCTACATTCCATTAAGGAACAGCAAGTTTATGGGAAGATGTTTTAAGAAGCAGCTCAGGCTGCCAGTGCCCAGTGTGACCGGGTGTGATGAGTAACTGGCCTTGTTCGGGCTCGCTGCTTTTGCTGACCTGCTGTGACCAAGGGCAGAGCCAGCACATGGGCAGAGCCACCCCATGGCAGAGTACAAGAGCAGGTAAGCTCTAGCAGCTGTGCTGCAATTGCACGCCCTTGTTTACCACAGGGCTGTGTGTGTGTGCCTGAGAGCACCTCTAAGACATCTGAATTTGGTCATTTCCAGAGAAAACAGATTAATTCACTGCCATATGCACAGAAATTAAGTGAAGTCCTTATTTTTTAATGGAAGCTGGTTTAGACATTTAAATTAAATTTAAATTTACATTCCATTTAAATTGCTGCTTCTGTTTTAAATTTTGTTTGGTTAAACCTATTTAGGTAGACATATGTAATAAAAATATTATTAAACTCCTTTATTATGAAATGTCAGAATCTGAAGTCAAAGCAGTATTGGCCTCCACAGCTGTGGATGGATATTCTGCCTCCAAAACAGAACAGTAATAATTCCTCATGTGGCTTGAAGAGTATTTGTGTCAGTGAGATTTGTTTTAACAGCTTTTGTATAAGCAGACCTTTTGAACAAAAGTGCTTGAAAAACGGTGTTTCAATCTGGAGGAGAAATAATAACACGTTGTGCAAAGCAGTATGATGCTTTAAAAACTGTATTAGCCACACAGAAGCTGAAAGGAAAAGTATGTTCTGCATTTATATATATATTTTAAATAATTTCTTGTAATTAAAATCCAATTACTGCAAAATAAGAAATAAGAACAGAAAAAACATATTATTATCTTTTGCCCATGAGCCAGTTCCCAGCTCAGTGAACTCTCTCTTATGTTATATTATGAAGGTAAGAGATTAAAACAAGAAATGTAAGGAAAGGCTGTCATTACAAATGAACTAGATAAGAGTCTCTTCCTCTATTTTCCATTAGAGATGGTGGCTTTATCACCTCTCCCTTCTCAGCACCCTCTTCTACCCTTAAAATATAAACCACGTTTTGTGCAAGACTGTACATAATTTAAAATTATCACAGTAAATGCAGGACATTGTTCTTGTACTTATATTTAAAGTTCTCTGCTTCTCATTCATTTCTGAAATAGAGCTTCTGCCTTCAACAGCTTTTTCTTTTTCAACAATAACAGCTGGTAGAAAAAGGGATGTTATTGCTTTTCACAAACTTTGTCACACTTTCAATACTTAAAATGTTTTGAAAATTACCTTTGCCTTTCTTTGGTGCTCTGTATAATAGACTTAACACTCTCCTGGTTGAATATCCAAAACTAATCTGAACCATTTCCTTTTCCATCTTGGAAAAATGCAATTGTTTATTAGCATACCCTACTTTTTGAGACTGGAATCTTGAGAAAGAAAGATTGGATTTGTGATGGACCCAATATGATTTTTAGAATAAGGAGTGCAAGATAAACAAGGATACACACTGTCTATGCTCTATGGTAAACTTTTAAGCCTCATACGTTAGCAGTGCAATTGTACCCAGTTGACTTTTTTTTATCAAAATCCATTTCATGTCTGTGTTATGTTTGGTTTTTGGGGTTTTTTTTTAGCTGTCTGGAGTTTTTCCAGCATCACCTGAGCTTGACACCACTGTCACCCCATTCAAGTTATGCTGCCACCCCTGGAGGATGTGATGTCTGACATACAAGAAATGTCTCTCATAAAATCTCCTGGTAGGAGAGTACTTCCCTTACCATCCTGCCAGCAAGTGCACCTGAATTTGGATGGCACAAATACATCCCTCATTGCTTGGAGCCTATTCACACATCACACTCACCTGTGTGAATCAAGCTGCATGGGTTCCTGTCCCTCTGGGTGAAGGTGCAGCTGGGGAAGGTGCAGGATATCTAGCTACACTTTCTGTGGAAGAACATACACCTGTATTTTTCTTCCTTGTCTAACTTTCATTCCCATTTTCAAAAATACAGCTAGTTACAGTTTAAGGGAATAAATGAAATGAAAAGTTTGGATAGAAGGGATTTTTTTTATGTGGTATAGTAGGAGAGGAAGTAGAAGCATGCCAAACACCTTGCAGAACAAATGTATTTCTATTATCTGTACCAAGTAATTTGAGGTGAAAGACAGCAAAGGGGTGAGAACTCTGGGATAAATGGTATGAAGTGTCCTGAAAGTGGAGAAGAATGTGAGGTTCTTAAACCATCATGGATTGATTTTTTGTTAGACTTTTGGCTTGTCCATGTGGGTGGCATGGATTTCTCTGGCACAATGAAAGGAGAAATCCTAATGATTTAATTGAGTTACCTGTCCTACAGTAAATCTGTGCTTAGAGCTGGTGGAGGAGAAGTGGAATTACCAGGCATCTGATACAAAGAGCATCCTGATGCAGTTTGCATGTATAAGCCCAGTTTCCAGGAATATTTATGCAACACAGGGATTGCTGCAGGCAGAAGGAAATTGCACGTACAAGTTAATCAGAGTTTACATTACTGGGAGACGAATGAACTCTCATAATTCGTGAAATGTTTTTTCTTCAAGTCTTCAACTTCACTAACATCTATAAGGTTTGTTATATGAATTTAATTAACATGGAAATCTAAATATATCACTTGGGTTAGGAAATAATTATTAGGAACAACTCTACATCATTACTTATGCATGAGTGCCCCGAAAGGAGGAGCAGAGGGGCTCTGAATCTCAAGTGGCTATAATTGCTGTATCTACTTAGATATTAATTTTCTACAAGCATTCAGTTTCTGGAATTTTAAGTTGTCTTGTCTTAAAAATGAACACGCCTAGGAGCATAATAGTAAAATTCAGCAAAAATTCCTAGTGGTGATAGACTATCATATTCCAGAAGACCACATTAGACTAACATTTTCTTTGAGATTTTCTGCAGTTCTGTCCCTCAAATGTCTCTCAGCAAATCAATAATTTTCTTTAAAGAAAATAAATCTCAAACAGCAGGTCTCTCCCTAGAGAGCCTATTAGATGAGTGAAAAAGTCTTTCCAAAGTGTGGCAGCCCTGCTTTTATTAAGCTCTCAATTTTTATGATTTCAAGCTTTTCCTCTTTGGGTTTACATGATTCTCAGGTAGACAGCTTGATACAAATTATAAGATGAAATTTGCAGAATATGATAAGCATACATTGCACATCTGCTGATGAAAGCTTTCTTCAAACACCATTAAACACTCCAGCTTATATCACTCAGGGTGTGGTGGGCTTCCCAATTATTGGGGTAGAACAGCAAGGCTCTAGTACAAAAGTAGGGGTTCTAGTACAAAAGTAGGGGATAGCACTGCATGAATCTCTATTCATGCCAAGTGAATTTGCTTGTTAGAGAGGATATTTGTGCTCTCACTGTGGCTGTTAAATGGAAGGCCATAGCCACTTGCAGTTACGGAAGCACTAGTATATTTTACCAGGAAGAGCAGTGTTTCCAGTGTCTGCTCCAAATTTCAAAGTGAAGGGTTCTCAGCTGCATGGCTGAAGTATTGATCCTTCACTTGCATTGTTTATCCATTAAATAATATCAGCAAGCTGTATGGGTACAAAGGTTGTGCTTGCAGTCTTTGATTGATGAGGAGAGCTTGGGACTGCTTGGAGTCTGATTCATTGGCTACTTTGTTTATGACTTCACTGGAAGTTGTGTTCACAGGACAGGTGTAGAACTTAGGATGTAAATCACTTAGCTATTTGTTGGGCCAAGAGGCAGTGTGTAAATGTTGGACCATCACAGCTGTTCTCTATATGTAAAGCTTGACTAAACCACTAATGCACATGAAAAATAGAATCACAGAACAAAAATCATGCCTCTCAAGCTAAGCTGCTTAATTCAATTAACACTTATTTTGATGGATCTGAAGAGCCAAAACATTTTCAGAAGTTTTGTTAGGTGAATTATTCCCCAAATTCAATACCTACTCTGCAGACTATAAAAAAATTATAATTTTTTCTCAGTAGATCATTCCCAAATAACCTATTTTTATCCTTGATATTCATCATCTAAGCTGTGGCACTTGTGACTCTTAATTAGAGTAATAAAGTTTATTTTCATTACTTGGCTTGTTCAAAGACAAACCTAACATGTAGACATCTTAGAGCTTGCTTTCCTTTAATACTCTGTAAACTTTCCTTCACAGTCATTAATTGGGAAATCACTGCTTTTGCTAACAAATGTTTATCTGTAAAATTAACAAAAAAATCAACTTAAGCCAGGGAAACTCAACAACAGGCACAGGCAAACTCAACAACAATTAATTTATCCAGTTTACAGACATAGGCAAACATTAGCCCTCCTACTCCGCAGTCTTTAGCTGCGATATTGCTCAGTGTAGCATACTGAAATCAGTTTTAAAACTCTCCTTTCAGCAACTCTTGAACATGAAATCAGATTGAAAGCCTTTCAGAGCAAACAAGAAAGGAATGAAAAAAATGTGATTAATCAGAAGGATTGAAGTGGCCCTTTATTAAAAAGCAGTACAGAACAGGTGCTTTAATTGTCAATTGTAAATGGACATGCTGGTTGTCAAATTGTATATGTTACGTATGTAGGGACAAAAGGGATGCAGAAAAAGTTAAGAGGAACTGAGAAAAAATCGTTGCTATAAACTTTCTAGATTATGAGAGATACAATGTTGCATCCCAGCATAATCTTAATTCAGGGCCCTCTTTAGCACCTCAGAATTTCCTTATTTTTGTACCTCACTTTCATCTAGAGAGATCCCTGAAAAAAGAAAAAAAACAGATCATAAACTGATTTTAATGACTCAGACATAGAACATCCTGCCTCTGATGAAAATTACTTAGACTTTGGAAATACCAGCAACTATATAAGTGGTCAGTGCAACCTGTACTAAAATGTTAATATGATCCTTGGGTGTCTAAATAGGTAAGCAGTGAGGTGATTTTTATGCTGGGACTGGAATACTGAGTATAACCCTTCTATCATCATTATAAAAGGACTTGGAAAATCTAGAGAGAAGGCAGGAAAAAGAAAAAAGCTATATATTTCTGGGATCCAGGGGAAATGCCTCTGACAGTGGAGAGTTCTGTCTGCTAAAGGCAGTGAACCTTATTGGGATTCCTTCTTTCACTAAAGAAGATATGAGGATCTAAAATGCTACTTACTGTGGCCTACAAAGGCACACTGTGGCAACTCATGGCTGGAGTCTGCAACTTGAAAACCTCAGAACAGAACTTGGGCAGAATGAGAAATCCATTTTTGACTGTGACAATGCTCAGCAGGTAAAGCAAATGAGCGAGGGGAGTGTTAAAAACATGGTATACGATACATTTCCTGAGGAAAGCTGATGGACAACTGGATAATAACTTTAAGCACAATAATTAAAATAAGTAAAAGGAAAATGACTGTAAAGCGATTTAAGATGTGTGCTTCCTAGATAATACTTACTTTGAAATTCTCAAACCCTAAGATGCTTATAGAAATATTGTCCTTTGCTGCAAACTGATTCATTGTTTATTCTAATTTGGTCAGTTTTGTTTCTTTATCAACATAAATATTATTATGAGCAATACAGATCCCATAAAGTGCTTTTGCATTGTGAGGCATCAATCTGAACTTTACAAAACTCAAGAGAAAAAAAAATGTTATCAGTAAAGAAGTAGATTTTTATGTTTCCCTCATAGAGAAGTCAGTTTGTTAATAACAGAAGCTCATTTAACAATGATGAAAGAAGGTTAAGTAGCTGAAAAAACTGCTGCAGGTCAGAGTTTTAGCTAGAGCTGTATGGCAGTTGGCAATAAATCAGTTATTACTTTCCCATCTGGTAGTTTTTCACAAAGCAATAACTTGGACCAAATTAAAAGTCATTCAGGTGTCCATGAGTGGAAAAGATGCAGCCACTCTCATTCCTCAATTTTGCCCTGCAGACACCTCAAGTGTTTCCAGTAAGAACTGCATGAAATGAAGTAACTACCCTGAAGTTCCTGGGCTAAGGAGGCTGTACAGGGAAAGTGCTCATATGCTTCCATGGATATAGGTAGGAGAGAGCATCTCTCCACACTACAGACCATACTCTCCATTGCCACTGACTTCACTGACAGCAGGTCATTCCAAGCATTCTCTGAAGTCTTAGTGCTGAAATCCAAGTGTGGATCACCATGGGCTTAACTTTCTAAGTGTGATTACCTGTCTGGCAGGCAGGATGTAAAATGTTACACCAAGCTGTTTTGATCCATTTTTGCCCTGGTGCCGAGAGGTTTGGCCAGGCAGTAATCTAGGCAGTAATCCTAGAAACTGGAGCATTTGATAAGAGTATTCTACAGAGTTTCTTGCACTCACTAGATTCCAAACAAGATAACTGGTTTTGGTTTCTGGTGTTGGTTTTTTTTGTTTGTTTTGGTTTGGGGGGTTTTGTTTGTTTGTTTTTGTTTTTGGTTTTGGTTTTGGTTTTAGTTTTGGTTTTTTGGTTTTGGTTTTTTGGTTTTGGTTTTTTGGTTTTGTTTTTGTTTTTGTTTGTTTGGCTGGGTTTTTATTTGTTTGTTTTTTTTTCTTTTCGAAAGAGGAAAATCCACCCCCAAACAACCCCGAAGTACAGATTACTATACAGATTAGACAGTGATTAAGTGTCTTGCAAATCTTTCAGAGCAGATTAGCAGCTGGTCTTTCAGCAAGATGACGAGGAATAAAACTTTACCAGTGCTTTTGTTAGTTTGCAGCAAAGGACTTCGGTCTGTAATTTCAACAGTTTATGGAATGGAAGGAATCCACTTAATCACTGCCAATGTGTCTGTTTATTATGCAGCATGGAGAAAGCATCTGTGAATTTTCCCATCATTGCCTTTGAAATTACCTGTTATGAAGTAAGCTGCACAATTACTTCTTAAGTTGATAAAGTGCTGAAGAACTCTCATCATTCCTGGAAAATGTATCTTAAGAGTCTTCAGTCTTCCAGAAGGTTTTCTCCTCTCTCAGACAATTACTTTATTAGAAGATCAATTAGCATTTATCAGCTGTGTCTCGTCATGATACTTTCAAGACTCTTCTGTTTAATGTCTGATTGGCCCCACTACGTCACCTTAATGAAAGTACATGGGCCACGGCGGTAGTAGACACCAGATGTAGGAGAGTGCAAGTACCATTATATGGTATTATTATGTAAATAAGTACTGTATAGTGCCTTTCAAATGCACTTCAAAAGAAGTTGGATGAAAAGCTGATAGACTTGAGAAGGAAGTACAGGAATATGAGGCAGGAGTTTGAAATGTGTTGTTCTCAACATACGCATATGTCAGTTTCTAGCAAATGCACTGTCAGGTTGTCTAGGTGATGTTCTAGAGAAAAAGAACAGGGAGGTAAGAGTGCCACATCTCAAGTAAGTGTGATTATTTTGAGGCAATTACTCTCTCATTCTAAGAGGATGTTCAGAGAAAACTTACTGAAGAATTTTATTGTGTAAGCTCTCCACAAAGTAATTTTGTACAAACTGCAAGGGACAGAATGCCTCTAAGCATGATTTTGTAGGGCATTTTGTCCCCAAAGTGAAAGTTAGCTGAACGTAATGTCATATTTCAAACTATATCCACAAGAATCTAATTAATTGAACTTAGTGTTTTGACAGCATATGTTTGAATATTCAGCAATTATTTTTACCCGGACCCACTGAAGAGCTGAAGTGAAAAACCAATTATAGTTTAGTAACACACAACCCTCTTGCCCAGCTACTTCCTTTAGTGGCTGTCTGAGAGCTGAACTAATCATGTGTTAGCTGTATGCTTTTTACATTTTCAGTATTTGACAGAAAAGTGTTGAATCTCTAAAGCTGGGAAGGGTCAAGGTGAACTGTAGCATGTGCTTATGTAGTTATAAATTCCAAGAAACCATTTCCAGAAGGAGAACAGAATTGAATATGTGTTTTACTGGTTTTTCATAAGGTGGTAGATAACCCATGATAACTACTGCTGCCTCAGCAACCACCTATTGGGGAATCTGAATGGTTTGGAAGGTACCTTAAACATCGTCTAGTTCTAACTCCCCTGCCCATGGGCAGGGATGCCTTTCACTAGGCCAGGTTACTCAAAGCCCCATCCAACCTGGCCTGAAACATTTCCAGGGATGGAGAATTCACAACTTCTCTGGGCAACCTGTTCCAGCACCTCACCACCCTCATTATCAAAAAATTCCTTCCTTGTAGCTAATTTAAATCTACTCTCTTTCAGTGTAAAATCATTACCCCTTGTCTTGTCACCCACCACATGTCCTGGTAAAAAGGCTCTCTCCATCTGTCTTCTAAGCTCCTTTTATGCACAAGTTACAATAAGGTGCTTGCAGAACCTTCTCTTCTCCAGGCTGAACAACAATAACTCTCTCAGCTTTTCCTCATTAGGGGAGATATTTCAGCCCCCTGATCATTTCTGTGGCACTCGTCCAGACCTGCTCTAACAGGTTAATGACTTTCTTGTGCTGAGTGTCAGTAAGTACTATATAATATGGGCAATTAAATTTATTACTGTTTTATAAAATTATACTTTTATCATCATAATTCCAAACATTCAGAAAAAAAATTGATGTTAACTATAGCAATAGGCAGGTAACTCCTGGAATGCCAAATGTTTTCTATATTCAGCCTCCCTCCCTCTGTCCACAGATTTTAAGCAATAAATATTAGAATGCAAAATATTTTCTAGATATTTTTTTTGAGATATTTTGTGGTCCTTAGACTAGTGTTCTGAAAAATACAACACCAAAGTGTAGGCATGCAAAAGTTGTGCTGACACTCTAAGTAACAGCAGCAAATGGAATAGTGCTTATGACTCAGAAGGATTCCTTTTCTAATATTCATCCTTAAGTATAATCTGCCCATATTCTGTCTATCAATAAAATGCTGCTATCAATAAAATAAAACATTAAAATCTTACTAAAATTGTTTTTACAGTGTCATTTAGCTTACTGGAAGTGGTATTTCCTATATGCCAGCATTTTAGTGTTGAGGTTTGCCCATTGTGATAATTCTGTATGCTTGTTGGTTAAGATCTAAAGTTTTATTTAAATAAGACTTGGCCTTTGCTTCAGCAAAAGGGTTGTTTGAGAAAGAGGAGGTTTTTTTTATTAATGGTATCTAATATTTTCCCCTAAATTATTTAATCTACAAGGCAGATGTCTTCAATGCTTTGTTACAAATAGAAACATTTTTTTAAAAGATAGATATTTTGCATTGTCTTTGAAGGACAGGAGGTTGACAATATTTGTGACAAATCAACAAGACTAGATGCTATTATTTTTTTTCTTCCAGTTAAAAGCAAATCCAACATAATATCCTCTGGTTTTGCTTCCACCTTTCAATGGAATCCCCATTTCCACTGTAAGTCTTCCTGCTGGATAATGATGCAAAGTATAATAAAATTGAAGAATCATGATAGTCATGAAAACTCTGAAGTCTCTGGGTTGCTCATTTATCATGGGAACTGTTATATCCCAACTGTTATATCCTAACACAATTCCTCAATAGTTCAGGGTTCACCTTTCAGACAACAAACCTGGTGTGGAGGAGAGCTGAATCTGTAATACCCTTCTGTAATACCCTACCCTAAATCTGTAATACCCTTCTCCAAGACTGTGCTGTCAGGTTCAGTGCAAATGGAAAGAGCTGACAGGAGTCAGCAAGAGCTCTGCCAAATGTAAATGTGGCATTAAAATAGCCAAGGAAGCCCTTGAATGGTGTTTAAATATCACTCTAATTTTGGGACAAGGCAGTGAAAAGCATTTGAATTCATCCCAAGTATAATGGGTGCACACCTGTGTAGTTTTTTTCTGAGGGCAGGCTGGAACATCTCAATCATTTTATTTTGCTCAAAATGGTCTGTATACAAAAGTTATGCAGACAAATGGCATCACTGTCTGGTCTGGAAATTGTGCCCAGGTGGCACCCCTCCAATCTGTGGCCACAGTCTGAGCAGAGTTGCCAGTCTGTTAAAAGGACTTGCAAATGGCATTTTCTCATGTTCTTTTTTCTTTTCTCTTGGCGATTTTCCACTGTAGCAAAGAACTAAATAACAAAAGAATCGAGAGAAGAAAGGAGGCCCTGCAATGACCAAATACTTCCTCTAGGCTGTACCTTTCTTCATAAGTTCCTTTGCTCCTGCTGACGCTAGTGACATCCAGCCTCAGTTCCCTCTTTCCTGAAAGGAGGACAGTGTAGAAGCTAAGTTGCTGGGAAATCTTCCCTCCCAGAGAGTGCTGGTGGCACTTTATCTCACTGTTGAGCCAGGTGATACTGCTTTAAATCATGCCATCTGTGTTCTTTCCTCATTTCAGTTTTCTTAGGGCCCTTTGGGGATGCTTGCTGGGGCTGTCTCTGTGGTGATACTCTGAGGTGAGGCACGCTACCTGTGCCACACTCTGCTGTTTTGAGGCAGATACAAGTGTCCCAAGAGCTTGGCAGGCTGCACTGTAGAACACCCAGAAGACTTTACTAGTCCACAAATGGTCACTGAACACCACTTCCTGATTCCCAGCACTTCCCAGGACACCTCCTCACCTTGCTGTGTGCCCCAGCCAGAAACTGTTTGAGTGGGGCAGGCACTCAATGTACCATTGTATGCATGGATGTAGAACTCCAAGAATCAGGCCATCAGTTCTTTCCAGTGATTAACACTGAAGGCATCTCAAAATAGGCTCTTTATAGGAGGCAATAATTTGAACTGAGACTATAAGCTTCAGATTTTAACTACTGAGCAGACTTTGCCTTTTTCTTCAGGACATTTAGGGGTGCACTGGCAGCAGCAATAAAGGTACAAGAAGTAGCTGCCCTGTGATCCGGCTGTCCTAGTGCATCACTCCACTGCTCCAACCTGGAAGGGCCAAATAACATTGCTTTGTATTTTCTGTCTCTCTTTCAAATTAGGAATTACCTGGGGTATGGATTCATTTTTTGAAAGGCAACCAAAAGGTCTGCAACACTTCAGGCAGCCAGCGTCCAACATAGCATAACAAAACACCCTCCTCCACCTTCTCACCATGACCAAAAAACCCCAGAATTTAAGATGGTTCTCATAACAGCTGGAGCCCTGTCTGAGGAGTCCTGACCACATAAAAATGGGCATCTTGAGAAAGAATTTCTTCACTTTTTTGCCTCTTGGACTAGGTTCTGGGTACAACTTGACACGCTGACTTTAAGCACTTAAAAATTTATTTTAGCAAGCAGTTTTGCCAGTGACAATTGCTGTCTTCTGTGCAGATTTGATGTGAACAATAAAATGCACAGCAACATCTGAAAACAAAGGAAGATTCGTGCCATAAAGCCATTCTTATTACAGGAGATTGTAGGAAGATGGAATTTCAGTTTTTTTGTTTCAAAATTTGGGAGATATGATTGACTGTTGAGAAAGCATTTTCTAACTCATTTAGTTGGCCTCAAGGAAAGAAAAAAAAAAAAAAAGAGGAAAAAGAAAATCTGCATATTTCTAGCTATCTCCTGCAGAAATGTCTTCTATCCTTTTGTTTTCATGCTTGTCTTTTCTAAATAAATGTTTTAAAATTTTGAAAACGCAATGACTTCAAATCACTTGGCCAGAGAATACTCTGAAAACTCTCCTCATGCCTCTGGTCAGTAAATTCTCTCATATAGGGAGGGGAGCTCCAGACTCTCTGCCTTGTGGCCTGAAGTTGGTGGACTTTGCAAGTAACTACAAAGATTTATCTGGTTGAAAATATGTTGAGATTGTTTTTCCCTCTGTATTTCCACCCCATGGGAACACTCAGAATAGTTGAAATTTTAGCCTTTTGAGACCAGAAATTCTGTTTCACTGCATTTGTCATTTAGCAACGCATGGAAAGCTTTTGAAAGGATGGAAATGTCTCTTCTGAGACCATAATAAAATCAGAATCTCTATCTCTGAAATAATTTATTTTTAAATGAAAATGTTCACCCTTAAAGTAAAAAATTGAAATTAAAAAAATAATAAAAGAGAAAGAATCTGCTCTCTTCTTTCTGATCTTTGATTAAAACTAGACATTTTGTTCCTCAATTGTATCTCTAATCTCTGTACTGGAAATGGAATGATTTCTGCAGCTATTCTGTGTGGCATTATGTGTTGAGAAAATCCAATTTCTTTTGTGAGATAATCATAAATACCACTGTAGTTGCACTTTAAAATGCCAAAGAATTAAATTGTGGGGAAAGATGATACATTTTACTGTATATGCTGTATTCTGAAGTTTAGTGAATGTGTTCATGAGTTCAAAAAGATAATGGAGATGTTTCTAAAGCAGTGTTTTGGAAATCCTTCTCTAAACACTTATTATTTTAGCCTACCCTTGAAAAGGTGCTGAAAGATGATATAAATCACAAGTTTTCTTCTTTAGTGAAAAATACTCTTGATCTCCGTTTTTTCTGGCCTCTCTATGCTCAGAAAACAACATAACAAAAAAACCCAAAAAACAGTGGTGTTTTTTCATCCTTTCAGTCTACTTTAGTCCCAGTTGCTCCAAGCATTTCTTTATGCAGAGTAGCTCCTTATCTCATCAGGAATCCTGCAGAAACAGTGCAATTTCTGTTAACTCAGTTGGATTCTAAAGAATAGGAGTTTGGCATAGCTCTTGTACCCCACACTGGATTTTTTGGGCAAAAATCCACAATAACCCTGTGTTGGTTTAAAGTAGTACATTGGATGAATCTTCCCAGTGTGAAGGCAGATGGTGCTGAATGGCTCGTGTCCATGTCCCAAACTGTTATCTCCCAAACTGGTTGATCACATCAAAATATCCTTTGGGAAGTTGGCCTCAGCCAGTGTTCATACCCAAGCAGGTCTCAGAATCCTGTGGGTGAGTATTAGGTAGCTAAAGCTGAAATTTAGCTATAGCTAAAAGCATAGAGGGGTCTAGCAATTTTACAGCAGGGATAGTAGAATTCCATTGCCCTGGAATATTCTCTGGCATGAATTCAGGTGCTGGTTTTGGTGTGGAGCATGGGGATGTGCCCTAAAGCATATGATAGATGGCAGTACCTTTGCCTTTGGGTGGAAACTCACACAAGTGCTTTTCAAATCTTGTGAACAGCACTTGCATGACTGCAGATGGCAGGGCTAGCAGAGATGTTGTTTTATTTCATTTGCAGTAAAAGTGTGTGTCCTGTTCTGCACAGCTGAGAGTGAAGTACTGGCTCAAGGCTACATGTGCTCAGATGATCATCCTGAACACAGCCCACCTGGCCAGTACGTGACGAGTGCCCACATTGACCTGCTCTTACCTCCAGCCTCAAACAACAACTACACTGGCTCCTCTGTGATGGGACACAAGTTTCTGCACAGATCCATTTGAGACTTTGATACAGAGTGTTAATTTACCTGTGGGGAGAAGGGAGAGGTGGTTAGGGTGCACTTTGATGAGTGTGCAGCCAGAGACCTTCTGGATGCAGTCTGACCTGGGCATGTGTATCGTGCCGCATTCATGAACTAGCTGGAGAGGTTAAGCTGCTTCTTTCTGCCTCTAGTTTAGGCTGTCCACTTTTTCTATTTTTTTTTTTTTTTTTTTACATCTCTTTTACTTCTTTTACATCTCTTCTTTTACTGTCTTACCTGACAATTTGTGGCAATTCTCTCATGATAGCCTCTTCTATTTAAGATTGATCATTTTTATTTTATGAGCCTTTCATTGGCCCCAGATGAATAACTTGGCTGGCATTGACTCTTTCTGTCATTCTGATGTTTGTGGCATGGTTATTTTTGCTGAAGGCTGCTCATTTACAGGATCATGTGGAACTCAAAGACCCAGGGAAGACTGAAGGAACAAAGGTGGGCTAAAGAACCTGACTAACCCACCCAGTGGAAATGGACAACTCAGTGGAAATGGACAACTCAGCTGCTCCCTAAGACCATCCAAGGGCTGGGAGACAGATTGACCCTGGAGAGAAACCCACTGAGATCTGTTGGTGGGAAAGGACGAAACCAGGGAAAGAGAGGGAGTAAGGTGGACTGAGGAGGAACAAAAGTGGAAAAAAAGAAGGAAAAGGGTAATAAGTGGGTAACTGAATAAAGGTGCAGCAGCTTGTCTGACAGAGCCCTGAACTTGATGGGTGAAGTCTGTTCTCTTTTACTTAAATCTGATTTCTTAGTTCCTTCTTTGTGGCTGTGCTCTCTGCTCCAAATGCGTATGTGCGAACACTGGCAAACCTTAGCCCACACAAGCTGGTGAAGATGAGAGGTCTGTGCCCAGCAGCAGGAATGAGCTTTGAACCTCAGGGGCCTGTGGGTGTGGGTGCCAACGACTGGAGCATCTCAGGAGCGTTGGGGGCTGCTCCTGGAGAGACTGAGGAGGCTAAAAGCAGCAGTGGCCCATATACTCTGTGTGCCACATGGCACTAGAAGACAGATTTCAGTCCTGATGAGCAGGAGAGAAGCAACAGGACTGGGCCACCTGTGCTCTTCTTGTTCACCTGGGGGCTGTGTGAGATTGTGCTTTCTCTCTGTGTCTGCCTGTGTGGCTGGATGGGTGGGCAGTATGAGTGCACATGTGCAGCTGTCAGGAGTGGATGCTCAGCCTCTCTTCTGCCTGCACTCAGGGAGAGGGAACAGCAGCAGCCCCACATCCATGGGAGACAAGGACAGCCCCTGGCTCCCACTGCTCATCAAGTTCAGCTGCCTCTAACACAGATGAAATTTTCTTCTTTCCACTGAGCACTGGTACTTTTATGGATTCCTTTCCACATCAGTAAGTTAACTTCTGTCACTCATCACTCCTAACCCACTTTTACCTGCCACTCTGTGCAGAGGACTCAGTAACCTGTGGCTTTCTTACTGCCCTGCTGAGGTGTCTAATCATGCCTTTCAAATAGTTATCTGCTTAATTTTCTGCCTGTTTTGTCTTGCCGCCCATCTTTTTTCTTTTTTTCTTTTAAGAAAACTACTGCTGCTAAGCATACAAGTAAATGAATACATTTATTAAGAAAAAGAAAGAAGAAGCAAGCCTCTGCTGAGGCACCTGGGATAAATTTTGTATCTACAACATTTTCCTGGAATAGTATAGTTATTATACTTTTATTTATTTTCTTATTGTGATTTTTTAAAATTTGTTTCAAATTCTCCTACAAGTTCATTAGTATCCTGGAGATACTGTTGTATTTTTGAACTGAATACTGCAATGTAAAGAGAGAATGCCTTAAGTCTTACTTGAAGACTATTATTTAACTTTTGAACAGCTGGGCTCCTTCAAAAAAGTGAAATTCTGGCTCCCCATGAGCAGTAACGTGCACATATCATCACTAATAAAATTAATAGATTCCCTATGATAAATAGCAATGTCTGAAATGTAAAGTTAACACCTAACAAGAATATTGTCTTTAATAAAAGGTGACATGCCCTGCATACATGTCAGCCTTCATGAATAGATTTTTTCACAGAAATAGCATGGCATAAAAATGAAAAATATGTGAGTAGTGACTAAGCGAAAAAAAATGTTTTGGATGGGTTCATGATAAACTCGCCTGTGATGAGAACTTTTTTCATGCTCGACCATTTAACCCAGATCCCATATATTCACAGGGAAATGTGAGATTATTCAGTGAATACACTGAAAGATGTGGGGGTCAGATGAATGAAGTAAAGTGTGTCAGACTTCTGTGTAAAATTCTCATTCAGATATCAAAAAAATTATTTGCTGCCTGGAAGCTAAATTGAAGCATTTTGGTCCAGTGATTTGTTCCAGTGACTGAAGAAAAGTAGTTCCACCAATTTGGATTTTAACATCCTGAAGGGAATGAACAGAAGGACTTGAAACCCTGCTGGATCTGTGGGAGAATAAATAATTGCAAGACTCTGGGGCACACAACAGGAATGTAATTGAATGCATCAACTTATCACAGAAAGGGTGATGAGAGTCCTTAAGAAGATAATGCCTTTCAGATACACCTGTTAGAATTTCTGGAACAGTAATATTGCCTCTGGCTGTGATTTGCTTTTTATGGGTAAAGGTATATGTATGCCTTCTGCTGACTCTTTAAAGTGGTTTAACATTTCTGCTTTTATATTTTATAAAATTCACCACGAGTGAAACTATCAAAGTCAGAATCAAAAGCAACTAGCTAAGATGCTCCAATTCAGCATGCTCATAAATCAACTCAGTGTGCTTTGATGTTGATACTGTGACCCACACTTTTTTACCTCTTCTGCTTAGACTAATGGATACATTTTGTTTATTATTTGAGGATGGTTAGTAACTTATATTTCCTGAAAGACTTATTCCATATGCAATCACATTAGATAATTTAATTGGAAAAGTAAACAGGACAAAAAAGAGATGGAAGAGAAAGGTTGAAAATGAGAAAAGCAGGCAAAGGAGGGATTGGAAGGAGCACAAACTAAGAAGTGGAGAGGGAAAAGGGAAACTAAAACTGGAGAAAAGAGGTGAAGAAAGTCAAGATCAGATTCCTTAATAAGAGAAAAAGAAAATGTGGTCCAAGCAGAGCCAGTGAAATAGAATCAGGGAGTCCAGGAAAACCACTTGAGAAAAGGGGTTACGTATCTGAAAAGATATGTAAAAGGACAGAAAACCTAAAAAACACATTTAAAACAACTTTCATGTGAAAGTTGTAAATGTAAGATTTTGCATAAATTCATCTGAAAGACTTCTAAATCCAAAAGGTCTGATAACCTTGATAATCCCTTAATATAAATTGATGTTTTTCCTGAAGGGGTTCTTGGTTTAATAATTTTACGGGGAAAAAAAGAAAAATATCTTAATTTAAAATGTTCATAGTAGAAGCTCCCATAAAAACCTTGGCATTTTTTTTCAGAGGTTTATTACACTTATTTTTACATCTCTTTCAGCCTCCAATGATCTAACTTAAACTTCATCTCAAAGAGCTATGAAGCAGAATGAAGAGCACTCTGTCAAATTTCTGTCCTTATGAGGTACTTAAGCATAGATGAAGTGATTTCTATGATAATAAAATCTTTCAAGGTTTCTGAGTCTTGTTATAAGACATGTTTTAGGACCTATTTCATGTCTCCACTTTTATCCTGCCTGTTTTTTAATACCCTTCTTCAAATGGACACAGTAGTCTGGTAGCAGGCAGAGATGACAATCTCTTGGGGTTTTTGCTGGGCATCTCCCAGCTTACACACCTAAAGACAGCATTAAGCTTTTGGGAAAGTATTTAGGTGTAGACCAAATGCTGCTGAAGACAGCACAGCACGGTCTCTAGGACTTGGGTTACAAGTTTGAGGCAGCTGTGGCTGTTGACCAAGCAAATTGAGAGAGAGGCAGTTCATGTTCATTTTCATGTATACAATGCTGCCTTCCCCATCCTTTACCTAGATAATAATTTTGAAGTAGCAATGCTTGTCCTAGCAGTATGGCATCGGGACTTTCTCCCTGAATTAGATTCCTTTTCACTTCCATTCCTTTTTGTTGGTGTCAGGCTGATGAATAATCAACAGCACAGTATGGCATCAACACTATTCTCTTTGTCAACAAACTTTGGATTTCAGCATTGGTTAGTCAAATTAGTTTGACCATAACTTTCTTTTTTTCCTGATAAGCTGTTGCAAATCTTTAACAGTAGCTTTCCTTCAATGTATTTCCTTCAATGTCTGGTTTCAGCCATTCCTTTTATTTTTGTCTGAGTTGTCTGATATTAATTTGAAAGACATAAAATTGAGCCACCTTTGCCTAGCTAGATTCTAAAATGGATGCCACAATTGTCACATACCTCCAGTGCTCTGGATTCTCCAGAAAGCTTTGAAACCCTTCTGAAGGTCCCTGTTCCTGGCTCAGAAATCTCACTGACTGCCACTTTGTATGGTGTCTCATGCACTGTCTTAGTCATCATTGTTTTTGTATCCTACTGAGTTATTATTAAATTACTGTCTTTGTCTTCTAGTATTTGTGTCAAATATTTCTGCCTTTCATTTAAATGCCAGTTTCATGATTTCTATTTGTGTAGCCATTAACATCGACTGAATCTCATTCATTCAAATATAAATGTCTTCTGTTTTCTTTAGCTTCATTTGCCTGAGATTTTGCCTTTTCAGCTTCTTTTTTGTGTGTGTAAGTTCACTACAGCTGCGAGACTTCAATAGTTCTAATTTTAATTCCCAATTACGTAGATTAAGCAAACTGTTACCTTTTAAATTCTGCATATGTTCATGTGCTGTTAGCCACCACTATCCTCATTCTTCATGCCAAAATAAATCCTTCACTTAAATAAGATTTTGAAAAGATGTGTATTGTATTTGGTAGCAAGATTATTTTTATAACTCCCTTGTCATGCATTCCCTTTATAGAGTATCCAGAACTGATGTTTCAGCTGCATTTCATAGAAAATTAAGGATGGAAAATTGCTCAGGTTTGTGAACTAAACAGCAAAACCTCTAATGCCCATGAAAACAAAACTATGGACTAAACATCTTTTTGCACAATGAAATCATGGGGCTAATTTCAGGACAGAATAAGAAGAAGGAATAAGGAATTTTTGCATAAAAACCTTGCTGATGGAAGTGTACAATGATGTCCTGGGAGGTGAACAAAGGTTCTTGGCCTTGTGTGTCAATGGGCTTAGGTGTGTCTGTGTTGTTCCTTGGTGAATATAGGAGTTATTCTTGTCTACCCACCCTTAAAACACGATGGTGCCAGACTCAGTGAAATGTGTGTTTCAAAGCTGGCATGGGAAGGGTAGGGGTGAGGGGAACAAGCTGCACTCTGCTCGTTGCTGCCAGTTTGCTCCTCATCTGCAGGGGGGAGAAGTGGCTTTGTGTTGCTCTTGGCTATGAGAAGAGTTGAAGGCCAGTCACTTGGAGCACAAAGTGCTCATTTTTGCTCAGCAGGATAGGGGTGTGCTCTTTCTGGCATAAGCAAGGCAAACCCGAGGCAATTCTTAACTTCTGCTGTGAGATACACAGAATGAAATGCATGAGGAACTTTGAGGTTTTCTTCTCTTTCCAACATCGTCATCAGAGTCTGCTAATGTCCTTACCTATCATTTTAAAGAGAAAACTTATTGGTGCTTCTATTAATTTTCTTTTTATTTGTGGTTTTGACCAAAAAAATCCCGCAAGACCAACCCACAAATTAAGTGGTAGATTATAAATGTTAGGTTCCTGCTGCTTGATATTTCTTATTTACAGAGTAATATTCCCATTAGTGAATCTCACAGGCAATTACAGAATGTAATTGTAGGTACAGTTGAAGGTCCACTCTGCAGGAAACATGAGATAGGCTTCATCTCCTCCTTCAAACTCCAGAACAACTTCTCAATGGCAGACAGAGATGGACTGACCAGGCCTTCATGTTCATGCAGCAATTTTCACCTACGTAAGTTGGGGTCTCAGGTCTCCCAGAACCAGAAACAACGCTGGTCTTAACTATTTTTTCTTGGCAGGTTTGTCTAAAAAGTGAGATCGATAGAATACAGTAAGCAAGTTTCATCCTTGGATAGATATGCAGCAAATAACTTATAAGTGTACAGCACTCCAAGTACTCATGGACATTAAAATGCTGACAGAATAGATAGGATGACACTGTAGGTCATCCAGCTTTGATAAATAAGCAGAACACCCTTAAATGGTGATGTTTGTTGCTAGGCCAAGGCAGTCAGTTGAGGTCTGACTGTCAGAAGTTCAGCAATCTGTCACTTGATGAGAAGGCCTAGGTCAGATGAAGCTGATTAGGAAATCGTTGACAAGGTCATAAAAGAGCTCCCTCGTTTAGTAAACCCATCATCTGGAACAGCAGGAGGAGAACAGCAGACCTGATGCAGAGGCTGCAATTAACTTTTACCTGGTGAAGTGTCTTCAGAGTGGGTTGAAAAGAGAACAGTCAGAGGTGTGTTTAGTTTCTGTTTCACTCTTCATTTTTACTGTCTCTCTTGAGGAAAGAATAGCTTTTCATAAATTCTATGCAAAACATATTTGTGTGATGTGCTCTACCTTCTGTCTCTGAGGAGACAACCTATGAACTTACACTCCCTTGAGATTCAGGCTATGGATTCTCAGGTGTCAGGGCTAGACTCTTATGACCCTTGGACCTTTGTGTGTTGCTCTTGGCTCTCCTGCTCTTTGGAGATCAGGCAGGAAGAGCACCTCACCTGTGTAAGCTCAGACACTTCCACAGGGTTATAAGGTCTGACTCCTCTAAATAAAAAATATAAAAAATTCAGCTGCTCCTTGCCTATGGTCTAACTCCTACCACTGTCTCGTTAGCTAAGGAGGATCAAAAAGGATCATGGGGATTTAGGCTTCTTTGATTTCATTGTGAAAATGCATTTATTTTTTAATTGAAAAGAGTACTTGGTTTTGGTTACCTCTCTCACAGTTAACTGGATATAAATATAAGGCTTCTTTCAGCTGGAAAACAGGATGTATTTCCCTGAAATGAGGATGGTTGCAGTAGTTTAAGTTCTTTTGTGGAGACTGAATTGTTTTAGCCCAGATTTGACTTCCTATTAACATCACTGAGAGCAATATTAATGTTTAGTTTATATTACTATGAGAATAGCCGTTGTGACTATCCCTGAATAAAACACTCTGCTGAAAGCATACCAGTAACTTTGGCTTTGGCAAGCCAAAAATACAGCAGCAGCTGTCGCATTGATCAGCGTGTAGTTATTCAAAACTGTGCAGATCAGATATTTTTCCAACCATTTCCTAATTCATTCAAAATTACATGGGGGAGTTGGGTAAACTCTGAAATGTGTGCTTAAAAATGAGCCTCCTTGTCCCCAGAGTGCAGCATTCCTGATAAGTAATTAATTGAAGATTAAGTTCTACATCTTGAAAACATGACAAGTTTGCAGGAGCTGACCATTATACATATCTTGGGTTATTTCCATGTTTGTGTCATTTGCTTAAGCAGTCACTGTTTTGAATTCAGATCATGTTATGTGTTCTGGGATCAGCATCTTTTCTAACCTTATTATGCAATTACCTTCTTGACTGCCACACAAGGAAAAATAAGTTGCATTTTTGAGCAGAGGCTCGGAGCAAAATTTGCAAGATGTCAGGACTGAAATATAGTCCTGTTATTACCAATATACTTGGCATTAATTTTCCTTTTCTTTGCACAGGGATTTTTGTCAGTCATTGGGCATTTTGTTCCTTTTGCTTACTGATCACAACTGCTTCTTGCATATAACTTCTTTTTGAACATCTATTTCAAAAATATTCTTTGTCTGTCCAAAGTAACTCTTTTCTTAGCTATTAGTCCGTAGTGTTTATTAATTTTGCCATTGTTTCTTCTTTGCCTTTATTTCTCTTGAAGAACCATCTTGGCTCATGCTTAAAAGTGGTGGAGGGGCAGGATGGCCAACTACAGTATTTTCTCTTTCATTTATTTGGTCAGAATTTCCTCTTAAGCTTTTCTGTCTGCCCTATAAATATCAGTTGTTACAAGGAAAGTAAAGGCTGTGTGATGCTGAAGACATGAACATGTGTTCCTCCAACAGATGACCAGGAAAGTACTTTACCACAGGTGCTAAAGGAACAGCCCATCTCCCATTAGTAATGCCCGTGGGCTCAGGCTTGTGCACTTCTCCAATTTTCTTCTTTTTTTTGAAGTCTCTGATAAAAACAAAAAAGACAATCCATAATTTTGATAATTCTGCTGCCTTTTTTTTTTTTTTTTTTTTTTTTTTTTAATACAGACAACTGTCCCTTAACCCAAAATGCTTTTGCATGAGTCTGTAAATCTATCTCTGCCAACAGAACCCACAGCTGGTTAGTAAAAATGAGGGGCAGATCTCATTGAAGTCAGCAGGGCTGTGGTATTCAGCATCTCAGTTTCTATGCACAAATGACTATAAACACCCCAGTGTTACAGCCAAAATCTCCTCAGGCTTTGCTTAATCTTTTTTGTTTCAAAAGATTAAGTCTGTTCCCAGCTCAGCTAAATCAAAACCTTTAAGCTACTCCGTTTAGAACCCTCAAGCACCTGAAGGATAAATAGCTTTTAGTTGTAGTAACTCAAGGGTGATGATCAGCTCCTTCAAAGACTGTGTGTGATAGTGCAGAAAATGTCTTTATTCTGTCGATTCCAAAATTATCTTCTCGCCTGGAAAATAAAGAGCAGCCTCCAAATGTATCAAGAACTGAAAAAAATATACTTTGGGTAAAAGAGGATAAATCATGGATTCAGAGTACAGTAAGGTCAGTGTTTACTCAGTAGGACTGTCCTAATATCTGAAGCCTTAAAGCTACAATTTATGTCCAGTATTGGGGCAATATATGCACTGTAATAATATATGAAATAAAAATATGTGCAGCATTAATAAATAAATTTTCCACTTTGATGTTAGTAAGCAGGTAAGCTACAGACATAAGGAATCTGTTAATAATAGTTTCTGGGATCTATATACATTTCTTAGCTTTTAACCTGAAAGACTGTGTTTTCTTATGAAGTATTTTGAAGAATGAGGCATGTGTGTACCGCAAAGCAAGACAGCCATAAAGAAAGGGGAAATTTGATTAAATGACAGAAAAGGTTTCTGTGCAATCAGAAGACCTGATCTCCTTATTTATATGAAAGACTTGTTTTATGTTGACTTAACTGTTTCAGTCTTTCCTGACTAATTTGTGTTAGCAGGTATTTATCTTTGCCCATCAAAGGCATTATTCAAAAGTAACTTTATTTTCCCTCTGCAAAGCTCCTTCTATCTTATCCTGAATTACCCCATTATGCTGTTATTGATTTGGAGATATTTCTTGGTTTGCATTGTTCATTTATCTCTTGAGTTCATTTCCTTTTGTTTCTTATGACTGTTTTGGGTTTTTTTGGTGCTGTTTCTTCAGAATTTCTGCCTTACTTCATTTGTTTCACCTTCCTCAGCTGAAAATTTCAGTGATCAGTCCTGGAATCAAAGTCAAAACCTCTTTTGCTCTCTACCTAGAAATTAGTTTTTCTATTTCTTTGAAATTGCTTGAATAACTCTAAATGAATTCACTGGCTTCCCCCAGATGCATTTCTTTGAGGTGTCCTTCATTCCTAGTTTAACTAAGGCTTTCTCTAACAGTGTTGTGTTTGGCCTGTAAGGTGCAATACCTTTTGTGGAGCATGGCAGTGGAACCAGGAAACTTTAAACTTCTTAGGGTTTGTTTGAAACTGTTCCAGCTGCACGCGGCCAGTTTGGGACTAGAGGAGGGCAGCACTCACTTTATAGCCCAGGCCCATGTTCTGAGTCCTTTTCCCGCCTCTGCACAGCAAATGTGTGCACTGGCATATCCTTCAGGCTCTTTGCAGAGGTACAGAACAGCTGTGTGCTCATAGACAACAGGTCTGCTTGCTCTGAGTGTATGTGGAAGTGTTCCCTTGCCATGTGTGTTTGAAGTCTGTGGTGTCTTCATATGTCTCCATCTGCATGGGCTCCAGAATCTGTGCAAGACTCCAAAGGCAGCTATCCTTCCAAAAAAAAAAAAGTGCTCTTTTCCTTCAGAGTGCTGTAAAAGCTGAAACATCTCCTAGGAAGCAGAAGCCAAGGTGAAATATCTTCCTCTGGAAAATTCAAGCCCCATTTCTTTTGCATTCAGGACAGCAGGGTGTCTGTTGTGTTGGCATGGATGAGAACAGAAGCTATTTTTCCTTTCTAAATCTTCTGGGACCATGACATAGTTCGGGACAGAGGGAACAAGGTAAAGGAAGACTGTCTCTGGGAGAGGAGATTTCCAGGTGTTAATCCCTGCTCTGATTAAAGCATCTATCTATTTATCCATTGTTTGAGAAAGTAAATTTGCTTTCCCTAACTTTTGAGGATTGAAAGTGTTGGCTTTTGTTTATGCTTTGCTTTTTACTGTTATGGCTACTATTACTGCATAGGAGTATTCAATCCACTGTATTATCCACAGAACCCAGAGGGAGAAATTGCAATTACTTGAATCCTGCCAGTGAGTGCTTTTGACACAGTGGTTGCTATAATGTAGCAGACAGACCAGGCAGGAAACCTGCGGAATTCAGCTTGTGCACAACAAAGGCAGAAAACAGTGTTGATCAACAATAGTTAGTCTGAGTCTTGCATGTGCTTTGTAGGATACCTTTGCCCACCATCCTCTGCATGCAGACTGCACATCTGTGGGACTGTGGGCAGTTTTTTTCCTGCCCCCCTTTCTGTGGAAATGAAGGTACAAGAGGGAGTGGGATTTTGCCCAACTGTGGGATGAGGGAGGGCCAGGCATGCATCCAGGCCCTGAAGCTGGGATGTACTCAACAGTCAGAGTGATAAATGAAGGAGATAATAGAGGGCTATAGCTGTGACATGCTGTATTCAGTTAAAAAAACCCTTTAATTTTTAATAAAATGTAAATCTCAACACATTTTTTTTACTCAGCTTACTTTCTAAAGACAATTGTTTGGAGAGACACAACTTGTTCTGGTCTGCCCTGACCCACTGGCCATGTCTATAATTTCTCAGAGGAGTTCAGATCATTATGTGTCTGGGATGTTGCACTCCCTGTGCGTTTCTTTTACAGAATAGGCACACATCTGGGCAGGGATTGGCCACTATTTCCAGGTCTGGTATAAAAATGTTCCATAAGCCTGTTTTCCCTGTTAAAAGAGTTATGCATGTTTCCAAATTACTGAAAAGCCTTGTTTTCTCTGTGGATGTGCAAAATAGATTCAGTCTTAGCTTTTCTTCCCACAAAATACCAGTACATACCTAAGCTTCTCTGCTCACTGTTAAGCTTGTACTTGGCGACTTGCTGTCATCCCTCTCTGTCCCTGTGAGAAGTGGAAACCTAAACAACAGCAGCGTAGTCCTTGTGCTCTCTTGTCCTCACCAGCCCAGAATCTTTGCTGTCATTCACACCACCTCACTTTGCACTTTGTTAGGATAAACATGCAAAATGCACACTGAGCACAGTTTTGGGGGAAGGAGAAATGGTAAATCAAACTGAGCTGCTCTTATGTCACTAGAAGAAGTTTACGGGGAAAAAAAAAGAAAAAGTAAGTGCCTAACAGGTTTGTTTCCGAGTTCCACTCATACTGAGAAGTTTTTTTGATCCTTAGAGAAAGAGCAGTCTAACACATCTTGAGTTGCATCTGTAATCACAACTATAAATAACTGTTTGAAAATCAATTCCAGGAAAATCTCACATATTTGGAGAGAAAGAAGAATGCTCTTTTGCACTTTTATCTTGCATGGGAGTAAAACTGAAATATGAACAAGCAAGCAATTTATAACACTTCTTCATGTTGGTCTGAAAATGTCTAAGTACAGGGGACTGCTGTGTCACCCAAGAGAAAACCTGCTTCCATAAACAAGACAAATCAAAGAAATGCCAAACTGAAGATAAATAAGAAGAACATTCTCACAAACATCTCCAAGTGTCTGAGAGAGATGGATGCTTGTAATGTGTGATTCTGCACTAAGAACAATGAAAAAATCAAGGGGCATAAAGCAAGCAAGCAGATGTTCTGCAGTACCAAACAGAAGAGATGAAGGGTATTTAGAATTTGGCTTCTGAGTCAAGTCAGAAAAGAGCTCCTGGCAATGGTTTATATCAATACTGAAGGGAGAGCTTCAGAGGGTATCTTAAAGATCAAAGCTCTTTTCAGAGGGGAAGAAAGGGTGGTGTTTTGAGACATGTAATTTGATTCACTGAGAAAGACATCCCTTTAAAGTTTCCTCCTCTTAATAAGTAGTATTTATTAATAAAATAGCTTTGGAACAGTGGATTTCTGGTGCCTCTTAACTATTCATAAAGGAGGAAGAAAAAAAGAAAGAAAACATGTGCATGATATTGATTTCTGTAAATAAGATACTTTGGCAGGTGTGAGGACTGACACACACTTATATTTGGCGTGTTGTCTTTGAGTGAACTGATGAAGTAGGACATGCATGCAGTTGTAAACAGTATGAGGTTCCTATCTGATCAACAGTGCAATGTGTATGGATTCATTTCCTATAAGTACTTTTCATAGTTGCTTCATCTGGGTTGTTTATAAATTAATCAGATTTTATATAAGGACTGTAGGCGTCAGGTACTGTCTGTTCTCCTCTAAAGAGATTTCAGTTAAGAGGGCTGGATCCCCAAAACAAAAAAAAAAAAAGGAAATTGAAAACCAGATGAAGTTTTTTATCATAGCTGCAATCAAAAGAAACCTACTTTTCTTCTGTATAAACTGGTTATCTTAACCTCCTATTCAAGTTGGCAGCATACACAGGGCATATATATGCCACCTTCTGTTTTTCAGTAACAGATACCTATCTTTTGGGTAGCCAGCAATGAAGACAAAGCCAGACTCGTGGAGGTTTGTATTTGAAGAACAAGAGGAAGTGGATACAACTTTGGATGTAGGACTTTTTATTTCCCCTTTTTCCAAGAATAAGATGGAGCCATCCTTAGGTCTTTTCAACATGCAGCTGTAGAATATCATGTGCAACCTGCTTTTATTAGACCACATGCTTTTACTATACCCACTATGAGCAGAAGATTTGATTGAATAAGTGAAGGAGGTTCACTTACAATCTGCACAGTTCTGTAATTGCTAATGAAGAGTTAACTATGAGAAAGTTACGATAATTTACCTGAATAAAGTGATGGAATTCCTTTTTTTAAACATTCTCTAACATCTGAAAAATGTCCTGTTTATTAATTGACTAAAGCTTTCTTTGTAAATAGCAAGTAATTAATTTTATTATAGGGCAACTTTCTGTTGTAACAAAAGAGTCAGTGACAGTTCCCTGGAACAGGGAAAAGTAATTAAAACATTTGTTTTTCTGGTTAAAGAATCGGAAAGTCATTGTAATGACTAACAAATGTCTGCTGCCTAGCTCTGCACTTCTGTACTGAAAGTGCTAAATAACAAGAATATGAGGACAAGTGCCTGCAGGACACTGAGAGGGTATCATTGCTTGATACAGAAGCAATGAAAATGTTGGTTTTTTCCTTTCTTATGCATGTTCAGTCAGCTTCTGAACTCATGTAAAACTTCAGCATTCACAGTTTTCTCAAGTGAGAATTTGCAACTTATTGCACAGAGAATGACTTATCTGGATATTTTGGGCACAGTATGGGAAACTTCAATAAATGGCGTCTGGTTTTGGTACTGTTTTCCTTTGGGTGACTATTTATCTTTCCCATAACCTGTGGTTTTGCAGGTCTCTCTTTTAGCTAGCTTATCAGCCATCTTTGCTCCAAGCTAAGTTGTTCTAGGCTATTCTTTATATAAATGTCCATATGTGAGTGCGTGGTGTCTTGGGAAAGATGGTGACCACAGCTGTGGGCTGATATTGATGTCTACTCAACAACAAAAGACTGATTTGAGTAGGCTGAATTCCCAGAAGTTAGTAACTGCCGATAGATTTGTGTTTATCTTCTGAAGCCTGTCAGGAGGTATTCTTCAGCCCATGAACCTCCTAAACTTACTGCATTGTGAGAGTTCCTCTGTGTTAGTACAATCTACCATCTCTGAGGAATCACTAAATGCTTTGTATGCTGGTTTCACAGTGGTGGTCTTTGCTCTACAACACCAAACAGGCTTCCCTGTAAACTAAATAAATACTTGTTTATCATTAATTAAGGAATCAGAGTAAAAAATTAATACATAGATTGTAAAAAAAAAAAAAAATCAAAGGTAAACAAAATGAAGCTTCATTCTATGCTTGCAAATAAGAATCCCGTCTAGCATTTTTAGTGTCTCTGTCAAAGTGTCTCATTTCCTCCTCCTTGATCTGTCTTTTCTCTCTTTTTTTTTGTTTTCCTGCCCCCTTGGTAAAGCTTTCCTGCCTTTTTCCTATGTTGTACCTTAAATTGCGTATCCCACTACTCATTCAATGAGTAGGGTTTACATCTCAACTAAATCTTGAAACTCTTAAGTAACCCCAGTACTGTCTCATTTGTTATAGCAGAGACAGTTTTTGTAAACATCATTCTTTTGCAGCTGCCCTGCTTAGGGATTAGGACTCCAGTTTAGATTTTTCTCTTTCTATCCCTGCATGATGGATGCAAGCAGCTAAAATGTACTAATGAGTGTTGTAGGAAAAGGGCATGCCAAATCTGTGGTCTATTACAGCTTTTGATAAGCATTACTGCTTATACTGCAGTAAGCTGAAATGTGAAGCACTATGACTCCTGAAATAAACAGGTTTCTGAAAGGCTTTTTCTTGAAGAAAAATAAATAACTCTGTAACAGTAGAGCACATAGCAATTATGTGCCTTTCTCTTAGATGAAGATTTTTATTTTTCAGGATTGTACACATAATTAAAAAGCATGTCCTTTGGCAGAAAATGATGAAATCTGGACTGGTTTTTTGTTTCGTGGGGGTGGTTGGTTGGTTTGGGGTTGGCTTTTTTTTTTTTTTTGGTCATCGAGCAAAAAAACTGTAATGGTTTTTAAGAGCAGAGAAAATATAATTTCTTTTGTTGGCTCAAGTTCAACAGGGGAGTGCCACAGGACATGATGGATGAGGGGAGCAGTAAGGAGATACATAGGTGTTTATTTCTAGGTCGCTTACTTGAGTCTGATCCAGGTCAATGCCATCTGAAATTTCTTGCAAATTGGTAGCTGTTCAATTAAACATGAAATAACTTGGTATTGACTCTACTACATTGTAATTTCTTTATCTTCCTTAGTTTTTAAAGCTGGAATTGCAGACATTGCAAAAATAAAAGCAACTGCTGGTATAAGTTTTCTGCAGTTGAATGGATGCCAATATTTTATCACAGAAGCAATTCCCTCAGCAGGTATTATCTGCAAGACTGAGCCTGCAGCCAGGTCCTAACATCCCAGAAGAGATGGGGATTTTTTTAATTGCTTGGATAAACAACTCTTAACCACAGGGTGGGACACCATTTGACGTGAATTTTATTTTTTATTTTTTGGAAAGTGGATAGATAAGATCCTTAGCAGCTGCAAGTGTATTCTCCATGTAGGTGCTGTCTGGACCACTACTCCATGTGAACCCTCTAGAGACACAAAGCTGTGTCCCCCTTTTCATAGTACAAAGCCTAGCTTTTCTCAGGGCCTTCTTTCCAAAGTGTTTTCAATACTTCAAGGTATCCAGGTGTTCTTTTTCTGGGCAGGGTTTCCTTGAAACCCTATTTGCATTCATCAAAATGTTACCAAATTGGTTGTGTTTGGAATGAACTTTCACTTCACTGGAAAATTTCTGGCCAGCTCTTCTCCCAACAACCTCTGTTTCTAAAGCTGCCTGTATGAAACTCTAACCTCTCTGAAACTGAAGATCTCAAATGATGAATGGATACAAAATGGTGGGACTAATATGGTGCATGCTGATCTTCTTGGCTCAGGAACTGGTCCTTGGCATATCACATCCTCTAGCCACCATCTGATAACTGCCTGTTTTTGCTGGCTGTTTCAATTGTGAGCTCTTTCAGGCATAGATGTCTCGCTGCATTTTTCACAGTCAGCACTCTTTAAACCTTTCATAATTGCCCTTGTTTCTTCCATGGAATTCTTGTGACTAAAAGGAAGAAGATTTTGCTCTAGCTTTGTGCTCCAACTCTGGCAGCATTCTGTGCCTTTCATCCAGTCACATCCTATTTATACAGCCCTTAGGTAGATTAGATTATAAGAGAAGTAAGAGAATATCTGTAACAAATGATTAATATATAATGTTCTCCTGATCTGGTATGGAAGAACATTTTCTTAAAGGCCTTATTCAGGTACAATTTACATTTGTTGAGGTCCCCAGAATTACTGTTTACTTTCCAGAGTAGACACAATTTGCTCACATCTATATGATGGAGTTCTTTCTGTGTATCAAAATTAAAAAAAAAAAATAAATCACAGGAGATTATCAGTTTAGAAATGTTCAGCTCTGGTGGTGGACAAAGTGGGGCTGGTCTCCTCTATAGTATATATAAAGATCCAGAAGTGGCATCTTTTACCTTACTGACATCTTTTACAGCAGCCCAACCATGATGATTTTATTAGGTTTGCATGTAATTTACCAAGTGTTTGTTCTTTCACAGGGCAGGCTATGCAAGCAAACTCTAGCTTTGTTCTCATTCCTCAGTTCACAGGTTATGTGTAGTACTGAATTGCAAATGATTTCTCAGGGGAATTTAATGTTTTGGTTGGAAGGCAACAGGGATAAAGGACTATTAAAGGTGATTTTGGGCATGCACTGAGAAAAATAACTTTTGTTCTCCATTTTGTTTTAATTTCTTCAAGATTAGAAGAGCTCAAAATTATTTTACTTGGTACAGACACAGCAGAAATTTTAATTGTGAAAGAAGACTGTAATGAATCAGAAACCTCTGCATTAAAAAAAATGGTTTAGAATCTGAGAAATGTGTAGGAACTTCCAAAGCTCCAAAGGGTAGCACGGTGTGGATCAGGCTCACAGGTGTGAGAGGGACTGCTTGTGATGGGGACCATCACTGGGCACATAGGCTTGTGCCAAACAGTTTATCTTCCCCAAGATAGTTTCAGATTTCTGGATAGCATAGCTGAACCTTTAAGGAGGTGATGGCCAGTTCCAGATGCCTGAGATCTGACAGAGGGTATTTCAATGCTACTGCAATGCAGCATACAGAGCAATTTGCAATACCCTGCAAGTTCCTTCATTAGCAGAGGTGAGATGCACTTTAGTGGTACTGCCAGGCTGTCTGATCAACTTCATACAAATGAAAGGACAAAGGAGGGTGATGCTCTCGTTGGGGTGAAGACCTTGTGGCATTATTCAAGGTCTTGGTGTTCATTTCAGGACAAAAGCTGCTTAGAAAGGTGTGTTGGCCGGTGACCTGCTACAGCACCACTCAGTCTCAAACATGGTCTGGCCCATCTGAGCCCTGTGGACTAAGCTTTGTATAAAGATGTTGAATCTGATGAAACATCAGATTGTCACTTGTCACTTCCAATCTGGAGTGATTTACATAATTTTGTTAAAAGGTGGAACAATAAGAATCACACCACTAGGAAAAAACAGTGAAAAGTCAGAAGAAAGTGAAGTGAGTATTCACCTTTTATTTTTTCTTGAAAGTATGAACTGCAGATTTTCTAAATTTGCATGTGTGTCTTAAGCCAATACCAGAATATTGTCTTGTAGAGTGCTTGACTAATTCGTATAACATACGACATAAACATAGGACAGAAATCTAATAACTTGTTCTCTTCCACCCTCTGTAGGTAACGTAGTATAATTTTTTGAATTTAGTATAAACTTCAACCTGCATATATGTTCAAACAGTTATTGGAATCATTGGACTTTGACCTTCTTATTGATAAACACTTTGGTTAATAGTCTTACTGAAGTGGAGGACTTCACAGAGTAGCTCTGACCAGAGTACTTCTGAGTAATTTCAGTGAAATACAAGTCAAGTCAGAAGAATAGATGCATTAAACAAAAATTTCATGTCTTCATCCTCATTTTCTCATTAGCCACTGGCTATAATTTACTGTAATGTCACGTTTTATTGTATTCCAGAAGAAGATATGCATATTTTTTGAAGAATAAGGGGAATTTATGTTTTGCAGAGGTATGTCATTGAAGTCAAAGACAAATGCTTCAAATTATTAGGCCTCGGCTCTTCTTACTTAATGAATAAACCATAAAAACAAGATGAGAAAGAATAACTCAATCTGCTGAAAATTGGATGCTTGTAAACAAAAGATGCCACAGTGCAATATGCACTGTTCCTCCTTGAATATGAGTTTTGCATTTATCAAACTAGCAATAAGATACCAGGGCATGAGGAAGATGCATTCCTCATATTATTAATGCATTTAGTGTAGGTAATGAATACTTTCCTGCAAAATAAATGCAGTAATTATTTTAATGAGTTGTTGAAAATTTTTAATTGCATGAATCTCCTGCGTGTCTTTTCTGTTGTGGCTGTTTCGCTGTCATGAAACATTCACCTTCAGAAGAAAAACTGTAGGAAAGCTTCAAGCAGACAACCCATTATATTTTCAGGAGAAATTATTACTCATTTCACACCTAAATCATGAAGCAAATAACTGAGGAACATGTGAGCATGCTGGTGGGGTACATGGATGCTCAAGATGGTGAGTGAACACTGATGAGTAAAGTAGTGAGAGGGGCAAAAAGCCTTATTATTGAGAATAAAAAGAAAAAGGATGTTGTTTTAGATGAAAATATTCAGTCCAGGCTGCAGCTGGGCAAGGCTTTCTCTTGCCAGGGAGTACAGCTTTGTCTGCTGGTCCTACCAGCCATGCCAACCTGCTGCACACTCGAGGGCCACCCCAGTGACCAGCCAGCAGCTGGCTTTGTCTGTTGAATTTTCACTTTTTTTTTTTTTAAAGTTCGAGTACACACTGTCCAAACATTAACTAAAACTCCCATATGCCTGCTGAACTTGATATTTCGCATTGGTTATTCTGTCTCTGGTTCTCTGACAGATCAGTTTGACTTCAAGACAGAACATGCTAACTAGTATTTCAGAAGTCATCCTGTACCTATTTCAGCCTGTTAAATAAATAATTTACATTCATTTAAAGAACATAATTTACTTCTTTTGTCTTGTAAATCTAGAAAATACTTTGAACTTTCCAGTTTACTATTTTATCCCTCTCAACAAGAAGCAGGAAAGAAACTTTCATATTGACTTTATATATTGATCTTTTCCTGTTGGTTGTCTGCTGCTTACCATTAGTTTAAGAAAATGAATATAATTTTGATTGTATGAATTGTTTTTCAGGTTCTTCCAATATTTACAGAAATTAAGTAAGTTTCCTATTACTTTTAAACAGGAGGGAATGAAAACCTGTGAGAATTAATATCTTGAGAAGTGTGTGGCAGGTGAAAAGAGTGCTTCTGGTTTCTGTTTTTCACTGTTGTGTTTTATGTACCAACACTTCAACTTGCTTAAATCATTTTTATGTCTATTCAGACATGTTAGTGCTCTACGTGGTCTATGCATTTGGAAATGCAAACACTGTCTGATGGGCCCAAAGGGAAAGTAAGGGCATTGCTCCACTGACTTTTGAGCTGGGATTTAAGTCCCAGAGATGATGAAAGAGCTTTGCTGTCTTATATGCAGAATGCAATGCCTGCTACCAACACTTTTGAACAGCAGGTAAGCTGAAAAGGCTCTGTGCTGTGGAGCTGGGAGACAGGACATAAACAAGCTTGGTGAACACTGGGTAAGGTCTGTGATAATGGACACAGCGAGCTGTGTCAGTGTTATTGGTTGATGTTACTTGTTTACATGTTTTCACAAATTCAGTGCTGAAACAAAAAGTGCCTGCTGCAAAGGGTGCCCAGAGAAAGGACAGAGGGAGCATTTAAAGTTCGAGTACACACTGTCCAAACATTAACCAAAACTCCCATATGCCTGAACTTGATATTTCACATTGGTTATTCTGTCTCTGGTTCTCAGCATGACAGATCGGTCATCCTTGAAGGAAATGGAGATGGCCAGGTGGATTTTAAAGAGGGGCTTGAATTACCCTTTAGGAAAACTCAGTTTTGCAGATACTAGTGAATGAAATAGCTGTGCAAAAAGTGTGAGTTCTGCCACAAAGACTGAGATTTTTCACTGAAACATGTAGAACCCCAAAAGTGTTTCTATGTTGCCTACAAATGAGATGCAGAAAATTTGCTGAGCCCAAATTATAAGCTTTTCATTGCATAAGTCAATAATATACAAGGTGCATCAGCAAATGCTGGATAATCCTTGATTTTCATGTGTACCACAAAATGCATGGAAAGCATGGTCATGGTACTGTCTTAAAAAGAGTTTGCACAAATTTAATGTTAATAATTTATTATTCTTATTTACCCAGCTGATTACAAGAGTGAAAGAAATATGAATAAAATATCTCTAAATCCATATAATTTTGTTTTTAAGATTTTATAAGATTATATAAAGAATCAAATTAACTGGTGATTGAATTAAATAGAGTGGTTTGTTTGTAGTCCCTATTTTCTTCTACTGTGAAAGTCTGTGAATTTTAATTGGCCTATAAATTTTTTTCTTTGATTAAAAGCATTTATTAGGGTGAGTCTATAATTTTGTGTCATTTCCATTACTCATGAAAAATTGCTATTGGAACAGTTAAGCTCAGAATAATTATGGTTTTAAGAAATGATTTATTTTCTTGGTTATATTTTCATATGTCTAATAATTTTGCAAGTTGAATTTTAAAACAGCTTAATTTCTGTAGCTTAATTTACTGCATAAACAATTTATAGTGGCAATATGTTGGCTACTAATTAGAAAAATACCTGGAAGCACTTTTCCACAGCTTGGCTATTTGGGACTCGTTTAATTCACTGCAAAAATATTGATCACGAACTGAAGGAGAGGTGAAGAAGGAGATGCTGAGCTCTTCTCCCTAGGATACAGTGATAGGATGAGTGAGAATGGTTCAATGTGGTTCCAGGTGAGATTTAGAGTGGACATTAGGAAGCATTTTTTTATTGAGAGGATGGCAAGTGCTGGAACAGGCTTCCTAGAGAGATGGTAGATGCCCCAATCCTGTCAGCGTTTAAGAGGTGTTTGGAGAGTGCCCTTTATTATTTATATTTATATATTATATTTATATATTTATTGCCCTTTATTATTTATATTTATGTATTATTTATATATTATTTATATATTTAACGTGCCTTAGCTTATGGTCAGTGCTGAAGTGGTTGGGAAGTCTATTCTATTCTGATAAAGGCAAACAGAAAGGTGAAATATCTGGGATTCAATGAAAGGATCCCACCTTTGGTTTAGGCTTAACTGTAGGAAGGGCTTTGCTTTTATGTCCATCTGGGTAGTTCAATCAAATTTTTAAAAAATGAGTCTTTAGACCTATGTACTAAGTCTTATGTGTGGAATTGCATCTGTCCATATTACTCAAGATGAACAGATATCAAACCTAGATTCACAAATCCTATAAAAGAATACAAAAATGTTATTTTTGGCTCTTCATACAGAGAGTTATCTGATTTGCACTAAAATCACAATTACTATTCTGTATAGAAAGGCTTCTTACCCTTCCCAGGGGACATGAGAAAAGTTACAGGTTCTCTATGGTTTGTTTTATGGGGATTTTTTTTTGCCTTTTTTTTTTTTTTTGGTCTTGCATTTTTTCCTTCTTTGTGAAGAAGCTTCCAGAGACAAAAAAAACCAAAAACAAACCAAACCAAAAAAAAAAAACAAAAAAACCACCCACAAACAAAACAAAACAAAACAAAACAAAAAAACCCAAAAAACCACCAACAAACAAAAAAACAAAAACTCCAAACACCAAACACTGAAACCTCGAAATTTTCTTACAATGTCAGCGTGTATTGATCCTTTCTGAAAGCCATCCTGGGTAGCAGTTTGTCATATACTCTCTCTTATTGCTTTCTTACTCCACCCTGATCTTCAATCTGTCCTAGTAGAACTGTACCAAGTACTTCCGTGGTCATCATTTTACCATGTAACAGAGCGAATAATTACAGGTTTTCTTGCAGAATTTACTGTGTAAGTTAATTACAAGTACAGCCTGGCATGGGGCTAGATTAATCAATGTAATAACTTTGTCCACTTTTATTCAGATGTCTTTCTTAGTTTGTCAATAGTTTTAAATCTGAGCATATCATATTAACAGTAGGTTATATGGACTGCTTTCACCATTACTGAATGAATATGGCAGAAAGCAGGCCTGGGTTACAGGCTGGGATTCTCCATCATCCTGAAAATCCAGCCTAAAAGGAAGAGATTTTGCAATAAAAGTTTGGTAATTGCTGGTATGTGAGTTCACACATTAAAGCTCTCTGTAAGACTTCAACATTGCCTCCATTCCTGGATGTAATCACATCTTTGCCGTTTTGCATTTTATCTTCTCAGGGAGATGCCCCCAGGAGAAAAACTGCTACCTCTGTTTTAAAGCCAGCACAGCATTTCTCACTCTAAGAAGCACCATCTGGTCATTGTATCAGAGCTGCAGGGGAGAGAAGGAGAGGGGGTCTCATGTTCAGCTGTGCTAGGAGCTAGCTTTGCCTTGGGGCAGACTGAGGAGTCTGACTGCCCCTGTGTCCTCAGATCTGCTCTCTGCAAGGGACTGAAATGGGGAGATCTTGGAGTGCAGTGGTAACTCTGCACAGCATGCTGCCACACTGTGTGGAAGCTATTGTAATGAGTTAGCCAAGACTCCATTATCTTCATGCAGGAAAAGCTAGTTCTGTATTATCACAACTCATTTTATACAGTTTTTACAGACCTCATGTGCAACTTTAGTTGGTTAATAGCTTTCTTGCCAATTACTCTATTAGTAAAAGGCATTTTACTTGTCCATCAAACCTCTGTTCTTGGATTGTTTACATATTTTCTTTACCGATTCTCATGGGACCAATCCCTTGTTACGGTAGGTGCATTTGTTTTTCAAACCAGGAATAGGTTGTTATGCTAATGAGTTTTCATACCAAGATTGTTTTGCATGGGAACTTGCAAATTACTTAGAGAAGTGACAGGCTAACTTTGGCAATTTAACAGAGCAGGCCTGATTTTATGAGGCTTTGCTTTTATAATTCTTTTACCTGTCATGACAGACACTACTGTCCATCCTAAATGCACAGTGCTGTGCAGGTGGTGAGGCCAGGAGCCCTAGCTAGCTGAAGGGAAGCAGCTCTGCTGCTTCTTCCAGGGCTGCCTTGGCTTGTGCTGCCTGCGGCATTTCTGTACTTCATTAAATCTTCACATGAGGGTTACAGCTGGAGAAAGTTTGAAGTGGAGTAGCAATGGTCTGGCTTGAGTTTTGCAAAGTTGTTAATATTGCACAACTTGTCTGAGTTCTGAGAGATTGTATATGTACTTAAACTTTCAGGAGTTATATTTTATTTAGCTTTTTTTTTTGCAAGTCAGCAAAAGCTAAAAGAAAATGGAATGAAAGGTTATTCACCCGCAATGGGGCATGTTTACATATTTTTGTTCCTGAGCAAAAATAAATGAAGCATTGCTAATGAAAGCTAAACAAGCTCTTACAGCAAGTAATATTAAAACATTGGAAAAACTATTATTCTGGAAATTTACACTGTGATAGCAGAAAACTGATGGTAAATTAGAATTGTCCAAATCCTCTAACAGCTGTTAAACATACTATCATGCACAATTCACTTTCCTGAAGGGTTTAAGTAAGTTGTTTTAGGTGCCCATGAGACAAGCTAATTGTACATGTGCCCAGCCAGCATAAAAAGGAAAACCTTTAATGGAAGGGTAATTCATCATGCAAAGGTAATCCATCACATAACTAGAACAAGATTTATATTATTTATGTTCATACTTGATGTTTCTCTAGCCAACTGCCTTGCTAAGATGGTCTGATGCCATGAGCTAATCACTTTTTGAAATAGTTTTTGAATATTTTTTTAGATCTATTTCTTTAGCTGTAAGATTTTCTTCTTAGGAAAGGTTCAAAGAATCATAACCTTTATTCAAATGAGAACTACTTGTGTGGAACATGGTGGGAAGGACTAGAATCTCAATCTTAAACACAGGGGGAGGACAAGAGGGGGACAAGAAGGAAAATTCAAAATTTCAGAGTGAGTTTGCAGATCTGATCCAAAGGACCAATAGTTTAATGAGCTTTGTTTCCCAAAGCTGTTTATCATAAACCTAATGTGAAGGGGATAGTTCTCAGAAAAACAAAACAGGCATGCAGCTCCCATATTTGCTTGGGGTTTTTTTTCAGTTGTACTGTTTATTTTGAAACCAGGAAGCAAGTCAAGGATAGGTGAAATCAGATCCAGGTGTAATGAGGCTGGAGGTGATATTAACTGAATCAAAATCACAGTGGAAGACAATTTGCCTTAGAAGTCCTCAGTTGCCTGAGTCATAGGTGGGCTGAATTCTCATGAAAATTAATGGAAATTTCTAATCCAAACCTCAGAATTGGCATTTTTGAAAGTATTTCAATATGTGCTTCTGTAGACTTTTTCTAGCCAGTGAAGGACTGTTTTTGCTACATGCTGGTAGCTGATGGTGGGCTGAGTCGGTTATGCCTTCCCTGCAGGTTAATTGTGTTTTAAAAGTGAGGCACAGGTTCTGCACTCAACCCAGCAGGGTACATTTTTAGCAAGCTAACTGCCACCATTCAGGCACACAGCAAAAGCAACAAGTCACTTTTGCCATGTGGTGCCATTTGGCAGGAGTTAAAATACAGCTTTTGAGAATGTCAACAGCTACTTAGAGGTTATTTGTTATTTTGCAAAACTGTATGAAATTATGTAAACCCTAATTCTCAGAGAGATGCACCCACAGCTGGGTAGCAGTTTCTAGGGTGTCCATGACCCAGTGGCTTCAAGCAGGGCTTTTTCTCTTAAATTATCCATGTGTTTTTGAAAATACAACCGTATGTTGCCTAAATATCAGGAGTTTAAATTAACTCCCTGTTTTTTTAACAACTGCCTTCACTTCTTTAGGCCTTAGCTGAGACTACTTTTTCTTTTAGCTTGAATGTGTAGACCTGTAGGGCTAGCAGATTCTTCCCCTAGATACCCTCCCAGGTTCACAGGGATAATTGTGCACTTGTTTGTACTCAGCAGTTTCTGTCAAATAGCTTGAGATGATGGCATGCTTTTTCAGTGTCTACTTAAATGCTTTAATGTCAATTAGTCAGTATCTGCTATCCCAGCCTTAATATGTACATTCTCATGGCTCTTGTAGTCGTTTAAAAAGCCAGGGGGCACATCACATCACATCCCATCCCATCCATCTGCTATGCAGAAGGAGCATAGGAATGGAGGACAGGAAGGAACTCTGGGTCAGTAGCTAAAGTGACCTGCCAGCACCTCCTGGAATCACCCCCCAAAATTTTTTAGGTGTTATCTTAGAGCCTAAAGATTTTCTTTAGGCTCTAAGATAGATTTCTTTAAGAAATCTAAGATTTTTCTCTAAGATTTTCTTTAGGCTCTGGATAGATTTTCTTGTTCTTATTCATTCTATTAGGGAGCTGTTACAAAATGTTGTGTTTGAAAAGTTATCCTTTTAATTGCCAGTTGGAAATTATTTATGGTCAGTTGTTCAGCTGCCAGTACTGTAAATACACATTTGCAGTGGTATTGATTGCTATTTTAAACATTTTTTTTCCTGTCTTTTTTGTACCTGGACATGTTCACGGGGTAATTAAGTGTTTCTGTTTTATGAGACTGAGCAAGATTCTTCTCCAGTTATTCTATAGCTTATTTCTAGGCTTATTGATTGATTATGTGTCTATTCTTGGGATGCATAAGCTATGGCTTTAAATACATAGAAATGTAGATGGTTTAGGACCCAAGCTGTCTGGACAGCTGTGGTGCTGCTGCCTGACTGCTGGGCTCTCATGGGAAGAAGGGGATCAGTCACTGCTTTTCTAAAGAGAGAAAGGGAGCAGCTTTTTGAATTAAAAAAAGAAAAAAAATAAGTGTATAAAATAATGATTTTGAATACTGTTTTTTTCATAGATGTTAGGTATAGACAGCTAAATGAACAAGGGATCACAGTGGTGAATTTCAGGCACATTCATTCCTCTATTCATCATTTGTGTTGATTAAGGCAAACATCCCACTGCTTAGCTGGCTGAAATTCAGAATCACATCCAACTCCCTGTCTTTCAATGAACAGAGAGTTTAAGCACTTATTGCAAACTTGTGAATTTGATTTATGGAGTTGGTCATCCAATTTTTTCATTGTATCAGATATCAAAATGCATGAATTCCTGTTTGGAAGTCACCTTCTTGTATGAGGCCTGCACTAGGTTATTTAGTCCATCTTTGGTGAAGGCTACTTTAACATTCCTCTTGTTGTCTGGATGTTAGCATTTGAAGAATCTTTTAATGTTAATTTTTTCTTTCCTCTTACTGCTTTTGCATTTCTCATCTACATGGCATAATTGGTGAAGAATAGGATTTATTATTTCGAAAGATTTCTATTACTCTCTTATTTCCCTGAATGTTCCCTCAGGGGACAATCCATTTAGTTCAATCTTTAGCCTTGTTTACAGACTGAAAGTGGAAAATGATAAATTAATTTGAAGAGAGGCAAGGAGCTTAGCTTTTGAATTTTATTATTTAATTCTATGTCCCTGCACAAATTGCTCTGATCAGTGAGAAAATTCTCGCTCTAAACTTGTGATAATGATATTTGGGAAACAGGGGGAGTTATGAGGCTAATGACTGTCTAAGAATTGGCTGAGCAATTACAAATGCAAAGGACTGTACAAAATTACCAAAAGTTACTTCTGTGGGATAATTATGGCTAAAATTTGTTTTGTTACAGAATTTATTCATTTACTTGCTGTCATTTTTCCCTTAGTGTTCTAGACTTTGCTTATGATGCCATTAGAACATATTCAGAAAATTTGTACCTATTTAGAAAAAAAACAGACTAATTTCTACCATGGAAAGCCCTAAGGCAGTCTTCTGCAATGCTGTCCCTCCTGAACCATGGAGTACTTGTAACTCCATGGTTAAACAAATATCAATTACACCATAAAGCAGTTTATACTAAAACTTCTGAAGTTTCTTTTTCTTCTGTAATGTCAATTTCAGTATTGTGGATAGAAATTACATTAGGACTAAAAGGCTTATGTGGAAAACACATACTAGAGTGCATGAAAAGGCTTGGAAGGGTCTATCATTAGAGTTACAGGCTGTGTACATTTGTATGATAAAACATAATCACTTGGCAGCTACGTCATTGCAGTTCAGTGCAAAATTCATCTGATGACTGCTTTGAGTCTAAGTGCAAATTTATGAACCTTCACAAGGCACTGCAGTAAAGGAGAGGTTAATTAAATGGCAATGAGACAATAGTATGGGAAGATGAGAAACCTTGATTGCTGTTTGTCACTGGTTATAACACTTAATTGTCTAAAAGCTGTGTAAAAGTAATAAAAATAATGAACCATTACCATAAAAATGAATCTCATTGAGGCAGTGCAACCAATGGAAATGGACAATCTTTGTACTGACAAACTTCCTCAAATCCTGAAAGAGACCATAACAGGAGAATTGATGTGTAAGCAGAAAAATTTTAGTTTACTTCCACTAGGATCACAAATTTTGTGTGTGGAGGTTCAGCAGCTGCTGCTCAACAGCACTTTGTAAAGTCAAAGCTGTTCCTTTCCTACAACATTCTGAAAGGTTATCCTGGATGACCCATGTTTGAGCTGAGGCCTCACTGGAACCCAGAGAAAATTCACAGAATCTAAACTAAATGACAATATCTTGGTTCAGCCCTACCACTTCAGAGAGCTTCTTAATTCACAGGCATGACCATTCTCTGCAGGGGCATCGCAAGGCTTGTACTGGTTTCTCTGGTTCTTTTCACCAAGACAGCTAGAAGCATCCCTGGGTGAGACTCTTTACAGCACATGAACATAATGATGCTGCTTCCAGATGGGTGCCAGCATTGCCTCATGGCACTGCATTGTGCTGAGGTGGGTCTGTTAGCTCACTCCATTTCCTCTTCTGTATTCTCCATTGGTGCCCATGTTTGTGACATATTATGTTAACTTCTTTTCTTTTTCTGCCATCTTCAAGCAGCAGCAAAAAGAAGAAGAAAGCAGCAAAAATGTTACGTGGTTTTAGTCCATGTAAAACCTACAAACTAAATATTTCCTAGGAAATATTCATAGGAATTAGGGATAAGGTGGGTTCTGTGTAAAGTCCAGAACCATAAACTTAACCCTAACCCAAATCTCTGTTGTCCAGCTTTGTCGTTTAATTGAAATTATTCTTCCTTCATATGAGATACTGACATGACTCAGTGTAGACTCTAGTAGAAAGTCCTATGGTATAGAGGAGTGGAAGACAGTATGTTCAGAATTAAAATCCTGGAGATCACCTTTAACTTGGCTAAGAAATTTTAAATGTCATCACATTGTGATGTTGTTGCAAGCTCTCTGCCTGCTTCCCAAGTCAAAGATCAGCTTTTAATCTGTTACTGTGTATTAAGGGTCACTTTATGTGTTAAAGAGTTACATGATCTGACCTTATCCAAGTGGTTGGTTTTTTAATCAGGATAGTATTCAGCTCCCCATGTTCAGCATTTCCACTTTATTAATCTTTTCTGCTGCCTCTGCAGCCTGGAATGCTTTTTGTTATGCGTTTGAGGGCACAGAATGTTTGACATGAATGCAGTAGTGCTCTGATGGAGATCAGTCATTTCAAACATTGCCTCTTAGCATAACTTAATTTCATGCTGCTTTCGTACCCTACTGTCAAATCTGCTTAAAACCTGTACTTTAATTTTGCTCGCATTTTTCTCCTAAATATGTTTCTGCCAAATGTACTCTTGCCATTAAATTGGTAACACATAGTGTAATCATTGCTTCTAAAAAGCAGCAAGAAAGATTTGCTTCTGGAAAGGATTATTATTTCCACTTTGGATACATTAACATGTATAGGCCATTAATATAAATTTCAAGGAACCAGGGATTATAAAATTTATGGAAAACCACATGCACTCCTTTCTTTTTTCTTTCTTCTTTTCTTTCTTTTTTCCTTTCTTTCTTTTTTCCTTTTTTCTTTCTTTTTTTTTCTTTCTTTTTTTCTTTCTTTTCTTTTCTTTTCTTTTCTTTTCTTTTCTTTTCTTTTCTTTTCTTTTCTTTTCTTTTCTTTTCTTTTCTTTTCTTTTCTTTTCTTTTCTTTTCTTTTCTTTTCTTTTCTTTTCTTTTCTTTTCTTTTCTTTTCTTTTCTTTTCTTTTCTTTTCTTTTCTTTTCTTTTCTTTTCTTTTCTTTTCTTTTCTTTTCTTTTCTTTTCTTTTCTTTTCTTTTCTTTGTTTTATCCTGGTCACTGTGTACTTTGACCTGAGGCTCATGAGAGCACTGGAATAATTAAACTTGTCCAGATCAAGGCTCTCCTACCTTCATATGCCATGTTAGTGGCCCACAGCATGTTCTCTGGGGGGAGTAAAAGAGCAGGACAAACACCTTGCTAAGTTTCCCAGACATAAACTTGCTGTTTCAAGATGCCTGCAGTTTAAAGGTTTGTTTTGGGGGCCCTGGGCAACCTGATCTAGTAGGTGGCATTCTGCTCATGGCAGGGGAATTGGAAATTGATGATCTTTAAGGTACCTTCTCATACAAACTGTTCTATAACTCTATTTTTTTGCTTTGGTTTGGTGGTTTTTAGCTATTTATTTCTCTCTACATTTTTCTGTGATACCCTTGTAACTTTTAAACCATGGACTTTTAACATCTGTGCAGTTTATGGCAATGTGTTACATAATTGACTGTTCCATAGTGTGAAAAAGTCTTTTCTTTTGATTGTGTTCAACTGTTTCCTGATCATTGAAGTGGCCTTCAATTTCTCTTTTGATGGTGAACAGTCATTTTATATTTACTCTTTCCAAGCTGTGATTTCATGAGCTCCTGTCACCTATTTCTTTCCCTTCTGTTCAGTAACTCAAGACTTCTGTGAGTTCATTGTCTTTAATGGAAAAAAAATCCTAATAATTTACTCTGGAAGGATGCAGAGGAGCAGCAGACCTGGATGGAATATGTACTGTACAATATTGTAGCAGTCAAATTGGTTCAAACAACGACCTACATTCTGTTATTTTCTGTTATGTATTTATTCTGTTATTTATCCAGAGGTTTTGCTGACCTCTGGATCTGTGGTGGGCTGTGAGAAATAGCACAGTGGACATTGCTTTTGTAATCTCTCTGTCAATTAATACCATTTCATTTATCAGGTTCATAGTGTCATTAGATAAACAATTCTGATCAACAGTCATTAGGAATTTCTGAGATGTCTTCTTTTGAGAACTTTGCAGAAATTTTTAAATATAGTGAATGTTTGCACAAGACTTATCTCTGGGATAGAGTTTAGATAGAAAAATATCACTTAAATAGCAGTATGACTGTGTATTGCACTTTTGAAAATCAAATGAATGTGTGCTTCAGTGGTACAGAGACATCAACCAGAAAATGCATTTTTGAACTCTGAGTTTATTTGATTTGGGCTAAAATTGACCTGATTAGAAGTGAGAAGAATTTACTTCACTAAAATGGGCTTAATTCACTGCTTTTACTAGAAAAAAAGTGTTTTGTTGTGATTGTGGCAATTTTGATACCTGCTTTTGCTTGTGATAACCTCACCAAGGTTGGGATAACACAAAACCCAGCCAATCTGCATTCATCCAGATCAATACACCACAGGTAAACTGTGGTTCCACCACCTGCTGATTAAAAATGAAATGGAAACATGCTAATTTATTCATAGATTTATACATCAGTCTTCTGGCTGAGCAAACAATAACAATTTAATGGCACACCAAGGTAAAAAAAACCTTCATAGCCTCAACCTTCCAACAACCCCACCACACGCAAGGTATATTTTTCCCCAGGAAAGAAAGTGCTGGCAAATTTCTGCAGTGCCACTGTGTTTCTGTTAACTTTCCTTCAAAGACTTAAAGCCTTGCAGCATTTTGTTGTTGTTGTTTTTCTTTTGCACAGTATTTTTCAGTCTTTCAATATTCTGCAATTTATGTAATCAATCCTAATTAACCAGCACAGCTTGAATGTCAAATTATGACTGTCTGTCCTAAAATATTTATGAGATACCTTGCTGCAGAAGGGGAAACCCATTTGTGAAATGCTGTTGGTTGCTGACATCCTTGATTCAGCTTTTCAGCCAGGTGTTAAAATCACAGAAGAGACCTGCACCATTACAAGAAACAAAAATAACCCAGACAAAAATGTTGTATGCACAGGTAGTGCCTAAGAACAGATGAGAAGTGCTGTTAAATTAATATATAGCTTTCTGTGAGTTAATAATTTGGTTTTACTATAAAAAAAATCACAGTCTATAAAATTCTACATTGGGAAGGAAAAGGGAAAAATTTAGTTACCAGCTAAATATTTGTTCAATTCCTGTCAAACAAACCAAATCAGCCTGTTTAACTTTACTACTGAGGTAGTAAAGTTAAATCATAAACTGTTTTTGGCTTATTGCAGAGCTGTTTGAAAATAGATTTTGGAAGTCTGCAGATAGAGGGAAAGCGTTCCACATGTTTTCATTATACCTTACTTGTATTCTGAAATTCAAGATATTTCATATTTATTGCAACAAATGTCAGTGAAGCAATTATTGTAACTATAATTGACAGTATAGTTCAGAATTATTTACATTAACAGATGTTCATGCATAAACTGTTTATTTTCATAAAGATAAAAACAGTAGAGCAGTTCTAGTGCTTTTATGATATTGATTTCCAAGGTAGTGAAGTGGTTACATGTACACACAGACAAGTGTACAGATGGTAAATGAGCCATCAGGCCATGCTTCATTTGTTCATAGGTGAAATCAGTGGAATTCCCTTCTGAGACTGGCTTTTTCCCTGTGTCTTTAAACAGAGTCTAGGGTGGGTGACTGAGATGTTGGCACATCCCTGTAGGTACCAGCAGAATGCCATCCCAGAATGGCATCTATTCAGTGTATGCCATTAGAGTTTCTTCCCCTTGAAGCCTTTTATCTCTGAAAGTTATAGATATCTGACTTCTGTGATTGTTTTCCCAATAAATTCAGCTCTTTGTTTTGCACCCCAGAGGATACTACAATTTCTTCTCCAGGATGTTTTTCATTCTCCCTGTTGAAACTAACATTTTTTTTCCACTCTTCAATTTTCTTTTTTGGTTGTTGTTGCTGTTTTTTATTTTTGTTATTGTTTATAGATGTATATATTATATATGGTCAGCAAACTATTTGATCTCAGGGCTATCTCAGCAGTTATGGGTTTCATATTAGCAGATTATGTTTTACCTAGCCTTTTCTGGATACAGCTGTAGAGGGATTTTAAGTCTAACTCTTTTGAAACATGGATTTTTAATGAAAGATAGGGAAGATAGACTTGTTCATAAGAACAAGTACCCAAATTTTTGATTTACATAAAATCTAGAATGTTTTTATTTTATTATTTTTAATTTTTTTTCCTTTGTATTGAACTGTCTTTCACAGCTTATTCAAGCACTGTCTATCATTCTTTAAAAGGGATTAATTGTACTCAGAATGCCTGGTCATACTGCCCTCTCAGGCTGATATCCACAGGTTTTTAATATCTAGAAAGCAACATGTCTTTCTTTGTGTGAATTGTAAAGATTAACATCTCTATGGACTGTAATATGAGGGCATATCTTAAACATATCAACTACCATAAGAACCTGAATTTTAAATACACTTCTGTCTAACATGTAATGCAATGTTTGCAGAAACCATAAGTAATGGTATCTCTCTGCTATTTGGTTTTCTTCTTTTATTTGTCCAGCCAACTGTCTCCACCATAACCTGCATTATGGGTGCTGAGATTACCTGAGCTGATGTGCCATCCTTAGTTCCCTGCACACCAGCCAGAGAAGGGGATGACAGATTCAGGACATCCCTACCAAGTCAGTACAGTAACCAACCTCCCCAAAGGGCCAGCCATCAGTTTCTCATGAGATCAAAAAGGTCTTAACAGAACAGTTTAGTTGCTGTGTTTATCATAATTTCTAACATCTTTCTGCACATCCATCACACTTTTCAGTCCAGGGAGAGGACTAATAAGGAGACAATAGCTCACAGAAGATTTTACCAGTTTTACTAGGTACAAGTATTAGCTGACTCCAGATATTTATTCTAGCACCACTAGAAATGGGTTTGAAAACACTGAGAATTACTTTTTCCATAATGGAAGTAGTACCTGTAGGTATGGTGCCACCTGGATATTACTGTGTGAAGTTTACAGAATATGTGCTTATTAATAGAAATTCAATCTCCTGCTTTCAAGTAAATGAAGAATTATCTAATGCTTTCTTTTAATGGTCTCTCCTTACTTGGAAGCTGAACAAGGCCCAGGAAGAGATGTTCCATATTCTGAGATTAAATACATATATGAGCACCTAATAAGTCATCAGCATGTAAATACAGCTAGTCAAGTGCATTTCCAACTGATTCATTATTATTGGCATCTCTGGGTGGCAGTCCTGTGTTTATAACACTACTTTTCTATGAGATAAAAAATGCATAAGGAGTGGTAGCATTAGGTCTCTTGCTTGAAATAATGCTGTCCCAAACGTTCTGGTGCAGGTGACCCGTGGGCTGGATGGCCCTTGCTTGCCCTCCCCACGGCACCCTGCCCTGCTCATGGCATTTGTATTGTTCACTGTCAAAGTGCATGCCCTCAGGCTAGGGGTTAACTGTGTGCTAACATCCTCCTCGAGGCAATACAGTAATTCATTGCTGAAATTAAAGACAACAGGGAATAAAAAATTACAAGATTAATCTCCTGGAAAAAAAAAAAGAAAAAAAAAAGCATTCGCAGGTAGTGTATCGAAGTGTGGACTCCTACCTACAGCCAATTCTGTCCTGCCTATTCAGTGTTCTGCTTGTATCACACGAGGATTTTTTCTTTGTTGAACACAAACATGTCAGGATAACTTCCCTTTCCATCTGTCTCATTGGCAGTCCCAGTCTTAAGCACCGAGCTTTTGATAAATGGAGTCTATAAATGTTCATGGGAAGTGAATATCAAAAAGCCAAACAAACATTTTTTTTAATTTCAATTTTTAGTGTCTTTATACAGCTCTTGTCTTTATTTAGTTCCTGGCTATTATACTAGCCAGGAACTTGCTGAAAGGGTCTGCAGTTTATTTCAAATAAATATCAAGTATTAGTCATTCAGCAGTCTTCCTTATGGTCCTGCACCAGCTGGAAGAAGCTATACTATTTATTTTTACATAATTCTATTTATATTACACTTGCAATTTTGAGTTTTCTACATAATAATCCCTCAATTTTTGAAACAATGTTGCAGGTCCACGTTCTGTGCATATGGTCCCTTGCAAACAAGTGAGGTTTTAAATTATAATTGCTTCTTGAGAACAGGGAAGGAAAATTAAATGAAAATTAAGAGAATGTAATATGGTATGTGTGAAGTTGTTTGCTGGCTCAGTTTCTCCACAATCTTTCTGAATGTTTTGTAGATCAAAAGAACAATTGCAGTACACAGGTATTATTACTTTTTCCATGGTGATATTCTACCTTTGTCTACTTTTTAAAAACCGTAAAACAAAAACCTGTGAATGTCTTAAAATGGATGGTACATCTGTAACAGGTGCAAAACATGGGCTGGTCTCATGTTTTCCATGCCTGAAGAAAAGGTAGTAAAGTTCAGTTTCCTTTGGAGCTTCACAGGCCAGTTGCTCTGTGCCACAGGACGTAGATGTTGTTGCAATTATGGCTGTAACAATATTGTAGATGGGAACTTACTGTGAGCCAGGACCAAAACAAAGTTTTAGTTCAGAGAGATTTTGTGGCAGGAATTTTAATAATAAAAGTAAAGCAATTAAGTCTTCAGACACGTTCTCTGTGTTTTACCCTGACAACCTGTGGTTTATCCCTACTCCCCTCTCTCTCACAGTAAATCTCCAGAACTCTTCTTTCTTCTTGCCAGAATTTAAGGTAACTTTCACTGAATTTGTGTTCATAATTAGGAGAGAAAAAATTGTAGAGGTGAATTACGGGAAAAGATGAAGCAAAATCAAAAGCAGCTTAGAGCTAGTTTTTTATAAACAACTTTTTAGCCAAAGCTTATTATCCTTCTCTTCTTCCATCTCTCTGTGCCGAGGGAAAGTTTATATAAAGATAAACTTGGGCCTTTTCTGTGCTATTTAGGAGTCTCTCTTCATGAGATGAAACGTCAAGGGTGCTTCACCAAATCTCTGTGTCTTGAGTCTTAGTAGAAGAGAAGAATTCTAAGTCTTTAGTCTTTCCCCATGTCAGTGGGCCAAACACTAGAGAGTATAAAGGGTTTCATCACAGTGATGCAAAAGAGACATAGCTAAATTTGTTGATGATTTTTTGCACAAGGATGCAGTTTAGGGAAGTGACTACTGTTAATAAATACTTTTTTGTTCCTATTCCCACTAACGTTTATGAACACACAGATAAGTAATAGTCAAAATTAAATCCTGAGGTATTCTTTCCTTGACTGGCTGCTGAGAAGCTCAGTTCTTACTTACTGCTCAATGGTGTAACTTACTACTTCTTATGATCCTTCAAACAGGAAGCAATCATTTAAAAGCACTGAGGAAATTTATGATGAGTTAAATATATAGGGTTATTTTTTCACATTCCTCAAAATTCTGCATGTGATCAGACTTGTAGCATCTGTCATAGACTGTGGTACTTGAATAGTGCAATCAATGAAACCCCAAAATAAATAGTTGAAATAATCAATCCCAGAAATAACAAAGACCTTAATCTGCAACATCTATAGGACTTATTTGCTGACCACAGTCCTTGGACCGACATAATTTTAGGAAGGAAAAAAGCTGTTTTTATGACATTTTCAATGTGTTGATTAAAAAATAAATCCAAAATACAGCCTGTCAGATTTCTAGACATGACAATGTTTTATTAATAGTATTGTAACATGAATATGAAATCGTAAGTATGCTGAATGTGCCCATCAGCTTACCAGTATGGTAGGGTGGTACCTGTTTTGGTTAACGAATATTTAGATATTTGTGAAAAACAAAGTTGGCATAGAAAACACCTGACGTTTCTCTAGCTTGTGTAAATTGTCAGGAATCCTGTTTATTGTTTTGGATCCTCTGGGACAAAATCCTTTCAGTTTTCCACAATATCAGATGGTGTATGTCCACAGCACTGGCAACCCGCATCAGTTTCCTACGTTTCTGTCAGCCTGCAGATGACACTCATTATTTTCTGTCCCTTCCCATTTTGTCAGTTGTCCTTCCTGCCCTGGTTATATTCAGGATGGCAGGACTAGGTCAGCACTGAAGTTAAATAGTTTGGGGAGTTATATTGTCACTGTGGTTAATTTCTTATTCTGAGAAGAAGAATATTCTTATTAACTCAGCAATCCCTGGAGGAAGCAACGTCCTGTTGGCTTCTGCAGGTGTTGCAATGGCATGTCCAGTTGAGGGCCCCTCCACAAGAGAGCCTCAGGGTGCTGGTGGATGCTGTGTTGAAGCATCAGCCCATGAATGGGCCCATGTGGCAAAGAAGGCCAGTGGTGTCCTGGGCTGTGTTAGCAGAGTTTCCACCGAGGTGAGGGAGGTGACACATCCCCTCTACCTGGCATGCTGTGTCTGGTTCTGGGCTTCACAGTGTGAGGCCTTCATGAGAAACACATGATAAATACAAAAAAGGAAAAAAAAACCAAACCAAATAAAAGAAAAGAAAATAATAGTGTGCAAGTTTAATAAAAGCCAGTGGGAGTAGCTACCATGGGGAACTGCCAGTACACTCTGAGGAAGAAAAACATTGAAACAAAGGTCTTTGGAACAAGAAAATTAAAAAATCAGTGACAAGGTGAAATTACTTTTTTCTCAAGGAATTACAGTTCTCCTTAAGCTAAAAAATGCCTTTTGGCTCTTTGATTATTCTTGATACGTAAAGTACAATAGTGAGATTAACCCTGCAACTTCTGTTTTAGCTTGTTGTATAGATTTTTGAGCATCAGAAATTAATAATGATCAATCTCTTGCCTTTTTAGAATGTGTACTTCTTATTTAAAAAAAGCAAACAAACAAACAAAAAACAAAACAACCAAACAAAGAGTTTATAGTTAAAATGACTTCGATATTTGAAAATCCATTTAATTGAGTCCTGATCATGCTGTGTTGCTATCAACACTTAGGAACTCTGAAGCCCATGAATATATTAGAGGGTTTTGAAATTTAACATTCATTTGTGGCTATTGAATCAAGAATATGAGAGATAGAATATGAAAATTTTTATATGGTTATCAAAGTCAGAACAGCATGATCATTTCACTTCAGTGTGCTAGAAGCTGGGAAAGTGAATGTTTTCTCTTCCAGCAGGAAAATATTTGGGCAGGGCATGAATGCAGTGCTCTCCAAATCTAATATTAATATTCTGCATTCTTACACCTCCAAGGGATAATGACAACTTCAGTTATTTGCCTAGATCAAAATCAGATGAATGAGAGTAACTGCAAAGCTTTTAAATTAAAGTGGTCTATTAAGGAATGCATTTTACGTGCTGTTGCTATGAGAATGCCTATGAAATTCTGTGGCATACTGCAAATAAACTTTTTTATCTCTGTTCAAACCATGAGATATATTAAAGCCTGCCATGGCATTTACAAGAGAGAGAAAAAAAAAGGTTGTAGAGGGCAAATTTTAGGTAATGATATAATATAAACATTTGTAAAATGAGAAATAATTTTTTCTTACACAGTTTCTGCACAGTCTTCTCTTGTGCTTGTATTTTCTCTACAGATCATATTTCTGCTTCTAATGAGGCTGTATTTTTTCTGTACAAAAATTGGTTTGGTTTTTATTTGATCTTTTTCAATGCATTTAATACATAAAATATGCTGTTGTTTCAATTACCTCCCCTTTCTTGTTACTTTCTAGAAATGTGCTTTAAACTCTATAATATGAAATCCCTCTTCAATCAGAATAGCTAATTTTTGAGGATAACTATGGTGGCACCTCCCTCTCAGATGAATCCTCACACTTTTTCAAGGTTGATGAAAAATCCACAAAATATAAGTTTTTAAATTAAGAGAAGCTTCCTAAAAGTATCAGACAAACGGTGCACTTGATAAACACAGAAATAGTATTTGTTCACTCACTTCTGGAAGTCAATAGAAATTCAATTTGATTGTTTAAAGCATGGTATGAATAGGATTCATAAATTTCATTAATGCTGCCATCTATATGCCCTACAAAAAGGCTTAAGGCTTCCTTCTCCTGGGGGAAAAAAAAGTTGTCATATCATGTTAAAGGGGGTAGGCAATCAGCTAAAGGCAGTAACCCTGACTAATAGGAGACCCGTAGCCCATTTTTTACTAACTTGTTTCTTGGAGAGATTTCCAGCTTTCTACAGGGACAGAAATAGTGTTTAAGAGCAAACTGCTGCTGCTCAGATGAAGGCATAGATGTTAAAACGAGACGTGGAGCAGCAAATGATTTCATGGGTTAGATCACTGCCTTTTAAAGAAACTGCATCATGCTGATCTACAGATGTTTTTACAGGCAGTAATGGCCAACAATTTAACACCAACTGAGCGAAATTAAAATCAAGGCAAAGCTTATTGCATTGCCTTAAAGTTTATAACAGTTGGAATTTGTGGAGAGAAGATTGATTCATTTTTATGTATATATTGTTTAGATAGCATGACCTTTCAAGCAGAGAACACTTTTATGTGAAAGCAATGATCTAGGGAATAGGGATTTCCCATTATTATATAGTGACTCACGAAATGTTAGAAAAGATCATTGATTTCTTTCTTCTAAGCACGAAAATTTCAGCCACAGCTGGAAGAAAAGTAAAATTTACGATGTTGATACTTAGCAGTGCCTGCATGTATAGTATAGAAAAAACATGAAGAACTTAAAGATGGAATAAATTAAGACAAAGAACTTACAGTTCTGGGATGACTCATCCTCCTATTTTTGTAAAAAGCATTTAGTGAATTTTCCCCCAAATGATCCAGCATTGATTGCCTTGTTTCTGATAACCACATTCTTGAACTAGTAATTTTGATCATCAGATGCAATTTTGAGGAACACCCTGTCTTTGAGAATGTTAGAGAATGCCTGACCTGTCCCCACAAGATGTGATGCTCATGGAGGTCCAGCACCTTTCAAAAGAGTTTTTCAGCAACCACATTTGACTTGGCTTTGATATTGTGAAATGACACTCATCATTTTTATTATAATTCTTGCCAAAAGCTAATGAAGGAGCACTCAAGTGAAAAGCCACTGACTGTGAAGGGTTGACTAAGTGTTAGAGGGACGTATCCCCACTATTGACTCAGGGACAATAACCACCACAACCATTTACCATTTGGTTAATTTGCTGAAATGCTCCCTGTCTGCTAGTTACTGCTGAGTGGAGGAAGGATAACTATCATTTAAGCAGTATATTTCTATAATAATCTGTTACTGGCTCTTTTGTATGGAAGCCCCTTGGGCTTGTTATTGTTATGAACACTCCTGACTGATGTCCTTGTGAGTCTGCCCCTTGAAAAACCCATAAGCCACAAGAGTAAAATATATCATTGGATGTAGGGTGTGTCAGATTTCTGTCAGAGACTCTTGTTCAAATCCTGTCTTTTAAACATCCTTGAGTATCTTTAGAAACTGGTCAGTAGTGTAATTTCTGAGTGTAAGCACAGTCTTGCTTTTTGATTCTGAGACTGAGTTTAAAGTTAAAAAAAAATAGATTTGGTTATCTCCATGTCCTTGTGGAAGAGCCCTACTTCAGTGACCTTTGTAAGGAGGCAACCTGCAGGGATTTAGGGTGGGAAGACAACTCTTCTGAAATAAATCAATATTCCATTAACTCCTATGCTACAAAATGCAGATATGCAAGGGCTAGAATGACCAGTCAAAGTTAACACAGCAGCTAGCAGCGCCATATGCTAACTCAGTCTTACACTGTTCTCTCTCTTACCTTTCTTTTCCTCTTTTCTTAAGTAGTGAGGTTTTTTCTCTTGCATTTAATGTAAGACTGCATTGCTGAAAATGGAAGATGTCCACTCCAGACTCTTTCTTCAATTGTATCACTGCTTCTGTTCTTAGCAATCACACACTTTTTGTGTCTCAAGTCATTCCCTACCATTCAAAAACAGCATTGAGAAAGTGGGCAGTGAGATATGGACAGTGACTGCAGAAATTTCTGAAAATGAAATTGTATTCTCCATGAAAATGAATATCCTATTAATAAAACTGCTTTTAAGCATTCCTTGGGTCCCCCTCCAAGATGATGACAGCAGAGATTTCTTGCTGCAGGATTCAGTATGGTTAGTTAGGAGTGCTTCTGGTTCACCCTGTACCATGCATGGACGCGCTCCTCTGCGCGCTTTGTTGCAATTTTTTCATCTTCACTTTTGATTTCAGAATCTATGAAAGTTGGTTCTTGATGGAGGATTTCCTGGACTAAAAGAGAGAAAGGGGGCTTGAGAGACCAGCTGGTCCCACCCACCTGCACCTGCAGTCCCGTGCCTGGTATGAAATAGTAGACAGTAGTAGACAGTGCAGGGTGCAAAAGGAAGAGCTGAGTGCACAGAAAGGCAACCATTTCTGAAAGTTACAAATTTCTCCTACAGTAGGAACTTTCTCTCCCTGAAGACTCCACAGTTCAGGCTCTTAGGACGTCGCCCATTTCCAAAGGGAAAAATTCCATGGTGTAGGAAATTCACAGCAAATTCAGAAGTTCTCTTAAAAGAAGTAAAATGGCAATGACTCACCTGGAGGTGCAATTTTTATGCATCCCCACTCAGGAATTTTTGCTTTGATTACTCATAATTAGTCCCAGATCATTCATTTTTGGCTAGATTTTATCCTACAAGCTCTGAATTTCAGAATATTTGCAACCAACAAAAAGTTGTTCATAATATATTATGGTGGTTGTTCACGAGCTCACCTAATGTGGGGATTCAGCAGAGCTTCTCTCTCTTGTAAACCAGTCTGACTTGTAAACCAGAGGGAGCCCAGCTCATAGCAGTGTCCCAAAGCACATTGAGTGTTTCACATTAGGTTTCAGAGGAGTGCATCAAATACTTAAATTCTAGAAAATATGCTAGAATAGAAATTGAGGTGCTGTTATAAAGTTTTTATCACCTGTGTTATTTTTATGTATGTAAAAATAGATGAAATATCTATATAATAACTAGTATCTAAAATATCTATGTAATATCTGCATAGATATTATCCTTTACCAGGTTTTTAAAATGAGTTGACTTAAATCCACATGTGCTATCCAGTGGTATGTAACTTCATCAAAACTCATACTTTCTTCAGCCAGCTGCATGAGGTGCAGATAAAAGTTAAATGTCAATTTCTAGCTGTGTCTCGTATTTGATTGTCCCTGGTGAGTCACTCAGCATCTGGGCATTGTAAGAATCATGGGAATGTTGAAAGTGTGGGCAGAAGACTGAAATAGCTTTTTTCTTTTACGTATACTAAGTGGAAAAGGAGTAGGTGAAAGAAGTGGAGAAGGTAAAGGAATCAAAGGATAATATGGGATTTAAAAAAATGTCAAAGAACGCTATCAAAAAAGGACAAGGAAATTAACTGAGGTTTGTTTGACATGGTCCAAGCAGTTATGCTGCCACTGAGCATTTGAGACACATGAAAGGTATTAGGAACTCCCTGGTGAAATAATCATGGTGTAGCCTCTTTGAACATGTGTATCCCCAGGAACTGATGGATGACTGAGATGATAATGGACAGATCTGTTAGTAAGGATGTCTGGACCGTCTATGAGAACATTTGTTGCACTGTCTGGTGAAGTTGTATAAGCATCTGTGATTCTCTAAATATCTCAGTTGTTTTCTCCAGGATGTGAAGTCTGCCATTTCCTACAACAACTGAGCTACAAAGTGCTGCTGCTAGGCAGCACCTTTTCAAATAACTTTAAATTGGAGACATAGAGGTAACTAATCAAGAATGAGTAATCAGTGACATCTCTAATCTAGTCTTAGAGGCATGCAGTAATGGAGCCTTCACAGCCATTCACATGATCTATTCTGATGCTTCAAAAATCAGTATCAGTACTGTCCATATTATCCCCCTAAAATTTTCTTCTTTAGGCTAAATTACCTATGCTGATTCAAACACTCTTCATGTGTATCCATGTTCTCACTACTTTTCCCTTCACTATTATGGTTTTGCTGTATTTTCCTAAAGAATCCAGTAACAGAGCTGCAGAATTGCAGGTGAGACTTCTAAGAGCTCTGGGAGAATTATTTTTTCTTGTTTCAACATCTCTCTTAACTTCCTCAAATGAGTTTTGCCTTTTTCTCAATGACATTTTTCACTTTTGTACAGTTTACAATTCACCTCAATTATCAGATTTTGTTTAAATGTTTTACTACATACTGTCTGTTAACCCATCCTGTATTTTCATCATTTATTCTTCCTGGTCAATTTGTAAATAAAATCTTCTACCACAACTTTCTCCTGCCACCTATTGAATAAAAATTTTTCCATGTATTTTTTTTCCTATTTGAATTTTAATTACTTTTCCCAGGAAGCTTATTGTACTCTTCAGCTCCATGTAATCTACAAATTATATAATTATATATATGCATATTTATAGATGCATATTTGTGTGTGTGTGTGTGCTCTATTCCAATGTCTTAATTTAAATGAAAGTACTGAACAAAATTGTACTCAGAATGGACTCTGTGGGGCACCGTTCAGCATCCTTCTGCTTGAAAAAGAGCCATTGATTAATATTTGTTTTGGTACAATTATTCATCTGCTTGGTCACTCACCTCTCATCTCTCTTGTATTTCACTAAACTGCTTGTGAAAATGTTATCTCCCACTGCATTAAAAGTTGTGTGTCAGTTACTGTTTCTTTAATCACAAGTCATGCTACTCCATGATAGAAGCAAACTATTTTCAAGAAATTTTTTTTCAGAAATCCGTACTAATTGTCATTGTTTTCTTTTCTTCTGTATACTTACTTTTCTTCATTTAAAATACAGACACCATCTTGTCCCCTTCTCTCCTCTGGTAACTCTATTTCCTTTATGAGTTCACAGATGTGTAATGGCCCTAAGAGTAATTTGAATAATTTTTAAGCTACTTAGAAAGAAGCTAATAAAGACTGAACAATTTAATAAAATACATATTTATGTCAAATTCACCCTGACATGCTCTTTCCGAATTGTACTATGAGACTTTGTGCCTTTGATACTGATACTAAATTGTACTGCTCCACTGAATTAGAAATGACCCATTAAAGAAAATGGAAAAATGCTCTTAACACTTTGGTCCACCATCATCTGTAGTTAGTTCTCCATCCCTGCTGTACTAATATCCCTAAATGATTAACTTTTTTTTGTATCTTAACACATTCTACTTCTCATGTTCTTTATTTTTTTCTTTCAGGTCATATTTTAGTGTTTCTGACCTACTGTCTATAAAATCTACATTTTGTACAAGTCTCATAATCTACCCTAATTTCCACTTTTATAGCATTCCCTCTTTGTAGCTAAATTCACAGCTCAGCCAGAGTCTCCGTGCTTTTTCCTGCACTGGGACAGCTTGTACCTCCTGTGTCATTTATTTCCTTGAGGAAATGTCACCACTTCTCTAAGGTTTTTTTCTTCTAAGACTTCTCTAAGACTTCTCCCATGAGATCTTACACAAAAAATTATGAATTCACTCTTATGTTAAAAAAGGGTATGTTTTGTGTTCTTTATATCCTTTTTCTTAATCAGGCACTTTTCCAGTTCACAGTCACTCTTACTGAAGTTGCATTCTGCTCTGACAGTTTTCCCCATTGGTCACAGGAGCAGCCCTCCTAGCTGCTTTCTACATTTTTCTATCAAAGTATTTTGAGTGCATCCCAAAAATTAGGCAGACATTTTGGTCTGTCATTTTCCTTTTTTTTTTTTTTTTTAATGCCCAATCATGTGCTTTAGATGATTCCTTGAGGTATTCAGGAAAAAGAACCCCAATCAATCAACCAAAAGAAAAACCCATTCGAATGATGCTTTTGGGAAACTGGTCTATATATAGCTCCATTTGAATAGTTTCTCCATTTTTCACCTTGTATACAGGTTTAACTCTTAACTTTCATCCTTCATATAAAGTGTTTGCATCTCTGATACGTGAGAGAATCCTGTATCTCTTATTCATTCCCTAGGCAGCCCTTCTTGGACAATCTATTATTATTCCAAAAACAGCTACATATGCCATCATCTGTTATACCAATTAAATCAGAGTTTTCTCTGCTTGTTTATTCCCCATACTCCTTGAAATGCTACACAGACAGCTAAGATGTTTGGCAAATAAATTAGTGCTCTTGAGTGATACATTGCCCCAGTCCAATCCACCAGATGCCATTATTACATAAGATATAATCATACATAGCGTGGGGGAATTGCAGCATGGCAGGCTGTGTATCTTCATAAGGGGAGGAAATGCTGCTGCTGTTACATTCAGGATTTGCTGTTGCTGTTAGGCTTTTTCTGTAGAGAAATTTCAACAGATGGGCTTCTCTTTGTTGTCTTGGAAAGGTAGCCCAGGGTGATGAGTGCGCTTGAAGCAACGTGGTGATTTGCTGGAATCAAGAATCTTGGGGGTTTCTCCATGCCTTTCCCAGTTCACTTCTGCTTATCAGTGACCTGCACACAGATGTCCCATCTCTCTTCCATGAGTGCCTCCTGTACTCAAGGTATTTGTTCTGGTTCAGTTCACCACTCCGTTTGTCTTCAGTAACACACTTTGGCTTGTGTTCCTGTCCTGTATACTTCAGCAGGAGTCGAGCATGTGCTTAGAACTAATCAGAGAGACATCTGACTGAATAAAGAGGATTTTCAGCCTTGTTTCAGTCATGTGCTGTTCAGAAACCTGTCTGGTTTAAATTATTCATTTTGTTTTTCAAAATTTCTCTGTTGACTCTTTCTGTGAGTGGAACAGCCTGTTTCATAGCCTGCACACGGTGACCTGTTTTTACTAAAGCTGCACAAGGTTTCTGATTTCTTTGCCAGGCCATAGCATGCTCACCTATAGTGACCAGAAGCTTGTGAAGGGTCAACAGCATGTACTCACTGTCCCATACTGGTCCCTCTCTCTGGTTACTGCTTTCTATAATCATACCCATATACCATATGCATAACTACCAGCTAATCAAGTGCACATGTACCTTACAATTCTGAGGTATATATTTTTATGACTTTTATTTCTTGGTGTACAGATAATTGAAACAGACCTGTTTAGATGATGACTAAACCACTACAAATCTTCACCTATTTGGAAACAACAACAAAACCAAAAGTACACTTGTTCCAAAGTTACTCTCCAATAGAAATTAATTGCCATAGCAACATGTGGGCAATGTGGATTAAGAGTATATTTTTATTTAACCTATGGATTCACTGAATCCCCTAAGTCAAGAATTTTAATCAGAGCTGGAAATTAACATAGTTATGTGATTTTGTAAATTTTTATCTTCATGGGATGGCAGTTACACAAAATGAAACAGCTTTTTTCAAAATTACAATTTTGCAATGCTATTTATTTAGTCCAATGTAAGGAAAAGATGCTGCAATGGAATGAATCCTTGTTTATGTAAAAGTCACAAAGCTTCAGCCAGGTTTTTTATTGTACAGCTTGAGGCACAGTTAGGTATTCGGTACTGTTTCAGTACAAATAAAGATACCAATGAAAATGATCCCCAATACATGGGGATGTTTTTGATGTTTTGGTTTTGCTCTTGAGAGACTGATACTGTACTACAAAATACAAAACTTAAATTCAGTAGTATCTAAGCATGTGGAGGTTTTCCAACTGTGAAAAATGCAATATGCACTATCTGTCCATGGTATGGAATGATTTTAATTAAGAATTCTCAATGCTATTCTTTCAGAGAGCCACAGGTAGCTAAAAATGGATTGCAAATGCATTATGGTATACATTCTTCCTCACTTCATCCTCAATGGCATGTTATTTGGTCAATGTGAACAGGTGGTGGCTGGAGAATTGAGAAGGACTTGATGCTCCTCCAGGACTGGATGACTTCTTCAACACTACTGCACAAAGTGGCAGGAGGAAATGACAGGAGAAAACAAAGAGCTGGTTTGTATTCAGAAGCACATCAGACCATGCTGTCTTTCCATGGACAATGGTTAAACTCATTCGCTGAATTTTTTTGAATTTGAAATGCTGAAGAAACTCAAAGAACAAATTTATAATTTTCTAGGTTGAATTTAAATCCTGAAATAAGATTGAATGTTTTAATGAAAGTTAACTTCTTCATCTATATATCAATTAACCAGTTTAACTGATCATAATTTCATCATCCTTGGAAGGTGATGGCTGAGACATTAAGAGGTGATCTCATATTAATTTCACTGCAACAACTTTAACAGAATATTCCAGGTAACTGAATATCACAAAATATGCTGAGTTGGAAGGGACCACCCACGAGGATCATTAACTCCATTGATGTCATATCCCTGAGAAAGTCTGGGTCACAATTTAATCAAATTGCAGAATACACAATGCATTGCCTTTATTTTTAATAGAACTTCCAACATCAAAAGAGGTAATGACCAGTGTAAGATAAATTGGTACTGTGTGTGCTGAACAAAAATACTGGTGGTGTTAAGTCTCTTCTCTACCCTGTGTGTCACAGGTGTAATTGCTGTTCAGACTAATGAGAATGACATCCAAACACTTCCTGTTATTTTGCAGAACACGTTTTTCTTAGAAAGAGGTTTTTATACCTATCCTTTTCCTGGGATCCAATGGAAGTCCATATTTTCAGCAGTAGTGTCACAAACAGCAAATTTTAGGTTATATACCTTCATATACTTTTGTAAATAATGATTTCCAGTGTTTAAAAAGCTTACAAATTGGAAGTTAAAGGATGGTGACAAACTTGCTGGTCATGTTTTAAACTCCTGGTGTATTTGCATATGTTTGCATTATTTTCAGAAAGCTGTTATTCCCCCTTGTACAGTTGTCAAAGTCATAAAACCTATTTTGTCTTCAAAATGTACGTAAAATGGCACAAAACTTCGACTTGTGACAAGGACCTCAGCAAATGAGTTAGATATTTATGTCTGTACAAACTACTCTTAGCATTGCTTTTACAACCTGAATAAAACTTCCACTCAATCCTCTTAGATCCTTTTAACATCTTGTGATGCACTGGATGCTACAAAGTCCATTTTTTCATCAGTAATTTAGCTCAGGTACCAAAATGTTCCACTTAATCACAGTAATAGTTTGTATTTATTGAATAATGTTACTGCCACATATTCTGTCACAGTTTGCTTCAGTTGATGAAAAATGTCTTGACTCCTACATGTCTGGGTGAGCACAGAGAGAAATTTACCACTATATGTATAATATATTGAAACAAAAACCGTGAAACTTCTTTTGTCTTGAGGTTAAATACATGTTTAAGACTGAGAAAACATCATAGTTGTTAAGCTATGTTATGTTCCACTTAAATAAACAAAAAAAAAAAAAAAAAAAAAAAAAAGCCTGTGCTTTTTATTGTAAACTCACAGGTTTTTGATATATTGAATAGGTCAAGAGAAATTACAAATGGCTAGCAAAAGTTATCTCAGTGTGTGAAATGGCAAATATATAATTCAAACTAATATGAGAGAATTCCTCTTCCTCTATTTAAGTACACTATTATATGTATTCATGACATCATAGAACATTTGATAGAAAGGAGATTTGGAGTTTCAGCTGCTCTTTTTCTCTAGTTGCAAGGCATTGACATTACCTTTTGTTTCTGGTAGTTGTTTGCCTAACTTGCTTTTAAAGATTTGCAGTGCTTATTACTCCACATGACCCATCACTTCTTTACTCAAATATTCTATCACTGGCACAATGAGAAAGGTTTCTCTTGTGTTTTTCTTTGCTACTTCAGGCTATATTCACACTGCACAGTGAAAACAGATAATTTTCTTCCTGTTTGCAGCAGATATTTATCTTTACTGGTATTTTGTGTTCACTCAAGGAGTCTCCTTCTCTTGTTTAGATTTACCTGCTCCTTGCTTCAGTCATTGTCCCTAGGTCATGTTTAGAAGCTCCAGATCATTCTTGCTCTATTCTAGGGATTCTCCAAATGGTGAATGCTTTTAAAGTGCAGGACATGGTTCTCAAGCTGACACCTTACCAATATTAAACCAAGTGGAAGGGTGTTGCTTCATGAAATTGTAAATTACACTTCTCTTTGCACTCTTGATATGATATTTACCTTTCTTGCTAGGTCATTATTGATGTGTTTAACTTGTGGTCTGAAATTTTCAAGATCCTTTGCCTTTGCAATGTTTGCTTCCTTATTTACTTTTATTTTATTTTATTTTATATTTTATTCAGTTGCTGACTGTACCTGCAAAGATACTTTATTTGCACCTAGCAAATAGCATAGTATTTAGGTTGCTTTTTCACTTTCTTATGAGTAAATTACCCTCTAATATACCTCTCATGTTTTCAAAAATTATGTCATCTGCTAAATCAGTAAGCATAATAATTATTCTTTAGGATGTTAATGAAAATGTTGAAGATTCTGGAGAGAACAGAATCCTGTATGACTCATATGATCTATATTTCAGTTTTGCTAAAGAATTATATATGATCCCTTTTCAACATAACTATGGAACCTGTATCCTTTCTGTAGTTATGGAATCTAGTGCATATTATCCTAGCTTGATACTGGAATAATAAGGATTGGGCCAAAGGTATAAAAGGCAAAAACATACTGCATTCTTTTTACTCCTTCCACAAAGGCAGTTTTTCTGTTGACAAAGAAATCATCAGGTTTATCTGAAGTAATTTCTTTTTGGCATTTCGCTTGATTTTTTAGTCTTCCAGCTTTATTTTGGTTACTGACAGTCATTCTCATTCATTATTTGTATCTTACTCTGAGTTAATTGAGTAAATTGACTGATTTGTAGTTCTTATCTCCTTTTGTTCTAACTTTTTTTTTTTTTGTTTTTAATTACAAAGTCCCCTTTGTTATCTGTTTGTAACCTCACCTTTCTTCCATTATGTTGATGGTAACTTTGAACAGCTCTGAGATTTGTTCACTTCTCCTTTAATTTTTTCTGATGTTGCACCCAGCAAATCTGAAACATTTCACTTCCATCTGAAATCTCCAACCTATGTTTATTCAACCTAAGCCAAAAATTCTCTTTAAGAAGCTGTCCAAAGTTTATTTAAAACTTTTAAAAAGTTTATTTTAAAGTTTATTTTAAAAAATTTTCCATGAGACATTTTTATAGATTTTATTCCGTGTTAGGTAACCTTTCCTTAGTATGTATAACTTAGTATGTAGAACTATCTCTTGATATCCTAAATACCACCTGTGAGATGTGCATGAGTTTGTGCCTTGCCCTGTTTGATTTGTCTCTATATGCACACAGCATTTATCTATAAGTTTTATATAACTACTTTATTTTCCACTTCTTGTATTCTTCCTTGAGGTTGAAATAATGGAAGAAGATTTCTACAAGTACAACTAAAAGTTCTCTCTCCTTGGTATGTCCTCTTTGTAGGGGGATCCTTCAAGTTATTGATAAAAAAAATCTCACATTTATATAACCTTGTACTAGTGGAACAACTTATGCCTTTCTCATGCATTCTCATTACTCTTACAATTCCTACATTTTGTAATTGAGTGGAGACCTCTTCATGTCATGTATTTCTTTCCTTATTGACCTCTCCATCTCCTGTGGAGATTTGATGATCTTTTGTGTTACACTGTGTGAATAATCTCATGACACTGCTGCTATGCCAATCAGATAAAACTTTCAGAATCTGGTATTTTCTAGTCTTCCCTCTCATTCACCTTCTATTTATTTTTCATATGTCTACAAATTTATAAGATCTTTAACAGATTGACACACTATCCATTTGATTCTGCCATGAAACTTTTATAATTAATCTAAGATCTTACCTCTACTTTCAATAATCTCTGCTGGATCAACATGATCATAGTACCTCTGTGAAATGCAGAATGCTGGTACAGAATTTAGGCTTATTAGCCTGGTCAATATAATGACATCTCTGTGGTACTCTGATATGAAATTCATTGCTTAACTTTATGCAATACACTTGTCTGAAAGTGAACTTGACTCTGGGTGAGGTCTCCTAGCTTGGTTGATTGTCTTCTTGTGGCTCAGGCTTGGATTTTAACCACTTAAATATAGACTCAGCCTGAAATGTTAATAAGTAAATGGGCAGGATAACAAGCACCAGTTATCCTAGCTTCTTAGAAAATTTAAGTAAAACAAAGGCCAGAATTTATTTCCTGGTAAGTGCACGCAGAAGAAGCCTCTTTAAAAAAGTCCTTGAACACAAAAAAACCTTTGCTCATTGTGAATCAAAACTAATTAGTTTTATAACTTCCAGTTTGATTAAGAACAATGTCATGTGTTCCCAGGAGCTTTGGTAATATTTTTTTTTCTTTCTCTCTAAGCCCAACAATGTTAATGTTGCACTTACTGTTTTTCAATTTTACTCTCATCTTTACAACACTGACTAATCATCCAAATTCTATCTGCTACTGTGCCAGAGCCTCCTGGGTAATAGCAGTGCCAATGCATGGTAAGTGGCTGCCAGATAAAGCTCATGTTGGTTCAGGAGAAGCTGTGCCAACTGTAGTACAAAAAGTAATGAATAAAGACAGCAAAAGAATATAAAAGTTATGTTAACTTTTGGTTATTGAAACTGTGCATGTTCAAGTAACTAAAATTTTTCAAAAGGCAATGCATACTAATTTTATTTGCAATTAAATGAGACAGGAACTAAAAGAATGAATGCTATTTTTCTACATATCAAGCAATCTGTTGGGACCTTTAGTGATCAAGTATTTTCTACATATAGCAAGTTTTCTATTTATGAGGGATGAGTTGGTAATAAAAACTCATTTCTGACTGAAAGAAAATATTTATAAATTAAAAAGAAGACAAAGGCAATAAATAAAGAAATAGAGATGGAATTGCAGTGTTTGCTTGCTCTTTTTTAAGTGTCATGGTTAATCAGAAAGAACTGTGGTTCAGGGAGAAGATTAGAGTATGTTCTAAAAAAAAGTTCTTTGGAGGGAGGAGGGATATGAAGGGGAGAAGTGAATTTTATTCTGTACGTGGGCAGAAGATCGCTTTATTCACAGGAGCTTATGAATCCCTTTTTTTGACAGCTTTGCATAGAATTAATGAAGCCTCCTAATTCAGTGTATTTGCCTTTGTTAGAGAAGATGCATGCACTGGAGGCACATTGATCATCCTGTGACTATCAGTCAGTTTAGGACATCTAGGACATGCACATCGGGACATGTCTGTGGTTTTGACAGACTTGAGAATAGGTAGCAAAAAGAAGGAATGGAGAATGATAGCTATGAAAGAAAAAGTGACTTTTGAAAGGTTTACTTTAGACTTTTACTTTACTCTTCAAACATGGGGGTTAATCAGGGTCCTTTTAAAAGCTGCTTTGCAATCCTGTCAGTAAAGAGGGAGGGAAGTTTCTGCTGTAAACAGTGTTGCAATTCAAGAGTATAAGAGTTTACTATGCGAAGGCTTCTCTGGAATCCATGTATGTTTTTAGCCAGAGGAACCAGCTATATTTATTTTGAAAATGTGTTATAGTATTTTATCAGTTGAATTTTTAAATAATTTGACTTTTTAAAATCAAGTGAAGCTTCTGCACTGGTATGAATCAGATCCAGATCTATCTTTTTAAGAGTGTGGAAAAGTTCCAGAGACAGCATCAGCTTAAACTTTCACATGCTTTTGTGGGAAAGGATGGTTGTTTTTTTCATCACCCTGTGTGCTAAGTATTATAAATTTAAATATTATAAATATTTATTATGAACTTAGGTCTCCTAATCCTACCTTCAGATTAGCCACACTGACATGTATATTACTAGGTAGTTCTGTTGGACAGACCAATAAAATGCAGTGAAGCATGTCACAGTAGTCACAAATGTCCATCATTAGCTGTTTTATTACTGTATTGAAGCATTTGACTTGTTTGCCTGCAAGGATAAAATCTCATCTAGGCTTAACAGAGGTTTTATTTAAATGCCTCTGGGGTCAAGTGTGTATCATGATAAAGTTCAGCAGCTCTATGAAGTCATCTATTTTCCATCAATCACTTAGACAGCACTCAGCTCCCTCCACTAACACTTTTCCCTTACAGTCTCTGCACATACATTATTAAATGTTCTCTTTCCTTTCCTCTCTCCTGTTAATAACTTTTCCTATCTTTTCAAAATGTGTTAAAAGTGAAGGATGAAGGGTGCTACCACATTTGTCTGTAACCTCTTTTGCTTGCAGGTTTAGTTATTACAATTATGGAAACTTTCATAGGTCATGTATCTGTAACAGCAGTGAACCGTACTGTCCTTGTGTTGCACATCCTTTGTACCACCTAGGCCAAGATAAGGATGGCAAAAGAGACCCTCAGGGGGCACCTTCACTTAGTGAAGGCCCCCTTTGTGCGTATGCTCATGCTCATGACACATTCTGGTTCATTTATGGTTGTACAAAAATGTCTTTTAGCCCTTGGAACTAAGGTACAAATTGAACTGAACATCGGAATATTTTCTATCCTCCTCGTTAAAGACAGTTTTCACAGTGGTAAGAGGTTACCAGCTGGAGCCTTTAAAATTGATATTAAATCTATTTATAAATATATTTTCAAATTGTCTTGAAAAGCAAAAGAAGGTTGGCATGACCTCATTTGCAGGTAATATACCATTTTTTCAGATAGTCCATCTAAAGAGGATAACGAAGAGAGGCATAAGTTTCTTAAATCTCTGTCTGATAAAATAGCAGGTGAAGTGCAATGATGAAACTGCAGAGATGATGGAACACATCCTGTAGTAGCTCATCTATCTGTTTATGAATATACACACACATTACATCCAAAGCGTGGGATCCCAATTTCAGAAATTCTGTGATCAGTATTCTGTTCTAGTATTGTGACTATTAGGAAAAATATCAAATGTTTCTAGTTTTTAGGTCAATAATAGCTTTCCAAATAATCCAATCCTTTCAGAGACTGATTATAACTTTTAGTTATTAAAATTTTTTTAAAAAATGATTTGATTGTTGCGGCTAGACCAATATTAGTTATTTTGACAAAAAAGGCTGGACTTTATTTTTCTTGGCCTTACAGAGAGAGTAAAACTGATGCTATCTAATTTACTGCTAAGAAGTACTGACATAATGTTATAAATCTCTTTATATTCATTCTTTCTGTAAACTTTCAGGACTCTGAATGTTACATTTCTTCTATTGCTCTATCTTATTTGAACCGATGGAAATATTTTTATTTAGATGAAAATCAACAAAGACCCTGTGGTTTTCTCCTCTCTGCTGCATTTTCTTGAAGGTAAAGCTACTGAAGTCACTGAGTTTGGATAGTGTCTCAGTTCAGGCCAACTGAAATTGTTTGCATTTAGCAGAACCTGAATGAACTAGAACTGAAGTTCAGTTTCAGCTGCTTGCCTACAGCTCTGCTATCTACTTTGGATCACACTCTCTCAAGGAAACTACTGAATAAGCTTCTTAAAGCAGATAAGGCCTATGTTATGTAAGGCATCATGCCATAATGTGTTTCTAAAGTAATTTAAATGGTTACACCTGTTACACTGAACAAGATCTAGCTGTTGCAGCCACACAAGTGCTATCTGCTCTCCCACAACGTCTAGGGGTGCCAGATGGAAAGCTGAATATCAGGAACTTGGTGGCACAGCTCTAACATAAATCCCAGTGAAATGTGTCCCTGCTGCTCTTAACATACAGTTAACATACTGCCTTTGTTTTACAGTAAAGGATAAAGATTACTCTGCCGACAAGCAAATTTATTTGAGTGATTTGTATTTAGGATCAAATCTCCTGTTTCTCTCAGAGCACATAGGACAAGGTCTCCAGATTGTGATGAATTGGAACTTGACAATTTGCTATTGGATGTCATTAAATTATATTTTGCTGATTAATTCTCCTGTCTGTCAGTATAGAATGCCTTCTCATTTTCTATCTAATTGTGTGTTAATAAAGCAAGAAGATTTTTGTAATATCATTTATGTCACTTCATTTATTTGCATTCAACCGTACAATTTTTCCCTATTATTCTACCAAAATTTAGCATTGTTGATCCGAGTCTTCCAGTTGCTCTCAGGCTGTTGCACTTTCTTTGTTCAATGGGAACCTTCTTCATTAATCTAAATGTACTGTGTGCTGTGTTGTGCTGTTCCTTTAAAACTTCAGTAACACTCAAAGAGGAATTGTGAGAGGAGAAGAAAAAAAGTTATAGAGATATGGGGAGAAGGGTAAGTAGATAGCAGCTTTTCAAAATATTTTCTTTATTCATAAAAGTATTTTGTCTGCAAGAATGAAAATAATCTCTTGCTGTGGTTCTATGTTTTACTTTTTACTAGTATCTGTCCATAATATTTACTGATTAAGCACCTCTTAGAAGGTAGGAAATAGGCATTGGAAAATGAACTGGATAAGTCAGAGCACCACTGTTACAGATTTATGGTACCTATGGTGCCTCGTCAGAGTGAGTGAAAAACTGTAAGCTGATTTTTATTCAATACCAGTAACTCAGAAAATTATTAATATTAAAAAAAAATCAAATACAGGACTGAATGGAGTTTTAATTTAAGATTATTGCAGATGCAGATTCTCAAATGAATGGCTTCTATCCAATTAGGTTCCAGGAAGCAAAAAAATTTCACTGCAGATCTCTGTGGTGAATCAGTGTAAGACCATGGCCAGAAATACCTCTGATAATCTTGAATGCAGTGATTAATGTACAACTCAAGAGGTGTCATTTTATGTCAAAAGATAAGAGCCATTTTAGTATATCAGTGCCTTTTTGGCTCAAATGATGGTGATTGATTCCATTCTCTGGGATGCTTCCAGCTATCACAAGTGGGTGCCTAGTTCTTTCAGGAGAAATGCTGAAATAGGTCTAAATAAAGTATCCAGCTGAAAAAAGGGAACCTCTATTTCAGATGGGACATAGTATCTTTAAAGAAAAAGAGATCATCTTGACCACTGATTTCTTGTTTCACAAGTTACGTAGTCTGAAGTTAAAATGGATTTCATTGACATGCAACGCACTATTTTACAAATCAGAATTCTAACCATCTGAGGGGATGGAAGTATGTAAAAGAAGTGAGCCATGTGTATGCAATGTAGAATGCAGAAAAGCAGAAATTAGGAAGTTAAAAAAATGGTTGCCATAACTAACCGCAGAGAAAATTAGTGGTCATTGTGTCCCTGCTGAATTCACATCAGAAAATTGCCTTTGTAAAGGAAATGTCCTGCCCAGAGGAAATGCAGATGATATTATAATTAAAGAAACACACATAAAAAGTGCACAATGCCAGTTTATAATCTTGCTAATCAGGATACTATGATTACTACAGCCCTAGAAGCTGCAGCATAACCTCTAAGAGAAAGAATGAAGGATGTTGGTGAGATGCTGAGCTGGTTTGAAAGCAAAACCAGTGAGGCTCCAAGTCCGAGAAACAATTTAATAAGAGAGGAGGAAAAAAAAAATGATAAAATAGAATAAATAGAATAATACAACCTAGCACCCTGTTGGTTAAGGTGGTGGTAGCAGTCCAAAAGTGAGTTCTCCTGGAGTGGCAGATGTGGTTCTGTTGGAGCAGAGATGATCCTGAGAGAAAAGGGTCCAGTGATGGTGAGAAGGGTCCAGTCTTCCTCTGGGAATCCGGTGGAACCAGATACCTGGTGTTCCTACATCTCAGTTTTTATCCAGGTTGGAATGATTGGCTCCCCCCACTGGGTGGAGCATCTCACGATGGGATGATGGAATGTGTCATGTCCTTGGTGAGCCTTAATGGCCCCTTAACAGAAGATATCCCCCAGAGGGAGGACGTGTGGTGAAAGAGATGAGAAACACTGCCCCACCTGGTTTTAACAGCTGGCCCATTAGCAGCAGGCACCTGCCCCCCTCCCCCCAGAATATCAAGAGATAAAGAAAAAAACGTCTCCCCAACTGCTTTCAACAGATGAAAACAGAATACACATAACCCAAGACAGATGCATAATGAGCACTGCATAAGACTGGCCATGCAAATGAATTTAGATATTGTCAATGACCTAAAGGTGATGGATGAATGCAAGTATGCTGTTCTGTTACCAGAACCCATAGCCAGCAGGCATTTCTATGTCATTAGTCAAGGATCTACACAAAGTGAACAGAGCAGGAGGTCTAAGAGATATCATTTAAGTTTGATGATGAAATGCAGTAATTCCTTGGGTTTGACCAGAGGCACCACACAGCTAAATTGGGCAGAATTCAAACTTCTAAGACAGAAAAGATTATGAGCTTGCTGGAGAAGGAAGAATAGTTTGATAATGAACTGAGCTCCCTGTATACACTTCCATCACCTACCAATTCTACACGTGTTGTATAAACCCATGTCTTCTACATTTCAGTATTTGTGTTCTGTCTATTCTGTGTAGACTGGAGGATTTAAGAAGAATGATGTACTTTAATATGCTGCAAAACCATGATGTTGTCCACAAATATTTGTCTATCCATGTCTTTCTTGTACAACATGAGCTAAAAAATACATCCTCCAGAAGATGATGAGAAAAAATAGGTATATGAAGTATAAGAATTGTTCATATATTTATGTGTATATTGTAAGAAATGGTGTTATATGCACAAATAACAACATAAACACACAGAATAGATATAAAAACACATACATATAACAAATATAACATGTTTTATGTCCAGTCCATCTGGTTCTCTGTGTCTTGTATTTGCATCAAGTGTTGAAAATATGGGCATATGTTCCTCTTCAAGCCAACAGTTGAAGCTTATCAAGAGAGACTCAAAAGAGAGAGACTCAGTTGTAGAAATGTGTGGAAATCCATAAGGCCTGTTCTTATAGTATGACACCATGCTCGTTACAAGGTTTTTCTTCAAAATTGTATTCTGAAAAGAAAAAAAAATTACTCTCTAGCCATTTAAGCAGATGGATCCTGGGCTGAAAAGAAATGAAATTAGATTTATGACATTCTTTATGACACCCTTTAAAAGTGTTGTCATCCGATTCCCACTCTATTCCTCAGACCATTTGTTTGTGTCTCCCAAACACCAGGTCATAAAAGTTTTGCTAAATGTTGCAAAAAGTATCTGGTCACTTCCATGAGGGATGTTTTCATTTTGTCTTCCTTCCTTCTACACAATGCAGACCAGCAGCAAATTTGCTCTGCTGTAGGGAAAGGAACTCACCTCAATGACAGAGAACATCAGGAAGCAAGAGAAATATATCCAAAGCACAATACTATGAATTCTTTTGGAGAAGGCAGGCCAACATGCCTGCTGAAATACAAGGAGCAAGAAAATGTGTTGAAAATGTTCCAAGAAGCAGTCAATGTTTCTACATATCCTAAAACCTGAGTGTGGAGCATGCTTTAACAAGCAGATGTAGCGGAGACAGAGAAGAAAAGTAGTGACATATCAGTAAATAGTGCTGAGGAGTTCCCTAGGGCTGTCCTAGCATTGAGTGTTATCAACTTGGCCCCATTTCCTATAATGAAGTTTGGCTGGTAGAGTAAGTTTCAAACTCCATCACATGAGTAAGTATGTGTTCTGCTGGGTTTTGTATGGACTGTAGAGGCCACAGAGAGATCTGATATACGTAGGGTATTAAGAGAGCTGGGGAGATACCAGCAGTATGATTTCAAGAGCCAATACATGAGGTCTGACTGAATCAGCTGTGCAGTATTTGCTGGATTTAGGATGATGGAAGATTCAGCGAGCACTGGATATGTGCTGATACTCTTGATTCCCTCTCATGATCTCATCATGCCCTGCCTCAGATCTCTAACTCACTGGCCTCATGGCATGTCCTAAGATTACACAGAGAGGGGACAGTGAACTGTTTAACTCTTAAATGTTAAAACACATAACTTTTCCAGTTTACATGACAATATACATTCATGGAGTTGGAAGGCAGATCTCACATCTCCTGAAGCCATTGGAATGTTGACTTTCAGAGACGCTTGTCCATCTAGTCAGGTGGTCATGACCACTGTAGCTGAGTGGCAGCTATGGTTTAAAATAGCCACACTTGAGATAGTTACAATATCCTTTCCCAGATCAGCTGATATTAAAAAAAAAAAAAAATCCTAATGGTCCTGCTTTGAATTATACCCACTGTGTAAAAAAAATTGAAGATACCTGTCAATATAGGCAGAAGGAGCAAAAATATCAGACTTCATCTTTTCATAGAGTTAAAGTTAATGTAAATCAAGAGTCCCTTATAAGCTGCACTTATAAGTGGGCTTACCGTGGGCACATGATAAGCAAAGTATGAATTAGGTGTCTCAGCCCACCTCACCTATGTCCCCAGGAAGAGCATGTTCTCAGAATCTTTCCTGTCTCGGTTCTGGCTGACTTCTTTGTTTTCAGCTTTACTTTGATGTGAGTCAGCTGTGGGTTTGAGGTCATTTCGTCAGGGAAATGTCAGGGGGACAGAAGTACACACCTGTTGACAGCTGGCTGCCTTACACTGCTTCCACACCAAGGCTTCCCAACATGCTGCTTCCTATCCCAGGCAATTAACCTTCTTATTCTATGAAATCTTCATCCTCACAAGAGATGAATGTTACAGAACACTTAGCACAAACTGGTATTTCATAAGGATGTAGTAAACCATCAGATATTAGAGGAAGCAGCCTGTGATGCTAATCACAAATATGATTAGCTGCCTAAAATATTTCCCCAAGGATACTTCAAAATGTTTGCTTGCAGCATTACATGGCTGGATATATTTTTCTTAAGCACATGATTGATCACTAGTACTCTGAATATGGAAACATCCCATTCCCCATCAGTCTAGTCTTTTCTACCTTTGTGCTTCTGTGTGATGCTTGGTTCATCCTGCAGCTATATGTGAGCCATTTATTATTTACCTGCAGTGTCTTCCATTTCAGAACCTGGGTATTCCCTAGCCATTTCCTTTTTAATTCTGTTCCTTTTCTGAATTAAGTTGAAGCTTAGCCTCATTCTTCCTACTAGATTAAGACTTTTACAGGAACAACCTCCCAGCTGAGCAGCAGTGCCACTGGAGACAGCTAGCTGCCTTTAATATCCATCATTTCCCATTCTTCACCTGAACACTTATGGCAAAAGACTTGCCTTCTGCCATACTTTTTCTGACTATTTTTTCCACAGCATTTGCACTTATACTCACTACCACAAATTTTTACTTAGTACAGACTCAGGAGTTACTGGCTCAGCTTTTGTTGAATGACATTTCAGTTGCTGAATTGCACATTATTGGTGCTGATAAGTTATTTCACTAATGTCAAACAGGTCATGACTTAAACACTTTCTAAAATCATTCTGTAAAGTAGCTTTTAATCAAATGGGTTTTTTTCTAGAAGGCAGTAGATATCCTGAATTCCCAACAATTGGTGTCTATTAAATCCCAACATACACTTCCAGCTGAATACTGTCAATCGTGACACTCATCTGGGAAAGTGCTTCATGTCACTTAATAAGGAGAATATGTCTTCCTGAAAAGTACAGTTTCTTCAGCCCTGTCTGTAGCTTTGTGCCCTCTGATGCCCATGTTACAATTCAAAATGTATTTTTTCAAGTAGGAAATGAGGGTTATCAGTGTATTTAGTCTAAACTTCAGAAAATAACCTCCCTAATATTCTATCTATGGTTTACTGTGTTTATTTCTCTCTCTCCTGTAAATAGCATTTTTTCAACACACAAGGTGTTTGCAACTCTGATTTTCACGATCAATTTAAGATCTCAATACTACATAATGTTTTAATTTTTTATCATTCCTGCTACATTTTTGTTAACTTACTTAAAATTTTTGTTTACTTAAAATTAAAAATATTGTTTAAGTAACTGCAGCACTTAGAGCAAAGCAGTTTAAGTTTTCTCTGAGGTCAATAAAACTGACTAAAATCCATCTACCAATAGGTATGTGCATGAAGTGTGTTAGATTTCAGAAGAGCCCAGACAGTACTGGGGGAATATTCAGTCCCCTCATGAGAAATACTAGGCAAAGATGTTTTTATTAAAAGTTTGTGAAGAAGAGCCTGTTTCACATTCCAGCAGTATGCAGACTTCTGAGTGTTTAAATTCTCAGCTGCTGATGCTAAAATTCAAGGGAAGATAAACATTACAATGGAAAAATCTCCTTCCTAATTGAAGATATTTTGTGCCTTGAAACATCATAATGCTTGGAATGTTTTGCTAAGCTGTCGTTATTTAGCCAGAATCCAACCCAAAATACCAGCTGTGCAAACTTATTAACACATCCTTTAGTTTATGGTGACTCATTACACAGGGGCAGCATATGAACAATTACCCTTGCCATTCTGTTCAGTTTAATTATGTGAGATTTGATAAGACTGGTTGTTGTTGCTAATGAGAACACAGGGACAGCAGGAATCTAAAACCATGAGAGAAATGTATGCATATTCATATAACTTCTACATATGATTTTTCTGAATGGTAAGAACATTTTCATAGTGTTTTGCATATGTATTGCCTACTCTACCTAACTGACAGAGTAATTTATGGGAGCCATTGGATTGCAATGTGCAGCATGCACCTTTGAGTTAAACTTGCATTAAAAAACATCTTAAATTGTGGATTGTCAGGGTAACCACAAGAGATACAACCATTTCTTTTCAAGAGATGACTAAGAGAGTAGGCAAGCTATGCCTACAGTGTCAGTCAGACTAATTACAAGAACTCACTGCAGGGTTTACCATGACAGGGTAGAACAATTAAGCCTGTGATCATGCTTTCAGAAACAGATAATTCAGATAATTCCTGATACTTTGGTTGAAGACAAAAATTTCTTTGTTCTACCTGATCAGTTCAGCAGTAATATGCACAGACTCTGAAAATGAAATGTCGGGAGGGCTTAGCTCTTCCTGAGGAAAACCCAGCATGACTGACTTCTGAATCTTTAGCCAATATTTTCACCAGATCACCCAAGGATACTTTTTGTCCAGGTTATTTTTAACTCCTGTCCAGTTAAATGAGAATTCAATGGGCTCTTATGTCATGTTGCTAAGGGTTAGGAGGAATCAGGCTTCATTCTTTACTGCCTAGAACTCTTTAAATAATAAATATATTATTATATATATTATATTATAATTATATTTATATATAAAAATATAAGGAAATAATTCACATCTGTCTGAAAGCTTTGATGAGAACTCTCCAAGATATCAGCATTTTGTCCTCTATTTTTACATGTACTATGCTCTGTATTGACAGTAGGATGATGAAGAATGATGTCCTTTAGTTCTAATATATAGGTAATTTAATGGTATGTAGGTGTGTAATTTTTACTGCAGCCCATTGATTTATACATGAGTAAGCATTCAGATGAAATTTCTATCAGCTTGAAATAATAAATTAATAGAAATAGAATTGTATTTTTATAGTATTTTTCTGGGCATCAGGAGACTTAAGTTCATTGCCCCATTCATTCCAAGAATGAATAAATCCCTTTGGGATACCTGTGGATACCCTATAGCTTTTGAACCATTCAAAATTTCTTTTGAATTACTTTGAGGAGTCTCTATTAGTAAGAGTAGTGCATGGATGACTAATCAGATAATACATTGCCAAGAGGTGAGTTTTTCAACATGTCTTCTCCTCCTCAAATAGAGTGGCAAAATTGGGTAAAGATCAAGTGTAATGTTCCAGTATACAGAGATAAAACAAAAAATCTGAGCAATGCTTTGTAATGAAAATCTTTACATCTGCTTCAGATCACATCATTACTTCTGCTCACTGCACTCCTTTCCCTCTATGTGTCACCCTATTGTTGCACTTTGCAAAGGCTTGCTCTCAATTAGGGTGTACATTGCTATATAAGTCCTTTATCCATACTAACTCAGCGTGTTCCCTTAATTATATCTGATCCTACATCACTGCAGCTAAAGTGGAACTGTTAAATGTAGGACAGTTCTAAGTCTTCGAGCCTAAGGAAATCTTTATATTGGATAATATAACTTACTACTCTACAAGCTTTACACCATACTGGTGGATTAATCCAATTAAAGTCTTCTGTCTGTCACCTCCTTAAATTCCAGCATAAGCAGAAGTCTGGATCCATTTTAGCTCAGGATTTAGGAAATGGTTGCTGTGATACTTGAGGCAACACATTTCATAAGAAGGCTTACATAAATCTGACAGCCTTCTAGGCATTAGAGCTGTCCGTCCTTTCATTTAGGGTCAACTAAATCCCATTAAATTGCTAATGAGACAGTCTAAGTAGTTGTGATAAAATCCCTGTGCTGATGCAAAATAAACTGCAGTCAAGGAGATATCTGAAACAAAGCCAATGCTAGATGGTGGGCAAGACAGTTTCCACTAGAATAAAATGAAAAGCTAAAGCATTCCATTAAAAAATGGCACCATAATGCACAGAAAGAAAAAGAAAATTTCACAGACAGTCTAGTTTTGCCATCTCCTAACTTCTGTGATACTGTTAACAATTAATCTCTAAACAAATGTTTGTCTGTTTATTCCCTAGACCTGCAAGGAGCCATCTGTTTCCTATGCAGAGCAAAGACAATATTCGAGTACTTCCTAAAATATCCAAGGACATGGATGACTTATATTGGTATAACATAAGCAAACAAACAAAAATTTAAAAACCCAGAAGAAACACTAAAGTACCAATTAATATTCATTTGTGTGGAGTTTACTTGTAAAAATAGGTTAGAGTGCCAAGTGCTAACTTGTTGGGCACTGAAGAGATTTGCAATAGCCATAAAAACAAATGTGGGACGACCAGTTAGACATGGCACTGGAATTGCTTCCACGAGATTTGGAAGTGCCAATTACTAACGTATTTTATAGTGTATTCATCAGATATTTATGAGTACTCGTGAAAATTTCTTTCGCTCAGATACAAATATGTTGCTATACATTTCTCACACTGTTTTTATTGGGTTTTTTTAGTTTTCTGCCTTGAATATATAAGAGTAAAACCTTGAGTCTTTCTCTGCCCCTATAGACCTTTGGTTTTGCATTTGGTTTAGCTCTCTCTCCTACTTTTTTTTTTAATTGTATTTCTTGCTTCCTATACAATGTTCAACTTCTTGGGTGTCAAATGGTAATGTAGGTGGTTGTTGAATTGTGATAATAAGTATGATTATTCTGTGAGCAGTAGAACTGATGAAGCCTGGCTTCCTATGGTTGGAATTATTGCTGTTTATGGAGCTACTAATGCCACATAAAGTTTTTCATGCTGCTGGAGTTCTCATTCTAACTCTCTCTTATATGGCTCAACAATGTCTATAATAAAATTCATGCCATGCTCTTTTTCTTTCCAGGGCACTAATAGGGTTATTCATCCAGCCTATTTTCATGACAGTTATAGGTTGTTTATGCCTTTGAAGCCACTGTTTATCCATCAAGTCAGCTGGAATTGTCCAAAAGGTGTTAAATGGAAAATATGGATAGACAGAGAATTATGTTTGTGCATAAAAACATGTGAAAAGTACTATTTCACTGATCTCATCACTTTTGATAACTGCACAAAAACTGCAATCTAAGTCAAGGTAGGGAGCATTTTCCAGAGGTATCAGCTTAAAAAGAAAAGCATGGTGAAAAATGAAAATTGATTGATCATCTGCCTAAACATAAGAATCAGATATTATTTTAGAAACTCAAGCATATCCAATCCAGCCTCTAGCAGTCTTTCCCTAAGTGTCTTATGTAGCATCTGTTACAGCTGCCCTCACAGCTGTCTTTGATAGCCAGGTCATCTGAAATAAAAATAAATGCCTATGTTTGGGCAATTAAATCACTCCCTTAGAATTCTGGTTCTTCAAGATAGTGGCTATCTTCATAGAGATAACAGTGCCTCTCTAGCTGTGACTGTTATGGAAATGGCAGCAGTAGTAGTCAACATGAATAACTTTTTCCCACATCATCTCAACAGGCACATTGCATTTGAGGCTTCTGGAAACAAGGATTTACAGATTTTTATAAACCCAGGCAGTATAAAGAGCTGATTCTGTTAATAGCAATTTTCTGTCCTCTTGTGCAGTTCTTAATTTCTTCCCTTTCCATTAAGGCTTTCCTCCAAAACTTAAGAGGACTTTAGTACAGGAAAAATTGCAAATTCTATCCCTTAGGCTGAAAGGGAATAGTGTCATCCATATAGGATATTTCCTTATTTATTATCTCTTCAGGTTTCAAGCAACATAACTGGAGAGACGGGACATTAATCAAGTTGTCATCCTCCACTTTTCCCTCAGGTTTGTAAATCACACCACCGTTGACATAATGAATATCTTCATTGTCATCCTTCATCTTCGTGAAGGGCTAGGAACTTAGGAGCTCTTCATGGATGAGGTGCATGGAGAGCCTCTTTGCTAACTCTCTCTATTTAAATTTCACCTAAAATAAAAAAATAAATAAAATTGAAAACTGTGGGTGTTCAGATGAAAATGGAGCCATCTTTTTCAGAAACAAAAGAAACCCATATAAAACAAACCAATAAAACAAGCTGTGCTTCCTGTTGACATGGTTCTCATGTGGGGAAGAAGACTTCTGAGGATCGCTGAGTATGAGAAAGGAACAAAATGAGTGTGACTTTCCAGGTTCAGAGGGTCATCTCTGTGATCATTGCCATAGATATGCTCTGGATAAAATTTGTCATCTATAAAATTTGTTAAAGGTCTGTGTGATGGTTTCATCACATTCTATATTTCATTTGACTGGGAGAATATAAAAGCAAAACAGGCTCATCTTTAAATTACAAAGATAGTTTATTTACACACACTGAAAGGATGAAAATAGGAAGGAAAAAAAACAAATGACCTTCAAAACATCTTTCCCTCCCTCTCCAAGTTTTCACTTTTCTACACTCAACATAAAAAGACATAACCTGCAACCTTAGCCAGTTTACCATTTAAGATAATCTTTCATCAATTCTTCAGGAAAGGAGTCTCTCTGTTTCAATAGAGACTTTGTCCACAAGGACTTCCAAGAACTCAATCCTACCCACTTACAGTATTCTCAATACTGAACAGGTGGGCCCTGTACTCAAATACATTGCAACATTGGGGTGTCGCCTTTTAAAGGTGTCTCATCCAAGGCAAAGGGTTTTTCTTCATTAAATCAATTTTCCTCAGTCCATCACACAATACCTTTGCTCAAAAATCTACACATAAAACAATCACCTCCCCAAATTACACATCTTTCCATGGTTTAAAGGAACAACCCAGTTCAGTCCCTATGTTCCAGAGAAGTCCAGCTAGAATTTTCAGCCACTCCTCCTCCTGCACCTTAAAAGCTTTTTCACTCTCTTTCCACTGACTTCAGCTCCATGCTGTGTCTCCTTATGGTCTAATTACTGTATCTGTCCTTCGTTCAGGGAAAGGCCGGTGCTCAGAAGAAATCCATTTGCTAGCAGAGAAAGAGTTAAACTTGTCAGGCTTGTCGGGCTGCTCACGTGATCTTGTTGCAGCGGGAACTAAAAAAGTCTGAAGGCCGCGCTGTTCTTTTCGGCCTGAGGGGGGGAAGAAGCACTCTGCTGCTGCCAGGGCTTCTCCTCCCCTTCCCCGCTGCTGTTGCTGTTCCCGGGGGCCACGCCTGGGAGGGGGGGGGGGGGCGACGGTGGAACACTCCTCAGTCCCTGCCCCGGTGACAGAAGCGGCTGCCACCGGGGCTTCTCTTCCCCTCCCCCGCTGCTGCTGTTCCCGGGGGCCAGACACAGCTGAGCTGCGCTCTCAGAGGCCCAGGCCGGGCCCGGCCAGGGGCCGCAGCCTGGGCCGAGCCCGGCCAGGCTCTGTGCTGCTCGATGTTACCTGTGATCCAGCCGGAAGAAAAGAGGGAGCTCCTCCCCACACTCTCGGCTTATATGAGTATTACCCAAAAGTCGTAACCTACTTTTGAATGGTCAAACTATCTGCCAATTAAATAAAAGATTTTTGATTGGACCATTCTTAACCCACGACAGTCTGGAACCCAGCACTTTGACTTGCTCTCTCAGCTAAGTGCTTTAGCTTGACACACTCAGTTCTTAATGGTTGTCTGTGTTGGAGCCAGCTGACATTGGCTCCGTCTGACATGGGAAGCTTCTCTGAGAAGCCACTTCTATACTCCCCCTGGTACAAAACCCTTGCCAAGTAAACCAAATACAGCTGTGGAGGGACAGTAAGAGGCAGTTATTGTACAAATTTTTCTGAAGCAAACTCAGACGTGACTCTTAATACTGTTTTTGACCTTGTTGTTGCATCAGTGATACCCAGTGAAGATCTTCAGTGCTCCTGTATCCATTTATATTCATTGCAGAGCTTTTTTCTTCATGAACACCACTACAATTGCATATTCGAAAGTTATAATCCTCACAACCATTTTCTCATATTCAGTTGCTTTCATTCAATTTTTCAGGTTTGCTGATAAAATCTGTTCTGCTGATATTTGACCATATTACATCATTATTCTTTACTGATGCTTAAAGAACTTCAGTTGCTCAAGATGTGCACTCTCAGCCAATGGGAGTTGCAATGCTTTTTTGTAACAAGAGGCTGAATGAGTCTTTGTTTATCTGTTCTTATGTTTGAAAGATCATGGTGACCAGGGGAGGAGACACCTGAGGACTGGAGAAAAGCAAACACATCTTTTCATCTTTACAAAGGACAAGATGGAGAAGTTATGAAGCAGTCAGTTTCACCTTGACTCTCAGGAAGGTTATTAAACAAATAAGCCTGGAAAATATTTGCAAATACATGAAAATTAGGAAAGTAAATGGGCATAGTCAGCATAGATTGATGAAGAGGAAAGCAACACAACCAACCTGAATACCTTCAGGTGACTATCTTGATGGATGTGAGGAGAACAGGGAGTACTCCGTATATTGACTTTAGCAGGGCTTTTCATCTTCCATAACATCCTCAGAGACAAACTAACAAAACATTGACTGAGTGGAGAATGAGGAAGACAAAAAAGTGCATCTGTACTCAGGTGGTTGTGATAAGTGACACAAAGTCCAGCTGTAAACAAGGAACTACTGGTGTGCTGCAAGGCTTGACTCTGGAACCAATACTTGGTTAGCATCTTTGTTAATGTCCTGGTGAGGGGACAGAGAGAATTCACAGCAAATTTGCAAGTGATACAAAATTGTAAGGCTGTAAGTTGGTGTATTAATTTGGAGCATATTACAGATGCAGTAACAGGCAGGGTATATTTTCTCTGTATGCATATTCAACAAACATGATTATTTGAACCATTCTCATAATGGGCATGCATATAGGCAGCAGCCAAAGGAAGAAAAAGATCAATACAAATTCTAACTCTTATCATACGGTCACTTAATCAAGTACTTGAAGAATATTACTATTGGTATGGTCAATCTGGGCTTTGGGGCAAACACTGAGGGGCCCTGAGGACAGTATTCTGTCCATAATGGCTATGTGTAATTCCTATGGAGACATTTCGGACTAAATGTCTGGAATGTTTCAGATTCACAAAGGATAGTTTTGTATGTCATTTGAATGCATTTGACTGCATCAAAAAAGGTTATTAAAACTGGAATGAGCAGGTTGTCTAAGATAATTTTCTCAATATCTCTTGAAGGTGCTCTTGGGGAGAGAGCAGAGAAATTATATTTCAGAGCCAATCAGAAGTTCAGCATAGCTGTACACATGCTGGGCATCAAGCCTCGACTCAAATAGTTGCACTTGTACTTTCACTGAATACAGAAAAGAAATGTAGAAATAAGGCTGTTATGAGAAACTCAGATTTCCATTTGCAGTCTACACAGCCCTGCTGTTTTCAAATAGTAATTTCAAGTAGTTGTTTTGCACAAAAGACATATAGGTCTGTTATGATCCCAGTAAAAAATCACTTAAGCTCTATAAAGTGTCCTTTAAAATACTATGTATTAGAGATAACACTGTAAAGAAAGAGAGAAGAATACACACAATCTTACATCCCTTTAAATGCTAAAAATCCTTAGTTGTGCAGCTTTTAATAGACATCTGAGGCATGCTGTGCACACACTGTCCAGACCCTGCCCATGGGAAGAGTGGACCGCCTTTACTGTAGGAATTCCTGGAATGAGAATAACTGTGTTCATGATCTCTGCCATCAAACGGAAAGGATGCTCACGTAACATTTTGCTGCACTTCTGGATAGAGTCAGGAATAGAAGGGTGTTGCAATTGCTGGTACCCAGCAGGAGCAGCCTGTGGCAATAAGTCAGCTGGTGTGATCCCTCAGCCAAGGGTTTTGTGCAGCCCAGCACCAGCTTGAAGGCCACACTGGATGTGCAGCACAGCACTGCACAGGACTGGGTGTATACTCAGATAAAATTTTTTGCTGATCACTACCTCTTCCATGTATGACAGCTGGGATCATCACAGTACTAGCTTTTAAATAGTCATCATAATTTATGCAAAAATCGTTTAGGAGACTTATTATATTGATTTTACTCAGGCAATGTCTGTTTCATTTTGCCGAACCAGTTTTACTCTGTTGCATTATAAGGTATATAAATTTCCCCAGCTACTCCTTTTTCCTTTAAAAGGATCGGCTATTCTTTCCTAATAAAATGTGTTTATGAACGTAGATTTACATTCAATATTTTTAATTGAATTTTTAAAATGTATAAATTTCAAAAAAAAAGGGCAGAAAAATAAAATATCAAGTGCTCAAAAATGTACTTGATTTCAGTATTAAGTTGACATAACATGGAAAGTTGCACTAATTGCAGGCTATCTTAAACACTTTTATTTTTCAAGTTGTGACATTCATTTAATTTTAGCTGTTCTAAAGTAAGATGTTATTTTGGTATTCTAAATATGTGAAGTCTTATCCTGCTATTCAGCAATTGCAAAAACGATAAAAAAACAAACATTCTTAATAGGAAAAAAAATCATGATTTCTGTGAAACATTAGAGATTCTCAGTCATTTTGAAGCCTGGCAATGCAGTTCTTCTGAGGTAAATTTTCCCAGATGTTTTGTACTTCCCATATGAAATATGTATGAAAGAATGAAAAAGCACCCTCAGCCAAGATGTATTAGGTTGTCACTACTAATTGCAGTAGAAATCTTAGTGCTTTGTTGCACTGAGAAAATCACTCCAGCATAAAGTCAGAGGCTTCTAATGGCAATCAGTTCAGATAAGTTCATTTTTGGCTTTTTTGAATTTTTTTCTTAAAAGCTGGAAAGAGTAACAAATGAAGAGACAGCAATGGAAAGAACCCTGGGCAACTGGTGAAGATAACTTTTTAAAAACATCTCTATTCTGAACACAGGACAAAGCAAGGAAAACTTGTGAGGACCAAGCTAGAGACACCAAAAGTGAGGCAAATGAGAATTTCAATTGTCACAGTTGGACATTTTTGCCATCGTGAGTCTGTGCTGTAAAACCTGAACTGTTGTTTAATGTTGGTTTAAAATAGAGACCTTTCAGAGGCTAAGGGAACATGCTACAGTAATGGAAGGGCTCAAGCTGTGTTAAACAGGGTGAAAGCACAAGATTTTATTTGCTATGAAGGTGATTGCAGAAGTGGTGAAAACAGACAAAAATAAAAATTCTAAGTAGTAGAGCTGTTGGTGTGTATTGAGCAGGAAAGGGTACTGGTGGTTTACAAATAAAAGTCACTATGAAGAGTTAAGAGTTTACTTCAGGTCAGCTTGTAGATTTGTGGAGTACTTGTCAGTTTTGAGACTGCAATTTGCTTCAAAAAAGTTACTATCTTGTGTGGGAGATAGTGGTGGAAATATCTGTGTTTGGCTTAGTCTTTGCTTCTCATGTTGCTTTTTCGTGACTTAGCAAGACAAATGGCTGGTGAAATATTGAAGGCCTTAATTACACTATTGTGCTTTGATATTATTTTCCTGCTTCTCCTGTCCTAACTTTTAAGGGCTGAAAGGTGCTTGACTGTTGAGATGTTGTCTTGACTGCTGTAATTAATCTGTTTTGCAGCATCCAGACTGCTAACCCCCAAAGAGGAAATGTATGAGAGGATGCTGGTGACTAAGTCCAACCAAGCATCTCACAGTGGATGCCTTAGTTCTGAGAGCTTCAGCAGAGGTACCATTTTGCTTCATTATGCACATAAAGAGACTCCTTGAGTGAATGGTCCTGCCCATCTTTTGACAGTATCTTTGCTGGCAGGTGGATGGTACTGTATCATTGGGCCTTAAGACAGCAAAGTAAAGAGCACCAGGGAGTGGTGCAAGAGTTATTCATTTGGCTTCAGTTAAGAAAACTGCGTGTCCACTCTCAGTGGCATTGGTTATTTGCCATGTTTTTTTACTCCAGGGACCAGATATCCTTCAGAAAGCTGGATATTATGAAAGAGTTTTATTTATAAAGCCACAGGTAAAGATGATAGTTTACGAAGTTGTTCAATCAAATCAAAACTTCCACAAGAAGGTGCCTCAAAAAGAGGCAATCATAACATTGATTTTTCAGGCTTCTGCAGTTATTATGCTTTAAACAAGTACTTTCTTGCATGTACAGGAAGCCTGAAGACGTGCAGCACATCAACATTAAAAAGACCTAACAAAGCTGACTGCTTGTGGAGGTAAAATAAAATACTAGAGTTACAGTATTCTTTGGATCCCCAGTAAAATGAATTATCCATTCTTCACTTTTTAAAATGTACTGCATGGACAACAAAAAACTCCTTGAAACCAACTCTTTCATCATCTGAAGTATATTTTTTCATTGACACATGAGAACAAGAGGAAGTGCCATAGTTAAGAGATGACACCTTTGTCATATTTCAGGAAGGATCAAAAGCGAGTTACTGTTCCTTCTGTCTTTCTCCCAAGCTAGAACTTTCTATTTTCAGTATAATGTGCAGAAAGCTGTTTCTTTCAGCTTACAAAGTAGACACCCTTGGTGTATGAATCAAATTAAATAACCAACGGCATCCCAAATTCCCCTAGCAAAAAGTAATGACTTAGGAGATATCTTGTTATTAGTCACCTAAAAGTAAGTGAAAGAATGGCTTTCTGAGTGGAGAAACCAACGAGCAACTTCAGACATCTGAGTGGGCTTCAACATTCTTTGATCTATGGCTATGTGTCTGCATTAGCAAGTGTAAGGGAGAGTGTGGAGCAAATGGTGGTGAGGACTGAGTCAGAACTCTGGTTTTATATTAGATTCTTTTTTTTCTTCTATATTTGGTCTTCCATCCCCGATTTGATTTCTAGTCATCTATCATGGATTTTTATCATGTGCAGTTGGAGAGCATTAGTTGTGCTCTTGGAACAAAGCTTACCATTTAGTCTCACCCAAAAGAAATGCAGCTCACGCACTGCTTGACTCACTTCATGAAGTGATTTACCAAAAAATGGTAATGCAAGGGGACCCATTGACTTCCTCAGAGAGAAGTCACTTCTTTCCCCTCCATAGAATAGGTCCTACTTGGATCAATCCTTCCCACAGTTGCAACAACCACAGTAATGAGCAGTGCTGGTAGAAACTGAGTGTGATGGTTCAGTCTGTAAGAGCCAGTGTCCTCTCTTCAAGGCTGGTGTGCAAGCCCTTGTTCCCAGCCTACTGCCTTAGGCAGTTGCCTCCTTATCTTATTTTTCAAGCCAAGGCTGCCCATATAACTGAGTTATTTTTATAACTCAGAGTAAATAACTGGCACTCTTAAATCAGTACTGCTGTGGTTGAACTGATAGGAAGTGTAATAACACACATAATTTATAGTATTCTGTATAGTTTTATGAGGGTTTACCTATCTTCCCTGGAATTATAAAGTCAACAGCCTTGCAGTGATTGTCTTGTAAGGTTCAAAGGGCAAAACCCATCCTTTCTTAGATGAGGCAATTCCCTGTTTGTTTAGAAGCCCCAGTCATCATTTTCACCCTCAAACAGATTCATATGGTTTAAAATGTTCAAATTTATCAATACTCATTCCCCAACTCCACATTTTCTAAACTTCAGAGATCAAATATTGAATGACCGGGTTTTGTGTAATATTCACTTGAATCAAATCCATCATTAAAATATTTGGTCAACATTCCACTTACCTTTTAAGTTTAAAATTTTCTCTACATGTAAGTTTATCAGAACAAAAGCTTGCTGACACTTTTTTTTTTTTTTTTTTTTTTTTTTTTTTTTTTTTTTTTTAGTATAATTGAAGTATAAGTTAGTTCTTTTAAAAATGGAGTTGAATTTAAGAAACAATGTCTGGTCAACTGCAGTTCAGAGATTTCTGTAAATATCCTATTTAGTAATATAAATAATTTGTTTGGAGTTGTGTCTGTATTTTTCAGTAGTAAAGAAGAATGAAGTACATATTGTGTTTTTATGGAGTTTATAATCATATACTTTCTACAGGAGATCTTAGGAGCTGATCTTATTTGTCAGCTGGTGAATGGAGTCTCTTGAAATCTCCTACAGGCATCTGTTTTGTGGTTTTATTGAACAAATAATTTTGAGATATCAGGTCCAAAGAAGTGGTTTGTAAAGGACTGAAAAAGGAATTTTCTTCAGACCTTTTGAAGTGATCACCATCCTATAAAAGAGTTTCTAATTATTTATTTGTCACTCATCTAGGAAACAAAGCAAAGGAAAAAAAGAAAATGAAAAAATATCTTACCCTTCGTACTTTTCTATCCATAGACAGAATTTGAGAACATGGTGTTTTGCTGCTGTTTATTTTGAACCTTAATTAAAGTTCATCTGATACCCCTTGTTTACTGAAAGGTACAGAATACAGTCAAGCCAATCATTATTTTATGCACCCTTACATATGTGAGTTCACATTTCACAACCTCGGGTAGAATGATGGAAAGATGGAGGCTGGAAGGAAATCCTCCTTATTTAATACAAATTCTTTGTCCATGCTTACTGTGCCTTCACTGACTCACTATTAAAAGGATTTTTTCTCTCAAATATTTATAATTTGGCTGGTTTTTGCATTTAGCTTTTCAGGCAAGAATGGCAAAAGGCCAAAAAGGGACTATAATAGCCATAACTGTAAACAGGACTACAAGCCTTGCCTCTTATTCCACTGTATTGGTTCCTCAGAAAACAACAGACTGAAATGGCAAAATTACTGAAACAAATCATTAGCTTTGTTTGCATTTGCCAGGACCATTTTTCATGATTAATCAGCCCAAAACACTTATCAGCTAATTGTTTTTAAATGAGTCACTTCACCATTCTCTTTCCAGATACAGAACTGAAGAAATGATGAAGGGTGGTGATCAGCACTAATGAATTTCACATATGATATACAGCCTGATGGAATGACTTCTTGTGGTCAACTGGCCTTAGCTTCTGCTGCATGCACTATGGTTCATCCTGAACTCATGGTAATCTCTTTTTGAGCAGAACATGCTGTAAGGTAAGCAGACAAATGTAAAAGTATAGAATCTGGATGAAGATTTCCTGTGTCCCAGCAAAGGCTGTGGTTGAGTGGATGATTTCACTGCACTTCACCATCAGGAGTGAGAGTTTATGGCTCTGGTGTGCAGAACCATCATTTATCTTGCTGTGCAAGCAGTCCATTGTTTATATCTGAATGTGTTCTGGAAAATGATACAATCGTGTTCAGAGAACAGGATATCTCCTAGTCTGTGTCTCAAGAAATGTTGGAGCAGATATCTGATCTTTAACTGTATTAAATCTAAATTTCATAAATTCATAAAAGCAGAGTATGATGTATTTTCAAATCTACTTGTATATAATGAACTTCACAACAGTCCAACCATTTTCTTCATTAATTAAGTAGTTTGAGCTTTGTGCTGTTAAGCAAAAAAAAAAAAAAAAGCATGAAGAACTGGAAATAAATAAGACAGGGAAGAAGAAAGGAGTGCTGGAGGTGAAACAGAAGTAAGAAATCATAGTACAAAGAGAGAAAAAGGGGAATAACAGAAAGCAAGGAAAAAGAAACAAGTAATAAAATGAAATAATACCAAAAATACATTTTCATTAATACACAAATTATTTTCTATAGGCATTTATAAATGTAAAAATATTTTTTCTCCCTAAAAATACACTGAATATTAAGTAAAAGACTGAAGGAAATAAGTTGCAATGTAAGATCCAATGTAAGGAAAAAAAACTTTGGAAATATTATAAATAAAACAAATTGTAAACAATATTATGAATAAAATATTTTAAAATGCCAAAGTGCACAGTGTAACAATTAAGAAAGCTGAGCCATGGGTTTTGACCTAAAAATAATTCTGAATTTTTTGAGGCAAGATTTTGAGGGTTCTCACCTGCATGGAAATTGTGGTAGAATTGGAGAAAGAAAAAAATCTCTTGGACATTAAACACTTCTAAAGGTGTAAATGTTTTCATACTTCAAAAATATCCAGTAATTAGTTTCAGTCAAATAAAACTAAAAAGAAGTAAAAGTGGAAAATCTTAAGTTCCCATTTGTGTTTGTATTTGAATTGATTTGATGAGCAACACTGAAGGGGTCCTTTACACAGCCAGGAAGGGCAGTGAGTTCTGGGGGCTGCCTAAGCCTGCAGCCTGCCTGCCCTCAGACAGATTTAGTAAGAGTCATATTATCCCCAGGTTCCCAGGAGAGCCTTGCAGGGACCACTAAAGCAGCTGCAAGCCAAGGGCTTCATGGATGTATTTTAATCCGAGTCACAACAGCACCAGAGAGCCTGGAAATCCAGGGACTTGGTAATGCAGAGGACAATCATTCAGCCACAGAAGTGAAAACCACATCTCAAAATTAATACTTTAAAATCAGATGGATAACGTGGGCTGAAATCAATGCGTTTTTCAGGCTCTCTACTAGGTCTGTTCATCACTGCATTAGCAGGAGTTGTTCAGCAGCACTGCAGTTCCCTCCTGGAGCTGCATCACCAGCCCAGGGAGCTGCTCCTCTTGCACACTGGGCTCTCTCACTGCTACTGATGTTTAAAGCATCATCCTTCCATTGTTGGTTTTTTCCTTCTTCCTCTTTAGTGTTGCACCTTGCTGTTCTGTCAGTCACAAACAGCACATCCCACTGCTTTCATTTATTCAGGGTGTTTTGACTAATAGCTAGTGTTTGAGGACTCTGCTTTTAATCCTCCTCCCTTTTGTGCATTTGGTCTTCTGGGAAAATAACAAGAAATGATAATAATTGTACTCATAATAATGAGCGAAATGTGTCCTCAGAGATCTCCAAATTGACACTTTCCTTTTTATTCCTTCATTTGTTCTTCCTATGAGCAGAACATCTGATCGTCTATTTAATTTCTAAGACTGCTAGTGTATTTTATAAATCCTACATCATGAGAAGAATATGTTGTATCATTCCACCCCCATTGGCTCACTATTGGGTCTTCTGGGATACAATGTAGAATAATAACATAAATTATAGTGTTCCAGTGTAAAATGTTTTTTCTAAATAATCTCTTCTCTGCTCTGCCCTTCTCCATATTTTCCAAGTTTTAAAGCTGAATGTTATAACAACCAGAAAAACAGAATTTTTTTGCCATATCTAAATCTTACATACAATCATTATTTTGTTAAAGTGAGGCATAAGCATCAGCTCTAATTGACAAAACAAATCAAAATTCTCAATTAAAAATTTTCCAGAGTATTGATTTCCAGAAGCTGCAGAGTACACTTTTCAAAGGGCCATTTGTTGTGTTGAATATTTTTTGTGCATTTCCCAGGAGAATTGACAAGCAGCATCTTTTACAGATATGAGGCTATTAAAGGTAGCTTGAAACTGGTACTTGGCAGTCTTCTCCCCCTCCAATAATAATCAATCTTTTTAATGAACTGCAATGGTAATTGGCTGAACCTTCAGATGGAATAGTGTTTGTAAAACACACTGTGATTTTAATACCAAATGGAAAGTTAGCTTTTTGACTTATTTGTATTTCATCATGAAATTCAAATTTTCCCTAAATCACTGTTTATTTGACCCCACTTGAACCTCATAGTAAAAACAGCACTTACTGTGGCACTGTCCCACATGACATCCTTCTCTGTAGAGAGGGATGGATTTGAAGAATGGATCTCTCAGTGAATAAGGAACTGCCTGGATGGCCTCACTCAAAGAGTTGCAGTCAGTGGCTTGATGTCCAAGAGCAGGCCAGTGAGGAGTGGTGCTCCTCAGACCTCCACTTTTCAACATTTTTGTTGGTGACATGGACAGTCACCCTCAGCAAGTTTGCTGGCAACACCGAGCTGTGTGGTGCAGTCAACACTCACCTTCCAGTACCTAAAGAAACCCAGAGAGATACTTTTTACAAAGCATGTAGTGACAGGACAAGGAGAGATGGTTTTAAACCAGAAGAGGGTAGGTTTAGATTAAGTATTGGGAGGAAATTCTTTACTGTGAGGGTGGCAAGAAACAGGTTGTCTGGAGAAGCAGGAGATGCCCCATCCCTTGAAGTGTTCCTGGCCAGGTTGGATGGGGCTTTGAGACACCTGGTCTAGTGAAAGCTGTTCCTGCCCAACACAGTGGGAGCTGAAACTAGATGATCCATAAGGTCCCTTCCAACTCAAACCAGTCTATGATTCTATGATTTCTGTGAGACAAAAACATGGGAAAACAGACCAAGAAAGAGTGGTTCAGTGATTGGTACAGATAACTGAACTCAATTTGAGTTCATTTGATTTGAATGGCACCAGCACTCTACCTTTATATCTGCCTTCAATTTAGACATTGCTATTTTGTACAAGAAGGCAAATGCTGCTGGTCATCATCAACATTACTACTTTAAGCTAAAATAAAATTTTACAGGCAGTTGCAGGTAGAAGGGGTATAAAGGCATGAATCAGCAAGACAGACCATGGAGTATCTGGAAGCTCATTCATTTATACTGAGCTATAATTTCTGGCCAGATAATAGCTTCTTAACAAATTGTTATATCCCACACCACCAGCAGCTGGTTTACCACCACTCACTCCCAGGGCACTGGTAAGATATGAGGGCGTGTTTTAGAGTGCAATAATAACTTGGGTCTAGCTAAGCAAGACCTTCAACATCTGAATGCAGAGCAGGATCCTTCACACAGCTCCACAGTGCTGTTTTCTGGAGTTGCTGACAGCCAGCTTTCATTAGTGTAGTGGGAAGAGCCCCATGACAAGGAGCCAGCTGGTGACTCACACGCCATCACTGCTTGTGTCCATGCCCCCATACCTGTGCCTAAGCCCCTGCTGTCACCTTACCCAGATTGTCAGCTGTCTCTTGAGAACATAGCTTCAGCAGCCTTTCTTATATCAGTTTCAAATCAGCTATGTTTTATCTGTAGCTAAAGGAAGGAGTATGCAGAGAGTAAATTTAATTTGTTTATGACCTTAATCTACCTTTCTCCAGATAGTTGGCCCAGACAGTAAAATTTGTAATCCCATACACATCACATGAGCTGGTTTATCAGATTATATGTTCTTTTATATTTAAATGCCATGAAGACAATATTTATGATAAATTTTTAGTAGAAAGAAGTCCTTCCAGTGCAGCACCTCTGTGTTTGAAGCAGCGTATGGTTCAGTTTGAAATAACACAGTATGTCTTAAGTAGCAGAGAAAGCTACAATACACTGGAGAAGGCCTGAAAATATAAATATTAGCATTTCCTCAATGTTAGACACAATAAGACACAGAGCCACAACTATGATATGGAAAAAACAAAGAAAACCTGAACTGACTATAATACTGTTGCTGTGCATTAATCAAACGTGCCCTAAATTGTTTCAATCCCAAAGATGTAAAGAATGTAGAGGTCCCTTAGTGTGTCCTGTTACTCCCTCTTTTCACAAGTTTATTAGAGAATGAAAATTAATGCTTCATTATTGACATATGGCTCCTGGGGCTGCAGTCCCCAAAGTAGTGTGGATCTTTCATAAAACTCAGAAAACTGTCAGAACTCTGGGGATAAGAATCAGAGTCTGATGTGAAGGAGGTGGGGATTGGCATGTCTTCCATGGCTGGTTGCTTAAGGAGTGGAGCAGAGCAGGACAATTTGCTACAGCAGAGAAAACCAGAGATTTTTCTTCATCAAGCCCCAAATTCCTGATAACAGAGGCACCTGCTAAGTCCTTCCAGAACCTCTGTGTGTCACTGAGTGCTCTGAAGATGCCAGCCTGCCTGAATTCAGCTTCCAGACATGGCTCTACATACTTAACTTCTGCATTTTCTTCTTGCTGCCCTTGTCATCCACATGATAATAGCGTAAACCTGCTCTTGACTTTTCCCCTTCTGGTAAATCTGAAATTAAAGTGGGGGTTATATGACCCTAACACAAGTTATTAAACCAGGGCTAGAGAGAGGAGCACCATCACTCTTCAAAAGAAGCTTGGATAGGGAATAGATAGCTGTTGCATAAGAATAATGCCTGCTGATAAAAGACCTGGGGAGTTTGTGCATAGCTGAAAGCTGTTTGTAGCTGAAAGCTGAAAGCTGCTTTTTAAGCACATCTGGAGCCAATATTTAGCAGTAAACGTGCACATGGCAATCATAACAGCCCACATTAAGCCCATCAAACAGCCTGGCTGGCATTTGGCATAAAAAGAAGAAATGACTGCTCTTCAGAAATGCAGGGGTCTCTCTTGTGGCAGCTGCTCTGCTGCAAAGCACAGAGAACAACTGTTGCTTTTGTAATGGCAACAAATTCTTCCCAAGACTTATTATGCAAATGGGCAAGTCCAAATCTAAATCCAGCCTGCAACAGAATACACATGACAAAAATGACAGCTCTGTTTCCAACATTCAGTCAAGTTTGTAACATTTTAAACATGCATTGATGGTTTGGTATTTGTAAAAAGATGTTAAAAGAAATTAAAGTCTTCATTAACCTGTGTTTATGAGATTTTGCTGCTTGACATAAATATAAGAAGTCAATTTCAACATTTCTGACCTTTCATTTTCCTGGTGTTATATCCCATGGATGACTTCTATGCTTGGTCACTGACATTTTACAATTTTTATGGCACTTGATTCTGTCTTACAAAATAGCATTATATCAACTTTCTCTGCAAACTTACAAGGAAACAGATAAAAGTAAATGTTTTTTTTATATTTAAATCACATTCTGCATACTTTTTTATTTTATAGCTCAGAGCAATAATTCTTGAACTGGATACTGGAAAATCTTATAGAGAAATTAATTACTATTTTTAATAAAGATGTTGCAATGTTTGAAACTTGTCTCTACAGAGATGATAATAATACCATCTGTCCTCTGGTTTGTGAGAGACAATAAAAAGACAATTTAATAGAAGTCGGACCACAGATTTATACAGAAGAAGTAATTTCAGAAGAAATTAGACCGAGCAGGATCCTCCTTTCAGGGGAAAACATTAATTTCATTAGAAAATATAATTTTATGAAAACAGTACTTGTAAAGAGACAAAAAAACCCCCTTGCATACTTTTCACATCAATATTTTGACAGGGCTTCATCTTTCTAACTCATCTGTCTTGTATTTCAACTCAAAGTATTTTATTTAAATGTAAACTAATTATGCTTTATTCATGTTTAATTTTAGTGGAAATCGTTAAAAAGCAAAAATCAAAATAATGGTTTAATATTGTCTGAAAATTTTTCTTTGGACATAATTTCTCTTTCATTTAATTTGGTTTTGACCTAGAATGATTTTTATTATGAATAGATAAAAGATGAAAGTTGTATCCAAAGAATTATTGTAAGCATTGGGAGAGCACTCGCCAAAGAATAATGAATGTTTTGCTACATTAAAATGGATGATTCCATAAGGAACCAGAGTGAAACATTAACTGATTTCTTTTGTTATTGAAAGCGTACCTTTATGATGTTCCTTTCTTATTGTCAAATGAAGATGCCTGTGTGAAGTATAAAATAAAAATGTCTGTTTAAATGTAGTTTCTCTTTGCTGAGAATCCAAGGCAACTGCACAAAAAATTATTTACTGGGTCAAGACAAAATTGAGGAAAATCAGAGTATGCCTTAGATAATGTTTGATAATCTTCAGTAGACACCATAAATGTAACTCAGTAATCTACTTTCTCCTTAGCATCTCTGATTTAATTTCTCTCTGAAGCAAAGGTTCTGGGCAGTGAAGACTAAAGAGCAGCTGCATGGTTCTGTGGAACTGAGGATACCTTTCCCAATAAATCTGTTAAAAACATTATAAAAATAAAGCTCTCTCTAAAATTCTCTCTAAAGTCTTTGTGAGGTGAATGTGAATGGTGTGAATAGTGTGAGATCTTACTGAAATTTATTTCTCAAAGGGCTTACAAAAGGGTTCATATAATGTTAGATTCTTTCTTATTTATTATCAGTGGAAGAGGCAGCAGAAGAGTACTGCCAATATTTAACTTTAGAAAAGGCCTCACGTAAGTGTCCAGAAGGACATATGTCTTAGGAATCAACTCATCTTTATCTTGAACTAAAGTTGAATATTCACCAGCACACTGACCAACAATTCTGTGACTTGGTGCTACTCTTACAGGATCCTGTTAAAAAGAAACCTTGAAGCAAATTACTTGAGAAGGGTTAAGAGAGGAAGCCCTTCAGTTTGCAGCTGGCAAGCAGAACAAGAGGTCTTCCATGGTACCGTGGGGGTGTGTGTTTCCATGTATGTGTGCACATACAGATGTGCACACAGAGAACAGACACAGAGAACCTTTGAAACCTACTCATATACTTTTATCCAACTCACAGCCATTAGAAAATCATACACCACACAACATTTCTAAGAATAATGATTATGTACCTCTTTTCAGCTTTTCAGGAAGTGAATTCTTCTGAAGTAGATTGCAGAACGGGACTTGGAAACGTTCTCCTAATTTCTAACTACATGGTATGTTACTAAGGGATCTATGTTAAAAGCTTACCGGTGTACACTCCCAGTTCGCTTCCAGATAATTCCCCCATTTCTAATCTTCCATTTGTATCTATAATATATAAAAAACCTAAATTGCACTCTCATATCTGATATTCCTTCTGTATTTTTTGAGGAAATAATTTCCAGCAAAGGATTGCATGAGTAGGTTTACTCTCCAGAACAGATATCCATAGGATTGCACCCTGAAAATTCTAAGCTCCTGGTCTTTACCGGCTCTGGACCACATGCAATCCACTGTTTGTTATACAGAAGGAAAATGCAAAGCTTTTTTCATCTTAGCTATGTTCTTCAGAAAAAAAGTAGAAAATGGTACTATTAGTATGATGCATATCCTTCCATCTCAACTGACCCCCACTGAATTAAAATTCTTGTTTAGGGCTGCTTTTATCCCAGTCATTTTTTTTTCTTCCATTTACTGTGTCCTTTCCTGTCTGTGGTGTATTGGGCTAAATGAGTTGTTCTGTGCAAAAAAAATTAGATTTTCGTGCAGCAAGTGCTTCTGCCACTTGCAGTGCATAGTAAAGAGTAAAGCAGGCAGAAAATTTATATTGAAGAGAATCTAGTTTTATCACAGTAAATTAATTTTTCATGTTTCACTGATTATTCAAAAATAAAAGAGATGGAAAAATATCTGAGTTATACAATGGCATCCCTTAAAATAATGAACATAACTGAAAAGCCCTTCTCTTTTCCATTCGTATATGGTAAATACAAAAAATGAGAGGCTCAACTTCTGTCTGAACTCTTAGAAATATTACCACATTCACAGGAATTGTTAAATTGAGCTTCATGATCACTTTGGATTCACTCTGGATGTACAAATGACCTACCTTATAAATATAGAGTAACTCCTGACTTCATCACACATATCACTTCTCTTAATTCAAAAGCTGTCACTGCAGAAGCACTCACTGTGATTTTTACATTTTATCTGGCTTTATAATACAGACTGAAAGCCTTTCCTGAAGCAATCTCTAGCTGATTGCTAGATGAGTAATTATCAAAGCAAGAATATTGTCAGTATTGATATGTAGCCAAGGGGATCCTTACCTGATGAAGAAAAACAGCATATGAAAGATGTCTTCTTGTAAAGATGTTTCAACAGATAAATAGTATTTAAAGTTCAAAATAATTTTGGCAGCTTCTCTCACCAGAGATTATTGATCAAATCAAGATGCTGTAGGAGAACATAATAATTTTTGTAGAGTCATAATTTATGAAATGATAGGAAGGAACATCAAAAAGTTATGTTTATCAATAAAAAGATAGAAGAATAGAAGAATATTTTCCTTGAAAAACTTCTTCCTAATGTCCAACCTAAATTTCCCTTAGTGCAGCTTAAGACTGTGTCCTCTTGTTCTGTCAGTTGCTGCCTGGAGAAAGAGACCAACCCCCACCTGGCTACAGCCACCTTTCAGGGAGTTGTAGAGAGTGATAAGGTCACCTCTGGGTCCCCTTTTCTCCAGGCTAAACAACCCCAGCTCCCTCAGTTGTTCCTCACAGGGTTTGTGTTCCAAGCCCCTCACCAGCCTCATTGCCTCCTCTGGATGCGCTCAAACATCTCAATGTCCTTCCTGAACGGAGGGGCCAGAGCTGGACACAGCACTTGAGGTGTGGCCTCACACTTGAGCACTTGAGCACTTGAGGTGCTGTGTTCACGGGAAGAATGACCTCCCTGCTCCTGCTGGCCACACTGTTCCTGATACAAGGCCAGGATGCCTGTAGACCAAAGTCTGCCCTCTGGAAGTCCATTGGAAAAGTCTTGATGTTCCTCCTCATTCAACCAAATATTGAGAACTCTATTATTTCTTGATCACTGTGCCCCAAGTGGCCTCCAACCACCGCAACTCCCACCAGCCCATCTCTATTTGCAAACACATGTCCAACATAGTCCCTTCCCTGATGGGCTCACTCACCAGATGTGACAAGATGTTGTCCTCCACACACCCTAAGAACTTCCTGGACTCTTCAAACTGGTAAGAAATCATCTCAAGATAGAAAAAACAGGAATCTTTAAAGCAAGAAGAAGACACTGAGGAGGTAATTGGAATCCTTCTACACTGTTCATCAAAATGCAAAAAGTGAATGGCATCCCTGTAAACCTGCTATGGTTTATGGGAATCCTGTTACATACAGCCTACATACCTCTTGCTTCAGTGTTTTTTGGTAGATCAATGTATAAAGAGATCCAAAGAAAACTGAGGCCATTTCATGGAGCATAATATGTCTGTATTTCAATGGCCTGGATACACTTTCCATAGCAGAAAGCTCTGCTTCCTACTGGTCTCCAATCTTACGCTTTCTACAGACATCCACTTTGCTGTTGACAATAATGAGGTACAGCCTATGACTGACTTCTTGTTTGGGGCAGGAGTTTTTCTACTTCTGCATGCTGTCATCATAGGCAACAAAAATTCAAATCAGGAAAGTAGCCCAGCAGAAAAGGACCTGTGGGTGCTGGTCAGCAGCAGCTGAACGTGAGCCAGCTGTGCCCAGATGGCCAAGAAGGCCGATGGCATCCTGGCCCGGATCAGCAATGGTGTGGACAGCAGGGGCAGAGCAGGGATTTTCCCCCTGTACTGGGACACACCTCAAGTGCTGTCTCCAGTTTTGGGCCCCTCACTCCAAGAAGGACATTGGGGGGCTGGAACAAGTCCAGAGAAGAGCAACAGAGCTGGTGAAAATAGAGAGTGAGTCCTATGGGGAGAAGGGAGTTGAAGTTGCTTGGCTTGGAGAAAAGGAGGCTCACAGGAGACCTTATAACTCTCTACAGCAACCTGAAAGGAGGTTGTAGCCAGGTGGGATCAGCCTCTTCTCCCAGGCAAGAACAAGAGGAAATGGCCTCAAGCTGTGCTAGGGGAGGTTCAGGCTGACATCAGAAGGAATTTCTTCACTAAAAGGGCTTTCAGGCATCAGATTAAGATGCCCAGGAAGGTGGTGAAGTCACCATCCCTGGAGGTGTTCAATATACAACTGGATGTAGCACTTAGTGCCGTGCTCTATTTGATCATGTCAAAGGTTGGACTCAAAGCATGATCTCAGAAGACTTTTCTAACCTAAATTATTATGTGATTCTCTATTATTACAGGATGTATCTTAGCCAGTAAATTTTGCTAGCTAAAAAGTCTCAGAAATAGAAATGTAAAGCTCCATCTCCATTAATTAGCATATAATTTAACATTTAAGAAATTATTTGATATTTAAATTCTGTCATCTGATCTGCACTGTCCTTATCTTAGCATGACTTGTCTTCAATACTGTATACTCAGGGCAAATTTTTGCAAGAACCTGCCAGAATATCTACCCAAGTAGTTTGTAATACAATAAAAATCTATATTGCCATGTGATCCAAAGATTTGGACTCACGTACAAAGAAACTGCTCAGGGTTGGCTGACAAGAACTGAAACTTTCACTGACTTACTGCTTGGTAGAGCAAGTATCATAACAGGAACAATCATCTAGGGAAAGTATTCAGAAGCCATAGAAAAATAGACTTTACAATATCTTGTCAACAGTAGTTGAAAAAATACTGGAATTTCCCATAGCACCAGAAAGGAATTTGGACTGGTACATTGAAAGTCAGACTGCTCTGCGTTCAGCACTCAATCAGTTTGTTAAATCACATTTTAGATACAAGTCTCCATATGCCAGTCAGTTGTCACTAATAATATGGCCAGCATGAAACATCTTGATTGTACTGCAGAAGGAAGACTGGAAACTAATTGGAGTGGAAAAGATGTTCTTTTCACTGGGGAAATAAAGAAGAAAGGAAGTATTAGATTTTGTGATGCCATTCTCTGGGCTTCCAATGTTAATAAAACAGATGGTTTATAAACAATCAGATTTGAAATGCAGCTCAAAGATTAGACTTCTGTCGTCTTCTCAAATAATTAAGGTTAACAACAGTTAACCTAATAATAATAATAATAATAATAATAATAATAATAATAATAGTAATAAATTAGCCACACTCTAAAACCTTACCATAAACCAGAAACATATTATATTATGGAAAGTAGTAAAGTAGAAATAAAATGAATTAGAAAAGTAAGAATTGATACTTATCACGTAGAAAAAATATTTTTGAGAATCAGTTCCTAACATCCTATGAAACTCACTGTCCATGCCTAATACCAATAAAGATTCAGTTTTATGTGTGCACAAGGCATCAGCCTGTAATTTTCTGCTGGGTGCCTGGGAGCATGTGTGCCATTCCAGAAGCACACAGGACTTCTGCTGAACTGTCAAGGTTTGAGTTCAGCATGCTTTAAGTTGTGCCATGAGAGCAGGGAAATGACACTGGTTCCTAGAGAACAGGGACTGGCCTTGAGGGCAGAAGCCACTAAAAGCTGCTACAGAAGTGCTGCCACAAGAAAAAAAGGCCTTCCAGATGCTAGACAACATCAAAAGAAAGTTGGGCTGACATGCATAGGCCCATAACTTAATGGGATTTAAAGACTGAAGTAGAATGAAATTGATTTAATGTGAGAAGTCCTAAACCCCGCTGAAATCACTGCCTTTTGTTATCGATGTGAGCATGTATTACACCCAAAATATTGTTTATGAGCAAAGTAGAAATACACGTGTGTATACACAAAGTCTATAATGTACTGCTACCATAGTAACACTACTGTAGTAGAAATCTTCAAAATCTAGTAAATATTAGTCCACATTCTGAATAGTAGAGAAAAAAACCAATAATAATACAGCTAGAATTTTTATACACACTCAAGTTGCCAGCAACTGGAGTAATTTTCTGGCAGGAATGTAATGTTCATTCTGATCGTTTCTTTGCTTTTCTGATATTTTACTTTTACTTTTCTTTAATCTTCCTAGATTTATCTTTATTTGTTTACTGCCACACTTTTAAGCCTTTTTTCTTTCTAGTTTGATCTGTTCTCTATGTTACAGCCGAATGGGCTATATGTGATGCTTTTTATACATGCTAGATACTATTTATTTTTTTCTCTCTGTGACATTTGAAACTAGTTTTGTACAATTCTACTTTTTTTTTTTTTTTTTTAACAGAATATAAGTGATATATTTATAGCTATGGGATTTCCATTACCAAGCATGTCTCCCCATGTCTGTGCCACATCCTGTGGCTTCACTACTCAATAACCCTGCTGTTGTTTCAGACATGTATTTCTCTACATTACATCATTATGTGAGAGTCATAAATATCTCATTTTAATTACAAAAATTGCTGCTTGCTGCTGCCTATGTAAAACTGTGGTTGGGACACACAAAGATAGTAAAACCAAAATAAATTAGATGTAAACATCATGTCAATTACAGAAATCATTGTCACGGCTAAAACAAGTGTGACAAAGCTGCGACATGTAAAGAAAAGTTTGAACTGAGCACAGCTCTCAAGCCTCAGTCCTGAGACCTTGGAAATTCATTACAAAGCTTGTGGCCTGTTACTGGTAATGGCAGTATCCTTTTACAGGGCTGCATGGTTTCATGGGGCTGAGATACAACCTACCTTGTGGAAATCATGGTCTTGTGGTCTCACATGGCAGAGTGAGATTTGTTTGCATGCAACTTTAGTAGTCACTGACATTTGATATGGTTTTTTATTTCATGGTTTAATTAGCTATAGAAACTACTGCACAGAAAAGAGGTTTTGTGTGCAAATTAAATTTCTCTTTGAGAACTGTAACAGGTCTGCAGGATTCAACAGACAGCAGACTTTGTGCAGCGTTAGTGCAGAGGGGAGAAAGAAATGGGCAGGTGTCTTTCAATGCTGTACCTTGCACATGACCAGTGAGAGAGCCTAAACTCTGCAGTGGCAAGCCCTGATGATAAAGCATTTCTCCTAAATCTGCAGCACCATACAGTTAGCAGTGGTTATCACTGCATTATCACATCAGGTAGAAAGATGGAGGAGTCAATCTCAGTCCAAAATCAGCCAAATTAATTTACTCTGTCAGTGCTCAGACCATTTCTTGATCAAATCAACAGGAAGACTTTTATTAGCTTCAGGTGACTTGGGACAGTTCCCACATTGACAATTCTAGAGATTTGGTAGCAATAATTACAATATTTACATTTTGCATTAGTACGAAGAAAAATGATGAACAGTCATTACTTTTCCACAGTTGTAAAACTAAATCACAGAGTAAGTAGATCTTAAAGGATTTTTGGTAGTAAGTGGTGTGTAGAACAAGCCTAAAAATATTTTTTAACCTTGAAAATAAAAATCTGCTGAAAAAGACTTATAAGGCCACAAGATCCTAAGGTACTGGCCTAGAATTAGGAAGAAGTATTTTTATTTTAGTAAAAATAAAGAGATAATAAAGGACCAGACCACCACCTGCTTTATGTCTTTATTGCTCAGTTAATGCTATGAAAGCAGCATGGTTCAAGACATGCTCTAAAAGTATAAGTTTCAAAGAAACCTTATGTACAAATATTTTATATTATTCCTTAATTACTTCTATTCCTTTTTAAGTAGTCTGAAAACTCGTTTCTATCATAGTAAATTTTCAAATAATTTTTTTATTTTATATTTTCATCTTGAATAACTAATTTTTTTCCAGTGGATCAGAATTCCTATGCAACTGTAAATCATAATTAAAATATGTTTCAATGTAATGTTTCAATGTTCAAAAATATGTAAACAAAATCAGTCCAACTGGGTGTTCCTATTCTTTTCTAACTCCTTCAGATGTACAGCAAATTAATCTTTGATTGTCTTTCATTGCTTCATTGGCATTGAGATGATCTTTATTATTTTCTGTGTTGTTTCCTAGTATGCATTCTATTCCTTGCTGGATGGAAGTTTGGAGACGTGAGTAGAAATACAAACCTCATTCCTGCTGTCTGACTAACACTGACATGAATGATGAAAGTAGCTTATGGAATTAATATTGCTGAAATACAAATACATCCAAGCAGAACTACACCTATACAGAAGATTGTGCCATCTTTACATTGGTTTCTACCAGAAAAATTATGTGAAGGAAACCCTGGAGTATAAAACTTTCCCTGTTGAAGTGGGAGCAGAAAGTAACTGGAATTTCTGATCTGCTGGGTGTCGTGGTTCCAGCCAGGGCAGGGTTAATTTTTGCAGTAACCAAGATGACCTTGGCCAGGCCCTGGAAGGTTACTATATAGTACCTGAGGTCATTGCCAAGGGCAGAAAGAAGGGACTCTCCTCCAGGGAAAATGGAATCCTTCCCCTCGAGTAAGTGCAGTGGGGGGAGTGGTTGGGTAATCACATCTGAATTGTTTGCTTATCTTGTATCTTATCTTGAATTGATATTGGAGCCGTTACTGTTCAATTTCTTATCTCATTGCTGTTTCCAGTAAATTGTGCTTATATCAGCCCGTGATCTTTAGCTTTTATGCCTCCAACTGTCTTCTCCAGCCACCTGCTGGGTGAGGATGAGAGAAAGAAAGAGGGAAAGAAAGCAGTGCATTGTTTCAGTGGGAACGCTGTGTTGGAGAATACCATTCCTAAACCATAACACAGGGGTATGTGGTTGCAGTGCATCCCTCCAATGTTGCCTAGAAATCTTTGAACTACAGAGATATTTGAGGCTCCTTGGCTGCTGTAGTTCTGTCAGAGAAGTATTTTGAACCTTACCAAGGAAAGGGTTGAGGTACTTTCAGACAACAACCTGAGTATTTTTTTTTTCGATTAAAGTTATTTCTGCAATGACAGATGGGACCAAGTGGCAAGGATGATGGAAATAGGAAGCACTGGGCGACTGAAGACGCAGAAATGCTCAGCACAGCAGACATTCAATCTCTGAGATGTTACACACAGCAGCACAGCTTGAGTTTAAAGTACACAGAGCCTACTTCTGGCAGAAAAATCATGTTGGACAGAAAGCAAGGTCATTCTTCATTTTGAGGAATAATGGTAATATTAATTTTTGAAAGAGATGAAGGGAACTAGCTGTCCTGTCAGCAATGGTAGGAAACCAAAACCTTCTAAGTGAAGCTTCCTTCTCAGCATTTCTCATAAACTAAGTAAAGCACTGACTTTCGAGTACTCAAAAAATTAAAGAAAGAAAAATTAATTTGATCTTTCTGCACTTTGTTGCAGTAATTCAACCATTTGCTCTGAGAGCAGGACTGTTATACCTCTGTATACCAGCCTCCATTGTCTGTTTAGGGGAGATGTGAACCTGAGATGAGATTATGTGGTTACACTTTTATCCACATCTCTGAGTCTGACATGCCTCTTAAGCTCTGGTCTCTCAAATTTTACTCTGTTTTCAGAAGACATTTCCCACTCCTAGCCACTTACATTGGGAAAAAAAATCTACCTGAAATGCAAGAAAAAGTGTTTTAGAGCATTTTGAGACTTATTTTCCCGAACATTTCAAATTGGCTAAAAACCAGCCCAATCAAAGCCTGTCCTGCCAGGAAAAGTAGTCCAATCAATTCACTATGTTTTCCAGCTAGGCTTTAGGACTCAAAACAGTGATATGCCAAAAAAATTTTAAATCGTAGATTTCTCTTTTCACAGTCACTTGAAGCTGTGGCACACAACAATTCAAAAGTGCACTGCCCATTATATTTCAAAAAAAAAATTAAAAAAAGGCTCCAAAGTGCTGTGCCTCAAATGGAAATGATTTGGCCATTTCTAAAGCTTTGCTTTTAGTGTAAGGGATGGAACATGGGATTTGGATTGCTTCATATGCCACAACCTATTCTGTTTGATGGTAAGTCCTCCCTAAATTTCTCCTATTTTCTTTTCCAGAAGGGTAAGGCTGTAGAAGTTAAATCCAAGATTACTCCTACCAGTGCAAAAATCTTCAATACCGTTCTGCAGCCCTTTGTTTCTAAAAATAAGTTATGTTCCTGGAAAAGACGAGAAAGCTGCATTTTTAGGCAAACACTTTTAAATCTTACCCTTTGGGATGCAACTAAGTTCTGTCTAGAATAAGGAAGAACCATATTTTCTCCTGTATGTATGTGGTCTGTGGCACTTCTAGTGACTTTTACTACCTGTCTTTCTCAACTGATAGAGACTAGCTGGCCAGGGCTTTGATGTGAATCTGCCTCTCCCAGCATGGTTTCTAGAGAAAGTCTAAAGGCCTTTTACTAGAAAAAGCCAAATTATATTATATGAGCAGAACAGAACACTTTTCACATAGAAAAGCTCAAAGTAAGGAAGTAAAAAGGAAATTAAAGTTATTAAACTTCGTACCATGGAAAATACTGTTAACCATCTCCATCCCAAAACACAGTGCATGTCCTTGCCTCCAGGGAGTTGCACAGAAGCTCCCACATGGCAGCAAACTCCTACCTAGGGAATTTATTTCACCCCGTCATCCTTTCCAGTCCCTGAGACTGAGCTTACATAGACATATCAAACAACTCTTGGAAATATTCCTGACCCCTGTAAGTCACTGATTTGCACAGACAAACACTCAGATCAGTCACTGACTGTGCTTGGTGCCAAGGCCATCCTGGAAAACCCCGGGTGTACTTCCAGAGCGAGCATAACTGAAGACCATTCCCAAAACATGCAATGGACCCAGTGACCACATTTCAGAGGGTCAGAGGGTCTCACAGGGCAAGGGCTGCTTCATGCCAGCTGAATGCAGTGTCAGAGAATGGTATGGCAAACATCTACACAGGCTTAATCTCTCCAGAGACTCTGAAGTCTCTGCAGAACCTCTAAGCTTTAGCAGGAGCAGCATCCAGGGCAATCTCTATCTCCAGTCACAGTGGTTCCAGCACAGTTAGTATTTTTTTTTAATTGACCAGTCAAAGTAGTGGACAAAAATATGCAGTTGCTGTTTATTTATTTATATATAAAATCAAGGTGGATAATGAGTAGTGTGGGTCAATTCCTGTAACAGAGAATCTCTGTGATGCACACTTCACTTACCCAGACTAACACTGGGTGTTCATTATGCATAAATGAGCATTTTCTCTCAGGTTTGGTAGGTGTTTGTGAATAAGGAGAGATAGAAGAAACATTGCTGTATCAGATATGATTTGCTCACTGGGATCATCTCACCATAACCATGAAGAAGCCTAAGGCATTCATTGTGCTTAGATCTGCTGTTACCTCTATCTACAGCAATTGGAGAACTGAGACATCTGGTTTAAATAAATCTTTAGGTATTATGAAATATTTGTGTGAAACTTATTGATCTGTGGTATATAGAAGGTCAGACTAGATGATATAATGTTCTCATCTGTCTCTTCCTTCAGCAAAGCTGACATTTCCAATAATGTTTTGTTCAAAATATATTAGAAGCACTGATGAAATCCCCTTGTGATTTAACTTTTCAAGGAACTCTCCAGGGCAACCCACAGTTATATCTTATATGATTATCATAAATCATACATCTACTTCCAAAAAATATTCAGTTACATGGGAGCCACAAACAAACAAAAACACCAATATACCTCACTTCTCAAATTTTTCAGGTCTTTGGCATACTGAAACTGAGAAAGCAAGACAATTCTTTTTTAGGGCTCTGGAATCCCAAATAAGCAAAAAGAGATAGAAGCCCATAATAAAGAATTATTATGGATAATTCTTTATCCATAAAGAGATGGAATCTTAACATGACTTCATAGCATATGTATAGATGTTTTATATTAATTTGTTTCTTCCTTTTAGTTTTTTACTGAATCTGCTCTGATGTTCAATGAACATGAACAAGTTTTCATCAAAAAGGAACATTTAGAAAAAAATGAAACCTTCTTTTAACAAAAGATTTTAAAATGGGAAATTGTGCTGCAACTATAGCAGAGTATGGGTTTACACTGCACTTTGAAGAAGAGGAATTATGTAGGCATAAGGAGAAAACAAGATGAAAAGCTGACAGAACTGACTAGAAAGAAATCTCTTTCAAAGGCGATGTATCCATTCTTCAGGGCAATGGATATTAATCCTATTTTGAAGTGGTCTCACTTCTTTCTTTTGCCTGTACTCTTGTTTAGGTTAATGGTTCTCTATTGCTGGAACAAAGTATGGCCTGTTTTCTTGCATTTAGTCCAGGTTTTCAACCAAACAATAAAAGAAAAAGAGAAGACTGTACATTATGTTGTAGAGAATAGGAAAGAATCTTCCTGAGGTAGAATTTAACCTTGAAAAGGAAATAAACCAGAAAGTCAGGACTGAAATGAAAAAAAAAAGAGGGAAGTAAAAAGTCAGAAAGGGATCAAAGGAAAGAAAATATAGACAAAGCATATGTAGAGAAAACAGTTTTTTAACTGTGAAATATTTATATTTCTGCAAAAGAATTGATGCAGCTACAATAAAGAGAAAGACAAAAATTTCATTAGTGACATGAAAGAATTTTTCATGTCTTTGGCATACTGAAACTGCAGAATTTGAAACAATTAATAGATTTTCTTCACCTACATCAAATCTTGAAACCTTGAAAATGGCTGAAAAACATATGAAGATGTTTGTTTGGACAGGTTTGCAAACAGTGCCTGAGAAGTCATATGAATTCAGAGTGGGGGACTGTGTTGTGTGTGAGGACATGTTTTACAGGAGGCATTTTTTACAACTCTGGGAAAAGAATGATTGAGAAAAAAATCAGTAAGCTTTAAAGCCCCTGGTAAAGAGGATCCTGTGTTTTGGAGAGAAGCCATAACAAACCAGAACAAATGTGGGAGCTGTACAAGAGCAGCTATCTGTAGCATCTTCTCTGCTGTTTCTTCTTACAACGTGTCTGGAGAGGGATTAGCAATGGTGAGGACTGGGATACATGGCTTTGGTGCCCCAAATGCTCATATCTCCTGACCAATGGTGGTAGGAAAGGAGGAACTGTGGCATGAGGAAGGTTCTCAGGTCTGCTCTAGGAAGGCTGCAGACAATTTAGCAGTGAATGCTTTTTGTGTTCTGCCTGACAACAGCGCAGGAGCACTAAGGTGAAAGAAGCCTCTTTGAACAGAAACACTAAGCTTTTGGGGAAAATAAAATAATGGGTGAGATGAAGTAGGCGACAGGAAGAGCAGCCTGAATCATAAAGTATTTACAGACTTATATGAGCACAGTTATCCATACACCCACTGAAGGTGGCTTGGTAAAACTCCTACTACTCTTCACTGCTTTTATATCCACCAGTGATCAAATCTTCCCTGACTTTAAGTGTCTTTCCTTTACTGAATTCTAGGGAGTTTCTTTTGTTATGAATCTCTCATTGGGAACTCTGTGAGCTACTTAATGTTTGACACTTCAGAATGGAAAAAAAAACCCAAGAATATAAGATTTTATTGCAACACAGAAGAGAAGACGTAACTTTTGTACCATCCAAATATAAGGAATAATTTCAGACTTTGTGGAATAAGGTGCAGAGAAAAACCATGAAGTAGGGGATAGAATAAAAGAAGAAAGGGTGTGAACACAATCTAGAATTAATCTAGTTTTATACAGGGGACATGACCATACCAGTTACTTGAAAAAACTAGTTGTAGAGTTATATCTAGTTTATAGATTTGTATCTGTTTAATACCCATAAAATTAGAATACCTAACTAGGATCAAAAAGGCTTAAGGTTAAAAACCTGTTTGACTCATGGTTTATAACTGAAACTTGATATCTGAAACCCAGGACTACAAATAATTTGTAAGTTACAGCAGCTACAAGACCTAATCAAGTCTAAGCAGAAAGAAATTTATGTATTAGCTAGTTATGATGTGTGAAGTGCCTCTATTCTTAAAATTAGTGAAATTATGCCTATCTCACAGAAGAGTTGGCACTGTATGTTTTCTCCTGAGGATGCTTGTCAAATACCAGCACTGCTGCTAAAACAGAAAGTTCTGGCTACTCCTGGTAATATCCCCTAGAGGCAAATAACAGTGGCTTAAAGTAACACTGATAAGAAAAGTGAAATAACTTTCTTAGTGAGTAGCATACTCAGAAACATTCAACATTTTTTTTTCTTTGCTACTGCTACTGGTTTCTTAAAATGTGTATGTCTGCATGTACATTGTTCCATAATGAGAAATGTTCTGCCTATATTTCCATGCCTACTTAAATTTAACAACATACACTGTCATTCCTCTGAAATTATAAAGATGAACTGATTTTGAGCTGACCACAGAGATTCCTCACAAATGGCTTTTCAGCACTCTGTGCATAAAAAGACCTTGATTTTGCACAGCTCAGTGGGGTTATTTGTACTTAAACTGAAATATGCTACTGAATCAGAATATCAGAATAATGTAGGAAGCTAAAAAAATGCACAGACCTGTGGAAGATCAAGCATAATTTCTGATATTTCATTGAGTTTTGTAATCAAGAAAGATAGTTTTTATTCCATCATGTCTATAGAAGTATCAGTCAGAGTTTTTCCTGCAGTGTATTGACTAAAATAAAAATAAAAAAACCCCAGTGAAACAAAATTTAGCAACTGCATATCATCTGATTGAGTTTTACCACTTGAATTCTGATTCCCAAGGCTAAAATAGTAGACTAGGAAATAGCCTAAGTAGTGAACAACTGTATCTTCTGAATCATTCTGATTTGCCAGAACGAGGGACTTTTCCAAAGTCCTTTACATAATTTTGCTTTAAATTCCATACACCTTCAACTTACTTGAAGCAAAAAACATGAGGAAATAATACATGACTCCTTTGATGTAGAAGCTCATTAATCATGTAAAAGAAAAGTTGTTACCTGGATTTTTCAATGGTATTTAAAATACTGAAATGTTGATACTTAAAGTATCAACTACATGTTAATACCTAAAGTATCAACTACAGTAAGTAGTCCTAAAAAAAAAAATCTAATTATAAGAAATATTGATGCTACCATTTTTCTTACATGAATAGATATAGGAAACATTCACCAAGTCTTTTGAAAAACAAAAGGGGCAATAGTGAAACCATAAGAGCCATTGTGGTTTATTTATAAAATTCCATATGTGGAATTTTAAACTTTTATTTTGTGGCAAATTTATTTAGAAATCAGTGGTAGTGAACTTAGTGTTATTCCATCTCCATTGGTTTGATTTTCCTGTCAACTTTATGATTAATGAAGTGAATTGTTATTATGTAATTAATTTTGATAACTCAAAGCTGTCAATCAAGACAAAGCAGTGTTACTTTTATTATTGACTATTTTCTCCTTACTTTATATAGCTCTCTTTCAGTTATGAATGTGTTTACCCTTCCTGTGAATTACATAAGCCAAAATAACCTGCCAAAATTTATTGATTTAGTCAATTATTGAATGTAGAGAATTAAAACCACATTCCAAGCTTGCTACATTCACTGAACGTCGTCATGAAAGGTGTCCTGTATGGCCTTTTGACAGTGTAACTCACAAGATTCTGGTGAAATTATGATAATCCAGATTGAAGCATGTAATTTATACTGGTCTTCAACACAGAAAACAAATGAAGACTCCAGGCTTTATTGCCCTGTCATTGTTAAAGAAAAAAATTAAATAACCAACAAGAATATCTTCACTATACTGAAATCATACCACTTCACTCTAACTCTCTCTAATAGTACACTTCAGTTACACTAACTAAAAGGACAGAGATAGTTCTGATGGTTAGGGCAGAATAACAGGATATCCTTCTGCTTTCTCCTTCTGACTCTCTCATGTTCTGATCCTGATTACATTGCTTAATATTTCTAGTACAGATTTTGAATATCAGAACAGGAAAGGAGAACTGTTAATGCACTCAATTTTCTTTGCTGGAGTTTGAGTGGGAGAAGTACAATGCATGTTGTCTACACATGACTTTATGGCTGTGCAAATTCAATACAAATATCCCAGTGCCTATCACAGTGCTATTCAGAAAGCACATATTAAATGTTTTTAGAGAAGGAAATGCATATGGAACCATGTCCGGCTATTGATTTTCTTTCTGATTGCTTGCTAGCAAATTATACAGATTTTTGTTTTCTAATTTAGTCGCTATTGTGATGACTCTAACTGTATTTTACTTTATTGTGACATTTTAGAATTTGGAATTGTCCATTTACAAAAAGAAGAAAAAAATGTAAGCAGAAAGATTATCTTTGGTACAAAGAATTTACAAGCTGAATCAAGGTGATGAAAAAGGCAAATAATGAATGTTTGGAAATACTGAGAAAACAGTGACTAGTTAACTAGGATGCTGCTAGGTAGATACGTGATTTATACGTATCTAAATATCTTGGACACTTCTTGCTCAAGTTTCGTAACAGGTGCTAGAAGAGAGAGTCTATGGATGTCAGTGGTTGTCTCCTGCTAGTTACAGATAAGCATTTCACTGCTAATGCTGTAATGAAATTAAGAAATACTTGCTGTTATTGTCCAGGTAATTTTGCTAATTCACATTGGACAAAATGTGTAAATGTGTCTTTGTTGGATTATTCATTATGGTGAGACATTCCAGGCATTATTCTTCCCACAAGGCCACCAGCCAGTGTGAAGTCACCATGGACTCTGCCACATCAATAATTTCTGCTTTTAGTAGTTTTCATAAAATTAGCTGGTTATTTCTGAGCGTAATATGAAAATTCTGGGGTTCTGAAGGATATCTTGATCCTAAAATGTTTTACAATTCCTTTCCTTTCAAATTTTCCTGCTATTCCAAATATGGTCTGTAAGATAAAACCAAAAATCCATCAAATGTTAATTTTAAAGAGAATCATGTCAGTTAGTTCTTTAGAAAGCAGTCCTTTTTTTGTTTTGCTACTCTTCCCTGGATATAATATTCTTTATCACTTTGTAGCATTTTACTAGACAAAACCAAGATCAGGCTTTTGCTCCCATGCTAAGATAGTCTTGGGGCTGAAGTGCAAATGCAAAACACAATGGTGCCCTTGAGTGTCTTCTGAAGATGTAAAGATTTTGATCATATTCCTATTTTGAGAACATTATTCCAATCTTATTTAAAGTGCAATGAAGATTCAAGATTTTGGTTGCTCTTGGAAAGATGTACAGTCTGGAACATTTCCTCAAGGGTCTTTCCAAGAATTCTGTTCACAAGAAATAATTTATGACTCTGGAGATAGTCTTCTATCTGTCTCTCTGAACAATTAAAGAAATCAGCATTACCAAGCATTTGCTTTTTACTGTTGGTTTTGTTTTCACAAAATATAGAATCATAGAATCATTAAAAGACCATTGAGTCCAACCATTTATCCAGCACTTCCAGGTCCACACCTAAACCACGTCTCTAAGTGCCACATCTACATGTTTACTGAACACTACCAGGGATGGTGATTCCACCATTTCCTGAGCCTGTTCTAATTCTTGACCTCCCTTTCAGTGAAGAAATTTTTCTTAAGATTTTCTTAATTGTCTTAAATCTCTCCTGGAAAAATTTGAGGCTGCTTCCTCTTGTCCTATCACTTCTTACATGGGAGAAGAGGCCGACCTCTGTGGAAGAATGGATTGTTAGAGATACAGCTGAAATAGCTACTGAAGAGGGGAAACAGCTTTGCCCTTGACAGGTCACAGCTATGTCCAATAAGGATGGGTGTTCTAAAAGAGTGGGTTAGCTGGTCAAGAGCTACTTGGAGTTTCCTGGCTGTGCTGTGAGGAAGAAGAGTCAGGCAGTCCTGCAAGGGAAAAAAAAGGGGCTAGGATGTGCTGGAAGGGGCAGAGAGGAGTTAGCCAGTCGTGCAGAGAGGAGTCAGTGTTTCATGGTGCTGCCTGTGGGAATTAACAGAGAGAAGGTGTGAAAGCTTTACTGTAGGATAATAAAGGACTGACACCACCATCTTTGGTGTCAGCCATTTGAGCCCACTGTCAATCAGGGCAAAGGTATGAGGTGTTGTTGTAGGATAACGAACTAACGGTGTCAATCAGTTTGTGTCCATCATCCAGTGGTGCCAAGCACTGATGCCAACAATTGGTGCCTTGTGTGAGGAGCAAGGGCTGATAGACCCTCACCTGGCTACAACCACCTTTCAGATAGCTTTAGAGAGTGGCAAGTTTTCCTCCTTTTCTCCAGACTAAACCACTATATCTTCCTCAGCTTCTCCATGTGGGACTTGTTCTCCAAAGTCTTCACTGGATCTATGGTCCTTTTCTGGACGTGCTCCAGCACCTTGATGTCCTTCTTGTCGTGAGGGACCCAAAACTGAGCACGCGATTCAACGTGCACCAGTGCCAGGTGGAGGAAAATGATCACTGCCCTGGTCCTGCTGGCCACACTATTTCTAATGCAGGCCAGGATGCCATTTACCTTATTGACCACCTGGGCACAACAACCTGCTGGTTCAGTCTGACATCCTTTTCTGCTGAGCAGCTTTCTAGCTGTTCTGCTCCAAGCCTGTAGCATTTTACATCTTCAGTTCTTTCAACCATGTTGTATTATGGCCCAAAAGGATGCTCTTTATGAGTCATTTTAGATGAGTGACCCTTGCAATGTCCAAAATGATGGAACCACAGACAGCGTAGAATGGCTGAAGTGGGAGGAATGTGGCACCAACCACAGCTGCCTGCAGCAAGTTGGTCACCTCTGTTGTATTCAATTTGGCTTATGGCTGTCTTGAGAAAAACCAGCTCTGCACACATAATCTCAGCCCAAAACTAAAATATTCATGGAGGAATAACTTGGCACCTCACCTTTCTCATATTCTTGAGCTATCCTCTGATGAAATATTTTGCCTCTTTTAATTAAACAATTGCTAAAATTAGTTTAACAACTGGCTTAAGACAATTTCTTTTTACAAGTCCTCTTTCTCATAGAGAAGTTTAGTTTTCCTATGAGAAATGGACACAGGAAAAGCTGAGTGTTCACTACAGAAAAAAGGTAAATTCATACACTTTATTAAATACACTCAGTTATTCTCAATCATATGCAAGTGTCTGTGCTGAAGATTGGCCTGAGAGAATCTGGACTTTTGATTCTGGGAATGAATTATTAGTGAAGATAATTGTTCTTTACCATGTGGTTGACTGTGTGAATGGATGAATTGAATTTCAAAGCCAGGTTTATTCTCTGTTCTGCTTGGTATGAATCCAATTTCAGTCAGAAAAGATAAGCAGTGAAGTCCTTTGGTGCCTTGTCACTCCAATGTCTGTTGCAGATGCAGTAATAGTCTGTTACTTGCTGAGGAAAACATAAGAGCTGTATTCAAGAGAAATGGTCTTTTTGTTTTATAGGGAACTGATACCTGGCAATATGTGAATGCCTTGAACAACATTAAACTGCCTCGTATACAAGAAGAAATATTAAAAGAAGAATAAAGTGCAGGAAATATTTGCAATTCTGAAATGAATGAATATGCAAAAGATATTTAAAAGATCATATTGTTCAGAAGTGAGAACCCTGTTCTTTCAGTTTTACTCTCTTGACAGCTGCAGGAGTCAAGGTTGACAACACAGAGATGCATTTTCAAAATGCATCTTACATGGTTCCACCTGGAGCATCCTCCTCTCAGTAACATCTGCTGCACTCCCAAATGGATCCTGATGAGCAGTGTGTGCATCCACCTAGGAGAGCATGAGGTACTGGTGACTAGCAGCATTTGTGCATACTCAAATACTGAAAATTACTTCACAAGATGGGTATATGACTATTTCTGTACTTGCTATGTCATGTTTCTAAATTAAAAAAAAACAAAACCAAACACAAAAACCTAAACAAAAAACCTCAAACCAAATAAACGAAAAAACCACAACCAATTAAAAAAAAACAAACAAAAAAAACAAAAAAAAACCCAAAAAACCAAAATAAAAACAACAATAACAACAAAAAACAAACAAAACAAAAAACCCACAAAACAAACAAAAAACAACACCAAAAAACCCCCCACAAAAAAAAAAAAAAAAACAAAACAAAACAAAACAAAAAAACAAAACAAAACAAAAAACACCCAAGCCCACAAGAACAGAATGAGACAGAAAATGGGAAAAAGATCTAGATTTTTTTTTAACAAAACCTTACTTAATTTTTATAGAGCAGCAGATTATGTACTGAAATGTGAAGAGTTGGGCTTTGAGACCAGAAGAAGAATATAATTCTTTTCTTTGTAGAAAGAATGATAAGAAAGGTGAATCTGTCTTTTCTCCCTGGGTGGAAGAAAAGAGAGAGAATTTCAGCAGATACTAATTACTACCTCAGGAAAACAAAGTGGAAACCCTTAGCTCCCTGAAGTCCCTCTTTGCTTACAGAAAAAAAGTGTGCCATGCTCATCTGAGACCTGTCCATTTCTCATCTGTACAATAATTGAGGCAGTAGAAAACAGCATTTTCTCCTCTTTTAGGGGAGTTTAGGCACAGAAAAGCCATGGTGGAATTAATCTCCCCCAGTTTTAACCAACTAATGAATATCTAGACTAAGCTGTTTTTAAAGGCCTCTTTTTTATTCTCCATGATGGATAGACAAGGGATGCCTTTCCCCAATACAGAAGTATCATTACCCATAGAGAATAACTATACAATGAATCTGATTTTCAGTGACTTGCCATCTTTTTATTTTGATTTTTTTTTTGCTGTTTTTCATGTAGGTTTTTTGATTTTTTCTTTGTTATTATACATATTCTAAAAGGTAAAAATGGTAGGATTGGAAAAATAGATACCAATGCAAAAAATCTACTAAAATAAAAAAAGAATATTAGTTTAATCAAGCAATCTCAATAATTTTAATTGTGTAGGACTCTCATTCAAATCAATGGAAATGTATGTTCCCTGGAAACATAACCCTGGAAAAATCTATGAGGTCTAATTATAGGCAGCTTAATTGCTTCTAGTAACAGCATTCTGAAAAAAAATTCACAGCTTTTCCTATGATTGCAGGAATTGATTCAAAAATTCCATTATAATTTGTTAAAACGGGAAAGCTTTCAGTATTTCTTGTATTAGGAGGCATTTATAATTATTGGCATATTTTGTTTCATGGACATTAAGTTTTCATAGCACTTTTCAGATATGTTCCTCTCTCTAAAAATAAATTATGGATTTTTCTAAGTGAATTATAACATGAAGTGTGTGTAATGTCTTATTTATCACCACATTTTTATGTACTATGCATTATGTACTATTCCCTGTAATGATTTTTTAAAGATTTTTAGAACTATTCTCCTGTGAAGAGTGCATAGTTTTCAAAACTATATTTTTCAGGACCACATGAAGTTTACCTGTTGCTTGTATGGACACAACTAATGATGGTATTTTCAGTAATAATGATGATAACGGTGCTGCTGCTGCTGATATGATATTATTAATAATAATCTGTGAGAAGGAAAACTTCCTGAAAACTTGTCAGTTTTAACTAGATAAATTATAGAGCTTAATAGATCATGTTACTTCATATAGAAATCTTGTTCTTCTTGTATATTGAGGCCATCAAATCACTAGGGTCATACACAATTTTTCTCAAACATTAATTGCTGAAGCTAAAGTGGACCAGAACTTTGACCATGTAAAGGTTTTTTGTTAGTCAACAAAAAATACTTTATTTTTGAAGTACAAATCAAGATATCTCATAAATGGTTAATACTGTTTTTTATGAAAAAACGCTGCTGTGGATTACTTAAAGGATTAAGTCCTCTCCTCTTTCTCCCTCCGCCCTCTTCCCTATAAAGGAAAAAATGTTTTGTCAGCAAGAAACAAATAGGCCGAAAGGGAGCGAGTAACACAGGAGAAACAAATATTCAGGCAGGATTTTGTTTTCTACGTTGCTGAACGATAGAAGTAATATTTAAGTTTGAAAATTTTACTTGATTCCTTCATTCTATTTAATTCTATATGCCATGCTAAATAGAATTTAAAATCTATTTATTTTTAAGAATCAAGACATATCTGTAAGAGTCCTGAATATATAGATAACTGTTAGTTATCTTAATATTTTCAGAAACATCTCTAAGATAGTTTTTGACTTTATAAGTAGTTTTGAGTCTACTAATTCTGTTTTAACAGGTTGTGGAAGAGCTCTGTTGTTAAGTAAATCAAATGAATTTGATCAAAAAGTCGTTTTTGTGAGATGCTCTGTAAATCAAACCAGTGATAGATGTCATTTGGCTTCGGTTACACTTGTGAGATTGTTGGCAAAATTCATACAAGATATGGAGACACTCACAGTCTTCATATGTTAGGTCCACATTCAGTTTAATGTTCCTTTTTAGAGTCAATAGAGAAAAAAAATCTTGAAAGCAACCCACATCATCTTAAGAGAGTTACTCAGAACTGACCAAAGGAGTTGTGCATTTAAAATACCTTCTCTCTGCCAACAATAAAGGCAACATGAAGTGAATAAATATCTGCATTGAAGATGTTGAAATTGGAATACAATTAATTGTACTATGCTTCAAATTGTGTTCTTGTAAAGGAAGGAGAGCAACCCAGCCCAAGCTGAAGAACTGCTAGGTTGTGGTAAGTGGGTAGAGAAAAAGGAGTACAAACGTTACTTACTGAGTTATGCTGTAAGTGCAATTATTAATAGTTTTCTGTTCAATTTGCTTTATTGATGTTCTGTACATATTTATCATCAAGAGTCTTTTTCATCAAGGCATTTTCCCCTACTGACTGTATGATCAGCTAATGGATGTTCATTACATTTGCAAAAGTCACCAAGCTCGGAGAGAGGCACTACCAAGACACAGACAGAATTCAAAGTCACCTTACCAAATTCAAAATTGGGCTGAAAAAACATAGGATATTCCAAAAGGACAAATGTGAAGTTCTACACTTAAGTAACAAAGCATACAACAACAACATGAACCAGGGAACAAGCTGGGAAGCTCCTCTTCATAATTAGAGGTCTTGGTGACACAAATTAGAAGCTCAAGAAGAATCTAAAAACGTGATCCTCTTTCACTACAAACACAGTCCTGTAACACTTAAAACCCCCTCTTATTTAGGGAAATAACCTCTCCACTTCATTGGGATGGTTTTATCTAGGGTAGCGTGCAGTCTGGAACTTTTCTGGGAAGCCGTTCCAGGAAGGGCATAGACTGACTGAAGACAGTGAGGGAGAGAGAAAAAGATCACAATCTGGAAAATACGGTCTGTGAAGGCAGACTGAATGGACTCAATGTTTAGGCACTTATTTATATAAATTCTCCTATCTCCCTTGAGTTCTTAGGACACCCGCTAAAGGCATAAAGACTGGTTTTGTGTGTTCCAGAGACACTTCCTCTTTTAATAACAGAATTCCTTCCTATGGAAGTTTCCTATTGAAACAACATTTACTTGTGCTTTTTCTGCAATTTGAAGATTATTTTTGAGTGAAATATCTAGCAATTAATATAAATGGAGGGTCAAGGTCTTGACAAATTCCATGTGATAGATAAATTGTGCTGCTGTTAACAAAATTTTGAGCTTACTCTTAAACCAAATAATTTTCTCCAGACCGCATTATTTTCTCTTTAGAGGTGAACAGAATGTCTCCCTATGGCCATCATGTTGCTGTGATTTGAAGACTGAAAAATGAAAACCTACATGCACTATAGCTGGAAGTCTTTGAAAATTGACAGAAAAATGATGAGGTGATGAAGCATGTAAGCATGTACCATTATTCACTCCATGGGTCCAGCTACCACCTCTATTCGCTTTTATGATGAAAAATATTTCAGTTTGCAAAATATCACATGGTCATAATCAGATGCCCTAAGTCACATTCCCTGCTGTTGGTGAACAGCTGGGTGCTAACAGAATAACAACGAGCAGTAGCAGTTGTTTCATTTTTACTCTACCTTATAAAATTTAAGTACTTCACAGAATTTAGAAACAGAGGTAGTCAATATGATTCTAATTTTGAAAATGCACCATAGAATATGGGATACCTTTTGGTGAAAATTATTGTAAAAATACTTTGTTGTTGTTTGTTTAGGGATTTTATTTTGTTGTGGTTTTGATTTGGTTTAATTTTGTTTGACTGGCTCTAGACTGTGGGGGATAGATAATGACATGGTTATTCATGTTTAAACAAGGCCTTTTTGTGTTAAATTATTTTATTTTTTCATGAGTTGCAAGATGTTTTTTAGAGTAATTTAAGGATTTTTCAAAAAGCCAAAGGGAATAATTGGACTACATAATTTAAGAAATATTTTATTAGAAATCAGAAGACAATGTTACATTATCCTGAGATCATTGTATTTACAGCTATTGAAATTATAATGTGCTTAAAATGAAAACCATTAAGATAACAGCAAATAGTTTCTTCCAAATGGAAATGGATACAGGGGATTTTGATTGGAAGACAAGCTGGACAGCAAACCACCTATTTTTCTCCCAATTTTCCAGGTTATATGAAGAAAGTAAAGTCCAGGACATTAAAGTTTTTGTCTCTGCAAATTCTCTTTGGAAATACAGCCCAATGAGGATATGGTAAAAATCTTTTTATGTCTGCCTCATTTTGCTGGAGAACCTTGAATGACTTTTAAGGGCTTTCCTCAGCCTGAAAAGTCCTTTTCCTCTATTCTCTTTGCTTTATAATTACTATCTCTCACATTCCTGTATGACAGGGCTCCAAACAATACTGCTGTCACTGGAGTGAGTAAGAAACTCTGAAGTCTGGTGGCAGCTTTCATTAAGTTCAGCTGTGTGTCACAGGTGCTGATGTGTGTCTTTTTGCAGCTAATCATCTTGAGTGGTAAGGTTCTAGTTTCTTCTCTGATAAATATGAAGAAGAAAGCCATAGCATCTCACCACGTTGAAGCCTTGCTAGACTGGTAGGCACAGCTGTTTCCCCAGAAAATCACATTTAGATGCCCAGCTGGATCTGGTTGGTGCTAGAAAAGGCATTTCTAGGCACAGTCTTTCTCACAGCCCAATAACTGCACAAACCAACACAGTCATGTTGGGCCACTCACACAGTGACCCTTAGGTCAGGAGCAGATCTCTGAAGACTTTCCTGGTAAGGAAGGAAATAAAGTAAAACACTGGCAGGACACATCCCTAGACAGCAGAGATGTTTCCTTCTGTTTTCACCCACTTCACCTATTGCATACTGAATATCTTTTGTCTTTTCACTCCTCTCTCATTCAAGAAATCCAGATCCTTGCTCGGTTTTTTATTTCCAGAAAAATAAAAAAAAAGACCACACCAACAAATTGCTCCAATTTTTATGCAACTTGCTTTCCACAGCACAGCAGTTACTTGGAAAGACAAATGGCATCACTCTGAATGTCCTCCCCTCCTTCCCCCAGCTTTATGTGGTGATGCCATATGGTGTGGGATATCCCTTTGGTCAGCTGTGGTCAGCTGTCCTGGCTGTGTCCTCTCCCAGCTTCTTGTGCACCCCCAGCCTGTTTGCTGGTTGAGGTGGGATGAGAAGCAGAAAAGGCCTTCAAGTTGTAAGTGCTGCTCGGCAATGATGAAAATATCCTTGTGTAATCAACACTGTTTTCAGCACACAAATTCAAAACACAGCCTCATACCAGCTACTATGAAGAAAATTAACTACATCCTAGCCACAACCACCCACAACAGACAAATGAAAGAATAATTATATTATCACCTGTCTTTAAACACATTTAAAATTTTTCTCCTAAAACACAAGACACTGAGACTATTTTATGAAAGTAAAGGAAGCCAAATTAACCTAATCACAAAACATTTAATGCTACAATATTCACAAATTTAGGCACATGATACCTGTTATTTTAAGGTACCCGTATTTTAATGTGTCACATCACCCTTAGAGTTGACACTCTAGGGAAAAAAAATCTAATATTCTAGTCTTTAAAAACCAAGATATTGAATGCTTAACATTCATTGGTTTTAAAGCAATCGATGGGTGTTAAAATTTTCATTGAAAGGGAGTTAGTCACTGCAGGATCTGTCTCTTACAGAAGGAGAAAAGTGGCAGTTAAGGGAGAAGAGGAATGTTCAATTTGAACATTTCATCAAGAAATACATACATAACTGTGCTTCATAAAATTCAGAGTAGATGCAGAATAACACTAATTTTCATGTCAGGTACAGTGGAAATCTCAGTGTGATTAATAAAAGAGTGATAGAAAAGGAGAATAAAATTGCTTGGCAGTTTCATATGTAGGAAAGAGATTATTTTTCATGTATTGTATTTTTAAAAATCTTTATTTTAAACGCCATAAAAAGGAAATTAAGAAAGCCTGATAATATAAGCAGTTGCCTCAACGAAAATAAGGTTTTTAAGAAAAAGCACCAAGTTTGAGTCATCTGAATTTTGAGCCTTTGAAAATTACGCTTTGCAGCAATTTTCACACCAATAATTTTAACAATTACATATTAGCATTTTGAAAGAATGGAAAGTATAAGTGAGACACGTACAATGTGGTGATTGAGATATCTGAAGGTGAGACAAGGCAGAGCTCATTCTAGGATTAACCTCAGCAGGCAGTAAACAGTGGTGTGGTTCTTGTAGACCAGGTAATATCAGTGTGCTCGAAGCTGTGGTGCCCCTGGACACGGTCTGCAGCAAACAGAGCAGGGCTCGTTCTTCCCCTGAGAGCCTTAGAGGATGAGACAAGTCTGCAAGTCCTCTTCAGGCAATGCATTGCCTTACAGGCCACTCTTCTTCCTTTGGATGGCACTGTCTCACCACCTTGTAGATGTTTTTGGAACTATGGACTGGCACACCTACCCAAAGACAATCCTTCAGTCCCCAGCAATACCCTTTTCTGCACTGAAATATTTTAGAATATTGTTGCAATATTTTCCCCAAGAATAATAAAGTTCATAATTCAGGTTCATTTCTACTAAATTTGTCACTCACTTCCTTTTTGAGAGTTATGATCCTTAGAGAAATCCACTAGTCTTGGCATTCCTGCCAGGTTGGAGAGCACTTGGAAAGGTCATCCCCTTGATGAGAAGGCAGGTCTTTGTATTAACTGTAATATTTTTTGAGTTTTTCCTGGTATAAGTGAACAACTTTGGGAGAAAAAAAAGCAAAAAAAGTTGAGGTTCTTTGAAAATGATTATTGAAAAGAATCAGGTTTTTTTTAAAGTAGAAAGATATAATTTACAAAAGAAAGTGTTAGGTTTGAAATGTGAAGGAGATCAGATGATAACTTTAATGATCTCTTGTGAAAATAACATTTGTGAATGCATTTCTTTTTCCTTGAGGACAAAGCATACTGATTCTAAATATCATTATAGTGTAATTCTTTTTCTGTACCTCTTATGTTTCTACACATCTGTTTTCTAGATTGTCAGCTTCTTTGTGGCATTCTCCTAGACCATCATGGTTCTTCCTGATATCCATATTAACTTGATTTTCTGGGGGCTATTTTTTTTTTTTTGCTTTTGATGTCAGTGCTCAGAAATGGGATGAGTCAACTATAATATGTTTAAACATTGCACGGAAAACATAAGACTGATGTTTTGGTATTTCATGAACCATCCAAGATATGTTTTCAAATAATGTCCTTTTCGTTATACTGCGTGTACCCTTGTGTTTGAATTCTCAAAACTGAAGACTACACACACATAAGTAAGGTACCTTCAAAGATTCCCCTCTGATTTTCTTTTCTCCATTAAATCAATTATTTAATGATCCCAAATCTTCTGTTCTTTGATGTTTTCTGCCTGAACTCTCTTATGAGTAACTATGGTGTTAACTCAAAAAAGAGGTTTGTTTTCTGAACTATTTCAAGCCAGTTTTGGTTTGTTGGTGTCTTCAACCATTACAGACGTTTTCTCTTAGCTTTCTGTACAGTTTTTTTTTCCAAGGGTAGTTTAGAGCATGTTCCCTCTCGGGTTTCACAATGGATTACACTGGATTTGGATCTGCCTCCTCCTGGAATGACTTATCCCAGAAAAGAACAGCTATAAATTCCAACAATACATTATCAAAAACTCAAGCAACAAAAGTCAGAGGCAGAATTTCCAGCAGCCTCCTCCAAGAGTCTCAGCCTTTGTTACGCTTCAGTCTTATGTTAGTGTATCAGTCTTGCTGCCATCAAGACTGTCAGTCCACAGAACAACCTTTCTGTTTATCCCTACTGATTTTATGGAACTTTTCAATTCTTCTCTAAATCCCATTTTTACCCAATTGGGTAAATAAGTGACAAAGAATTATTAACTCTAGCACATCCTAGATTTCCTTTAGATGCTTTTTCTGACACTCTTAGGTATTCAGCAAGCTTCTGCCAAACTCGTGTTGAGTGTTCACCTGTTTTCAGGACATTTTGGAGACAGTTGTTTTCTATAAGATGAGTAGGCCAGATTGTGTAATTTTCTCCAAATATCTCAAGATACAAAAGCTTTTGTGTGTCTGAAAGGGTTCTTCTAGACATTAATCATTGTTCTAATCAGACTGTCCAACACTTCCCAGCCGACAGACAGCTGTGGCAAATGGCAGCTAGTGCCTAGGCAAATCCCTCCAAACCATTTTAATAGAACAGAAGTAATTAACTCTATTAGCATGGTTGGATCTGGCTACACTTAGAACTAATCAACCTAATTGTCATGCTAAGGGAATTAAACTCTTTTGATGAAAAAAAAATGCATCTGGGTTGGTAATTTGCGGAAAAAACATAACCTGTTAGGTAAAAAATACATTAGGACAGAGTTGAATAAAGCTTGTAATAAACCCCAAAAGCATTTAAAACAAATAAAATTTTTCTGAGTTGTTTTAAATCCTAAAGCAAATTATCAAAAAATATTAAAATTATTCTACTAATGTCATTTAAACTACAAGAAAATACATTTATTTCCAATTTATGTATCCACAGCTCTTAATTTAAAAAAATTCAGAAAGTTTTCAGTATCAAATGAGCAACAATTGAAATTCCATCTAAAGCCAGTGCCCTGTGAATAGTCCCTGCAAATGAAACAATACCTGAGAGCTCAGTTCTGAGGTGTGTAGCATTCCCTCAAAGCCATCATTAGATTTTGGTACAGCCATATGAAGTGATGAAAGCTGAGCAGGCCCAGAAGATGGGAAAATTGATTTTTAAGTGAAGAACCACCTCCTGGGACTGTCCAGTGGATCATTAAGACATTTAGCACTGTGTTCTGTGCTATCACGCAGATCAAACTTTTACCCCAGCACATTCACATAGATCTTGGGAGGAAGTGTTTTCAGACTGTCTTACAGCCTACACAACCACCACTAATTAAAAAGGGAGGGACAGCAGACTCAAGCACAGTCTTGCTGATTGTTCAAGCTCTCTACACATTTTGGGACCAACTGCCACTGTCTTGATGCACAGGCCTGAGTCACAGCAAATAGCCTACACAAGTATCTGCTACCAAGACATAACCCAAACAGGCTCTTTCCATGCTCTTCCAACATCAGAATTTGTGCTCAGTGGTACCCAGATTCATCTACATGCCAAACATCAATGAAACTCATGTCCCAGGTTCATGTTAGAAACCATGACAAGCTCTTTACATTATCTCAGAAGCTCTACATTGACAAAACTGCCCTAAAAAAATGACAGTATGCTGGGCCTAGGTGGGTGATATGTAGAACACATGGGAGACTCAGTGTTGGTCAGTTTGTGCCTCTTGGCTCCAAGGCCAAAGAATGATCCCTGGCTCTGTTTTATTTAGTAAAATAGATGCAGCCATAATTATTTTGCTTCTTTTTCAGAAGTTTGCACATCTGATACTTTGTTGTGTTCAGAACCACTTTTAAAAACCTCGGTTTTTTACTCGTCTTCCATGGAAGAGTGAATGTAAAGAAAAGATACACACCTGATAATCTTGCTGCACTAAAATTACAAATTCTGGTAAAATATTTCACTTGACAGTTTTGTGTTTCCACACTTATTAAACTTTTTATTCAGAATTCCACTATCAGGTTTCTGGCAGTCCTGCCCCACCAATTCACCTGTCACTCATCATCTGAAAGCTTAAAGAATTTTCAGGAAGATTTCAGGAAAATGGATATCAGGGAACAAACAAAATGACAGCCATGGATAAGGATCACTGCAGAGGAATCCAGGAACACAAATCCAGGAATACAATGGTCACGTAGAAGAATAAAGTATTTTTTGTTACTAAACACCGAAAGGCATTAAATTTTTTGAAATGTTTTCTTTTTCATTATAAGCCACTAGAAAAGCAATTAAAAATATTTTTGATGTAACATTCTTTTCGTCTAAATTTTGTATCATTCTCCTTCATCTGCAAAATCAAAACTGTTGAAAAAGAAAGTGAAGGTGAGAGAAAAGATAAAAGAGATAAATGAAGAAAATCAGGCAAATACCCTAGGAATAAAATTTAAGGATTGCTGTAGGAATTTCATGCTTTTTCAAACCTCACATTTTAGACATGTCCTTTTATTTCCTTCTTCTGATGAATTCACAACCTCAGTTCAGACCACAGGCTGGAAAAAAAAAAAGTCTACTTGGTAATAGAGCAAAGATTTCAGAAATCCTATCTCTAAACCCAACTAAAGCACATATATCATAAAAGAGAAAGAAGAATTTACTTTGTTATCTCCTCACTAACTAACTGATTATAGCACTTTCATCCTTAAGTTCTCCATGTTGGAAGCACCACCAGTAATACATCAACATAGTAAGACTTCCCTGACTGTGAGGCAAGAAGGTAAAATGAGGCTGCTAGAAAAAAACATAAAGCTGAAGGAATAGCCATGGCATGCCATTAACTCCAGTCTTTGGGCTACGATATGCTTAATTACCCTGATGTCAGGAAACATTACTATTCTCCTTTCCCTTTGCATTTCAAATCATCTATGTCTGGTACACTTCATTATTTCCTTTAATTACAATTATAGTTTTTAAAAACCTTGTTTGCATACCTTCCTGTTTGCTGACTTTAATAGTTTGAGATTTCATAAATTGGAGAGAAAGAGAAAAAGCCTGTAGGTAATATATATGAATATATATGTCTAATGAAAGGGAAATAATTATGATCACTTAAATAGGACTTAGTAAGACATGATTTAGATGGAGCAAATGATACGAGAATGCACTATGTTCATTTTGAAGTAGCAGTCATCCAAACTCACCATGCCATAATAGGCACGTCACATAGAATAAATTAACAAACATCAAATACAGCTCTCCTCGTATCAAAACCATTGGCTGAATTAACATCAGGCTACCGCAGGAAGGACAAGAATCATCCAGCTGGCTCTTGAATTATACAAAGACACATTATCACCTCATTATGACTGTGAAGTAATAACTGAGAAGAGCTAATTTCAAGTGACAATACATAAATATTCAAATTTCATTTGTATGTCCCTAAAATAGTGATGAGTAAGAAGTAGGAGAGATTGGACTCTATTGAAAAATATTAAAAAGAAAAAAATTTAAATTTACCTCTTGAAATTGTCTTGAAGTGCATATCACATGTTCTGTAAAAACAAAAATATTTTCACCTCCACAGAGTAGTGTTTTAGCTAAAATTCTGTTAAGAGAGAACAGAGAGAAACTACTCATGAACATCTGCTCAAGCAAAACAATCTTTGTTCTAATATTCTTTAGGACTGAATTTATTCACACAATATGAATCATGATTTTTGATCAGAAGACTCTCTCTTATAAGAGAAAATGTCAGAAATGTTTGTTCAAGCCTCAGTTTACATTGGTATTTGTGTTTCTAGGCTTAATCTTTTCCAAATGTAGTGAAAGAGAGAGCAGAAATAACACAACATAAATTAAGTACTACACAGCTTAAATAACAAATTACTATGTACACATTTAAAAAGTGATCCTTGCAAGAGGCACTGCATGAATAAATGCCAAGCTAAGCTCTAGGGGGACAAACCATACCTTGAATCGAGATGACAAACAAATGTATCAGCAAAGCTTAATCACTAATTATTCGTGACTGAAAAACGTGATTTTGTTTGTCAAACTAACTGCTGTGACTCATTTGCTTGCTCTGAGTGGAACAACATGATCAAGGCATTGATGCTTAACTTAAGCCAGTATTTTCTGAAGTCATTGGGATTATGTCACCAAAGAATATGGGGAGTTGGTCCATGTGACACTTTGTTACAATTTTACCATAATTTCTAAATTTGTGCCCTCAGTTTGTGTAAATTGACTGAATCTTTAGAACTGTGTTGCAGCACAAGGCTGTATGTTGGTTTTTTCATAGAAATTCAAACTTATCAAGAAAAAAAGTGAAATCCATACAAAGACCACGGATTAAGCCATAGTCCAAAATGCAGAAATCTGGGCAGGTCTGTGTGCCTGTCCATTTGAAGGCAATCAAAAACCCTGGTGGATCACTCTCCTGGCATTGTCTTGAGTCAGAGATGTAGCTGAGCTCTGAATGTTCTGATATTCACCCAGGGCATATCACAATAGGATTCACTTTGAAGATAGTGAAGAAATCAAGCACAGACAAGGATCATTTTTTGTGAGGTCTGTCTGAAAAAATCTTCATATCCACTGGTGTAGCTCTGCAGACTATGGTGGTGTACCAGAGCTGGGCAGGTACAAGTGTATCATGACTTTTTCATACAGCAGAGTGTGTAGCACCAATGAGGGCAGCAGTGATGCAGCAATGCTGAGTGTTCATCCCTGGCTTAGGGATAAGTGCCTGCAGAGTGGGGTAAGTGCTGTCACAATTAGCTACACAGCCATCACAAGATGATTTCTGATGTCAGAAGATGTGGCCTTCCTATTTCTAATGGCAAAACACCAAGAGGGCATGACACGGAGAACTGCAGCCCCTTCAGGGACTAGCTTAAAATACACCCCTAACGTCCCAGCCTGCAGTGAGGTTTGAAGGCAGTGATACTTTCTGAAAAAGTTTTTATATGACTCTGGTTGGTGACATAGTGCTTAGACCAATTTCTGTGGGAAACTTGAACATTTTGTTTTGAATTGCCCTCTTTCTGGTGCACTTTTGGACATGAACAGTGGGTTTAACACAAATCTTACTCATAGTAAATGAAGTCGACCAGAAATAAAGTTACTGCATCTTTTAGTTTCTCTGGTATTCTGGAAACAGCCTAGCCTTTTATTCTCTTACTTATTTTTCAGTCATGTGAGAGAAATAGAGCAGTTTAAGCAAGTGCTGAGATGTTTTTACCTCAGCTCCTCAAGGGAGCTGGAGAGGCACTGAAACACACACAACAGTCTAGCTCTCATTTTGTTGAAACACTGAAGGCTAAGTCTCTCTGAAGTGGCCTGTCATTCCACTTGACTCATCAGATGACACTGTCAGTCTTTGGTGGAAACAGAGGGAGTTAAAACACAGTATGTGTTAGGAGCAAATGGGACAACTTCACAATTAACATGAAGCCTAGTAGAGTCTGTCATTGGTAAAATGCACATATAATGATTAAAAATGGAGAAAAGGTTTGATTCGAACTTCTGAATTGAAAATTAAAATTTGAGTTAATTTTTCATGTCAGGATTTTTTTCCTTCACCAAAGTACAATAAGAATAACTACTGAAACACAATAACCCACAAAAGCTCATCTGTCCATTGATTACACCTTTCTTATGAAGGGCAGATAGCTGCACTGATTTGCTTTGGGACAGCCACAGACTCAAAATATTCTACTGCAAATGATCTTAACATCTGTTTTTGTAATTTTTACCCCACAGTTCCAGCAGTCAGGAATGTGTAGAATTTCTTAATGGATATTTTCAAACCAATGAAAAGTTTTGTATGGAAATGTTTTCTAATTACGGGGGTTGCATAATGCAAGACTCCTCTTTCATACAAAATGGATACAGGGCCTTATATTTAATAATAATACAGAACATGAATGGGCTTGTTAATTAAATTTATTGTAAAGCTATTTACTTATATAAATCTGCTTAGTTTCAAAATGTGTAAATCCAAGCTCTGTTATTACATATTTATTGACTCACTTTATTTTTATCAATTTACTGGATTGAAAAATCTCCAAGGAATCCAATGGAAGAGATGAGAATTAAAAAACATTAAAACTCTTGTCATTTATAGCATTGTACTGAGTTGTTTTATAATGATAGAAGAACTGTAATTTTTCTCAGAATAAAAATTCATATATATTTATGATAACCTTTGTGAGAGCAGAACACTATTTTTTTTTCCTCTGAAAAGACCTCTTGAAAATTTCACATGTATCTTTGGTATCAAATTTCTCTTGACTTTTGGACTTTTCCCTCTATGTTGTGTCTTCCTGACCTTACCTACTCTGCCATTTGTAACTTCCAAATTTCCAATTTACAAAGGTGTGTCCCAACTGTGTAAAAGTAATGGAAGAATTTTCTAGGAAATGCTTGTATATTTCTCAAGATCATTCAAAGTCTATTTATGAATTGGATCAGCTTCACGTTTTGGAGGTGCCTTTGCATATAAAGGCACTTGCATTCATTCAAAATATTATGCGTGTATGGGAATCCCAGTATGCAAAACTGTCCAATTGAACAAAAACAATTCTGGAAGAAAATTGGAAATTTTCATTGGCTATTCTAAGACTTGTATCTACCTGCATATATATTTATATATACAACACTTTCCCCTTTAAAAATGAGGCTCCTTATTTCAGCTCATTTTTATTCCATATTAAATACAAATACTGACTGATTTAATGATATTTGGAGATGAGTGCATCAACAACTCGCAGCCCAGAAGGCCAAATGTACCCTGGGATGCATCAAAAGCAGTGTGGCCAGCAGGTTGAGGGAGGTGCTTTTCCCACTTTGCTCTCATGAGACCCAACTCGAAGTGCTTCATCCAACATAGCATAAGAGAGATGTTAGAACTGAGTCCAGAGGAGGATCACTAAGTTAATCAGAGGGCTGAAGCACCTCTCCCATGAAGACAGGCTGAGACAGTTGGAGTTGCTCAGCCTGGAAAAGAAAAGGTTCTGGGCAGACCTTATAGCAGCCTTCTAGTACCAAAAGAGAGCCTACAAGAAGGCTGGAGAGGGACTTTTTACAATAGAATGTACAGGGCAAGGGCAAATGGTTTCAAACTGAAAGAGAGCAGGTTTAGATTATATATTAGGAAGAGATAATTTGTGGTGACAGTGGTGAGGCACTGGAACAGGTTCCCCAGAGACACTGGGGATGCCCCATCCCCAGAAGTGTTCTAGGTTGGGTGGGGCTCTGAGAAACCTGGTCGAGTGGAAGGTGTCCTTGTCCGTTGTAACAGGGATGGAACTAGATGATCTTTAAGGTCCCAAACCTTAAGCCCAAACCATTCTATGATTCTAGATAAACATTGTGGTCATCTCCCAAAGAAACACACAAAGCAACTTCTCCCTTCCACTGCCCTGCAATATCTCCTCTTCAGTCTATTTTGCTTGGCTTTGACTGTGAAAGGATTTGCTAGCAGGAAAGAAGCACCAGTGTCCAATGCAATTTACACATCACTTTGGGTATATCTAACCTCCATTCCATCATCTGAAATATAGAGGTAACAGTTTCTACCAAGTTTGGTATATAATGTGTACTGCATTAATGCCTTAAAGTTACTTTGAGTTCCAAAGCTGGTAAATTATAAAATGAAAGTAAGTATAAATTTGTGACAGTAATTTTTTGCAATAGTGGTCCTTCAAATCCCATTAAAGCTCTCACCTAATGTTTTAAATAAAAGAAAAAATACATAAGTAGATGTATTTTTCCTCAGTTTGAATTTCCTCCCACACGTTCTTTCCTTTTAAAAGCACACTAGTCTGGTTTGTTAACTCTGTTATGTGGAAGACATGAGATGTTCTGCTTCTATCTATAGAAGAGTTAAATTTTTTGAGGGCAATTGTATTATAGTGCAGTTCTTTTACATAGATTTCATGACTCATGTTTGTAAAAGGAGGCAATATAAATCAAAATAACCTTTGAAATATTCACCTATAGTCCTACCCAATTTGGGTTTTTCTTTCCCATGTTTACATTTAAGGATGAGACCCACATTTGAGAGACAGTATTTTTTGGCTAAACTAATTCTCTTTCTTTGCAAAGTTTGTCTTGGAATTACCAACAAACTTCTAATGAATTAAAAATTTGGCTTATTATTCTGAGTTTTAGTAGCAACGAAAATTATATATACAATGACTTTCAAACACTGCATGCCCATAAATGAATTTTAAAGTCTTTAAAGGAATTTTAAAGGAAATGTTCCTGACATATGCCATTGTCAAGTAAACTGGTAAAGAACAACTGAACAGGTAAGGCAGATAAATTTCTGCAGCTGGCAGCATATGGATACTTAAGTATTGCTACATGATGTGGGAAATAAGCATCTGAAGGTGTGAGGGTATTTTTCTAAAAACAAAACAAACCAAAGCAAACAAACACAAAGCCACTAACAAAAGTAAGAAAAAAGCCCAACACAAGCAAAAACTCAACCAAAATAAAAAGAACCCTACAACATAACTGCTTAATGTCACCACATAAAAAAGAAAGTTAAAGTCAAGTCCTCCCCCAGGACACACCATGGGAACACTGATCCAGTAAGAATTTTTTCTTCTCCGACGAATGTGTAGCTCTGTTTCCAAAGGGTATTTATATGATTTTTATGGCTGTTCATGAGGACCCCAGTGTTGTTTCTTTGCACTACACACCAGGACGAGGTTCTTGGTGTACTGGTGTGAGCAGAGTTCTTGCCCTGGAGTCACAGTGCATGTATCCAGTGCCATGAGCACTCCCACATTCCTGAGTTCTCCATTTATCCAAAGGCAAAAAAGGTCCGAATTGGAAATGCTTTTGCTTTTGCATGTATAATTGCAACACAAAAAGTTTACAGCTACTAATAAAATCTGCTGTTGGTTAGAGGGCTTAGGTTTGGCAAAATGCAGACAAATTTCCAATGAGTCTGCACAAGCCATATAATTCTAGAGTGTCTTCAGACTAATTTCAATTCCTGCCCCAAAGAGTAGTCTTTTCAACTAGACCAAAACCAAAACCAAACCAAACAAACAAAACCCAAAAGCCCAACCCAACCAACCAATCAACCAAAATCCAAAAAACCACACACAAAAAAACCTCCAAAAACCATAAATGAACCACCAACCCCCAAAAACCAAAAAAAACCCCAAATCAAACCAAAATAAGAACAAAAAGCCTCAAACAGATGGAATTTTAAAATGGAGATTCACTTTTTCCATCTTCCTTCTGAAGAATATTGGTTCAAATTACTGTCATCAGTACTACTTTATGATAATTACTAATTCATGCTGAGACAGTCCTCTGGCATAGAATATTTCAGTACAAATGGTTCAATTTTAGAAAAGTCCTATCCCCCTGAAAGCAGGATCTTGCTCAAGTAATGAGTGAGAAATGAGACTACGCAGTGCTAGCTGCCCTGCCAATAATATGGTCAAGAGTAATATAACTAAAAGAAGTCTAAAAAGCAGATTTGCTTTACTAAGGTAAATTACATAAACTCACAATTCTGTTGCTGTGTTGCAGTGGTGCGTTGTAATGTTTCTGAAAACTTGTTGTAGCGGCTTCCTCCAACAAAAAGAGTTCAAGAAAGAATTTGGTTTGAAAGAGCTTTAAAATAGTTGCTCTTCTGAGGAAGATGTCAGAACCAGGAAGAACAGACCAACAAATTAGTCTACTGCTTTCATTTGAAGCAATTCCACATCTGCTCAGGTTTGTTGCCTGCTAGCAGACACTCAACACAACTCCTTCCAACCAGGCATTTTGTAGGAGCAGCTCTAATAGTACCATGATATTCATAAAGAAATACACGATTTTCACTACAAAAAGTAAGATTTGAAACTTAGATATCAAGAACATGAGACAAAAACTTTCTTCCAAAATGTAAAGGTTTTGACAGAATTTTTTTACTACTTTATTACACTTCCACATATTGAAATGCTAACAGAAGGCTAATGGCATGAGGGATGAAGACTGATGCTTGGATTTCCTGGTCTGCTTTGCTACCAGGCCTCTTGTGCCAACTCTGAACCCAATTGAGAAAAACAAACAAACAAACAAACAAACAAACAAACAAATTAGCAAAACAGTAGTGGAGCAGTAGTAAAGAATATAAAGAAAATAAAGACATAACCCTGGGATTTAATAAAAGACTCTTTTGCACTCTTCAGTGTACTATAGTGGAATGTGGTCAGTCTTTCAGCAGCTCATGACCAGAGAAGTGGAGGTTATTTGCTAAGTTGAACTATTCAGTGTGACACAGGGAAATGCAGTTATTAACTTTCCTCATCTCTCCCTGTGGCATACTCAGATCAGTCCCTTTCCCTCTGTCATTTTATACAACCATGTCCCAGTGGTGCTTGTCTTGGCTTTTGTAAAGCAGCAGCTGACTGAGAGGCCAAGACTCCTCATGTGTTTTTTTTTTTTTTCCTTCAGTGGCAGCCCTACATAATTTTGGCTGAAATCAGTGGAAATACTCCTGTTTACTTCAACAGGATCAGGGTTCATCCTGGTTAAAACATCAAAACTTATTTCAGAGCACAAAGGAGCTGAAGAGATAGTGGCAGATGGTGGGGAATGAGCCTGTCTAATCCCAGTTTGGTGCATTTATCAGGAATATTGCATAATGTATGGGTTTTAGCATAATTTAAAGAGGAATTCATATGAAATACATGAAGGAAACTTGCTATTGCTGTTATTTTTTATGCTAGTGGACATCTTGCTATCTATGAAACATCTGTGCATGATTTTTGCCCCAAAATGTTAACTTCTTTGTGAGGAAGTACATTTCATAAAACTTCTCAGTAGTGAATGCAAAATTAGGGCTGGGCTTCTTGTACTGTACAGCGAATTTCTTGAGTGCCTGGAGTTAGACAGCTATAAAAATGGAACAGGTATCAATCTCACAGGCTGAGGTCAGGCAGGACTTACATGCTTGTGAGTTGAGGGGACGGATCATCTTTCAGGATGTGTTGCCCTGTTTCTCTCTTCTATCCTATTTTAGTAGCCATCCTGGTCCTGGATGACAGGAAAAATAATCTATGAAGCTGTGGCTGTTCAACAGATAAGAAAGAAAGAGTTCAGCAGACTGTAAAAGGTTTTTCCTTTTTTGCCTAGGAAGAGTCCTTCCTTCCTGAGTCTGGCTGGAGAAGTCTCCTGCAGCACAAATCTCAGGTGTGGTGAGTGCTGTACACCTTAGAGATGTCCAATGGAGCTTCCCACAAAAAAGAAGATTATCCAAAGAATTTAAATGAGAGCAAGGTGTCTTCTGGAGCGCCCTCTGAGCTGGCAAAGGGCTCAGAGATCCCATTGGTGCAGAACACATGGTTTGCAGCTGACCAAAGCACAGGCACTTCCTGAGGCTGCTCACTGCTGGAGATGGGCATGCAAGAAAGAGCAGCGGTGTGGGTTTGGGGCTCTCACAACTCCTGAGACATTTTTGAGGATTTGGTTCAAGTCACTCTAATCTATTACAGCATCATGACATCTATGCTGCTTTTAAGAAGAGTTGAAGCTGATACAGGCCATGCCCTGTGTTTAAGTGTATGTGGGGGCCAAGGCCACTGGGGCATTTCAGAAAAGCCAAGGGGAGAACAGCATGTAGGAAGAGTGGAATCCTGGGACATGCTCTTTCCTCAGGTAATACAGTGTCTCAGGCACTCCTGAGACATTGTATTACCTGAGGACTCCTGAGTCCCGGCAGCTGGACTCCTACAGATAAGCTTACATTCATTTTAAAGATATTTTTGCAGAGTCCATGTGATCATCAAAACAGTCTTTAAAACTAATAGTTCCTAGGCTGTGTCTGAAGTATTGAGCATAGAATTAGCATACCCAGGCATTCAGCCAATATGAAAATACATGAAAATTTCCATTGTGCCATTTTCCAGCTGAAGATTAGCAAGATTAGCAGCAAAATTTGCACTTCTCACTGTTGTTTACTGATGCCTGTGACTGTTGGGCAATGCAGTAACACATCTGCTGAAGAAATGGAAACATTCAAGTGCTATCAACTTTGTGAGCAATGCCATATGGGTTATATTTACTCAACTGGCTTGTCATTACTGTTAAGCATTTTGCACAGAACATGATATAAAGGTCACTCAGACTAGCTGGTTTTTAAAGGTAATAAGGAAAACAACCTTGTGTTAATAAATCATAATAATTCTGTGTGTGCAATCAGATACTTTTTTTCTAGTTACAAATAATAGTATTTTGTAAGCACTAATAAAGGCACTGATACCACTCACTTCATGCAGAGGAAATGTAGAGATTTCCAGCACCATAATGCTCCTGAGGGCATTATGAGATGGAGACTATTTGTGCCTGCAATTGGTTACTCAGGCATAAGCCCAAAGGCAGTGACATTTCATTGGTCTGCATGCTAAACACAACAGTCATTATTCACACTTCTTCAAGGGAATAAACATAAAACTGGCTTCTGGAAAAAAAATGTCTTTGAGATGACTTCTGAATTCTATCAGTAGCTTGCGGTATAGACACTGCTCATCGTTCTGATAACTGGATTTGACAGGACTTTCTGAATTAGGGAAAAAGAGATAAACATGCAATTTAGCGAATGGTGGGCATTTAGTTAATAAACTTGGAAAAAAACCCTGACTAGTTTGTTTAAGATGTGCAGTGTCAGAATAAAAGCTCACAGGAAGTCTGAGAAACATTATGTCTAAAAGACAGAAATAAATCAGTTAAATGTATGCACATTGAAGCAAAATACATAATCAAAGTAATGCATTATTTAGTGATTTTTAAGACTACATTTCTGAAAGAATAAATTCAAGGAGTTATGGGGGGGGGTTTTGTTTCTTTTGCGGTTGGAAGGTCTTGCATTTGGAACACACAAACATTCTTTGTAACAACACGCAGAAAAAAATTACAGGTAAAAATTAATTTAACAACTCCCATCTCGATCATAAAAATTCAAAAGTAAAATCTACAACAAATTACACAGAAATTTATTAGAAATAGATGTATTTGGTGAGAATGCATTGTTCTGTGGGTTTGGTTTTTTTTTCCTGAAGAAAGAAAGAGAAGGATTTTATACTTGAAGAGAACAGTCCAAGACTTGCTTCATTTTTTCCCAGACACTCTGAAAGCATTTTGGCTTTATAAAGAAACACTTGTCATGTGAATCAATTGACCATGCAATGTGTCTTGTGCCTTTTGAATGCCCTGGCATATCTCAGCTGCTCTGCATCCTATAGCAGTCTCTAACTCTGTTACAGATTTCTCCCCTCCTCTCCAAGGAAGGATCTGTTGCCCAGGTCTGACACAGCAGCTTGGGTTGTAAAAGAACTGTAGAAAGGTAAGAGCTGTAATGAGGACAGCACCATTGAGATGGGAGCATCCATAGCTCAAGCAGACAGATGCACTCATCTACTGAGCACTGATAGGGAATAAACAAGGTGAAAAAAGGAAAGCCCAAAATTCTGTTTATTTACCTGAATATATTGGCAACGTTAATAAGAGAACCCATAAGGAAAGTCATCTCAGTCTATAAACTGTAATGGATTCTGTGATGACAAGAGCCAAATCTGCTGTTGTAAGATAAAAACATGAGCTTGGAAAATGCAGCAGGGGAACAGAGTTTGCAGTTCTCTAGAGTGTAAACATAAAGGTCTGGTTCATGACTCAAAACCCATGCACATTCTTCACAGCAGCTCATTTATTTATGAGAATAATGCACCATGCAATGAATCCAAAGAGGCTTTCCTAAATACCACTCATCACAGATTTCACCTGGATAAAGCCAGTGCCAAACATGGGATATTTTGTTGATTTTTTTAACCTGATAATTAGTTAACCTTAACAGCAGAAACTTTTAAGAAATTGTCCCCGATTTACACATAATAGCAGAAACAGTCAGGATTTTACATGAATTTATAAAATCAACCATAACATGTAGCCCACATATGTAACTAATATGAAGGACAAGTTTACAAAGCTTTGGAGTCATTCTGCAATCTTATGACATCAGTATGATTGGGACATATTGAGTGCAGTCATCCTTTGTCTTGAGATCTCAGCTGATTGGTGCAGACCCCGCAGAGCCCTCAGTGGACAGTCTTGAGAGAATTGGCTCCCCTGTGTGAGAATAACTTGAAGTTTGGCTACTTGGGGTTCACCCAAACTGAAAATTTACAAGAAAGATATTAGAGGTAAGAAAGAAAAATGGAAAATTATTAATATAGCAGCTTTTAGATAGCTAAACAGGTGCAATTATTTCTATAAAAGACCATAACTACAGATTAGAAGACATATTGTAAGCATATAATTATCATTCAGAATAGAACAGCTATTTTAAAATTAGGAATTTTACGTCAGATAGAGTTGTCAGGATTTCTAACACAATAAAACTGCTTTGAGAACTGTTTGCATCAGTAAAAAAATCACATTGAAAGAAAGCCCACATAAATAGGTTAAGAGCCCTAATAAGCCCAGATCCGTTAGAAATCACATTGCATTTTATTTATCCTATTTAAAATTCCAAGTGCTTTTGTATTCCATTAACTGCCAACATTGTTATAAATTTGCCTGAATGCTCTAGTCAGTAGACAAATTTTCTTAAGGTGGAAAAGACATGGTTTTTTTTCTACTGATATTCTCATTAATTGACAATAATAGTTTTTCAACCAAATTATTTGGAGTAATTTTCGGTATTTCTGTGTTTTCTTATCTGGGAAATCCTTTATGTGGTTGCCTTCCATGGTTTCCACTAGAGTTTTGTATTTGATGATAAGAAAAGCGTGCTCTGCCAAATGTATTTCATGTGGGTGTTACCATTTCTGTTGCTGAAGGATTTTTATTCTGTTGTACTCTAACTTAGTTGAGAATCCCTTCTGCCTTCACCACCCATAAGCGAGATAAGAGACCTAGATACCTGACTGAAATTAAAATATACAGGATCATTCTGGACAGAACAGCACTTCATTGACCAGTCCTATCTCCGTTTCTTGCGTATTCAGCTATTTGTGGATCTCCATGGTACCTCTTCATGTGCTTTGTTTCCAGGCATTTCAATAGAACTGTCCTTTCCTGTGTCCTGACTTCATTCTTGCTTCAAGTGCTGCTCCACTTTCAGCATGCATTTATGAGTTTGTAATTACCAACAGGATCCAAACCCCTCACTGCCCTTTCTATAAACTCTCATTTTGCCTTTAGCAAGCCAGAAGCCTCTTTCTTGTTCAAACTTAGTTTTTTCATAAAGGATAGCTGCCTTCTCTTTTCCTTCCTTTTCAGTTGCACAATAAATTTTGGATTAGTAATCTAATTAAATAAACAGGCAAAAATTCACATCAAATATTTTTGATTTTGATATCTCTTTAGAATTTCTTTTTTAAGTATCCACAGTTGTGGAAACCTAACAATTACAGGAAATTTGTATCCTCGCCCCCTTTCCCCTTTTTTTTTTCCTCCCTCCACTAAAGAAGGCAATCAGTTCTATAGGTTTTCTGGGGCACTTTGGTAGAGTGCTAGTGGAAGCAAATAGAGAGGAATGATGTTTGGAGCTTTCAGAGCAGGAGCACCTCTGTGGAAATTCTAACAAGACACAGGGATGAAAAAATTTCTTCACCAAAGATAATTGTGTAGCTAAATAGAGCAGCTGAAGTGGAGGAGTTACCACCAGCTCCATTCTCAGAAAACTTGGAGGAGCTGCTGTGTAATTGTTTCTGAGACCACACCATTGAAAACATATGACAAATTATGTTAAATAGCCATTACTGCTCACTCAGCATTGTGTATCAGATTAGTAAAAATACTTCATTTATGTGATCATTATGTCCCTCACTCAGAAATCTATCTGTACCTACTGTTAAAAAGAGAGACCTTAACAGCAGCCTCAGAACAGTTTCTGCATTTCAGAGCACCAGCAGAGAAGCACAGCTGAGTACCTCATCAAGATAAGTATGAGCATATTTCATGAAGCACAATTCAGTGGGTAGCCTGGTCACACAGTACTCAGGAAACTTGAGCACAAAACAAATAATAAGTTCAGATGCTGTCTATTTCAATGTTACTTAAGAAAATAAACAGAGCATTTCAGGAAAAAGCCAAGCTAACCAGAGAACATCTAATCAATTTCTTCCACAAATGCTGTGGCATCATATCAATTATATAAATGCTCATCTAGTGACATTTTAATCTGCCAAAATAAATCTATTTGATCAACCTTGAATAAATAACCCCATGGAGGTTTTGTGTTGGTTTGGTTTTTGTTTTTTTAATAGTTCCTTCCTGATCCTAAACTGTGTTATCAAAATGACTTTGAGTGCCTAATCAGACACATCAGTCAAGCACCTTCAAGCACTGTGCCACCCCAAGTATGGATACCCCTCACTCAACAGCCAGCTGCAGTCAATTGCAAGTCCTTCAAAAGAAAAGATGCATGTGTAGAGGAAGAGGAGAATTTACAAGTCAAATTATGGCCCTGACTCTTACAGCTGATCAGCTGAAGCCCTGAAGAATGAGATCTGATTATAATCACAGTCCTAATGTAAAGCTGAAGTGTTATGAGGGCATGCTAAGGGCAATGAAATCTATCCTGCTCTATTTGGGCTTAACAGATGAAAAAAGAAGCAGGATGACTCAGTCTCTATGCCTTTTTGGATGCAGGCAGAAGAATGCCTCCCTAAAGTGAGGTAAAAGAATAACTGAACAAAATGCAGCTTGCTTTATTTAAAGCACTGGTTTTAAAATACACATTTTTGGATGTGGAAAAAGAGATAGGGATTTAATGTTAATGACATGAACACTTTTTTTTGCTTTTTACCCTCTCCTTTAACTGGGAATGGGGACAGAGTAACTGAGGGGGTGGAAGGAAGAGGTATATTCAGAAAATTTCTATGTACCTGAGTTTGAAATACTTGATATTTAAAACCAGGCTTGTCCGTTCAGTTTCGGTTTTTATTGTTGCATTAACACTGCATATTTAGTACTTCTCTGTGACTCTCCTTCTGACTTACTCTGTTTTTACTTTTACTGAGATGCATCTCTCTCACTGGCACAGGAAAAAGGAAGATTTTCTTTGAGGTAATTATTAATTAGGCAAGTATTATTTATGTTAGCCCAGCAAACTAGAGACATTAGGTCTAGACCAGGAACAGAAATTGTTAGCATTAAATTGAGGCACAACATATAAATTAGCCCTGCTCCAGAAAGTTTGCAGTCCAGTCACAAGACAAGAAACAGGCAGCAGCAGATGAATAACTGAGGCAGTTATTGCTCATGCAGTTCAGTGTGCAGAGTGCACTGCTTATCTGTTGACAACAGTTTTTTAGGTATCCTGGCAGAAGGCATTTTTCATGCTTCAAGGCTATTTGCCATTGGAACTAATGAGTGTTCAGAAGAACATAATGGAGGACAGATTTAAACAGAATGCAGTGTTTTCCTTTTTTTTCTGCCCTTAAATGTATTTTTTTATAAAATAGTGTTCTTTTTTTACCCCTCTCCTCTAAACAATATTTGTGCCAGTATTTATAATAATGGGAGATTATGTAATTTTTGAAAACCCCAACCAGAGATATATATGTTCTTCCTACTATTCATCTCACCGATGACATTTATTTTTGTCAGCGTTTTGCCAGTCTGCTGTTCAGAATGTGCCATGTGGATTTTAGTGGCAGCTGAAAGCCATCTTTTGAAGTTATTTCTCCAGGAAAATGAACTATTAAACACACTGAGGCATAACAGCAGTCAATCCAAACATCAGTAGCCACCTACAGTGCTAAATTTATATCAAAACAATTAGGAACTGAGAAGAACCATTAGGAACCTAACAGCCTTTGCACTCTGCTATGTGTCTTCAGGTGAGGGGTAACTGAGGATAGTCACAAATTTGTAAATGTACAAGGCCAAAAGTTGTGTCTGAACAGCGTTGTCTTCCTTCAAGAAATGTCTTAGTGCAGCCTGGATATCCCAGCATGTTGTTAAAGGAGTGATCAATTCCTGTAAGCTGTCTGAATCCTTCACCATTCATGATTTGTTTGTTTAGGCTTCAAAAGCACACTTTATGGGAAACTCTCTCAAAAGGAGGTTTAAAATCATGAAATAAAGACAGAATTTGCTGCTAATCTGTTAGTAGCTTAGTTAAAAGAGTTTTCCTATTACTTGTAACTTCTTGAAAATAGTATAATTGTTCTGCAAAGCCCAGGTAGGGTCTGTCTACACAATAACTACAGTGTATTTTCAAAATCATGACACCCATTTTAAAACAAGTGTTCTGAGAAAAATCAATGTGATCATTTGGGTTCTATCAACCCATCCAGAGAAGTCCTATTTCCTGTGTTCATTTTTGAAACCAAACTGAGACAAATGATCCATCTAGTTTTTACTGCACAAATTACTAGCAGGTATTAGAGTTAGTCTGACTTTTCCTTCAGGTAATGGAGCCACTGATTTGGAGTTCAAAAGATACTTCTGCAGAAGTTCTAGATGTCCTGTACCAAAGCTTAACCCACCTAAAGCCATCATTTGGGTAGGAGCTATCAGTAACTCACCTTGGATAAATAATCCTATTTACAAAGCACCTTTTCACTGCTGTGCTCAGGAACATCAGGCAGTATATCTGTGGTCTTCTACAAAAGCCCTAGAATAATGAGGTTGCCATAAGAACTAGTGAATCACTGACAGAGAGAAGATGTTTCTCATTTGTGTTCCTGCTCCCAGTGCCAAGGAAACCTTACAGAGGAGTGGATATAAAAAGCTGTGCATTCATTTTCTCCAAAACATTGGATTTTTATTGAAAGTTTTCTTTTGAAAGTTTCACAATGATGTTGCAGATGTAGCTGTAGCTTTGGCCTGTCTATGCTGCTTTAGGGAAGGTGCAGAGTGGATTCTGCTGCCCTCTTTATCTGTATCCACTCCTCAGACTGAAGATTTTTGTAAGTCATTTGTCAGTTCCTTTACCGTCAGAAAAGAGGAGGTTTGTTATCTCAAGCTTTTAAAATCTTTATGCATACTCATTACATCATGGTCTTTGCCTGTCTTTGGTATGCTGCTTGAGGAAGTACAGTTGGTCTGGTACATTAATTTTTAGAAATATTTTCTTAAGAAACAGGACCATGAAGGTTAGTAGAGACTGATGTGTGCTCATGATGCTTCAGTCAAGAAATCTTTTTTAACAGATGCCTCACAGTTAAGTTTTCAAATTTACTAGGCCACTGTACTATCAAATAAGATTCTTGGCTGAGAAAAATTTACAAAGTCCTTTTCTTCTGTATTGTGTTTTTAAAACTGAAAGTTATCTGGAGCATAAAAAGATTCTTAATCCAAATAATGTATAAAATATAGCATCAATCTCAGTGCAGCACACTTGTTGAGAAGAGTTCCCTTCAGAACTGTGAAGTACAAAGAATGCGAGTTATTCTTTCCTGATTTAGTTTTCAGATCTTCAAATGCAGAGATTTGCTGCATTGTAACATTTATTTAGTAGAGATTGTTTCTACTTGGGGGAAGTAAGAATAAAATACATCCAGTAATAAAATAGATTCAGGTGATTTCACCAGTATTGTCAAATTTGAGCATAAATGGTATTTGGAGACTCAATAAAAAGAATGGTGCTTTGGTTCACTGGCTTTGCAGAAAGTATAATGTCATTAAACTGACCTTTTCACTGAATAACTGAGTAATGTATCAGATATGTTGTAACACATTAAAATATTGCATAAAATATCAATATTGAAAAAGAATTAAGATTGTGAAATGTAAGATGTCAAATGACAAATGTCTGTGAAATGTTGAGTTTAAGCCTTTGTGCACATCTCAGATAAGCAGTTCAGTATCAACAGGCTGATAAGCTGACTTCCCACAGGCATGTGGCAGAGCACACCTGCAGATGAGCTGCCTCATCTCTGGGAAAGATGTTCCTTGTGATATCCTCACCTAACGATAGCAGAGAATTATTTAGAAAATGAAACAATTTTTCTAGGAAGATGAAGTTTCATCTCAGGATGAAATACTTCAATTCCACCCTAGACTGTATAGCCTGTATAGCTCTACAAGTATTGCACATTTGCAGATTTTGGGACCAGAATAGATTTTAGCGATTCCTCATAAGTCCCTGTCTGTGATCCTCTTAGAATTTGCTATTTTATACTTAGATGTTTACAGTGGAATGGTTTTACAGTTTGAAAAATATCGATGGGGAGAAAAAGACAATAAGAACAAGAGAATTGAATTGCTGCAGTAAATAAAAGGCATAAGAACACAAGCTGATGACAGGATAAAGCAAAAAAATGAAAGGCATTTTTGTCACTCAAAGTCTGAAGTCCTAAATATGCAAACTTGAGCATGGTGGAGCCTAATTTATAATTCTGAAAGTTCATTTTATTAAATATAATAATTTCAGATGTTATTGCTTCAGAGTCAATATGATGAGAAAGTAATGTGTCAGTTTTCTAAGATATAATCAAATAATTTTAAAAAAGACATGCAACCATTTCAATCTTGCCTCCTAATATCTTTGAAGCTATAAAAATGCACTACTCTTTTCAAACAGAGAAGAAGAAAAAAAGAAAACCCCTCAGTTATTCATTTAAATACTGATTTCTTATTACTTTTTGAGGTTTTTTTCATGTGTCAGAAAGCATTCAACCCATCAATAAAATCTGTTAATGTGGTGCAAAACAGTTCTTGGGTTCTTAATCTGAGAGAAAGATGAGAAAAAGTACCTTTTTGAAAAAATCCTTTAAAGAATAGATCTAGATCAGGATATAATCTTTCTACCATTGAATATGTTTCTGCATTTCCAGGAAAGCTGGCAAGCATGAGGGTTCAAAATTTGTCTAAACACTTCACTCCAAGTGTGATTGTCTTGTTAGTCATGTTACAAAATGTGAAAATTACAAAAATTGTATTAGAAAGTTACAAAAATTTTGTCTCCAGATCTCAAGTACAGAATTAAATTCAATCTAACCACACAATCACAGTTCCTTTTTAGTTGTCAGCACAAAGTTGCTGCCAGTAAAATAATAGTCATCAGCATCACCTCATGAAGCCTTCAGAGATGACCTTCTAGTAAATATTTTTCATCTTAGAAAGTATTCTGACAGTATAGCCTCTTGTATCAGACATTCAAAATTATCACTGCTGCTATTCAGATTGTGAAATTAACATACCACAGGAATACTATCCATTACTCAGAGATGGTGATTTCCATGGTGCTTAGAAATGAATTCAGTTACTTCTCTTTGTACTACTGTAGATTTTACATGTTGGTGCACGTGGACATCTCACTGCCCATCAAACTTCTTTTGCATCAGTCTTGAATGTGAAGCCCACAGTTCTGTCTTTCTTGGAATGTGAAGAGCCCTACAAAATCCTGGGATTTTTGTGGGTTCCCTTTTTTTGTTGTCGGTTGTTTGAGCATTTTTTTGGTTTTTTGTGTGTGTTTTTGTTTGTTTCGTTTGTTTGCTTTTTGTTCGTGTTTTTTTTTTGTTTTGTTTTGTTTTCTTTTGCTTTGTTTTGTTTGTTTGGTGATTTTTTAAAATTTTAATATAGATAGCAGACTTTCTCTTCTGACAAATAATTGATGTTTAAGTGATAACAGAGTGCCTGAGGGTAGGAAAAGAATCATTTAGCAAAATATAGCTGTGGCAGCACACCATTTGTCACCATCTAGTCACATGAGGCATTTAATTTTGAGCAACTTCAACAGTATAATATGTCAAGACACTTGTGAGGCAAAATTATGTTCTTCTATGATCTTCCTGCTACCATTCAGGTGACTACAGTTACAAACTCCACACAAATTCTGCTTTAGAGTGATTCCATGTTAAACTGTAGCCCCTAATCCTTAAACAGAGAGACCCCTTAAACATCTTAAATACTGTTGTACTTCCTTGAAAAACTATTGCACTTTCTTGACAATGGGTTGAGATTGTAGTTGAAATGTCTTTTTCACTTCAGAATATGCTACATCCAATAAAATAAGGCATTTTCAGTTTCTTATAGCCAAGTTGTGCTCAAATATCAAATGCATAGACAAGCAATCATTCTTTATTACATACACATATGTACAAAACCAATTTTAAAATTACATTCACTCCTTGATACTCTGTCTTTAAATGTGTCTCAAACTTCAAAACAAAACAGAAAGGCAGCCATTAGAAGTGTAGACTCTTAATCTACAAGATATTCAAAAGCACATATATCTGCCATCCATCCAGGAAAACATTTATGGATGAACCCTCCAACTTGAAATTAGCCCATCTTATCCAGATGAGGGTATGCATTATCATTACAGCATGTATCATCATATGTTGTTTACCACTTACAAAAGATTCTTGTAAATAAATCACTATTAGATAAAACAAAATACAAATGCAAGACAGTTTATAATAAATTAAAGCCAACGATGAATTTTGGCACCTATATGAGAGGAGAAAAGGGAAGACAGTGGGACACTGTGCAGATTCACAACAGCGTACAGATTCTAAAAACAAATTTACAGCTTTGGTGTCAGATCTGGTCCCAGGTTCTTTAATATAGAAATTTAAGTCTGCAATTATTCTGCTCTGCAGTACAGCACAGTCAATAAAGATTAATACATGTAAACTTTACAGATTCATAAGCTCAGTAAAACCCTGCTAAAAAGTTGAAGATTTAGTACAGAAATTTGGCTTTCAGTGTTTTCCTTTTAATTTATGTTTACCTAATCTATCCTTGACTAGTGAAATATATGAAGGGTTGGCCTATTAAATAAAAAAGAACCTCTAATGGCTTGAAAATTTTTACCTTGTGGGTTTTTTCTTTTTTTTTTTTCAGTTAATGTCAATTTTTGTAATCTGAAAGATAAGCCTGTCAATCGTTTTAGTCAATTAGAAAAAAAAAGACAGAAGGAAAATAAGTATATGTATACACTGAGAAAATGCACTGCATCTTATTAAGGAAAAAAATTATTCAGTGGGAAGTTCATGTTAATCTTATATTTTTATTAAATGATTAGTTTTAGATTATTAAATCATTATCTTAGAATAGAATAATTCAAATAAATTTGATTGTGAAACCCAAATGTGAATTTTTTTCTGTTTACTTTTAATTTAAAAAAATGGAGGAAGAGTGGATTTTCTTTCCATCTAATATATCCATTAGAATTCCTTTCAGCAGATTTTATCAAATTACTTTTGAAAAATCTTGTAAACACAGGTAAGTGCAAAACTAATTAGGCTGATATGTGATGCAATGATCCTGCACCCATAGAGGAAGTACAGAACATCTGGATTTAAAAGGGTAAGATCACATGAGTAACTCTGGCCAGTTCAATTTCCATGATAAAGAAATACTTAGTATTGTTGTATGTAAATAAAAACAGAAAGTTGAAGCCACGTAAAAATCACATTATGACAGATTGAGAAAGGGTAATCAGGCTAGCTGAAAGAAAAGTCTTCAAATTTCAAAGTAGAAACAAAGTACCTGATTAAAAAACCTATTGATTTTCACAGATACAAAAGGAGATTTTGTCAGTATATTTAGCTGAGCTTTTGGAAGTCTAATGCTGATGGACGGCGTTTCACTAATTTCACTCTTATGAAACAAAGGTATACTTACTGGAAAGCTGATCAACTAAGTACATGGTACCTAAATTGCAAACATTTGGACTTATTTGAACTGCCCAGACTTCAGTGCAAGGAGTTCAGTTTTGCTCATTAGCCCCAAAGCTGAAATGGCAGCACACAATTTCATTTTAAAAGAGATTTTATCTGATGATGAGAAAAAGCACTGGTATGGAAAGAAACCACTTTGTGCAGTTGTTGAAATGAAGATTAAAAAGTCCACACATGAGTAGCTTAAAAAATCCTTGCTATTGAGAAAGGGGAATTTCATGTTCAGTTCTAGTATCAAATTAAATTTACTTTCATAAAGCTTATAAAAAGTTTTCCAGCCACTGCTGGCATCTCTACTGAAAGTGACATGTGCTACAAGCAATTAATGTTGCAATCTATATTTGAAAAGGGACCTTGACAAACAAATTACTCTTTAAAACTTTTAATTGATTTTTAGTACTTTAGTAACAAGCTGAGTGCAAATCACTGAAAGGATAATTTCTAGTCATGTAAATAGCTGTGTGATTCATTCTGCAAATAAACCAGTGGTAAATGGGAAAGACTAACTTTCATTATTTTCTATTCAAGTAATTAAGCAATTCCATACTGTTAACTATGACAAACTTGGAAAAAGTTTTATAGACAGTCAACACAGCATAAAATAATTTCTAGAAATCTGTAACTTTGTAATTCCCTTAAACCCCTAAAGACAACATAGCTGTAAGTAATGAAAAAATTATTGTTCTTATAATATTCAATATAATGAAAATATAGAAAATACAGAAAGAACATAGTAGCAGTTCAAAGCCTTTTTGATGACTACAAAATTCAATAGAAATCTTGCATGTGATTGAAATAAGTTTGGATCAATACATGACATTGTTTTCTCTTCCCTTTTACCTATGTTTGCTGTGTCATAACTCAAATGCAACTACAACTGCATCTTAAGATTTGTCTCAATGTGGTACAATACACCTGCAGTGCAGATAATCTCTGTTCCAACTGTTTTCAGACCATAATGTCAAACCACAGACCTGATTTTAGAGATGTCCACATACTTGTGTAAAGCTTTCTTCTGGGTAATACGATTGCTTAGGAAAATTTCTCTTTGGAAATCATAAGAGAACTGGGTGAGCAATGTTCAGTTTACAATTGGTTATGTTCAAAATCCAATGGGACACTGAGCATTCTGCTGCAGGTGATGACCCTGGTTTGTGCAGGAGGTTGGATTAGATAACCTTCACAGGTCTCCTTCTACTACAGTTATTTTTCAATTCCAAGTTTATCACCATAGGTTTCTAAGTGTGCTATGATTAGTAACCAAAAAAACAGTACCGTAAGGTTAAAGAAAGCTTCTCTTGGACATTAAGGAGAGTCTTTTGTCCTTATGCAGTAAGGGACCTTATTGCAGAAATGTTTCAGGGCTTGCAGTTAAAATAATGAATTAACTTAATCAGTTTAAGATATAAGTTTCTTTAGTTGGAGCATTCAAAGCTTTAAACATTTTTAGTTTAGAGATTGTAGGAATGCACCCCCCACACCCAAGCAGGTGTTTTCTATATAAGGGAAAAAGTTTCAGCTTACCTTGGAACATGTAAGGAAGTTAAACTAGAACTTTCCTTCTCACTGTAACTGGATCAATGCCAGCACAGGAGCACTGGTTGGGCTTTGGAAGTGTACCTCAAAGCCTGGTACCAATTTCATCGGGCACAGTGCCAAACAGCCCACCTAGACCATTGGGTACTAAAGGGGCTGCACAAAGAGCTCAATTGCTTTTTTGGGACTGCTTTACCAGTGTCAGAGTGCTCTCTACACTGTGTTTGACTTGCATTTCCTTGTTTGATGATGTTTATTATTTTCTTTTCTTAAAGCATATTATTTTACAAAGCATGTCCAGAGAAGTTGTCTTGCTATTATTAAGCCATTCTGAAAAGCGCAGGACACCCTCAGAGACTTGATAAATCTTCACGTCTCATTCCACTCTGGACACATGCCAAGATTTTATCAAGAGATGTTGATAATTTTTGAATAGATTTCTAAATATCATATAGTCCAATATCCCTGAGTCTGCCAGCTTTGCCTTAAGAATTATGTATGTAAAAATACTTCTGTATGCAATAGTTCTCTTAGCAACTAAAATTACAGTCACCATTAGTCATCAAGCTCTGCTTCAGGTACTAAATAGACAATTAAAAGGTCCAGATGAAAAGTAGAAAAAAAAATTAGCTTTGTTAGTCACAATAATCTTGAGGAGTGTCTCTATCTCTTCATATGTGACCTACCAAAAATCAACATACTTTTAGAAATTACATTTTTGGAATAAACCATTTTCTTACATGAACATTTGTACAGTTGTTTTCATTGGTGTGCAGATGGTCTGTAGGATCTGTGGTGAGTTCTGGGAACCAGCAAGTGAGTCCATACCCTGTCAGGTGTGGCAAGCTGGGTTCATAAAGAAAAAAAAAATGGGGATAAAGAGGGAGAATAGACAATGCAAATTGAGAATTATAGGGTAGAAAATGGAGAAGAAAACAGAGAGCAGAAGACAGACAGGAAATGGAGTAGATTTAAATAGGCCAGAGATAAAGAAGGATCAATATTTCCAAAGTAGTGCTAAAAGGAAGTGGAAAAAAGTCTGTCAGTAAGCACATGATGAAGTATTTTTCTGACAAGATATTCTCCTGTCAGTAGTTAATAAAAATGCAGAATATCTCTCTAGTGAGAAGGTCACTTCGATATTCATAATAGCACAAGAAAATCTGTGCATGGCAAAACACTCTGTGATTAACAATGCTTTTTCCAAAGGCGTCTGTAGACAGTTGTGTATCTGCACAACTCTTAGCTGTAATAAGGGACTGGCTGTATTCAAATGCTTGACATTTATCTTCTCTGAAAAAGAACAAGATTGAAAGGAAGTAGTTTTTTGTTTTTTTTTCTTTTGACAACATTGAAACTTCTACATGATTAGTTAGTGAAAGAAATTAAAGATCATTAAAAGGTCATAAGAACTTGGATGGTCTGAAAACTAGGGGGAGCACAAATTGATCAAGAACCTTGGAGGAAAATATTTTACAGTAAATGTACTAACAAATGACATTCTACTTGGATCAAAGGTACTGATAGAGATGAGGAAGCATAAATTTCCTTTCAATTTATTTTGAAAGAATCTCTGTATAGAAAAGAAAAAAGATCTGTTATGAATCCTCAAGTAGTTTTACAGTAATGTAAATAAGTGGTATGAATAGAATTCTATCCTTTATATTGTTACAAAAAGTGATATTTCTCAAGTAATAGATCAACACATTATAAAACATCCATCCTCTTTAGTCACTCACAAATTACAGAATATAAATAAATATTTTAAACTGGCTAATGATAATTTCATAGGTTTTCCGCTGCGTAAACCTTCTTTGTATAAATATAAGCTCAATGACTTAATATTTTGATTGTAGATACAAAGATGTTTTGACATTTTATTCTCTATAATTTCCTTCAGGTTCATCTAATATAAAAGGGAATTTTAGTGGGTTTTATTTGAGATTCACAGTCTTTTCTGCTTTATTGAAGCATTCTTCTTTCAGAGTCAAGGGAAATATATTTCTAATTTTGAACTTAGGAATTTTAGCTCTAAGCACTGAGGGCTGCTGAAAGTTTAAAATCCTTTAAATTAAATATTGTTAACAGAGAGAATAAGTTTAAACTAACTTGATTCAGGTTGGTTGAGTTATTTTATTGAAATAAATATTTATTAAGTCCAAGTTTATAAAAATGTTAGATCAAGAATGTATCAAAAGCCTACAGTGTAAGTTTCTAAACTTTTTGTCAGTGGATTTCCCAAGAAAGTGTGAGGCATGAAGAAACTTTTCTAACTCTGTAAAGAGTTAGAGAGAAGGATTTCCTCGTGGCAAGAGTTTTTAAACTTTGAACTCAAGACCTTCTCAAACATTTTTGTTTCATTTTTCTTTAACAAAAATCTCAACACTTCCCCATAAGTGTCAGCTCATGTCTTCATAAAAGCAAAAAGCAAAGATCAGAAGAGCAAATGACTGAATTACTAGATTCTTTGCTGTTCATCGATTTGTCTATCTCTTTTTTCAATGTGAAAATATTTCCTCTTTCCATGAACTCCTGTGGCAGCATGCTTCAGATGTTCATGACCTGCTCTGTAAAATTTTATTTTTGTTTCATAATGACTACCTAACAGTTTTAACAATTGTCCCCAAGTTCCAGAAGAGAAAGAAATGATAACAGTTCCATTGTCATCTTATACAGTACCTTCATGGGTCTGTAAATCTCTTATCATATATCTCTACAGGGCTTTCCTCTGTAAACTAAAAAACCTCAGGGTCTCTCCTCGTAAGAGACTTTCTCATGCTCTATTCCCTTTATCTATGTAATTGTGCTTCCCTGCAGCATCTCTTGGTCTTAAATATGTTACCCGAAATGCATAGACTAGAACTGAATATGACAGCAAGATGATGATGCAAGAAAATTTTGTGTAGCAGGAAAAATGAATTCTCCATCTGGTTTTCAGTACCCTACCTGAAGATGGGCAGCACTGTCACTGATTTTTTCAGATTCGGATGCATGTTGACTTGGTAATTCTGAGAATTGTTGATGGCTTGAAGACCTGGACTGTAATTATTTGCTCCAAGTTAAACATTACAGGATAGTCTATAATATTTTTCTTAGATATATTGTTTTCATTTTTCAATACTGAAACTGTTGTTTCACCTTTTGCCCACTCAGCTTTCTGAGGTTCTTCTGAATTTCTTCCACAACAGACCAGCAATGAGCTACCAAATATAGTTAAGATTATTCTGAAGGAGATGGATCTCTATTAGTGCTTTCCCTCTTCCAGGTAATTGTGGAAGAAGATATACAGTCCAGCTTCTCATGAACGTGCAGCTCTTGCTGATCCTTAGTGGACAAGAGACTTTTATAGACAGGCTAATAATGACTAAGAAAGGAAAAAAAACAAAGAATGGGCTAAAACAGGACTTTAGAAAATCAGTAAAAGAACCTTTCTCAGACTATGTTCAATACAGCAGTTCAGTGCTGTGAAAAGTCATAAATTATCTCAGTCTGAATGGATTCAATTTTTCAATTTTTCAATCAACAATTTTTCAACAGCTAATCCATACAAATTGATTTTCTCATTCACTAGCTCATGAAAAGAAGAGAGAAGGATAGGATAGGATAGGATAGGATAGGATAGGATAGGATAGGATAGGATAGGATAGGATAGGATAGGATAGGATAGGATAGGATAGGATAGGGAAAGGAAAGGAAAGGAAAGGAAAGGAAAGGAAAGGAAAGGAAAGGAAAGGAAAGGAAAGGAAAGGAAAGGAAAGGAAAGGGAAAGGGAAAGGGAAAGGGAAAGGGAAAGGGAAAGGGAAAGGGAAAGGGAAAGGGAAAGGGAAAGGGAAAAGGGAAAGGGAAAGGGAAAGGGAAAGGGAAAGGGAAAGGGAAAGGGAAAGGGAAAGGGAAAGGGAAAGGAAAAGGAAAAGGAAAAGGAAAAGGAAAAGGAAAAGGAAAAGGAAAAGGAAAAGGAAAAGGAAAAGGAAAAGGAAAAGGAAAAGGAAAAGGAAAAGGAAAGCTAGGTTTCCTGGAACAAACTCATTTTCTTTTCATCATCCCTCCCCCTTCAAAGTCTTCACTGACTTTTGTCTCTGATATAATTCACTTTAAGTTGTTTCTACAGAGGTTTCTTATATTACTCAATAATTCCTCATACTCAGCTTGAAAGAGGGTTCACCATTAGTTTACTGTTATGTGTGCTTATCATCATATCTAAGTGCCATTTCATTTTTTTGTGTTATATTTAGCCTATTAGATTTTCTGCTAGCTGAAATGCTCATGATCTCTGTAAATAAACTGTTGGTTTTATTCATGCACCACTAGTGAAAATTTCTTCTAAGTGTGTTAAACTGACCATGACTTGAAAATACCAATCCCTGATGGTCTGAAACTGATCTCTCCAGAGACTAAAACCCATTTTGCTAAATCATTTTTGCAGAAATGACTGACTCCTATAAAGTGCTTTGCTTTTGCCTAACATTGATAAGACATAAATTAATTCAAAGGACTCCTGCTACCTGGATAGGAAAATGTTATCTCTGTTTTTCAGATGGAGAAACTGAAAAGGTGAAGAGGCTTCCTAAGGCCACAGGGTACTGCAAGGATAGAGCTGGTGCTTCAACTTGCCGGTGTCTGGCTTCTAGTCTAGAATTATAAATGTCAAATATACTTCATAGGTAACACATAGTTAATAGTTAGGGTAAAAGAAGATACATTTGGCTCACAGAGAAATAATAAAATAAATACAAAATTTTATACTAGTCAATTACTTTCTGACATTTTGAGCAGATATTCAAAGTGTGGGAGAAGAAGCAGGAGGGTGATTTTCATCTTCCTGACAGTATATAGTAAACCAGACTTTTTTCACTGACTGCAGGCTTAGTTCCATTACAAAGTCCAGCTCTGAAGGAAATTTTCTTCCTGACTTCTTCTCATTCATAACCAAAGATTTTCATTCTTGTGGTTCTCAGATGTGAACTTACATTTTATTAAGAAGTATCAGACTAACAATCACGGAGAATAAAGTTTCATATTTATATCCTGACTAGATACTGTGCAGGTTTTTCAAAGGGTAGTTGATTATAGATGTAAAAATGGCCCAAATCAAGAAACAAAGTGGTGATGAAAAGACTGACTGTGTCTACCTAGCACATCCCAAGAGCACTAGTCATCAAATATTCAGACTTCCTTCTCAGTATCAAAGTGTGATACCAAGGATTATTTCCCTCATAATAACTACGTTTAAAATTTATTTATTTTTCAGGAAATACGTGAAAGAGCAGAATTTAGCTGAATTGCCCAGAACCTATTCTGTGTAGAACATGAGGAATTGCAAGAGACTTTTAGCTAATGCTGCTTTCACAGAAGCAAGGCTTACTGTCACACCAGAGCCAACCTGAATTTCCCTCAGAAAGATCCTTAATCATTGGTAATTTTTATAACAATTATCAATTGTTATAGTCTATTATAAAATGACTACTGTAATTCAGTAACCTGAGCACTATTGTTTACTTAGATCCAATTAGTTCCAACATTATGAGAATGAAACAAAGGGAACAAACATGACCCATAGAAAAAGAGTACTTCCAAAATGAGTGCAAAGTGGCAACATTTGCCATCACTGGAACCAGACATCAATTGGAGGACTGTATTTTAAGAAGAATGTTAAATCCATCTAGAAAAACAGAGGAGAGAACTTTGAAAAGTAAGAGAAATTAATTTGTTCCTCTTCAGCAACTGATCAATGCTAAATGAGTACTTGGTTGTAACAATTCTTTTGTGAAAGTGGGAGTCATATTTTGGTATACGCAAGAAAAACATACAATGGAAAAACTTGTCATTCATAGATGCAGGCTATTAAAAAAGCATATTGAAAGAGAGAAAAAAAAACCCAAAACAATTCCATGCAAGGATGCTCATCCTTTGGCAGAAATATTGTAAATATTGAAGTGCTGCATACATGTTAACAAGTATTGAAACAGAGGCTGGATGGTTCTTTCTCATTTCTATTGGCCACCTTGAGGAGAGTTTGTCATTTGAAGAATGTAAAAGAACTGACTTCACAGAAAAGCATGTTCATATTTTCATTAGGGAGTCTAAAAACCCAAGACTTTTCTTAAACAACCTTTTGTAAGTGGTACAAAGTATGCCAACATTGGTCTTTGTAGAGTGTTACACAAGCTCTCCGCATGCACACCACTTCACAAATGCAGGCTCCAGAGCCACAGATTACTCTTTTCCTCTAAAAAAATTCCAGAGGATGAAGTCATTATGGTCAAAGTCCAGCCACTGAACAGCACCAACACTTTCCAGAGAGGCAAGCCAGAGACAGAAGAATCTGCTGCTTTGGTGGCCCCCCTGCAGCCTCATTGTGCCCTGGTTCCGGGTGGGCAGCACAGGCTCCCCAGGTATGCTCTGTGCCCTGCCTTGCTGGGTGTTTGCAGAGATGCATGGGGGCTGACACACTGGACCACTCCTCAGCATCCAGAGATGTTGTGCAAGAGTTTGGAAGAATCCAAAATCGAGGCTAGTAATGAAAGAATAGAGTGTGCAGGAGATAATAATTCAGATTCTAAAAACTGCACCACAGGAAATTGTCTCTGTTGCTGAATTATACCATATTTTTATGAGTTTTCATTAAGGACTTCTCTGTGACCATGAGTGAGACTTGATTTTGCCTAGTCTGTGGTAGTTAATGAGATATTCATTTATTACACTAGAATCTATTAAGAAAGAAAGATAAAGTGCTGAAAGTCTAAACTGCAGTGACCTACATAGGGAACCACCTACAGTCAGAGTGATTTATGGTCTTTGATAACACTGACAAAATCTTTCTCCTGATTTTCAACACATGGCACGTTATTACTTAATACAGCATACAATCATTCACAGTCTTACTGCTCGTGCCCCATTAGTGTACTAAGTATTTTTTCCCATTTTTGACTAAACCCATTTATTTAGTCTTTTTCATATGTGTAAATTCACATCTTGTATTTAAGGACACTTCCTCTTCCTGATGAAAATTACTATTGTGTTCTTGCAGCACTATTTTCAACAGATAGAAATAGCAATTCAGTCACCCTTAATAGATATCATTGGAAACTGAATTTAGCATGAGCAAAATTGCTTTTGTTTTAAGCAAATGCTGTTACATGGAGCACATGGTGTTTTCCACAGGGTATTCCACACTGTTTTTGCAGGATATTATAAAACAAACTGACAGTGATTAATGCTAATTAAAAGAGCTACAAAATTACCTGCACACAATCACTGAATATCTCTTTGCTAAACCTGATATGCTGTTGGCACAACATTTCTGCTCAGGTCGCTGACGCTGGAAGGTTTTGCACACCATGAACATTTTGAACACCACGAACATGTTAGCATTAACATTTAGTTAATGCTATCTGGGTCAGTTCAAACCAATATTTGATCTTTGATTAAGACATAAATTGTGAAAGACATTTCATATCAAGACCCATTAGAATCTTTTCAGTACACATTACATAACATGTTCTAATAAAATTAGCATTTAATTTACTTCATCAGAGGCATGAAACTCAAAATTATTCTGCTTAACAGTGTAAAGGACCTTAAGATCAGAGAATATAGCACAAATCAGAATTATACTTTATATCAACAGCAAATGTCAGACTTTTGGGGTTTTAGAACTTCAATTCCAAATTATTTTAGTATTACCATAGGTGGATAATTAGTCTTCTCTATCATTGAATTTGAGTCTTAAGAAAATCAGTCAAGAAACAATTAAAAAAAAAAAAAAGGAAAACTGCATAATAATGCTAATGGGAAAATACTACTACTGTTAATAATAATAATAACAATAATACCAACATGAGAAAGGATTAATTTTTATGTATTTTCTCATTTAACTGGTTTGAAAAACTGTTGAATTATTGTGTTAAAAACTTCACCAATTCTAAAACTCTATATTATGTAACTAAATGGTCATGCCACCTAAACATCAGTTTTAGGTGACATACTCATACGTTGTATAAACTAGAGATGTGTTGGTAGTTTTTGCATCCTTTGCTACTGCAATGACTTTGAAGAAGCACAACAGCTTATTCAACATTTCATAATCCCCAAGAATGACTTACTTTAATAATTCTAATAAAAAAGAATTTAAAAAATAATAATAGTTGGTACTCTTTGACTAGATTTTTTGTTATTTAAAAGTAGTGTTACTTTTAAATAACACTTTCCTGGTTTGGTTTTACATTAATTTCTTAAAATCTTTCTGTGTTTTCTTCCTTTGTTGCTCTTTATTTTCAAGGTGATGCTGATTTTTTTTAATGAAAACTGTAAGACACCTTCATAAATATTTTCTGCTGACATAATGCCAACAAACACAGAATTTCATTTGGGATTCATCAAATATCTTCAAATAACCTGGAACATTACAAATGTTAGGATGGTTTCTTTTGGCCATGCAGCTGAATTGTTTGGGGTTTATTCGCTATTTAAAAAGAATAAAATACCTCTAGTGGATGTGGGATAATATGTTCTGTGACTATGCTGTAAGCTGTGCTATACAGATAAGCTCTAGGAAAGACTAAAAAATAAATTCAGCCCAAACAGTTTTTGCTCTGCATACTGCATTGTCACTCTCTGAATGTCAACAGAATTGCTACTACCTTATCAGTAATTAACTTATACACTGTTCATCTTTGTTATCTGCTCTCATCCTTATTTTCCATTTACTAGAAATTCATTAGTCTCATTTTAGTGGTAAAGGAATCATTCATTGGTAAGTTCAGCTAAGTAAATCTTCCTTTCTTTAAATAAAACTTGAAAGTGCCTCAGAACAATTTACTGTTATAGTGGTCCCACAGAGTAAACATCATCAAATGATCTTCATGATCATAAGACTTTGATTAGACAGTAATCTTTAATCCTCTCTAGACATTCAGAGGATGTCTGCTGAACTAAAGAGTTTTCTGTAGTCATTTCACATGGGTACACAGTATATGGATTTTGTAGCACTTATTCTTCAATCATCATGATCCAGCCAAGGGACAATTATATGCTGAGTTAGAGCTTTCTCATGACTCGGGCACATCATGTGATTAAGAGGTTTGTTATACAAACATTGACTGTTCATCCTGGTTTAATGCTATTGAAACTATATTCACTAGAAACAGAAGGCTGTAGTAAATCAGAAATGGAACAGAAGATATGATTTCCTTGAACCTTAGGTTCTCAGGCCCAGAATTAAGCACCTGTCAAAGGATCTGGAGTAGGTCAGGGGATATTTTCTGCTTGAAGCACTGCTGAATTGATGACAAGAAGCCTGCATTCCTTCCTACATAAAGAAAGGCAGAAACTACTGAGACGACGTTTATCTTGCCACAGGGCTGTTTCCCCACTTATGCAGAAGCAGTCAGCTGGGCAAAAACCAATATACTAGTAATTTTTGCTTTCAGCTGGATCTTATCTGAAGGTCTTATCTGGATCTTTTCTTCTTATCTGAAGAAATGGAATAGTAAAGGCCAGTATAGAGAAAATGCAGATCAGGGTAAGTAAAGCTGGGGAAGGCAACCTCAAGTCAATGTTAATTAAAGCCCTTGAGTCAGTTATGCCAGGTTTCCAATATATTTATTAAATTGATTTATCTCCAAACCAATAACTTTCATGATATTCTTGTATCCAGGTGAACTACTCAGTATAAAAATTAGATAAGGAAGATTCTCAAGAAGATCAAACAAAAAAAGCAGATTCCACCTCTTTCTAGTCTTATGTTATATCCTATTGTCTAGGAAAGACTAAACTGTGATGTGGAAATACACTTTCTCTCCTTTGCTACTTTCCAGACTATTTACTCTGAACAAGCAGTGGCAAAATCATAATTGCTCTTACTTGGAAAGTGAAAGCTACCATGGCAACTGTCCACGTGTATAATAAAAATGCTTTTTAGGGGAAAATAATAGACTGATAAAATAGCCCAAAAGTGTTTTAGGAAAATAATAGAGTTCTTATATATTATACACCACCAGTAAACTCAAAGAATGGAAAATATGGGTTTAGGATTTTGAGGAACTGTTTATACCATTAAGTATATAAATATCAAATATCATTATCCTGTGCTCATTGAATTTTGGATTTCTATTATTTCAGAGTTTCTAAGATTTACTTCAATAGAGATCTCAGACTAATAGGCAATTCAGCTTTTTTTAATATATTAAAAATTTGTATTAACATATGATTCTAACTATTTTATGGTCTAAGGATTTTTTAAATCCTCAAATTATGACATAGTGTGTAGTATAAAAAAATGGACATCTTTGCAATATTTTGATACTGATTCATCAAATACCAGTTCAAATTAAAAACAAACAAACAAACAAACAAACAAAACCACACACACACAAAAACAAAACAAAAAACCAAACCAAAACAACAAAAAAAAACCATCCCAAAACAAAACAAAACAAAACAAAACAAAACAAAACCAACAAAAAACCCCAAAAACCAAAACACACACACAAAAAACCAAAAAAACCCAAAAAACCCAAAAAACCAAAACCAAAACAAACAAAAAAAACCAAACAAACAAACAAACAGAAAAAAACAAACAAACAAAAAAAAAAAACCCCAAAACCAGCCTGTAGACTTTCATTATTAGAACACCAAATTTCACAGACTCACATCTGTAACTTCTAGGAGGTTTTGTTTAGTCTCCCTTCTCTGTGTCCCAAACATGTGACTAGAAATACAATTGGATACAAATTAAACATGTCTGCAGGAGGAAGAGTGGTTAACTAGCGAAATTAAAACTGTGAGTTACCTATAATGTTCACAGAATGATTAGAACTAACGTGAAAAAATGGGTACAGTCTACATATTGGGCAGAAGTGGAGTAAGATATGGTCATAAGTGGGTCTAAGAGGTAAAAATGTACAGCCTTTGCTCATTTGACATTCAGTACAAATGACACAGTTTGGCAGTGCAATAAAGATTTTGGGACTCCTTGTGCCATATCAAATACATTGCAGTCACAACAGCTGGTGCTGCTTCAAAGTCACTCAGGGCCAGCAAATCAGTTCTTGTGATCAAGCTTTTTGAAATATCAAGTAACATCTGTCCACAACAATGAATCTTCATCAGATCAGGGTTCATATGTCTTCCTACTGCCATATAGAACCATCAAAAATTTTGATTTGTGTGCTTTAATATGCACCAGTGCATGTCCACAACTGGTTTGGATCTCGTTGGCTCTATGGTATCTGTGACTACCCACTTGCCATTTTACAGTTGTGGAACATATTTTCTGATTTCATAGTCAGTCCTTTCAGTGTGTTACTTTTTTCTTCTTATATGACTCCATTGCTTGTATAAATCCTGTACACTAGAATCTAACACCAGTTCAAGATCTGAATAAAGGCATTTTCTGCAGTTACATCTCACGATTCTGAACTTGAATTTTGTCCAAAAGGTTGTATAATTGATGTATAATGAATAGCCAGTGATGTTTGAACAAGATTTATTTTATGGAAAAAAAAATAAAAGCAGTAGAATGAAATAAAAGATCCTGCACCTCTTGGTTTTGTGATTATAAATGCCCAACTAAGCATTATTACAGACTTATCCCTTGTCCTTGAGCCTATAGGATAGATCAAAATATTGAACCCTTCTAACCTATTCTTTCCCTTCAACCACATATTTAAACTGATGGAGAGAGAAAAAAATGTATTTCAGATTGCAAACTCAGTAACTGTGGAAATGGTTAACAGATACCCTGAAACACTGAAGGTTCAGTAGCATGACATTCACCTTTGGGGACTGCTGATGGACAGACTAATGTGGCTGCTCTCCTAATCTACATTCCTCTCTCTCAGACTAATCTTGGTAAGTCTACTAGAGGAAATAATTTAGCATACACCTTTAATAATGATAGAAATATCTACATCTGAATGTTTAAATACCAGATCTTCACACAGCAAATTGCACAATGTGCCGTGGTTGCCCTTCATTTACTGGTGTCATTTCTGTCTGTGATTGATATCCCAACTGTGCTACCAAAAGTTGATATGCTCCAAATTAGCACTGAAATACCATGGTAACCACTATGCTCTGTCTGCTGTTTTCCTGGTCACAGAGTCTAGCAGTCCTACAAATACTATCTTCCCCTTGTACCCCATTATATTTTTGCCCTTTCCAAATTAATTAGTTTCATAGTTTCCAGAGACAATGTTTTCCCTGGTTGAGTATAATGTTATATAATCAGCAGAAATATTATTGGTTTACTGTGTGCTGTGTTTATACTAAGCCCACTTCAGAGCCACTTGAATAATTTTAATTATCCCCTTCAGTATGGACTTTAGTTCCTTTAAAAACCTTAAAAGAAAGAAAAAAACCTCAGTTTTTCAGCTGTAGGCTACCTTGTATCAGCAAACTAGTATCCTGGTAGTCTGTTTCAACGAGAAATTTCAGGAGAAAAAGAAAAGTTGAAGTTTCCTGACACATAACAAACTGTACTTATAAATATACAAAGGGTGAAAAGTTAGACAAAAAAGGATGCAAAGAATCCCCAAAAAGTAAGATTTAGATTAACTCTTGATCTCTTTACTGTTTCATACTGCATGTCTTTTCCCATTAGCTCTTCTGTTTCTTCCTTTTCCTGGGAAACATTGTTTTTGTCATTTAGACAAAATGTCTTAATGAAAGAAATCCACAGACAAGGCTACAGAGACAGAAAAGAGGTGACAAAATTGATTCCCTAAGTGGAACAAAAGTAAACAGCCTTTGTTTCCTTAGTTCTTGTGGTTTTTTACTTATCTCTTTTTTTCAGGCTTTGTATAGAACAAATACTACTCTGAATTCTGGCTAAGTCATAGTAGAATGGCAGAGATAAGAAATCATGGGGATAGCTGGACTTGAAGGATGCCTCTAAATAACAGGATAATTATAGCTAATGGAGAGCAGAAAGAGAAATGTGTTATGAGGCATAAAGCCAGGAAATGCAGAAGAAGATACACAGAAAGCCCATACATTTTTACCTGCTAAGACGAGAACATTATGCTAGTGAAAAATCAGTCTTGCATTAGAAATTGAACCTTGATCTCCTGTGGCCACATGCTTTACTCTGCTCTTTCCAATCAGATCTTGCCATCATCCCAATGATACAGATGAACAAAAATTACCTAAATGTTACCTGCACACAAAACCACAGAATTAATTATTTTGGAAAAGATCTCTGAGATTGAGTTAAACATTTGACCCAACATCTTCTTGTCAACTAGGCCATGTGACTAAGCATCACATCCAGTCTTAAACATCTCCAGGGATGGTCCCTCCACCACCTCCCTGGACAACCCTTCCAATGCCTAATCACCCCTTCTGTGAAGAATTTCTTTCTAAGGTCTAACCTGAATCTCTCCTAGCATGGCTTAGGCCAGTGTCCTCTTGTCCTGCTGCTGGTTTCCTGGGAGCAGAGACCAATCCCCACGGGGCTACACCCTCCTTTCAGGGAGCTGTGGAGAGTGACAGCGTCTCCCTCAAGCCTCCTCTTCTCCAGGCTAAACACCCCCAGCTCCCTCAGCTGCTTCTCATAGGCCTTGTTTCCAGACCCTTCCACAGACCTGCTGCCCTTCTCTGGACACACCCAAGCACCTCAATGTCCTTCTTAAACTGAGAGGCCTAGAACTGGGTACTTGAGATGAGGCCTCACCAGGGCCAAGTACAGTGGAAGAACCAAATCCCTGCTCCTGCTGGCCACGCTATTGCTGACTGGCTTTCTTGGTCACCTGGGCACACACTGGCTCGTGTTCAGCCCCTGTCAGCCACACCCCCAGGTCCTTTTCCACTGATCCACTTTCCAACCACTCTGCCCAAGCCTGGAGCACTGCCTGGGGCTATTTAGGCTGAAGTTCAGGATCCAGCACTTGGTTTTATTGAACCTCATGCCACTGATCTCTGTTCATCAATCCAGCCTGTCCACATCCCTCAGCAGAGCCTTCCTACCCTACAGCAGGTTGATATTCCCACTGAATTTGGTGTCATCTGCAAACTAGCTAATGGTAGACTCAATCCTCTCATCTGAATTATCAAGATATCAAACAGGATGGGGCCCACACTGATCCTTGGGGAACACCGCTAGTGACTGCCGACACAGACAGGAAAAAGTTGCAATGTCTGCATAGAACAGGCAGATGCTCTTTCCTTTTTGCTTGAAAAGAAATAGATTCTGTCCCATTTATTTATCTGTGTGGGGGCCCAAAATAAAGAAATCCAGGTGACTTTATTAATTCAAGCTTATGTGGTCTAATTCTCCATAACAGGCTGTCTATATTCCTCAAACTCTCAATTCCTCAAGCAGTAAGACTCAGTGTGGAATTAGAGAAAATCTAAGTACAAAGGAGAACTCTGAGGTTATTCTACCTGTATTAGTATTTCCTTTGGCTCATTGTACAGGGCTTGAGCTTATTTGCTGTTGTAGCTTGACAGGACTCGGGACTAAAATTGGGAAGAGAGGGGAACCTAAACTGAACACAATGTGGAAGAAGAGAACAGAAATGACGAATTTACTTAAAGGACACATGAAGAGCAGAGGAGAAAGAGGTGAAAAATAAGTGCAATACTGCGTCTCTTCTGTAATAGACAGAAAGATATTCTTTTTCAGGATTGTGTTGGGGCTATTATACTATCAGAAAGTCTTCTTTCTCTTGAAAATAAAACCAAACAAGAAACTTTTAATTGGTACCTTCAGCCTACATCAATTTAAATTATACTTTGGAAAGTACTAAGGCAAACAAAACAATTCAGGTGAAAAGTTTCCTATTTAATCATGGGCATTTGAACAACAAATAGCATGTAATTACCTTGGTAGACACTGAATCAGCTTAGCAACACATGATGAATTAACTGTTGTTACCCAGCCTTTTACTAAATCAGGCAGAGGGACACAAGGACAATGCCGAAAATATCAAACATTGCAAATGCAGCATAATAACACTCTAAGTATTTATTCTTATTTTTTTAACACACACACACACACACACACACACACACACACACACACATCATTTCCATGCCCAGTGTAGGTTGCTGAGAGAAATGTTCTTTGCTGAGTTAACAGCATTCTTCTGAAGGCAAGAAGTACTTTGTCCTCTGCATACAACTTAATCTGTCTAACAGAACTGTTCTGCCTGATTTCTACCAGTGTAAATTTTCAGAAATAAGTCACCAGCAAGCAGTTAGTTAATCAAATAAATATTAATTCCATACAACCAGATCAATATTTTTCCTTATAATTCAGTGTGCAAATCCATGGTTCTGTGAACAAACAAACCGTTCCTTTTCTAAGTTCTCAGACACAGTCCTAAAGGCTGCATGATTGTTTCCACTGAACTTCCACTTCACTTAGTGAAAGGCTTTTCTGAAACCTCCTTTTTACATCATTAGAAATATTCTTGCCAGTTTGTTTCAGGACCTACTGGATTTTTGTGTTTGTGTTGTCTCTCAGTTCTTGTCTTCCTCCTTTGGTGCTTCCCTGGCCAGAGTCACTCTTAGTATCCTTTTTGTCAGCTTACACAGGCCACATCACTTGCCTTTTTCATCCCCTGAATACCTTAGTAAATCTCCTCTGCACCAATTCCCATTCAAATTGTTTTATATCAACATGGCTAAATAGCACTGCAAAGAGTGTTTATGATTATATTTTCCCAACAGCCTACACGACAGTATGTATTTTTCACTACAGTTCTAGTGTGAGCAGCCATTAAGATGGCCTGATTAAAAGGGGAAAATTACTGAACAGAAGAAAATGGCTCCTGGAAAATATTGTCAGAGAAATTGCCTGCCCAAGTGGGGGCTGGATGGCTGGGAACTCAACCTGTGAAACAGGAATGTCCTTAAAAAGTGCATCTGGTAACTTTGAAGTACAGATGAAGTATCAAGACTCCAGAGACATCCTGAGGTACCATGAATAAGCAAAAACCCAAGAAACTCTAATGGCAATTTATCATCTGAAAAAGTAGAAACAGCCTGGGAACATAAAATTAGTCTGGAAGAACTGTAAACATAATTTAACCACTTAATTATTGGCTGTTACAAAAGAAAAATTGAAGTTTATAATGTATTGACTTCTTGAAGTGATGTTGTCCTACACTGTCTTATGTCTCTAGGCTATAAAAAGAACTGAAGTTTTAGCCAAAATAGAGGGATTTTTCTTATTTTCTCTGAGTTTTCTCCGGTTTTCTATGTTACACATAACTTTTATTTTTCTAAGCCATTGAATCTCACATGAATTTTCTACCAGACCTTAGACTCTCACTGAGAGTGCCCAGATGACTCTGGACTCTGTGACATAGACCCTCTTTGAAGAGATACTCTGTCTGTTATCTCATTGTATCCCCTTTGGTGTCAGTTTGATCTGTCTTTCCACCTCTGGGATGGTTTGCTCAAACTTTGGGACTGATCTGTCCCCTGCTTTGGGATGGTTTCACTCTGGAAATCTGTTTAATACCCGTACATATATATGGATATATATGTATATATATCCATATAGGTAAACTATCATAAGTGTATCTCCTCTTATATTGTTATTATGAAATGCCAACATTGGTCTTTAATTGTTTTTATGATAAGTTGCTTCTGTAATAAGTTTATTGTAACCTGTAATACACCTACTTGATTTCTGTAATTATAATCGTTGTTAATTTAGGATTGATTGTTGCTGTTATTGACTACTGCCATGCTATTCATTGATATTGATTAATCATTAATTGCTGATAGTAATTTGTAATATCTTAAATATATTTAGATATATTTGCTTTATTCATCTAAGGTATAATTTCTAGTGATGATTTCTGTGGCTTTGTGATAATTTGAAACAAACTAGAGAAATTTAGATGGTAAAAGCTTCCAAATCTTTGTGTATTATGAAACTCAATGAACCCGAGGTTGCAATCTCTACACACCCGCAGTTTTGGGTAACATTTTTGGTCATAACAGGTCCACATCATATATTCATACATTCAACTTTTTTTCTCTGTGTATTGTGTCTTTCTCTGCTCTTGGTAAAAAGCCAAAGAAATGTTTCAATAGAAACTCACAAATCTGCATGGTGAATCTACATCAGTGAAGCTCCTCTTTAAACTCCAGATTTGAATTTTGCAGCCTAAAACTTTGATTCAACCTGTAATTGGCAAGCTGTGCATTTCAAAGCCAGAGTTTGGTAAGTCTCTCCATTCTATTCTGTTTGCTCTTGCAAATAGTAATTAAGTGTAATTATGTGGAAAAAATGTTGATTGAAAAATGTGTATTAGCAAACCTGAGTTTGAATAGACCTACATTACATTTAAAATATAGCTTCTCCAATCCCTTTATTTTCCAAAACCACCACAAAATTGCAGTGCATACTATTCTGTACAGTGTAACAAACCCCAGGGTAGCTGTAAGAAGGAAGTGTTCTGTTCTCCTCTGCAGTCATATACATCTTTGAGGCACATTTTTAATAGGGGGTTGAAAAATTACTGCATTCATTGCATAGAGAAATTAGCTTGCAGGTTGAAGGGATGAAGTGATACAACTATGAAGTCATAATTTTCCATGTGGATTTTTTGCCTCACCTTAGTTATTCTGTTTCAGAAGTCACTTATTCAGAATTTTTTCTGTGCCAGAGGGACAAAATTTGTTCTACAGCAGATTTCTCTGTGTAGGAAATTACCTATGCTTTATCTTTTCAGTAACAATACAAACTTTCAGTATGGGCCTAAGCAGGTATCTATTTCACTATCTTACACAAAAACAAACAAACAGACAAACAAAACCACACCACAAAAACAAACAAACAAACAATCAACCCCCCAAGAAACCTCCTATCTAAATCGCAGCATATTTAATAAAACACCTTATGTATCATGTTTGCAAAGTTTATGTTTTGTTGCTGCAGCAGAATTAGCTCAGAAGATAAAATGACAGTAATCTCACATTAAGATATGAAATAGGAAACCCATACACAACTAAAAACGAAACAGTTTTGTCTACTCCCTTGATGTCACCTTTGGGATCTTCATAAAGTAATGATGGACAAAAGTGCAAATATTCAGAACTGATTTCTTTGTTGTTTCTCTGTACTTTGCTGCCCTTTAAGGAATTTAAAAACAAAAAGATAACTTTCATAAAACTTTTCTGCTCTATACCAAAAATGCGTAATAACAACGAACCATCTCTTTCCACTGTGAAATTAAATCCATTTCAAGCAGGAAATAATAAGTTTGGTTTTCCTCGAGGGGAATATTTTTTTAATATTTCCAGCTCAAATTTTTGTTTCATGGATTAAAAAAGACAGTTTGTTCTGTTTGATGAAAGAGTTAAAAGAAACTTATTACAACTGAACTGAAAGACCTTACAGATTCTAAATATATACAGTATAATGAATACTGTAGCTTTACATATAATAAATGAAATTAATTCTGATTAAAGATATGGCAATACAGGAAAAAAAAAAGCCAAAACACTGGAAAGTTAATAGCATTAGCATATTTATTCATGTTTGTATAACATTTCAACAAGTTATTGTTTCTTGCTGTAAGCTATCTTTTCTGTACCAATAGAAGTGATTACAGAGTTCAGCCCAATGCTGTTAAAAATCTCAGTTGAAAATTAGCTTGTGATTAGAGTTTTCAAACATCTCTAGTTTCTCCTATTTTCATAGAGAAAAGGTTTCTGGTTTTCATTCAGCTTATACCATGCTGCTTTCTTGACTCTATTACCCTTCTTCAGTTGCAAGTAACCCAATACAGGAAACAAAACATCATTTAAATAACATATTCTGAAATCTGAAAAGTATTAGGCTAAATGCAGTTTCTCTGTGAACCACTACAAATTGTGCAAAACACTGCTCTTTGTCTCATTTAACAATTTTAATCTAAAAATGAGAAACTGTTATCCATTAGAATTCTGCACCTGGTTCCTTTATTTTCAAAATATAGTATATCGGCCACAAATACAAAATAAGAGTCCATGAATTATGTTATATATGACAAATTATTTTTGAAGATTATTAGGAGACAGCATATACGGTGAAAAAAGGTAAATTTTTATGCACATTCTTCTGTCTGGAAGCACAGCTTTGATATCTGACACAAGGTAATCTCTGCAGAAGAATGTGGACACTCATGTGTGGGCAAAGAAGATTCTGTGTGGAGATCTTTAAATGCTAAACTACCCGTGGTGAATATTAACTACCAACAATAAGGAAGGATCAGTTAAAGAACACAAGAAATGGGCATGGGACCAAATGCATCTATGTCGAATTTGATCAATGTCACTGGAAGATTGCTCTCTAGGGTTTTTTTTCAAAAGGCCATGTAAACCAGAGAAGAGTAATGAAGACTGAGAAAAGACAAACATCAGGTCCAGTTTCCAGCAGTAATTTGGAATTAATTCTAATTTTTAAGATGGCCTTGCCTTGACTTTGGAGATTGGACTTTGTGATTCCCAGAGATTCCTTCTGACCTGAAGCACTCCAGCATTTTGATAAATCATGTAGTCAGATTTTGAGACAATAATTCATATGGGCATGTAGCTTGAGACAGAGGGAATTTGAAACAGCATTTGCATAAAACAAGAGAGCATGTGTAATATTAGAATATTGTCAAAGAAATTATCTGCATTATGGATAAAAGGGTGAATCAGTATTAGAATGATTCGTGGGTGGGACTGTGGTTAGCAATTAAGTGATTTCCTCGCTTGCTTTGTAATAGTTACAGATCTGTGTTGTTTTGTGCTAAAATAGAAGTTTATCTGCATGCCCTTGTGTTACTGAATGCTGGATTTGCACTTTGTTGACATGATTTATAAATGTTTGATTATAGCTGCAGCTAGTTGATAGAGAGAAGCATTTCCTGAGTAAAATGTCATCACTTCACCTTTGTGCTTTGAGGTAAGAAATAGGCTCAATCTATTTAAGTTCTTTGACAGTAAACACTATCAGATCTTTTTCCCTGAGGGGCTCATTATCTCAAGTGGCAGATTTTGCCACTAACAGCACACTAAAAAAGGATTTGAGAAGCCAAGGTAAGGTAAAATCTGCCTTGCGTAATGAGCAATCTTGCAGGATATGAACAAGATAATTTTCAGACCTGTGTGCGTGAATACTTGTGAGTCAACCGTGAACTACACTGGCAGCAAAAAGAAAGGTGAAAGCAATTAATTTTTACCAGTACTTGCATGCTGTTTATCACCACGGTATCTGAAGCATACTGACATGTCAGAGGCAGAGGAATGGAATAAGAACTAGTCTGGCATGGAACAGCCACCTGTCTAGTGAAGGACTGAAGCCAGTGTAAAGAACCTGAGAGAGCAGGAGAGGTGACTGATTGAAAAGTCTGGGGAAAGCTCACCAGTGCAGAGCTGAAGACTGGACTTTGAGTGCTACAAGTTTACTTTATCCATGTTATAGGAGCAGCCCATACACAACAAAAAGCATTCAGGGAATTCTAGCCATGTACCACAGAAAGACAGGGTATGTATGGCTGATATGTGAGAAACTCACACATTAATGTATTCAGATGTGAGGGAAGGGTTACAACTCATTTTGTATTTAGGGGGAGTGGTGTCATTGGTATTCTATTCCCTCTTCTTTCAAGTCCCAACAAGGATGCCTATCCAAAGGTAAACTCAGGGCTGCTACTCTGCTCTCCTGAGATAAATATATCTGCAAATATCACCCTTTCTCTGTTTGTAAAGGTCTCAGACACTTTGACTAAATTATCTGTAAGAAATAAAAACCGTTTAGGATGTAAACAAAATATTTACATATGCATTTCACATTTTCTTTTGTTTCTTAAGGAAAAATCTGTTTTAGAAAAAGAGATCTGCTTGCTGAATAACTTGCTAAAAGAGAAGCTGTGAGAGCATTTTTTAGCAATATTATACATTCAGTTTAATTTGTCAATATTGGAAAATACTATAACGTTCTGTTTGGTGCTACTGCTACTGTAAAATGCAGCAGCATAATAATATTCTCTGCTATGCTATATTCTCTGCCAGTTACCAAGGAATTAAAGAATAGCAATGAAATGATCAACTACATGATGTCAGCTGCAGGAAATTATTACCTAGATCGGACAATGAGCTATCCTAAACACTTAAAAAGAATTATTCTGAAGAATTTATTGAAATCTATATAGGATAGCTGCCTTAACTGGAACATATGTTTAAACCAGGGTAATGTGAATGATACATGATAATACAGCTATCACTATAAGAAGAGCTGGAGAGATAGTCGTATATTTTATATCCAAAATGCTGACAAAACTTCTTCTTTCCTTCCATAATCAGAACTACACTATCTACAATGCAAATGAGGTGAGCATCACAAAATTATTTTGAGCCTTACTCTATAGAATCCAGCTTCAGCAATCAGATTAATCTATTTCAACCCCTTTGAACCCTTTTGATTAGGGTAAGTGAAGCATAATCAAGTAGCACTGCTGTTGAAGTAGCTGTAGAAATCTGGCAAGCAAACAATGCAACTAGTTGGTTGGACTGATTTAGGCAACATTTTATAAATAGCATCAAGTTGTAAAAAAATCCGAAGGTTTTGGTTAATGGAATGAAAATTTGCCAACAAATGTTCAGGCCCTTGAAAATTATTATATTCCAGTAACAGTTTGATATATTATCCATAAATATTACTTCAGGCTCAGCTGAGTTAAACCTGTTCCGTCTGTGATTGCTGGGAACTGGGAAGAGTCAGGAACTTCTTATGTAAATATAGAGAAGAAAAATCTCTTCCATTACAGTAAAGTACTTGTGATGAGATGGGTGCTGATTACTTCGTTTAATGTGACAGAGAAAGGCAATCGAATGCTGCAGTTAAGAGGGTGATACAAGACCAGCACAGACTAATTTTAAAAGAAACCTGTGCTCCTCTTCAAAGTCAATGTTCAAAATTTACAGCTCAGGCAAACTACCTGCATAAGAAGAGCTTTCAGTCTGAGATTCAACTTCTTCAAAGAGAAACTGTAAAGATATAAGCTGATAGTAACTTACTTGTCCTGTGTAGTTCAAACAGAAAAGTAATGCTAACTCTGACTAACACAATATTTAGAGTACAGAAATCCCTAAACCTCTTTCATCATGCTAAGTTTTAGAGGTCCTTAGACAAGTGTATTCAGCCCCGGATGCATTGAAATAAAATGATAGATTAGTTACTCAAAATAATTTTCCCATGAACGGAACTGCAGCTGTCAAACTTTTTCACCTTTCAAGGTAGGCTGTTACTGTGTATGGTAGAAAATGCAGAAAGCAAGGACAGATTTATTGACAGAAGATGCTCTGAAGGTTTTTTTGGGGTTTTTACTGTGTAAAAGTATAATATCTTTGAAAATCCATATGCTTCTTAAAAGATGTTTGAGTGACCACAATGACAGAAGTTTAGACCATGGGGCACCACCAGCCTTGACTGTCCCTGCCCTTCCCCTCAGGACTCCTGCTGGGGAGCCACTGGCCTTGTCAGTTCTCTGACAGTTCATTCTGTCAGACCCAGCAGACATGAATTTCCCTCCTTCTCAAAGACAAGAGTGGTAAAAACCTTCCCACAGAAGATGTTCAGAGATCTGATGGAAAGTGACGATCTGGAAACCACATTCCTATGTTGTGAACCGCTGAAATTATTTAAAGAGGAAATCTAGTCACAACTTTTTTTATGTTAGGAAAACATAAACCATTAGCAGCGCAGGAATTCTTGGGGTTTTGTAACAATTTTATTCTAACTTGCCTCAAGAAATTGTGATTGAACTAGATGATGGTAAAAAAAAAAAACAAAAACACACAAAAAAAAAAACCTGTGAAGATTTTGAAAAAAACCTGAGCATTTTGAAGCTATTTTTAATAGCCTAAAACTGTTTCAGGCATTTCTTATGTCTCTAGTTTCTTCTGTTTTAATGGAGAAAAGATTTCTGGCTTTCATTCAGCTTATACCATGCTTCTTGACTGTATTACCCTTCTTCAGTCACATGAACAAGAGCAAGGCCATCCTTACAGTATCTCAATAGAGGAAACCAATGCTATGGGGGCATTTGACTAGTGAAGAAATATTTCCATTCCTCACCTTGCTTAGTGAGCAGTGTTGCTGCATGCACAGGATCTTCAAAGATATCACAAGAAGGACCTGGGATTTTTTTACAACAATGATAAGTCACTGTCATCAGTCATGAAAGGAGTCTAAGTCAGAAAACGCAGAATTATCTACATTTTTTTGGTCTAAAAAACCAAAAATATAGGCTTTGATGCACATGTTTCTAAACTAAAGTGTCTGTGAATCCTACTTTGGGATTCAAGCAATTATCTTTCTAAAGGACACTTTAAAACATTCAACAATAATCTGATTTGAAACCTAATTTAAAGAAAAATCTTGGGCACAAACTTCATATTTTCTTGACAATATACAAGATCAATACACTATTTTCATTGTTGATACTAAAATATATTATTGAAAATACATTCAGTTTAACATGCATATAAATAATGCTTTACAGACCAATACTGCTACTACTACTACTACTATCCTTCAATGTGTTAGCTACATAATGATTATAGTTTGCACTCCTGATCTTGCATTATTATATTATCATTGAAATTAATTTATGGGCAAAAAACCAAACCAAACCAACCAACCAAACCAAAACAAAAGAACAACAAAAAAAACCCCCACCCAAACAACCAGGGAATGAAAAAATGGCAAAGTTTGGATTCTTATCTTCTGAGTTAAGGCCCTAACATGAGTTCTGTAAGACAACAGGGAAACACTTGAGAACAGCAGGAAGGGCAACCCAGGTCTTTTGTGAGCTATTTGTCTTTTTAAAATGCTTTTCTGAAGTGACTACAACAGGGTTGTGGGAAAAAAAGACTGAAGAACTAAAAAACAAAGACATGTATGTCCTTCCTTTGAACAGAATAGTTCATTCAGGAAAGCAGAACTATTCATGATTCAGTTTGAGGATCCATGAAATGTTGTTTTCTCTTGCTTTTCTTCCTTCTGCCCGGCTAGCTCTGCAGGAGAACTGGCAACAAGTCTTTCTGGGTCTTGGAAGGGAGGTGAGGTACGGGAGCCTTACCAGAGCTTTCAGGGAGGATTCTTTTGGCAACATGTAGCAGCTAATGGCAGCACGCAGGCAGGAAAGACACCACACAGCTTTCAAGGGTGTTGATCAGACAGGATTTATTTGGGGGTCCCACACCAGGGGGGAGCGGCATGGCTCCCACAGGGGAGAGGGGGAGGGAGAGAAGGGGGAAGAAGGGAGAGAGGGGGCAATAGCAAGCAAGAGACCAAGAGACTAAGAGGCCAGAGCAAGCAAGAAAGCCCAGAGACAAAGAGACCAGAGGTCTGCCCCTCTCATCTCTTCAACTTAAACAGGCTTTTGCAGCAAGGGGGCAGACCCAAGGCTTGGACCAATGGGATACTGAGGGTAGGAGGGGTCGGGTAACAATTGGGTTACAATGAATGGCAACTTAGGGAGTGGTTTACAACATCTTGGTAATGAACCATACATGTTGGGGGAGAACAGAACCATTTAGGAAAAATGAATTACCACAATGAAACTTCTGGAAAATCAAGCTGTATTTACAAGACTCTCTCCTTACTAGTCAGCATCTTCCAGGAAGATATTAGGTATAATTGGCACACAGTATTCCAGGTGAAAGAAGTCTCTAAGGGTAAAAAAACTGAAATAGTTGTGATCTTGATTCTAAATTTCACTTGCAATTTTTTTATAATTTTCTATTTTTGTACGGTTACTCATAACCAGTCCTCATCACGTCATATATGCTGGAAAGAGCAAGAATTTTTAAATGAAAATGCATCAGTGAGTTGTTTCTGTGTCTTTTATATCTGACTCTTCTCTTGATTAATGAATCCTCTCCTCACTAACTTAAATACTAAAAAACTGTTATTTTAATTTTCACTTTTTCTGACAGCACTGAAACTACTAGTAAGCTTTTATTTCATGCAAATCAGCATTTTACTAGGAATGTTTGGACCATTTCTGTCAAAGGCAGGATCAAAAGAGGGAAAGGAACATAAAATGCTTCTTAAAAACTAGGACAGTGCTAAAAAATGTTGAAAGATCAATTAATGATGGTAATTATTTTTCTAAGGACCCATTCAAGAAGAGTGTACATTCTCTTACTGTGAGGCAGAGATGAAAGTCATCTCTTCAATGATATCTTAATTTCAATACATTTCAAAGAGAAGTATTAAGTGTTTGAGAGCCCAAAATAATCCATAGACACAGAATTCAGCTGAGTCCTCAGAAAACATTGAATTCAGCTGAGTCCTCAGAAAATTTTAATTTATTCAAATCTCTTCACTTACTATTAAGTCTTAAGTTTAATACATAATCCTACTTCTATAAGAATATCCTGCCAGTAATGTGTTGATGTGTTCCAACTTTAAGCAAAATCTAATTTCAAAGAAAGTCATATATTAGTTTACATATTTGTTTCTATTCTTTGGATGAATATATAATGTATTTCCATTAAAAACAAAAAAAAGACACACAATTTCGAAACGTGGTTTTCTGGGAACATTTGATTTTATGCAAGACAGGTACAATTAATTGTTCAGAATCCTCAAAAAAGCATCACTACAGAAAAGATATATAGAAACAGGGAACATTATGACTGCACATGAATGTCTTTGCAGTTACCCAGTGTTCTTCCAGGTACAGGGATCTGCAGACATTCAGGCAAGAGGCGAAAAAATAAAACTGAAATCAAAGACAAAAAAATCGTTCAGTTTGTTTTTTTGTTTCAGAATTTTATAAAAATATAGCAAATATAATTGTTATTATGAATATAATTGAATAATTTGGCATTAATGCCTTTAAATGTATTTTGCAGAAGATACTGCAGGAAGAAAATATTTGCCTCTTAAAAGCTAGACTATTGTACATGTGTTTGTCAGAATACTGTGTCTCTAGACAAACATTGTATGTCTAGTGTTTTGTTGCCCTCTTGGCTGTTTCTAAAGAACATTTACACATTTTGATTTTGTACACAGGCTGAAAAAGTACGACATTCTTGCATTTTCTCTTCTGCTCTTCAAGATTGCTTTTATCAGCTAAAATCTAGACTTAGCTTTCTCTCTTCCTTCCATTTGAGCAACTATTTTTATAATTTCTGGCCTCTGACGTCCCAAGTGGCACCCGAGGTGGGTACTCTCCCACTAAATCGAGCTCCGTTCCCTGAGAGTTGGTCATGGCCACAGGGCTGGGTCCCAGAGCAGCAGTACAGCCTGGGAAGCAGTGGAGCTCAGATGTGTGGAGAGGAGGGTTTGCTCTGCTACCACAGGCAAACACTTGAGTTGCAAGGAGAGCCAGCCCTCCCTGAACAACCAGCTCTCTTCCCAAAAATATGTGGTTCCTCTTCCTTGCAAGGTAGCCAGAGGTTTCCTGGGTTCTGCTGCAGAGGAAGCACACAGTGATTGGTAGCTATTTTGATGTAATGCAGTAATGAGATAGATGTCCCTTGGAAACTGTGAATTTTTGCAACCTCTAGAACTTATCCTTCTTCCTACCACATAAACAGTATTGACACTGTTACTAAATTCTCAGAACAGCACAGAGCTTCTCAGAAATGGGTGCAGCATTCAAAACCATTCTGATATTGGACTAAACTTTAAAGTAGAAATAATTTTCAGTATTTCAAATACTTTTAAGATACAACCCTTAATCTAGTCCAGCCACAGATGATAACCACAAGTCTGATCTGACAGAATAGTGTCTAAAGAATAAAAGTCTTCTTTAAAACAAATAAGCATTAACACACATTTTACTTTTGAAGGTAGCTGGTTCAGCCACAGCATTTTGGAAGTAAAAATTAATAATGAAGAAAATTACTTGTCTATCCACAAGATTAAGAAAGAATCAAGTCATAGCACAAAATCACCTAAGCAGTCTTTATATCTCATTTCAGCTTCACAGAAGAAATTAGAAGTAAATGTTTGGGGAATGTGGCCTTCCATTTTAATTTCATTTATAACAGAGAACAATAGAAGAACTGGGTTCAGTTACCTCAGGCCTGCATTTACAGGCAATTTACAGTGCAGAACATTGCACTATTGATGAGTTAAGGATATCAGTCCATTACAGTTTATTAAGTCAATAAAACCAAAAGCAGACAAATCCCAAAGAGATATAGTCTTGGGTTCTCAAAAGTTTATCTTTTTTTTTTCCCAGTTCATTTTGTTTCATGAAGCAGAAGATATTGCTTAATCCAGAAAGACTTGTGCCTTTGGAGTATGACAAGGATGCCTCAGTTACCAAATGCAGGATCACTTTGGCAGCACTAAACTTGTGAGCTTGTACGTTTGAGTCTCTTGGAGTGAGTACAGCACAGAGCCACAAAGATGATCCAAGGGCTGAAGCACACTTCCTATGAGGATAGGCTGAGTTGGGATTGCTCAGCCTGGAGAAGGCTTCAGTGAGACCTTACAGCACCTTCCAGTATCTAAATGGAGCTACAATAGAGCTGGAGAGGGACTTTTTACAGGACTTTTTGCAAGGGCATCTAGTGATATGACAAGGAGTAATGGCTCTACACTGAAATAATGTAGATTTAGGTAAAAATTGGGAAGAAATCCTTTACAGTGGGGATAATGAAGCACTGGAACAGGTTGCCCAGAGAACTTGTGAATGCCCCTTCCCTGGAAGTGTTCAAGGCCAGGTTGGATGGGGCTTTGAGCAACCTGTTAGAGTGGAAAGTTCCCTGACCATGTCAGTGTGTTGGAACTGGAAGATCTTTAAAGCCCCTTAAACTCCAAAACCATTCTATTGTTCTATGATTTTCTTGGCACGGAAGAGGCTAAAACTGAGGGTGGGTCAATCTCACACTGCTATGAGGGAAGCTGTCTCTGAGAAAAGCTGGGGATTATCACATGCTAAAATTCAGCTCAGGCTTACTCTTTCCAGCATTTTTTGCTGTCTTATCCTCACTGAGAATAATAGAATCATCATAGAAAAGGTATAATGGAATGTGGAGAGCGAATATCACTGTTGCCTTTTGAAACACTTCATACATTTCCAAAGAATGTAGGTTAAAAGAAGGTGAAAGAGGCTGAAAGCGGCCCCTGGAATCTGGCATCGAGATCATGCAGAAACACAAAGAAAATTGGATTGATTATTAATGTCTAACTCTAAAATAATAGGGGTTTGTGCCACAGTTCATACTACTGTTTGTATTGAACTATTTGCACCTATGTGGAAATTTGCTTTCACACAGAGGATCGTGGTGTGTCACTGACGTAGACACTACCTTCCATTAAGGTGTTAACACATATGCATTTTGCTTGCTCATTTGAATGGGACCAATGTAGCCTGCTGCCCTGTAACCCTCTTGACTCAACAGAGGCACTGTGGGGCATACAGAAACTGCAGACTTCATTGTATGCCTGCAGCAGCAACTGCAAGATGTTATCTCTGGTGAACTGAATATAGCCATTCTGGATATATATTTGTCTAAGAAAGTGAAGGTAATCAAGGATTTCTTAAAGTCCTTGCTACTGTGGCTGTTCAAGTTATTGTCAGCTGGAAATCCTGGGACAGACAGATGGTCTCAGAGTGTTGGGACCAATTCACCTTAACCATGAGGGAGCCAGCAGAGTGAGAAAGTCTTTTGGATGTTGAATAGAATGAACAGGATCATTTGCCGTGGGTTAGTTACATTGGTTTAACTCCTGTTGGGTGAAATTGGAGAAGTCTATACTTTTGTGCAAGAGCATACCAGTTGTCCTATGAATCCTTTTTACTCCCAGCTCCTGACAGTCAATGGCTAATAAATTTGGAATGGAGAAGTCCATGATGGGAAAAGTCATGGCTGAGGTCTCCAGAACCATTTTCCAAGTACAATTTAAAAACTTGTTGCAGGCTCTTTTGGAAAACAGAAATGGACAGCATCAGTAAACTTATACAATGTTTCACCCTCCAGTGTTTCCCAAAAATGTTTGAAGATAAATGATAGTGTACATATTTTCATGCAGTAACCATCTAGTTTATGCATTCTGGGCATCATAAATCTTATGGTAAGGCTAAGAATTCCTCCTTTGAAAATACACAAATACATTAAAAGAAAATAAATGTCAGTGCTTTGCTAGGATTACTAACTATTGCCTGGGAAAAAGAGGTTGAAATGGATAACAAAATAGGACATATTGTAGAAAAGCTTTGCTTCACAAACAGCTATCCATGACGATGGAGAATCCATCTTTTGAACTGCCAACTTTTACTTCTATTCAAATAAATTTGGCTTCAAACTCCAACTACATGTTCCTTGCTAGAATGAGCTGCCTTTAAAAACTTAATAATTTCTCCCTGTGAAGAAAGAAACAAACTGTAATTGTGTCTCATTAGTCTTCATAAAACTCATTAATATTCTGTGTAACAAATTTTTAAGCTATTTATTCTGTTCTTCTTTTCAATGTCCTTTTAAAAATGTGGACAACCATGCTGAATGCACCATTGCACAATTACTCTCATCAGCACAGTAAGCACAAGTCATGCATACTTTTGATCAAGACTTTCCTGGTTTTGTAGAAAAGAATCAGTATTTTTTTTATATCTGAAGTGTAAGTGGCCTATCTTTTATGAACCCAGCATCCTCATCAGAATCACTATTTTCTAGTTTCTCTTTTTTTTCATCATTATGATTTATATTCCTTGTTCCTAACTTTGCATTTTATTGAACTAAACCAGTCACAGCTTTCCAAGTGGAAAATGGTAAAATGATCTGTGTAAATGACTCATCATAATCATGATTCCCATTCTGGTAATTTCGTGTCACTTACAACAACATTTCTGCAGGAATTTCATACAGATCCTTCTCTTCATCCTGCTAGTATGATTATTTTTTATAATCCAAGAACACAACCCTTTCACTTTGTTCTTTATGACTCCTAGGTTAGTCTTAATTTTTTTTTTCTCATGTCCTTATTTCCACTCTTGACTCCTTTGAGAACTGTGGGAACTGGGAACTGTGAAACACAGAAAAATCAAGAGCTGAAAGATAGGGGAAAGAGCAATGTTTAATGAAAACAAGATTAAGACAGTGCTCATCTTTGTAGATAGGATGGGGGTTGGCATTGAAGGGCAGGCATTCTAGTTCTAGCCGAGTTTATTACAATGGTAGATAATACTAAAAGGAAGTTTAAAAGTAAGAGACTACTTTTGGAGCAACTAAAGGAAACACTTGGGGATGAGAGGCTAGTAAATGGTATTTGATGGTTCAGGAATTCACTGAGAGAATATATTCCTCCACTTCATAAAACAGCCCAATTATGTGTTTGTTCTAGTCATCAGTGTGGTCAGCCATGTAGATACACAGCCATTAAGTCTTATTGGAGAGGCATTTGGCATGGCTCTTTGTTAGTCCTGATTACACCCACACTGCAACTGCAACACCATTTCCAGCCACCTGTGTGCTTTCTGCAGGCTCATCACACAAAATGGACCTCATGCAGCGGAGCAGAAGGTAAAAAAGTACAAAAGCAACCATGGGGCCAATTTCCTTTACAAATTCTTCATTTTTCCTCCTCTTTTCATTCTTTTTAAGCCTTCAGCTCACTTCAAGGCAATTCCTAGTTTTCAAGAAATCTCACTACTTTGTGTTCAGTGCAGATAAGTCTTTTAAATTGAAAACAGACCCCAAGAGTTTTAGATCAGCAACTGAATCAAGTATTTGGACCAAAAAAAGTAGCTACTAGTTTACAGATATAATAAAATGAAATGAAATAGAAGGAGAGTTGAAACCCTCTACACTTCCCCTGTATATTCTATTTGCATTTTATGTAAGACCAAACTGAGAACCCTTCGGTTTCACTCTTTGACAGGGAAACATCCACCTGTAGTACCAAACTGTGGCACAAAAAGAACTGAAAATCTTGGCAATGTTTTTTACTGGGTGGGCTTCCAATGTATAGGCAGAATAAAATAGATGTCTTCTCTTATTTTGAAATCTTGCCTAGTGATAAGGTCCCTCAATTACCTGACTAACTCAGAGGATTTCGTGCTCAGAGAAGTGACATTTGCTCAGCATTCTTAGCAAAGTTTACTCAACTACATGAACTACGTGTTTCTTCTAATTTAAGGCATGTGTTTTCTAGTGCACTGTGAACACTGAGGTCCTGAATGACAGTATCAGACATCAGCAAGCATCCTGAGGTGACTCTTAGAGTAAGTCTTAGCAGTGCATTTCAGAATGCTTTAATAAATAATTAAAATATTAAGAGATGATATGATTTCACACTGTTGAAACTGTTGAAATTTAATTTTTAAGTTTTACTCTCATTGTAGTGATTCAGACACAGCAGTTCGAATCACAGATATTTAGCTTCAGATACACTCTCCTCTAAACTGTCTGTGCCCCTGAATGCAAATAACTGAAGCAGCAGAGGGAATATTTTCCTCTGTTGTAGTCTCTCTGGTTACAGGAAGCAGACAGTAACTAGGGAGCAGCAATAAGTCCCTGTCTCTCCTATAAATACAGCATTGACAGCCAAACACTGGGTTTCAGGGAGGTCAGACCAAAACAGAGTAATATTAAAGTTCCTCAGAGGTAATTTATGTAGCAAGGGCTAAACCCCAGCAATCAGAGCACTCAATAAAACACCATCTAATACAAGCACATAAAGTGTTTAAAAAGAAAGAAAAAAAAGAAAGAAAAAGTCTGAACCTTCAACATGAGACATAATAACAGCAAAATTGTCTAGGTCTAATTACTCAGTTCATAGATGTAGGGAGATATTGTCAGTTTACTGAAGTAACAACTTTACCTGGGTCAATCTGCTGTCAGTCTTTCAGTTTCCCAGAAGTCATGTTCGCAGTCAGAGGGAACACCTACAAATCAGAGGAGTTTTGAAGCAGGGGACAGAACATGAAGATGACATCAAGCATTCCAGGTGACTCTTCCAAAAAATTTAAATGGTGGCTATAGAAGAGCTATTACATGAGACACTGATTCACTCAATCAATCATGTTTTGTAAGTGCTGATAATCAATCATTCCTACACACACAAAATCACAAAGGTACACACAGACAATTTGGAATGCGTCCTTGGAAAGGAATACTAACTTAGAGGTAGAGTTTGATATGCCATAAGGGAGGTCTGCCATTCAGAAAAGGCACCAGGGACAGAAAAATCCCCTGTAGCAGAACAGGCTGGGCATTTGCCGAACAGAAAACAATTTTGCAGAAAAGCACCTAAGATACAAATGAAGCTCAGGATGAGTCAGAAGTGTAGCTTTGCAATGAACATTAACTTCATATTGGATTTATTAAATAAATTTTAGGCAGCAACTCAAGGGAAGTTATTAGTCTATTCCACTCAGTATCTGTACAACTTCATCTGGAACCTTGTGTCTGGTTTTGGCCTTCCTTGTACTAGAGCCAGTCTAAAGGAAGGCCACCAAGATGGGACACCTACAGTGTACAAGGAGACACAGAGACCACTCTGGTTTTCACTTTTAAGAGAAATTTAAGAGGGGATCTTCTTACCATTTTGTATTGGGCTACAGACAAGTTTCAGAGAAATTTTTTTGACACTAATGGTGAAAGTATGAGAGGCATTGGACAAAACTTGGAACAATGGAAAATCAGCAGATTTTTTTCACACCTTGAAGATGGCCCTAGCCTTGCAATTGGTCTTTCATTGGATCAAATTGTTCCCAGACCTCCAAACTATTCTATTCTACCTGTATTTCTCCTGAATTGCTTCCATTATTTTCTTCTGTTAAAAAGAAGTATTTTATGTTTTGGATGGTATTTCTGGTGCTACAATAAAAAACCCACATAATTTTTTTATATTTTTTATCCTTCATTATAGATAGGTGCTGCATCATAGAAGAGCTGTATCTTTATTAAGATCAAATAAGCTCTGATTAATGACATTGAAAAGTTTTCAAAACACAGGAAAGCAAAAGACATTTGCCCAAAGCATGTGGCTAGAATGAGAAACCTTTATTTTAGGAAGTCGGCACATGAGAGAATGAATATTTCCTAGAATAGGTAACAATTTAATTATTTCTGAAAACTTGAATAAAAGTTCCCAAAAATGGAACTACCAAATAGCTTCTTGGAAAATATTACTAGCATATGACTGGGTAATTTGTAGAGTACACCATCAGAGCTAGTTCAGAGTGAAAATAGAGTATAGAATGTTGTACCTTTTTTCTAGCCAACAGTTCAGCCAGTTCTGGAACTCTAAATGTGTGCCTCAAGGAACCTTTTGTTCAGAGGTAAAAGACTTACAACCTAAATTTTAGGTTCTGCTCAGGACTTAACACCAGAGCCCTGGCACCCCCGAAGAGTTACGTGAATATAAAATACAGGTAATGCTCAAAACAAGAGTAATAATATCTCTTTATTATCTTTACTCACGTGAAAGTCAGACTGGCCAATAACTACTTTCTGTCTTTTCTCACAGGGGATAAATTAACAGCAGGAAAATATCTCTTCTTGCCCCCTCTAAGTACTAGAATCATTAAAGGCAAAGAATAAACCATCAATGAAGTTACATCATCAGCAAGATGCACCCAGAAAATTCGCCGCCTGAATTCTTGCCACCTGACAGCTTTGTGTTTGAGATAGAAAGGGATGAAAAGTGGATTATTCACAGGATATTTTGGGCTGTCTGAATGGGCTTAAGAGTTAATAAACAGGATGCCTGAATAAAAATTCACCATGATTGATATTTCCAATGTCCAGACCTTAGTCATTGAATGACTGTACAAAATCATCAGAATTTTTACATATACAGCCTGAAGAAAGCAACTTATTGGCATCAAGAAACTCTTAAATACTGTGAAAGATTAGCCAATCCCTGCTGCAGGATAGAGCAATTAAATTCTAGTGCTAAGACTGTAAAAGGAAGGGTTGTAACATATTTTGCTAAAAGTATCCTAAGTGAGTTTTCCTAAACATAATAGCAAAACAGGGGGGCAGGGGATGGGGGCTTTAATTCCCTCCTCCCAAGAGAGATACAGATAATAAAAGGAGTATTTTTCTTCAACATTGTTCACAGAAGTTTTATATCTATCCTGCTGTGCTTTAAAATTTCAGGGTTTTTTCTTCATATACTCAAGTCATTTTTAAAATAAATAGTAAAAATATGTATTCTGGTCAAGGTACATTTCAACAACTTTTACAAGTGTTATACATTTGGGAAAATCCCCTCATGGCAGAAGGGATCTTCCTTTCTATCATATGCAGGGTTTAAAGCAGGATTTTTTATAGAAGGAAGAATATCCACTATTTTGAGAATTTTTAAACTAACTATTCTGAATATTTTATTCCCCAATGCATGAGTGTTAGTAATTTGCCTCTATAAAATCAAACTTTTTGGACAGAAGCAAAAAAAAATGGCATTAATATATAATGAATTCCCAAATAAAGGACTGTATTTTCACAGTATTCAGAAACACAGGACTTGCATTCTGTTATCTGCTTATTTTTGAGCTCTACTTTGATGGGATCAAGCCATTTGATCTCCACACAGGCAAACTCTCACCCCATCTCTTGAGAACCTTCCAAAATGTGACATGCAAACAGATGTGGCTGAAGTGTCCTTTACAAGCTTCTTATATCATAAACAATTTTCCTGTGAAACAGCCTGAACCAATTCTCAGCTCTGTCCAGCTACCACTATGGGCTCAGCCAGGGTGCTGGGCAGTCCTAAAAGGAAGGCAGATCAGCAGGAAACATCTCAGCACCTGTGGTTGCCACTCTGTGCTCTTTCTCCAAGTCCATGATCCAGCCAGCTGTGTCTGAGATGGTGTTAGTGGGAGCTCTGCCTACCAGCCTTCTGCTGCTGCTGCTGGGCTTCAATTCAGCAGCCTGGGGACTGAAGAAATGCCTGTCTGGCCCTGCTAATGGCATATTTTTTCCCCTATCTATTCTATCCTCAAGCCAAGTGCCTGTCAATCCACACGGTGCTGATTATCACTCCTAAATCACAAACCACCAGGAACACATTTTACCATTGACCCTGTGCATTATTGTGCTCATTTCAGACCTTCTGGATGCTCAATATACTGGGAGCTGGTGGCAAAGTTGCCAGTGTAGTAAGCAAATTCAAAAGGATTTGAATTTTATTGTCTCAGAGCAAGCACATTGCTGAGAGGAATTAACTGGAATCGACCTTTCAGAACAGTGGCTTCCTCTCTCTTTGTACATCCCAATCTGTATCTGATCCTGTGCATCCTAAGCTTAAATCAGCTGCTGGAGAATGTGCCTAAAATAGAGAGATGTTGCATCTATTTGAGTCTGTCTCCCTCTGTGCTCTCTGGAACTTTATTGATTTGGAAGAACTGTGGTAGCATGCCTCATTTCTGTATTCCTCATTCTCATTCCTGTTGCCTTTGAAATGAAGCAAATCAATAAAGGTTTTAGCTCCCTCACATCTCACTAGCACCAGGATTTACCATGAAGTTGTAAAAGTGTAATTGACTAGTTCAAATTTTAATAGCTTTTCAGCAATAACAGTAAGATTTCATGTAATCAACAAATAACCTTCTTAGAATGAAGGTTGTGATTTCTTATGAAATTTGGGAAAAGCCTTTACTTTGTGTTTAAATTCATTAACATCCCCCTCCTTTTCATAGTCATAAACATTCAGGTCAATCAAAATGTTTCATTCAGACAGGTTTTTTATTTTCCTGTTGGTTTCTGAATACCTTTGTTAAAATCTCTGTTTTAATTACTTGTTTACTGTAATGCTAAAGTTCTTAAATTAAAAACTATACTGAATATTTTTCAAAAGGAGAAATAGAAAATAACACTACTGCAATGAAAAATCAGTTTGAAAAGTTCCTACTCAGCTTTTGCTTTCAATATTTCACTTTTATTTCCCTACTTGTTTAGCATAGTAAAAATAAGCCATTTTCATCCAAGTACATATAAATGCTCTGATACAAGCTTAAAAATTACAATCTGATATAATTTCTGTCCTCAGAAATAATAAATATTATTGTCTATTCTGACATAATAAATATTTTAATAACATAAGACATTCTGGTATTAATACAATTATCATATATTTACAGAATTATTAATTTCCAAATTTATTTTTAATCAACTATTTTATAACCTTATCAGATAATACATGAGAAGCACATAGATGGAAAAATATAACCTTTCATGAAACAAATATTTCCAGTTTTGCTTCCTTACCTTGATTTTTATAGCAGGGAATCCATTAAATCTTTACATCTTCATAGCAGAATTAGAGGTACTTTTATTTTTTAGGAAAAGGAATTGAAAAATTAACAGAATTTACAAAGTAAGAGAGCATTTGAGCAGAAAGTGTTTCTTTAGAGATGAAAGGATGTCTTCTTGTTAAACTACTTTTCTCTTGTAGGCATTTTCAAATATTTAGTTATTTTTATTTAAAAGTTTTCTGACCAATTTTTGCTTCTCCTCTTTCAATTTCATTGGTTAGAAAGTAAGACTGGTTGCCATCTACTAATGTTCTCAGATCTAAAGGTTTTCTGCAGTGAGGTTGTTACAAGCCCATCCGTCTGCCCCTCTGGATGAGCTTACAGATGCTACCCACCATGACTGTACTGGCTTCTTTAATAGGAATCTCTGTCATAAGTTGATGCCTCTAGTGTCAAAGACATTCAATTATTGTGACAATAATTTCATAAAGTGGCATTTTGAGATCCCCAAAGGGGTGGCTTACAGTAAATACAATATATTTGCAAACATAAAATTAATTACTGCCACACAAGAAAATGGGAAATGTAAAATGAGAAGAGATTGTTGACTTTTGTTTGCCCATTTCAGAAAATCAAGATTTTGTATTTATTAGTTTTTGTGTGCTTATTCTGAGTAGAAACTGCCTCATTATTTTATTCTCATAGTGTGGTAAACTGTGCATTACAGAGGTAAAATAAAACCATTTTGTGAGGATAGGAGTCACTGAAATATCACACAACTATCAGCAGACATTTATCAATTGACATTGATAAACCAAGTAACAATTTCCAAAGGAATCAGCAATTCAATTTCAGGTTGCCATTAACAGAATATTAACAGATGACATTTTGATGCACAGTCTGACCTGTCATGTTGTTTAAAGGTAACCTTCATCTTCAGCAATTTCATCATGTCAAACTTTTAAAAACCCAGAGAAATCTATCTATCTATCATAAAGGGAAGTAACAGATTTTAATCAATTGTGTTAAAGCACAAAATTACTGTTAAACCTAATGAACACCTGGAATTCCCCAGAAACAGCTGAGGTCACTTGGTTTGTTCAGCCTGGTGAAGAGGAGACTGAAGGGAGACCTCATAGCTATTTAGAATTTCCTTGTGAGCTGGAGGGGAGGGGCAGGCACTGATCTCTTCTCTGTGGTGACCAGTGACAGGACCTGAGGGAATGGCCTGAAGTTGTGTCAGGGAGGTTTAGATTGCTATTAGAAAAAGGTTCTTCACCCAAGAAGGTTCTTCACCCAGAAGATGGCTGAGTACTGGAATGACCTCCCCTGGGAAGTGGTCACAGCACCAGCCTGACGGAGTTCAAGGAGTGTTTGGACAATGCTCTTGGGCTCATGGTGAGACTCTTGGGGGTGGTGCTGTGCAGGGCCAGGAGATGGACTTTGATGATCCTGATGAGTCCCTTTCAGCTGAGAATATTCTACAATTTTATGATTCTATGAATATGTCAGAGGCACGAAGAGAATTTCCTAAGATATATTTCCAGGTGACAAAACTTTGAGTTGTATAAAAAAAGTCCAGTTAGAAAAAGCCTGAACAAAATAGACTTATTTAAAATAAGAGAGCACAGCATTTGTATGTAATTTCGTGAATGATTAAATTCAGGGACTAATTATGTTACTTTGCAATTCCAGTTGCATCCCTCATTAATGTCTGGATTATGTCTAGCTATTAATTGAACAGGAATGAGATGAAAGACCTCCAGACGTCCCTTTTGCTAATTACAGACATAGTTGTGTTGTTTCTCCCCATGAAGTGCCTGTGCTTTGCAGAGACTGTCTGTTCCTCAATGAGCTCTTACAACCTTGAAGAGCTAACAAGCTGCATCTCCAGATTGTTCAGAGTTTTGGTCTTCTCTCAGTTTGCTAAAAGTCAAGGAGCAATAAACTCTATCCCAGTAAAAGGCGGCAGTGTCATCAGTGCCATCATGGCAAATTCAGAACTAAAAACCTGGTCCATCACTGAGATGAGATATTTGTGTGGGACTCATGCAAACAGCTGAGTTGGGATTGTTCTCTTTGCTAACTCATACCTTGGTCTCTCTGATTCACGTACATGATAATCAGTGTTTAATGGTTGCCCTGATGGGTGCTCTGCAGTATACAGGTTATCACAGAATCACAGAATTGTATATGATGGAAAAGAAATTTAAATTTTCTTCTTGTTCCATATCCCTTACCCATGGTAAGGGACACCTTTCACTAGACCAGGTTGTTAAAATTGCCATTCAGCTGGAACTTAAACACTAATGTCTTCCCTGCCTTTTCCTCCCTGTTTTTCTTTATCTCACTCTCCACTAGGAGGGGACAGGAGCAAATAATGGGTTGTGTACTTCTTACTTTATAAAATCTTTGATCTTATGGGAAAGGAGGATTACTTCTGCAAGCTCTTGAGAGTTAAGGGAAAAGCACAGTCTACCACAGTGGCATGAACTTTCAGGAGTTTCACACTTTTTAAAACACACTAGTGTCCCCTTATTTGCCAGTGGCACATTCCACTATTCTATCTCCCGGGAAAATGTCATTTCTACTTGAAAAAAAATATTTTGCTGAAACTATTCCCATTTATAGATTTTATGTTTCTCAGTTAAAAGCAACTGCACAAATCCTTTCCATCCTCCATATCATCTGTTTGGCAATCAGACCAGATATCAAAGTATTTATTAAATACAAAAAGACTTCAGAATGATTAGTAAATTATAGGATTGCTAAAGTTTAAAAACACAGAGAGAAGCTGCCATCATTCTGGCTTCTTATGCTTTTGTGCATTGATAAATTGAAAGATAAAGCTTTCTGCCTTTATTTTAGTGTCTACTCTTCTGGCTAGGAATTATTCTAGATACTCATGCTATAATTAATGAGCTATATGCGCTTTCTCCCCATGCAAACATTCTAAAAGTTGGAGACAAGAAAAATAGTCCTTTGAACCCTAGGAATCATGAAGAAAAAAAAATCATGTACTTTTCAGTAATCACTATAGAAGATTGTATTGGGGGAATTGGTCAGGAAGAACCCTGCCTGGGATTTAACATTACCTGGCTCCTCAGTACAGGTATCTTTACCCCTAGTAAGGAGCAGACCCACTGCATCTTCAGCATCCACCTGTGTAAATGATATGAGGCTGACTCCTCTCAACACTGAATTTCCCAGCACCTTCTAGTACCCCTGGCAGGAAAGGTAAGAGGAAAGAGTCAAAGGAAAGTGTACAAGCAAATACACATGGGCCCTGGGTTTATATGTCAACAACAATGGAAACCAGGAAACCAATTTCTAGATAATAGAAAAATTAAACACAGAAGCATTTAACAAGGCATGTGAGTTAGTCTGTTTCATTCTTTATTTTATAAATAGAGTCAGTGCCTTGATAAAGCAAATTTATACTCTATCGCAAACCTGATTCACTAGTTTCCACTGATGATTTGTGTTTCATTTGTTCAGTATTAAGTCACAACAGTGTCCCCTTCTTTTTCAAAGAAGGCAAAGGTTTGTGTATGTTTAACAATTTATTAAATTTGAGTTTATTTTCATTTCAATTGATGTCAGTGTCACGGATGATAAACTGGTTTATAACAGAGAAAATCTGAGTTAATTCCAAACTATTTCACCAGTCTTTCTTGCCCATGTCATGTAATCAGCAAATGCAGGACCTCAGAACAGGTTGGCCATGGAAAGAAGTCAGACTTACTCTTTTTCAACTGTGAATACCTTTTATGATACTGATCATACCTTTTCCCCATTTCTTTTCTGTAGAATCCTATTAGAATGACAGTGACAACAGATAAAACAGTGGAAAAATTTATGTGTGGGACATGTAGCACATGATCATGCCAATCAAGATCAATTTTGATCAATAAGTCCTTGTAAAGCTTAGTAATATAAACAGGGCTGGCAAAAATAGTAATATATAGCAATATATAATCCTAATAGAGATTTTTTAGATTCTGACTTAGAACTAAATCATATACTAATAGTAATAATAGCAAGCAAAATGGATGTAAATATCAGATTTGTTTATCAAACATGGAACAGCTGTCATCTGTTGTGGAATATCTAACAGGATTTCACACAGATTTATGACCTAAATTGCCTAAAATAAATTTAAAATTATTTGAAAGAGGATATAAGTAAGATTGCAGACTATGCGACTTGATGGAACATCTAAAACAGCTAAAATGTCCATAAATACATGATAAGTATTAATGATAATATAAATCCAATGTGAAACAACCTAATGCAAATCATGAATGTAAAGAGTGAAAAAATATAGCTTGTACATATTATACAGGAAACTGTCCTTGAATGGAAGAACTGAGTAGATCCAATTCCTGTTCATCTGAGATGGTGAGAATTAACTATGGTGAAAATAACTTTGACAACCCTGATTTTTTCCAGACTAAACTGTGGAGGGTAAGTGCCGATTAAGCTTCACTGTGTGCTGGTTTGAAAGAAAAACCAGTGAGACTCTCAGTCAGAGATACAATTTAATAGGAGAAGAGAGGAAAAATAAAAGAAAAATAACATGAAATAAAAGTAATAGTACAAAAAAAAACCACTGACAGAGTCAGAATACAACCTGACACCCTGTTAGGGTGGTAGTGGCCGTCCAGATGAGATGGTTTTGTCTAAGCAGTGATCCTGTAGAAGCATCTGGTAGCTCTTGTCTCCTCTGGGAGTCCAGTGGATGAAAAGCTATCTGTGCTGTCCCAAACCCTGGATTTATCCAGGTGGGAATGTTTGGCTCCTCCCCCTGGGCAGAGCATCTCACAATGGGATGATGAGTCATGCAGTGGGTCCTTGATGGCCCACTAAACAGAGATAACTCCCGGAGGGAGTTATCTATGACTCATGTGGCAAGGCATTGTTGGGCTCATTAATGGAAGATAAGGAAAACACTGCCCCACCTTGGCTCCAAGGCTCATGGGGATAGCATACCTTAGGCACAATTTTACATTGTAACCTAGGACACACTGCAACACAGAATACAGTGAATTTCTACTCTTAGAGCCACATTCTTTTGTTCCTGAGATACAGATGAAAAGAAGAAAGTGTACTTTCAGGCTTCTGCACAAACAAAAATACCTGCTAAGCCTTCCTGTTTAATTATGTTTATTTTAGTACTCAGACACATTTTTTTTTGTCCTTCCTGCCATCAAAAGCAACATGGACATGTCTTAACAAGTGAAGAGTAAATAAACCTGAGCAGAAGGAGTAATCTGTCTGCAATAACAAATCAATACTGATTTAGTCTCTTTTTGGAGCTGTGCAGTCTTCCTTCCAGAGTTTTAATTCTAGTAGAAAATTTCTGTGTACCGAGGTAAATTCCAGCATGGTTTGGTTATCTCTATGGTGTAGTGCGGTGATCAGCATAACCACACTAAGAAGAAAATGCTAACTGAAAAAGCAGTGGTTAGTTTTAATTAGGATCCTATTTCATGCACATTTCTGAGTGAATGTAATGGTTTTAGACATCTCACTATCAGTAGCCCGTGCAAACCATTGTCTTTCATTACTCTGAAACAGGGATCCTGGTTTATAAAAAAGTCACCAAGTGTCTGAAATCAATTGGATGGGATATGTTTTGAGGGTATTAGACTTAATTAAGCATAAATTCATAAAATTATTTTTGTCTCATTAAACAGTAACTGTGGGGACCATTAAATTCTGTATAGACTCATTTAGGAATCTCCTAAAACTCCCAAATCTTAAGACTACTGAAAGCATAGTCCTGTGACTGTGATGCCCAGAGCACCTGGCCCATTTGAAATACTGCTGACCTTTAAGCTTGGTTTTGAAAACAAACTACCTAGATCTGTGTTTAGTAACCTGTACAGATAGAAAAAGGGACTTAGTCAGACAGCAAAAAGGGACGTATTGGTACTTCTTTGACCTCAGAAACGCTTTTCCTGGCACCCAACACTGCTGAAGATTGACGTTTCCTAACAATAAACAGAGTAAAAGAAAACAGACATAGTTTTTAATATGGGATCTGGGCTGAAATTTCACAGAATGATTTATAAGAGAGTAAGTGTTCTACATTAAAATAAAATTTCATATCTATGATTAGATAGAAATTCTGAGAAGGCATAGAATTTTATCTGCATCACAGAGAGTAAATGAAAAACTTATAACAGTTTATGTCAAATATGTCTTGACCAGGATAAACAGTAGTGATAATGAATGAGCAAAAAATTAAAGAGTTTCTATAATTCACTTTGTTTTCATAAAAATATGCAAGATTTAGTTCCAGACAAAAGGAGAACAACAACAACAAAAGAAATATTTATTTGCTTTTGGGTATATTTTTAATAAAAGCACATTGACTTTTCACTTTGAAATTATTTTGCTTATAGATTTCATTTTGGTTCATTTCTTTGAAAACACTTGGAATCAAAGGAACATTTATGATTTATGATCAATGAAAACATTTTATTTTCTTAGAGCTCTCGTATAGAAAGTTATCCTCTAGGATGAGATAGCTGGATCTATTTTCAGTAGCTATATGCAAGGAGTCATAGCCGAATAAAGAGAAGATTTTCCTCCTCTTATATTTTCTCTCTTATTTCTAATTTTTCTCTCTTATATTTTAAATCCATTGTCCTTCTTGAACAGAAGTAAAGCAGAAACAATCATGAGAATAATCAGTGGCTCTGACAAGCAATGGATGAAACAAAAATAAAGGTCTAGAATTCTACCAAATGCTTTGAAAAGGGAATATTTAGTCTTCACTTGCTCAGAATATTAAAAGAGTTAAAAATGTGTGTGGATTAACTACCTCAATCTTCAGATGTTTAATACCTGTCAGAAATTAGGAAATCAGACTAATTTTATCTCTCTCTAATCCTCTGATATTATCAAATTTATGTCTGCAAGGCTTTATCCTGAACACTGCCATTGCTCAGTTAGAGCAGAGAATTGCTGGAGTACAAACTTCTCCCATGATCTTGCCTCTGGCAGCATCCAGCACTGACAAATTAAGGGCTGGGATCTCAGCTCTGCAAGCTGTAAACTGATTTCCCAATAGCAAGACAATTCTCTCCTGCATATCTCCAGTCTATTTCAATTCATTTTATGCAATTCAGTTTTATCTGACAAATTGGTGACTACAATTTATAACTTCACATATTCCATTGTAATATCCATAGAGCAACTTTTTGGGTTGGGGATGGGCCAGGATTTTTTTCTCACAGTTGTCTTAGATGAATAATGTCCTTTGTATTACAGACCTTGGTTATTTTCAATACTTCTCTTTCTAAACTGTATAAATAAGAAATAACTAATTAAGTTTATTGAGAAGGGAAGGTGATCCCTGTGACACAGATCACATGGTGATGAACGCAGCAGGTTATTTCCTGATCTGCAAGACTTTTGCTTCCTTTAGAAGAGGTAAAGACACTGTTATCTTCCAGCCCCTCTAAATGTGAACTGAAAATATTCTTTGGGCTACCATCTTATAAGTTCCAACGTGTCCTTTGATAAGATCAACAATTTCCGTGCTTCCAGGAGAATAGTTGGTGAATTGTTATATTCTCTTGTAAGATATTATCATTTTAATTATATTTTGTGAAAATAAGTAAAGGAATCCAACATTTCCTCCTGCGAGAGAGAAAAATGGGCCGCACAAGTTCTAATGCATCACCAAACTCTCAAAATTCACAAACTGCATAGGATCACTTTTAAAAGTGATCCTAAACAGGGATTAATCTCTGACAAAGTTTGGGGCAAGTGAGGTCATGTCTTTTGCAAACAGATTGTCTATAAACCAGCAACTAATTACCTGGGCAATTATCCAGATCAATGCATTAATTTTGCACTTTGACTTACCTTCAGAGTCCACTTCTACCTAGGAAGTTTGCATAGAGCTTATATCATGCCAGCGTCATGTTTTTTTCAACAGAATTCATGCTGCCAACCTACCAAGGAAATTGCAATTCCCAGTCACCAAGAACCATCAAGAAGCTGTTGAGCTAAACACAGAAAAATCCCAGTACTGCTGTAACTGCAGTGCTGCTCCTGTAGGTCTGAAATTGTTTCCCTATATTGGGGGCAGTCACTGCTTGGTCCCATAGCCTGGACCAGATTGGACGAAGTGTCCACCAGTCATTCTACCACACAGAGATCTTTGCAGCCCTCGAGAAGACTGCAGAATTCTCTAAGCCATATAACATCTTTATATTGCTGGTATCTGAATTGTCTATTGAATAAATGTAAACTATCCTGCAGTGGACATCTTTATCCAATTCCAGGCCTTTCTCATTCTAGAAAAGGCATAATCTAGGTCTATCGTAGATAATTTTTTTTCTATTCTTTCAATAAAAGTCTGATCATGCTAACTGCTACTTCAGGCACTTCCATGTTGTGAAAGTTCTAAAAACAAAGTTTGTTTTCTGGACCCTATTTTTCCACAGTTTCTGGATGCTGTCACACTACTGTTCTCATATAAACTCTGGCAAATTGTCATTCACTGTAGGGCCCAAGAACTAAATTTTCTTTTTTGTCCATTTCATCCCTCAAACTGAGTATGATAATCCACACCAAACTTTCCTGCCCAGTTAACAGATGCATGCAGAGAGGCTGGGGGAGATGATCCTTATTTGTGCCAAAACAGAGAATGCTGAACTTTTACTGAAAGTATGTCATCTAGTGAGCCTGAAGTTTTATTCATTTCCAATAAAAATGTCATTTTCTTGTAGAAGAATCACAGAATCACTGAATGGTTGGGGTTGAAAGGAACCTCTGGAGTTCCTCTAGTTCAACCTCCCTGTTCAAGCAGGTTCACCTGTAGCAGGTTGCACAGAATTGGGTTCAGGTTGGTTTTGAATATCTCTAGAGGAGAGTCCACAACCTTTCTGGGCAGCCTGTTCCAGTGTGTGGTCATTCATCCTGAAATTTTTTACCTCATATTCAGATGGCACTTCCAATTTTTCTGTTTGAGCCTGTTGCCCCTTGCCCTGTTGCTGGGTGCTACTGAAAAGGAATGGTCAATATCTTTTTGACACCTCCCCTCAAGATATTTGTCTGCCTTGCTAAAATCCCTCTCAGTCATCTCTCTTCCAGGATGAACAGGCCCAGCTCCCTCAGCCTTTCCTAAGAAGAGATGCCCCAGTCCCTTAACCATCTTTGTTCCCTCTGCTGGACCCACCCCAGGAGCTCCATGTCTCTTATGTGCTGAGGACCCAACACTGGACACAGCACTTCAGATGAGGTCTCACCAGGGCTGAGCAGAGGAGCAGGATCACCTCCCTCAACCCTGCTGCCAATGCTCTTCCTAATGCACCCCATTGGCTTTCTTGACCACACACTGCTGGCTCATGGACAGCTTGCTGTCCACCAGGACCCACAGGTCCTTCTCTGCAGAGCTGCTTCCCAGCAGGTCAGCCCTTCGTCTGTACTGGTGCCAAGGGTTATTCCACTTAGATGTAGGACCCTACAATTGCTTTCGTTGAACTTCATCAGGTTCCTCTCTGCCAAACTCTCCAGCCTGTCGAGCTCTCCCCACATGACAGCATTGCCTTCTGTGTATCAGCCACTCCCCCTAGTCTTGCATTATCAGCAAACATGTGGAGAGCACACTCTTGTGCATTCATCCATGTCATTCATTAATAATTTGAACAAGACTGGACCTTGCACTGACCCCTGGGGAATGATGATAGCCTCTGTCAAAAACCTGCTTTCATTGAGCTGTAAGGCAGCACTTCCTGCTGAGTTTCAACATTGTCTGAGTTAGATGAGTTGACAGTGATGGGGACTGAAGGCTGGCTGAATGGCAGAGCTCACAAGGTTCTGATCAGCAGTGCTGAATCTAAGTGGAGGTCTGAGAGTAACCATTAGGTCTGGCAGAGTTCTGTCTCCATGAAAATCCTTCTTGAAAAATCTACCTACCCAAAAATCTATGTGCATCCTTACTTGCCTGAGATGACTGAAAGGACGCAAGCCATAGTGGCTGAATGCCCATGTGAAAGTGGTTCATCTGATCCACAATGGCAGCAATACCATAAGAACATGTTCTTTTGGTATCACTCAGAATTATATTAAAATAAAGTGAATATAAATAGAAGCATGATTGTACTGAATAAAAGACAAAATGGGTAACATAACTCCTGTAAGGAGTATTAAATTAAAAAAAAAAAAGGGAAACATTGTAAAAATCTGATTAATTAATAATGCTCAGCATAAGACTATAATGTTTACAGGTACCCAGGGCATTGTCTTAGATACTCAAAGTGAACACATAAAATGCATTAAAAGGTCTATATCATAGGCTAAAGGCAGTTATTAAAATAAGAAATTATATTTTTCTGAAGTAGAGACGGTGTCCACCTAAGGGAAATAGAGGAGGATTAAGAATATTTTTCAGGTTGTTTGCATAAGATTAATAAAACAGGCCAAAAAAGGTTGCAATGATCAATTTTCTAAACTAATAAAAAGTACTAATAACATATTTTTAAATTCTTATGTGACTGAAAGCCTGGCTTTAAGTGAGAGAGGTAAATTTTTAATTTTGACATAAAGAAACCATTCAGTGGTGATAAGCAGAAGCAGAAAACCCAAACTAGCTCACTGGATCAGTATTCCCTGTTGAAGAACTAAAGGGTCTTTCCAGAACAAAGCCAGTTTTTATTCAGAATGAGTCAAAAGTACCATCTCAAATATAAGTGTCATTAGAAAAGGCTTTAGAACACACTGGCAAAGAGAATAACAAAAAACTGCTAAGACCAAATCATATTTGCCTAAAAGTTCTAACAAAACCTAATCCAAAATTACCCTCTTATGGTGTGTGCTCTGTAACCTCTTTGCCATGTATATATATATCAGCATGTGAGCAATAGAAGTCAGAAACTGTAATGTCATATTCTATAAAGGACCCTGTAAGAAACTGCACTTGAGTAAGTTTGATTTACAGACCACTCAGACTTCTTTAATTGATGGGAAAGAAGATAATTAATGAATGAAACCATGAAAACAGAGCAGAGGGAGATGACTTTCTCATTTGTGTCTCTATTATAAAATTATTTGCAATTTGCAGTCATGTAGGAAACTATGGTGCATTCAACAACAAAGACTTCCAAAATCCTTTCCCAAAACCTTTTCAGGAAACCAGGTTGGCAAAGAATAAGAGAAACTACCTAAATTAATTAAAAGCAATAGATTTCTAATGGGGCTTTTCCCTTCTCTCTTTCTTTTTAAAGAAAATTTTCTAAAATTATGAAAGGCACCGAAAAAATTAATAGAACATAACTTGGTATCTACAAATGAAGATGTCTCTAGAGCTTTCTGGAAAAGCAAGAACTGTAAGATATGGTAGTGCTGTATGAAGTCCTGAATGGATGGAAAGTGAGTAATGTGTATAAAGTGAAAGCATTTGACAAGTTAAACAAGATGAGTATTTCTTTGCATAATGCCTTAACAGAGGTTATTAGAAATAGCAGATGTCAAAATGATAGATGGGATTAAAAAGGAGCTAATAAATTAATGAAAGAAAAGATATTTTTAATATTATGAATTCTGGCTTCTAGCCAATGGTTTGTCAGACACTAGGAAAACAGGTAAAATTATAGCTTCATCCTTTCAGCATCTCCTAGAAGCATGCTAGTACCAAAGACAGGATATTATGCAAGACAGACCTGTGGTCAGAGACAGCGGAAACCTCTTGATATCTAGTTCTACAATGAACTCACAAAACAGTGCAAGAAAATTCATAGTCTTCTGTGGGGCAGGTTATTTTGAGAGTTCTTTCTGTCGACAAAATAATCTGGGCACTCAAAGACACACTATGAGGGTAATAACTTCTCTATTCTTCATCATTTCCTATTTTGACACAAGAAAAACAACACAACTGGTGGCAAATATTGCTAGAACTGGGAGAATCATGAAAAACTCATTTCTGAAGTTACTCAGTGAACAAATCTTTCAATTCCTTAGCATCTCCATTTTCAGATCTCTGGACCTGCAGATAAGTTCTTTTCAGAAAATGGTTTTGAAGTAAACTTTTTTTTTCAGAGCAAATATGGACAGCTGTATTCATAATACTGTAAAATTACTAAAAACACTCAGAAAGCCACACAAAATATTTGGCAATGAACCTGACATATTACAGTCATATAATAAAAATTGCAGAAATATTTAACGACCACCAATCCTTGTTACTGTTAGCTGATGGAAATGCAGCTATACTTAGTTGTGACAGCTATGATGTTCTAGATCTATATTAAATACAGGAAAATAATAGTCAGCATCTTCAAGTGGTCTGTTGACTTTTGTGTTCCTGTGCTTTTTGAGTGTTCCCTTGCAGTGTCTGTAAAGGGACAAAATTTCAAGGAGAAGCTGAACTCAATTCTGGGCTTTGGCTTTGAGTCCTGGCTCTCAAATCAGCAGCTTTTTAAAAGCTATACTATTCACTTTTATTGTAAAAGATGAAAAAAAAAGATAAGATTTCCCAAGCTTGTTACCATATTTTATGCTGTAATTTTAAAAATTTTCACATTTCTCCAACTGAAGCAAATGTTATCCTGCTGGAACTGCTTATAATTTCACCAGAAACACACACCTATTGAACACACTGCACATTAAAAAGACTAAATAATAAATCACCAAATATGAGGAACTCTTTCTAATCAATTGCATGAAATTAATTCATAAATACATTTCACTAAGAAATTAATGAAAAAAATTTTCAGGAGGACTGTACTCAACAGTTCTACATTTTGAATATGACTTTATTTCATGGTAAGTCCTCTTGGGGGCAGTTTAAGGGGTAAGACATCTAATACTAGTCACAGTATCTGTGCAGTCATGTTTTATGAGTAGATGAATAGAATATGATTAGAACAACATGAACAATTTAGAGGTCAAATACATTATTTGCTCCCAGCCAGGTTGCAAACTACCCAAGCAGCAGTATTCAGTTACAGAACAGCTGTTATAAAAAGGGCTAATCACTAAGTGCTGCTGGCCTTCCTTCTGGATATTTCTTAGATTTTTTTTTTAAAAAAGACCCTCCCAAACCAGAAATTCTGTGTCTAGCTTGTTCTTGATTGTTTTGTTTAAGTATAATTCAGATAATATTTAGACAGCAGACACTTTCCAGAAGCAATGCTGTGGCCAAAAACAATTTCCCAAGAAATAGTATGATGTAATCTTTTAACTGGCCAGACTTAGAGAACTTTCCCTTGAAGGTCTCAGACAAAATTAGATTCCCAAATGTCATAGAGTAGGAACATCAGTGTCCATTTCCCGCTTCACAAAATAGGCCAAACAAAATTCTCAGGAAAAGGAGCTCAGAGACTCTGATATAACAGATCTGCCAAGGATGTCTGCCAAAAAACCAGATGCCCTGGCTGGGAAACAGACATAATTAACAGTACTTGCCAGTACTTTCTGCTTTATTTTGTTTCCACCTAACAGTGAAGAATGCAATTTTAAATATTTGCTCATGTTAGAACAGAAACTTTTTAAATGGTTATAAAAATATTTAGAACAGTGTTTTCATAATTGAAAAAGGTATTTTAAAATTCTCGTAAATGGAAAAATACTCAGATGAAAATATTTTGCTAGCAACACTACACATTTCCATCTAACTGTCTTTCCTGTACAGTTAAAATTGTGGAGTATGGTGTCAAGGACATCCGTATTAACAAGTAGCAAATCCTTTCTGATTTATATAGACAGCTGCCATAAGGATAAAGATATTTGTGTTTTCAAAAGAGTGACCTTCTGACCAAACCTCTTAAAAAACTTCAAAAAGTACACTTATTTGATGTTCATCCACTAAAACTGACTTGCAAAACATGGTGATTAAATGGAGGGCAGGGTCTCTTCCATTTAAATTTTCCTCATTCAAAATTTTCTCTGAGACAAATCCTGTGTAGATATATACTATATACATTTCTATCCTAGGGTGAATTTGTTTTACAGGAAAATATGTCGGCATAAAGAATACAGAAACCAGTAATATCAACAGTGTGTGTATTTCCTCTGATACCGGTTTTTTGCATTGCAAATCAAATGCTATTCAAATTAAAAGACAAAATAATTATGGTTAGCACTTAAATAGAAATTTCTCAGTATGTCCAACGTGATAAATTCATGCCACTGCTTTAGCAGGAAATACAATTTTGTAGGCAACCCAGTCAATGTTACCGTAACAACACAATAGAATAATTTGTGCTATAAAGTTGAATGGATATATTAGAAACAAATCCTTCAAGTTTTTGGAAGTCCTCTATATACTATGTTTGGCATACTTTCTCCCCACATGCAGTCAAAACACTTCGGTATTTTCCCTGTTAAACCCAGTAAAGACATTTCTCCTAAATAAAGGCAATGCAATTTCTAATCCAGAAAAAATGCCAGAAATTGTTTCATCCTTAGTATATTCTTCAATATTGTCAATAAATAAATAAATGGTCCATACTCAGTGAAAAAATAAAAAGCTATCTGACATAAATTGCTTCTTGTTCTTGGAAAAGTATAAGTTCTTCCTTGTTTTAGAAAGCCTAACAAAAAGGAGTGGTTAATTAAGAAGTAAAACCAGTTACAGTGAAACTGCCAAGAACACAATAATCTTTTAGTCCAAAGTTTGTGTAGGCCAGGTTTTCTAAGCCAATCATGTAAATGTGAGCTTGCTGGATATATCAAAATTCTCTGTCCCCATTAAAATCTCACATCTATATTTTATAGGGTAGAGTGCAGTTGGAGTGTGTAACCTTGCTGTCCACAAGGAAACACACAACCCTTGGCTTCCTCAAAATCACTGTGCAACTTATACTTCTGCCCTTTATCTAGCTCATATCTTTCTTGCATACAGTAATGAACAAGTAACACCTATTCCAGGAGCCTTCAGCACCTCACCAAGGGTGTGCTGGCTTTCACCCCACTCAGACTTTCAAAGAGGTTTTCCTCCAATCTGAAGCCAAGATTTCAGAACATTCACTGCATCCAGCCCCTTTGCCACGAAGTTTCATCCTCCAGCATAGTGCATCCTTAAAAAATTCTGGGCTCTTAGGAGGGAACATCAAAAACTCAAATGTTTCAAGCATTCTGACAGACTCAGGGTATCCATATTCCTCTCCTTTTCTATGTAGAGAGTATTCAGGGAAAGATCAAAGGTAAAATTTGAGCTGCTAAACCAAAAGTTCTTCTGGAAGAGACTTTAATGTCCACTGAAGAAGAACCTGCCATTTAGTTTCAGTGTTGAGTTTGAAATCAAGATTTGCTTACTGGGTCAATAAACTCCACATTTGAATTTTGCTAGTTTTACACTACTTGATTTTTTTCCCCTCGGTGTCACAAAGTTTATGCATGTTACCTCAAAAGAAAACTAACTCTTTCAAAAAGCATTAATGCCTGTGTACAAAACAGTACTAGTTTGCTTCTTTTATTTTCCTTTTTAAGTTTATAGACTCGTAGAATCATTTGTGTTGGAACAGACCTATAAGATCATTGAGTCCAACCATTAACCCAACAGCTCTGCATTCATCACTAAATTCCAAGGAAACTGGGTGCTGCACAGCGTTCAGCAGGCAGAGGCCCACCAGAAAACAAACTAAAGCAACACTGTGTAGGAATAATTTTTACATATTTAATGAGATCTGCTGAGAGATTTTTAATAGAACAGCTTTTAACATTGGTAAGTATTTAGGTTCTTCATACATTTCCTCATCAAAAATAGGATAAATGATAAGAATAAATTGAAATCATAATAATCTATTTCAAGTGTGTACTTGCTTTCAAATGTATGCTGGATGAACTGATGAATTTTTTATCAAATAAACTCCACCATCTAAATTATTTTCAGCATAATTTTTACTGGAAAGTTCCTTTTAAGTAGAAGAAGTTTCTGTTCATTTTCTTCATTAGCAGAACATAATTTCAACTGCAAAACTTTTACTTCTCACCAAGAACTTTAATAAGCTGCTTGCAATTTCAATGGAACTGGGGTAATTAAACGTGCCTGATAATAAATATTTCATATCAGCAAAAATAAAAAAAATTATAGATGTATTTTATGATATGTCAATAATGTAAAAGAAATTAATTAATGGCTATCTTTATTAAATTGGATTAAGAAGTCAAGTATTCCTTAAAATGTTTTATTGATTTGATTACAGCAACAGTGTAAACATTAAAAACCAAAAGGTTTTTAGGGTATAGCATGAGCCTTAAGGGTTGTCTAGACATTTTTGGTGTTCAGCTTACTGTAAAAAGATTGCTGTCATACAGGCCAAGATTCAATAATACCAGCTAATAATATGGCAAAGAGCAGGGTGAAAAGTCAATCTCATGTTCCTTGTGACTGCAAAACTTCTTTGGCAAGAAAAATACCTGCTGTTTTCAGGCTGGTAGAATCCAACAGATATTGCTTTGCCCTGGACTGTTGATTTATGAGACAATAATTGAATGACATAGCAGCCTTATATTCTGCAACAGCACTGCCTGCTGTTTCACTTCATTCTGTGCACAATGGAAGTTAAAGAGCTGTAATGAATCAAGCTTCAGAATTAGGGACTATATTTTATTTTCTATCAGAAAAAAAAACAAGTGTAGTTTTCATTACTCCTGACAGCAGCACAATGGTTTTACTGCTATACACTGTGAATAATACCCCCAGTGAATATTTGAAATATATCTACTGCTTAGAGATTTGAAAAGTAACCCATAGAATATCCTGAGATTCAGCTGCTGTGTTTGGTGTCTTGCATATCTCTTGTGTTCACCTGGGGAACATATATTGGGGATTTAAAAAGTTGAAGCCTGATCATTCAAGGGTACAACCATACAATTGACTTTGAAGGTCTCAGTCACATGAGAATATCTATTCTATGCTTAAAGTGTGACTGTACACATCTTTTAGGCTAAAATTTTTGTGCACATTTTAAAATCATGCTATCTTACTGGCAATACATTAAGAAGAGCTCATGTGAGTGAAGTTACTGTAGGTTAGCCTAGAGAATAATATTTTGCCTTATAACTATTATCCCTAGAAACAGGCACTTTGATGAAAGCCAGAAATATATAAATATATAAACTTGATTGTAGAGGGTTTTTTCCAGTTCAAGCAGAAAAGTGTCTGAATACTAGTCATCAACACCTGGAGAATCTTTTCAGAAGATTCCAGCATGTTAAACGATCACAGACAGATTGTTTACCTGCACCTTATCTTGGTATTTTTCAAAGAGCATATAGCATTTCCATGGAACTATTGTTTATATTAAAAATCATATTTAAAAATAAAATAAAAAATCAGCCAGATTATATAATGAACTTGTTACTTTTCTTCTAAGTGCTTGTTTTCATCTGTAGATAGACATTTTGACACAGTCTACTTTTCAGAACTCATTGTAGAGGGCTTTGTTTAATTCCAGTGCAGAATGATAATAGCATATTGCATGGTGTCAGGAAATGAGCTATGCAGCCTCTAGTCAAGCTTCTGTCATTCCACTTTGACCTGTTTCATTCAGATTAAATTATTTTAAATATATACTTACAGGAGAGAAGAAAAGGTAACAAATACTTCACAATGTATGGTGTCTTGTACAGCATTGTTATGCTTTATACTGCTTCCTCTTTTCATTGTTAATTATATGTGTTTTACTTCTTTGTGGTACAACTTAGACTAAAATACAATATTAGACCTTAAAATCACATCTAGTGACAGCATCTAAGATCTCTGATCTACCCAAATATTTTCTCAAAGCATGGAAAAGGGGCAATTCTTGGTTCATCAAAATGCTGAGATCTTAATGTGACCTAATTACAGAACTTCACATGTGCCAGACAACATGTACTATTATTTCATTATGTACTTATCTACGTTTATTTTCATTTCCTTGATGCTTTAAAGGTTTGTTCATTGTCTAGCCCTAACAGCCGTGCATCTGATTCTCTTAAAATCCTTTCTGTCCTCCAACATTTTTCATTATTTTGTCCTGTGGCTTGCCCAGTAATGTCTTTATTTCAGTCAAAAGGACTAAAATATCTCCTTACCATAGTGATTTAAAACTTATATTACTTGTAAAGGGTGTAGGTTTCCACATTTTTTGCCACTGCTTATAGAATGACACTGTCTCAGTAAAATAGCCCCAGGAGGGAGTTTCTCAAGAGACTTTGGAAGTATTATACATGTCACATAACACCTATAAAATAACCCTATCATGTTAAAAAAGATAATTTAGCATTCAAATATGTGAGTTTCATCTGTGCTGTGCTACTCTGCTTATCTTTGTTTATTTTCTTAAATTTTTTTCTTCTGAAGTTGCATAACTGTCGTATCTTTAGTTGTGTATTAGAATAAAAATTTGCAACATCCTAAAATCTGGTGGAGTCCTTTTAAAATTTTATATTCTGGTTAGCAGTTTAGCTATATAAATCAGATTTGGTTTCAACAGGCTTCTAATAGGTGTTACTACTTGTTTATTACAATTTGGTGTATGAAATTTCTTTTCCTTCTTAGACATATTCTCGTCTCTCTTTAATTGCCTGAAAGAAGTTTTCCAGAGACACTGAGATATATATGATATTTTCTTACATTTTTCTTGATTATAAGATCCTATAGAAAGAAATAATTTAGGAACAAATTTTTGTATGTTTTTATGGTTACTGAGGGTTTGACTCCAGTAGGTATTTCCCTTGGTTGTTTACACTTACAGGCTTTTTCTAAAGTTTTGATGTGGATAATGCTTCTCAGAACTGGTCTCTCTTCTGTAATTCTCATGCTAAGGTGGTTTTATTTTAAGCAAAATAAAATAAGGGTTCACAGGCATGTGTGAAATTAGTCATATTCTTAGAATTATCCTTCTTAGAAAACTGCATTTTAGGATGTCCTCTTAAAGCTGGATAGTGTGATTACCGTCAGATTTGGAAGACTATTGGCTGAGATTTATTCTTTATATTATAAGTAGTCAATATTCAACAATTTAATGAAGCTTAATGATTTCTTTTGTTAACAGCACTCCCTGAACAGGGAAAAAAATCAGTTATAGTTAATATAGGAAAGTGTATTTGAATACACCAAACAAGTTATAAACTCACTAAATTTATTAATTACTCAATGTCAATACTCAAAAAAATCATATTTTATTAAGTTAGGAAAAGATGAAGAGTGGAAATTATATAATGTCATTTTTTGAAACAGCTATCACTACTCATATTCATTACTAACCACATGTGTACAGTATATTAAATACATGAGTCACAGTAAACTCAACCTACTCTATCCCCTTGCTTGCTTTAAGTTCATTAACATAGCAGAATTGAATCCTGTGTACTTTACCTTAATGCCAACTAGTCTTTCTTTTCATGTAAATGAAGCGTATATTTGGAACTCCTGTCTGAACTATAACTTCACAATGTCTCATCTATGAAAACATACATCAATTCATTTGACTTGCAGCCTTACACACTACAACCTTTGTTTTCTAGGATTTCTTACCCTATTTCTTAGTTAACAGAGGTAATTCACCTTTCTTATTTATTTCTCGTAAAAGATTCATTTGTCACGGCCTCCATTTTCATCAAATCCTCTAGGGAACAGCAATCAAAGGATTCCTTCACAAGCAATACTTTATCACAGAGCTCAATTTGTAGTGACAGACACGTGCTGCACCACCCTGGCTAGTAAAATAAAAAAAAAAAAAAAAAAGAATGTTGACATTTTATCTTTCCATATGCCAATATGTGCTCTTGTCATCATAGAATAAGTTTAAACACATTTACTGGGTTACACCATCGTTGTATTGAATTCTAAGTGACAACACTCATATTTTCAAAGGGATTTACATCATTAAAGTCACTCACTTCAGTAGGGGAAGTATTCTCATCTACTTTAAAAATGACATTTGGGTGACATTTAAAGTTACTGAGTCAATAGAACAGACTTTTTTTCTTTTCCTGAGAATAGAACTTCAAAATGAGAAAATTAGCTATCTGAAAAAAAAAAAAAAAAAAAAAGAACAGACTTATAGACTTTGTCCAGTCGCAAAAATTCTGCTGATTTTATTATGGAAAATGCTTAAGCTTTTTCTATCTTCAAAAAAATTTAGCTGATAAGTCTTCTATCAGAATTCCAACCTGACAAAACAGGGTAGTACTGTCACACTAACACCAATAAATTTGAATGGAAACACTAAAAATCACTTTTAATTTGATCTTCTCAGGTTATCTGACATAATACCCAACACACTTTTTAATGAGACTGAGAGAGGAACTCTTGGTAACTGGTAGTGGGACATAAGTGGCACAAAACTTTCACAGACACCATACTAAAAGGTCAGGTTTTAGCATTTGTGATCATCTATTGAATTAAATCCTAGCCAGCTGCCTTCAAGGTGTTCAGGTTTGTATTTCCAAAAGCTTCTGCCTAACATTCCAAACACTTAACCTGTAAAATTATTTGAACAATAACAGCTTTTTGCCCATACTCAAGGCTCTGACACTTTAAGCACTTGTCTGGCTCTGCTCAATAGGGAAGAGCCACTCACTGCCTTCTTTCTGGGATGGCAATCCCACTGGGACCCCTGCAGCACACTGGGCCAGGGGGAATTTCATGGAGCAGGGTTCTCCTTCCTGCCTTACTCTATGACACTGGAGATCTACCTCATCCCCTGTCCTAGGAAGGACAAAAAGTTGTAGCTCCAGCTTTCTCAGGAGAGCTTCAACCACGGGGTGTCCTGGCATTGTTCTGCACCTTTTCTTTACCCCAATTATTTGAATCCATTCTTGAAGAACAAATCTCCTGCCCATTGGTCATGGCATACTTTGGAGCAAAAAAATCTTGTTCCAGTTAAAAAGCTCAAGAAATCTAACACTAATATCAGAGATGTTTTAGTCTTCTTCAAGATGAAATAACAAAGGAAACATGTACAGAGCAGTAAATTAGGATCTCATTGCACACAGAACTAACACAGGTATTTTTAAACAGAAAAGAAACTGCAAGGTCCACCATGTAACAGGATTATAAAATACATGTTTTCATTTTAAAACATTTTATTTCAGTTTTGTACTACTTGATATTTGTAAAAGGCAGAAAAGTGACTTATTAATTGATGGACAATATTCTCATTAAAAGACATATCAAGAAGTCAAAATTTTATTTGAAAACTCTGGTCTTCTTTTTTTATTTTTCTTTCCCCAGAGGTAGGTAAAAATCAGTGACAGAGAAGAGGAAGAATATGGCAGGCCTGGAGAGATTGAAAGTGCAGCTGAAATCTTCGTCGTGTTCTGGCCTAAGTGAGAAAAAACAAGAGCAAGGTAAGAACCAAACCTGATTCTGATTCCAAAGACAAAGCTGGAGCCCTCTTGGGTAATCAACCTTTCACAGAATCACTGAATTGGTAATCACAGAATTTTTAGGGCTGGAAGGGACCTCTGGGGATCATCCAGTCCAATCCCCTGCCAAGGCTGGGTCACCTACAGCAGGTGACCCAGGGATGTATCCGGGTGGGTTTTGAGTGTCTCCAGAGAGGGAGACTCCACGACCTTCCTGGGCAGCTTCTTTCAGGGCTCTGCCACCCTCAATGTAAACAATTTTTTCCTTATGTTTAGATAGAACTTCTTGTAGTTTAGTTTATGGCCATTGCTTCTTGTCCTGTCAGTGGGCATCATTAAAAATAGTCTGGCACCACACTCTTGCCTTTGGGGTATTTGTATGCATTAACTTTCTAAACTTCATCAAAAGAGCAATACATTTTGCCACCAAGGATCATCATTGATAAATAAGGATGCCAGACGGTGTATTAAACAAACAAACAAAAAAAGGTTTTAATATCATTGTTACCAAAAATTGGTAAAAATAAAAACTTCATCTGGCAATACCATTGGTATTGCATAAAGAGTGGGCCATGGAAATTTGTCTTTTTTAGGACATTTGGGAATTGCTACAGTTCTCTTCAACTATAACCCCATAAGTATGTCTAAGCCCATAACAGTTAGCTTCTTCCCACATAACTAATTTCTGAAGGAAAAAAGCCTCTGTACAGAAGATTAAGTTATAATCCTAATCAAATGAATATTTATTTTTCCTGAGTTTTCCATAAAGAATTTGCAGTGGAGAAAAGAAGGTTGCTTTGTTGGGTTGAGTAATGAGAAATTAATGTACTTCCATGTGAGATACAAGCAGGACAGAGCCCCAGAGATTAAATTAACTAAATAACTTCTACCTCAAAGTATTAATCAAAAATTTTTAATAGCATCTATCCAACAGGGCATAGGAGTAGATGACCACAATCATCCAAAGATAACCTTTAATCATTGCCTATAGCTAGTTACTTAGAAAGATTCCTAATCTCAAATCTAAACCTCTTATTTTTGCAAAGCCTTTTACAGTCCTCTCATTGTTACATATAATTAGATACCCTCTGTTTTCTCTGTAACAAAATTTTGGATATTAGAAAAATATGATTCCTTTCCTGGACTAACTCTTTCAACTTTTCTTCTTATGTCACACATTTTAAAATCTGTATTTTAGTTTTACCTACAAATATCTTCTTTAGGTAGATTATGGAATTTACCACTGTGATATCTAGTGGACAGTTTGTGACAATGAATGAAACAAAAGTACTGAAGAAGCAGGAAACTCTAAGCACAGAGACAGATGATTGAAGGGTTGGGCGGAAGTCCCCAGACCTTGTTCAAAACAAAAAGTAATTTTTAAGTCTATCAACAAACACACAGATTGATGATTTAACTCTGAAGCATCTTGATAAACAACAGCAAAAAAACCCCAAAAAACCAACAGTGAGGCCAGTTCCTAAAGGTGTAGTTTTGTCTAGAGAAAGGAATTTGAGACAAGGTCAACACAGAGAACTTCTATCTGATCTTGTAAGAGTTAGTTGACTTGCAGCTAGAAGAAAAAAATGATACAAAATGTAACAGTACAAAGTATAGGATCATGTCTATAAGAATTAATAACAATATAAGTTCTGGTCTTGCTTGCTGGAATTAGATGTATATAAAGTCCTGAGTGACTTGAACAGACATCAAAAAGAAATGTGATCCTGGGATGTCTCCCTGAAATATGTCTAGAAGCAACTGGGAAACATTAATGCCATTGTATAAAGATATTGCAACCTTGCAGCTGCTTGGGTTTATACAGCACAGCAGCACAGTCCCTGTGGGTGAGCAGTTCCTCAGGTATATCAGTCAAGTGTAGGACTAATCATTCCTACTGCAGTATGCTTTAGTTTCTCCATAAGTCTTATGCACGCACCCATGTTAAGCAATCTCCTAACTTCCTGAGCACATTCCCCTTTTCAAATACTGGGTTTTTTACTGCTAAGGGGCAGATATTTTAATTTGTTTCTCCAGCTGCCAGAAGTACTCTCCTACCCAACAGCAGGTGACCAGTCAGGGATGAACAGCTACATTTGTATATTGGAAATATTTTCTTCATTCAAAATTCAATATATAGGAGAATATGCTGTGACTGAAAGTGTTGGGAAGGTATGTTCAGGTGTAGGATTGTCTCCTTACCCTGAACAACAAAATTACAGCCTGTATTTATTTCTCAGATCTATAGAAGTTAATCTCTAAGCAAATTTTTATATGTCCAACCTCCTTACTATCAAGGTAAATGGCGTCCTTTGTTTCCTTTGTTACTTGATTTGAAATGAAAAAAGTATTAAATATATGATCTGCAAATTTTTATATAAAATATAAGGTGGTTTTATGCAGTAATGATAAGGTAATTAAATATAGAAAAAACTTGGTCAAAAACTCAGTTTCTTTGAGTCAGATGAAAAAAAATGCAACAACTAGATATGTTCGGGCCTTGCAGGGTAAACATTCTGCAAAAATAATTGCTCTCTTTCAAGTGGAGCTAAAAACAAGGCAAACAGTAATGTCCACAGTAATTATCGGTGGGTTAGTCATCTGCAAACACCTCTGGCAATCAGAGCTGAAGTTCCTAAGAAACAGTTTGAAGCTCCCTTTGAGCAGAGGAAGCAGCTGCTCCGACTGCTCAAACATCTTGGGAGATGCACCGATAAGTGAATAGGAGCTACTGAAGTTTCCAATACTAGAAAAAATGATGGGGACAACTTTATTGTTCTCAAGGATGAACCTGGCAGCTTTGTTTATTCACTCCCAGTCACTACTTGGGAGCAATTCAGCACAGAGCCCCTTCCTGGAGACAGAGGTTTGTTCCCAGCCATGGCCCTGCCTGCCTTCCCAAAGGACACATGATTTAGCCTCTACTGAGCTTCGTTTGAGTTTAGTGACCCTTTAAACCAAGCCCCTTAAAGATCCTTCTCTGGAGTATTGTGTATTCTTGTCTAGAGTTGAAAGTGATTCTTTGCAACAGATTAATAAAACATTTATGCTAAGTTGATTACACTCATCTCAGTCCAAATCCCTACCTCAGACAACAGCCAAAATTATTCACATGTAGAGTGCATTCCAGCTCCAGCTGCAGAACACCAGAAGGTTTGGTATACAAAACAAAGGATGAGAAGACTTATACATACAGGAAAATAAACCTCTGGGAAATCATTACTATTTTACCATATGTTGTCTTCTTTTTTTTTTCTTTTTTTTTTCTGCTAGCAATGATAAATCCTATACCCACAAAAAATAATCATTTAAATATTTTAACTGATTCTTAATTTATTGTCATAAGAGGACTAAAGCTTAAACAGCTGATAGAACAGATAAAATCTTTACTTACAGGTTTTACAGTAGAATCAAAACTTAGAACAGGGACTGATCCTTTCAAAGCACTTAATGGGGGAAAAAATCAAAATAAAAACTTTTAAAAAATTTTCTTGTGTTACATACTCACTTAAATATATTTATATATAAAGTGACACATTCTCAAAGATCGATATGAAGATTTTCCAAAAAAGCTATTCCACAGGAAATATTGGCTCCTCACCCTGTTTTGAAATGGCTCACAGAATAAAACTTTCACAAGCTCCTCAACTACCACTGGTTCTAGCTGCAAGAAACAACACTCACAGCACTTTTCAGACTACTGGTTAACCATTTATGGAAGTGAAGGCTTGAAATGTTCAATAAATGCTTTTTACACAATTCACAAGTTTCATAATCTCTGTGAAATATCTTCATTCAGCAGAAGGGTGTTGTTGAAGGCAGCAGCACTGACCACTCAGAAACCTTGACACTACAGATTCTAAGACTACTGCAGCACCCACTTGAGTAGTAGACCAACGGATTCCTCTGCTAGGCTTGAACACCTGAGTCCACCTGAGCAAGGGACATGTTTTAAATCCATGGTACATCACTGGAACTTCTGTTTCTGATGACCAGAATGTAAGTCTCCAATACCTGCATGTTTTATAATCCTCACTTGAAGTTGTTAAGTTCGTCATAAATTGCTGGATCTTCCTTTAATCATCCACATTTCACACTGGAAAACTGTAACAATAAGAGCAAGTAACAGATCTCAGGAGGCCCGCATCTTCACTGTTTCTGGAAAGCCTTCCTGCTCACATCCTAACTTTCCCACAGTTCTCCAAGTCTAACTATTGTTATTTGCTTAGAGACTGAAAAAAATTATCTGAAACTGGAACAATCAGTGGTCTTGCAAAGACATTAGATGATTTTTAGCCAAGAAAATTTGCCAACTTCCTTAACTTCTTTCATGTACAGTTTTGAAAAGATACTTGCTTGTTTAGGGGCAGAGAAGGTAGTCCTCATTTTATACAGAAAAATAATTATTTCCCCAATGTTCCAAAAAAGATATGATTGGCCTGAGTGGTCTGAGTTTCATGATAAAGTACACACTAGCAAAAACAAAACAAAATCAAACGAAACAAAAACCAACAAAAAACCCCCCAACCAACCAACCAACCAACCAACCAAAAATCCCATCAGAATTCAAACACTTAAAAAAAATTTAAATCCACAGTATGGGGAAAAAACAATCAAAAAAAAATCCCTATAGCAGTTTTCTCTGAGATTAATACAACAAAAGAAAGAGGTCACCTTTGTACTCTCCTGCAAGGAACAGAAAAGTTATCTTTGTCAGTACTGTGCTCAGGAAGAAGGTCAGTGTGGTCAGAAAAAAAACCTGACTCCTGATGTCTCCTGAGCAGGTGTGGCCTTCTGTGCATGGGTGCCACCAGGGTGTGCCAGCTGCAGAAATCCTGAGAACTCACTGGACCCAGTAATAATCATTATCTATTAGATTACTGAGATACTAATTTAGAGTCCAGTCCTAGAAAGTGTTTCAAGTTACTTCCCTGATGACCACAGGAATAGTTCTTAGGTTTACAGGAATACAAAGACCATGATTTGAAATACTAAACTTGGATCTTAATCTGAGTTTAATTACATTGTGCACTAAAATTTCATACAGTTCATTTTCATATATTTTTTCACTGCATGTAGAGAGTGCTAAGACTGCATGAAATTTCCATCTGTTTTCTCCTAACAGTTTTCCCTCAGACTGTTAATGTTTCCATAGACAAAATATGTTAATCTCTTCTCTGTCGTTCACATGAAAACAAGTATTTGCACAAAATGATAGAATCATAAAATAGCCTGGGTTGGAAAAGGGCCTTAAAGATCATCCTACTCTAGCCTGCCTGTCATGGACAGGAGCACTTTCCACTAGACAACGGAATATCTAGACCACGTTGCTCAGAGCTCCACCCAGCCTGAGCTGGAACACTTCCAGGGATGGGACACTTCTTTGGGCAGCATGCTCCCATGCCTCACTAACCTCACAGTGAACAATTTCTTCTTACTTTGTAATCCAAACCTAATCTCTTTCAGTTTGAGGCCTATCTTCTCCTGTTACTACATGCCCTTTTAAAATATCCTTCTCCAGGTCTCCTGTTACTTCCTTCCAGGTGCTGGAAGAGTGCAAATTGGTGACTCTGAAGTCTTTACTTCTCCAGGCTGATCAATCACAATCCTCTCAACCTTTCCTCATCCATCTAGCCGTCTTGCTGACCCTCCTCTGGACTCACTCTGACAGGATGAGATCCCTCCTGTGCTGAAGACCTCGGAGCCGGATGCAACATTCTAGGTGCAGTTTTGTTTGTTTGTTTGTTTGTTTGGTTTTTTGTTTGGTTTGGTTTTTTGTTTTTGTTTTTGTTTTTGTTTTTGTTTTTGTTTTTGTTTTTGTTTTTGTTTTTGTTTTTGTTTTTGTTTTTGTTTTTGTTTTTGTTTTTGTTTTTGTTTTTGTTTTTTAATGCAAGGGGTTTTTATTTAGAGCTACTTTGTAAAATGATTTTTAAAAGTAAAAACCCACATGATTGAATTCTTTTCAGTGGTATATTCAACCCTCTGGCCTGGCATAAAGCAGCTGTTAATAAAGATTAAAGTAACCCAAGAAGTTTCTTTCATATACAAAAATATTAAGCATATGTATTTCACATCTACTGAAAAAGTAGGTTGTGTCTGTCTTGAGAGAACAAGTTCAATCATTCTTCTTTTTGAAGATAATGAGTATCAAAACAATGCAGGGTTTTTTTATTCCCAGCTATTTTTAAAAAGGATAGAAATTCTTATGCAATTTTAAGTGAACCAATGATCTCAAACTTGTTACTAGCTCAGGTTGTTACGTCATTAAATGGCTGAGACAAATTTTAATTAAAATACTCCTAAGTTATATTTTAAAAAAAAGGGTTTCATTTGAATTTATGAGGGCTTTTAAAATTATTTCTTCTAATTTATCTTTTCTGAGTAAAAATACACTTTATTTTCTTTGTTCAGGAATGAAGTGTAGGCCACAGAAAAACGTTGCACAGTTTTAGCCCAAGTAGCTCAGATATGGTCTATCTCTATATTTACAGCAAAACACAATAGAATTATTGGATTTCCCATACCTGTTAGAGATGTAAATCAGAATTCTTAAATCCTTTCTTTGGCTCGCCTGAAAAAACTCTCCTTCCAGGAAAGTAATGCTCTTCTGTATAATTTAACTCAGTATTAGAGTCTCCCAAAAAAAAATGACTTTTTTTTTTACAAATGGATTCAGACACAATACAAATACCTGAGAATAAATGTGTGAATTCTCAAAGTTTCCTCCTGTCTTCTGTAGTCAAAAGATGCAGTCCAGCATTATCATGGGCATAGCAATTCTGTTTTTGTGCTCATGATATTTTCTTAAGATTCTGAAATTATAATGACAAGTAAATGTTCTTTATCAGCATTTGAGTGCTCACCACATGCTACAGTGTTAGAATAATTTGAATGCAGTGTTTTTTCCTGACTTGGTGCAGGTGTGTCTCTTAGATGTTATTGATGTTATTGATGTGGAATGTTCGTGTACACACTGTGATAAATTAAGTAAAACAACAACCAGATCCCAGAGTAGTCATTGGTTCAGATTCTATGTAACTTTTTTCAATATGTGCAAGAATTCATACGTGAACCAGGACATAGAACCCCCTGAAACAAACCAAGGATTATATCTGGTAAAATCTGATGATCTGCTGCTGCTGCAATAACAGCACAATATCATTAAAGTGCCTGTATTACACTGTCTCTGTATTTTAACTGGTTTTATTAATAGTATTATGTGTGCTATTTATTGCCAGAGGAAAAATAACTTTATAAGCAATTTAATATATTTTGAAACTGAAATAAAAATATTACACTGAATTTTGTTTTGTGCTTGCCTGTCACTATACATCCATCTGCATGCTGTTGCATGAGGAAACAACATTTGACTTTTCTTCTCTTAACTGCCAGGGATTATAGAAGAAAGAAGCTGGTGTAGCACTGTGTGCTGCCTCCCTAGTGCTGCCCTGTGAAATCAGCTCTTTTGAAATTCAATTGTTAGTTAAGGCTTTTCTGCCTATTGACATAACTCTAACCAGCACTATCAAAATGCACAGTAGAAACACAGTAGGGTTTGGAGCTCCATGGTGCAGCAGATTTTAACTTGCAATTGCTTCTTTTATGTTACCACAGTGCCTTGCTTTCATTGCTACAGAAGCTGCCTCACCACAAAGCAGACACCTCTATTATACTTGAAACCAATACCTCAATATGCACATGGAAAGAGGATAATTAGGTTCCATTGTGCAATAGGTGAGGTAAGGCTAGGATATAGCACATATAATGGATTGTGTATTTTACTTTCTGAGTTAAAACAGTGTGGCATTTCAAAAGCACAGGAAAGTTAATCAAGCATCAGTCTAGACAAGAGACAAATCTTCACCAGCCTGCCATGACTCTTATATTCTGATCTCTCCCAGTCTAACTGTGTTAGTGTAATGAGGTTTCCTTTATCCATGTTAATGTAAATGAGAAGATTTTTATTTGCAACATGATCTTACAAACCTAGATTCTTCTCAGAAACAGCCTTCCAACAGAAGGAATGCAGGTGTTGCATTATTTGAGATAAAGGCACATAACAGTGGCAACTGCAATTGAAAAAAAACCCCAAAAACTTAACAAAAAAATCCACCCAACACCCCGATATTCCCCCTCTGGAAGGATTCCAAACAAGACTATAATCTAATTTGACTCCTTGAAATGGATAGTACAATTTCTTAAAAATCACAATAAAACAAATACATCCTTGTCAATTTTCAGTTCATCAAATTCATTCTTCATTGAGTCCTGCTCTACAACAGGGCAAGTGCCCACTGGTGTGTTTGAGACTTCACCATCATAACCATGATGAAACATGGCTCAACCATCTGGTGTTTTTGAGGCTCCACCATAACAGTCTTGAGACATGGCTCAAAGATACAATTCACTCTCTCACACGTATTAAAGAAGCCATCTGTCACATTTACTCTTTAGAAAACTTCCCCACTCTCTACTTTAACCAGGAGAGACACTTTTCTATCCCATAATCTCATGATCCTTGTACCAGGAAGCTGAATCTGCCACTGATCAGCTTCTGTGCTTGTAAAACATATGAGCTTAATTTGCCTTACTCTTTTTCCTAGGACAGAATGAACCACCCTCAGGCAGTGGTCTTCCGGGAGCTGAATAAACAATTACTTTAGTCTAAATCATCCCTCTAAGATTTGTTGACCGAGGATAGGAGCAAAACCCCTTTGTATGTTGGTCGTGTTATTTGAGTTTGGATACTCTAAAACTCTCAAGTAAAATTAACAAAATTAGCTCCCTAGTTTTCAGCTTAGTAAATGACAGTAAAGTGCTTGGGTCATTGATCCAGAAGTGCTAGTGGTTTTTTTTCTGGCTATCTCCAAATGGAAGTAGAGGCCAGCACTGACTGAATAAACACCCTGCATAAGCATCACAGAAAGAAACCCTTTTAGAGAAAGGCACTCGATTAGGAAAACAGACAGTTACACAGCTACACTATTTGTCGAGGAATTGGACACAAAGGAGTTGTTAGTGAGCAAAAGTGGAAAAAAAAAGTGAAAGATTAAGAAGGGGTAAAGGAAGCTGCTGACTTGTCACTTGCCTCAATGGGTCAAGAACTCCGTTCTGTGAAAACCCAAGCAGTGCACATAACTGTGTTCACAGTATTAAAAAATCCATGCTGAAAAACTGGGGGAAAACATACCTGTGTTACATGTGCTTGAGAAATAAAAGAGTCGTGAAAGATCTCGACTCTGTTTGAGATCATTGTGCTAAGGTTTGTGCCTGTCAGACACATTAGTACAAAAAGCATAAGCTGAAGTATCTAATGGAGGACAGGTCTGAAAAAATAAAATAAAAGACAAAGAGAACAATAACCTATTCATGAACTCTCCTCCTTTGCATAGCATTTGTGGAAAGGTTCGTTTACCTAATCCTATCAGTAATTTAGTTAGGTAATTTAAAGTTTGAAATTATTTTCTTTTCTACAATCTGAAGTGTGAAAGCAGTCTGCCTACAAAAGTTCTTAGATAAAATCTATTAAACTGTAATAAATGGTGCATCACTCTATATGGCAGAGTTCTCTATGTTTGTAGGTGAAACATAATGGAAAAAATGTTATTAGGTGTTTTATGGTGCTATACAATAAAACACAGTGATGGAGTGTAGGGAAGACAGCAATCTACTCATTTCCATTGTAAGCCTCTCAGATTTCTGTAGACATAAATTAAAGAGGAATTGGTGCTTGATTCCCTGGGCTCCAGAGGTAGGACTTAGAGAAATGTCATGTGCTAAGGGCAATTACCTTAAGCTACTGAGTTCTAAGCATTTTGTAATTTGAGTAGCTCTTCAAGAAACTAGAAAAGCCTGTGTCAACAGCACTTCATATACACATATCTTTCATCCAGCTGTCACAGCTATCTGTCTAATAAAAGGTCCACCTGGAGCTCTATTGCATTTTTTAATCATGCTACTAAACCAAAAATTCTACACTAAATGGAATATTTCTTTGTATCAGTGTCCAAATCACTACTCCAGTCAATCATCTTTCAAACATGTGCCTTCACATTTTCTCTATCCAGTGCTTGCAGCGCTTTCCTGTAACTTGCTGTCATAAAAATAGGACTTATTTCTTTATATAAGCCATCATTAGGCATTAGGTATTTTAGCTAAATTGACTAGGTTGTTTCTTATTAACTCCAAGTGTGTCTTAATTCAGTATCATCAAGCTAAAAATCTCTTTCTGGATATTACCATACATACCACTGAAATGAAAAATGGCAAAAAAGTACTGATCCTGAGACAGGGAACTCTGACAGCTTAATGACAGAGTGAGTAACTAGGAAACACCTCTCCCCATCCCCAAGGGCTTAGCCAGTTACAAAATCCATAATGTGTTTCAGTCCCAGATTTGCTTGTGAATTATTTTTACTGTTTCTGAATCACAATTTTCAACAAAATAGGAGGAAAAGAAAACTCTAAGTTGAAAATCAGTGCTTCTATAGTTCTGTGAAAGGTGTGGTTCCCTCACTGAAGGACTTTTCCCTTTTTGTGCATGTGTGTGCAAGTATCTACATGTAACACCTCACTTTGGGCCTTAGAAACCTTTAACATTGCTTTGAATACGTGGTTTTTCTATTCTTGAAAAAATTCATTAGTAAGTTCTGCTTTATCACAGTGTATAGTCCCCACTTAATTGCCTATATGATTTCAGTTTCTCACAAATGTTCCTTTTATTAATCATTCAATTATCCAAACTATAATTTTCTCAGCTAATTCTTCCCTCACTGATTGAAATTCTGAATTTTCTTTCAGCCAGAATCTGTGTCTAACTTAAAACCATTAATTATGGCTTATTGTGTTACCTTTTCTGACAAGAGCATTGTATTTTTAATAGTCTTTTAGGATGCCACCATAACTGAATGAATTAGTTAAATTCTCATTTAAAATATTAAAATCTAAATGTTATGGGTACATTAACACTAGGCAAACACATGCTCTTGAAAAGGAATGAGAACACTGTACTGTGACAATAATTCATTCCAGTACTCAGTATTGAAAAGTTTGAAAATGGAGCACTGTAAAACACTCTGAAAAATGCACCCTGTCCCTGCATTATTCTACTGTTGCTCAAAAGGCTATTCTGAAAGAAATACATGGGACAATAGCTTCAGCCTTATTACCTTAAATTCTTCTGGTGCTATTAATGTCAACATTTTTAAAGTTTAGTTAAAGAAAGAATGCATCCTGTCAGTTATTTCCATTTCTTTATCAATAAAATGGCTATTCAGATGGAGATTTTTTAAATATTCCTTTCATGTCTCTGTTGAGTAAACCCTTTTTGTTTGCTGAATTAGAAAAATGTCCTTTTTTTTTTTCTTTTCTTCTTCTGCCAGAATCACTGGAATTTAGCATGTTTAATGCTTTGTTTTGAATTTATTATTTTTCAGCAGAGTTGTCCTTACTCAGCAGAGTTTGGTAAATATGGATGCTATAAAACAGCAAAAATTGACACGTAATGATTTTTCTCAGTTCTTGTTTTCATCACTATTAATTCCATATGAACTGACTTTTGCACACAAGTAAAATTTGACAGCGTTATTTGACTAATCTTAATTAAATTAATTACATTAGATAGTCTATGCACTCTCCTGAACAAAGGGCTTTTACAAAAACTGAGATATCAGCATTTTGCCTGAAAACACCACTCTAGTTTTGGTAAAGAAAGATGTAAGTATCCTACCAGGCATCAGTTCATAACAGGCAGACACCCAGTACAACTGTAATTCTCCTTTAAGTGAAGTGGCTAGAGGTGACTCTGGCAGTTGTATGCCCAATATCATCTTCCAACATGAAACTAAACACTTCAAAATGGCAGTTCAGTCAGGATAAAAATGGGAATAGCAGGCTTTACTTTGCAATGCCTCTTTCCTCTAAGTTAAAGGATCCTGAGAGAGAGGATTTGCAGTCAGTCCCACCTAAACAACACTAAGAGTATATGCCATAGCATACCAGAAGTCTGCTGAAAACCTTGAAATACAAAGCAGAGATCCTGAGCCCTGCCTTGGCTTTGACAGCACTATTAAACAGTAAGAAGCATTTCACAAGTAGCCATGGGTAAAACTGGGACCATTTTGTCATCAAGAATGTTCCTGAGAATTTTGGATTTGTGTCAGTTATTTGGGTTTAACAATTCTTAAGATGTTTGTTTCATAAAGGACTTTCTTCACATTTTTGAATAACCTGAGATGTTTTCTGATGCATCAAGAAGGAGGTGTAGTTTGCTTAGTGGTGGCTTTATTTATCCTTAATTCTGTTCTTCACAGATATTCCCTTGGCAATTGATTTGTGTGCTTTAATGACTTATAATTGTTTACAGATCAATCGGATCCTCATTCTGTGTTCTTGAATTCCTTCCCAAGTACATTTTTGGCAGCCAACTACACCAATATTTTCAGACACTCACCCTCTCGGTTCCTTTTTGCCAAGTCTGTCCAGTCTAGTTGTTTTATTGACTTGGCCTTACCACTTCTTTTCTTCAGAAACCAGTTAGGGTCATACGTCATCCCTTTATAAATTAGGCAGTTTTGTTCTCTTCACAAACCTGGCAGACCATCAATTTCTCTTCCTGTTCTTCTGGAGAGTGAAATTCAGTTCCTTCTTTTCTGTAGCTATCCTTCAGTTTTCCTCCTCCTTCTTTGGCTGTGTGTATCCCTTAGTACAGTAGTTGTTTGATCTGGAATAGAACTAATTAATACTCAATAGATCTGGAACAGCGCTAGTAAACAGAATCTTTTTCAGCTAAACACTGAGGATATTTTCAAACAGTAAAATAGATAAATACTTCCTGATTATCACCATTTTTTTGGAAGCCAGATCCTGCTGTCCAAGAAACACCTTGAACCACTGCACTGAGTGCCTCAAAATTCGACATGAAAGACAAGTTTTTAAATTGTTTTTATTTGAGTTTCATCAGAAAAATACCGTGCAAGAGTTTTATATGGTTCAGCTGAACATCACTGAAACAAAAGCATGTGTCTGATAGAACCCTGATTTCACAGAATCGTAGAACCATTTGGATTGAAAGGGACCTTAAAGATCATCTAGTTCCAACACCCCTGCCACAGGCAGGGACCCCTTCCACTAGACCAGGTTGTTCATCTAACTAGCCCCATCCAGCTCCAGGGGGGTCTCACCAGAGCAGATTAGAGTTGCAGGATCCCCTCCTTCACCCTGCTGGCCACTCTGCTTTTGATGCAGCCCAGGTCAAAGTTGGCTCTCAGGGCTGCAAGTGCACATTGATAGATCTTGCCGAGCTTTTCCTCCACCAATACCCCCAAGTCCTTCTCCTCAGGGCTGCTCTCAATGCGTTCTCTGCCCAGTCTGTATCTGTTGGGACTGCCCAGACCCAGGTGCTAGACCCTGCACTTGGCCTTGATGAACTTCATAAGGTTCACACAGTCCCACCATCAAAGCCTGCCCAGGTGCCTGTGGATGCCATCCCTTCCCTCTGTGTGACAACTGCACTGCACAGCTTTGTGTCATCGGCAAACTCGCTGGTGGCGCCCTTGATCAAAGGTGTCAGTGACACTTTGTGGCTCACAAAGCACCAATCCTTGCTAAATGCTGGAGACTGGGACTTTTATGGCTAGTTTTGCTGTATTTCTTTCTCATTTCAAGTCTTACTATGGCTTCAGGCATGAAAACTTGCTAGGTCTCCATGTTGATACTTCTTTCTTTTGTGACTTCACATAAAACGTGTTTGACGGAGTATTTTAAATGTAACGCACAAATGCATATCATAATATTAACATTTTCTGCTGATCAGGATTTCAGGCTTACAGGTCTTGTATAATAGGTCAATTTATGCCTTATGTAGAGATAAAGTGAATCTGTTTTGATAATGAGAGTTTTTTCAATTTATAATAGTGTAGGAAAGTTTACATTCTGATTTCCTCATTCAGATCAGCAATCTCCTTGTCGAGGCAAACTGGAATGTTCTGGGAGAAAAAATAGAAACCAGTATATGCTCTGACTCAGATCAGATTGCTGACAGAGAATATTTGCCTACATAGCAATATTTGGGCAGAATTGTATAGCTGAAAAGTGAGGGCAGAATTTTACCTTTTTTGTCTAAACTGTATCACTGAATACTGAACCACAGATGTTTTGTGCTCTACCGTGTATTGTTTTATCATAGATAGGATCTACAACCTCAAATGCCAAAAATATGTTTCTAAGTCTTCTTGTCCCCTGCTGCCATGATTGAACATCATCCTCAGGCTCCCTAGCAGAGCTGTCCAGAGCTACATTCTGACCAAATCCTCAGCCCTGCAACCAACTCCTTTTTTCTCTGATTTCAGCTAAAAACCCTATTGCGTCCTTACTCGGAGTACTGACATGGGAATGCTTTTGTGTGATTTCCTCTTCCAGGACTTTTACAATTGATGAAGCACTTGTAGCTGGGTGTGGCTGGCAATGTGAAGCTGCATTAGATGAGTGGTTCCTCGGACCCAATGTGGCAAGGTTTATGTTCCTACTGCACTTAAGCTTGTCACGTTCCAGTGAACGAGTGGGCATGCAGCATGACACACACACGTTACACAAGAATTACACAGTGCTGAGCTGCTCAGAACTGACCAGATTTTCATGGAATGAAGGAGAAAACACAAATCATTTCTAGCAACATGGCAGAGTTGTTTCTAGAGGTATAAATGAAATTACCATTGATTTTCAAGGTCAGTTCTAAAATGACACTGCATTGATGTGCTTCACAGTAATAAAACACAAGTAATAGTAATAGAATATTTCTATTATTATATTTCTAGTAATAGTAATAGAACATTTCCTTCAAGACAATTCTTAATTCCTTGCTGAATGCATCTAGCTAAAATCTGGTAGCAGGTACAATGTGTTTAAAAAGTTGGATTTAAGGAAGTTATTTCTGATTTCTACTGTGATACAGAAATTTTGACACAGAGCTTAGGGAAATTACCAGTTTGCAAATGCACTGTGCCTAATGAAGCAATAGCCCACAACTGTTCTCAACACCCTGCTAGAGACAGCCCCTCTCACCAGCTGGCCATTTTCATCATATTAAATTGAATTGTATTAATCTGCTCCCGATAAATTGTTTGCATGCCTGGCCGTTCACTGAGGATTTTGTGGCTCATTTTTATGCATCTTAGGGAGTGCCTCCAATGAGTAGACCTAGCAGCTGATCTGACATGAGAGTACCCACCTTTAGCAATCACAGCTATTACAAAGCTAGGAAACAGAATTACAATTTTAGCATAGTTGCTTCTTTAAATGTTTATTATGCTGATATTTAGTCTGTGGCAGACTCGACGCAGTTGAATTTTTCACTCAACCTGTCTAAATATTACTCTGTTTGCCAGTTGCTGAATGACATCCACCCACCTGATGGGATAGCATGGCACCTTTCCAACTGCACACAGAAGTGCAGTGGAAGAGTTATGAAAAAATATATGTAGTGCCTCATTTCTGCAAGCTGAACAGAAATGAGGATTAAAGAAACCCTGCCTCAGATAATCAATGCACTGTAAAAAACTGAATTGAAAATCTATTTGTTAGAGATACCTACAACATGAAGAGTAGAGCACAAATTCTGTGTGGGCTTCACACAAACCAATATAATACAGGGAGGCTGAATAAATGGAACAAAGCTGTGAAATAAAATCAGTACCAATACTTGCTCCAATAAATCAACTTTGTTTTTAACCTCACTATGGAACTTTTCAAAGGGTATGTTTCCTGCCTCAAACATTTGGTCAAAAAGACAAGCTTCAGTTTTGTGGGTGATGTGGGCTTGGGTTCCTTTAGAACAAATTTCCAAGTCTGCTTGTCATTTTTCCCCTGCATTCCAATATAACATGTTTTTCTGCTTAGGGTTCCAGTGTCTGTATTTGCATAGTTTTGTAAAACAGATTTGTCTGAAATTCTCATTCTTTGCTTATATTCCCAACCAAAAGAATAAAAAAAGGTAATATACCACGTGAAACTGAAGAATGGTAGAAAAGATGACCCCAAAGGATTCATAACATGGAAACTAAATATTTTCATCTGTTGCATATGACATTACTTTGGTAAACACAGACACACATATGTATATATTCTGCTTCCTGCTGACACTCTCAAGAATGCTTTTGTTTTCCATTATTGAAATAGGTTATACTCTAAAGATGAAAGGATATCGAATTTATAACTCTCTAAATCCCACGATCTGGGATGCAAATCTGGTAACACAACAAGAAATTTAAGACAGCTCTTCTCTTCATGCGACCACTGCACAGTTGAAATCTGTGACTTACAGGCAGCACTGTTATAATCCTGTAGCCAGTGTTGGTGTTATGGAGCTCTTGCACTGTGAGTCTGAGTGCAAGAAATCACAAACAGGGAATGCTTCTGAAATCTTGGCTCCCACTCATGGACTAATACCTGCCATCCCATCTGGATGAAAGACAGGGACATGGATATATCTGCTAACAGTGCACCTTGTATCTAAACAGTATTCACTGAAAAACATTCAGGAAGCAAAAGGGAAACTGTGAATGGCATAGTCCCAGAGAGGGTGTGGGATTGGCTTTTTGGAGTTTGTATTTTGAGAGTGGGTTTAAGGTTTTGTTGGGAGGGATTGTTCCTTTGGTTGTTTTTTTTTTGTTTGTTTTGTTGTTTTGTTTTGTTTTGTTTTGTTTGGTTGGTTGGTTGGTTTGGTTTGGGGTTTTTTGTTTGTTTGTTTTTTGGGGGGGTTTTGGTTTTTTTTTTGTGAGGGGGATTTCTTTTTTTTTAATTATTACTATTTTTATTTGCTTTAGTGATTGTTTTTAATCCTTTCCCCCTTTGCACCATATTCTTGCAAATATTGTGCACTGGTTTTGTTTTTAATTAAAAAAAAGGTGACTTGTTTCTTTGTAAGGAAGAAGAAATACAATTCAAAGAGAGAAAAGTAATTTTCCATAATCACTATCTCTCATGTCTGAGTATTATGATCTGCATTCCTCAGGAGAAAATATGCTTCATTACATATTTGCAACCCACCTATATGCACATAAACTGAATGTACATCTGAGGGGCATTGTCCTAGGTTACAATGTAAAATTGTGCCTAAGGTATGTATTCTATCCCCATGAGCCGTTGGAGTCAAGGTGGGGCAGTGTTTTCCTTATCTTCTGTTAATGAGCCCAACAATGCCTTGCCACATGAGTCATAGATAACTCCCTCTGGAAGTTATCTCTGTTTAATGGGCCATCAAGGACCCACTGCATGACTCATCATCCCATTGTGACATGCTCCGCCCAGGGGGAGGAGGCAAACATTTCCACCTGAATAAATCCAGGGTTTGGGACAGCACAGATAGCTTCTATCCACTGGACTCCCAGAGGAGACAAGAGCTACCAGACGCTTCTACAGGATCACTGCTTTGACAAGACCATCTCATCTGGACTGCCACTACCACCCTAACAGGGTGTCAGGTTGTATTCTGACTCTGTCAGTGGTTTTTTTTTTGTACTATTACTTTTATTTTATGTTACTTTTCTTTTATTTCTCTTCTTTTCTTCCTATTAAATTGTGTTTCTGACTTGTAGTCTTCCACTGGTTTTGCTTTCAAACCAGCACAGGCATCATGTACTACCACAACACAGCTGTTAGTCCAAAGCTGACTGCTGCACAGGAAGACGAAAAGAGTTAAAAAAAAAAAAAAAAAAAAAATCAGATTAAGAGTTGGAGAGAATTAGAGAGAGAAGGGGAAAATATTCTTCTGTGCTTAGTTCCTGTGGAAAAAATAATCTCCTCAGTCAGAGCATGAACTCTTTGCAGCAGTGTTATTCTTGTGCTCAAGTCACTGAAGATGACCCATTCATAAGACAATAATGTTGACTTTTTAGCTTCTTAATATAGCAGTGAAGTTGCAGTTTTAGAAGCACAGAGTTTAGGTTCTGGAGAAGGACCTCTCTTTATCAAGTCTCTGCATTTCTGGAAGACAGTGGTAAGGGCCTTGCTGATTCCAGTTTTAGTCATCTACTAGAGAAAAAGTAACAACTAGAAACAGCTGATTTCTATATCCCTCTAGTTGAGTTCCTTGTCCATCTGCTGTTATAAAATCCCCTAAAATTTAGCCATATCTTCCTAAGTTAAATAGGTCTAAGAATACAGACTGTGTTTTGGCAAGCTAACTCAGTCTGCAAAACCTGCCTGGATTCTCTGCTAAAAATAGAAGTTGGACCTGCCTTGGGACAGGGAGATCTTTGGAAAGTTGTTTCTGCTGCTTCTCCCTGCAGCCACACAGCAAGGAAACATGCCCACAGCAGTGGGAGAAATATTTCACAGGATGGCTGGGGTCAGCTCAGTCAGCTAAAGCAGGGTACTCAGGACAATGACCAGTCAAGGTTTTGAGCAACATCAACAGCTTTGAATCCCTCTGTTGATACAGTTGCCTGCTGAAGTAGTTTTCTCTGAGTCTATAAATAGATACACCTCTGACAGAAAATAAAATATTCAAATTTTTGGGGTTTTTAGTCCCCTATGACTGTCAGCTTAAATTTTACATTACCTTAAGACTCAATACAAATGCCATGAAATTAATTATGTGAGTTGGATGTAGGTATTTTTCAATATATATAAGATTTTTCAATTCTAGTTCTGGTCTCGGTTGTTCACATAAAACAGTATTCTGTGAGACATGCTTTGGTCTGTAAGAAATGGCAGCTACTATGAGACTATAGTGAGTATTTTCTTAGGGAGCTGGAGTTGTCTATATTTGTTATGTGTAAGAAATGGGTTTCAATCTCATTAAAGCCAATGTGAGTCTTCAGAGAGGCCTCCCATAGCGGGCTTAGGTCATAGAGGCTTCAATAAAGTGAAATCTGATTAAGCTAGAAATGTCAAGCTATCAAAACTTGGAAGAAATTGGGTCAAGAAGGTGAGAGAGACTACCAGTCCCATTTCTGTAGAAGGCTGGCTATGCATCCATGAGTTTGGACTAAAACATGGAATTCTCTATGTATTAGAGTTGATGGTGGAAAGTCAGGTGCAGGAACCTGTTAAGATGGGACAGAATGCAAGCTGATGGTCTGTGCTTAGATTTAATATGCATGTTTCTGTTTTGACTTTGGTAACTAGATTGGCATTATGACACTCTGAAACTTTGAGATATGTGTAAGAGGTACCATGTTGGAAATAGCATTAATGGACCATGATGAAGTGTGACATAAAAGCTGATAGAAGGAGGTATTTGTCTTTTTGTACTTGTATCCATCAGAACAATTTTGGCTTTTTACAGTTGAGTTTTCCTTTTCAGAATGCCACATATTTGGAAAAATTGTGCATGATAGTCTGCAAATGACTGAAATTATGGTCGGATAAGACAGGATTGCTAAAAAGGCTAGTCTTGCTTTACACCCAATGTCATATTATAGATATGCTGCTCTCCATATATAAATTGAATTTAAAAATACTTTTTAAGTGGATAAAACAGAGAGTTTCTTATGAGAGTTGTATGTTAGTTTTGTGAGGGGTTTTGTTGTTGGTTTTTTTTTTTTTAACACCAAAACCAGTCTGAACCTAACTTCTTTGTGGTTCTGGTGAGCAACTGGTTATTTAACAAAGGTGGTAAGAAGACAGAAACAAATATCTGGTGTGTTATTTTAATGCCTAACAATCTAAAGCAAAGGCAGACAGCTACAGCGAAATTTGCCACTGGAGTACTGTCCATTTTGTGACCAGAAAATAGATGTTCAGCCCTTAAAACACTAAAGTGAGGCAAGTGACATCAGGAGCTGGCATTGAAGTCCTTACACCCTCCTGAGAAATCTTTTTTCTGCTTCACTATATGCATCCCACTTAGACTCTATAGTCCAGAGAATAAATCAAAGAATGATCTTTAGTTAAGTGGCATGCCTTTAGTCTTGTATCACTGCACATGCAAGATACTGAAAATATTGCTTAATAAGGCAATGAACTGGAGTGAATTATAACCCTTGTAGGAACAAGAGAGAAAGGGTAGGGAAGTCAAATCTCTCAACATAAGAGGAAAGAAGCAATGTAGGAAGCCTACAGAACTATCATATCTGCTCTCAAGAATTGGCTAGTCAGGGCAAGAGTCTGTAATCCGTTGCCTCCAGTACAGTATGAAACATGAAAATCTCAGAATCCTGGGAAGACAGGACTGCAGGCCAAGACACATATTCTCAGTTCTGAGTCTCCCAAGGGGAGGGAGACCAGACTGGGGAACATCATGTCACCAGGCTCTTCCTGTAGTGCTGCTGTCTGGAAGGCAGCTCCCATGGAAATCTTCATACCTAGCGACAACCTTCACCAATGGACAAGGTGTCTGTTTTCTACATGGTAATATTGCTGATCTGTATTTAGACTGGGCTTTGATACACTAAATCATATTCACCTTGTAATATCTAACTTCTAGAAGCATGACTTCAGGAGAATGTGATTTACAGGAGCCATTTTGTTCTGAGAACAGCCAACTCCTGCCCTGGACAGAGAGATGTGAGTTGAATATATGTCAATTTAACGCAAACCAGAAATTTTTCTGCACTTAAAATGCATCTTTCTGGCAAGTTGTGTCAGAGAAGAGAATTGTTTGACTCCCCAAATCTTTCTGTTACACATATACTGTTAGAGGAAAGTAACCTGAATCCACACAAACAACTGAAATATAAATACATGTTTCTGATCTACACAGGCTTGGAAGGTGCACCTTCCCTTGAAAATTAAGTTCTAAAATTGTGGTTAGAATAATGATTATAATCTGAAGGATAGTTCTCCCTCGCAAAAAAATCATATACATTTATAAATTTAGAAATTAATAATGATTTTGTTATTCATTATCTATATAAATACAAGGAAATGTAAGAATGATTTTAAAATAAGGAGTTAACTACATGCCTAAAACTCTCCTGAGTCAGTGCTTGAGGCTACATAATTTCTGGCAGAGGAGAATAACTACAGTTTCTGCCTTAGGTATTCCCTTGGTGTTTTCTGCATTCCAGAATGACAATTTTGGGCATTACTACTTCATTACTTATGCATACTCAGGTCATACAGTACTATTATATCTCCAGATGTACTATTCCTGCTTATTCCTTAATTATACATTTTGGATAACAGCATTTTGTTTTTCCCAGGCATGGCATTTTCACCTTATCTTTTATCCACTGAGTACTACAGATTGCAGGGTGATTTATCAGTTTCTTCAACTCAGCTGAATTATGAATTCAAGGTCATAATAAACCCAAGAATGCAATTAACTGGTCAAAATACCAATTATACTCTTGCACGGGATCCTGTTTGAAATGTCCAAAAAAAAAAATCTTAGACCAGTGTTTGATTAATAACTTTTTCAACCAGCACTATCTTTATGATGATTTCATGTAGATTGTTTTTTCCTAGGTCTCTGAAAACACTGAGAACAGTTTATATAGGGGTCTGAAGTTTGCCCTTCCATGCACTAGGACATTCATCCCACCAAAGGAAGATCTTAGTCATGCTGATGTGATTTACCCTGACAACTCCACACTGACTGCTGCTCATTACTTCACAATCTCTATGGTTTACACCAATTCTTTTATCCATTTTTTTCATGACCTGTCTAATCTAATGTCCCCACTTAAGACAAGCTCTGTATTTCCTCGCTGCCTGGGGACTCACCATGTCTTCTTAAATTCCTTAAATTAGTTCCTGCAGAATTGCCTTGGCCAGTGCCAGGTTAAACGAGGGCTCACCATCACGAGCACACCACCTCTCAAACTCTGTGTTCATGGTCACTGTGGTCACCCAGAAACCAAAACAGAATATCCAGCATTTTCACCATGTTCACTTTGCCAGCACAGTGGGTAGCAGGATGTGTAAGTCCCAAAGCGAATAAAGCCACATAGATTGATTTTGGCTGAAACCGAGGAGGTAACCATGGCAACAGGAGAAGAGAAGCACAAACTGTTGCATTGACAAGCACTACATGGCCAGTCTCCCTGGCATTATTTATCCTGACACTAGGTTTAGAACAGGAGTTTCTCTTCTGTGAAATCATAATCTCTGCCTATTGTTTTAATTAATTATCAGATGAAACTTTCCAGCTAAACCTTCTGTCTCCCTCATCCCGATGCCTCACCCTCATGAAATTTCCCTCTCTCCCTAGGTGATGGCAAGCATTTCTGCACTTGAAAGGAGCTGTGAACTCCACCACTTAAGGAAAAAAAAATCCAACCAAACAACCAAACAAAACAACTAAAAATACTCAAGCTTCTAGAATCAAATTCCTTAGCTACAGGGTTACATTTTTCTTTTATTCTTAATTGTGCTGAAGATTGCTGGAGGCAAACAAGAAAGAAGGGAATCAGAATGCCTCAGCCAGGCAATTCTCTAGTAATTGTCCCTGGAGAAAATTCTGACTGTGCTTTACAATTAACCAGTCTAAATCAATAAATGGATATAATAGCAATCTTTTATAGAAGGAATAATTTGTCCTTTCTAAAACTTCAGACTGAAAAACCCTGATCTTTCAAACTTATTTGAAAAACAGAAGAGCAAATAACTAACACCAAGGCAGGCAATCATCCCCACTGGATTTTCCCTGATTTTCATTAAAATATGTCTCTGTTATTTACCACAGCAAAATGTGTCCTCAGCAACTATACCAAAATATATTAATGTACGGTTATTTCTTGATTTTTAGGGTTCTGTTTTGAAATCAATGATTCTGATAACACTTGTAGCCATTGTGAAAACATTGAAAAGCTCCATTAATTCAACCACAATGAGGAGAAGTGGCAAAAAATACTCCTTATCACAGTCAGGGCTTCTGGATATCCTTTATCTTGAAATACGCATTGTAATTGCTGTTCCTATGATACTGAGAATTCAGTGTTCTTGGATATATATCAAAACCTCCTATGATTTCAGGGCCCACTTGTGGGTAATATTTATCAGCAGCAAGTCTGGATATGCTCAATGGTGACTTTTCTGTGCACATAGATCATGGTAGGATAAGGGCCAATACCATAAATATCTGCCTTTTTTTTTTTAACTCAAACTAAGCCTTGCTCTCAATTCATCTAACCACAGATAACCAAAATTCAGCAGAATTAGTTTCTACACCCCAAGTGACTCAAACAAAGCCTCTCTAGAGCCTATAAGTAACAAAGAGAGCTGCCCTTATTTGAGCTTTTTTCTCAGAAGCCTTGCCATGGGGCTCCAAATCTGAATCACTGTCCATAAAGCCTCCTAAAGCAAGCCAACCACACTTGTGGAAAAATATACCTCTTAGGACCATTTTTTTTTTTCTTTGTACAGAACAAGGTTATTATCATTATCTAAAATATCTAAATCCTTGCTGGTTTTAAAAGAGACGTTTACAGTCATTCCTTAAATGGCTACAAGATATAAATGAAGAAAAGGAACTCTCCAGCATTTAATCAGAAAATACATTTTCTGTGCAGACTCCCAACTGTTGGATTTGGTTCTTCTTGCTAATAAGGAAAAATTAAAAAGAAAAAAAAAATCTCTTTTCCATGCAGTCCCTTGGTTACCTCACCACCTGTGTAGGAATCGCAGTAGTGAGGAGCTTTGTGTAAACATGTATCTTTCTTCAATATATCTTTTTCATGAAAATTTTCTGGAAGCCTCAGTGTTGTACTTTTATTAGAATTGCAATGATCAAGCACAGAATTTAAACTCAGCTAGATTGTTAAAAATTACAAATCAAGAGCACATGCATTAAGGTAATCTAGTCTCCTTGAGTATAGCACCAAAATGGCATTGTGCTGCTGGATATTGAATGTAAACACTCCTGAAAGATGAAAGGTAGAGCTTTATATGCCTTTTGACTCAAGATTGGTTATGAATTGTAGTTCTTCAGCACTAGACAAATGCTAAAATCTTTAGTGTGTCTGATCAATACAGATAAATATTGATCTATATTCTGTGTGCAAGAGGCATAATTTGGCAATTTACATTAATACATAATTTGTCAAAGCAGATCTTACAAAGAGAATCAAATGTGAAACACTTCTACCTGCAATCTTTCCTGAATGCCACAGAACAGCTCCTGCAAATAATGATTTACATATTTTTTAGCTTAAATTGCTGGAACACCTTTTCAGCTGTAATACTTGAACATTATTTTAAGTTAAACCAATGACATCCAAATAAAATCTAACAGACTAATAATTCTTTGAAGAGCAGGCAACTATTACCTTGGCCTAGGGAAATTTTACAGCTCTAATATTTCATGGCTGGGAGAGATGAGCGTGTTTTTCTCATTTGCTGAAAAGTCCATAAAGAAAGGGTACGTATTTTAAGCAAAACAAGGACATAAGAAATGGTCTAATGTGTGTCTGTCTTAGCATAAGCATCAGAAGTGCCAGCCTCCAAATATTTCCTGCAGAAAATTTTCAACTTCCTTCTGCAAGAATATTTTTTTTCTGGCAAGAATTCCGCAGTGGCACAACTGACCATGGGAACTCCAGGAGGTTTACAGTAGGCAGGAGCAGCAGTTGGAGGTCAGGGAGCACACACAAAGGCTTAAAAAATGGCCATAAAGACCTAACTTTAATAGTCTAAATCACTTTTGAGGTGTCAATAGATGATTATTTATTTGTATTTCTGTTCTACAACCTTGGGAGAGTCAGGAAATTCCATGTAAGTCAGTAAATGCATCAATAATCTCCCTGCATACAGGATTATGCACATAAGTATGTGTGCAGGTGGGATCATCCTTTACTATTCACTGTAATATGCATGAGGAATTGCCTTGTGAATGTTTTCTGAGCAGTAATCATTCATTTTCTCAGGTTATGCAATGAGCATGAGAATGATAGACGAAAAATTTTATAAACCTGTGTTTAAATTGTACTTTTTGGTTAGTTATGTGAATAATACTCAACAAATCTCCTACTCATTTTTTACTTCTACACATTGCTCAAAGGGATGGAGTCTCTTCTGCATATTTTAAACTAATAATATTCTAAAAATTGATTTACTGATCTTACTCCACTTGGTATTGTATTCTATTATTTTTAAAATTCTGTATTATCTCATTTACGAATGCGAAAAAGCAAAAAAGATCTATTTGTGCCTATCAAAAAGGACAGTAAAACTTCCTACTTGATAGTGTCAGCAAATTAAAATAAGATTTGTTCATCACTAAGTCTTTCTTACTGACCACAAGAGAAACATACAGACTGTGCTACAGCAGCCTCAGAGGGGATGTGCTTAACAAAAGGATCTCAGTGTCTCATTAAGAGCAATGAAGTTTGTAATATCAATTCAACAGACATTATTAGAAAGATGTTCTTAAATTATTAACTTCCAACCTCAGCAAGGGGTCTAAAGGGAAAAGCAATGCAAGACAAAAGAACTGTTGAAAGACTGAAATAAGTAGCAATTACAAATGCACTAAACAACATTTTGAATAAATGTCACTTTTGTATAATTTTAAAGTTCCTAATTTGATCTAATGTTCTTAAAATTTTTGGACAGGTGGTGAAACTTTGAATATACAAGTTCAAGGACTAAGTTCTAAATAGATGTACTGAAATTCAGTTGCATCGAGTCTGTTTCTTCAAAAAAAAAAACAACAAAGAAATATTTCACCTAGAGATTTTGAAGAAAGCCAGTGTCTTTGAATGAAAATCTGCTGCAAAACTTTAGACAGTCACACAGGAAAACTTTGAGCTATAAGACTGATGAGAAAACCTCTTAAAAACTGAAATTTTTGCTTGAGCTCACTCCTTTGGACTAATGTTTCCCTCAGGATCTAATAAGATCAGGCCATTCAAAAGCTGTACACATCTTTAAATTCCTTATCACTGTATAACTAAATACAGATTGTTTTTAATTAATATATCACACGACTCACTATACCTCAGCTTTGTGCATGAGTCAGTACAGAAAGATTTTAAAATGAATGTGCTGATTATTAAATGATTCCCAAACTATTTCAATTATGACCTTTGTGGCAAATTTCAAGCTTTTAAAGTTGTTTCATTATTGTCCACTGCCAATGGAATTTCAGCTTGTGCCTTCCCCATCTGCTAAAATTTCTTGATCTTGCTGTTAAAAGATACTTAATTACATGCAATGAAATTTAATTAAAAGAATATTAGAACACTAAAAGCATATGCACTCTTGCATTTCCTACATCTATTAGGGCAGCCTCAATTTGACCACTCCATAAAAAAACAAAAAACCACTGTTTTGAGGCCATGTTTGCTTTTTACAGATACCCTGGCTCGTTCAGAGTAGTTTGCATACCTTTTCAGTTTCCCTTTGTTCATCATGGAGCCCTATTGCTTATTTTCTGCATGCTACTTAAATACTTCTATGAATACATAATTATGAATTTAATAATTAGGTTTTCTTAGCAGACTATGCATGCAGCATTTCCTCTTCAAAAATTATTTTAACCTTTCTAGGATATGATTTTGCAGGACATGTTCACATATACAGGAGAGGGGACTATAGCAAAATAACACTAATACCACAAGGGCACATTAAATTACAAGGACCAATTCGAGATGCTGCAGGACTAGCTTTTCAGGCAACATCTTTTATATGCTCAAATTGCAGCTCTCCCTGACTGTATCTGCAGGTTTTCAGATGCTCTGTAAATTAGCAACACACTAGTGACCTGTCAAGACCACCATTCAATAGTGTCATTGACATTATTTGTTCCATATCACCATCCAATTTGCATGGCAGAAACCAGTATTGAAACCAGTTTCAGCATCTAGATGTAAAAATTAACACATATCTGGCAACCCTCTGTCTCACTGAAAACAACCCTTCCATTTTCTGCAGCATTCCAGGCTGGACAGCAATATCTTTGGGTATGGAGCACTGGCTCCATGTCCAAGGACTCACTCACTTCATGCATTCTTGGGAATTGGCATGCTAGCTTCTTCTAACACTTGAAAGTTTGACTTTTCATGTATTACTTTAAAAAATATAGGAAACAACAGACAAAAATTCATTAAACTTTAATAGAAAGAAATCCTGGCACAAAAAGTTAATGTCTTTCACAGAATTTATTACAAATTTTGTGATCACTCCTCAGTTAACAAAAATAACTGATAGCAAATAGGAGAGGGCCATTCCATGAAACATCACTCCTAGAAGACACAGCAAACTTGTGTCTTCTGACAGCAGATAATACTGGAGCTCAAAAGCAGAGATCAGTTGCTATGAGGGATTATGTCACAGGAATTTCCTGGTTTCTTCCAGACTGTTCTTCTGCAATTTGGAATCTTTGTGCTCTGTCAGGCAGAAAAATAAAAAAAAAAAATAAAAATAAAAAAAAAGGAATTAGAAAGAATGAAAAATAGCTGGAGACCTGCAGAGAGAAATTCATTAGGAGAAATCATTGCAGGGACTGTATATCCCTCCAGCATAAGGCAAGCTAAGTAAAGCTTAGTAGAAACCAACAGTATTTACCAAATTGACAGCAAAGTTTCAACCCTCAGAGTGTCACAGTAAAATTAAAAAAAAAAAAAAATTAATAGAAGCGGTTTATTCCTTCTTTTCTATGCCTAAAATCTTTGTTCTGAAAAACAGTGCTTTTTTCCTAGTTTCCCCAAAACATCACCTTAACGCATGAAAATTACAACCACAGCAACAAATATATATATACAAGGAGACAAAATTATTTGTAGAGTAAGGATTTTTTGCTTTGTCGGTCTTGTCAGAAAGAAAAAGTAGATTCAGCAATGCAAAACTCTTTGTGGGTTTTAATTCATGTTGATAACTTTTGATGTTTTAAATAAAAGTGCATTCTCCAGACATAGAAGACAGCGGAAAAAAACTGCTTACACCAACAGAGGTTGGTGTACTGCAATTCAGGGTGTAACTCACACCCTGAATTTCAATACACTTTGAAAACTATTGAGCTACTATGAGCAACTGTGTTTCTAACAGCATAATGCTCCTTGTTTTTCATTATGGATTAAATGCTATGCAGTTGTTGTTTTGGTTTTGGGTTTTTTTCTCAGAAATATACTGCATTAATCATAAAAAGTGAACTATACCTTGCTTTGTACAATTTTTTTGGTCTATTCAGTCCTGTACTTGAATTTTACACTTGGGAGGTAGGATAGTTTTGGTTTTTTCCCACTAGCTCTTTTTTATTTTTTAAGATGAAGCAGAAGTTATCTTACTTCAATTAGAGATATGGATATCTTTATCACAGAGTAGTTATATTTAGAACATACTGTGAAATGCTTTCCCTTGTAGAGTAGTTGTCTGTGGCATGCTGCAGCATTACATTTATTCAGTCAAGATAATGAATTTACATTTAGATAATGTTAAACATACAAATCACAATATAAACTGAAGCAAAAATATGTAGATAAATGCAATGAGCATTTGTATTTCAACAGTGATTTGTAGACTTATATTTGGCAAGAGCAGGAGAAGGGAAATGCTCTTTCTGTTGAGCATGGATACCATGGAAAAGTATATTATGATGTAAAAGAATATGTGGAGGGGAAGAGGGGGTGGAGTGATTACCAGATGCCATCTCTTTCCATTTCCACATCCTCTTACCTCGCTTTTTCATCCATGATCTTGTCATCTGCTTCATTTATACTTCCATCTTTTCAAAATTCAGGTATTTGCTTTAAAAGTTCTATTCCAGGTTCATTGGCTCAGCCACATCTGCAAGCACGTGGCTGTTTACCCTGAAGAAGATGCAGTAATCACAAATTATCTGGAAGCACTTGGCAGGTCCAGAGGCAGCTTAACACCTCACTGAACTCTGCTTTGGCTCTCCCTGTGGTAAATTCCTTAAATGCTGGAAGATGGAAGCTCCACAACATGATCTCATGATCCTGAAAGAAACCAGGATGAAGTCTGAGATGTAAACCTTCATATTCTTACAGTCCATTTGTTTCTCTAAACTACTTAAATCCTGCTATACATTTAAGTCAGAAATATTTCAGTGTCATTACACACTATGCCTACATTTCATATTTCTTCTTATGTCTCTAGTGCTTCCCCTTAGCCATTAGGAAAATCTCTCATTTTGTCTCTCAGAGAGGTGCAGTGATAGATGCTACTTGCAGTTAAAATTAAATATTTGATTCACCAAAGCACTAGAAACACATCTGAAAAGGGATTAGGCATTGATTTGCCTGTATACTCTTTTGCTGTGTTGTTCACTTAGGTTTTTTTCTTTATTCTTTGTGTCTTCTGGGTTATTGTTACCATCCTGGAGACAAAAGCATAGTTTTGTGTGAAGCTTAGCAGTTAGCTAAGAGAAACCACTGAAAATCTGTTAGCACAAAAATTATTGGTTTTGGAGTTTGATCAGTTCCCCCCAAATGCCACAGCCTGCTGTCTGTGCACATCTGCTCTCCTAAGAGCTGTGAATTTGTTGCATTTGTTCTCTCTGGAAGTAAAACTTATACACCAATAGAGATCCTTCAGAAAATTCACACAGTTCACTTGATTTCCACTTGTAATACATCTATCCACAGCGCTGTCTTGTTAATATTAATGCCTCTGCATGCAGACAGCTGATATAAATGAGTTGCTAATGCAACAGTTAGCCATCAGATGCCAGCTTTTCTATTTAAAATGTTCACACAAGTTAAATGAGACAATAGTTGTTGTGAAATGCATGATTAAATCTGTAGCTGAATATTGCCAGAGGTTCTGGTCATCTCAATTTCAAAAAGTGCCAGTGGAAAAGAAAAGTACATCAAAGCTCAATAAGGATAATCAGAGGTGCAGAGTGACTTCTCTACATGACAAGATTGAACAGGTTCATCTAGGAAATTAAACAGATGAGGGGGAATAAGATAACAGCATGGAAAATTATAATTCTCATGAAGAAGGGCTATAAGAAATTACTGTTGACCTCAAAGAGCTAAGGGAATCATATGGTAATACAAGGCGACAGATTTAAGACAATCAGGAAGGGGTACATTTTTATGGTTTGTGTAATCACACAGTAGAATTGATTTTCCCAGGGTGGTTCGGATTTGGAAAGTACAAATGGATTTGAAAGCTCAGGGAAGTCCAAGCCAAGGAAGAAGTGTTTACTAATGTCCAGTAGTTTCTGACAGCAAACTGGAGGCCTTCAGCAGCTTTTCATAATGGTAGGATCTCAAGGGTCCACAAACAGAGATTTTGGAACATGATAACATTTTTTTGGGTACTTTAAATAGGTACAATAAGAGAAATATTTGTACATAGCTGCTAACTTAGAGATGAGTCAATTGAACAGTATCAGCAGAGTTGTGAATATCTTCAATGCCTGAAGGAGAGAAATCTTTCTGCATGTGTAGGGAAGACATATGAATGAGGATGTGATGGAGACACTGACTTGCAACCAGAAAAGAGAGCTCCAGCACCTACTTTTACATGAAAAAAAATTAGAGCAGAAGCTTTTGCCTTGACATTCTTTTCTGTCTTTTTATGCCACACATATCGAGCATTAAGTCTCAGGCTTTGATCCCTGCCCTGACCTTGCAAAAAGGAGAAAATCTGACTTCTGGGAAGCAAATCCTGAGTTCCAGGAACAGCTTCACTTGTGAATGCAAGGTGCATTCAGCATCTTCTGAACTTCCAGAATATGTTGTTTATTTACGTTTTTTTTTTTTTTTCTAAATACATATTAGAATGAATACTCTTTAAAATTATCTGGGTCAATGCCTCAATTATTTCAATGGCTATGGGAAGAATTAGTGCAAATCAACAGCCTCTTTTACTCTTCTGCTTTTTTCTGAGAGCTTATTTGTACTTTTGGCAATATTGTTCCAACAGAAATTTTACTGAACTCTCTTTTGGCTTAACAGCTCCTCTGAAGTTTATCTAATTCTGTATTGAAAACTTCCCCTCTACCACAGGAAATCCAGTAAGAACTCTGAGAATTTACACCTGTGGAAGCTGAAGACTTAGTGTCTTGATACTTTAAAAGTAGAAATACCTGTTTTCAGGTGATCCCAAATAATTTCTGATTATAATATTCCAAATGAGGATATTTTCATGATTTTTATAGCACATGTAGGTAAGCATGACCACGAAACGTAAAATAATAAGCAAGCAGTGGTATTACCAAGAATAACTTCAGTAAACATTCACTTAGAGGCTAGAAGTAATTTAATTTATTTTTGTTTAAAAAATTGTCACATGAAGAACTGTGGTCTTAATTTTCACGTTCAGACATGACATATATCTATATCTTGGTCTTATTATCAGCCAAAAGTGTTTTTTATGGGTCCTTTGACTTGCAATTAACTGCTATGCCTTTTAAGTATTATATACTTTCATGTCATCTGTCTTCTGCTTTCTGTTTTCATTCTATTCCTAACTTACACAAGTTACACCACTGCTAACAAGCCACACGAAGTAATTAAAAATGAATAAACCAATAAGAGCTCCCACAAAAACACAAGAAACAGCTAAGCAATTGTCATCAGGCCCTGACATAGCTGTAACAACACCCTGAGTTATAACCAACCATAGGAGCAAATAAAAACTCATTTGACCATGAGGGAAAAATAATTATTTTATTTACAAAACCAGTGCAATAAGGCAGGATTAAGATATAAATCCTGGGAAAGAGAGACCAGTGATCATTAACTGGGAATTAACTCCAGAACATGATAGTCAGACGGACCATAACCCTACACTTCAGTAACTGCAGTACCAAACTGAGCATCTGTGTACAGCCACTTCATTCTAAAATGGTAAGATTTTGACTCTTCTTTTAGTGATGTCTTACCCTTGAAATGAGGACTCCATAGAAAACACTACTAATTTCATTTTGGTGCCATGCTGTGATCAATATGGAAATAAACATTATTTTTGTAGTGGATAATGTGTTTTATCCACTCAGATTTTGATTCTTACATTGACAAAGCTGATCAAGTCTTCAGTGCCATACTGGCATTGGAGGAGAATAAGAACCAAAGAAATCAGGTACTCAGAACTAAGTGGATATGTCAGGTTGTCTCATGGGGAAGTCATATTTTTCTCTACAGGAAATGCAGGCTGTGATACTTTCTCATTTCATGCCCTGTATCTTCCACGCAGGAAAGAAGAGGAGGCTAAAATGAAAATTTTCTTTAGTACCATCATCCAAATAATATATTTTTTCCCTGTCTAGATTTCTTTCTGTCAGGCTTGCAAATATAGACCTCTTTAATGGGAATGTATCTGATATAGTACACCATAATTCAGCATATCTATATGATCTAAATAGGCAAGGAATGTCAATTTTTAAAACTTTTAGATATGGGGAATTTCTATTCATCTGCAACATTAGAGGCTTGATTTTTCACTCCCTTTTTGTGTAGGTCTTTGGACATATCCTAATTTACCCAGAAAGTAAAATTAAAACTCAAGAATCCCCCAAAACAAAACTTAGGTCAAGGTACCTGTGCAAGTTTTCGGTACTAGTGACAGGAAAACTGTATCAACTGGAGATATTGAAATAAGGTATTCTACTCATTATTTCACAGTGAGAACTTCCCCATTTTTTGTTTGCAAACTAGAAACAGGGTTTGAAATTCTAAGAATATTTCAAAAATGACAATTCCATTCCAGAAATGGAATTTTGAATGTTTACTCAGACTGGAATAAAGCATTTTAAAAATCTTAAGCTATGTGGCTAGACCTGGAGGGTATTAAGATTAGTGAGCTTCAAAGCCCTGTGTCTACTACATATTGCTACAGCTGTTTTTACCAGTTAAATTTATGATTATTTCTTTCCTATTTGCTCTGTCAATAATTGCATGATAGTGTTTAGGGTTTTTTCCAGAGCTCTCATGGTTTTGTAGTGTAGAGTTATCTTTCAAAATATATATATGATAGAGAAAACTTTTCCATTTCTTGCAGTATCATTACATGCAACTTCTCTGACACTGTAAATTTAGAAACATTTTCATAATTGCTGTCTTATAGAACATCTAGCTAGTGACATATTGTCATAAAATTAATGTTGTAAAATATCCATGTATCATCTTTACAGATCAGTATATAATTCTTCCACTTTCCAGGAGAAGACAGCATTTTCAATAGAGAGTATAAACACACATTCTTTAGAAGTCTATGTTTTCTAGAATATCAGTGAAAGTGTTAAGATTTCAGGTGTTTATGGCATATATAAGAAAAAAGTTTACTTCAAAATGTACATTTTTTCTAGTGGTACCCCTTAAGAGTTACTTTGCTGTATTCAGTGTTAATATTTTTTTCTCTATATTTATCATTTCTTAGGCCTGCAAATGAATCAGGAGTCTGTTATTCAAAGAAAGAGCATAAGAGTTGCTACAAACAGCTATGCACTAGTGAGCAGCAGATTTTATCTACGTTAGTCAATAAAATGAATCTGAATAACCTGTAATTGTTCTATTAAATAATTTATCTTTCTCAATGCACATGTGAACGGATTAGGCTTTTGGCCATCTAAGCCCTGCTGAGAAAGAATTCTCCTTGAGAATGGTCTATATCCACTATTTTCTGATGCTGAAAGAGAAATCCCCATGTACTTGGGGAAAATTTGGACAACAGTATTTTTGAACAAACTTTAACAAAGAGATAGGCTACGTTTGGAAGATTTGGCAGACTCTCTGGGGCTTTCTTTCTTCTGCATTCAAGCAGAATGTGATGTGCCCAGGCTAGGCAGCGCCCTGACCAGGGCACAGCTCCATGTCTGCTCCCAAATGTGGGCTCTTTCTGAAGCTGTCATAAAGCCAGCCATGGTTAGCTCATCAAAACCATTCCAGCACACCAATTAAGCAGATCCCTTGAACCCCAAATCTGCAAAACTTTCTATAAGCCACTGAACTAATTTTTCTTCCTCAACCCTCTGATACTTGTTCTTCTTTTCACAATTTATGAAAAATAAATGAATTTCAAAGTGAGATTACTAATAACCACAGCAGGTCAAAAGGTGACCTTAGGAAATATCCTATTTGTATTGGCCATTTAAGCTAGCTGGCAGCAACAGATAACTGCTTCACAGCTGAGAGGCTGTTATCCATTCCAGAATGAGAAATAATAAACACCACTCTTTCTTCGGATGTTCTCTGAGTCAGATTCTTTCCGCTGAGTTCTAATCTTTCCCCTCCTGGAACAATAAATATCAGTCACCTCTCATGGCTTAGCAAAGGTACTATTTTTAATTTGAAAGGATTTTTTTTTCACTTTCTAACTTTCTTTCTGTTCTGTGCAGATGAAAATTGCTCTATGAATGCAAATTTCATTCATTTATTCAATCATTTTATTCAGCTCCAGCTTTTGATAAATATGATAAGATTTGTTTCAGGGACAGCAGAGAGGCTGACTGATTCCATTTGAAATTTAATGGTTACTTAGAGCTTCATAAAAGATTCTGCAGGACTAAACCCTTCAATAGAAAGGGAACACATCACTGACAGTACCAATTATGTTTTAACACTAGACAGTGTTTTTTTTGCTGCGGTATTTTACAAAAGATCAGATTTTCATTTATGAATCAAAAAATATGTTTGTTTTACATCTGCAGTGACATTTAGACAAAAAGAGACCTTTACTTCCATATTTTTTAATAAATAGCCAAATAGTACTTTTTTCCCCATTCAAAAAGTCATTGTCTTTTTCCATGGACAGTTTTCCTTTTAGTTTCAGCATTTTAACATAAAACATTGCAGGAATGTCCATTATATACCTTTTGAAAATTTACTTAAATGTCTCTACCTCATTAAACCATTGTACTACGGAATTCTTTTACTCTTGTTTTGAAAGGTTTGCCTTGCATAACCTCTAAACAAGACAAAGGCATTCTGGCATATGGATGATTTAAGGACAGGAAGACAAAATGCTCTTGCACTACTTTAATGTTGCAGAAGTGTAGCTGATGTGGTGCTTTCTTTGGAGGTAGTGAAATGTTGCTTCTGACTAAGAAAATACTTCGTCCACATTTAAGCAGAAGGACAGCATTGTTGCAGAGCTTTTTTTTTCCATGGGAATAGCCACCAGCTGAGGCATGCCTTTCAATTTCCAGGGAGATAAATAGAAAACATGCAGATCAAAATGACATTGGGATATCTTCAAAGAGTAAGAGTACCTAAACTCTACAACAGTCTAATAAGGAAAAGTTTTGAAGTTCTTACTCCAGCACTTGTTTTCTGACAGAACAGATTGGAAAAACATCTTTGCTGGACAGGCAAATATGCCTGACTTTGCCTGAATGAGGCAAATGAACTCTCAATATCACATCTGTTCGTACCTCTCATGATTCCTGTGAAAGTGTCGAGATGCTCATTTATTTATGAGCTCAGCCGAGTAACAAAGCATGTATTTTAAATTATTTGTTCAATGCAATTTTTTTTCAAATACGGTATAAGGCTTCAAAGTTTAAAAGTAAAAGAAATATGACACATACCTACCCAGTATTTTTTTTTAAATGACTAAAAATTAACCTTTATTATTTCCCAGCAGGGATATAGATGAATGATTTGGAATAAATTTATATGGTAATATTTAGAGGATATCTCAGCTAAGCACCCAAAATAAAAAATAAAATTAGAAGAAAATGTCACATCCTCACAGAAAGCAACTTTCAGGTAAGTAAAATATGTAGGAACATGAGTCACTTTCTACAGTGCATGGAAGAAAACAATTGTCCCTTTTGTAAGTATAAAAAATAAGTCGGGAGACAGAAGTTCTTCTCCTGATTTATTTCAGTAAGATTTTAAAAAGAGCATCAAATTAAATCAGCTTCATTTATCTTACCTATATGAGCACTGAAAGTGTACAGGCATAATAAAATAATATGATGTGATGATCTTCAGAATTCTCTTGTGTTTAGAGGAAAGATAAGTGTTAAAAGAAATGGAAAGTGCTCTTTTCTTACCTCTATCGATTTCAGCTGTTAGTAGGCTCTGCCTGATATCAACTATCAGTCTCTGCATAACTCAAATATTGAGTCTACTTTAAAACTATTTTTTTTTTTTTTTTGCATCAAGGGAAAAATATTCAAGGAAGATTCTGTCTCTAATCAAATAAAGGGTAATTTGTATCACTGTGCATCCAAATATGCCCACACATTTTCAAAGACTACTGATTTTCTGACCCCGGTATATCACCTATAGGTAAGGCATGTCTCCAAAGCACCTATACCTTAATTTGTCTTGTAGCTCAAGTTTCTCACTTGGCATTGCCAATGTTTCAATTTTTCTCAGCATCACATCTTTATCTGTTTGAATGTATTTTGTTTTATTACAAGTTTCCTTCTTATGCTTTAGAAGCCTAGACCAGATAGTGTTAGTCTCTTGGAATGATTCATTTTTGGAAAAGTAAAGAGAACCAGCTTTCCTCATGTCACCCAATAAATATTTAATCATAACCATTCACAAATGCAATATGCATACCAAAGAGGTCTAATTTGGGTAGCGAGGATTTTCTGACTCTTAATTCTATTGACTTCAACTTCTGAGGACTATTAACCAGATTTCTTTAAGGAACATGATGTTTCTTATGTGTCTTTCACTGAAGTTCTGCCTGTCTTTTTATATTAAAAAAGCTATTTCCAATGTTAATATAGCAATTTCTTCACAGAAAGCATCTCTGCATTCATTAGCATCTCTGGGAATCTCCTCCAAGATAGATTTTCAGACCTTTGCTCTAAAACACTAATTGGTGTTAAAGTTGTGTCTTGGGTTATGTAACCAAAAAAAGTTTATTCTATTTTTCCATCCGTTGAAACCGGTTGGGGAGATGTTTTCTTTATCTCGTGTATAACCCATTCCTCATAACTCCAGGGTGGAAGTGGTGGGTGCCTTCTGATAATGGGCCAGCTGTTAAAACCATGTGTGGCAGTGTTCCTTATCTCTTCCACAATCCATCCTCCCTTCAGAGGGATATCTTCTGTTAATGGGCCATTAAGGCTCACCACATGACTGAAAACATTAAATCATCCCATTGTGAGATGCCCCACCCAGTGAGGGGAGCCAACCATTCCTACCTAGATAAAAACTGGGACTCAGGAACACCAGGTAGCCAGTTTTCCACTGGATTCCAGAGGAAGACCGAACCCATCTCACCACCACTGGACCTTCTAGAGGATCATCTCTACTCCAACAGAACCACATCTGCCACGCCAGGAGGATTTATTTGGACTGCTTCCAACACCCTGACCAACAGAGTGTCAGGTCGTATTTCTGACTCTATCAGGGTTTCTAGGACTTTTGTTTGTTTGTTTGCTTGTTATTTTGTACTACCACATTTGAATTCTTAATATTCCTAGTAAAGAACTGTTATTCCTATTCCCAAATCTTTGCCTGAAAGACCTTAATTGCAAAACTATAATAATTTGGAGGGAGGGGGGTTACGTTCTCCATTCCAAGGGAAGATCCAGCTTTCCCTGGCAGGTACCTGTCTTCCCAAACCGAGACAAGCTGGGACAAACAAAATTCTAAAACCACATTTTAAAATTTTAAAATATTCAATTTCAGATATTTCTATTAACTTCATCTAGAACTCTATATATTCACCTATAAACCTAAGGCATGCTGTAAAGCAGGAACCTGTAACTTCAAGTCTCAGAATAGCAGGTGGGATTTCTAAGTAAGGAAATCAGTTTTCCTTAGTAAGAAGTTTTCCTAAGTAAGAAAACACTGCTTTTAAATATTTTTTTGGCCCACAGATGCCTGGGACTTACATACAGAGTTTCCCTGAGTCTTGAAGTCAGTGGAAGTCTTTGCTGATCTGCAGGCTTGAAGCTCTAACAAAGTGCAACTACAGGGGACAACAAGTTAGAAGGGAAATAGGGTTTTATGAGCTCTTTATGATTCTATCTCCTGTGCCTGCGTGCACATCACTGTTCAGTTTGAGTGCTGTGATTTTCTGTCTTTTCTCCCTGTCCTACCTAACAACTTTTTGGTAAGCAACAGAGTTTCCTAGTGTACAGATTTATGATGATTAAATACAAATTTTTTGTTTAAGTTCCTTTAGACCTATCTATTGTCATAGGAGTCAGTTGTTTTTCCACAGTAATTTTTTAAAAATAAACAATGGCGTTCACATAATCTTAGCTCCCTCACTGTAAACTGATCCTCTTTAAAGAGAAGTTTTACAGCTAATATGGGTTTTCTTTTGCTCTGATGGTCCTGATGGATTTCCTCCCCACAAGTTTGACATCGACAGTCAGTGCCAGCAGTAAAAATGTGAGGTGCACTGTAGTCTACTGTGCCTGCCTGTAAGAGCAGCCCTCTCTTTAGCTTGTGTCATCAAACAAGTTACAGGAGTTCAGGTCCTGGAGAGAAAAACCTCTGTACCTTGCCTCTCATGAGCAACTGCTAAAACACCAATTTGTCACTATAAACCATTGAAACTTCTGGTCTAGTCAGCTAAAAAGCTTCACAGAGTGTTTTAGAGCACTCTGCCCTTACCCATAACCACAGGCTGCTCACACACAGCTTGAGGCCAGGAGCACCAGGCCACTGCTGAAGACAGTTCTGACTGTCCATGTGGCTGTGGTGTGGCCAGACAGAGCAAGTGCTCCTAAGTGGTACATCCTCCATGGCATGCTGTGCTCATGCATTCCAGCTAAAGCCACTGTGTCTGTTCACCCTGCTGCTTGCTCTGTGTGGTGCAGAGCAGTGTGAATGGCTGTAAGTGATCACACCTTCCTTCTCCTCACACGTTCTAGGACAACAGACTTTCACAGTGTTTGTGATTCAGTGCGTTCATGAAACCAGGTGTGCTGCTATATAGGTGGTTGTGAAAGCGAAGGACAGGGATTCCAGAGTCATTAAAAATGCAAAGAATAGATCACCAGCTGTGGTTCCCAACACTAGAAATAATCCAAGTGACTAGTTTTATTTGTCAGCATGTTTTTCAAGGTTTTCAGTTCATTTCAGTCTGCATATTCCTAGCTTTAAATCTCTTTCAAGGCACTTTCCATCCTGTCTACCTATCTGAAAGAATATTTAAACATGCAAAGTTTCTTCATTTCCAAAGCTCTCCACAAGCATGGAGAGCTTTGTCCATGTTCATGTCCATGAACAGGAGTTTTTTATTCATTATTGTTTTTTATTCCATGGCATATGCAACACAGAGCAACATGGAGTCCTCATAAACTCCCTGCAAAGCAGTAGGGAAACAGTTTTAAATTCTCTTCTTCACTATCAGTAGAGCACCTGAAATCTTTAGAGAAGCCAACATGAAATACAATATCCTAGTCATAATACGGGATATGGGGAATGAACACACTTTGTGAAAATTAATCTAAAATCACATAGAAGTAATTGTGAGGGATGTTTATGGACTCACCAGAACACTGTAGTCATGGAAGGGTTTTACTCTTTATCCTGGTTTCAGCATAGCTCTGCATATGCCAAGTAGGTATATAATTACTCCTAGGCAGGAGAACACCTGTGGAAATGAGTCTCACCTTTTATGGTTCAGACACAAGATTCCAGTGCTTTAGAAAACAGAAAGCAAGCTTCAAAGCTGAACAGCAAGTCCATATGGAGGTCGCCCCCATCCATTTTCATAAGTCCAAAGATGTCACTTCAAAAGTTCTGCTATAGCTAAAAAAGATATAATCCTCAGAAAAAAAAGTCTTAGGAGCTATCATAAGCACAAGAATGAATTCCATTATGAAAGACTGATTTCTTTCTTGCTTTTTGTCAGACTGAAATATTTTCTTTTTACTATAAATTTTTCCTTCATTTAATCCTCTATTGATTTCAATTAAGTTCTCACCAGGTTTGCATCTCCAGCTGAGGAGTTTTTTCCCCTCATTCATCTGTTTTTTTTTGACTGTTCTTCAAGGTTTCAAATCCAATGAAAACCCTAGGGAGTGACAACAAAAAATGGGCACTGTGCTAGGAAATAAACTTCCTGTAATCTTTCACTGTGAAATTCCTTTAAATTTTCTTTCTTCACAGATGGGCAATAGTGGATCTAAAAAACTAATTAATGATTCTCATGAAATGTTTTAAATTTAAAACTGTTTTGAAGGGTTGTAAAAAAAGTGTTCTTCTCTAGGAGGTGTCAGAGGGGAAATATCAGTTTATGGCTAAAGAACAGTTCTGCAGTATCAGAGATGTTGCAGAATGTGCATATGAGATTCTGGGCAAGAAAACTTCTTAGTCCTTCTCCTACCTGTAAATGTCTGACAAAGCCTATCCTGTTTCTTACGGTTTAGTACAAATAGATTTATTAGAACAATATTGGCGAATACCAGGGAAAGCCTGAAAACACACAACTCTCCAGCTACTCTCATTTATATGGCTGTTTTTCAATAAGCAGAAATATTAACAGCATCAATAATAAAATCTTTGCTTACATAATTTACATCTACTTTCAAAATAGAAGAGTTTGTTTCTTAATTTCAAGAGTTTAGTTTTATTTTAAAATTATACTATCTGAAGCATTTATCAGAAATGTACTGCAGAAATCTTGAAGAATAGGGATGTTTGACTGTAGTTACGGGAATTAAGATGAGATTTTCCCAATTATCCCATTTTAATTTCTGTTACTAAACCAACTACATATTTAACTCCAATAGCTCTTATGCCAAATGTTTAAGCTAATAGCCTCTTTGATTGTTAGAAGGAGAGAACTGGGAGGATTCTTATTAAAAGATAACAATCAAAAGGAAGGCTGTTTGAATAGGCATCAGGAACAGTCAGAGCAAATTACTTGCTTGGTTAGGTAAATTCTTTACAGCCTGAAGTCAGGAGGAGCTGAAGTGTTTTATGCAAGATCATGCAGAATGACCAATGTGAAACACAGTCAGAGCTGCACACAACTGCACATTTTTCTATGCCTCTTATAAAATACAGTCCAGAATATCTGCAGGAGTTATTCACGACCACTGTTAGCATTTACAAATATTAAAATGAGAAGTCTTTGTAAATAAATGTTTTTAAAAAGGTTAAAAAATCCAAGTTTCTTATATGCACCTCTCTATCTTTCCACTTTATAAAATGTTAGCTTCTGCACAGGTTTTCAGATGCATAACTTTTTCAAATATGAACTGAAAAGCTTACTATGGCAACTTAGATCAGTGCAATATTGTTCTTGAAAATGAACCTGCAAAAAGGAAATGACTTTCCTAGGAAAACTAATTTAAATGTAATGAAGTCTCTTAAAAAAAAATCTTTTTCTCATTCCCTGCAACATGTTTGGAAAGACAAAGTTTGTGCTATTATGAACAACTTTTAATTTATATGTGTGTTCTGCTAGCTGTTGCCCAGGGTGATCATTAGTGTTTTGGTTCTTTTAACTACAGTCTCAAAGATCTGCACGCAGTTTCCTTCTGGCACAAGACTTCAATGTACAGAATCTCAACTAGGGGTTTTGAAAGGCTGCTAAGAAGTGGGAGGAGAAAAAAAAAAAGACATTAAACTTCAGAATTACTGCTATCTCAGCTGTATTTTTGGTTTATCTATGTATAAATCCCAATATTCACAAGTATGCAGGCAGGAAGGCTGCACAAGGGATTTTCTGTGACACGTTCCGAGTTCCGTGAGAGCTGTGCAGTTTATGGCTAACAGCCTGCTAGTGTTTTAGGAATTCTCTCCATCTCCTTTACTCTACCTAAGAGCCACTGACTGATTTATCACATTTACCCCTTGTATAAGTTTAATGTGAAACTGCACAACAGTAATTTCATAATTTTATGAAATATTAATGAAAGCAAGAATGGGCAGGCAAGAGCCATTGATTTACAGTCAAAATCTGCTGGAGTTTGCAGAAGTGTAACTGCTCCTCTTGAATCTTGAACACCAGATGAATGCTGAATTACTTAGCGTTTCAGTTACCTGAAAGTATAGAAAAGACATATGAGCTCTAATCTGAAAAATACTATACTTGCACAGAACTTTCTTTCTACAAAGTACAAGAAAAGATAAATAATGTGAATCTATGTCCTTTTCAAGTTCAAAAATTTTAGTTCCTTTGTAGTTCTGAAATGTTGCGTATCTTAACCATGAAGTACTGACTGGAAATACATGAACTGCATTTGTAAGTAAATCAGATCTGATGGAGCTGGTGTGTTCTTGAAGCTAGGAGAATAAGCAGAAAGTAATCACCAAAAAGCAAGTTTATAAAGAATCATGCAGAAAAAGTACACTACCAATGTTGATTAGTCACTGAAATTTTTGAAGAAACTGATTTGATATTTTGCTTCTACTTGATGATCTATTGTTCTTAAACATGGGGAAAAAATACTAGGCATGTTTTCACCCTGTGTTTTTAATCAGGACTTTGAAGTGTGCTCAAACTCTGTCATCATCCCTTGATGCATGGAACAAGTTTATTGATAACAAATTATGTCAATGAGTCTCCATCCCAATATTTTTACAACTATTAAACCCAATGAAACCGTTTCCATAGAATCATAGAATGATTTGTGTTGGAAAGGACCTTTGAAGACCTTCTAGTTCCAGCTTTCCTGCCATAGGCAGGGACATCCTTCACCAGACCTGTTTGCTTAATACCCCATCCAGCCTGGCCTTGAACATCTCCAAAATGGGGGATTCAGAACTTCTATGGGCAACCTATTCCAGTGCCTGGCCACCCTCATAGTGAGGAATATTTTCTTTTTATTATTTTCAGTCTAAGTCTACCCTCCTTTGGTTTAAAGCCATTACCCCTTGTGCTCTTACAAGGCCTGATAAAAAGTCACTCTCCATCTGTCTTATAATCCCCCTTTAAGTATCGAAAGGTCTCAACAAGATCTCTCTAATGCCCTCTCATGATTTTCTTGGCTCTCCTCTAGATTCATTCCATTCCAAAGGATCCATGGCTTTCTTATGCTTAGGATCTCAGAACTGGATACAGTAGTCCAGCTGGGGTTTTGAATGTGCACAGTAGAGGAGAAGAATCATATATCTTGAAATGCTGGCTACAGTTCTTTCCATATAGCTTAGGATACAATTGTCTTTCTGGGCTGCCAGCACATATTGCCAGGTCACGTTCAATTTTTCATTCATCAATATCCTTAAGTCCTTCTCTGCAGGGAGGCACTCAATGCATTCAATAATCAGTCTGTATCAATACTGGTGATTTCACCAATCCTGGCACAGCACCTTGCATTTGTTATACTTCAAGAGATTCCCACTGACCTACTTCTCAAGCCTGTCAGGGTCCCCCTGGGTGGCATTCCTTCTCTCATGGGATGGCTTGGTGTGTTCTCTAAACTTGATGATGGTGTACTCAATCTCACTGCCTATCTCATTATTAAAGATATCAAACCACTTCCATATGGAAAGTCCTCTCCCTGAGGGACACCACTTGTTACTGATATCCTTTGGACACTGAGCCATTGACTGCAACTCTTTGGATGCTGCCATTCATCCAATTCCTAATCCATCCAATACTCCATCCATTAAATGCATACCACTCCAATTTAGCAACAAAGATTTTCTGTGGAACAATTTCAAAGGCCTTAAAGAAGTCACAGTAGAGGACATCAATTTTTTTTGCCCTTATCCACCAATCCAGACACTCTGCCATAAATCCCCAGATTAGCCAGTCATGATTTTCCTCTGTGAAGCCATGCTGGCTGTTTTTTAATCACCTTGCTGTCATCCACATGCTTTGACATATCCTGCAAGAGGATCCGTTCCATGATCTTACAGGCACAGAGATGAGGCTGGCTAGTTTATAGTTTCCAGTTTCATAAAACTGTCTCCCTCACAAAACTAAAATTCATTGTTATGTTGTAACTCTACAAGCTCTCCAAGCTTCCAAAAGCTTCCTGAACAGGCACAATTGTTAAGAAATAGCCACAATATTTTGGCATACCCAGATCATGACGTGCAAAAGACAACAGGAGCCCACATTTTTTTCCTTTGTTTAATCTTTTACAAGTCTTGAAAGCTGATACATCTTGACACAGACCACAACATTCTAGAGCCTTTCACAAAATAATGAACTACCTTTTAAAATGCTTCATCTTTTTTTTTTTTTCTTTTAATGCAATATTTCAAACCATACATTTCAAAGCTTTGAGGGTTCTCTTGTGCATCCAGGAGATTAAAGTTCCTTCAAGCTGGTTGGTAAGAGGAAAAAACATAAAAGGGCAATTTAATTTCTGTTGTGAATCACCAGTTACACTGATAGCCTTATATCTTCAAAAGTAAAGTATGTTGTTCAATGTGCTATATATATGTGCGTATGTGTGTAACACATAGAAATTTTGACTTAATGTTTTTTTACCATCACAATTTGCTTCAAAATATAATTATTATGTGAAATTAGTGTATCAAGAGACTTGTTAGGGCGTGTTTTGTGTCGAGTGCCTTTACATATGTATGCTAAGGCATATCAAAAAATTGCAGAAATACATCAAAATACATGCATTTATTCCTTCAGTTGTAGCCTCAAATGGCTGATTATTAAAATGTCATATCTTGATTTTTTCCTTCATTATCCGCCTTTCCTTATATGATTTTGATCTCTGCTTCATTAAAGTCAGCATGTTTTGTACACAATAGTCAGTTTTATTCTCTGCAAGGATTCCTTCTCTTAGGACAGTCTGACCTTCAGCGACTGAGAACCAAGAGAGAAATTAATTAACTCAAATGCTGCAAGACCCTTTATTAAGATTCTGGTAATAAGTTGAAAAGCATGCTAGGAAGCTCAGCAGAATTTAGTCTTTCTCCAGACTAAGATGAAACCCTTAGGGACTCTGGCTGCAGCAGGAACCAACTTCAGCGCCAGAAATTTTGCAAAAGCAGAACAGTCAAGAAGTAGGATTATGTATCTCCAGTTCCTCACCTGCTATCCAGCACCTAAAGGCTCTCTGCAAATTAAGAGAAGTGATCTCCATGTTCTGGAGAAAACGGGAGGGGAACTACTGGTGGCAACAGGGTGAGGTTGGGTCCACAGGGGCTGATGACTATCATGGGAGAGACAGGCAAAATGATACTGATTTCCAGGGATTGCACTCATTTTCATCCCAAATCAGTATCCCCCAGCAATCATCTGCATGATGTAGAATAGCCATTAATCATTTAAGATGTCCAAGCAAAGCTGTTTTCTTTCTTCATCTGTTTATTGTTCAGTGCAAGTTAAAGAAGGAAAATGTTCAGGTGGAAAAGAACTGGATAAAACTTCTCTGCAGAACTGCAATATACTTGACAAATCCAAGAAAATTTGCCTTCCTCTGGCCACTGCTAGGTAGCCCTTTGCTAGCTTATATAAGCCTGCTCTAAAGACAGGTGAAAGATGGTATGTGTACTGAGCTTTTCTGGGAAATATTCATCTGCTTTATGTAGCAGACTTGTTGAGGTCTGAATGACGCAGTTCAAGTAGCTGGATAGAAGGTGGTAGCTTGAACAGCAAAAACATTAGAATGAAATGTACATTTTTCTGTAGTGCTAGCCAAGACATATAGTGGCCAGGGAAACAACCAAAGGAAAATTTGCGTCTGTTGAAATCATCAGAGGATGCCAAAAGCCCTGAATGTACTTCAGACAGGGAGATATTTTGGGGATAGGCTTGATATTGTTTCTGAAGATCCTTGCTCTGCCATTAGAAGAAAGTTTTCCAAGGTGAGTCCATGGCATTTCAATTGCCAGTGTGTTGTGCTTTAACCTCAGCTGGCAACTAAACACCATGCAGCTTCTCACTCCCCTGCCTCCCCAGAAGGGACAGAGGACAGAATTGGGAGAAAAACCAATAAACTTATGGGTTAAGATAAGAACAGTGTAAAAATTGAAAAAAAAAACCCCATAAAATAATAATATAAAAAGGAGTGTAGGAGAAACAGAGAAAAAACACAGGAATAGCAACTGATGTACAACACTGTTGTTCATCACACACTGATAGATACCAATCCTGAGCCACAAGCAGACCCTGAGTGAATCATCCAGTTTATATGCATGACACGATGTTCTGTGGTATGGGATATCCCTTTGGTCAGTTCAGGCCAGCTGGCCATGCTCCCTTCCAGCTTCTTGTGCACCTGCTCACCGGAAGAGCAAGGGAAACAGAAAAGTCCTTGACTTGGGGTAAGCACTACTGAGCAACAACCAAAACATCAGTGTGTTATCAGTATTATTCTCATACTGAATAAAAAACAGAGCACTGTACCACCTACTAAGAAGAAAACTCTACCCTAGCTGAAACAAATACACAGGGTCAAGGCTGAACTTTTCTCACCTCCAACAACAGACATCACAAGAGAAGAATGAAAATGTCTTTGGTGGTATAGAGTGACAGTGTCTTCGCATTCGCACTCTTCTCTGGCACAGGTTTCTTTTAAATAAATCAAACTTGTCAAAATATCACCATAAATCAAGAAAACACTGCCATTTGTTTTGTTTGAAACTGAGCAGGATGCCAGCTTTCAAACCACTCAAATAAAGGCTTAGGAGTTTCACAGGTTGGCGTTCAAGGGTCATTCTGAGATGCCATGGCTTTTGTGTTACATTACAACAAAAGTGAAAAATGCATGGTTACAAGAATATAGAAAATGATGAATGGTTGGCATAAGGGGCTGCTGTGTGAGAGCTGAGATAGCAGCCATACTCATACTGTAACATGAAAGAAAATTTACACTTAAGCAAGGGAAGTTGCCTGCTGCTACAGTTTTCATGCAAGCCCTTTGTATTTCAATATTTAGATCTCATTTACATCTGCAAACCTCACACAAATTAAATGATTCTAAAGAACACAAGGATTCATTTAAAAAGTCTGCTCTGTGCTAACAATCATGTGCTATTGCATTTTGTAAGTTCAAGATCTGAGAAAAGCATTAAGTACTGAAACATTCAAGACCTCATCATGGATAATATTTTGTCTGATTATTAATGTCATTAAAATAAGAAATGACACAGTGCAACAATATAAACTCCAACCTTGCTGACTGATTCAGTTTCTCCATTAATTCTAATTTTGAGCAGGAAGTTGTCCTCTGAAACAGTCACAACTTCTTCAAGGTGTTCCGGAAATTTCTAGGGAAATTTCCAAGTTTTGGAATTCATGTGGCAGTGGTCAGAGTCAGTAAAAACAGCCTTTAAAAGAACTGACATTTCATATTTCCCCTTGGCTCCCCATTAGACAGGAACAGGACAATCAATGGACAAACCCTTGTGAAAAAGAGTATGACAAAAAGACCATCTTAATTCTGAAAAGATTTTATAAATTCAATCCAGCCTCAAAAAGAACAGATCTCCTATTTCATCTTGGCCTAGAATAGTTCTTTCTGGTCACTTACATCACATCACAAACCTCAGGAGTGCAAATCAAAGCAATTCACTGGCAAGATACTTTCATCTATGGCAAAATAAGGTAAATTTACTTGACAGAATCATTTTGCACCCCTTAAAGAAAAGAACCAAATAGACTCAGCATAAGCAATATTCTAAAGTAGTGCTATCCAGTTATATACAAGGCAGGGAAAAACAAAGCAGAAAAAGCCCAAAGCAATTATATTGTTTTGGAGCTGATCCACTGTACTTTAATGAGAACCTTCACAACTACATAATGACACTTCATGGTTAGCAGAAAACAGTGTTGTCTTAATTATATAAAATTTAGTTCACTTCTCCAGAACTGCCCACACCTCTTGAGATAAAGACCTGCAGCACGATAAAGCATGTATGACAATTATAAATGGGTAATCAGTGCCAGCAGAGCTGGCAGTGTTTTTCCTGCAAAGAGTACATTTTACTAGAGCAGTTCTTAAACCGTTTATGTCAAACACGTTATTAATGAGCACTCAAGTTCACACAGAAATGCAAACTGCAGGACACAGCCCAAGGCACCCACAGATTTAGATTGGTTGGAGAGTGGTGACAAAGGGGATAGCTTGGTCTCCATCTTCCCATTAGTTTCTCCACCACATCATCAGCAGTAGATGCAGCTTTTTTCCAGCTCCAGTTCGTATGTTGGATCTAGCTGACCTTGCCTAATGCAACCACACAACACCCCTTCTCTGCTGTGCTTCCTGTTAAAATATGGGGCAGAGGAAGACCTCCCTTCTCCCTCCATTGTCCCAGTGAGGGTGGCTGCGACACATCTTTTAGGTTCCCTGATTTTCAGGGCAAATGCGGCGCTGAAGAAGGAGGGGGTGCGATGGTGTGTCTGAAAAAGAAAACCCACTTTAACAGGAAAAAAAAATAGGGACAGTGCCCAGAAACCACACACTGTAAGGACGAAACACCAAAGACCAGACATGAGGGGGGAGTGGCAATATATAGGCTTGGGGGTAAAGGGTTCTAGAAACATGACCAAATATGGAACAGGGGTAACCAATAGGGGAGCAGAACTTGGGTTCACTAACATAATAGCATGTTCATTATTATGTTCATTAAGATAATAATAAAGATAAAGTCACCTGGGAGGAGATCTCTTGTCTCACCTTAAGTTAAACAAATGCCTACCAGGTCTTGAACCCAAGGTCTGACTTGCCAGGGGTGAGATGTGGCTGGCCCTGTGCTTCTGCCAGTCTGATGCCCACACTCCCCTACACCATTTGCTCTGAGCCTGCGTTTACCCTAATGTGAGATTTTCCTTCTCATCCCCTGCTAGAGCCTGTCTTGTGTCCAGCAGTAGATGTGCATTGGCTCCACACCAGCTGATGCCTCATGCCTGCCACTGTCAAGGTGCCAAGCCAGAGCTAATGAGCTCCCCAGTGTGATTGCACATATTAGCTCTGGGTGCTGTGGGAGCCAAGGCTGTGCAGCCCCTCTCAGAAAGGCCTTGAGACACCTCCTCTCAGAGGAGGGGTCTCTGCATAGAACAGCACTGGACCTCAAAAGGAGTTAGGTAAATCCCACAGCATTTAAAAATCCAACCAGTTTCAACAGAGATATCACACCGTGGCACTTGTTTCCCACAAGTCTAGCAATAGAGTAAATGGCGAGTTCCTGCCTCATTTTCTCCTGCAACTCCCTCTCATCTCTTCACCCAACTAGCAAAGGAGTATATTATCACTTCTCCTCCAGGGAAAAGAAGCTGGTAGTTGAAGTGAGTTCTGTGACAGCACCTCAAGATAAATTGTTTTCAATCAAAAAGTCTAATCTTCTTCCAGATGTAGTTACCCAAAACACAACTTCTATGCAGTGGCATTTGCCTACAACCCTTTGTCTCCATGATTACTTGATGATCATAAAAACAAGTACTGCTGATCAGTTTGCCACCAGCTCAAATTAGTCTTTCATTTAGAGTCATGAAGTTTAAGCGATCTTAAGCCCTTTTACCTAATTTCAGTTCTTTTTTCCTTACCTCCCCACTAACAGCTGGAAAACTGAGAATCATTGCAGGAACTTCTGAGTTTTTAATAGATGTTTCATTGCCTCATAGTGCCCATTACTCAGCCTTAGGAGCTGCTTTGTCCAACTGTTTTCCACTCTGATAAAAACAACTGTTCCAATCGTTTGAATGGAAAAGGCAGTACATCCAATTGCACCCTGCAGCTCATACACCAGCTTTGCTCTGAGTGATACAGACCTGGACTTTGCAGTAAAGTGGCTAAACCCTGTCTTCTAGAAGAACTATCTGCAGCCACTTTATTCAGTAAAATAATCTAGTGTTCTGGGAAGAAAGTGTTTGGCAAAAGAATAATTTTCCTCTTCTGTTTCATTTATTTTCATATCAGCACTTCCTAGAATGTATATAGTAAATATATAATAAGGTTGTTTATAAAAAAACACAGAACTAAAACAAAATACTAGGATTCCTTCACAGAGCTACAATGCTCTTGCTAATACTGGGGTCTGTTTTCTTATTTCAATGGCAAATTTCTGGAAGAAATCTGGATATGCTATGAACTTGGAAATGGCTTTCAGTCCCTACTGTATCCAAGTGCATGACTGTTACCAATACATGAAAGTCAAATCTGAACTCAGGCTATTCTTTCTTATCCTTCCATTTGTCATAATTAAGTGTTTGTTGACAAAGTTTTTTGGAAGAGTTTTCTTGTGAGGAAACAATGCATCCTACAATTTGAAGTCTTATTTCTACTCCAGCAAAGTAGAACATACTATGGTTGCCTCCTACAAGAGACAGCAAGGAATCTGCTGCAGTATTCAAAGTTACAGGGTTTATAAGTATGCTCTTAAACTCAGGATACCTCAGAAGACTCAGTTTTACAATTTCTCTAATCCTTAGCACCGTTCCTTACCAGCAAAAATTCAGATGCACTTGAAGAAAATATTCTCTTTCATTCACTTGGGAAGCAATGTATTTTCCTGTTGAATTTATTATTTACTCAAGTAACAGTATGTTCCCAAATTCCTTACCCTGAACATATACTTTCTATCTATCCTCTCCTTGCAAGTGTTACTCACATAGAAGCTCAGCAAGCCCAGATTACAGATGAGAGAAGTCGTTCAAGGATGGCAAGAATCATAATAGCCATCCATCTAATAGTGCAGTAATGCTCTCATAGCTCTATATATGAAATAGAGAAACAGAGCTAATGCACCTGTGGCCTTCCTAAACAACATACTTGTGGCTTTAAAATTAGAGTTTCTCCATAGCAACTTCGAGGCATCCAAGAAGAGAGAGGAAGGAAAGTATTTTGCAAAAACCATGGAGTGGATTTAAACTATATTATATGTCAGGACTGAAAGCTCAGACCTCTTGGTAAGAGCACAAACACGTGCCCTGAGTGAACTTGCAATATGTTGACCAACATCCATCTCAAGAAAAATATTCTGTAAAAGTCAGCCACTGCTTCTATTTCCAATAGACCGGCAGGGAGCAGCAGGAACAGTGAGGCAGCACCATCCCAAGAATGCAGAGCCCACAGCAGCAGAGCAAGGTGAGCAGAGCTGGGTGGGTGCAGGTGATCTGGCTCTCCTGAGACCCAGGCTGCCAGGACAGTTTTGCTGGGACAAGGCAGGTTCCAGCTCAAGCTTGGAAAGCCAGGTCGGTGAGTAGGGGTCAGGAAGGCATGGAAGAAGGCACAGGAAAACCTGCCTCATAGCTCAAACACCAAGAGCAGGAGCCTCCATTTAAAAGCAGCTCCTGAGAAAAGGCAAGACATGCATCTGCTGACATGGCCTGACAGCTTCATCATCAAAGCTGGCCTTGAACCCAGGCCACGAAAGCCTGTGGAGGAGAGAGAACATCCTCAGGCCTCTCACAGTGCCCACTTATAAAGCCTAGGGAAGCTTATCTGCAGCTACTTAAACCTCATGAGGGCCAGGGGAGAGACTGCAATGTTTTGAACCTTCAAAAGGAATGTGTCACACTGCCTGCCTGCTGGGGATGGGCAGTGCTGATGGCTCACAAACAGCATGATGCCATCTGCTTCAGGGAGGCCACACTTGCTCCTCTGTTGTAATTTTTTTGCAAGTCCCAAAATGCCAGTCTGTCTTTCCTACGTATGGGAACAACAACAACTAATATAAACAATGGCAGACATTTCTAAATGAGACATGTCTTTAATAAAATCCTTCTAATAAAAACTGTATTTCTCTCCACAGTGCCTGCTAGACTGTGCTTTACTTTCCCAAGAAGGAAAGATGGAGTCTAAGCCTCTAACTACCCTAAAGACTAGTTTTGCTTTATAACATATCCCAGGACTCCTCTGTGACCCCTCTGCAGCCCACAGGCACAAATGTGTCTCTCCACAGAAAGCAGCACACTGTAGGGGGCCTCTTTCACTGAGGTGGAGCTGAGAACTACTAACTCATCCAAAATCACACTGTTCCCATTTCCCAATGAATACACAAGGTGTAAATAACTTATTAGAGAAACAGATGACAAATTTTCTGCAGCAAAAGAGCAGGGCTCTGATAAAATTACCTTTGATACAGCTAGAATTAGTTTATTATATGTGTCAGTTGAGAATGAATATTAATTCAGTGGAGCACTCTTGTATTGATGAATAGCTCACCCTCAAATCAATTCGACTACTTTGTTTCTTATGACTTCAGTATTTTCTCCTTTTAATTCCCTTTTTCTTAAAAATTAAAGATTCACAAGTCAGCCTGATGAAAACAGAGTGAACACTACACAATCTGCTCATTTGAAGGCAGCATTGAACCAGCTGTTTCAACTTTCTTTTGGGGATAACTCTTCTTTAGTAAGGTCAGTAGCCCTTTTCACTGAGGTGTTTTTTTTGTCTTTTCCTGAAATTCAGAGTTTCCTCTGAGTGACTGGATGAATAATCCAGATACAGGAAAAGAACAAGGAATTCTCAGAAAAGGGAAAAAAAAAAAAAAGTGCAACTGTTGTAAAAGTGAACTTCTTGTTATTGTGCTGTCTTCTTTCTAGCTACAACAGTCCAGAACAGGGCACGTGCCTTTGGCAGTGTCACTGCCATTGCATACAGATTGAGGTGATGCCTGCTTTTTAGGAGAAAGGGACTGGAACTCTTTTCTGCTCCTAATCTCTTGCTCTGTCTTGAGGTTTGACACAATAACTCATATTGCTTTCCTCTGCAAAATAAAGCAATAGTAATTTGTGGAAGTGCTAAAGGGTCTTTGGTTATAATCGCACCAGGTGTTTGAAAAATATTTACAGGCAAGAGATGGTTCTCTGCACATATGTAAAATACTTTCAGTCAAAGAGGAGTAGCATAGACTTCAATACACAATAGTACTACAGCTCTGCCACATCCAATTTTGTACTTGAAGATGAAATTTCACACTTATGTGATTCCTTACTTCTTTGATACAGGACTTGGTTTTGCATTTTACCATCATGATCTGATATTTTTTGGTGACTTTATTCCCTCTGGACCAAAAAGGAGGCATTTTTGGTATATTTTTGTCAAGGCAAAATAAAAGGCTTATAATTTTTTTTCTCACTATTCATTATCATCAATGTGATATGTCCAACAGTTTCAAACAGATATCAGAATCTCTTATAGTCTGAATATGACCTAGTATTTTGTTCTTTTGCTTACTCTCCTCTTTGGTAACCTTGCACAATTCTTATGCAGTTTAGTACAAATTTGAATTGAACTTCAGAACCAGAAGAACAAATTATTTTCATTTCAGTAGAGGAAGAGCCTGCTGTGGGATGGGCAAAGCAAAGTGGCTGTGCCAGGGGAGATTGCGCAGCAGTTCTTAGTAAGCAGGAGTTTCTAGGTCTGACCTCTATGACAACCCACACAGGCAAAGACAGGCTGAATTTTCTTCCTCCCCATTGCTTCTCACACCCTTCATCCTTCCCCACTTCTATCTGAAATAGGGAAAGACAAAAAAAAATCTGCATGCAGTCAGAGAAGCAGATGTGTGCTCAAAGGGAAGAGGAGCCAGAAGTATCATAGCAGCCCTCTTGTTAGAGGGTAGGAATGAGCTGAGACACAGACTTCTTGTTTATCACAGCATGAAAAAGGTCCTGGTCCTCTTTACAACTCAGCCATCTTGACTCCAACTATTTACTAACTCCAGCTACAGCAATCTCCTACTGCAGGTTTCCCTTGCAGCCTCTGACTGCTGGCTATTTCCTGCCAAGCTGTGACTGCAGGTATTGGTTTGCAGACTCTGAATGCAGGCTTTTACCCAGCTAGACTGTGACTGCAGGTTCCAACAACAGGCTCTAACTGCAGACCCAGACTGACCTCACAGCAGTGATTCTATCGCCTCAGGATCCCACTTCTTCATGATCCTCCTGTTCCCTCTTCCTCAAGGTTCCAGTACCTCCATGATTCCCCCTCACCAGCTAACCTCCTCCCTTTTATCACACTTGTCTTTATTGGCTACAGCTGTGACTCATTGGGGCAAGACTTTATTGGGTAATTAACACAGCTGTTACTTATCAGGGACAAGGCCACCTGTATTCTCCTCTCCTACAAGAAGTACCTGCAGCTGGAAAATGGGAGTACAGAGGCACAGAGAACCAAAAAAAATACATTTGGAAAAATAAAATCTGGAGGAAAATGTCAGGTGAAAGTCTTCTATTCTTCATGTGAATAAGAAAAAATAACCCAGCTTCCTGAACTAGGAGTACCAGGGCAAACAAAGTGTGGTAGGGGAAGAAAACAAATATCAAAGCTGACTATGTCAGAAACATCTTATTTCTGCAGGAAAAGGAGAGAATACTGAGAACACTGGAATCACAGGACCATCCAGCTAAAGTTCTCATGTTCATAAGTCTGCCTTGATACACTTTCAATACCACAGAATAGCATTTACTGCTGTTGTTTTTCCCTGAATTACTGTAGCTGACAATATCAGGACAATAATTTCCTACTGAATAAAACAAAAGCAGGCATTAGGATTAAAGGTCCCTCGATAATGTCCGTGTGGTATTAGTGTTAGATTCACTGAAGAAAAAAAAAAAAAAAAAAAAGGAAAAAAATATAAATTATTGAAGCTGAAAAATACTGTGCAATATTTCAGGATGTTATGAAAAGCAGAGAAACACAGAAAAAACTGAAAAAATAAACCCCTGAACATTTTATGGCTACATTTCACACTCACTTTGCACTGCTAGAAGGAGACTTTTCCATTAGCTGGCACACAATCTGTGGTACAGCAGCCTTGAAAACATGCTCAAGCAGTCTGAGGATTTCCACTCTCCATTTTATCATTTATATTTCCTACCACAGAACTACAAATTTCCCTGTATTCCTCCAGCTTTTCTTCCCTGAACAATAGGTTTGATGATAAGTGTTCAGAAATAGGGATGAATAATGAAAGACAGGGGTTATTACTGAGCACACCTGCATCTTCCTTCCTTTAATAGCTGATCCAGAAGGATATGGACAGAGATAGATATGCTTTTACCTTCAAGTGCAGTGGGAAAGATGGACTTTAAGCAAGAAGAGGGTGAGCATTGTTTCTTGCTGTTTATTAGAATGGGTTAAAAATAGGCCCATACTGACAGCACAGGAAGGTGCAGTTTGATTATTACTAATAATTTATCTCAGCCTGGTCAGTGTATGGTGTAGGCTTTCAATATGAAAAAGTGTCTCAACTAATACCTTTTATGTTTTATCTCTTCGTTAGTTTATTGTTTTTACCTGGAATAAATATTGCAGCATGTAAAGACAAGTAGAAACACTATGACTTTCAACATCACTCATCTGAGCATCAGACATTCTCATGTAAAATGGCATTCACCTTCTTTCTAAAATGCTATTAGTTCCTGCCTCTGACAGTCTATCCAATTTTCAGCTTGAAAAGATGGCTTTTTGTCTGCTCTGTCTTCTCTGGTAGTCATAGGTATCTGAATACATATCTCCCTTCTCCAAAGAAATCTTTCAGAATCAAGACAACACATAGTTTCATTTGGAATTATGGAGAAGCCATTACCTCTCACAATTATCATTTTCTGAAAAAGACAGGACTAACCCTCAGAAGAGAAAGCACTAAATCCAACCTGGGCTATGGGAAAATTTGAAAGCAAATATAAGTCTTTTATTTCTCAGCTGATGTTCCCAGTCTCAAAAACACACGCTATTCTAGTATCCTGCAGGGATAGATCCACAATTTCCAGGCTTACCGTGAGCCAAGTTGCAACAATTCTGTGTTACTGGTGTTACTGAATAAATACTTTTCACAAATAAAACGGCAAAAGAAGACACTTATAACCACTAAAATAAGTTTTGTAGTCCCTTCTTTTCCTTGAGGAGGGGAAAAAGTGTATTAGTTGCAACGTGAGAAATTATAGAGTAGTATCTCTTGGTCTTCACTTATTGAAGCAATGAGAGTGGGCAGAGGGTCAGTAGCAATAAGACCAGGAACAGCCTCCTCCTTTGTCATGGTCATGCAGGCAGTTTAGAAAGGTTAAAAGGGCAGGCCAGCCATCCACAAGTTATATCAAACTGTTTACATCTAGTGGGATAACACTGAAATATCCTTTCAATATCTATTTTAAGGTAAAGAATGTCAGAAAGACTAATTTTATTTTTAGTTTCAGAAGTATGAGTTGTCTCATTTTTGTTGCACATTTTTGATATTTCTATCTGCAAGGAAAAACAGCTCAGGTAGGAGGAACACAAAAGAGACACACATACCCTGTACGTAGAACAACCACGAAATCTGCACAAGTCAAAGATTTGTCCTTATGGGTTTCTTCCCACTCAGCTTATTCTGTCATTATGTGATTTTCTACCATGAGGCTGATGTGAAAAAATACCAACTGAACACAAGGTCCCAAGTATAGTTGTGGAGCACTTCTACCTTTCTCTCCTTCAGCCTCTGTTTCCCCCTTCTCCAACTTCCATGGCACAATTTACACTTCTCAGCCCATTCTGACATCTTTGTTATCAGCTGAAGCTGACATCTCAAGCTCCAATCCTGGACAGAGGGAGTTTGATAGTAATACCAAAAATTTCAGCTTTGACTGAAAGCTACAGAAACACAATTAGAAAGTCCAAGACTGCTCTTGCCCAGCTTTGGACTCACTTCACTTCCCAGTTACAAATAAAAACACTTTACAATTGATGGGATAAAGAAGAGAACATGTTTCTCCCAGCAATGCAGAGATAATTTTCTGTTCTTTATGTTACTAACACATTCACAAGATCTAGAAATGTTAGAGACAGCTAACTTGGTTGTTTGCTTCCTTACTATCTTTTTGTTCTGATGTCGTTCTTTGATGAGCACTGCTACAGAACATAGGATCTTCGTTACCCAGTTTTCCAGGCTAGGACACAATACATAAGCATACACCTGTGAGAAAAACAAATTCATAGAGTAAAATGCAGTTCAGCATCATTTTAAAGGATAAGATGATAGAAAGTTTTGAAACAAAACTCAAATGAAATAAACACTTCAATACAATCAAAAAATATTTTCTGCAGCACAATTTCAGTTTCCCAAAAACTCAAGAAAATGTATATTTAGGAATGTCAATGTATTGTTGATTGAGACCTTTAAACTTTCTTTAAGCAATAAAGAAGGTATTAAACCAAATTTGTAGTTGAAGACAAATAAAATGCATTGTAATATTGAAGCCTTTAAAATACAGATAATGTTCTCTGCCCCTCATTAAATAACATTTGACTTTGAATATAATTTCCTGTCTCTGTCCTCTTTGCATGTCCTAAAAGAGTCTGTATTTGAAAAAATTACCATAGCTGTGACTACAGCAAAATGTGTGGGCACAACATCTTCTCTATAGCTACACACACACAAGTTCACACCCCTCCAATTTTACAAAGACAGAAGATATGTTAAAAACAGTGTGTGTGCCAAAATGTAGTGCTAAGTTTCAGTATTATTTTTGCTCTTATTCTTTAACAGCAGGATACAAACTCTAGGAAAAAAAAATAAAAGGCTATTTTGTCCTTTGCTTACAATTACAAAATGAACAGTAAAAATCTACTTTGAGAAGTGTTTCAGGAACTAGCTTTAGTGATATGACATTGTCACCAACTCATACAATAGTCAGGAAAACACAGTTCATATCTAATAATAATGAAGTAAGTTACACTGTGTATAGGCAGTGCTGGCAAATGGGCAAAGCTTTTTTTTTTTGATAACCATTTTGACTTGTCATGGGCGTCCAGATGGAATTTACTTCTTGGGTTTTTTTCTTGATAATTTAGGATTTTGGAGGTTTCAGATGGGTAATTTTGTTTTATAAGGATCTTCACCCAAACACTTCACATATCTTCAATGACTTTGTTTATGAGAGTCTTGTGGCTGGAATCAATATCTGCCTGTATATTTGACTAAATGTGCAGATGCAGGCATCTAATTAACTGTAGTGTTTACCAGACATTCATACAGCCAAGTCCTCCTCAGAAAAATACCATTTGATAATGATAACATGGGCTTTGCTTTGGCATAGAACAAAACATTGCTTGGTATTTTTTAAGGCACGGCTCATCTGTGAAACACAAGTGTTTGGAACACAGTTTCTCCCAGTGAGAGTGGCTTCCTCCTGGGACACAGAGCCCATGTACTACTATCCCTGTACTCTTCTTCTCCCCTTCCTTCCCTTAAACTAAATTGCTGAAGTAACAACATATTTCTTAAAATGCTTGATCACTCTTCATCTGTCTCCTTCACCCAGGAAGAAAACATCCTATGGACTTTGCCAGAACTGTTGCTAAAGAACATTTGAAGAAATACATGAAGTCAACATATGATAAAAAAGTAGTCTGCTTTTCAGTTTCTCTGTTGCTGAGGTCACACTGGACTCAAGGACAGGTGTGGCAAGCAGGTCTGACTTCACTCCTTACATCTTATGCAGCTTGTTCAGAGACTTCCCTACTGACCACTCTTAAAAGTAACAAAAAACCTCTAACTTACTTTTCACTTCCCAAGGACCCCTCACAGTGACACTCGCTCATTTACCAGGCTACAGGCATGCAGTGGGCCCCAGACACCACATCCAGATTTGACCTGCTGGGAGACCTACTGGCTCCCTGCACGGCTGTGCACCCACTGATCCTCTTTGAGAAGCAGAATGGAGGAAGGGAGCTCAGTCATGCCTGGGTGTCCTGCTGGTGTGGTGCTCATGGTACCATGGGACCTTGGCTACAGCACCTTGGAAGTGGTACTGGATCCCAAACAGTCAGAGATTATCCTTTCTTCCCTGCTTTTTTCTCATAATACAGGAATTTAAATGAGTCTCATTTTGCATGTGAAGTATCTGATTAGAGTTTTATTCCAAAATGCTACAACACTGTGCCAAGAACTGTCTGTGTAGTGATTCACAGGAAGAAGACCTATGTGATTTCCTCTCCTCAGGAAGAATTAATACAGTCATTTGAAATTAATGGCTGTTTAAAATTAGGAAGGCCTTTAATGTCCATGAACAGCAGGGCTTCCTTGCTGTTCTTGACCTTTTAGTGATCGTCATGCCATGAAACTTTAAATAAAAGATTTCATTAAAAACTACCACAGCTATGACCCAGAGAAAATTGAGTTACTCTGCTTTCTCAACAACTGGGTCTCAATCAGCAGCAGGAGAAAAGTAACTCAATGAAATAATGGAATGGATAAGTTTCTTAGAAAAAACAAAAAATGCTGCTCTCTGACAAAAATAAATCCATTTATCAATCAAGAAATCAGGATGTTCTCCAGAAAGAAATGGTAACTCCTTTACTAACAACAATGACTCATGGAAGAAAGGGACTCATAAGACCCACTTGTGAGGACATTAAGACCAAAAATTGCATCAATAGATAGATCTCCCCCTGGGCTTCCACACAGCCCTTTGTATTCATCAATTATCAGCAGCTAAATGAGACTTCTATCATTCTGTAGCCTAAATAAGTTTATAACAGTTCCATCAAACCTCTTCCCTAATTCTAGAGCTCAGATGGCCCCCTGTGACTAAACATGTTGCCTTGGAGAAGTGGTGTTTTGGAAAGGACCTCGCACTTACATTATCACAATTGCAATTACGTGTTCCCTATCTACATACCGCCAAGTACTTCAACTAGACTGTTGTTATTTACATATCTGCCAATCTTCTACATTTGAGTCCTCGCAAGCTAAAGTAAATGGGTATGAAAAAAAAGCAAATAATCATAATTTTCAAGGTCACATGCCCTGTAACAGGGAACTTCTTGTAGCTTCTTTTCTCAGCAAACAGCTCATTTCCCCTCCTACAAAAGGAGCTTGGCTGTGTAATGCAGAAAGATGAACCAGGGGATGTTAAACTATCAGTAATGTTGAAAATAATAATTGCAAAACTAAAGATCAGCAAGTACTCACAAAGCTGTTCTAGAAAAATTTGCAGAAAATGCCCAAGATTTGGGCAACCTACCATGCATGAAGTTTGATGAGTAGCTTCTTTCTGAAGAGGACAGTTTACACCCATTAATTTATTTTAAGGGCTAACCAAGAATTTTTAAATTTATTTTAGGTTATATTACTTTGTTTACTTTGCTAGGACCTTTTCCTAATGTTCTAAGCCTCACCATGAACTAATTCATACATAGTATATGAATCTGTTATTTCAGAATTCTTCTTTGGATTAAATATCCTCTTCCTGCAGTTGTGTCCTCCTTTCCTCTTCATCTCCAATTGCTCTCCTTGAAACAAATCCTGAAACAATAATGAAAATTTAACCTCAGCTTGTCTCCCTGGGGAAAAAAATTTAAAACTTAAAACTGTTGTTATTAACACCTATTCTGTTCTCCTTCATTGTTGTAGATCTTAGATGCTTCTGACACAGTACTGATTTAATTTTTGCCATGTCTTAGCAGGATAGTACCCATTTTCCTTTTCTTGCATAACTCATATTAAGCTTGTTTAAAACTGTGCCAAATGTCTTTTGGCATCTATTTTACTTTGTGTCTTTCAGGGCTCTCTTGGTGGATGATATTTGATGAACACATCACTATTCTTACTCTAAGCAGCTGCTTAATTTCCATATTCCAACTGGCATTCTTATTCATCCCAAAGCATAAGCCTTGTAGGCTGCATTACTGAATGCATTACTTTTATTTTACTTCAATTCCAATAGCTGTCCAATGCTCCCTTCATGCAGAATTTTGACTGTCATGTTCTGATGATATCTTCCACATTTGCATCATCATAGTTCGTTAATGCCTTTCTGTTTTTAATAGATTAAAGACAGCATTCACTACTAGTTAGCTCATTTAAGTTAGTTCACTTTTCCTCTCTTCCTGGGTTAAGCTATTCTCACTCTTCACCTCAAATGATACCCTACATGGAGTGATTCTACTGCTAGAAGAAAATGCAGGGAAAGGAATGATCCATTTTCATCAATGGCTTGATTTCTCTCCTAAGTTTTATAAGAGACCAAGATTTAGAGTCACGTTCAGAAGTGAGCAAAGAATTGGGATTGGACTGGGTTTTTTTGAAAGGAAGTCCTCTTGCTCTCCTAATTCTATTTGCTTCAGAAGAAATAAATTTGCAAATTTACTTTTACAAGGAAAACAAAACTTAGGAGTTTTTCATACTGAAGCTCCTCTGCTCTCTCAGTGAATTTGGAAATTCCTCCAAAAGTTTGTACTCCCATGAAAATATATCAAATTTTTCTTCATTAGAGTGTGTGTAGAAAAAGCAAAGACCTGTGCTTTGTGATAAATATGACACAGGTGTCTGCTGAAAGGAGGATACGGAAATCATCCACTGAGAATCCAAAGCAAAATCTTGGAAACTCAGACCACAGAGGATTAATCCTTAACAATGACTTACAAGCTGAGCAATTCCATTATTAGCAGGGCCAGAAACTTGCATTCTAACTCAATGCATGCATTTTCACTCATCTAGACATTATTGTAAGGCATACTGGATCAGTGTTACAGTCCATTCCTTCTAATTTCAGCTCATCAGACAAGAGGTCCAAGAGCTTACTTTAAAAAATGACCTCAATATATTTTTATTATATCCTCTCCTTTAAACTCAATAGTTGGAGCAAATAGAAGTACAACCTCTTGCTACAGGAACAGGAATATCCAGATAAAGGCCAGTATGATGGAGGGAGGCAGGTTATCTTTTAATTGGCCTCTACTATTTCATCAGTGTACCTAAAGCCATGGAGCTGCATCAGACTATATAGTTGTGCTGAGCAAGAGTCTGACAGCAAGTTCATCAGATTAATTGTCTCCGCTTTATGGAAAATCTAAGATGCCATTGGCTTTAAAAAGACATTTCAGCATAAATTGATACATTTGTGAAGAGCATTCCACATACCAATACTTTTCAGGACTTTGTTTTGTAAAATTTGGATTGCTTTGGGAATTTTTATGTTACCTTTTTTTTTTTTTTTCCCCCAAATATGATGGGAAATAAACATGCACAAAAGACAGCCACTGAAAATCTTGTTCCACATCGCTTGACAAAAACCTTGATAGCAGGAAAGTTTGAACAAAAGGGAAAAAAAAACAAGATAAAACCCCCTGCTTTTCGCTAGATCCGGGGAAATGTTTTGGGTTTGGGTTTTATCAATGTTTTAAATCAATTGAATTAAGAGGATTTTGCCCCTCATAACACAGCTGACTTACTGCTAGTTTGAAATTGGGAGCATGGAATATATTCAACCCTTTTCAACCTGTCATTACCTAACCACTGAGGGGTCTTCACATGTCACCAAAGGAGAGTCAACATTTAATCTACTCCTTAGTTTTACATTTAGGGTTACATTTTAACATAAACTGTTATGCTAACATTGGCTTTCTTCATTTGTCAGTTATAGTTCTGCCTCTCTTTAGTTCTTGGCTGTGGCATGCTGTAAAACATCTTATTTTCAAATACTTATTGCAGAGATTGTATGAAGTTTAGTATTGCGGGAGAAGTACTTATGTTCAGTATGTATTTGCATAAATGAGATTGATGGGAAGGAAGGAAGGAAGGAAGGGAGGAAGAGAGGAAGGGAGGAAGGAAGGAAATTATTTGAACTGGAAACTTATAGTTGGATAATCTGAAACCCTTATGAATAATGCCTGGCTGTGTCATTGAGCTAACAGTGCCAGCAATCATGTTTTTTCTAGTTAGTGATTAAATGTACTCTTGCCCAAATATGCTGTATGTCCTGACACAAGAAATGCAACTCAGATCTCTCAGTTCTAGAATATTGTCAATTCAATATGAAGGTGTCCAGACATTTTGTCTTTGCAAATTAAAAAAACACAGTAAGAGGAGACTGAATTGAAAATGAAATTCCAGATAATTTGATAAGATTAGTTGTACTTTCCTTCCATGATTAATTCTGCATTCAAAAAAAAAAGAAGGCATTGTGTGCAAACTCACAAAAGTACAACAAGCTTGCCTTCTCTTGCAGCAAGATGTGCAGCACTGCTAGAAAAAATGATCAGAAACAGTTCTCTGCATTTTTTTTTTTTCTGTGTCTTGGCCACAGAAAAAAAAAACAAACTGTAAGAATCATCAGGCAAATCCAGAGCACAAGACATAGTTCAGTAGCATGACAGATATACTGATACACTCTGGTGATTTCCTCCTTCATGGAAAACATAAAAAGAAAACACTGGAATATTCATTACAATGCCTTTACTCATACACATACCAAGGCTTAGCAACCTCCCCTCTAAATAATAATAATAATAATAATAATAATAATAATAATAATGATAATTTAAGATTGCTTTTGTTCTCTCATTCCAAATTTGAGATTAGTAGTAAAGGAGAATCAGACAGAGGTCAGTACATACCATAGCTTCTTCTCTTGAGTATCAAGAATCTCCTGGTATTAAAGAATTGTCTGGGAGATAATAAGTTTGGATGTTCAATGTATTGTCACCACACTTTAAATAAATACCAGCTTTTGCAAGGATTTGACTCCTTACATTTCCAAACATCAGTCTGTATGTTGCCTGGTGTGAGTCAGCAGTAGCTTATCAGTGACTTCTGAATGAGATCTCATGGATATGAGCTCAGTTCTAAGTCAGTAACCACCATACAATTTGATCAGTTACCATTGTATATATGTTTGTGTTTTATTATATAGAATGTATTCCTTCTAAATGCAGCCATTGTGATCTACCCTTGGCTCATAATTGCAGACCATTTTCCTCTATGCTTCACAGATTAAAAATGTTTCAAAAATATAATAAATTCTTAATATCAAATCTAAGGTTTATTTCTTTAAATTAATATTAAACTCATTTTTTAAAATTTATCTTTTCCTTCATTGCCTATTTTAGCATTTTTTGTAAAATATATCATAAATTGTTGTTTCCCAGCTTTAACAACTGCATAGTGGCCCTTTCAAAAAATACTGTATTGCTCCTTGACTTTCTGTGTCAGTTTTTAATGTCAAATCTTTATGGCTTCTACCTTGCTTTCACTTCTTTTGTTGTTGGTTTTTAATTTTTTTTTAACTAAAAGAGTAGACCTTTCATATTGTTCTGCATTTTTACAGTCTGGTCAAATTAATACAGGTCTTTGAGACTCTGTACCATGTTCTGATTCAAATGCCTTTTGTCACATATCTAACTCCACAGGAAAATCCTTTCAGTGCAGAATATCTAGATATATTTATGACAGGTTTCACATATGTGATGGTTGTTCTTTATACATCACTGCATTTAAACCTCTTTGGGTATTTTTTTACTCATCACATGATCTGTCTTGAACAGCTGTTCAAGGTTGGCTGCAGCTGCATGGAAATTAAAAGAGAAAGGTCATTATTTATAATAAAATTGAAGGTGAAGAATGTAAAAAAATCCACAGGGCTTTATGTCCAAAGGTGTTAAATCTTACAAAACAGCTTGAGGACAGCTGGTACCACACCAGCTTAGTAGCATTTACAACATCTACAGAAAACTACAAAGAAAAATATTTCAGAGTTAGTTATGAATTACTCAGCTGTTGCTAAAGTCTAACTTAAAAAAAAAACAAAAAACAAACCACCTTTCATAAATTATCTTGGCAATGATTGTCCCAACTTTTAATCTACCAAAGTGTCTCCAAAACTCTCAGAGGCTGGGAAAACTCCATTGCCATTGGACACTACAGGCACTGCATTTCTCTGGAACTCAAGATGTGCCATGTTGGAGTTTTCAGAGTCTTTGAGCAATGAAAAGCCAGATTAGTGAAAAGGAGGGTGGAAAGATCCTTTTTTCAGGAGTAGCGAATTAGAAGAGGAAAAAAGCTTTTTAAGTTTTATTATTTATTCTTAACATTTTTTCAGTCTCTTCAATAGGGTATGCAGTCTCAGGGGAAAAGGGCAAGGCAAGGCACCTTCCCAGTATTGTCAAAGAACTGGACTAGCATGAGAATGCAAGGAAAAACCAAAACTAGCATAGAGATTTGAAGCTCAGGACCTCTACAAGGGCATTTGTAGGTTATAAGGACAAAAAGGAACTTCTGCACTGGGGCAATACAAGAGTTCTATGTTTTCTTAAGCATACATGGGTTTGTATGTCAATACTTAAAAATGAGAACTGGATATTAATGATGGGCAGAAGAGAACAAAATATTTTTCATAGTTTTATTTCTATTAAAAAAATGAAGGAGGAGCGGATAGACAAAGTAATGCCCAAGAGCAATGCTGTCACTTTGAGGAACATGTGACATTAAGTAAGAGCATTCATGAAGTCAGAACAAGGAAATGGATGACAAATTGTGACAAAAGCAGGTAAGTCCCCAGATTCACCTTTTACTCCTATCCTAGTTATGATGCATGTAACAATGCATTGAGCTGGAAACTACAGTGGCCAACAGACTCACAAACTCATCAAAAGCCTGTATCTGGCTTAATAAATATATGGTGTTTTCACTTGAACACCTTTTCTCTTTTAAAAATTGTCTTAATTTGTTGATATCAGTTGACCTTTTTTTGTTCTTGTTGTGATTTTTCTTGCTATGGGAAGTTCAGTAATTTTGAAAACAAGACCACAAGTTTTCAGTCTTTTTCTTAACATCAATGAGACTTCTCAGGATAGCAAATAATTCTGTTAACATTTATACACATCCATGTATATAAATGTTTGCAATATCAATGTCTAAATATGAAAACAAAGGATGCATATAAATTTTCTATATACTGACTTCTAGTGCTTTTCAGAATTCCTGAGATACCATGGCTGGCCTGCAGTGTAGCTCCATAAAAGCCAGATTTTCTTGTGGTTGTATCTGGCAGCTCTGGATACCTTGAGTATCCAAAGATGCTGCATTGTTTTTGGCTGGGATAGAGTTAATTTTTTTTCGTAGTAGCTAGCATGAGACTATGTTTTGAACTTGTCCTGAAAATAGTGTGGATAACACAGGGATTTTTTTGTCATTGCTGGGCAGTGCTTAATCCCTTTTTTTTTTTTTTTTCCAAGAGTCTGATTTATTTCCATTAGTTAATAACTGTTTTGTTATTATTCACCACTTATGAATTCCAATTTTAGTTCACTGCAGTCATCCATGGAATATCTAAAATGTGGTTTTGTTTTGTTGAACTAACAAACAAGAATAACAACACAAAACAAAGCATAAAGTAGTTTTAGAAATAAACCACTCACAGAAAAATATTTTTATCTTCATTCACATTTTTGAAGCTTCACTAAAGGTACCAACTTTCAGTTTTTCACAGTTACTCCCATTCTATCAGGAGCTAGATTAACATTGCTTCATATCCTTTCAGATTACCGTTAACATCAGCAGCTGCAGCCTTTGTGCCCTTATAGTTCATAACAGTTTGTGCTTAATGATTTTTTTACTTCCTCAGGCTTCAAATCTTCACATGCTGATAAATAATGCATTTCTTTTCATTTCATTTTTTTGGGTGCTGTAGCTGATAATTGACATCTTTCTAATAAAACTGGTTCTCTCTCCATTCCCACAATTTCCATTGCAGAGACAAGTGAGATGCTGTCTGGCTACAGAGAATAAAAGGAGGATGCACACCCTTTTAGACAGAGTAGAAGTTTCAAAACAGAAGTTATTCAAATAAGAGTTTGTAATGAGTTTCCTGAAGCTGAACATTCCTCACCTTGGCTGCATGAACTTGCTTTGGACACTCTTTGTTTCTTGGTGTAGGGATGCGTCCTACTGTCAGATCCTAAGCAAGTGAGGTCCTCTGTAAGTGAGCCCAAATTAAGCCAAAATACCAGATAAATTTGAACTTCAAGAATAAGAGAAAGATGGTCTCTAAAACCTTTGCATTTATCTAAAGCCTCTGATACAGCAGGAAAGCCATACCCATTGCCTGAGAAAAAATGACCCCTTTCTGTAAAGAACAGAACTAGAACTGTAGCCAGTTGATTCGATTCCAAGCTTGCCCTCGAGGGCTCGTAACATTTATGGATGATGGATGTCTTAATGAAGGTGCTTGACAACTCCATGTTTCAGAGTAACTTTGCATCAAATAATTTTACAACAAATAATTTTACTATTGAGAGTACACAACAAATCATAATAGCAGCACAAAATAGGTTAGAGGTGAGCCACCCAAAAGACGCATCCTATACTCTGAGACAAGCGAGGAAGAGCACTGATTTGCCTTGTTCTTCCCATTCTCTCTGTGTGGGCAGGAAAACTAATTGTCACTGAAGCTGCACTATTAGGTTTTACAATTTGGTTTTCTGAAGGTAAAGGGAGGTAATAAAGAAAGAATAGATATGTTAACAGCTCTGCACATCATTGCTATTCCTTCATTTTGTTTTCATATCAAGATTACGACTCATGATTTCATCTCGACCCTAATATCACTTGACATCTCCTTGTCTTTCATACTTACATGAAGTATAGAGAGCTATGTCCTAAAATGGGGTGTGCTGCCTTTGTTTAATATACTGAATTTTTCAAACAGGGAAGACTAAAGTGTTTTTCCACCCACCTTGTTGCCCATTGAGAAATAGAACATGAAAGAAGCTTAAACAACCCTCCATAACAGTGAGTCAGTGAGCACAAAGTTTCTTGGTGTCACTCTGTACAAAGTATATATTTTTCTGAAATGAAAAGCATCACTGCTGGCTTTTGAATGACTTTCAAAAAATACTGTTCTGTATCTGCCAAGCATTTATCAAAAAACAGAACTGAAAGAGAAGACTGTATTTGTAGGTCAGAAGTTCAGCTCCTGCCTCTGCAGGAGGTGACAAAGCCCCAGCTCCAAATGAATATTTGTGCATGTACACTGAGTTTAGACAGAATCTTAACACTAAATATGAATTTTCAGTGCTCAAATTTCTCATACATCTGGTATCTATACTCTGTAACACCAGTGCTAAAGTTCCCAGGCACCTTAAGATCTGTACCTTTTTGTGTTTGAAGTGCAGACATCTCTTGGCAACTTTTCAATCCCTCAGTCCCACCAAGAACCATGATGCTCTTCACAATATTTCCACAGGATTCAGATTGAAGAAGCACTCCTGGGGAACATCTCATGAGTCAAGTACAATACATCTTTCTTTTGGTGCAGCACTTCATGGACTGATGGAAGGGCCGTAGGGCAGACTGGCATTCAGCCTGGTTTACAGCTTCAAGGTGACTCACACTGCCAAGGAGATAACTTAATGGTGTGTTTATTTGATTTTTTGTGGGGCTGGAAATTCTTCTGTCCAAATATTTCTTCAAATATACAGCATCAGACCATCCCAAAATAAAATGTTTGACCATTGGAGTCCCAAAGAGTTTCAAATGACACAAGTTTGAGGTGAGTGACTGGCATTTGTTCTAATTTGGAGTAAACTATAGACCAGTCCTTGTGGAATTTTCATGGGAGATAGGCCTCAGTCAAGCTGCAAAGGTAGCAAGGGCCAAGTGAACCCAAACTCCCTTGTGTTTGAAAACAGGACTGTCCCCCTCTTTCATGTATACTTAATTTGGGCTCTTGGGATTGGGTGGGGTTTTTCTGAATGAAAGGTTCAGGCCTATAAGTGGTCTGAAAAGTGTTTGTAAACTTAAGGATAGGACTGATATCCACCTCTTCTCCCCAAGGTAGCTGCTGGCTGATTTAGCATCCCTCTGGAGGCTTTCTGGATTCCCAGCAGGATTTTGTCCCTGGGTTGCTTTGGCAGGGAGAGGGTGGTGAAGCAGGACATCCCATTTCCCTGAGGGAGCCCAGGCCTCCTCTGGTCACACCTGGCAGCACCCGACGGGGAGGCAGCACTTTCACCATGTTTGTGATGTAGGGCAGAAAGCTGTCCAGCATCACATCCCCAGTGAGAGGGAGGCCACTTGTGGCTTCTGAGATGCAAAGTATCAAGCTCTGGTTTTTAGAGGCATAAGCACAGACATCTGGCATCTGTCCACTCACAAAAAATAGCAGGAGAGAGAGGGGCCTCAGGACAAAACATGCAGGATGATTGAACATGCAGTCTGACATTTTATTTCATCTATGACTATTTCTATGAAAAACTGTATGAAACTCGTGGTGACATTGGTTTCAAAAGGATTATCAACGTGATTATACTGACTAGAGAATTAATTAATCACTGACATTTGTCAAAAAAGTCATTGAAATTCTATTACTTCATTATTAGCATAATGAAGAGATTGTGTTTGCCCTCTCTGGCAATCAATCAAGCATCTGGGATGCACTCCAGTGTCAAGGAACTAAACATAAAACCAGAAAGTATTTGATTTTGAAAAGGGGTTATTTTGCTTGTTTGATGGATGCCGCACACTATTTTTCAACAGTTAAGTATTTATTTTTGTCTTTCAGATGATAACTGGTAGAAGTCAAAGATCACAGAAGACAAACTGAAGTGGTTTACCTACATTAAGGGAGTAATTTGAACTGGAGATATATAGGGTAAAACTAGTAATTTCCTCCATGACTTTCTATCAGTAGGTATCAGGGTATTCTATTACAGAGATCAAGATCCTCCTTGTTTATCAGTGTTAAAAGTGACAAGAGAAGTGAAATGATGCGCCCTTAGATAAATGACAAAACCAAGACCTGAAATCAGCCCTCCTGAGTTCACTGCTCTGTCATCCGAGTAAATTGAGATAATGCTGTTTTCAAAATAAAGGGGTCAATTTGTCCCTTACTCATTACTGAAGTAAAAACATATTACTTTATCACAGCATACAGCAACAGAAGCATAGAAACCAATATCTCATAAACGTGCTGCTTGGGTGCCAGCTAAGCTAAATACCTTCAGTCAGAAGCAAGGCAGAATCATCAGGGTAATTTGTTCTCTTATTGTCTGGATGCAGACACAGTTACCATCTGCTGCTAACGCTCTACTTGAATCACAATGCCACATGTACTTAAGGCATAGCCAGGCAGCAAATCCTGCAACTAGAGGTCAGGAGTTGCTTCATCTGCTGAATAGCAAAGGCCCAAATGAGCCTGTTCAACAGCATTCCCTGAACATTCAATTGAAACTCCTTTCCAAATATCAAGATTTCAGCAGGACCTTATAATTTTTCACATGGCAGTAAGATAGAATTTATTTTTCTGGTCCCTCAAACACATGGAAAACTTAGACTTTAACAAAAAACATCAGATGGAGCTCCTTTACAAGGAGTGTCTGCTAAGTGTGACCATTGGTATTAGTTACAGGGCTCATGGTTCTTTTCTCAATCTGTGCTGACTGTGATGGCAGCAAAGATTTATAGTTTATATATCTTTTTGCTTCAAATGTTATATTGAGGTGTAATTCAGGTGATGGACAAGATGATAAAACTCATCTCACCAATAAAGAAGGATAAAACAGATTAAAGTTTAGACATGGCTCAATTTTGGCTTAAAATCAGATGATTTATCACTCAGCATGACTAAAAATGACAAACTCAGATTTCTTTTAGCGCATAAGAGTAACTATCTTCTAGTACTGACAGGGTCCACAGGGTTCGAACTTAAATTTTATATATTTATTCATAGCTATGTAGATAGATAGATAGATAGATAGATAGATAGATAGATAGATAGATAGATAGATAGATGTGTATGTGTGTGTATGTATACACTCTATGTAAAACAGAAAGAAAAAACATAGTTACGTCATTAAGAGGAATTTTAGTTTTTTCTTCCTAAGATATATTTGTAAATGTATAGATAAAGATATGGAGATAGAGAGTCTTCTCCTAAGACTTGTCCAAAGATTTCTGGGGCTTTTTGAATGTAGCAAAAATACCCATGGTCTTCTGGCTTCTGGATGACTTTGAACAAACGTCCTTTTTTTTTTTTTTTTTTTTTTTTTTTCTGTTTTTCTCATTTTAAAGTAGGGGAAATAACACTGTGTCTGCAAAGCATGTATGTGTACATCCACTAAGGTGGAAGGTATTTGTATCACTGGGATAACCACTTTGCTGAGCCACTGCCTTACCAGCTCTGGGTAACACAGCAGATGCTGTCTCACACTGGCAGAAACCTACCACACTATGCTAACAGTACTGAACAAAAGTCTGCAGGAAGAGATTATGATGAAGATGCAGAAGTAGAAGGAGGGATCTGAGGTTTTACTAACTCATTCTTCTTGCTATTCACTTTTTATTTTGATTTTCTGCTTAACCCAGTATTTATTCTTCTTGATTCAGAAATAAGGAAATGTTGTTGTCTTATGTTCTATATCATCAGTCTTGAAATAATTACAGGTTACCCAGCTACTGGCACTGGAACGCCTCCAGTGAGATATTTCTGAAGATTGATTAGGGTTACCCTGAAACTTGGAGGCATTTTCCTTCTCTACTCCCAGCAAGATATTCAAACACTCATATTTAAAAGAGGATATCATAAAAAAAAGAAAAAAAAATCTGTGCTTGTTATTCCCTGTCTGATAATTTTCCCTATTTTTCCACATCTCATTAAACTGTTTCTAAACCTTTATTTTGCTTTGTGAGCAATCACAAAGTTGCAAATTCTCAAAGCTGCTACTCAGAAAACTATTCTCTTTAGCTTCCTTCAGCTTTTCTTTTTCTTTATGTCTTGTGGGCTTATTCACACCTTTATGGAGTTTAAAAAATTAACTTAGACCCATTCCATGCTCCAAAACTTGAGACAAACGTAGTTAATTTTGTATCAATGCAGCCATTTTATTTTCTCTTAAAAGATGAGCTTCTTCCTGGAAAAAAAATTAAGCACCAACCCTGTGAAAGAAAGATTTGCCAAAAATGAATATTTATTTAATATATATGATTTTTTTTCTTTTTTCTATATACTCTGAAGGATCATTTTAAAGTCACTGTATACCTCCAAATTAGTCTTTACTAAATGAGACATTGGTTTTCAAATCTAATTCTTTGATGTATCAATGACATTTAGGCTTTGATCATATAAATAATATTCTAAGTCCATAATTCAGAAAATTATCTGCTATTCTAGAGATCAATAGGGGTCATTTTACCCACCCCTAAATTCCTATCTTATTTATCTCTATTTTTTGCTATGTATGTGTTTTCTCCCATTGCTAGATAAAGATAAGACCCTCTGACTTTTTTACATTGAGAAGAGAAAGATAAAGATTCTTTTGAGACCAAGAGTACCTTTGGCATTTCCTAATTTTCTTATATCAAGAAATTAAGTGCTCACTCTTTTCAGGGTACACATTTTCCCCCCAAGAAATGCTTAAAAATCACAAAATTATAGAATCATTTAGGATAAAAAATCTTCTAAAGTAATTGAGTCCCACTGTTGACCCAGCACTCTGAGTCCACTGCTAAAACCACCAGTGTCACATATACACATCTTTTAAATACCGTCAGGGATGGGGACTCCACCTCTCTGTTCCAGTGCTTGACAGCCCTTTTCATGAAGAAGCTTTTCCCAATATCCAATCTAAACCTCCTCTGGTACAACTGGAGGCCATTTTCTCTTGTCCTATTGCTTATAAGTAGCAAGAAGAGAATAATTCCAGCCTGGCTATACCCTCCTTTCAGGCAGTTGTAGAGAATGATAAGGTCCCTGAGCCTCCTTTTCTCCAGGCTGAGCAACCCCAGGTCCCTCAGCTGCTCCTCATCAGACCTGTGCTCCGGACCCTTCACCAGCTCTGTTGCCCTTCTCTGGACATGCTCCAGCACCTCCATGTCTTTCTGGAATGAGTGGCCCAGGACTGAACACAGGATTCCAGGTGAAGAGTAAAGACAGTGCTGAGTACAGGGGGATGATCACTGCTCTGGTCCTGCTGGCCACACTATTTCTGCTAAAAGGCATGATGCTATTGGCCTTCTTGACCACACTGATGGCTTTTCTTCCACCAGACAGTTTTTCAGACCCTCTGCCCCAAGCCTGGAGCACTACCTGTTGTTCTTATGACCCAAAAGGACCCAGCACTTTGTCTTGTTGAACCTCATAAAATTTTCTTCAGCCCATTGATCCAGCATGTCCAAATCCCTTTGAAGAGCCTTTTCAGTCTCCAGCAGATCAGCGTTCCCACCCAGCTTGGTGTCATCTGCAAACTGACTGAGAGTCCACTCAACCTCCTCATTCATAAAGATGTTCTAAAGATCTACAAAGATCCCCCCATTGATAAAGCTGTTAAACAGGACTGGTCAAAACACTGAGCCCTGGGGAACACTACTTATGACTGGACACCAGCTGGATACAACTCTATTCACCACCACTCCCTGGGCCCAGCCATCCAGCAAATTTTTTACTGAGCAAACAGTACACCTGTCCAAGCCATGAGCAGCCAGTAGAATGCTGTGGAGACAGTGACAAAGGCTTTTCTAAAGTCTAAGTATCAAAAAATGCTGAGGAAGTTCATGTCTGTGGGAGCCAGAGAACCGAAGTGATGTTTATGACCTACATACAAAAGTTGTTGGGAAGTCTTTATTATGTCTATTTCATCTTTTCAGGTATTTTGGGAAAGATCACAACGAAACTTGATTTCCATCTACCACAGGACAAAAAGATCTTATGACTGTTGGAAGCAAAACATATTTTCTAGGATTTTTCTTTATCAACCAAAACAGAAAAGTAAGAAATACAACACAGCAACACTCTTAAGTGATGTGCCTTGGAAAGGCTGCTTTGACATATTGCAACTGTCTGTAAAGTCTCCATCAGCTCAACACAGAAACACCTGGGACTTCTGAGTCTTTGTCAGACAGTTGTGTCCAAGGGCTGGGCTTTGGGAAATCAGAGTGATTTATCTGATTGTTTTATCAGTTTGTAAAGGGGCTTGAAAGTTCCAAATCTCCATTATCCCCTCTGCTGTATGCAATGAGATAAAGCTTCTTTCAACAAGAATAATTTCACCTTCCTTTTCTTTTTGAAGAATCCAGTGCATTTTTGAATGCTATAGAAACTGTAGCAGACCAGCCACTTAGAGATACTATCTTCTCCTTAGTTGCTTGCCAGTCTTGTAGAGCAATCATGTCTCTGAAGATTAATGTCTGAAATTGAAATACTTCTCAGTAATTTCATCTGGATAGGTCCTGATTTTGTTAGACTCTTTTGTTTCAAATTTCTAGATTGTCACCTCTCCAGCCTCTATACAGTTATTTTATTTGCTTATTGTAGGGAGGGAATTCACACTGAATTCAGGCTGAGAACAAATTTTTCTATAAATGTAATTTCATATTTTCATTTAGTCTTCTGCTTCTTCTTTTCTGTTTCTCAGCTGTGATTTTAAAAATAAGAGCTTGCACGCTCCCCAGTAGTCATTCAATGAATTCATAAGTCTTTCTTCTGTCAGAAGTCTGCTGCTGAGAGAGAACTTAAGCACCGCCTTTTGCTGCACAGGTGAAAGACAAGAACAGGAACTTGAAAATAGAACTCAAAGACACTACAAACACCAATGATCTTTATAAAAGGTAAAGGGAATAAAAATCCCAAAATAGATACCCAGTAAAACAATGAAGATATGCTACGGATTTAAATTTGACCTAAAGACAGAAGCCTCTGCAAATTACAACAAAGGCTTTATTTCTCAGTCACCTACTGAAGGAATATCCATCTAAAAGATGTAGTTTATTAACTCTCCAGTCATAACCAAGTGACACTTTCAGTTTGTCAGAGAAGGTCTAGAGCTGGACAGCACAAGGGGATTCTATTTTGTTGGTATTTTTCTCCATAGCCCTGTGTGGGTAACTAAACCGGAATTAAAACACAACCAAACAAACAAATAAAAAGTTATTTTATTTCCTGGTAAAGAGTTGTAGAACACAATGAAATGTGGTCTTTATAGCGTTTGGATCCTTATATATTTATAATTTATATTTATATATTTGTTGAGAGCCTTTTGATCTTTATAGCCTTTGCAGAGAAGAAGTTGTAGGTACTCCTCAGTTGCTGATCTGACTAAAAAAAGCTGGCATTTGTTGAACTCCAACAGAAACTTCATCAGGCATTTAAGTTTTCAAGTCCAAAATGTGTCCTTGACAATTAAAATATATTTCACGGACTCAGTCTTTTTTTTAAAGTCTTTTTCAATAGATCCATTAATCCATTTACCCATTCTAATTACAGAACTCTCATTTCTATTCCTATTGATTTGAGCAGTAATTTTCCCATCAGATTTAATGGTGCAGTACAAGACTACAGATTCTCATCAGAATTAAGTCCCCTGTTGCAACAGCTTTTATAAATTTATGTGGGTCAAGTATGGCAGGCACAACACATGCAAGTTACCAGGGTCACAGATTCTCTTTCTAATGAAGCTGCATTTTTTGTCTTCTGCTCAAAATTGTTCTACACATCAGATTCACGCAGTTTTGCTGTGACTACCTTGTGCCAGCTTTTCAGGTCCTGAGTTACTTTAGAAACAAACAAAAAAAATAAACAAAGAACATAATTACATTTACAGAGAGAGGTTTTTTTCAAAATCTCCAATATGTGAATTGTAGCACTTAAAACATACCTAATAATTGGCTGGATACCAATGAACATTTGTTTTAAGTGTGTTTAGTGTGAAATATATATTCCTTCAACCATTCTGTATGCCTTATTCTATATACCTTTTCTACTATATACCTTAGTATTTGGGCTTGGTATACAACATCCTGTAATTAAGTCTATCACTTGCATTGTATCACCACGCTGATGGCACCACTGATTTTCAAAGAATCCCAAAATTGAAATTATATATATTAATTATATAGATTTGTGTATGAAAATATTCTTGATATTTTTGATGGCTGTTTATAATCATATTGTACATCTTTGAGAATTTTTAAAGTCTTCCTTTTAGTCTGAGAAATTAAGTTGACACATGTCTATTTTTGTAGATATTATTACTATCTTCTTCATGAACATTATTCTCTAACTCAACAGAAGGCAGAGAAGCAGCAGATATGAAAGGCCCACATTATCCAGAAAACATGTACATAGCTAGAGGTATCTAAAAGACACAATTTACTTCAGGAATTCAGTGTTCAATAGCTAAGGGGCTTCAACCCTGATTTTGCTAAAACCTAGAGGCAATTCATTAAAAAAATCCAAACACTAAAAACTTTTAAAATGATCCTTGAAAGAGAAAGAAGCTTCTAGGATGTTTGAAATTATGCATATCAAAGCAACAAAAAAAAAAAAAAAAGAAAAGGAAAAAAAAACCACACAGAAAATATTTGGAGAAAGAAACCCCTGGTATCTTATGCCAGTATCAAAGATTAGTAATTGATAAATGGCATCAATCTGTCATTGTCTACAATTTGGATAAAAATTCCCACAGAAAAAGTTTCTCCATAGTGAGACAGAGGAACATATTGTCTTCTGTCTCCTGGAGCACCATATACTGGAAACCTTCAGAAAAAGATAAAAAACTGGGTGGATCAGGCTGATCAACATCATAGTTTCTGAACCAGTACTGGAATTGCAGCTTGATCTCTGATAGTGCAATTTACAGAATAAATTGACTTTGGCAACTTAAGAAGTCCTTCCCCTCCTTCTCCCAGTCTTTGATGTTTTGTTCTTAGTCCCATTCAACACCCTGTACTGAACAATTGATTTTGCAGGCCATTCAGGTAACACCCAATCTATATCTGATTTTTTAGAGGACTGCACAAAATTAATTTTTGAATCCATTATAACTTTTCAAATTTATAGACTAGTTTAGGTTTGAAAGTAGCTATGAATTTTGTCTTGTCCAATTCCCTACCCATATAAGTTATTCTGGCAGAATTCATGCTGCTACACATTGTCTGGAGAGATATTGGACTTACTACTACTGAGAGCTCCTACCTCTTTGAAAAATTTTCAATGTCCAGTTCATGTGGTGCATCATCTTTTCTTGAAGAGGTGATGCAGAAAGAACATTAGTCTGAAGTACTTCCCACACATTCAGAGAATTTCGTGTGTTTCCAAAGTCAGAGCTCTGTGAGCAAATTTCCTTCAAAGTTTTTTGCTACTTGTACTGAGTGCACTAGATAGAGCATGAGATTGATTTCATCCCCACGGGCCTTGAACACTGGCATGGCAGCAAGGCCAAGTCAGATTTCTATTGACATATCTCCTTTTTCTTCCGAAAAAATTAGCCCATGCTTGTACCATGATTAAACACCTGAGATACTTTCTGCAAGCTTGTCAACATAAATTAGGTTGCTTTGATGGGAATCTCATTAGTGCTCGGTGCCCTTTGAAGTGCTAACACTTAGAAATTGTGGCCATCAAAACAATACAGAACCACTCTTTCCCCACTGTTCTGCATCTCATATGCATCAGAATAAAGTAAATGCAATATGAAATCAAATGCTATCACTGGTTTCATCCCCTTAAGCTCATCCAGATAGATTGCTTTGCTTCATCTTGCTGTGCTCCTTCTTGAATTATGGGGAGCATAATAGTGTAAGACTTTGACCAAAGATGTTCTTGCTGGATAAATTAGTATCTAGAGGCCGTATTCTCATCCTGTTTTTGTAAATAGAAATCCAAAATTATCCTATGAATGTAAGCGAGATTGAAATATGCTGCTTCTTTTTTGCCTCACTTTCTTCAGTGTATTTAATTCTAAACCATCTTTATAATATGAGCTAAAAGAATCACTCTGTTGTGTTCTTTTCCAGGCTCCATACCATTGCTTTGATTTTCATGGCAGTAGATGTTTTTTCCTTTTGATCAGATTATCCAACTAATTGTCTGTTTCACCAGGGAAAGAGGCCCAGGGCCAGCTGCCTGCAGCTGGGCTTTTCTCATTGATCTACACGGAAAACCTGCACTCCCAAACACAGCAGCACACTGTTGGAGGGATGCTTGCACAAATGTAAATGAGAACTAAATGCATGATGCACTGAATAATAGCTTAAACAACACTTTATTCTTTGCTGTAACTTGTGCAGTCTGTCCGTCTAGAGGAACATCAGTAGCAAACGCCTGTTAGACTGATGGATGAAGAACTGTAGTGTTTTAGTGCCTTCTTGTGCTGATCCCTAGAAGTGCAGGTAAGTGAAACGAATTTCATTCTGCTCAGACATAATAAAGGAACAAACTGCATGTTTCAGGTCTTTGCTAATACCCAATAACCTAAGATTTCTCAGATAAATAGGTTTTTCTCTTCAGTGACAGAAAAGCATTTAAACTCAGTCAGCAGCCACTGTAATAGTTGGATTGAAGAACCCAGACAAACCAATTTTATACTAAAAATGCCTGTGCTGAAAAAAGGTGTTGCCTGGAAAGATGTGATGCTATGGGAATTGCTCTTACCCCTTTGGACCTCACAAGAATCTTGCTCAGAGTTGTACCCAGACAAAGTCAGTCACATGGAAAAGCCTCCTTTGTTGTGAGCTGGATATTCAGGTCAGTGATGTTCATGAATAGAATTTAGGCAAACTTCATAACCACATAATCATGTGAGAGGAAAGAGTTGGAAGTGAGTTAGAAGAGCCAAGGAAAGGGGAGCTGAACTGAATGCACAACATCATCACATTGCTCCTGAAAAAGCAAAATGCAGCACCATTTCCCTCAGTAGGGTCAGGATGCAGCACTTCATCCTCTCCTTTGGGCATAACCATGACAACTCCCAGCCTAGCTCCCTGCTTCCAGAGAAAGAACACAAACATCCAAGTCCCTGTAGCTTCACCTTCTTTTTGCCTGTCCAGATAACTGGGAAAACCTTTCTTTGCAATATGAGAGCAAATAACTCCTTCCCTCAAATCCCTATCTTCTGGGCTCAGTATCCAGTCAGGTTTCACTCAAGGGTACAGTCAAAAAGCTTAAGAAACAGATGGCAAGTAAGATTACCAAATCCATTCTCTTTGTAACTTGTTTTGAAATTTTCAGGCTACACATCAACAATGTCAACAGTGTCACTGTTTGAGAATTGTTTATAGTCTGCAAAAGTACTTTTCTACCTTCCTTATTATGGAATTTTCCATTTTCTCCTGAAATATGTTGCAGGGAGAAACAGTGGTGTTAAGACAACATATCTTTCTGAGGTATAAGTCTGCTACATACTGCATAAAATATAATGAACTGAATTATAGAAAAGAAAATACATACAGAATCTGGAAACATAGATCAAATTCAGGTCTGTTAATCTCTGAAACTCGCTCAAAGAAAATCTCAGAGGAAATTCCGGATCTTGAATCATTTTGAATGCACTGGCATTTCAAAAAGTAGCTTGGTAACATATTGAAGATTGCTGAGGCTCAACTACTTCACAGACCTCTATTCTCAAGATGTCCCCGACAGCTGTCAGCCCTGAACACTCAGCCTCAGAGCTAAGGTACAGGCTTGATTATTTCCACTTTGCACATTGTCACCAGCAATAAAGGTTGTCCCATGTGCATTATGTCCCCAGAGAAACCTATGTCAGTTCTGTGGCATTGCACAGGTGCAGTTGATGAAGGCATTGGAAATCTTTTTTCTGAGCCATGAGACTTAATGGGTCCTACAGATCAACTTCCCTCCATATAGCATCCCAGGATTACAAGAAACAAACAAACAAAAACAGGAACACAGGGTCGGGGGTTTGGTTTGGAAAGGTTTCATTAATTATTTCAGTTACCCAAGAAAACATTTATCTTTTCATTAAAAAAACAGTAAAAAGAATGAACTGCATTTCTGTGTGGTAAAATGAAACTATTTTTACAGAGCCATCAAAAATTACTCTAAATTAAATATCCTGACATTTTCCTGCACAGGAAATAGTAATTTGCTCACGGAAGATAGACATAAAAGACTTAATGTACATTTCCAAATCTAATTACTATTAAGTTCTCTACCAGCTTAGGATGTATTTCAGAAGATGTTTATAAAAAACCTTATTTTTAAAGGCTACACTTATTTCATTGAGAGTATTCTGTCACTAGTTTTCCATCAGGCCTCCAGCAAGCTAATCAATTAAAGCCTCTTTGGAACAAAAACAACAACAACAAAAAGTACCAATCCATTTGGGTCACTGTGTGAAATAAAAATGTCATTACTGTGGGAGGGCCTTTGTTCAAATGCAGAAATATGCCTCAGCCTGGAGCCAGTTTTTCGCAGGTCAAGACATCAGCTGATGTCAGTTTGAAGCAAGTCATTTTATTTTGCAGTAAAATGGAAAGAGGAGATGCCAGTCCTCTTAACACAATGATTCTCTTCTTGCTCCTAATAGAGGCCCAGCTACTGGCAATGTATTTCACTACTATATTCTTAGCATTTTCTTCAGCTCTGTTTTCCACCATGATGAGGTGGTTTCAAAAACAGGCCTCAATCAATCACATTTTAACAAGTTTCAGTGGAAGAAATTCCTTTGTAGTTTTGATTCTCAGCATGTTTACAGTACTTTGAGGGTAACAAAGATAAATTAAGAACTTACCATTTCAGATGCATCTGTACACAAGATTATATAGAAAAATTCAGAAGAGAAATAACATGTTGTCTACTATTGACCAAGATCATCCTTAGAAAAGTCTGCAGTAGTTTGTTCATCCTATTTATATAAAAATATATATTTATAGAAAGGACTAGCTATTAACCAGGTATGAGCGCTCTGTTAAATCTCGCATTCCAACCCAGTAGAGGGCATAGTAAGTATATACTCAAAAGCTTTTCTATTATGCAAAGCCAGAGATTTCCTACATCATCATTTGAGCTGCTAATTACTTAGAAAGAACAAGAAATATTCTTCCTTCTATGAAAGAAAGAGGCAGGCTATGGAAAAGAAGAGCATGCACCATTCTCCCTGTGTGTTGTAGAGCAACAAGCATTGGGTGCAAATTACAGCAAAGTAAATCATTCTTAAGCATAAGAAAAAGTCTCCTAACTGCAAGGAGAGTTCAGCATCAGAGTAGACTTCCTCAGTGTGGGATGGTTATCACTGGAGGTTTCTGATTAGGCAGATGTCCGTAAGGAATGGGTTAGGGATTCCCCTTGGGAACAGCATGGAATAAGCAAGCTCTTGAGATCCCTTACAGCCATGTTTCCTATGACTGGTTCCAGTACTAAGGGGTTTCTCAGTCATACCATAAATATTTCTTAAATAGGCTATTGAAATTAGGGTACAAAAGCCCAAAACAACCTCTACTCCTGGTTTTGGAAGAGGAATGCTGCCACATAATAACAATGAATATTACATTAGAGAGACATCCCTATATAGGTGAAGAATAGTACCCATTTCAGAAATGGCATTTGATCTCTGTGCACACTTAGATCATGAGGGTCACATTAGATTTATGGTTACATGTGGCAATCAAGAAATGATTGCTAAGGAAAACATAAAGTACACAGCTAGGAAATGTATTAAAATTGCTTTCATCAAAGGTTTTGTTGTTTAATCCTTTCTCCATAAAGTTCAAATTATACCTAACTGTTTGATTAAAAATTTAGAAAGGAGAGACAAGAAAAAGAATGTCTTGTTAATATTCTTTCTTCCAACCTGTACTTGTCCATGAGATTGCCCCAGCTGAGCTGAAGGACCTTGCAAATCTGAAAAAAAAAATATTCTGTGCAGAATAATATTAAAGAATCTTCTGGAAATGTCACAAACAAACATTCTAAGCCAAAACTTAGCAAAGTGGAATGGTAATCAAGAGAGATATAAAATTGTATATGCTATACTTTAATCATTGAGTGAGTCTACACTCCTAAAGCAGAATTGGAAAGAATAGAGGAAAAATATATTTTGCATTTACTCCTGGGTAAAGTCCGTTCTTCAATTCTGTGTTCTTTTTGCTTGTTGATCTTCAGAGAGCCACAATTGCAGTCACAGTGGCCGAACAGGAGGAGACCTGAGGTTCAGATTAAGAGAAAATGAACAAGCGGATAGGAGAAAGCAAAGGGAAAAGGATGAAAACAGCAGGAGATGGAAAGCTCAGGAAAGTATCTGGGCTCACTTTAATTTACACCATTCTAGGAGGTGTTCAAGCCTCTGAGGGAAACAGTAAAAGGGATTCATTGTAACAGGTATAGCTTATTAATCTAGCCTTGGAAGAAAAATTGATTTTTCTTAAAGAGGAAGGAAAAAGTGGTTTACAGAAACATATCTCCGTGGAATACAATTCACGCATGGAAATTATTGCTGCAGGCTATTCTATTGGAAAACTGTGCATGGAAAAAAAAAAGGTCTGTTAAAAAGATCAGCTTTGAAAATTAGTCTGATATAGACAACACTATGATAGTTACCTGCGTTTTTCTTCATCCTGTGAAGAATATAATAATTATCAGCTATGTTTTTGAAGAAAATTTTACATCATGTGACACAATTATACACAAAATATTTGTGTTTCATCTATCTGGAACATTCCTTCACCAAGGGAAGAGAAGGTTTAGAGGAACCTGGGGCAGGAGTAGCAGTAGTAAGACCTTTGCAAATTTTTTCTTTGTTTATTGTTGAATCATAGAATGATTAGCATTGCAAGGGACCTTGAAGTTCCAACCCACTTCCCATGGCTAGCAACACCCTCCACTAAACTATGCCCAAAGCCTCCTGCAGCCTCACCAGGAACACTTCCAGGGATCTCTGGTAAGCCTGCTCCAGTGTCTGGGGATCTGTATTGCAGACAGTGATGTTCATCATATATGAATAGCTTCATTATTTGGGTATGACCCTTTGCTGTTCAGGCCATTCAAGGCAGTTATGTCTCTGATTTTTAGACACATATATGTAGGAAACTACTCTGAATTAGTTCTGGTACTCATACTAGTCTAGGGAAAGAGATAGGCAGAGATGCTCATTCAGTCCTAAAACTGGTGGCTAAAATACAAGCAAAATCTCTTTCAGGAGATGCCCTAATTTCTCCAAAGACTACAGGGAGAGCTCTAAGTATTCTAGATCAGATAATGAACTTTTAGGCAGTTTTAGAATCACAAAATCAAAGAATGGGCAAGGTTGGAAGGGACCAGGGTGGATCATCTGGTCCAACCTCCCTGCTCAAGCAGGGTCCTCCTAGGGCACATGGTACAGGATTATGTCCAGATGGCTCCTGAGTGTCTCCAGAGAGGAAGATTCCACAACATCTCTGGACAATCTGTTCCAGTACTCAGTCACCCACACAGTAAAATTCTTCCTCATGTTGCCTATTGTCCAATTGCTTGCCACCATCAAGAAGAACCTGGAAACATCCTCTTGACACCATTCTTTCAGATACTTATAGACATTGGTGAATTCTTCTCTGTTTTCTCTTCTCCAGGCTGAACAAGCCCAGCTCCCTCAGCCTTTCCTCGTATGAGAGGTACTCTAAACCCTTCATCATCTTCATTGCCCTCTGCTGGACCTGCTCCCAGGTCTTCATGACCCTCTTGTGCTGAGGAGCCACAAATTGGACACAATTCTCCAGATGTGGCATGGGCTGAGCAGAGGAACAGGATCACCTCCCTCAACCTGCTGGCAGTGCTCTTCCTAATGCACCCCATTGGTGTCAGGATGCCCTTGGCCTTCTTGGCCACAAGGACACACTGCTGGCTCATGGACAGCTTGTTGTCCACCAGGACCCCCAGATCCTTCTCTGCAGAGCTGCTTCCCAGCAGGTCAGTCCCCAGCCTCTGCTGGTGCCTGGGGTTGTTCTTCCTGAGGGACAGGACCCTGCCTGCATTTGCCTTTGCTGAACTTGCTCTTCTCTGCTCCTCTCTCGAGCCTGTCAAGGCCTTTCTAAAGGGCTGCACAGACCTCTGGGCGATCAGCCACTCCTCCCAGCTTTGTGTCACCAGCAAACTCTCCAAGGAGGCATCTGTCCCTTTTTCCAGGTTGTTGATATTCATTGAATTCAAGATAAGCAATACTGTGCCCAGTATGGAATATTGTGGGACACCACTATTGACAGACCTCCAACTAGACCCTGTGCCACTGATTGTTACCCTGTGGAATCTGCTGTGCTTTCAGATAATTCTTAATCCACCCAACTGACCATTCATCCAGGCCACACTTCCTGAGTTGGCCAGTCAGGATATTGTGAGAGACAGTGTCAACAGCGTTGCTGACATCAAGGTAGACAATATCCACTGCTCTCCTTTCATCCACCAAGGTAGTTGTTTCATTCTAGAAGGCAGTCATAGTCATTAAGCATGATTCATATTTAGTGAATCCATACTGACTGCTCCTGATCATCTCCTAGTTTTTCAAGTGGTTAGAGACGGCCTCCAGAATGAGGCACTCAATCACCTTTCCAGGGATTGAGCTGAGGCTGACTGACAGTAATTTTCTGGTTCTTCCTTCTTGCCCTCTTTGAAGACCAGGGTGACATTTGCTTTCTTCCATTCCTCAGGCATCTCTCCTGACTGCCACGATGTTTCAAAGATGATTGTGAGAGGCCTTAGTATAGTGTCTGCCAACTCTCTCAACACTTGTGGATGCATCTCATCAGGGCCCACAGACTCGTGAATATCAGGTTTGGCTAGATGTTCTCTGACCCAATCCTCCTGGACCAAGGGAATCTTCCTTCTGATATTCCTTTACCTTGGTTGTCTGGGTCAAAGATTCCTGAGAGCTGCTATTGTCAATGAAGAACAATGAAAAGAAAGGCCTTTAATAACTCTGCCTTCCCTGCATCCTCTGTCACCAGGGTCCCCTCCATTTAGTAATGGGTCCATGTAATCCTTTGCTTTCCTCTTGTTATTGATGTATTTGAAAAAGCCCTCCTTCTTATCCTTGACGTCCTTGGCAGAATTTAAAACCAGAGGGGCCTTGGCCTTTGTTGTCTCATTTCTACTTACTCTGACAGCCTCTCTGTATTCCTTCCAAGTGGCCTGACCCTGCTTCAATCTCCTGGGTGTTCTTTGCTTATGCCTGGGTAATGACAGTACTTTATTCATCTTGTGCCCTTTGCCCGAGTTCTTGCTCATCAGGATGCAGCATTCTTGAGCCTAAAGGAAGTGACTCTTGGATATCAACATACTCTCTTGGACTCTTCTTCCTTGCAGTGCCTGTTCCCATAGGATTCCTCCAAGAAAAATTAAATAATCAAATAAAATTAAATTTGATCTCCAATTAAATGAAGATTAATCACTCTTTAAAGGTCACATCCTCCTTAGTCACTGAATTCAATTTGATATATTTATTATAATATATAATGCTATGTATCTATACTTAATATATATAGCATACATATAGCTATACTATATATATATAGACTATATAGCAGCTCCATTAAGAGAGAATTCTAACTCTAGCCCAGTGACATTTCATCTACTTTATAAAAATCAGAGAGGTTCAGGTGTTGAGGCTGAAGAAGCTACTTCAGGAGCCTGTGCATGTGTGCACCAACACCCACTCAGGTTCTACGCAGAAAACAAGCTAACCTTGACTTAGCTGCTTTCCTTGGAAAGATGCTTAGTCGAAGATGTTTTCTTTTCCTGTATTTTTACCATGACTCTAACGGTGTGGTAATCCCAATTAATGCAAAGAAAGGAATATTGGGACATCTACAATTCATGACATTGACAAAGGGATGACTTGTCTGTGGTGCTAAGTCCTAATGCATGTGGCAGCTGAGGCATTCAATAGACACGGTACTTTCAGAAGTTCATCATGCTTCTGCCTGATTCTGAGTTCCTAAATGTGATCATGCAACATTTTGTTGCATCTGTGAGCACACCTACCTAATGATAAAGATAATAATAATCAGCCCTATTGCCCTTTTGAAAGAGCCAAGTCCCACTTGTCAAAGCACTTAAAATGTTTGATGAAGATGTAGTCAACTAATGCTTCCAAAAATTTCCTGATATTCTACAGATGTTAAATGACCCCCACTCCATTCACTTTTGAACACAGTGTCCAACAAGATTACTTAATGACAAAAGGAAGAAAAAGGAGAGAGGGAAAAATTTGAAATTAAGCTCTGTCACAATTTGAATGTAGATCTGTCCCTGGATTAAAACTGGTCATTTATTAAAAAAAATAAAAATAAAAATCAAAAACCTTATCAAGCAGAATAACCATTGTAACCATACATTTTTCTCTCAGGAGAATAAGAAATATCACTTTGACTGAAATCTTTCCCTCTGTTTCAAGGATAACACCCAAAGGAATATTTTACTCATTTTTAGTTAATTAAGCAAAGTCCACTGAGGATCAGAAACCAAAAAAAAAAAATCTTTTAGGAATTTAATTTTGCTCATTTTTTATGAAAGGCAGCAAAGCACCATAAGAGAAGCAGCATAAGGAAAGGAGTTAATATATAAGCAGAACAAGAGCTAAAGTGTTTTCAGCTGAGCCTACTTACTGATCCACTCAAAAAAATTAGCTTCTAATGCTTTTTGAGTTAATTTTCACTCAGCTTTGCTCAGCTTTGTAAGACACTTGAACAATTAGAGATAAATTTTATAAAAATATGCTTGCCTTCCTTGGAAAAATGCTGCTGTTGTTACTCGCAAGAACCTCCACACACTTAACTCCTCTTGAAAATCCCAGTAGGTGCATATCTGCATATTTTCATACTCAGATACTTTCGTGAATTTGCATCATAATTGAATTTTCCAATGCTGAAGGAACTTTTTTAAAAGGGACAGACTATGAGTATCAAGCGCTTAGCTTGAATCATTGATTATTTTTATTTGCTATCTTGTCCAGATCCTCCCATTCTTTTCTGCCTTCTGATTTAATATTTAAAAATTGTTAAGCAATAATTCTCAATTTAGAGGAAAACCAACTTGTACGATAGTCATAATCCTTAGAAGATTTCATTCTAGAATACCAGGAAAGCTTTGGCACTACATGTACATATTTCTATAAATGAGAGTTATACACAGGTAATTTGTAAGCCCCTACCATAGTGTCTCATGTGACCCAAAAGAAAATCTTTTAAATTCTGGACATTACAACTACTGATTCAGGAGCCAAATAAGCATGTTGTACTTGGTGAAGTAAGCTAATTTTCATGGTCTTAATACCTAAGGAGTTCTTCTGTGTGACCCATTAAAAAAAACTTTCCCAATATTTAAGAGTGTCAGAGGGAGACCATGTCAAGAGCACTTAGAAATCTTGATGCACCACTGTAAGGTAACCAGGGCTGGATTTCAAGAGCATCTTCATTGTGTTTATAGTTGAGGACTTGCAGAGCATTATAAATACTCTATGGTGTAGTTTTATAGCATGGTAAACGCTCTATGAAATAGCTTTAATTGACACATTCCTTTGCTTAAACATACTCAGAAGTGATCGTGTTGTAATTTCTAAGAGATCTTTTCTAACCAGAAAAGTATTTTTATTTTTGTTAAAAATGCAGTGTACGGCTGATCCTATCTGCCTCAGTTTTGGCTAAGAGACTGTAGCTTTAGCCTGAAATATTTTCATTTTAGATGGTAATAAACTAGGAAGTCTTATATGTCTGTGGCAATTGTTAATGACTATGAATATGTTGTGTTACACAGTTTAGTGTTAAATTGGGCATGAGTTTTATTAAATATGTGCGTCAATATCTCAGTTTTGATTTTCTTTTCTTTTGTTTTCCAAAATGTATATTTTAGATTTATTTTGGTTTTTTTTAATAGATAAATTTCCACTTATTTCTGTGGCTAAGTGCTTCATGTATTGCAATATGCAGTCATTTTCATAATTCTGGTGCATTAACATCACTACTTGAGGCAATAAACTTCAGAAAGCAGCTTGAAAGAGATGAACTTCCACTAAACAATTATTTTTCTAGAATTTTGAAATAAACTTATTGCAAGAATTTATCTGCCTTTCTGATGATAGCAGTTAAGTCAATATGACTCACATGAGAAAAAAGCAGTTTACAATTCTTAAGAATAATGGCCTGAAATTCTAGAGAGAGACATTTTCCCACTTAGCATGGCATTATAATATAGTATAATAGTAGGCTTAAAATTTCTTAAAGATCTGCCCCAGAACTTCAATAATTATAAATGCTGATTTTTCAGTAGGTCTTAGGAAAAAAGCAAATTACAAAGATTTGGAAGAAAAACAATGTTGTTCCAATAACTGGGAAGTGTAAATAGAAATTATCTGCCTAGTGATGCCTTTCAGTCTGCTTTTGTTCATGAAAACGAAACTGAACTTTTCAATCTGGATTCAGTTAATTAAAAAGGTCAGCAGATCAATCAATATGGTTCATTAAAAAAAAATACAAGTTTTTATTATACCAGTTAACTTCCAGGAAAAGGGTTAGAACTAGAATTCTTATCTCTGTATTTAGTAGTGATGTGGTTGAAATTCAGTTACTGTCCTCATTTTTTGACAATTGCACAGCAAGGAAAGAATATTGCTACATTGGGAGAAACTTATAAAAGATCCACAAAGATAGTTAAAGGATTGTGAGACAAACATTTTTACCAAGGATTAAGAAAAGAGAGTTAGGAGAGGTAATATTATCACAGAGTAAAATTATCTATAGGCATTTAATAATAATGTCTTAAAATAACTGGCAATAAATTATTGTAATAACAGAATGACATATAGCAAAGCTTGGTGACTGGGTGAAGAGGAAGTTAGAGGAATTCACAAACATGTAATAAAGAAGGTATCAAAAAATCTCTGAGCAGTTGTCTTCTATTATTCATCACAGTAATTTATCCCTAAAAGATATCTGTACTGGTTGAAAACATATTCATTACAGTACATACATTGATTTCATCCTATGAAAGGCAGCACCATACTGTGGCTTTATCAACTGAGTCAATGAGAGTTCCAAAGTGTCTCAGCTATCTGTCTTGCAATTAATTTTCACAGTTCTTGGTGGTAAAAACCTCAAATGAGATCCCTCAACTCTGGAGATACTCTTATTCACCTGAAAATACTTCACTAGAGCCATTATATTTGCCATGTGTTTATTTTTCCTCATCTGCTTCCATAAAATAGCCTGCTCTGGCTGGAAGTGACTGACAAATACAAATGAACTGGATTTATGGTTGTCACGATTTAACCCCAGATGGCAACTAAAAACCACATAGCTGCTCCCAGGTGGGATGGGGAGGACAGCTGGGAAAAAAAGAGGTAAAAAAAAAAAAGAGGTAAAAAAAAAAAAGAGGTAAAACCCAAACAAGACCAGTTTAAGAACCAAAATAAAATAAAATAAAATAAAATAAAATAAAATATAAGAATAATAGTAATTATCATATGAGTGGGTAATCAAGCTTAGGTCCCACACATTCAAAATTAACATACATAGCCTCAGATTGTTGAAAATACGTTGCAATATATGTATAGTAATTTGCAGTAATAATTTGGTAAAGACATGAAATTCAATTTAAAAGGAAGACATTTGAAAATATATTTAGGTTGCTTTTGTCAGAAGAAGTCAACCTTCAGGAAAGTTGGATCTGAAAATTCGATCTGAAATTTCTACTCTCACGAAATCAAATTAATGCCTATTATTTCTTTCTCCCATCCTACGTAATGTTATTACCACATTCTTTTCTATTGCATTGGCAAAATCTTTCTAGTAAACTGATAATTTTCCATGTCATTCTGAACAACTATAAAAGAATGTGTGATCAACCTTTGTAGCGAATTGATCGGAAATTCATAATATAAATAATTGGATTTTAATTAGTTCTTTCAACAGTCTGTTTCTGAAATTTGCTACAGATAATCAGCCACTGTACTAATGTAGACCAGCAATAATTAACATTCAGCTTTCTGGCACTAACCGCCGGAACCATGGCTTGCTTCCTAGTATTTAGGGCAGTCCTTGAAAATAATGTGATAAAGCACTCACGAGCGTTCAACCAATTAGCATGCTTGGATGAGTGAGCTTTCCAAGCCATCTGATTTTAAAAGTGGGTGCCTCATGCTGTGGAATATTTTCTCTGCTGAATTTCCAAGAGACTGTTCCATTAAATAATGGGGCTGGAAGAGAAAACTGGAATCAGAATATATTAACCTGAAATAAAACTCTGCTAGCTGGTCAAAGAAAATGGATGCCACTAAAAAAAAAAAAAAAAAAAAAAGTAGTGTTTGGCAGGACAGGTCTAATTATACTTGTGATTTTTTCATCCCATTCCAAAAGCCAGATTTGCATTATGATAGCAAGCATATAATGCAAACTATAGGTAGGCAAACTATAGTTATGTTACCATAAGAATTAACTTTTCAGAATGTTTTGTGGAATCAAGAGGGTTACACTCTCTGTTTTGCTTTGCTTATGATTTAAGACATTCAGCAGTCTCCAAATGCCATGTTCTTCTTAACATTTATTAAAAAGATTCACATTTCATTGAAAAAACAGTCCATAAGTTTCAGGAAAAATTCCAACTTGTTCACAAGATCTAAAAGCAGGTGAAAATGCCTTTTGGTTAATATGTGCCATTAAATAAACAAATTAGCTGTGTTTTCTGTGTCACCTAAATTTGCACACAGCACTCTAAAAATAGATATCTGTTATGCAAAGTCATACTGTTAATCAAAACCTGAAAATTATGACCTGCTTATAATCAGGTAGTTTTTATCTAATGTACTAGCAAAGTGTCTGATCTATACATTTGGGGTTGTTAATAATCGACTAATAACATAGTATTAGCTAAAAAAATCTCAAAACACCATTTTAGAACTTTTTTCCTAAAGTACCTGTAAATTGTTAATCTTGAGCAATTTTAATCTACATGATAGAAAAAATAATTTATGTCTATGTTTTCTATGTTACATCTTAATATGCTATATGCAGCTGTGAATTGCATTATTAAGTCCCACCCATACTCACATGCCTTCATTTTCCTGCAAAGAAAATGTAAGTACATGTTAGGGAGGGGAGCCATTGTGGAACACCTTGACAATTACCTCTGAACACAAGCCTGTAGGCCCATCCATGGAGAGGAATTTTTGTTTCTCTCTGTTGACAAGAGAGAAGTTTCTAATAATATTGTGGCTAAAAGCCCCAGTATACTTGCTCCACTTTCAGTGTTAGTTGCTCTGACCAGCAGTATTTCTTTCAGTCTTTCTGCCCCCAGTATGACATCTGAATTGGAAGGGCTGTCTTTAAAGTTATGCAAGAGCCTGTTAGACTGGCTTCATCTTGTGGGAATCACACCATGCACAAGATCAGAATGCCTAAGTTGTATTCCCCAAGTGCACACACAAAGCTGAGTACTGATAGTTCTCACTATGGCTGTTGTGTCCAGCACTGAATTGAATTAGCTGCACATTTTCCTTAAAAACAAAATAAACCAAATCAAGCAAACAAACAAAAAACAACCCCAAAAAAATGCACACAGAAAAAAAAAAAAAAAGAAAAAAGAAAAAAGGAAAAAAGTGCTAAAATTGATCGGGAGAAATGACTGTGAGGAGCTACCATGTGAGATGTCTACATAGAGTTCTTTCAATAGATTTTGTCTTTCAGAGATGGGGAAGGTCACTTTTAGCTTCTAAAATAGCTCCTCAATAGCTGCTGTGAAAAATAATAGAGATTAAAATGTCAAGGAGCTCCCTGAGATGTAGGAGATCAAGGAAAATTTGCCGAATGTTTCCCATGTCCTGAAGACTAAATCTTGCAAGAAGATACCACACAACAAATGGTAGGCAGCAATGTGAAGAAACATTAAAAAAAACCCAAACCCAGAAAACCAACCAACCAATCAACCAAATGAACAACAACAACAACAAAAAATCCCCTTCCAAGAACTATAGAAAAAAACTCATGAGGAGATGTGTAAAGCGAAAGTTTTCTGCAGTAATTCTAGCTTCCTCGAATATGCTGTGATTTGTCACACACCTCACCAAAGGAATCCAAACCAAGATTTCTATCTGAAGGTATTAGCCCAGTCCTCCTGCTTTCATTATGATCCATGTGGCAAATCTTTTTCTGCATTTGAAAATGGAATTGAATGTTTTAGGATGTGCATGCTACTCATCTTGAGCCCTTTTTGTGCTCACAGTCCTGCAGACCAAGGGGGGAAGGTGGTATGATGCTTCCTCAGCTCCTAACATAGTTCTCATTAATTTCTGTCCCTTGTATGCACTTGTGAAGAAGAGAAACACATGGGTCTCCTTTCCTACTTTAATCATCCCAATCAAATCACTCCTTTGATCAACATCACAAATCTCAGTACATTGCATATTCTAGAGCAAACAGGAGAAAGGTGTGTTGTAGATTGATATTCAAATGGCACATAAAAGATCTGGCACACAGATCAAAGAGGAGAATGCTGTGTTTGGGCTTGTCAGTTGTGTTTTACTGTATTACTTATGTCTTTGGTTCTGAAAACAGGCTGACTCAATGAGCTTCTGGGGGGAAACTCACTTTCTGTTGGCTATTCAGAGAGCTATCATGTCAAACTTTGATTGACTCTGTTTTCTAATTTGATTACAAAACAGCTTAAGAGGCATGAAAATATATATTCACACAAGGATATATATTAAAATATCTAAATAATATACCTAAAATATCTAAAACCTTTACTGTGCTTTGGGTCACACCACATCATTTTTCAGCCCATTAAGTCCTTATATACTGCTTCCATTATCATGTTCTCTCTGGCAAGACGTGAAAGTTCTACTATCCCCTTCACAGATGGGAGACTTGAGTATCAGAAGTTTAAGATCAACACTGAGCTTCTTTTGCCCAATTTAGTCTACAAGATATGCTATTCCCTGAAAGCATCTCACATCAGCTCCCATTCTGCACTCTGAACATGCACATCAGCAAGTCTGTTCCTGTCATCGGTTGTCAGTTAGCAATTAGTCCTTTTTTATCTCTCTGAAAGTCAATAGCATGGTCTTATTGTTCAGTTCTGCTCCTTCCAAAGCACTTCAAGTCTTAATTTATGCATGTGAGTACTGAGAATTTTTGAGTTGGCTGTATTTTAAATTATTACTATTGTTGTGGCAGGGGTGACTTAAGCATTTGTTTTTTTGTTTGTTGGTTTTTCCTTAATAAACACAGAATCACAGAATGGGTGAGACTAAAAGGACCATGGTGGGTCACCTGGTGCAACCTCCCTATTCAAACAGGATCATCCTAGCACACATGGCACAGGATTGTATCCAGACGGCTCCTGAGTGTCTCCAGTGAGGAAGACTCCACCCACTCTCTGGACAATCTGTTCCAGTGCTCAGTCACCCACACAGTAAAACAGTGCTTCCTCATGTTCAGGTGGAACTTCCTGTGCACCTGCTTCTATCTGTTTCCTCTCATCCTTTTGCTTGCCACCAAGAAAAGCCTGGAAACATCCTCTTGACACCATTGTTTCAGATATTTATAGACATTGGTGTATTCTTCTGTTTTCTCTTCTCCAGGCTGAACAGGCCCAGCTCCCTCAGCCTTTCCTAGTATGAGAGGTACTTCAGCCCCTTTGTCATCTTCATTGCCCTCTGCTGGACCTGCTCCAAGGACTCCATGTCTCTCTTTTGCTGAGGAGCCACAAATTGGACACAATTCTCCAGATGTGGCCTCACCAGGGCTGAGCAGAGGAACAGGATCACCTCCCTCAACCTGATGCCAATGCTCTTCCTAATGCACCCCATTGGTGCCAGGATGCCCTTGGCCTTCTTGGCCACAAGGACACACTGCTGGCTCATGGATAGCTTGTTGTCCACCAGGACCCCCAGGTCCTTCTTTGCAGAGCTGCTTCCCAGCAGGTCAGTCCCCAGCCTCTGCTGGTGACTGGGGTTGTTCTTCCTGAGGGACAGGACCCTGCCTGCATTTGCCTTTGCTGAACTTGCTCTTCTCTGCTCCTCTCTTGAATCTGTCAAGGCCCTTCTGAAGGGCTGCACAGACCTCTGGGCTATCAGCCACTCCTTCCAGCTTTGTGTCATCAGCAAACTCTCTAAGGAGGCATCTGTCCCTTTGTTGAAGTCACTTATGAGTAAGTTAAGCAATCATGTGCACAGTACTGGATCTTGGGGAACACCACTAGCGACAAGCCTCCAACTAGACCGTGTGCCACTGATTTTGTCCCTCTGAGATTCACTGTGTTCTATTTCTCAGAAATCCTGTCCTTTCTTCCTCTTCTGGATATTTTAAAATTTACTGGCACAGATTGCCTACTGTTATATGTAAAGTTCACCAATGAAATAGCCTACTTGCCTAAAAGTAAACACATGCATATCTGTTTGCAGGATCATGGCTTCGGTGTGCACATTATGAATCCAGAGAGGGCTGCCTGTGGCTCCGACTGGGCAGCTATACAAATGGCTGGCAAATAAGGAGCCATCAGACACTTCCCTTTCCTTGCTTTTTAGGAGTGGTCTACATCCCAAGGCACATACCTATTCAGTAAAAGAGAAATGCAGGCACTTCTTCCTGTGCTTCTGTTTCTCAGATTGAGGTTTGGGAACGCTTACAGTGGGACAAGTAACTTATGCCAAGTCACAGTGGTTATTTGCATTGTGATCATCAGGGTGCAAGGCAGGACTGGATGGTGATTCCCAGAATTAAATACTCTCCTTTTCTTGGAGTACTCAGTAATGAATGAATAGCTAATTAGTAATTTGCCTTGGTGTTGTACGGTCAATGTAACTACTCTTGGGTTTGTCATTTCACTCAGTTGGCAAATAATGGGCCAAAAAGCCTTGTGGGTTTGTTTTTGGTTTTGGTTTTTTGTTTTTTTTTTTCTTCCCTAATCCATTTCAAAGCCTTGAGCTCTTATACAGAGCCTTTTGGCATATCTGAATGCCTTTGTCTGGTTAGCTCTCAGAGAATGATTTCATGGGGGCATCCTTTTTACTGGGGTTCACAGAGACCTCATATGCTGTTAACAAGATGTGCACTTATTGAGCTTTGTATCTGCTGATGATTGAGTAAATGCTTGTGAAGGTGAGATACCAGCATGCTCATCACCTTTTACAAAGCATATTTCCATATTTCACCAAGGCTTTGTAAGTACTTGGTACAGAAACAGCTCTCTGTTTATTGGAGGTGCTTGTTCCCCAGCCTCCTGGGACTGTGCCCAGTTGCAATCACAGCAGTGTTACAGCAGTTCCTTCCTGTCCCTTTGATGTAGCATTTGCTTTTTAAATCCCTGCTGCTTTCACTCATTTTTCTCAGTCTGCTTTTTGGCTTGATTTCTGAAGGTACTGGGGCTCTTTCAGGGACAAAGCTTTAATAGGGAGCGCATGTTTCTCCCACCTCGCTGTTTTGTTAATTCATAGTGTTAAAGCTTGAGCTATTTAATAGCTCAAACAACCTCTACAAGGACTGCAGAGAGCTGCAAGGACTACATTAAATACAGCATCCACTACATAATGCTCAGGACAAGTCAGCTCTAATAACCAAGACACAGAACCCTGCTTATTTCCCAGTTTCTCTCCTTATTCCCTCGAATTGCTTCAGGGGTTTAAAGAGTTTAAAGGGCTCTGGAGGAGGCACTTGGTGCTTGCAGGATGAAACTATTAGAAGTCAATTGCCTTGCAGCAAAAAGTGTAAGAACATCACTAGCAGAAAAACTGAATGGACTCTTGTATTGACTTTCATGGTCCAAGAAGACTAAAGTGCAAATGGCAAATCTGACGTTAACACCAAATCTAAATAGGCAATAAAACATTTTGATTTAGACTGTTCAAGGTGTTCTATATAGCTACAAAGCCTGTTTTTACAATTTTTAACCATAAAATTGGCAGAGGTCTTATAACTCAACACATGCATGTTAGAGAACAACTTGCTTTTTTTTTTTTTTTTCTCCGTATGCAGAAGGAGAATGAAGATATAAAACCCAAACCGAAAGCAGAAAGCGTTGAATCTAGTATTTTTTTCCCTACAGTTAGTGTGGTTAAATTCTAGCAAAATATGTACTCCAAGTATACCTGGTATACCTGGAGTGATTTATTTTTCCTTACACAACTGTTTTAAACCATCTTATTTCCTTTTTTACAAACACAACATGTGAGAGCTCATGTCATAGGCTAGGAAAAGCCTGATTTTGTTCCAATCGGGGTCAGTTTTTTTGATTGACAAGCAATTTATCCAGTAGAAGACAAGCTGCGACTTTTGGCAAAATGCTTAAAAAGGCTGGGTGGGGGGAGGAGCGACCTCTTTTTGTCTTTAGGGTGGCAGACTAAGGACAGGGGGCCGCCGGGGCCGGCCGGCCTCGGTGCCCCCCCACCCCGGGGCGGCTGCGGCGGGCCGGGCGGGCCGGGCCGGGCCCCAATGCTGCCGGAGCCGGGGCAAGTCGGGTCGGAGCTTTAGGAGCCGCTGTCTCGCGGAGAGGCGGACAGCATGGAGAAGAGGGAGAGCTCGGACGGAGTGCCCCTTCGCCCTTGCTCTTCTTTTTCAAGCCGAAGAAACCAGCGCACGGCTTCTAAACGACTCAGTTTCCCGCCGCAGAGCCACGTGGGCAGCCCGGCAGCCCGAAAAGTTTAACCTTTTGTTGTGAGCAGATGGATTTTCCTAAACATCATCTTTCTCCGGAAGAAGAACAGTTATAGCGAATAAACTATGGAAAGACACGGCATGAAGCTACAGTCGGTAAGGGAAGAGTGAAAAGGACTTTAAGGCAAAAGGACAAGGAGTGGCCTAATTTTGGCTGGACATTTCTGGTAAACTATAAAGACTGAACTAGTTTTTTTTTCCTGTAACATATAAATGCTTTTGGGGGGATGTAAGGTTCTAGTTAAAAGTGATATGAAGCTTTTTGCTCCTAAAGAAAGAGGAGATTTGTTTTTGGGTCTTGAGATGATTTTGGAAATAGAAAAAGAGAATCTTTGTGTCATACTAGAGGAGGCATCCTTAAACAGTACCCCAGTAAGCAAATATGGCCTATGTGCAGTGTTGAGAGAACTGCTAATGGGTAAGATTTCGCAGTCTGCAGGAGTTCCTTTGAAATCCTCGCAGATGTAGAGCATGGTATGTCTATATAGAACCCAGAGAGACTCCTTTCCTAAAAGAACTGATAAAAGGTTATTTTTAAAATGGTAAAACTGGCTGAAGTTGCAAGTCATGTCTTTTTATGTTGAGTGAAGAAAGGTAAAAAACTTAGAAAGAGAAAGAAAGATGTTTTAGAAGTTTCATTTGTTGTTGTTGTTGTCTTTTTCCCTTTTCTTGTTATTTTTGTGTGTATTAATAAACTATCTTTGTAATTTAAAGATGGGCCTGGTTTGCTTTATATTCTTCCAGTCAAATGAAATATAGAACGTGATTAAACCATCACAGCTCAGAATTTCACAAACAAATCTACTGTGAAATAACAGTGGGATTAAAATAAAGTGTAAATGTTTAGTGGACTCAGCACTCTTATTATTCTTTATGTGAGCAGTTTTATCTCCTCGTTCTTGGTTAAGAAACTTAATATTTTTAAAATGGAAAAAACACTGATTTTCTTTCAACACATCCTACTTTCATAGGATCAAAGTCACAGCCCTACTCCAATAAAGTCTAGGAGGAGGGGGATCCAAGTGAATTTTAGGAACTGTCAGACAAATTTTGCCCTCAGTTAGACCCTATGGACTTCTGTGGGAGTAAGAGGGTGGCTCAAGAAGCAGAATTACTCTGTTGTCTTTTCCTGTTAGTACGGTGGCAGTCACCACAGCATCTGAACACTTTCCCCAGTTAAGGCTAAATGAAGAAGACTAATGTCTGTGATGGGAAATTTCCTCTCTGTTCCTCCCCCATAGAGAAAAGTTATGTGAATGCTGTGTAGGAGGGATGTTGTGATGATCACATAAACAAAAAAAAAAATAAAGGGCAAAAACAGCAGACATGATTATTTACTGCCTGAAAGAAAAGCTTACATAAATGAGCTTTATAATTGAACCAGAAATGCTTCTAGCTTATTGACATACTGTTCTCTGAAACAGATTTTCAAATCCCAGACCTGGTTTTCACTCATTGTAAACTTTCAGTAATGAACACTGGGGTCAAGATGGGAAGTCTACCAATGTGGACCTAACAGTAAATATCATTATTATACACTGAAGAGAAAAATATAAATGTAAAGGACATCTTTTAATAATTTGAGTTATTCACAAAAATGTACAGTGATAATGTTTATATTTATTTAGTAAATTACAAAAGATAATCAGTGATCCATAAGACAGGGAAACACTGCAGCATCAGTTCATTTGAGGGGCCACCAATATCAATGCAGATGAAAACCCTGTCAGTTATATTTCAAGCCATCTATCCTAATATTTGGACTTACATAACCTTAGGTCCAAATCTTCTGCTGATGTTAATTAACCCTGTGTTAATTAATCCCATGGTTTCAATGTCCCTGTGAATCCATTGATTGATATCATGGTTGCACAGAATTTGGTTTGCAGGCTTGCAGGAATTTTGGGGGTTAAAGGGACAGCATCCCACAATAAGGAGAAGACAATGGAGAGACCAGGACATACTCCAGGCCAATACACGTTACCAATCAGATCATCTTATTGCTGCACTAAACATGGAAAATGTTGGAACATTTAAATAGAATGTAGGCTAACATCTAATCATACCAAAACAGCATTGTCTTAGCTATGCAGAGAGCAGGGATGCTACAAAGTTCCTAGAGAGAATGAAAACAGCCCTTTCCCTTTGTATAAATTCTGCACTCTGCCTGGTTTCTGTGGCCACACTTACCACTGAACTGCTAAGTGCTGGATATCCTGATTTCAGCAATAACAGCTCTTTCTCCATAAGACAAGCAGTGATGTGCACAGCTGTCAGTCCTGATGGTCTATCCTGGTTGCTCCTTGTGCTGGTTTCAGATGGGATAGAGTTAGTTTTCTCCATACCATGATTTGGACTTTTGATGAATACAGACTGTTAGAAATATGGAGATGTTTTAGTTATGGGCTTACACAGAGCCAGGGCCTTTTCTGCTTTTCCTACTGCCACACTGGTGAGGAAGATGGGGGTGCCTGGGAAGTTGGAAGGAGACACAGTGGGGACAGGTGACCCCAACTGACCAAAGAGGTATTCCAGACCGTATTACATCATCCTCAGAATATAAAGTAGAGGGAAGAAGGAGGAAGGGTGTGACCTTTGGAGTGATGGCGTTTGTCTTGCCAAGTCGCCGTTATGCCTGATGCAGCCCTGGAGATGCCTGAACACCTGCCTGCCCGTGGGAAGCAGGGAATTAATGCCTTGTTTTGCTCTGCTTGTGTGAGTGGCTTTGGTTTTCCCTATTAAACTGTCTTTTTTAACCTATGAGCTCGGTAGCTTTTAGCCCCTTGATTCTCTCCCTGATACTGCTGGTGGGGGACTGAGTGAGGGTCTGCCTGGGGCTTGGCTCCTGGCTGGGGTTAAACCAAGACAGTCCTTTATACAGAAATATTTAGCTCTCTGCCATCAGCAAAGCTCAGTCCTCAGCTTTTTTCCTCTCCCTTTTCCCCATCTTATCAGCAAAATTATCCCACTGCTACAATTTTATTTCTTGTGTGTTGATCAGGTTGTTATTCTCTTAAATTGGATGTTCTCAACCCCTGCATTTTTATTTACTTTGAAATGCAAACTTCATATCCAATTCCAACACAAAAGTTCTACAGAAAAACCCAGGGGAGCTCTGAGTGGGTAAGGAATAAAATACCAGATTCACATTAGACATATATATTTTATAAAGAAATCACATACAACAGCCTTTGGTTTCACAGTCAGGATTTCTTTATATTCACCTACATTTAGACTTGCTCCATCCCTAGAGTTGTTCAAGGCCAGGTTCCATGGGGCTCTAAACAACCCCATCTAGTGAAAAGCATCATTGCCCATAGCAAGGGAGTTGGAACTAGATGATCTTTAAGGTCCTTTCTAGCTCATGATTCATGGGGCCAGGGCTTAAGAGTTTGGTAATTAAATTACTTCCCTGCCATTTTCTGTATGCATAAAGAGATAACACGGTGCTGCAGAGATCCTTACAAATTATAGTCCAGTTGTCAGCATCACCAGAAAAGTCAGACACCTTTCATTTCATTAAGTTTTATAATAGGATATGATCTAAAAACTTCTAAAAGATGCTGTTGAAGAAATTGCTCCCAAGCCTGGTCAGAGCTGGGGAGGTGGTGTTTATTGAAAATTAGATGAGGTCTGGGAGGCACATGTGAGCAAATCCCAGGCACAAAAGCAGACATATAAAAGCAGTTTGCTCAGTCCTGTGTAACTGAACTACATCTTCATCTACTTGGTTGTGAAGCAGAATTGAATTTGGCAATTGACTCCCAGACTGAGCTTGTACAACTGAAAGGACAACTTTATCCAAGGTCTGAATTTATAAAGGGCTATTAAAAGAATGACCTGAATAGTTGCTTGAGTAATTTTTTTATCAAAATGCTTTCACAGAAAGCCCACAGCACCAAAAGCATTGTGTCTGTGCATGTATGTGCAATACCATTTGTATTATATTCTCCTACAGCCAGTGATTATGTGTGTCTCTCAGAGGTTACTACTGCATGTAACACTGTGACAAACAGAGCAGAAATAATTTTTACAATACATTTTTTATACTCCTTTCTTACTTTTATTGCCACTTATTTGCAATACCAATATTCTACCAAAAAAAAAAAAAAAAAAGATTTGATAGTTCATTTTTGTTTTTGTTGTTCTGTTTTGTTTTGTTTTGTTTTTTTAAGGCAGTATACCAAAGGCCTCTTTCTTGGGTTATGTTCTTATCCATTAAGGATTTATATGAAAAAGAAATGTTTCCATATTACTGACGATGGGACCTAAATGTCCTGTGAACTTCATCTTGATCTAAATTAAAACAGCATAACTGTTCAAAGAGTTCTATTAAATTTGTTGGTGTTCCTTTTTAGTTTATAGCCTTTTAATTGAGATCAAGCTATGAACATGATTTTAATAGTGATTTAATCTTTAAAAACAGTAAGTGATTTAGAGTAACCAATTTAAGATGTGTCTAGAAGGTGAGCATTATAGAAATCCAAGACCAAACCATGCTTCTTCCCTGTCCTCTCTTTAAAATTGAGAGGCTTTGGGGTGTCTCAGGTTGTTGAGATAAAATAATGAATAATTTCTGAAATATAATTATTTTTAATGTTGGCAACTTGATCTACCTGATTTTGACAACACATAAGTCATGAAGAATACCTGGATCTCATAAATAATCATTGGTCAGTATAAAAAAAAGCCTAGAGTTTAAGGTGCTTTGATGTTATTTCATTTTATGTTCTTTGATTTGATTCATGAAGTGGTGGTTAGGAACTCTTTGTAGTATTCTTTAGCTCAACTACATTTCCAGATGCTTTTCCTCCACTATAGCTCTGATTATAACTTGGGAACAGTCTTTTTTGATTAGAGGGTGCCAGTTTTAAACACCCACTTTTCAGGCATAGTTTGCTGTTCAGGTTCTGGTCTGTTGCCTTCTGGGCTGTGACAAAAATTGCTCTCCAAAAAACCAAAAACAATTCTCAAAAACACTATCTTTTCTCTTGTTTCTTGTGTCTAAAGTATTTTATTGGGCAATACCAGCCACATGTACTTTTTTTAAATATTAAACTTCAGAGAGATTTACCAGACAAAGGATTGATCTTTAAAAGCTTGATTTTTATACTTGCAAACAGTGATGCTATCCACAGCATGGTTATAGTTCTACCTTCTTAGTTTTGAGACAAACTAGAGATGAAAAGATGTTGGTTTTCATTGTGGGGAAGAAGAAGAAACTTGGTGAGCAGATTTTGACCGCATACAAATTTCCCAGAGTTTATCAATTATCTTTTATTGTAGAAGATATAATGAAACCTAACTTACTACACTATCATTCTGGATTCTGTTGAATTAAACAGTTTCTAAACACTTACAATAATATGCCTTAGATTAGATTCTACAATTTCAAAAGGGAGAGAAGGTTGTTGCTGATTTCATTTTAGGAGCTTGCAGTGATTTAAAAAAAAAAAAAAAAAAAAGAGTGTGAGTTCAAATTTCTCTGTACAATATTATTGGGTCATGTTTATAGATTAGGTTCACCAAACTGCACAATATTAAACAACTGATACAATAGCAAGCTCTTTCTCTTTTTTAAAGTGCTTGTAGGCATATGTGTTAGAAAATAAAGATGGAATTTTGCCTAAGAGAAATGACATGTGAATTCAAAGCAAGGGTGACAGAAGAAGAAAATAAATATAGGAAAATTTTGAGGGAGGCTAAAAATGAAATAATGAGGTGATCTGGCTGTCTGGTTTTAACTTCATAATTGCTTTATCATTTTTAAATAAATAAAGACCTGTCTAAAAGTCTTTAAATAAATAAAGACTAATCCAGAGGTCTACTTAGGGAAGTGAGTTTTGACAGATACATAACCATATATAAGAAATAAGCACATATGAGAGTAACCTCATGAAGCCTGTTGGCTTCCAGTCAGGTGCTCAGCTCACTGAAACACAATTTGAAAAACAAATTTCGGTGATGAATTTACAAGCTTAGAATTTGGACTGATGTTGCAATTCTGATATATTTGAATATAAATGCTTTTGGTTCTACAAGTTAGGCAAACACCTTTCTTCTTTACCCTTTAAATGAACCATAAGTTTAGGACACAAAATATTACTTAAAAATTAAGAATGAAGTCTTCAGGTCTTTGTATCATTAAAAATGATACATAGCTGAAATAAAGGACCACTTCCTTTTCTTGTTAGTGAGAGTGCAGTTTCCACTCTCCCAGAGTCATAAAGCTAGAGGTCCATAAGATTGCAAGAGTAATAACAAAAATGAAAAGCTAAACAAGTCCAAATGGAGCCATAAAAATGCCACTTTGCACAAACCAGCATATTTTCAAATTAATTCTTTGCAAATCACTGGATTTACACCCATTCCCTATTTTTCACCTGCAAATTTCCAAAAGCATTAGGGGCGCTGTTGGTACAAACCTGATGCAGTTTAAATCAGTGATGCTGGGCAATGAAAGCTTGGCATAAATCTCTACTTATCAGCTTAGGATTGCCACACAAAGTGACTCTGGGAAAAGAAGAAATGGAACGCATCCTACATACCCTAACACCTGCAACTGAGAGAAGAAACTGAATTGGGAAAAGCAAGCTATATAAAAGCATTCAGAATTTATGCTAATTTTGGGCTGAGTGTGGCAAAACTGCGCAGGAACTGGCAAGTTTCAAAAAAATTTAAATGGTCTTTAATAGGAAAGTTTGAGAAGCACCATTCTCTGATCAGCTGCATATGTCACTTGCAAGTAACACACTATTCTATTGTTCTCTGTGAGAAGGAGGTAAAAAATGTCCTGATCTCTCAGCCTTTGAATAAAGCCATTTCTTTGCAGACTAAACAGTAAATTTATCATGCAAGGAAATCCATCAGGGCGACTGTCTCTTGATTTTCAGCAGAGTCTTTCAGAAGTCAGGAAATTGCCACTAAGTTTCCAGTATCCTGCAGAGGACATAAATTGGAAGAAAAAAATTGCTATTTTAGTGGAGATTTGACAAAAGCTGCTTTGTATTGGTTTTACTACCAGTTATTCTCAGTCAAAGCAAAAAGAAGAAAAAAGTGGGTGAGGAGGAACAAAAACCAAAAAAATACAGTTCCAAATTTTTTGGCTGATAACTGCAATGAAAGCCACAGTACTTGCACATGACATTTCCCTTCTGTGAGGGGGATTAAACTTACTGAAACTATTCTTGCTCCAGTAGGTGGAAAACATATTTCTGTTCTACCTGTGACATCTCACCAGGTCAAATCCATGTCCATCTACAAAGTCTGTTGTTGGCTAGCTGACCTGTGGGTTGTAACTTAAGGTCAATTAAGTAATTGATTTTTTAAGGACTGATGTAGTTTGCTTTCATAACTTTTATTAGAAAGTTGTTTTCAAATAGAAAGAATTAGGTTTTTGTTATGCAAATTCAAAGTTGTCTGGCTAAGGCAGTAACCAGTTCATTGTTCTTGCATCATATACAAATTTTGACACAATACTGTTTTTCAAATATTCAGACAAGTGATCAGAGACAGCCAAAGGCAATTAGTTAAGAAAATGACACAAGAAGAGCTTCAAATCCAAAGGTGGTCAGACTAAATAAGCCCCTGCAGTACATTTTGTGGCCATTTGTTCTGGTTTTATAAAAAATGCTCCAATCACTTTTTTCAGTCTTTATTGAAAAGTTCTTAAAACACACTGCATTATCTGAAAGTATTTGTATAAGTGCTTACAAGACAGTGGATTCAGTTCAGATTTCCATTTATTATTGGCTTGAAGAGGAGATACCCCAAAAAGATATGTTACAAAATACATGAGGCATCCTCCACAAGGACAATTTTATGATATTTGCCTATTCTCTTGGCTACATCTGCTAACATTACTCACCTAAGTCACCCTGTGTAGACTCTCTGTGGCTACCATGTTATTTCAAGAATCTTTCACCTTGTACAGCACAAAGAGGAAAAAGCAAGCACTAACCAGAGAATGGTGTCTACATGGTTGTTTGTGTGCAAATAAAAACACCTTTAGAAAGATCTGACATCCTCTAACGAGGAGTGTTTGAAGTAATCTACTGTGTTCAATCATATAATTAAATTATTTGCCCCCACATGAAGGGCTCTAAGTGCACAAGGTAGAGCACAGGGGCCCGGCCTCGGAGAGGGAGAGCTCTGCCTCCATCTCTTGGTGATCGAGAGGAAGGGCAGCCAGAGGAGACTTCTTCATCTGGATTCTTCATTGACTCCAAAGCCAGATGAACAGATGCTTGAAGGGAGAGGACAGCTGTGCTGTGACACACAGGGAAGCACGAGTAGAGATTAATTCATGTAAGCTTGTCTCACAGGGTCTTCCCACCACTGCTGTGGGACCCACCATAACTGCAATCACAGGTTGTGGTGCTGATCCAAGAAAAGAGGAAGAAGGTGTCTAGTTTGTGGAAAGGAATCTTTTCAAAGTACTATCAGATGCTGATTCCCAGCCATTAAAACCCATATGAATTTGGCAGGATTCTTTGATATGCAGTGACAAAGAGGGAATCAAGAACAGAGAAATGCCTTTGCAATGGGATATGGCATTTACTGCTGAAGCCAACAAGGCTGGCAGCAGAAGGACCAAAGACGAATCCTGGTTGAAGAGCTAAGGGGTGCAGCTGCAGATGATAAGCACAGGAGACTTCCCACCTGCCTGGAACCAAGGCTACCCCATGTGTCTTGAGATGGTTGGGAGCACACAAACCCCTGGCACCAGAGCCAGGTGGGGAAGTTGCCTCTCTGATGCTCGTTGGCTGTGGGCTGAGTTAAAAAACTCCTGTCAAACCTAGAGGGGATGACTGACAGAGTGACACACCATCCATAACACAGGAAGCTGCTCACCCTGCTCCTTTCAGTGTATAATAAAACATCTCAGGCTGAGAGCTGCAAAACCTGCCTTACAGAGTGCTGAGGAAAGCCTCAGCCACAGATCAGACCCTCACCGCTGTGCCACCAGCTGCATAGCATAGGCAGAAATATACAGGATGAAAACCACGTGAATTTCAAAAGCTTCATGTTAAACAACTTTGCAAGATATACCACGACCCTTTATTTTCATAACATAAATTGTTGCCATGGTATATCATGGTTTTTCTCCTTGAAAAAAAAGTTCTTGATTCTCTCAGAAACTCCAGGTGGTCACCTATATGTGCTCCCAAACCCAAGTCTTGCTGCTGCTACCAACTTTGGAAGAGGAATTAAATACATTTCAAAATTACATTAAAAATACATTAAAAATCAAAAGAAATGGGCTCACTTAATTACTAGACATAAAATTCTTTTCTTCACATTACACTGAACACATCGCCTGTACTCATAATAGAGAATAGATACCACCCAAACTCACAAATAAGATAACCAATTTTATTGCAACACATCTACCTTCTATATTTAGTTACAATTCTTCTCCAGAATTATTTGCCTCTTTTAAGAGGTGGGCTTGTATTCACCCATATTCTGTTGTGTTTATTTTCAAATGCTCAGAGGTTTTAAGTCGAACCATACCATGTTGAATTTCAGCAGTATAAGCTCCTATAGGCACTCTTGTGCCATGAGGTGGAGGGGATTTGGGACTTTTTAACTACTGTTAGTTACACTCTGACCTTTAGCTTCAGCTAAAGATTTTAATGGAAATATGTAGTAGACCAATTAAGTAAAAACAATATATGAAGCACAAGTCTTTGCGATTTCATTTTACCTCCAAAAAGTATATGATGTTATAAACTAAGTAAAACACAATGAAAATTACTAACTTCTACATGAGAAAGCAATCAATGTGCTATTTTTACAAAATTTCTTAAGTATGGAATTACCACTAAACCTCTATATAAGTCTCATTTACTGAGAACAAGCACATGCTTAAAGGTTTTCTTGACTCAGGATCAATTTTTAAAAGTAATTATTTAGTGATAAAAAAAAGTTTTAGGGACATCACTTTACAATAATCCCATGACTTCTAAGGGTAGGGATGATACTGTGGATGTCAAAATTAAAAGAAACTTTAAAGACTTTTTGGATCAGCAAGCTAAATAAAAACTAGCATGTCATTGTTTAACCTTAATCTTGATAATTTATTGTGAATTTGTCAAGATTCATAACCTTGGGATTATCAATCACTAGAAACAGACATGTTCCAAATACTTCATGCTAAATGTCACTTCTTGAGAAATACAAATGAAGTTTATGACTCCTAGTCTTGAAATCTTACTATTGGTCCTTTCTGTTCAGTGCCACTTAAAGATCAAGAACGTTTTGCCGCAGAGTGCAAAGATCACCTACCTGGTTACTGAAGCAAATCTGTATCTCCTGCTTCTATGCAATGAAACATTATAAAATCTATTTACTCTAGCTGCTAAAGAAGAGGAATGGAATACACTTAGCTCTAGGAATGGTGCTAGGAATCTTTGCCTAGCTTGCAATGTAAGAATATATTTGGTGAAATGGTAAAATGATACCACTTCACTACTTGAGCTATGATCAAGAGACCACCAGGGCAGCTCAAGCCCATATGAAGTCATCTCAAGCATTAGAGATATAGTTCAGTTTGGTTTAGTAGCAGTGACATTTTTCTTCTGAGTCAACAGACTTTTGGGTTTGGGTGGCTTTTGGCACATAATACCAGCCTTTGAAACACTGATTGCTCAGCCAAAGTTAACAGAAACAGCTGTAAAACAAGATGCCATTATCCCTGGGTCTTGCTCTGAGTAAGCTACAAGAGCACTGCCATCTGTAAAGAGCAGTTTTTTAATAAGGAGATGTCTGAAGCCTTTGTTTCTGCATATACAAACAAGCCAAATTATAAATGTCACTTGGGGAAATCTGAAAGTGGACCCTCAGAGACAGACTCTGTGTTTGCTCAATTTGCTGCTACTGAGGAAAATAAAAATCTCCCCACCACTGGGATGCTGTAGCTCTAATCACATTTATGGGCAAGCTTTCCATCCAAAGAGCCAACTGAAGATGATAATTTCTTCAACTCATTTGTTTTGGGACAAGGAAGAGTTAGGTGTAGGGGTTGGTGATTGTTTGTTTTTTTGGGGTTTTTTTCATTTTCATGGTTTTATGTATAGCCACACAGAAAGGTGTATTTAATTCTTGAAATGCATCTTAATAGTGTCAAGTAGCTTTAGACAGTCTGATAGTTATAAAAAAAAAACCACAGCTGAAAAAGAACCACAGTATAGCACAGACATAGATAAGATTCACCTTTTTTGCATGAAGTAGACCATAAAAACACATAAATACATCTCTGTAACTGCAGGACATTTTTCTTACCCATTTCCAGCTGATACTACAAACATAAGTGTCTCTAAGTTGCTACAGTACTGCTGCTTACAGAGAAAAAATGTGTTTCAAACACATTTTTAATATTTCATTTTGCATCACATTGAAGTCATGCTGGGGCCACAAAAGAAGATCAGGACTTTATGACCAATATTAGGTCTTCAACTATTGAGTTGTTTTAACGTTAGCCTTTGATTTCTTTTATGTTGAAAATATGCAGGGAATGCTATTAAATGACTGTAATCTTGAAGAGTTCATGATCATGACAAGTTTTAAATGCCTGGATTTCTACAGGTAGAATATGAAGTTGACTGAAATTATATAGTCAACTAACAGTAGTGTAGACTTAATACTGGAAAATAAGGAACCTAGCTTCACACCCAATAAATTCAATAGGAATTCTACAGACATTTAACCTTACAATGTTGAAGTAAAATGATTTTATTAGATTTATTTGGACTCTTTGTTCCAGAAGATCTTCTCAAGTGCATGTTACAGATTTTCACAAGTTCTTTTATAATAAATTTCTCCATCCATTTCCTTTTTTTCAAAAGGCTGTGACAATTCTTTGGAAAAACAGTGCAAACAGGTTTTAATTAATTAAAAAATGAAAAAAAAATAAAATGGTACTAAGGAAACCATTTAGATTAAGAAATGCAAAAACACATGGAACAAAACCCATAAACCGGGGAGAGAGGATAGAAAGGCCTGGAAGAAAAAGTAATTGAGAGCAATTGCAGGGCTCTAAAATAGGCACAAGGATTAGGCAGTGGCCAGAACAGAGCAGCTGAACAGCTATTGAAAGGAAGTGGGTTTATAAGCAGGAGTTCAAGCAACAAGGAATGGCTTCAGTGCAGGAAACTATGGTAAATAGGAATGGCTGGGCTTGTTCAGAGCTGTGGGAAACATTAAGAGACTAATAAAAAGCTTTTATTCATTTAAACATTTTAAGCATAGCATCTTCAAACTTGTAGAATTTGGTATTTTTTGTGATATATGGATAATATTATATTCCTTCAATCCTATCCATTACTCACTCTCCCATGCTGTCTCCCTTTTAAGTTAAACATCTCTATGCAGCTACTAAATCTGTAGAAGATGCTTGCTTTGAATGGTTTCAAATAGTTGAATAGTTTTTGTCTGAGTGGATCTGTCTTCCTAATATTAAGTAGGTACGAAGGCTCACAGTCTTTACTGTGAAGTATTTAAGCTTCAACATATGAGTTTAAAGTTAAACAAGTCTTGAGATTATTTCCTAAATAAGGAGGTTTTTCCTAACTGAGGCCTTAGAATAGCACTGATGCTCTTTAAAGCTGTGGAAAAATACTCAAGAAATATTTTAAGCATTGCAATTGACTAATAAAAACACTGTTAATGCTTCAGAGATACATTTTATCCTTTACAATACTCTTTTGAGCACTGTTTCCAGAGATAGGGAATATAACTTAGATTTCCATAAAGACTACCAATTTGCCATACCAATAACCTTTGGTAATCACACAGAGTTGTGGATCCCAGTTCAAGGACTTTTTCTCCGCAAGGATCAAGATCAGAAGAAAAGAGAATTCATGGTTTTATGGGGAGAGACTTTCAGGCAGATTAACACTGACTTTAGCCCTTGTGAGATTCAGAATTTGAAGCTTCTATCCCAGAAGACAAAAAGTAAGCCAGACAACCATGGCTGCTACTGTCATGTTTTAAATTAGTTGAGTTTTGAATACAGATTCTCGAGAGCCAAGCTGGTTCTGATGCGCCTATCTATGCTCTTACAGCTCTCATGCAAGCTAGCCCTCCTGGACCGCTTTCAATCCTTTTAATTTCAGCCCTACTAATATACTTGTGATTTTGGCTTCAGTTTTTGTAGCACTCCACTTTGGGCTCTAGATGGGATACAAAGGTGTGCTGACTGCCTTTGCAAAGAGAATTGATACACATTGATGGCAAGCCACAGAACCACCTTAATGCAGCCTGGTGCCTTTTTGTACCATCTTGCCAGACTGTTTTAGTGAAGTGGGAAATGTAGTGCATCCTCTCCTGAGATATTAATATTTCTGGATTTGTGGCATGATTTGACAAAATCCAGATGCCAAATACGTATTTTTCATACGCTGTTAACTGAAGGTATATCAGGCTCCAGATTTCTATGGTGCAGAAGGAAAGCTAAACAACATTCTCTATTGAGCCAAAATTTGGAAACCAGAGTTTGGAGATGGGACAAAATAACTGGCAAGACCTGGCAGGACTCAGGATTCAGAGTCAGATTTTCAGAGCATCCTGGTCTTGATTCTCATGGTTGACACCGACAGATCCATGCAGATCCACTCTGGTTCTTTATTTAGAAATTGTGCTTCAGGTGCCGAACATCAAAAAGTTACTTGGCCACTAAATCCCTGCCTCTCCCTCGGCTTCCAAGGAGACTGACGCGCTGGATAGTGGTTTACGGACTTTATCTGTTTGGACATACCGACGTGGGGACCAAAGTAAAAACAAAACCGCAGCCCAGCACCTCTAGCGCCTCACTCCTCAGCACGGCGGCGTGTCGCTCCCGCCGTCACACGGGGACAGCCCACGAGCGGGGACGCGGCCGCTCCGCCGCCCCGGGCCCGCCGCCCGCGGAGACCCCCCGGGCCCAGGCTGCCGGGGGAGCGTCCCGGCGAGCTGCGGTGGCGCCCGGCCGAGCAGCCCGGGGCGGGCGGGCGAGCGGCGCTGCGGGGCCGGGGCGGGCCGTGACTCACCCGCCAGGGCCGAGCGGGGGAACTCCCGCTGCCGCCGGGCTCCGCCGCCGCTGGCACAGCGCATGTGCGGGGGCTCCCGGCTCCGCGCCGCTCCTCGCACCCTCCCGCCCTCCCTTCCTCTCCGCCGCCCTCCCTCCCTCCCTCTCTCTCCCTCCCTCCCTCTCTCTCCCTCTCTCTCTCTCTCTGCCCCCCTCCCTCCCTCCCTTCCTCCCTCCCTGCCTGCTGCCTGCCCGCCCGCCTGCCGCCGCCTCCCTCCCTCTCCCCGCCGGCTGGGTGCTGAAGTTGGGCGGATGGCAGCGCACCAGCTGCGCTAGGGGACGAGCCGCACCAGCCCTTCCCGGGATCGCTCAGCGCCAACTGCACGCAGCCGGGCGGGGGTGGGTAAGGCGCTCCGCGCTTATTTCAGCCTGAACCGTGTTAAACGGCACCAAAATGTCTGCTTTATAGTGATGCAAAGGGTGTGTGTGTGGGGAAAACCACACCGACCAAAGGGAGGGATGTTGGGGGGGAAGAGGAGCAGGAAGGAGGGAGACCAGAGGGAGGATGGATGGATGGATGGATGGATGGATGGATGGATGGATGGATGGATGGATGGATGGATGGATGGCGGTAGAGTGCAACCGAAAATGTATTCGCCGGGGGACAGGCTGTGTGTAAGCGTGCCTCTGTGTGTGTATAACAACGGGCGGCTTCGGCGCCGAGGTTGCAAGGTGGAGTGTGTATGTGTGTGTGTTTGTGTGTGCGTGTGTGTGTGTGTGTCCTACCCGCGATGCACAAAGGGGTGGGGAGAGGTGTCGCCGGGCTCTACCCGCGCCCCCCCATCTCCGCCGCCCCCCGGTTTGTGCTGGGGGTGCTGCGGGGCATCCGCCGCGCCAGGCGATGCTGCCCAGCCCGGGCAGGGGAGGGATTGGGCCGCCCCCGGGGAAGCCGGGGGCACGGGCTGGCGGTGTGACAGCCGCCAGATCGGAGGCGAGGCAGCGCTCCTCCTGTCTTTCCTCTTGACCTTCCCCTGCCTGTAACGTTGGTCTGCTTCGCGCGAGCAGAGGTGGTGTAATTTTTATTCGTATTATTGTTGTTGTTGTGATTTCAATCCGAGGAGCCGGTGGAAGGTGAGGGTGAGCAAGCGAGTCGTTGCTCTAAGATCAGGAGTTGCTTTCCCATCCCTCCCTCCCTCCCTCTGCCCCCTTTCGCGGCTGCCCCACCGGGCCGGGCCGGACCGGGGCCGGGGAACCCCCGCGGGCAGCGGCCGCGGAGCCCCGGGCGGCACCCAGCCTCCCCCGCCCGCCGTACCCTGCGGCACCGCCATCCCTCTGCCCCGGCCTCCTTCCCGCCCCTCCCCTGGAGATGTCGGCGGGAGGCGGGCGGGGGCCGCGGGAGGAGCAGGTGGCCGGGCGCGGCCGGCGGGGTAGGGATGCTCCCGGTGCGCCGTGCCCGGCTCTGAGCAGCGCGGGACAGCGGCGCGGCCCCGGGCGGAGCGGGGATCCCTGCGCCGCTGGGGAAACACCCGGCGCCGCGGCGCTCGGTGCGGCGGGGATGCGTGCCGCTACCCAGAGCCCGACGCCCGCCGTGCCCTGCTCCTGCGGGGCTGCGCCTCTCCTCGGGATGAAACCGCCCGCAATTAAGAATGCCGAGGTTGCCTCGCTTGCTCGGCTGCCAACCTAATGTTCGTCTCTGTCTCTTCTTGTTGATTTAGAAGGAAACCTTACTGGTGCTGTCAGGCTTAGAAACAGCAGGGGTGAAATTTATGGGTTTCGGTATTTGGCTTCTTCATTTCTGTGTCTAGATTTTCACCAACGTGTGCCATAGGTTTGCAGCCAGATGCTTTTGCAAAATGGATGAAATCTGAAATACCCTTCTAGGTAAATATAAGTAAGTTACATATTGGCTGGCAGTGTTACGGGTAACAGGTGAAAAATAGCTTCCTACAAATGTAATATTCATGCATTACAAATGTGGGGATTTCTATTAGGGACGTTAATTCTTTTTTACATCAGTGGGTGCTAGTGTCATCATCCTTACATAAATCACTGGGAAATTTACCTGAGGCACAAGCCATTTAGGCAAACAAACTATTTAACCTTTACAGAGAAACTGTGTTATCACTGTTATCAAATACACGTTTTTATTCTAGCTCATACCCAGAAAAAGCAAAGTCCTAGTAAAAGATGAGTGAGCCCCACCCCAGTAAGTTTATGGCCTAAGACGCAAATGCTATGATACACACAAGTACTTGCCTCCCTGAAATAACGTGAGCATTGAAGCATTTAAATGCCTTTCTCCATCAAGGCCCTAGATCCTTTTAAGTAGCCAAAATAAGAACATAATTTAATTAAAAGAATACGATCAAATAAATTGCTATAGTGAGTTGAACATCTAGTCCAATATCCTGGCTCTGACTACAGTCATTAGCAGACGCTGAAGGGAGAAAAACGTAAGAAACAGGGCTGGCACACAGGGATCTTTTCCTGGCATATCCTTTCAAGTTCCAGCAACACATAGAACATGGATTTCTTAAACTGGAGTTTGCTCTCAGACCATCATAGTTAATAAACTTTGAGTTTCCCTACTCCCTTTTTAAACGTCTGTTTATGCTTTGGTCTCAACCCCATTCTGTGGCAATGAGCACCACAATTTAATTACGATTTGTGTGAAAAAGTACTTCCTTTTGTTTGCGATGAACCTGGTGCCTGATAATTTCACTCAGTGCTCCTTAGCTTTCATCTGTGACAAGGAGCACATACCCTGTCTATGTAAGGTGCCAGGAGTGTCCTCTCGGACCAGAGCAGGTACAGCACTGGCAGGTCAGGTCCCTTCATTTTCCCAGTCGCCAAGCTGAGAGGCCTGCCTAGGAGCGTAAAGCTGTACTCAGCCCTTGGTCTTTATCTTGAAATCTGCAGATAAGAATAGTTATTCTTCTTCTTGTTATGCAACATGGACACTTATGCACAAAGAATTGCCCTGAACCCATGAACTCCTTTCAAGAAGGCTGCTGAAAAGCTGTCTGTTGAAAAATACTCCCTGCACTATTGATTTGAATTGAAATCTGACTGACAGCTTAGTGAAAAATTCCCCATCCCAATGCAGTTTTCTACCTACCCTGAAAAGAATATGAAATATTTTATTCTTAACTGCAATTCTTATTTTTTAACAACTACATTAAATACAAAATGTAAACTATATGTCAAGGGAGATATATATATATATATAAACTCTGTAGATTTGAAGTTGCATCATTTTCTAATAGTTCTGTGTAATGCTTATTATAAGGATGTGTATATTGAACAACATGCACAATTTCAAAAGGAAAGTTTAAATGTCCCATAAAATGTAGCTGATTTGTAAGGAGCTATAACACAAATTCTTCTTCAGAAGAGTACTCCTGAGTTCAGTCCTCCTTGAGGAAGTATTGATCAGACCAACATTGTGGAATACTTCCCTGATCTCAGTGGTAGCCCCTCTTTGATTTTGTCATTAAGGAATGAGGGACCAGAGAACTACAAAAGCACAGCCTGGGCCCAAAATCACAGTTCTCACAGTTTTAATTTGGCAGTAGACACAACTTGGAGCAACACAATCCGCAGCAGAATGTGATGAAGTAGAGAAGGGTAGACACCCATGAGTTGTGAAATTCTTCACAAAAAATAAAATGCTGGAAACCTTAGATGCGTTAATCCCCATCTCCTAAAAGACTAAAAGAAGGAGAAGCTGAGTAGTATTGTTATGGGGACAGGATAGGAGGAATGTCAGCCAGTCTCAGACTTAAGCCAGCCTCAGACGTGATTTTCCACTTACAAGTGGCAAATATGTGTCTGTGTGTGTATATGTAGCAAAGCATATATATGTGTATATATATATGGTATATACATTTTAGTTCACTAAAAATACATTATCTTAAATAAATTTTACAATCCTAGTACTTTTAAATAGCACTTTTTTACTTGTATGCTTCACATGCATGCCTTTAAGTATGAACATATGGAGATTCTTATGAATATGCCAGAAGTGTACAAAATGAAACAGTATTAGCTCTTACAGAGATGTTCATTACAGTTCCATTAGCTCCCTCCTGATCATATCTTCATGATGTCAGGGATTTATTTTGCACTCGTACCAGATTTCAGGTTTTTTTAGTGAAAAATATATCCCTACCATACTAGCAGTGCTTATTCTGTGAATACAGGATGAGTTTTCTAAGAACATAAAATTCATATGCTAATTGGCTTGAGCTAAAATTTGCTAAAAACGAAATCTTTCACAAAATTTAGCATTTTTGTTGACATACCCTTTTTTCTGAGTAGTTTTTATGATGAAATAATGCAATGAAACTTTCCATACCATTCATTAATTAAAAGCTTGTGCACAGGGTATAAAAACAAATGAATAGATTAAGTTGTAATTAAGTTTATCTATTCGTGGTTATAGCTGATGTAAGTAGAGTTGTGGGAATAGCTTTGCTGCTGACTCTTGGGGTTCCACGGAACCCTCCAAAGAAGCCCAGCCCTTCAGCTTGGCACCTCTGCAGGCTACAGAGGGTCTGAGGAAGTGAGCTGCATGTGTGTCTCACCCCGATTCTCAGGAAAGTTAACCATTTCAGAGAGGTCTTTTCTGCAGAGATTTTGTGTCTCTACTTGAAGTCGGGTGTTTGCTCTCAAAAGGTTTTCCTTGGCATTGCTGCTGTCTCTAGCGTGCACAGAGGAAGCAGCCAAGCAGTGTGATTGTGGCAGGGACCTTGGGGAATGCTTAAAGCACACAAACAGATGAACTCGGGGTCTGCTCTGCTCCTGCTGCCCAGCCACCATGTAACCTGTGCCTCGACCAAACCAACATAAGGGCTTGATTCCCTGGTGTGCTTTCTCTGATTTGCACTGCTCCAGTGATGCAAAATAGATGTAAACTCAATTTAAATGACTTGTGTCTTTTGAAAATTTTTTGTTGTTCCGGTGTATTAATGAATCTGGACTTAAATAAAACTATGTTAATCAATTTAAATGATGATTATATCATATCATGTCATCATAAAAAAAAAATTGAATCATAGCTTATTCTTTAAGTTCTTTGCTTATAAAATATAAATGAAATGCATCTTAACTTCCATACAATAGAAATTTTCATACATTATTTACTTTGTAAGCAAATGGCAGCAAGTTCTTAGAAATCAGTGAATATCTAAATAGAATATATGTGGAAAATTACAGGTAGGGAGATGAAACAGAAAGAAAATTTAATAAAATCATAAATCCAGCAGCTAAGCATTAATAACATGCACACACCTTAAACACTACATCTGTGCTGCATAATCTTTCTCCATACAAAACCAGTGTATGTCTAGCTTAGGTTCTTCACTGAGAAAGGGCTGTGTAGCCTGTGCTACTAAAGCAGCTTCATTTAAAGGAGTTTGGCTGCTCTGATCTCTCCAGTGATGCCAGCTCTGTGATTGCTGAAATATGAGAGATCACAAGCTGAACCACTGTATGTAGCCCATGTCTGTACCTACAGACTAGCAGAGAGAATGTCACTGCCTTTAAAGGACAGAGACTCTCTTTCTCAGATCCCTGACTAACTGATTATGCCTCTTTGCTAAGTTCAAGTCCAAGCAAGACTTGAGGTCTAATTTTTTTTTTTTTTTTTTTTTTTTTTTTTTTGTGAAGGCTGAATGCGGTTTGGGCGGTTTTGCTGTATTATGTTTTTGCTGCATTATGTTTTGCTCTGCTGTGGTATGCTGTAACAATGTCTTCATTTATCAGCAACTCATGTCAGTTAAAGTAAAATAATCCCGTGAGAGAAAGCAATTAAACCCCAGGAAGCATGGATGAAGGCTGTCATGGTATCCTTAGCACAGCGCTTTTATACCTGCTTCCAAGACCAGGTTGGACATGGCTTTGAGCAACCTGGCAGGGGGGTTGAAACTAGATGATATTTAAGGTCTGTTCCATCCCAAACCACTCCACGATTCCATGATTCTCTGGTTCTGTAGTTCAGACATCTCTCAAGAGAGAGACCTCAGAACAATGAGCACCCTTAGAGCAGCATGTCCTAGGCACGTCGCAGCTGTGGCAAGGAGTTGCAGGCAGTTCTGACATTTCTCGCAGTACCACTGCCTGATTAGTATCACCATATGTATGCTGGTCTCACAGAAGCTTAAATTAGAGGGAAGTCATAGAATGTCTGGGCTGGAAGGGCCCCTACATATATTTTAGTTGCAATTCCCCTTTTCATGGACCAGGACACTTTCCACTAGACTGAGTTACTCAAAGGCCCATCCAACCTGACCTTGAACACTTCCAAGGATGGGGCATCCCCAGCTTCTCGGGGCAACCTGTTCCAGTGCCTCACTAGCCTCACAGTGAAGAAATGTATAGTAAATTTTTAATACCATTGTTGCTGTTCATGGTTTGCTTCATGGGAATGACCTTCTGAAGTAAGGAATTTCTTATCCGATCTGCCTTATTTTGCCAGTACTGCAGACTGCACATGCTCTCTGATACTCACATTGCACCAGACCTTTGGGTAGTGTAGATTTTGCTCCCTCAATGATTTGCATCATATGAAAATTGAGAACAGTGAATAATAACTTCCTGTACAAGAGCTTCACAAGTAGCCTTGATTTAATGAATGTAGGTGGGAAGTGTCATCCTAATTACTCAGTGTCCAAAAGGTACTTTTATTTCCAAGTCTTATTATCTTCAGAAATTACAAAGTCCTAAAATATTAATCAGATGCTTCATAGCTTTCAAGATGGGTTTGGGAACAGTGAGATGTAGAAGTTATTTTTTATAATTCAAGTAGAATTGTTAAAAATATATTTACTGTGTTGTAATGTGTTGTAATAAGTTGTCTTATAATGGTCTGATAATCTGATACAGTTTGATGTATCTGATAATCCATTAACTGGCATCTAATGTGTAGAATTTTTTCACTATTATATGTATTACATTTGTCCAAATATTTTTATAAACACTTACTGACTCTCACAATGTAAAAACCCCAGATGATGTTAATAAACAGAATCTCAGCTGTATGGTAAGTGTTGTGCTGATCAGAATAGACAAGGCTGTTTTCAAATTTTTGATTATTTGATATGTAAAATTAAGTCACAGAGCAACCACTAAAGAAAGAAGTACTCACGTGTTGAGAATTTTGAAAGGATAGAGGGAATACCTATACCCAGTGAATGCAGCTTCTCCATAAACTATGAAGATATGAAGGCAGCAGCTTTGAGCTGATAGCTCATGTAGGACTGGGCACTGGTCAGTGATTCAGAATACAGAAATCTGACAGTTTATTGCATTTGTCCTCAGCTCTCTCTGCAGAAGAACCATCCCATATCCAGCATCTGTCTCAAAGCCTATGCCTACACTGCTAATTGCAGTCTAGGATAGATAGCTGACAAAGTTAAGACACTCAAAAAAATCTAGTTAAAGCAGCACTAGCAAGAAAGTTACCTTATTTTACCTCTACTATCTGTATGTCATCTTGCATCCTGTGGTACTGACTACTCAGAAACTGAGAAATGCTCTCCTGAAATTTTTCTATTTTTAACCTAAATGGCTCCTGGAGACATTTACCACCAAATATGTTCCATACTCCTTCAACTACTGTCTTAGCTCTTCTTAACCTGCCTCAATTGATCAGTAACCATCTAAGGAAATCACAACTGCTGTTTCAATAGCAGTCGGTGCTAAAATACAGAAGTAACATGGTGTTCATGTGGCTGTCTAAGATTTTAGCTTTATCTAGCCAAGGTATCACAACTCCCGTGGGTGCGGGATTGCACTGAGCACTTCTTTTAGTTGCCAAGACTCTCAGTTTTTGTTGAGTCCCGGGTTTTTTCTCTGCAAACTAACAGAAGCCTGAGCTTTTGCACCAGAACTTGTCTATGTACTGAGTTCTTAGAATGGAAGCAGACCTGACTGGAAAGTTACCACATTCCAAGGATCGTTCCCAATCATACCCTAATATGAGACTGTCCTGTTATGCAGAGCAGGTCACTCTAATTGTATAAATGAAACTAAATTGGTCATTTAGCCTCAGAGCCAGAGAACAAGCCCAGGAACTGTTTCTTTCCAGTACAGGCATGTCACATCTCTTCAGGAAGGCCTCTGCCTTTGGTCTGCATTCTTCCTTCTCAGGAATATGATATTAACCAAAGGAAACTGTGTTTGCTGAGATCTACTTAACGATGGATCCAGATCATCTCAAGTCAGTGACTTGTTTTTGTGAGCTTATGTTGTTCCCTTGATATTTGCCTACCACAAATGAGAACACTACAGATGTTTATGGTTCCTTCTATTTTGTTCACCACAGAGGGGTAGGTTGTCAGGTTGTATAAATGAACATATGCTTGAAGGATCCAGTTAGTAACACACCTGCTTAATAGTTATTCCCCATGTCTAATTTCAGACCAAGATTTACCAGCTTTTAATAGATTTAATGTTCATCATGTTGACTTTTGTCATGTTTATTCTAGAATCTCAATGTTGTATTCACTAACAGAAGTCAACATATTTATATTTATAATACCATCAATTTGGCAATCTGATATAAAATATTAATATAACCATCTCAAACCCATCTCAAATATATATGGTTTTAAAAATTACATTTGACATAACTCATACTGAATGGTTTTGACTATACTGAGTTCACTCAAGTCCTTCATGTATTTATTACTATTAATATTCTATCAAACCTGTGGGACAAGGAGGTTATTATTTATGTTCAATATTAATTTTTTTTCATACATAACAGGAGAGAGAATTGTTTGAACATATTTTTAAAGAAAGTGTAAAGTTTAGGAAAGGTGAGTGGCTCATATCTGTCTGTGCATGAGGTAATGGGAAAATAATATATCTTGTATGACCTTCTGCTGAGCATTTTTCTTGGTCAGGTATATAATGCTGTGGCAAATACAATGTCCTGGCTTCATATAATGTGACATTTCAGGAACTTCTAAGAAAATAGAGAATCCAGAAAGATGAAAATAGTAAAAGAGGAGGTGACTACTCATCATCATATTATTATTCTGAGAATCTAGCAATTTAGCAAACACGAAGAATAAATAAAGAACACATTATGAAAAGACTATTCCTGTCCTTCCAGATTTTTGGGATTTAGACCTAGTAAGTGCTTTTTAATTGTTCCATCATGCTGTCTTTTCTACAAGCTCACTTTTCAATCAACCACTAAATTACCTTCGCAGGCTAAGACAGCAGCACTGCTTTTCACAGAACAGAAATACAGATACATATCAATTAAGAAATTAGAGAATCACACAGCAAAATACTGGCAGATTCAGTACATAAACATACAGGGCAAAATTCTTGTTGATTTCAAGGGTTAAAATCTAACATTAAGAATCTTGTCTCCTACTCCGGCTTACCTAATACCAAAGTAATGTTCATATATAAATGTCAGAGAGAGCCTGAGATCCAGAAAAGCTCCAGATCCAGACAATCTCCAGGACAAAATTGGGAATTTGCACCTAAATGGGGAGTTAGTCTTTCTGATCAAGTATTCTTATTCATTTGAAGATGACCAGGGTAAAACCTCTCCAGTATGCTCCTTTGAATTTGTAATCTGAATATCAATATGAAAAATATTAATTAGGGCCAAGTTAGAAACAAAAATGCTCGGTGAGCAAAACACTGCAAAAACATGAAGACTTCTGATGGTTGAGCAATGTAGACCTGCATTTAGAAAATGAAAAAGAGAGAATGGAAGCATATGGCAAGTAGCATGGGATACCTCCTGCACTCTGGGTTAGGCTTCTGTTCAGTAGCATGGCTGGCTCCAGTAGGTGCGACAGTAGCAACTTTAGGAACATTGGAAAATAGGAATGGATGCTGAGGGAAAAACCCTGGCTAATTTAATCCCAAACTCTGCCTGTTTCCATCAACTAGTTCTTACTTTTTCTTTCCTTCTCTTGATCAAGTTGATAATAAGAGCCAGAAGTCTTTTTCATTTTGTTTTGTTGTTGGTTTGGGCTTTTTGGGATTTTTTGTGGGATGAGAGGGGAGGAGGTTTTTTGGGTTTTCTTATTTCATTTGGTTTGGTGAGTTTTTATTTGTTTGTTTTGTTTTGTTTTGAACATCTTTTCTTACCCAGAGGCTGTTCCAGATCTCCTGTTGAAAACCTTTTTCTCATTTCCAGCCACATTCACTCAAAGACTGCTTATTCTCCATTTGCTCTTGTGCAATGATCCATATTAAATTGTTCTTCGTCCCTTCTATTTTTTCACCTGACACATTCATATCCCTCCCCTTTAAACATTTGTCCCAGAAACTCTCTTTAGATCTTTAGAACATGAAAAAATGAAGAGAACACTCAGAATGCAGAATCCATATCTTGTGGAACAAGGGGGCTCAAATGTCCTGGCAACAGCTCTCCTCCCAGTCACAAAACCCCTCCTCCAGCCTTTTACCCTCATAACTCATCTGTGGAGCTCCCTGGAGTAGGAAGACTATAAAACCTGTGTGACTGGTCCATGAACGTTCTCTCCTGTTTTTGTAAGGGGGATCCCTTGATAAGGAGTATTCAAGGTGCAGCTTACACCTGAAGGAATCTTAGAAGTGTGCTGCTTGAATTTCAGTGCTGTGTGACCCAGTAGGAGCCTGGCTGTGAATAGTGGCAGCAAAACACATAAGATCACGTGTATAAGTAAAGATTCACCTACATACCTACATAAACTTTGGGGCAACCTAAAGAGTCTTTTCTTTTTTTTTTTTTTTTTTGGTCCATCATCAAAGTATATTTCCATATTGATTTGGATACAAAATAGCTTTGGTGTTAGTATAATTTCTCAGACAAAATGGCTCTTTCAAGAGACTCTTCTGTATATTACTTAAAAGTGCTTCTCCATCTTGGTATCCTGTGGAACTAGATGAAGATGTAAAATTTTAGTGTAGACATGTACTAATCTAGAAGAGAAGGGTTCCAGCAATAGCAACTGTGTTGCAAATGATGCATTGGTTCACCTACATGAGATAGCACAGGACAAACAAAAATGTCATCATTGTGATTTGTTGTGCATGACTCACCTTCTAAAGAAAAGTCAGATCACAAGAGAAAATTAAACATTTGTCAAGGAAATGAAGAATCCGGGCCACTAAGATGAATTGGTGATTGTTGGTGATTGTTCTCAGACTTCTGTTATGTTGACCCACTTGCAGACTTGAATGGAAACTGATCATTCTTCTTTATGAGGGTTTCAGAGTCACATCTAAAAAGTTGTTTTTAGAGCCAAGGAGAGGTTTGAAGTGACGATAACCACGTCGTATCCTTTATTCCACTTGTTAACATCCTACTTGTTACTATGCACTGTGAAAAATAGCACTGTCTCAGGACAGGCACTTCACTAGAAAAAAAAAATTTGCCTGCACCCAAGCCCTTGGTGGCTGAATAAGGATCAAACATTTAATGTGATCAGCAGGCAGCTCTGCCTCCCACGCTCTCCCGCAATTATAACGTTCAGTTTACTTTTTCTATTTAAAAATAATTGTATTGTTCAAACAAAAATAAAACCATTCAGAAAATGTCTAAATTTGGCTTTCAGACTCAGATTTTGAATGCCTGGTCACTGCTTCTGAGTGATGTATAATGGAAATGGAAAGGTCAGTGCTATTAGCACATTGAAAACATTTCCATCCACATCTCCTTCCTAAGAAGTTGCATGGATGAAATGCCAGCAGGCAACGTGTGTCACGTGTATTGTCTGTGTGTGCCAGAAAGCTGTTCCCTGATCAGAAGGAGCAGTCACTCCTAGGTTGTAGGTATGCACACACTTTTTAATAAAGGCAGGATGGAGCTCAGAGACTCCCAACAAGCATGTAGGGACAACACTGAGATAACCTGGCTGCCCAAGATAAGCACTTATCTTTTGAGTGTCCAGTGGATGATCCTCCATCAAGCACTGCACATCCCACCCAAGTGCCTGAGCCTGCTGGGCCCTGCTGCTGTTGTGATGCCAGACACAGGCACAACTGATTTTGTCATCTTGTTCCCCAGGGAGCGAAAGGTTCCTTAGCACATGCTTATTCTTGCTAGGACTCTAATCTGCAACTCCCCAAAAAGAAAATGTCAGGTGTGTATTTAAACAGAATACTGTTGGCAAGGATATCTAACCTGTGGCAGTCCTTCTCCAGAAGTCATGGGTCATAGCACAATTATAGCAATAAGGCTAAAAGTTAAAGTGAAGCCAGAGAAAGAAACTTCCAGGAGTTTTGAGACATTCAGATTATCTTTGAGAAGCATTTAAAAATATTCTCTATGAAAGTATCCCAATACTTGCCTATAGGTCTGCCCCAGTGAGGAAAGACGTTAGTCCAAATAAGTAATTGCAAGGCAAAACTCCTTCCTGCATTTCCCCACAATGGAACAATAAACATGAACACAGGCATTCACCCTAGCAGAAAAATCTGCAAAATCTTACTTTTTGACCAGACATGCAGGTGGTTCAACTTAATTCTCACTAGTTCTTTCCACAAAGCCAAAAAAAAAAAAATAACCCCTGAAGGAAGAAGTGCTTGAGTCAGCTCCACAGAGAACAGAAGTTTATCCTATTCACTAACTGGGATGAATCTTCTATTGAGATGCTAAGTGTTGTTTCATTGCTTTCCATACAGCCTTTCCATAAGATCTAAAGAACTTTTTATGCCACATTTATATTCATTGTGAGATTTTTGCCCCTGGCTCTCCAGCTGTTTCCTTGCTTACATCCTGAGGCAAGAACTGCTGAACTTGGAGAGCAGGAAGACTGAATTATTGACAGGGACAGACAATTTTAGAGTGTGAACACCTCAGCATTGGCTATCCAGATGTTCCAGGTGAAGGGACAAATCTCAAGAGCAGAAGCAATAACTAGCAAAGACTGAGAGAACACAGAGAAGTTGAAAAGGACCTTTAAAGTCTGAAAGGGCAAGAAACAGGCATAATAGGCAGTGAAACCAAAATCTTCGTAGATAGCAGTGAAGGGTACTGAGTGTAACATGGGTCTGGATGATAGTTAATGAAGAAAGAAGGAAATTTGTAAAGAACAGGTGAATTAAAAGGCTACAGTGATAAAGTCTGGAATAGTAGAGACAGAAACTGAAAAATAAATGTATTGAAGTCAGTTTTTAAAATGTCAGCTGATTTCTAATAGCTTTCAATTATTAGAGGATATTTGTAGCATTTGAGGAATTCAGTCTTATAACAAATTTGTTCAGTCTGATTATTAAGAAAGATATTACAGAAATTCTGCCTTAAAAAAGTGTTAAAATCATTCCTTTATGTGCAATAAATAATGTCATGTGGGCAACAACAACAAAAAATCCACACTAAACCCAGGTTGTTTTCTTTTCTTATCTGCAACTAGAATTTGCTCCTGAAACACTCAAAACTATGTGCCATTCAACTAAATTTCCTTGATCTAGAGACAACAGGAGATAAGAGCCAACAATTAGATGATGCTTCTATTCCTGCTTCTCCTTTCTGATCCTACACCATGGTCACAATAAGTAAAACACCTCTGGCTAAGCAGGAGCAGAGGATCTTGAACACAAAGGAGATAAGCTTTCATTGGATCTGGAGATCTTCACGAGAAGAGGAAAGAAGGCAGACAACTTTTGATGGCAATGAAAGGTCACCCTGTTTGCTACAGGTGGCAAATTTACTGGAGGCCTTTCTTACCTGCAGCACATTTTCTAATACAAGACCGTGGTCCTAATGAGGAAGGTACTGTTGAGTCAACTGCAAGTCTCCAGATTTTATTGCTGTTGCAGATAATTTGAAATTTTCTTGTATCCTGATCAGTGCCCTTAGCATTTCAAAACTGATTTTGTTTAATTGTTTTTGTCTTTTTTTAAAATGAGGCAGTTTTCTACTATCCAGAATTTCCCTAAAATTATTTTCAGCAATTCTGTTTATGGAAGAAGCATAAATATTAGAGTAGCATACTTATTGGCACCACTGGTGTCCTCTGGTAAACAGAAAGTGGCCATTTCAGTAATGCCATAAATATAAATTCAGGGGTCAAATCTAAGAACTCCATAATTCAGAGGATACAGGTATTTCTAATAGCCATCCTCTTGAGGACAGCACTGGGCTTAGATGAGAATTAAAAAATGCTATTAAAATATTTCTCTTAATTTAAACATTTTCTGTAGCTGCTTCTTCCATGCAGCCTTCCAGGGTGAGGTATTTGTGTACAGGTGGAACTGGCCTGGCATAGAGATGGACAAGGAGGCATTTATCTTCTTTACTGGGATGGCAATAGCTGCTGTATGCACCCCTACCCCAAACTGCTACATATTCCAGGCATCCAAACTAGGACTTACTTGGCTTTCAGTCCTCTAAGACGACTCTGAGTTTTTAAGAACACACAATATCCCATTCCCCTCTTACCCTTAGGTACCCAAATTTCCCCAGTGCACTGAGTGCCTATTACTCATGCTTGAAACTACATCCTGCTAACTAGGTCACAACCAGCTCTCAGCAGGACGTGTTGTCTGCCAGAGATCTCAGAGGAGCTTGGTCCAGAAGACACGCTGAGAGTGTGCTTCTCATTTTCTAAAAGAGCTGAACTCATCACAAAACACTAGACACAAATGAACTGTCATTCCAAAACACAGCCAGAGAATGAGGCTGGTCAGATGTAAGGGGTTATTTCATCCCTCCTGCCCTCACTAAAACTCTTGCCCTTTTCTCCATTTTTCTTTCATAAAATAGAGGGGGTTCAGCCAGGATGTTATACACCTGGGTTCATCCCATGTGAAGCTGAGGCAATTCAGACCTTCCCCTCCCCACCACAAAAAATCTGCCCTAATCACCAGTTTTGAAAATAGTCAAAGGCAGAAAAAGTCTCCACTGTTACCATTGACACTATGCTGTTTTGCAAAAAAACCTACCCAAACCCCCATCAAAAAGTTAAAGAGAAATTTGTTTAATCTCTGCAATATTGAATAAAAGCAAGAAAGCACATCCACTATCTCATTTTACAAAGTATGTTCTAGTCCATAACGTGGGGTTTTTTTAATGAATGACTCAGGGTCCTAAATCTAGGGGAGAGACATGGCTGCAAATCTCAGTTGTTCTGCAGTCCAGGCTGGGTTTCTCCATCCTGGGAAGGGACAAGGGCAAAGCAGTCTCTTGGTCACCAATCCTTTGCTCTGAGCTGTGCAGCATTTTATGCCAGTCTAAGCCAGAACTGCTGCCCCTCTCTCCCTGCCACGTATAAGTGACTGCAGTGAATCAATTTGGAGAGTTAATCCTCCTGACAGCTAATCATTGCTTCTACAGAGTTAGTTTTCTGCCACAAAACCTACTTGATTTGTGTTACCACATGGTAGAAACACATCAGCCAGAAAACAGGAGTTGAAGGACTGATGGCTTGAACTTAATTTGACCAAAGTTGCCCAGGAACCTCATGCTTGGGATGCTGCTTTTCGGAATTCATTCTGAGGCATCTCATGTTGTCAAGGTATTGCAGATGCCCAGGTACTTTACACAAGGCTCTTCTCTTCTATTCGAGGGGAAAAAAATTAAAATCCAACAAAAAACCTACAAAAATATACACACACGTGCACACACACACCTCCAAACCCCACAAAAACCACTCTAAAAGCAAATGGTTCATAGTTTCTCTGCACCCAGAGCTGTCTGGTCTGAGTGGGAGCAGCTTTGGGGAACACAGAACTCTGCACAGTGCACACTAGAAGCAGAAGGAGCATCACACTGGATTTTTTATTTTCTCATTTTGGTAAAAGTGCACATGTAAATTGATACGATTTTTTTTTTTTTCTTCTGGTGTTCTATTTATTTGGCTCCAGTTATAACTTTCAGTTATGCTTGTGTTTAATATTTTTTATCTTACAAAAATATGATTGTATGCAATAAGACTAACTTATAATAAATAACTGAATCAAAAGCTAAAACAGTGCTCAACTTACCAAATGTTGTTTAAATAAATAGAACAATCTAATTGGGGTGCACATTAAAACCAGCACAGTCTAGGTGCCTGCATGGGACAAAGACTAAACCTACAGTAAATGTTGCTTAGAACAGAGAGACTGCCAAGTTCTCTTTAAAGAACTGGACATCCTAGAAGGTGTTTATCCTTGCCTAGAAGTTTGGCAGCTCTGTGGTTATCCTAAACCTGTTATCCCATAGCTTCTCTCTCTTTTCTGTTTACTAGCTATAGTATAATTAAGTCTCCTTAAACTTTACCTGGATGAAAATACTCACCAAACCTGGGTGCTGGGTGAACTGAAGGCAGACCTTTTCTAAGCATTTCATCTAACACAGATTTTGGTCAGGGCAAAGATGATATCTTCTAAGAGTTGTGTCAGACAATTTTGAAATTGTTGCTTTCTATAAAAAAATCAACTTTTCTTTTAAAAAAAATCTTTCAAGTGCCATGAGAACATAAAACTGCAAGGAAATCACTTCCTGGGATCAGGACCCATGCTGATGGAAGCAGAGTATGCATGGATTTAGAAAACTCAACATTTCTGAATTGTCTGTCAGTCCCTGGTTCCAGAGACCCATGGAAGAGAAAAGAGAATGTTCCCCTAGTCCATGAAATTATCAGTATGACAGGTGTCATATGTGGGAGATAAAACTTGTTGTTTAAAAGTGATTGTAGGACTGAAAAAAAAATGTACATCAGTTTTGTTAATTCCAGACCTTAAGGGCTTCCTTAATACAGACAGGTACCTCCCACACAGCAGCTTAGAGAAATGCTAGTAGGAAACTTCTACAAGTTATTCTCTTGCCATTTACATTTCTTTTGTATCTGTCATTATCATCTTGTCCAAGTGCCTCAGAATCCTAAAGATCTTCTGCTCAAGTCCAAGCTCAACTCTTTGACTATCTAATCAAAAAGAAAAACTCCTTTCTCCTCATCATCAGTCACTGGTTCTTCCACCTGGTTTTAGAAAGCAAGGTTCCTGATGAGCAGAAAAGGTACTTACACCTACATATCTTCCTTCCCCTGTTAGCTTTGTATCTGCTACATTCCCTTGGATGCAACCTGTGCACAAGGGAGAAGTCTGAAGCCACTCACTTCAAACCTGGAAAGATTTTTAAATCATATATATGTTTCATGAAACAGAAAAATTAAGTTTTATGAGAATACCTGAAATACATGATTTCACAACCTCTAGTGTCCAACTCCTATGGAAAAAAAAAGTAGCTTACTAAAAGACAGTAAGCAACAATTTAGTCAGATTTCTTAAAATCGAGGATAGTCCTCAGCTACTGGATCACCTTTCCTCTCCAGTTTGTTGACTATCTCTGATCAATGTGCTACAGGCACAAGTGGAACTTCCTTTGTTAGCTATCTATTAAAGTTGTGAATGACCAGCTGTTCTAGAAAGTTTGATGCTTATGTTTTTTAATGGAATCTGAACACTTGCTCTTAAAATGCCTCTGGCTTATTGACTGAGACACTGCGGGATGTGAAGGGTTGCAAAAACTAGAAAGTGTTCACTCTCCATAACCAGATTTTCAATTTAGTTAATATAAATGTTAACTCTATGCTGTTGGATTTTTTTTTCCTTGAAGTAATGTTTTGCTTATACACTGACAAATTTTAGGATATGAAAGAGCAGTGAAGATGAACACTGAAAGACAAATCAAATAAAGAACTGTGTGGTCTGTTAGGGGAATGCAACAGCAGAGAACACTACTAAAACCAAAGTGTAATAAGTGAGAGGGTTTTTTATGCTAAATTAAACTTTAATTGTAAGGATTGCACCAGGAGCCCAGAACTTATTTTTTCAGTTAAAAAGCATGCAAGAATCTATGTGTGAATCTAAGAAGCAGACTGACCAATTTTTTAAAAGTTCTCATGAAAGTGACACAAATGGACAGAAATGGGAGTAAATTAATAAATGGGGAAGCAATATTTCTATCCATTGCTACAATAACTTAGATGGAAAAGGACACACCATTAAAAGTGAAAGAGTGATAAAAGCATATCACTAGACCACTAAGTTTGCCTTGCACTTTGTTGTAAAAGCTAGGGATCATCAGTCTGAGTGTTCTGAAAGCTTCTCCATTCATCAGGACTCAAAAAAGCAGTTCCTACATTTTGTTATGAGTCAAGCCAGCAAAATGTTTTTAATGGGCTTTCAGGCTTGATTTTGGAATTATCATGGTGTCACTTCTGGTAAAACTAGAAGAAATAATAACATCTGTCTTGAATATAGCCATCTCAGCCCCATTACACCATAGCAATGCCATTAGAAGCAAACTGGTTTTCCTGTCTTCTCTGCCTATTAAATTATCTTCAAAGTGATAGCATTCTTACCAGGAAAATTTGCCAAGCATGTCTAAAGAATGATTAATTGTTTATATATTATTCCAATTTCTCCATCTATTGCAGTTTCTGATTTCCTTTCATTTATGTCTTGAACATCACATCTAAAAAGTAATTCATTGCCCCCATTTGATAAAAAATACCCTCTGTATCTGAAGGAAACTAGTGTTCAGCTTGCATCAAAGTTAGTATAAGATAGTTGGGAGATTATGGATTAGCGACTCCAAATTTAAAGAAATTCATCTTTTCAAGAAGCTGTGGTATGTGAAGTGTCTTGCTGGACTTGGGGTTGGGGTTTTGGTGTTAGGGTTGTCTTGGTTTGACAAGACAGGTATCTGCCAGGGAAACTGGGGTTTCCCTTAGAATAGAGAATGCGAACCCCCCACCCCTGCCAAATTATAATTTTGCAATTAAGGGCTCTCAGGCAAAGATTTGGGAATAGGAATAACAGTTCTTTACTAGTAATATCAATAATACAAATGTGGTAGAAACACAAAACCACCCCACCAAACCAGCAAACAAACAAACAACAATTTTGGCAAGCCCTGACAGAGTCAGGTACAACCTGATGCCCTGTTGGTCAGGACGTTGGTAGCAGTCCAAAAAGTCCTCCTGGGGTGGCAGATGTGGTTCTGTTGGAGTGGAGATGATCCTGAAGCTAAAAAGGGTCCAGAGGTGGTGAGAGGGAGTCCGGTGATGGTGAGAAGGGTCTTGTCTTCCTCCGGTAATCGGGTGAAGCAAGAGAAATATCCTGTTCTGTAGTCCCAGTTTTATCCAGGTAGGAATGGTTGGCTCCCCCCACTGGGTGGAGCATCTCACAATAGAATGATGGAATGTGAATGGAATCTTGGAGAGGGTAAGTTTTTTTTGGGATGTGTGCTTTTAGGGGTGCAATAGGATGATGGAATGTGAATGTACTATCTTGGAGAGGGTAAGTTTTGGGATGTGTGCTTTTAGGGGTGTTTAAATGGTCCATTAGCAGAAAAAAGATAAGAAACAATGCCCTACCTGGTTTTAACAGTTGGGCCATTATCAAAAGGCACCCGCCCCACTCCTTCCAGAGTAAACAAGAGATAAAACAAAACAGCTCCCCAGCTGCTTTCAGCAGATGAAAATAGAATACACATCCTAGGTTCCACAACCCAAGACAAGGGTTTATTTTAAACTTCATCCTTCAACCTTTCCCAAAGGAAGCATACTGAAGTGACACATGTAAACTGCAAGTGTGCCCACAGGGTAACTAATGTGAGCTGTCACTGAAGAAAATGTTCAAGAGTGCAATGGTGTAGACCATGCAGCATGGGATGGAAAACTCTGAATCTCTTTCATATCATTTTGGGGACCAAATTTGACATGGTGCTGAGGAACAAAGTATTGTTCTGTTGAATTTTGTTCTCTGCAACTCATCCTTCATAAACTCACTTGAACTAATGGACTTTGATAGCTAAACCAGCAGAAAGGTTTCTGCTTCAGCAGGACACCAGTGAGATTATCCCTGAAATCTGAGTTCAGTCTGTTGTAACTACATGGCTGATGAACCTCACTGACTCAAATCAGTTTTCTGACATGGTGAAACAGAAACCATCTTTCTTTTTGCCAAGTGGCTGTGAGCTGCTCACTAGAGCCCCACAGTAGATATCTCTGTGACTGAAGCATAAGCACTCACTGGATAACAAGGGAGGACAGAGAACAGTGAAAGGGACCTGAAAAACCTGAGACAGCTGGCAAAACTGCTTTTGTAAGGGAAAACAAGGGGAGCACCTGCAAACCCCTGCATCATGGCATATGTCATTCTCTTGAAAAAGAGCGAGGGGGTAAACTGTCCTCTGCACTTGCCCAGGAGTCATCCTGACTCATTTAGGAGACACAGTGTATCCAAGCTATTACTTGGCTTTTGGTAGAAGTAATCACTTTGCTTCTGCTTGTTCTATAGCAGTTCGATATCTCGTTATCAACCTTCTCGACTGTCAAGAAAATAAGTCAGAAATCTGAGTCCTATATCATTTTCTCATTCTTTGAAGGAGTAAAAAATGCAAGTAAAATATCCATTCTGTTTTAAGAACCTTGTCCCTCATTCCCCTGACCATAAAAAGAGAAGAAAAGAGGGGAAAAACACCAAACTTTTAATTGTTTCCAATATAAAATATATTCAATTCTATCTGGAGACCTTTGGGGCATTCAAGAAAACCTTGTGTTCTGAAATCACAGTTCTTACTCAGTGATTTCCTGTATAACTCTGCAAAATATCCTACCAAAACCTTATGCACTTGCTGTTATGTTTAGATGGACAGTTACAGGAAAACAAAACTCCACTTCCTTCTAGGGTTATTTGGAAACTTGATGAGTATCTCATGTGTTTGGAATCTGAGAGAAATGCTATGCAAATGCATAAAACTGTTTTACCAAAATGTGTTTTTACAATGGCAAAGATGGAGTTAAACCAGAATAAATCTGGGCAGCTTTATTGGGTCACTGGTTGAAATGATTATTCTTTGATCTACACTACAGCTGCTCTTTAAATTATGCTTCTTCTCCAACGGCTTGTGTAAAGCTTTTGCTCACTGTTCACTTTCTCATTTAAAAATACCAGTTTATATAGCTTTTCTAATTTATAAGTAAAGGGATGGAAAATGGTGCCTAATAATTTCTAGATGTATTTATGATTCAGCAACACTAAAAAACAGCTATGCAAATAACAGATACCTGCCTTGTGAAAGAAAACCCAGGGTAATTTCATAATCTTTGAACCAGAACTTTTCAGATACCAGTCACTTTGTATCACTCAGTTTTGCATCCCTGATCCATTCAGTTTTCCAAAGAAGAAACCTTTCACCCAGTTCAAGTGCTGAGGTGCAATCAGGATGAAATATCTTGTCATAACATGCAGTAAATGTGACTGTAGTCACTCTATTGCTTTATGCATGAAGAGGAGAAGGTTTTGTTATCACATATACAATCACATGATTTATTTTTGCACGGGTTTACCATAAACATCAGATATTGTAATTATTATAATATATCGGGTATTATGTTATTATAATATTATATTTCTCTACATACTTCCTGACTACTTGACACTAGCTGACTGTGTGAAGCTCTAGCTTTTCCTCTCCCTTATGCCCAAAGTGTCCCATTCCCTCAGTTCAATCATCTACTTGTCTCGTGGTGCACTCAAAAGGAATTGAGCTAACTAGCAGAGGTAGCCTGGATGTCTGTAACAGAAGAGATTAAATTGCCAAAAAGTTCTAAATATTGTCTTTTTTTCTTTCTTTCTTTTTGTGAGATACTCAGAATAACCAATTTACTTCTAGCTACCATTATTTGCCTCTGTACATACTATTGCCATTCAAGTATAATTGTTTTATTAAGTGGAAAAGCATTGGTAACCTAAAAACCTTTCATCAGTATTCATTCTAAGCTAAATACTAAGCTTGCTATGGGGGAACACTTTTCTCCTGTAAAATAACCAGGTATACCAAACTGAATCAGTAGCAATCAGTTGACTAGGGACAAAATTAAGGTATTATTTACATCATAAAAAGCAAGCAAATGTGGTTTGGGTACAAGAAGAATTCTCAATGTATTCACTAAGTATTGGTTTGGCTTTTTTTCTTAACCAAGAATTTATGAATTCTATAGCTTGAGCTCTGCTTTCTCCCCTGAATTGTTGCCCATTTTTAGCTATACTGCAGCCATTTTCACTATTCATGTGGAAGCACTCAGGGTGTTTGCAGCACAACTGCTTGCAAACACAATAAATTGGATTCCAGAGGAGAATGAAACTTTTGAATCTAGAAAATTAGTGGTTTATAGGCAAGTAGGAAATGGATGTTATCATAAACATTTTGTATTCTACTTTTCACTTGCTGGCATCTCTAGGAATGTGTTGACACAGAGTCCTGAACGATTCCAGTCTAGAGCCAGAAATATTTGGCCTGTCCCTTGAGCATATTAATATTTTCAGAACTGTTTCTGCCCTGAATAGTGAAAAAAAGGTCTTAAACATAACCATCCTTCATACATGGGAAAATGTGGGTATTTGGTTGGACTTATTAAAACATGGGTTTGTGATTCCTTTATTTCAATTCACAATATAAATTGATTAACTTTGAACCAAAAATTTCTTTAAATTAAAAACTGCTCTTCATTGATACAAAAAAAAAAACAAAACCCTAACTAAATCCTTTCAGTGAAATATTTTGGCAACTTCCAAACTTGCTATAAAAGATTTTTTTTAAGACAATATCTGTAAAAAACAACTGTTTCAGCAGTCAGTTTTGATTTTGACAATTGTAGTTTTTTCTAATAAATATTTAATTGAAAAATTCCTGACCATACCTCTACTAGATTGATATGGGAGTTGGCTAGAAATTGGCACTGTGCAAAAGAGATATGATGTTTGTGTCACCCAAGGAAGAAAAGAGAGCTGGGGAGTGAGGGCATAAAAATTAAGGTGATGTTTTCTCAGGCAACTTCTTCCCCAGAAAAATCTCATAAGGAGCAGAAAGAATTACTGATTTTGTTTGCTGTGACTGCAAAGGGAAGTATCATGGCCAAACTGGGATTGCTTAATGCCCTGGCTATTCCCCTGCCCTGGAAAGCATCTGCACACCTCTGCAGGACGTAGTACATCAACATGCACAGTGCCAGTAATTAAAAGTTGAAATTTCATGGGAGACTGATGTCATCAGTATCTCTTTTTGATGAAAAAAAATCTAGATTTTCCTTTACTCCATGGAATAGCCTCTGTGACAGTGATGCCCAACAAAAAGTTTATGTTCTGCTAGTTGCAGGGCTACAGAAAACTCTGTACATCAACAGAGTTGCAGAGCTTGCTGTTCCTCTTGAAATACCTTAATAGGATCATTACCTTGCCAATTTCAAATTAGCCCTGCTTATAAAGCATCCCCCCATTTTTAGGCTGAATTTTCAAGAGAAAAAAATGGGGTTGTTCTTTGCTGCTGTTGCACCTCCCACTAGATTTATTACTGCTGCCTGAGCAGAGGTGGTGGCAAGGTGCACTGCCACAGACAGCAGTGGTGCTTGCAGCAGGAGCTGTACCTGTGGAGGTGGAAAAGGTGCAATCATAAGAACAGTATCAAAAAAGTTGGGTACATGTAGGTTGAGTTGGAATTACTGCATTCTTAGGAAGAGGAAATGAGATGCTGGAGATATTTCAAACATTTTTATTCCTCCAAATAAAATCCTATTTTTTTTCTTCTTTGTTCTTCTAGAGTACAGCAGGAGAATAGTGATTATAGTCTTCCTGTGCAATACCATCTTTCTAGCCACAGACATTTGGGGGGCAGATATAATTAATCTTTTTCCTGTGCACTTGAGAATGCCTTGGGATATTCTCCAAGTCTCATCTTCAGCAGACACCTTTGTTCCCCAGGGGGAATTTATTCACTGCTACAAATCACTCACTTTGAACATCCTGATCGATAAGTTTCAAGGGAGTTTGAATAAATTATGCTGGGAATCTCTGGTGAATAAATTTTCATCTAAAAGAAAACAAACTCTCCTTGAGAAGGTGTGCATCGTGTCTAATTCCAGAGGAGAACTGAAAAAAATCAGAGATACCTGGATACCTGCTTCACTACAGCAGCTACTCTGCAGGGTGAATTTTAGGCAACAATAAAACAAAAAAGCCAGAAGATACTCAGGGTTTTAGTGTAATGGCAGAGGTTGTTCTTTCAACCATAACAGCAAAAGTAGTCTCATTTGCATAGGCCTTGCTGACATTGAAGCCCTGGATGCACCAAGAGCATAACAGATCACTTTCTCAGCCTCAGTAGGTAATGAAACAAAGTCTGCAGTCTTGAACTGCTGAGTGAGATGTAGGTGGGGACAGAGATGGAATCACTAGAAGTGGCAAAGTGGCTGGCATTCCTGATCAGTGCAAGAATGCCCAGGCTCACCACACATCGGCAGAGGAAGAACACCTTCAACAGACTCAACAGAGTAGTTGCATTTACCACTAAACAAGAAGATAAGAATTTGGCCTTTTGTCACTAAAATGTCAATTCATTAATACAAATAATAGTTTCAATAGAGGCAATTAAAATCATGAGTGATGAGAATAGGAAAGGAGCCACTCCAGTAAAATTATTCTTCTGGATTAATTTGAATTTGAAAAGAACACAAAGCTGATTGAAGTGGAATGGACTTTTTGAGCATCTGTTCTGGCTCTATAACAAAAATTAACTTGCACAAAAATTAGAATTTCAATCCAACAGTAATCTGCCTTACTTAAATATTTGTGTTCATTTCAGATAATTGAAATAACTCTGCAAAACTTTTGACCTTTAATTATAACAACTCCAGTCAAAGTATTTCAGGCATTACTTGCAAAATAGCACCTTTCCATTGCACCAAGGTCTTCCCTACCTGCTGTTTCCTGTGAGGCACTTCCAGTAATGGGACTTCAGTGATACATTGTGGGGTTCAGGTACTGAGGGAAAAGCAGTACATCAGGGGAGATAAATCTAGCAAATGCTCCCAGCATTCAGGAAACTGATGAATCATGGCATCAGTGGCAGGAGCAGCCTAATGTTGAACTGAGCTAATCTGAGAGGAGGCAGGGAGAGGGGAGAATTCCCCCAACCAGAAACTTAGAACATAACTAGCAAAATCTTTCCACCACTCCCACACCACTGGAAACCTTTTAGTGTTGCAAAAATTCTGTTTTCCAGCAGTCACAGGGAAACTTTGATTTGTCCTTGGCAGAACAGCATTACACGTTGTTCAGTAATCGCAGCAAGATACAACTTGCTGTTGGCTTCTGCAGAATCTTTTGTATTTTTTGAACTATATAACTCAAATATCTCTCAAGAAGTTTGCCTAATATCTGCTATGAGCAGCAACACTTAATTTGAGTTCTTTTTTTCTGGGAAAAATGTGTAGTCATAGCTGTGAATATTACTGAGTAATTCACAAGTGTTTCAGGATAGAGCAGGTTATTTTGAAGTTTTGTTTATGGATACATAAATCACAAGTAAGATACCTGGTGAGTTCACAAGTACCTGAGCAAGAGTGTCCAGCAACTTCATCTAAATAATTTTTCATAAGCCATTTTTGGTTCAGCTGAATTAGCATTCCTGTCAGAGTGCATGTTTCTAATGGAATACACAACTTCCAGGTTCTCATCATTTTCATTAACTAGATTCAGATTAACTATAATGATTAATCAACTTGAAAAGAACTGCCTGCAACATGCCTTTAACCACTTCCTGCTTGTTATTGAAAGCACTGTCTTGACAGTGGGAGGGAAGGGTGGCAGACGTGTTTACATAAAATTAGGAAAAAAAATCTCCCTCATGTTGTCAGGTTCCTGCCTCCTGCAGTGAGAATTGCATGTGGACTTGTCTTGGCCCATTCTGGGGGACCTTATTCCTGCAGTTCCCTCTATGGAACAACATCCTTCTGTGGGCTGGAAGCAGGGATGGAGCCACATGTTGGGTTTGGAGGAGGGAGGACACGGAGGGGCCTCTCAAGAGGTGTTGACCTCAGCCAGGCACCAGTCCAGAGATGACAAAGCAGTAATGAAAACTGTCACCCCAGACTTAGGGGAAGAAAGGATCAGGTCATCCTCACTCAGAGCTGGAAGTCTGGAAATGGGAAAGGCTAATAGAGAGGTTTAGATATTCTTTTATTTTGACAGGAGTCAGTGCTATTTGAAAAGGAAGGTGGGCAGGAGTATTGTTTCCAGAAGTAGATGGTACCAAAAAATCTGTTGGGTTTTGTTATTTTTAACAACTCAGGTAGAGGTGGCTAATTACCTACCTATGGTATGCTCAAACTAGGAGCAAGGCACAAAAATCAGCCCCAGGAACAACAAATTTTATAACAAGATATTACATGCAAGTAAAAATGGAATTAAGGACTGGTCTAGATTTCAAAGGTAATTTGGGGAAGGTGAATTTAGATACAAAACCCCACTAGGACTGCAATTTAAGACAAATCCCTTGGATTACTGAAAGATCCATAATTGACTCTTACCAATATGTTTAACAGGCAAAGGAAGGGCCTCTGCCTGAAGTTTTGAATGATAAACAGAACTTTGACTTCTAAATGCCATTCTACTTCAGGTCTATTTCCAAATGCATTTTATTTGTGTCCTCATTTTCCACAGTGTCAAAGTCCACCATGGGCAGCACCCCACAAACAACATGAGTACGCCTGGCCAGCGTGGAAAAACCAAAGGAACTGTGTTGGATTTTGCCCTTAGGATGACTCTGCAAATTTTAGGAAATGAGATGAGCAGAAGAATGCTTCGTTACAGTGCAAGACAGCCCTGAAATAAAAGATGAATGGCTTATTAACTGCAGATATGTGGAGTGCTCAGTTATCCAACGTTGAATGCTGATGCACAGTTAGTGCTGACAGTATTTCAGAGAGAAAAGCAGTAGATAGTAACAAATAACCAGAAAGTCCAGGTGACTTTTCCCCCACAAGAAGACAGCTAGATAACAAACAGAAGAGGTAACTAAAACCTGCAGTATTGCTGGGGGAAGTATTCCTGTTAAGGCCTATATCAGTTATATCTGTTATATCGTCTGTTATATCTTTTTTTTTTTCTTTTTTTTTTCTGTTTTTTTCTTTTTTTTTTTCTGTGAACTGTGCTCCCTTCAGAAGAGGCTTCAGGTGGCCTCCAGTGGAATGGTAGTCCAGAGACCTCTGCCCCTCTGCCCCCACATGCCCCGTGGGTGTCACATGTGCCTGCCATATCAGCCTCACTTGCTCCACATCTGTGAGCTCCTCTCTACAGGGCAATTCCTCTCCATCAGTTGTCTCCAAGCATAATCGTAGTTCCACTGGGATTTTTTTGTTCTCCTTGTATGTAATGTGGAATGAAGCCACTCCAAGAGATGTGTATTAGAACTAGCAAGGACTGGCACTGTGGCATTAGGCATTCTGACCTGGGTCAAGTGTGCTGGGAAGAAATGCTGAGTTTTGCTCTTTCAGTTGTGCCTTCACTGAAGGTACTAAAACTTTGAAAGAGCATGATGAATCAAATATAAAATGTAACAGGGAAGAACAATTTTGTTTGAGAGCTCTTGAAACAAAGCAGTGGTCTCTTTATTGAGAAATATTGTGTTTAATGTCCCTCTCTGAAGCCTCTGTTCTTACTTGTCATTGCACTTAGTTGCACACCATTCAGATATCAACAGGGAAAGACATAAAGTAGAGCTCTGAGGCTGCACAGTTGTGTTAAATATTCGTCTTTTCTCTCAAAGGATAAGGATTTATTTAGCTGTAGGAAATGTAATGTTTTTTGCTTTGTAAAAAACTACAATGTCAGAGGAATCTCTGCTCCACATCCTGAAACCTTAGAAATCACTATGAAACAACCTTATGTCTAATACTTAAAACACAGATAGCTTTGCTGTAAATAAAACTAATTTCATGCAATTTTCTGTGATTTATGTAATTTTTTAGGCTCTTTTTCCAAAATCTTTTATACTGAGGTTTTTAGAGTATCTTCAGAGATTTCACCTTCTTCAGCGTGAGAGCCTCATCTTCACTTTGCTCCAAATTAGAGAATTTTTAAAGAGCTGGTTTTAAAGAGAATACTATAATATGGATGTTTTTTAAAGTCCTATCATACAGAACATGTATTTTTCATAAGAGGAAAGACAGGTTGTGGTCCATAATAAGCTCTCCTTGCTTCAGTGCCCCAATTTCCAGTTTGCTCACTCAACAAAAGCTTCATTATTCTTTTATTGTAAAGGATTTTAGAAGAAAATATACAACAAATTGCTACGGTAGAGATTTTAAAGCAACTGATTCTGTATTGTATATAAATATAAAGTATATGCCACCTTTTGACTCAAAAGAATCAGCTGAGGCAAATTAGAACAGAACATAAGAATTTTGACCTGACATGAGAGCTAGGTGAGGCCCTTCAGATGGAAAACTTGAAATTTTTATGTCTTATGTGACTTAAAAAAAAAGTCTAAAGAAACATTTTTTTCTAGTTTTTGCCTTTCTAATTTTTACCTTGCCTTAGGTAGTTTCTAATATTAAGCTTCCTCTTTAGCCTGCTGCAAAACTTGGTAGCTTTAAGCATATTTTCTAGTTTTATTGCATAGCTTGTCCCAAAGCATGATGAAACTGCACAATTGACAGGACTGAATCTAGCCTAAATACTCCTGACACAGGGAAATAAAACCACTGAGGGGTCTAGCTCTGCTAAACTCAATGTAGCTGGGCTAGAGAGCGAGCACTAGTCTCCTTCCACACCCTTTTCCAGCAACAGCCTTCCTTCTTTGCCTCCATGACTGAAGGTAGCTCCTGGGTCCTGGCTGTGGCTGGAAAAAAACAGAAATACATTATTGGGTGGTGGGATATCCGGAGCTCAAAGCTTTCCACCATTCATCTCACTTCTGACTTTTCACGTTGGTTTCCCAACAGATGATCCTTGCTGTGTCTGCCTTTCTCTCTCCACCAATCTCTTGTATGTCATTCAATTTCAACCAAATGACAGGTCACACTTTCAAAGACACTCTCCAAGGCAGAAGATTAAGCCAAGAGCCTGGGAAAAATCAACCAACCAAGTGAAGGAGGGAGGTCCCTACTAAAGCTTTTGTGGAGAGAATCACAGCTGAGTATCTGGGAGAGGGCAAATTGTGGTGAAGGTGGATTTGCAGATAGCTGGACGGGCCAGATCTGCCATGCCCATAGTTCTTTTTAGTCCACTTAATGCTGTGTTTAAACATACAGTCAACAGGCTTCCCAGAGCTTCTCTTGCACAGTTCTTGTCCTCTTATCATTGTAGACATAATTGTTCTAAAATTCAGCAAAATCCCCCTGCCTTAGTATATTTCACCACCTAGAGGATATATTTCTCTTTCTGCAAAGTCTGTATTTTTTTGGTGTTGTTGTTCTTTATGTTATGAAATATTGGGTAAAAGGATGCCTCTGAAGTTCCCTTGTGAAATCTGTCATCTGTGTAGCAGTAAACAAGGACATCAGGCTGTACTGCCAGTGAGCAGAACTTTTATGGGAGGAGAGATGCTAGGCCAGACATTCACATCAAGCTCCACTCATGTGACAGCAGTGTTTCAAGAGGTCTTCTCTGCTGATCTTCAAAAATCAGTTTTTTTAAGTAAAGTCAATTCACTCTATCTCATTGCATACTCTCGTGGAAGAGATACTTTAATGCCTTTGCTGTGCAGCAACATAGGTAGTGATTGCAGTCTGTGCTAATGCTCAGCATAAGAGCAGAGAGCCTGCAAATGTGTGGATATGACTACAGAAGTGAAACTTTCATACAAAATTTACATGTTTCCAGAGATTTCGAAGGTTTTAAGTTTTCACAGCATGTTTTCTGTCCCTCGTGGTTTAGTAGGTACGTTTTTTATTGGTATAATATAAAGATTATGAAAAATATGAACTTCATATTATGGGAGAGTAGTTTTAAGTTCCATCTTTTAAACTTTATAAAAACAAAGCATTAAAAGTAGACCTTTTATGTAAGACCCTTTTGTAATTCACTTATAAGTGGCATTCAAAAGGTTTTCTGTGTTTGGATGTATTTTGCTCTTTTCTGGTCATCAAATAATTTGCAATTCTTTTTCTCTTCTGAAGCTTTGAAAAAATGCAGTAGGATCACAGTCTTCCCTAGGCACATATTGCTTCAAGTAAACATCACAGAAAGAAAAGGGGGAACAAATTAAATTCTGGAATATCACTTACTATTGTTGTTTGTCCTCCAAAGTAAAATATCCTTTCTGAGAAGGAAAAATGATGGATTCTTCCTACCAAAATTTTTATTTAGCATTTATAGAAATTATAGAAAAAAATAACTCACATGCTTGGTAGAATAAAAAATGAGAAAAATAAGGAATAAAATCTCCTGTATTGTTTTGTAATATTAAGTTTTCCATACAGCAATAACTGTCAGATTCTGCAGGAAGACATAATTTTTCTTTGCTCATGGTGAATATGAAAATACATGCACAGCTTGCTATAAAAAATTTGTTTACTGGGATGGTTGGCGTTTTGTACTTTCCAACTGACACATTAAAAAATGACCATGGGAAGAGAAAAGAGAGGAGAAGAAATAATTGGGTTTGTTTTCTTTCTCTGAACCTCCATACATCCCCTCCAACACACGACATGCTAAATAGTTCTCCACAGTAGTTTTAGAACATCTTAATCTCTCTGCCTCGGTACTCAGTACTTGGAAATTTCTATGAACTGAGAGATACCACTTAGACTGGTATTTTGTGTATAATTCAGACTTATGTCTTTTTACTTCACACTTGCACCACACCTCTATGTTTAGGGGAGGGAGACTGTGCTACAGGCATTCACTGGTGAGTAGCTCTGAAGAAACCCATTCTCCCAGGCAAGCCAACAAAGACACTGGTGAGGATTCAGGCAGCTGAGGCAGATGCTTAAGTGATGAGGTACACACAGGAGGCTGCAGCTTTCTGCACAGGAATCCTTCCAGCAAGAGAAGGGATAAAAGAAGGGCAGGAGAAAGGAAACTTGCTTTCTCTCACTGAAAAGACAGTAAGTTCTTGAATGCTATAATGGCAAGGAGATTTAACCTGGAAGTCTGCTTTTGTTTTTTTCTCCACAAATCAGTTTTTTTTTATTTTCTGTGCTGCCTAGTGAGTTATAATGAGTCTTGCTGCAGCAGCATTAGACACACATCTGCCTTGCTCTGCAGATTATCAGTTTCACAGCAGAGCTGGCAGACACCTTAGCCAGGTGTGACCTCAGAAGAGGGAAGGAGACTATGGGAAAGGAACTGAGCTAGGACACTGGTGCAAATCAGGAGGTCCCATGAAAGCCTGTCACTCTGCTATTGGCTGAGTGCATCCTGTACCACTGCCCTGGGTTGTTGCAGGGGAGTACAAAGCAAAGCTTGACGAGCACAGTGCCATAATTTTTAAAAAGCCTGTGGTGTTTTATTTCTGCTCTCAGAGAACCTTGGATGCAAACAGCTTCAGGGCCTAGACCGGTGGCTTCCACCATACAGAGATGTGTTAGCCATGCTTGGGGCATGCCTTGTCTTTTCCATGAGATCTAGGTAGAATTTTTATATATTTGACCACAACAATGTTGTTGCTGAAATGTTCACTTTGTTAACATATAAATATAGCTCAAGACACACAGAAGATGAAAGCTGTGTGCCTGTTCTATATATTAAAAAAGCCTCCCATTAAAACTTTGGGTTTTCAAGCCATATAGTTTGTGTTGTCCCAGACATCCACTCTAATTTCTTGCTCCAAAATAGTTCTAACACAAGATTTAGTCAGGTGAATTCATATTTTTTGTCTTCCATCCTTATTTTTTCAGTCTTCCTGTTGCCCCAGTGTAGTCAGCTGCCCTTATTTTTCCATGCCAGTTCTTCCTGGTAACTTGCAGAATAGCAGAAAGAGATGAAAGAGCCCTTGATAGCTCCTCCCAGTGGCTGTCCTGTGCTGGTGGCTGTGATCAGTCTCCAGCTCTGTCTGCACTGGTGAAGCCCCAGCCTTGTCTCAAATCATCTGTAAGGGACACAGAGCCTGGGGAAGGGAGAGCACCAATTAGAGTATGTAGCAAAGCCTTGGGGAAGCATGTGTCCACAGCACTCCAGCACATCCACACATCCATGAACCCTTCTGCTGCTAAAGAAAAGGGCCACATTCTTTTTTTAAGTGGGAAATCCTCACATGTGATAGACCACAAGGATGTGATGCTTAGTATCAGCAGATGGAAAAATAAGTGTTGCTACATGCAACATGCAGGTAAACAAAACAACATTCAACACAGAACAAGAAAGCACAGTGAAAAATTCAGACAGTAGAAATGCAGGATTTCAGACAAAAAAAAACATGCTTGTCCAAGCATGTAACAATAGCTGGTTCTAATAGCATGTGCCAGCATGGTGAAAAAGAGCACCTCCCTTGCACAGAGTAGAACTGGTCTCCTCTCACTTCCTCAGAGCAGCAAGCATCAGCACTGTCTATAAAAGCACAAGTACCAGGAGCTTGCTCTGAGTTTAACAGAAGTAGCACAGCTTGTGGGAGAGAAGTGGAGATCATTACAGGTGGGTATGCACCATCCTGGCCACTCTCTGCCAAGGGCCAATACTTCTTTAGTTCTATGGTCATGAAGTTCATAGAAACTGTAATGTCAGCAGAACACAGCACCTAGACAAGCCCTGCCCTTGCCTTTTCATGCTGGAAGCAGCCTATCTGAATGTAGTGCTTGCATTCACCTTCTCCCACTGTTCCAAGCCATCAGAAAGACTTTAAGACTTCATGCCACCTTCTGCTTCTCTCCCTCTGTTATACCATATTAACCAAATACCTTCTCTACACCATACTAATCTCTTAATTTTATTTATACTTATTTTTATATTTTATTTTTCTTTTGAGGGTGGCTGAGGAAAGGCAGGATGGAACACACAGAGATCATGTCAGAAGATATCTCAGAAGTCAGTGTAACTAAAATCAGCATGACTACCAAATATCGAGTTATTTTGAAAAGCCTCTAGTCAGGAAGCCTTTTTGAAGCTCCTTCTGTTCAAATTTGAGACTTCCATTTTGAAAAGGAAATTGAAAAAATAAAGGGGCCTTTGAAGTAGAGGACTCAAATCTTCATCTTACAGTGAAAATGTGGATTCTGTCATTTCAGAGACTAGAACCATGTCCCATGTGGTTTTCAGAAAAGCTCTTCTCACATTAAAACAATTTTCCTAATCCTTTCTTTTGTCTTTCAGCCCTTAGTAGCATGTGCACAATAAACAAAATTATGTCACTTATTTGATTAAAAGCTGCCATTTCTGCAGATGAAAAATTTCCAGAATGGTCTTATCTGCAGAAAAAGTAGTTCACCAACAATAAAACTTGTTTGACACTTGGATCACACCTGCAATTCTCTTTAGCCTATATTGGACACAAATTCTTGTGCTGTGCCTGTGACTTTTTTCTTAAATTTCTGCTGAAATTTGTACAGAATTTTCACAGTTCACATAACCTCCAAATGACAGCTGGCTTTTTGTACAGGGAAAAGCCTTCGAGCACAGGAAAACTTATTTAGAAATTACAATGCTAATGCATAAAATGAAGCTCTCTGGGTTCTCAAGTGTCTTCTTAGTGTCCTCTTTATGAGGAATGTCAGGGACTTTAACAAAACACTGCTTTTCAGCAGATGTCAAGGTCTGTATTTCCCTGCTGTAAGGAAATTATCTTCTCAGCTTTCTAAAGTGTGCTGGCTTCCTGTGTGCAAGTCAGTGGAAGCCATGATAGCTATAATGAATAGGTACATAGAGGTCATGTAAACAGGGTTCTTAGATGTTTTTTAAACACATATGAATAAAAACAATACACTTAAAAATAAATAAAAGGTTTCCTGATGAGTTTTACATTTCGCTTTTTATAAAATGGTCCTGAAGACTGTAAAGTGCTCTTAATCGTAATTTTAGTGCAGCTTCTTAAAAACCACATGCAGTCGTCTCAAACTTTTCAATAATGCATTACTGTCAGGTTTAATGTTTTGTTACTGAACAGGAATTCAGAAGCACTTGATGATGCGAAGATTTAAGCAAGGCTTCTTCAGGATACAAGTTCACTGTAACATAATAAAAAGAAATCTCAGACATCCTTTATGAGTACAGAAGGTGTCTGGTAAAGTCATAAAAAAAAAATTACTGTACAAAAGACAAGGATTCATAGTCTTCAGCCAAGCTGCACAGTTTCAATTTAAATGAATATTTGCATAGGAATGTTCTACCCTAAATAAAATATTTAATGTCTGAACACTTTCTGCTAGTTTTCCACTAGATTTTATTTTCTTTTTATCCTATCCTATAATGGATAGAATGTTCACTTTATTACCTTCTCAGGTCTTGCTGTGAAAGACTTTTTCTAGAAAGAGTCCTACATCTCCAGGTCAAAAGACCTAACAGGAGAAAGATGCCTCTATGGCAGTAGTAGATCACGTCTTGAATTTTTTTTTTTTTTCTGAGTTTCAGTAACTAATTGAGGAGCAAGATATTTTGCTGTAGACATTCAAGTCCTCAGTTCTCCAAAAGCAAAAGTCGGTAGGTGCAATAACCTGTTCTCTTAGCCAACAGGTATTCAAAACCTGTGATGTCAAAAGTTCAAGGTTACTCCACTGCACTTCTTCTGGTAGATTTCTTCTTTTCCATTACTTTGTATGAATTTATTTGTGAAGTACTGAACTACTTTCAGGATTTAGCAACAAAAAGATAATGTACCCATGTTGAGATTTCTCTTGTGCAGAGTGAGTGGTACGATGGCCATTGCTGCTTGGTGGCTGTTAAGTGGTCACCAGCACTCAAGTGGGTGCCCAAGGTTCTGCTGTCTTGGTTTTGCTGCTCACTCAGCATTGCAAGGGGTGCATGGAAATCTTTGTAGCTCAGAGACATCTGGTAAAATCTTGTGGTCTGTCTTCATTTATCTTGTGGTACCTTTAAAACACTCCTCCAAATGAATGAAGACAGCACAAATAAAAAAATCGATGTTGTGTTAGGGCTGTCTTTGCATTGCAAGTGCAGCACATGCATCAGTGATATTATTTAACTGGCAGCTGTATCCAGACTGTGTTGCATGGTTCTGTTACTCTGGAATGTCTGTTCTTAAAAAAACCTGTGGATTTAAAACCAATAGCATATCACACTGGATTTAAAACAAATAGCACATTGCAGATCATTAGATGTGTCACATTGCAGCATTCTCTGAGGGTTTTTGCTCAGTGTTTCAATTTAAAAAGTTGTCTATACATTAAAAATTGACTGACTGCTGAAAAAAACCTTGAGTATTTGAAAAGAAAGAAAAAAAAAAAAAAAAAAAAGACAAAAACCAGCAACAGTATTTCAGGATTATCTTTGTCTGAATCACTCTCCTGGTGATTATTTTAAGAAACTGAAACCCAAGCAACCAATCAAAATCTTGTAAAAGCCATCCAATTATCCCCAAACAACTCATTTAAAAAAATCAAGGAACTGTTCTAATAAACATTGAGATTTTCCAAATATATGGAATATATTCTAAAATGGTAGTTCAAAGTCTTGAATCCACAGGATTCAAAGCTTTTCTCAGTCTTCATTTTGGTTCCTACACTGAAGCCTTGATGGGTCTTAAATGGATATTGTCTACCTTAATACTTAGGGTTTAAAGGCTTTCGAAATCCCTAAACTTAAAAACAATCCTTGTTATGAAACAAGTGAATGCCAGTAAAGACAGTGAAAAAAATGTGGTCAAGAGATTGATAGAGTTGTATCTGGGCCTGAAATAAACTGGTATAAGGTACGAATTTATATAAACTGTATACACAGTTGAGGTTTTGGCCCTTTATTTTCAAAGTCAAAAGAAGTAAAGCAATGCAGGAGAACTGATGTGATAGATCACAAAAAAGAGATGTTTTAAGGGCTAAGTTTCTTGCCTGCAGAGTAAATCATCCTCTATATCCTAAGTCATTGACTGCACCTTTCTTTTGCAAGGTGATCTTTCTTGCCTCTTGCAAAGTTTTTAAAAGGACAGATTGCTCTAGCTGATTCTGCACCAATTCTGTCCCAAAATCTTAGCCATTATGTGCCCTACCTGCAACAAGATGCCTCTTCCTTGCTACATAAACTGATGTGTGTTTATCCTCATCCTTATATGATCTTTCTCTTTCAAAATAGCTGTTAGATAATGGTTCCAGAAGACAGAATAGAAACTCTTCTGAATCCCCTGTGGAGTTTCAAGATTTTTCTCTTATTTCATAGCACAGGAGCTTCTCCAGGGAACACCTTCACAATGCTAAGAGGGGGACAGAAATTATTACAAGGGGGATCATGTGCAAGGGGAGGCTCCAAAACAAGCAAAGAGGGCCAGATGGGACAGTGCCAAAAGTTCAGAAAATTGCAGTACTGTAATGACAGCCTTTTGAGGCCGAGGGGGAAAAATTAAAAAAAAAAAAATCTTTTCATCAGAAGAGAGACCTCAAGTTAAATGATTGAAATGAAACAGCCTGTGTTTTTTGCCATGGGAATCTCTGGGGAGAACACTTTAAAACCTATCTAAAACTTAGCACAAATCCTAAAGGAGCTGGAGAGTCAGGGAAGTGCAACAATTCAGAAATCATTTCATTTTTAAAGGTACTCTGTGGAATTTGAAGGGACTGCAGTCTGTATTCAATAGGCTTCCCAGGTATAAATGTAATAAACCAAATGATTCTTCCATCAGTTCTTTTGAGCAGTCTTCCCAAGACAGTGCTCTGTGCACAAGGGGATTTCTGTAATAATTACTCCTGGGAACCCAGTGGAATAAGTGGTAATTACACTATCTAAAGTCAGAATAGATCCTTGTGTCATTGACTCCAGAACTAATAGGAAACCTTAGTCCAAATTTCTAAGGGGTTTTTTTTTAGTATTCATAGTCTTCCAGCACTGCAAGATTGAAGATACACACAGGGTTGCACAGACTTTCTTGCTCTGCAGTATTATAAGAGCCACCTGTCTCATAACTGGTAAAATAAACACTTGCTGTACCCTTGGGTTCCTTTCCTCAGCTACAGAGTAGGGCCAGTAGATGTTTTGCAAAATGAAGTCCTCCATGATTATGGGATTGCTCAAAGGGCCATAATACCAACCCACCCCCAAGAGAATGAGTCAGTCAAGCAAGCTCGAATACTATTCCTATTTCCTATCAGTACAAATGGAAATCATAACATAGTTAGTAAGCCATGCCACCAAATGGAGGCAAAGAACCAGATGCAAAACTAGCAAAAGAAATTAATACCTGTGACGTGATGGCCTGAGAGATCATATGTAGTGTACCAAGGAGAAAAACCATTCCACTGGACAAAAGGCCCACCTTCACCACCCGGTAATTTTACCAAGCTAGAGGGTCTCAGGAAGAATGAAAATGGTGAAAAAGCTAAAAGGCAAACTGAGATCTTGGAGACAATGTGTACTATTTCTACTATTTTTCTAGAAGGTCTACTCAGAACCAGTTCACAACGTTCGAGTCCTTCACAATTATGTACTAACTTTCACACTTCAGAAAAATTGTTCATCTCAGCAGAGTGACTTGCTGAATTGCTGAATCAAAGATTCTAAATTTCTTTTTTATGCCTTGGACCAAGGCACCAAATATAAACCTTCTGTCTACTCAGTCTCTAAATATAGTCAAGAATTAAGATATTCCTGCTTCTGCATCCTAAATAATCTAATGGAATCAATTACTGTTTTGCGTAGATGGCATCTGGTATTTGCAAATAAAACATGAAACATGAAATCCAACCAAAATAAGCATGAAACTAAAGTTTCCGCCCATCCAAATACAGATATATTTATTATATATCTGTATAAAGTTTCCACCCATCCAAATACAGATATATATATATATATAAAATATATATATCCAAAAAATGTGTCCTCAGTAAATGTAATAGTTTTGCATCACAGGGTGAGTTTTTCATATTTCTTATAGACTTCAGCTTAAAGCTCTCTGAGAGAAAGTAACACAAACAGAAGAACAGGGCTGATGACTTTGACTTCAGCCACTGGTTAAGCCAGTGAACACTTCATCTATTCACTGAGAACACTGTCCCATTGCTCAGAGTTTCAGCCTCATGCTTTTATTGAGCACAGGAGCAGTCATGCCAAGCAAAATCACTTTCTTTGTACCGTGACACAGCAAGGTTCAGAGTAAACACCAATGTCAGCTGTGGAAAGGAGAGAACCTGAAATAGATTAAATACAACCTTTTCCCACTGTGCCAATAAGATCTTTGCCCATTATATTTGGAAGAAAAGGATAGTCCCACTGTATATTACCTGTGTTTACAACCCATTTCAAAATATATCCCATTGCAGCATTTTTCTGACTTTGCAATTAATGCTTTATTGTGTTAGAGCCAGAATCTCCTTGGATGTACATGCAGGATTTGGGGATGTTGCTCACTCTTTCTTCCTCTCTTCCTTCTTTAGGAAAAAAATTCTTTACTGTGAGAGGAAAAAAAATCTTTACTGTGAGAGTGGTGAGGCACTGGAAAAGGATGCCAAGAGAAGTTGTGGATGCCCCATCCCTGGCAGTGTTCCAGGCCAGGTTGGATGGGGCAGTGAACAACCTGGTCTAGTGGAAGGTGTCCCTGCTCATAGAAGGGAGATTGAACCAGATGATCTTTCAGTTCCCTTCCAACCCAGGCCATTCTATGATTCTGACTCTATGATGCCTTTCTTTTTTTTTTTTCTTTTTTTCTTTTTTTTTTTTCTTTTTTTTTTCAAATACAGTCTAAATAGATGAATATAACTTTACCTGCAATCAAGGACTGCCTCTTCCTTCACCAAATAATGCATGGCCAGAAAGGGGATGGGTTATGTGCCTCCCCATACGCCAGAGCTGCTAAAACATAGCAAAGCAAGCAGCTCTGCTCTAAAGACTGGCTAGACTGGCTCTCCTGAAATGCTCTATAATGGAGAGCCACATTTCCTCACAATTCTGTGTCCTGCCAGACTTGCAAACCTCTGAAACCGCTGGCCATGGTAGTTCATACCAAAAGATGAATGCTGAAGATTTTTCAGTGGTTGGGTTGCTGGGCAGGATTAAAGGTGTGAAGCGTTCCTGTGAAACCCCACTTCTGGCTGTCCCTCTCTGCCATAGTCTGTGTGTTGGGAACTAGAGTTGCAGATTTTACCTTTCTGCAGCTGCATAATTCCCACCCATTTCACCATCACTTGCTGACAGTGTGAGCAGGAATGGAAGAAAGTGGTCTTCACATTCTCCTTGCCTGCCTGAGGTTCAGTTTTCTCCCCTGCTCTGTCCCACTGCTCACATCTTCTCAAGGTAAATGAGAAAATCACTTGAAGCAATCACTTAAACCTATTTTTTTTCTTTTCCCTCTTGATTAAATCTCAATCATGCCTATTCTTTTATCAAATTCACCAGGTACCTGTACAAATGCTGCTGCCAACACAGAGAAGGGGGACAGCTCAGGTGAGGGAATGAGTGACTGTGAGTTGTGCAGGAGAAAAGGGAGAGGGATATTTATTTTAGTGGTATCAACATCTTCTGGTGTGGTAAAGTTTTTGTGAAACTACAGCAAAGTCGCCAACTGTCAGCATCATGTCTGAATGGATAACCTTCACCCTGTCCCCTTTATTTATAGTGCCACATATTCTAGCCAAAGTACATGTTTTATATATATAGCTAAAATGGTGAAAAAAAATTCTTGACTTCAGGTACACAGGTGGAATGAATGGGATTACAGCCCAACAAATGCCTAAATATGGGTAACTCACTGGTTTCTGAAAATAATAAATTTTGTTTGGGTTTTTTTTTTTTGTTGTACAAATATTTCTAGAATCACCATCTTACTTAAATAAAAGTTCCATTTGAAAATATCTGGCTTTAATTCTTTTAACCATAGTCATTGCACTTGCTGAAAAAAATAACAATTCACAGAATGACACAGCTACCTATGAACTAATTTAACTGCATCATGCACAGTCAGCAGAAGTTCTGCACTGTAATTTGGAGAAAGAGACTTCATACTGTCACTTACTCTCTGAGCTACATATAATGCTTCAACGATTTTCCTTCCTTCCTATCTATTGAAAAAATACGGGCAGTTATCCAGTTACACCAGAGTATCCTTGTTAACACCAGAGGTTTGCATCTGACATGAAAAAAAAAAAAGGTGTGGGTTTTGTTTGCATGTCATTTTAATTTTCAAGAGCAACTATAAACCACAAGTAATGTCAATAGCATAAGCAGGTGCACCTGCTTTCACCCAGTGAAATTTAAATGGTTCTTCATTGTTTGATTTGACCAAACATTTCAGAAATTACTTCATTCTACTCAGTGACAGTATACGTGGAAAAGATAGCTATGCAAGAAGCCAAAACAACCACCAACCTTGAGTTTTAGAGCACGAGTGTGAGTTCTGAAGCTTAGTATCCTTGCTGTGTGTGGTTGTGTGTAAGCCATCTAGACAGACACTATTGCAGAATAAAAACCTCAGAAGTTTTAGCAACCATGTAAATGAAAACTCTCACAGCTGCTGCTTGAGTGCATGTAGAAGTGGCATGTCTCTTGTTTGTGCATGGTGTACCCAGGTGGCAAATCAATTAGATTTTGCCTTTCCCCAGCACTCCTGGTTGTAGCAGGATGCCCTGGGAGTGTGGAGCACAGTGCATGCTGCTCACACCAGGCCATCTCTACCTGCTTCTGTTTCAAACCAAGCTCCTCCCCACAGTAATCTGTTAGTACTTTTTCAAAGGCAAAAGGACTAAATTTTACTCTAATTTATGTGTTTGTACTAGCCATTACTCTGGGAAACTTACAGTTGTTGTACAAAGACGTGGGTTGTTAGAAGGATCCTGATATATAAAACTTCCTAAATAATGTAACTTAGCAGTAAATGTTTAACTTCTTTTGAAGACTAGATAATGCATGGTATACTACTTCCAGCTGCATATTTTTAGTCACTGGGAGGAAAAAAAATCTTGGCCTAATAAAACCTAGGAAAAACTGGCAATGAGCAAAGAAGATCTGTGACCATAAAACAGTCTCAAAGGTGGAAAAGTATTTTATAAATACTTATCTATTATTAATTTTATTTACCAAGAATAACTCTTAAGTAGTAAGCCTCTTAGTTATGACATACAAAAATCTTGGCCCTTACCAGTCAGCTGCCCTTGATATATCACTTATATCAATTTCATTGGTCCAGTGAAGGCTAAAGAAGTCAAAAAGTAAAGAAAGTCAGTTTCTAACTCATGTTTAAGACGAATAACCATCCTGCTGTATTTTAGCTGCATATTTAGTACAATGGAAAGAGCTGTGATAGCCCTATGGTAAGGAACGAGGCAGTCTCTCCCAAGTGCTACAAAAGCTGGATGGCTTGCTGTTAAAACCACTGATAATGAACAGCTCTCTGAGTCCAGCCCAAGCAGTAAGAATGGGCGCGACTCAGTGGCACAGGAGTGTAAGCCTGGCACTGAGATGTGGTCCTCTGGAAACTGCTCTTAACACAATGGAACTATTTCTTGGCTGGCTCAGTTGATGGCCAAGTGCTTTTCTTGCCATGAGCTGTGAGAACCAGTTGCATCAGACATTGCTGTAGAAATGTGAATGTGATTTATGACGGCCTGTAGTAATTCTGTACATCTCTTATGTCTGTGTTCTTATAGCCACTTGGGCACTGAAGTAGCTGAAATGAGAAAGAGGCAGCAGTCACAAAATGAAGGAACATCAGCTGTGTCTCAAGCACCTGGAAACCAAAGGCCCAACAACACATGTTGCTTTTGTTGGTGCTGTTGCTGCAGCTGTTCATGGTATGTCCTGTAGTATATTTGCTTCCATATCCACCACAGGTAAATGATGAGAATGGAAAGCACTGGGAACATGTTAACTTCTGGGAGAGGAGACACAATTTAACTTTTTACTTAAAAATTTGATTTAAATATTCCCTGATTTGGTTGGATGTCTTGTGACGGGGAGGAGGAAAGAATAGTAAATTCAAGCTATATTTACCCTACTTAAGCCATAACTAAATGAGGAAATTTCAGGTGTAAAACTTGTATTTGCAAGTGAGAGACTCAATAATGAATATTTTATAGATTGCATTCAAAACTTTTTTTTTCTGCTTGTACTTTTGATAGTGCAGTTCTCTGCATTCAGGAGAATAAAAGGGAGATGTCATAAATGTGAATATGTGGTGTCCTGTTATATTACTAATATGAATTCTATAAATAAATTCCAATTTATCTTTTAAATGGAGTGGCATAACTTTAGTGGCTGCCTGTCCCTTTCCTCAACAAAGGGTTCACTTGTAAAGTCAAAGATTTAAAGTCAGTTTCAGAAATAGCTTTAAATTCTCAGTGTCTTGGGATGCATCAGATCTGTCTTATTTTTATGAACACAGTATTGAAATATAAGGTAAATAACATGCAGTACTGTTCAGAGCCTCTGCATCATATTAACCAGACAGTTCATCTTTTTTGGAGTGACCATTCCTCTGTGTATCTGTGTTATTTTCACTTCAATCAGCCATCTGGCCCCAGTCTAAAATCTGTCTATTTGCTTCAGTATATTTAAAAACATATACCAGCATATATGCACTAGGTACCAAATGAGAGGGTTTTTTCCAAGATACTGCCACATCCTGGAGGCAGTAGCAGGATGGACCTGCCCTGGCTGTTACTTCGTTTCACCTGAAGGCAGAGTATATTTGGAGCAAGGATGAGCCAGAGCTCAAGTTTTACCAAGTAAAACTTGCAGTATGTTCAATCCATATTGAGAAATAGGTGGAAGTGTATTAAACAGGAAGTGAAGAGAGGGTGTTTCGTCACTTTTCTCTCTGCTCTGGGTCAAGGGCACAGTATCAGCTATACTGTTACAGGCCAGAGGTTCATTTACCTCAGTATCCTATTTCAGGAAGTGACCTTTATCAGACACCACAAGACAAGGATAAAACAAGTAGATATACACCTCCTCAAACTACCCACAGTAAAACACCTCACAACTGTTGCCAGTCTGCAACTTAGGGATTTCCTGGCCCAGAGTTCCTTTCTGTGTGGTTTATAGAGCTTGGTGAAATTTTCTTTCCTTAATTTGTCAAACTATTTTCTGAAGCAACTTCCTGAACTCATCTAAAGTTTTGGCATCTGGGGTTTCCTCTAGCAATAAATTCTACAATGAGCCTGTGCACTCCATGAAGTATTACTCCCTTTTATTTGTGCTAACCTACTAGGAACTAATTTCATTTGATGCTTCCTGCTTCTTATGTGAAGAGCAGTGACTAATTGTTCCCAGGATGGTCAAGATTTTACAGAGCACTCTCACATCTACCTTCGGCTGGTTTTATTTTTTTTTTTTTTTTTAATCTTTGTGATACAGAAACTGACCCAGACCATGATTTATCCTTATCTGTCCTATTTACTCACCTACCTTCTGTCTTTCTATGTACCTTTCCTATTCTACTATTTCCTGTCTGAGATGTGTGACCAGATCTGCTTTTGTGGTTGAGACATGAGTGCACCATGTTTTGTGTTTGCTCTTGAGTTTTGTTGCTAATTCCTAGCACTCTGCTTATTTTTTAACAATCTCAGAGATGATGTTTTCATGGAATTATCCACCCCGAATACAACATCTCTTTCCTGAATGAAAATAAAGCCCATCATTGTGCATGTACAGCTAGGGTTGGCTTTTGCCTTGCATAATAAAACATGAATAATATTCATATAATATCAACAGTATTCATATAATATCAATAGTATTCAACAAAATATCATTCAATTTCTAAAACTTAATGATGCTGATTTCATTTTTAAGCATGCTGCAACTCAAGAAATCTTAAATTTGACAATGATACCCTGTTTTGAAGCTCTTGTGACCCTTGGAGTGCCTCCAGTCCTTAGAAGGCAAAACCATTATATATGTAAACAGCTTATGCATATTGATATCTAAATTAGAGTAATTATTGATTTAAAACATAGGATTTACCTTCAGCTGCTCTACTAATTGTTTTTACTGTCTTTCAGGGTTTTTCAGGGCTTGAGGATGGGATTTATTTTTTTTTTCAAAGTAGATTAGACAGAGCATGGAGAAATCCTGTTAGCTAGTTTTCAAGATTAAGTCAAATAAGTGATCAAAGGAACAGTTACATCACTCATGCTTGCTAAAATCAAAAAGACAGAAAAGGAGATGCAATAAGTATTTTCCAGCTTTAACTTCTATGATTCTGTAGTGGAAGCTCCATTAGAGGAAAGATGGGACAAAGCTTTGAAAAATGGAGTATGAAATGTTTCAGAATCTCAGTTAAAATGAAGTAACTGATTGTGATGCCAAATTTGTTTTGTAAATCAAAACTGTCTGGGAAGAGTACACGTTGTTGTTCTTGCCTCAGTTGTCTACACTAAAAATTACAAAAATAATAATAATTTTTTAAAAGTATCTTTATTAGTCTCTCATATATAGGGGATCCTAGCTTATTAATTCTCTAGGGTAGTTCTCTGTAATAAAAAAATCCTAAGCAACAGTTGTAACAGGTTCTCTGGACCTAATGGAATTACATGCTTTCCCTAGTTCCACAGGTCTTTGTATTTGAGTAACATCAATTTCTCAAGAAATATCTGTCTGGAAATCTTGCTGGATTCATTAATGGGGAAGGCAATGTTCTAAGATTAGAATTTTCTTCAGTTTTTCCACCTGTGTGTGACTGATGATATCTCTTACATCACTAACTGCTTATTGCCTCAACTTCTTCAGCATTTGCAGAAATGGGAGGAGCATATGCAGATTTCAGTAAAAAAATTTCCCTTTTTGCCGTTCAAAGAGTTAGTTCAATAGTTTCTATATCCAAATAAATCATTAGAATTCTGAAAATATCTTTTGTGAATCAAATGGTGCTTGTTTTCTTCCTTTCTACCCCATGTTAAAATCAAAGTAGGCATTAAGTTTTCTGTTTGTACAAGAGCATTGGCAAAAATTCACACCTTTTTTGGGGGAAATAGTATCTTGCCTAATAGACACTTGTTAAGAGCAAAAAATTAAAGAAATTATTCTGTACATCTTATTAAAAACCCTTTTTTGTTGTTTTTCTTTAATATATCTTTCTTAAAGATAACAACTATTTGGAGGACTTCTCTATTGTCATGGGTTGTAGGTAGCTCAGCCTACCCTTGTAGGTAGCTCAGCCCCAAACAGGTGCTTATTCACTCCTCACCAGCAGGATGGAGAAGAGAATCAGAAAAGTGAAAGTGACAAAACTCTTTCATTGAGATAAAGAGTTTAATGGATAAAGGAAAACTGTGTGCACAAGTAAAGCAAAACAAAAAGCCATTCACAGCTTCCCATCAGTTCAGCCATGTCCTGGAAAGCCATGGTCCATCACATGTTACAGTGACTTGGGCAAACAGGTGCTACAGCTCTCAATCTCCATCCTTCCTTTTTCTTCTGCAGCTTCTATTGCTGACCACAATGTCACATGTTGTGGAACATCCCTTTGGTCAGTTGTGGTCAGCTGTCCCAGCTGTGTCCCCTCACAGCTTCTTATGCACCCCAGCCAGCCCATGGGCAAGGCAATGTGAGAAACAGAGAAATCCTTGATGCTGTGCAGTGACTGGTCATCAGCAGCTATAACATTAATGTGTTACCAACACTGTTTTGGTCAAAAATCCAAAACATAGTGCTATAATGATTCCTATGAAGAAAACTAACTCCATCTCAGCCAGACTCAGTACATCTATTGGCACTGATAATCGGCAGGACAGTAAATTGCTCAGTTTACAGGGACAAAGCAAGACTTACTACCAAGGTTTGCTCAGACTGAAAAAGAATGGAGATTAACAGGACTATTAAGATGGCTATTTTATTTTAATAGGTATGCTCATGATGCCACCCAACTAGTTTAAGCTCTGAACTTGTTTCTGAGTACAAGTAGTAAAGGAAACACTAGTCCTCCTCAGTGGAAAAAAATAAAGTGCTTCTGAAATTCCCAACAGGAAACACTTGTCCCCTTACAGCAGAAGCAGATGATACACCCTGTGAAGACCTTCTCTAGACCTTCCTCTCTTCACTGGCTAGACATAGACCTTAGGCACTCATTTCAGGAAGACTGCTAAATTAAAGTAGCCAACAGACAAGTACCAGTCATGTACCTGTGGTCCTGGACTGAATCACCCCATGTCTTAAGCTTCTGCAGAGCTCCATTTCAACAGAGGACAGAAGAATGTGCTTTCTTACAAGGCATAATTTCAATGACTTGGGTAGCCTGAGACTTGCAAAATTTGCAGTAAGTCTTTTAACATGACAGTCCATATTTTCTCAATTATGCTTTCTCCAGAGAGTTGCCCATTTAGTGCTTAGAGCTGTGACTTTATAGTTTTGAGCTCATCTTGGCAAGGTTAGAGGAGTAAGCCTGCTATTTCACTCCCCAAACCTATTCAGCAGTCCATTACTCCAGCTTCCTGAGCAGACATGAGTTGTTCTCTTGCAAACACTTGTAAATTACATTCTTAAAAAAAAACTCTTCAGGCACTAGCACAGGGAGATTGCCTTTTCTGCCAATTTTATTTTGCTTCCTCCTTTGTGTCCTACCCAGAGCAGGAGTCATATCTTTTTATCCCCTCTTCCATTCATAGGGTGCTCAGTGAATTTGAAAACTGTGGGACACTGTAATGCCTGATAATCTGCCTCCTTTTACTGTACACAGAAGGCTCAGAAGGGATCTGACATCTACCCTGTAAGAGACCTTAGCATGTCTGGGGGACATGACAAGGCTTCCAGGGGATAAGTGAAGATGATCATTTAGCTTCACGTGTAGCTCGACTGAAGTGAGTGAGCTGAAGGGCCTTTACCCAAAAATGTAACCATTAAAATTGCTGAAGACTTGTGGAAGAGAGTTTCCCACACACTAGAGATTCCAGGGAAGATAGGGTATTTGCCATCTTGGCAGTAAACAAGAGTTGCTCTTGGCAAGAAACCTCCCTCCTCAGTTCTTATAACTTGTCTGTGACTGCTGTGAGTTACTCTGAAACTTCTTCCTGATGACGTTGCTATACAAATATTTTTCTTTATTAAAGGGAACATTTTCCTTGCAAGAGTGTCACAGTTTTCTTGGGAGTACAAGAAAATATTTGTGTCACTTGTGCCATGAATGTGAAATGGCAGACACAGTTTTAAGAACAATTTTAAATTTCATTTATATTTGTTCTCTATGAGGTTCAGTGTTATCCTCCTAACAAACAGTATGCTCTAAATGGAAAAAAAAACAAACAAGCAAACAAACAAACAAAACCCCCACTTTTTTTCTTTTTTCTTTTTCTTTTTTTTTTTTTTTTTTCCACTTTGCACCTCTCTAGTACTTTGAGAAGAATAACATTTTGCTGGCATATTCAATGTTAGTTTGCTATCAAAAAATTGTGTCAAGGTTTTCATGAGTCTATACAAGATATTTTCTGGGGGCTACAGTCATGGCTGCTTTATTTTATTTAACTGTGGTAGAAAGTTTGAAGGACAGAGAAGCAAGGAAAGGATGGAAACAAAAAACAATTTAATGCAATAAATTATAGCCACATCTTCATAAGTATGTCAAAAACAAAACCCATATCCTTCTTCTCATGCCTGTCTGCAGCAGAACTTTTAGACTAGGAGCAGACTAGAGGTGGACTGCTACAAAAAAGTCACCTAGGCTCTAGGACTTTGGTAAAGCTTCTGGCAAGAAAAGAAAATCTTTATCTTTGAAACAAAAGCACTGATTTTGAAAAATGTATTTTGGCTCTTAATTTTGTTTCTAATTATTCTTTTCCTCCCTGAACACATGGTAGAACACGTCTAAAACAGATGTACTCAATTCTCTGTGTTTTACCTTTTCAAAACATCACATCTGTGAAAAAGGGAACATGGAAAAGTGCATCAGGAATTTTTTTTATTCTAGTGCAGAATACAGAAGTGCAGGCTACTGTACTATATTTTACTGAAATAGAAGGTGATATTTTTAAAAATATTTAATGGGAAAAGATGTTCCAATCTGAGCCTTTTTATACTTTAAAATATCACAGAACACCCTTACATTTTTACCACGTGATATTGCAGAGGTCAAAGATGAAAACATTCCATCTCTTTCCTGGAGAATAATTTATTCTGAGGGAGAGAAGTCTTAGGAATTCATGCTTTGTGCAACTATGGGACAGTATCATCTGATTATCAGAGTGCAATGGGCAGCACTAGTGCTTTCTTAGGAAAGTAGCACTAGTTCTTTGATGGGTAGTATTTAAAGCTGGATAAAATCCATTATCTGGCTTGTCACAAAAGCTACTGAACATGATATTCATGAAAACCAGTCTTAAATCACCTTGTCTTTAAATCCACATATTCTCAGTGCTGAACCCACGAGAGAAAGCTGGCAGACATTCCTGTTGTCAATGGAATGCACCATGGAGTGCAGACTGAGGATTCAAGTACCTAGTCCTCAGAAATGGGCCTCTCAAGGTTCCCTGAGATACTTAAAAGAATTAAATTATCAGTATTTGGAAAAATAATCAGAATACACACTAAAAATAAATAGCTTGTCAAGTTGTTTTTTCTCATACTTCTCTAAGTTAACAGTGCTTATTAAATACTGTCCAAGTAAAGCATTTCTTTTCCCTTTAAAGCAAACGAAAAGCATGATCTCTAAACTGAAAAAAAAAATCAGAACAGGGAAGCAGGTCTTCCTAATAAGTATGAAATTTAATAAGCTCTTTCTCCTTTACAATTAAGACAGGGGAAGTGATTTTGCTGGAAATTTATGGAAGTTTAGGTCCTCAGGGCAGGCTGGAGACAGGTGGCTCTGTGCATGCTTGTTTACACAACTCTCCTAGGGCAACACAGCCTGACTTGCCAACCTCTGGGCTTGTACCCTTCTGTGACACTGGGCCAGATTGTCAGTGTTAGCCTAATAATTCCTGGAGTCTGCTCTCTCCTTGAGCCAGACCACAAATCTACCTCATATGTGATTCAATACACAGCTTATCCCAAAGCTGGCAAGTAAAGGCAGCTTTGACCAGTTCTTGCACCTCCCTGTGAAGCAGATGTGAAATGCTGCCTTTTCAAAAGAGGGGGGCATATTTCTTTATCATGAGGTGTAAAGGTAGGTGGGCTCACAAATAAGCTAACTGCTCCTAACTACTAGTCTATAATTTTTCCTGCATCTGCTTCTAGAGAGTAAGATGTGAATGCAGAAAAACAAAATGTTACTGGCAAACCAAAAGGACTTTAGAAATAACATTTACAGAAAACAAAAAGTTAGTGTAAAAGTAACTAAAGGAAGCTTAAATTTAACCTATTGAATCTCTTGAGAACCTACCTTGGTCACTATGGAGCCCTCCTCTGAATTAATCAAATATATCTCACCTCCCCTCATCAAAAAGCAGCTAAGAAATCCCTTAATCCAAGCTAATGCACCAGCTTTTATCTTCCTTTCTTCTTAGCCTCTGGCCACCTACCTCCAAATTCCTGTGGGAGCACAAGCTCTTGCACAGTCTTGGAGTAGGGGCAAGGACAGTGAGCCACCAGCTCCCACAGCAGAAAGGGGTTTCCACAGGAAATTTGCCAAGAAGTAAATTTGATGCAGACCATTGCTTTCTGGGACATGTAAAGTAAATTAAAATCATGTCCTTCTCTGGGAGAGAGCTGTAAGCTACACACTGCACTTATTTTGGCAAGTGGGGCAAAGCAGTAATCACTAAGACGCTGCCAGTCTACCACGAAATCATGGTGGAAGCACAAAGATACACGAGACACTACACAGATGTTCAGCATATATAAATAATCCTAAATTAGTTTCCAACCAAGAACCCTGGTTGGAAAAAACTTAACACTGTAAACTGAGTATAAGTCCATGCAAACGGAAGTCTCTATTTTCAGAGATATGAGGAAAACTTGTTTCTCCCCATAATAAAATAATAAAATAATAAAAATAGAAGGCTAATGTGAACTGTGGAGCAACAGCTTCTTCTGCAGCTGGTCTGTTAACTTTAATCAGTGGTAGAATTCTCATTAACATCAAAACCAGCCCTGGGCTCTCTGTGCCAAGCTTTCCTAGTATCAGGATTTTATTCTTAATAATTTAAACTTTGAAAGTTCATTTCATTTTGAGGAACAGATGGAGGGTCATGTGTTTACTGATATTTTTCCCATCTGTGATAACACAACCAGGTTAGAGAATGAGTAGATTGTAAACATAATAGATTAGCAAATTTTAAATAAATGTTTCTGAAGATTCACAAATGAAATGCAGATTCCTTTGTGTAGTACTACTAAGATACAAACCCCTGATCAGTTCTAACTGCAGAAAATAGTCCTATTTCGAGCAAACATTTCTGTAAAGAAAATTACAGTAAAAAAATCAGAACTGCAGTTCTTCTAAATTGAAGAACAAATACATGCTCAGAGGGGATTTGGGATTACGCAAGGCTCATTCTAATTCAGTGGTGCAAAAGATGCCAACAGTAGCTCCTTAGAAGGAGAGAGCAGACTAAATCTAGTTAACTTTAGAAAATGATCTTGATGTTGTCCTGGCACAGAACATAAGAGTGTATTCAGGGACAGCTGCTCTTGAGGAGACTGGAGGGAGAGAAAGCAGTGGCAGAATCACTTCCACTGGTGAAAAGCAGTTTGATGCCTCCTCTGAGACTGTTTAAGAGATGGATTGTTTCAGAGCATCAGCATCTTGGCTCTCCCTCACCCCTCATACCCGTTTCCCTCCTGCCTGCACCAAAATGCTGTTCAGCTTGGTGTCTGTGCAACACTGGCTGGAGAAAGACTCATAATGTCATGACAGATTTTCTGTCACCAGAGCACAGCTTGACTGTTGCTGTGGAGAAAAGAAAAAAAAAAAAAAAAAGGAGCGCTGAGAATGCCTGAGTCCAGCTTATGCTGTGATTTACAGATATTAGGAGTTTGGAGCCTTTGAAATCTTCCCTGATGGGGTTTGGGCTGCTTTTGGTTTTCTTATGACAAACCTGCAATTAGATATTTACAAAGGTGCGTTAACTCAGAAGTCCATGGAAAACCACATAAACAGAGAAGGACGTGAAAGGTCACAATGGGTCTGAGATCAAATTATCACCTGAAGTAAGGCATGTTGATAGATGGTGACATTTTAAAGGTGCCAAAGTCCCCTTGCAAGCCTTCTGAACTTTATTCATTGTGGAATAATAAAAGCTTTAATATTCAACATGCAAAAACAATAACAAAACACCCATATCCAAATTAAACACACTGACAGTGTCTATACCACTAAGCAAACTAAGCAGGGCTGGGGTCTAATGTGCTACAGTCAGCCTGTATGTTAAATTGTTAGCAAGTGTTAACTCCCTGGCAGAGATTTGGCCAGTGCCAAAGTGCAGTGTCAGCCAATGGCGTGTGGCAGGTGCAGAAACCCTGTTTTGAGTTTTTAGTGGACTCGAGCTGTGTGGTACCCGTCAATCTCAGGACTCCCCTAGACCATTTTATCTGCAAGAATAAATGCAGCCTGTAGTTCCAAACCAAAAGGGAAAAAAATCAGGCTACTAAAATCTGTCAGCAGCAGAATTTCCATCTTGCATAAGTTTATTTTTTAACCGTGCATAATTCCAAATTGGTTTAAAATGCCAGTTAAAAAAGGAATAAATGTCTATCACTTTAAAGAGGAAAAAATGAGAATATTTTATGGAAATGAGTCTGGACCCCTAGTAGGAAGCATCTATTAGATGGAGATCATCTCACTAGAAAAGTGGGTCAGACATTCATTATGTGAGTCAGAAAGGCAAAGAAGATACGAGTCTCATCTAGTCATCCTTACTAATTCCATAGCACATATATTTGTCTAGATGGCAGCTCTGGTTCCTCTGAAATACCTGGTTGAGGGCCGGATACTGGCAGATGCTGAGCATCCATTATGAAGGGGTGGGTAATTTCAGTTCTTGTTGACATCCATGCTGAAAGTGCTTCTCAGCTGAGGGCCTTGTCTAACAAAATTTGGAAACCAGCACCAACAAAACAGATGCCTGTAATATACACAGACTGACACAAAGGGTCTCAATCCTGTTTGTTATCTGGAAGAATGTAAAGTGGGACATCCCTCATCTTACTTGACTGTGATGTGGGTAAGCATGAACTAGTTTAGTCCAGGCTCATTTCACAAATTATGGTGTTCATAAACATCCTAGTAGGAACTATCCTTTGAAATTTCCTAAAGCTCTCTTTAATTGGATTACTTTGCAACACCTTATGAAAAGAAAAATGTGAATTTAGTATGAATGTTTCCAGGCATCCTTTCCCACTTGGAAACTCTAGCTAAATCTATGGAATCTATCTACATTACGAAACTAGTGACCCTATTCAAGCTCAATTTATTACTGTTGCTCCAACTTTAATATCTGAAAACCAAGAATAATAAAGCAAAAGCCACTACAGGATCTGAGACTAGGCTCATTTATCAGAATTAGTTGAGACCATTAGGCTTGCTTGCTAGTGATTTGGAGGGCTTTTATTCATCTAGCTACCCTTTGAAGGGATACATTTTCCATTCTTTGAACAGTACAGAACTGTCACTTCTAATTGTCTCAGATATATGAAGGAATTGCTTGCAAAATAGCTGTAGCCAGGAGTAAGGACACTGCAGATTGTCTAGTAATTAAATATATCCATCATACAAGGTGGAATATGAATGGTAATATTATTCTGAAGGAAGGAATTAAGCTGACAGCCAGACTAGCAATCTGTTGGGTGACCTGACAAGAGAAATACATCCTTGAGTTGAATATTGCCTAAAGCAGAAACCATCTCTAAACTAATGGAAGTAAGCTAGAGTAACTCCACTAGAAATCATTGGTAAGCAAACTTTGGCAAGGACTTGGGTTTCTTACCTGTACAGAAATTATATTACACATATGAGAACAAAAATCTCAAAAAAAATATCCTTGAAAGGACTAACAATTTACAAAAGTTGTAATTACTTCTGTTGTGGCTATCATTATGTAAAAGTAATATAATCTCTTTAAGGTAAAATCCAGCAGGAAGTATATTTTCTTATAGCTTTCCAGAAGAACAGAATACTGTAAGTAAAAAAATGAGTTTAGGAAAGTCAGATTTCTTTAAACCACTAGTTCTTTTCTCCCTTGCACAGCTACAAATTTTGCTTTGTACTAGTCTAAGTTTGAGGGAGATATTGTCCTTTATTTTAGAGGTTCAAGTACAGTGCACACTGGTGGTTTCCATCTGCCTTTGAGCTCCTGCTGAGCTGCAATATCTGCAGGTAGGAAGATTAAATAAGTCACACAAGAGCAGAGGAAGAAAACAACACGTTCAGCAAGGCGGTCCATTAAAAGGGCCAGTCTTCCTTCATATAACATTTAACCTGCATTGACCTTGAGAACAGTTCTCTCCATCACTCTGGAGTCATCCTGAAATGTAAATATAATTGAATTATTTTAAGTAGCCACCCAAAATATTCCTCAATTGCAGTCTCTTTTTAAATATGTTGTTTGTGGCACTACTGGCCATGCCTGGAGCAACATATCCAGTTCTGGGTTCTTTATTGCAAGAGCCCTGAGTATACTGGGGAGTCCAGCAAGGAGCCTCTAAAATGTTTAAAGGACTGGAGCTCCTCTCTTGTGAGGAGAGGCTGAGAGACCTGACATGGTTCCACCTGGAGAGGAGAAGGCTCAGAAGGATCTTATCAATATGTATAAATACCTGAAGTGAGTGAAGAAGATGGAGCCAGGGTGTTTTCAGTGGTGCCCAGTGACAGGACACCAGAGGCAAGGAAAACAAGCTGTAACACAGGAGGTTCCCTCTCAACATCAGGAAACACAAAACTCCATGCACTGAACTCAGTTTTAAGATTGAAACTCAGATCTTAAATGTTTGCAAAACATTTCTGGGGTTTTTTTGTGAATATTTTAGGAGAACATCCCTTTTATCAAGAGTTTTCCAGCAGGTTAGTTTTTCCATTACCAATACACTTCTGAACATTTTCTAAAATACAAAAGAATCAATATAAAAATTACATCAAAGATCACATTGCAAATATCAATCTATGATGGAAAATGTATTGACATGTGGATTTTTAATTCTACAAGGTTTTGCTTTCAAATTTTTCATGAGATCCAAAAGGAAAATTCAGTTTGGACAACTTTGACAATTTGTCTGTCAAACATACACTAATTTCAACTTTGATGGAAAATGCATAAGGAAAATATAACTCTGGCTTTATAAAGAGATTGTTAATCTGACTGTCCCTTATGAAGAGAAAAGGTTACCGGATTTTATATCTATTCCATTTTAAAATATTAAATGTACAGGAAATGGAAGAGAGTGAAACACTGCAGATTTGCTAAAACCTTTTAAGTACTTGCTTTACTGAGCACATCCCTCTATGACTTACTTTAGCTTAGCACTCAGGTGTCAGTAAGAACGATCTACCTTCATGGTCCCATGTGGGATGCAATTTAATAACCTTATATAATGATCTTACATAAACTCCAAAATCTTGGCCAAGACTTCCCATTAACAAAGGGATGATTATACTCTTAAGCAGTAGATCATTTGGGTTCAATTCTGCTCAGGCTGAGGAATAGCACAAGATAATACTATCAGGACAGAGCTAAATGTCTTAACTGACTAGACCTTAAAAGCCTGAGGTGCTCCAGATATCTTAAACTGTGATTTCCACCAATCTCCTTCTTCTTTTTTGGTTTATAGTTGAATCTATATTGACTTTTGACCAGTTAGGCTGAATGTTGCACAGTTTTAAGGAAGCACAGCAATTGAAAACCAGTAAGGAACCCACTCTCCCCCACAGAAAGATACAACCTCAAATGATGAGAAGTTTCTTATTTTTCATGGGAAAGTTCACAGCTCTCAACATAGATGATCTGGCCTTATCGTAAACCTTTGAACAAAAGAACTTACAGAACTTAGTCCAGGTTTGCACAAGGAAGAAAGTTTGGGCCCTATTAATCTGTAGTATTTTAAAGTGTATTTCCTTCTGAACTCTTAAATATCTCACAGGGCTAAAAGCTATTCCTTCACACAGAAAAGATGAAATAGCACTGCAAGAGCAGCACTAAAGAACAAACACAGGAGAATGGGCAGTAATTATTTCAGTCACCCCGGATTGCTGCTACAGCACTGGTGTCAGAAATAAGACAGTGAATGGGCAAGATACCCATCTGTACACACAAGGGGTTTTGACTTCACCTCTGTTCCTGTGTCCACACACTCCACAGCCATACCGTCAATGCTACTTTTCTAGAAATCTCAAGACTGTTTTGGGAAGCAAAGATACTTTAAATACAAAAGACAAATGCAGTTTTTGCTGTGCATTGGGATTTTAATGCTGTATGCATTGTTCTTCACACTTCTCTCCATAGTCCTTAGTATAAACATGATTCTGAGTGAAAAATGGGGATGGTGTTTGCAGGACTCTGAGAGATGAGACTTTAAAAAATACTCCATGTATCATGAAGTTAGGAGTCATAGCTGCTGGATTTCCTGATGAGCTGTTTTCTTAGTACAAAGTCTCTTCTCTTGTAATCAGAAAGAAATCTGCTATGACAGAATATAATTTTTCTAAAGAGCTTCTTAAAGTTAAGCACAATATTTCATTTAAATCTATTCTTTTATTACATTAACTAGAATTACTCACAAAAGAGTAGTAAGAACAGTCATAACTAACAATTAATAAAACCAAGACAACCAATTATTTCATTTCAAATTGTAATGATAATTATTTTTGGAACTATCAAAAGCAGCTAGGAAATATCATTAAACTTTTTCACAAACACTATTTTGTTAGAAACCCAATTCAGAAGTAAATTAATTTTAACTGTCAAATCTGTGCAAAACACAAACTCAGTTGCATTCAGCTGCATTCTCCATAAAACCCTTCCCTGGTGGAAGGGCCTGTGAAACAGCTTCTGTATCCATCCTGGGTAGGAAAAATCAGACTGGAAAATTTACACCTTGTGCTCTTGCTTGGCCCACAGGATTTAGGGTATGCAGAAATGTGCATATGGGAGCCAGAAGTCTGCCTGCATTTAATATTACTGGATCCTGAGCAGAGCATCCTAAGCTTTTTCATTGAAAGCACATTCACAGCACATAGAAGTGCCCAACTGCCTGTTACAGACTGTTTCTCAGCTGTGCGCTCTTCAAACAGAGATGGAAAAAGGGAAAAAATATGAACTACCACACTTCACACACTACAACATAAACTGAATCGAGGGGGAAAATGTAACAAAGAAATATTAGAAGGAAAAAATAGGTAGGTTTTCTAGCCATTGGAAGAGACAAAGCATTGGAAGAGTCAAACCACTTATTTCATTTTATCATATTTTTTGTCACCTATGACAAAAAAAACCAGCTCTTGTAGTTAAAGGCTAAAACAACAAGACCACACTGTAAGCTGAACAAAGAGCTGTGAGGTTTGTGACTCCACATTCTATCCCTCACTGGATGCTTTGAAACACTGGAGGAGTTTTAGCTGTAATACAGAATCTCTAGGATGGTTAACTTGCAAATACTTGCATTTATTAAAAAATAAAAAATTGTTTGGGGTTTTTAGTTACATGAGGTAAGACTCACAGAGTCAGACGTCAAGTTTATAAATTCAACTTGCAAACACATCTTTTTTTCTGCTCTAAAACAGCTGAGTCTAAGTTGGATTCTAGGCTTGCTTTTTTTTCCTTTTAAAAACAATTTGGATAATACATCATCTTGCACCATCTTATCACCTAAGGCAAATGTAACTCTGGCACTCAGAAAACACAGCACCACAGGTACCTGGACTTTTTGAAAGGAGTTTATAGTTTCAGTGGACACTGCCAAGTGGGCTGATTATAGCCTTATGGTAAGTGTTGGCTTTCCCCCAACAGACTGCTTTCCTATGTCAGTCAGCTAAACACAATCTCATTATTTAGTTTTAAGCATGAGACAATTAATTTTTTACTCAGAGTAGGATGTAGCTGTTTTTCTTTAATTTCTAACTTGTTTTCAATATAAAAGTTTATATCCTACATTTCTTTATTGAATTCAGTGAAGAGCTGTAAATCATTATCTTGTTAAGGGTCTAGGATTGACACTAATGACAAAAAAACTTGCACTTTTTTTTGATTTGTTTCTTATGCATAAAATAATCATTATGTTCTGTTGACTGAGTTAAGACCATATTCTGATCAGTTTAAGAAAATGATTCCATAGGCTTTTGACCACTATTTCCCTTCAAAGTCTCTCACAGACTACCAAGGCAGACATATGGGAAAAACAAGTTTACTACACATCACTTATGTTCGCCTTGCAGACCTCCAGGCATCCATGCAAGCCTCCACTCCAGAATTTATTTATTGCCACAGATTTGGCTGACATTTTGAATATACTGGTGTTATTGGAAGAGTTGTAGAGCTTAAGTCTGTCTTGCTATTCTTACAAGGACATAAACTCGGGGTCAGATAAGAGATTGATCCCCTTTCTCTCTAATACAGCCAGGGACTTGAAGGATATACTGCAAGTTTATCTGAGGCTATGAAAATGTCTAGTACAAAGCATCACCTCTTCATAAAAATAATGATTCTACGTCTAGTTTTTCTCAGAATAATCATTCTGGATATTATTCACTTACTGTAACAAAAAGGTGAAGTCTTTTCTTAAATTTAACAGGAGTAAGTTTTTTGCCTTTTACTCATCTTGCAAAAAAAGAGCTATCCTTGGATAATATGGTTCATGCAACATTTCTTTCTTATTGATAATTATTTTTGTGACATTAAAAGGGAGATAGAAGACAGTGATTTGAGATTAACCTAGCTGTATTGTTCTTTATGAATGGATCACAATAATATTGCAGTTATTTTTCATTATTGCTTCGTACAGTGTAGCAAAATCATCATTCTCCTCTGTGCATAAACAAACACAGTCCTGACTGGTATTCAGTGACATCAAGGTTAAATATTCCAGCTGTCAGAAACAAACGAGGTGACAAAATGATTTTTAGTCATAAGTTAAATCAGGTTTCATACAAGAAATTAAAGAATCCCAGTATAGTTGTCTTTTCCATTATCATACAGCATATGGGATATTTGGACCACATTCATCTCTGACATCTAACAGAGCATGCCTCAGCATTTAGGAGTGAGCTTCTGAAGAGAATTGTGCAAACAATCAATTTTTCAGTGACTGTTGAACCACAGTATTGAAGACAGTTTGATCAGACTGAACTACAATCAAAAATGAAAAAGATACTAGGATTCAGGGGTTTTGCATCTGAAATAAAATCAGAAAAAAATATACTTGTTCATATAGCATATTTTAAGCCAAGCACTTGTAATAAAAGCAAAGGAATCAGAGAGCATGGAGATCAGCAGGAGCACACCCATTTTGAATTGAAGAGTAAAGGTATTTATCCAGCTGGCAAAAGACTGAGACAAAGATGGGCACCAACACTAAGAGTTTTCAAAACTACCTTCCCCTCATTTCAGGAAAATGCACTAAACATATGTTCCCTTAAACATATGTTCATGTGCAGTAATTTTGTTTGTTTAAAGGCTTTTCCTCTTCTAATCAGAAGAGAAAAGATATTTCTTATCTGAATCTATTTGGTAAATTTAGTAAATTGTGTTTTTCAAGACTTTTGGGGAAAGGTCATTTTACATCATGTACCACTGTAATTTTAAAATCATAATGAAATCTTGATCTCTTGAGGTCTTTTGTGGGGAGAGACTTGTGGTGGTTTTTTTAAGAAAGCTAAAAAAACTATATCTCTTGATGTGATGATAATAAAAATTTCTAGGAGTAGGATAGGGTGAAGTTCAGTGCCAGTGAGATATATTCTTTCAAAGGGTTGATCATTGAAGGAAACATGTCGGAACTTGTTGTCTGGAGAATCTTATCTGGATATTGATTTTCATGTGAAAACAAAATTCTACCTTCAGATTATGTATGAACAATTGTCTTAATGTGACCTTTGGCCTAGAATAAAGAAAATTTTTCTATTATATTTGTGGCTTGAGGGCTCATGGCCCTGCTGCGTGACATAAACGGGTCCAGCCTAAAATGCAGTCACTGCCCAGAAGACTACAAATTTCAGCCAAAAAATAGAAACTGAGCACAGATCTCCTAAATTGCCAACCCAATAGCCTATGAAACTAGTTCACAGTATCCCAGTTTGATTTCTACTCCTTATCTGCATGGCAGTACAAAAAACACCATTAAGGCAAGAGGTTTTAATAGTCACATTAGCTTCAGTGCCAGACACAATTGCAAAATACTGTGATGATATACTCCATATGAAGCACATAACAGAGAAAATACCTGAATGAATAGTATCTGGTGTCAGCCATGCATGGGCAGAATATTAATCTTGGCACCTCTCACAATGGCATGGTTTTCTTGCCATAGTGAAAACAGTAATTTCACTGATTGACCAGATTTAGGCTACTGGTACATGAGAACGTGACTCTTGGGAACCAATTAAATACCAATTGGTTACTGGATATACCGAGAATGAAAGACCAGGTCCAAACTCTAAATTACCTTCATTTTCTTAATGGCAGTAGAAGGTAAGTGGGGATGCAACTTACAAAAAGGCTAAAACCATCAGCTGGAAACCCTAGAGGAAGAGTCAGTGAGATATTTGCTCTTAAATTAGTTCAACTCTTGATGATTCTGTACAATCAGCTTGGCTTTTTTATCTTCTCACGCAATGGAGTGCTTCAATACTGATTTAGCTGCATAATTACTCAACAGAACAATTACTTAATTGCTTAACTTGAATATTAACAGCCAAATAATAGCAGCTAAATAAATAAAGATTAGTTTTCTAAATCCCGGCAATACCCTCAAAAACACATCAGTTAGAATACCCCCCAAAACACATCAGCTAGAAATCTGGACACATTTACCCTTATTTGTGGTCATTTGTTCAATATGTATGCTTCTTCAAGTAGTCCCTGATCATTAACTTTTTTACTTACAAAGCGTGTGAAGTTGCAAAATAGAAATACCTTCATTCCAGGCAGAAATTACTCATAATAATACTGTTGCAGTAGTTCAAGAAACTTATTGGTTTTGTAGCAGTCAGGAACTCACGATATATTTGAAAGGTACGTCAAGCTCAGGCCACTGAAATATTTTTTACTGTACTCTCCAGAGCAATAAAATCAGCATAGAAGTGGGCAGAACCTTCCATACGAATGGAGAACAAAATCATGCTAGTGCTTTCCATTTAAACTCTCTCTGCCTTTAGACATCCCAAACTCTCCCTTTTTAAGGCATTAGTAGTTTTGTTGTGTTTTTATCATGGATAATTTGCATCTCTAAATTTTAAAGATATCTGCTGGGTGTACTCCAACTAATAAATAATAATAGCAGCAAAGATGTCAGTTTGTCAGTCAGATATCTCTCTAGTGCACCTCCCTTTCATTTAATTACTTTTTGATAAGGTGTATCAGCAATTTCCTTTTCTTAAAGCCTTAACTAAGACAAATTTGCTAATCTTTAGCCTGTTAGTTTTAGTCTGTTTAGTATTACACTATACAGCATAATCCTTCTGACACAATCAGCTAGCTTCAATGATGGATTAATTTATCAAGGACATCACCTCCAGGTATGCAGAACACCTTTGCTGCTGCAGACTGTTTGAATTCCACAGAGAAATGTGAACAGATAGGGTATTTCCAGCTGAATATAGCAACATAGGAAAGAGCAGTGCAGTGCTGTCATTTCAAGTTAAAAGGTAGCAATCTGTTATTGTGATCAGTTACTTAAAGGCTGCTTTCAAGCTAGATTTGCAGTCAAAAATGCTTAAATATTTAATTCTTTTTCTAAGAGATCATGAACCAGTTCCTTGGGTGAAAACAGAACATGCCTGAATTGAATGTACTTCAGTATAAAAATAATGGTTTCATTCACAGGAAAAAAATATATCAAAAGTAACATATCTGATGGAACTCTAGCCTTGACAGATTTTTTTCACAGGATGCAGAATTTAATGCAGAGTTTAGGCCAAGATGCATTACAAAAGTATCACAGTTTTAAATGCAATACCCAAATGTGTTCCAACCCAGTGTGACATTTCTGTCTTCGGAGTGTTCTCCGTTTTGCAGCCCTGACTAATTTCAGCCATTAAACTCCAGTTATGAATGGTGAGATGAAGGAATTGGGGCCAAGTGTGTAGTTTGCATTGTCACTATGGTATAGATACCAGAAAACTGCACACTACATTTCAGGCCCACAATCTGAACTTTTTATTGTTTGTTTTGTTGTTTTGGTGTTTTTTAAGAAAATAAAAGTGCATACTAGTTATTCCTTTGATAAAAAACCCCCTACTTTGCAATGAACTCAACATGGCCTTCTTGCTCCTATTCCTGTTTCTCTTACTCACCACTCACTACTTCACTATCCATTGTCTCCCCTTCATCAACCCATGACTGTTTTCTAGCAGAGATTTTGCATGAGTAAAGCAAACAGTATTTGATCCTGGAAAAAAAAAAAATTAGGAGTGTATACTGACTGCTCTCAGTGTACACTGAGAAGAAGAAGAAGTCACTTTCTACTTCCAGTAAGACTCTGCATCCATACCTTGAATGTCTAGTGCCTGACAAGTAAATTATCTCAGTCCAGCTTAGTTGCTGCTCATGTGATGGAGAAAGGAAAACAGTCAGCTTCATCCTCTTTCAGACAGACTTAAATGAACATCCTATTGCATTTGCAACCTACACAAGCTGTTTCCTCCTTCCATGGTGTTATTATTCCATGGAACCAAAGGACACTTTGCTCTCTGCACCCAGCAGAGAAGACAAATACTGCTCTACCTATGGACTGCAAGGAAGGGAAGGAGGGAGGGAGGGGGAGAGAGCTTTTTGCTTCCCTGCTTCTCCCTCACTCCAAATCTGTGCTCTGGCCAGACGCAAGGTGACCTTAAGCAGTTACATGTGTGGACTTAAAGATTACAAGACAGAAAGAAAGTGGATGGTCCCTTTTTTTTCTCCTCCTGTATATGGAAATCCTTTCTGTCTTTCCTGGGTGCTCCCTCTGTAGACTGACGAAAAACAGGTCAGAGGAGATGGAAAGGCTTTTTACCTGCCAATCCCAGAGTTCAGGATGTGTTGTTTCTCCTGCAGCAGTTGATGACACCCTAACAACCTTAGCAGCACTGGAGCTGCATTCCTACGCTGTAACAGGGGAAGCAGGACCAAGGGCCTGAACTAAGGTCTTGGCAGGTAAGTGAAGGAGCAACCAGTATCAAAGAGCTACGTTTGCAAGTGTACGTCTTTGTAATGTTTAAGTCTTAATATGTGCTCTGCTTTACCTGGGAGCTTAAACTTCCAGTTTTCAAAAGAGTATTTGAGAATACCTATTAGCTCTGCCAAATGCTTGAAAAAAAAATGTTGAAGAAACTCATAAATGCAGAGAAGCTATAAAGAGAGATTATTTGTGCTAAAGATGTCTCAGAGCTGGGATTTCTTCTTAGAACTGAGCAGGAGTTATTTAGATCAGTGGGGGAGGGAGAAGCTTTATGCTACAAACATATTTTTGTAGCAACACTTAGAGTGAGAGCATCATTGTATGGTGAATACTTAATATTCAAAATATGAACTCTTGAGATTGGAAGGGGGATTTTTTGTTTGGTTGGTTGTTTTCTCTCAACCGGACACATAGGGAACACATGATAAAGAAAATTTCCATCTCCTTACTACATTCCACTTCTTAAGCTTAATTATTAGAACCAAGTTTTCCATATGAATATCTATATCACTCAAAACAAACTTTATTTCAGTAGTTATCAGGAATTGTGGGTTTGCTGGCAGTACCATGTTCAGAAGATTCACAGAGAACACACACAGAGGAAGTCCTTACCACTACAGCAAATCTGATTAAAAACATATTTGCAGAAAAATAAATGATTCTAGTTATCGGTTCAAAAAAGAAGAAAAAAAAATTAAAAACATATTTGCATAAAGGAAGTCTTTCTTTTCCTTGCTTGTGGTAATATGAGGGTAATGGATGCCTTCCTTCTCAGAGGCCAGTAGGTTTTACTTTTTGGAATGGAAAACAAATTCAGTCAGAAGAGGAAATCATAAGGAGCTGCCACATGCTAAGTTCTGTATCTGAGCCATCTACTGCTACTGTATCTTGGAGAGGGAAAACGGAACATTCATAAAGACTGAAAAACTATCCAGAACTGGTGGGGCATCAAAGCTCCACCAATATCCAGTTCAGATATTCATACTGTTGTTAGTATTCTCAGTTAACTAAGTGAAATTACTCCAAAAGTGACCCCTGAGCATTTGCCCATCTTTCAGTGGATAAACTGTGAGCTTCTAAAAACCTGCATGTGCTAATAATAAATTAATATTCACCACAGTTCAGGGGAAAAGTCATTATAAAAATTCCTCTCCAAAATTTTAGACACAAGAGTGAAAAATGATACCCTATATAGGTCTATATCTTCTAAAAATTTGTGTTACTATAGTCATTGTTTTAAATTAACTTTCTCTAGACAAAATAAAGTGTTGTACTACATTGCAGCCTCACTGTTAGGAATGAAGATAGAGGAGACAATGCAGGAAGGCCAACACATACGACCAAACTGGAGAGTATCCAGGTCATAGAAGAATGGTAAGTTGGTCAAACTGTTATCTAATAAGTGTTTTGTCTTTAACTAATATAGAGAATTGTCTTGGGTTTAATTCTTTGGGAATGTCCTTTCAAATGCTTTTCCTCCAAAAATTCTATATAAAAGAACCAAAAGCTGTCCTGACAATGAAATAACAGCAGAGATATTCACAAGTCAGGCCTATTTACAGTTTCTTATTTGTGGGGAAGAACGACAGGGTGAAATGGAAGGTGCATGGCCATTTCCATAGGTGGGTCTCTATGAGAAGCCTCTGCTATCTGTGACAGCATTTTCTCCTGTCTATCCGGACAAGAAGAAAAAATAATAGTCACACGTGTACTTCATGACCAGATTTTTAACATGCCTACCTTTCATAAAACAGCTTGAACTATGGTTTCACTGGAATTAACCAAAAAACACATACCTTGCAACCTTGGTTAAACACACTAAAAGTTTGAGTTTCTACTTCTGTCTAAAGCTTGGGCCCATGTTTATTGTGTGGGGAAAAATGGTATTCTGTCAGGGGCCCTGAGTTCTCGAATCCCGTAAGAAGGAAATTAAAACTTTAAAGGACATATATGATGGTAAAAACAACCCAAACAACTCATTGCCTTTATTGCTAATCATGGTCTTTTATGAGAAGACAATATCATAAATTTCTACAAAATACAATAGTGAAGAGCGCTTCCCAATAGCCAATAAGGGAGCCCAGGTTTTTTGTCAGCCCCACCCACCTCAGCAGGTTCTTTTCACTCTCCACTGAGGAGAGTGCAAAGTCCTCCTTTGTTCACCTCAAAATCTGTGTTTAAACTTTTTCATTCAGTTTACAATTACATTGCATTTAAACAATTTGTGACTGATCACAAATAGCTTCCCACCATCCAGTCTGCCTTGCTTGCAGAGTAGGAGTTGATAAATTGACTTGAACAAAAGTCATATAGACAAATGTCACTTATTGAGCATCATGGTAACAAGAGAAGCTAATGACAAGAGCTAGTAAACCTCTTGTGTTGGGTCAGGAAGGAGAGGGTGAGTGCTCAAAATTAAGTTTGGAACTATATTTAATTGTTGTTAAGTAATCTGGAGAATTACTTTCTTAAGGTATTCATTGGTACATTAATGGATTAGTGACGCCAGTAAGTCTTCTGATCACTTACCCAGTGCATCCATGGGTAAAAGTTACAAATAGTTTCCTTCAGGAAATGGAAATAAGAACTTTTCCTCATTTCTTTTCTTTCCAGTTTTGCCAGCAAAGTTCATCACATCTCATGCCAAAAGATCATCATTCAGGTCAATAGCATGAAACAGAGGGAAGCTTAGTAACCCTTAGGTACAAGCACAGAGAAATATGCTAATTTAGAACCTCTCTGAATTACTACTTTGTTTGGTCTCATTAGTATGCTTTGACTGCCAAGAGCTTTTGGTTTTTCTTGTTCTTCCCAAACCAAATCGTGTACAGTCACTATCAGAGGCAGGCAGGGACATCAGGTGTCATCTAAACTCCTCACGAGAGTCTATTTCCAGCTTCCTGGAATCTTCTTTAACTGCAGAGGGAGGAATTCAGTGCTGTTGTAGGATTTTGTCTTTAAGCCACATCTAAGAACACCAGCATAAAATTCAAGTGTAAAGTGCATGTCTCATAAAATTAAACATATTTAGTGGGCTATTGAGTAATGAATGTACAAGAGCAAACAAAATTGCCCTGTTACTGCTGAAGCCTAGTTGCTTCCAGTTTTCACTTTGGAATAAAATGCAGTTGAAAGGAGAATTTTTGGATGAATGCTTGAAAACACTGTTACAAAAATAGAAGCATATTTGTAATGATATTTGCTTTTCCAGCCAAAACCCTACTGCAGATGAAATTTTGTCTTGGGCTCAGAATTTTGACAAGATGATGAAAACACCAGCTGGGAGGAACCTTTTCAGAGAGTTTCTCAGAACGGAGTACAGTGAGGAGAACCTGCTTTTCTGGCTTGCATGTGAAGATCTAAAGAAGGAACAGAACAAGAAAGTTATTGAAGAAAAAGCAAGACTTATATACGAAGATTACATTTCTATACTATCACCAAAAGAGGTAAAGCTGTAAATGTTACATTTGCATTTTCTGTTATCCCAGAGCAGAAATTTTATACGCTGGACTGTCAGGTGAGGGTCTGAAAGTCTGTCAGATAAGTGTCTTAGTATGAACTAAGTTCAAGAAAGGAAGGGACAGAAACAGTAGAGATGCAGGCACTGGGCCATTTAGCATTACCAGCCACAACACATCCAAGTTCTCTGTAAGGCTCAAGAAATTCCAGTAAAAGAAGGCTGAGAAATAGGTTTGCTTCTTTAGTAATGCTATATGTCTGGCAGAGAGAGAAAGTAAGTAATGCAAATGGATTTCTGGAGAAAAAGCACCAAAATTAAGGAATTTAAATCAGAATCTTTATAGATTTATCTACTGCTACAATTGTCTGGGAGAAAATCTGAAATTCTGCTGGTTATTCCTATGTAAGAGTCCAAGAATGAAGCTGACATATTTTATCTAATGAAAGGTATAATATCTAGAGAACGATACAAGATTTTATTCAACTCTTTAACTGAAAAAGACAAATTTTGAAATTATCTTCACCTGTAGTAAAGAAAAAGCATCCCTATCGAACCATTGTTTTGTAATACAAGAGATATATAAATATATAAGCACTATAGAAGAGCTTTTCTTAGGCCACATCATGTACCTTTATCTTCTTTTCCTTGTCTTTGTGCATTGCATTTGAATTTTTACTCAATGGCATTATGCTAATTTATGCTCACTGTGGACCTTGCTCCCTACTTTTTACTTCTTCACTGCATTCAGTAATAATTTGCAACTTCATTCATATGAATGAAGCCAAAAGTGATTTATAGCTCTATTATCTTCTCTTGTGCCATAGTATCTACTTTTGCTTTGGAGTGAAATACAATTGCCAGTACAGCAAGCATAAAAAACATAAGTTTTTCTTATAATACTGTATTTTTACCAGATAGGTATGTGATGAATGCTCAATTGTCTTTTTAAGCTAAGACCAATCAGCATTTAAAATTTAAACACTAACTAAGCATTGTTTGACTTAGAGTTTAACAAAACTATTCACAAACTTGGTGCACTGGATGCGTACAGATCTCATCAATCCTGTTGCTTCTCCCCATACTGGAAATCTTAGGAGGCAAACAAGAACTGCTTGCAGTGCATCAGAACAGCATGAGAACTGAAAAATTCTTGTTCATCCAGGCATCCCTTTCCAGATGTTACCTTTTGGACTAAGAGCTGAGATATTTAGCATGACTTGTTCAGTAAAGAAGTTATTGAGGCAGAAGGTCTTAATGTTCTAAACAGATACTTCATATTCATCTGTTTAGCAAGAAAATACCTTTAGTAATTCCAACTAGTTTTGCCATCTGGCATTAGTGAGTCACTGAAAAAATACAATGCAAATTAACTGTTCCATAATTAATTTTGGTTTTTGCATTCTCTAAGTGCAATTAACTTTTATTATGCTCAGTGGCTAAAAACCCCACCATCCTGCCAAATTTGAGGGGTTTTTATCCCAGCTAATATGTTTTATATTGAAGAACAAATTAGCTGCACAAACTGTTTTTGTTGATATAAATGTGTGTGCCTGGGTGTCAGGGGGAGAATTGCTTAAATCTTAGTGTGTCCTTTCTGTGCAGTAGAAATGCAATGGTCTGGGCTTGAAGTGTATTCAAACACATTCTGAAGACACATGGCTGCAACACTGCCACACAAAACTACCATAGCAGTGCACTCCTGCCCACACTCGCTGGCTGAGCAGCACCACTGGTCTCTCATAGTTGTCCCTTGTGACTGATAACCAAGTGACAGCAAATATTGACGGAGAAAGAGCTTGTTTGCTCTGTCAGTAGCATACTCCACTATGCCAACAAACCAACAATGCCAGACTCTACAGCTGGTAGTGAAGACAGAATGCAAATGTATATACTTCTCAGTACTGTACCATACTAAGCCACACCACACCAGCGCATTTCAAAGACTTTGCCTCACCATGTATGAAAGCACAGGCTCACACATCCAAACACATTCTGAGTTTTCATCTTGGTTACCATCCTTCACCTATCAAGGTATCTTAAAGCATGGAGCTTTCCAGGGTTGAAGTCAATCCTTCAGACAGCAAGAATATCTTTGTATGGTTGCAGAGCAGTAGAGTCAGATTGCAACTTGGTGTAAATCATAGTATTTTAACTGATCTCTTCTTGGCATTTATCTACTCTTGAATTTTAGCTCTTTTCTTCTTAGCTGAGTAAACACTTGCTGGTCCCAGTGGGCTTTGCTGCTACTGCCATTTCATTTAATCCAGAATGCATTAATTTACTAGGTTTTAGAGCATTTTGTGAATAAACTGTACATTCACTCAAATTTCTAAAGGATATTCTAAAATCATCTGGGCATTCATCCCAAGCATAATATGTCCAGCCAGTCACTAGTGGTGTCCCTCAGGGGTCTGGGGCCAGTTCAGTTCAATATTTTATTGATGACATGGACTTGAGTCTTGAATATTGAGTTTTTCATTAGTAAATTTGCAATGACATGAAGCTGGGAGCGTGTGTGGATCCGTTGGAAAGTAGAAGAGCTCTGCAGAAAGAACTGGAACGGTTGGATGGATGGGCGGAATGCAATGAGGTTTAATAAGTCCAAGTGCTGAGTCCTGCATTTTGGCCACAATAACCAACCCCCTGAGATTTTTAGGCTGGGGACAGTGTGGCTGGACAGTGCCCAGGCAGAAAGGGACCAGGGGGTTCTGGTGACAGCAGCTGAACATGAGCCAGCAGTGTGCCCTGGTGGCCAAGAAGGCCAATGCCACCCTGGCCTATATCAGGAATGGTGTGTCCAGCAGGAGCAGAGAGGTCACTCTTGCCCTGTACTGGGCACTGGTGAGGCCACACCTTGAGTGCTGTGTCCAGTTCTGGCCCCTCAGCTCAGGAAGGATGTTGAGATGCTTGAGCACGTCCAGGCTGGTGAGGGGTTTGGAGCACAAACCCTGTGAGGAACAACTGAGGGAGCTGGGGCTGTTTAGCCTGGAGGAAAGGAGACTCAGAGGTGACCTTTTAACTCTCTACAACTCCCTGAAAGGTGGCTGTAGCCAGGTGGGGTTGGTCTCTTTCTCCAGGCAGCAACTGACAGAATGAGAGGACACAGCCTTAAGCTGCACCAAGGGAAGTATAGGTCAGATATTAGGAAAAAGTTTTTTACAGAAAGAGCAATAAAGTGTTGGAATTGTCTGCCTGGGGAGGTGGTGGAGTCACCATCCCTGGATGTGTTTAAAAAAGACTGGAAGTGGCACTTGGTGCCATGGTCTAGTTGAGGTGTTAGGGCATTGGGTTGGATTCAATAATCATGAAGGTCTCTTCCAACCTAGTGATTCTGTGATTCTATGATTCTGTGATTCTGTCCTTTTTTGCCTAGGCACAGGAGTTATAAGGCACAAATGGTAAGTAAATGAGAAGCTAAAACTGAAACTTGCTAACAACTTCAATATGGATATATGATCTCCTGAAAGTATGAATTACCCAGATGTTAAAGAGTCCTGACAAGAAGAACAAAACTGAAATAGTTAATATTAATGGGGAGATTAACACAATAAAAAAAATGATAAAAATTCCTGGGTAATTTCTAAAGAACAAGTGCTCAGAAAAAAAAAAAAAAAAAAAGGAAAAAAAAAAAAAGAAAAAAAAAAGAAGCTCTCTGAATGGGGATAATTCAACACTCATTTCAGAGAAATAATTTTAAATACATACAGATTATTTTTTAAAAGAAAATAATATATTTTGGAAAACTGCAGTTGCACTGTATTTAATCTGCTATACAGTTGCATTTCACTGTACAGATCTTTAGATGGATGCAAAGACCAAGTCAAAACTGAAATAGAGTTGATGGTCTCAGTGCGTTACACAATAATTGTGTGATGGTTCTAAAAGAAGCACAGAGCATTACTTGAAAAACTGATAAACTCAACACGTTCAATGGAGCCCTGAGAAATAAAGATACATATTGCAACTTTTTCAATGTTATTGTTTTATTATTCTGTGCTCATTTTCTTCAGGTTAGTCTTGATTCCCGGGTGAGAGAAGTGATCAACAGAAACTTGTTGGATCCCAGCCCTCACATGTATGAAGATGCCCAGCTCCAGATATACACCTTGATGCACAGAGACTCTTTTCCAAGGTTTTTGAACTCTCAGATTTATAAATCTCTTGTTGAAAGTATTACAGGCGCTACTTCTGAAACTTAATTTTCAAACAAAATAACTTGATTTTTTTTTTTGGGTGGGTGGGATGGAAGAAAAGTAGTTTAATAACATCTGGAGCTGGGTTCCTGGAGAACTACAGTTTAGCACTACTCAGGCTACTGTGAAGAAAAAAAATACATATTATGGTCTCTGTCTACATTTTTACCAAGGGCGTCCTTGCTCAAGATGGTGTGGGAGGGGATCAATGGATTTGCCAAAATATATTTGTTTCACACTTCTTTCACCCTACTGCAGTCAAGATTGCAATGATGTATTTGTAGTTTTATGAACAGTCTCCTTGTGTATCCTCACACTGCATGTGCAAGGTAAAACTGCTTCACTTACCACTTAGTTGTTGCAATATTTAATCCAATAACATAAATTATATCTGTATTTAAAAACTTTTTTTTGTGCAATACAGTCCTATGGTACATAGAAACAATTGCAGCAAACCAGAAAGAGGCTTGCATTTTTTAACATCATTAACTAAAAAGCCAATTTTTAAGGTGTAGCATTACTCTACATGCTCTACTGAGTACAATACACTGACTTTTTGAAGCCAATATTTCTGTACAGAAAAAAAGAGCTATTTATCACTGTTTATTTAAAATAAATCAAGCAGAGGATTCCTCTGGTTGTTCACTGCCAAAACTGTGGCATTTTCATTACAGAGTTTGCAATGTCAAAGAAAAAGAAAAAGAAAAAGAAAAGAAAAAAAAAAAAGCACAAATCACTTAAAGGGATCCATTTCTGGGTGACACAATCTATGCGCTGATATTGTTTAATTGTTAAAAGAACAAAGATTTTCAATGTACATTTCAGATGTCAGATACTGTAATTGATTTATTAAAGACTGGCTATCCAGTTCTAACACTGTTGTATAATGTTATGTACTTCAGAAAAAAAAAGAAACAGGAAACAAAACAAAAAGCTTGATAATTTAGTTTTTTGAATAAAGAATTTAATAAAAGATTGCCTACATGTAGCATTTTAGAGCATTTTAGAACATTTTGATGAACTGCATCTGTTCTGTAAGAGGTTTTTTTTGGTTTTTTTTTGAAAGCTAAATCCAGTAAAAAATGTTTTTAAATGAAGTAATGTTTTATGAGGTGGCGGGTTAAAGAAGCCTTATCTTAGCTTCTAGCCTCATTGATTTTGAACAACTCCTTGAAAATAAGGAGTTTGGAGAGTAATATTAAACCAAACTTCAAGGGCTTCTATACCCACAGATCTTACCCAAGCAAAATGCCTGAAGAGACGCAATGGGTATCTTTTCTGGGTAAAGATTCCTGTACTGAGCCCTTAATCTGAGCTAAGGCAGCACAGTACTCCCATCACTAGGCTGCCATGTTTTTTTTAATAGGTGTTTGCTTGGCCTTTTTATCAAAGAATGTCCAGTTTCAGGACACATTTTGATGTTTAAAGAGACAATGACTTGGAACTTAAAAAAAAGCCCATCTTCATACCTACCATATACAAGCAAAATGAGTGTTAGCATCCCTCATAAACTGCTAAAGATATACCAAGAAATTGCTCTGAAAACTTGTTAAATATATATATATATATATGTGGTGTGTGTATATATATATATATATATATTTAATACTGACAACCACACTAAGACTTAACAGGCAAGGTTCTTCTCACTTACGTAGGACTAAACATGGCACAAGCCCATCGCTTTGGATTGGCCTGACGGGTCTGGCAGTTGTGTCCCTGAGTGGAATCTGGCTTGAACACAGTTGGCTCCAACCCCTCAGTTACTTCCTGCGGGCAGCCTCCGGTGCCGGCTTTGGCGGGAGCTGCTGCTGCCGAGGCAGCTCTGCTGTGACACCGTAACTGGGAGGATGCAGGTCTTAGTTTATCTTCTGGGGCTTATTTTTTTTCCCTTTGTTTTACTACCTCTCATTTTCTTAATTTATTGAACATGCTTCAGATAGCAGGTTTGGGGAATTTTTTTAGTCATTCTTTTTACTTGAAACCTGTGTGCTTTTTTTGGATATATATATGAACAATTTAACAAACTGTTTCTTAAACTCATTTGGTTTTGTAATTTATATAGAATTCAGGAGATGATTAAAAGGGCTATTCTCTATTCCCTATGCAAATATTTTAACTGTTGTAGTGTTTGACAAAATGGGATCTAAAACAAAAATCTGCAAAGTGGAAAAACAAATCTGTTTACAGTGGCATTGCTGACTATCCTACCATATTCAGCACTTTTAAATATTGTTATTTATGAAAATGTAGTTTAAAATGCAAGACAAAATATTTATAAATGTTTCTTTTAATAAATACCTGTTTTGTCTGAAAGTGCTACCGTGTTATGATAACTTTATTCATGTTGGTTAGCTACTTACCATTATGAATAAAATATTCAATTATTATACTGATAGAATATGAGCTATGATGTTTACAAAACCTGAGGAGGGGGAATTCAGTGAGAAAGGTCTGCCTCCTCCTACTGTGAAATGCTGTTAGAAAAAAAATTTTCTTGCTTTTTTCTTAATTGGAATTTAACTATGGTCCTACATATGTCTAGTATCATTTGACTAGTTATATTTACTTGGTACTAAACATATACAGCATCATATATGTATATATTTACATAGTGTAATTTCAAGTTGTTGGTGTTTGAGGCACAACACATTTAGTGCACACATCTAAGCAATGTGTAAGGGACAAAACTGCATGCATAAGTCTTGAAAAATGTAGACTTGAATATTCTTAATGTTACTATTTGATGGTGACCTGCTAATCATAAGCTATCTTTATAAGATATTTCACACAGGTAGAAGTTCTTGTCAACACAGACAAGTCATCCTTTCAAGACAGTTTTAAAGCTAGATGTGCAGGCCCTAAAATATTACCTTGATTTCTAGCGTAAGATTCCAAAATCTGTATTTGGAAACTGTGACATCATTTTGAAAAATATTACACCAATCTTCAGTGTAATACTGCAATGAAATCACGTTCTAAATTTATTGTCTAAAATCCTCTATTGGGAGGGATTTAAAAATTGAACATAGCATGTAAAGATTCTTTCTTGGAGCAAATGCTCATACTAAAACATTTAATATACATTTCATTTATTGCTTTGGCTTTCCCAAAATTTTTTATGACAAAAATGGATGTGGTCCAAATGGACAATAAGTAACATGATCTCATTGCCTATCATACAGTTCTTTGAACACAAATTGTAAAAAAATCAAGCTATTAAACTGATTTATTGTGCATGCAGTGTACAATACACTTTGAAAAACTGCCTAAATACACTTATTCTATAGCTTGGAATAAAATAAGTATGTATTTAACTTGTATTTTAGTTTTTAATGAGAATGTATATAGCAAATGCACTACAGAAAGTGAGTTATGTTTTTGTCACTTTTGCCCAGTGTTTTAAATTCCTGTCAAATAGAGCTTTATGCTGAAGAGCCAAAAATAAGCAGTGCACTTCTGTCCTTTAGGTTGCAAAGAAACTGAATCTCTATCATGTTACACGTATTCAACTTAGCTCTTTACAGCCAGCTTTCACATAACTGAGCTTAAAGTAGTTTGGGGATACCCAGATGAAGCAAAACACACAGTATCATGAACATTCAGATTAGCCTGAAGGCACATGTGGTAGGAAGGAGGCTAGAGGTTTGATAGAGAAAAGACAGGGCGGTGCCACAGGTGTCTGGGCTGCAGGTTAAACAGCTACAACATGGTACTATGGAAATGTGATCATAGCATGGCCAGGTCCACAGCCAGTCCATAACTCACTGGAGTACCTGTGGAGTCCACATAGTCCATTTGCAGGATAACAGCAAGTGGACACAAACCAGACTTCAGCTAGCAATAGCTACTTTTTAAATTAATAGCACACTGAAATGCTGCTAGGCTGTGGTCTAAACCAAGCAAATAAAGGAGACCTACACTCTAGCTTCAACAGCCAGGGTTTAAGATGTCATCTTATGCCAAACTTGATTCCCTAGGCAGCAATTACATGGAGCATATGTCTGTGGAGCCAATATCTAAAATCAGGCAGGGGGCTGTTTCAGTAAGAGCAGCTTGCTGGACTGACCATGCTGTGAGCCCGCTCACGAACCCACAACTTCCATATGCAGGAAGTGGTTGCAAAAGCCATTTAGCAGAAGTATTCCACAACACCAATTCAAAAGCAATCAAAGCTGATACAAAAAAGTCTCTAACTTCAACAACTCTCTACAACACAAGGAGTAAAGTCTACATTTCCACAATGTCTGTGAGCCTCTTCCTGGCATTGTTAACTCAGCCAGAAGAGCCTGAGCCCTTATCAGATCCAACAAAGCAAAAAATTGAGTTTGCACACAGGCAGACAGATGCAATGTCTCCTCCAAGTTGATCTGAATCATGTCTATCAACTTCCAAAAAGGGTTTTTCTCAGCCTCTAATGCTGGTATTTTTTAAGAAACCCAAGAGTAGCCCTGTAGCACATCCTGGGACTCAGATAGAGCGACAGAAGTCCCATCCTGTTCATCAACAGGCCAAGTACCTTTGCAGTGACAAAGCATCTGCCCTGTTTGAACATGTCCTGAATACTTCTGCCAGCAGTACAAGTGATGTTGGTGGGATGAGAGAACAGAGCAATGAGTGCGAAAATCAGTTGGATGAAGAATTGACAGAAACAATGTCTGCATATTATGATTTTAACTTTATACCAAAAGCCTGATTTTGTCCCTTCCTTTATCCATGAACTCACCCTTTGGAAATGCACCCTTCTCATTTAAAACAGGGATATGATTCAGGTGATTCAAAGGCTGACCATCAGTCATTGACTTTTTTTTTTTTTTTCTTCTCAAAAGCTTTATCTTAAATTACCCCTTACTCTAAGTTTCCTGAGTTTTCTATAAGTCTCTTCACAGGCTAGGCTCACACAGCAGTTAGACTCTCATTCATTGTTAAAGAACATCAAAATATTTTGTCTATTAAAGCATAATTTTTTTCCTTTATGCTTCTGGAAGAAGACTTCAAGGAGCTTCATGGGCAGGCAGTACTGGGTGCAAAGGAAGCTTTTGGTGGGTGAAATTTCCTAAGTGATAGCCTGGGGTTTTTATCAGTGCCAGACAACTCACACAGACTGTACATTCTCCACAAAGATCTTCCAGTGTGACTTTTACTTATAAATTATTGCTATACTGTATTTTGCCAAAACACCTTATCCAAAGTTGTGCACTTTAAATCATAGGAAAACATTTTTATCTAATCATGAATTTTAACATTTAATATTTTGAATAACAAATTCGCACACTGGCCTTTGGATTTCCATCATGGAACAAAAACTTACAAGTTTTCTCTTCTGAGTACCAAAATTACTTAGGTTTTCAAGAATTACTCTTGCTTTTGATATTACATTAGTGAAAATAACAATTTACTAATGTTTCATAAGGAGGTAACTGTTATTCCAACAGTGCAATTTAGTAGTAAGATATGATTGCCTAGTTCTGGTAAGACATGAACAAGGACAGAAGGAAGGCAAGGACACAACTCTGACTCCTTCAATGCTTGTAATGTAAAATACTGCCTAATAAAAAATTATGGATAGTTGCACATCTTTATAATAAAATATATTCTTGAAACTGTTTTGAGTTTAGCCAAGAATCTCATTAGATACTATCTAAAACAAGGTAATATGCACTTGGTCTGCATTTCAGGAGGGATTTGCACAGATCATCCCACAACACACATTTCCTAAATGGCTGCATCCTCGCTGCCTTCCCACTTGAAACTTACATGTAAAACACTGTATTCAGATCTGTATTTGGTAAATGGCTTGTCTTTTAGTCTCACCACGAATCGCTTATGTGAAGGCACTTTGAATTGACATTTTTTGTTTCTCTGACAATTCATTTCTTTTTCCCTAAATACTTAATTTTGCACCCACTTTCAGTGTGGGGCCACCCTTCCACAATATTCGCATGTTCCTTCTCAGCGTACTTTAATTCTGAGGATTTCTTCTGGAGGGAGAAGGTCTGTAAGAGTAACCTGGATACGCAAAGCCCCACCTCACACTTTCCACCAACCTCACTTTGACCTATGCAGACTTTAAACCGCCTAGGTATAATCCTCAGGCTAATTGCCTGAGGCTCTTGCTCAGAAGTCCTGGTATAAGTCTGGGGTACGGAGGATTTGGTGGGGTTTGAGGCTTTTTTGATGTCATTTTTTTGGTTCAGAATGACTAAACCGCCCCTCCGGGGCCTGCAGAGGGCGCTCGGGGCGCTCGGCCGGGGCCGTGAGGCGGAGCCCCGCCCTGTCAGCGCTGGCCAATCAGAGCCCGCCCGCCCCATCGCGGGACAGCGCGAGCCGAGGGCTGCCGAACCCCTTCGGCCATTTCCGCCATCGGAGCGCCGATGATTTCCGACTGCGCCCAAAGCCAGCGCCGAGGCTCTTCGGCAACTTCCGGAAACCCGGAAGGGAGGCTGCCAAGCGCGTTCGGGCGTCCCCGGCACGGCAGGGACGCCCGGGCGACAGCAGGGCGGTCGCGCTCCGGCCCCAGCCAGACATGCGGCTGCTTTCGCGGGCTCTCCGTGCGGCGCAAAGATACCGAGCCGCCGCGCTGCCCCCTCGGAGCCTCCGGGCAGCGCGAGTGGGATGGCCGCTCCCGGCGCAGCGCGGGCTGAGCGCGCGGCCCGGCCTGGAGCAGCTGTTCGCCGAGCCCTCACTGCACCGGCTGCTGGAGGCGCGCGCGCGGGGCGAGGGTGGAGCCGCGCCGCAGCTGGCGGCGCGCGTGCGGCAGCTGCGCGACAAAGAGCGGGAGCTGCGCGACACGCGGGAGCTGGCGCGAGGTGCGGGACGGGCCGCGCGGCGGGGTGGCGCTGCGTACGTGACGTCACCGGGGAGCGGCCCCCGAGGGGGCGGGCGGAGGGCGGCTCATTTGCATGCGCTGGCGCGATTGGGCGAGCGGCTCCGGGGGCGGGGCAGAGGCCGGCGCGTGGCGCCGCGCACCTGCCGGGGTGGCGGCTGCGCGCGCGGGGGGCGCGCCGCGGCGGCGGCAGGAGAGCGGCGCGCGTGTCCCCGCGCGGGGGGTGACGGTGACACGCGTGTCACCTGCGGGAGCTCGGGGCGGCCTCCTCGGGCCTTCCTGAGGCAAAGATACAGCCCGAGCGGAGGGCGGGGGTACCGAGTGAGTGGGGAAAGTACTTTCGCCGCCGTGGGAAGTGCTGATACTGGAACTTGTTTCGTCTAAAACAAAGATAACTAAATGGGGATAGAAAATTTTTAAAGTTTTGGTGGAGCTTTTTTTTTTAATCCATCCTTCCCTTGCTGCCAAGACAGCCCAGTCTGCCTGCCTGCCTCCGTTTTGGCAGTCATCGAAGTCAGATCTTGTGTCTGCTGTCTCCATACTGTGATTTGACTTCGTTGTGTGACAGTAGTTGCACACTTTTAGTTCTGCCAAATAATGGATTTTATTTTTTTTTACCCAGAATCAAACTTCGTTTTGATGGCAGTTAGAAAACTAAAATGTAGAAAAGGAGTACTTTAGGATCAGTAAACATCCGTTAGATGATTAAGTATTCCCTAGAACTGTAGTATTGAGATTTTTGCATACAATGGATAGGGATGTTAGTCCTTTTAATAAGACGTACCAGTTTTGGAGCTGCTGTGCTCTTTAAATCCTTTATGTTCTTGCCACACTGAAATATAGAAAATAGTTTTTTAGAGCTACAATGTCTGGTGTGGGAAGGACCTTTGGATATCACCCAGTCCACCATCCTGCTTGAGCAAGGGCACCCACAAGTTGCTCAGGATTTCATCCAGTTGGGTTTTGGGTGTCTCCAAGGATGGAAATTCACAACCAATCTGTGCAACTTGTGCTGCTGTTTGACCACCAGCACACTAATTGTTGTTTTTTATGGTTGGCTTGGATTTTGGATTTGATGTTTTAGTGGAAATTCTTTTATTTCAGATTTTTCTCATATCTTATATCTGCACAGGATTAGAAAACAATATGTACTTAGAACCTTATTTACTGATCATATTAGTAATTTTATTTTCTGACAGGTTTAGTGTTTTAAGAGAGGGAGAGGTTGTGTGGTAATTTGGGGTTTGATTTGGATGGGGGTTTTTTTGTAATTTCTTCATGTGGTTATTTTTTCAGAAGTTTTTCTCAGAATGCCACTGATATAAGTCTGAGGATTAACCATACTCAAATATTTCAGATGAGAACGAAGATTTCCGGAAGCTTGCAGAAACAGAAATTGCTTCCTGTGAAGAAGAGATAGCTGAACTGAAACATCAGGTTAGATCCCCTTATAAAGCCCCTGTTGCCTTGCCGTTCTTAAATTAACAAAGCCCATTTGCCTTCTTGGGGGTGTTGGAACTAGGTGATATTTAAGGCCCCTTCCAACCCAAACCATTCTCATCAAGATGTGTGTGATAAGTTCTACTTCTCCTCCCCTGTGCTAGTTATAGTCCTCAAATAGTGCCTGTTAGCTAAGGAAAATGAAAAAAAAAAATCAGGTGCTATAAAGACATCCTGTAAGCAAGTGCCTATTTGTACCTGAAAATGTTTCAATCAAAGTATCTTTTTAAGTAGGTGCTATAGTTTGTCTTGTCTGGATGTACCTTTATGGATGTCCAACTCTTTAGCCCTTGGAAACGTTAAACTTACCTAGTATCACTCACTGGTGCTTTTGAAAAAAAACTAATACTATGTAACTACTTCAGGCTGCTACTGTATATAAATTTTACAGAGTATCTATGTTATTTAACGAAAAAAAAGTCTTTAGGTAAACAGACTGCTTTGACTTAATATTACTGTAGAAGCTGCTATGGTCATATTCTTTCTTCCTCCAACAACAATACAACAGTAACTTTATAAATATTTGTTGTGAATATTTATGGTTCTGCCAAAAGAAGTTGTCATCTGTGTAAGGAAACATCATCCAATGCTAGTAAAGGAAGAGGATTTAAAAGCATTTGCAAGTCATCCAAAATTTTGATCCAGCATCCAGAATTTTGATAGGTTTTTTTGGTTTGGTATATCTTTCTTCTGCACATCAGGCTCCTCTTTTTAAAATAAATAAGCAAATAATACATTTGTGTTGTTGTTGAAGGACTGTGCTCCTGAACATCCATACCTTCTTAGCTCTGCAGTTGAGATGGAATTAAAGGGGCATCTGATTAGAAGGAGATGTTCATTTGTCTTGCAAGAACAGGCACGTATCCTGTGGTTTATCTTCACAGTGCTCTTCACTGTGGCGTTTTGTGGCTCTCAAGAGAGGTCTGTGTAGCTCCTGTGACTGAACAGACACAAGGAGCCTTCCTGCCATGCATCACCCTTACACACCTTTGCCTGGCTGAAGCCTGTCCTCAGGGCAGGAGGACACAGCCTAGATCTGGCATTTTACTTGTCTGGATTTTACACTGTCTCAGGTGTGCGTAGCAGTGTCAGAGAGGAGTCTTAGCTGGGTGCTTTTGTATTCACAGATAGTGTTGCTTTTGATTCCTTCAGAAGAAACAGATGAGAGTGATCTTGTCATGGAAGTAACTGCTGGAGTTGGAGGGCAGGAAGCCATGCTGTTCACCTCGGAGATATTTGATATGTATCAACGGTACGCTGCTTATAAAGAGTGGAAATTTGAAGTATTAGAGTACTTTCCCAGTGAAATAGGTCAGTAATGAAAATACTGTGACTTCTTAATTCAAGTTGAAACACTCATTCAGATGACATTTTAATTTCCTGAGTAAAGGAAGCTAATTTGCACTATCTTAATTTTAGAAGTGGAATATTACTTGAATGTCTGAATACAGTTCTCCTCAGTTTCCGTATTTGGGCATGTAACTCCATTTCAGAAAAACTATTAAAATACAAAGAAAACTTGTCTTTTAGTAATTTCATTTCTACATTTTAAAACCATTGAAAAACAAGTGCTTGGCAGAAGCAAATTCAGAAAGTGATACAGATATGTTGGTTTACCTTATTTTTTTGATAAAGATTATGTAAATTTTATTTGGCTACACGGTTCTACTTAGTTATTTTATGTTTTATTATTTATAGATTAGGTTGGTGGAAGATTGAAAAATCTAGTTTTTGTTATGGATCTATTGGCATAGAGGAATCAGTTTTATAAAACATTTCTTGAAATTTAATGTAAAATATCTTAAATTTATGTATAATAGTATCTTGTCTATAATATAAGGGAATGGGATATTTGAATATAGCTCTTCTGTATTTGAATATAGATCTGTAACTGCTGTTAAAATCTTTATTAGAATTTGATTTTTAAAAGTGTTATATTTGTAAACTGTTCGAATAACTTTCTTAAGGTATCTTATTTCAAGTTGATGAACATGAACTCAGGCTTCCTTCTGGAGTGGCTCACTCCCGTCTAGAGTGGCTGTTAATGATTCAATTAATATATGTTTTTTTAATTCTTTGATACTTGAAATCCTTATTTTCTATTATTCATATTTATTAATATTAATAAACTTCTTGTATGGTTAAGAGCTCATGTGCCAAGTAAACTGTTTTTACAGTTTAAGTGATGATAGGGATGAGAAGCTTCATATTACAGTGCATCTTATTGCTGAAGGAGCAAAGTCATGTTTATCCCCATTCATGACCAGGCAAATGCTTTGCCAGGAGCTGAACCAGTTCAGTCTTCAAAGCCAACAGAAATCTGCTTACTTAATTTTTGGTGGGTTTTTTTAAGTAAATGGAATAAATACTGTACAGGTTAGATGGGTGTAAGCAAAAGAGGAAGGGTCTGGGTCTTAATTTTTCACGTACTAGGGGGAGAGGGGAGTTGCCCTTTCCATTGATGCAAGATGCAAGACTTGGACTGGGTAAACCTCAGCAGTCTCATCCACTTCACCTTCAGAGCACAGTTTCAGTCAGCCTAAGCAAGGCCTGTCTCACCTTCCAGCCAGCTGTATGTATTTTCTTTTTCAGCTCTAGCAGTTTTGAGGCCAGGGTGCTAATTGGATCAGTCCACTGATTTGGCTTAAAAGCCCTCTTATGGAATATTTGAAAGTCAGGTCTGACTCAGCTTACAGTCCTGTGATTAGAGGGAAAAGGGAGTTGGGCTTGCCTACCCTTTTGTGAAAGCTCAGTCCTTGGACAAGGAGCCCACACTCTCAGAGATATTCTCAGTAATGCCTTAAATGGGAAATGGAACTAATGTTAACCTAGTATATATCTATCCATATATTCTCTTTGAAAGGGCTAGGGTTTTTTAATGGCTGTATGTTTATTTTAAAGTCTGTTTTGCTGAGGGTTTTTCTATGCACCAAAATTAACATTTAGGATGTAAGTCTTGGGAAATATAAGGGCAGCCCTAGCTTTTGTCAGCCTCTTGCAGGTTATTTTTTGATTTTGCGTAGCCACATAATATCAAAATGGCTGCTGGAAATAAATGGGGAGGTGGGGGCACTATATATGGCATGACCAATGAAATGGATGTTTGAACCCTCAGGTTCAAAGTGTCTGGACTGTGCTGAGTAAGAGTGGGGCCCTTAATAAGTTCCCTTATTTCAGAGAACTCCTGAATTTGAAACTGAAGGTGAGAGTGTGTGAACAAGGTGAATGTTAAATAAAGCTGCAATGAAATACAATGAAATGACTTTATTGACCTGCCCCATGGGACGCCACTGTGCAAAAAAAAAAACCAAAACATAGCAAATAAGATTCAGTGCACATGTTGAAGCACAAACTCATGTGTCAGTATTTATCCACTGCTTCTCACCCTGTAGTGGCAGGCAGACACAAGATGTGGTACTTTTCCCCGATCTGAGTATAAGATGCCACATAAAAAATGAGTGCAAATTCATACCCTTGTTCTGAGTAAATCAGATGTCAGGATAGATTGGGAGATTTTATATGAAAGGGGCAAACACATAGGTATCAAGAGTTAGCTATATTTGACAAGCCTACAACACATCTGCCAGGGGAAAAGCTCTGTCAAAATTTTGTTAGATTTGGCTGCAGTTCATAATAAACCTGTCTTGGTAATAATCACTTTGAAGCAGTATGCTCAATAATGGATACATAAGAGATAAATATCTGTCATGTGAACCAGTTCCTTGGCCATCTTATTCTAAGCACTGTAGGCACGCATATCACTACAAATTTTAAAAGTAGAAGGACAAAAATGATGTGAAACAGAAAGCCAAACACTCTCTTCCTATCTTTCACAAACATGACTGTAAAACAATACATATTTTAATAAAGTTATGAGTGAACAAACATGTCCATGGAGATGAACAACCTGGCCTGTGTTCTGGTGGATGATTTTTTCCTGCTGTCCAGGACATTTTCAGATTCCATGTTGTCTTTGTTCTCCTTTTTTAAAAAGCTGTTGTCTTGTCCCTCTGGTTGAGTTTCTTAGTCTGAGAGATAGCCTAAACCAGTATTTCTGAGAAGTGTGTGCCTCTTCCTCAGCTGTGGTTTCATATTGCAAGGCTTGAAGAGCAATACTCTGTCAAGGCCACCCATGTCTTCTTCAGTCGCTCCCTTGGCACACCATCCACTGTGCTGAGAATGGGATTTGGGAACTGAATGGGGTTAAAAACAAAATGGGTGAAAATTTATATTCCTTTATAGTGCCATCACTTCTCTGATCACTTATACTGCACACTAGCAAACAAGGAAGATCAAGAATGTAATGAGCTAATAGAGCAACAAACTCTGTCCCAAAGCCGTGATTGCTATGGGCTTGATTCCAAGTTCCAAGCTGTTCAATGTTTGTAGAATGTTGCTATCAAGTGTTTTGCTGGAGGTATTGGTAAGAGGTGCAGGAACCTGTGTTCTGTTTGCTCCAGGAAAAAAATGTACGTAAGTGTACATAAAATGTATAAAAAATGTATATAAAAAATTAAATTGGACTCTATAAAAGAGAATTTGATAGTCCTTTCATTTTTGAGGTAGTGTGTGAGTAAATATGCGTGGCTTTAAGATTTTTTCTTGCATTTTTGATGTAATTTTGCCCAAGTGTTTAAATGGCAAATTCGTCATTTTAAGAAACAAATCCCAGTGGTGTGTAAATACACTGTTTGAAGTATAACAGCATAGTACCAGCAGTTCTTAAAGGTTTACAACTGTTTTCTTCTCTGTTTAAGGTGGCCTAAGACACGCAGTAGCCAGTATAGCAGGTGTTGAGGCTTACAAATCCATGAAGTTTGAAGGAGGAGTGCATCGTGTTCAGCGGGTACCGAAGACAGAAAAACAAGGACGCATTCACACCAGCACAATGACTGTTGCAATACTACCCCAACCCACTGAGGTAATATTTATCTTTTAGTATAACAGACATTATCAGGAGCAATATTTGATACCAAGTGTTTTCTGCCTCTCTTGATATTCTCACATAATGCCTTTTTTAGTCTTAGTTTTAAACTAGATCATATTTGTTATTTCATTTTTATCACAGTGATGAAATAAGGAATTTCTGTCTTTTCTCATAATCTGAATCTCAATAAAGTCACTGACAATTACTTGACTATGAAAATTGACTTGATTTGAAAATTCACTTGTGACTGTTTTGTGGAAAACTACATTTTCTGCAAAGTAACAAAAAACCGAATCATTTTACCAGGCTCATAGATTATTGCTTTTAGCAATTCCTCTTTCCCATTTTTTTTTCTCACTTGCCTGTTCTAAAGTGTATGATAATTCAGTTTTGCTCTATTTGCTTGCTTAAAAGCAATGGGCTAAGAAAGCTTTGTTTTGTTCTTAATTTCATGTTGACCTAGGAGATTGTCAAAGATGTTACTCCTTCCTGAACTTTTTTGAAATTGTCTTGCTCCTTCCTCACAGAGACGATTGCTCCGCTCCAAAGCCAAAAAAGGGAAAGTCTGCCATTTCATTTAAAAACCTCCTAATCAAGCTCAAATATTGATTAACTCTGCTGGAAGAGGATGCAGAGCTCTCAGAAGAGAGGAAAATTAGTGCTAAGCAACAGTGATGCATTAAGTTACTATTTGGCTAATTTCTGGGGTTCCATCGTGATGCATTCTAATCTGATTACCAAGATTTCTTAATATGTTTATAAGAGGATTTGAACTAGTACCCATAAACATTCAGGAGTTTGATCTTGCATGAATGTGCCTTCTAAAATAAACTGACTGTGCATATTTGGTATCTGTCTAGAAAGAAACAACATAAAATACTTTTTTTCTCTTCTTCTGTCTCCCATGACAGATGAGGCTGCAAATTAATCCAAAAGATCTACGGATAGAAACAAAGCGAGCCAGTGGAGCTGGAGGCCAGCATGTCAATACCACAGACAGTGCTGTACGGATAGTTCACATTCCAACAGGTGCTGCTTCATTCTTTCCTTAGTACAAGACCTACATTCCAAAACTCCTGTCAGAATTTCTTTTGAAACAATGGTTTTACTTTCAAGCCTGGGCAACAGCAGAGCAGAGGTTCTTTATGTAGTTTTTATGTCTATTCATACTACTCTCAATGCATCATCTTGTGCCCACTCCAGTTTTTAACAGTGAAGATTACTGGCTTCAGGAGGTAAGCTGTTAATTTTGCTATTAAACATGACATTAAAAGCATTCAGATCAGTTTATATCAAAAAATTCTATTTAAGCTTTCAAATAATGAAAATGACACTGGAAAATGGAGTAGGTTGAAATCTAATGTTTTGACTGTTCTTGACTAGTCTCCAAAAGAGAGACTGTGCTATTTCCATATTAAAACATTACTTTTAATTGCACAGTCTGCTCAGGATGCCAGCTCCCATTCGTCTGCTGGCTCCTTTCCCGTAGATGACACACATAATTAGGAGGCCCATCCCTCTGGCATAGGTTAGGGAACATAGCAGGGATAAGATACACCCTCAAACACTACCTGATTTTAGCTGTTGTATGGGGGCTTTTTATTGCCATTCCTAAGCCTTTTACTTCCCTTTGAGCAATTCACAACAGCCTTCTTGACTTTCATTGCATTTTAACTTTTCCTCCTCTCTACTACAAACATTAGTCAGGCTTTACAGGGTTTCAGGGTAATCCCAAGCACGCTTCATCTTCATGTATCCAGATTTTTGCCACCCATTTCCTTGTATCTGTTTAAAACATCAATCCATTCTGCACTTGTTGCATCCCCCTAGTAAAGCAGAAGGCAAGCAGTGGAGAGGTTAAAATTCTGTTCACTAAATGGTGACAAAAAAGATACTCAAGATTAAAAATGTTTTGGATTGCCTGTATGTTTGGATAAAAATGCAACAAACCGAAACCAGCAATTGATCGTAGTTTTTTGCTGATGACAGTTATTATATAAGTTATATGACAGTCATTATTATAAGGCATCTTATAGAAATCTTAAAGTGTATTGCAAATTTTTTTCAGTTATATGCAGTCAACAGGGGATTTCATACCTCACATTAGCTCATGACTTCTTCCTGTTCCATCTTTCCCTTCTTCATTTCTCTCATCCTTAAAATTGTCCTGTTACTTCTTCTATTTCTCTCATCCTAAATCTTTTTATAAACCTTCACCACAATCCAAAATGTTGTTTATAAATAAGTCTTTCAGAAAGTAATACTATGTAATCTTATAAAATCATCCTCTAATATTACCAGAGCTACTTAATAAATCCAAATAACAACTTAGCTCGTACTGTATTTCTTTTCCCTGCTCCTTTTTTGGGCTTTTCGTTTCTTAGCTTTAATTGTGTGTTTTGGCATGAGAAAGCACACCCTTTTATTTTTTTTTAATAAAATAGTGCCCACATTTTTATATTCTGATCGTATTCTAAGCACTCACTTATGTATTTTACTGTTCCTTAAATCCTACGTTTCCTGGAACTGTGGCCAAAATTTATGACTAATGAAGGTGTCTTTTATAAGTCAGATCACATCACATATCTTTTATTTCATTATCCATCTGTTGTCCAGATGAAATAAATTTCCACTGAATTAAATTTCTTGTCTGATGGCTTAAAACACCTGTACAACTCAGCCTACATTTCTGTCCCAAAATGTATCATTACTCATTAATAAATCTGGATTTCTACATTCCCAGTCCAAATGTAACAGCCTAATGTAGCATATAAAAAAATCTTTCAGAAATTGCAGGGCTCTTTTAGTATGTGTTAATCTTAAGTGCTAAATGTCACGATATTTTTGACAGGGATTGTGTCTGAATGTCAGCAAGAAAGATCCCAAATTAGAAACAAAGAGAAGGCTATGCAAATGCTCTATGCTAAACTATACAACGCCAAACTAGAAGAAGAAACCAAAAAGAGAAACAGTGCTCGAAAGATTCAAGTAAGTTTCATTTAGTTGTGATATAATTCTGTACAAGCAAATGTTTTTAGGGCAACATCGTTGTTGAACAACAAGTAGGAGATGGAAGTATAGAGCAAGAGGAGCCCAGGAAGGACTTACATGAGGCAAAAAAAAGTCATGGTCATAGAATGGCTTGGGTTGGCAGGGACCATAAAAATAATCTAACTCCAACCTCCTACCATGGGAAGGGATGCCTTCCCCTAGGCCATTCTGGAGGAAAAAAAACTTATGGAGTCCCCAAGCTCTCTAATCAACAACACTACATTTTGCTTCAGCAATGAAGGTCATATATTAGCCAGACTTTACATTTCAGTAGTACGTAAATCCTAGAGATCCAGTGAAACAAACCGGATTTCAGCATGAAGAACCAGAATAGTATTAGAAAAATACGCAGTAAAATTGTTCTTTTACATGTTTGAGAACAATTACTGCAGCTGTTAAAGTGATCTCAGTTCTATGTAACTATAATAAATTTTGTACAGTCATGTGAGGAAGAAAAACTTTTGCTTTATATGCCTAATCCAATATTTCATGATTTTTTTAAGGTGGTGATGATGATGATAAACTGATTCTTCTTTTTCAATAGATTGGGACTAAAGGAAGATCAGAGAAGATCAGAACATACAACTTTCCACAGGACCGGATTACAGACCACAGGATAAGCAGATCAGTGCATCATGTCGAGTCTTTCATGCTAGGGGAAGAAATGCTAGATGAAATGATACAAACTCTGAGAGAATATGCTGATTATGAATCTGTAATGGAAATTATTTCAGAAAATGAAAAAAATAATTCCTCCTGAACATTATTCTTTCTCAGGCCATTACAGCAGATGTAGGCCTTGGTCTGCAAAGATGCTTCTTGGAGCACCACACAGAAAATGGAACTTCTTTTAAGATCATGAAAAACATTGCAACTTGTTTCCTCATGAATGTTAAACAATTTTCTTACTTGCCGAGTAAAAGAATTTATAATCTTCATATAAGACATTATTGCTGCAGTAGTCCTTTTGAAAAGTTAATTTGACTGTACCAGAAGTAACAGCAGTTTTTAACTTTTTCTACTGCTAACTGATACACCACTCTCAAAAGGTATGTGTGCATTAAAAAAGGAGTTATTTATAGTTCCACTTTTCATTTAAACTATGACTTAACCATCACACAACAATGTGAAATAGCTTACTTGAGAGAACAAAAAAAATCCTATTTTGTTTGAATGATTGAAAAAAAAGTGATAAATAAATAATCCCACCCTACCTATCCACATATTTATTAGTTGCCTATATGTGTCATGGGAAGAGGAGTCAAAGTGTATCTCCGTCATGTTTTCAGGGCCTTCTGTTCCTTATTTATAAACACAAAACAAGTTTAGGAGTATCCCTTGTTTGAGAAAAAAAAGCCATGGAAGCCAAGTGATGAATCATATGAATTGGTTTTGGAACAAATGTTTCTGTTCTTGAGTCAAAAATGAAAATAATTGTTACAATATTGTTCAGCTGATATTTTAGTATCCACTTGACTACAGTTCAGTTTCTACTTTATGGCTTCAATTGACTGTCCAAGTTATTGATCTTCTGAAAATTATGTGCTGTGACCGGCACGTACTGGTTTTGTCTGTTTATTTAACAGCATTTTAAAATATTTGATTCCTTTATCAGCTTTTTTTCTAGTAAACGCTGCATGGTAACTATGATTAAGTTCCAAGTCTCTTAATTTAAGATGCATACTTAAGATGCATTAACTTCAGATGGAGGAATGTCTGTGCACATAAGATGAGGCGTACATATTTCCTGTTGGTAAGAATGAGACCTAGATCTGGGTTTACTAGCAGTTTTGTAACTCCAAACTGGCACATAAAAAGTAAAAAGAAACATTGACTCTTTTTTGTGTGTGTGTGTAAAATAATTAGATAACTATTGGAGCAGAAACTAGGACTGAAGTCTTCATTCTTAGCAGATCAGTATTGTAAATGGGACACTAGAGAGCACTTGCGACAGTCCTACTGACGTGACTTAAAGCAGGCCTTCTTATGCCAGGTAATAGGTGGAGTTTGCTGTTAAGCTTCATATTCTTCCAAATAAATAAGAGGCATTGACCAAGTTTCTGCACTGGACTACTGCATGAAACTTATATAATTGTTTAGGTCTTTGTCACCTTAGACCTTCACTGAGGCTTGTAGCCTATCTGGCCGGATCCTGCCTCCATATTCTCATCTGGCTCCTGAACAAACGCCAGAAGTGTTGCTGCCTTGCAAGTGACCAGACTGATCAGTTTGAGAAAAAACAGACATCATGTAGTTCTGGCAGGAGGCTGAGATATTTCAAACCTGGCATCTGACAGTGCTGTACGTAGGGGGACTTCACTGTCCTCCTTGGCCTCTCATGGCAAGCTTTACTGAGTAAAGACTTGAAGTCCCCTGCTTGCTCTGTATTAATTTTAATGCAAATGATGTCGTCTCTGCAAATGCAACCACTGGTAGCATCGGTCATGTAAAATACATACAGTCCTTTTATGGGGAGGAGCCCAGATCCGCCGCCAGACTCGAATCACGGAATGGTCAGGTTGGAAGGGAGGTTGGAGCACATGGCACAGGAATGCATCCGGGCTGTTCTTGAATATTTCCAGTGCGGGAGAGAATCGTTCCCCGGGAGAGGAGCTTTGCACGTTCGGAGCGTGCCGGGGTGATGGGAAGACCCCAGGCGCGTCCATTTAAACGAGCGGACGCGGATGTAGCTGGGCGCCAGGCACGTGTCCGTGCCGGGAGGCGGCAGCCGCCGGTTCCCCGCGGAGCGGGAGCGGTGCGGGGCGCAGGGCGGGAGGAAGGGGCGGGCGGGAGCGGCGGGCGCGCGGGAGCGGCGGCCGCGCCACTGCCGTCCCTCCCTGGCGGCCGAGGAGGGAAAGCGAGGGACGGGCCCGGCCCCGCCCGCCGCCCCCGGATTGGCCCGCGCCGCCCGCCCGCCGCCCATTGGCCGCCTCCGGCGCCCCGGCGCCTCGCCATTGGCTGGCGGGGTTTTGGATACCAAATTTAAAGTTTTTAAAAAGCGGCCGGCGCGAGCGGGCCGCACTCACTGCCCGCGGCGGCGCCGGCGCGGCTCTGCAGGTGAGTGCGGGGCGGGCGGCGAGCTCCGCCGGGAGCCGCTCCGGGGCTGCGGGGCTCCACGGCTGCACCGCCACGGCCCCGCCGTCGGGCCGGCTCGCGGGCAGCGGGGCTCCGCGGCCAAGGCTCCGCGGTTAAAGGCGCTCTGGCTGGGGTGGCGGGAGCTGCCGGCGTACGTGGTGGCGGGACTGTGCGGATGCTAGCGGCGCTGCGGCGGGACCAGACGGACTGGGGATGGGGATTCCTGGCGGCCGCCCGGTCCCACTATTCTCCTCGCCTAGCCCCGCAGCTATCCCGCCGGCGGGAGTGGATGGGATGGGACGGTAGCGCATTGGCGGCCAGGGAGCGCCCCGATCCCGCCATCGAGCCGCGTGTGGGGTGGTCCCGGCTGCTCGCCGCACTGGCGGGACCGCAGCTGGGCCGGGGTGGGGATCGCAGCGCGGCTCCCGCCGGCGGGCAGCGACGGGCGGGGAGGCGCCCTGCTGTCTCCCGCCCGCCGGCCACGCCGTCGGAAGGGCATCCCCCCGGCGCGCTCCTGCCCGCCCCGCCACCACCGTCCTAGGGGGAATCCTCCATTGCGCGGGAAAGGAGAGACCCCCGAAGGCGTGGGGTGAAGTTCCCGGGGCCGTGGGTACGGCAGAGCCGGAACCCGGTTTATCTGCACGACCCGGGCCATCTTGAGCGCTGGCGGGAGCAGCCTGACAGCGCCGCGGGGCCCCGCGGCTTAGCCCCCTCCTCCAGGGGTCGAGGCAGGCCCTGGTGCACCGAAACGTGATTTGGGAACATTTTCCAAATCATCAGGATTTCAGCCCAAAAGCCTCTCTGGCCGTTCGCAGGGAAGAGGGGAAGGGGAAGAGGAGGCTTAGGAAGGGCTTGCATCTCTTCCCCCAGCTCACACGATACAAAGCTATAAGCCTATTTGCCCCTTTCTCCCACCAAACGTAGGTACAAAGAAGGAACTTTTTCTCTAAGTCGTTCATGGAACACATTTTTCTCGTGCTTCTTTCCAAAACTGCTTGAAGTGCTTAAATCCTTCAAAATGCTTACTCAAATCGGGGATCTTTTTTTTTGGTACGGGTTGCAAAGCATTTTAAAACTTTTTTCCTTTTCGATTTAACCGTTTAACCGGAGAGAAATTACCTCCTTCCCCCCTTCAGCCCTCGCCCATCCCCCCGCAATTGTTAATATAGATAGCACCACATTTCGCGGGGGAGGGGAATGGAACAGGGCAAGAAAAGCTCAATTCCCTTATGATATCTATCGACCTCCCATCCTCTTTAAATCATGCTTGAACCTTTATTTGGCTCTGACTATCGTTTAAGAATGGCCGCTTTTCTTTGTATTTTACTCACACATGTGAGCACTCAAGCCTTTCCTGTGCCACCCAGCCTCCTCCCTTCTCAAAAATGCCAGATATCTGACTGCAGCAGCATTGCTTCTGGTCTTAGATGCAAACTTCAGGCTTCTCTGGCCTGCATAGGCCTGCGGTCACTCATGGACCCTCTGCCTCTGGTGTCCTTTGCAGGGACCTCAAGTGTCTTGGCTAGGTTGCTGCCATTATGGTAGGAAGTGGGAGCACTGGTGTGTCTCATCTATGCTGGTGAAATGGTGACCAAGTAAATCACCCAATCACTTTTCTTGCCCTAGTCATATGCAGCATAAAACTAGTTTTGGGGAAGATCTTACATAGATTTAATCAGTGGCTGTTCAAATCCTTAGTTCCAGTAGTTGTATTTTAGACACTAGTGGGTGAGTCAGATGAAAGTGTAAAATCCATAATGCAAAAGGGAAGCATGGTAGAGTCTTTATAAGAAAAATAATTTGTGATCTAGTTCATGCTGTGTTTTCATACTGCCCTTGTTGTTTCTTGCAGAATACGAAAAACAAAATGAAATCAAACCTTAACCGCTCCTGCAAAATGAAACGTGATTTTGATTGCACGTCTCTTCGTGCTGGGTTTGCACCATTGAAATGTGCTGTGGAGAAAACAAGACTGGAAAAATCCTGCCCCTTGAATTATGAGGAAGAGTTTTGTAAACGCTGTGCAGAAGAACATCAGAAAACACTCCTTAGTGACTCATACCATGCAGCCACCAGAAATCTAGATCTTGAAGATGGAGAAAGACCCATACATAACAAAGAAAACAACCAAGCAACCCAGAGACTTGATGAAGGTATCTGTGAAATGGAGGCAATGGACAGCAGTAAACTTAATGAGGACAGTGGTTATTCCTCTATGTTAAGTACTCACTATACTGATGCAATCGAACATGAGGATAGTTTACCTTTGGCTGGGAATCTCTGTGGTACCCCAAAGCATTGTCTCATGAAGAACCAAAACCAAGAACAGTTTTCAAAGAAGACACTGTTGCCAGTAATCCATTATGAAGAAGTTATTTGCTCGACTTTAAAAAAAAGTGGTAAAAGAAATCTCAAGTCTTGGGCTGCTGTAGACAGAATTGTTTCTAGGGGAAAATTTGAACTTTGTAACTTAATTGGAAAGAAAATGGGGCTGGATAGAATAGACATTCTTGCTGAACTCTTCCAAAAGAACCTGAAACATATATTAGCAAACATTTTAAGGCATCTCAGCGAGATGGATTTAGTAAAGTAAGTATATTGATGTCATTGTATTTCACTGGGAAAGGAAGAAGCTTAATCAGATACCTTAATGTTTTAGATATAGGGCTTGTGACATTTACTCAATGTCTAGTATTATGTGTTAATATATTAAAACACGAACTGACATTGTAAGCACATATGGAAAATATATCTTCCCTAAAAGGCAAATTAAAGACTACAACTGTGAACATATTCTATCTTTGCGTAAAAGAAAATTATTACAGTTATTCTTGCTATTTAATAAATCCCTGTCCTAGGAGGCAACTAATATGTTTGCACTTTTGTTGCAGTTTTGCCAAAGTCAGCACAACATGGCAGAAGATTCTACAAGAAGATAAAAGGATTTTCCAAATGTATAGCAGAGCTGTGAAAAACCTTTCTGTAAGTTTCTGCACTGAACCGTCAGTGTTTTTCTGCTATTTCAGGTCTCCTCCTATGCTTAACAGATCACGGAAAAGTTTCTTAGATTGAAAACTGCCACTGGAGTGGCTGGGTTTGTCCTGTTAGGATGCCTTGTCTCAAGCATTGCTAGTCACATCAGTGAGTTTGGGGACCCCAAGGAAGGTTGACTGAGAAGGTGACCCAAGGAGAGATGGAGATGTTTTTAAGAGCTTTCACAAGTCCTGTGTTACAGAGAAAGGCATGAAGGAGAGTGTCATTGCCAGCATAGCCCACTGGGCAAGGCATAGACTCTCCCAGTAGAGGCTTGCTTGCTTCAGCATCCTCACTGATCCAGAAGGGAGGAAGACTGACATAAACTGCTCAGCTGGCTCTGTGAATCAGGGTTCTCTGTTTATAGCAGTAGTCTCTGAAGTCCACCATGCCTGCTATGGAAAACTGAACAGCTTTGTGCACTATGAGCTATTCCTATATGCCTCTGTCCTATGGAATAAAAATACTAGATCCATCCACACCAAACTAGCATTTTATCAAGTTAGGACTCTCAAAACACTAGCAGCATTTTTCCTTCTTGAGAGATGGAGAGACATAACAAACAAAGGCTTAGGATCTGCCACAGGATAAGGTTGTTAACAAGTTTAAGTTTTACACAGTATTTTACAGTGCTGTGGGCATGAAACATTTGTACTGAATATTCATCCATGAAGTTTGATTTCTTCCATGCTATTGTATGCTTTTTTGTTTAACTTGAACTGGAAACTTGGAAAATTTGTGGGTGGAGTTTATTTTTCACAAAGAAAGCTTCAAGCACTCCTATTCACCATGAAGAATTGGAAATACTGATTTTTGCTTTAAAAAATTATGATGAATAGGTTACATGCTCTGCCTAAATAACTGTTAATACAAAAGTAGGATTACATAATAGAACTTTGGTTAGTTTTTGAACCAGGGAGCTATATTATGCATTTATAACAGAAGTGACTGTGGAAGTTTTGTTAAATCAGTAGCACCCGTTGGTGTGATGGTTTATTATTGGAAACCAGGAGAAAGGATCTAAAACAACTTATTGACTTCTATTAAACAAAAAAGAACTGATCAGGTAAGTTCTCTTCTCAAATTTAATCTTTGTTTTTCTTTTTGTTAGAATGTCACTAAGGCACCAGAGCATGGTGCAACAAGAGAGTACGTTCTCTATAGAGTGTCCTTAGCTTCCATTCAGAAAGCAACCCCACCAAAGAACTTGAACAAAAAAAGCACCAGATCCAAAGCATCTAGGAATCACAGCAGGTTCACAGAGTTTTCTGAGGTAAGTGGTGATTTCCACTAATCTTGAATTTCTCACATGTTGTCTGGCAAACAATCACCTTGTAAAGCATATTTTTGAAAGTGGCACCTCCAATTTCAAGTGTTTGTAATTCTTATTAGTATGGCTGCCAGGTTTTGCTTAGTAAGACTTAGTAAGACTATTTTAAGACAATAGAAGCATACTGGGATGTCCTACATCCTTTTTTCCCTTAAGAATTTCATTTAGTGAATTTTTTTTGTTTTAATTTTGTCTTTTCAGATATTAAAAAATTTAGTCATTTCCTGTTATTTTCCATGGGTTTTTAATGAATCACATGTTTTCCACATAAACAATATCACAAAAGCTGTCAACTTTGCTTCAAAAGTGGACAATTAGGAAACCAAAAAAAACAAAAAAAAAAAACAACACCTAGACTTAAAAGTTCTTAGTTTCAAAATTTTAAAAAAATAACAATGCGTATTTCCTTTAATCATTCTGTGGCATTAAAATGACTTTTTTAGCTACATATTTATAGTGTGTCACGCATTTGGAGTTGTCAATAACTGCCTACAACCTGTTTCCCCTTCACCCTTTTTTTTTTTCTTGAACTCTTTTTCCACATACTTAAAACATAGACCTGCACCTATATCTTATGAGACTTTTAAAATGCTTATTGAAAGTTATTGCTTGTTAGTAAGCAAGAGATTTTCATAACTAGAAAAAGGTTTTATATTCAAGTCTTATTCTGCAAGACGATGAAATGTCACTGTAAAGTATAGTCAAGATGCCATAATGCTACTGTATAGGACTGTAAAGGTATAACTGTTCAGTTAAGAAACTGAATGAAACCATGCATCTTTCTGTTCAGTAGCAGTCTTAACATTTAATTCCTGATGTATGTGTCTATACACAACTATGTCACCATCCTTGAGTGAGGTTTGGAAGATTGAGGGAGGCTGTTATCCTTACTGCTCTTGATTTAGCCTGTCCTTTAACTTTCAAATTTTAAGAATTTTAAATTGGCTACCTCTATTCCAGTACAAGATACTTGCAAATGTAGATTGATTATTGATGTTCAGTCTCCATCAGAATTTGATGCAACAAGAATTAGGCTAAATTTTTAGTTTGTCTCTACATTAGGAGAAGTTATAGTATGTTTTGTGGCAGTAAGATGATATCAGGAAGTGTTTGGAAAGTGCATTTACTACTACAAAATCTACTCATGATTTTCTGTGTGTGCTTTTTCCAACAGGCTGCCAGGAACTTGAAAAACACTGAAAGCCTTAAAGCCTGCCATCGCTGTGGCTCACCTGCCAAGTATGACTCCTACCTCCAAAGAGCAACGTGCAATCGTGAAAGTTGTGGCTTTGATTTTTGCACTAAGTGCATGTGCAGCTACCACAGCTCCAGTGACTGTGTGAGCAGCAAACCAGTGAAACACAACTCTGCACCAGGGCCACTTCCTGGGACTAAGAAAAGCAAGCAGAATCTAAAGAGATTGTGATCCATGCCCCCAGTACAAATTGGCAAATGTCCCACCCATAAAAGTTTTTTTAGTTGCCCACAAAGAGAACACTTTCTGCTATTCCATATTCATAAAAATGGTTGATTCTGTTATTCCTTTGAACTATTTAATCATCCTGGTCAGAAAGGTTTTAAAAACATTTCTAGTGCTGTCGAGTGAGGTGAGTGAAGCCCCTTTTAATGTGAAAATGAGGAAGACTAGATTTTATGGTTTTTCAAAGCTTTGCCTTTGATTTTAAAATGTGGACATTCATAATACCATTTCCTCTGATGGCTTTTCTTATGTGAATCTTAAATTGCTCTTCCTTCATTTTTTCTTCCATTTCTTGAACCTTTTCCAAGTTTAAAAAAAAAAAAGTACTGTATGTTGGCAATATTGCTAAAAAATACTTTGACTTTTTTTTCAAATCACAAGCTAATTTTAATATTTGTATATATTTGTAAATATTATTCATATTTGTCTTGTAAATGTGAAAATAAATGATTATTCTCAAGAACTTGATTGGCAAATACGGCCTGTTTATCATCCTAAAACATTGCTTCTCATGCTCTTTTTGCAGGTTTTCTATTATGTGCGTCTTTAAATGGTTGATTTAACAAAGGGGAAGTACTCCTGGGTTTGTGTAAAACCTACTGAATCCATTGTCATGCTGTGTTCCTGCATCTTACCTAAAGGCTCTTATCAGTAATTGTCTAGAGTGTCAAAAGTGCCAACACTTCCTTTTCATTTCAATGGAAATTTTTCTTTTCCTGCGTTTATGCTGCAGTTGCTGAACTAGCTCACTGTCAGCAAAATATTCCTGATCCCACAAAAAAAAAAAAAAAAAAAAAAAAGGCAAGCTTTTAAGAAATATACTAATAATTTTTTGGAATTATCTGCAGTGGTTTTTTCCCCCCTTTGGTAAGTAAATAACAGACGTGGAGGACAACACTGTAGGTCCTGCTTCTTGAACTGTAGTGACAGGAGAAGTGGGAATGGCTTCAAAGTAGGAAAAAGTAGTTTTAGGTTAGATATTAGGAAAAATTCTTTACTCTGAGGGTGGTGAGACACTGAAACAGCTTTCCTAGCGAAACCTTGGATGCCCAACTCCAGAAGTGTTTATGGACCTCTGAACAACCTGGCCTAATGAAAGGTGGCCCTGTCTGCAGCAGGGGAGTTGGAACCAGATGATCTTTAAGGTCCCTTCTAACTCATACTGTTCCATGAATCTGTGATCCTATTATACTTTATTCTGGTATTTAGACAGTGCCATCTGGATACATATAACCACAGCCAGAGTTCGGCTGAGCATACAGAGATAAATCTTTCTAGCAAAATTTGTTACAAAATTTTCATTTGTATCTACTGACATTCCTGTGTCCTGAGAAGCGCAGATAATGTGGTCTGAACAGAACTGCTATTTCCTTTTATAGTTTCAAGAAATATGGCACAGGCATTCACTCTTAGACTGCTATTGCACTTTAGGATACATCTTGAATTAAAATTGTGTTTTCAAACTGAGTGTGGTAAATCAAATTTATGTTTTCATATTTTTGAGTTTACTAAAGGAATAATGCACTTTCTAGCAGGTCTAACAATTTGTACACTGAGTAAAGAATAGCTGCCCTTTTCCTTTTTTTTTTTTTTTAGCTGTAGAAATTTATTTCTTCATGAAGAATTTTGAGAAAATTTCCTTGTTACCACCAGATAAGAGAGAAGAAGTGGACATTTTTCACTAACTTCTGAGTGATAAGGAACAACTACCTTCTACCTGAAACCTTGTCAGAAAGGTCAAATTTTTTGATTAATGAAGCTTTGGCCAAGCTGTTATGGATCTGCTGCAAACCATTCTCTGTTTTCACTTGCCCAACCATTTTTGATTTATATAGTCTGCAGATCCTTGCCTACCAGCTTTAGTTTCAATGAGAATAGACATTCAAGATCACAGCCTTCAACAGGTGGGTGACACCTTCTTAAGGACCTTGATCTGTTACCAACGCTTACAATTTTCTTATGCATGGGATCTGTTAGGGTGGCACAGTTATTTCTTTATCATAATCCTGCCCAACATTTGAAACCTTGCCCAATAACACTGAGCACGGAACCTGGATAAAACCATGCATCTTACTGTAAGTCGAGGGATGTTTGATCTCCTCATAAATAGTTTCAGTGAATGGTGAGCTGCAGAAAAAAAAAAAAAGATTGACAATCAGTCCCCACCCAGGCATGCCAGCATCTACTGCTGAGGGAGAAAGCAGGTCCTCAGAGAGTGAGAATGATGGGTGTTACTAGTAGGTGCCCCAACCAGTGCTGAGGAGAGTGATTTGTGTGCCAAAGGTGTGAAAGTCGTAGATGCAGATTGTTGTTAATGTCTCTGCTGAGCTATCTTGGACTTGCCTTTGATATGCAATCCGTGAGTCATACCTAGGGCAAGAGCACAGCACTTGCCATATGGAGATCAGCACTCCTCAGGTACTGCAGCTGCTGTCAAAAAACTCTTTCGAACTCAGCAGTTGGCAGCCCCAGTGACTTTGCAGGAATGCGATAAGCTGCTTACCCACACTGCATACGCCTTTCAGATCTACAGAGGGTGATAAATACCTGCAGGCTGCCAGAGTCTCCTGCCTGCCTGGTGCAAGTACAGATTTCTTCCAGTTACTTACTTATCTCTAGCAATGGCTCTGCATGGTGAGGAAGGGTGGGACGTTTCTCTGATCTGTAAATTCCTGTGTCTAGCAGCTGTTCCCCCCATCTTGAACAGCTGTGAAGACAGATTATTCCTTCATCCTAACCCCAGCTGGGAGACAGACAAAGGCAGGCATTTAGGACTTTCTGAAATCAATATTGAGTATCTGCATTTTTCAGCTCTTCTTTTTTGCACTTAGGATGATGTCCTGAAAAACCCAAGGAGCTGCTCGAGGTGCTTGCACCTTTCTGGAAGTCATTAAAGGCAATTTCAGCTCTCACCACAGCAAGGAGAGAAGCTGAAGTGCCTGACAGTGATGATAGAGTCACTTGTATAAACGGGGACAAGTTTGGATGCTCTTATCGGTTGAATATATCTTCCAGCAGAAGCCTTTGTGCTCAGAGGACTGTGGGACATGTAAGAACCGAAACAAGAAAATAACAACTTTCAACTCTGCAACTACTGCCGCCTTAGCCCAGCTGGTCACCTCGGAGCCTGATTTTCTAGTATGGCAAAACTGTAGCATGTGCCAGATATGTTCTCCCTAGCCAAAGGTCTCACTGCAAGGAAGGAAAATTTTAGCATGTCGAATGTTCTGTTTGGTTTTTTTTTTTTTTTGGTGGTTTGTTTGTTTGTTTGTTTGTTTGTTTGAGTATGAAAGTCATAGTTGTGTCGGTCACCACTCTCAAAAAATTCTGTATATTTAGCCCTAAAAGATAAAGCCTGCCCTGACTTAAAGACTTTAAAAAGAAGGAAGCTAGATTAAGATTCTAAATAAGAATTCTTTTCTCAGCTCCTAAAGCCAAGGACTGACAGCCCTTTTGAGGAAATTATGCTGTAGTATGGATTTTTTTTAATGAAATCTGTTCTGGAAGGTGAAAACCACGAGATGGTGCTCTTGACTCACTCACTGCGTGAAGCCAGATTCATTGAGTTCCTTTTGCTCTGTTCACAAAAGACGGAATTCCTTCCACCTCTAATAACTGTAGCTGCAGATCTAGTTACTACAGTCATGAGGAATCAGATTATATCTGCAACTAAAAGAACAAAACCCAAACCTTCAATTGGATTACTGATTTTAACATTTGTTTCAAACATATTGGTGTAGAATATGTACACATTTGCTAAACTGAAAAGTATACAGGTGCCTTCCGTAAAAGCTTTGTTGTGCTGCAAAGTGCATATGCCTTCTCCAAGGAGTGATTAACTGCCCTAAATATGACGTTTACTTCGCACACCTTGTGCCCTCATAGTGACAGTGACAGTGACGACTGGAGAGCAAAGTCACCACTCCTAGGCAGTGAGTGCAAGCTGTTCTATGAAGCCATCAGTGCAGGTCTGGAGAAAGCAGCAGAGCTTTGCCTGGGATTGCAATGGTGTTCCTGACTGATGGAGGTTTGGTGAACACCTCAACAGCACAACAGCTGTGATGCCACCTTGACATGTCTTCTGGCAGAAGCTAATGGTGCCAACTTGCCAAATATCTAACAGGCACAGCACCCATATGTCACTTCTTGTGGAGTGCCTCCACTGTGCTTAAGAGGGGCTGGCACCTTGAGCTGAAATGCCATTACCTGAACGCAAGGATGGACCAGGCCGTCACTGTGGTAGATGTTTGATTTTTGAAGACACTTGTCATGATGAAAAGATCCCCCTTCTAATATATTTGAAATATAGAGTAGAGTATGAGAAATTACAGAGATGGGCAACTGGATTTTGAGTCTTTACCTAAGGATGTACAAATTTCCAGGTCCACCCAATTTTAATATAACCTTGTCAGAATGGTTTCTCCTCTGAAGTAGTCCATGGGAACTTAAGGATAAAGGTCAAAGCATAGTGCTGATATTCCCAATATGAAATAAAAGCAGCTAGGCTCTATGAGCCTGCTGGCACAGGCAGAAATAGTTGCAAGACTCAAATGATGGAACAGATGTTGTAGTGGCCGCTGAGATGGTTCAGCAGCAGCTGAGGTTTTGTCCCTTAAGGTTTTATATTGTTCTGCTTTTTGCATTCAGAGCTGTCCTCAGAGTACCTCAGTTCAGCATTCAAACAAGCCATCTGCAGCCCTCAGGCAGCTGCAGTGTCAGGGCCAGGCCATGGCCTGAAGAACAGCCCTGAGGACGTTGCCTGGCCACACAAGTGCACACACAAGTGCACGTCTGGGAAGAGGAAGGGAGGGAACCTTGCCCCTCCACTGCCCTATTTCCCACCTCATTAGTGCTGGGCTAGCTTTTGGGATGTGCCAGTAGTGCTGTTGCCCTTGGCTGGTGTAGATGTGCCAGGCCAGGGCCGAAAAAGAAAGACCTTTGGGGATTTGATGTTTCCTTATAGGCAGACCAAGATAGTAATGGTTTGTGCTGGTTTGGAGTTAAAAAGCCTCTCTGGCTTCATCAGGCCAGACTCACACTGAGACAGTCAGGGGTGTCTCTAACTTAAATTATTTGCTGTGGGCATTTAAAAGTCGGGCAGCCCCCGGCTGCTGTGCAGAGAGACTGGGCTCAGGAGACACTCCTGGGTGTTTCAGGAGGAGGTGCAGCTCTTCCAGGGCTAACACATGGCAGCTACAGCTTCACATGAGGGACTTGGGATGATGGGTACAGCTGTGGTGGCCACCACCTCCCAAAACTCCCCTCTGCTTTCTGCCACTGCCAGCTCTGTGCCCACCAGAGAGCGCAGTGCCCCTGCTCAGCAGGGATGAAGGCTGCTTCCAGAGGCTCCACTGGAGCTGGTTGACGCATGAATCACAGCGCAAACATGATGACACAAGAGCTCTGAGACCTACCTCTTGTGTTTAGTGTCATTTTCTGAGGGTCTACCTTGGCTCAGTTAATTACATTGTACAACAGATTTTTGTTAGTCATATGTAGATCTAATTTTCAAGATTGTCCCTCGATACCAAATTAGCAGAGAAAACATCAACTGCAATTTGCTTACAAACATACTTTAAACACCAGCTTCTTGTAAAAATGCATATGATGTTTTTAAATTAAAAAGCTCTGTGTTGCCTTAAAAATACTTGCAACAGGCAGCATAACATTTGCTCTCTGCAACATGTTTAGTTATGTACTCAACAATAAAAAATCTGTGTGCCAGTAGGAAATCCAGAAAGTTTGAATTGCTTCATGTCCCTTTGTTTTTTTGTGACATATCATAGTTGTGCAAAAAAATTGTGATGCTAAATTGTAGTAGTAAGAGCCTCCTGAAGCAGGGTAAAAAACCATGTAAGCTGTCATATATTTAAGATAAGTAAATCAGTAGGAATGCCACAGGACTTCCAATCTCACTGTATACACTCTAGCAATGGTTTTGGCAAAATATGCAGTTCATGTTTGTTCTGACCTCCTCACCTGTGTTAAACAGCAGTTATATTCTCAGTATTTGTATTTGATATACAAGTGTAAAATATATAGAATAAGAGGTCTCAATGTCATACACCATTACCACAACCCCACCACTCTATCATGAATTAACCATATAGTAGATAACAAGTACAATTTTTAGTATTTCTATTTATACTCTCAGTGTGCTAATACTCATAGAGTTATTCTCTTGTCAGTACTCATAATCTTCACTTTTCTCAACACTCTTGTAAACAGCTTATATCCTGAAGGCTGACTTTCTTAAAAAAATTAAGACAACTCTTTTTCTGTTTAACATACCAGAACAGAAGACATAGTCTTTCCTTGGAGTTACAATCAAGAGCAATGTTTTCACTGCCCATATAGAACACTTTATCTTCACTATAGCAAGGTTTTCACAAAGTTTCTCATATAGATGGCAATTCAATACATTGCATTATATTTACATGCCAGTCTCAAATATGGTTAAAATTCTTTCTGATTTCCTATCCATACACATTGACACTGAAGCAAATTATATGCCTTTTTTGTACTTATTTTACTTCATATCAATTTCTTACATTCTGGTGACCAAAATCAAAGGTACCAGTTGTGCACATCTTAGTAAGATCTGTATTTTGTGTTACCTAGTGCTCAAACAAGAAATTAAACTTCTGGGAATGCGAGGGGTGGTCTACAGAACAAAGATCACTGGTTTAATTCATTAATGTTTGAAATTGGGTTACTTTATTGATGAAATAATATATATATAGATACAGCTATAGATATACAAAAGAGATTGTATGAAATGATAAAACAAGTCTCAGCTCATCACTCAAACACCTTTAAGACCAAGCGAAGATCAGGGGTAACAAATATATTAATTTTTCTTTCTGATATGAAATTCACCTTTTGAAGCAACGTTTACTGCAGGTAAGTGGTGTACCCTTGTACAGCCCTCCTAAGTCTACATCACATAAGTCTACTGCTTATGCAGCTGATAAACCCAGAAATTTATTCTCCTGTATAGAACCAGGATAAACATTCATCACTGCTAACTGAGCTGAAATAGTTGTCATTCCAAGTGACTTGACCAGTGGATTAGGCTTCCAAAGTTTAACAGATGTTAATTATGGAGAGGATGGTGGAGGGTAAATATTGCTTTTCCTTTGCTATCTTTCCTGAATAAATTAAGCATATAATTTAATATGGGCTTACAAGGACTATAAGCTAAAAAGGAAAAGCCATCAGCTATATTACTATTTATTTCTGTTCCTTTGATCTTAAATTAGTAGATTCTTTTTCAGAGAAATCATTAAATAAAATTGTAAAGTTCAAAAATATTTCTGAATATTTTCATTGCCGTATGAACAGAAATTCTTTCTTATGAACCAACTAAATTTTTATTCAGGGAATAAGGTTCTGTCCTATTCCACTGTTAACTCTATACTTAATTCCAGTAATCATTCACAGAAAATTTATTCAATTTCAAAACAAAATACATTACACATAGAAATTAGAAAGTCTCTGTAAACTATTGGGCTAGGACTTAGTTGGAAGTAGGGACATTATACAATAAATTTTTTTAAGTACTGAGTTTAGTTTTAATTTGCAGAGTTTTAAACTTATATTTTTGACCCTTTTTCAAGATGTAAAATGTGTTTTATTAAAGCTTTTTTTAAATTTATAAGCCTATTTAAATATATAAAGAACATGAAGGATAATTGCAGGTATATATTTTTATCTGATAAATTGCATTTTTGAATGGAGTTTTAGCCTCTTTTTTGCTTTTTCATTACTTCAAATCCTTTCAGAGGAAGGGAAAGAGAAACATTATGCCAGCTCTTTGTTCAATCTGTCTTTCACTTTCATTAGCATTTAACAGAAATTTCTGTGGGAACTATGCTGAAAAGACATCAGTTGTATAAACTTGTGAACAGCAAGTCATGAAAGTATGAAAAATAAAATATGTATGCCATGTCTTTTTTTCTAATGAAAACAGACAAACTAAAAAAAAAAATGTGAATTGACTTTCATTTTGTAATCCAGCTTCCTAGGGTTAATGGTTATTATTTATTACAAAGCTTAAAAAAGTTTCATCCAGTATGACAAGAGGTATGTGCTTTAAAAAATCAGATTTTAAACTGGTGTGAAAGTGAGAGTGTTGCCTTTCAGGCCACCACAAGTATCACGGTTTGCCAGTAGTGAGCTGTACACCTGGCAGAAGAAGTTTGAAGGATTAGAAATTGAAAGAAGTCAGCAAATATTGTGGCTACCATTTCCAAGACTTGTTCAAAGCCAGCAAGAAAGCACATCATTTTAAAAATTAACATGGCAGGAAACGTGATCCAAAAGGCTTCTCCTTAAGCTTGCCCTTAAGGGCATGAAAGGAGCTCAATACAGGATTGTGATACACAGCCCACGGGCAAGAAATTGATCCATAAATCTTTGTAAATTAAGCCAGTATTTGTGTTACTGAAAAATGGATTTCATCTGCTGGTGAACTCAGAGCACTCACAGGATGATATATCCTCCATATGAGCTTGGTTTAGAGATGTTGCTATATAGTATTAGTAGCTGCTGCAAAATTGCCACAAAAGCCCCTACTGTATTTTCAATGTCATTCCAGTCTTGATGTGTTTTGTAGCTAATAAATGTTAACACTGGGGAGAATGAAAAAATATCATGATAGTTTTTGTATTAAAACTCTGTTAGCATGACTTAATTTTAAGTAGTTCAAAGTAGTAATTCAAAGTAGTAGTAGCATGTAGGCTTTTTATTTATGTTAAAATTTAAACACCCTGAAAAGCACCTAGAATATACAATTTAGGACATCTGAGAGATCATAGAATTTAATCAGAGATTACAGGACATGTCTAAAATGAGACTTACTGTCCTCTTTATATGTCCTGTGTAATTTTGAATTTGTTGATTTAAAAGATTGTGCAATTTTAAAATAGTTGTCTGCTTAATATTTCTTGATTTTCATCACCTAATTCTTGCAATGCTGATGGCAAATTTCAATACTTTTCAGGATATTTTAGTATCTTTCAAGCTAAGACTTTCTGAGTCAGCAGATTCAATCTTTTACAAGGTCATTTTACAGAATGACCACTAGGGAAAAACTCCAAAAGAAAAACACTTATTTCCTACAGCAGATAAAAGTTTTAGCAAACCTTTCTGCATGTCAGAGAATTAATAAATGATGAAATGGAACAAAAGTTGCTGTCTGGAAGTCTGGTATTTGTTACTTGGAATCTGCTGGTGTAACATCCACATCGTGAACGCTTGTGGCATAAAACACAGTATGGCTTGAAGGGGGCCTGAGTTGAAGCCTGAGTTGAAGCCCAGTCCCTCCTTGACTAGTAAGGGCTTCTCCAAGAGATTCTTTTTACATATAAAACCAGTCCTTAGATATCTCTTTTGCCTTCACCATATGTAATGAGGGTGTGCCTGTAGAGCCTTTCTCTTTTTATTTTTCCAGACTTGTGATTTCCCTGCCTATGCTCTGAACAAGTAGGCAGCATGACAGGTCCTTTCCAAAACCAGGCATGTAATTGAGTTAACACCATCGTATCCTTGCAAGCTGGTGAGTTCAGGATTGCCCCTCAGCTTTGCTCTTTACACTGGTATGACATGGACATGGGTATCACGTGCATACCATTTCTCGCATGTCCCACCATTCACACACGCAGGTATGGCATACACAACTCTCCTGCTCTCAGCTTACAGCACAATACCTTGCAAAGCTCACAGCAGGAACACTGAAAATCAGGTACTATTATTTTAACAAAAGACAGGGTTGTAGAAGACTTGGTTCTTCTCTTGGACAGAATCATGTCCAGAGCAAACAAAGACTGAATTTTTAAAGAAAATTTTAAGTACTTTTTTACTCCCCCATTTCTGGTCAGCCAGAGGCAGGTGGGAGCAGGCTGGCAGGGAGTGGTGCTGTTTTCCAACCCTATATAAACATTCCCACAGCAGTGCTTCACTGCTCGGGCCACTTCCTCCCTAGCAGCGTGGGAAGTGCCCACCTTCACACCATTGAACCATGATGTCCAGCCCATCTCCTGAAGCAGCTGGAGACTGCACTTTTTAATTTGAAAATACTTAGTATGGATAACATCTTTAAAAAACAAAACAAAACCAGTCAGTGCTTTAACATAGAACAGAAAAGACAGAACCATCTTCTTACCTGCTTTCTGAATGGATGTAAAGCAAGCAGGTGAAAGCACATGCACATACAATTCTTGATCTTTAGCCAGAGCAGTTTGTACTCTGTGATTTCCTTGGGGAAGCTCTAACTGGTACAAACTTGCAGAAATGATTACACTAATACAGTGATACTTTTCTTTCCTGCTGCAAGGTTGGTTATAAAAAGCATAAGAGCTCATGCCATTAGTGCCACTCTGCATCCTGGGTACTAAACTTGGCCACAATTTCAAGTTTGCTATCATGTTAATCTTTCTGTGGTGTCAACAACCATACCAGTAGCCATACATTCCTCTAAAGTAAGAGTTCTCTACAAAAGAGGAGGAAGACAAAGAAGAGGTCACAAAATAAAGTGTGTACCAAAGATTTTTTCCTTTCATTAGATAGCTGTCATGCGTAATGGTTTTGAGTCCTATTTTGCTATGAATTAAAGTGTTCCTACATTGTTGATTATCATTAACTTCCAAAAGTAATGTCAGAAAAATATCAGAGTTCAACATAAGATATTATAATTGAATTTACCTCTTAATTGAGGCATTCATGAGTGTTGTTTAGTACACACTTCTTGAGCTACTACCTTATTTTATAGTCAATGCTGGTTAATTTTAAAATCTACTTCACTGAAGTTATTTCTAATTCTTTCAGTTCCTAGTGCTTCCTATCTTATTAAGAATGTAAAGCCATCTCTCTGTATACAGACTTGCAGGCATGATGAGGTGGATTCAAAGTTAATGAATCTTCCTCTTAATTTTAACCCCTGAATACGGCCATGACCTTCTCCTCCTACATTGTTGAATTATAATGAGGTTGGGGGTGGTTTAATTTATTGATCCTGTTGTCCATGACAGCACTGCTATATTATTCATTGCAGACACAGACTACATGTGCATACTCATCCCTTACTTCAAGAAGAGATACTTTTCAGTCTTTATGTAACAGACCCATGCTCTGAGTCTAATTTCTCCATTTTAGGCTTTCTAACTAGAGTATGTTCTTAATTTTTCATGGAATGCTAGTTGCTGTAAGAGCAATATATACTACACTGCAAGGCATTCATAACACAGCTGTGTTTTAAACATCAAATGTGTGATGAGTATGTTACACAGGTTTAAGAAAATATTGGGTATCTGATGAGTGTGGTAACAGTCCCAAGACTCAGTCCTGGTTTTCGAGATGCACTTTAGTTTAAAGGCTATCCAGTGGTGTTCAGAATAATTTTTTTTCTGCTTTACAATATGAGTGCATTTAGAGCACACTCACAGCTATAAGCTGGCAAAATAAAAGTGTCAGAAATGTTTACAGTAACTGAGGCTAACTAATACAGAACAGCCCATGCCTGTGCTGATGAATCCCCAGTGCCTCCAAAAGAGGCTGACTATATGCATGTGACCTCTTTGTGGCAATGTCCATTCAGTGTTAACTTTTGATCAGTACCCAGGAATTATTTGGGAAAAAATTAGTTGGTATATGCTAATAACATGGCTCTAGCACTAGAAAACAGAGTATTGCTATGCCCAGGTAACTCCTCAGGCAACTGATAATTTGCTTGCATAAGACAGACATAAGTGGGCCAGCTAAGCTGCTGTAACATCATCAGTTGAGGTTTTAGAATACAGAGTGATCTCTACTGAATCTATGTCACTTTAAAAGTGATTGGAATTTGGCCCACATTCTTAATTACATTTATGACAGTGAGATAATTTGTTGGTTAACAATTGGTTCATATTCAGGTCTTTAACCAAAGGGGCAAAATTTAGGGTAATCTCTGGAACCTAAGCAGGTCAATGGAGAAAATACCAGGTTGGGGTGTTAAGACATGTCCTGGCAGTCTGTGTCAAACTGCCTCAGCTTATTCCTGTTTCTAGTGACTGAATCCTGTTCAGAGATTTTGTAAGAAATGTGTGCAGTTTCTGTTGTTTCCCAAGGGTAGCACACCTAATAGATAGATAGATAGATAGATAGATAGATAGATAGATAAGTATAGAAGGACTGTAGGAACTTAAAACCCAATTATAATGAATAAATTACAATCCATGTATAGATCTTCCTAAGACCCCCTCTTAGGAAAGATGCAGGTCTCTAACAGTGCCATGGAAGAAAAATGCAAGAATGATACACAGCCTCAGATAACTGAGCTGAATTGAAGGGATTCTGTTCCGTTTTGCCCTGGGCACATGGAAAGGAAGGGGTTTGTCCTGTCCTGGAAGGAGTAAATAGAGAGGTAAAGAGGATTGTGTATAATGATAGGAAGGCAGGAAAAAAAACCTTCCAATCCTGAGCAATGTCAAGGAAATGGAAAGAAAGTCTTTTTTTTTTCTGGAATTCTTGCTGCAGGTTAGGAAGAGGAGGTGGCTAAGAGCTGAAAGTATGGCTTAACTTCCTGACCTTCTTTCACTAGCTATGCCTGAGTATAACCTGCAATATTCAGCAAGTTAAGATTTTGGCTGATAATACACAGGCTCTGCATGTGAAAACAGCACATAGATTCCATGTCAGCCGAAGATTCCCAGGGATTTCTCTCTCAGATGAAGCCTGTAATTTATGTTTGGTAAGACTGATCTTTCAGCTGTTGTAAATCAAAACACCTACATGATTCACAGCATATGAGGCTCTAGTCCAAATTGTGTATAGATAATTTCTGTTAGACTGGAAGGATTATGGGGCCTATTTTTCCTGCAAATTCTGTGAGCATAATTTTGGAATAACTGCAGTGAATTAAAAGTGTTTCTTCATTGAATGAGAAGTGAATTAGCTCCAAAATGTGTGTTGCAAATATATAAATGACAGATCATGTTGTGTTATTTGCTGTCATTGTCAAGTTTAAACCCCGGCAGGCATACATTTAAGTCCATTGATAATCATGTTAAATTGAGCACATAATCACATTAAATACACTATAAATTTGTGGCTAAATCACAATAAATTTAGTCAATTCTTTCTTTTTAGTACTCTTCCAGAGAAAAAAGCACTGATTATTCAATTCAACTGATGCTGCTAAAATATTGAGAATATTGAAAGAAACAAGCTTTTTCCAAGCAGAAAAGCAAAGCAAGAAAGCTATGTAATACTCTTGAAAATGTGCTGAGAGGTTATAGTTTTGAACAATTCATCAGAGGGTTGTCAGATCTTGTGAAAGATTTTTATGAGATGTTTTCTTAATAACAGTGTTAAGAACTGGTGCTCCCCCCGCAGAGTATCTTTTGCAACAATTTTACTGCTAACAGCTACTGTTTCTGTCTGTACAAAACCAAAAAATTTCTAGTGGCATAGTCCAGCTGAATATTTACAGCTAAATCCATATAAAATTGATTTAGACTCCAGGATACTTCTGCCTGATTCTTCAGCCTCTCCTCAAAGGGGTGGTTATTCAAGTAATTCAGGTAGTCCTAGAGATACATCCAAAAATCTCCCACAGTAAGGCAAGAGGGCAAGTCTCTGTCACTGTGGGAGAGCAGGTGGAAAGGGGAGCAGGCATTGTCCTGCACCTCCATGTGCTCTACATTTAGATTTGCTTCTGAAGCAAGCCAGCCCAGAGACACATTCCTCATCTGGAATACAGCCCTGGTGCTGATGGATTTCAGGCTGCTCTCTAAAATGTAATTATCTCTAATATGTATAACTGAAAGTCTGGGAGAAGAGACTTTGAATGCTGCTTTCCAAGATGCTTGTGAACTGCTGGCATGAGAAATTGGACCCAATAAGATAAGAGAGGAAGGCTAAAATAGAAGTGATAGACATTTATTAGCCATTTGTGGAAAGTGTTGGTCATCATGCATGCTAAGTGGTGATACTGATGTGCTGTGATTGTGTGATGACTCAGAACTGACTCCAGAAGGCTGCAGCATGCTGCTGTGCTTCCAGCCATCCTCTTCCCCACTGCTATGGGGAACTGTGCTAGTGGAGAAGCAGTGGCTTTGCCCATTCTGCCTAAGAGAGAAGCCTGGAGGCTGGGGGGAAAAGCTGGCAGGCTGTCATGACCACCTTCTTTTACTCATGGCAGTAACTCTGTCCAGTGACTGGTGGAGCAAAGGCAGCTGGGACATTTCTACAGGAGGTCAGCATTGGCATTGGTCAGCATTGGGTCTTACGTGGAACACCTGTAAGAAGTGGCTACCCTTCCTTTACTTGTGACTCGACAGCTGGTGGCTGGGCTGGGTCACTCACCCTTCTACCACAGGCAAGCTGAGGAGCTCTAAGTAGCTCAGGGGTTCAGGGATAGCAGAAAGATTTGGTGTCCCAGAATTTTATTAGATGCTGTTATTCACTGTATGGTGGGGTCTGCTTTAAATATGACAGGCAGCTCTTTCAAAACAGCTGGAGGTGGAGAGGAAGGTGGAGGAGTACAGGATGAGCTTCTTTCTTCAACGAGAGAGAGGGAGTGGGGAGGTGCATGACACTGAATCATATCTACACTCTTTTGTATTGAAAAATAGACTGAGGAGAGGCTTTGCTCCTGACACAGGCCTTCAGCCAGCAGGTATCTGTGGATATTCAGAGCCCATGAAACGATCTCGCATGACTTGCTGCTATTAGAAGCCTCTCATGAAGCATTTCTTGCTAGGTATGTCTGTATTATGTTTTTTTTACTTGTTTCAGGTTTAGGGATTGATGCCAGTGAAGAGCAGCTGCACTTTAATAGGCCTGGGGTACACAGGGCTGCTTCACAGCATTTGGCATATGGCACCTCTGTATCGCAGAGCCTCTAGAGCTGTGCTTTTTCCCACTCTTCTCCCCAGACTTTTTTGATTTGGTCATTTGATTTGGAATTTTTCTATCCTTTAAATTAAATTTTTGTAGAAATAATTATAAACCAACACAAGATTGTACTTTGCTAAGTGGCTGTTGTAGGTGCCAACCAGCTCATTTGTGTCTTCATCCTCCCCCCACAATCTGACCTCGCACTTTGCTGCTCTTGCTGCTGAGGTGCTGGAGGAGAACATTAACACCCTCCTCTAAATTGTTTTTGAGGATAAATCTGATGCACTGTTTAAAGGAGAGATGGTTGGGGTCAATCCCTAAGCCACATTTGATTGATGGTCTTGTGCTCATATTTTGTTACAACATGTTGATAATTGGTTTTTGGCCTTTAGAAGGACCTAAGTTTTTCTCTTGACAGTATTTAGCACTAGGCTGAAGTTTTCATTGTCATCATATCATCTCAGGGAAGTCTTTACATTTACTAAGCTAATTATGTAGCATAGAAATCTTCAATGAATAAAATCCCAAATAATCCCAAAGCAAACCATTTTTTTGTATTGTGGACTAATGTAACCTCATATACCAAATATAGTCTTTCAGAGGGAAGTGCTGCTAGGGCATGATGACAAATGAACTCAAACTACATGTGAATTGTATGGTGATATTCTGAGAAAACATCTCTCACTTCAACCCTTGGATGCTACCTATTAAACTCTAATTGTCTTGGGGAAGCTTATGGTGCTTGATTATTCCCTTCCAAGGCCTAACCCAAGGGATGCGGCAAGGGACCAGAATGGCTCAGCATGGTTCCAGATGGTGCTCTGGTTGATGTGGACATGGATAGCCTAAGAGGGGCTGTAGAGTCAAGAGGACACAGTTACATTACTGAAATCACAACAGACATTTTACCTGATAAGCTCTGCACTGGAAGGAATTAAATCATTAATGCCATCGTTAGATCCTTCACTTCCTAGGCCTCGCATGTACAATTGTCTTTCTTAATACATGTCTTTGACTTGCTTTATTGACCTATGCTTCAGTTTTCCTAAGAAAAGTTTTATCCATTACATAAGCCAAAATTTTATGTAGATAGTTTTGTGGAAGGAGATGAAGGTTAGAGAAAGCTTGTTTATATCTTCATTACAAGGGAACTAGAATGCTGCATTTGTGAATACAGAATACTCATTCAATTACTTAAAATCAAACAGCTTTTGTTCAAGATGAGAAAATGTAATTTCTCTATTTTATACATAGTAGAATTCTGCAGACTTCAGTGGAATCATTCTAGTTTATGGTTACCTAAAACTGGAAAGAAAAAGACATCCCTTTTTAATTCTTCATTCTTTTTTTTCTAGTATTTGTTTCTCACACTGTTTTTTTAGTGTATACTGAGGATGGAGGAGATCTGTTGTGGTGTGTAAAAAATTCTGTGCTACCTCTGCTGTTTGTCTGAAAGCTTGTTGAATACAGCTCTGCAATGTCAAATGTCTTTGATTTGATTTGGACTGGACCAGATGTCAACAAATTGGAATTTAATGTTGTTGAGACAGAGGACAATGTAGGAAGCATAAAGGGTTTCATTACAAATTACAATTAAAGAAAACATTCAGATGCAGTTGTGCAATTTTTATGTACTGCAACTTAGAGCAATTAAGAAAAAAATCAGAAGTCCTGTTTTTCTCTCATTCTTTATGAAGAAGTGAATAGGAATTTTCAGGACTTGTATCATAAAGCATGATCATGGTGGGTTTTTTGTTTTTCATCATAACTTTTATTTTTAAAATAACGGTTTGTGGTATATAAGGGGACATTCTTCTTTAGCCCTTTTAAATTATACATGCTTTGATTCATCTGGTAGAGTATTAGACAGAAACTCAACAAAAGGCCAGTGTTAAGGAGCAAAAACCAGCCTTTATTATAGCTTCAGACTGATCTACAATAGTATGCATAAAGCTGGCAATGATCTTTGCTTTCTTCATGCTGCCAGCAGCAAATATAAAAACAATGGCATTTTACAGGCAGAAGTGATTGCAAAGCAAGTTCTAAAAGTCAGAAATGCACAGCAATTAACTGTTGAGACTGTCTGTGTGAGCATTTGCCAGATGATGATTGCCTGTTGCTTAAAAATGTAGTGGAAAATACAGAACAATGAAGAATGAGGAACAATGAAGAAGGAGAACTTCCACTAAGTGTGACTGAAATATTTCTCTGCCTTGTCTGCAATATGGCATCTGCCTCTCTGCAGGAGAAAGGTCCTTTTCTCCAGATTGTCTGTGGTAGAACAGAGGTTTCTTTTTCTAGTTCTGACTTATAGTACATCTACCTGGGACCTCAGAGACACCTTTCTTCTGACCTCCAGATATGCCCTCACATTTTCCTTAGGAGAGCAGGTGGTCTGGCTTTCAGGAAGATGGTTGTAGTGGGATGTGGTATTGACTGGTAAATCTCAGGAAATTCAAAGGCGTCAGGAAGGGACTGGGACCAGTTTTCTTCAATCCTGAACAGTCACATCCACTTCCTGGTGCAGACAGTGTGGTGGGAATGGAGAAAGAAAAATCTCCAAAGAGTGGTTTCATATGCAACTGTATAAATATTTCCAGAGGGGTTTTATATTGGTTTTGGTTTGGTTTTCTTGTTTGTGTGTTTAGGCTAGAGAGGGGGTGGTGGGTTTGGGTTTGGTATTTTGGTTTTGTGTTTGTTTGGTTTTGGTTTTAATTTTGGCTTCTTTATTTCTGCAATGCTGTAGATTCTTCAGATTGTATTAGTTCTGCACAGTGTGTTAGATGCCTAAGGTTTTATGTCTATTTTTGCTGAATTTAGACCTGAACCTTTCTGGAGCGTAACCTTAAAAAATCAGAAATTCAGATTATCTATGTTTCTCCCCATTGATGTTGAGGGAGGTTATAAGAAATATTGCTCCTTGGTTTGTAGAGATCTCCATGGTGATACTTCCTGGTACATCTTCAAGAAAATTGTTTTACTGGAAAAACACTTAACTATACTTTTTTTCTTTCAGATGACTGAAATAAGACATTGGCCAATTATAACTTTGAGATTTACGCACCTTCTAATTTTAACTAAATGTTGCAAAGCAGTTGATAAATCTTTAAGAACTTTGTTAAGAACAAGTACGTCTAAAGTTGTTTTCATCAAGTTTTTATGTGAAGAAAAGGATAAGTAAGATTAGTTCATAGTTAGTTCAAATCTTCCTCATTAGTTCAAATCGTCCTCATTCCCATAAAATGCTCATATAGCAAGAGTAGGTTTTTCTCTACTGGCATTGTGTAGTTCTTCTGTTTTCTAGAAATACATATCTGGCCTGAGAGTAGTAGCACCTATTAAATGTCTATGGCCTGGTAGAATCCAGTATAGATTGACTTCATATCAGGCATAAGTGATAAAATCGATATTTCTGAGATTAAACGCCTTGAAGTGCATGACTTCATTCAGTGACTATGATCCTGAACCTAGGAGCTGCAATGCTTGATTTTGCAAGAAAGAACAGTTCTTCTGATTATCCACAGCTAATTTTCTTCCTCCTCATTTTTTTGTTATCATGTTAAATATAACCAAAATGTCTATCTTGATGTAACTAATTTTATAGGCAATTTTGAAATTATTTAAAGCATATTCTCTCAGTACCTAGGTACAATAGCACCACAATTTTTCTTGCCAATTAAAACCAAAGCTTGAATTCTATCTTTCAGACTCCCTTTTTTTCTTTACCTACCCTTTATCACTTCCTCGATGTTTTAGAATAAAATAAAAAGCATGTTCTTTATTATTATGATTATTATGATTATTATGATTATTATTTATCTCAAGTACATAGACGAGCAAGCAGGACAGAAAATACTAGAAAGATAGTACAAATGGAGACAGAAATCTATAAATGAGGCTTCAAATATACTTCAGAAGAGTGAATGGTTAAGAAATATCACTTGAAAGGAAGAACACATGGCAATGGAATCTATTGCTACAACTTAAGATTATTCCCTCTTATGATTGAAGCAAAGGGTAGACTATTCCCTACGTTTTGCAAGGGTCTCACAAGTCTGCTCCACTTTATCGATCCCAGGTTGATTTTGCTGTTTTGGTAACAGCAAAACTTTGGTAACTCATTCATCATACATTTGGTAACTCATATCTTTTCTACTCTTCAGCTTCTTTTCTGAGAACATACAGAATCACAAGATAAATTCATCAGGAAGGGATGTTGAGATGTGGGTGTTGAGTCCAACCTCCTGCTCAGGGCAGGGTGAGCTGTGTGCTCACCAGGTTGCTCAGCTCTCTGCCCATTATATATCACCCTCCTGATGTGAAAAGTCTTACTCCATCTTCTTACTTGTTTTCCCAGAGGTGCAGGGGAGCTATGGAAAGGAACCCCAAAACCACCTCTGCTGCAGGTTGAACCGGCCTTGCTTTCTCAGTTTGTCCTCACAGGGTGAGTGCTCCAATCCCTGACCATCTTGGTCCGCTAAATTCACCCTAGTTTATTTATGTTTCTCCTGTATTGGGAAGCACAAAATTGAATGCAGTACTGTAGAATGCTGTGTAAAGGGAGATGATTACTTTGCTCCATCTCTTCTAGTCACACAGCCAAGAATATTGTTGTTCCTCTTTGCTGCCAAGGCACCCTGCTGGATGTTGCTCACTCTGGGTCTGCCAACACATCTTACATCTTGCCAGCAGTTCTGGTCTCCTCAGTCAAGCCCAGCTGGCATAACTGCAAGGAGCTTTTCCTTCCTAGGTGAAGGACCTTGCGCTTGTCCTGTTGCCTCAGTAAGTCTTTATTTTGTGCTAAATTCCAGGGTGTTTATAAAACACACCTGCATGACTCAAAAAGAAATCCTTACCCTAACTGCAGAGTCTGGGTAGAAATATTCTATAAGGAGCAAAAGCCTGTTACAGTGTTCAGAGAAAGAGAAAAACATCTTCAGTGAGCTGGGCATGTACCTTTCAACTAGTAGAGCAATTTTTGCTCTTCCAGTTATCTTTCTCAGAACAAAATCTGTGGGCCAGTCAATATATTTAAAGAAAAATAAAATTAATCTTAGAAACATAGAATCATATAATATGCTAGGTTGTAAGGAACCTGCACAGTGCAGTTCTCAGTTGAGATAATTTTTTTGTTCTATGATTTATTTAAAAACGTTATGCTAATGCTTCTTGGGTAACAGACTACTACGTTGGATTATGCACACCCCAAATCTGAGGATTGTCTGCAATCATATCCAAGAAATCAGATCTTGCAAGAAACCAAGGACAAACCCACATGAGCATCTTTTTTTCTGTTGTAGGAATCATCATTCACTCTCTAGTAGAAGAGAATGTTGCCTGAAGACCCCACAGCAGCCTTCCAGTATCTGAAGGGAGTCTACAAGGAAGCTAGAGAAGGACACTTCATTAGGAACTGTAGTGATAGGACAAGGGGGAATGGCTTAAAACCGAAAAGTGATAGGTTTAGATAGATGTTAGGAAGGAATTCTTTACTGTGAAGGTGGTAAGGCACTGGAAGGCACTGGAACAGGTTGCTCTGAGAAGCTGTGGATGCCCCAACTCTGGATTTGTCAAGGCCAGGCTGGATGGGGTTTTGAGCACCGTGGTCTAGTGGAAGGTGTCTCAGGCCATGGCAGGGCTGTTGGAACTAGATGGTCTTTAAGATCCCTTCAGACTCAACCTCCCTATGATTCCATGACTCTAATATTCTATGACTCCACTATTCTATGACTCCAAATTGTTATGAAACCTTATAATGGTTTTTTGAGATGTAAATTCAGTGTGTGATGCATGCCTGGCTTCCTTAACAGCACCTTGAAATGATTCTCAGACTAGCAGGTATTTTGTGACCATGTGAACTTCTCCCTGCTTTGTCCCTTCATTTCTACAGTTCTGCTGAGATTTGGAAGTTGAAATTTAATGAATTGTTTACTTTATTAATCTCTTAGTACCATGTTCATTACCATGGTTCGAACATTTGTTTGACTACCAAAGCTTTATTGTGTTTCACCAGTGTATGATAAAGAGAAAACAGGTTATTTCTTATTATCCAAGCTTTAACCTTCAAACAGGATGCTAAAACAAGCTAACTGCCCGTCATCTCAAGCAAGGGGTACTATACAATGGTACTTCAGCTCTCACACCTTTGTGCAGTGTAATTATAGTTATGTTACTGGAACCCACACAAATGCAATCTAACCTGCCCAAGGCAACAAAAGCTTTAATCTTCAATTATTTCTTCCTGTGCTTGTTGCCTTCATGTTTCTTCTGCAGAGTACATTGGATCATTCCAGTATGAAATTAATCTCTTGAAGAAGATAAATGACTTTTTACTTTCCAGTTAAAATATGTTTTTGCTTTTCTATTCATAAACATCTTATTTTAAAGAGGTATGTTTTTGTAAAATGCAAGGCTTGAACATCTTAAAATAGCTGCCTTTTACACAGACATGTTGGATTAAATGTGCTTTCACTGGCCTTCTATGAGTAAGAAATTGGAGAATTTCAGTTCCCTTCTAACCTAAATGATTCTGTGGCTAGCCTGCACATCCTTGTTGTAGGAGATACCATTGTATTTTCAACTTCAAGAGATATAATAAATCTTTGTTAGAATATAGGAATAATTTTGATTATGAAATCTCTAGATCAGCTCACTGTTAAATTTTAAATTCCTGAAGTCCTCAAAGACTTTCAAGACTTTCAGAAAATATTGGAAAACATTTGAAAGGGGAGACAAAAAAAAATAATCCTAGGAGTTGCAATTTCTTTTTTGACTTAATGTTTTCAAACTATCACTTCGGATTTAGAAGTTGTTTCTTCTGACTGGCAAAAAAACATGAGTATGTAGGGATGCAAACCTTCAGATTGGTTTGTTGGTGGAATATTTAACTTTTCAATTGTTTCATGTGGGTTTTTCATCAAGGATCAGGTGATTATGTAGAAAACCGAACACCCTGACAGTTTTTTTTATCTGGTTGTTAATTAGCAGTATTATCATTAACAGCTCCAAAAGCTAAGGAGCTAAGTGAGAACTACTGCTGTTCTTATTCTGGAAGTTACAGAAATCCAAAAGCTATTATGATCAAGATTTTCCTATTAATAAAAATGGCTCTATTAAAAAAAAAAAAAGTTTCTAGTCTCTGTGGCTAGCTTCTGGGAACAAACAGATTTTTAAATTTTGATTTAAAATGCAAGAGAAAGATAAAACATTAATATTTAATGTTAGTGGGTTAAATCTGTGCTAACCTTAGTAGGGAGTGACCTATAAGTTCAAATGTTATTATAACAAAAAGTAAAGAATTTTTTTTGTTATTTGTCTTGGATTATGCCCCTTTTATCTTTCCTCATCTCTCCCCCAACTAGGAGACAGAATAGGATTCTGAATACTGATAGGTATAGCAGTTCATAAGGTAAATCCTTCCCTATAAAAATTTTCTACAATTATTTTCTATTTTCTTCATATATTATATGGTTTCTTTAGCATATTTCTATTAAGCTTTAAAAATTTAGCATTGGTTTTATAATTTTAAAAGTTGTTTAACAACCAAGTATTTCCTAATTTTTTGTGCCAAAAAATACATCAGAAAGAAAATGAAACACACTAAACCCTATGCTGGTAATGCTATAGCTGTTGGGAAAATCATATTCAAATTGTTCTAAAACAGAACTGGTCACTGTTTGAAGTATAACATGTTGCATGATTTCAGAGGAGTTTGCAACAACATGATTTCTACATATGTTATACATATGGCAAGAGGAATCAGGCAGCATTTTACAGCTCCAGGCTTGCCTTAAACACTAGGAGCTCAATTCACTTACATGGACACAAGTGTTAGCTCCACTTATGAGATTCTGGGATATCTCACCCAGGGCCTTGGGGAGCCTCATGTCCTTCTATTGCAGCAGTAGGAGGGATGTGAGGATGTACAGGGCCATGCCCAATGGTACTACCCACCTTTCTGGGGGTAGCTGCATGCAGCTGTGCTGGCTCCGAGCCTATTCCCTGCAGGGTGTTCTAAGACATCATCGATATGCCAGGCGTGCATGGAGATGACAGATCCATGGGAAATATGTGCCATCCTGTAGCAGCAGTTAAGAAGTGAGTGAAGTATTGTTGAGTAGCTGAAAAAGCACTAAATTACCATATCTGAACAGCTGGATCCTGCCTCAACTGCACGTGCAAACAAATAAAACCTACTCATTAATTCAAACTGTTCTTTAATGGAGAAAAAACTGTATTCTCATTGATTATACCTCTGTCTTAACTTAGAATTGCCATAAACTAATTTTGTTTCTGAGAATTCAGAGGGGTTTTGACAATGACTTTATGCAGTATGGAATTAAAAATTGACAGCAACAGAAGTTCACCTGATTTGTTTCCATGTCCCTAAGCAGACACACCTGCACCTAAACTCCTCCTGATGGGCATTTGTTCTAAAACTTTAAATGATAGAATTCCATAGGACATCTATTCTATTAAAAAGCTAAATGTCTCCTGCTACAATTTAAAACATTGCTTATGCTATTCAGGACAAAAAAACAAACAAACAAACAAAACAGCAACAAAAAAAAAAAAAAAACCAAAAAAAAAAAACCCAAAACAAAACAAAACAAACAAACAAACAAATAAACAAAAAAACAAAAAAAAAAAAAAAAAAAAACCAAAAAAAAACAAACAAAAAAAAACCAAACAACCAGAACATTTTTTCATTTCTTCTTTGAAACAATAGTCTAAATATTTGAAAATCTTTCTTAATAAACGGCATCTTCCAGACATTTTTTCTTCATCTGGTCACATCTTTCAATTAAGCAAAACATACACTGCACAAAAAGCTTTTCTTCCCTGCTACCCTATCCCACTAAAAAAAGACCTTTATGATTGTGATGGTGAGCATTGAATCAGACATGATCTACATTTGAGGAACATGCTCTTTCTCTGCTTTTGTTTTTGAGGAACTATTATTCCAGCTGGTGAGGGGGGGTCCGTAGCTCTGGACCCCCAAGAGGCTGAACCACCCTGAAAAGTGTCTCCTCTGAGACACTCCCTAGGGGGCCAGGCACTCTCTCAGCTGGTGGGCAGCAAGCTCAGCGGGAGGGCAGTAGTTCAGCTCTTAGTGATTCAGCTCAGTGATTCCAGCTCCTGCCCCCTGCGAGGTTCGCTTTCCCCTGTAGCCGGCCTGGGGTGTGAGAGAGAGAGGGTCTCGTTTCAGCGGTTCTGCAAGCAGCTTTATTGTAGAGACATCAGCAAAGGGAGCCGAAGACAGAAGACCCTCCTCTTTGAGCTATTTCAGGGAGTTTTATAGGGAAACCGGTGGGAGGGGGAAGGGTACAAAAGCCAATTGGTTACAACAGGTCCCAAGGGTGCTTGTGGGTCTTCTAGGAGAGTCTCCGTGACCAGGGGGTTGCTTTGTTACTTCAGGGTCTGTGTGAGGTTGCGAAATTCTCCTTCCCTCCAAGGCAGAGCCACTGGGGCTCCGCCCACCCCCACAAGGAACATTCACCAAGCTTAAATTTTGAGACCTTCAAACTTTTCACAGCAATAATTTGTAGTGAGTCGGGCCTGGCTTGCCTGTGAGGCCATCTTTTTCCTCAGGTAATAATGACGACGCAGCGTGTGTTTTCAAGTTTATGCTTTGCCTGTGATTCAACAAGGACTGGAAGTTACTTTGAAATTTTTGTTTTTGTTAGTTGTGAAGGTACTTTTGTTTTGTTAGCTGTGCACTACAAGCTCTAAGCTTGTGAGGGAGCAGCAGACGGAAGCACCAGACCTCTCTAAATGTTAAGTAGGTCACCAACAATTTACTAGGTTTAACCTGACTCTCTTCAGGGTACATAAAAGTTAACTAAACTTGCCTATACTCTTGGTGACTTGCCTATATTGTCGTTGGACAAAAATTAAATTAGGAATTTAATAAAAATACTTTCCAATTAAATAAAAACTACCAATGTACCACCTACAGAAATTCATTGCAGCAGGAGAGCTTGAAAGTCAAATGCTAATGCATTTTATCACATCCTGCAGAAAGTTCTTCTCTCTGAGCTTCCCTGGTGGCAGGCGCAAGAACTTTGGCATGGGTGAGTCTCAGAAATGTACCATAACTTCATCTGGACAGACTGGGTCAGACACTCAGAATGGAATGAGCTTCCCTGGCTGAGGAGACATTCACACCAGCCAACTGCCTGCTGTTCCATGCCCAAACCCAAGGAAACCATTCTGAAGAAATCTACACAAAGCTTTCAAAGTTACTATTTTTCCTCCATTCTTTCTTGTTTTTTCAGTCACTGGGGCTTAATGTAGAGAGTAGAAGACAAGAATAGTAGAATGTCACTATAGGACAAAGCCGGGGTCTTGGCTGCAGGGGTATATCTATCACTGCTTTTAAAGTGATCAGATTTCGTCACAACTAAACATGACGGGTTTAGGAATACAGCATCACTTTAACAGCTGAAGTGTAGTTAGTGATCAGATGAAGTACTGAATTAATTTGGTGAGCCTGGAATATATAAATCACAAGGAAAATAGACACTTAAAAATAGTTTGTCAAATTATGGATGAAGATCAGATGAAAGAAATAAAAAATAGAAACAGAACAGCCTTTGGGACGTCAGTGGGATCCATCAAAGTCTAATCATTATACAGCTCTGGCATTTTGCTTCAGTGTAGGGGGTCCCCCAAGCACTTCTGGTTGGTGGCTTGCTGAGTAAATGTCAGTTTAATGCTGTTTTCCTGTTTTCGTAGAAAACTCCTGTAGGGTCTCTCATCAGCTAACCAGTTAGATTATGTCCCCACTGCCTCTAGTCAAGCATAAATGTTAGTTCTAAAAGTAGCTGCCTTCTTACCTTGTTTCTATTTCACTCAGTGACATCAAGTTTTTTAGCCATCAAAGGTCCAAGACCAGCTATTTTTGAACAATGAGCTAGTGGTGGTTTTGATGCTTCTTGCAAATCACATCCGTGGGTGCATGTCACTGAATTTGACACACACACCATTATGATAGTTAAAATTATTATGCATAGATGATGTAGCCCAGTGAAGACACAGGAGACAGGTTCAGCTCTGCTTCTTTGTCATGAGCACCAACAAATAGAAAAGCTTGTGTCTGTTCTTGTGTTACACATGATATGGGGAGAGAGACACTTACCACTTTTCGATTTGCTGGGTATGTGTCTCATCGTGATTGCATGCTATATCTCTTCATTTAAACATGCTTCACACAAAACAGGGAGAAAATATTCTTGTATTGGTTAATTTAAAAAAGCATCATCACCTAATAATAAAAGTAATGCAGTTCATTATTCTGTTCTACTCTACTGCATCCACAGTAATTTACAGTGTGCCATACAAACAACATAATCCCTGCATCAGCAGGTCATTGCAGTCTAAATGCACACTGAGCAGGCACAGTATAGTGACCTTCCCTTGTATATCTCTTGCACGGACACTTAATTACCAACACATGTATTATATAAAAAATATGTATAGAAGAATTAATGACATTAGAGGTGGGCATAACTAGAGGAGAGGGCTCATTTACTAACCTTCTGCTATAATTGCTGTTTAATTTAGGGTCAAAGTGGGAACTTTTCCATAGGGCTGAGCAGTCTTCCCTGAGGCAGATCACTAAGAGTGGAAAGAGTTTCAGTAATGCTGCCAGACCTGGTAGTTTACAGCCTAACCTCTTTCGTGGCTTTTTTTTTTTTTTTTTTTTAAGAAGTCCCTTGTTAAGGCAAGGCATAGGCATGGCCATGCTTTGACTCACCTGACTTCTCTGCATAGCTCCCTGTCAGACACTGTGAAAGGCTGGACTGTAAACCTTGGGACTGTGTACACACCTGTGAGTCATGGTGGGAGCAGAAGTTCTGCATTTAGACAAATACCAGATTAGGAGTTTTTGTTTTCATAGGACATCAGCTCACAGAGTTCTGTTAGTGGTGAACAGAAGCTGAGGTGAAGTTGCTATAAAGTTTCTCCCTTTGCTAAGAGTGAATCTGTGATAAAGCGACAGCAGCCATGTTTAAAGTTGCAGTCTAATATCTCACCTGCAGATATTATTTTCTTAGCATAAGGGTGTAAATTTTTGAAAGATGAGAAAGCATCATTACTTTGAATAACTTTGATTTAGTTACAGTCAGATTTTTATAATGCTTTTATGCTGGGTTTTTGTACATAAAATATAAATGAAAGCAGCTATTAAGATTCCGCCTTTTTACTGCATCATAACGTGCTGCTATTTTTAAATAATCCTTCCTTAATGCATCACATGCTTCATTTTCATTAAATAAATATTTTAAATGTGTAAAATTCATATTCATTAGTATTTTTAAACATAAGATAATGGACATACCTATCTATGAATATATGATATTTCATCTCCTGTTTCACTAAAGAAACTAGTTACATTAAAATAAGGGGGGGGTTCTAATTGTTTTTTTAATTTCTTCTTCTCTTTTAATCTTCAATATGTGTTAAAGCAATTCAAATACACTTAGTATTTGTCCCATTCTCTCTGTTTCCTCTTGGCACTAGGGCTCCAGCTCCAAAGAGCTGAGAAGCTGCAAGCATCTATACAAACTATACCTGTCACCACACTGCACTGTGCATTCCACTTACAGCTTTGTCTATTATCCATCCTCTGCATTTTTTTTTTTTCTTTATGGTACAAGAACCCATTAAACCCAGGCTTCTGGTAGCTTCTAAACTTCTGTAGAATGTGTCATTGATAGCATACTGCCCCTGGGTCTGAGCCAGATGCCAGTGTAGTTGCTGGAAAGGCAATAGGGGTTGAATGAAACCCCTCCATAATAATTTTCTGGCCAATAGGATATACTTATCAAATGTCTTTCACAAAGAATCACAGAATCCTGTGACTGAACAGATGACGTGGGAAAGGGACCTGTGTTTATTGTCCAGTACAAGCCCTTGCTCAAGCAGGGTCACCTACACCAGATTGCCCAGGGTTGTGTACAACCAGGGTTCAAATATCTTCAATGACCGAGTCTTCAATGGAAGTCTCCAACCTCTCTGGACATCACATGGAAAGGTGGAAGTAGCCTTATTTTCCCTCACTTTTAAAAAGTGAGAGCTATCCCTTCTGCTTTGGGAAGCCCTGGAGCAGACCAGAGATGCAGTGTGTGAATCGGGGGAATTCTAGTAAAACAGTAATTGAACTGGGATGTGGTTCAGTAGGGAGGAGCAGGTCTGTACTCAGTGCATCCCTCTGTTTACCTCACTAGCATGGGATGAAAGCTCCTGGGACACACACCAACTCTCTAGTGATGTTGGTGTCATTGAAGAGCAGAGATTTGTAAAGAGAAGTGCAAAACCCTATCAGCAGCTTCTGCTAAGTCCTTGTTCAAGAATATTTACTAGGTGCTCCTAGTACCTTCATGGACCAAGAGTGAAAAAGCAACACTAGTATTTGGCACTATGACAAGATTTCCTAGAAAATTTAAACAAATAAGGCAGTGCCTGTGGTCTGTCAGAGACATAGTTAGACAAAAAAAAAAACAACAAAACAAAACAAAAAAAAAAAAACAAAAAAACCCCAAACAAACAAACAAACAAACAAAAAAAACTTGATTTCCATTTACTTGAAAAACTAATTTTTTTCTCTCTATTGTAGTTGGTCAAATGGTGAAGAAATACAATGTAAACAGATTAAAGACAAGTTCTCCAAAGAAAAAAGAATCAGAAGTTACAAATGTTCTGATTTATTTTGTGCTTCCCATAGTACCACTTTTTTCAGGCTTCTGGGAAGCTTGATTACTGAGTAAAAAAATGTAACGAATATATTTAACAGTGGCTTAAATCAGAGACTGAATTTTGGCTACTTCTGAATAATTATGCGAACTGATATGTATGTGTATTTTCATGTACTCTTTTCCCAGTACACCTATTCAAAGTACCATCATGTCCTATAATAATAAAAAGACAATTCTGTGATCACATCTGCCAGGGAGTTAAAAACTCAGTTGTAGTCTGGGCTTCACAGGTTGCTTGGAAGGAATTTGCTAGAGTAGTAGGTAACAAACAATGGACTGTCATGGGGACTAGGAAAGCTTCAGTTCACAAGTTGTCCATTGAAGCAACAGAGAATGCATTCTTCAGGGTTAAGGGTGGTTTGGAATAACAAAACTTTGTTGGTTAGAAACTAAACATGATGAGAATATTTTTTATAGCCACAGATGTTGGACTGGTTGGTAAATTTTGGTATAAGCCGATAGTAACCTGAGGAAAAAGGAATTGCAGTAGACAGCGGTTATGGCTTTTGTGTGAAAGGAAGACACTTGGGTTCACCCAGTGTGTACACATGATCAATTAACCACTTCCTCTGAATTACCTCAAAGTTCTCTGCACAATGTTTTCAAGAACAGCAGACATTACTGTGAGTAGACCATAATTTTTTTTTTGCTTGGGTTTGGTTTGATTTTGTTTCTTCACTTAACCCTATAATTGTACAATCTTCTTTTTCCTCTTCAAATTTCCTTCCATTGTGTTTATGAGATTCTTGAAACTCATACTATTTTTTCCAATTCTGGGACAGAGAGACACTTATCTAAATCTCTCTGAAATGAGAACAGTGACTCTCAGTGGAAGAGTGACTGGGAATTAGACTAGGAGATTAAAAGCCTTGGGCTCCAAGGTTACTTGTTTTCTAATTTTTACTAGGCTTTGAGTCACTTCTCTATATTCTAATTTTTCCATCAAGTGAATACTTATTCCATTAACTATTAAAACGTATACACTTCCTCCTATCAGGGCAATGGTTGTAATAAATGAGCCATGACTAGTTTTATGGCTTTTTTCCTTTGCATAATTGTAATTACTTATATTTGTGAAAGTGAATATGTAGTAATAAAAATACCTCATATTTTGTTCTATTGAAATCTGGAAAAGACAAGAAATGCATAAACAAACAGTTGTTTCTGCCTCTACTCAAAATACTCTTTATGGAAATGTTTCAAATTCTGAAAAAACAAATTTTTTCATTTCATAGAAACATTTTTTTAAATGATTTTTTTTAAAGCTGTTGCATTCACACAAAAATAAGGACAATTCTGCATGGAATACCTATGATGTAGAAATAATTTCTTCTTGCTATTAGGAACATCTTTGCAAAGATCTGTGTAGCTTTCCTTCTGTTATCCCTCTTGAGCTTCTCTCTTGTGTATTGATTACTAACTGATTATCACACTGCTTCTTTGTGCTCCTGAGCAAATCTAGATCTTAATTTTTATTTCTTCAGCTAGGTATTTCTCAGAAATGTTTCTGTATGCCTTGTTACGGTTTGTTGGAGGTTTTTAAAGTTATTTGACTAGATTTGATACTTATACCTTCCCTCTTTTTACAGATTCAATGCTGACATTGAGAGAAGATTCAAATACCAGAAGTAGTCACAGACTTGTGTTTAGAAATGGTATGTCCTGAATGTTCACTGTAATTCTTTCTGGTTAAGGCTAGTTGTGATGCCCAGTTACCATGATCGACTTCTGGTTTATGTTTTAACCTTGTCTCTGTCATTTTTAAAATGTCTTTCAGTCTTTAACACTGTTAAAGAAATCAAATATGAAGACAGACACTAAACATAAAAGAATTTAAGATTCATGTTCAGCACTAGTCTCTGAAATTGTGGAAACAGGAAATAAAGGAAGAAACTTCTCAACAGTCATTCCTGCTCTGTTTTCCTCAGTCAATAAGCTGCTACTGTGTCTTTATAAATCTCCCAAGGAAAGTGGTCGCAGCACCAAGCCTGACAGAGTTCAGGAAGTTTGGTGTGATCCATGTGGTATCCTGTGCTGATCTAGGAGTTGGACTCAATGACCCTGATGGGTCCCTTCCAACTCAGCATATCCTATGACTATATGATTTCAAGTCCAGACTATAAATCTACAAGAAATATCCATTGCTCAACACCACAGAACTCTATTCCTACTGCAAAAGGAAATAAAACAGAGTTGCACCCTTGTGCAGATTTGTTGAATTGGTTTTTATTTCCATGCACAGATCTCAAGTGGCCCTGTCATGAATCTGCAACACTTAATTTGACCACAGAAATCAGCCAGCTGTATCAAATGTCTGCTCTGAGTCAATCTTAAATGGAGACTCAATATTCAGCAAGCAGTGAAATCCATTGTAGTATGATAGAAATACTTTGCCTGTATATAAACATGGTCTATCTGAAGTAACTAAGTACTAAATGTTCTATTTTTGCGGCACTCATTCTTTGAGAAAAATGGGCAAATTTAATTGTATTAATTTAATTGTATTTTTAATCTTTTTACTACAAAGGGAGGCATATGAAAACCAAACCTAAACATGTTAGTAAGCTTGATTATTCAGTTAATATTTCTTAATGACCAATTTTGAAAGATAGTATTAAATTTACAAAGACCAGACAAAGAGATTCACATTCCTTTTTCAGTTTTATGCTTTAAAGGGAATATTGTCTCATTAACACAGACATTAATGATCAGGACAAAGTGATGGTAACAATACAGTGATTTTTGATTATTTGATTATTTTGATTTTTCTATTATTTGTTTAGGAAAACCATTGTGGATTTGTTAGTTCTAGCCAGGTCTGGACAGAAGACGCTAGGCACAGTGGTATCTCGTTCGGACTTGGTTATTTATTATGTATTATCTAAGTTACAGTCTTATGCGGTGTGAGCTCTCTCTTGTTAAGGCAGGAAAAATGGCTACTTCTAACTTGTTTCAAGGACTTTTAAGCAATAAGCAAAACCAATTAAAACCCGACACCTAAGTTATTTTTATCTATAACCCAATTAAAGGTCACTGGCCACTCATTGTCCACATTGCGAGCCTCTACTAACCAATTAGAAAAGATCTCCCAAACCTGAGAAGAAAGAGGAAGAAGAAAGCAAAGCAGAAGGACTCAGAGAATGCCCAAATCCCTCTGTATTGTCTCTTACTTATATTACTATATTCTACGTCCCAAAACCCCAAACTTTAAGTATTTCACCCTGTGACATCACGCATATCTATACTACTACACACACGCACACTCCCAGTGCTATCACTCAACTTTGGAAGCCGTTCCCATGGCCTCAGGTCAAAGGCAGTACCTTCCTGAGGGTTACCACCTGTCAAAGCAGAAAGCCTGATATTTTCAGAATCCAGGGTTCCAACAAACCATCTCACTTTACCTGCTTCTGTTGCTTCACCTGCAAGTTGATAATCTTTCAATTGACTTTATTTAAAAGTTAGTGAGCTAATTTGAGCTGTTCATTTAGCTAAAGCTTAAGCTATACATCTAGCCAACCCTCTTTAATAAAAAAAAGAAAGTTAGATTGCTTAAGGACCAAATTCATACCATAATGGAATCAAAGTCAAGTAGGATACATCTTTTTTTCAATATACATGTGTCTCTTCATTGACAATAGAAGTAGTCTGAATGGCTTACCTTAGTTAGTACTTAACTTTTGTGTGGCTAAATTTAGGAAAAAGAAGCCCACTCTAAGATTCTGTCCATCATCTGAGATTTTGGATGATATCCCTGACTATTTTACAATTTAAATTCTTCCCCCTCTCTCATTTCTGGGACACTTTTCCTCTTCCCTGCTTTGTAGAGCTCCATCTTAATCTTTCTGCTATTTTTCATAAAACCTGCAGCTGAAGGACAAGACTGCAGGTTTTTAGTATTAGCCATTAAAGAAATCCAATAACACCTCAAATAATAGTTTATTTCTCAAAATCTAAGTTTGCCTGATTTTTGAAATTGGAAGCTCTAAAATGTTTCTCCAGAAAATGTTCAGTAGTGTAACCTGGTCTTGTGTTTCAAATAAACTTCTCTAGAGGGTATGTTTTGCTCACATTTATAGTTAAAAAGTAAGTTATCTGTTGATTTCTTTAGTTGCTAAAAGTGAACATTTAGTTATAATGAGGTAAAGGAATCATGTATATTAAAATTTATCATATACCATATCATATGAGTAATGTTTCATTTGAGATTGACTGATTTTATTATGCTGTGATGAATAACACTTGCCTATTTTAGTTACATATTTCTACTCTTAGCTATATGTGGTTAAGTCATTCGCCTTACGTATTTTTTCTCTGTGTTTGGTTTTTTTTGTTTCATTTTGTTTTCTTTTCTTTTTAATTATGAATTCTTTATTTTGATTAATTTCTCTCATAAACATGCAGAGAGTCTTTAGAGAAAGATTTGATGAAAATTAGGAATGATGGCAAAGGTCCTTCTTCCTTTCTAGCTTTCACTAAGGTAAAGAAGTCATAAAAGCTTAGAGAGGGAAAAACAGAAGAAATTGAAAACCAGTATTTTCCCCATTACTGAGATCCATCTTGGTTAGGGTAAAAGCTGGTAAAAGTTACATAAATATTTGTTTGCCTTTGGGAGCCATCTCTGTCAAGATAGGCAGGTACTCTTTTACATCTGGCTGCCTCTTTTCGTGTTTTTATTTGGCCCTACTCACACTGAAACTGGACAGTTCAATGTTGCTCATGTTTTCTTTGAAACCCTCGTGTACATGGTTTTTTCATGCTGCTTACAGGGACCGCTTGAGCTGATGAGAGCATTTATCTGCAGGAGAGGGCAGCCAGCTTTCTGGTAAGGCTGCTGACAGAAGGAATTGATTTCATAATTAGAGCTAAATGGCACCTCCCTGGCAACAGACACGTTGAGTCACATCTGCTATGTATGTACCTCTAGGCTGTTCTCTTGGAAACTGTCCTGTATAGGATCTGCCTGCTTCTCAAAACCAGGAACAAAAATGGCCTTTTGGAACAGTCCATCTCAGCCAAGTTTTCCAGCTACTGAGTTTACACCACTTATTTTTCATTGTTTCCAGATACCCTGTCTTAAGGTTAGTGTCTTCACTATGTCCCCTAGGCTGAATGGGATAATAATGGGTCATAAACCATTATAAACTCCACAAAAGAAATAAATTTACAACGAGAACCCTATACAGCTTCCTATACAGCTTTGTGATTAACTAGAGATTAGTGATTTCCCCAAACTTTTTGAAGCAATATTCTGTGATCAAGATACTGCTCGTACAAGGTAAGGCAACAGCTGCTTTCAAAATTTAATGTGTACAGGCACATAAAAAAGGTGGAAATTAGCCAGCCAACAAGATTGAAACAGCAATTAGCTAAGGAGAATCCTATGAGCTGACTTGAACAGGCAAATCAACCTTCACATGTGCTTCCTATATAAATGGAGAAATCACAGAAATTTTGTCACTTAACATGATTCCTCCTCTAAACAGGAGTTAATTAATCATCCGCTTGCCCTTTATTAGGTAGATGGTGCTGTGATTGAAATTACATACTCATTAGAGTAATCACACCTCAAAAAACACTTGACTTAAATTACATAGATCAATACATAACTTTACTTTTCAGTAACAGAATTACATGTAGTGTAAGAAGTTGCAGAGTAATTAGCACCTGCGTTTTCTTTCCCTTCCCTCAGTCATTCCACCTTTTTTGTCTTTTCTCTGTTTTCTTCATGTAAAGAAGGTTCTCTGATCTTCCTAAAGAAATCTGTCGAATTGTTTCATATTCAACTTATGAAAAAAATTTCAAATTATTTTACCCAGGAGTACAAACAGTGATACCAAAGGAAAAGAAGAAAAACCCACAAAACCCAAAAGACATAGCCCTCTAGAATTTTTAGCGATGAACAATAAAAAGTGACTTCATTTCTTAACAGGTAGATTCCAAGTGGTGTGGGAAATTATTTGGTGGTTTAAAAATGGCAGTGCAGAATTTCCTGTTACTCATGTATTATTTCCTCTCTTCTTCAAATGTAATATTAGTAAATGATAGCTTGTGTTTTTTTCATTATGTTCAGGAAATATGATTCAACATTTCTGCAATGTTTCTTGTAAATGGATGTAACTATACTTCTAGAAATTATAATGTTCAATATTAATCCCTGTAGATACCATTTCACTTGGAAAAGTAAACACAAATGTAAATGGAAAATACTTCCAGCTGATTAGACAAAATGTGAAATCAAAAGTACTTTCAAATACAGTGCTATGATTGCTTCAACAGAACGTCGAGAATAACGAAAAATAATTTTCTGCGAAAGAAACCGTAATGAGCTCTATGAAAGCGCTCATATTGATATTAAGTACAACACAATCCCTAGAATATTATGCCGTTTTTTTTGTTGAGATCAGTCATTTGCTGACAAAATCATACCTTTTAAATAGTATTTAGACATCAAAAGATGAAAAAAGGAAATCTAATTTTGGCTAGTAAACCTCACTGTTTCAAATATGTTCTTTATTTCTGCTTTGACTTTGATAATCTCAGAATAGGTCCAGTGAAAACAAGTTGCTGAGGGCTCCATTTAGCTGAGTCTAGATATCTTCAAGCCAATTCTGAGCTTATCCAAGGACAGAGAATCCACAGCCTGGGCAACCTGTTCCAGGCCTTGATCATGTCCAAAGTCTTATGGTGTCTGAGGCCTCTTCAAAACATTTTGAAATTAATCTGTTAACAGCTATTTCAGATTATTTGAGAAGCATTTATTACACAGAATAATTGTGAACAATAGCTGGTGCTATAGAGGATTTTTCAGAGATCAGAACAGAAATCTTTTTTATTGCAATTCTTAGGATACCACCATTCCATGAATAGTAAAGAGATATCATTACGGCTTGGGACAGCTCGTAACAACACGTAGACTCCAATCCTCTCAGAGGGCGTATAGCAAAGCCTTTACTGAAAGACAGATTCATTTATACAGTGTTTCTGTACAATTAATAGGATTGGTAGTTTAGAGCCTACATCTCTTTGCCAGTAAACAAGTTGGAAAACACCAGGTGTCAGGAGGATGCTATCTACAGGGATTGTTTGGGGTTCCTCCTTAGAATTTTCCAGGCCAGAATGAGAGTGCTGTGTGCTTAGCTTTCTCACAGGTTTCAAACCACTGCCTGGAGTCTAAGAATCTATTTTCTGACCACTGCCCATTCTCACAAAGAGATGTTATAAAAATAGTAAAGAGTGTTATAAAAATCCTTAATGACAACATTTGTTTTTGAAAAGAACAGACAGAGCTAACATATTTTAGTTGAAAGTCATCATGAACCTTATATATCTTAATATAAAATTACTTTGGTGTGAATTTTTGATGTGTTTATGCTGCCTTCCCAGGATTGAATAAAATCACTCCCATTGCATACATAAACATATCTCTGTAAAATGAACAATGACCAGGACCCTATTAGGCATTATAAAATGGAAAACCTTTCTCAGCATAACCCATATATGGTTTTGTGAAGCAAACCTGAGACCTTTCATAAAGGGTCAAAAACTTGGAAAGTGGGAGAAAATAACAGGGTTGGAACTACTGAATTAAATTAAACTTTTTAAAATTTTCTGGAGATATAAAAATTATCTTCCAATCATTAGGGATGCTGTATACCTACAAATCAAGGCAAGATCTGGAAACGAGATGTTTCCTTTATATTTTTCTCCTCAGTGTCTTTTTCCACACAAAAAAAAAATGTGTATAAATGCTACTCAGACAGACAGTGCTGCTTAATCTAGAGCAAGTTCCTGAGGGGAAGAAGGCAAATATAAAGTTTATCTTTTTGAGAGGCATGGAAGAGATTGGACCAGTTGTCTTAACTTCGGTTTATGCAATAATAGCAATATGAAAGGATACGTTTTTGTAAACACCCCCAAACCAGAGTGAGAATGAGTACCAACTAATATAAATTTGTAAAGAACATATCATAGATTCTGAACTTCCTTCTCTGTTAGGAAGTTCCAAATATGCAGAATAGTATATATTGTATATCTTGTCCTCACCACTCTCTTTTGTTTTATGTGACATTTTCATAAAACGAAGATCTTCATGAAATTGCTATGAGGCAGATACATGTTTAGGAAATCATGTTTAGTCGTCAAAAATGGTTCTTTGTTTTTTAGCATTACGTACTGAGCAGTGTTCTGCAGAGATCAGTCTTGTGCCCGGTTCTTATCAATGTTCTCATTAGTGACTTGAGTCATTGAGTAGGTAGTCAATGATTAAATAGTGTAGTGTGCTTATTAAATTTCCAATGACATCAAGCTGTGAGGGTCTGTAAACATATATGAGGACAGACTTAAAAAGATCTTGACAAATTAGGAAAATCATTTAAATAAATTGGATGCAATTCAGTAACAAGAAATGCAGAACACTAAGTTTAAATGATAAAAAATTTCAAGATAAATCATAATATATGAAACAGTAATTTTTCAGATTAGAATCTGAGGCAGACTGAGTTGACTTTTTCTTTAACATTAGATATCCAAAATGTTCCAGACATCTATGTCTGATGTATTTATTTTATTATCCCTTTAGACATTGGGAAGAAATACCTTTTCATGGAACCTTACTTGTTCTAAAAATCTGCTTATGATTCCCTAGAAATGTATATATGTCTCCAAAGATTGTCAAAGAAGCCCAGAATAGAAGCTCAGATGTAGATGCCCCTGCTGTAGAAAGACATAAGCACATTAAGTATTAGAGACAGATAATTTTCTCTTAAACCAAGAAAATTCTCTATATTTGAAGGAATTACGAAGGATTCAAAGTCAGTTAAAGGACAGGAAGTCCTATATGTAGATTTACCAGACATAATGAGGGAGCACCACTGGTTCCTACAATTCATTAGCCAGTTCCTCTTTTGCCTAGTCCCCACCAGAATCATAACACCAAAATCTCACTATTCCGGAAAAAAGCATTTGAAAAACATTAAGAATCAACACAACATCAAACAATGCAGTGTTGGTGCCACACATCAGAAGTCTGGCCAATACACCAAAGCACTTCATACTTCTCCATCTAAATCTTATGGCTGGCTGCTAGAAATCACTGAGGTGATTTCTCAGGTCCCTCGAGTCATGCAAGTGTCCATCCTGGCTATTGGCTTTGACAAAATTTCTTGAAAAGTCTATCCAAATGCTGTCAATAAGCAGTGAGAGCCCAGCTGCTTGAACAGCTGCAGCCTAGATTTTATTCAACATGTATTCAGTTCTTGTTCTGATCCACAGAATTATTTCAGTTACCCTCCTCCAAGACTTAATAGGTTATCATAATGAACAAGAGGTAGCGATATCTGTGTGCTAAAGATTTTGTGCATATTATTCACAAATACTAACCAGGAGTTCAACAATCTACTGAAAGATACGGGAGACCTTCCTGGCTAGTGTTAGGATTCTGGGGTCACTTACATTGGCTTATGGACCATGGATTTTTAAACTGACAAACCTAAAAGTAGAAAACCTGGGAATAGCTGATAAAACACTGAGAGTCTCTACCTACTAGGCTGCTTTCAGTTGACTGAAAATGCTTGTCTTTTTCTACTGAAGAGCTTTGTAGGAAAAATGTGACAGCCACTTCCGGCTCCCAACAGGCAGCTTTTTTTAACACAATGTCAAAGGAATTTTTTTGGAACTTAGAGAAATTTTTATATGGAGTCCCAGGATTCACAGTATTATGGAGTACCCAGAAGCCCCAGTGACAGTTTGCTTCTCACAAAAGTTTTATCTCCACTCTTTCATCCAGAATAAAATTGGGAACATGTTACAGCTACAACTGAAATGCCCACATCTTCCATACTTCTTTCCACAATATCAGAGGAGTTAGACAGATAGAATCTGACAGCAGGAGATTGCATATACTATTTAGTCCCAACAATAAATTGTTTAAAAAAAGAAAATGCAGACTTAATCAAAATGAGCAGTAAAAGCAGCAAAAATCACAGGATTTCTTTCTTTAATCTGCTAGTATTTAGCTTGTGAGGATTTGAGCTCGCACTAAGCAGTCATATGGATCATATAAGTCAAGTCTGATACCTGCTGTCAGTGTCTGCGTCAATCAAGTGACAGTGTTATTTCCATCAAATTTATTAGAGTTGTGTGTCCCTGGACACTGGCTCTGAGAGCTGAACAGCCAGCAGCCTAAACCAGGAGAAGTTCAGTGACATTTGGATGAGAATGATTCAGTGCCTGTTTCTTATTGAGGAAGGGGATAGGAACAAATAGGTTTATGCATGAAAGGAGCTCTGTGCTCAAGGTCTGTAAACAATGAGAGTCACTATTTCATAAGTGTTCTGTGACACTTTTGTTATGAAGTAGAGAGCATAAGGTTGTCCATAAATCAACAGACATAGATGAGGATAAATATACATCTCAGAGATATGTTCTGACCTGCAATAAGGGGAAAGGCAAGCACCATGTGCCCTGTCACAGCCAAAGCAGGTCTTGGCCTGCCACTGTGAGACTGGTTTCTTCCTTTTGTCCTTTCTTCTTCCTCATGTCCTAACACCTCCTGGGACCTGGTCCCTATCACCTTGGATGTCTTTTCTGCACTCTCCAGTTGCAGTTTGTGTGTCTGTGTGACCCCTCAGCTCACAGCTAAGTACTGCTATTGCCCTCTGCTCAGACTTTTCTTGATGGACTTGTTTTCCTCCCTAGAGTGAATTTTCACCTGCTAACTCTCACTCTTTCATGGTTTCTTGGAAATAGTTTGTTAAAGCTTTAGAGCATGATAAAATGGTGGAAGCATGGATTTTACTGACCTCAGTAAGGATTGCTGCAAGAGTTTTCACAAATGATCTTTGTAAATTATAAAAAAAAAATTGAAAATACATATATAAACTGCCAGTGGAATACATCTTGACATATGTCTTTTCAACTCAAAGAAAAAATTTTCATTTTGATAGCATCAAGCTGTTCTATTCTGACTTTTTATGCCCATAAGCCCAAATAAAAATCAGAATTGTTTTCCAGAAGGAAAAGGGAAAGTATTTTACATAAAGAATTCAATGCCAAAAAGTGGATTGGCACAAACACCTGGGCACCTAACTTGGTGATCAAATTTGAGGTCATAAAAGCTAAAGAAAACACAACACTGGTAAAAGAGCATGTGAAATACCCGTAGAGGTGAATAAATCTTTACTGTCACTGCCTCAAAATGGTAATATAATACATTTTTATCTGAGGAAAGCTGTCTAGACCATGGAAATGTTCATGCTTATGGAAGAATCTCAGAAATGGGTCTTAAGCAAGCTCTTAATATGCCCAGGTTATATCCTGACAGGCTGAAAGAATATAAAATCAACAAGAGTCTGCTTTGCTATGTACTTTGCTCTTTGGAAGTATTTGTGTTTGCGTATGAAGAAGTGTCTGTAGAGTTCTTTTGTAGCTGTTCTTTGCACTGAAAAACATATTTAAAAACTTCCTTTGTATCTGACTATTGTCTAATGGCATCCATCCTGAGAAATCTAACTGCCCAATTTCTATGGGCAACCCTTATTTTCTCATTGCCTTAGGGTGACTTTATGGTGCTTGTATCCCCAATCAAGAGGTTCCATTGTTTTATATTATTCATTTTTCCATATTTGTGTGAACTTTGCTTGTTAAATAAACAGTTTTTTCCACTTCTCTCAAAGGACATTTATGTCTCCCAAACTGGTATGGGGAGGGACCATTTGAATTTCCTTTCTAGAGGGACCCCCATTCAGAGTTTTCCTTCCAAATTTGCCTTAAACCAGGTCACTCATGCATCTCCACCCTTATTCCTCCACCTCTCTGTAGAACATTATTTCATGCAACCTTGGGTCTCAGTATGAGAGTAAAATGTACTCTGATTTCTCAGTGAGGATCCTCTCCTGCATCACAGCCATTTATTCTAGCATAATATTCTCTACTGTTTTGCACAGATGCAGCATAAATATGCCCTCAGAAAAGAACCATTACAGCTCAGTCCCTTGATCTCAGATCCTCATTATGCAGTCCACCCTCTAATTCACTTGAGGACTTCCTTGATGTTAATTTACATAATACTTCATTTTGTTAGCTGAATACACAGTGTATTTCCTATCATGAAACAGAGGCATACACATGAAGCAAGCTTTTCTGTGGAAAGAACCTTATTTAAATAAGAATATGAACTTGCAAACCAAAGGCTAAGTTAAAATTAGGTCTGTTTCTCTGTGAGAGCAAGTATCTTGCTGATTAGGGCATACAAAAGTCTCACTTTTGTTGGAATTTGGATAAGTAATAAGATGACAAAATTTTAAATGTCCAAATGTTAAACACACACTCCAATGTTGACAATGACTTTGGAAAATCATTGTCAACATCAAAATATGTTTTTTCAAGGGTCCTAAAATACTGCTCTTTGATAAAGGAACAAATATTTACTCCAAAGTTAGGAAGCTTAATGGATGGTGTTTAATTGATTGAATAAAACCACCGTGCTTCTTATAGACCTGAAAGGTTTCTTCCATTACATAGTCCTTCATAAAATATGATGAAACCTTCACAGCCTGCCTCCCAATCAAAAGCTGTAGATAAGATATGGAGCTCTTATCTTTCTAATCTAATTGTTAAACTACTACATTAAGAAATAGCCTAATTTTTTTTTTATCACCAGAGCTTTCAGAATGACACTAAATGTATAACACTGTTAGACTGCATGACTATAGTGTATTTACAGTGTTCACATTGCTCACATTGGAAAAAAGAAATATTAAGATATATTTGCATCTTTTGTAAGTGACATAATGAAAACTAATGTTTTATTATATATTTTATGTGTCCTAACAAAGTTTATAGAAAAGACACTATTTTTTTTTTCCTAAAATGGGGCCCCTTTCTTGAGACTTGTGGCTGTTGGCAACAGACTGACAATAATTTTACACAGATACCACATAAAATCTGCTGCTATTATAAAAGATAGTTCAGCATACTAAGTGCTTATATGAACTTATTTGAAGCTCTGATTTCTCAGTACATTAATTTTACATAGAAATGTGTGGTGCATTCTGGTATGCACTGACAATCTTGCCCATGTTTGCGAGCTGGGACTGAGGAGCTGCCACCCTCCATGCTTGAGCTGCCCACGCCTTCTTGACATACTTTTAAGGCATATCTCTATCTGAATTCAGTTGTAACATGGACACATTTTTCAATATAAAGATGTAGTCATTTAGACATGGACTAGAAATTTCACTGAAAAAACTATCTTATACATTGAATAGCCACATTTCCATGTCAGACTTTCTTTCCTCACAGTGGATTACGAAACAAAGAGGTCTGAGATATATCAACACTTTGCATTGGATTAAATGTTGTTACAGGAAATAATAAACTCAGTTTTCTCTTAATTTGTCATTTTCTCTTTTGTCTTTGCCCTATTTTTTTTCCTACCTCATTCACTTAGCAGCCCTTGTACACTTGTCTCCTTCCGCTGTGAATTACGTCAGACTGCACGCTGGTGCCCACTGAGATGCTGGGCAGAGGTCTCTGAGGGAATGCTGCTCCCGCCTCCAACTGAGAAGAGCAAAAGAAGCTCTGCATCACGGTGCTGCTGTACCCCAAGACAGAGAAAAAACAACATGCATTTTCTAATAGCCATGAACAGATGATGTGAATGATTTTGCAGACCTCTCTCCTATTAGCTTGTGGATCAGATGTGAAGGGGTTTCTTCTTTGTTTTATTCTGCACACAGTGCAGTGGCTATGTAGACAGAAAGAATTTTCCTTGGGAAGATTTTAAGCAGTGCAGCCAGAAGCTTGTCATCTATCTTTAATACTACAAGGATATGACATTAATCAATTTCCAGTAAATCTCTGTTTCATGTCTGAGCATGGAGGTTTTATTCTTCCTGGTAGTTGTTGTAATTGCCCTACTAAATGCAGCAAATCTGTACCTCTGGGAGCAGTAAGGCTCCAACACTCTTTCTACAGCTCTGAAATAAGTCAGTGGTTGAACATACGAACTTCAGATGGCCAGATACTCATTTTCTCAGTGTTTTTAGCCTGCCTTCTTAAGGAAATCAGGTATATGTGAAAATATTTTTTTCACTGGCATTCAACTCCCCTCGTTCCCTAGTAACTTCTAAATACATTTTGGGCATATTCAGCTATACTTGACAATGCCTAGATAACTCAAAGCTATTTAATTCCTTTGATTTTTGTGAAAGTAGATGGCTGTAATTCAATTTTATCCCTTCTCTCTGACTTGCTACCTGCAAAGAAGGAGACGTCCTAAAGCCAGACAGTAACTCATACAAGACAACCAGTCAACCTCCACCACAGCAAATTTTGCTGATGCCCTTTTGGCAGATCACGTATGGACAGAAAATTCAGGTGGTTTGAGAGAGCCATGGCTAGAAGGGAAAAAGCTTCAGTGAAGGCTGCAGCTGAAAAATTTAGGACACAGGGAAAATTGAGTGTGCTTGTGAGAAACAAGGCTAGAGCTTGAACGGGTAGAGAAATTACAGGAACACTGTAGAGATTTACACTTGCTCCAGTGGAAGACATGCAACACGTCAGTATATTTGAAAGAAGAAAACAAGGACCAGAGGAGACACCTACATCCCTAGGTTAATTGCCTTATTGGTCCTGCAGCTTACAAAAATAAGAATCTCTGCTTTTGTTTGTTGCAGTGTAAAAGATTTGAAACAACTCCAAGAAGGTACTTTGCAAAATGCAGTACAAGTGATTTTTATCTCCAGTTATGGAAATTTGTGTCACTTTTTTATAGATAAGAATGTTTCCTAAGCTGAAAAATCAAGTGCATTTTCTTTTGCTCTTGTATCATCCTGGAAGTGGATGTTTTCTGTGTTCTATCAGAAAAAAAATAAGAAATTCAGCTGCTAGGGCTATCTGTGCATATCACTCCTGAATTAATCTGTACTCATGTTGCTTTCCTTCACTTCTATTGGCATATTTACCTTTCACAAAATAAAACACTCATTGAGCTCTGACCAGTGAAATGATCATTCTAACCCACCAATTTTAAAAATTCTCTGGTCATTTGAAAACACAAGTGACACATTAAATCAAAATGTCAAGCTATTCTTTTCCTCTTACTACTTTTATATTCCTTTTAATTTCTCTAGTTTCTGCAGGTTTATTTATGAGAGAGAGGGGTTTACTTAATTTTGCATTACTGTCATAAACTTGATTGAGGACTATGGAGAGCTAATCAAACACTCAAAATGGTAACTTAAGAGCCTTTACAGATGGCTGTATTTAGTCACTGAAACTCCTCTTTTGAACTACATAGTTATGAAATTTTGCTTTTGATTTACAATTGAAACAATATCCATTAGTTTGGGATTTTCTTCAGTAACAAAAGCACATAGTTAAAACTTCATTCTTTTTAAAATTAAGTATTACCTGGTATTTGGAGTTTTTGACCTCGATTTATTTATTAAACTTGTTCATCTTTAAAAAGAAAATATAGTAAATTAATATTTAGTGGTTTTATTTATTGTATTTATCAATATTTATGCAAAACCATGATTTTTCTTCCTTAATTCAAACTCTTCCCTAATTTCAACACAAGATTTTCAAATCATTTTTATTCTTCCAGAGGTATATCTTTTGATAGACTACATTAAGAAAAATCATCATAATTTTTTTAAACTAATGTCTATTTTAATTTTCTCTCTAAAACATCATTAAATCCAGAGACAATGTTAGTCTGTCCTTTGTTGCCTTGTAAGTGGAGCAACATAAATGTATCAGTTTAGGATACTGTCACACATGCTGCAAAGTTCATGACTTGTAAGAAGAGATTAAAAGCAATTGTTTTTCACAAGCTTAATTTCCAAGTTGTTCTAAGTTGTCTCCAATTTTCCTGCTTGCAAACAATGGCTGCAATTTTATGACACAGTGTTTTTCATGTTACCTGTATAAGAAAGTTTTCTGTCCTGTGAGCAATCAATTCGAATCCAGCTGTAGAAAGTAGAAGAGCGGGAAGTCCAAAATCTACTCTGCTCCTCTTCAAGGGCTGTGCAAAGAGACAGTGCATCATTGAGGAGCCATCATTCCTGGAGTCCAAAAGAAAAAAGCAATTAAAAAAGCCCCATACAGTTTATTCTTTAGGCTCAGTCAGTGGGTCTTTGTGTAAGTTGTTGCTACCTTCTTGAATTTGCTTTCTAGTGGCTCCCTTTGTCAGTGTCAGTGTTCGAGGCCTAGCTGCTCTCTGTGGGCAGGTGAGCCGGAGGCTGGGTGAGCAGCGGCCTCACCCACAGGCACTATCCTGAAGATGCCAAACACAGGGAGAAAAGCTGGGAAAAGGGGCCTTTTGACAGCCACAAGGCGGCGACCAGAAGGGAGGTGAAATGGAGTCTGTGCCAGCCAGAGTCTCCAGCCCTGGGAATGATGTCAGAGAAAGGTCATGAGACAAGGGCAGATGGCACTTGTCCAAGGGGTACCTCCATGGCACCCCTCACCAGGGGTGGGGAGGCCAAGGCCCATCCAGCCTGCCAGGTCAGAGGCAGGGTCGGAGAGCCAACAGCTTTCAGCTGGGCTGAAATGTTGAAATTTGGTGATGAGTTTGTCTCATCAGCAAGACCATTAATTAAAACCATTGGTGGGTTTTAACTTTTTGTTAAAAAATTAATACCACCCATTGGTGGGTGTTTGCTCCCTGAGGGATACTCTCGGTAGCCAGCTGTCAGCTGGTTTTGTGCTGCTGATCATCACCCTGGAGACCAGCTAACTTTCCACTCACTTCGTAGTTCATGTCTTCAGCCCATATTTCACCAATCCGGATATTGGAAGACAGTGAGCAAGGCCGGGATAAAGGCACAATGAACAGCTTTCCATGCCACCTCCACCAACACAACCCTGTCAGTACAGAGGGCAATCTCTTTATGACAGAAACTGCCACAAGATTGCAAAACAGCTTAATTATTTATTTGGTCTGACCAGCATTTCACTAGGACCTGGATCAGGGCTTTGGCTAAGCAAACATTTGTCTTGTGTTACCTCTACTGTAAACTTCTTTTTCTTGTATCATAGTGGTGTTTTTTCTCCACACCTCTCACCTGCCTTACAGAAAATAGTTGTATTATACACTTAATATGCTGCACAAACAATATCAAGGTTGCCTTCTCCAGGTTTTTCAGGTCGTCAGCGTTCAGTATTTGTCAGTAATTTCCTGAGGTTATTGTCTTGAAAATTCTCTCCAATAACCAGTTATGACATTCACTGACTTTTCTTTGTTGTCTAAAATGCAGAAAAAACAATGCTATGACTGCATTTTCATATATAGTTCACTACCTCTACAAATATTAATTTTATTTTATTAATAGTTTCTTCTCCCCTGGTTGATTAACCTTGGAATATGATAGGATTTCTACTTATTCTTTTTGTGACTGAAAATAATATCAAGAAAAAAAAAAAGCTGAAGAAGGAGCACTTTAGTTGCATGAGTTCTCACATGAAAATGTCTGAGCATGGTTTTGTGCCGGAAACCTGTCTGAGCTTCTGCAAATCAAGTGATAACACTGATACTCATAAAACAGTAATGCTACCAATTATGTACTCACGACAGAGTTCCGGGTTTGTGCATTTCTAGTTCAAATAACTACATTATAATACTGCAAGCATATTAGGTGGTTCAAACAAGTTGACTACTCATATTCTGAAAAATTTTTATGGTTGTGTCTCAAATGAACCAATTTCAGTTGATTACCTTGCCTTCCCATCCCTTCCTGTCTCCAGATGGTTGATTTTGTCTATCTGCTAGCGGATCCTTGTGATGTGTGCATAACATGCAGTTTTGTGACATGTTCTAGTGAAGTCTAAAAGGTGGAACAGTGATGAGAGCTACATACTTGGATCACTCGAAGAACTAACATGAAGTTTTTAACCAGAGAAACCCTTTTTTGTCAATTATATTTTGATGTCCCTGCAGCCGTATGAAACATGGGGAGTCTCAAAATACTCAAAACTGCAGAAATGGAGTGAAGAAAGCAATTCTGAGAATTTAATTGCCTAGATGATGATGAAGGAGTTTGCATTTTGAAAGAAAGAATGATTTAAATATTTTTATTGTGTTACTTTTTTTTCCTGATTCTCCTCATGTAGATAAAGGTCAACTTTTTTGTTTCAATTAAATAGCTAAATTAATGCCAAACATTTTGACCCAAGGTCACGAAGGCCATCTAGTCATATGTTTTTTCAGCTTACCTTCAGTTTCAAGTATTATGGCCTGGAGGCCAAAATAGGAGTCTAATTAAGAAATTCTGTTTTGCAATTTTTTCTTCCATAGTTAGATTGGAAAATAAATTAAATTTATTACCTTTGCTATTTTCTCGTTTAGTTCAGAAGTGCCTCAATTGCTATTCTAAGCTCATCTCCAATCACTTTTCAAGCACTAGCTGAACAATTAGTATTGATCTTTTTTGGTGATCATTCAGATATTCTTCGTACTACTAAAATACAAATCTGATTTTAATAGTACTTCCATGAAGCTGACAAAGAGTTAACATGAAATAAGATTAAATTAGTGTTATTTGCTCTTTAATAGTCAGTAAAATATAAATCTGAATCCAAGATTGTTCCAGCTTTCTTTCCATAATATATTTTTGTATTCATATAATAAACCTTGTTTAAATATCACATTCTAGCTACAGTTTTAAAGAATACTGAGCTAAAAACTTACAAGAAAGTAAGTTATAAGCTTAGGGAGCTGGGGATTTTTGTGCCATTTTAGCAGTCCCAGAGACTGAAAGTAGGTGGGTTGAGTATGATTACAACTTTCTCTGATTATGCAGGAATGATTTGCTGCAATATTTAATACTGCAGATACTTTTCCTTTCTCTTTAGTAACCCTATGTGCTTTAAAGAGTTTCTAAATTCACCTTCAGCTAACAAAAATTCATTCATTGTGTTACATCTTATTAAAACTTACACTGGACTCCCTGCTGGATCTAGTTCTAGGAGTTAATCAAAAAATAAGGGAAAACAGCAACATTTTTAGATTAATTTTTAAATGAGAAAAGAAAACCCGCCCAAACAACAAAAAAGGTACTTTAAAATATCCAAAACATCCAAAATAAGCCATTTTTATTCAAAAAGCAATTTCACAAAGTGACGTCTTACATCCAGAAGGAAATTTGCCAGCTTAAATAGCTCCGAATCAGGATTCAACGAGCAGATTGCATTTGCTGTTAATAGCCTGAGCCCCATTTTTTTAAATCAGCTTATGCTATTTGATTGTATAGCGTAATACGTTTGCATTGAAGTGCTATTTGCATGCTTATGCTATTTTCATTGATTTATTTTATCATGTTTCTATTGCTTTTGTATAAAATCATATAGTTAACTAATTAGTAATCCTTGCCAGTCGTATTGTGATTCATAACAACAATATGAATCAGCAGCTCTGACTGTTTCTCTAAAGGGCATCCACCCAGTCCTAAAGCTGTAAAAGTAGTAAAACCAGAGTTGGATTAACCTTGGGCTATTTCCCACAATTTTTTCCCCTCATCTTTCTTTTCTTTGCAGCTAGCAGGAATCTGTATCAAAATTTCACCTTATGGAAAGCTGTCACTATGAAATCACAAGCTGGTTTTCCAAATAGTTCCTTACATTTGGTTATTTGACAACTGTCATGCTAAGTAAAAAAACTTACAGTCCTTTTAATCAACAGTTTTTAACAGAGGGATTTTCTAGATATTTCAGAAGAATAATCAGCCCCCATATATTAAGTTTCATCATGCTGTTTATTATTAGTGAGATATTGGTTTGAGCCCCAAAGCATGTTTTAATATTTCTTCCAGAATATATTTTTAGCAATAACATTTATATCTCCGGAATTTTTGCTCTCTGTGTAAATGTGCAACTTCTTTTTACCTCTCACTATTATATTTTTCCTTCAGTGCTTCCTTGGGCAATAAGTCATGCGGACCAATTACTGGTATCTTGAGAATGTATTCACTTTTATTGGTTTTGAATATGCTACCTGTTAATTTCATGGTGTAATTCTCTGGGGGTGTTTTTTGTTACAGTTCAGGAGGAACAGTAATTCCCAAGAGAAACTCTTTATAGCATACTGTATCTTATCGTTTTACACAAATATTTTAAGCTAATTAATATAGTCCTCAAGTACTACTTAAATTAAATTTTTTTGAACCTTTCCCTCTCCTTTTTAGTTTACTGAACTGACTTGAAGACAAAAGTTACAAAACAACTGGTAGGTTATTTTGTACAGACATGCTGCTGCAAGATTTTCTCCTGCTAGAAAGATAAAAATCAGAGACTCTTTCAATTAAAAAAAATCCCAAATCAATGGATCTCTGGTTAAACACTAGGCTTGACCCAGACCATTGTAAGAGTAAACAAAGTATTTTTATTTCAGTAAGTTTCAAAGAAACCGGAATGGGCCCCTTGTCAAAGTTGCCCATTACTAATTTGCAGCAGCATGATCGTAGGCAACCGTTGTTACTACACACTTCTTCTTGACTTTGTTTTCACAACCAAAGATAGAGTCCTACATGCCCTTGCCAAATAGAGCACTTAGAGATTAGATCATTTTATGAACTAAAGACCCTTTTGTTCACTGTTCTGGCTGACTGATTAGTTGTTTATCCTATTTTTTTTTTTTTTTGACGACATTTAAAAATACACCTGTAGTACAATCCATGTCTCTAAAGGAGCATTTTAAGAAGTTTGTGGGTAGAAAGTACCATATGTGCAAACCACTGCAATGAGTTAAGAAGATTCTTATTGAAGATTCAGTTGGGTCTTTTGAACTGAAAAAATATTTGTGGGGTTTGTTCTGAAACTTACTAAATTGCTTTCATTATATTTCTGCAGCTAAAACAGATGTCTTTTGATATTGTGCTATTCATCTTTTATTAATTATCTACTTAGACATATGAACAGACCATTTGAAAACTATAAGCATTAGCAAGCTGAACCCTTCTGTACTGGATATACTCAAAATTTTCCTCTTAACTAAAATGTCCCTCATTAAAGGAAAATATTTAGGTATTGAGACAATATCCGCTGTATTCATAAGCCTGTAGTTGAATTTAATAACTAACTTATTTTTCTAATGGAAATCTATGTGTGTGTTGCTTGCATATATTGATGTTGCCAACTTGTCTTTCATGGAGAAATTAATTGACTGCTCTAACAAACAGCAAAAACGTCTATCATATATATAACATTCTATATATATAGCAAAACAGATCTCAACCAGGGTTGGATTTTTTTTTGCTTTTAAGTCATTGAAACTGCTGAAGATCATCAATTAAACTTCTAAAATGCCCATGTACTTACTGGGCGGAAAGGAGGGATGGAAAGAGAGAACACCATCTCTACTATGGCTCCAGCCCAGGAAAAGAAAATCAGAGTGCTGAAAATTGTCTCCAAAGAACAAAAATGAGAAAAAAACCCACCACTCTTCAGAAGAGGAGTCGTGTCCATCTATAGCTGTTAAATTGGGGTTAAATTTCGTCATAGTAACTCTTGAGGTGCTACGTTTCGGGTTTGTGACCAAACCTATGTTGATAACATAGGGCTGTTTTAGGTGTTGCTGAGCAGTGCTTGCACCGTGCAAAGGTCTTTTCTGTTTCTCACTGTGTTCCATCAGTGAGCAGGCTGTGGTACACAAGATCTGGGAGGGAACACAGCTGGGAGAGCTGACCCTAGCCGACCTAAGGAATATCCCATATTACATGACACTGTGATCAGGGCAGGAGCTGCGGGAAGGAGGTGGAGGGAAGGTGGAATTTCAAAGTTATGCCACCTGTCTTCCCAAGTCACCAATACCTATGGGGCCCTGCTTTCCTGGATATGGCTGAACACCAGCCTGCCAATGGGAAACAGGGAATAAACTCCTTGTTTTCCTTTGCTTTTGTGTGGGGTTTTGCTTTACCTGTTAAATTGCCTTTATCTCTACTCAAGAGTTTCCTCACTTTTACCCTTCCAGTCCTCTCCCGGGTCCTACTGTGAAGCTGAGTGGGGCTGAACTGTCTCAACACAGCACTCTTGGGAACAGCACCTTAGATATGCTCTAATATACATTCAGTACAGAAAGTATTCTGTCAATAATTGCTTTTCATATTGTCATTTCTGATTCTTTAACTACATGTCCCTGCTCCCTAAAAACAAACAACTTTGCCTGAAATCCCATCTCCAGAGATAATCCTTCAAATATATTTTGATATGGAAGAAGAGGTGTAAAGCTGGTGAAATAGGTGATGTGTGTAAATCACGTGGGCCTGCACAAGCAAGCAATATGTGTATGAGAGAAAATTGGGGGTTCATATTATTTTTGCAAATAAGAGAGATTTATTTTGGTGGGTTGATTCATATGCTTTTAAACATAGAAAATTATTTTTAGTTAAATAGACCCCTTTTTTTCTTTCTGCTTGCTCACTAAACCACTGTCCAACACCACTGATTATCATAACAAAACATCAGAGTCAATTACAGGCCTTAACAAAAAACTGGGAGACAAACCCCACTAAATTCACATTTTTGTGGCTTCTAGGTCTCAGTGTACTTTTACAGTGGTTTTTTTTTTTTTTCAAACACTACAACTTGCACTATAAAAACCCTCAACCAACCAAACACAGACCTTTCAAAAGTTAGGCTTCCAAGAAAGCAAAAAACCCCAAATATTTCATATGACTGTAAGAAAATAAATAAATATGCCCATGCAGAGTTAGATCAAAGGTGCACCTTTCGATGACACAGGATATTAAGAACTTTTTCAATTATAAGACCAGGGTCACATGCAGTGATCATTCTCCAGACTGCTTCCTTTTCTCCAGAGACTTGTATTTCAGGTAAATATTTTTTTGCATTTTGTAGTCTTGATAGATCTATTCCATGAATTTGGACAGTTGTATATTTAACCCATGTAAGATTTTAGCCTCAAGGCATCCCATGGGAAAGACTTCGACATTTTATTTGCACAGTGTGCAAAAAATTCTCTCTATTGGACTGTTTGGAATTGTCGTTCCCACGGCTGTGTGGCAAATTCATGATAATTGGAAATGTAACACTTGTGCAGAAGCTGAGGGCAACACAAACAAGACTGGTGACTAACATGAAGTGGTGCTGCAATTTTGTGCAGCAGGTGACGCCAGATTAGATTATTAAATGGAAGAGTTGCTCAGATCTTGACAATATGAAGCAGGAGGAAAAGAGCCCCTGTGCCACTTTGTGTGGGAGCCTCCTCCAATGGCTGAAGTTACTGCAGAAAATTTTCTGGCTCACCAGAAAGATCAGGTGAGGGGGTTGCAGAGAGCACATGGTGAGAAAACTGACAAGACGAGAAAAAGCACTTCAGATAACTCACGTCACTGAAGCTATCACAAACCAGTAGTCATGCCCAAAGATCTGTTGATAAATTGATACTTCTTGTTATAAGGACAAAATATAAGAATGATGCAATTGAAGTTCCTTATAACTTAGGGGGACAGGCCTGAAGAAGAAGTGAAAGACTGAAGTGATTAAACATATCGACCAAGGCCCCAGAGGAAACAAGATAGTAAGAATTGGACATGGAATAAAGTTAAGGCATAAAGAGAGAACACAGAAAGAAAAAAGAAGAAAAAGAAAAGATGCAATCAGGCGTATCCATTTATGATAGCATTTCAAATATTTCCACCTACACGTCCATCCAGAGGAGGCTATAAATCCGGGGGTCCCTTCTGTCCCTTAATTCATAAATCCATCTTTTTCAGTGTCATTTTTTCAGCAGTCTGTGTATGCAATAGTAACCCATGTAACCCTATTTATGCGAAAGCAGATAATGTGAATTTGTTGATGGATATACCAACAAGGAATTGGTAACATTGAGGTGAAGTTCTTGATGTTTTTCACAATTAGACTACACAAAATTTCACAACATTTGGTTAGAGTACTCCTTTGCAATCAAATGTGTAACAAAGTGTTCAGGGGATGCTACTCCTTGCTTGAAAGCACTCCAGTTTTCATATCTATCAGTCCTTGATGAACTACAAGTGCATCTTTGGTGTACTACTACATCGAACAATGTATTTTCTTAACTTCATGGCTAAGCTTTCCTCTCAGTGCAGCTCTCTTTCAAACCAGGCAACCAAAGTACATCCCTTATGAACCAGTTGAAGGTAGCGCCCAGCCTCACCCTCAAAATCTCTTATTTGGTCACGAAAAGGGGCCCCAGTCTCCTCCTTTTGTTGTGTATTCTGCTGCCATCCTGTGGCTATTCCTTTTCATTCACAACAAGATTTAATATAAAATACTTGGTTTTGCACCTCATGCAAATTATAGATTCTATACTCTGTCCTCAAATATCTGCAAAACTTTCTCTAAGAAATATACTCCTTAATTTCATATTTATTGATAAAGGCAGCATCTGGCTGACACTTGTAGAATAAGCACTTCAGAGGTTTTCAACTGGATTGTGAAAGTTATTAGGTGAAAATACACAGAATTTTCCACAATGAGGAGCAACAGTGAGTGCACATATTTTACAGTTCAGTAAAAAACCACAAACTTTTCTCACATGATATGTTCTAGTGAGATGATATAAAGGTAATTGTTCATAATGGCACCTTGGATTGTCTCAGATAAATTCTCCATTTTTCCATATACAGAGTTTGACTTTGATGTGCAATCTTTTTTGTCTTGAATGATGTATTTAGAGACAGGAAAGAATGTTTTTTTCTCTGAGCCTTTTTCCTCTGGTTTTAGTCTCAAAGATCTTGTATGAAGGTGAAGATGGTTTGATGGTGAACATGGTGTGGTTCTACGTTAACAATTGGACTTGATAACCTTAAATGTATTTTCCAAACTTTTTGATTCTATGACTGTAGGGTGTAACCAGGGTAGAAAACCCTTCCTGGCCTTTAAGATAGAACAAGTTGCTTGTAACATTGTCAGTCTTCCTGCATTTCATAAAATTACTTTAGTAGGCTAATGGTTTTTGGTTTTATTTGGAATCTCCTTTCTGGGGAAAGAATGAGCTTCTAATCTGACCAGTCTAAACTGGAAAAAAAAGAACATCATCAGTTGCAGTGGACAAGTTCTTCAGCTGTTGATGAGGTCTGCCTGATAATGCTTCTCAACATACACAAATATATGTGCTGCACAGGGAGCCTTGTATTTAGAATGTGCAAACACCATCCCATCAAGTCTGATTTGTCTATGATGCCTTTTATACACACTGCTTTGTGTCTCTTTGATGCTCTCTGACCACTGCCTCCTCATGAGGTCAGACACATGCTCTGAAAATCTGTATGGAGGATCAGTATGTGGCATCTTTGTGGATAATGGACTTCAATACCTTAATTCTGTTTAGAGCGGTGAAGGGTATAGGGGGAATTTTCTACCCTTCTGTAGTTGTCAGATTTTTGCCTTAAGCACCAAAATCAATTTTGTGTTACCAAACTCTTCCTGAAACATGATCATATTATGTAACAAGTCAGTTTTAAAGGGATAAATGATAGTGGTTTAAGCAAATATTAAGACACATACGGCTGTTAAAAACAATGCTCCATGCTAACAGAATTAATAGAAATTCCATCTTCTGCTTAGCACACTTGGGTATGCTGTAGCGCCTAAGATTTAATTTATCAATATGCGTAAATACTGAAAATTTTGCTGTTCTTTCTGCCTAGAAGCATTGCCATCTTGCTGATTTTGAGCACTGCAGCACCTACTTCATGCCTAACACATTGGGGAATTACAAATTGCCTGACACTCCCCAAGAGCATTGAATGCAGTACAGATCTAGAGGGGAAAGGATGCTTTTCATAATATGGTAAGCAGAACTTTATAATCCTTACACGTTTGCAGTTCCTAAATTAAGATATAATTTCCAATTAAGATTGTTGCTTTACTCCATCTGACATCTGTGAAGTGGCAAGCAAAAAGAGTGTTGCAGGTTAAAGTTGAGATGCCTATTTCTGCTGTTGTAGTGCAACTGTTTTCTTCCCATTCGCTTAAAACTGTGCCACATTCGTTAGGGGCAGAAATTTTCCACGTTTTATGTTAGTTTAAGTGGGAAATGGTTTTAAAAGTTTAATCTCACACACTTGTCTGTCTATATGTGCATTAGCGGCACAAAGGAAGAGGATCTGTCCGTTTATCATCAGTCAGAAACTGTAAGGCAACATCTGAAATTTTGATAAACTAGTATCTTTGTAGTATCAGCTTGGAATCTAAAGTTGAGCATGAGGGACAAAAGTTAAGCTGACGGAATATTAAAAGTATGTGCATATATAGCAGGATTTTTCTCATCACACTTGGGAATGAGAGTATAGCGCTCACTGACACAGGAGAATTTTAGGGATTTTTCTGCCCATCTTAAAGTAACTGCAAGTATTGGCTGCTCTGGAAAACATTTTAACTTGTAAGATCTTAGCTTTGGAGCAGAGAGTAAACAGAAGCAAGAAAAGGGAAAAAATCCATGCTCCCAAAATTTGAATTGTAGGCTTCCAACAATGTTTAGAAATACTTAGCAATATTTGTAAAATGTAGAGGTTATCCCATCATTTTAACACAATGATGTTGAACTCTGATGCAATGGCCTGGTTTTAGCAAAAAGATTTGTGTGGACAGTAAAAATTTTTAGAATCCGGTGAAGCATTTTTCTGGTTACCTGTTTATTTTGTTCCAGCAGAGCCAAACTCTTATGCTTTGTCCAGAACAAAGCATGTACATATATATGCTAGACAAGCATGATACAGGAAGCCAACATGTCAGACACTGGCTATAAAAGCTGTGGACAACATTACAAGCATTACAAAGGGCGGGGAATGAAGCTGATGGATTTTCAAACATCTGTTTGGAAACAGATATCTTCAATCATTAATGGCTTTCATCCAGTTTTGTTTTGCTGGCATGCACATAATTTGCAGTGATGAATCTCTTGATAGTTGGAATCCACCAGTCAAAGAAAATGAAATCTTAGCATCCTGAAGATCACTTTAATTTGATTAATATGGAAGGATGAGTAGCAATCAACTTGCTTGACGTGGTACTTTTTGAAAAGAAAACTAAAAAACCCTGTAATTTTGAGTTGTGTAAATTATTTAACTTTCTACTAGGAATTAAATTGAAGGAGCAATAAGAAGATGGAAATTTTCCAGTCAGTAGTTCTTTATAATCACTATGTCTTGATAGTGATTATAAATAGGTCTTGATAGGTCACACATAGGTTCTGTAATGACTTCAACCACTGGTATATTAATTTTCTAGCAAGATACTGACACAGGCAACATAGTATTATGATGTTTTTCTGTCTTGATCATAACTCCTCAGTCAAATTTCTTTTTGGGATATTGCATACAACCATAAAACTTTTCTTTCTACTGATGATGTGAAGATGAAGGCTAATGTGAAGATGAAAATCTTCTCATTATTATAGCTGCAGTTAAACAGGAAAGAATTCAAAATTCATTTAAAACAAAATAATGGAAGTTGAAGTGGGCAGTATTACTGTATTTCATCACAGAAACAATAATTCTTATTACAGTAGTAAAGATATTCAAAAGCTGGACAGAAAAAAATATTTGTCTAAGTTTAAAATGTGCATGTAAAGAGCTGTGTGCGGCATGGGGAAGGCATCATGCCTAATCCTCAGGAACTCATCTTTACTTCATCAACTGTGGTATTAAATTACAGGGTAGGAAACTGAGGGAATTCCTCCAATGAAGAATAGTTTTGCAGAGGAGAATGTGAGTTTTGAATTATTTACTGTGGAGACAAGTTCAAATATTAATTGAGCTAGACTACAACACTGCCTTACCATAGCCCATGATGTCTTCATTCATAGATAAGTAAAATGAAGCAGAGGGAGCCAGGCTGCCTCACTTTAGCAAGACTTGCAAATTCTCAGAATTCTGTCACATCAGTCCAAGTTTCTATGTGTGCCCAAGGTCCCACTACAAGTCAGTGCATAACCAGTCTACAATGGTGGAGCATGGAAAGCCATCCAGCTGTCCTCCAAGTGTACAGCTTAGTGCAGGATGCATCACTCCACGTATTCCTTTCAGTTCCATGGCAGGGCAGAATGCATTTGCCTAAATGCTGTTTGCCAGTTTATACTCATAAAGACACCTCTGCACTTTTAACAAATGACTACAACAAACTGAGTAGCCTGAGCTGTGGCATCAGGCTACTCAGTAATTCTGTAGCCTGCTGAGTATTGAGCTTAAATTGTTGAGTCCTCAACACAAAGCTATCCTTACTTGCTGTATCCAGTTTGGGTTTAAAGTATTCTTCTTCCACAAAAAAAAAAAAAAGAAAAATTGTTTTTTCTTCTCCATATATACCAGAAAAAGAGGTATTATGAAAACATTAGGACCAAATGTCTGTAGGTCTTGGAACTACGAATGTAAACTTTAAAAAGGGTTTCATGAGATTGTTAGACCTATTCCTGTCTGCACAGGCAAGAAAGCCAGCCCTGTGTATCTAAGGCAGCATATCGTCTCTGCAAACACTTGTGAAACCCTCTTCTTTGTGGAGTGTGCTGGAAACCCATGAGCAAAACCTGTCCTCACTGCACTCTTTGCAGAGTTCTCAAAGTTCACATTGCGGATGATGAGCCACCACTTATGAATTAGCATATTATATAAATCATGCTTGGTTATAAGGGTATATTCCCACTCCTTCACCAGCACAATGAAAATAGAACAGGAAAAAAGAACTGCATGACTGTTTTATTTACGTAAAGACATGTCATTAAAATTCTTTTGATTTTCCTGAAGGCAATTTTTTTACATTAGTAGGAATACAGATCTGGCCTAATTTACTATCTGCAAATTAATGAGGATTGGAGATATTTAAATTACAGTCAGTGAACTCAGATATTTAGAAAAGGGAATATCTCTGGTGAAAGAGATGTGTGAGGAAAAATACTGCAATGAAGTTGGAAAAGAGAACTTTTTGTGGATCATGTGTATGACAATTTTCAATATATAGTGTTTTTATTTGGAGCAGCAACTTAAAATAGGTATTGCAACAGAAACATAAATGGATTCTTGTCAAAGCTGGGCAGAGTTGGATTTTTATTGAAAGTAAGGAGCTATTTTGCTTTTTCTCTTCTTTTCCCTTTATTGCTGTATATGCTTTTCAGTCAGAGTTACATATCCACCCTAATCTGAACTGTCACAGACATCAAATTGTATACTTTAATTCCCCAGTAGGGTACTGGACCAGATATGGCAGAGCTGCACAGAGGAAAGTGAGCTGGTTCCCAGAGGCAGTGTGCAGGTCACAGCAGGAGGTGGTGGGCAGTTGCAGAGCTTGTGTAACTGCTGGATCAAGTGCAGCTTCATGCAGATATGGGCTCCCTCCCTAATTTACATCAATGTCTACAAATTCACTGTGCTCCATGAGGAGTCATGGAGGACACGTGCTGCACAAGCACACTTGTGTGTTGTGCTGACTGTATCCATTTTCCTTACAACACATTCTTGAACTTAGTGGAATTACAGAATTTTTTTCATTTTAAAAAGTTAAAATTATTTCATTTTCCCCCTCTTCTTCTTTACTGTTATTTCCTGAAATATCTGGGGAGGCATGCCTGCTGAAACACTGCTAATTTAAAGCCTACAAATATTTGAAGTTAGAAATCTGTGACTTTTATGTTACAGATTTTCAATTTGATAAGGAAAGCTTAAACCCTTGGAAAAAAATTGGCTGTAATATTGATTTTGATTATTTCTTTCAGTTGGTAATTGTATACATTTAATTTCTAAATATATCTACTGAATATGTACCTTTCCTTTACATTTTTGTCTCTAGTGTTTCAGAGCAGTACCTTGTTGACAGCCCTTGTTGACTTCACACAGTTCAATGTTCTACCATTACATCCATCATGCAAAATAATTACTACATTCTTGGAAACTAGCTGTAAAGAAATGATTGATCAAGTGAAACTTGAGGACTGGGTTGGAAAGCAGAGGGATGATGACACAAGAAGAAAGTGAAAGAAAGTGAATAAAGTAGTTTTTATTGCACATGCAAAAAATGAACTTTTTTTAAATTTTTCCAACTCTGATTCTGCCTAAGGGCCTTGCTGATGGCTGACCCCATTTCCTGCAGTAGTCTGGCCTGTCAGGCAGTTCCTCAAACAGCCCTTTACTGCATGGTGGCAAAGCTGAATAAACTTAACTGGAAACCTAAAACCCCTGTAGGGTAAAAGAGGCAAGTCTCTCACAAGACATAAATGGTCCTTCCAGCTCAAATCTTCTAAGGATTTAATGGAAGTTCTGCTGTGGACAACAGGGCATGTGTGGCCTCTTACTGGCCACTGAATTAGTTACCTCTGCCAAGGAAAAATTCCCCAAAGAAGTGTAAGTTGCAATCTCTGTGGAGCTGTTTCGGTGCACATGTCTGGAGTAAATGTTCTCCTGAGGTCTAAATTTCTCTTACCAAATATACTGTTTGTGTCTGTACAGATTTTGTTCACCTGATCACTAAAAAATTATAGTACAACATCTCGGTATTGGCAGGTGAGAAGAGGTTTTTATTGAATCATGCAAGAAAACTGACAGCATTCCCCAGTCCTCAGGAGTGAACTCTCACTAATTAACTGTGGCCTTTGTTGCTGCTGACACATGGCAGAAAGGTTATGTGTACAATTTAAGATCAGCAGAAAGGCTGGTTGGTGAAGATTTTCTGACCAATATGCACTCAACTTGCCAATTCCAACCTACCACCATCAAAAGAAAATTAAAATAAACCCTTGAAAAGTTCATCCCTTTCCAAACTTGGTCTTAATCCAAATGGTTCTTATAATCCTCCCCATGTGTCAAACTGGTGTTACTCTCTTCCCTGGTGTCCTATTAGAGAATGAATTTGAAAACTACTGCAGTAATAATACTGTATAGTTACTGCATGCAATATTTATGTAAGGTAAAAAATAATTAAATATATAAATTAAATAATTTATAAAAAATTATATAAAATAAATATATAAATTAATAATATATAAATTAAATTTGTATGATTGAGCTTGACACCTTTATCACTTTTAGCTTTGGAAACTTAAACTAATTTTTTTATTAAGACTTGATAATGTTAAGCCAGTAAGAGAGCAGGGAAAATGGGTAAAGGGAAATTAATGCAAAAATGCTCTGTTGTATTCATGAAGAATTCACCATGAAGATCTTAAATTTTCTCTAGAGATAAGTTGAACTGGTAAGCATGCTTTTACAGTGGAAATATATTTTTATATCTTTCAGAAAACAGTCTTCCTAAAAATCCATATATATTTAAGAAATGAAAATCAAATGCTGAGAAGTTCACCAGTGTTTGGGAGACAATCTTTTAATTGTTTAGATGACATCTGGCAATAAAATAACCACTGTTGTAGTCACAGTTCTCAGATATTGAATTATCTACATATATTTATTTCATTTTTGAAGTAAACATTCATACACATGATACCACAGAGTCCCTAAAAGGTTTAAAGTAATGTTTACATCCATCTTTATCTGGAAATCCAGTTGCAGTCACTTATAATGTATCAGTTTATCCTGGTGATAAAGCATCATTAATTGTTTGCAAGAAGCAAAAACTGACTTTCAAGTGTCATGGGAAATTAAAATATATTAAACTGGAAACACTGGTAAGTAGAGACAATAACACATCCAGAGGGTTCAAGAGGAAACCTAGAGAGTTACTCAAAATAAATCCTGTGAGGAGATCAGCCACAAGCTGCATCACCTCCTGCCCAAGCAGGCAGTTGCCCACAGAGCTCAGAGGGGCTGCTACTGTCCCTGTTCTCTCTAAGTCATGTGAGCAAAGTGTGCTTGGGAAGTGTTGATTTACAGTATCATGACAAAAAAAATTGTAAGTTCAATGTGTCTATGGATCTTGTTAACTTTGGGTCTCAGTCTTCCAGCTTTTTTATTTCCTAACAGACCCTTTCCATCTAACTGTAAACGGTAGAAAATGGAGACAGTGCCTATTGGTGGCTATTATCAACTGGATGGATCCTGACAGAGTTTCTGGGCATGTATTTGAAGATACTGGTCTCATTTCAAACTTAATTCCTCCAGCGTAAAATTGGATGGATAGTAAAACATACTTCAGAAAAGCTAAGAAACTGATGCATTATTTTTAGATATAAATCCTACCATTGTTAAAGGAGTTTACTGTAATAGGTTGACTAATACTTAATATTTGTAGCTGTTGAGTCACCAAGTGAGGTCAATGGTAGTTAGGTCTTGGGTGATCATTCTTCACCAGTGGCTGGTCTCCCTTACCAGCTGATATTTCATACCAGATTGTAGTCCCCTGTATTTCACTAAAAGGAGTTGCAGTTTATATCCCACATTTACCTCATGTCCCATAGTCAGCACACTGAGACTGCACAAACAAAGAGTGAGGGAACCAGCTGTTATATCAGTGCTCTTCAGTACAGGCAATATATTTGCAAGCAATTACTTTCCAGCATCTTTCTGAGTTCATGTCCTCTATGCTAATCAGAGATGACAAATTGATTAATATAGTGAGCAGAATAATGTAATAAGAAACCAAGAGCCTTCAAAAACCAGGGGTCAGTTCTGGGGATTTTATGTTTAGTTTTCCCAAATAAAAAAAATAGCAAAGCTTTAAAAGTTACTTCTCTCTCTTTTTATCTTTCCTTGTTTTTTTTTTTTTTTTTTTTTTTTTCTTTCTTTAAGAAAGTCTTCCCATATAAGCCGCCTTTTATTTTTGTTTCTTTTTATTTCTAAAAGATGGAAGGACAAATGTTTACTCTGGGACAGAAGACACCACTCACCTAACCATGAAAGCATCAGAAGAGCAAGCATGAATCTATCTACCCAAAATTTACTACTTCCTTTTTTAACTAGTTCTGAACTTTATAAGGTCTTCCTGAAAACTTTTATGGCAGCTTTTTTCTTTCTTGCTACCTTCCTTGTCATCTTTCCAGCTGGGCCTTGCCATCCTGGGAAAGAGAGGAACTGATATGGGGACAGGAGTCTCTATGTTTTCCATAGACAGAAAGTAAGTCAGATATTCATCTGACATAGAGTAATATACCTTCACTGATTTTGAATCCGTATTTTGTCTCAAAGAAATGAAAAGGAACACTCCAAAATGTCTCAAGATGCAGCAATCTATAGTTGGGGGTATCAAGACCAGTCTTTAGCATTTTTCTCCCATTCCTGTGGCAACTGACTACTTCATTATCTGCTAGGGGTTTAGGTATAATACTGTTAACCTGAAAAAAGAACAGACAGGATCTGTCTCTGCCAAGGCAAATTTTAAAGTAAAATACCAGGTCTGGGGTCTAGATGAGAAATACAAACATGGAAAACTCCTGACCAGCACTTTCCTGGGTTGGCTGTCCAGTCCAGGGTGATCAGACATCATAAGGTTGTGGTGGATTCCTTATAACCTTATCACACTCTGTATGCACCTCTTGTCCATCTGCCTTCTTGATGATTATTTAGCTGTTAAAATTTGTTAAATTGTTTCTATGAAATCTAATTACAAACCCTTCAGCCCAAGAAAACTCATCCTTCAATATCTTGTTCCATGTTCTAACAGACAAAAGTAGCATGTAGATGTTTATGCATACATGTGATTTTTCTACAGTGTCTCTCAGCACCAGGATTTGATACCTAGAACAGAAAATCATGACAGTATTCTAAGGTTTGGTTTTTACTTTAAAGTACCTGTCATTTCATCATTGTGTTGTGATAGATCAGTCCTGAAGGTAGTTGCAGATGAAGCCTGTAAGAAAGGCACAATAGGAATTTACCAGTTTTGGACTTGTTTCTGTTACAATTAATGTCAAGGCTCTTTCTGACATGGATGCTCTTTCTCAGCTGTTTTTAGCACATTTTCATCTGATCTTTTTATTGATAATTTTATTTTTTAAATACTTACTTACCCAGAAGAATAGTTACCATAATCAGAGCTATGACCTCCTCTTCACTAGTCAGGAGTAACTAGCAAATTATTTATTTTATTTTATTTTATTTTATTTTATTTTATTTTATTTTATTTTATTTTATTTTATTTTATTTTATTTTATTTTTCTATTTTCTAATTCCTCCTCAGATTCCTTAGTTTTCCCCTGTGTATTGTTGAGAGAATGTGATATTTAATCACTAGAAAAATACCAACAAAATTTCTAAAAGGAAAACAACATACACGATTCTATGCATGCTGGTATGGATGGTAATGAAAACCTTCTTTCATTTATATGTAACATTAATAGCTGAGTACCTAGGTCTTTTCTCAGGGGAATAATTGAATTACAAAAAAACTGAGGAGGTGTTATTTCATTTCCTTCTTGCAGCTGCAGAACACTGTGGGGTCAACAGTGTTTATTTATTTAGTGAATGATATAGAAAATGTGCTTTTTAAAGAACATGAACACACCAGAAAAACAAAGATCTATACAAACTAAATGAAGGCTTTTTTCAAAATGAAACTCCACTTAGTCTTTTTCCTCCTGTTTGGTTAAAAATCTGAGTAAGCCATGTCAAAGGTTAGAAATACAAGAAGCAATTAGGCATGTTTTAGGGATTTTTGCTTTTTTATGTATTCTGCAGAACAAAGATGATATCTGCTTTATTTACTACAAATATGCAGACTTCAGATGGCCTTGCTATTATCCAACCTGAATGCACAGAGCTAAATCAGAGGAAGCTGTTAGTGCAAAACAACAGGAAACAAAACCACTGCAAACATCAGGTCCTTCAAAGAACAAAGTAGAGCTGCTATTTATTTCCAAGTGGCACTGGAGAATAGAGGAGACAGAAGCAAAATAACCTCTGTCCAAACAAGCTAGTGGCTTGAAGCCTCATCATCCCTGAATTCAGAAACAAACAAACAAAAAAAAGTCTAAAATCTCACAGATGCTGAGGTTGGCAGAAGTGAGAGTGAATGGGTTTAGAACACACTGACAGACACTGGGAGCAAGGGAAAGGCTGAGGCAGTTTGCAGCCAGACTGACAAAGGCAGGGAAGTGAGGAACTGGGTGGACAAAGCTTAGTGATACTGTCCAGGAAATACTGGGGTGCAGGCTGAGTATGAAACCTATTGCTATTGTAATAATTTTGCTTTATGCACTGCAGACAGAGAGGGTCATAAACCCCACATTTTTACTTTACAGAAACTGGTTTTAAGACTCTGAAGTCAAACGTTATTTGGTTTATTGAATTTATTTGTCATTGCCACAGGTTTTTGTTGCATTGTGCAGGCAACAGAACAGGCTGCATGCAATTCCTTTCCTGCTCTCATCAGGCAGTGTTACCTGAAGTTGCACCTATCTGGTTGTGCTCTTGATATAAACAGAAGACATAAACCCCTCAAATAACTGCAACTGTGACACTTCCTGGTATAATCCCTCAGAGAAGGAGTGGTAGAACTCCAGGCCCAGATTTTCTCAGAAAGCAAAACCTTCTCTTGGTCCCAGTTATGGAGGTTTGGTACCTCATCAGGCCTTCGATGAAAAAAAAAATGCTAGAGTTCAATGAAAACCCAGGTGAACCTTGTTTCCTAAAGGATGCTTTTTTAAGAAATATTTGCTGGTGTGCCTGTAGTAATGTGTTATTATCATGAATATGTTCTAGACTTGGTCCTTCCATATCAAAGATGAACTCTCAGTATTAATAGGATGGTTCAAATGAATTTTGAACCAGTTGTAGGCCTTTAATTGTACTAATCTTTCACTTGCAAGCAAGCTCTATTCTAGTCATATCCAACATCAGAACAACGGAGCTAGTTCACAAATTGTCCTCGCTATCACAGCATCACAGTAAATATATGCTATGCTACTTTTATCTGGGAAAATGTATAGTAGGACACAGCACATTCTTTTAGCTGTTTATACACAGTGTTCTCTGGAGGAATTCAATATATTTTTTCACTTTGCCCAGTCATGATTCAATTTCTCACACTCCGAACAGCAGGCACAGATCTATATTTCTTTCTTTATTTCATTACTGGATGATAATTTTATTGTATTTCATTTTGAGATTCGTCTCATGAACACAGTATGTGTTTTGCATTTAGCTAGATCTTTCTTATTTTTAGATCTTGCCTGATTCACAGTATGCTTAAAAAAATAAAAAAAAGCAGCCACCCAGTAGTTTTTGTTCTTGCAACCATTTAAAATCAATTTGTGATCCTTTCCACTCAATCTTTTTCTGTAAAACTGATAATATTTTCTTTATGAAAAATTGCTGAGTTGAGAACAATAATATATATTAAAACCATATATGCATTTTTCTTTTTAATTGGTTTTATTATATCTGTACATTTTCTTATCACTGTCTTCAAAGACAGGATTGTATCATGAAAAGCTTTGTACAAAAGAACAAGTAAAGGGCCCACACATTCCCTCTGTGACTGCAGATACTGGAAAAGAGATCTCAGCTTGGGCAGTCATGTGAAAAGCTTTTCATCTTCCCTTTTTCAGTCTAAGGTAAGAGTCTTGACTTTTGCTCTCTAAGGTTCTGGGAAGAACAGGGGTGAGAAGTTCTTTTGTTCTTGTTATCTACAACCTGTCAAGCAATCACTTTTTCCTTCTAACTCATGAAGACTTCATGGTCTTGTCTACAACAAAGCACTTTAAAACATGGGTCTGGTGAGTGCCTTTTGGGAATTCCCAAACTGAAGCATTACCACTGAGTATCCCATCTGTAACATGCCAGCAACAGCCTGTATCCTACTTTGGGGGTATCCCAAGAGGCACATCTGCAGCAGCCAGAGCAGCCAGATACATGATCCATGATGAAATTTGCTTCCACAAGGACTACTGCCAGACTGTCTCCGAATTTTGTCTCAATTTGATGCTGATTCCAATACCCAAAGCTCAAACTATTTATTATTACAGTGGAGGAAAGACAAGATACAAGTCTAGAAATTGAGATGTTTTCTCCTTTTTCTCCAACCTGTAAAATATTCAGACAATATTTGGGACTGGAGTAGAAAGTGAACTAAAAAGGGAGCCACAAAATTCTCTTAGATTCTCACTCTCATGCAGGAAAGTTACATTCCAGACAAACATCACAAGAAAGCAATACAGGTAGGAAATGTTTGAAATATTAAAATACAAAGCACTTCAATTTTTTTTTTTTTTTTATGTCCAGGTCTTCTTTTTGTCACACAGCTTCACATTACAATTTATTAATATATGGGAAGTACTTTAGTATTTATTATTCTTCAAATACCTGGCAATGATAAAATTTGTTTTAGGTTAATATATCAATGCAATCACTGGTGAAAGTATGTCTTGGATTTCAGGATTCGTACCAGTAGCTAAGATTTTGGTTCAGATCTTTTCATACTTACACTAATGCCAATCTGATACAATGATAAAAGTAATCAAGTATACAGAAGTACATTTTTTGAAATGCATTATCTTTGCTTATAAATGTTTTTGATTTTTCAGTTGTTCTTTGCAATCCCCCAAACTGTTAACTACTGCTTTTAATCTGCCAGCACACAGTACTGTATATATCGTTGTGAGGTCTCATATACAGACAGGCTCACAAGGTTGTAACACTTTTTTGGACACCATCAACTCACGGCTTTTCCTGGGTTGGGTTGCATTTGGAACTCCTGGAAAAGTTTACACAATATTTTCAGACCAAGAGGATGGGTTTTAAAGTTTGTTCAGCCCTTCCTTACCATGTATATTTATAGTCTTTCAATACTTTGGCACAAAATACACAGGCAAATAATCTGCAGAAATAATGTAAAGAAGCCAGACACAGGGACAAAGAGAGGTCTGATGCTCAAATTCTTCCTCTGACTGTTTTATTTAGCAATATAGAGATACAACCTGTGTCTCCTGGAGGACCTGATAGGTGGCTTCAAAGGGTCACTTTGTTTTGGCATAGAAAACAATTTCAGCGAACTTATGGAAAGAGACACTGAGTACATTCTCTAGAGTTTATGATTCTGAGGTTTTTTTCCCCTTTTTTGTCTTGAAAAGATAATTTTCATCTTTCATATATGTAAAAGGACCAAAATGAGATTTTGGTTGCAGAGATTGTGACAGTCGTAGGAGTTTGGTTGTCCAGTGCTGCAAATTGATTCTTTCATTATAGAAGATATAAGTTTTGATGGACAAAAAAAAAAAAAAGAGCGAACTGTGTAATCCAAGTTCTCATTTGTTATTCAGGCCTTTGTCTCTATCAGCTGTTATCCATGGCACCACTCAGTAAGCATTTGAAGAAGTAAATAACTTAGTCAGTTGCTTCCGAAAGAGAGAAGTTAGGATTTTTAATTTTCTTGTGGCTACCTCTAAGGTCTATTGAACTCAAGCTGTGTATCTTGGCTGATTATACCTGACATACTATATCTGTTTGCAGTAAGCTTATAATAATTTTTAACTGCTGCACAGAGAAGCAGATTTTTTTTTAAAAAAATGTTTGAACAGCAAGCTGAGTGCAGCCACATTACTACATGGCCTTCAGCTGTGTAAGGTTACAGAGTTATTGATGTGCTGCAAACTGAGAGCATAGATTTTCTTTCATATAAAACATGTTTGACTTTATCTGTGACAAAGTAAGCAGAAATCACATTCTTTGAACTGCAACTGTGGCAGTTTTAATATTTCTGTAAAATTCTTGTTTCTGCAGTATTGAAGCATCCCTTTGAATTTTCTATCACATGTCAAGGGAATTTAATATGAAAGAAAGAAAGGGTGAAAGAAAGTTCTAGGACAGATTTGTGTTATAGAATTTTAATATGTTAATTCTACTTAATTTGACTTCTTAATGTTAGTGCAAGACCTCAGCAGAAAAAAATTAAAGGCCATGTTATGGAGAAAATACTAGTAAATATGATTAAATGTTGTAACTGAGAAAGAGGGGAAGTTCTATGGAAGAAAAGCAGTAGCTCTCAGATCCTCAATCTCCCAGTAAGTGAGCTCTGTTCAAAATTCTTCTGGAGTACCTATGGTACTAGGATTTGCTTCTTTACAAGCAGTGTAAGTGCACTTTACTAGACATGCAAAGTTGGGAGAAGGACCTGTTATTTTGTGAGAATGTGAACAGCCAACAAGAGGAATGGTGTGTTTCCTGGGAATAACCAGAGAAAAATCTTGATCTGATACAGTAAAATGTAGCAAACGTGGAGCATTTTAGAGTAGCCTGCTTACATAAGTGGGTCTTTTGGGGGCTTTCTTTGCATTTCATTTACCTTAAAAAGTATTTAGCTTTGGGATTTTCTACTCTTTTTTTTTTTTTTTTTTTTTTTAACACAGTTGTCAGTGTTTCACATCAGTCTCTAATCTGGATTACGCCTTCTAGGCAATGTTAGAGCATAAATGTTAAATAGACATATAACATCTTTCTCAAATGCTACTTAAGATACAAGAATATATTATATGCAGATGGACCATCATATCTCTGAGGAGTTTTATAGCTTACTGCTTTGATTGATATTTCCCACTTACACAAAAGACACAGTTTACACATCTGAAATGTGGCATGGACATGTGAATTCTGAGCATGAGTCGCCAATATCAAATTTTAATATGAGTCTTAGCCTAGCCTACACTGCATCTTCAAGTATATTGTCCTAGGCCGTAATTACAGTCTTTTATACAAGACCTATTTTAAGATACTGTTTTTTATATAATGCATATTTTTATCTTGACTTTGAAAGATCAGATCCTGTTTGTCATGTAAATTCTGCCTTGTGAATGCTTCAGTGACTTAAAGGAACATCTCAGCTTCCAAGAAATTGAAGCAGCAGCATTTTTCCTGTGATTGCCATGTATATGCAGATTTCTTTCAAATTCTCCAGATTGAAATAAAGGTGATCGGGGAAGGTGGAAGAAGTTATGGCAAATATAAAATAAAGTCCATTTACAAATGAAGCAACTAAAATAGATTGTATTTACTTCTGCTTGGAGTCAAAATAAATTTTTAAAAAATCAAGCATTTATAATATGCAGGCTGAATGCTCAGTTCCAACACAAAAGTTAGTGAAGGTCCTCTTCCTTTTTCTTGTTCTGCTCAGTCTTCCACCTGGGTAAACTTGAACACAAGAAGCTGAACTGAGGTATCCTATGTTGAGTCACTTGTATAGGAGTCCCTGCCCAGGATCCCTTTGGCTTTTAGGAATTTTGCTTCAGTCCTGTTGGGATCACCCAGGTCTGTCAGTTGCAAGTGGTATTAAGAAAACCCAAATAAGTGATATTTTAAACAGTTGCTTTAAAATCAAGCATCTTGAGTATCTAAGATCATGCTTCATAGAAATTATTCAAGAGGGAGGAATTCTCATCAGTTTTGCCAGTTTTTACCAACTGCAAATCTAAGTGAGGGTAATTTTTTTATACTGGTAGAGATGCTGGGTATAATAGGGGTTTTTTTATGTCTTCCAGTAATCTACTCTGTTTTCCTTTCGCTCTGCATATAGTATCTGCTTGGAATAAAAGAGATGTGACAATTGCAGTAGCCCTGGTGTTCCTAAGTCCAGCAGCTGTCTTGAGATGTATAAACACTACTTATTTTTAAACATGCAAAACTATTGGGAGGAGAGCAGAGGAAAATGAAGAATTCAAAGTGATTACCAGAGTACGTTATAAATAATATGTAAAACAATGGTATGTAAATGTACCATGGTGTCGTTAGAATACATTGCCACAAAAACTTTTTATTTTATTACAGACCATGGAAAATGAATCTCCAAAACCAGGCAGAATTTTAGACAAAGCAAATAATGCTTTAACGTTTCCTAAAAGGGGCAACTGCATCCTCACTTCCTGTAGACCTAAGCCCATTGTTTAGGCTAATAAATGACATCAGAGTAACAACTTTTTTCCACTGGTGATCAAAGTAATGAGTCTGGGCACAAATCATGTTATTTTTTCTGCATTTCCAGGATTTAGATCTCTCTCTCAGTTTTAGGAAGACTGCCCAGTTTCACAAGTAAATTGCTACTTTTCTCAGAAACCTATGGGATTATATACATTCATGTTTCAGTCTGACAGTAATGTCTTTGCAAGGATCATCCAGCAGCAACTGTATTACTGAAAGTGATCTGCTGAAGTGATAAAAAATTTCAAGATGTCAACAATTTGGCCATGACATTTAAATGATACAGGCTGAGCTCTGCACACATCCTAAATTGTATGGCCAGGTAACTCAGAAAACATAATCTGTGTAAAGAGAAGATTTCTCTGATATCTATGCAAAGTAAAACAATGTGAAAGATGCATATATTGGTGTCAGAATGAAAGTAAAATATTTTTTACCTCATTAAATATAACTCAACAAGCATATAGTTCTTATTTCACACAAGCCTCTTAGTTCTTTTCTAGTTTAGGAAAAGCAATTTGAAATATGGGTGATACTACTTACACCATCTTGGGTCCATCTGTGAATTCATTATTTGAGTTCCTATATATGTTATTTTTCATTGCAAAACCATCAGAGTGGATTAAGTTTTTCAGAAGATGAAATCCACGTGTTGGTAAATGAAGCCATTATATTTCCTACTTCTTCAGAGTTAATTACTGTTCAATTTGTATGGCAGAATTAAAGCTAATAATGAAGCTGACAAACTTGTGCCTCAGCTCCTATCAGTAAATTTGAAATATAAGCTGCATTTTATATAAGTCTGTGGGAGTAGCATTGTCCTGAGAACTTCTTATATTATTAGTATCACTCAATAATTTATTTTGATGCTTAATCATCTTTTATTTCTCTTTCTCTCTCTTTTCCTTTTTTTTTTTTTTTACTATCTTGTAGGATATAAAGACTCCTGAATACTCAAACAGAAATCTTTTTCATGTATGAAAGAGAGGAATCCTTTTCACTAGCACATTTAAGTATAGACTTAAACCCAGCAGTCAGATCACTGCTCTGCCACACTTTGAATTTTAAAGACCGTGTGGGATATGCTTACATGATATTACTATAGCTCTTTTGAAGAAGATTTTCTTCCTGTGGCCCATTTTATCTTTGCCACTTTTAAGTTATTTCAAACTGGAGTTGACTGTCTGTAGCTCCTGAGGCACACCAGCTGCCATGCTGCAGTGCAGCTTTGACCTCTGTGTTCTGGATGACTCCAACAGAATTGTTCGAGTCATTTGACATTAAAATAATGTTCAGTGACTCTGTCATTTTCAACCAATTTCCTGAATAATTTCAAATCTATTAATATACAGGAAACTGCTGCTTGACAAAGGTTGGATTCTGTGAATGCAGGAGCACCAGTTAATTTTTAACTTCCCTTATTATCTGAAATGAAACCTGATATGACAGGCTCATTTTCAATACCAGATAGTGAGGAAGATGGAAGCAATGCACCCAACTGAGATCCTTATCGGAAAAAATGCAGTGATCTCTTATTTTCCTTGTAGTCTAATGTTTTACATGAAGAAAAGAAAGCTAAACTAAAAATATAATGCTACTGCACCAGGCTTAGGAGACTTTGCTCCAAAAACTCACAGAAATTCAGGAGAATAAATTTTATTTTAAACAGGAATTTTGCCTTTACTCTTGTAGCTTATCAGCTGTGCCTACTGATTACAATTACAAAAACCCAGCAACATTTTCTTTCTTTATCAAGCTTCTTGGTTGGAATGAGAAGAGGAGAGCTAACTGATCTATAGTAGGCACAGTCTAGATCTTGTTACTTCTTATTTCAATGTTACCTCCATTTTTATTTTCATGGTTTTACCATGAAAATATTAAATAACAAACTTATTAAATAACTGATATTAAATAACAAAAAAAGCCAACATACAGCCTGACACTTTAAGGTGCTGAATTCCCTTAAAAATTATTCCCAATATGTTTTTAATTTACCTGTTACATTTTAGACAGCTAACAATTCCAGCTGTAAAGTTTACACCTGATTATTTTTATGGCATTTTAGAGTGTGTGCACTAAAGGGTGTCTGTGCCAAGCTACTCAGAGCTTGGTGAAAAGATCATTGCTCTGCTGAAGGAACTGACTACATATTATGAGCCAGTAAGAACTGAATCATTAAAGAGTTTATTTTCAGCAGACAGAAAAAGGAATGATGTTGCTAGATTGAAAGATATGACATATTGTTTTACTTTGATGAATATTGAAGATTGTCTCTTAAAGAAAAATTGAAGACCTCAGATCTTCACATGTCAAAAAAATAGATAAGCCCAAGGGGAAAAAGGAAAGGGAACCACGAGCTAAAAATTGAACTGTTGAAGTGTGGTGATGATTGTAGTCATTATACTGCTGTCAATTAGATGAGCAAGTAGCTCTAGAAATGGTATTGGATGACAAAGTAACAGACAACTTATTTTGACTGCAACCAATTGGCTTACAGCAAATTCGCTAATGAGTGACTTGAGTTTTCAGCTCAAAGGTAGATTTCTTAAATCTTCTGGATAAATACCTAAAATGAATCAGATCATTATCTTCTTACAAACAATATCTTTGGAACACAGAAACAAGTAGCTTTTATTAAATTTTCCCCAAATACTTCTGAAGAAACGGAAAATATGCATATCTCTCCTTCTTTGAAATAGGCAGACTCTGAATGCTCCTTTCTGTCAGTATCCAGCCTTCACAGAGGAACTCATAGAAAGGCAACAGGCCTCTCTGGATAAGAGACCAGCTTTAGCATTTGATGTAGGGAAAAGAACAACTGTAGAACAGGACAACTTTAGGGCAAAGAAATTCTGATCTGAGCCTTCAGCTCAATGAACACAAGCCTGGAACCACATGAAAAGAATACAACCATGTGCAAGGAAGTAACAAATTTGCTTTGTGGCCTTCAAAGCATGACCCATCTCTTTCATTACTCTCTGTACATGCTGGGTGCACTGCTGGGTGCAGTTTGGTTTCTGGAAGGAGCTAGACATCATGTTTCCATTCAGTCTTAACAGCCTGATCCTTTATTTTTAATCTAGTGAAAAAAAACAGATAATATCCATTTAGCGCTGCTAGACAAAATCTGGTAGTTACCAGTACAGGTAATGTTAGGTATGCAAGAAGTGGGAAAATGTACCAGAGATATAGAAAAGCTATTAAAGTATAGCTTAATTCCTCATCTCTAGTCAGAATTGAGACAGTCTACATACATTTTATGCCATGACTTCAAAAAAATAGTGCTCTTAGGTATATTCTTAATCTAGTCACAACATGACAGATATGAAGGTCCATTAGCTCAATTCTTTATTTAAAGTTAATTGGTGTAAACAAGTCTGAAGTTTAAACACATGTATCCATACAGACTTTCTATATGCATACCAAAACTATTTTTCGAGTAATATAAGTTAATTGACACATCTTTTAAGACAAGAAATCCTTACTTGCAGTTTAATGCATTGAATGGCTGAATTTCTATGCATTTTTCTCACACATAGTAGGAAAGGAAAGCAGTAATAATAGCCATGAGTCAAAGCTCTGGTAGCAGGTTTCAAACTGTAACATCTGTATATGTTCACTAAAAATATGGCTATAATAATTGCAAGATCATTCTGTCCAGTATTTATTACAGAGATGATTGAGTACAGCTGTATAAAACCCAGACTCTTTAATCCATTTTTTCTTGTCTCTTTGGATGGTGGCCATGCTTCAGATGCATTGCACTGCTGATAAAAGAGTGAAGAATGCAGAATGCCTTTTCAGTCAGGAGCTTTGCAGCAGGATTGTCTAATTCTTACTGCAGATTAAAAAAAAAACAAAACCCAAACAAAACAAAAACAAAAACAAAACAAAACAAAACCACAAAAACAAACAAACAAAAACCCAAACAAACAAACAAACAAACAAAAACCACCACCAAACAAACCAAAACCAAAAACTAGGCATGAATATGCAGCCATGCTGGAGACAGGAAACCTGAAATGCTCTCCTATATCTTGCATGAGACTAACTCAGTCAGGTGGTAGAGCTTTCATTTCATTCACCTCATTTTTTAGGATTCCACTTATTCTTTAAAAATGCAGTACTTGATGTTTTACTAAATACAGAGATGGAGAAGCAGAAGAATTTGTTCAGAATGTAAACCCATTTCAGCTGTGAATTCTCAACTTAGTTTTGACTATTTTGGTTTCTATTGACTTTTTGTAAACACTTTTCCTACCTCTTTTTTCACATTTTTCTTTTTGTTACTATTTCAGTTTATTTTTTTAGAAAACACTAGGAAAATATAATTTTTAGGATAATCTGTCCTAAAGTACCCCAAACCCTCAGCAGGCAAGAATTAGGTGCACTGAGACACTAACAGTCTTGCTGAGCAGATTTTCAAATTGTCTGTGTCATCTGGGACTGAGGAGTGCCTTTTTATTCTACATAATTCTGAACAACACTTAGGACACTAATGTTCAGCACCTAGCAGGAAAGTCCTATAGAATATAAAGACTAATAATTTATAATTATATATATGTGTGTGTGTGTCAACAAATAACATCTCTACATCTAGAGAACAGCAATATTGTGATCATCTGTAACAAAAATCTAGGAATTTTGATTAGAGACAAAGAATGTCTACAGTTATGTCTTGACTATCTGTACAAATAAAGAAAGGTGACAGTAATCACATTTGGTATGAAAAGGCTGACAAAGGAAACAATCTTCTTTTTCATCTTTTATGGAATGAAAAACATGCCATTACTTCTGGCAAGTGGTCCTTCACAGGAGAATAGTAGTCACTCTTCAAGAACAAGTTAAGGAGAATATTGTCCTTTATTCTACATGGAATGACTTGTACAAAAATTACTTTTTACTGATGAATTCAGACAAGTTAATACTAAACATATACAATTCTTAAAAGAATGCTAACATGTTAACATGAGAGCAATAAAACATATACCCTAACATATGAGCCAATCCAATTCCAAATGAAAGGATTAGAAAGATTACCACTTTTAGAAAACATTCACTCATGCCATTAGGGAGGCAGGCTTTTGAAGTTTGAGTGTTTGCTATTAGAAATTTTGAAACCATTCCTAAATAATAATAATAATAATAATAATAATAATAATAATAATAATAATAAAAAACAACCCCCAAAGCCCCACCAAACCCAGCAGTTAAGTAAACAGCAAAAAACCTGCAGCAAAGGCTGACAATCTGAGGCCAATTTTTTAAATCACATTTTACTGTAGCAGATAACACAATTGATGAAACACAGCCCATCATATAATTATCTCATATTACTGATATGGTTAAAACAGGACAGTAACTATATCCTTCTGCCACTTCCCTGTCCAAACACTGTCTCTAAAACACTATGGACTTCTAACATAACACAGACTACTTACCTTTAGCCAGCCAGGCTGTAGGAACTCTGGAGCTGCCCAAACAGAGCAGTTTTTCTATGCAGCCACTAGTGATGACATATATATGATTAGGGGAAGACAGGCTGCTTCCACTGTTTGGTGGTAGTCCAAATTGCACAAATACTTGTGGACGGCATGAACTACTTTTCATAGAGGAAAAGGGAGTTATTTGATCTATTTCCTGAAAACAGTCATCAGCTTAAAACAGCACCAGAAACTTGCTTAAAGTGTCCAGAGCATTAATGTCAGGATCTCTTAAAATATTTCTCTTGAACACAGAATTTCAGTTCTATGAGGTTATTACTTAGCAGCTAGATCACAAAAAACACCTGTTTGTGCAAAAACTGCAAAGTCAGTGGTGAAATTACTTATTTAATAAATTATTAATTATAATAATGATCTATACAATACAATAACTAGCCAGTATAATAACTCATAAAACTATTTATTGATTATGAATAGTTTTCAGACAGTGGGAGGTTTTCAGCAACCTGCAATAGTGTTTTCCTGAACCAATTACAGTTCCTCATTCTGCAAAGAGTGTGGGAGAGGAAAACTGCATCACAGAGAGAGGAAAAATATTCAGTTGTTCTAGATTTATACCAAGCTAAACTTTTTCAAAAGGCAGGATATTGAGTTCTTGCTAATGGTCTTAATAAGAACTTGTCTAATAGCACCCCTTTGTAGGAACTCTGAATATGTATAGCGTGCAATCAAGTAAATTGGATAATCACTTTCTCTTAATGGTCTTGTAGTGATCGTAGTGACTGACAATTCAGATGCTTTCAGATATTCTACGTGTTTGGTTGTTGTATAAAAATAGCAGGCAAACTCTGCATTATTTCAGACTGTTCTAGGGATGAAGACATGGCACAGGCTTGGCATACTTTCCAGATTTAACTTGACCTATAGCAGTTTTTCTTCATGTAGGTAGTGAAAGGATAGGGGAAGTGGGGGAAGGGTGCCACTACATTTCTTTAAAAAATGGTTAGGAATAAATCTGTATGATATGATTTACTCAGTTCTTTTGTCCTTCCGTTCCATTTGTGTGCTCAGCACTTCAAACTGATTATTCCCCAAATCAAGCTAATAGGCCAATTAGCTGAAAGTAAAGGTAAATTAGACATTGTAAATATAGCATAATTAGATTTACTGACAATTAATGAACTGCTGCAGATACAGCACATCCACAAAGGAATATCAGGAAGAGGAGTAAAAAAGACTGATCTGAAAGTATAATTTGTTAAAAAATTTTATGCTAGAAAAGATTTATTTTATTCCTCTCTCTTTTTATTGCTATCAGCATTGCTATATTATTATCAATAACAATGAGTACGTAAGTAAGTAAAAAATTATTGTCTTTTCTAAAACATGGAGGATAGGCAGTCTTGCTGAGCAACAGACCTTTACCACTGATAACTTCAGTATTGTACTCTGCTGACACCATTAGATCTATCCAGTAGTTAACAGTCACTGTGAAGGTCAAAGTGGAAAATTTTCAGTCCTTCCTTTCAACGCTTTCCCTTCTCCACCCTCATTCCTCTCAGCTTTTAGCAACAAAGCCATCAAACATCCTGGTTCTACCCCTACTGCTTTTGAAACATTGAATGCTTACTAGGTATAGAACTTGGCTGGCAGATGGAATTCAATAAACATAGAGATCTTGTTGCCATTTTAGGTGTCCCAGTGCCATTTGAATTGGATCATCAGTGGAGGTAAAAGTTACATAAAAAACTCATGTCCAAAATGGCACCAAATCTGTTTTATTAGGCAACTGAATCAAACCTCCTATCACTTCATGCATCTAAGAATATGAGCTGTAATCCAGTTTGAAGTTAAGGTGGAACTAAAATTTCATGTCTAGAGTCAGAATTCTAGGTGAGTGTCAGATGCCCTTTCTCCCTTTCCAGTCACCAGGCTTGGCTTAGCTGCCAATATGCCAGCTCCTTGTGCCATAACAGGCACTCTGAGGTGTAAGTCCTGGCCTCCATCTGCTGCTCCAGAAGGTGTGTCTCACCTAGGTCCTGCTGCATTTATTTGTCAGTTCTGTGCAGTTGTATAAAGCTGTCTAGAATGCGACAGACATTTCAAATGATAGCAAGCAGGTATATGGACATGGACATGGACAGCTGAGCTGGACATTAGCTGGTCTTTTCACATACAGGTGTAGTCAGATCAGCTGCTCTGAGCTGAATCCCACCGTTAGAACCTGTGTGAAATAACCCTGTTCCTCCTAAAGTCATCAAGAAAATGAGGCCTTTCCAGAAAAAGGTTCATGAAAATTTCACTTCAGAGCATCAGCATTACTTCTCACTTTGAGGAGGACCCAGTTCTGAAGAAGGCTGGAGCTGACAGCCCAGGTGAGTGTCTCTGGTGTCGCATGGGTTCAGCTGAGTCATGGAGTGCCCCAACCTAACAATGAGCAGGCAGCAGGAGACTCTCATGTAAGCAGTGGCTGAGTCTGGGAGAAGGTCCAAAGCTCATGGGAATCTATGGATTTGGGCTCCACAGAAAAGGTGCATCCCCAGCTGAGCAGTGATCTCAGCCATGAAAGGGTGTGACGATGTAAAATCTTTTGGTATCTTGTACCCTCCTCTGTGAGGCTGCCCTGAGCCATTGTCTGGTCAGCAATAGGCAGCTCTTGCCTAATCAGCCTGTCTGGGACTTTGGGAGGACATTTAATTAAATCAAAATTTTGAGCAGTCAGAGCAGTTCCTATGCTGGAATGGAATTCCAGTAGGAATTAGAAGCTTAGGTTGTAATGCTAAGTCAAAAGATTGACTTCAACAGGTCATCATTACCTGTGCATTGCCATAGGTATTCAGTGTTTGGCAAATTTTATAAAGGTACTTAGTGGCCTAAAATATTTTAGTGGATTTTGTTTCATTTTAATCCCACAAAACCACTTTAAAATTTTACTATATACCATTCAAAATGGATCTTCAACTTAGGTGAGAGGAAATACATTTTTCCATTACAGGATGTTTTTTGTGGATAAATACATTAAAGATTGTGAAGTTAGCCATATTGTATAGTTTATAATTGTCATAGTTATTGATTGAATGCAAATGCATTTCCTTGAGAAACTCATATTATCAGAGTACACTTTCAACCCTCATAATGCTCAAATGGGGAAAAAAAAAAAAGACAAGAAAGGAACCCTAGTATTCCACTAGTCTAATATTATTACCACAGGAAAACTGTTTCTTGCTCATTTTAGTGTCATCCACCAGTTCAAGAGTTAATATATTTCCTGGTAATTTCAGAAATGCTCATTAACTGTCATGGTGCTATTTCAAAATATAGATTACAAAGTTTGCATACCTGAACCTCATAATTATATTCTTTTAATCTAAAGCACTTGTGTTAGGTATATTGTGGGAGACTGAAGCAAATTCTAAAATTAACATTATTTCAGTGTGAAGGCCCCTTTCCCCAAAGACAAACTCCTGCCTATATTTAGTATTATCTGGAGATATCTGCAAATGTCATATATGACCTTCTGTTTTTACTTGACCACTTCAAGCTACGTACAAGGTAAACATTTAGCTAGACTTTTCCACTTTTATGAATCCAAACCATTTCCTTCCCAAAGCCCACCTTGAAGTCTCTGCAAATATTTCCCTGTCTGGCTGTGCAAAGAGCTTTACCTGACTGCAGTTTAATAAATTTTTACTAACCTCTTTCAAAACATAAAGGTCATTAGTGTGCTCTTTCTTCTTTTCCCTCCTGAGATAAAAATTATTCTGAGGACAAATTTAACCCAAAAACCGAAAGAATGACTTATGGTTCTAATATTTAGCTAAGGCTATTAAACACTTTTTGTTCCACCCATTGCAGTATTTTAGATATAGAGTGAATTCTATCCAGCAGCTGGTGAACTCTGATGTCACTGTCTAAAACCAAGAAGAGTTTTAGGACCACGGGAAAATTCGATATGGAAAGGATCTCAGGAGGCCTTATAGTTCAATATTCTCAGAGTAGGGTCAGCTGTGACATTTTTCCCCTGGTGGGGACTTTCTGTTCCAGACCGTAGCTGACCAGTTCAACAACGGCTCAGCCTTCTGAAAATCCAAGCTACACAAATTTCTTTTGAAATGAGCTGGTAAAGAATTTCTACCAGCCCCCACAGATTTCAATAGGGAATTAAAGGTACTCAGCTGCTTACAGGCTCAACCCAGATAAAAGAATAAAGCATAGCATCTGTAGGGGAGAAGTTTCTTACAAGGGAATTATTATTTTTTTTTTTTTTGTACACTCACCAATTAAAGAGCTCTCCCCTGGGCTACCAGAAGCACTGAAACCCTTGTGAGCCTGTGTCCTTTCAGCAAATGAAGAAATACATGGGGGGCTTGCTCCAGAAAGCCAAATCAATTTCAAACTTAGTGACTCATGAGCCTTGTTGAATGTAATGCAAGAACAAACAGTTGTTTCAAGGAAATAAACAGCACAATTGAAAGCACAAGCTTTAAATCATTAAAAAAGAGCCTGTTTTCAGCATGATTTTTACTCTTTTTTGATTCTGTAAAATCATAATGTAAGAGTTTAGAAGATGATAATGTGAGGGCCTGGACTGTGCTGTGCCTCCATGAACTGTGCAGTTTTGAAGAATCTACACAACTTTTCATCTAATCATCAGCTAGAGTAACCCAGTACCTTGTTTTGATTTCACTGAAACTGATGCATTTCACTGGAAATGATGAATATACTGGCAAAGACCAAGTACCTCAACAGCGAGACACTGCACCATCTCTGAATAGTCACCTTCATTTTATAATGTAAAAAGGACCTGGTTTTGTAGCCTTTAAAAAATTTACTAGAAAATAAAGCAGTTGTAATAAATACTACTCCCAGAATAAATATATAAAATCCCATTGAAAATTCTCTTCCTTAGAATAAAAAAAAGTTCCCTTATGCCTTCCAGAATTCAATAAAATATTCATTGATGTTGAAAGGGTGGAAGGGAAAATCTCATCACTTGTGTTTGCTCTTTTTCCTTAACTCTTACTTCTCATACTCTTTTCTCAAATATAAAGAACACTTACAGTGATTCTTTTATTTAATTTGAGCCTTAAAAAACGAATTTACTTGCCATTTATAAGAAATATATTGTCTGAATTCCTACTGTGTTCACTCTCTATCCATAGACTTATGATGTCTTTATGCAGTTTGCAAATGAAAGACCCCAGGATAGCTTTGTAAAAAAACAGTGCAGAGTAGTTCACAGAATATTCTGAGTTGAAATGGACACACAAGGATCACTGATTCCAGTTCTTACTTGAATGGCCTATAACTAAACTATGACTATGGAAAGATGTGATATGATGAAATCATGACAGCATGATGTAACAGAATTGTATGGATCTCTACAAAAGCAAAATGAAATTGATTTTGCCCATAGTGGACTAGGAAGAAATTAATACCTCTGCCTTAAGAGTCAGCGTGAAGACCTCTGAAGGCAAGCAGAGTGGCCCTTCATCTCTAATCTGACATCTAATGTACTCAGTAATTCCTCATAAACTAATTTTTTGGCCCCAGATTTATTCTCTTCTCCCTTGAAATGCATTACCTGTATCGAGACATTTTGGTTGAGCGAAGAACTAACACAAGTACCATGAGCTGTGTCTGTTTATGATCTCTGTTACAAGACCTGGTCTCACAACCAGATCTGTGTGGGTAGATCCTTTGTCATGTAGCCCAATTGGCCCAATTCATCACACACAGTTGTGACCAAGAAGAGTATTAGAGTCTGGATCAGATTTGTATGGGGTTTGATGAGACAGAATGTATAATTTCTTCTAGAAAGCATTCCTTTCCCTAACTGGACTGACCTTGAATTTATGTACTTGTTTTAAAATTTAGCATTCTCACACTACCGCTTTAATTTTACATCCATTTTTAGTATGCATATAATATTGAAATGGCAGGGGGAATTTATGTGTTAAAAGGCTTGAATGGATTCATCTAGTGCTTTCCCTTCAACAACTATACTTAGATAGAATTCCTAAGTAAGAAAATTTCAGAACTTTTACAGGTAGCCAACATATTAACAAAGAAAATATGTTCTATTTATGACTCTGGAATATTTGTGATTCTTACAGTTTTACTCTACCATACGGCCATACAAAATTCTGATTTTAGTCCCAGGAAAACTTGTGGAGTTTTCACATTAGATTTTATGATAAATTTATCAAATGATTTAAGAGAAAATGTGAAAGATGATTATCTGGGTTTCTAGCAGAATTTTGTTTATAGAAAGAGATTTTAGTTTTAATTCATTTTTGCAATAATTAAGTGGACAACCCTATGAGAAGGACTGGGGAGGGCCTGCTTCCAGCCAGGTGGAAGAGAGGGAAAACCAGTTTTGCTCTATTGTGTGGAGCAGACACAGCCCATTGGCATGTTGGGCCCTCATGAGTATAAGGCTCTAGCAGATAGATGTGCACAGTGTACCCACTTGACTTTCTGGAGTGGCAAGGGGATCCCAACAGCTGGCTGTTTTGGAGACTGAAGTCAGCCTGACCAGGAATGAGTAACAAAAAACCCTATAGAGACTGGCTCAGAGGTTCTGTGCATCATTCATAGAATCATAGAATCACAGAATCAATCATAGAATCATAGACTCATAGAATCATGGAATCATAGGATCACAGACTGTGCTGAGTTGGAAGGGACCCATTGCGTCCAGCTCCTGGCCCTGTGCAGGACACTCCAAGAATCATATGCCTAAGAGTGGTGTCCAAATGCTTCTTGAACTCAGACAGGATTGGTGCTGCCACCACTTCCCTGGGGAGCCTGTTCTAGTGCTCTACCACCCTTTGGATGAAATACCTTCTCCTGATAGCCAACCTAAATCTCCCCTGACTCAGCTTCAGGATATTCCCTCAGGTCCTGTCACTGGTCACAGGAGTGAAGAGACCAGTGCCTGCCCCTTCTCTTCCCCACATGAGGAAGCTGTAATTGCAGTGAGGTCTCCCCTCAAGTCTCCTCCAGGCTGAACAGACCAACGATCTCAGCCACTCCTCATAAGGCTTCACCTCCAGAACCTTCACTATCCTTGTGGCCTCCTTTGGGTGGTCTTTAACAGCTTAATGTCTTTCTCACACTATGGCACCTAAAACTGCCCCCAGCACCTGAGGTGAGTCTGCCCCAGTGCAGAGCAGAGCAGGACAATCCCTCTCTTGCCCGGCTGGTGATGCTGTGCCTGATGTACTGCAGGACCCCCAGGTCCCTTTCCATGGCACTGCTTTCCAGCCTCTTGTTCCCCAGTCTGACTGTACATCCAGGATTGCCCTTTCCCTGGTGCAGAATCTGGATTTTACCCTTGTTAAACTTCATACTGTTGGTGATTGCTCAGCCCTGTAATTTGCTGAGATCTCCCTGCCAGGGCCTCCTTGGCATAGACAATCTCAGGAGAGGGTATTTCAAGGACCCATGATGGTAATGGTGAGTTGAAGAAAATAAGGCAGCTGTGTACCTTGTCCAGTCTCTCAGAGGAATCTTCTGTTGGGGGATCGGTGAAGGTTGAAGAACAATAGATCATGATTGCTACCAACAATATCACACCAACTGGGACTCTCCAGTTCCCATCCATAAGCTGGTGTGTCGACTGCAGAACCAAGGAGTGATCAACAGGACTCACTCAGCCTTTAACATTCTCATATGACCTGCACAAAATTCTAATGGAGAATGGAGACTAACAGAAGATTACTGTGGACTGAATGAAGTCATGGCACTGCTACAACTTCCATACAAATTGGAGTCAAAAGCAGACAAGTATATGCCACAATTTATATCACTAATGTGTTTTTCTCAATCCCCTTGGAGGCAGAATGCAGACCACAGTTCACCTTCTGCTAGAGCAGCACCCAGTACACCTGGAGATGACTGCCCCAGGGATAGAAACACAGCCCTACTGTCTGCCATGGGCTGATCTAGACTGTGGTGGATTAGGATGAAGCTGCAGAACACTTGTGATACATTGATGTGTGCAACACAGTGCATGTGTGCAATTACACTGTGTGCAACAATCCAGAAGAAGTAGTTCAGAAAGGGAAACAAATGGTCAAAAACCACATGAAAGCTGGTTTTTACATACAAAATTTTCAAGAAAGGCAAACAGGAGATCTAGTTTTTAGGAATAAAATGTCAAGATGGACATCAACAAATCCCAGTGGGTGTCATCAACAAAAAAACAGCTACATCCCCACCAACTAACAAAAGCTTTCTTAAACATTGTGGGGTTTTAGAGAATGCAGGTTCCAAATGACAGTCTGATTGCCAGCCCTCTCTACCAAGTGACCTGGAAGAAGAATGATTTCAAACAGGGCCCTGAGCAATGACAAGCCTTTGAAAAAGGCAGGAGATAGTTCAGGTCAGGTGAAACCCTGCTGAAGAGACCTCAGTGTATAATAAAACACCAGAAAATGAGAAGCAATATGCCTTGTTTACTGATAGTTTCCTACTGCCATGTTGTAGGAAAGCCTTGGAGGTAGAAGTCCTCCATGTGTTCCTCCATGACAAGTCTGGAAACTGCTGAAGAAGAAGGGAAAATTAAGTCAGTTTGCAGAGGTGAAAGCTATCCACCTGGCTTTAGAAATTGCTGAAGGGGGAAAATGGCCAATACTTTGTCTATATACTGACCTCAAGGAGGAGATGTAATGTATAGATAGGATCATGATTGAGGGGTGGACTTGATGTGAACATGAAATGTGCTGCAATTATCAAGACAATCAGTTAAAACCTATGTGGCATGAAGGACAATGGCTGAAATATAAATACTGGAAGGTCTGGAAGATTGACTCTATCACACTCCCACAAGCCTGCCACATCATGGGGCCTTTCTCTGCCCCTTTGCATTTGGAGATCCCAATCCAACTCCCCTTCAATTGCACTATTAAGGGTATGACAGTAAAAATCACCCAGATTAACGAAAAATGAATTTTGATGAAACCACACAATCTCAGAGGTGATGGGATCAGATTTGACTTCAGCATGGTACAATCCAACACCACACACAATCTTTCTTGCTCTGGAAGACTATTATGACCAATAGTGTCCAAAATCATGGACTAAAAACTCATTAGATATTTTATAGGGATATGCCCATAGACTAAGGGAATGCTATCTGTCTACATATATCACAAGACAGGAAAGGTGATGGTGGTTAACTGGGATGTATTAGAAACTGTGGGACCTGGGCATGACTTAAATGCTATAGAATAATAGGTGGATACTGTCCTGGTTTTGACTAGGATACAGTTATTTTTCTTCCTAGTAGCTGATACAAGGTGGTCTGTTTAATAATGAGATTATTGTTGATAACACACTGATGTTTCAGTGGTTGCTGGCTAGTACATAACTTAAGTCAAGCACATTTCAATTGCCCATGCTCTGCCAGTGAGGACACACACAAAAAACCAGGAGGGAGCATGGTCAGGAAAGCTGATTCAAACAGTTCTAAGGGATATTCCATACCACAAAACATCATGTTCAACATGTGAACTGGAGGTAATTGACAGGGAGGGGCCTGCTCAGTAACAGGCTGGGCATCAGTCAGCATGTGGTGAGCAATTGCACTTCACATCACTTGTTTTTTGGGGGTTTTGTTCTTCTCGCTCTACTTGTTATTTCCTTAATCATTATTACGAATATATCTCAATTTATTTTGAAAGGGTTCTTAATCTGGGTTCTCAAACTATTTCAATCCACATGTTTTACCGTTTTCCAGTTCTCTTCCCCATACCAGAGGTGTGGAGTGTGGAGGGCAGTGAGCAAGTGGGTGTGTGGTACTTAGCATTACTTAGCATAATGTCTGGCATTAAGCCGTGACAGGAGGCAACCCTGTATAAAAGAGTGCTTGCAATGTGCAGAGGACATGAGAAAAGAAATTTAAGCATTTCAAATAAAATTTAGAAAAAAAAGTTCTTAAATTTTGTTGACATGATAATCACAATAATATATTATTTCTTTAACAATTTCATAGAATCAAGTAACCGTTCTTCAAGCATAGTAGGGAAATAACATAATTGAAATTCGATTGAGCTTTGTTCAGCACGCTGAAAGCACTACACTTCTTTCTGATGCTCTTGAGTGTGAATCTGTTTTCATTTGACTGTAGAGATTGTCTCGTTTACTCTGAATTTCTGATTTACTGGTTACCTGGTTTATCTAAAGTATATGTTGGGAAAATATATTTCAGGAGAACTATTTTATGATAATTTAAAGCTTAATATCTGATGCTTTTTCCATTTAATAAGATCTTTGTAACTTTAAATCCTGTGCGAAGGGGAAAAATTTCTAATGTATTTTACATTAAATAGATTAATTTTAAGTACATAGTGCTACAAGTTATTCTTTTAATACTAGATTTTGCAGAGGATAAAAGTTTACATTAATTCATTAAAAAAACCTCTTTAACATATTTTAGCTTACCACAGCATTGGTACCAGGCATACAAACCAGCTAACCCCATGGAATTGCCCATTACATTCTGAGGTTTCCCTATCTTTATAATTCTCTATACCTGTTCATATTGCACTGCCACTTTTTGGTGATCTTTCTAGCACTTTTCCTGGTGCATGCTGATGACCTTTCCCCTCAAGATAATGAAATAGCCTGGTGGTCTCAAATTTTATCTATTTACAAATTTATCAAATTCATTTAACTTGTCAGAAATATCAGAAAATATTTACTACCTTATATTAACTGTGAAAAAATGTCTTAATATTCCAAGTAAAGCTCAGTTTTGCAGCTTTTGTATTTCCATATATCTTCAAAGCCACCTCTTTTTCCTGTGAGCACTCTGTAGATGTTTATAACATTCTCGTTAATGTGTCACCAGAGCACTAGTTGCATGAGAATATGTCTCTTGTGATACACTGAAATACTTAAAAGAATGTTATCTTAGGCTCTAGATAGCTGGAAAATATTTTTGTTTATTACTGGTTTAAATTAATGTATAAATAAACTGATCTTTTATATTTTTATTCACTAGGAAAAAATTGTAACTGAGATTCTTGTATTTTAATAAAAATATTTTGGTTAAGACAATGGTCTATACTTTTTCAGTGTAAATCTTTCCCAATTTACTTTCACTTCCTCAATCTGCATAAACAAGAGCTGAACACTGCAGAAATATACTTCAAGTGTTGGTCAAAAGCATAAGTATTGCTAAACTTGATATCTGTCCTACTACAGGAGCAGTAACAACCCTTTCAAAATGAGTAACTCATCTCAGTTAGCTATTCACTTTGCAAAATTAGTAGATCCTAACATTAGCCTGTAACATCTCATGGTTTATGAACAAACAGCTGGATTCCATGATTTATGAAAGATGTGTCATTAGAATGGAAAATGGAAGAAATGCAAGCAGATAGAGGTTAAAGCGCTGGCTTCCCATTGAGATACCCTTTAGAAGGAAAATCTCTGGAGGACACTGAAGGATGAAGAAACTCCACAAACCTCAGATACATTTAGAAATCGAAGTAGGAAAAAAATTATTAACCTTATCGTTCCAAATGAATTCTTCATTTTTATTTGAATATGCCATAATTCCCAGACAAAAGCTTCTTAACAGGAAAGGTGTTTTCACGACTCCTAACATCTAGTTAGTTGCCAATGGTTTGACTTCTGTTCTCTGGCAAGTGCTGACATTTGTGCAACTCTCCCTAACTTGATCTGAAAAACTATACTGGATTTTTCTGCTCAATTATCTTATCTCATTTGCAAAAATAATTTAAATAAATCTGTTTGATTTTTCATTACAGAAGTGGACCTTCCTGCATACTAGAGGATTCACATCCTTGTGACATAGCCTGAATGATCAGGGAGGCGATGACCCAAGATACCATTCCTACACAACTGAGGTCTGCCCATTCCAGTGGTTGTAGGAGTATCTTTCTTTTTTATAATGCACAATAAAACTCATGTGTAACATGTTTTTTCTGAAAGCAAGGATGCTTGTATGGCTCAGAGCAGGCTCTTCACTATGATATAAAAGCTATTCAGGGAATGCTTAAATTAAGCAATTTCCTAAATTTGTTTCTATACCAAACTTTTAGCATCCTTTCAAATGGCCACAGAACAGCTGATCCCCAGAGGTCAGTCAGATGAGGAGTATTTTCTGTGAAATTGAAGGGTGAAGAACAAGTGTAACTACATAACAAAAAACTAACTCAAAAGAAGAGAATGGTTTTCAATCCTCATTTGAGCCACGCGTCATCCACTGTGCTTGCACTGTCAACACCTGAACATTTATGTACTCCTGTCCAGCTGTTGGTAATTGCAAGACATCTGAAATCAAATCATGGACAGCTAAATTATTCTTATTCTTATTCTTATTCTTATTCTTATTCTTATTCTTATTCTTATCCTTATTCTAGAAATACAAAACTCTTATTAAGAAGATTCTGGCTGAGAAATTTTGAGGTTTTTTCATATCTAAATGAACACTCCCACAAATTTCAGGAGAAATCTCTGCAATATAAACTAAATTGTTGTAGTCTGCACATTCCAAAGTGGAGGAGTTGCAAGAGAAACTTCCTATTTTTTACTTTACATTTATATATCTGTAACACATAAAACTGTCTTTAAGCCCAAGATTTTGCAATGTATCATTTAAAATTTGCCTTCACAGGTGACTTTATCACAAGTCCAATGAGTAATGTAGAAGGTAAAGAAAAAGAACAAATAATTTACAGTAATGATTATTAATATTAGCAATGATTCTTCAGATTTGAAATCTCACATATCACAGAATTACAGAATTCTTAGGGTTGGAAAGACCTCTGGAGAGAATCTAGTCCAATCCCCTTGCCAAGGCAGGATCACCTAGAGCAGGTGAGACAGAAACTCATCCAGGTGGATTTTGATTGTCTCCAGAGGGGGACAATGTCACAGTAGGACACAAAATAAGGACACAGACTCGTTCTCAGAAGGCTGAAGATTGACTCTAATCTCCCTTTATTGGCGAGCCACTTCCCCTTACACCTTTTTACAAAGAACCCACCCAAGGGGTGGAATTCTTGGACCACATTGGTCGACTCAGAGGGACATCAAGTAAATTCCCTCCTCTGGGAAAGAATGCAGAAAAACAGGATAGTGTACAATAACACATCCCTTGTTTACAGAATTGTGCCTGGAAACAGTTTTAGAGAAATCAAAACATTGCAGGCACAAACCATGGCTACAAGACAGTCCACAGCATCCTTGGGTAGCCTGTTCCAGTAGTCTGCTACCCTCAGTGTAAAAAAGTTCTTCTTGGGATAAAACTTCTTGTGCTTAGTTTATGGCCGTTGCTCTTCGTCCTGCCACTGGGTGCCACTAAAAACAGTCTGGTACAACCCACTTGGCACCTACCTTTGAGATATTCACATGCATTGATGAGACCCTCCCAGTTTTTAATCAAGATTAAGCAGCCCAGCTTTCACTGTCTCTCCTCATAAGAGGAATGCTCCAGATCCTTAATCATCTTTGTAGCCCTCCACTGGATCCTTACCAGTAGGTCATTCTCTTTCTTGTACTGAGGAGGTCAAAACTGGGCACAGCACTCCACAGCACAGATGTGGCCTCACTAGGGCCAAGTGGAGGGGGAGGATCACCTCTCTCAACCTGCTGGCCACACTCTTCCCAATACACTCCATGATACCACTGCCACTCACAGTCCATAATCCACTGAGGCTCCCAGGCCCTTTTCCACAGAACTGTTCTCTAGAAGGTCAGTTCCCAGTCTGTGTTAGTACTCGGATTATTCCTCCCCAGGTGCAGTACTCTGCATTTGGCCTTGTTGAACCTCACTAGGTTTCTCTCAGCCCAACTCTGCAGCCTGTCATGGCCCCACTGAATGGCAGCACAGACTTCAGATGTATCAGCCACTCTCCCAGTTTGTATCATCAGCAAGCTTGCCAAGGGTCAATTCTATCCCTTCATCCAGGTGATTGATAAAAAAGTTGAGTAAGACTGGACTGAACATTGTTCCCTGTGAGCAGCACTGACTACAGGCCTCCGTCTGGATTCTGCTCCTCTGGTCACTCTGAGCTCTGCCATTCAGCCAGTTCTTGATCTATCTCACTGTCCTTTCACGCAACCCATATTTCCTGAGCTTACCTACAAGGATAGTACAGGGGTCAGTGTCAAAAGCCTTGCTGAAATCAAGGTGGACAACATCCACTTGTTGACCCATCCTGCCATGCTATCACAGAAGGCTGTCAGGTTGGTCAAGCATGACTTGGTGTATCTATGCTGACTATGCTTGATGACCTTTTCTTCTTCATGCTTGGTGATGACCTCTAGAAAGACTAGTTCCATCATCTTTTCAGGGATCGAGGTGAGGCTGACTGGCCTGTATTTTCCTGAGTTTTCCTTCTTGCCCTATCAAACCAGCCTTTGTTAAGCTGAGCTTTGTAAGCAGTGATGGTTAAAGCAACAGAAGAGCTTATGGCTTTTGAATCATATTAGATGAAAAGTGAAAAGTGCAGAGCTAATACTTTATCAGAAGTAAGTGTTGTAGTGAACTGTGGAAACTGTAGGAAGTACATGCAGCCAAGGATAACTAATGGCTACATTAAGATATGTGCTTTGTGCAGCTGGGGTGTGTGAGTGCAGCATAGGAAGGAATATCAGCCATTTTCAGTCTGGTTAGTACATGTATGAAATACAGCCGTGCCATGAGTCTTGCACAGATTTAGTGCAAGATAGCAAGTATGCAGATGTGTGTTCTCCAAACCCATCCTGAAAGCAGCTTCATTGCTTTTGCACTGTGCTTACCTGTAGAGTTAACGTGGCCATTCTCTTCTGGTGCTGGTCATGCCCACAGCAGAAGATATGATAAGCCTTACGACAATTCAATTGCATTATTGCAATTGAATATCACAATTTCATGACAGACATACCTTAAAGCTGTCATTTGGCACTTTTGGTGAGACTGTCTGACATACCAAGAGGCTGGGCAGAAACTCACTGCCTCAGGTGTTGCACTGAACTTGATTCCTCTAGGCATCCACCTCTTTTTTCCTGCAGTTCCATATGTTTACTTTCAGTAAGCAATTCCTAATGCTGGGATATGATCTCTTCTCACAAGGGCAGACAGTCTGGTTAATGTATTTTATTTGTACCATCTGGCATTGTAGCTTTATCTGAGAAACATATGGGAAACTTCAGAACAAGTGAAAATAAAACATTATGTGCAAGAGGCTGTGGAAACAATCTGCCGCTCTTCCTTGTCGGATCCCTCCCACAAGTAAATGTCATTCAGAAGTGTAGCTGTCAAATCAAACAGTGTCCCATGCAGCCCCAGGTGCCAGGCACAATGTATCAGTGGATGTCAGGAAATGTGGTGTGAGGGTGAGCTGTGCAGCCGCTCCTGGGCCAGCCACTGGAGCAGTTTCTCTGTCCTGAGAGGGCAAGGTGAAATGCTGGACTGTCTTTGCTTCGGAGAGAATAACAGGTGGGGGAAAACTGTGCACTACTAGCAAAATTCAGCTTCCTCATACATCCTTCTGAACTGATGCAAAAGTTTTACCCAGACTTATTCCCTGAAGCCTATCTGTTATCAAGCTCTGTGTCAATAGTTAAGTTTTTCAGCAATAGGTAAACGATCGCCACAGTTCTGAGCTCTGTTTCTGAAAATGTCTGTAAGAGATGCCAGCAGGATGAAACTCTCAGATTGGTTCTCGTCTCTCAGAAAGCTTGAAAGGCAAAAGCAGTGTTACAGATTCATACCTAAGTTTTTGTTTACATATACGTGCACTTATTACATTTGTACAAATTTACAAATAATTGCCAAGACAGATGAGGGAACAAGTCCTTCACTCTTTTGTTGGAAAAAGATTCTGGTTGAAGATGAAAAAGTTTGTAGACTTCCCCTTTCTAGCTAAAATTTGGCAGGGGCTGCCCTTGAGGCAGTAGTGGTGAAGCTGGGTAGTGGTGACCTCTTTTCTTCCTTTCCTGGGACAAAAAAACACTTGGAATCCCTTTGCTTTTACTCCAGGGCACTGCATGAGAAGTACTGTTAATTCTTTATCCTGGTCCCAGGGAGAGCAGCAGTGCTTGAATTTCTTGCACTTCCTCATGAGCCTCTGGCATCTTGACATTTATTCAGAGTTTGGTTGACCTCTGCTGCCTTTATGTATCTTTAAAGTTCATTCCTGTGCAACTGTCAATACATCTATTTTGTAGCTTTGAAATAAGAAGCTTTAGGGTGACTAAAAGGACACTTGTAACTGTTCAGTCAAGTGTGGTTGTGATTTTAAGGACCTTCCTGTTTTCGGTTGACTTTTTACTAATATCGTACCTATTTTCATCCACGCCTTTGTAAAATACGTTGCGTTTTCTAACCATTTTACCTTGTGTTTCATGAAGCAAGCTATAAGATAGAAATAGAAATAGTTTGGGGATCAAAATTTATCCCAAGAAATACCCCCTGGAGCAAATTTTTGTTTACCCTTCAATCCTTTATAATCATAAAATCAGTTTTTCCCAGAATGATTGCAGCAATGTTATCATAAAGCAGAAAGTAGACTTTGAGTTGTATAAAATATTTTTAATATGATACTAAAACAGAAATAAGAAGTGCAGACGATATAAAATGTACCAGTAATTGAGCACTGAGATTGAGGTTAAGTTCTAGAAGAGCTCCCAAGGAAATAAGGGGATACAATAGGTCAGTTTAATTCTCTGCTGAAAAGAGACGTGGCTGTTACCTAATTCATTACATTATATGTGACATTCTTATCTGGATAGAGCTGCAGGAATTGTAGCACCGGCTCTACTTCTGTTTGGCCACTACATGTTGGTGCAGTAGTATGGTAAGTCAAATGCAAACACTTCAGGGTGTCTTTTCCAGTTTAGGACCACAAAAAAGCCACTGTATACCTTTACTTTTCAGTTCCATGCAAGAAGTAAGTCAATCAGCAGCTTCAGGTAGGCTGCAGTATTCTCAGCTCTTCTAACTCAAAACAAGCTGCATTTTGTTCTCTAGTCTATGGCACGAGATATGTGTAGGCTGCACAGACAACATGAAAAGAAATTACAGTAACTTATTTGTTGCATAAAATGTCAATTTTATCCTCAGAAACCCCTGCCTTTCAAAGTTGTGTTTACAATGTGAAGCACCATTGTTTTATATCTCCTTGGGTGATTTTTACTGTCAGGGAAGTCAAGGACCCAGTGTAGCCTATGTGACAGTCAAAAAAAAATTTTTTTGCCAATCTGGAACATACCTCTGTTGTGGGCAGCTGTGCTCTGCAGCAGCAGGAGATGGCTAAGGTGTGCCTCACAGGAAACTGTGATAATCAAACCTGGAGATGGTGTAGTCACAAGTTTCATTGCTAACTAAGGAGAGTCACAGTCTTCACTCTGAAGTTTAAAAAAAATTGCTATCCCAATGACTTGTGCCAGCTGGTTGCTGCAAGCCCTGGGGACCAAGCAGATGTCTCAGGAGGTTCAGCTGACCAGGACCATGCCAGGTAGCTCCTGCTTTCAGGAGGGCATGCTTCAGGGATATTTCCCATTGCACCAGGCTGTGCAGACTGCCAGTGCCTGGTCTATCTGCCAACCACATTCAGTAGAGAGACCAGAGTGTCTCTACTGGCACTCTCATACATATATTTGGTTAAGGATATGGGTTTTCCCCTTTTGGCTGGTCAAATTATTTCATGCATTTCACTCCCTCTGCTTTCTATCCAACTGTATCCTTTTGTATCCCAGACAATTTCCTTTAGTCTTTTCTCTTTCTCCCTGGTATTAAATACGAATTTTTTCTTCTAATTTTTTGTTTATTATCACAATTCCCCTCATCCATTTTTATATTTCCATTCTCCTATTGTCCTGTTTCTATGCCTGCATTCTCACAATTCTCTTTGTTCCCTTCTTTTTCTTGCTTCCTTTACTTTCTCTCATTTCTTGAGAAAAGGAGGCTCAAGGGTGACCTTATCACTCTCTGCTCCCAAGTAAAAAGTTGATATCACGAGATCAGATAGCCTCAAGTTACATATGAGGAGGAATAGATTTGATTTGAGGGGAAAATATCTTCACTGAAAGAGTTGTCAACCATTGGAACAGGCCTCCCAGTGAGGTATTTGAATCCATATCCCTGGAGGTTTTTAAAAAAAAGTGTAGATGTGCTGCTTAGGGATATTGTATAGTGATTAGGGACACAGTTGGGACTTGACAGTGTTGGGTTAATGGTTGGTCTCGATCCTCTTAGTGTTTTTTTCCAACCTAAATGATTCCAAGATTAATGATTTCTTGTGTCTTTCTTCTTGATCTGATTGTTAGCACTTTGTGGTGTTGGAATAATCTATTTTTCAGTGACATTTCCAGGCTGAGAATTTAAATAAAACTAATTTATCTACTATGAATATAAATCTGGGATAGGAAGTCTTTTGTAAGAAAACCTGTAGAAACCCAGACTTCAAATCCAACTTCTTTAGTTAAAGGCAAATGCTGAATTTACAATTAATCCCCTCCCACTCATACATCCCACTTCATTAAACACCTTTCCTTTGCTATAAGGTCACCACAACAGTTTTTTTCCCTGAACATCACAGTCCTGAGTCTAGAACTATTGCTTTTTGGATTTTTTTTTCCTACACATGAAGAGTTGTTTAGTTTGTGAGCAGTATCTTTTTTTTGGCTAATTGAAGAAGGATATTTTTATGACATATGGTAGTTGCACAATCTCTCAGTCAGAATCAAACAAACCAGAAACTTAAAGTTCATTAAATTTGTTCAAAACTTACTCACTTTCAAAGGCCCTGTACCAAAAAAAAAAAAAAAAGGCCAAAAAAGAAAAAAAAGCAAAAAAAAAGAGCTAAAATGCTAATTCTCCAACAAATACATTTTCCTTTCTCTTGAAAAAGAGCAAAACAGTAGCAACAGTAAAGTAGATGTCAAGTTTAATACTGGTCTTTAGTTTTGTGATGTCAATGATTTAAAGAGGACATTGCATTTCTGTAGTTTTAGTGGGATATCTAAAGGACTTAGCAAATAGATGGTGGTCAAAAAAGCTGCATAATACAGCCTAAGCTCACGTGAATGACAAATCTGAGTTCTGTGTCCTTTGAGAAACCCTCAAAGTCCTCATCTGACAGGAGCTGTCATCTTTAAATCATCGAAGCCTGAGATCAAGCAAGCTCCTAATCTTAACAATTCTTTTCCTGCATATCTTGGTGTAGCCGTCAAGGTCAGAACCCTCAGCTGCAGTGCTTGTTCCTAATACGGTGGTGAAGGCAGTTGCAAATGGATGGGCAGTGCAGGCTGGGCAATGGGGAGAAAAATCTGAGTCTTGCAGACAAGGGAACACAAATCTTGAGAAATTCTATGTACTTTGCATGTGGAAAACAGAGTTGAAACTTCATCCAAGTACTGAGTAACAAATCAAATTTTTTTTCCCCTTCTATCAATGTTTCTTAACACATTGCCCTACACTGGGTTATACCAACTTATGTTAGACAAGGATTTTCCCTTATCTTATTCACTTTTACTATATTGTGTTTATTATAAACTACACAGCACAATGAGGGGTAGTTACCATTAAATTATTATCTTTTTTACCAATGTCTCTTTGGCATGATGAGGATTGCTTTCTGATAGCCCAGGTTCATGCAAATTCTTCTAGGGAGCTCTTCCCCTCACTCTGAGCAAGGGCCATCTGTGACTGAGCCAGTTCCCAGGAAGGCCCAGAGCAGCTGGGGGAAGGAAGAGAACCCATGTGTAATTACTGGACTGAAACAGCTCTTCAAGACTTAATATTTATTGGCAAAGTATTTCCAGTTTTGAAGTCTCTCACATTGAAGGTGAAGGGCTGGGCCAGGCTTTATATGTGCAAGTTGTGGGTTTGAAGTAGAATAACTGTTGAAAATAAAATAAAATAAAAGCAAATTTCCTGCTGAAGGGTCAAGCCTGGCACGGATTTACTGCAACTCTCTTGTTGAATGAATACTGAACTGAATATTCTTTAGATTCCTGTGGCTGGAGGTCGTAGTAGTCCCTACAGTACAGCAATTTCAAAACTTTTTGGTCAAGGTAAAAACTTTTGAGTGCACATTCTCCTCATACCTACATTTATTTATTTATAACTTATGTGCATGCACAGTGTACTATATACAATTCACACTATAAATTGTACCAAAGAACAGAATTTTTAACAAGGGTGATATAAAGACAAAAGAAGCTCTATCTTCAATTTTTAAAATATTCTATCTTTCTTATTAATGGCACAAAAATTATTTTCTTCTTGCACCCCAAAGAATTACCTTGCACACCTGCTGAGTTTTATGCACCTCACCACACTTTGGAGATCACTGTTTTAATTGATGTGCTATAGTGGACTAAGCACCTTCTCAGTAGCAGTAGTGACAGCAGCAGTAACCCAATTAATCTGTCCACAGACCAGAAACTTGATTTTAACATCACATTCACATGGATTTTTCAGTCTTTCAAATATAATTCATCTTCTGCTCTGAGTCTTCTGGAATATATGTGGCTGGTTTGAGTTAAAAACAGTTATTATGGTATTAGGAAGTGATGAAGTAACATCACATTCACATAAATTTTTCAATCTTTCAAGTCTAATTCATCTTCTGCTTTGTGTATTCTGGAATATCTGTGGCTGGCTTGAGTTAAAAGCACTGTTATAATGGTGTTAGGAAGTGATGAAGACTTGACCATAGCTGTCTGCTCACTTCCTTTTGAATAGAATCACAGAAATTAAATAAGAGAGTGTTTGTCATTTATTCAATTGTTTGGAAATGACTGTTTATTAAAAAGTACTGGAAGATGGCTGATGTATTTCCAGTATTGGCTTCAGTACCTGAATCAACATTGTAACCGAAAACTGTTGCATTTAGACCTGAATTAATGATATGTTATTTCTCTAGGAGCCTAGCACAAGCATTACCATTAATTCAAATTCATGAAATTGAATTAATCTAAGTTCTGAATCTATTTTAAAATTTTCTTTTAAATTCCAACTTTAAATATTTATGGAAATCCTGCAAAGCATGGTTGCTTTTTTGTTTGTTTTTATGAAGGTCAAATATTTAAATGCCACTATTTGTCCAGTAGTAGAATATAGAAGGAAAGCAACCACCTCCAGAATTCTTCTGTCCCAAAACAGGATTCTGAGGGTGACCTGGGATGGACTGAACTGCTACTGTAAAAAGCAGACTTCAGCCCTCTAACGCACACATCACTGTAGCAGCAATCTTCCACAAAAGCTCCAATCTCAGAACTTTGCTTTTCCAGAAAAAAATGACCTTTAACATTAATGCCAAATAATTAAAATTTTAACTTATAAATTTTTAAAGTCTAATCTTTTAAACTGATTTTTCAGTTTTCTGTCCCTCAGAAAATCAGATGTGGTGTTCAACTTATTATTTTTCTCGCTGTAGTAGCTGAATCTCCATCTCTGTACACCTTGCCAAGTTGTAATGGTGTCACAGCTGCCTTTAAGTATTATTAGAGAATTGCTGAACTCCAGCATGTGGGAGAACATGGATAGCATTGAAAGTCATGGAAAATCCCTTTCCCAGTTAGAACCAAATAACATGCAAACCATGTAAATCACTGACAGGTAACTGCTCTCATTAGGCCACATTTCTGCCACTGTTGGTTTTTCCTTCCACAGTTTAAAACTGTTAAAGGAGTAACCACACATAACCTCTGCCTTGCAATAGCAACACTGCTCCTCACTTAAAGCTAGAAGCTATTATCTTGCAAAATTAGGGAAATCTCCTTGGGATTCCATGAATGGGATGGACATTAATTCATTCCTCTCTTGGTTTTTGTCAGTGGAAAGATATTTGTGCTCCTCTAGAGCCTCTTCAACAGCAAAAAAGCCTGATCCTGCTCATATTTAGGCAAAAAAGTTCCCACAGAGTTAATTGGAAATGGAGAGAAGCGCATGGTCAAAAGTACTGTAGTATACAGACATCACAGCAGCACCTAGCTGGCAAGAAGATTAGCAAGCACATCTGTTCTGAACCATTAAAATGATATAAAGAAATTGCCTTTAAACCACCTGCAGGACAGTAATTTCATACAATCATTACAGAGTCATTAAAAGTTAATGTAGAAAAAACACCAGTGTGGGAAATGCAATCTTCTTCTGTGTTCACTAGATACTCTAAAAATGTGAGCAGAGAACAATCTGAAATTTATTGTGTCAGATGATTATGCCTTGTCTCCAGAATATATTGTCTCAAATATTTCCTTTGCCACTTTCTACATTTTCAAGCCATACAGAAAATTTCCATGTTGGACATGACATACACATGGCTAAATGATTTTGGAACCTTTTTGAGATGATATTCTTGAATTTTAAAAATGGTATAGGGGTCTGAATTTCAGTTTTTGAGATCCTTTTGTCCAAAATAGAAACATCAGGATGGGTATAAGCAATATGGACATAAAGAAAGATGTGCTAAAACTGAGAAGGGAATTTTATGCTATTTATAAATATGCTATTTATGCTAGGATCAAAGCAAGACTGGAGAAAAAAAAAGCAGTGGAGTTTGAAAAAAAGAACTTAATATTTTAAATCAAAATAAGAGAAAGGCATTAAATGATGTCACAGAGAACATTGTGGTTAAATACTGGAAAATTTTCTTATGATCATTTGTTACATAGATGACATGAATGTGAAGGGACTCTGAAGGGGGTCATGCAAAGAAGAAATATTACTTACAAATGCATTAATCTCCTCTGAGGGACAGAAAGTTCTCTTTGACAGACTGGGCTGGAAGACGTATGCTGAAAGCAGTACCTGTTGACTTTGTTAAGACTTTGATGATGTCCCCCACAACAGTCTTGTAAACAAACTATGGAAATACAAGTTTGGACAAAACCATTGGGATCAGGAAAGATCCATGCACATGAGGAGGAGAGTATATGATGTAGAATCGCCAGTATGTCCCCATTAATTGCAAAGCTACATTGTGTGGAGTATTTCCCTTAATGAATGAAATAAGAGAATAGAAAATCCTATTAATTGCAAATAGGATTAGAGGCAAAGAGGCCGCATGTATTTGGAAGGAAAAAATAAAAGGAATGAAAAATGAACTTGGCAGATTGAGGAAAGGTTTGAAATCAAGAGTATGTAATTTAAGTGGCTCTGTATATTTGTAAATTTATTGTAATTTAAAAAGCACGTGATATTAAGATGCTTAAAGGAGTAAATTCCAGCTGTAAAAATATACAGTATGAAAAATGTGTGAAGTAGTCTTTTAAATCTACCAAAATCCACCTGGGTTATTTTTTCTTTGCTTCAAAAAAGATTTATCAGAGGTGTAATCTCTACCAAAAAAAAAACAAAAAAAAAAACAAAAACAAGCAAAAAAAACCAAACAAACCAAAGCTAATAACAACAACAACAACAAAAAGGCAAAAAAATGTGGTCAGAAATGTTGAAATATAATTGACAGAGAAAAACAAGGAGATCTTGTATGGATCTAACTATGGATGAAACACGATCTATAAGATTTAAATGCTGATTTTGAAGAATTCAAATGCTGTAAGATGTTCCCCACATCTGCTGGATGCACCTCAATTGCAGCAAACAACGGTGAGGTTGACTATTAGGAAAACAATCCATTAGGATAGCAGAGTAAGAACAGATGCTTCAAAGGAAAGTTCTGAATCCCCCATCACTGGAATTTTTAAGACATTTTTTTGTCAAGTATCAGTCAGAGAATTACTGATGTAATTGACCCTTCGTTCAGTCAGAATCACGGCCGATGTCTCAGGACCCTTCATCTACCATCCTATGGTGGGGCAACTGCCTGGAGTTTTGGAATAAAGCCGTTTGTCCAATCCATAACTAAATTCAGAGGAACACAATTTTGCTACAGCTGCTGAAAAGGGGGGAGGACTGGAGTGGGAGGAGGAGTAGAAGGAAGGTTGGAAATGGTCTGGAAAGCAGAGTGCCATATAATAAAAAAAAAAAATTTAAAAATGTGTAATTTAAAACATGTCAGTAAAAGGTAAAGCTACAGATGCAATGCAATAATCAAAGGAAATAGACATTTCTGTAACAAAAATATGGTCTTAGGTCATTTAAATACACAAGCAAAAAGCCAATCAAGTATTCTGTGAAGCCACTGAGGGATATACAGAAAGTGGGAAGTAAGTTAATGACGTTAGTATTGCTCTGAGCCTGAATAAATTCTCTGCTTTCGTCTTCATGAAATAAGCCAAAGGTCAGATTCTGAGGATTGGGATATTTTCCCAAGTGGGAGGGAAGGGAATGGAAGCGTTGAAAGACTTTATGAGCACATCAAAGCAGAGAGGCAATTAGAGCTGATAAAAGTTCACATAGAAGCAGATAGAGATAAATTGCATCCCAGATTTTTTTAACCTAGCAAGTTGTAGAAAGATGTAGAGTTTTCCAGCTCATAAGCTCTAAGAAAGCATAACACATATACAGGATTCAAGAGAACAGAGATTCAAGAGTCAAATTGGGGCAGCCGTGACACTGAAGTTTATTTATTTGATGATTTATATTTTTGTTTATTTATTGTCTCAGTGACACACAAGGGAAAGACTTTATAATGATACTCAGTGAAGTGAGTTACACATTGACAAAGGAATGAGATAGGAGTAAGCATTGATCTGAAATCATCACTGTGGTGCTTTCAAAGTAATTTGCACTTTGCAGTCTCAGGTGTTTGCTGCTATTGAAGTTGTTTTCTTAATATCTCACACTTCAATTAAACATATCTGAGTTACTTGCTGTAGAATTACAACAGAAAATAATTCACTGATATTCTGTTATGACCATCTCAAATGTAATTTGTTTGTATCATTTTAGCCATTGTGAGTGAACGAATTAAATAACATTAGCTGTCTTCTTCAGCCTACTTTAGTTTTGCTCAATCGGACCACCCCATACAGAATATTACTGTGTTCTTAATAAACCAAAACCAGGGAGAACAGTTAAGAGGAGAGAAGAAGTGTGCGGTTTCCCAGATAACATGAGTTAGTGCACTGCCCAATGCATTCAGTAGAGGGGACTGCTCTGATTTAGAGAAAGAAACTGTGGGAAACTCATAACATCTACTGACATCTTTATGCTCACATGCACCCTTGTGCACTTCTCTTTAAGTGAGGGGCTTCCTGTATAGCTCACAAGTGTGTTTCATATTTTCAGTATTATTCATACTTTTTTTGTCTTTCTGCTCCCTTCTTTATGGCACCCTATAACCTGCTGGAAACAACTTTGCAGAAGAAAGTTCTAAAGTGGTTTTCTTTGATCTGTAAAAAGCCAAGGTTCATCAGATGTTTAGATCCAGTTATGTGTTTAACCACAAAATACTAGTACAAATATAACCATTAAAAGATTTCTATTAATAACTGGTCTTCTAAATATGTTTTAAAAAAACTCAAAACACCAAAAACAAAAGAACATTGGAATCTCAGTCAAAATCTGCCTTGAAATGCATAAGCATGTAGTTTGTAATGGAAGTAGTAAACAGAAAGCTAGAAAAATCTGCATGGGAGATCCCCTTTTCCACAAAACTGTTACAGTACACCAAAAAAGGAGTTTCCAGTGAAAACGGCAAAATGGAAGCTAAAAGCCAAGGAAAACTTTAATCTCTCTGCCACAAATTGCTTGAGACAATCCTTGCATGTCTAAAGATGGTTCTGGTTAGAACTGACAGAATCCAGTCAGCTTTTGTGTTTTCAGAAGTGCTAGTAAAAATTCCTAATTGAGAAAAAATTACATTTTAAACATTCTTTTTCCAGGAGATAAAACATCAAGTATATATAACATTAAAAAAGGATTTTTTTAAAGCTTTATATAAATATGATCTCTGTGATTATGAAAAACGTGTTAAAATGACCTTTAAATTACTGAATGCTATATAGCTCTTTGTGTGTGGTTTACTGGAAAAACATTCTCATTTAAAATGCAACTTTTAAACAAACCAAAGAAACATTTTATTCAGAATACCGTTCTGAAATTGTGTAAATGTGTCTTACAGTTTTCAAAAGACATTTTTGCTGGATTTTAAAACACTCCTAGTTGCAGGCATTTGAACTCAGTTTATTGAAAATGTAGTTTTGAACAGAAAACATATGCCACAATAAATACAAGGAATAAATACAAGGTTCTACAAGGAAATTGAAACCTATTGTGGAGAAATTTAATTTTCATTTAATTCTGAATATCAAATACAATTCCTATATTAATCCATTAGGCTTTTACTAGACGACTTTACAGCCATTTCCACTCAGAGAGTTTAACAATCTCAGGGTTTTTCTGTAGCAATTTCAAGTTGTCTTTAAACATGGAAAGTGTTCCATGTTCCCTTAATCTGTACTGAGCATATGAGCACAAAGTGGAATATCCTTATGGATTAGTTGCTAAATTAAGTATTTTAGTAAGCCATTTAGTATTTTAGTAAGTGCAGTGCCATGCAGTGCCATGCATCTCAAACCCTGCTGCAGCCATTGGCTGAGGAACAGGCACTTCATGGATTATTTTATCTTCCAGCTAGAGGAATGTGTCACAGGATGTGCCTCAGTTGTGTTGACACCAGGCACTGTTCTGCAGGACCTGTCCACCTGTAACTCTAGGCAGTGAGGATTTTGAGGGGGGACATTTTACATTTATTAATATATTTTATATGCAAAAGGCTGTTACCCAGCAACTAAAACAATGAATTGACAACTGAGGGTATTGGATTTAATTTCTGGCTTTTGTGGAGATATCAAATATGTCGCTTATATTCTCTACAGCATAGTTTCTCCTCCTCTGTCAGATAATTTTAATGATTCTAGCTCTGCTTCCCAGGAGTGTTCTTGATGAGCTTTAATTAATATCTTTAAAGTGTTCTGAGCTCCTTACCTATGCACTGCAATATCAATATGAAATATGATTAGATTTCAGAAACAATGACTATCCCAAAGGTTAATAATAACAAGATTAATAGTGTATTGAATTTTGTGTCATCTGTTAGCAGCTTACATGTCAGATATTATGGTTTATACTTGTACCTGCCTAGAGGAAAAGAATTTTTGACTGAAGACTTTTTTCCTCTCTATTTTTTACATATCATGTCTAAACCAGTTCTGGTAAAAAGTCTCTATTCCTTTCAGAGATTGCACTAGTCATCAGAGATTTTCCTTTTAATAAGTAACATCACTGAGGCAGTGACCAAAACCAAACTGCTCCCACACAGGAAAAGTGAATTTCATGCTCCTCACAAAACTTCACATCAATTAAGACCTTCTTCCTATTTACTCAGGCAAGTTTACTCAGTACAGCTCTCACTGTTTACAGATTTAAAATGGAATTGTGCCAATTAGGCCAAACATCCAGTTTGGCCAAAAAAAATTGTCATCCGACAGCCATCCGGGGCAGTGCTGAAGGTGTTTTGATGGCCATGGCCTTGGACTTCTGATTTCAGAGGACTACTTGTCACATTTGTGCTAAATCCTCCCTCTCAGTACTCTCTCAGATGTTACAAGCAGTCACAGAAAGAAAACCAATCTTGTCATGTTTTGAATAAAGGGATGCACACTGTTGGATGGGTACTGAAAGTCTTCTGCTCCCACTGTTGCTCTTTGATTGAAAAAAACAAAGCTTTTAGCAACATTACATGGAACTGGATGTCCAAAAATTGCTGGCAGTGAGTGCTAGTGCTTCCTGTACACAGTAGGACTCTCAACAGAGCATCTGCAAACCTTGCATGTGCTGACCAAGGCAGTTCCTAATCTAGGCCATCCTGATTCAGCAGGGTATCTCAAGGGCTAGGTTTCTGAACACTATCAGGATTGATATTTTTTTTTTAATTCTTTATATTCCAGGATATAGATGGTCAGTACAATTCCCTTTCTTAAAAAAATTCTGTACCTTTATTCAAAACCCATGAAATAAATACAAAGTTTTCCTAAGGGTACCAAGAATCCATGCTTCTCTCAGCCTTTTCCATTTTTTGCTGTTTTCCTGGCATCATGAAGGGGGTTTTTTGCCCATTTATAGGGAGATATTTTCAACAGAAGGGCACAAGAACATTCCTTTCTGGCCATTTCCTGAATGCATGTATCACTTTGGTTAACACAATTTGCTAGAGGGTGAGCTTGAATCTGCTCTGGCAGTAGCTGACATTTGTAGAGTGCTGCCAAAGGTGGAATGTTACCACTCCTCAGGGATGTAGGATGAATAATAGGATGCTGATGTGTAGGTGAGTTCAGAGATCAGTCACAGTCCAGCACACATGGATGCAACAGGCAGCAGCACCTCTGCTCTGTGGATATTTATGAGATGCAAGCATCAAATCTGTTGCAGCTGGAGGGGCTTCTGGATTCTTCCAGTATCAGAATTTTAGACTGAGGAAATGTAATAGTTTGTATTAGTTTGTGTGCCATTAGGTTCCTTTAGGGTGAGGCAAGGGAATATGACTCTTTTCTCTGCTTCTCTCCTTTTTTTTTTAATGACTACTTCCTTATGTGTCTTTTTTTGCTCAGATACCAATGAATTTTTGAGATTTAAGTCTAAATTTAAAAACTACTGAATAATACAGTATTTGCCAGCATTGTTTCAGTTTCATCCAGGCTTAACTACCTTAAAAACAGTCTTTTGAATATTTTAATAAGATCTGATCTACTCTATTAATTTTACTTTTGTTTCCTATATTGTGTAAACAACTGCATGTAACACATATTGTACAAATTATTATACATTATATATGTATGTAATAATTCCTATTGTTGACCATCCTAACTTACAATATCTCTTACTTATTTTTCCCTCTTACAACATATAACATAAGACAGCATTCATTTTATCTTGTTTTCAGCTAAAGCATTCATTTCACATCTGACTTTCAGTGCCTATTGATAATTTCATTGCTTGTTTTTAATTAATGTTATATGTCATTCAGCTTACAATACTCAGAGTAAATGTTAAACCTCTGGCAGAAAGAAATCCGATTGGCACTTTATGTGCCACAATAAAATGGCAGACAACAGTTGGCGTTGTGGGGCAAAAGGAGTGCTTTGCTGGGAAAATGGAGCAGGATGATCACCTCCCACGACCCTGAAAACCACTGAAAACCACTTGAGAGTCACAGGGCTTATGGACACTGACCTCAGGGAGCTAAAAAGAAAGCAGGTCCAATGTGCTTGTGGGGACAGCAGCATTGCCACACCACTGCTTCATCCCTGGGATAAACCAGAGTGCAGGACTCAGACTCTCATTGTTCAGGACCTGCAGATGAGTTATGAGATATACTTTGGCCTCTCCTGAAACAGATGTCAGTCTTTTTAATAGGAAATTATTTCTATGGATAATCAAACCATATTATTATCTATCATTGTTATCTGATGTGTAACTGAATGTTATAAACTCAACTCAGTGATTATTATTACTGTTATGACCTGCCATTTTCTCAGGTTGTACAGTTGACAGTGAGGTGCATGTATCATGAAGGTGTAAGAAGGAACAGGGATTTATTGTATGGCTAACCCAGGCTGCCTTTGTGTCTTTGTCACTCGACCACACTTCTCTGTTTTCTGGAACACATGCATGTATGCATGAAAACAATAAAGGTACACCCTGCCAAACACACTCACCAGGGTTTGTGTGTTGTTGAGATCCTGAGCTGGGAATAGAACATTAGAAGTGCTGTAGACGTTCTGCCCTGGCAGGGTCCATGGAAGCTGCCTTGTCCCCATCACTGCCACCGTCTTGGCAATGAGCACGTCTCCTTGAAACATGTGATCAGTCCAAGAACAGTTTACATCAAACTCCCTAATCTTTTGTAGTATCACCAGTCACCACAAACAATAGGGTTTGATTGAAATTTCTTCTCTTCTGAAGGAACCAAATTGCAGTTTTGTCTCCCATGAAATAAGGCTCACTGGTTTGTGATTAAGATATATTATATATCATCATTTGTCTTCTTTTTTTGTATGCCTATATATGTATGATGTGCTCAGCCAACATTGTGATAAATAGATTTCTTTCAAGAAAAATCTCTTATGCTTTGAGGTCACATCTCCTTACATTATTTTCTGGCAACTGGAATTAACAATACCTCTTGCGTAAAGTTTAATATTAAGAATCACTTCCATACTATTAGTGACTGGCAGGTAACACTTGTTTAGAAGGTGTGATGGTTTCATCACATTCTATATTTCATTTGACTGGGAGAATATAAAAGCGAAACAGGCTCATCTTTAAATTACAAAGATAGTTTATTTACACACACTGAAAGGATGAAAATAGGAAGAAAAAAAAACAAATGGAACTTTCAAAACATCTTTCCCTCCCTCTCCAAGTTTTCACTTTTCTACACTCAACATAAAAAGACATAACCTGCAACCTTAGCCAGTTTACCATTTTAAGATAATCTTTCATCAATTCTTCAGGAAAGGAGTCTCTCCGTTTCAATAGAGACTTTGTCCACAAGGACTTCCAAGAACTCAATCCTACCCACTTACAGTATTCTCAATACTGAACACGTGGGCCCTGTACTCAAATACACTGCAACATTGGGGTGTCGCCTTTTAAAGGTGTCTCATCCAAGGCAAAGGGTTTTTCTTCATTAAATCAATTTTACTCAGTCCATCACACAATACCTTTGCTCAAAAATCTACACATAAAACAATCACCTCCCCAAATTACACATCTTTCCAGGGTTTAAAGGAACAACCCAGTTCAGTCCCTATGTTCCAGAGAAGTCCAGCTAGAATTTTCAGCCACTCCTCCTCCTCTATCTCAAAATCTTTTTCACTCTCTTTCCACTGACTTCAGCTCCATGCTGTGTCTCCTTATGGTCTAATCACTGTATCTGTCCTTCGTTCAGGGAAAGGCCGGTGCTCAGAAGAAATCCATTTGCTAGCAGAGAAAGAGTTAAACTTGTCAGGCTTGTCAGGCTGCTCGCGTGATCTTGTTGCAGCGGGAACTAAAAAAGTCTGAAGGCCGCGCTGTTCTTTTCGGCCTGAGGGGGGGAAGAAGCATTCTGCAGCTCTCAGGGCTTCTCCTCCCCTTCCCCGCCGCTGCTGCTGTTCCCGGGGGCCATGCCTGGGGGGTGGGGGGGGGGGGGCGATGGTGGAACGCTCCTCAGTCCCTGCCCCGGTGACAGAAGCGGCTGCCGCCGGGGCTTCTCTTCCCCTCCCCCGCTGCTGCTGTTCCCGGGGGCCAGACACAGCCGAGCTGCGCTCTCAGGGGGCCCAGGCCGGGCCCGGCCAGGGGCAACGGGACCTGGGCCGAGCCCGGCCAGGCTTTGTGCTGCTCGATGTTACCTGTGATCCAGCTGGAAGAAAAGAGAGAGCTCCTCCCCACACTCTCGGCTTATATGAGTATTACCCAAAAGTCGTAACCTACTTTTGAATGGTCAAACTATCTGCCAATTAAATAAAAATAATTTTTGATTGGACCATTCTTAACCCATGACAGAAGGAAATCTTATTTCCATGTAGATAATTTCTCTAGCTTTTCTGTGCAAGTATAGCTCGTGACAGAGAAGACCCTAAGGATGTACAGTTGCAAAATGGAGGTCTAACGGTGTGAAATAGGATTTCAATAGGCTGAGGGTTTTTTGTTTTGTTGCAACTCACCATGACACAGACCAGAATATTTTTGCATATCTTACAATTAATGTAAGATGGCACAGTAATACCTCACAGGGTTCTGTTTTGGGTATAGACACCAACCATGTTCTAAGAACTCACCATTTCACAAATAACCAGAAGAATGACTGCATGATACCTTTTCTTCTAGGGTAAAATAGGCAGGGGAGTTGAATAAGATGATCTTAAAAGGTTTCTTTGAACAAAAACCATTCTATAATTCTGTGATTCTATGAATGGAAGGTTATTTTTGTATGAAGGTAATAAACATCTTTATATTAAAACGCAAATACTCCACCCACCCATATAATACACACAAAATAATACACAAAAAACCCATATCAAATATTAATTCCAGAAGGGATATATACACCTAACTTTATCTGAATTCCAATGAAAGTGAGGGAGAAGAAATATATTTCCTTTCCCCAATTGAAACAGACAAAGATTTCCCCTATCAAACTAAATATCAGAGTTCAGCTATCATTAGTGCTGCTCCTATTTGTTTGAATTTTAATATACCTTCCACTTACAGTGTAAACACCCCTAAGATGCTGGATGTACAAAAGCAATTAGTTATGAAATACATAACCATGTTTTTTACCATGATTATTCCAAATTATGGCACAGACATTGAAAAGGTAAAAGGAATCATGGTTCCTTCCCCAGCTGACTATGTATTAAAAAGCTGAATCCCATTTTATGCATACATATCCATTTTTTGTGATACCAGAAAGATATAAATCATGATCATTATTTCAAATATATGTATGTATTTGGTTTGTATCCTTTCAAATTGGACTCTTTTCACTGTATTGTGTTGCTTTGCACTGGAAAAGAACAACAAACAAACCTAAAACCCAAAATAACAGAAAACAAACCCGCAAACAAACAGTATAACTGAAATTTTCCATCAGCTCCTTGATACCTGCAATTTTTAAAATTGAAACTAGCAAAAACTTATATAAAGCTGTAGAAGAGATGGAATAGATCAAAAGTCTTGAAGCTGAGGGAATATATGCCAAGGATCTAACCCATTACTACTGGTCATAATGTGCTTAAAGAATAAACTTGAAATTTGCCTATGGTATGTTCAGCTTGATGGAGTACAACCACAACCAGTTTCACACAGGTACAATTTCTGCAAAACCATTGGTGCTAAACCAAAGTTTTAATTGCAATGATGTATTGAGACAAGGAGGGAATAAAGGTAGAATGAGTGCTAGAAAGCCTCCTGCGGCAAAGCAACTGTTGGAAAGAAAACTAATCAGACACAGTTGGAAACAGTTGGCTTTGATAGACTGTAAACAGTAAAAGTCATGATTTCTCCCCAAGTCATCTGACACCTTCATTACTGCAATTACTTATTTAATGCCCCTCACATCAAGAAGCAAACACAGCTTTATTAGCTCATGCAAGTTTATTTTTTAATCTGTATTCTTCACCAGTACTTACCAATTAACACTGTGCATCAACAACCTGCATTTATAGCAGCTGCTGAGCTAAAAATGTATTTAGATAGTAGAACAGTATTCAGAAGTGTCATACTCCTTCTAGGAACATGACTAAGTGAAGGCAATATTATAAAATACATTCTGAATTATAGATTTTGATACCTGAAAGGGAAATGTTAATCTGCATATTTACCATAGCTGTCCAGCTTAGCAAACATTAAACATTGCGTTTCACTCTGTATGTTCTTGGTCCTACTTTACAGATGTTCAACCAAGAAAACATCTCAGGTTTCGCCCACAGGCATCTTTCAAAATATTATACTTAAATCTCAATTTCTCATGCTACATAGGTTAACTCATCTGCAGAATCTAGGCATCAGGGCTGTTGCAACCAAAACAGGCTGAGGAAGTAAATAAAACCAGGTCTGTGAGAAGAAACAATACTCTTTAATAGATCAACTGTTACACTTTCCATGGGAAATATCCAGACTCAAGCCTTTATTAAAGTAAGAACCAGAAATAACTAAGAAACTTTTGGGATCTTGTAATTTCATTTTGTAAAAATATGAAATTCCTGGATTCTAGCCACAGAGATTTGACAATTTTCAAAGACATCACTTCCACAGAGTTTTCATAACAGCTGTAGTGAGGCTTTATTTAGCCAAATGCCTGTAATACATGTTCATCTCTCTTGCAGCACTGAGCCAGATGTCAAGTGGAAGGCTTGGAGTGATTTTTTTCAGTTGTTAAATTGATTGAAATTTTTCTGTCTTTCCAGTGTGCTGGTGCAGGTAAGAATACATTTGTAATACATACAAAACACCGGTGAAATCTGAATAAGTGACTACAGTTAAAAAGAAGGATTGGTGCATTCAATTATCACTGGAAATACTGTGTATTTTAGTATCATCAAATATTTTAATCAAAGACTTTCATTGAAAGTGCTATAAAGTGCCTTCAAAATATATGTCATGAACTAAAAGGGAAAATCAGTGTTTCTTCTTTTTTTTTTTTTTTTTTTTTATTTCCTTGTTATTATGCTGGCTGAAGAAAAGATAGATATATAATCTATAGGACTGAAATGTGTTCCTTAATGTTTCTTTGCAACATGCAGAAATCATTGACCTGCACTTTGAGATTAATGGGAAGATCTAAGATCTCATATGGAGCTAAGGGCTTAAATGGAAGTCAACCTTCCATTTTTTTCCTGAACACAATCTTGCATACAAGAAGTATAGATCATGTTGCAAAATGCTGAAGTTAAATCTACTGCATGATTTTTTTTTAATTTTTTTTTTTTTATTTCATATTTCAGATTAGTTTTAAGGTTTTTCCTTCTTGAACTGCAACTTTAGTACATGGCTTTGCCCAATAAAAGCTGCTTCTGCAAAGAATCATCATGGAGTAGGTAATGTTATATGCACAAACTGAGTTGTAGTAATTTCTTCTATACCTTGCAAGTGTAAAATTCTTGTACTTCAGGATCTCAGAGGAGGCAAGCAGCCCTTCTGTTCCAAGTCAGCCTCCATTAAAGTCCTGCAATGCACATTAATGCAGTGTTCCTAAGGGAATGCCATGGTGATATTTATCCTTGCTCGCCTACTAAGAAAATCCCTGCCAAGCAGGAGAGGATGCATCTGTATGCGTGGTTGAGTGACATTTTTATGCTAGCAGATATTCAAGGGCTCTGAAAAGATTCAGATTCAGTAGGAAATGAATTTGGAAAAAAACACCTGAGGAAAGGCCATTTGACTTTTTTTCCCCTTTAGTTTGGGGGCTTACCTTGACATTTAAAGTAATAACACCATCTGCAAGATCATGTCTTGTGCAGGAGTGCCATTATAACAAGCTGAACTCTTACAGATTGGATGAAATAACAACTTAATTGTGGTCTTAATAGATTTCCCAGTTGCTTGCTGTAATCAGACCTACCTTTTTAACAGTCCTCATTGCTCATTAATTACATTTCCTCTCTTAATTTCTCCATTTCTTTCCTATTCCTTGAGGAGTATGGAAACCAGTACAACTAATCACCTCTGAATTATGTATGTGAATCATCCCAGAAACACGTGGTTGGGATCTTTCTCTAGGTCAAGAGGGTATTTTAGATACAGAATAATTTCTCATCTTGTGGTAGGGACTTATTGTGAACTTCAGTTCATCCAGAGGCTGTGTTAACAACTGGCTCTTAGGCAGGAATTTTCATTCTAAACTAATTAACATGTCCTAAATCTTAAACTACTATAAATGAGAAATAATTTGAGATGACTGACTCACCTGATCATTCTTTTCTTTCCTATTAAATGCATTTTAACTCTCTGAGCGCTCTACCAAATGGACTTCAATTAACCTAACACCCTGACTGCTATGATTAAAGGGATGTGGGTACTTTTCTTAGACCATGCTGCATTATGACATAAGTTTCAAGTATAAAGATGCTACCTGGCACAATGCATTATTTATGTGAAGGTAATGGAGTTGTGATATGCAAATAGAAAAGCAATTAGAAGCAGAACAATGCCTAAAACAGGTATTTGTTTTCTCTAATAAACTAATTCAATACAGTAGTTTAACAAATTATTTCTGAGTAGCATCATACAGAAGAATCTCAAAATATCAAAATGTTGCATTTCAATCCTAATGCACAGTATTTTTCATTGTCTTGAATGGGATTCAATTCAGTTTTTCTCCTTATATGTGTCTTTCTTTGGTTTACTCATAAAAACAGTGATACAGTACATCTTCATATCTATACCCAGTTCCTAAGAGTCAGAGGGTTTTTGGGTGCACAAGAACAATATTATATGTGATCTGGATATATCTTTCATTTTTGTAGATTTATAGAGCCAGTCAAGTAACTATGACTTTGCAAGAACTTACAAAGTCCACACAGAATCCAGGCCTCAGGCACTGCATTCCTTCCTGTGGAATACAAAACTAAATTTAAAAAGTAATTTTTTTCAATAGGAAATTTTCTGAAGAGCAATGAAAGCTGGATTCCAATGGCTCACTTTGATGATATAATGAACCTGAAGGTAATGGGAAACAAAGCTTTGATAACCATGTTTATGCTTTATGCTGCATGGTTTCCTTCAAATTGTCATTTTCCCTGGAAAGTCCAACACCTGCCAAGAATTAGAAAGACAACTATGGATGCAAAGGTATGTTGGATTATACCTGTATTTATTTTTATGTACATTGAGTGAATTAATAAACATGTAGCAAAACATATTTTCCCAGTTTCATTTTATTTTTCATAAAAATGGTAACATGTGCTACATTTTTCTGCCTAAAAATGTAGACTTCCTTAGTTCTGAGTGATATTTTTATATGTATGATATTTCACTATCTCTGGAACTTTTTTGTGACCCAAAATATTAATTATTCTCTACATATCTGCATTTACTGATATATTTTAAAAAGTAAAATTGGTACATCTGCAATATTGTCAACCATCTAAGTTTCTCTCAATCTGTAAATCCATACAACAAAACAGCCAGTGTGAAACTCAGGTAGTTTGACAAATAACAGACATCTATAGTGAGAAGCTTTACTATTTGCTGATATGTGATTTTCGTACGTATTGACTTGGAATAGAGCACTCAGATCCCTTGGATATTTGAGATCTAATCCTTGGTATCACAGTAGAACCATATCAAATTACCAGTTTCATAAATGCACTAAATTTATGAAGTAGCATCTTAAAATTCAAATTGGAACATGCTTCCATAATTTCAGCTCTATGATAGCTAGAAACGTCATCTCATTTCTCACTTAAATTTATTCTCTGCTAATTTACACAAACTTAAAGCATTATCCCTTTAGTTTATGCTTTCTTTCCCCTCCGTATTCACTCCTGATGGAATAAAAAGGAAATTATGAAAATTATGGAAGGAAACTATATCAATACCTTAAGGTGCTGTTTTATTTTGAAGTTGTATTTAAAATAAAAATAAAAATAAAAATCCAATTCACCAAGCTACTATTTTTTAGAACCTATACATTATATACTTAATATAAGACTCAATAAACAAATACAAAAGTGGTGGGTTTGATTACATTCTACAGTTAGAATGTAATCTAACTGGTCTTTATGTCTACATGATTAAGGAAATATATTTAAGATCTTCATAACTAAAAGAAGTATAACCAGGAGTATGAAGTATCAGGAAACACACGAAATCACAATCTTCACAGCAATTAAATGTAACTCTACACAATTACTTTTGGCTTAAGTAACAACAGTGAGCTCCATCCAAGATGTGGCTACAGCAGTTGTGCCTCTGGAGAAAGGGCCACATACCTGTAAGCCACAATAATTCAGAGAAGTCATAGACATGCTGACTCCTTCATCAAAACAGATAGTGGTGTATCTGAAGAGTACTTTGCTTTCAAATGTTCTCCAAATATTTTATCCAGAATGAGCAGTTCATTCATTAAATAGTCTCCTAACTAAATCAAATTATTTGAGACACTCTTCAAAATTCAGTTTCTTGGAATTCTTGTCTGCTGGCAAACAAGTAGTGAATACTAGCAAAAGGAAAACAAGATAGAAAACATTCATTTGCCTGGGTTACAGTGCTCTAAGAAGTCTTAATAAATTTTTGTGTGTGTGTTTGAATGGTTCAGCTTAAAACTTTCTACTACTACCAAGTACAAATAGAACACAAGGGTTTTTTTTCAATTTACTCTTATTTGGTTTTATTCTTTTTCCTTGTGCAAAAATTTAGCAATATGTACCAGTTTAGGTTTGTAGCTAAACTGCAGAATGCAAAAGGAAAATGAAAACTAGACCAGATGTCACTGGTAACTTGTTATTTGTACACTTAAAATTATTGTGCGAATGAAAGTTTTTTACCAACACATATCTGAAAAGCTGTCATAGAAAAAACAGACTAAAAAGCAAAAAATAAAATTATGGATTAATCTTTTTCTATTAGATATTTTGGATATGTGTAATTACTCTAGCAGATTTATAGGTGTGTCTAGTGCATCTAAGCATTAAAAACAAGAAGATTTTCCAACATTTGAGCTGAAAATCTCAGAAAATTAGACCTAACCAAGTCTCTGTTTTTGAAGTTGGCAATGTAGAAATTAGGAAAAATATGTAAATGTTTAACAATTCTTCAATTAAGTATCAGATTTTACTTAAAAATTAATAAGGACTCGGATTGTTCTTATTTTTTTCAGTAGTAGATTCTCCCACAGTGGATAATACTCCATGAAGTTGTCTCTTTCTTGTAGTGTCATTTTATGATGCATCTTGTGATGTAAATAAGTTACAATGAGATGTTCTTTCAAATTCCTTTGTTTATGCCCAGTAATAAAAAGAAGCCTAAAATAATAGTAGGTACTGAGGGAAATGCACACTAGAAAAAACTCTTGACCAGTCAGAGCTAGCCAAAAAGAATGCTCTTTACTCTGTATCTATGTCGTGGGCTGTGGTTCCTGAGCCTGCCAAAACTCCTCTATTGATACACAGCTCTTGCAAGATTTAATCACACAATGTAGGTTATAACAGCTTAAAATCTGCTTTAAATTTTACCAGAAAGAGCGTAGAAGTCCATAATATTTTCTGCTGCAGTCTGCCATTGCAGCTACAGACTAAAGCTGGGGCAGGAAAGGTTCTCCTTCATTGATTTCTTCACTTTTTAACAGAAAATAATTTAATAGTCTGTATGGATTATAATTATGTAACATGCTGCTTTTACACTGAGGAGTATCAGTCAACAAACAAAAATTAATATAAAATCTAATATGTCTTTGAAGCAGAATTTCTGATAGATTTCTCTCAGGGAATTGTTAAGAGGTAATAGAATTAGAAATATAACATAGAATATTTATATGGATTAGTTCTTTTTACAGAGATAAGTTGTCTAGTGGCCATGGACCTTCTTACTAATCAGATCCTGCAAACCTATTTATAAAGCACAGGCAAGGAAAAGTCCCATTGAAATGTCATTCTGACTTTACTGGGTGAAGTTCTGTTTGTTCCAACACCGAAAAGCAACCTAATTACCTCACATATGATTCCAGAACCCTTCAGAACATTGCAAATGTGAAAAAGCTATTCAACAGTGCTAAGGCTAGGGAAATGAAATTTTGAATTAGCCATTCTTTGGGAAAATACATTTAAATGGAGCCTGGAAGTTACAGAATGTGCAATACCCAATTAAATTTGATCTTTACAGAATCAAACCCCCTCTCTATGAAAGTAGGGTACATTGAGCACTTGTATTCTCACCTGTACTGAACAGAGTATGAATCATAAATCAAAGAGCAATGACCCAAGTAGTCCACTCAGCTGGATTTCTTTATTCCTGCACAGCAGTAGACTAATGATCCAAAAGGTAATCCCTGTTCTAATCCTTTAGCTATGGATGAAAGGAGACCCTCAGCCCCTTAGCATCACTGGCACTACACCTTAGCATAGTATTTTAATATACATGACATAAATACACAAATTTATGAGTGCTTTTCTGGCTCTCTTCCATCTTTCTTTTGAAGAATTAATGTGGATGACAGGCCAGTGAGTGAACTATACTACTCACTACTTACACGGCAAGTCAGAGGACATATAGCTGTTTTTACCCTAATCTCCTTGATAGTGTGTTAGGGCTTTGCTGTGAACTGATCTCCATTTTCCCTTCCTTAGGCTGCCAAAAGTCAGCAAAGAACCAGGGCTTCTCCTGCTGCCACCCATCTGTCTAGCATCACAGATGATGATGGAAGGGCAACATTTGTCATTTCCCTTGGCTGCAGGTTAAGGAGGATGAATTAAAAATATAGGCTATAGCCACATAAAAAGGATGCAGAGATCTAGGTGAAACTATCCAAGTAATCTGGGCAGTTGCCTTTTTAAGAGTGGATTTTTGCTTTATATGCCTTTTAGATTGACTTGAGTGTCTCCCCCTCCACTTGCTCCAAAAAAGGTACCCTATATCAAGTGCTCTGTGATTCTGCTTTCTCAGCTTTAGAAAACTCATAAATGTTTGAGAAGCAACAACAAAAAAATAGCCGGACTGAAAAATCAGCTCTTCCAAGACCTTCAAGACAGAGGCCTTCAAAATCACTAGTCACTTTTCCTAAATGTCTGCAAAAAAGAAGAGACTTTCAGATTCAGTCAGCAAACAATAATTTCAGAGTGTTGAACTCATTGTGGAACATGAGCCCACTGGGCATGGGGCTCCAGCACAGTCCTGGAAATATGGATTTATTTACAAGATTAGACAAGACAAACTGTTTCTTCAGCCTAACAAAGTAGGGCTGGGAGGGACAAGGAGTCTATAAATACATCTAGGAATACAGGTCCCTGAGATGAGTAATGGTACTCATACAACGGGGAAATTAGGATGGTAAGACACACTTGATAAGATGTGGGTCAATTTAGGCTGCCAGTAAAAGGGAGGTTCCCAACAAGAACGGCTGCTAGGTCTGTGCAGCAGCAGAATTAGGGGACTAACAACCCAGCTGTGCTCCTGAGGGAGTTTGCTAAGTTAATGAATGAACTCGTGTAATGTGTTTACATCTCTGACGGCAAGGAATGGCTATTTCCTCTTGAAGCAAGAGCCTTAAATCTACAGGGAACAAACAGACCTATATAAAGTAAGTTTAACATCAGGTACTTTTTTGAAGACATAGTCTTCACCTGCTCTATCTCAACATTTACTGGTTTCTTCTTTCTTAGTACAATCTGAAGACCAGAGCCCTGACACCAGCTTTGGAACTCCAAGTACAATGCACTGCTGTGGAAGGAATCACCAGATGGGACTGAAACTATTGACACCAAATCTTGAATTTTTCAAACTCTTTCTTTTTAACCAAGACTCGGTCTTTCTGCATAAATTATATATATCCTTAGCCTTTTCATGAAGAGTCTTCCTAGAATGCAGTAGTTTGCTTTCTATACTCCCTAATAAGAGAAAATTGCTTGCTTAAACCAGTGTGCAGATGTTCTGGCTGTGATTATGGGAAGAGGGACTGTCTGAAAAACAAAGACTAAGAACTGTGTTAGAATAGAAACAAATGATGATAAGACATCTGTCAAACATACTTGTGACCACTTTCTGTGAAAAGCAATTCAATAGTGTATAAAACAAGGAAACAACTAGGAGCCTCCCAGGCTTCATATAAATGAATTCTTCTCTATCAAAAAGCTGATGTGTAACAACTTGATACCACCCAGTCAAGAGCTTAACTATTTCATAAGCTACTGACCAAAGTTGCTGCTCTGAGTTCACTTCCTAAGTAGAAAGGTCTTCACAGATATATCTCATCCAGCAGAAGACAGTGGCCATTTTTAGATTTTCTTCTGCTTTCCTGCCATTCCAAAAATAGGATATGTGTTGGATAAATTCTGACTAGAAAACTACTAAATAACTGCAGTAACTGCATCTACATGCTGAAAGCATTTAAATCCCATGTTTAGAAATTACTTAGGCTGTTAGATGCTGTGGTCTCATTGAAATGTTCGGTTCTAGAAAAGGATACAGAAAATGGATCTTATGCTCACCCTTCTCATATACATTCTTCTGAGCATATTATCCTATGCAAAAATCAATCTAATACTAAATACTCAAAGGAGAAGAACAAGATCATTTTACTCTTTTTTTCATCTCATTATGGAAACAATATTTTTTCCCAAAAATATGCTCTACTGAAAATATTATTCTTACCTTGATACTGTTGATATTTAGACAAGTATCTATTTTTACTGTAATATTACGATTTATGTCACTTTCAGTTTAATTTTGAATAGTCAGTCATGTTTTTATTTACAAATGTTGATTAATTAAGTTTTTGAAAATATTTATCCTCACAATGAAAAATGAGGGATTTTTCCCTCCCTAACAGGTGTGCATGTAAGTGTGTGCAAAACTGAAATAAAACCGTTCTTGTTTGTTTACTTCAGAGGAAGAATATGCATCAAATTATTACTTGGACTTCTTAAAGACTGCTGTAAAAGATGGGTGCCTAGTTTCCTGCTTCCAGTTCTAAACCAATTTGGCAAGCTGGCAAACAATTTGTCTGTGACTGCTTCAGATCAGAAAAGAGAAACACTGAAAATATTGTAGTTGCCTGAGCCAGCACAAGCCCCAGGAGGACACATGTTCTGTTTGATGTATCTAAGGAGAGGTCAATCCTCTCTGCCAGTCACACAGCAAACAGGAAGTCTCCAGTGGTAAGTCAGGGACTGTCTGTGAGCAGGACAGGCTGCTCCTGCAAACCTGGTTGTGCCAGGTTCTCTGCAATACTTCTCTCCATCAACCAGGCTGGCAGTTCTTAGATTGCTGTGCCCTAAACTTAATTGCTCTTCTCAAAAGCAAAGGTATATATTCATACACCAACATTGCCAGGCAACAGTGAGATTATTAAAGTGCGGGAAAGCTTGTGGTAAGTGTGAGGAGCGAGAGAGAAAATAAGGAAAAATAAAAGAGGTAGTGGAAAGTGTCGCCCTGTTCTTCTCTGTTTTTCTAAAGTTCTGTTTCAGCCTTCTGTGTTTGCATTTTCGTAATGGAGTTTCTCATGCACTTTTCATGTAAACAATGACTGTTTTGCATTCCTTCCTGTAGGAGGAGAGAATTGCTGGACTGTTGGTTTGACCAGTGTGGTTGGAAAGGACAATTTTCTTCCTCCAATCCATGGTCACTGTTGGAATTCTATAAATGTCGAGGTCTGTAAATAAACTGCCCTTTTTTGCCTTGGATATCTCAGTGTGTGAGTGTCATTTCTTTCATGTTGTATTGCAACAGGAAAGCATAAGTAATATCACCAAAAGCAGTTGTCCTTTCCCATCTCCCTGCCCAAAACATCTTGCAAGCAAATAATTATTCCTGTGTGCATACATCTCTTTCCAAAAGGTCCATCTTTGGGGAGAATTCAATATGTCTGTACACAAATGTGTAACTATGCTTTGGATCAAAGCTACCCATTTCCATAGTTTTGAACACAATTTTTTTCTCAGACTTTCAGGTGGAACAAACACTCATAGCCCCTTAAATCCATTTAAAATATCAGAGGAGCTGTTAGGGTTTTATTTGTTTTTAATGTGCTTTACTGGCTGTAATCTTAAATTGTTTTGTCAACTTTTGTAATTCTCATGGTGTTATACGCAATTCTGACTGTTCTTGAATGGATGATGAATGCACAGATGCACGCAAGCGTGAAAATCCTCTCTATGGATTTAGGACCAGAAAAGATCCTCTTCTAGTGCTGGTGAAGATGCACTTAAAGGTGATTCTGTACCTTTATTTAAGAGCTCCAAAGGAAAGCTTTAAAAAGCAAACTCCATTTGATAAAACAAAAACTAATTAGTTCTATCCTGTAAGACCACAGGCATTCCTACTGTGTGTTAGAAGTGAAATTCTGAAGAAACATGGTGAGATCTTCCTTTAATGTATACGCCAATAACCTGTCACAGTTTTATTCCTTCCTCCCTGTCATTGGTGCTCTTCTAAATCTCCAGGGTATTTTTTCCCCTCCTAGAAGTTCTTCTGACAATCCCTTTGGGGCTGACTTATTCATTCTTCTAAAAATGCAGCGTTTTGATTCCACTCTTAAGACATTTTGCAGATGGGCTTTAAGATTGGTGGGATGTACCAAATCATTGACAGGATGAAAACTTGTGTTATTCAGTGAAATGTTACAATTTCTCTTCAATTTTATCATTTAACCTTACCATGACCACTCACCTCCAGGCTTGAGGTGAACAGTGTTACCTCTTCATCAATTATCTCCTCTCACTATATTAATTGGGCTTTAAATCTCCTAGGGACAGTCAAAGGTTGCTATAACAAGTTAGAAGCCATCCTTTAACACAAATACCAACCCAAAGATATTATTCTGTAAGTTAGTGCCTCTCCTGTCAGTGCTAGGTTCTGTTACACTGCACACAAAATTTAGCATGCTTTTTAGACTGTCACTATTTGCTAAGGAGAAGCTACCATGGTATTATTGAATTACTACAATGTGTATGTGTGTATATATATATAATTTCCTAGTAAGTGTCTCTGTTTTCTTCTCCATCTTAATGTAACAGAGAAAATACAGGTTCTAAATTCTGCAGTTTTCTATGGAGAACAAAATATCAGGAATGTCAGGAAGAGAATACATTAGACATGGAAGATAAGTTCTTCCATCAGATGCCTTATCGGTAAGCTGGAAATAAAAAAAATAATTAAAAGAAAAATTTAGGAAAAAAATATTTCTGGAATTCTGTAGTCAAAAATTTGATTACTCCAATTTTTGATACTTTGAGTGAATGACATATTTAAAAAGAACTCTGTGTATAAAAACCATATGCAGCTTTGCTTCTGTTTGGTTTTTTCACTTTTTTTTTAATGATTATATCTCACAGAAATACTAACATAGTTCAAACTACACAGAGGAAAATTTCTAAGAAAGCATTATAGCATCCATCTGTTAGTATCCTTCAAGTATTTACAAAGATGTTTTTACTTTCAGATGTTCATAATATGATACGAATTGGGGGTGGAAAACCACTTTCCAAGAGAAGACTTCAAAATTATATCTTTTGTGAAAATATAACTTTTGTGAACCACTCATTGGCTTAGGCTAAAATAGATTCTGTCAAGGCTAGATAGAAATAGCAATATTAGCACCTGATCTGTGAAAGCTGGTTTTCTTTTGACATGCAGTTGCCAATATTCAAAAAAAATTGCAAATCGGAGGGCTACATATTTATGAGAACTAGTCTCCATAACTCTCAGATTTTATCATTTTAGAAGTTTCTTTCTAAATGAGAACAGTAAATTTGTAAGTGAAACTTGCAAATCAGTTTTATCACCGTCTATGTGTGCATATGTATGATTTATAAATATACTTGAAATTCCAAAATGAGCCTGTAAGTAGGTCTGATAAGTTTTTCTACTTTCTACATCAGTGCTGTGAATCAACAGATGCAAATTTTCAGTTCCATGGTCATCTGCAACAATAGAAAGCTACAGAAAAGGGGACTGGAGGTTTATTTACTTGTCTTTCTAAAATAATATAGCATAAATCAGTTAAAAATATTATCTTCCCCTTTTACTATAGTAGAGACAGCACTTACTGGGACCTCTGCTGTTCCAGGCAACTGTAGCACTGATTCAAACCAGTAATAACTTGCCATGATAATAAAATGATTTATTGTCTGCATATTCTGTAAATTACATTCATTCTGAAAAAATAGTAAACTGTCTTCAGGTCTATTTTATATATAAGCAATAGTTTCATCATCAAAGCTACAGACAATTAAATGTATAATAACTGATGACTTTAGGCATCAAACAAGTCAAAAGATTGCATTCTTTTAGTGCTTTGTCAGCTCCAGAGCATCTGAAACACAACTGAAAAGAAAGAAGACATTTCTGGTCTTAATATAACTTATACATTGTGAAATATTAAAAATGTGAACCAGAAGCAAAGATACTGCTGGAGGTCAAAAAAAAATTAATTCTTATTCATTTTTTTCTAGTTGCTTGGTAAACTGCTATAAAAGCATTCCCTTTTGCTTGGCAATAACCTTCAGAGATCGTTGTAAAGCAGTTTTACACACTTTGGACATTCTTCTCCTGATGTTACATGTTCTTTATGAGGCTATCTAAAAATGTTTCCTTATTATTACATGTTTGTCTGAGGTTGTAACACACCTAAAATAAGCCAATTAATTAGTCATGATGGCCTCTTTTCAGCTGCACACTCATTTTCAAATGAATTTATTGAAGTAAAGGATTTACAGCATATGGACTCACAGACTTCTCATGAGTTAAACTGGCATCCATATGTACAGCTTTCAGTAGAGAACTCCAGAGTAATATTTACAATGTAAATATCAACTTTTATTACGTAAGAAACAAATATATCACAACTTTCACTTCACAACATATTTGTTCTGGTTTGATGACTAAAGTCATCTCTTTGAAATACTATGTGGAACTCAAAAATAGCTTGTTCTTGTCATAGACTTTACCAGGTGTCCTTCAGAGGTCCTGAAAAGCAAAGGAGAGATGTGCTTTAGAAGTCACTTTTGGGAGCAGTTGCATCATGAGGTGTATGAAGGCAGACAGCAGACAATGAGTAACATTTGATATAAAACAATTGCTGTGCTTGGGACTGAAGCTGAGATGTGGCTGCTCACAGGAGTTTGGTGGGCATTACAGTCAGACAAGACCATGGGAGAGAAAAGAAAGGTTGAAGGACTGGAGAAAAATGTTACTGCAGATTAGCCTACAGCACAAAACTGCTCACTTTGAAAAAAACCTGTATCCTTGAAATGGATACACAAATTCAGGTTGCTCATTCCACACTACTTTAGCAACTGGGCACTGCAATAAAATGACAAGTAACAGTCAATGCTGATTCACCTACAGGCAAATCTGCCTCATCAGTAGAGTCAATAAAAATGGAAAGGACTAAAAATGTTTTTCAGGAGGACATCTGCAACCTGCTGCACCACTACTCTTTCTCAGTTAATGCCAGAACTTTGAGAACGTTCAAAATCCAAGAGCAGATCTTTTTTGCATTAATCTTGTCTGGAAAGAGCACTTCTTTCTAGAATCATGTTGCTTACAAACTATTTAATTCCTTAATGCATAAGTAGTTTATGTCCTTTCTAACCTTTGGGTACTTTAGAGGAAATGCCACATTTATGGAAAGGAAAGGAACATTTTCTCATTTTATTTCAGTCTTGAAAGGAAACAACATCTTTTTGGGGGCAGGGGGATGGGTGGTTGGGGATGATACAAGAAAAGACATTTCTCCAAATTTTATCTCCTAGAATAGCCTTTTAATCTTTTTTCTTACTTTTTGAGACACAGCTGAATGCCAAAAACTATCCTATCATCAATTTCATAATACACATTCAACAATGCCAAGCCAAATTTGCACCTCACCCATTCAACATTATGTTCCTGCAAGTGTTGATGTAGAATGGTTTACATTTCAGTAAACCAAAGAAAAAATAATTGTGAATGACAATTTTATTTTTATTTATTTTAGAAAAAATAGTAGTAGCTACATGGAAAACAGTAACTGCAAGATTTGCATGTCAAGTACTTTCTTAATGCATAAGTTTCACCTTGCTGATGGTCTTAGTTCTAGGGGCACCTCCTTTCTAATGAAAAAGATGTTAAACAAAATCTGCAAAATCTTTAATTCTTTTAATTAAAAGAAATATCCTCAAGTTTGTTCTCTGAAGAAATAATGATCTTTATAATTAAAAATGAGTCACTTCTGGTTTTATGCTGCAGTGCACACTGGTTGAAACACCCAAGTGAGTTAGGTGTGTTATGAACAGTGCCATTTAATTAGGAATTTTCAATAGCAGCAATCATGGGATAACTTAAAGCTTATTATTAAAATTATTATTTTATTCAGACACAGTCTCTGTAGAAACATAAAGCTGTTCATGGAAAATGACTCCTTTTCCTAGATTATTCTGATCTTCTGAGAGGCCACACTTCACATGCAATTAATCTCATTTTATGGGTCAAGTCAAGTAACAGCAAAAAAAAAGACAATCTTGGCATACCAGTGGGAGGTGGCTCAGCAGCTCATCTACAGAATCGTAGTTTTCTGAAAAGGATGGTTCAAGAAGTTCTGCTTCATCTCGAAGTTTAGCAGGATTTAGCTCTTCCTGGCTGTTGTGGGTCAGAAACAAGTTTTATTGCTCTCCGGAGAAAAAGCAAAGAAAGCAAAGCCCTCCTCTAACTGTAGCTTGTTCACATTTTCTTAAACTTAAACCAAACTGTATAGAACATATGAAATAGCATGTTTAATGAATAATGAGACATGATATTTAAAAACAGTTGTCTAAATTAGTGAATATACAAACGGAATGCAAGGTCTACAAAGTGTATGCTGGCACGTTTCACCTAAACTGATTAGGACACATAGTCCTCCAGGAATTTTCAAATTCTCATTTCATATGTTTAGAGAGAGGCAAATTTCCAACATATTTCTTTATAAAATTTTTGTTCATGTTCCACAGCTCCTTGGGTTTTTTTCCTTAAGAAGATTTTTTTTTCTAAATAAAAACAATTTAAGAATCTGTCGGAAGATTTTTAAAATTGCCAGATGCCATCTCCTCTTTATTTTTTTATTCTAATCTGATTGTGGTGTCTGTTCCAGCCAGGGAAAAAATGTCTGGCTTGTCCTCTCTGTACACATACATGGATATAAGCCTTCTCTGTCTTAATGCCATAGAAGTAAGGAAAGAATACATATGTGCTTTCTTGTAGTACCTTCTTTTCCCAGTTAAAACTGAGTTTAAGTATTTCTTCACAGCCATCTGCTTTCGGAAGCGGCTGTAGTTGTCGGTGAAGACAGCATCAGAGTGGCGTTTGACAGGACTGTCCTGGGAGCTGGCAATACAACAATTACAAAGGAAAAATTAAGAGATGATATCTGTTTAAAAGAAAATACCATTAAATGAGCGAAATAAGCTTTATGATATTGATTAGCCTAATGAAACACATTTTTCATTTCAGCTTTCATTTCCATCTATGACTTTGGATCCTTCTTCTGCTGGAAAGAAGCCACTGCTTCCACTGCTTACTATGTATTTTAGTAACAAGGATCAAATTCCAAAGATCGTTATTCAGCCTTTTGGGGCACACTTTCCACTGTTTGTCTTCTCAGTTTTGTCATGGCCTATGTCAATTAGGATACATAGTCAATTATTTCTAGAGTCCTTGTCCCAAGAGTTCTGCAAGATCAAGTGGTTGTGGATTTCATGACTCTCTCCTACCTGTTCTGACATCCCAGGTTGCACCTTTCAATAAACAGATTTTATTCTAATTTCTATCATTTGTGTGAATATATTTCAGTACAATGCCAAGGTACAACTTGGTCTAAGTCACAATAAGTTCTTAGAGGACATCACCACTGTTCACATTGAACACAGTGGACATGGAGTCTAACACTGAGGAAAGTTAAGAGTGCAGCCATCATGTAAGTAACTGTAAATCTTGGTTTAAGGTTTCAGAAGCCAAACACACCTTGTGAAAGCCAAACCTGGAGGCCGTTTCCTCGTGCACAATTTTGGGAAATGTCAGTGTGTTCTATTTTAAATAGTCTGTGTTACTTTACAGCATATGAGGAACTGGAACTGTATGTCCTGGAACAAAGGCAGCACTGACATAAATTTTTTACTCAGCTTTTGAGCAAATGAAGAAGGCACTCAGTGGTATTGTCACAGTGGCTCACAGTTGCTGCTTAGGGATTTGAAAACAAGGAGAGTATACAGTGATCCCATCCAGCACCCTGTGCCCATTAGTTCATTAATGTATTGGTCTGGAAGTTGCATCCAGACCCCTAGTCTATGAATTTGCCTCATTCTTTTTTGAATGAAATTCAAAATTCTGCTGAAATATAGATGTCACAAACATCTGTCAATGTGTTCTACAGCAGGAAAAAACTGTACCTTTACATTTTCAGTATTCAGTATTTCAGTTCTAGATTTCATTCTGTATTTCCCTGTTGTTAAGTACTGAGTGATCAATCACTTGGCATTTACTTTTGCCACTCAACCACCAAGCTAGTAAAAACACTGCCGAAAATAAGAATTAGCAATTTGGCATGATAACCATTACAATATTTCCTGTACACATTATCCACGCTTTGTGCAGTGTCTTCTGCTCTACCTCTCACAGCTGCATCAGGAGTAAACAGTAACATACTCATTTAGTAATATCACTAAATACTTATATAGGATTTTCAGCTCCCCCTTAATTATATAAGCTTCTCTTTCAGTAACTCTAAATCACAAAAAGGAGACCTTGGACACAGAAGGGTAAAAAAATTGCCAGTAAAGCCAGCTAGGAAAAAAAATCTACCTAATGTAAGTGTCACCTCACCTAACTCGTTTTCTAATAAGCGAATGCAGATATCTCTTCACAGCAAGTTTAGCCAAAAGATGGCTGTAGACAGTGGTGAAAATTCCATCAGCATGCCTGGCATTTCTGAAATGGACAATAAATAAACTCTACAATACAGCCTGGGTTCATATAAATTTGATAACGTTCATTTTGTAAACATACTGCTTTCCTTAATTTAGGTATTGTACATCTTAAAGGGAACTAATTTCATAAAATAACTTCCAGGTTTTCACAATGTACTTTTTACTCCTTCCCGGAAAGCGAATGCATCCATCATGCCAGAATGGCAATACAATCAACATTTCTGCCGACATCCTCACTGCTACCACCATTCAAGCAGTGGCTGTGGCATTTTCTTCTGTAATTGAGTCTTCCTTTCCTAATTCTCAGTTTGAAAATGTGAATGAGTTTTTGGCAGAAATCAAGTGGTCCATCATCTTTTGTATTTATGATAATAAAGAAACTCACCTATCAATAATTCGGGACAGATCAAAATAGAATTTCTCATTTTCAGGTAGTGTGTTCTGCAAAATATCTGATTCTGACTTTAATGACCCACGGGCTTGGTCAGGTTCACTGGCTCCAGCAAATGGCATTCTGTTTCCCAATCTGTTGGAGAAAGAAACCACGTAAAGTACAGCTAGCTGAGGACATGCAACACTTTACCAGAGTTAACCTTCTGGTTTGTGTCAAATGCACATCTACCTACTTTAATCAGCAAGGCATTTTAAAGAAATCTGGATAATTCAAAAATCACTTTCAGGTAGAATCCATGCTTAATTGTAGACTAATTGATGTAACAGATCCTTCTCTCAAATTCACATTTTTCTAGATAAATGTTGTCACTGAAGGCAATTTATTCCAGTGCATAATGTATGACAATCACAGCACAAGAGACAACCATTAAGCTTTTCCTAACAACTGTATTTTGTATAAATGATGAATGAAATTAACAGCCTCTACCCAAGCAAAGTGAAAACTGTTCCTGTGATGTACTTACCTCCCAGTTAAGATAGAAGATGTGCATTGAAATGCAGAATAAAACAGTTTTTTAGCCTTCTCCAGAGAAAGCAAATACACCAAGAACTTCAAACTAAATAAAAAGTGCAATCATGTATCTCTACATGTTTTTATTTTCTCGTGTTAGAAGCCAAAAAAATCTTCACATTTAATCTCTTAAAATGTATCTTGGCAATTGCTCTGTATAAACTGATGTACAGTTACTTCACATTTTCGTAAACTGCGGTTTCTTATGAAGTGTCATATTTTATCAAGGGCAGCCTGACTGCATAGCAGTGGTTTGGCATCACTCCTTCTGGCTGCTCTGATATTCTGTGGCAGACAAGAGGCTCCCATCGTTGTAGGAAACCCCTGCATGTGATGACATGCAAAAATCACATAGTAAAACTAAGATAGACTTATGCCCTTGTAATTTTAAAGTCACTATTAGCACTATTTATATCTCTGATTCATGTAAGTCTTCTGTCTGGTAAAAAAAAAAAAAAAAAAAAAAAAAAAAAAAAAAAAAAAAAAAAAAAAAAAGTGCAAAGTTGCTGTGTAAAATGAACGGCTCAATCACACCTTTTGGAAGTCAGTCACGGTGCTTTTTTGCCTGTTTTTTCCATTAGTCCTCCTACACTTCCCCTTACCTAAACGCAAACCGTACCCTTCTGCCATCTGATTTAACTTAGCTGGACCACGAATAGCAACTTCGACCAGCCGAAGCGTGCAGAGGTACAAAGCCTACCCTCCGCTCTGTGCCCATGGACCCGTTCATGTCCCAGGGCTCACCGTGAGCCACATCCCGCCCGCCCCCCGCACACACCGCGGCCACCCAGCCCGTGGGGCAGCGCTGCTCGGGCGGTGCGTGCGCGTCCCGGGGCTTTTGCAGGCTGGGCTGGGCGGCACCGGCCGGCACCGCCTGACCCAGCCTCGACACCGGGCAAACCCCCGACGGGAAGCGCCGCACTGCGCGCTCCTTGGGAGGGCGTAGCGGAGGAGCGGAGCTTCTCACAGCCCCCTTTGCCACGGGCCGGGGCTGGGCAGGCCCCTGCGGGCGGAGGGGCGCGGAGCGGAGCGCGGAGCGGAGCGCGGCCTTACCGCGGCACGGGAGGGAAGGCGGCGCCCCGCGGGGGCAGCGCCCGCGCCCGCCAGCAGAGGGCGCTGAGGAGGGCGAGGGCGAGGAGGAGCGGGGAGGCGCCGCGGTGCTCCATGGCCGCCACCTGCGGAGGGAAGAGCGCAGCCGTCACCCTCCGACCCGGCCCGCCCGCACCCGCCGGCCCCGCGCCGGGACACCGGGGCTTCGCCTCGGGCCGCCGAGCGACTGCCCCGGCCCCGCTCCCAACCCCGGTCCCTGTCCTGAAAGACGCCGCCGGTCAGCAGGGTGGCGATGGCGGGGGAGCTGCCGGCGGTCAGGGAGAGCTGGCATCCCCGAAGCGACCCCCGGCCCGGTGCGGGGGGCAGCGGTGCCCGGGGCTCAGCGACTTAAGCGGTAAGGAAGGGTCCCGCCCCGGCTGCCCTGGGCTTTCAGAACCTCTCCCGGGATGTCTTCCCTGCAGGTCCGGGAGGGGAGAAGAGGAGCGAGGGTACGGGACGGGCACATCCTTCCTCATCCGCTGGGAAGTTGCCGCTGTGGCGGGGAGAAAGTTACTCACGGAGCCGCGAGTCCGTCGGTGGGTCTGGCTGGGCGGGCGCGGAGCGGAGCGGTGCTGGGGCAGTGCGCCCTGCTCCGCTGCGCGGCTGCCGGGGCGGCGGCAGAGGGTGAGGAGAAGGAGGAGGATGAAGAGGAGGGCTCCGTCTCGCCGCACGCTCTGAGCTGCCCGCCGCGCCACCGCGTTTTATAGCGTTTACACGTTTCTGCTTCCGAAGAAGCAATCACGTTACTGGAGAGACGTCACCCTTCCCAAGGGGACGGTCGCTTTGTTCAGGACAGTCAGAGACTTAAATTTAACACATGAGCAGTCGCGTACCTCTTCCTCCTTCTCCCTTCCCCTCACCCCCACCCCCCGGCCATTATTTGATTTATATTAATGACATAGTTTTGGAGGAGCGGAGCTCCGTCGGAGGGGTGATTCCGCCTCGCCAGGCGGGAGAGCAGGCGGCCGTCAGGGTCCGCGGGGGCACGCCACACCGCGCATCCCTGCCCGCACCCGGGATAGCCGGAGCGAAGGTGGCTGTACGCTCCGGGGCCCTCCGCTCCCTCCCCCCACACTCCCCCAGCCCCCGTGCTTCCCTGAGGAGCCCCTTCCGCGCCGCGGGGTTGCTCCTTTCCCCAGCTCCCCGGCAGTGTTTCCGTGCTAAGTTGTCCCGCTCTGTCCCTCCACATTCAAGTCCCTGACGGGGGTTCCCGCCCGAAGTGCACAGGAAGTTGGTCTGAAAACAAAATTTTCCTACGGGTTTTACTTTGATTTTAGCAGGTGTCGGGGTGTTTTCTACTCTTCGCTATTTTGTTTAAGCTGCGTGCGTGTTCGTGGCACGCGGATTAAGCGCCACATCCCAGCGCTGCTCGGTGCAGCCAAGCACGGCGGGTGCTGGTGACGGCTCCGCGGGTCCCAGCGCCGGCACGGGCGCGCAGGGAGCGCGGCTGGGAGCGTATGTTAAACCCCCTGAGCAGGAGGGGGATCCTTCCTTCTAAGGTGTCTTAAGCCCAAACCTCGGGAATGCCACAGCAAGGGAGAATTGGTTTCAAGCCTTTGGTTTTTCTCCTTCGAATTTTCCCTGACTCTGAGAGTTCTGTGGGCAACAGCGAAAGAAACACAGGGAAGTGGGCGTGGGACCCGCGGGCGGGCCGGCAGGACAGCGCTGCTCCAGCAAGCACCTCTCCAGCGTCGCACCGTGTCTTTTCGGTGCCTGCCCTGAAATATTTGCCAAACAGGCGCAGAAGAATTTCAGCTGTAAAGGTCATTATCCTCTTTTTTTCTTTTTCCTCTTTTCTTTTTTTTTTTTCTTCTTCTTTAGCTTTTGTGCCTCTAATCCTCCTACTCAGTCAGTAACGATTGTACCAAATCCATACAGACGGTTTCGCCATTTCTTCTTACTTCTAATAAGTTTTTCTGTTTCATGTTTCACTAAAGGTTAGGCAGGCTCAATGCCGAAGATTCTGCGATGCTTAATCACATTTTCTAATTCAGTTACATAAAGAATAAGTGAATTAGATTAAAAATGCCTGGAAATTTGTTTCTCGGATGACAGCTGTGACTAAAACCAGAGTTCCTGCAGTAGTCTAATTTCAGGAAATTTTCCCCTTGTTACTACATAACTAGGGGTCGAAGGAGCTATTCCGCTCCGGAATGGCGGGATGAGCATCAATGGCACCGTATTCCCCTCACCTCAGAAATATCCCGGCTCGGGCGTATATTGTGCCGTGTGTACGACCCGGGGAAGTGCAGGGGACTTCACTCAACTACTTGCAAGAGGAGAGAGGAAGGAGAAAGCCATCTCCTGGGTGGCGTAGGGACGCGTGGCTGGGGCACCGCGAAGTCTGCGGTTGCCGAGTCTCCCGGCCTGGAGGCGGCACTCGGGACCCCGCGGCCAGGGCGGCTCCGAGGGGGCCGCGGCTGCCCGCGTTCCTGCTCCTCAGCCCCAGTTCCCAGCCCCTCTCCTCAGCCTCAGTTCCCAGCCCACTCCTCAGCCCCGGTTCCCAGCCCCAGTTCCCAGCCCCTCTCCTCAGCCCCGGTTCCCAGCCCCGGTTCCCAGCCCCGGTTCCCAGCCCCGGTTCCCAGCCCCTCTCCCTCTCCTCAGCCCCGGTTCCCAGCCCCGGTTCCCAGCTCCTCTCCTCAGCCCCGGTTCCCAGCCCCTCTCCCCAGCCCCGGTTCCCAGCCCCGGTTCCCAGCCCCTCTCCCCCTCCTCAGTCCCGCTCCCGCCGAGGGCGCAGCTGCGGGAAAAGCCAAACGCTGCTGGCAGCAGGAAGCGGAGAAGAAAGAAGTTTCCTTCTAGCGCTGGCAAGCCCGAGTTAGCGCAGCCTGTGGAGGGGTCTCGCAGGAGTCCTGCGGACTGCGGTCCCTGGGAGGGAGGAGGGGAGCAGCCAATTCAGACTGAGGGATACGTGAAAAACAAGTCTGCTGTCAGTTGCTACGTATGTGCAGTATGGGTGGCTGCGGGCTCTGAGGAGATGGATATAGACTGAAAAGTGGAGAATCACTGACAAATCAGGGTTTTCTTACCATGCTGCACCATTTGGGGCTGTGGTGTACCGCACTGCACGCTTGCATGCCGTACCTCGTGCATCTTCTTTGCTGTAACTTTGTTCCCCTTCTTTGCAGGTAGTACACTAGGTTGGACAACATGCTGTCAAGCTGGCTAAAGTAGCCTCAGAACCTCCCTAGGGATGACAGTATTGATAAAGAAACCTCTCTAGAGCTCCCTTAACGATCTGAGAAATCTGTAGTGCATCTAATCGTACAATACCATCTATTTTCCATGTTCTATAGACAAGAAACTGCATCTTAGAGAGATCAAGTGGTTCCTCTTGTTTACTCAGGAAGTCTCCAGTGGAGCTTTGAATTGACCCCAAATGCCCCAAGCACTCTTCAGTTGCACTAACAATTGCCTGCATTTCCCTTCAGCACCGTGTTTTGAGCCACCATCTCCTCCTCTTGAAGACAAACTGAAGAAATGCCACCTCCCTCTTTCTCCTTAATCCTTCCTCGCATTTCTGGAGAGGATTTTCATTGAAGGAGGTTGGTTTGGGATGACTGACAAGGGTTTGGGATGGCAATCCAGGTTCTATCTTTTCCATTTTTTCCCCCCTGAAGCTCAAGAATACACTACTATTTCCACATTTGAGTAAGTTTTGATAAGAGTAAGTCACTAAAAGAAAAATAATTCTTTATAAAGAGACAGATGCAGAAAAGACCCTTTTCCACTGATGTCCTAAATGAGTCCTCTAAGATCTAGGCAGATGAACCTTTTTTGGATGGTAGCTCCCACTGTTTTGTACTGGCAAAAACTGTGCCCTTTCAGGAAAGTGTCACTTGGGAGAAAATAGTACTTGGGAGCTTTTCCAGGATGATAATTAAACACAGGCAACTCCTGGGAAATCAAGCATTTTTCAGTGCTTTTTACAGGAATCCTGACGCATAGCACCCTCACATTTACTCAACCTTTTATCTTTATTTTATGTGCTATCAAATATCTTTTGGTTACTCTACATTTTTGCTTCAATTTCTTCTTTAGTGTTCCACTTAATAAAACAAAACAAAACAAATCAAAAAAATTACAATTATAAAATTGCAGTATTTAAGAGTGACGGAAAACCAATTAGACAAGATGAATCAAAGAGCAGAAGTTTTCTGAAAGTCTTACCATTTTGTATACAAACTTGTGCAATGTGTATAAATCAAGTATTACCTAAAATAGCTAAATCATCTGGAGTAAGAAATTTGGGAGTTCTAAGGTCTGTTAGCTAGATTTGCTTACTATTTTTAGAATGTGAAACTGTTCTGAAATTGATGTGCTAAACATCTCTTAAAGCTAAATCCTTAGATGAGAGAAATGTGCTTAGTTCCATGAGGGACCTGCTTAGCATTTACCAAATTTATCATGTAATTGTATTTTAAAAGGAGAATTGCATCAGAAATAAAATTAACATTTTGTTTGGCCAAAAAAGGAAGATAAAAATACTAAGAGACTTGTTTTAGGACTTTGATATTCTATCAGAAAAGGAAACTTCTACTGACTCATGAGCTCTCTCTTACGAATCATCGGGTTAGCAGCGTGTCCCCTGTGCATTACAGCTCATGTTGCTGTGGATGAGTTCAGAAACTCTGCCTTTGATCCCATAGCCATAGCACATTGATCCATGAGTTTTTAGAGCTTATAGAGCAGATTGATGGCGCACTACTATCCAGCAGCTATCAGAACAGCTTTTTCAACTATCACGAAAGAGATAACAGATGAAAATTCAAGAAACTGTATATGAAGAATAAAAAATGCAACTAAAAATTGATAAACTAACCTGCCCTTCTCTAATTCTATAATGGCATGATTAGCATATTCTTCAATATCTGCTTTCAGCATCATGTTGCACTGCTGGATCTCATTCTCCCATAAATATTCATTATTCCTCAATATCACCTGGTTTGAAAAAAATGGATAAAATGCTGAAATGAAAATGCTGAAACTTTTTCCAGCTTCAGTTTCTTTGCAGCTGGCTCTGAATGCTTTTTTAGATGAAATAAGGATAAAAGCATCAGTTTATTCTTTTAAGTAAGTTTTATTACGGAAGTACAGTGCACATTCTATCATACCTTAACCTGAGTGAATTCTGCAGACTCAGAAATGTGATGGCAAGCAGAATAAAACACAGACAAATATTTTTAAATTAGAAACTCATGAGTTGCCTTCTGCAACAGAAACATTCAGGAGAATAATTCTTGTCTCCTCAGATCCCAGGCTTTAGGAGGGTCACACAGGTGGAACAGGGGAGCCATAATTTCTTCTCTCACCCTTTTTGAGTCCTGCTTTCATGTCAAAAGTGTGGATCCTCAGAGCAGCATTATCAACTGAAGCAAACTCCTGCAACGTGTACATTGTATTAACAAACATGATACTGTTTATACCACTTGAACAAGGTCCTCCTGTTCCAGGTGGTACCTTTGCATTATTAATCTGTGTGCATTAAAATTTTTGAAAACCAGTTTTCAAAACCACTGGAACATTTGGATTGTGCCCATGACTCCCAAACATACTCCCACTGCTTGCATTCATATGTCTGGGTATGTCACCAGCATCCATGTCACAGACCTGCTTGATTTAAACTTCTGAGTAGATGCAATGATGAGCAAAAGGCATGCAAGAGAGCTGCTGACTCCTGTGATACTTCCAAGGGTCTTTCCCCCTTTCCTGGGATCTTGTCTGGGAAAACTCCTAATGCTTCTGGTAGAGTTCTCTGTTTTCATACCCAAAAGGCAATCTCAGCTTCTCTCAAAGACTCCAAAGCAGTTTGGGATAGATATTTTGTTCTCCATATGCTTATCTGTGTGGACTACTGCTTCATGTCCATCTGGTTCATGATATGCAGCTGTCCCAGAAGTGTTGGTCCAAAATCCTTCTCATTCTTTAGCATGGGTGTGAAGTTTGTGCCATCCCCCTCTCACTATCAGACTCATGTTTTCTACACTCATACCTCAGGAGGGTCTGTGACTACACAAGCTTTAACAGGAGCTTTAATATATCTGTTTTTTGTTCAAAGCAATTTCCTCTACTGTTTCACCTGACTTGTTTAAAGGATTCCATTTACCTTAAAGCCCAGAAAACCAGATGGTAATCCAAAGCTTGTCAGGAAGCAAAGTAATTTCTGATTTGTTTGTGTTGTATTCTTTGTTTTGAACAAGCTTTCTGAAATATGTCCTATTTCTACCAGCACAGTTATAATCTTCAAACTTCAGCAAAGGATCAAATGATTCTTTCATCACCAGGTATGTTTCCTTCTCCCTCAGCTCCTCCAACCCAATCCTCTTCTCTGCAAATACAAAATAAACTCTGTGTATGACAAGAATGTGCATTTTAGATATCATAACATTCAGTCTGAATTTCCCGTTCATTTTCACCCAGACCTTTTTCTTCATGGTTTTGGAAATATGAAACTGAATTTTCTATGGTGAACCTTTGAAAAATCACTTTAATTTTTTATTATGTTCTTATATGTGTAAATACCTGTAAGCTAATATCTAATTGTCTAAACAGAACAATCTTTCAAACCCATGTCTCTACACTTTCCCTATGCTCTGAGGCCCATCACCTGTCCTGTAAGATGGGACCTTATGGAAGTCCTTTTGTCTCTACCTGCACAAAAGGAATGCAGAATAGAAATAACCTCTAAAATCCATTTGAGTTATCTGTTAAAAGTAAAACCCATAAACAGTGCCATAGGGGAGTTCACAATTTAGAAGTCTGAGACCAAACCTGCCTAGGGTGCCTTATCTCACTGTTATTCACTATTGACACTCTCCTTATGCAGTCTGCAAGTTTATCGGCATCTTGGGGAATCCAAGTTTCCTTGGGAAACTAACGGTGCTAATGACTAGGAGTGCATCAGCAAATGCAGGCAAGCTGTTAGAAGTCTCTTTGCCTCCTTACCTAATTCCTATACTGCAAAAGCCATGAAGTATGAGAGAATTTAGTCCATTTACACATTTGTAACCATATGGTAGGAATCTTTCCTGGGTTGTAATTGTAACATCCGTGTTGAAAACACTGGTATACTTTCCCAATTTTGCATAGATCCTTTTCCCTGTGTACAATACAAGATGCTGGTTCTATGCTATGTGGCCAAATTCTTTTTGTCTTCCCCAGTGAATACTGCCACTATTGCACTGTCTGGAAGCTTGTGAGAGCAGACATACCAGCTCAGGATATAAAAAAACCCACGTCAGTCGGGCTGGAAGGCTCATCTTAAGATGCTAATTATGCCAGGATAACTTTATCCCTTGAACTGACCTAATCATCACAAGTTCTTTATTTACCAAGCTGAAAAAAGAAACCATCTAAAAGCTAGAGCAGAAACAAGCTAAAAATGCTTCAGTCTCAAGCAATTACCACTATTGTCTTCATGGAAAAAGAGCTGAGAGAGGTTTTCTAAAACTGTCCATGTGTATAAAGGGCATAGTGTAACGTGCTGTCTCTTAGCACTACTCTAAGCCTAATGTACATTATTATGGCTGTGGAAATCTATATTCACATTTAGTTGCCACACAGAAACCGTATAGAAGAAAGCATCAACCTGTTAGTTTATCATCCTTAGTAAATGATATATTTTGAACTTGACTGGTTTTGAAAGAATCTCTGTAGTCTTCGTGGACAAGAGAGAGACAGTTCCAACTTAGTTTATAATTTAGTTCAACTCCACAGGTCACCCGAACAAGCAATACATCTACATATACATGCTACATCTTGTTTAATTGGCCAATACATCAATGGCTAATTACCCTTTCCATCTTACATGAAGCATTAAGAGTGTTCCAGTAAACATAGCACCACAGTCAATATATTCCCCTTTATTAAGTACACGTGAAGAGATCCAATGCTAATAAGTTTCTAAGAGATTTTGGGAAATGATGATTATCACAAAGACATTAATAGGCACAGCAACACCTTTGGTAGTCATCCTGTCTGCTGTCATCGTGTATGTGTATAATTTTATTCTATACAGTTTGTTTGCATTTTTGAATGTGACAAATGAATAAAAGTGATTTCTGCAGAAATAAGTGAAACATTCACCAACAGAATCAGCACTATTGAATATCAATATTAAAATGTTGCTAATTGTTGGACTTAAGTCATGGACCTTAGCACCTTTAAATTTGCTAAACTTTCTGCTCTAATTTTACTAAAGCATGAATTCATAAATTTTTAATGTAGATTTGAATCTTGCTCCTGGTGACTTCGTGTCAATCATGTGGTTACATAGATAGCTGCACAGTAAAAAATCACTGTGTAACTATTTTTCAGCATGTAACTACAGAATTTTCAAGTAGTATTTCCTGTAGTAAATCATTATTCTGTACACTTCCAGCAGTCCAAGTCACAGGTAATTTTTTTGTCTGGTTTGAGATATTATCTAGTTTAATAGAAAAATTTCCATAGATGTGAAATCACACAATGTCACAATAGAAAATTATATCACACACACAACACTAGGTGTGAAAAGGAAAGAAAAGGTCATCTGTTGCAGGTATTCTTCCTAGTTTATTTTCAGAGATGGTCTCAGATTGCTTCTAGCAGCTTCAGTTTGGAAAGAGGGGGAAGGATCTTTCAGAATGGTTAGAAGATTATCCAGGCAGGGCTTTTTTGGCTCAAGGAGGTTTACCCTTTTCTTAGATCTTGAAAGAAATATGTTGAATAGTATAGCTTGCTTTTTGAGACAAAATGTAGTTTAAACTGAAGCTGAATCCACAGTCCTGTCTTAGCCTCTATTCCCTTATGCACATTGCTCCTTCCAGGATTTTATGGCTCAGAAAGCTCATCCTCAGCACAACTTGTGGTTTAGGTGTCTGTGACTGCACAAAGTCAAGGATCAGCTTCTCCCACGCAGAAACAAGGTCTGCATCTCCCAACTTGACTACCACCAGATGGCTAGGAAAAACTTAATGATTGTCAGCTTGGAAGCTGAAGAGCATAGTAATGTGCAGTGGAGTCATATTTTAGCTACCTACTATCTACACTGCCCAGTAAATAACTGTGCTTACTAATAAAGTTGCATACCATTAATGCAGAATTTGTGCACACAGTAAAAGACAGCCAAATAAAATTGTCCTGATAGATAAAAGGTTACAGATTCACTCAGAAGTGCATGTCATGTACAAATTTAAGAGCATGAAAATAAGCCAAAAACTGGAGTCATTAAAAAAATTCCAGACCCTTTTTTGCCTTGTCCTCCAGAAAGATCCAGACAAAGCTGAACCCAAAGGGACATCTCACAGGATCTATCAGAATAATGCATTTTGTCAATTCCTCATGCTGTCTAGAGGCAGTAAAGATTAAAAACAATCTTTTCACAAGCCTCTAAGAGACTGTCGTGCTGGGGACAGTTTGTCTTCCGACAGTCTTGATTACAAGCAGAATCATTGTAATGTTTGCCTCAACAGTGAAAGGAGAGACTGGCTGTCTGATGCTAGAACTGTCTTTGCTCTTCTTTGCTTTCCAAACCCACCTCTAAAATGCCCCTCCAGAAGTGATCTTTATCAGTGAGACTCTAGAAAAACTTCTCTTTAGTCTTTCTTGCTGTCATCCAATTTCATAGGCACATCATCCGGAGAGATGAGATAATGCAAAAACCTCTATCGAACAACAGAACTACCAAGACTCAAACAAAGCAGTAATTCAGAGGTTCCTAACCCTGCTCTCACATAAAATAATAGAAAGGAATGGCCAAGCATTGATTCAACATGTCCTTCATTGTCAGCCTCTCGTGTGTCTGCATAAGGATGTAAGGATCACCCTCATATCCCTACAGAACTTTTTACGTACTCAGAGGGAGACCGGGCAGGCGAGAGGAGCAGAGTAGTCATGTGTTTTCACAGGGAAGAAATGTTCAAGAAACAGAAATCATTTGACAAATAAAAATTCTGTTCCTGAATTAGCATCAAACTAGTTCTTAAACTAGAATGATGTGCTTTTAATCAGAAATTATATTCTGATTCAACAGAGTTATTAAATATATGAGTAATCTCACTGCAGCCAGTAATAGAGCAATATAGATTAAACTACCAGCAGTCAGCCAGAGCATTTGGAAGGTTAAGAGTGGATTGTGAACAAGTTTTTTTCTGGATTGGGCTTGTGCAGCAAGGCCCTCAGTTGTGTGTCTAGCATATTGTATTTGCAAACCTACCCCTTAAGTACAGGAATATATAATACACTATATTTCTTATTTCTTTTGATTCACTATTGTGGTTTAACCCAGCCAGCAACCAAGGCCCACTCAGCCCCTCACTCATTCCTGCAGCAGCAGGATCAGGGAGAAAATACAAAGGGTAAAAGGTAGAAAAATCACAGGTTGAAATGAAAAACAGTTTAATAGGGAAAGCAGAAACTGTACACACAAGCAAAGCACAGCAGGGAATTAATCCCTGCTTCCCATGGCCAGGCAGGTGTCCAGGAGAGCAGGGCCCCGTCACAGATACAAGTTACTTGGAAAGACAGACCATCACTCCAAGCATCCTCCTTTCCTCCTTCTTTCCCCCACTTTATGTATTCTGAGCATGGTGTAATGTGATCTGGAGTACCCCTTTGGTCAGTTTGGGCCACCTGTCCCTGCTGTGTCACCTCCCAACCTCCCGTGCACCCCCAACTTCCCTTGCCGTGTGGCAGCAGGAAAAGCAGAAAAGGCCTTGACTCTGTTTAAGCCCTGCTCAGCAGTAACTAAAAAATCTCTGTATTATCAACCCTGTGTTCAGCACAAACCTAAAAAATATCCCCGTTCCCCGTACTAGTACTGTGAAGACAGTTAACCAACCCCAGCCAAAACCAGCACAACTGTTTTGTTGTACTGTTAAATAAACAGCCTTGAAAATTTTTGATTGCTAGTGACTCAGATTTTGAGTACAAGCACAACAAGACTGTCTGAAACATTCTTGGTTTATTTTTAAATCTTTGCAATGCCCAGCATTGGAAGCAGATTTAAATCACCTAGCCATTTAATGTCTTAAGGTGCTTTGAATGAAGCAGGAACATCTATTTATGCCTCTGTGAACTGAGAAAATGCACTCAAAGGCATGTGATGACATCTAGCCATCAGTACCTTTAAAAGGTCTGTGAGAAGGCATGCAGATGCATATGCTGTGTTATGGATCAGGGAACGATCAGGAAAGACATTTCAGGCATCTTTCAGGAACACTGTCAGGACATCAAACACACTCACACTTCCCTGATTTTGCGAAGTCATGGTAAATCTGCCATTCTCCAGCACATTTGGATTAGTTGAATCCTGTCAATCTACACTGAGCTTTCACAGTGTTCTTCTTTCTCTCCTATAAATTTTTTGTTTTATTGGGAATATATCTGTCCTGGGCAGGTTCCATGTATTGGTGAAAGAGATAAAAATATGAAAATGCTTAACTTCAGTGTCTCAGAGACAGTTTAATTTTTTAATATGTTTCAAACATGATTTCGTGATGTGGAAACATATTTAATGTTCAGTTTCCTTGTCAGAAGTGATTCAATGCCTAGAAGCATTTAGAAGCTTTGAAAGATTTAATTTAGTGTATATACAAGTTCCCAAAAAATGTGTTCTTGTGCATGTAGGAATTTTTAGAGAAATTTTATATTACCCAAAATGATCCAAAAATATCTACATCATGAATTAGTGCATGGTGGAGTTATGAGAATTTTGCAAGGCAAATCAATTTTTTTTTTTGCTAAATGTTGTCTGCCACTTAGTACTGACCAAAAGGTGTCTGTATCTTTCCGTGACATTTGCCCAAGGGATTAGGAAAAAAAAAAAAAAAAAAAAAAAAAAAAAAGGAGAACAAAAGATCAGTGCTTTGATGCTGGCAAACTAGTGCTAGAGAGCTTATCACACACAAACCAATCAATTCCTCAAAGTGATTTTCTGTATAAGAAAGTTCTGGCAGAACAACAAAAGAATGGGATAGAGTGAAGATTTGTGTATTTTTATCATCATACTTATCCACAGATAGAACTTACTGTGAAACTAAATGGAGAAGCACAAAAGGAGAAAAGAAAATCTACAATCTGTCTAGAAAAAGTTTAGAGGGAATTCTTCCCTCCTATGAAAAGAAAAAGAGAAGAGAGAAGAGAAGAGAAGAGAAGAGAAGAGAAGAGAAGAGAAGAGAAGAGAAGAGAAGAGAAGAGAAGAGAAGAGAAGAGAAGAGAAGAGAAGAGAAGAGAAAAGAGAAAGAGAAAAGAAGAAAAGAAAAGAAAGAAAAGGAAAAGAAAAGGAAAAGAAAAGGAAAGAAAAGAAAAGAAAAGAAAAGAAAAGAAAAGAAAAGAAAAGAAAAGAAAAGAAAAGAAAAGAAAAGAAAAGAAAAGAAAAGAAAAGAAAAGAAAAGAAAAGAAAAGAAAAGAAAAGAAAAGAAAAGAAAAGAAAAAAAAAGAGAAAAGACAACAACAACAAAACCAACCACTTTAAATGATTACCAGGATATACAGTACAGGACAGAGCATGGACAAAATTGGGACTCCAGCTTGCCTCTCCATGTGCTCAAACCCTAGACTGATCAGTCTGGGGGATTCACCCCATCTCAATGTGCAATTAATCATCAGCAACTTGTCCATACATGTCAAAGAAATGCATATCACTGCCAGCTGTGATTTGTGCTCATCTTAGGTTGGAACAAGAGAGTGGCATCATCCTTCCTTCGTACACATCAACGTGCTGCTATAAAATAAAGTGTATTGATATGGATGCTGGTCTGACATGAACTAGACTGGAATAATTTTGCATTACAGTGCCTTTCCATATTGTTCCTAGTCATATGCACATCAGACAGTTATGTCCTAAATCAGCAAATCCAATTTCCTGCTATCTCAGTCCCATCACTATGCGTAATCCCTTTCATGATTAAGCTACTCTTGTTTAAAAGAACTCCTTGCTCTAAAATAGGGCAACTGCTCCTTCACAGCCCTCAGCACACAATCACTTGATTCTGCTGCTAAATAGATGAAAACATGTCTCTGATGCAGAATGTCTCCGGGAATGCAGACAGGAAACATGTTCACTGAAATAGCTCCTCAGTCCAGCCCATGCCCATCAGGCGTTGCCACAGTCATGCACTAGTGTCGTCAGAAACCTGATGGAAGCCAAAAGCTTTCACAGAAGTCAAAAAGCAGAAACAAGACTCACGAACCAGACTCCCCCTAAGTTGTTTCCTTTACCTGCAAACTGTTTGAGGGCAAAAGCATGGAATAATGCACAGACTCTGGCACAGTGAGCCCAGAGATCCTTAGTGGAGTCACTGGTGTTGCTGCTGCTACACTGCGAGGCAGTTTGTTGCTTTGTATGCTTCAAAAAGAGCTGCTGCCAGCAGTAGTTCACCTATGGAGTTCTGCAGTAGCTTTTCTCAGAACTTTCTAGTCCAAGCTGGTTGAAAAATACTGATGCAATTGTATCCAATATTAATATTAAATTGAAGAAATTAAGATCTTGTCATCCTTTTTGGCATTCAGAAAGGTAAATATCCAAAGTCATACAGGAACTCCAAATACTAAATCCATTTATTAACTCACTTTTATGAAGATACAGGTATTTTCCTTGAGTTTTAAGACTTTCTAAGTTTAGTTTCTAAAATATTGTTCTCAGTATTTTGAAGCTATATCAACACCTTTTTCTTCAGTCTACTCTGGACTTGGCAGAGGTAAATTTCCAATTAGTATTTTCTTTTCTTTTTTTGTTCCAGAAGCTGTACTGCATCATAGACATCACCTAATTTTATCAAATGCTATCCCTATAGGTCAGGGATCTGGCATATGTCATTTCACCTCTGAGAGGATATTTCCTAGTGAGCATATTTTTCAGTTTATACTTAAGAATCAATGTTGAGATGATTGAAAAGCTTCATGATAAATTACAAGTGAACTTTAAAAATGTGATTTGGCAAAAATACTGCATGTTCAGTGTGTTACAGTATGATGATCAGTAGCTGTCTGAAGAGGTGATCAGCAGCTCTTCAGTGGGGAAAGGTCAAGGAATATAGCATGAGCTACTTTTGTAAATAAGATGGAACATAAATATTCTCTGACAAAGAGCTGTCAAGTTTGGCCTTCTATATGAACCCATAACTGGAGTGACTCCTTTTGTGGACATGGGCAATAACAGGACATTTCTCTTCAGGGAGAGGAGAAGTAGTTCTGCTTACTCAGAATAAGGTGTCAGGATATCTGGATGTTGATCAAAATTCTGTCTATCCGTCCCTATGTGATTCTGGGAGCACCATTTTAATTATATTACATGCAAAATAATTGTAAAGTTCAGTTCATGCTTATGAATGCTGTGAAATCTTGAAATCTTCAGTAACACACTTTTAATTCAGCTGTTCTTTCTAGTATTTTAAATTGAAATCAAAGATGATATCATTAAGCAAATATAATCTTTTTGCATATCGAACACACAATGATTCCTGAATCCCAATGTTAATTTGGGGGTTGGTCCTGTGCAGTGTGCTTTGGTCCTAATGCAATAAAATGTGCATGAGTCCATTTAAGCATGAACCTTACAGTGATTGCCCTTTTGCTTAAAGCAAGCATTTGCTCAAACACAATGTGAATTGAAGCCAAAGTACTTATAACCCAGTAGATTTAATACCTGTAAGTACTGTTATTTGTGAGAGACCTTCTCACTTGTGATCCTTTGAAGCTGTTCTCATAGGGCAAATTCTGATCCTGACTTCAAATAACATTTTCAGTTTTGGGGTGTTTCCCCACAGAAGCAAAGGAAGGTGGGAGCCCTCATTCACATTTCTAATTAAAGGTAATTAGAGATAAAACTCTTCTCTTTAAAGGATCTTTCATGCAAGTAACCATATTCATCATTAAGAAAAAACGTGACCTTGAGATTATAGCATCTAGCTTTATTCCACATTCTGAAGCTTCTTGAATGATTGCAAAACATTTATTTCAGATGTGAAAACAAGTTTTAGGCATCTGACAGTCATATTGGCTATGCACCAAACATGTGGTTTTAGTCTCCCTAATCCAGGGCACATAAGAAATGTTTTGATATCCAGTGCAGATTTCAGGAGGAGAAAAATACAGTACGTTTAAGCTTCCCTCTTTACATTGTTTACTAAATACAGTGTAATACAAATAATAATTGTGTAATAACTGTGCTGTGAAAAGTTCTACTGTCATGTAATGTGCAATTACAATCCAGAAGTAAAAATTTACTCATCTAAAATGGTTTCACTCTCAAGGAACAAGCAGTTTTGGCCAGCTGGGTGCACACTGGGTACACAGCTGGTAGGGTAAGTTGTCTCTTCCACAGTCCATCAAGCCCACTAAACAAAGAGAGCAGGCTTGAGTTCTACTTTTTGTAGGCGGTTAGGACAGGCTGCATCACCTATTCTACAGGAAAGACATTTTGAACATATTTTTGCATGCAATGAAATTCACCAGACTCAGAAAAACTCTAAATGAAAAAAAAAAATTATTAATGGATGAAAATCACAACTTTCTTTCTTTCTTTCTTCAGAGGACTGTTATTTTAAGTCTGTAGCCTGTGATCAGCCAAATGCAGTGTTACAGTCTTATCAGCAAGTTCTGGGTGTGCTAGAACCCATAGTGTCTGCAGCGAAATGCTCTGTAAACTCTGTAAATGGTTGTTCTTCTAGCAATGACATACATCTCTCCAGATGTGTTGCACACCAAAAATAAAACCATTAAATCCAGTCAGTAAATATATGGAAAATAATTTGCCTTTACAATAAGAAAAAGTTGTTGTTTACAGTAAGTATTGCCTGTAAGCTCAATGTTTGTGGCATTATTTGCGAATCGGTGGCTATTGGGCTGAAATACTGTGGATCAGAGACCAATGCCAGTGCTTCCTGAGGGATATTACCTCAGCAAAGGGATGCATGCTGCCAGTCTCCAAAAGCCTGGAAAACCAGGGAGATGTTAAGCATTTCACCCATTTGAGAAGCTGCTGAATCTTTGTCCCTCCCAGAAGAGAGATAAGGGCTTGTTCTCCCTACAGAAGCTCCATCAGAATCAGGAGTCCTGAGGCTGGTATTGCCTAAGCCTTTCAGAAACAACAGGCATATTTGCAAGTGTGGACTGTGGACAGCTCCTGTACTTGTGGAAATTCTTTACCCTTAATTTGAACATGAAATATTTAACAGGGAACTGATACGATAAGAGTTAATTCAGGTCCCATTTGTCTCTGTTATTTCCAGATCCTGAAAGTTTTGTCACATCAGTGCAATTAGTCTCTACTAAGCCGGGGGCTAGCTTGGCATGGTACACATATAAAAGTCAAGAATATATGTAAGCCTCAACTAAATACTTTATCTTCATATCCCAATTCATTATACAATCCATGTATTCAGCCACAGATGTCTGGAATCTTGTTTTAGTGAAAGTCAAGATTTCAGTGAATAAAAGAAAGAATTAAATGTTGGTACAATTTGAGAAAAACAATTTGAAATAAGGAAATGACTAATCCCATAGGAAATCAGGAAGCTTAATTAAAAAATAGTTGTCATTCATGCAGCTTATCTGGATAACCAGAGCTAGAAAAATGAAACATGAGGAGTTCTGCTCATACAGCCTCACTGGGTATTAAAATGTGACTACCTGTTCTGCTGGCTGCAGACAGAAAATTCTTCATAATTGTTATCATGCATTTAGTATGTCATTCAAACCTTCTTTCTGGATGAAGCTTCACATACTTCAAATTTTTTTTTCCCCACACTGTGGGGGATTTTAAACAAGCATCCCAAATATGGAGTCTTTTCAAATCAGATCATTGCAATCAACAGAACAGGATGTCTATAGCAGCCAGGACTGCATCCTCTACGAGGTCTGCATTTAAGGTTCCTCAGAGTGAAGCTCGTCTGGGGTTATAGCAAGAAGGAGAGCAATAGGAGGTGGTCTCTGAAAATGCAACAAAAACATGTAAAATCAGAGCTTCTTAAAAAAATCAATAGTGAAATTTGCATTGATGTGCTGTGTATATCAGTAATCTCTAGTATTATCTGTTTCTTCAAGAAATTATTTCGTTTTTTTGTGGCAGCATTTTTCCCTCTAAAATGAAGAGACAATGGCTGCAATTAAAGATACAACACTATAAATATGCAAGCATACAGCAGAGCAGTAAATAAAAGCCAGCAGTGCAAAGACAAATGATCTCTCAGACAGTGGGATGTTGGGCTCCATGAAATCACTGCTACACGCTTCTTGGCAAAGTATGTCCCCTCTGCAACTGCAGCTGGAGACTTCTCAGAGATCTTCATCATGCACAGAAAATTGTTGAGATAATTGAGGTTCTTCCTAGGATGCACATGTGTGTTTGCAGCAAGGACGAAGCTCAGGATTCTGGGAAAGCTTTTATAATGGTTTCATAAGCGGGAGGTGGGGTTTGCGTGGAGTGGCAGATGCGGAGGTTGTTGTTCGACCAGTGGAATTCAGGTCTGCTCAAGCTGTTGGTGGTGCTTCCCACAAGGGTTGTGGTGGTATTCGTGGGAGTGAGGGTGATCAGCTGACTGTTCGTCTCCACGGGCAGGGGAGGACACTGCAGAAAAGGGTGGAAGGTGGATGCACGGAAGCTTGACTTCCTGGGGAAAGAGTTGGCCTGCTCCAAGGAGGCTTGCCGCTGGAAGGTGAGGCTGGCCAGGCTGAGGTTGCTTCGACGTTCGCAGCTGCTGTTGCGGTAAAATCCAGTCCTGCCGGCAGCGTGGCCATGGGATGAAGGTCTGGACCGACGGCTGAAGGAAGAGGGGCTCCCCTGGGAGATGTGGGCACTAGCTCTGCGACGGGACAAGCAGGTGAAAAATGCCCAGATGATCCCTCCAATCACCAGCCCAATCAGCATGGACACTGTGAAGGCTATTGTTATCTGCTCTGAAATACAGCAAAAATGAATGTCAAGGTTAATGAAGTAACTCTGAAGGACATTCCTGCAAGAAAATTAATTTAAAAGGCCGGCCTCCTTAAAAAATGAACTGGCCCTTAGGTCTCTGTAACACACGAACGTCACAACACAAACACAACAGTTGAGAGTGCACTTACTATACAGGATTTTGGTGTTTTGTGGGGTTTTGTTTGTGTGGTTTTTTGTTTGTCATTGGATTGGTTTTGGGGGTTTTTTTGGTGTTTTTTGTTGTTCTTTTTTTTTTTTTTTTCCCTTATTTAATTTGCATAATTGAACACCCAAAAAATAACTTACATTTAATATCAGTTTCTGTAGTGAGGCAAGGAAAGTCTTTAACCTTTCCCAGAAACAGCCGCCCACCAGCTCCAAGTGTTATAAAACTGCCAAGTATTTCCTTCTCTGGGCAATAGGAGATGTGGATTTATGCAGACTTCTCCTCCTGGTTATAGATCTTTATGTTCTGCGTGTATGTGTTTGCAAACTCACTGATGAAAACAGTGATGTACCTTCTGCCATGTTCTTAGTGGAGTGAGCCCTGTATTTATTACAACATGAGAACACTTCCCAGACTTTTACTGCTGAGTTACAGATAGTTTAAATCCTCCATAATTAATGTAAATTACTACCTCCTAAATTATTATGGTCAGAGATAACCATTCGTAATACTAAGTCTCTTGAATATTTCCTATCCCCAATGTCCAATTTAAAGATGGATTAATCTGCCATTAGGAAAAGTAAATTTCTAGCTCCCTTAGAAATGTTTTCAAGGACTACAAGATATAAAAAAACCCAAACAAACAGAAAAACAAACCCCATGGCTAGGATTGTTTACTCTCCCACATGGTTGCACAGGATGGAGAGATGTAATTTTTCCTTGTATACTTCTAAGAAGAGGACAGTTCAGAAAATTTCACTTGGTTTGCAACTGAGCACCAGCATTATTGCTGTTGCAAAAAGTTCAGAGATTTATTTGTAATCCTGGATAAGGCCTGAAATGAATGTAAAACCTTTATAGATCCTCTCAAAATTTAAGAAGGGCTTGGATCTAAAACAAGAAGGAACACTATGTTGACAACTGATGGAGCAAAGGGGAATAAGCAAAAAATATCCATGGGACACCTTGAAACATGTCTGTTCTGTCTGTACTGTTCTATCATATTTGTGAAGCATTTTTTGTGGAAAAGGAAAGTGATTAGATAGAGAAAGGTGAGTAACTCCTAGAGCATACTGAAGAGTAGGCCCAATAACACTGTGCCAGACAGAAGGTATTAACTCCAGGACTGGGATGCAGACATTAGAGGCCAGAAAAGGCAAGCTGAGACTAGGTTCAGAATTTTCTAGCAGCTGCTAAAGAGTTTCTCCTGAATTTATGGTGCTGTACAAACAGTCATTCCCAAACTTCAGAATAATGACAGTGAATCTGAGTTGTGGCACTTGGCCAAAGCAGGTGCTGAAGATGCAAGAAGAGTCAGAGGCCTGAGTGATGGCTATGGAGAGCAGCCAGCACACCCTGAAGAGGGAGGAGAGGTGCCAAGCAGGGGCAGTAGGACTGACTTGCAGACAGAGGCACCCCAGTACTGGCACCCTGGAAAGGATTCTTTTAAGTTAGCCTTAAATTTATGACAGGTCACTTCAAGAAAGGGGAAAGAAACATTAGCTTTGCTTCCAGTAGAAGAAATGTAAATGTTTATTAGTTAATTGCACTTTAAGAAGTAGTCATTATTATCTTCCTTATTACCTTCTTACTTTTCTTCCTTCAGGGATAAATTGCTGGTGATGTGATTCATACTTGGAAGGCTCACAATCCTGGCCCGTAACCTCTGCTTTCAGGTAGGCTTATAACATTATCCTTTTCAAATAAAGACTGGCAAGGATAATGCATTGGATATTGTTGCAGGGGACTGCTCCCTCTCAGGAACATTTTGGTGTCCTTTCATTCCAAGACAGATCAGACTTGACCTTAAATGAGGAATTTTCTTTAAGCTCTCATTTCTACAACTCAAAAACTTTTGACTGGGCACACTGAAGACAAAGGGTGACTGCCCGGTCAGCATCCTGCACTGCAACTCTTGGCTTCAGATCAGATCACTTATAAGCAGTCTTCTTCTCACAAGGCCAGTGTGATTCTGCCCTTTATAATACATCTTTAGAGACATAGCAGGACTTACTGTGCCCCTTTTGGTCAGGAATAGCTTATTATGCCATTTTAATAGATTTAATACATTCTGTTACTGCAAGTTCCTACTCATACTCCCAAAGGTGGGAAGGGAGAGCCAGGACTTGGTGACCTCCAGTTGAATAAATCCCAGGGGGAGTCCTGAAGACAGCACTTCCCACGCATTATTGCTGTCCCTGCATGGCTATGGGAAAGTGGAGCACAAACTAATCCTTTCTTGTGCTCATTTCTTCTGCACTTCAGCTGAAATGCTAGTTGGGTTATATTTGAGACTGCCAAGGAATCCCCCAGGCACAGGGCTCTGTGCTGCCACCAGATATCCCTGAAACTCTTTGGACTCTCAGCTAGCAAAGGGGATCTCCACAGGGCTCCAGCAGCCTCAAGCATAAGCAGAAGCACAGCAAGTAGCACAAGTGTACCTGGCTCTGGGGTTGCCGTGCACCATGGTGAGGATTTGTCCCTGCATCCCTCAAGCCATCATTTTCACCGCCTGCACAATCTAACCAGAGTTTCACACTGTTAAAAGCAGATAAAGTAATTGACAAAAGTATTGAGTGCAACTCTTCAGTCCTTCCCACGTGCTGTTCCCCTGTGCTGGATGTACAGCACAGACAATTATCCCTTTGGATAATGGCGTCATTTTCTTTAACTTGTTTAGATCTTTTATTTCTCTATCTCCATATATGATGGAAAAATCAGGGGTCAAATTATTCCCTGATGAAGCTCAGCTGGATTTACACTGACTATTTCAGTTGCCAGGACTCCATATGCTCTCTTTTCCATTTGGACCTACATTTAACCCTCTTGGTTCTTATTACAGAAATATCACTAGGTCCATTGGTTACAGACATTTCATTTTTTCTCTTCCTAAAATCTCACTGACTTCAGCTGGAACTGTGGGTCACACTAATGGGTCAAACTTGTTCTTTGCTTACTCCCTGCAGAGGATGAATTTCACAGAAATGTAATTCAGTTCTAAAACCTTATATTGTAGAATTGTAAATCTATGCCCATTGATTTCCTCTTTAGAATGTCCAGCAATCACAGCCCTGAGGTATATTGGAGAAAATATTATCAAACAGAGAAAAAGATCAAAGGCAGAGTGGGACTTGCTGCACCTGGGATTTTGAGTGGAACAGCTGGCCTTCACCAAATTGTTTTTCTCTTCCTTAATTTGGGCAGTGCCAGAGCAGAACTAGCCTTCAGGGGAGTCAGAATGACACTGACACAAAGTGTCTCCCAAGAGGCCATTGTAATATCTTATGGTTTCCTGAGAGCTGTGCCTGCCATTCTGTCCTCTGCTTTTAAGGAAAATAGTAAAAAGAGAGATCTGGGGATAAGTTAGGGATGGTACTAATAACAACAACTACCCAGGGCCCAGTTCCCTAAATATGTTTTGATCTGTATGTTTCTCAGGCTGCTCACACTGCCTGCTTTATTTGATTATGCCATAACAGAAAAGATTTGGTACCTCACCTCAGTCAATTCTCCACTCTCACCTCTAACACCAGCTGAGGTGAAGGACAAAGGTTTTTATCAACAATACAGATAGACCTCGAGGTAAAAAGCCGGAAATGAAAGGCTAAGGTTAAAATGCAACTGGGTATCTTAGCCACTTTACCTTTGTATCTGGGGGACTTCCAACATGACCATGCAAAAAAGGTTGGCATTTCAGAACCCACAATAACACCCATAACTTCTAAATGTTACCCCCAGGTCTGAACATCGAGTCAGCACATTTGTCTGCCCAACATTTATCCAGATCACGCAATTTCTTTTGAAGTCTCTCTGTTCCCTCCTCTCTAGTTTCTGCATGCAGTTAGAGAAACGTGGTGCTACAGGTTTGTACAGGAGATTATGGCATCTGCTGTGCAAAACTTTTTCTTGTCCATTAAAGGTTTCTTTAAGAATTTCATAACTTTCCATGAACTCTATATATGAAGTGATAGCACATATCCTGTCAAATTTATAACCTCTGGCAAGTGTTTATCTCTTGACAGAGTCCACACTCTAGAAATTTAGACATGTTATTAGTAACATGTGATGATAGACTGGCTGATGTTTTTCCTAGCACTTGGCTCTGAAAAACTCTTTCCCATCTGGCCTGGACATCTGAAGCAGGGTCAACCAAAGGGGGCTCATACCAATCAGTAAGTCTTCTCAGAAGTGTACTACGATCTCTTCTTCTTCACTTTGGGGTATACCTCACTGAAAAATAGCAACACAATCCTTACATAGATGCATCAGTCCCTGAATTACCCAAAATTTTCATAAAATAGATTTGCTTTTTCTGATAGAGTATCCAGCTTCTATCGTGTAGGCTTGCAGGATGTTTGCAGACATACTAGGACAACATCTTACTTCTCTGAATTTAATTTTCTTTCATTTTTATGAACCACATCAGCCATCCCTTTGAATTCAAAACAGATTTGTGTTGGGGATTCATCTTCCCAAGGAATCTCTCTTGCCCTCACCTCTGGCAGCAATGAGCTGCAATAGGATTTTGTTCCTTGACCTCAGGAAATCCTTGGGACTTGTATATTTCCTATACCCTTATGGAAACTTCCACAAGGTGTAAAATTAAGATGGGCACAGGATCTTCCTTCCCCCATGCTCACAAAGATATACTTTGGAAAACTTTACAGCTGGCCATGATGGGATAGTAGTACCTTTCAATATCATGTAAGCAGCACCCTCAACGAGAGCATCTCAGAGTATGAACCAGGGTGGGGTGGAGGAAGACAGGAGAAAGTACTGAATGCAAGAGAAAGAGCAATGGAAAAGCATCTTTTAGTCAAGCTGTGGACACATGATGAATTTGAACTGCATCTTTGCCAATATTAGCTAATAAAGCTAATAAAGAACCTCTCAGCTTTCCAAGCATCTGTTCTGCTCATTTTATTGCTAAGCGCAAGAAGTCAGAAAACATGCCCAGGTTGAGATGATACCTACACACCTGATTTGATTTCTAGTGGGTGACTTCCAAATATTGCAATCTTCATGTTTTAGAGCTGTTATTTTGTTGTTGTTGTTGTTATTGTTATAACATTGTTCTTGTTTTATTCAAAGAGTAATTAATAATTAAGCAGTTGTCTTGGTTTTGGCCAGGACAGACCTAATTTTTCTGCAACAGTCATGAGGGGGCAGAGCTTGGAGCTCTGTGGGCACTCTAGGGTATTATTCTATGCCACCTCATAGGGTGGAAATAAGGAACTCTTACTTCCAGGAAGAAGGGTATGGTTTCAGGTGGGAGAAAAAGTGTGGCAGGGTAGGGAATCTGTTGGTTCATTGTCTCTAGATCATGCCATGTTGAACTGAGTTTTTTGGGGGTTTTTTACATATAAATCACCCACCTTTTGTAAACTTTTTTATTACTATTGCTGGTGTTACCCTTTGTTTTGTTATGTCCTTGCTGTTTCCAGTAAATTGTTTTACCTTAACCCATAATTTTCACCATTTTGTACATCCGATTCTCAGCTCCACCCCTGGGGAGGAAATTGGAAGGGGAAGGCGCTGGAGAGTGAGTGAACAGAGTCTGGTTTGGGAGAGCCTGGGGGGGCCTGGGGGGGCACTAAAGTGAGGAGTGCAATTCCTAGACCACAACAGAAGTTATTAGAAATTATTAGTTATTTTTAATATTTTTAATAATTAGTTATTATTAGTTATTTTAAAGTTATTAGAAGTGGTAAGGTAGCTTGTCACCCAAGAATGGCATTTTTCAGCATTTAAACTCAACATTCTATGTATAGAATTTTAGTTGTACTACATTAGAGCAAGACTCTGTTCATCTACTTAAACGTCTGAGAGCAATTTTTCTATTTTTCTTTTTTCCACCTGCCCCAAACTAGCATGAGACATTGTGCATCTGACGTGCAACTTTTATTCCACAGGGACTCCAGCAAGCTCAGAGGAAAAATATACAAGCTCATTGATTTCTGCTGTATTAGCAACAAGAAGTGTCAGTGCATACCACATATAGTGGAAGAGAGTTATTTTTATACCTTAAAACAAAATTTTATAATTTTGTATTTATTTCCATTCTATTTCTTTCCTTCTCACATTTTTGCTATTTCTCTCCTTTATGTGATGTCGCATGCCAATTACTCAAAACTTGTTTAAGTTAGTAAGTATTCCTCTCCCCACACGCACACACATTTGCACAAACAACTTCAGTTTGCCTTGACCCAAAGCTAAAAAGCCTTTATAACTAGTAGAGGGTTTGAGCTCTAACATGAAAAAAATCAGCTCAGCCTTTTTTACCGAGATGATCTTTTCTCAAAATGAAAGCTTGGTGACAAAAGCGTGTATAAAACGCATACAAACCGGTATGGGAATTCATGCCTTACACATCCATTGCACAGCTTAGTATGGAGCACCAGCTAGTGTACTAAAGCATGAATTGCAGTCTACATATTACAAATCTGTTAACCTGATAGTAACAATGGTTCAGACACTATTTTTGAGGAGTCTCAGTGTTCTCAGGTTTCAAGTGAGGTTCAGCTAAGTCATTAGCAGATGATCCTGACACAGTCTCTTCTGTGCAAAACCAGACTGGAGCAGCCAGGGTCCATCAGAGTTTGAACAATCTCACAGCAACTTCCTAACACCTACAGTGCTAAGGACACCGCCCTGTCAGACCATGCAGGAGCCACTCTGGCAGTCACATTCGCACCACCAGGGCTGGGACAGAAGCCCGGCTTTTGCAGCTTTTGCAGCTAAATCCCCCAGCCCACACAGTCAGACCAGGTTTTCTTAACAACTCAACCCCTGGCATCCCATTGCAGAGTCTCAGATGTCTAGATCCTAAAAATAATTTAATCATGGTGCAATAACTAAATAACAAAATAACAGCCCAAGCTGGTGCCTCCAAGAAGGGACCCCGAACAAAGGAACCTCTAGGCTTTTATCCCCTCACAGTCTAAGGGTGGGAAAATCTGGGGTGCTTGACTCTTGCTGTCTCTGATAGTCCAACTAGCCTGGTCCCCTGGCAGGGCCGCAGATCCCTGGGCCCTTTTTTATGCAAAGGGTCAGGAAGTCACAGGCTCTTGCCTTGGGCTCATCCTCCTGCCCCCCAGAACACAACCTGCAGCTGGCCCTGCAGCTGCACCCTGAGCTACCTGCACTGAATGAATTCCTCAACAATAGCAAATCTACATCTCTAAGCTGGACAGGCTACAGCTACTCATCCTCATGCATCCCAGGCAGTCGGTTTAGAAACAAAGTACACCTGGGGCCCAGAGCCACCACTTCTTCCCACCACAGAAGGCTTGAAGTGATTAGCAATACTTGAAATTTTATGTTGGTTCTACCAGCTCCAAGAAATCATTTTAAAGCTGGGGCCTAGTATCAGTAGCCAACTCTTGTGCTACTGTTGTCATGCTGAGCTCAAAAAAGCAATTTCTTTATATCTGGCAAGTGTTGATATTACTATCTTCCCAATTGCCACTAATTGTGTTAGCAAAACAGCCTCTCGTTGGCAGTCATTTGTAGGCAGCCTGTGATTCAGTTGGGTGGATGAATCAGTTGCTGCGTAATATCAATCAGCTGTGATCTTAGTCATGGCAAAACTTCAAGGAACTTCACACATGACTCCTGTAAGATGACTGAGAGTGACAGGCTACAGCACAAGGTGGTTCAGGTAGTTGTGATGTCCAGAAAACAGAATCTGTAGGGAGAAATAAACTGAAAGAAAAACAGACTGTGCAGGACATAAGAACTAATAAGAGAGATAGAGTTGCTGCCAGAAATATCAGGGCTCTGCATTCAAACACAAACTTGCTAAAGGGATGTTTTATTCAGCCTATGCTACTGCAAGATTCTTTTCTGCAGCAACAGAGAGTAATTCTCCCACTTCACCTAATCATAGGGTTTTTTTTAATGACCACAGCAGATAAAATAAGAAGTGTTGGTTATAAAATAATGCAAAGGAAATTAAAATCTGTTTCTATCTATGAGGACAGGTAAGAACTAGAATAGATAATCCAGGCATGTAGTACATCCACCCCCAGCAAAGATTTTAAAAAGCAACATCAGTCAAGAGTTGTAATGTAGTTAATCCTGTCTTGAAAAAAAAGATAGAACAAATGACAGCTCAAGGTCCATGTTGATGTAATTTTTTGTGGTTTCTAAGATTTTCTTCGATCAGGTAAGCAAACGGGCTCCAGAAGCATTGGAAAAATTATTGATTAAATGACAAGTTAAAAGAAAAAAAAGGCACCCCGTGCTTTTGGATTAATACTCCTTTTGAGGGGCTGGTTGTTCAGAGGGTTAACTTCACAAATGAGGACCCTATCTAGGAACAAGATTGCCCTCTGCTGGAAACTGACGCTGGAAATCGAAACTAGACAGAAACCACCTTCATTCTAGTAAAATGGGGAGTCAGAAAAAGCTATCGAGAAACATTCCAAGGGAAGATTACAGAGACATTCATAGTACCTCAAAACACAGAAAAATTCTGAATTTCATCACCGTAAACACTTAGGACTAGCATTTTGCAGAGGCTTTGAAAGTGAAGTAAACCAAGGCACAGCAAAATTGTTCAGAAGTTTAAAGATGTAAAACTTGCACAGTTTTGTACCTTGATGCAAATATCCGTGATCATGGAGGAACATAAGGCTAAGTCTTTTCTTAAATTCATAATTCTTAGCATCTGCAGTGATATCCAGAATGATCTTCATGGACCAGAGAACATTTGCTTTGATTACTAATGCCATAATTCATTGTGATAAAAAGCCATGGGAGTGGAATATGCCATCTCAATATCCCACAAACCAACTCAGAGTTAATGACGTTCCCTTGATATTACTGGCAGTTGATTTTTACTGGAATGACAAATAAAGAGTAATTGTAAAAATCAGAAGGAAACATCTAAGATAGAGATGTCAGCATGTTTAATTTAATGCCTTTGGCACAACTATGTAAAACAAAGCAAAGATTCCTTCAGGCATACTTTGTTACCATGTGGTTTCATTGTGATTCCTAATGCATAACAAAAGCAGTAATAGAATTTGATCATTTCTGCAGATGCAGCAAGCAATCCTCTGGCCAGACATTCTTACCCACCTCACAACAGCAGAGATAAGCTATATGGCCTCTGCATAAACCAAACACTAAATCACAATCTGACACAGTGCAATATGACATTATATTTCTCAATTGATAAAAATAATTTACACCTGAGAATAAGTAATCTCACATATGAACAGATCTTAAAGTTAATCAGAATTTTCTGAAACTCTTAAAATTAAGGATGAAATACTGAAACACATAGCCTACACTTAAGAAAACAGAAGACATCCAGAGGTAGAACATAGCACAAGAATTTGAATTGGATTATTGGGAAGAATGTGGGGTGAGGAACATACAGAATATATAGAAAACATCCTCAGTCCCACCACAGTAACTCTGTTATCAGTCCTGATTCAGATACAGCTTGAGATGAAGCTTGTTCTTACTTTAAGAACCCACAAAAGCCAGGAAGTATACTGGAAGCTGAAGTCTTATAAGAATATAAAGAAGAATATTTTAAAAGATTCAGAGTGAGAAAGCACACTCTGAGTGCCTTAGACACTAGGTATTCTAGAAGAGAAAGGTGGCATTTCAGCCTTCCCAGTGCATCCTATACACAGTGGCTCCCAGTGCCGTGTTTGCAGTAAGCGCAGAAAGCTCTGCACATGTCCCTCTGAGTCTCAAGTCTCTTTCTGTCATCTAAGAGGCAAGACCTTGTTCCTGCTCCTTGCTTTTGGCAGGGCAATCTCTCTCCCTCTGCCCCTGCAATCTGCTCATCTGTTTTCCTGCTTCCCAGGAGAGGAGCAATCTCCCCTTTACAGTTCCATAACTTTTACTCTCCATTTTAAATGCACATCATGTATTTGGCAAGATATTGGAAAGTAACCCTTCCTATGGCAGAGAGGTTGGAACTGGATGATCTTTAAATTCCCTTCCAATCCAAACCATTCTATGATTCTATGATTAACATAAATAAAACTAATGAAACATGTGCAGCATAGTGTCTTGGCAGAAACTGAAAGAAATCTACTGAGGTTCAAAACTGTGAAGTTTCTCCAAAAGAGTCCTTTCTCACTCATAACATACTGCCTTTGAAATACCACCACAGTGTGTTCTGCTCACAGTCTAACTTCTGTATTACTTGTTCAAAAATAGATGTAATTGAAAATACTGTTTACTGCTCTATTTACAATCTCATTATTTTTTGAGATTGCTACAACAAGGACCTTCTTCAGATGAAAATTTAAAAATATGTACAATGTTGAAGAACAGAAGGAAGAGCTGTTTGTGAACTTTGCTGAATACTTCTCTAAAGTATCCAATAAACAAGTATTAAAGGAGCAGGAATTGTGATCTGTATTATTTTTATTTTTTTTTTCACTACAGTAATACCTGACCTACATCCAGTAATGTAAAAAAACCTCCTGCTGCATGTCTTCCTCTGGAAACAACTGTAATAATGAGCATTTTGAGAACACAGAAGTACGTTTATATGTAATAGTACTGTACTCTTCAGTTAGTTTTTTGAACCTGAGGTTCAAAAGGTGATCTTTCTTTGTCCCAGTACTTTCTGGGTGAACAGCAATCTGTTTGGGACATTGCACCAAATATTTCTATGAGTATCTATATCAGTGTGGGCTAGGAGATCCAATTAAGTAGCAGTCATAAAAAAATCTGTGCAACCACAAGCTAATAAATGCTGACATAATTTCTAAATGAATGGATCACTGATCTGAGGTATTAGTCAACTCTTCTTGACCCAGGAGAAATGATCCAGGCTGGAGACTCAGTGTGAAGTGAGATGTTGGTGCTTGTCTCACATGAGCCAGCAGTGTCTGGGAGGCTGTATTTGCACCAGGCTGGACCAGGTCCTGCTTGCCCAGAGATTCCTACACTTTTCAATTAACAGAGCCATCAATGGCTTTCTTCTTTATTTATATGCACTTCCCACAGAAGCCATGTGTTTGCTTGGTTGTGTAACCCATGACCCTGGATAAGGGAGGGATAGTTATGATGTAACATAATTTTTAAAAGCAAATGGTTTAACATTAATGGTCAAACATGTCATAAGTGTGTGTTAGGATGCTGGATTGTGAATGAAAATGTCTAAAACAGGGAATTACTTTTCTTCTGCAAAAAAGATGCCAGAGAAGCAAAGCAGAGGCCTCTGGTGAGAAACAGAAACTGCCATGGATCTTTCCTTCAGCAAGAACTTGTCAGAGCCCAAAGAATTTTATACATTAGATCAAACTGACTATTTTTTTTTCTCTTCCATTTATTTTGCTGCAAATTTCCCAGATGTTATTTCATAACAATGCTGTATATATTTGTATCATTGGTGGAGTTTTGGTCGAGGTCATTTAACAGATAAATCTTAAAATACGATTGTCTCATTTTCAATATGTGAAAATCAAATTAATGTCTTTCCTGCCTCTTCAAGTAGAAGGGAATAAGTTATGTTAGAAGAATAATTTAGGATTGCTTGGTGCAAAATTCAGTAAATAAATACAATAAGCTTCAAAATCTGAATAAGTACATTTTTGTGCAAGAAGTGAAGCTTCTACCTTGAATAGCAGGGGAAAATGACGTTGTTGATAAATGTTCATAAATGTTGATAGTCTTTTCTGATTATTTGTTAATTTTCCTTTTTTTTTTTTTTTCCAGAAAAAAGGATATGGCTATGAAACAAAAATAATCCTACTAAGAATAAATATTAAGTCTTGAGCCTTGATTTTGCCTTGTGCTCCTGTTTTTTGATTTTGGACATTTCATTCCCTCTCCATGCTTCAGATTAATCTTCTGTATAAGGGAGGCGATACCACACACAGCCATTCATTTGGCTCACCAAGATTTTAACAGATTTATAAACTCATTCAACTCCTGTTTAAAATAAATTACAACGGTGAAATGGGAAGTTGTGTATAAATACAGAGCATTTTCCTTTAATAAGTTCTGCAAGAACGGAGGCAGAACCATGGCACCCACAGTGTGCTGAGACCAGCTCATGTGAGTATGAACAGTGTTAGGCTCTAGCAGGTGGCCATGAAGCCTCAGGGTGTTTGTCCCAAGGATAATATAGAGCCCTAAGCTGCTTTGGTTATGTGACACTTTCACATGCTGAAACATTCCCTGGTGTAGTGCTTGAAAGAAGAAATATACTTTGTTTCCTACAGAGCAGATTTCTGCATTCGGTGGATAAAAAATGATGCTTCTGGCAGTTCATTTAACAATGAGCAGCACCATATCATTAGTCAATAATGTAGGTGTAATTGTTAAAATGTGTGTATGGTGTGTCCTTGATTATTATTTAAATAATGCTCTGAAAAAGCTTTTCCTTTTCTTTGTACTACCTCAGATTTGTGTCCTTCCTGCTAAAGATGGTGAAGCATTTGATAAATCAATGGCTGTATAGTGGGGTGGGTAAAGCAGAAAAGCAATGATTAAGATGCCACAAAACACAGCCTGAGGATGACAGACTCACTTTAAAAGAATAATTTATACACAAGAAAGAAATCGTGTTCCAAATAGACGGAATGGAAGAATAAGACTGGTCTCTTCTCTTTGTGACATAGTTTGTTGCTTTCATCCAACTACAGTAATAATGCTCTTTTCTTTGGGCTTGCCAGAATAAGGGCAAAGAAAAAAAATAAGTTCCTCATTAGTATCTACTTTTATCTCTCTGACAGGCTTACACATAAGATCTTGGAATGCATTTACATATTAACTTTTTCAGTCTAAGCCTCCCTCAGTCAGACTTTCTCAATATCTGATTATTGTTATGGACCCTTTTGCTTCAGAAACAGAAGCGAAAACTTTCTTGTGTCCATCAAATCTTTTACCTAACTGATAGAAAAATAAGCATAAGGATATTAAATTTGAGATAGTTTGATAATTCTTCCCCTTCAGAAGTCAGTACATGATTTTTGAAGCAAAAGGACAGGGCCACTCAAACAAGCAGCACCACCATGTGCATAAGAATCCAACTGAAATGCTGCATACAGATCAGCTCTTCCCAAACACAGCTGAGGGGGAACAGAAATATGGGATATTTTGAAGCTGAGAAGGAGAAGATGAGCAATGCCTTCCTTTTATTTACATAACAGATCATGGGGTTTTTTTCTTTTTTGATATGAGAATATTTCTGGAGGACTTCAGATGAGGAGCCAGGGACCTTGAGTGTTACAAAAGAATGTTTCACTTCTGTCATGCTGGCACTGCAGAGCTGATGTTCAGATGCAGTAGCCATTGCTAATGCCTCACCATCACATGCTAGCTTTTATCTTCCCTCAGTTAAACCCACACCCTTGTTGCCATTGCTCTCAGTATTACCACTGTTTATATGGCAGCTGTGTCCTCTTTGAGTCACTGGCCCAGGCTGCTTTGCTGCTGCCTTGTGACACATCCCAAGTCAGCTCAGGAGAAGTGGAAAGGGGAAGATCTTCTGCTGATCTTGACCTGATAATAACAAAGTCTTCCTTGGAGAGATCTACAGATTCACGCAGAGGAAAGGTGGTGTGCATGGATCTCACTTGCTCTAGAAGTCTTCTGGCTACCATATTTGTTGCTCAAATTATGTGGCATACTTAAATCAGCTTCAGAATACTTGATCACTTGGGAAGTAAATTAGTTATGTGATGCGTTCTATCTCTCTGTCACAGGATTGTCATGCAGTTCAGTATCTCATCTGAAGTGGAAAAGAAAGCAACTGAAATATCTGTAGCTCTGGAAGCCATGCAGCAAAAGTTACTCTGATGCTGCTGGGCCTGTGAGTGCACAATACTACAGCCCTCTCCAAGAGGGGAAAACAAAAGTCTATCTCAGTTCTTATACAGGTGAAGCTGAGTTTTATTGGTGTTGACATTATTTGGTTTTGCTTGTGTTCTCAGGGTCTGTTTGACATCACAGTGTGTGGCATTTAAAAATGCACAAAAGCAAAACTGGCCCCTATCCTAAAAACTCCGCTGAGGTCTAGGGGATTTTCATAGTCCTGATTTTTGCAAATTCACTGTGCAGGGACCTTGCAATTGTTCTTTATCCATATGAACAAGGTTACTCATTCAAGGTGAAGTGATCTGGAAGTATGGCTTTTCTATTAAATTCGTGATCATGTAGCATTTCACTGAGGAGCAGGAAAGAGAACATGTAGATACTCTAGATTTAAAGCTGGTAATAAGAAGGGAAACATTTCAAGGATTAAACATTAAAATAAAGATCTCATTGTCTTTCAGTGTTGTTTAAATGCATCATATTTAACATCTGTCTGTAATCTGCTTCTCAGATAAATCTACTTGAAATAATCAGTGTGTTTACAGGAAACTTTTGCAAAGCCAGAGAAGTCTTTCTATCTGATCATGTGTCATATTTTACCTCATCACCTCTCTCTTGAGAACATTCTTACGAAAAAGCACAGGCAAATTATCTCTGATTTTCAAATAGGGACCTGAAACATGCTGATACCATCTATCTTCTCTACCAGAAACCCAACCAAAAATTGGTCTTCCAGTATGCCCATTTTCAAAAGCATCTTTAAAGGAATCCAGCTTGTTCTAAGTTCAAGTTGCCCATAGGAAAGTAACACAATTCAATTACTCATTGAATTTAGGAAGAACAAAGGTATTTTACTCCACGTTAAGAGCCCTCCCTCAGGAGCCTGAACACATTTTGAAGTTGATAAAAATTTCTTGTAGGAGGAGTGTGAGAAGGCTTTATGTCACCATTGCCTTTACTTAACACAGCTACACTAAGCCAGGTATGCTTGCAGGTGTGTTATTTTACACAACTGAAAATCTGCAGCCCCAAGGACATGGTCCGTTCACACAAGACTGACACAGAGGTGCATAGACATTCTCTACTTCTTTCTGCACTATACCTTGCAGTGTGCACTCACACCATCCACACATTTTGCAGATATTTTAAGGAAATTGTGCTCTAATTAGTCCATCTGATCAATGTCTTCTGGGCTAAGAAATGAGGCTGTATTTTTCAGCCAGTTTTCCTGGCCATTTCACGTAGTGAATTCTGACAGTTTTCTGACTAAACTAGGAAATGCATCCTTCCTTATTATTTACTATTTTATGTTAGACTACTTCTCCATGGGGTTGCCCAAATTCACATGTCACTGACTGATCTAGAGTAAAACAATGAGGAAGGCATTTGGACTATACACTCTTCGAAACAAGCTCTTATTCTACCATCAGTAGATATACTTGGCTTTCAAACAATGAAAGATAAGCTGCTCTTTGTTATTAGAAGACATAAGAGTACGGAAAGGTAGTTTTAGACATGTACAATTTTTGCCTTTTTTAAAGGCTCCATCTTGAATGAGTAAAAGAGAAAAATATTAGAAGATGAAAGGTTAGGCAAGCACTAAAGAACTACAATGACTCTAATAGAAAATCTGGAAGAATTTATTTGATTGTAAAAGATAGGTGAGGAGTCAAAAGAAATGTTCGTTCACACACAACTCTCACATCAATTCCATCATTATAGGCACTGTTGAATGTCTGCTCAATGATTTGAGCCCATTAATATCAGAGACCATGAGCTAAAACCCCAAGTTTCAAGTCCTGAGCTGTGGATCAGTAACCCTGATGAGACAGAATTCAAACTCTGAGTATAAAGTGTTAAGCAGACTTGTTAAAGCAGTGCTTGATAAAGCACTTTGGGAAACCTGAGCAGGAAAGTGGTTGCTGTAGATATTGTCAGTGCATGCCAGATGGGGAGCTGCAGATTCAGTGTGCAGACTGCATTTTACATATATGTATGGTTGGCTGTGACACAGGAAAGGTTTTAGTACAGACTCCTGACCAAAGAACTCAGATATATTCTTTCAGATATGTCTGATTTCACCACATAAGTATGGTTCATTCCTTCCTCTGATAACATTTGCCTAGACCATTCTGTTCCTTTCCCTCCCATTCACCATGTATTGATGAATTTGACTTGCTTTTAATTTTTGTTGCTATTGGGTAATCATAACTGTGTTTTGTATAACATTTTAATTAAATACTAAAAAGCAATGAGGCTAAAGAAATCAAAAAATGGCAATATCATTTATCACTGGAATGCAATTTTCATTTATTTCCCTATACTTACTTTAGGTTTCTGTTTTCTGAAGAGTACCTATTATTTTGGAGAGTCCTTTTATTTTGGATAAGCACTGTAAGGAATTATTCCCTAAAACACTAGAACAGGACTGCATGATGAGGTCGAAAGAAAGCATTTTGCCTCTCCTCAGCTCTGTTCTCCCATTGGGGCTGCTTCTAACAACAGCAGCCTGTAAAGTCTGAAGTTGTCTGACTCCAGCACAATAATTTCAAAAGAAAGAAGCTCATTTTTTCTGATCCCATTTCCAGACTTTTGTAGGCATCAATGATCTAACTCAAAGACTCTGCAGAAAGATTATATCTCCCATGAAAAAAATTTATTCCTTGTGCTATGAAGTCCTTATGATGTGTGATGCGCTGCCAAATATTGCACTTTTAAAATTACTGGGTGTTTTCACAGAGAATTGACAAAACAAAAGAGACAAACTGCAAGGAAAAACTCCGGGTGATGCAGTGTCTGCAATCACCTTAATCTCATTGCCATGAATTAAAATACCAGGAAGAATGCACACAACTGGGGTGATTTTGAAAACGGAGAAAAGAGAATTGAAGAAAAGAATAATAGCAATTCATGAAATACAGCCTTGAGGCTGATAGATCACCTGAATCCAAAACTCTAATTTTGCTGTGTTTTCCTCCCTCTTTTTTCCACTTCCACCCTGAAGGTTTTCTCTGCTAAGAAAAAATCTTCAGTGGTATAAATCACTTAAATAAGTGTAAATAAGCGTTTCTATATCACAACTTTACTTCCTCCTTTCTGCCAGGAAAGGAGTTGCATTGTCAGCTTATTGAAACCCTCCGCCCTATTAGCAATGCCAGGGGACGATCAGGATAAAGGCCCTCCGGGCATCTCTCTGGTTCATTCAAAGATGCTGGTCTTTTTCAATCATCAGACTAGGAACAGTCGTGGCCTGTAAGATCCCACTGCCACATCTGCTGTGAAGTGCTCCATAGCTGGCTCCAAACTGCAGTGTTTCTGTGCCCACCTCTCCAGCAGGACAGCTGGAGGCAGGTCCCAGAGCCTTTCTGTTGCTACTAAGTGTGAATGGAAAGTGTACAAAGTGTATGAACAGGAGCAAAGGGAATGAGGAAATGGGTATGCTGGAAATGGGCTGTCACAGAGATCCAAGTGCAAGCCAAGATGCCTAACCTGGCTCACCACACAGGCCACCAAAAATGCTTTTCTCCTGCTTGCCAAGAACAGGACTGCACCTCTTGCTTGTGTTTCTACTCTGCCATGAGTGCCACTCCTGAAGGATCCCAAAGAGGAGTCATGTCCCATGGCTGTCTAGGCTGGACTTTGCAGTGCCCAGCAGCTGTGTTACTGATCGTGTCAGTGCTGCCCTTCACATGTATTACTCCAGTGCATAAAGAGAATGGTGCACAGCCCTTAACCACGATGGTTGCTACACCAGTAACATGATAAACACAGCATCAGACATTAGCATATGCTCATCCCTAATGCCATTTTTTTTCAACAGAGCACATAGTCTGACTTCTTTCAAACAGACATATTTTAATGAAGAGAAGACCTCAGTGGGTTGAGGGAGAGACTAGGCAAAATTTGATATATTTAAAAACATGGATGCATTTGCAGCTTATGAAGCCAAGCGATAATGCCTATTGTATGTGCCAAGCAGTTTGCAATCTCAAAATGCTGTAAGCCAGCTGATACATGGCATTACTTTCACACACAAAACAAATAACACCCTGGATTCTGATTCAAGAAAAGAAAAATTGTCCTTAATGCTTTCAAGTTATTAAATTTTAAGGTTGCATTTTTAAATAGACACTGGAGTAAAACTAGACTGAAGGGTAGTCTAGGGATCTAAGTTAATGTTGATTAAGATCTGCTTATACTTTTTCTCTCTACTGCTGTGACATTGATCAAATGTACTATTTAAATTAAATTTCCAGGTCTGAAATTATATTCCTATCTATGGTGAAGAAATAGGATTGTCTTGAAGACATTTATTGTATTTACTTGTGTGCTACTGAAAATGCTTTTAGGAATTACAAGAAATGCACTCTTGGTTTGAGTGGAAACATCTTTGCTCCCACTGTTACCTTATAAATCAAAATGAACTCAATAAAGGCTATATTAAAACAGTAAAAAGTGAGATTATTAGTTGATGAATGGGTATTAAACCTTGAATTTCTCACTCAGCTATTATTAAGCTTCCTTTTGAAACTAGTAATAAAAACTATAATCCAGACTCTCTGTCTACAGTTACAATGTGCTATCAGCAGTATTGAAGTTCAGCAGGGACTGGCTTAAGTGCTTCTCTTCTTACCTCTCCCAAGGTATCATACTATGGATTCCCACTGCAAAGGAGGGGGGAAGCAGTTACATAGCTTCACAGAAGCTGGCACTTGATAGAAATGAGCTTCTGCATCCTGGCAGTAGCTCAGACACCTTATCTGAAACAAATACAGATATCTACAAAGACTTTGTGAAGCACCTGTAATAGGAAAAAGCTCTAGCCTCCTCCACTGCATAATTTAGCATTCCAAAAATACTGCAGATTGATGATGGTGACATCTGAATTCAAAGAAGAACTCCTGAAAGGTCTATAGCTGTGCATTGCAGTTATTGACTCTCTAGTCTGTCACTGATTGTGAACAGAGATTGCAAAAAATGTGTACTGATTCTTTTTAATATTAACATTTTTTAAGATCTTTGCATGAGAGGAAGGGTTTAGACTACTTAGACAACTCACACAGCATGACTTATATTGAGATGTTTATATCTTTCTTTTCTCTAAACAGCTTGCTTAAGGCACACTTCCACTTGCCAGGAGCAATTGTAAAAAGATTAAATGCACTCACACATAAGTAAGACAGAGGACAGCTTGGTTTGTTCATTGTTCTACAATTCTTAGAGTCACTTTTAAGAAGCTATTGTGTGAAGTTATCACTGGAAACTGGACAACTATAGAAAACAGGATGCCTGTATATTTTCCAGCATAGGGAACCAGTTGTTAGACAATAGATGGTTTACAAAACTGTAAGAGATTAAATATCATTATGAACAGTTGCTTTGACTATTTTTACAGCACTCATTTTTTTCTCACAAACTTAGTTCCTCTCTGCAAACCTTTGCATATATGTTGAAGTTTGCATTTTGGCTGAGTCCATGGAAGATGCCGAGAAGTCACACATGCAGGGAGAAGGAATGTATCATGGTAATGTAGGAACATTCACATACTATGTAGTGGGTGGCTTAAAAAACAGCCTGTAAGCCATGTCCTAAAAAAGTCAGTTCCAAGTACTGCATTCTTACTTAATAAAGAACTAAGTTTTATTTGTATCTATTATGTGTAGTTTTATTTTTACCTCAAGTCATGTATCTCCAGGATGTCAGGAAACACACTTCTATCATTTTAAGTGATGTTTCCACACATTGAGCTTATGTCAGTCATCATCTTCTAACACAGACTATACAGTGACCCTTCCTAGTCTACCATACATGATATACCTACAGAAACAAAGAGAAAATTATATTCACACCTCTAAAATCTATCAGAAAAGTAAGAAAAATCTGAGTGGCATCTTCTCTTTCAAGGACCAATCAAGCTCCTCACAAAGATCCAATTTCTGAGGTTCATCTGCTGTCAGAGCCTAAGCAAATGGGATGTGATCAGGGCAGGGTACAGTGTCAGACAAGCCAAGTGAGCAATGAGGATGAAGGGAGGTGCTGGCCCTTTCAGCAATATGTCTGCTAAAGTGTGTCCTGCTCTGTGTTGTCAAATGCAGCCAGTTTTTTTTCTGAAAGAGCCATTTTAGAATTACATCCATCTTCACTGTAAAAAAATGATTGTTGTTCTTCAGAGTCCACCAGACAACCTCCAGACAAAAGACTCTGAAACAGTAAAAACTGTAATTTTTCCTCAGTTAATCTCTAAGTATTTATCAAAGATGTCGAGTATCAGTACTCTACCCTTTAGCCCAAGACACAAAAATTACGTGAGTCTCTCATGATCTCTCAGTAGGAAAATACATGTGTCAATGCAGGAAGCCTGGATGGCATTCAACAGATTCTTGTTCCTTCTGACAAGAAAGAAAAGGGACTTCTTTCCATCCTCTTGTAAGTTCCTTTTTCCACTCTTTTTCCTGGGGCACTTGTGTGCAACTGAAGTCGTATTTTGCTGATGCATATTATTTTTTAATTTTATGTAGTGTTGCGATTCTTGGAGGGATCATTGCTCAATAGCAGTTATATAATAGAGAAAACCAGATATGTGATTTATTCTAAGGTATTTGCTAAGAAATATTAATATTAAACATAGCAAGCAATAGAGCGATAGGAAACAGCCATAACAGATAATAATTGAAATATAAATTGAAGAAAAAATAAGGAAAACCTCACCATGAGGCAGCACAACAAATTGCAAATAACTTTTCATTCCAGAGGAATAAGAGTTTATTCCAAATGTTGAAACACATTTAGCCTTTGCTATCCCATTTTCATCAAAAAATTAAACAGATCATGTCTGTTGTGTAGGTACATCCATTAGGCAGTTGAGAATGTCTACCTGATCTGACTATTGACTGAAATCAACAGACACCTTTTCAACTGACTGCAGTAATGAACTTTCTGAAACAATCAATTTTGCCCTGGCAGCTTCTGCTCCCTTCATTCATTTAAAAACATGATAAAACTTTGTCAAAGAAACCTTTGGAAAACAATCCTATCACTGCAGGAAATACAAAACCAATTCATTACTCTTTGCATCCAACATCAGGCTTGAAAGTATATAAAGGTCTTTTTTAAGGCAATTGACAACAAATATCCCCATCTACATTAGCAATATTCTGGAAAAAAAATCAGTATCCTTACCCCAAAACTTTGGTGGCCATGTGATTGGAGGAAAAGTACTGTTCTTATCCATAACATCCAAATAGCAAATACAGAATTGTACGTCCACAGAGGAGCAATAGTTTTCTGAATGTTTGAGATTTTGCACTAGAAGCAAAGCTTTTGTGCTGCCACGGAACTGTGTTGTTTGCCTGAAAGGAAATGGATGTATCACATTTCCTGCTTGTGGACTCGAATTAGTAAGTGCTTGCCTTATCTTGGAACACCACATGGTTCCCGAGACAGGGAAGTAGTTTCCTTCTCGTCATTTCCTCGGCCAGAGCAAATTGACTCAGAACAATACCAAATCACCTCCTTCTCTGAAACTTGTTGAACTCCAAAAGTCCAGAGATAGAGAGATGAAAATTTCTTTCTTTCCTTTAAGCATTTTCTACGTCGAAGACATTCCTTCAACATCCGAAATGCACTTGTATACGGCAGGAATTTTCAATAAGAAAGAAATGCATCAAGAAGTTCTAAACGGAAACGAATTCTTTAGGATATTAATTTAGGGTATGAGGATGGTTAAGTATTCACCATTGTTCCTTGGCTAGTTTGAGGAACTAGCTGGGCCTGACAGTGTAACTGTAAATTTTTCCCTTTCCACACCCCATTCTCAAATACGAGTTCCCTGGAACACAAACAGGCTTTGAGCTAATTGTTTGGATACATTTAATACAATGCAGAGTTGATTCCCTGATGGAATTGTAGGTACTGCTGCTGTATATAAGGTATAGCAATAGCAACATAGCTAGAAGAAAAAATAGCCAAGATATTTAATTACATAGACCTAGAATTAATGGAGAATGAATGGACATTGATATAATATGATTTTGTATTTTCAACTATTTTCTTTTTAAATGTATTTCAGATAATGGATACCCATAAACATTCTGCTGTGAATGGAAACCTCTCTTCTCTGAAGAGGTGTATGAGGGTTTTCTTGCCCTTACACTATAAAACTCCCAAACAAACTTAAACCCAGAATTAGCTATATTTATTTTTCGTAATGAATATCTAGAATCCCCTAAATTTAGGACTATTCCAATCTTAAGATTTGGATTTGGCATAATATTAAGGTTGAACCTTTTCTGTTATGTTTCAGTTTGGTTTTGCTTTTCATGAAAGACATTTTTCAAAATACTGAGTAAAGACGCCTTGATGGTTAATGCAAACTGATAGTTTTCAAAGCTTGTGCTTAAAATGGCATATCCAGATACTGATTTAACAACTTAAAATGAAGAAGATCTGCTTTTTCAGATGACTGTATACAAGATACAACTTCATAAGAAATTCTGGGATTATTTCGTTTCAGTCGGGACACTGATACCAGAATAGATTCTAAAAAATATACCAAAAAATATAGCCCTTAACTAGGGTTAGATTTATTTTCTAAGAGCATATGGAAATAAATGAAAACTAAATTATTGTAAACTCTAAAATGAGAAAATGAAATTATTTTTTATAAAATTATTTTAGAAAATTTTTTATGAAATTATAATGACATCATCTAGTGAGATGATCGTTGTAAAAAAGAATTGAACACAATCTAGTTGAAAAGTATCTGAATTCAGACACAATTGTGTACAAATAATTGCATGTTACACATAATCAAGTGTATGAAATACAAACATTAATCTTTGTGAACAAGTCGACAGCACTGAGAAATAGGACAGCTTCTGCCTTGACAAAGAGTTCCAAGATGGGAGTTCTCTTGCTTTCCTTAGAAACAAACCAGCTAATATGGGCAATTGCCATCAGCAGATCAGAGAAGCTGCACAACCTAAAGTCTTACCTGTGCCAAACACCCATAATGCCCATCAGCAACTTGCAGCAAATAAAGTTTTAAATTAATAAATGTGATGTCGGTTTAAACGGACTTGCTAAGTAGAAGGCTCTCTCAGGTCAGTTTCAAACTGTCTTTCCACTATTTATTCTTGAAAGAAAAAAGGAAGAATTGCTAGTTTGTGCATCAGAATTTATCTAACAGGGGTACAGCATATTGTATCCTAAGACAGAATAATAGAATGGTTTGGGCTGGAAGAAACCTTTAAGATCATCTAGTTCCAACCCCTTTGACTTGGCAAGGTTGGAACCTTCCACTAGACCATGCTGCTGAAAGCCACATCCAATCTGGCCTTGAACCTTTCCAGGGATGGGGCATCCACAAACTTCTCTGGGCAACCCATGGAATCTTCACCAAAAAGCCAAAGGAGATTGATAAATCATAGACTCTTAATTTATTATTTTAAGTGTAAGACTAATTTCATTTCTGTTCTCTTTTTTTCTGAGTATTGCAAAAATATATTTCACTGGTAACCCCGCAAGTTCATTCATTTTTTTTAATTGAGAATATTTTTTCCTGAAAATAAAATCATCATAGCCCAAGGTACCCTCATGGGTAAAAATGCTCATCATCTTTCATTATACTGGCAAGTATAACCCACTGTCACTTCTGACTGATGGGATATGGGGGCATGTAGATGATGAGATGTCAAATACACTACTGATGTGAGTTCAATTCCAATGAAATGAGCAGTCTTTTACTCTTTGAAAAGACTAATTTAATTCTTTCCTTAAAGGTTTTAAGTGCACTGATTAAATTAGGGAAGGTGCTTTGAATTTACTGCAGCACTAGCTCTAATCCTGAGGAAACACAGGTATGCATCTTGAATTCTCCTGCACGAACCCACAAAACATTATTTCAAATAAAACCAGAGTTCACTGAAAAAAAAGAAAAAAAAAGAATAGAATGAACATCCAGTGAAACTTTTTCTTTTCTTTTTTTTTTTTTTACACTTTCCATCTGGAGATTATGATTTAAACTGGGATTTCCTTTAATTGTTTCATATTTCAGCAGTCTCATATTTGTCCTTGGTTAGTTTTACAGCTCTCCGGATGCATGAAGAAAAAACTCAGGAATTTTTTTTATTTGACCAGTGATGAAAAATGTTCCTGTCTACCATCAAACTCTCAATGTTAAATGGTGCTCATGGTGTGACAAAGGGGTGAAAAACTTCATCTTGAATTTACTGGCTTTAATGACTCGCTTCAAATTCAGACAGCAAAGTTCTTCAGTTTACCAGCTACAGGTTAAACGTCCTGGTGCCTCATGGTGGCTCTCTCAGAATACCTTTCAATGCTGCTATGAATGAAAAGAAAGGCAGTAACATCACCATCTCAGAAAACACATTGGTTTCTGGGAGTATGTTAGTTGTTACTATTTTTCCTCCATATTTTTCAGAGAAAGAATTGTGGGTAGGAATTTCATGAGAATTTCAGACATTCAGTATTTTTTGGGAGCTGTGAAATCCTAAGGGCATATTATAAAAAGAAGATCCCTCATTGCTAATTATGCACCATTACCTGTTTGAGAAGATAGTGTCACTGTGCTCATGAATACTCTTTTTGTTTACTGGACCGTGTGTAACATTTTTAGATACAACATTAAACTCAAAACTCTGAAACCATGTATTTTCCCTCATGTGGAAGTTTTATATTATTCAGCGAAAGTTGACTGAGAGACATAAAGAGGCTGAGGAGAGCACTCCCCTTCTGCCACCTGGACACTTTCTGATTCTTGTTTTTGTTTGTTTTTTTTCATAGTATTTGTGATATTGAAGACTATGTGCATTTATGCGTGGGTGGAAAAGGAAGAAGGAGAGAATTAAAAGAGGATACACAGCAAAATATATTTTATGTTACTGCATTTCAGCACTGGTTAAACTAAAGGTCAGAGAGAAAAAAAAAAAAAAGTATTTTTGATTCAGGTTTAAATATTTTAAATAAAATGTATCTCAAAACCACCCCAGGGCAGTGGGTCCTGCTGGAAGCAATAGTGGTAAGTCATGTGGGCAAAAGACAGTTTTATCATCTTGGTACTGAATTCCCACAGGCAAGCGATAGCTAGGGAAGTATGGTGCTGAGAGTTGGCATTATGGGGCTTGTGGGGTCCATCTGCACACCTCAGTGCTGGGGGTCATCCTCTGGGACACAATGAGGTGAAAGAGAGAGGGGGCAAAGATGAGCTATTTGAGGCTGACAGAAAGTCAGGGACTTCCTCTCTCACTGTTTCCTATCTAGCAGATTGCTTAATATTCTAGGGTGGCCTACACAACACTAGCAATTTGGAAAGTTGAAAGACCCAAACTCAAGCTCTTATCAGGAAACTAAATTGGAAGTAACCATCCCAGAAGAGAAGGAAACAAGGTACTGTCATTACCTAAGATTTTTTTCCTCCCAGGGAATTAAAATGGAGGCAGAAACTCATCTAATTTCAACCTTCAAGTTGAAGTTTCACAAATAACTATAGAGGGTTATATGACATGATTGCTAATAGGAGCAGAAAACTGGAGTCAGCAAACCATAAAATCCTCCTTCATTGTTAGTTCTCCTACAAAAGCATCCTGTGAACCCACATCCCACACAGCAGATGAAAATTAAATCCAGCAATATGCTTTCCAAACTGTGGAAAATGTTTATATAATGAACAAGTTTGTCAGTTTTGCATAAACTTACAATCTAGGAAATAGATTTGCCATTATGTTCTTAGAGTACAATATTTCCTTGTCTTCAGCTATGATGCTAGAGGGCAAAGGACCGAGCAATAAACCTTGGAGTCTTTCTATTCACTTCTGCTCCCCTGAAAGTCCTAACTGAGACTTGCAGTGCTGAAGCATGACATTTAGTAAAGACATTACCTTAATTCAGAATGCTCTTCTATTCTTTCTTCTGCCCCCTAAGAAGGGAACCAAGAAAGGGGACAGAAAGAAATAACATCCAAAAGCAATTCAGTATGACAACAACATTTTATTTTAAGACTTTGGTGGTAACTGATAAAGTTCTACAGTTGAACTGAAAATTTTACCTCCACCTACCAGTACTAGATAACAAAATCATCTCTTGCTGTTGTATTCTGTCCAATCTGCTGTTAAAAAGATGGAGCAAAATGGAATCCATTTCATTGAAATAATATTCACAGGTGGAGCTGTATTTATTCATGCTGAGAAATACTTCTCTTTTACAGACATCAGTCTTCCGATGTGAGCAGCAAGTCTCACCTTTACAGTTCACAAACTGTTTAGAACAGAATTGTATTTTTCCCAAGTAGCCACATGGAATTTAATGGACTTATCATGTTGCATTCCCTTATTACAAGAAAAAATAAAATATTCCTGTGTACTACCATTTGTGTGTGGAGTTGTGCAGCAGTGAATCTGTGTGCAGGTTCAGTACCTCTGCAGTGCTGCTGCCTGCGGGTGGGCAGAGACTGTTATCTGCAATCCTTCTGCTGAGATGCAAACTAGGATTTAGGATTGACATAGCCTTCATTTTATCACGCAGTTGATCAAACCAAGAAACAGCATACTGGATTCAAGGTATGTTTCTGGGTCCCGTTTTTATAGTTATTTTAGTGGAAAGGGTTCCCCGCAGTTATTTCATTACAAGTGTTAGGTAAGAGCCTAATCCAAACACATTATGGCTAATGAAAATATCCCTAAATATAATGAGATATCATAGTAGGTGTGAAATGGGAATATAAGCCTCTAGAGGGTATTTATAGCTCCTGAACAGCTGAAATATTTTCAAAAAATAAGAATAGAATGATGATAAGAACAAAATCTTTACTGTTCATATGTTTATATTAGGGCTGTTTCTAAAAGTTAATTCTTCTATAGATTCCAATGCTAAAAGAGAAAAAAAAATCATAGTGATTTTATAATAAGATTTTTCCCAGTCTAAGGTATTATATCTGGATTACTTAATTATTTCTTTCCAGACCTATATCTGGTCTACCAGGCTAGTCACGAAAAATGGTCTTTCAGTAACCATACGCCACCACAGATACCATTTTGGTTTGATTTAGTTAGGTTTACTGTAGGCATACTGCTTCATTTTCATTACTCCATTTGCTTGATAGATGAACAGATTGAAAAATCTTCTTTCATTTTTCTAGCCAAATGGCTTGTTATAGTCAAAATCTGCTTTCTGAGTCATACCATAGGAAAATGAGTAATGTGAAGCAAAACAACAACAAATGTTTGACAATTATAGCTCCCTTCATCAGTTTACTACTACCATAAAATGTCTAGTAAAAATAATTCCCTTTTCTTAAGTTTAGAGCAAGAGGAAATCCTATGGGGAAGGTTAAGAATGGAGCATGATGAACAATTGAAGGAAATTGCCTTTCAGTAGTCATGAATGTTTAATCTTCCCATCCTCTGATTGACAGGATCACACCATAGTCATGGTGCATCCATTTACTCCTGTAAATCCAACAAGCTTGAAATGCCACTCATGAATTTAGCTGGACAGTACTTTTGATTTACTGACAGACAATTCAAATTTACGTGACGTCAATATGTTCTAAGCATATGAAGCCAAGATCAATCATTCAGAAAAGTACAAAGAGTGGAACAATGCCTCGTAACACTGAAAGCAGAGGTTTTGAGAACTATTAAATCCATGGGCAATGCTTTGTATGCCAACTTAGCTTGCTTAGTTTTGTAATTAATTATTTTATTACAGTTTCCCCAAGGCTTCCCATCCGTCAATCCCAGCTCTGTTGTACTTAGGTTCTGTACAGACAAATTACAATGAAATTAGATGATTTGCATTTCTTCTTTTTTGTGCAAATTATTTTATTCCTACTCTGCGGGAAAATATCACAATGAAAAGTAAGACTGCAAGCTTCCATTAATTGATTTTTTTTAAATTTTTGTTCATTTTCATTGCCCTTCCCCTGAGAGCAGCATGTGAGGGTTAAATAAATTTCACAGGGAGCTTGTTCGCCAGGTCTATCATGCTTGCCTTGGTTGTTGAGATGCAATTCATTAGAGCAGGACCATTACTTACTGCTGTAACAAGAAGACTCTGGCAGCAACCTGTTTGTCTGACCTTGCCTTAAGTAAAGAACTAGTCAAAAGCAAAAGTAGGTACTTGATTATACTTAAGTGGGAAAAAGATAAAAATCATGTAATGAAAACTGTTCTTCCCTCAGCATATCTATGAGTCCCAGAGAAATTATGTCCCAAACTAATTACAGATTTTTGCTCTGATGAAAGACTGCAGTAGCCATTCCTCCCACATATACTTTCCTTCTGGTCATTCCAGAACTTTCCAGAGTCATGAAACCTCCAAACCTTTGCCCTCACCCTCACCTATACAGCCATCCTAGTCACCTCTAACAATCCCCCCTACTCCCTCTCTCCTGGGCACCCACACAAACCTCTGTACTTGTAACCTCCACACCTCTGAGCACCTTGGTCCCTCAGCAAGCTAATTGGAGAGCTCCACGGAGAATGGAAATGCAATTATGGTCCTTTGGAAATTGGTGAATAATTAATTTAACCATTTTGTACTGCAGGTCATTAATTTTTACTGCTCTCAGATAGCTTGCTATTAAGGAGAGCAAGCTTAATTAATCTTGCACTGGAAGGGTGAGAGGTTGTGGAGCAACCAAGCATGGAGTGACTGCAGAAACTCCAGATGTAGAAAATCATTTACCAGTAAGTACAAGGAGCTTGGTATTCCTTGAAAGAATGTGTGTGCACTTTCATGCATGCTTTCAGTCTTACAATGATGCAATTTTCAGTAGAACAACTCCTGAATTCTTCTGTAAAGGTCTTGGGAGGCAAGCACATCTTGTAGGAATTCTGAAACACATATTTAGCAAACAGAAATCTGCATCAGTGAATTGAATCACGTGTACTCACAATCGTGTTCTGAATGATTGAAAATATCAGGAAATAAAATTATGAGAGATGAGGAAAATGTTATGGAAATGAAACTATTAAGACAAAGGCAAAGTATTCAACAGCAGGACTACTTGATACGGGCCAGTCAAACTTAAGAAACTTAAGAAAGCAAGCACAGTAAGAAAGTACAATAAAACTAAAATGTAGAATTAAAGAACATACACCAGGAATGACTGCTAACCCTTTCAATTAAGATCACTTGATCTTAACCAAAGATCTCTAGACTGACCAGGGAACAGTCCTAAGACTGTCAGGACAGTGCATGGAATGAGATTTAAAAAATAAACAGGAAACAAGTGGAGATTTCATTAACTAGACAACCATCAGAAATGGTAAGGGGAAGCAGCCGGAGAGGAATTAATGTCAGCAAGAATGCTTCCACTTTACAGTTTTGAAGACAAAGATAAGTCACATGTCTTTTGAAACAATGGGCGTTGCCAATTCTCAGGAATATATTATGAAAGATTCTTGTATGGTGATGACAACCTAAATCTGATCTTCAGATAAAATCAGAGAAAATACCCTCTGACTGTGTAATCACACAGTTGGTTACTGTTTCCTTATTTGTAAGCACAGTCAATAAAATGAGCAGGCTGACCTCAGAACAAAATCTGTTTGGATGTTTCCTGGGATGGATTGAGCTGACTGGAGCTGGGATGGGAATTTTGAGATGAGAAAAGAGAAGCAGAATGGGAAGCATCTAATATGGTGGGCCTCAGAAGACAACAGAAAATCCAAAGGATCTAGAGACTATCAATGCTGGGTTCACTACTGACCACATTGCTCTCTTCTGTGAGGATCATATCCTCTCTTCACAGGATATGAGTATGTGGCAAGTCTGAGCCACAGAGTGTTGGTGGTCCAGGTAATTCTGTGGCAGGTTGCTCTTTTAGTTCTAGGGTGCTGCACCTGAGAGTCAGAGGTGATAGTCAGAACAGTGGTGGCATAGTCATCCCTACCAATGCAACATGAATACAAACTCAGGCCATTCTGCTCTGGCAGTATTTTTAAAAAAATCTGTGTAAACAACAACAAAATCTGTCTCTGGAGAACAGAGAACACTTATGAAATCTCCAGAAATAAGCATGGAGGAGCTAGAAGCATCTGGGCCTTAATACCATAACTTTGACTCTGATAGGCATCTGCAAACGGCACTGCAGAATGATCCCCATGGCACGGAGGAGCAGTTTTACACAAAGTGATACTGGCAATTTAAAGTAAAACCCTGTAAGGATATAAATCACCAGTGGGCTGTCTGAGCTTCTCTTTCAGCTATATAACTTAATTTTTTGAGGTCAAAGAGGCATAGTTATGATTTTTTACAACAGAAAAACTCTTCCAAAAGATTGTTTGTTCTCCCAAGAACAAAATTTAACAATGATTTGGTCTATACAGGAAAATATATTCACTCAAAGCATTAAGGCAGAGAGAAAGAGTTCCCTTGGGGACTTTTTGCCTAGTGGAAGAGCATATTTACTGAGTAATTATTGTGATGAATTTAAACTACAGTCTGTATTTTTGTTTTGTGCCACAGTATTTTCCTGAAATAAATGTTACAGTGTAGTCATGAAACTGTCTAAAGCTTGAAACTTCCTTGCAGTCACAGCTAAATATTGAAAACATCCAGTGAAAAAAATATTCAGACATAGTAGGAATGAATGAGTCACATGAAATTGCAGCCACCTTCAGGATAAAGCATAGCACTGAGACAGTGGACACAGTTAAAGCCAAGAGACAGATAGCACATAATTTTGGGAAAAAACCCCATTTCGTATTCTTTCAACATTGTGTGGCCTTTCTACTGTCCATTTAGAAATCTTATAATTCCATTCTTAGGTTTGATCTACCAATTCAGAAAATATCTGTTCTTAATAAAATTCCTGCCTGTCTCTGTATAAGAGATTTGTGTACCATTATTTTTCATTCTCTTTATTACATTTAATATTGAAAACATCTCTTAAAACTCTTATTCTAAATAAGCATTTTTTTTCAGAAATTGCATTACTGTTTTAAGCAATGCCATCTGTTTTCATAGAAAACAACATGCTTCCTACTCATTATATGCTATTAGACAAGATACAGAGCTTCAAGCTCCTGAATGAAAATGAACATGATAAAAAACATGGATGTCTCATAAAAGAATCCTGACATTGTTCAGAAGAACTTCTGGTGCTACCTGTCAACATCAAAGGATAGAAAATAATATCTGATAACATTAATTTCTCAGAGATGGCAGACTTCTATGGAAGTTCACACGAATATCAAGATGGTTCTTTTACCTAATGAGTTTAAGGTATATTCAAAATGAGGTCAGGAAAGATTTTGAATAAATTCTTTCACTCACACAGTAGTGTTCAGTGGCACAGATACATGCCTTGTCATTTAAAATGTTTACCATACTAGACGTATTTTGGATATTTAATTTTAATAGGTTTTTTGGTTTTTTGATAAGTTTTGTACCCAGACCACTATAGAAGTCAGAAAATACAGCTTTGAAACTTCAAGCATAATGACAGTGATAGAGAATAGCCACTGAGTGTCAGTCAGCCAATAGCTAAGTAATGATAGTGATCATGGGAATCTTAAAATATATTGATTACAGATTATGAAAAATCATGGGGCCAGGGTTTCCTCCAGGTAGATATTGTATCATCAAGGAGGATAGCCTCACACTAGACCCATATGCTGCTTATAACAATTTAAGTAAAGCAAAGAGGTTCAAAATCCATTTCTTAGAAAAATAATGCTTTTTCCAGCCTCTGACTGATACCACCTGCTTTCTCACGTTTTGGCAAGATCAGTTTGTTCTTGTAAGATGCTGTAGCTGCCTCATGTGGCTCACCAAGCTTCTCACCCCTTATTAAATACCCTGTACCCAATTTCTATTTAGATCTCCTTTCAGATTAGAGCTTAAAAGACAGCTCCACATTGTCTAATAACCCTAACTTTCCCATGAGCCCCTTCTTGATACCAGGTTAGTCTTTTATTTTAGTCTCCAAATGATCATTTTACTATGGTTACTGACATAGGCTGTGGTTTCCATCTTGTTTATTGTTTTTTACCACAAGGATTTGTTCTTTGACTGTAATGTTGTATTTCAGTGAGGTAATTATTTTGATTTCTTTATAATTTAAGATAGATTGTTTTTTCTGTTCACACATGAGTCTTGAAGCAAGTAAAGAAGTGCAATTATTCTGCCTAGTGTTACATAACAGGAAGATAATTCACCAAGGTATTATGACTTTTCCTGATAAGATATTTGTCCATGTTTGTTTGAGATTGGTGCCAGCTGAAAATCTGCCCAGTGCTGTTCAAAGGCACAGTTCAAAAAGACATCTTGTCTCTATTAGAATGTAAGGAAACTCAAAATTACTTTTGCTTTGGTGGCTGAGAATTTCTTGGCCTGTTCCTGCAGCATGTTTTTAGCCCAGCTCTAAAGGAAACATCTTTTTGATACAGTCCACAGGGTGGCACAATCTGATCATGATTGCTTTGTACTACTGGTTGATTACAAAGAATTTACTCTTACCATGTTCATCTGAATTTTTAAATTTATTTTTTTTAATTATTTATTTTTCTATGCCAAAGCATTGTTAAAAATGTTAGGTTATGTGTTTAAAGACTCATCTCCACAACACACAAGGGGCTGGAGGCACAAGGGTGGGTAGAGGAGCACAGGAAAATGAAAGGCTAAGGGGATAAAAAGTGTCCTGTAAAAAGGAGTAGTGTTTGTTGATGGGTCAGTGGGTCTTTACCTGCCAGTGGAGCAGGGCTCAGGCCTCAGGAGCTGGGCAGACCGGGATCCAGGGGCCAAGAACTGGCACAATGGAGTGTGTAACATCAGCCATGGGAGGGGTTCACCCTTTATGGCTGTATTTGTATTTGCATACATTTTCTGCTCTCAGGCTTTCACCCTGATAAGGCAGGAGCCCACTGGTCCCATGGCAAGTGTCAGCACGAGCGCTCTGGTTTTGCTCCCTGCTGAACTGTGCATGCAGCCACACACTCCTGTGTGTGCACATGTATAGGGTGAGCACACACTATCGGGAGTGCACACTCAGCTTTGCTGCTGGCTGGATGTGGGGATAGGAACCTGTGGCAGCCGTGCTGCTATTCAGCTGCTGGATTGGGCAGCTTCTAGTGGAATTTCTAGGCTGACTGTTCTTCTGATTGATAAAGACCCTCAAGTAATAACCTTTGAGTCCTATTTTAGACAATATTGGGGTATCTGCTTTTCATTCTTGTATAGAAGTTTGAGATTTTAGCATTTTTTTCCAAATTAGTGTAACTTGTGAAGAATAAACACGAGAAAATTGTCAAAACAATATATTTTGAGAGGATATAATGACTTTCTTGACAAAAATGGGGTGACTAACAGTAGAAATAAATGCCATTTGTTTTAGCTTGACTCTTGCCATATGCTAGACTGAGCTCGCTCATTCAATACATATGAATCCTAATTATCCCTAAGCTGTTAGAATTTTGATAACTTCATTTACAAGAATGCATCACATATCACAGTATAATATACTAGTTTAGATGATTTATTTCTGATTTTTTTTCTACTCCCACATAATTTTGTGTAATCTCATCCCACTATATTTATTTATTTCAACACAATGCAAGGGAAGTGAAATGGTGTGTTGCTGTATTTCATGTAATTCAGTGCAATTCATGTTAGTGGGAATACAGTCTCTGGCTTCTAGTTGTATCTTTATTTTATTTACAAAGTTTGTTCACCCAGGTTTTGTTACATTCAAATATAAAACGTTAGCATTCAAACACAACATACAAAATTATGTAGAAAAAAATCATGCAGTTTTAGAGCTTATAGATTCTTGGAGAAGTAAGGAGAGATTTCAGCTACCTCGGACTTCTGGAGGGCAGAGTTTGGCCTTTTAAGGGGTCTGGTTGACAGTCCCTTGGGAGGCAGTCCTGAAAGGCAAAGGAGTCCAGGAAGGCTAGTCATTCTTCAGGAAGGAAATATTAAATGTGCAGGAGCAGGCTGTCCCATTGCGCTGAAAGATGAGCCAGCAAGAAGACTGCCCTGGCTGAACAGAGAGCTTTGACTCAGGAATAAAAAGTGGTGTTCCACAAGTGGTGTTCCCCAGGTCTCAGTACTGGGGTCAGTTCCTTTCCTTCATTTAATATCTTTATCAATGATTTGGGTGAGGGGATCAAGCACAACCTCAGTCAGTTTGCAGCTGAGGCACCAGGCTGGGAGGGAGTGTGGATCTGCTGGAGGGCTCTGCAGAGGGATGTGGACAGGCTGGATTGATGGGCTGAGGCCAGCTGCATGAGGCTCAATAAGGCCAAGTGCCAGGTCCTGCCTCTCAGGCAGTGCTACAGGCTGGGGGAAGAGTGGCTGGAAAGTGGCCTGGCAGAAAAGGACCTGGGGATGCTGGTCAACCACTGAATCTGAACCAGCTGTGCCCAGGTGGCCAAGAAGGCCAATGGCAAACAGAAAAAAATAAACCCAGCAGAAGCAGGAACATGATTGTCCCCTTGCACTCAGCACTGCTGAGGCCACACCATGAATCCTGTTTTGGACATTGAGGTGCTGGAGTGTGTTCAGAAAAGGGCAGCAGAGCTGGTGGAGGGTCTGGAGCACAAGTTTTGTGAGTGGCTGAGGGACATGGGGTTGTTTACCCTAGGGAAAAGAAGGCTCGGGGGAGACCTTTTTGTTCTCTCCAGCTGCCTGAAAGGAGGCTGTTGCAAGATGAGTGTCAGTCACTTCTCCCTATTAGTAAGTGATAGTACAAGAACAAACAGCCTTAAATTGAATCAGGGGAGATTTCAATTGGATATTAGGAAAATTTCTTTGTGGGAAGGCTTGTCATGCACTGGAACAGGCTGCCCAGCCAAGTCACTGATTCCCTGTCCCTGGAGGTATTTAAAAGACATGTAGATGTGATGCTGAGGGACAAAGAGAAGCAGTGGACTTGGACTGGGTTAACAGCTGGGCTTGATGACTTTACAAGGCTTTGTTCAAACTCTGTGATTCTTTGATTAAATGTTTATACATTCGTGCTTGATACAGTACATGATAACAATATGTAGAGCTGCACACATCTCTCAGGAGGTGTGTGGCAATGTTTCCAGGTTGTACATAGATACTGTGTGGCAGTTTAGGACAGGAAGGAAGTGGCAACTACTGCTTGCTGCAAAACCTGCAGGAAGAAGGGTATGTATGCTCTTTTACTCAGGCTCAGCATTCACAGTTACAGCAAATGGACTCAAAAGAGATCAAGACACTTACAGAGATATCCTATTCTGCACCCTGACAAAGTATCAAAAAATTAAAAATGCCTTTCAGGAAGACGCTTGTCTAGTCTGAGCTTAAATATCTTCCACAATGCCAGTTTCACTTCTTTCTTATGGTAGGTGGTGCAAAGCTTTATTTCCTCTTAAAATATTTGATTTTGATATGACAATAGCATGTACAAGGTAAGCAGATTACCTCTTGTCCTATGTACTGTGGACACTGAGAAGTGATGATTCCCCTCCTTTTAATGCTTCTTTAGAATGTTTTTATACCCCATGCCAGTTTTTAATCTCTTGATTGAACAATGATTTCAGACTTTTCTTTTAGATTAAGTGTTTTAAACTTTGCCATGGCCATCCTCTGGATTTTCTCTACCTGATTTATATATTTTTGGAAGTCTGGCAACCAAAGCTGGACCAAGTAGAGAGCGATACAATACTGAGGCAAACCAAAACAATACCGTTCCTCTTTTATAGGCAGCATTTCTCTTTTGAGGAAGAATGCCCCAAATTCTTCAGTGCAAAAGACCTGTTCATGTCTCAGCTAAAAGCAGCAGCCCTTGAGGGTGCTATATATTATCAAATCTAATCGCCTGTCCTTTCAGAAAAAATATTTACACATACCCAAGAGGCAACAGTTTCAGATCATGACTTTTTAACAATTCAAAGCAAAATATAAAAAGTAATACTAACAAATACATTGTCCTTAGGATAGCACTAACAATTCTTTTCTAGCTGAGCTTTTAAAACATACAGTGTGGTATTTAGTGCTGAAATTGAAGCTTACACTAGCAAGCACTTTGCTGAACTACTTCAAACAATAGTAGTTTTACTATATAAAGTCTGGGCTTTTGCAGTGAAGGTCAGTATTCATACTCTTAACCTAGAAAAATAAGATAGTATTTTCTGAAAGAGGCAGTAAAGTGAGGAATTTTTACATCAAAAAGATATATGTAGAAAGGAGGAACTCAGAGACATGTTAGCATCCTCTTCCTTTGCCATTTTTGGTGCTGCAACTGGCATGGGGTAAGGCAGAGAAGGACAAAGAGGTAAGAAAAATCGGATGAAAAAAGCTTTTCAGTTCGCCTCCTCCACACCCTCCCCCCTCCCCCAAAATACCCCTCCAACCAACCAACCAAACAAAAAATCCCACAACCTTTCAAAAGGAAGAAAATTTCAGGCCCAATATGCCTGGTTACACTCATTGTCAGAAAGAGGTAATTTTTGTGGATGGCTGGAGGTGACCTAGATATGTATATCCCAGTTTCACATGAATTCTTGCTGTAGCTCCTGATATGTCTGCTTCCTCTGCACAGGACCCTGGCTCCAAGTGTGCAATCCATAACTGCAGAGTGTTGGGATATGTGCCATAAGTGTCAGCGTTCATATCACGAGGGTAGCACCAATGTTGATGTGACTGGTGCTAAAGGACAGGGTGATGCTGACTAATCTCTGCTGCCTAACTCAGATTTTATCCATCCACTCAGTAAACACCCTGCATGCTAATGTAGAATCACTGCAGCACTGCCAGAAACGATGAAAACTAAGAGGTTCATTGGCACTGCTTCTCTCAACTTCTCAATTTCAGCTCCAAATGAGTGTTTTGGTTTTTTTTCCCAATGACACAGACCAGAGATGATCCATGTCTTAAGCAGAAAAATATCCTTCTGTCTCCTGCATGAAGCTAGCCTTAATGGTATCAATTAAAATGAAGGAGGGAAAAACCGAAATTAAGTCATAGGGATTGTGCAATGTCTTTGGAAGAGGCAGAATCACGTTTTATATTGGGGGCACAAACACTGTTGCATGGTTAGCGTGGTTTGAGCTCGAGAGTGGTAGACCGTCTTGCCAGCTCCTTTGAATATTTCTGTCCTGCTGCTGTTATGTAAGAGCTGCTGTCCCAGTTTGCTTGTGCAGCTCTCTGCCTTATGCGTGATGATGCTCTGGAGCCTACGCCAAAGGTAATGCCCTACAGCACGCTCTATATTGCAGCAATAATAATAATAATAGTAATATAACTAGTAATAGTAATTAGCAGCGACAGCTCGATATACAGTCGTTCTCAGAAGTATTTCGGCTACTCGCCAGAACGCTCTTCGGGGGTGTCGAGTCTCGGGGCTGAGGCCGGTGTCTCATCCCCCGATTCCCCGGCACAGCGGTCAACTCAGCCGCCCCCGGACAAGCTGCCCCGGCTTTGCCGCTGCTGCTGCAGCCGGGGCGGGGCGCGGCGCGGCGCGGCCCCCCCGCGATGCGCGCAAGGACAGCGGGCACCGGGACACGGGCGGCAGCCCGCAGGCGGCGGCGGCGGCCGCGCACTGGGGAGCGCCGCAAGGGTACGGCACACGCACCCCGCACACGCACCCCGCACACGCATCCCCGGCACACGCACCCCGCACACGCATCCCCCACACACACATCCGCGCACACGCACCCCGCACACACATCCCCGGCACACGCACCCCGCACACACACCCACGCACACGCACCCGGCACACACGCACCCCGCACACGCATCCCTGGCACAGGCACCCCGCACAGGCACCCCGCACACGCATCCGCGCTCCCGCCCTGTCCCCACCCCCGCACCTGCTTCCTCGCCGCGGGCCGGCGGGGCGGGGCGGCGCGGCGTGTTGTGCTCGGTAACCAGGCAGCTGCGCCGGGCGCACCGAGGCGCGGAGCAGCGCGGTGCGGCGGGCGGAGGTAGGGCGCGGCGGCGCGGGGCCGGGGCTGGGGGTGCTCCCCGGGGCTGGGGGGCTTCGGCCGCCGCTTCGGTGCGCCCGCGAGTGGCCGGAGCGCGGCCGGGAAGAAGGGGGTCCCACGGGGCAGCCTCTGACAGCTGCCCACCAGCCGCCTCCTGCCCCCCTATGCAGAACTGTATTGAGATGGATCCGAAACTCGGTGCCGTGGTTGCGGAGTTTGACCGTGTCCCGGGGTGGGTTTGAGGTTTTGCCCCTTCGGAGCGGACTGACCCGGCGGAGGGCTGTGGTGGTTCTCCTCCTGGAGTGCACGTACGTGTGTGTTGCAGAGATAGCCAGTTTTATGCTCAGTCACACGCTGCAGGCCAAAACGTAGTTAACCAAAGGAAATGTGACTATTGATGGGCGCTCCCGGGAAGCCAGTTTTAGCCTGGGTTGCACGCAGTGATGGTGCAAAAAGGACAAGTGCACCACGACAGAGATGCATAGAGCCCATATGTTCCCTGGCTTGTGTGGTAACTCCCCGGAGGTAAGACCTGCTGAAATACTCACCGACAAGGTTGTTACTAGGAATTTGACGAACAGCATATTCATGCTGAGGAAAAGTGCTTGTAAGGAATATTAGTAACCTGCTATGAAACACCAAGTACTGGAATTTGATGAGGAAATACTTAGGTAAATCATCTGTGTGATGGTGAGGGGAAACTCCAGTGCGTCTGGCTGTGAGGGATTTATACCTATGTAGCTTGTAGGGAAATAGTATGTGGCGTTTCTGGCTGCCTGCCAGAACTCTTCTAGTGCGGAGCCTGTTGAACGACTCCTAACAGGCACGCACTTCCCTGTAGTAGTACTAGTGATGGACTGTCTGCTCTCCCCGTGATCTCTGATAATTGTTTTTGTGATTCTTGTATGCACTTCAACATTAAACAGATCCCAAGCTGTCAATGCTGATGGGCTATGTTAAGACATTGCCACTGGATAGAAGAAATCATGTCATTTTAATTAGTAAACAGAAAGGCTTTTTTGTTTGTGATACTAAATATTTATTGTGTGCTGAATGACATGAAAAAAACTGTTTTCTGAGGTACAGTGTTAACATTTTGGAGTTGCTTCTTTTCTGGTGAGAGTCAGGCATTGTGTTTCGGAATGTTTCACACATTCCTTAAAGCAGCGAGGATGTTTTGCCCTGAGAAAGGAGCTCTCCAGAACGAGCGTGGTGCTGCGTGTTGGAATGATCAAATTCTCATCTTTGCAAATCCTGTTAGATGTGAATGTAGAAGCAATAATCCCTACACTTCCCACCTGTTCCTTTAATTCCTGTTCATAGTGTCTGCTTTGGTTTGTTTGTTTAATATTACCTTCAGAGATAATATATATCAATGGAAATTCTATGTTGCTGAGTATAAAATACTAGTGCTTACGTATTTTTACAGGTGAATCCAAATACATTTGAGATTTTTTTTAAATTTACTCTGCTTTTTACTTTAAGCCATTGTAATAAGTTTCAGTAGTGATTTGGACTGCCGTAATTAATACAGACACAAGAATCTCGTAATGACTGTATGCCTTCATGCACCATTACTTTATTAAATATGAGAGTCCTCAATGATGTTTTTGGGACCTTAAGAGCTTAAGAACTTCACTGGAGCCGTGCAGAGTTACACAACCTGTCAGCGAGCACGCTGCTCAGAGAAACTAACTTTGACAGTGGATCAGGGAGAGCAGAGGCACATAGGGAAAGAAGAACAGCACCCTGTTAGTATTTAAATTTGGGAAGAGAGTAAGAGTTCCTGGCAATGAAAAAGATCTTCCTGGGTGAGGCACTGAACAAGGCATGAACCTTTGAAGGCCAGCACAGTGAGAGTGATTGCTGGGGGTCTACAGAGCTTTGGTCCCAAGGGGAATTCACATACATTCACCCTTCAGACAAGACACCACATTAACCCACCTCGGTTATGCTATGTTGAAGGAAGTCAGTTGTGGTTCCATTTTTTTCCTTATCAACTAGTGACAGTAGTTACTAAGAAAGTACATACACATAAACAGTTGTTTTTATACTTATTCATTACCATAGCTAGTGACAAAACTTTATAGTTCTTGTGTCTCCTTGGAGGTCATAAAGGTGCACATCTGAAGCGAATGGACTTTTGGCTTTGTTTCACCCAAAGGCACAATTTAAAGGGAAAAACAGGGGTTTCTGCTTTTGCATTTGTATGGCAGTTGTCTGCCACTTGCTTATAAGTTACACTTAAGCAAAGTTTCTTGCTTGGGAGATGTGCGGGAATACCAAAGAACTGACGCTTACTTGCTTATCTCAAACTTGGTTTGACCCACCCTTTCCTGAGATGCTTCAGTGTTTTCTATTTTAGTGGTCTTTTTTTTTTTTTCTCCCACAGATGTAGCTCTGCAATGGTCTTGTGCTATAGGTCATATTATGCCACAGAACTCCTAGGTGTAATCAATGTAAAACCAGAAAAATCAGAACAAGTCTCCTACCATTAACCGGCTTACGCTTGAGATGTGAGCTTCACCCTGTCCTATTTGCTTGTGTATTGTGACCTCTGATCTTAATCTCGCCCCTGTCTTTGTCTGCGCAGATAGTAAACTCTTTTAGGCAAGGATTATATCCTGTGTTTGTAGAAGGTAATGAGCTACTGATCCCAGTCTCCTGCTATTACCAACAGCTCTATAACTGTAATATATTCCTGCACGATTTCAATAGCAGGATTACTAAACTGTAGTTTATGCTGTCTTTAACTTTTTGTATTGGTAAGTCTGAATGACCTTTCTTTGCGTGTATCTAAAAATGTATGTTCTGCAATTTTCCTAAAAAAAGCAAATCTCTGCCTTTTATTTTCTGCTAGAACAGTTTGCATTTTCTGTTCAAATGTAATTACAGCTTTCGAGAAAAGAATTACACCACTGGATTTTTGTCCATCTTACCAAAAAACTAATAAAAAGTAGTTAATAAAATGCTCATTTGCTGAAATGTAAATACATTCATAGATATGTGCATGACTAGGATCCTACAAATAATTTTTAAATACTGGAGTACAATGGTAGGTAGAACACAGAAGATTGTGTGCCATATATGCCACAGATTTAAATGTCAGATGTGCAAATTACCTTGAACTTTCAAATTATTAATTGCTGTTGCAAGACCTTCAAGCTTCTGCAGAATGAAAAACAAAATGTTCAAATCCAAAATATACTTAAAATATGCAGCATACCTAGATGAACCAAAATAATCTGGAGTTCCAGAAAGGATCTAAATCTCTCTCTCTCTGCTCCTCACACTCCCCAAGAAAAATAAATTTCAATACTTTCAGGTAGTTGCTTCACATTAAATCAGTGTGAGGTTGGATGGTCAGTGAGAAAGAATATTGTGTTTCAGTGCTCCTCTTTCAATGCAATTTTTGTCAGTAGAGAAAGGAAGCACAGAGGGACAATGTTGGTATTCAACCATCAAAAACACCTTTCAGAGCCAAAATTGCATTTTCCATGATCTTATGTGGTGCACAGTTATGTCCCATTGCCTTTGGGAGAGTTCCAGTATCCACTGACTTCTGCTGCATTGGGTTTAAGTGAACAACTGCAGACTTGCAGTTCAACTGTCAGAAAAAATTACCAAAGAGACTCCTTTGTTGGCCTGGATTTTGGAAGATCAGTGAGGAGATACTGCATTTTCTCTGAGGAAAAATACAAGAACCATGTTGGATCACTTCACCCCACTTCTTCATTCTAGCTCCGAATTTTATATATCCAGTATATATCAAGTGCAACTTGACCGATTTATACAAAGAAATTTACAAATGGACTCTCAATTGGTAATCTACCAGCTATCAATATCCTGGAATGAATTGTATTGAGTTTTTCCACTTCTAACTTTTAGTTTATTTAAGAGGGTGCTGCTTCCATTTTTTGTCATGCCTTCGTCTATCAGAAATGTCTTCAATGGAAAAATCAGTATAATACTAATTGAGGCAAATTAATCTCCCATTGGTCTTATTTTCTGTTTTATTTTCACTTACCTGGATAAAAACCATTTGCTTGCTGTCTTTATTTCTCAGGTGGTCTTTCTCTTCATCCCTGTGTTCAGCACACACTGTGGCAGTCTTCTTCACTTCTCATGCTCAGTTTCTGTCCACCTATTTCTGAGTGATGGCTTTTCCAATTGTGTCTGGATTAGTTTTATTCTGTTCTGAACAGGTGTAAAGCTACTAGACTTTGGATTTAAAGAAAACCCCAGCCTGTTTCACAGGGGAGGCACTGTGCTTTTCAGTCTAATTGACTTCTCTGCTGATTTCCCTTTCATTAATTTTTTAAGCACTGTGTTTTTAGATCATTCCCTGACCTGCTTACATGCTTTGGATTATTCTTGTAATATTTTGGACAATGTCAATCACTTCCTTAGTTGGAGCTATTTTCTGTTGATTAGCATTTTTCTTCCCACTAACAACTAACAACCAAGCTAAAGCAGCTGTTTTTCTGGCTATTTGCTGTTAAAAACACAGAACCTCCAGAAAATTCTGGTTCCTATCTTTCTGTGAGTCATTTATTCCTGACTGGCAGGCTCACTGCTGTCTCATAGAATTGCATCTGTTCCAGTAGTGTCTATCAACCTGGCAGCATTTCCAAGACCTCTTATGCTTCAGAAACGGAGTCTATGGATCACAGTGGACTTCTAGCACTACAGCAGTAAACTATGCTTGGAAATTTTTTTCCTGGATTTTTTTCCCTTGATCAGTTCTGTGCAACTCTTGCCTACCAAGGAAGTCTGCCTCTTTGTTATTGTATAATGGCACTCCAGCACTTGACCCTATTTCAGTCGTTCCTGAGATTCTGTTCAGTTCATGTGCTATAGATATTTTAGTTACTCCACTGTATTTCTTATATCTGTGTAACATTTGATTTGTAAATGTCTTCTAGCTGCAGGACTTCCTTGAATTTATTGCTCTGTTTATTGTCCTCTCAAATCTCTCTCTTTGAAATGTCCCAGATTAGAAACAGTCCTTTCACTGCCTGCTCCTCTCTATTTCTTGCTCTCCTCAATATCTTTGTTTATTATTTGTGTTTATTCTTGTTTATCTGGAGCTTCTTTATCTATTCATGTGCTATAATGGGAGTTTATAGAAGTCTAAAACTGTATTTTCAGGTACAACCATACTTTCACATCAGTAGCTTCTTCTCCTGGGATATGTGGCATCAACCTGGTGTACTGGGAATCTCAGAATGGTTAAGATTGGAAGGAACTACTGGTGGGGTCATCTGGAATCTGCAATTTGTGTCAACATGAAGTACAGTCAGAGAATTGTTTACCTCTTCTTGGTCAGGTTTATCCTCTGCCCTTGTTGCACATTGTTTATGTCATTGCTCCTCTATGAGTGTGTATCTCTGTTCTTCTGGAACCACACTGCTGACAGGCAGGTCTGTTTTCCTTTAGTATGTTTTTTAAACTTTAAGAACTAAAAGATAAATTACAATCTGGTCTTGCCAATGGTGTTCTAGTTTTACCAATAAAAGGAGAATATCTTTTTTAATTCGAAGTGCTCCTTAGCACAATGAGAAAAAGAGGATTAAACAGGGGACCCAGAAAAGTTAACCCACAGTAGGTGCAGTGTTTTCATTATTTCTTCCATTAGAACAGACGTCTCACTTTCCTGGCATTTGAAGAGAAGAACAAAATAATCCAGACAATTGTAAACTGCAATTTAATAAGGCCTAATGGCTCTTACATGAGAGAAGTTCATGTTTCCTCTTTGCATCTAAACCCAGAGTACCGGGATATTAATATAAGAAAATGGTGTCAGTGTAAATGTATCCATTAAATCCAGATAAGTGGCAAATGTAATAAAAAATTTACCTAATTTATATGCAAACCTTGTTTCACTCTTGCGTGTTGATTCCATGTACGTTCAGACAAAAAAAAAAAAAAAAGGTTTATAATACTGAATAATCACTTGTTGAGTACTAAACAGGGACCCTGCTCATATTCAGGGTTAGCTTCAGGTTTATTTCAGGCTAAGACTTGTGAGATTTAAGCCATGCACTTTTTAAAAAAACTATGTATTTTGAAAACATATCCATCTGAAGACATCTTTGTTTCTGACACACAAATTTAAAAGTCATTCCATTTATTAAAAATTATTTTATGTAGCAACTATGCAAATACTTAAGTAAGATTTTAATGTTTACAAATCTGAAAAATGTAATCTTTCAGCAGGGAAAATATTTTGTTGATGGCTTTAAGTACTTGTAAAAGCCATGAAAAAAATCCTGCTCTACATGACATTGAATACCTGACTGTCCACATAGGGTTTTTTGTTCTGTGAAACTTTAGGTGTTGCCTGAAGAGAGGGGAGAAAGGTGCATGAAGCTTTGTTTCATCTTACTGGTGGTGTTTTGCTCTGCTCTGAGCTGTGGTTTTCTGCCTGTGGAAGTGACTGGGCAGATGAGAATCTTTCCTTCCTACCTGTACTTAGTGTCACCTTTAAATGAGTTAATTCCCACTGTTTGCAAAGGAGCTTTTGAATGAAGAGCCATATTTAGAAACACACTTTCTGCTTATGCGGCGTACCATTTAATACCAGCTAAATAAATTATTAATTGCAAGTCTGCCATTTATCACTGCACAGTGACTCAGCCTGCTGTATGAGTGTATTGAACATACATCTTCATAACACTTTCCCAGACTCTTTTAACTTGGACTTGGATCAGCATGTTCCACAGCTCCTCTAAATCTGCTCATGTACAGCTGATTTATGCCAGCTCTGTCCCAGTGTGAGTGAACTGGTGTTCTGTTATTGTTAGCCAAAAACTCAATCAGATGAAGCATTTTTAATACCCCTTATCCCTGCCCATAAATTAGTCTAGCAGCTTGCTGCTAAAGTGGCTGTTCCCAGCTTACAGTACTGCTCAAAATGTTAGCAGTGCCACTGCTGCAGAAACAAGGCCACATGTAACTCACTGTGTTACAAATATTTCAGGTTTGGATGAGGTTAGGAAAGCTGATGTTTCATTTAAATATTGCAGAGGATGCAAAGTTCACCAAGCTGTCATATGTGAGCACAAGCAACAGAAATCCTCCTCCTGCTCCCCATCCAGCCAGTCAGGTGCTGTTTGCTGTGCTGCTGCTCATGCTCTCTGCAGGGATTTAGCAACACCAGGGCACCATCAGCCCCAGCCAGTGTTGTGGCTGAGAGGTGTCATGGTGGCACCTTCTCATGAGGTTCCTGCCAGGGCGCCTCTCCATGCTTGGGAAGTGGTGACTGATAGGCAGAGTCCCTGTGCACCCCAAAAAGTGTGTGGGGCAAAGCCTGGAAGGTGGAAAGAGCTATGGAGGGGAGGAGGCCCTTAAAGGAGAGAACAGACACACGTAGAAAGAGAGTGGGGATATGAACATCCAGGTGTTGTGTAAAGTGTAGACATATGTAAAAACAGCAGCAGTGTGTCTGGAGTAGGTCTTAGTGCCACAGTGGCCATGGAATGCAAGAGAACAGCCCAAAGACACGGGTGGACTTTGCAATTTGTTCTGCAGTGTGGCCCATCAGAAGTGTGCTTCCCTCAGCTGTACTGATTTAAAGTCAGCTTGGGGCTGCTGACCTCAACAGCATTTAGATATCCAAAATACAAGATAAACATACAATAAAAAACATCAGTAAGAGGGAAAGCAGGATGTACCTTGGGTCAGGAAAGTTTGAAGGGTTAGAAAAGGAAATGTTGAAATATCATTTCCTCTGGCTGCCTTTACATGTTGACACAGCTCCTTTGGGACAGTTCATCATGCCTGAAGCTGTGCAGCCTAAAGGCTTGTCTGTCTGATAATGGAGGACTCTGTTCTCTTGAGGCCAGGAAAGGAGGAAAGTGCACACCACCAATAAACCCACTCACATTTGTGATATTGATCAGCTGCATATCATCTTGAATTTGGGGTGCACCCAGAGTGTATGGTATGAATCCAATTATTCTTGGTGTCTATACATGCAGTTATTTCTTATCAGGGAAATCACTGCATGCATACACAACATGTACTTTTTCCTCAGAAGATAAGATGTTATTGATAGCATTATCTGAAGAATCTAATTTGATTATTTTTAGACCAAATTTATAATCACATAGATTTTTATTATAGATGTAGGAGTGTAGCTGTGTTCACGTAGCAGTTCTATTTCACGGCTTTTGATGTTAAATGACACAAAGTATACCACTGTTAAACACTAAAAAAATAATATAAATACAACTTTATTTAATAATGAAGTATATTAATCTCAATATTTAAGAGTAGACTACATGTCAAGTGAAGTTAGGAGTTATCCTGACCAATGAGTTTCTGTTGCATGCTCCTTCTTACAGTGGTGAAATACAATGAGAGTTGAACAGTTTTTGGATTTTTACAAGTGGTTTTGTTTTTCTTTTAAGATTAATAGTCTCTGTGTTATAAGTATTACAGTATTACTTCTAATAAATATAACATTATTATTATTTCTAAAACAACATCCACAAGCATCCTAGGGAAAGCATTGATGTCTGGTGCGTTGCCAGTTGTGTTTAATGATTTGTTTTTGCAGCTTTTATTCTGCTTGATGATTGCCAAGCAAGCTTTCAGCATTAATTATTTCTCTGGCTGGGTGTACACTATAGGCAAAACATAAACCCTATACCTGTTAAGCTATTAAGACTCAGACTCCTTAGTTTTCCAGAGCTGGTAAAAGTTTCCTCTAAACTTTGGTACTTTGTTTCTCAGGTGTTGAGGTTGTTTGCCATTGCTTTGCCCCGGCCCTATGGGGGCCAGCGTTGGACTGGAGGTGTCTGACTGCCCCAGGGATGCTCTGCCACGGCTGAGGGTTGGATGCTAAAAGGAAGCCATCCAAGATCCACATCTCACTGAGCTCCACAGCTTGGAGGGAAAATTCTTTTAGGGGAAGTGGAGTCTCTCCAAGGAGATCATGGCTTCATCCCGACTAGTGGCAAGATCTAGAGACATTGCCAATGTCATGCAACGGCTTCAAGGTAAGTGACTGACTAGGGCTGGTGCTCTCTGCCATGCCCTTATAAATGGAAGTTCCTATTTTCTACTATACTGAACAGTCAGAACAATATTTCTGAAGTTTAGTAATTTTTCTAAACTTACCTACTGGAAAGTACTTCTAGTGTATCTAAAGGACTGTGATTATGTGAGTCCTTTGGCATAGCATTAGCAGTGATGTTTCAAAGCAGTTGACGTGAACATGGCCCCATGGGACAGTACATGGAATTGAAGGTTATGAGACTTTGCATTTAGTTCTGTTTCTCCCAGGTTACCTGACGTGTGTATCAGTTTTCCCATAGAAAAGAAAACAGAAATTATATTCATCCTTTTTTTAAGTACAAAGTCAACTGGTAGATCTTTTATACTGATAAACTAATATGTATTAGTTTAGCAATGAGAACAGTGCTTTATTATGTTATTAAGCTATGAAGAATTCATAGCTCGGTGAGCATATTATTAGTCCTCAAGTTGATGACCTTTTAGATAACACATCACAGGATGTCTTTGCAATATTCTTTGAGTATTCATTATGGTTTTATGTTCCTATAATATTGCACTACTAAATAAATTTACTGTGTTTTCTTAGAAGTTATATGCCTAACTGCGTCTGCTAAAAGCTTGCATTTGGAATTTTTTTTTTAATTCAAGTAATGATACTGACTTGAAACAAATTGTCAGTGCTGCTGTAGATTTCATTCCCATTAACTTTTGAACTTAGTCATAAATCCCTGGCCTTCTTTCCTCTACGGACTAGTTTCCACTGGCTTCAACGAAAGCTTATATGCACAGAACCTATGATACCCCCTTCTGCATCCTCTAAATCTGGAAGCTTTATCTGCTTGTGGGTTTTCCTTCCATTTATTGTTTTTCAGTTCAGGAGATCTGAACTTAGCTTCCCAGCCACCAACTACTACTAGTATGAATGATTTCCATGTAGCCTCAGTAGATAAATGGAAGAGTCTGTCCTATTTAGACTTGCTACAGCACTTCATCAATTCCAGCATGGTTCTGCTTGATTTTCCTCAGCCTTTTGTGCATTTACTATCTCATTCTGTTTTTTTGTCTGCTAATTCTTAGGCCACAATGTTGGACAATGGCTGTTAAAACTGTCAGGAAGCCTAGGAAATAGGAGAAAATATTTCATGCTCAGAGGATTTATGGTCTAAGCATTAGACTAAGACACTCCAGGTAGATTTGAATGAGACTGTGCAAGGGCACAGTGAGGCAGCCTTGCCCACAGAGTAGGAAGGGGTCTTAGAACACAGTGTGTGTGTATCACAGGATACTATGCATTTGTATGAACTCATGTTCTTAGTAGGTACTCTGGAAAAAAATGCTGAGAGACTTGAAGCAAGAAATGAAATAATTATGAAAGTGTGAGAGGAATATGAAGAAATGCATGAGAGAAATGGCAGGGGTACTCAAAGGTTATGGAGACATATTGCAAAGGAAAACCTCAGGGAGCTGAACCGTGTTCAGGGAGGATTATCCAGGCTGGTACTCTGAAGCAATTTTATAAGGAGGATGCTGCAGAAGGTATTTACAGAGTGTGGGGACCATTAATTATCAGACTGTTACGTGCTAATTTTCTAAACATCTGTAAAGCTGTTGCTTACAAAATGGCTGTTCTGTTTATTTGCATTTGGGGTTTTTTTTCACTTTTTCTTCATTTTTATGTGTTTGGCTCTGCTGAAATCTGATACATAGTTCAGTGTACTATAATGTTTTTATATTATTTTATTTTTGGAAATTAAACAAAAATAGTTACATGAATTCTGAAGTGAAGGCATTTTAAAAGAAAACGTATGAACTGAATGGGAATTTGGCATTGCATGTTAATTTCAAGTCATACCTGTAACTGGATTCTTTGATTCTCAGATGAAATCAGCTCAGCTTATTGATGGGATCTGAGTTTTGCTGCAGATGCACTATTTCAATAAATCACCTGTGCCAAAGCTAGAGTGCTTGGAGCCTAAATCTTTTTTTAGTCTGTAGTTCTGCATTATGGATGAGCAAGCAGTCTGCACTGCGACTACCTAAGCCCTTGTGTATTGAGGTTGCTCTACCTTTCAGAAATTACAGTCAGCTGAAATAGGAGTAGATGGGCACAGGAGCACAGAGATATTTCTTGGCGTGTTCGCGTGGCAGCCCAGAATCAGTGCAGAGCTGGGTGCACAGCTCAAGGTGAGAGTGGAACTGAGAGCATTCAAGGTGTAACAGGAATGGCACTGGTTTGGGGATCCTCAGTCAGCACGGAGCAGCAGTTGTGCTTTACACCTGTTTTTGTACCTGGCTGAGGCAGGAGAGTTCTTGTGTGATACTGTTTAGATAGTGCTGCAAGATGACAGTGCTGGAAATTCACAAGCATTGAGAGGTAAAGCAAGCTGTGCTCCCTCCTCCACATTGTTCTCATATTTACCTCATGGGTTTCCAGTGAGTGTTTGTGGTGGGAGAGTGTAGGAAATACCAGAAAAATGCTACTCTTCACTGGGATTCTCAACACCAGTTTTGAAATATCTGCTGTACACACTTTTAGTGAACACAACTATATATGCTCTCCCAAAATCTGTCAGAGAGCAACAAAGTTGATTCTCTGTTGGTTGAGTTTTTTACTTGTTTATATGTGTTTTTTAATATAAATATTTTCAGTCATTTCACTTTGGTAATTATGACACTTGAAATATACTCTGTACTTGTACAGTTTTAAATAATGTTTTGTATCACTGGCTCAGAAATTCACCTGGGACAAACAGTCAAGACAAACTTGCTAGTTCTAGGTTTCGTACAGTACCTTTTGCTTCCTAGCTGTTCATGTTATAAAAGCACCCATAAAACCTAAGCAGAACAGGTGTACACCATGAATAAGAGTTACACTCCTGGGACTGGTTTTTGGATTACTCTGGAAATTAAAGCCAGTTGGCACAAAAGCACTGCTCCTTAGCCTACAGGAAGTGCAAGTTCATTGGCATTGTAACTATACACTAAAGATTCTTAAAGCATCTTTGATAGCTACAAATATCAAAGCAAGGAGTGCTGGAAGACAAGCTAGTAAATCTCTTAAGAATCTGCAATCTCTGCCATCATGAAATGTAGTCTTTTCTGTTAGTATGCACTGTTATAGGCAAACTGCAGACATGCACATGCTGTTCTGAAGGAAAAAAAATGGAAAAAAGAAATGTCTCATTTGTCCTGTTCCTCAGGGCCTTGTTGTTCCATTATGCTGACTTGTTCTTACTGACTTGTAAGGTGATGTTGAACAGTCCTTGTAGCATACTGTTACTGCAGGCTTTTCTAATTCCCAATTTTCCATCCCTCTGTGGTTTATTCCCTTTCAATTTCTCATTTAGTAGTCTGTGCTGAATGAAAAGTTTTGTGAGTGTCATTGTGTTCATTATTGGGTGGTCCGTTTAGTCAAACAGGACACTTTTTTCCTTTTCTGTAGTGGATCACCAAAAATTCAGTCTGCACTACAATCTAAACATACATGCCACCCAAATTAGGTTGCTATCATATAACTGGTATTTTGAGACTGTTATCCATTTTAACTCCATGCAGTAAAACCAGTTCTAGAGTGTACAAAAGTACAACAATTTAAACAATATAATGTTACAAAACAATAACTTTGTTGTCTTAAAAATCAAATGATAGGGAAGCGTAAAAGATTCTTTTCAATCTTTCATTTCTTCTGGATTGCACCACTGTTCTTACTAAGCACTTAAACTCACTTTAGATTGTGGGTATTTTGGGGCTTTTTAAACTCACTGTAGAGACACTTCATGATGTAGGAAAAGCCAAGGTGGGAAAGCAAGCAACATGGTCATGCATGAAGAGTAACCATGCTGGAAAGGAGACATCATTCTAGTAACACTCATACACTCTGGAAAAGCTTCAATACAGGCAGGTTAAATTAGTTTCAAGCCCAGTCCTTATAGTATGTAAAATTGCCTACAACTGGCTAACATCTTCTATGGTTTTATGCCTTCCTTACATTGGCACTACTCACAGAATTTGTGGGTTTGTTTTTCTCTGGATTATCCTTCCTTCCTTTCCCCTATCCTCTTCCCTTTAAGTTTTGGCTCTTCTTTTCCTTCCTTTTACAGCCTAGCATTTCTTTTCCATACCAGCAGCCATTAACTAAACAGTACTTTTTTTTCTTTTTCTGTTTAGCTGATAGGCTCTTTGTTAATGTGCACCTCCGTTGGTGTTTTCCTCTGTTTTCCCTCTAAGTCAACAGTGCCAAGAGCCACAGTTGAACATTAAGCTAGGGTGATTTAACAGATCCCTGCTGCTGCAAATACCTTGCTCACTGCGTGCACATTCCAAACCTCATTTTCACCAGTACTACTCTTCTTCTTCTTACCTTAGGCCTGAACCAGCTGAGAATTGGTTTGTAGAGGTCAAGTGAATTCCTGGGAAAAAGGCAGTGTCTCTCCTTCAGTGACGTTTGCCAGTTTATTGTTGGCAAAACCAAAGTGCAAGATCACATTTGTAAACATCAGCAAAACTGAAAAGGTGTGCTTGATCAGGAAGGGCATGCTGCACATCTTTGCACAAGAGACTTTTATCCCCATATTAAAAACACTGCTCTGGTCAAGGTTTCCATTTATGCAGTTTGCTTGCGTGCAGTGGTTCCATGTAGTTGTGTGGGTGCCTTTCCCTTGCAGTCTTTCACTATCTGAAGTGTTCCAGTTTGATTCCTGCATCTTTCTTGGATTTTTCTTGAATTACAGAAAATGCCATTGTAAATTATTAGTCTATTGGCTGAGAAAATCTTGTATCTAAGGCAATTCATTACTCTCTGGCTCTGTGTTAAGGGACAATAAACACTTCTGACTCTATTGATTGGTATGAACTCTATGATCTGAAGGTCAAGTAAATCTAAATGATGAATCAGGAATCTGAATAACACTGTAGCCCACATGTTACCTAACATGAGGAAGTCAAGCAGCATTTCAGTATCTTTTTTATTACTTTTTCACTGTGAGAAAATTTAAGTAAATGCAATTTCAGAACAAAATGGTGAAATTTTGTTCTGAAATGGTTTATGTGTGAAGGCCAAGACAGCCATAAAAAAGCCCACCATCACAGCTGAAAAGATCGTTAAGGGGTAAAAACAATGTTTTCATCTACTACTACAAAGAAAACCATCTGTACCTGGGGATATTCAAGTTAAATATTAGTTAATATTTGATAAGGGAAGTTACTAAGGCATGCTGTAAAATCTTCATTCTTAGAAGTATTTAATTTTGGTTTATGCATATGAAAGCAATTTCAGTGAGAATCCACTTCATGTTTTTTCTGACCTAGGTATGTGATGGTAATAATCTGATGTATTGCTGGTAAAGAGAAGTTCTGAACTACCTGTAGGTATTTGAAAAACATGGGGGAAAGGATATGATCAAAACATTTCACTGGTAGTACAAATGACTAAAGTATGAACTGAATTTAGGTATCATGTTATATTAGAATATTTTGTCATATAGTTACACTGTTTTGACATATGGTGCAATAAGTATCTCAGTGGAAAAAAACATATGCTGCCTTTTTTAAATTTTTTTTTTAAACTGCAGTTAGCTTTCACTTTGCGTTTTCTTCAATGAGAACACAGTCCTGGGGCAGTATGTGAAATGCAGAATGTATTTTAGTCAGGCGCGGTCCTGTATTTTTTATTTTTAGATGGTTTTTCATCCTTAAGAAATTCCAAGTTAGTGATTTAAAGTACATTTTTAGAAATTTTTGTAAAGTTAATGTTGCCATCTCTTTGCTTATACTTTTTCTACTGCTTTTGACCACAAAACTAAATCATCATGTAAATCAACCTATTCCTAATGTGTTTTTTTGCTTGCTTTCACTTTTGATTATCACAGTACAGTTTCCACAGGTTAAAATAATCTGTGCTCTTCATTCCACTTGATTAGCCAACCAGGATACAAAGCAGTAAAAATCACACGGGTGATATAAATTGCATGTATTTGCATTTGAGTTGCTTTTTAAGGAAAAAACAACATATTTTTCCAATTTTCATGTGGGATAAAGCATATATATAGGCCAGAAAAGGGCTGATGTGGTGGTGTCTCACACTGAGATTGCTTTCATTTGGATGTGAAGAAACACAGCTCAAAAACTGAAATTCTTCTCCTCTGCTACTATTAAAACACTGACAGGATTCGTTACACAAAATGTAGGAGGCAAAATGCAAGAGGAAAATCTTCCTTGGACAATTTTATAGATGGTGATTAAAATGCTGTGTCTTAAATATAGTGGATATCCAAAACATGTCAGGCAACTTGTGTTTTACATGAACCTGTCTTCAGCAGCTCTGTGCTGCTCACTATGATTTGACAAGTTTGTATGTAGGCATCCACACTGCAGCTGTTTAATTTTGGTTTCGATAAAGTGTTATCTGAGGCTCAAAAGCTGTTTTCATTTAAGATTTTGTCTCAAAATAACATCTGCCATATTTGTTACTGGTGTGAAAAGAGATATTTTAGGAAGTCTAAATAGGGACTATTATGTGTCAATTTTGATGGTTTAGTGAAGATAGAGATTTTCAGAAGGAAAATACTGCAGTCTTTATTTTTGAGAGTGCCCTCTCTATTCTGACAGGCTGCTAGACAGTTATTTTAGTATTGACAGCTTTGGGTTGGGGGTATCAAGAAGCAGAATATTTTCAAAATATTTTGATGACATGTTTTTTTCTGCAGGTTAGACAATTTATCAATTGTCTGGTTTGTGATTTCCTATTTCTGTTATATGCACTGCATGCTTGAAAAATTAAACTTTATTTCCTCAGAGCTGTGCTGTAATACCTTCCTGCTTTTTGGAATGCCACATTTGTTGTTTTTTAATACTAGAAGAACTGAAAAATGCAGGAGGACATGCCTCTTGTTACTAATTAAACGGGGAATAAAACAGTTTTGTACATGAACTACGGCTGATCATGCTTCTATACTGATCTAGAGACTTCTGTAACGTAAAAGCAAAATATTTCAATGAGAAAGTTTTTTGTTGGTTTTTTTTTTTTTTTTACATTTTGTTGTAATCATGTTTTGCCCATTTGTAGAAATCAAACGCTTCACCATCTTTATTTTACCAGGATGACAATATACTTCAGAGAATACACTTGCAGGTAGAAAAAACACATAGATGAAAAATATCACGCAACAGTTATTAGTAATTTATTCCACAGACTTTTTAAATAGAATGCCATTTTTATTTTGCACTTTAGACTTCATTTGCTTAAAAATATCCTTGTTTCTGTCACAAAGCTTCTCCTTGTGACTCATATCACTGAGTTCTAATTTTAGACTCACACTGAGGTTTTTTAGTTGGCAGTTGTATGTATCCAAGTGAATTTTGTCTATTACTGGGTGCAAGAAAACAGGCTACTTGTTCTGTCTTCCATCCAAGATGAGAAAGAGCTTTATGAGGAGAGTGTCAATGACTTATTTAAAATCCAGTAGTCTAGAAAGAAAGAAAGAAAACCCACCAAGACCCCCCCTCTCTAGCTCTTTGGAATTTATGCCTCCATGGTAAACTAAAAAGAGATGGTTGAAAGGTATTATTACATTTTGCAAGAAGTTATAACTGACTGCTTAATTGCACAGCCATTTTTAAAATTCAAATTCCGACTGCTAGTATTTGGGGGTGTAAGTTTTATTATTCTCATTTGTTAGAAGACCTTAAGTTGGGGCTGCTGAAGGAATGTAAAGAAACTGGGACTAACATTAAAAAACTGGCCTCCATCCTGTACTTTGAAAGAGATCCTGACTATTTTAAGTTCTCAGTGATAATTTTAATTCAATATCAGTACTGTTAGGGAAGTAGCAGAAAAGCAGCTTGATGTTTCAGGATAAGCAGCCTCCAGGTAAGGGGGAGAAATGCTGAGTTACTGCACAGTGAGGAGAATTCTTGGACTCCAGCTCAGCCCCTTCATGGCTTGGCCTGGGGGCCAAGAGCTCATACCTTAAGCTGCTCTCCCCTCTCTCTGGTTTATCTGCCTTTCATGCTTTCCCTGCTGAGGAGTCATTAACAGAGATCGCTGTGAAATATCTTTTGGAGCTTCATTACATGGAACATAAACATTAACATATTAAGAGATGCAATTTGTGAAGATTCTCTTGCTGGAATTTCACTAAATTTTATGTAATTACTTTTCAGTATTTGTTACATAGTCTTTTATACTTCTAAGAGGATTATGCCCTTGCTGATGTACATTGCTTTAGGTGACTGTGGAGAATGTATGTAATCTCGTTGTAACACTGTTAGGCTTGTGACACAAAGCAAAACCTACAAATCTCCAAGCTGAAGACTCTTGTATTCACCCAGACAAGAGATACATTAAAACATTTAATAACACCTTGTACCTGCATAGCCATTGCTGCAGAAGGAGAGTTGAGACTTAGTTTATCCAAATCACTGAGCTTCTTTAGCTATGCCAGCGTAATTCCGGGACAATTCATACTTCACTTACAGAGATGCCAAAGGCCTGTACAAATGTAGTAGAATGTTCCCTTGCTTTCTGCACCTCACTCTTAGAGGCCAGGTTGTGTATCCTGCCATAACTGCATAGCCTGTCCTACCTCCACCAGCTTGCTTGGGAGTGGGCACAGCTTCCTCTCTGTACAGTGTGGACTTCCTGTAAGTCTTGACTTAAGGTGCTATTGCGAGAAAGCCACAGACCTTGTCAATGCAGCAGCTGTTCTGTAAAGACTTTATCTTAAGCTCATTAAAACAGAGGGAAAAAATCTTCTTTCCATAAGGTGAAGAGAATGAACTACAACAGCAACTGTACATGAAGGGTATTAGTTAGCTTTCCGGTCTCAGAGGGGAAAAAAACCCCAACTCTACACGCAAGAGCACAGTATTCAAGATGATTTGTGGCCAAACCAGTGTAGCAAAGCAGAATATTTACTTGCTTACAGTGACTTATATATTAAAAAAAAAAAATAAATCCTACTTAGGAATGGAGCTCGTAGACATGTCTGTTTATGAGAAATTATGGTAATTTGTAGTACATTCACACTTGGACTGTGTTTTCATTCTCCCAAGGAAATTCAAATAAATTATTACAGTTGAGCCTGTGTAAAGACCTATCTCTTTATTCTGTTTGTTTTGGCCAGGGTTTCTATTTTATTGTCTCATTTGCCAAGACATCCCTTTGCTTTTCTAAGTCCATGTGGTGCAGCCATTCCCAGTTCTGAGGCTGAAAACTGCTCCTGGCTTATACAAGACAAATAATACAGACGAATTTTCTCTTTTACTTGACTCCAGAAGCATCCACTGGCTAATGCAGAAACATCATGTGGTTTTTCAGGAGAGAATCAAGAGTCAGCATCACCAGTTACAGCAGTTACAAACCAGTCTACCAGCCCAGTCTCTGCTGGGAGCTGAATGCTGTTTTGCAGCCTGGGCATTCCTATTCCATTCACTCACAGGTGAACCCAATGTGTCTTGTTACAGTGAGGGCAAGAAGTAACTTTCAATGGAAGTCACAAAGCTTGAGCTGCCATCCAAATGAGGAGCAAAGTGTTGGGAATGCATCCTTCACTCAGTTGTAGCCCAGCTGGCATTTTTTCCCCCATTGGAGTGTATTGGCACAAAAGCTCAGGCTGTGGTGGTGAGATGATTCCTAAATCAACCAAAACTCAAGTTTATGGACAGGAGAGACGGGTGGGACTATGCAATGATCAGTCACAAATCAGTGAAAAAAAAAATAAATGTGATCAAGCCACTGTGTTATCAGAGGTCTCCAGGCATAAACGTTTGGTAGCAGGTGTGAGTTGCAGTAATAAAAAACACTCTGGTTTGAGACTTATTAGACAGGACATAAGTCTAATTATCCTGGAAGTCTGGCTGTTTTGCATTACTGAAGTTGTGCATTGCAGGAATAAGATTTGAAAAGGCATTTGGGCACTTTGGCACATTAAGGCATTGTCATAAAAAAGCATGATGTGCATTTTTTAATACCTCTTTAGATGCCTTAGTTCAGCTTCAAAGACCTGAGTACTCTATAATCCAATCCATGAACAAACAAATAAAGTGAATCAAAAACCTTTAATGAGATTGTATTGAGATTCTAATTAGTGTTAAGAAATTACAAGTTTATTATTTGCAAATTTATTTAGTACCCGAAACATAGTTAATATTTCTAAATCTAAATTCTCGTTTATCAGCAGTTGTGAGATAAAGTCAGTGGGCTATCCTGGAACTACTAATTTTGTTCTTTAGTGTTAGGTCCATTAAGTGAAAGTGAAGCCATGTGACCACTTTGTTTACATTTCTAAAATACATATTCATCCTAGTAAAAAACTATAAGTGTATTGAAAACTTTGTATTGATTGCTGCTTTTTCATTCAAATGAATGAAATCTTTCTTGAATAGAAAGCCTTAAATCTTGCTGTGAAGGTTTTGCTTTCTGCTTCCCAAAGAGACAGGAGCTCATTTTGCTTTTTTTTTTAACTGTCTCCCTCTGGGGCAGAAAATCTGCTGCTTCTGCATTGCAATGTATCGTAGAAAGGAGTTTAGTTGAATAATCTGCTTGCTTGGACTTGCTTTCTAGAATGGCCTTTTGTTTGGTCACTTTGGTGAGCTTGTACAAAGCCTCGTTGCATAATTCTTCTTCTTTCATAATCCTGAGCCCGCCTTTTCACTTGTGTGGTTAGTAAGAGAGCTGGAGGTGTGATCAGCTGCCAGAAGTGATTTGAATAAGTGAGAGGAATCATGAACAGTTAATTGTTGTGTTTACATCTGGTTTCTAAGAGACTAATAGTACAGGCTTACTGTTCCTGTGTGTTTGTATTTGAGATCTTGAGCACATTTAAATCCCTAAGCACACTTGTGTCTGCACAAAAAAAAAATTACACTTTGTATTTATCAGTAAGACGTCATCAGTTTTGAATAGGAAATTACATCCATTTATGAATGAGATTAAATAATGGTATGCCATTCTTAACTAGTGAAGGGTTTTTTTTTGTTGCTTTTTTTTGCGGGGGGGTTGCTTTTTTGGTTTGGTTTGATTTTTGGTTGGCTTTAGAAACAGGTATGCCAAATATGTAGTGAAGTAGCACATTTGGACCTGTGAGGGAGGTAAAGATAGTGTCACTCTCTGGGTTGGAATGAAACAGAAAGGTCTCATTCTCACCCACTGCTAGGAAAGTGCAGGGTGCAAACATGGCCTTTACTGCAGTCAGGAAGAATAAGTCAGTTCCTAAAACTACTGAGCTGGTTCAGTACCAGCATGTACATACAAAGCAGGTGCACATCTATATACCAACAGAAATCAGCTCCACATGTACCTACTCATAGTTAAAAGTGGTAATTTCTGTTTATTATTAATAGCTGGTTGTTCCTGTTGTAGGGGTTAAATTGTGTTATCAGGAATAGGAAGTACCTTAAAATTTGGCTCAACATCTATACCTTACACCTTCAGTAGTCTTTGAAAGGTCACACTATAAGTTTCACCAGTGTATTTTCTTCACATTTTCTGTACTACTATATGCTAGTAACCAAACTTCAAAGTTTTACAGGCTGCAGTACTTTAAAAGTACTTTAAAAGAAATTACTCTTGCCATAGTTAAAATGCCAAACCTCAGGGCTGCAAATGTGCAGCTATTTAAGGTATGACAATACAATGAGGGCTCTCCAACGGGAATGCTAATTACCAGCAGATATGTATTTTGAATGAGGCCAAACCTGCAATCTGTGTTCAGTGACATCATTAATTAACATAACATTAGTGACAGCAGTTAAGGTGTTCAGGTTATTGTCCCAGGCTTAGGATTAAGTTTAAAACTATCAAGCTGAATTATAGTAATGTCACAGGAAATGCAAATGCAAATGCAAATATACATATATATATATATATATATATATAGACTTACATGAAAATGTGCATTGAATTTTCTTTGTAGGGAAGGAAAAGACTGGAGTTGGTAGATCAAAATTCTCAACACTTGGCTACTTCTTTTTTTCCAAAGGAGATTGTAAAGCACAGAAATCAGAGCCTAGTGGAAGATTAAACAGCCTTAAAAAGAAAAAGCCCACTTTACACACACACATACACACACGTCTTGTAATGCTTTCTTTGCATCTGTGAGAAAGATAATTTTGTAATCAAAAGTTAGAAGGCTTTGGATAATGTATTTTCAAGGAAAGAGAACAAGCTAACACATAGCAATACACATAGAACCGAAGGGGAAATGAAAGTGAAAGGAAGACATCCAGGCTTCTGATAGGTAGAAATGTAAAAAAAAAAATTACTAAGGGAAGATTGGATGTTGAAAAGAGCAATAACATTGCCTTGAGAAGCAAAAAAGGGAGAAGCTGCTTTACATCTCTGAGCATAAAAAACACCATGACAAGAGTTTCAACTGTGTTATTGTTTGTGGACTGTCTCAGTCTCAATATCTAAGAGCATGTTTCAAAATCTTTACATGCAAAAAAGAGATGTCCTTCATCTGAGTACATAATTTTAGTTCAGGATGCAATCAAAATGTCTATACCACCATCACTGGCTTGCTCCCTATCAGGACTTGGCTCTTTGCTAATTACTAGATGACAGATGGATGCTGAGCTGTGCTTCCCTGATCCTGCAGCATACTCTTGCACTTGCCCTGGCAGCAGCAAGAGCTGTCCTTAGTCTGTTGTAAAGAACTACCTCGGTGTCTCCTCTCTTCCTGATAAATGGATCTTGTTTTGTAGGTGATTACTTCAGTTTCCAAATAATTTAAAGCCCTGAGCACTTGTAATTAGGATAGTTTCTTACTAGTCAGTTGTTACCTTCTGGTTTTCTCTGGCCTCTTTTTCTAAAATCTGTTGCTTGAGTTCCTTTACAGTCTAAAAACTTCCAATTTAATTGCATCTTTTTCTGATAATTGTCTTAGATGAGAGTAATTTATTTTAGCATTATTTGTATTTCAATATTTTTCACATTTTTGCTGCAGAACCAGAAAGAATTAAAATCTTTTTAATAGCTGATTTGCATATTAGTTAAGAATATGCAATGGCTGTTGGTTCAGATTTATTGAGAGGCATTATCCTCTAGATTTATAGGCATTTTCATCTACATTAATATTCTGGCATAGAAATATTTAACTTGAGATACTGAGAAATAAAGATACAACTCAGTGGCTTGTCCCTGAAACCATATGCTGCATTTACATGACCTCTTTCACTCTGTCTCAAATCAGTGCTACAGGATGCTGATCATCTGTTCTCCAGAATTTATTTTTTTTTTCTCCTGTGACTGGACAGAATTGGTGGCTCATTGCCAGAAATGCTGGACATAAGCTGCTTTGGCAGATTTACCCTTTTAAAACTCTGCTTTATTTGCAGGGAAAATTGTCTCCTTTCCCACATACAGGAAAAAGCAAAACCAAAGGAAAAAAAAATACCCTTCAGAATAAGACTGAGATAAATCTAGTGCTACAAAGTCACTATGACAAAGACATCCTAAGCTTAACATTTTAAAGTTCACTAGGTTTCTGTAATCACAGTGAGGAATGACTGTAACCAGTAAAGACAAAATCAGATTAAGTTGTTGGGTAGTGATATAATGTATAATCTAATAATCTAATTTCTCTAGTTTCCCTTTTCTTCACCCGTTTTACCATCTAAATTAGGAGACTGTATACATCTGAACTTCTATCTGTAGTTGAGACTCAAATACAGATTGAAAATGCAGACTTCAGGCTAGCATAAGCCTCTTTCTTGCTCTAAAGAAAACACTCAGACCTTGAAGCCAATGTGTTGCCCTTGAGGAAGAACTAGGCAGACCAAGACAGACGTTTTTGGAGAACCTAGCACAAGATGCACCAGATAAGACTCTGACCTAAACTGAAAGAAATCATGATAGAAGCCAGGAGATTCTGTCCTGATCATCTACATCATCTACACAATTTCAGTCCTGAGGGATGCTGTGTCTCATGTGACCCCATAATAGTGAGAAGTGCTGTAAAAATGGGCACAGGGAATCTCTTCTCCATTTGCAAATATTATCACATTGATTAATTTTACACTGAACTGTGTGTGCATGTGTATGTGAAAAAGGGAACACATAAGGATGTAAAAAAGGAAGTTGTCCAAATGAATAAGTTCCTCTTACCTCCTCAGATAAGCTGTTTGCATTTTGCAAGTCAATGTTGCCTAACAGTAAACTTAGAGAAAAAACTGGAGCTTCTCTGTTCAAAGGCAGCACCTCTGAACATGAGATTTACTAAACTCCACATGTAAAGAAGCCATAGTGGAGGAGAAAGGATTTGAAAGTATGACTTTGTGTTTTGGAGCTCAGTGTTTTAGGGGCTGCTTGCATTCCTGCTTGTTGGAAGGAGTTTGTATGGATGGGAATCAGGAAAAGACCTTTTTGCTTGTTCACCCTCTGCTAATCAGGATTCAGAGCATCTTGAATATTGAAATTTGCATATGATATGACTTTTGTCAATATGAATACTATGCCCTTGGACACTGCATCAGGTCTTGGGCTCCTGGTGGCCACTTTCAGATCTACAGTCTGGATTTAATCTCTTTAGCAGTGCAAAGAGATCATGTGTAGATCTATGTGTATAAACAAAAATACAAACATAGTAAAGCAATAGACACATATTTCAGGACCAGTTGAGCAAATTACTGTCTAAACCAAAAATGCTCACTACATCCCAAACATAAAAGAATAGTCCTTAATGGAGTACATAGGTCATTGTCATCTAATTGGCAAAGCCTGAACACAGCAAATGCAGATGTGCTGTGATATGATTGAAGTATTAAAACCAATCGAAAACATCATTTTATTCCTTTTTAGAAAGTAGAGCTCTGCTGACAAAACATATTCATACCAGATTCATATCAGTTTATTGCAATTGTATGATCCCCATTACCACATTATTTAAGTTTCTCCAGATTTTTAAGGTGTTTATATTTACAACATCCCTGCTTGGAAAGCAAACCACCTTACATTTGTGGAGTAAAGATGCTCTAGACCTGCTTATAAGTATATCAAATACAAGAGATGCAGGCAGAAGCTAAGTACCTGTTACTGCAGATTTCCATGGTTTTCTATAATTACTATGCAATAATTATGACTGATAAATTAACAGGATGAACACATCCCTCTGTGCTCCCTGTGTCCCTCATATAAGTAACGTGCAGTGGCAAATCATAAAAAAACCCCCAAACAAACAAAAACACCGGGAAGTAACACACCATAAAGAGCCTAAGAGGCTCACAGATTGTAAACACTTAACTGTGGAAAAGGCACTGACCCTTCTCCTGCTTTAACCAGAGTTGTAACTGAGGTCATAGCTGGCCTTTCCAGCCCCTGTGGTACTCCACCCATATTGTTTTCATGAAGAACTTGAAGTCACGTCAAAAAACATCAGAAGGAAATAACGTTTGTGTTGAATTTATGTTTGGATTGTTTGTTTGTTTTCTTGGAAGGAGGTTGTTCTTCAGATGATAGTTATTTTTAGTGCCTGTGAAACTGAAAGACAGCAAATGCTTGGATGGAGCCAGGAAATCTGTGAGCAAATATAGTATTGGTGAAAACTTGCAGACCGGAATAACTTAGTTGCCTTTGTCCTAAGTACCACCTATTCTGGATACTGGCTTCTTTTAAAATAAAAATGCCCTGTTGTTGGGATGTTGTGGTCTGAGTGTGTGGTTTTTCTACAGCAGATCGTAAATTACAGTTTTCTATTTAAAAATAATCAAATTCTGACCTGTTAGAGAACCCTATTTACTATATGCATTGAAAAAATTAAACCTCAAGATAATTGAATAGAGCTACTGAGTTCTTATAGTATTTAAAATTCTTTTGTGGCATGCTCTACATTTTTGAAATTTCTTTAATACTAGCCTGATATAATTTAGGCTTCATAGCTGCTGTAAAGTTCTCAGTATGAAACGTTTCTCTGAAACCTGAAGAATGCAGAAAATACTTTTAGGGCATGACAAAAGTTCTGCCACCTCTAATGGTGATGATATTAGGCTCTTCAGATGAGTGACAACTGGCAAAAAAAATAAAGAAAAATTCCAACACAGAGGAATTAAGTGTGTATGCTCCAACATCAGTTTCCTGCTGGGTTCAGTGACTGGTAAAATTTCTGTGGACAATATTTCCCTTCAAAGAATAGAGTTTTAACTAAACTTCAAAGTCTGCATATATAGGCTTGTGTTTCTGTGACCTTTAACAAAGGTCATCTGCAAACATCTTAATCAAATTATTTGTGCTATCAGTTGGGTATTTAGAAGCTGTAGATGACAGTTTTCACTCTTAAGAATCTAATCTGAATTTGCAAACTGTATGTAAAGTCATCAGTTGACTTTGAAGATATAGAAGATAGTGTCTTTGAAGAATTTCATTGAACCAATGGATGACATAGATTCCCCCATATTTGTGAGCTCTAGGGAAAGGTAGTTGTAAAAGGGTTTTCAAAGCTGAGAGTCTCAGCTGCTTGATACTGTGTGATGAGTCAGCCATTTGAGATGAGGAGAGCAGTCACAAAGCAAAGCAAGTTAAACTATATGAAAGAGGAGGTTGTCATAAAAGGCATTGTAGAAACCATTGACAATTCAAAAGATTTATGGAGATCCTTGTTTGTTAGGGTTTTAAAAATATTTTTATTTGAAAGTGGCAAAATACCAAAAAGGTATCAGTTAAGGAGATCGTATTTTTGAGGAGATTACTGAAGAAAATTCTTTTATTAGCTGAAATCTACATCCATTAGAGAACACAGTGAACTGCAGGAAGAAAATGAAAAAGGGAAGGTGGGTTTATATAGGTGAATAGATAGACCAAGAATGGATTGTCTGCAGCAGAAGAAAGAATATCTTTGGTATTTTAGGATGATGTGAAGATAAGAATGATAGTGCAGGAAAAAAATATAAAAAAATTATTCCACGCTGCAGCCACTTGACTTGAATTAAATGTCTCTTCTGAAAAGCTTAGTTGTAGCCATGAGGAACTAATACACTCTTCACTTTACTTCAACTAGAACACTGCAGAACTTCCTTCAAAGAACTTTGCTTCTTCCACCTTGAAAGCTTTGGAAATACTGAAAGTGCAGAATGTACACTTCCTTCACAATTTTCAATGATAGCTTTTCCACCTCTGACCTCATTTGTGCTTCAGTTTAGCTTATTTTAGAGCAGTAGCTTCCTTGCTCTAGTTCGTCAGACTGCTTGTAGCAGTCTCTGCTTAATCAGCAGTTATTTATAAGGGTGCCTGCTTGGCCTGCATGACCCTGCCAAATCAGCCTGCCCTGGCTCTGATCTGCCCTGAAATAGAAGGATTGGCTTAGTCTTCAGGATGCTCCCTTTACCTGCAGAGTGCACGTGTCCATCATCAGGCTGGCAGGAGGAGCAATGCACACTCTTTATCTGGCAAAATCCAGCCCACCTTTTACCCAGAAAAGTGGAAATACAAATATCACTGTGGGTTTTGGGGTTTTGGGGTTTTTTGATACAATCTACATTAGTAGAAAATAATGCCTGGGATCCAGTAGCACTTTCACTGACGCTCTTCTCACACGTCTGTGTGTATGGATGCCCTCCCTGGTAGACACAGGGAAAACTCATAGGGAAAACTGTTGAGGCTGTTCTAAAGATCTTTGGAATCCTGACACAGGTGAGAATTTGGGAGATGCTCTTGGACAGCACCTAAAGAGGTCTCTAAAATTTTTCTGGAGGATGGGATGGAGGAGTGGTTTGACAACTGCTACACGGGGGTCCCACCACTCATGTCAAGTTACAGATGATTAGTAACAGTCGTTTAAGCTCAGAAATTATAAAGTCTGATCCTACATGATATCCAAAGGAGGTTCATTTTAAGTGATAATAAGAGGTAGGACTCTCACTCTGATAAGCAGCATTTTTTACAGTCAGTTAGCTGTGAATGGAACTGTTTCTGCGTGTTTACATTTTAAAAAATTCTATCAACAAACTGTTTAATACAAAACATCAGGAAAAGGTAAAGTCAGTAATTTATGGTTCCAAGTCTGTAAATTGCTACTTGTACAGTGCTGTTCTTTGGTAACACTTTTCTAATATTCCAGTTTTTTGGACTCATTACCAAGTAATTTGTGTTTCTCCATATTTTCTTTATAATACTGTCAACACAGTGTGTGCTTTGTTCAGAGGAATTTGAAAACTGGGTTATTTCCTCTAGGAAGCAAACTGTTATTAGTTAACCCAAATCTTAATTAAAATTATCAAACAAATTTTCATTGGTAAATTATAATTTAATTTTCTAAAAATTCTTGTCAGTAGATTTTGAAGAAAAAGATTCTTTCATACAAAGCAGTATTTAAGTTTTTGATTTCCTCATATGTTTCTTCAGAACTTTTGGGGGAATATCCTTCTATATCAACATCCAGAAACCAATGCAAGGAAGTATTTGTATTAGTCAAGAAGTGAATTCAAAGTATGATTTGTATCAGGACAAAAAGGAGTGTTTCAGTTGAAAATCTTATTTGATCTATGTCTACATTAAATTATAGATGAAAGGTGGTTATAACTTGTAGATTCAGCGACACAAGCTCCACCAAGCAAACCATATACAAACATAACTGTATTAAAGTAATGGTAATTGAAACTCTGTCTCAGGGAAGCCCTGTAAGAAGATTGGTGGAGAAATTCCTACTGTATGAAAAAGCAGTGACAGAGCAGACAGCTGAGAAATGCAGTTAAAGTGTATGCACTTGCTCCCAGTGAGATGGATTCAAGAGTCTGACCCCAGATTTGTGGTAAGATATTAAGGACATGAGGAAATACCCTGTCACTGAGGAGGTGATGGTGAATTTCCGAGCCATGCAGGGAATCAGAAAGAAGTATGCCCAACAGGACATGGCCCTAAAGAAAATTCAGGTCAAGCTGGAGAAACCTCAGGCAGAGTAAGTTGGTGCAGGGGGCCAGATCTCAGTTGGTAAGAGCAATCAGTGAGGAAAGGGAGGATCATTTCAGCCAAGTGGCAAATTGAACATCTAGGAACAGCTGGCGGGATGACTCAGATGGCGTTTGGGGAAACCCTCTATTCAGGCTCACAGCCAGGCTTACAAGGCTTATCCTGGCTCTCAGTTCTCATTTGGTGGTAGAATCTGACTGCTGAGGTAGAGTCTGACAAAAGTTGACACACATTTATCTGTTCTGGTTTTATTCTTTGTACAGGAAACTATGTTTTCAATTGGAGATTTAGGGTGTTCTTTTTTTTAAATATATGTATATATATATTTTTTTTCCCAGCAGTGAAATGTTGACTATTAAGTATTGTTAGCACTGAAATGGTCACTAAAATAGTCCCACAAATTAATGTGTGCATGTGATGTGCACACTTCCATTGCTTGTGCATTCATCTATACATGCATGAACATGTGCGTGTGAGCTGAAGGGTATTTGTCCAGGAGCACTGGCAGAGACACTGTCATATTTTATTACTCTTGTCTAAAATGCTATTTGCTGTTGGGGATGAAGAGGACCTGTAATCAAACAGTTCATTTTGTAGGCGCACATGCCACTCTGGTAATCATATATTTATATGAGGGATTGTTTCAAGGTTACTTAGCACAGGTGCAACACTTTTGACTTGTATATGCCTCGATATTTATTTTTTAAAGGTTACATTTTTAACTTGGATCCCTAGAGAGGTATCCATATTTTTGTACCTAAATAAAAGTGCCCTCATTTTCAGAAATTAGGAGCACCTTCAGCCCCATTTAACATGACTGAGATTGTTTTGCTTCTTTAATAGTAAAAAATTAAGGTACACACCATGTCCCATCACACACTCCACAGTAGCATTAAAATACTTTTTACTTAAAAGTTTTTTAATATCCTCTGCCTCTCATTGTCTTCATGCAGTATTATATTGATTCATCAGGAAGGCAGACTGGTTTTGACCTTGATTGGATGTGACAGCACGTTAAGATTCTGCTTGATTTTACTTCCAAAACTGTACTAAACCCCATCATTTTGCATTCCCTGTTTCTTTGTGAAAGCTTAAGCACTTTTAATTGCCACAGGAATGGTCTGTTTGTTTATTCTTTTGCTGGTTTTTGTAAGAGCACACACCCAAAAGCTGTGGATATCATCCAACTTGGCTGAGACTTAGTGCCAGATAGATAATTTTTCCTATTCAGTTAATGTTACTCAGTTAATCTGTTCAGAAATAATTTTTAACACATTTTTAAGCTGTGAAGCTCTGCTATTTTCTGGCCCAGAGGGATAAGAGACATCCAGAAATTTTGAATTAGATTAAAAAAAAAATACATAAAGGCAAACCTAGTAACTTTTCCCTTGCCCAAGTTTGTTTCATCTAGGAAGAATTCTGTCTTTTCAAATGTTAGCAAAACCTCTTGTTAAAATTTACTTTGAAGGCTGTATTTATAATGATTTAGCCATTGTGGGTTATTTACAATGCCATGTTATGTATTTATTGCTTAGGTTCTAGTGTAGTTTAAAAAAAATAAGCTGCAATTTGTGCAACTCCTGGTAAACAAGTGTTAATCTATTTGTGTTTGCTCTCCACCCTCCTCATTTTCTGTCTGTTTTTCCAATGTTTGATTGCATTATGCTTTACCTAATGCAAGTGTTGCATGAGGATGGAAATAATCTCAGTCAGGGTATGTCAGCATTGCTCCATTTCACTCGAATAGAGCACCGAGGAGCTGCCCTGGTATCGTTATGCACATGCAGTTAATGATTTCAGCTCCTGTGTCAAAGATGGAGGCAAACTCTCTGAGCAGGCAGTCTGTGTTTTGTCTGTGTCCATGTGGCACCAACCAAATTTCTGTGTTGCTAGGGCGTAATGCTAGCAAGCATCCTAAAATGATAAATATGAATTGGAAATGGGGGGTTTTCTCTAGGCACTCCACTAAGCTCAACATACTGTATTAAGGCCACTAAAGAGCATATTACAGTAGGTTGGTGTCCTAGAAATGACTGGAGCTTTTATGCACAGGATTATCTTGCAGCTTGAATCAGGCACTAATGGTGCCTGGCTGGGCCTGCACTCTGGAAAGTCTCAGCAGAGCTCTCAGGGGAAGTTACAGAATTAAACACTTCCTCCCTGATCTCCTTATCCACACTGCTCTCCCTATCCCTACCCTTGCCCTATCCCTTTTCATATCCCTCCCTTTATGGTGCTGCACCTGGGGAGAGGAACGAATACAGTGATGTTACTGGATTAACTTCTGATTTTGCATTCCATGCAGAGCACTTCTTTGCATATCTGCTGGTACAGAAAGCCTAACCAAATGATTCTGAAAAGTTTTTATTCCCTGAAGCACAAATCTCATGGCCTCATCATGCTCTTTGTTGTACATGTTCAAGTAAAAATTGGCATGCATACTTCATACAAGCATGTAAAACCATAGACATAACTCTACTTTTATGTATTTATTTTTTAATATATGAGATATTCAAAACACGCTTGAATTTACTCCTAGTTCTCTAGGTCTAGAAAACCTGTATGTATTTTGATATGTATTTTGTAGGTGCCACTTTTTCTGAGATGTGGTTATAGTCCAAAGTCCCAAATTTTGTTATTTCTATGTGGCTTGATTGCTTACAATTCCTAAACCAAAGAGAGATCTGTTGTCTAAAATCTAGAAACAGATTGACATGAAACCAGATAATGGACCTCAGACATTTCCAATTGAGTGTATAATGGAATGCGTGTGGATATAGTAGGAATACAGCAAATGATACAACTTGAGTCAGGTTTTGAAAAATGTTGTACTGTGCAGAATGTCTATTCTTACACTCCGATGTTCATTATCTGGGACATACATGAGTGATAATGAAAAATGTCTTGAGAGCAGTTGGATGAGGATTTTTCATTAATAATTTGCTTTATGCCTTTAGAACCTACCAAGTGGTTCAGTTTTATCAAAATAGCTTGAGGACAGGGGTCCAGTGTCAAATTTATTTTCACTAATTTCAGTGATAGAATCATAGAATATCCTGAGTTGGAAGGCACCCATGAGGATCACTGAAGTCCAGCTTCTGGCCTGGCACAGGACTGACCCAAGAGTCACACTGTGAGCCTGAGAGCATTGTTCAAACACTTCTTGAACTCTGTCAGGCTTGGTGCTGTGGCTGCTTCCCTGGGGAGCCTGTTCCAGTACTCAGTCGTCCTCGCACAACTTCAGGCCTATCACCCTATCACAACTTGGGTCCTATCACGGGTCACCACACTGCCTGCCCTTCTCCTCCCCTTTGAGGAAGTTGTAAGTGCAACAAGGTCTCCCCTCAGTCTCCTCCAGTCTGAACAAAACAGCTTCCCCTCAGGACCCTTCACCATCTTTGTTTCCTTCCTTTGGGTGGTCTTTAACAGCTTAATGTCTTTCTGACATTGTGGCACCCAAACCAGCCCCCAGCACTGGAGGTGAGGTTGCCCCAGCTCAGAGCAGAGCAGGACAATCCCCCTCCCTTGCCCAGCTGGCCATGCTGTGCCTGATGCCCCCCAGGACAGGTTGGCCCTCCTGGCTGCCAGGGCACTGCACTCAGGTTCAACTTGCCATGGACCAGGACCCTCAGGGCCCTTTCCGTGGCTCTGCTCTCCGGCCTCTCATTCCCCAGTCTGTGCACACAACCAGGATTGCCCTGTCCCAGATGCGGGATCTGTCAGTTCCCCTTGTTAAATTCCATACAGTTGGTGATTGCCTAGCCCTTTAATTTGTTCTCTCCAAAGGGCATCTCTGCCTTCAAGGTAGTCAACAGCTCCACTGGATTTAGTATCAGTGGCAAACTTATTTAGTGTTCCTTTGAGTCCTGCATCCAAGTCACTTACGAAGATGTTGAAGAGAACTGGACTAAGATGCTTCAAAGCACTGAAAGACAAATTATAATGAAAAGTGCAATTACCACTGAGAAAAGAGCTAGTGCAGTTTGGAAGGTGCTTAGCTAAGGGTCTTCATATTTATGTCAGATCTTTTTAGCTCTAGAATGCCTACCATCATCATGTACTTAAAAGGCCATTGTCAACCTTTGATTACAGAACGGCCAGCTCATAATATTTGATGCTTCTGGGATTCAGTTATAAGCAATATACTAAAGTAAAATACTAAATAATCTTCTGGCTTTCATGGCCAAAGAGGAAAGTTTAAAAATTAGATGCTAATAGAATTTTAAAAAAAATTAAAAATCACCATTGGGGGGAGTTGTTGCATATATCATATCCTGATAACTCAGTTTATCATGAGAATGTAACAGGCTCTGGTGTGGACCCTGCAGGGGAGAATTTAAGAAACTTCTCTCATTCACTGTGCCTCAAATATGAACTTTTCTGCAGAAGCTATAATCTGAGCTGATTATCAGACAGAGAAGTTCCATCACACTTTTGGCTTGGGACTGCTTGGGGTTATACTCATCTGGCCTCACAATGAGTGAATGGGGCTGATCTGAAAACTGTGGGGTTTGGTTATATCACTCAGGTGATGCTTTTAGTCAAACTTCTTGAATAATTACATTAAGTATTTTTGTACTAATTGTGTCAATAATTCAGTAGCAGTTACCTACAAAAGTACTGGTGTAGTAATTTTATTTTACACTGTGAATGTCACAGAGCTGCCTTCCATCTGCTGGGAGCCTAGAGGGCCTACTTTTTTCTTAACCCTTATAACAAGTGGTCTTTAGGGCATCTGCAGATACTCCCTTTCAGAATCACTCTTTGATACTCCTCTCCTTAGTATGAAAACTTGACCAGCAAGTTTGGACTACTCTAGAATAGCAATGGAAACTGAGTTTTTCACTGCACTTCAATGTTATTCTCTCCAGATAGGATACAAGCTGTACCCACTGAAGTTTATAAAGGCTTCTTGGCCTTTGATCAAGGACTTCAACCTTCAGTGTCTTTCAGGAAGTATTACTCCTTTGTCAAAAAAAAAAAAAGAAAATACTGTGGTATGCAGCTATCAGTTTTTGAGGCGTAGATCAAGATACTAAACTTAGTCATAATCATTTCCTTTACAGTTTTTCTAGTTTCCTGGTATGAAAGAATATCATAGTCAAACATAATTGCCAAGGATATAAAAGCAAAGTGAGCTGAAAAACATTGAACAGTTTGTTGTAATGCAGTGAACATTATGTCCCATTAAGCAGCTGAGTGAAGTATTTCAGCTCTCTGTGCTGTGGCAGACTTGTTTGGGCTTGTTTGTTGACCAGACAGCGTTTAATTTTTCTACTCTGTCACAGTTACAAAGTATTGCTTTCCCAGACTGGGGAAATAATTCAAAATTCAGAGGTCCAGTCTTTAAATGCAGCCATTGTCATCATTGGAATATCCTACCCAAATCAATACAGGAATAATTAGTATAAGCATGGTGTGAAACACAGCATTCAACTGGTGGGAAGGAATCCAGGTGTTGCTGTTCAGATGTCCCTGGAGGAGGCTGACAGTGTTTGATCCCTCTTGGGGCCACCTTCCCCCAATGCCTGCTCCTTTTTCCAGCTCTGCTGCCACGTACAGCCACTTGTTGCACTCTCTATGTATGATGTTATGCCATGACCCTGGGCCCCTGTGCTGCAAATTTGTTGCTTCTAGGAGGTTTTACTAGAGGTCACTCAAAGTAATTTCTTCAGGTGTGTGCTTTGTTTGGAGTACAGCTTCCCTTCAGGAATGAAGGATCTGTTTCACCACCTAGAAACGAAAGTGATAATAAACAAACAAGTAGCAAAGTTTAGAGGTGGTAGAAATTCACTCAGTAATACATTTCTTTGTTAATAGGTTTTTTTCGTGGGACATGGTTTCATGCTGGTCAGTAATATCTAAGTACTGTAACAATTTATCTTGTTTTTCTTGGCAAAAACAATAGTTAAATGGAAATTAGCAACACTTAATACCAGAACTACTGATAATGCTGCATAGTATGAATTAGCACAAGCAAATATTTTATTTTTCTGACCTTATGTAGGTATTTAGATAGTTATATATTAATTCTAAATGGCCTGAGGCCTATTCTACTTGGTGGACATACACAAAGAAGAATGGGCATCTGACCTCTTAGGGCAAAGACTTTGCTTTTTTTACCTGAAAGAAACCAATTTGTTATCTTCACTGGAGTTTATTGGTAGGCCAGGTACACATTCTTACCCAAACCAGCAGAGGCACTTTTTCTTTTGTTTGAATGTTAACAGAGAAGTGCCAGTATTTCTCGCCTTCTTTTCACAAGGAGAGTAAGAGGCAAATGTTGTTCCTGTGTTGCAAGGTTCAGTTTAGAATGAGTTTTATCAGTTGCTGCAGCCTGGTAGGAAATACCTATTGGTGTTGTAATTAGGGTCACTTGTTGTGTTCATGAGCCAACACCACAGTTGCTTCTCAGTTGCAACATATGGTCATGCAGCTCCATTTCTAACAGGATATGAATTTCAGGTCTTGTGCTGCCCTTTCTGTTTCCATTGCATCCTTCTGCACTAGCAGATACAAACAGTGCTTTTTTAACACCTCTTGAGAATGTTGTGCATTTAATAGGAGCGCAGTTGGCATACATAAAATAAAGGCAGCACGTTGCTGTACAGGAACAAGGTCACCACTGTGCTGCTGCCTTTGCCCGTGCCAGAGCCCTGAAAACCCAAGCTGAAGCTGCTACTTCCCCTGTGGAGTCAGGATAATGGCTACTGCTGTAGGAGCAGAAGGGACGGGAGTCTTTGGAAGCCACAGTTGCTGCTCTGACTTCGTACAGGGTCTGTACTTCAGGTTGGGCAGGCAGCTTTACTATAATGTACCTGAACTGTTAAGATAATTTGCCCAAATCCCCAGATCTTGGTGTGTTTTGAAAAGTGAATTTGAAACTTACAATAAGGAAATATTTTAGGGTGGTGATTTTTGATGAAATGCAGTTAAAACCTTTCAGTAGGTTCATCATCATTATTGTCATAATCTGATCTACAGTACAGTCCTCACGTTCTGCTGTTTGGTATTTAGTTACTTTTAGAGAAAACTGACAAGTGTTATTAGGAGTCCTCAGGGGGTTTATTTACTGACTCTAAAATGTAGATTCTGTGTGGGTTCTCACAATGATTTTTTTTTTTTCTATTTGAAGAATACAATAGAAGCTTCCTAGGGAGGATCAAAGTGAAAAAGCCTGATCAAGAATGGTGAAGCATAAATCTGTGTGGTCTATTTTTCCTTTCATTTAGACTGACTTTACAGCTGAATGTGGACCCCAATATGCTTATCTCACTGTGGTGCTCACCATGCTCTGATTTATTCTCATGCAGCCCTGATGATGTCAGTGGAATGACTCAGTGTGTAATCACAATCAGGCCATGAGCTTTTAAGCCTTCTAGAAGGTAGCCTCAGGTATGTCATGAAACAATGACACAGAAAAGGAAGACATACATGCTAAATGTACTGGATAAAGCAATAATTGTACCAAACAAGCAGAATATATGGGTTAGATTTACAACTTTTTTTTTTTTTTCACACTAAAGTAATTAATAACAAAACAAAAGGAAGAAACATATACCTAGACACAATGAAAAAGAGCCTACTAACAACAAACCAAGGTGTTTTCTCAATAATTGCTTTAACAAAGTTTTACTTAGTTGTTTTTACCCTAAATTTCTGTAATATGTATAAAATTTAGGGGGGGGCTGCTAACTGAAGGCTAGTTTTTAATCCTTTCATTTAAAAGTAAATGATGACTTTTTAATAAAGTAAATATGGAAGTTGGTTTCAGTGCATTTATCCTCACTTCTAATTTAATGAATGTTTCTGGTTATTTCATAGAAGATACATGCTTCTCACAAAACATTGAATTTTTGTGATTCAGTAATAATATTGTTCATGCTAAGTGAGAGCAGTTAAATATATTACACAGTAATAAATGCTTTCTGTTGCTTCTACTGAGAGTGAACTAAAGAGAACAAGAAAGTTGGGAATCTGCAGTAAATTTGTAACTAAGTTGAAGGCATCCTGAAATTGTACCCTGAGCTGCATCAAAAGAAATGTGCCCTTGTGAGACCCTGCCTGGAATGCTGCATCCAGCTCTAGGGTCCCCAACACAAAAAAAATGCAGACCTGTTGGAGAGAGTCCAGAGGAGGCCACCACATTGATCAGAGGGCTGGAGCACCTTGCTATGAATATGGGTTAAGAGAGTTGGAGCTGTTCAGCTTGGAGATGAGAAGTTTCCGGGGAGACTTTATAGCACCTTCCAATACCTAAGGAGGGGATACAAGAGAGCTTTTCACAAGGGCAGGTAGTGACAGGGCAAAAGGGAATGGCTTTAAACTGAAAGAGAGTAGATTTAGATTAGATATTAAGAAGAAAATCTTTACTGTGAAGGTGGTGAGGCATTGGAATAGGTTGCCCAGAGAAGTTGTGACCGCCCCATCCCTGGAAATGTTCAAGGCCAGGTTGGATGGAGCTCTGAGAAATCTCTAGTGGAAGGTGTCCCTGTCCATACCAGGGCAGTTGGAACAAGGTGGTCTTTAAGGTGCCTTCCAACCCAAACCATTCTTTGGTTCTATAAGTCTGCAATTTGTGTCCCAGACTCCTGGGGACTTATCACCTAGACATGAAGCCAACTGAGTGATATCTTCTCTGATCCTTGTGCTTTCCTAATGAATCCAAGCTTGGGAAATTAGGGAGTTATTGCAGCGGAGTTGTCATATCCTTATGTGTTGGGATATGTACTCACATCTGTTGTATTTGAAGACCACCACATCCACTAGATTAAACAAATACAATTCTTTAACAGTTTTCCTGTGAAGTACAGCAATTTAGATAAAAGTGAAAAACTCAAGAGTTTGTAATTCATCTCACATTTAAGAGGCCCACAGGGAATTAGGGAAGAAATTTTACCTCCACAATGAACATTCATGTGCTCCACTGTTTTCTTGCCCCACATATACATGGAAATCCTGCGTGAGTTCTTCCTGTCTACAGAGTTCTCAGAGCTCATGAGGTTACTGTTTCTGTGTCTGGGGATATGTCTGGGGATACAAACAGCAAGTTGTGTCTGTTGGAATATGTTACCATATCAATTGCTAATGTCTGCTGCACTTGTAATTAGCTGCCTCGTCACTGCCATTGATAGCAATCAGCACATACTTGCCCAGCATGAATATTAGAAAGATGTTTGAAAAAAAACCCAAACAAGCACAAACTATGTCAGCATTGATTTGACTTCATCTTTGGATTAGACCATTGGTTTAAGGGAGCCTACTTTCACACTCTTCTGGAAGAATAAATGAGTTTAGAGTCTAGAAGTTGTGTTAAGGAGTTTCTTTCTCTTTAGTACCATGCCTTCCCATTCTGCAGAGGAGTTGTGTCAGGGTAACTGGAATAAATACAGAAAAAATCTTAAAAAATGCATGTTCAGCTTGCAGAGCTTCTCCTGAAGTTCACTCTCTGGTGTAAGGTATGAATGAGCGAAGGATGTGAGATTTTTAGTATTTGAAAATATTGTATTTTTCTCATTGGTTATGAATTGGATTAAGACAAAGGTTTCTTTCCTAACAATTTGTGGCAAATCGAAATGCATTCATCTTACAGGTGCTCTTTGAGACCAATATTCTTGTTACTTCCTTATCTACTAACAGTGAAATTTTGTGGGCTCTGGAATGTACCTATCAGGTTTGTCTGTTCAAGGGCTGGAGATCAAGCACTGAAATTCTTGGCAGTGGGAAGTATTAATTAAGATCATTTTGGAGCTTTATGCTATGAGAAAATTCAATGGACCTGAGAAATTTCAAGCTTCTGAGATTCAATAAATATCACGCTCAAGAGAAACTTTCTAAATGTTTGCAGTTTGAGTACTCTGCTTTACAGTATGGATGAGTGAGCAGTCTCGTAACTGTTTATGCCAGTATGGGATGAGTAAGTCTCCTGAAAAGCAGCATGCTTATTAGTGTTTTTCTAGTTATGGTATAGCTATCTGATCTACTGAACGACTTCTCTGGATTTTACTCTAATCAGTTATTTGCAAAGTGTGATTTTTATTACTTCTTTTTCAGGAGGATATATTTTATAGGCTGATAGGAGAATTCAGGTGGGAAAGGGGTCTGTTTTTCAACTTCCAGATTGGTCAGCTGGAACCAGCTGAGACCAGGTTTTCAGGATCTTTATCTCTATATTCAGAGATTACAGGTGACCTGGTCCACTGCCCTACAGTCCTCTGAGCAAGAAGGCATTCCCATTCCTGAGACATTTCTTGTTTTGGCTTCTGCCCATCATCTCTCATCTCCAACCACTCTGCTGAAGAACCCAGCTCCATCTTACTGGCCTCCCTGTAGCTGCTAGGGGGCTGCAGATAGGTCCCCCTGAAGCCATTTCTGCCCCAGGCTGAACCAGACCCCATACCTTGGCTTCTTACTACAGGGCAAGTGATGCATGGCCTGTTCTGTTCACATGATTCTGTTCACAGAAGGTCTTCTGTGTGAAATACTCACATTGCTCGTTGCTACCTACCTGTGTGCCAGTGACATATTGTTGGAATTTTTAATAAAAACTCCAGAGTGTGTTCTGGCACTATCATTAGCCTGTTCTTTCACTGGAGTGGGGTTTCCCTTCACTGTGTTTCAGATGCCCCTGGAGATAGTCTGCAGTCATCCATTCATATAAGAACTGTGATGCAGCCTTGAAGACTTTTTTGATTAAAAATGTAAATAAGAACTGCTGAGTTTGACAAGGGATATATTAAATGTCAACAGTGTTTAGTCACAGCATGGTTCCTGGGCAAATTTGAGATATCACTGTCTTTATGCATTTTGTCAAATGTTTTTTATTGTTTTGATGGTTGTTGGTGTTTTGGTTCTTTTTTTCTGTTGAACAACCTGCTCTGAATATGCTTGTCAGCTCTTCTTTCTCACACCATTTTAATGTATTTTTGAATGTCCAGTACAAGTAAAATTTCCTTTGAGGAAATACCTTTTCTGCTTTTTCTTATACAGAAGAATATATCAGTCAAAATCAAGATCCAGTCAATTTAATTAGAATTGTGTTCCCACAGGAAAACAAATTCTTCCTGTGATCATCAGTTGAAGACTTGATGAACCCAGTACATCTCATGATTTTCAGGCTTCTTGTAAAAATATTGCTTCTAGAAAAAGACTTTGCTGAGAGGTGCTAAGTGCAGGAGTTTATTCAGCAGGACCCAGTAAGGGCAAAACGTTTTGTATGCCAAGGAAATATTTCTTCCTTATAAATATATGTGCTATAAAACAAATGAAAAAAAGTGTACCTCTGTATTTCAGATGAGAAATAATGGCCATCTGAAGTATAATCTCAATGACAAATGCTTGTTTGTTTCTCATTAGTTTCCCTGTTGCAATATTAAGGGCAGGAATGATAAGATCGTGGTTACGTTTAAATAAATTATAAAGAAACTAATTTTTGCTACCAAGAAAAAAAAAACCAAAACAGATATAGAGTATAAGAGCCTAATAGACCTTTCAAAAATAATTGTCCAAAAGCAAAGCTAGCAGCTCACTTCTGTCTAAAGGACAGGCACAAGTATCATAAATCCTCAAGCATTAGTTAAGTCTCACTTGCCCCTGGGTATTAGGAATGAGAACAATTATTTGCTTGCAGACCACCATTGCCTTTCCCTTCATGGCAGCCCCCTCCATTCCAACTCTTCCACTGGACTTTGAAGCTCAATTTCTGTTGAGTGGGTAAGGACATAGGTTGGCAGAAGGCTGCTTTCCCTCTCCAGGGCATGGACTCTTCTAGCTGCCCCTCAATAAGTTCAGGGACTCCATTATTCTAACACAATGGCCCAGATTTGCTTTTTGTCCTTTTAAGAAATATAATCATTACAAAAATTCCATTACTTGAACAGGGGTGTCTGTGAATTGGCACTATGGAAGGGACTGTTGAAGGTACACACAGTTGGGACAATACTGTTTTGTCCTACTCTTACTTGCTTATTGTGGTGTTTCACAGAAGAGTACCAAATCACCTTTAAAAACACTAATCAATGCCTAGACATGTGCATTTTAGCTTGAATAATGTCAGTGGTTTTTTTGCCAGTTATTCTGTTCAGATCAATGCAGTTCCATTGAGCAAGCTGGTGTAGTATATGAATGGCTGAAACTTGTAAGTGAACATGCATGGTTATTGATTATGAGCTATGTCCTAGCACTTGGGGGTGGAATGATGTTCATAGAACAGACTGATTTTGATGTATGTTGAAGTCCACCATTCCTGAGACTTGACTTTGAAGATTGATTTTTCTTCATTCACATTGTAGACTTTTTTTTTTTTTACATTTTTCTCTTCAAAACATCAAGGATTTTTTTAGGCTTTGGTGGGGGGATTTTTTTTTTTGTGGTTTTTGTTTGTTTGTTTGTGAACAATTATGCCTCCCCCATTATTTTTCATAGTATTTTCATAACAAAGAGTTGTAGAAATAGTGCAAGACTTGCAAAGTCACGTGCTTAATCATTAGGCCTGAGAGGGAGAGCAACATTATTGTAAACAATAAAAAATAGTCTCACAATTTATTAATTGACAATTTTCCCATCATGCACAAAAAATGGTAGGAAGCATGTAGTTAAAATCTGTTTGGTTATGCAATTAAAAATGGTCTTATCACATGTGTAGAAGAGGAGAAAATAAAGTTTGTACAGATGTGGTTACAACTGGAATATGTAGCTTCCGAGTTGTTTTGGCAATGACAATAGTGCCATGTACTCCTGGACAGCACAAGCAGATTCTGCCTGTTTCTTTCACTTTTCCAGATGCCAGTCAGAGGTTTTTCCCACCTTCTGGGTACATAACTGCCTGGATAATTCACATGTTTCTTCTCTTCTCCTGAGATTCCTCCCTTTAACCCAGTTTTTGTCCCTTCTGTGCCTGAAACAGAGAGCTACGTCCAGCTGCTGTTATGGGGATGAGAGGGAAAGTGAGGGTAGATGTTCAGCTTGCAGCTTCTCTATAGGACTATTTGAAGCTGAAGCAGTTATGGGCAGTAAAAAAATTTGATTTTTTTCTCTTTATTGCCCAAGCTGAAGCATGTTCAGCCACTCTTAGTGGGAACAGTTTATATGCAGTCTGCTTAGTGTTTCCTCAAGGCTATGAATGTGGGTTGTTGGAGAGTCTAAGTGCTAAAATTCAAGTGTATGTGAGAATTTGAAAAGGCTTGTAATTTGGACAAATTAGGATAGACTTCTTCAGGGATATCCAGAGCTCTGCATCTTGCCAAATGTGTAACTCTGAAGGTCCTGCATATTCATTCAAGTATTAAGAAAAAGCAAAGGAGCAGCCGATCTAAAATTAAGACACTTTGCATCATAAATAGCTTGTAGATGGATTGACAGAAAGTTATTTGTTCTATTTCCACTGGCTTTTTAAAGCATTGTTTGCCCTAAGTTGTAAGCTTATTTGTAGTTCTTCACTGTCTGTAGCACTTTATCAGGTAGTTTCTTTACTACCTTTATCTTTCCATTCTTGAGTAATTACACAGTCTTCCAGGCCTAGATAGCACTTAGTTACCATAATAGAGTTGTCTGTAGGAATTAAGTTTTCACTGAACCAAATCCTAATAGAATTGCACTTTGTAGCTCACCAGTCTGCCTTGAAGTTTTAGCAGCCTCTTTTACCTTTGGCTAGCTGAACTGAACACCGTAGACCTAGGGATAAAGAAGATCATAGCATAGACCTATGCTTCTTACCACTTTGAGGGCTCATTGAATGTTTAGGCCATTTGATGATCTCAGTGGGCTATTTGGTTATTTAACTTGAGAATAAAAGTGATTGAACTTCAAAATGGTTGATCCTGTGCAGCTTTCATTAGAAGAATTCACTGGTTGTGAATGGACTCCAACAGAAATGGTGGTCAAAGTCGTGCATTTTTCCAAGATGTTCATGTGCCATGTAGGACAGAGAGCACAGAGACTGCAAGAATGTGTATCTCAAAAGTAACTGTCATTTTCAGGGAAATCTGTTTCTGTTCAATTTGATTTCCTTGAAAATCCCTCACTTTTGGATAGTTAGCATCTCAAAGTGCTGCCTGATGTTAGTTGGGCAGATTGCTTCCTTTCAGTGTGATGTGCTGTTTTTCATGTTACAACATAGCAGGATATATTATTTGGTGCCACAGAATTTAGTATTGCTTTAATCTGTGTCTGTGTTTTTACTGATTTTGAGCTGTTGTTTTGCTCTAGTCTCTTTTATTTGTATTAGACGTATTACAAGATTTGTTACTATAAACAAATAGAAATGTTTAATATAATTGAATATTCTGTGCATATTCTGAATTCATGAGCAACATTCTAAAAATACCACTATATTAAAATACCTTTATATCCTGATTTAATCCATTGGACAGCGTGTGCTCAGTATATCTCCATTAGTTTTGATTCATTTCAGTAGGTTGGGAGCTTTTCCATATCCAAATCAAGGGTGTTTTGTTTTGGGTTGTTTTTTTTTTTTTTTCCCCACTGTTTTTAGGCTAATGAATTCACTTAGAAAAACGATAATTTTAAATTTTACTACTGGTAGTAGAAATTTGCTCCAAGCAGTGCATTTGCTGCAGTGCATTTATGTTTCTGTGTCTTATGACAGAGTAACATTAAACATGCAAATTCCAATTCAGTTCTGACATTTTTGCACAGTCTCTCAAAGGTTGTAGTGGATAATGTTATGAGCAGCCCTATTAATGTCAAACAATATTAGCAAATCTACTGCAAAGCACTGATGATTGTTACAGTAATTTGCCTGCCTGACAAAGTTTGCTTCAGGAAAGCAAGACTGTCCATCGTTTTAGGAGTTCATGTAAGTGCCATAGAATGTGTAAAAGATGGAATCAGAGCCCGTGCTTTCCATTTTCAGAGATCTGCTACCTTCAATCTGAAATCATAGTTATTTTTGTATAACTGCTCTTTAAGTACCTTTCTTGACCACAGATTGACTGCTTAAAGCCCTAACTAATAAAGATACTTGTAGGCATACTGGTACTCAGCTAGATTAGCTATAGATCAACATTTTAAAAGATATTCTTTAAATTATTTTCTTTAAATGATTTGATGTGAGTACTGCTTGTCTTTAAGACTTCCATTAAAAATTAGACTTCTTTTCAATGTGGCATGTTATTTTTTAAAAAAATTGACTTTTTTGAAATCTCTTAAGGGAGTGGACCAGCAACACACAAAGGTTATTACACAAAAGGTTTTCATGTCAATAGAGAATGGCTGCAGTGCAAATGGCAACATGATGCCAGTTGCAGAACTGCAATGGGCTGTAAGAAAACTCTCAGAATATTTGTTTAGGACCTTTTTTTTTTTAAATTGTGGTCATTGCAGATGCTACTGTAGTAGGTATTTTATAGACAAGAGGGTTTCTCATCAGTGTCTTTAAATACTGAAGTCTTCAGGAAAAATGAATTTTTAAACTGGTGTGCCTACTTATTAGTATGAATAGATTGAAATAGAAGTGCTATGTAGGATAGTTGTTCTTATTAATGAAATTCAGTGTATTTTCTAGATTGCTATCTGGTTTGTCACCATCCAAACCATCCCTTTAAGTATATAATTAAGGAAAATAAGTATTAAAAGAAAAAATCACAGTTATATCAGGCTGTTTTCACCTTACCTATTGATGCAGAAAAAGATATGTGTGTGTTGAACACTTAATTTCACTGTCCCCTGTGCCAAATGGGTGAGTGAACAGACACCTGCAGAGCAGCAAATCGTGAATCTTTCAGACAGAGCTGAAACCATTACACATGATTAACTCAAATGTTGGGTATCCTGATTTTAGCTAATATATTCTTCAGGGTGCTGCTTTTTAAAAATGAATTAAGTGTGCCTATAATGGTTTTCTAAATGGTGGTGTTTTGATTTCTGACTATATTCATTCGAGTGTGGATACTATGAAAGTGAGTCATATGTGAGTAATATGTTTATATCACATGGAGATTAATACAGCAGTCAGTGGAAATGAAAATAGTAGTGCAGCAGCACAGGCAAATACACAATAAACATAAAATGCAAATGCATTCATTGATTAGTTATGAATGCATTCTGCTTCTACACGTGCAGAAGGAAAATCCAGCCCATCCAGGTAAAATACGGTGCATAGCAATTTAATTTCAGTTTGTTTTATTTTTAGTCACTCAAAACACAAAATAGGAGCAAGTATGCTGCAAGAACTGGAAATGGGAAAGATGTAGAGAGTCAAAAAAAGTTATATTTTGGACATATCTTCCGATCTGCTGCAGAAATCATGTTGTTCTCATTCGTTTCTCCAAACACCAAAGGAAGCTTCTCTGATCAAGGCAAAGAGCAGTTAGGGGCAGTGCAGTTATGCCCAGACCATGTCCTGGCTTCTAAGGATCAAGATTAAATCACTGCACTGTGCTCTGTTCATGCTCTGTTCCTTCCTGTGAAAACCAGACTGCAGGAAAGTGGGGGATAATGTGAGTCTGGATGGCTCAGGAACATCTGATGTGCTCATGAGAATATGGCCACAGCGGGGCCTTACCTTGGATTTAAGGACTGGAAGTCTCCCAAGTCCCACAGTATAAATGTATGCTGTGACAGTCTTAAGTGATGCTGTGAGGTGCAACCAACAGCCTGAGATAAAGCACACACTCTCTGGTGCTGGCTAAATTTTTTGTTTCCCAGATTTCCAAAATTTAATCTGCTTGCGCAGCATGTCCTTCCAGAAAGCCTGTTTGCTGATTGTGCTTGCAATAAATTGACCAAGAACAAAAGGAGACACATTGATCTGTTCAGTTTGTACTTTATTCTAATCTGATTTTTTTTAATGTGACCCTCTTTGGATGATAAATGGAATAATTCTTTGTATCTTTCTAAATAGTGGCTAGATGGACTCTCTCTCTTAGAAGTGCAGGAAATCGAAAATAATTGCTTAAATTTAAAATACATATTTTGTAAATACATTTCAGACAGTAAGAGCAGAAAGTCCTCAGCTGCGTGCCAGTTGCTGTGCAGCAGCATGTGACACAGCAGGCAGTGCTGCTGCAGATGTGAGCCTGCTTCTCCATACTTCAGTTTCCTGTAATTATTCCACCAGTATGTGTGTGGGTTTTCTCTATTTCCGTTCTTCTGAATGACATAAAACTTTTGGCTCTCAAGGGACTGTGCTAAGGTTACCTGTACCTTGTGCAAACCCCAGAGAGCTGATCCCCATCATTTTCTCTAGCAGGAGTTTGACCAAGGATGACTGGTTCCCTTCTACCCTTGTGCAAGGGTTTTCTTTCTGTAGAAGCTGATGGTGGAGCAGAGTATACGTGATGTGTAGACCTAGATCCCAAATCCTGGAAATTTAGATAAATGGTCTGTTACTGTGACCATCTAACTATCTCTGATGAAGCACATTCAGTAGAAGCATGTATCTGAAAGCTGCACTTTGACAAATGCTGTCTTTCACCTTAAAATACAAAAAACTGAAAAATGCATGAGGAATTTAAAAATATATTCCCATTCTGTGTATCAATACTGCTAAGTCTTGTTGTCAACTGAGTAGCAATGGCTGCTGAAAACAATTTTTCCCTCTTTGCTTTCATCTTTTCTTTTATCCTAAAGTCTATAGAGTTACTATTAAACCTAGAAACTTAGAAAAAATATATACTTTAGAGCTACCACCAAATTTAATTTATTTGTGGGGTTTTTTTAAGAACCAAAACTTTCCTGGCATTGTACCATAAAAAACATCAGCTGGTGGTTTAAAGGACAAGAAATGAATGTGCATTGCCCCTGTGCAGTTTACTCTTAGTTGGGGTAATCCACCTGTTATGGAAGTGTTGATTAAATGATGTAGCTTAAAATATTGCCCCTTTTCATAAGCATTATTGCTTTCACTTTGCAAGCTTTTCTACAGCTGCTTTAAATTAAAACTGTCCTTAATGAAGATAGGAATTGTTATATAACATAACTTATTGAAAGCTTTAGAAAATGTATGTCAAACTGCTCATCAAACAAAATTTTCCATTGAGGTGCTGTCCACTGCTTTCTGTGCTGTGTTTTCACATGACATGGAAACATTGCAGCTGTTTTGGGATACTTTTCTGTACTTCCAGGTTGATTTAGCAGTATGACATAAACTGGGAAAACAAAGACAAAAAGCTCTTGGGTGTTTTTAGCACAGAACTGTCAAAACCAAAGAAAACAAATAAAGGATACTGAAAATGAGGAGCTGTGAGGAACTTGAATTTCACTAAAGCAAGAAACAAAATCTTCACATTTTTCAGTCTGTGAGAATCAATCAAGATGCTTTTATTAGACATGTGTGAACTTGACTCTGTTGTGACTCTGTGCATGGGCCTCCTTCTTGTGTTACCTTGAGGCAGAATCCAGTATTTGCCACCCTGCACCGTCCCATCCCCAAGCACCAGTGCATCCCCAGTGCTTGATGTGCCATCTGCTGCTGCACAGTGCACACCTGTCAGCCTGATAGCAGACATTAGAAAAAGTATGCATGATGAACATTCCATCAGCATCTTCATAGCTGTCTGAGGATGCACAGTTGATTGTGTTCATTGATCCAGATAATTTGTTCTAAATGTTTCAAAGTAAATATATCCAATTACCTTTGTCGTTTTTTGCCTAATCAAAAAAATCTTGTAGAAAAACAATATGTTGGTGATGCTTTAGTAGAGAAAGGGTTTGTAAAAATATGAAGATATTTCCAGCCAGTTAAAAGAAGATATTTGATTAAAGGTGTCTTTCTTGCAGCATTTCTATCAGATGCAGAATCATATTGTCAGAGTCCTTGTGTTTCCCAGAAACAGAAATTTGAATTTGACCTCTATAATGATACATTTACAATAATGGCATATTAAAACTGAGCCTTTTTAATCTCATTTCAGTAGTGTATATTACTCTGTTGGCCCCTATAAGGGAATAATATTTGAATCTCCATAAAGGATTTTTCATATCTGCCTTCATTTTATCAGAGAAAAAAATATCTGTTCAAGTGCTCTGGTGCTCTGATTTAATGAAATCAAAAGTACTGCATATTATCAGAAATTTGAGTATGTTCCAGGCTGATCTAGGCACACTCCAAAGATTCTCAGCATCCTTACATATGTTTCATGCCCTTTGTACAACAGATCAAATACATTATTCAAAGCTAAGTGGCCTACATATCTGTTCAGATACATTGCTTGCTATTTCTTCCACTTTCAGTTGCAAAGCTGAAGGACATCCCTGTCTCACAGGAGTATGCAGTGAACCCAAGTGGTTGTTTTTAAAAGCTGTTTTCCTTTATATGTGTGACAACCTAGAGAAAAAGGTCTGTCCCATTCGGCCACTTTTTACTTACTGAGCACTATGCTGTTCAAAAAGCACTGGTGAGAAAGCTGCAGCGATTTTTGCACACATCTTTTTGCTTCAGGATATCAGCAGTGTGGTTGGGTTGTCGCGGTCCCTGGATGAATTATTCAAGCTCTTGACATCAGAGACTTCTGCTAGCGGATTGGCTGGTGCTGGGATAATAAAATCTTTCCACAGAAAAACAGTGGGGAAGGATGATGGCAGTGAGACCAGCAGAACTGCTGCTTCCTATACAGCTGGCTTTCTCTGGCTGTTGCATCTCAGCAAGAACATACAAGGATGTTTTTAAGGTTTGGCTTTGTGTGAATTCTCTGATAAGAGATGGTGGAGGGATTTTTGTAAGAGGCCTGCATTTCCAGTGAGGGAAAGAAAGCGGATCATTGTTGAAAAAATTACTTCTGGCTGTATTCTAAAGAAATGCTGCACATGAGAGAGGGGTAGAAGGCGCAGCAGCATCCACAGCAGCAGCAGCAGTGCCTATGGCTCTCTATAAAGGTGCTGGTGGCAGAAATATCCTCTCATTGAATGTGCTTCCTGAATTCTTTCAGTGCCAGCAGGGTAAGTGGTGCGAATCCGGAGCTGTCAGTCCTTGCCAGTGGGGAGAGCGTAAGGAACTGCATGGCACACAGGTTTTGTGGGTGTAGATAAACAGGACCTGTGCAGAGAATTTAATCAATGAAAATAACACAACTGCTTCCAGATAAATTTGTAAAAAGCATATTTACAATGGAATTAAAAAAATTAATGCACTGCTTGTGTCATGTTCAGACATAGATTTTACAGTGGTAAAATCTGTTCCTTTTAAGCCTATGCAAAATAAATGCTAGAACCAAGGAAACTTTATTGTTAGTAGTTCCAGTTAGGCTCATAAAGAATATATTGCTCACATAAATTCCCTTGAAACAGGTTATTTAGAAGGGCTATTTCCGCTGTTTGTTGGTATGACTGAAACTCTGTGTGTCTTCTGCTCATAAAGTGTTTCTTTAGAAGCTCTAAGCTGGTTCTCTGATTTCCAGTTTTTGTCAGAAGGCTGTTTCTTGAATCACCAAAATGCACTGGAACTACAAATTATGGAATAATTTTCACTCATGGTTAGGAACTATGCAGTGAGAAGTCTGTTTTTCGGAATGTAAAAGCAATTGTCACATACAAAGTCAAGACACCTCCCTGCCAAAAATACCCAGTGTGGAATGAAGCATGATGCAGTATCTTAGTGATATTTTTCATAACTTGCCCATGACTGCAACAAGTAGATTCTGAGAATGTTATAAATTTTAAAAACTTATGTAATCCTGCCTGCCCAATGATATCAAAGGAAACTAAAGAATGCAAAATTATTTTCTTAGGCATTAATTGTGATAATCTAGCAATAGATGCTGGTGAGTGTAGGTATCTTTTTTCCTCTCTGGTATTTCTTGTATGTGAGATGGTATTTATATATAAAGAAAATATTCCTGAATTGTAATGCACAAACACTTTTTGGGAGCTTGTATATGGCCACTGACCAACTGAAGTTAACATTTTGACTTAAGAATTTTGTGTGGTGATTTCTATCGCTGTGTACCCTAATTGTGAAGCAGCATTGTGTGAGTGTAAATTGGGGAGTTTATTGTTAGGAATGCAACAAGCTTAGTAGTTATCTATTCCAGAACTTTAATGGGTGTTAAGGAATATTCCATTTTAATTTTACAGATGTGGAATAGGAAGAATGCTGTTCAGTGCTGTACAAGTCACTAACAAATGCAGGAGCTAAAATTAGATATTCCATCTGTAGATTTTGGGATATGCACATATTCTTATGAGAAGTAAATATCATCAAACAGCAATTGTATTTATTTGAATTTTCTGTTGGGAAATTAAGGTGTTCATTCAGAACTGGTGAGGGTAATAACATGATTTGTTTTTCCATGAAATAGGTATTTCCTCCTATTTTTGAAGGAAAAATCTCTGTCATAAATACTTGAATACCTCTGCTGTGAAATTATTCCATGTGTCAAAACTGATTACCCACAAGAAAGGGGCAAGACTTTGTGGATTCGGTTATAATGCTGTGATGCTCTTCCCTCCACTGCTGTGACCCTTGCTGCTGAAGCTGGAGGAGCTGATTCAGGAGCTATTTTTATCTGTGCATCTGGCAGCTGTCCCGCAGGGAGGATCTGACAGTCAGGGAAATTCACTATAAACCAGACAAGTGCTTCAAGACAGGACTAGGGGACATAGTAAGTAGTGGGGTAGAAACTGCCTCAACTAGCTAATGGCTCCTTCCTGGCAGGATGTCCCAGGGGACAAGTAAGTTTGATAATGCGATTTCAAATCTTTAATTCAACATTCTAAACATTTTCAAATATATAAATATGCTAAGAAGTATTTTTTTTCTAAGTCCCTAGATGACTTTCTACATAAAAGCAGCTTGGCTGTGGGAGATGTGGATTCTAGTTAAAAAGTAAAGTTCTAGATGCTCAGACCTTGGGTATGTATGGATTTAGAACTCAAATTTATCTTGACATTTAGATTTTAAGTGGTGTCTTTCTGGTCATTAGCTTGTTAAGATTTGAACTTTGTTGTGAAACTCTTCAGAAGTTCAGAACAGGTATCAGAAGATTATTGTAATAATATGAAGTATTTGTTACGAGTATTTAGAGGCAAAATTGACTGTCCCAATAAAATACAGAGTTATTTCTGGCAAGTTCAGAATGCATTTGTTGTCAGTAGGAAATTTTACTCTTCCGCCATGTAAATCTGAAAGTGTCCAGTGATGTCTAATCAAACTGATTTCCTTTTATTCTAGATGAGCAAGAGTCAGTGCAGAAACGGACTTTCACAAAATGGATCAATACTCATCTGGCTAAGGTAACACATGGCTTTGAAACTATTTATTTTTTTTTTATCAAGCCTTTTAATCTATGTCTATACAGCCCAGGAGTATAGAATATGTCAGATTTCTCTGAGCAGTATTTCCTAAAGTTCAAAAAGTTCCTCCTCGTCTGCACACCATTGAGGATGAGTCTCAGCATGGTAGTGGTCAGCTGCAGAAGTGCAAGTGGTGTCCAGAGGCAACCACCCAGCTTCTTTGGCCAGAACTGAAAGGTAGCACAGTACCTGGTATTTCAGCCAGAGGAAACACCTGAAACTGTTTTCTATTAAATGGAAATATTAGACTTACTGCACTCAATATATTTGAATAAACTTAAGTCGTGTCTTCTGTAGTTTGATCTGGTTACAGACATAAGTAGTGCTTCACAGATCCAGTGCTGAGTAAATTATCTGATGTATTCTGGGATTTGTCATGAAGCTGTTGTTGTTTCTTCTTAACACAACTTAAAACTCCTGGTTTTGCCTTTAGAAGAGTAAAGACTGTGATTTACACACAGTTTAAAAGTATTAAGCTACAATTGGTACCAACCTTATCTGAAAACATAAGTAGTGAGATTCAGTTTGACGTTCCTGGAGTTTTCACACAACACAGCTCTAACCATAGTTATTAATTAGTCCAATAAATTAAAATTTTAAACTCCCAAGAGCAGCTTTTTGAAATGTGTATTTTTAAGCCTAAAGACTAACAATCATTAAAATTGAGTAAAGAATAGCTGTAACAGCACTATTTTAACTTTTGTGTAAGGAACTGGCAAATAATACCCTCAAAAACAAGCCGAGCAAAGCAGGAAGCCCATTTAAAGCTGTATTGTGTGATTTGTTCTAATGAGACAGCATGGTAGCAACTTTTATTTACATTGCTGAGGAATGTAATGGAAGAATTTACTGTGAAATTAACTACACAGGCATTGTAAAATTCAACTGCAAGAGCAAAGTTATCTTCAGGACTTCTTGACAGTGGTTTCTCACTGGAAACGAGGTCTGTCCTCATATTGTCTTTAAAATAATTTGGAAAAGCCCCCCATGTAGGAGAGAACTTAAGCACTCTGTGTTCTATTCACTTCAAGTGAAATTGAAAGACACTCAGTGTTCGCTAAAGCATCAACGAAGGAGGCTGTGAATGAGTGTCAGAGGAGAAAAATAACTCTTATTTCATGTTCATCTATTTCTTAATTGTGTTGTGTCATTAATAATAATCTGATAATTATGGAAAAGTAGAACATGAGGTAGGTTATCTATATCATATTGTTAGATATTACAAGTGTGCGTGTGCATGTCATGATAATTCCCTGGTCTACAGACTAACCCTTGGGAAGAGACAAAGTTGTGGGGATACTTCCATTAAGAGATCTTGCCCTGGATTGGGATTTGTGAATGTTTCCTGCTGTGCTAGACCCTTTGGACCATGAGGGCTTAGATGAACCTTCTGGCTTGCATGATCTAGGTGTGTAGTTCCTTAATGGGCCTGATACTGTGAAGATTGATCAGACACATTCAAACCAAGCAGTTTCGCAGCCACAGCCCTGACTTTTAGCTACCTGATGTACCTTTTAGTTACTTGTAGTAACTGATTTGTGTTATTTCACACTTCAGCAGGAAAGCTGTGTCTGTGATACTTTTATTGATGGCTGTCAGGACCTTTGCCTTACTGCCTGAATCAGATCATCTGGCTCTGCTGCCCATTTCCGCTGTTACGCTGCCGAAGGAGAAGCACTGACCATAGAAATTAGACTCAATAGAAGTGACCCATGCCATTCATTTTCTTAAGTGTTTAAAGCTTAAGCTTTTAAAACTTTGTTTGTTACGTTTTTGGAAATATGTAAGTGGAAATATGTTTTCTGGGTTAATCACAGCTGTAGGAAATACAAGTGGGTCTCTAAAGTTCCCAGGACTCCCCTTGCACTCATGTTCTGACTTTTAACTCAAAATTTCAGTATTTAGGCTATTTGAGTTTTATAAAACGTTGTTGTGGTTTTGATTGTTTCAAAAGAAACTGGAGATCTGTAAGATCTCCATTGTCTGGAAGACTTTGAAATATGACACAGAAAAATCCTGGAAGGAGACCCACCCTTAGGCAGCATCGTCTGCATTCTGCTCACATCATTGAGCCAATGAGAAGTGGGGCATCTACTAGTCTGGTACCTAGCAAGGAACACTGTGAAGTGCTGGCCTCAAACTTAGAGCAGAGAAACAGCAATAAACCCTGCTGCACCACTGCAGGGTAGAGGAGCTGGGAGTGAAGGAGTGAAGCCGAGCCAGGGGGAAAAGGGGTAGATATGGGGAAGGTGACTTGAATTTTGCCTTTGTGTCTCACCATTGATCCAGAAACACTGTGCTGAATTTGGTTCAGTATATCCATTCAAAATTAACAATAACTTAATACCAAATTGTTTCTCTATCTCTTGGCTACTCTTGGAAAACTCTGGGTTTCCTTCCTTTCATTGCCATTTTTGATAATCTCATAAAATTATTAATAGACACAGTAATAGGAGGAAATAAGAGAAAACTAAAAACTATAATTAGGGTGTCTGTAACACCACCATGCCTATCTAAAGAAATGTTTCTGCATAAATGAGTCTGAGGGGTTTTGAAAATAAATACTGCATGAAACCTCAAAAGCAGGAGAAATCAGTGGTTTCTATGCAGATTGATGGGGTTTTACAGTTGCAATTTGAAAGATGGGTTTAGAGGTAGCAAAGGAAAGGAAACTACTCAGAGTTGTCATACTATGTTGGTTGAGTAGAGCAAGGAGGATCTAAAAAGGAGCAGTTTCTCACATTGTGAGGAGTAGTGTTTTGAAAGAAATGGAAATACAGAAGTGATTTGATTATTTTAGGTAGAACCAAGACCAGTCTGTGGCTTGGGAACATTGGGAACATAAAGCAGGATGTGATTGTTTGTCAGGGTTTGCTAGGAGTAAAAGATTCTTCCTTGCTAATCTGTAAGATCTTAGTGTATGTTTTTCATCTAAAAAGTCATACTCTAATTGAAACAAAAGCTAATTCAATAACTAAGGCTATCATGTACATTTAACCAATTACTTTTGGTTATTTAATATTAGGAATGAGTTTGAAAATATGGATACAAATAAATACGAATGAGCAAAACAGATAAATGAAATGAGACTATTGCTGAAACTTCTTAACCAAAAGGATTTTCAGGCACTGGAACTGGCTGCCTATGAAAGTGGCTGAGTCATCATCCCTGGAGATATTTAAAAGAGGTGCATATGTGGCACCTAGGGCCATGGCTTAGTGGTGGACATGTCAGTGTTAGGTTAATGGTTGGACACTTAATTTTAAAGCAATTTTCAGCCTCAACGGTTTTATGATTCTATGCATTGAATTGTATGAAAGGCAATAGGAGAAAAGTCTGATTTTTTTGTTCTCTCTCACTCTTATGATAGAATGCTACCTTTTTAAAATCAAAATTCTTATTTCAAAGATGTTCTTTCACAATTAGAGGACAGGTAATGGACTTGGCATCAGCTAATTACGGGACAGCTCAAAAGGTGGAGGTAAAACAGCCTTGGTGCAAGCTGTGCCCTCACCCAGAGGGGATGAACAGAGAGGAAAGACCTGCAAGTGTGCTAACTAGCAGGTAGTGTAATGCAACTTCGTTTTGGGCAGGCTTTTAGCACAAGGCTGCATCTGTCCCTCTGTTGTCTCCCTAAGCCCAGCTGTCCCTGTTCTGTGATTCTGAGCAGTAATCTGGTGAGACTCATCACTTGGAAATCATGTTTTCTCAGCCAGCCACTTGCAGAAATTGGGCCAAAATCTGTGAAGTGAATGTGGTCTATCTTCTGGCCATTCTTTTGAATTTTTGTGCATCTGTGCAGTTCTAATAATGATAAATGAGATATGCATGTGTAACAGGACAAGACGTTTTCTGATTCCATATAATTTATTCATATTTTTCTATGGTTGCAGAAATGGCCTTCCTCATCTCAATCTCAGCTTCAAAGTACAGACATAATTTCAGTATGCTTCTAATCATCTTTTGAAGCATCTTTTGAAAATCTAAATTTAAAATACAGAACAAATTTACACCAAATATTTCAAAAAGGAGACATTACTTGCATTCAGAACAGCAATTACTTAAATATTTTTTCATTTCTTTACCTATGACAGTTTTTGAGGTAGGGGATTAGATGAGTAAAGAGGATGAGAAACCTATCACTTTCTTTAACAGCTGAGGCATGTGCTTTTTATTGTCTTTTGCACCTTTCATGAAAGTTTGGGGGAATAGTAGTTTCAGAGTTTGAAACAAAGACTGTAAATTGGTTTAACCCAATCAAATCACTTTTTTTTTTCCCAGGTGTAGGGATAATTTTAGTATTTGTACTCACCAAAGTATCGCTGTAAACTCACTGATAGAGTGAACAACAAATTCTGAAAGAAATTACTATTAATTTTATGTTTCAATTAAGAGGATGAACACATTAAAAAACAAAAGCAGAGGATGGATATCAACTAAAGAAACCCTAAGAATGGATGAAAAATTTTAATTTTATTTATGCAATATTTATATAATGCTGATTTAAACCTGAGTATTAAGCCTCATGTTAAGGCTTTTGAAACTGCAAAATTACATCTTTCATAGCAAAGAAAGGAAGAAACAAGTATATCAAGACAGAGCTCTCCCATGACAGCTCACAGAGCTGTCCATGATGTTAGCTTGTTCTTAAAATGTAAATGTAACTTGTTTTTTCATGAACTTCATCAGTTTTCATCATTTGAGTCTGACCCTTTTGGTGTTTTTCAAGTGGGAAAACAGAGGTTCCCAGTATCTTAGTCACTGACACAGAAGAGAAATAAGCTACTGTCCACCTTGACTGCGTAATGAGGAAAATCTGACTGGTGGTTTTCTGCTTCAACAGTTGCTATATGTTTTCAGCTAGTATTGAATATAACCTCTAATGTTGAACTGTGAATACTAATTTAATCTGTGTGATGAAATTTATCATGCAAAACTTAGGACTGAGTCCCTCAGCTGTAGTAATTAAAAAAATCAGTAACAGCAAGGAATATGAAAACATTCATATGGATTTAGGAATTAAATTGTGGCAGAGGAGGGATCCAGCTATTACAGAGTAATGGGAATTTCACACTGTCCTTGCTGTTCTCTGGTGTTCGCTGCAGAGACAAATTCAGTAGTTGCATAAATTTGTTCCTGTTTGTGCACGTGGATAGATTTTCATGCATTTTTTTCAGCAGTTTCTGAAAGATTATTTGAAAATTAATGTAGCAAAAATAGTTTTCAGTGTCTGCATTGGCTTTCATTATGATGCAGATGCTGTTATTTGTCTAGTGTGATTTATTCATTAGAGAAGTTAAGTACAGGGTGTGAGGAAAAGATTCCTGAGGAAAAGATTCCTGTAGAAAAGATGCAAATGAGAAATTAAATGCAAGGAAAATGTCTTGCAATAAAAGAGTGAAGCTTAGCAAATATATGTTTGTTCCATATATGGAGTTTGGATTTTACAAAACTTATTTTACACCGTACAAGGAGGAAATTCTAGAGATTACAAGTCTACTAAAAATATTTTTGAGGCATATCAGTCAAATATTTTTTGTATGTACCAATGTTCAGTTCTTTAGGTCATTCAGAATATTTCCTGGGGACTACAGCAAGTTAGACAAGTTTTAAGAGCAACAGGTTTATGCAGAGCATTTCTTCCGCAGTTCTCACTTATGATCAGTTCTAAATACAATTATTTAAATAAATATTTAATGTGCCCAAAATCTAGTTTATTAGCCTTAAAGATTCGTTCTCATTTACTTTGTATTCCTCCTACAGATTACATGAATTTACATGTTCTGAATGTGACTCCCTCCTTGGGACATGACTGTTCCTAAGTATCATTATCACTATAAACTACACTATTGTGATTGGATAAACTGCAGTAAAAGAGTCTTTAATAGAATTCATGCAATGCAGTATGTAGCAGTTCATTAATCTTAATTTGCCTTTTTCTTTCTTGAAGAAGCTTGCAAAAAAGCTTGATTAAATACTGAGGCACCTGAAATCATAGTGTGGACCACCTGACAAGTTGTAGATTTAATGTCTCATTATTCGTTGAAGTATATTCTGAGTTCTGCCAAGAAATTTTGTTCAAAAAGTTTCTAATTGAAGGCTTTTCTTTAGTATTACAGGATCATCCTTTGCACAGGTTTTCCAGCATTCAGAGTGTATTAGGATCACTGCAGGTGATTGCATTGCTAGGGCTATACACCTACATACAAACAGCTAAAATCTGAAGTCCATTCAACATTTAAAATTGCAAAAATTTAAGTTCATTTTCTTTCCTTGCTTTTACTGATTTACAATTAATATTTTGGCAGTGCATTAAGGAACTAAGTAAAAAGTTGTTAAGTCTGAATCACTAAAGTTTTCAATATATTCTAAGTGAATATAGCTTAAAAAAAACCCAAACCTTTCTTCTCTGGAGGCTAATAAGTAATCAGTCTTCATCTATCACTTAATTTGACATCATATATGCAGCCAAGGACTAGGTATTTACCCATTCCAACAGAAGATGTGTTAATATCAGTGGAGAATCTGCTAGAAAACATTCAAGTAGCTTAAGCCATCCTGTGCAATGGTCAATTACATAGTAAATAAGCACATGTGAACTTCTCAGTACCAGCCAGTGTGTGTATCAACATGGGGAATAAGATTGATATCTATGCTTGTGTAAAAGAGGGGTCTATTTTTCTATATATTACACTAGAAATATAACTTATTCCATATTTCTGAGAGTGACTGAACTAATAGTAATAATAATAATCATCATAATCATCATCATTTAAAATCCATGCTTATGTGCCCAAAGTAGTTTAAAAAAATAATAAAAGGTGATTTATGAAACGTGATGGGAGTGTAACCTCCTTGTAAAACATTATATTATATAGTGTATTACTGAGAATGTTTCTGGCAGTCTGTATAATTAACTAAATTTCCATATCAGAGTGGTCTTATACAGGAGATCTTGTGACATAGGTATTGTATCTGCCTTCTGTTACAGTTCTAATGGTGTAGGATCCATGGTGTGTGCTGCTAAACAGTGGCAGTGTTTGTGATTATGCCACCATAAAGTACATTTCAGCTTGCTGAGTTAAGGACAATTGTGATTCTCACACTTCAGAGCAGCAGCTCTTACCAACTTTGGTGCTTGATGGTTTCTTTTCTGGTTTTCATCTTATTCAGTGCTTTCTCTACAGCTGTTTTTCCCCAAACCAATGTTTGATTCAAGTAGGAAAGTACTGTAGGTTTTAATTTGCTTGGGATGCTTTCACTATCTTACCATAGTACCAAGCCTCAGTTGGGGTGTAAATCTAGTTTTTGTAGCTTCTGTCAATACCACTGAAAGGTGGTTTCGAGCAAGAGTTTCGCTTGGATGATCAGGGGTTTTAGCTACAGAGTGAAGATCTACACTGGGGAAACCAGAAGTGCTTCCCAGACTTGCTTTGCAGATGAAGTCCAGATGACTTTTGGCTTCATGTTGGGTTGCAACAAATTCTGATCTCTACCTCGATTTGTGAGTAAGGATACCAAAGCACACGAGTTAGAAGGGAGCTGTGTTATGCTCAAAAAGGTTGTTGGGCAAGCACATTACGGGCACCAGAATCACATGGTACTGTAAATCTCAACCTTCAATCTAAAAGTATCCTAAATTTCCCACTGTAAGAAACCCATCTCTCTTCATTGCGGTAGAGTCAATTTCAAGACTCACTACTGGAGCATTTGGGTGGGTGGTTTTTTCAGGCCTTCACCTCCTGTTGGATTACGATGGCAGCTGCTGTAATCCTCTTGTCTTTATGGCTGAATTTTTTTAGCACATAATTCTTCAGTGTTTTGTCATGTGGTAATACTGATAAAACCAAAGCTGCTCCAAGCTTCAAACAGCGGATGATAACATAGAAGGTGAGGAAAATTAATTGCGTTTGTGTCAACTGCCTGTGATGCAAGACTGGGACAAATTAATCTTCAGTGACCCACTTGCTCCATTGATTTCTTTGGTGTTATATTAAGGAAGAACATGATCCAAGGAAGAACATTATCTATTGCATTGCTAGGAAATAAAAAAAAAAAGTATGACTAAATATACCCTCATAATGAGTTGTCGTGCAGCTTTATTTTATATACATGAGAAAATAGGCCCTTCTATTAGTGTGACTACTAGAGCATGTCAAATCTCAGATGAAGTCTGCTTCCAGTAGAGGAGTTCTTTATTCACGTTATGCCAAAATTATATTTCATTGAAATACTACTTTATCCAAGCTGAACAATTTTTTTGATTTGGGGAGACAGAATCTTTTTTTTTTTTCTCCTGATTTATTACTGCATTTTTACCTTTTCAAGAGCAATGTTTCATTTGTTAGATTCTTCTGTTCAAATCTCTATTTCTACACAAAAAGAGTGATGGATAATTTGTTGTTCAAGCACCTCTTTTAACAAGTACCCCAAAAGTAAATTATTAATCCAAGTAATTTCAAGAATTTTGTGGCTTCGTGGTAATTTTACTGAATGAGCAGGTATCATTGTTTTTATTATCATCATGATCATCATCTTCATTATCATCATGATCATCATCATAAGGTACATGAATTCTCACAAGCTGATGGAAGCTGGAGGATGCCTATTCTACTTGTCAGCTGGACCAAGTTTAAACTTTTTTTTTCTGAGAGACATTTTGTGGTCATTTAACTACTGACCAGCTGAGAGCCATAATTCCACAAACTGAGGTGCATTTAAGAATACAGAGTTTTATCACGTGACCTTGTTATTTAAAATTTCTAGAAGATCATCTGTTTACATATTTTTGAGTGTTGTCATTGTTGTTCCTATGAAGGTAAAGACATTTGGTAAGCAATTTGTCTTAAGTAGGAGCTGAGGCAGTGCTGACAGCACCCAAAGCCTGCAAGGCTGGAGGAGAGGAGAGAAAATACAGCAACTCAGTGTAACAACTGTCAGCTGTGAGAAAGTGGCAGCATTGCTCAACCTGCTACACTACTCTAGGGATCTTCCCTTCGTACAGCTCCTCCTATTGCTTGGACTGAGAGAGTGAAATTTCTGTGAAGTACTTAACACAGGGAAAATAATCTTTTGGATTAAAATGTGGCTATAATAGTACATCCGTAAATTGTGCAGATTTTGTAGAGCCAGAGGCAGCTGTTGGTGTGTTGCTCTGCTTGTTGCAGGGGCCAGAAGGTTTTTCTTTTGTATCATCACTTGCAGAAATCCACAAAATGTTACAGCCCTGTGCCAGACATGTTAAGTAAACAATGTGGTGGCAAAGCAGTGGTTAAAGGATATGTTGACATTAAACATTATAAAACAAAAAGAAGGGGACCAGCCACTCTCTTTGGGTTTCTGTTCAAGGGGAATGGAGTGAGGATGTACTACTGGTGAGCCTTTATAATATCTGGAGCCTTCTCCCTTTTCAGCGCAATCCTCCCATGCTGGTGAATGACCTGTTTGAAGACATCAAAGACGGGGTAATGCTAATTGCCCTTTTGGAGGTTCTTTCAGGGCAGAAGCTGGTAAGAACTTCCTTCCTTCTAAATATACAAGATAGTTGCACAACTTCTGTGGGATACAATTTTATAATAAGTTTCTATATTTTTATACTGTAAAAAAACTTACTCCTTCGTAGGAAAAATAAGTTTTCCAGCGAGTGGATTATCTGATTACAAAACATTATTACAGATTATTACAGGCATGCTTGATTGTATGCATTTTTTATTAATTGTGGCATGTAGCTCATAAAAATTTTTTATTTGTATTAGTCTTTGCTGCTATAACACAATCAAGTCTAAACTGTGAGTTTTTTCTATGCATCTTGAAAAAAAACTGAGACTTTCCTTGTTAAATTTATGGCTTTGCCAAAAAAAAAAAACAAAAACAAACAAAAATACCCCACCTTCTTAAATTTCATGGGAGCTTATATCCATTTGCCTTGACAGTTGCTCTGCTACTGTAAAGAACCTTAAATGATGCCAAATGTCTTTTTTACAGCCAAGTTACGTACAGAGTTATATGCACACGTATAACTCTGTACGTAACTTGGCTGTCTCTTGGGAGGCAAGCTAGTTTTGTGCATGGAAGAGAAAAATGAAAGGATTTTAGGCCAAGGGCTGTGACTTTCCCTGCTCACAGATCAGGTGGCAGCATCTGAAGGAGCAGTGCAGTCATTCAGCTGGCTCCAGGGCTCAGGTGTTACAGGCTCCCTCACATGCAGACAGTTTGCTCTCCTTTTCATATTTCACCTCTGTTTTGATTGTAGGTGAACCCCAAGATTAGGCACTGAATCAAACTGCAAAAGCGATTTTACTGTGAAATGGAATAAAGTGTTTCTGCTCCATTGAAATATATCCCTTTCAGTTTCTGTTAGTTTGAGACAGAAAGCCTCCCTCTTGTGGCAGACCAGAAGTAGTAAAACAGGAAAATAATCTTAATGATGGCACCTGTTACAGTGAAATTCACTGGATTGTATCATGCCTATATGAATTAGGGAAGGATGAGATATTCCAAAACTAGAATAGTGTCTGGTGAACTTAAAGGTTATGAATACCAGCATATCTTCCTGTAGTAACTGCAAGAGGGATTCAGAATTTATAGTAGGCCTTTGTTAAAGCCATTTGTAATATCCTGAATGGGAATTTAAATTACAATAGTTGCACATTTGCATTACAATATCAAATTCCATGGGGAAATTAATTCCACTGTTCGAGTATTAGAAACCTAGCGTATGTTCTTGACTGAATTAAAAAAATTCTGTCTTTTTTTACCCTTACATGTCCCAAGTTCAGCAAAATTCACTGAGCTGAGGTTTTAATTGCCAATAAGGTACAAGAGACATGGGATGAAAATTCTTAGGTAAAATATCTTCACTGCAGACTGATTTTTAAAAATAACAACCGCTTTGACTTATACATTGAAGGCAAAAATATTTCACTGAGAGAATGTTGTCTTCTCTCAAATGCATATATAAATATATGCACCCATATTTATATGTGTTTGCATGTGTACAAAATAGTAATAATTCTACATTAGAAGAACAGTTCTCTGGTTTAATGTTGTTTATTGGACTGAAGCCACCAGTATGCATCCTGAGATTAGGACATACGTAACTTTTGTATAATGGAATTATCACTGTTGTGTCCCCTGTATCTGTCATTCCTTCCTGTGATGTCTATGCAGAGAGACAATTCAACAATTTCACTATTCCAAGGAGCATTTTTACATAGGCATTGACAATAAATCTGGAAGTTCAGTTTTTGAAGCAAACTGGCATAAGTCTAATTGAAGTTTAATCTGTTCTTTCTCTTTTAGCCTTGTGAGCAGGGACGTCAGCTGAAGAGAATTCACTGGGTTGCCAACATTGGCACAGCTCTTAAGTTTCTAGAAGGTAGACGGGTAGGTATGGTAGCACTTAGCCCTGGTTTTACTTGAAGAACACTTAAAAACTCATTTTGATCTAGCTGTGAATATCATATAAAAGCCATGTATTTCTACCCTTTTTCCTGACTTTGCTCTGTACTGTAATGGCTCAGATCTGGATTTTTTCATTAGTTTACAGGTCTTTTGTCCCCTAATTTCTGCATTTTACTTCAATTTTTGTCACTACAGATGTTACACCTGATAAATTTTACGTCTCCACAGTGCTGTTCACTGGGAGTTGTTGGATTTTGGCAGTGTTTCCCTCTCTTTGACTCTGACATCTAGACCTAATTGCAGTTATGTTATGTGGGAAACAATCTTAGCAGATGCCTGTAAAAATAAATCTAAAAGAGCATTTTAAAATCGAAAATGTATAACCAAAGCAAAGACAGATCTATTACTGAAGCAAAAGTCCACTTTAGCTCACAGTCTACCTATTTGAGGAAGTATAGCTTGTTAATACAAAGCATAAGAGGAAGCTGAGGCGAAGAGCAAAACACCCACACTTCCTCAGTTTCCGTGTCACAGCGTGGTGGGTGACCCAGCTTGGATCCCAGAAATTCTGTGGCAGTGCACCTGGGAAACTGGCCCTGCCAGGGATCAAGAGGAATTGCCAGAGCACTGTGTTTTTCCTTCTTATATCTCAGTATTTTTGTCCGGACTTGTCTTAGGAGTTGTATTAATGTCACAGATTTTCTTCCAGAGGGAGTTGGAAATATGCAGGGTGTCAGGGTGGTTGATAGCAGTGTTCCAAAAACTGAATCCAACCTAAAGGATGCATCTATCCACCCTGTCACCCTTCTCCCAGAGGAGGTGGGGATACTGTTGAGGAAACAAGTGCCCCTTCCACAGCTGAATGCCATCCCTGGGCTGTACTCAAAGGGCAACAAACACCTACAGGGTCTTCTTCCTCTCTGGGCTCTCCCATAAATAAACCTTATTAACACATTTAATCAACTTCCTGTTTTCACTGCCCAAAGAGACTCCTGCTAATATTCTTGTTACACTACAAACTGCAGTTTGCAATTAACAGGTACTATTCTGGACAAAATTGGTTTTCTCTGGTTCTGAAAAGTTTATTTTTAGTTCTACATCGATCTTAATGGTGTATAAGATAAAGGTAACTCAATAGCTAGACTAGATAGGCTGTGCTTCTCTGGACAGTAGCCTAATTAGAAGCTTTAGCAGAGTCCCTGTAAATCTTTTGATTTTTAATAGATACTAAAATAACCTCACTTTCTAGAAAATCTTTTCTTGGAATTGGTGCAGCTGAGAGAATGAGGGTTTTTTTTAAGATAGGGAATAGAAAATTTTCTTTATTGACTGGTGGAGGAACTAGCAATGTCAATTCTCCTGGAGTTTTGTCGATTTCCTGGTGGAGAAGATTGAAAATGTAAACTCTGGGGGCTTCTGCTGTGCCTCGTCCAAAGCAGCCTGTGCAGGTTTAATTCGGAAAAAAAACTTAGAGGTCTGGACAACTTTTTTTTGCATTTGACATTAGCTAGTGGATTTCAACTGCTGATTCAGAGAAATGCAGTCTTTTCTCTGTTTTGGAGAGGCAAATGAGGTCAATTGAAGTCATTCTCCATCTTTGTTTTAGACTGTTCACTAAGGTTTTTCTACAACCTTTGTCCTTGAACAAGCTTGTAGTAGTAGATGGTCACTTTGGCAGTCATTCATATTTTTATCATGACTGGTGTCTGACTCTTAGTTTTGCTGAGGAAATAAGTACCAACATAGTTGCTAACTTGCCATACTACTTGTTTGATTTTATTTCCTTGAGCATTATCTACATGTTAGTTTCTTTATTATATATTTCCCTCTTTATTTCCTTCTACCTTATGAACTTATTTTAGGGTAATACTTTATTCAGACTGTAGCTTACCAGTTGAGAGTTAATAGTCAGGAAATCTGTTCCCATTTCTGTTGAAAACTTAATTTGACCTTGGACAACTAATTTTTTCCCACTCTATTTTTAAAAGAGCTATTGTTAGGCCTGTCTTGCAAAGGGGCCTTAATCAGTGGTTGTGATACCCTTTACAATAAAATGCTCTTTCCAGGAGAACTCTAGCGTCCTTTTTTCCCTTTTCTTTCTTTTATGCTTTTTCCACCCCTTTCCTTTTCATATTTTTATTTTTAAACTCACTTTTCTCCTTTCATTACACATGGGTTAGACCTATATCAAGAAACACCTGCATAATTTAAAATCTGCTACAGAGTATTTAATTTGCTCTCTTGATTAAATTTTATTGTAAAATATGGCAAAACTGTTCTTTCTTTGCATTAAAAAAATAGATTAATGCATTTACCTAATAATTAATCATTTAAAATTTATTTTTGTGTCATATTTTTTCTTTTGCTTTTCATGCTAGTCCGTATACAGAGGATCTCCGGTTTGTACAGTGTTTCTGTCTAATTTTTATTTTTCTTTCTGCTTGAAATTATTTTTTCTACAAATAATAGCATGGATTATTGGTCTTAAAAGTTTTCTATTACTTGCAAAACCTTTCTAAATGTGAAATTATACTTCTCTAAATGTGAAATTGCACTATTCAATATTTCGGGTTTTTTAATTGAGAATCTTGTTTGATTGCAGAAATACATTTCAAATACAGAACCTATTTGAAATACATTTCTTAATTGCTATTATTTTTGTGTGATAGTAACATGTTTTCTTTTCTATATAGATTAAGCTTGTCAACATAAACTCAACTGATATTGCTGATGGCAGGCCTTCTATTGTGCTTGGCTTGGTGTGGACCATAATTTTGTATTTTCAGGTACTACATTTTTTATACTTCAGAGTTGTTTGCTCGAACAATGGTTCAGATCATTACTTTATATGAACGGTGTAGTTCCAGTCTTTCACCATAGCTAAGTCACTTTGTAATTTGCTGAGGATCTGATCCTGAATCAACAGCTGATGGTGGGGGTGCTTCACATTGAGAAAAATTAGATACTTGTCTGTGGAATAGATTGGTCTTTGCCTAGAACAGAGTTCCTTTGTCACCAAAACATATTCTTCTGCTTTCTCTAAAGAATATAACATAGCAAAAGAGGAAAGTAATAGAATTGTGGATTCTTCTTACAAGTATCTTAAGCAATCTCAGTGGTGACTGTGCTGAAAGTCTAATTCCGGTGCACTAGATGTCAGTCAGTAATTACTCTCAAACCATACATGTAAACATGGTGATTTCACTGACAGATGCAGGTATTTGTGAGGATGAAATTTAGCTGTGAATGGTTAAGAAAGGGTTGAATTTGTAGAGGAGAAATCAGTTGCATTCTGTTGAAGTTAGGTGGGAGGTAAAACTGGCTTCTAAATCCTGTCCATATGGGTTAACAAAGTGAGTCACTGTTCAACACGTAAATAGCAACTAATTTTATTGCTCTTCTTTATGGAGTTCTTTGGCTCCCTTGTGATGTCTCAGGGATGCTGTTCTCCTCAGCACCAACAACTGTGATACCTCAGGAGTTCAGAATTCATCAGAATAAAAGTTAGTCAGAATGACATTAACATTTTTATTTATAGCTCATTGAAATGAACAGAGAAGATTGTGTTTCTCAGGCTGAAACTCTACTTCTCTGCATCATTTTTGTCATTATTTGACCTTTCCTTTAGTTGTCACAGGCAGATACATAATTTTAACATGAGTGAAAGCAAAATCCATAAGAGCTGTGGTTCTCATTCTGGCAGACTCATTCTGTGATGAGTTTGGATTTTAAGAAGACAGCATAAAAAAATCCTGCAATATCCTCTGGATATAGCTTTTTCATGTTAAAGAACCACATGGTTAGTCAAATTAATGTTCTTGAAAGAATCAAGTTAGTGATTTTCATTTGATGAGAGACATAATTACCATCCTACACCCTCAACAAGTGCTTTTAATGCACTTTGCCTGCCTTACATTCACTATTTCTTCACAAGTTACCTCTGAATAAAAATTTATGCCAGAACAGTACAACAGGAAGTAAAAAAGTATCCAGATGAGATCACTGCCATTCCTTAATTGAATGAAACTCCTCTGAAATAAGTGGATTGTTTTATAATCTGAACTCAAACTACATGAAAGATATTGTCTCCTATTTTGGTGATAATTTGCTCTAAGAGATAACATGACACACTTGCATATTGTTCTAGCTGTAGGGTATGAAGTCAATAATTGTTAGATGCCTAGTACTTCTGAATTTAGGACCATCTCCTGGGCACATCCATTAGTATTTCTAAAGCTCCTGTAATGTATGTTTAAATAAAACACAGTTAATTATAGCTTCTGCCCAAGTTCGTTTTGACAGTTGTATTGGGAAATTATTAAAGAAACTGGTGTGAATCAAAAAGATTATCTACAAAGAATTCATTAACATTTTTTCCCTGCAGATTGAAGAGCTTACAAGCAACCTCCCACAGCTGCAGCCCTTGTCTAGCAGTGCTTCTTCTGTGGAAAGTGTTGTCAGTTCAGAAACTGCAAGTCCCCCAAGCAAACGGAAGGTGGTAACCAAGGTCCAAGGAAGTGCCAGGAAGGCTTTGTTAAAATGGTTACAGTACACAGTGGCAAAGTAAGTAAACTACAGATGAACTGATTTTATATTTTAAGTGCAAGATTTTTGCCCAGATTCTATGCTCTCCGAGTCAGGGATCATCCTTTTGCTCTGTATTTATGAAGTACCTTCCTCTAGATATACTTACAGAGCCCCCTCACCATATTCTTTTTGACAACTGAGGCTGCTAAATGTTACTACCATACAACAAATCAAGTAATGATTTAATTTTGCATGCGATCGTATTTTATAGTTTCTGACTAATGAGTGGGATTATCTCTGACAGAACGAGGAGCTGAAAGGGGAATTAGGTGTCTGAATGACAGTGCATTAGTCTCACTGCCAAAACACTCGATGTGACACTGCCAGTATCACACTGGTTAAGCATTCCTCAGTGAAAGCTTGCAGGAACACTAAATTCTGGCACTTGCTGTTGAAAGGCAAGTGATGAAAAGTTATGTATATCCTTCTGCAGTTTTTTGATGCAATGGAAATACTAGTACACAAATTGCCCTGAATCTTCTTTCTTCTTAATCCAAAAGTTTTTTTGGAGTTATTTCTTGCTATGTCTAGTTATCTTAGGAATTTTTTCCTTTATTCTGTAAGATTATCCCATGCTGTTTCAGCTTTCAAAAAGACATTAACCCCCTCATAAATTATATCAGAGATACTATGGTGGTTTAATAGCTTCCACAATAAGAAAATCAGAGGTGTAAAGTAACATGGATTTATTTGCCCAAATTAAAGAATCACTGCTATTTGAAAACATCAGTTGTGCAAAGTATAGAGGGGAAATGGTGAGTTATTGAATGGTGCCTCAGAGGAAGGAAATGCAATTGCAAAGATTCAGACTTATGCAGATGTAGAATACAGTGATTTATAGTGCAGTGCAGTCTAATTTGAATTTCTTCCTTTGCACTGTTTTTGGTAAGACACCAGCAGTGGAAAGTGATCAGCTTCTATTTCCAGACTTGCAAACAAACAAAATGAAAATAAATTCATAAATTAAACTGTCAGTTTTATTGGGAAGAGTTGATAAAATATGTTGAAAGAAGCCAAGTGATACCTAGTGGTACACTTCACCTAGGCCTGCTTCACACTATAGTTTGCAAGGGCTACTGCCTTAAAGTCAGTGAAAGTGTTTCACTGATCACAGTGAGATTTGAATGGAGTTTTACTCTGTTACTGTTGCTTGAACCTCCCAATGGCAAGACTACCTGAGGGTCTTAGTGTCCTGAAAGGATGCTTGCTTGCTCAGACAAAGTTAAAAACGGTCTTGCTGTCTGTGAATCACCATACCTTTCAGAATTACTGGTAAAAGAAGCAGGGATTTGGAAGTTTGATTCAGTTCTGATTACTTTCCTGTTGTATACTGCTGTTTCTGGATCATTTGTGTTTATTCTTTAGTGGACATATTAAGTGTTCTGGGTGTATGAAATTATAGTGACATTCATGCTTTTGATACAATATAGAGAAATTTGTATGTTATAGTTTCCCCTAAATAGCAGTGATGTCACTGTTCATTCTATCACCTTAAAATATAACAGATTAGCATAAGGCTTTTTTGAGTTTTATTTGTATGATACTGATGTACCTAATTTTATTTATATGATACTGATGTGCCTGCTGAAGTATAGTCTAAAGAAATATTTATCACACTATCCAATTTGTATTATACTGATGTACCTGCAAACCAGCAGTTTTAATGGAGTGAGATTTATAGGGAGGGATATAATAGTGAATGGAAGTGTGTACATCCCCAGAGTGTGTGTGTCATATAACAACTTGGAGAGCTTTGGGCATTCCATTGGTCATTGCTTCGTGGCTTATTGGCACTAGCAAGCCCACTGGAGACAAATACATCATGTATATGATAAAAAACACTTGTATCTTCATAGGCAGAAATGGATTTATGATAGATGGAACTGTAGTTGACCTGACTGGGCATTACAGGAACAAGTGGTTTGGGTTTAATGGTGGGTAACCACTGGGTGGAGCATTCATGTCGCTCCCCCTCTCTTTCATGTAGTTCTGATGTTGTTTGTAAATGCTTTCCCTTTTGTATTCTTTAGGCAAGTTGGAATTGAAATCAAAGATTTTGGACAAAGTTGGAGGAGTGGTGTTGCATTTCATTCTGTTATTCATGCTATCCGCCCAGATTTAGTGGACATGGAGAAAGTGAGGGGAAGGTCAAATAGAGAAAACCTGGAAGAAGCCTTCACAATTGCAGAAGCAGAACTAGGAATCCCAAGGCTCCTTGACCCAGAAGGTACCTAATGCATAGTTGAAAAAAGTTTGAACTACTTGGCATGTCTTAAGCCAGATGTGCTGATTCATCGTTTTTAGACATTTAAGCAGCATTTTATGCCATTCAGCTAAAAAATTAATTTTCTGTGTTTTATACTTGCCTAGATGTGGACGTTGAAAAGCCAGATGAAAAGTCTGTCATGACCTATGTAGCCCAGTTTTTGAAGTACTATCCTGATCCTCATCATACAGTGACTGATGTGCCAGAGAATGATGTAAGTTTCTCTTGCATAACTATTAGAAACAGTTTATAATGAAGCGGAGGCTTTATAAATACATTTTATAGCTTTCTTTTAGTTTATTACATTTCCTTTTGATGAAAAGTTCAAGTGACAAGCAAGCACGCTAAGAAAACTGGGAAAGGTTAGCCAAGAATAAGGGAACAAGTCTTGCAGATGTTTAGTAGGTGGAGAAAATAACATGGTGATCCTGCAGATATTTTCCTCTTTTCAGGAGTAGCAGGAGTAAAAAATAACACTAACAATTATTGCAGCTAGTAGCAAACCAATGGATCCTAAAGTTCTTTAACAGGTTTTTAAGCATAACACCATAGATACTGTAATAATTTGTTACATGAAACAATGCGTCATTTATATTTCTGTCACACCGGGCTTCTGGATAAGATCAAGAATGGTCCAAGATACTGCATAGATACTGCATAGTCTTTGAGCTTTTATGCTTGAGAGGCATTTACAATTTTCACAGAGCTTCCTTTCTATTTCACACTGATGTTTAACTCTTTGCTGTAAGGAATTGATTTCAGTCATGTTTTTTCATTGGAATTTGTTTTGTGTAGTATGCTCTGGTGCACTGACTTTGCACTGGAATGGCTATACTCAGCAATGCCAACTTATCATGACTCACTTCCTAGTGCTGATTTGCTTTCTTCATGGCAAACACAAGAAGCACTGCTGAGACAATCTGCTCAGCCCCAGCAAGAGAGAAAGAAGAAGGGATTTTCATCAGTGTCTCGCTGCATTCCCTACAGAGGTAGAAAAGAGCTTTCAAAGGAGTGAGTCTCCTTCCTTATGCCTGTATGAGGCTAAGGTAGCTGTAGCTTTGCTGTTTGATTCCAGTGCCTGACCACTGGAACTTATCATTTTCCTTCCTGTAACATTAATCTGAGTACATACTTGTGCCAGTGTCTCAGCATCCCACTGAGCAATGAGGAGGACTGAGTGAGCACTGAAGCCTTGTGCTGTGGCCAGCAGCCAACAGCCTTGGCCAGGCCTTCTGCTGTGCTGGGATTGGGTTTTGAGCAACAGCCTCACCACCTTCCCCTGAGCTTTACGCAGAGACGATGCAGGAGAATGCAGGATTCAGCCATTCCAGGCTCTGCCTGTCTCTGTCTGCACCCACAGAGATGCTAGCACACGAGTTATGAAAGGGCAAATAATGAGTGGCATCCAGAATTCAAGAATTCCTAGGAAGCAGAACAACACAAATCAATTTGACATGCTGATGTGCTGATTTTAGAACCATTTCCTCTTATTATCACTTAGATATTCCACTAGCAATCCACATAAATTTTGGTAGAACTGCTGACCCCTTGTGTGTCACACTGCAGAAACCAGTAACTTCGAGACTTTGAGAAGAAAGTAAGAGTCTGACATTGCACTAAATTTCTAATGTCATCATTCTTTATTTCCTGGAGGAAGAACTGTATTCCTTTTTACTGTCCTGGAGTATCCATGTCCATCTTTACATTATTTGGTTATATTAGTTACTTAGGACAGGATTCAGCTTTAAAATCTAAAAGCTTACAACACTCCACCTGTAGTCAGCAAGAGATAGACACTTTCCCAGACGGCATCTTTCTTAAGACAGCGTCAAACAAGCATCTGAAAGCCTGTGTTGCAGAACATTTTAACAGAAATTAAACAGATTAATCCATCCCTTAATAATAAGATTAATCTATCCCTTAGATAATGATAATAGATAAAACATTGTTGGCAGTTGATTAAAAAGCTTTTTGTTTTTGTGACCAGTGTAACCCCCTATTTTTGTGACAGAGAACCCCCTCTCTGTCTTCTCTGCTGAAGTATAGTCTGAAGAAATACTTATCAAACAATCCAGGTACCTGAGAGAGATAACCTTGCAAGACTCTTGTCCCCTGAACTCTTGGAGTAAACCTAATTTCTTTTTTAGGAATATATTTTACCTGACATGTGTTAAGTGCCTGCTGTAGAATAAGTTGGACAGTAGATGCTAGATACAACTGGTTTTATCTGTCTTGCCTAAAGAACTGAAAAGGGGCTATCCCAGCTGCAGATGCCTACATTTAGTTAGAAGAATCCTTCTTCAGACTGGACTGTGTCTGGGTGAATTTTGGCAGGGAGAGGGAGGCCAAAGAAGATTTTTAACCCTCTTCCCTCACCCTCCACCCAACTCAGCTGTCACTGTGTTTCCTCAAGATGTGTTGTCCACTCAAATTCCTGTTCATCTTCCCTCCTGATTCAATGCTCAGTTTATAAAGAATTTGCATTGGAAGAAGTGGAGTAATGATTGAAACTTATCCCTTATTTGTGGTCAGAGGGAACAGCTATTTGCATGTGCACTTCCAGAATTAAAAGGGGTCTAATCTCTCATGCATGGATCAGCTATGAACATGTGTGAACTTGTGTGAGCAACACATCTCAAAGAAACACAGTTACTCTAAGGTAAGTAATTATTTTTCCAGATAAAGTAGATCATGTATTGACTAGCAATCTGAAAATCAGATCTAATAAAAACTACTTCACTAGGTATGATACAGACACATGAGCTTGATAATAGTGCTAAGTACATCTTGAATTCCTACATGTGTGGCTCTTACTGTTCTCTCTGGACTTTCTGCCTGCTTTGCTTTATTTTATTTTGCTTCTTTTTTTTTTTTTTTTTCCTTGCTTCTCGTTTTCCCATTTGTTTCATATTGCTAGGAACTTCAAGCAATCCCAACTTTTGTCATTTCTTTTATGAAATTTAAGGTAAGGGTGTATGCTCAGAATAATTGCTTAGTTTGGACCTTTCATGGTTGTTACCTTTTTTCATCCTGCACTTATTTGACTTTAGATTTGGGGGGGGAGGGGGGATTAATGTACATTAGTTTGCTGGTCTTAAATTTATCTTTCCAGAAAAGCAATAGATTAATGTGATTATTCTAGGTCTGCTCTCTTACGTGAGGTGACCCTAACAGCCTAACACTTAATTTTGCTGATAACTTAACAGAAGCATTATAGAAAAGCAAGTCAGCATTCCTGTAATAAATGGCAGACTATGCTTGTGGTTTTCCTAAGCATAGATATAAACGTGAAATAAATAGATTGTAGTTCAATGTTTCTACACATCTAATCTCATTTTAGATGGATATTTTTTGTATGTCTTTAGGTTTATAGAGTAGATAGTAGAGTGTATGATTGTGTAAGTGACGTGTGTGGCTTGCGGGTTGGACAGAGAGTGTATTCATCTGTAATTGCGTGATGGGCTGCTCCTTTTTCATCTAAATTACAATATTTTTAAAAGTATACCGTTTTTAATCATCCTAGACTTTTAGATACTTCTAATTTTCTAGTATTAACTGAGAAAAGTTCAGAAATCTAACACAGAGTATATGAAATGGCATTCAGAGGTGGAACTGGAAGACTGCAGAAGTGAATATAGTGAAATAAATAGCAAGTGTCACTGCAGTCAGTCAATAGTGTTTCTAGTTTGACTTGATATAATTAGTTGCCTAGATTCCACATTCTTGGGGGAATTTTGGTTGGGATTTTTTTTTTTTTTTAGCTAAATAAGTATAAAAAATAGCTTAGTTTAAAGTGACAAAGATCAAGTTCATCTTTATCTCACATTATGTAAATCTAGCTAGTGATGTATTGAAGCAAAGATTTCTACTGATAGCAGAATTACTCCTATATCTCAATCCATTCAAGAAGTTTGGGCACCTTTAATGGGACTTTATACATCCTTAGCCTTACACAGCCCCAGTGCATTTCTTCTTAAGCCAGAGGAGATTTGAAGTGGTAAAAGCTCCGCCGATTTCCTCATCACAGTATAAATTTAGCTGTACTTAAAGCTCACCCCCTCAAAGTATTTCTGATGTAAAGTCTTTCTCTTCTTGTGCTCTGATGAGCAAGTAATTCAGAAGATAATCCTGTCATCTCTGACATTTTTATGCCAGCAGAGTTCCCCAGTGTAAGAGAAATTTCCTGAGCAGCAGGTGCAAAAATAGCTTTCTGAGCTTTTCCAGGGATTTAGTCTACTTCTGCAGATAGTCATTAATAGTTCATCCCTGAAGGTGATGCCTGGCTCAGCATTCACCCTGTGTCTGTGATACTGCCATCAGGGAGTGAGTTTCAGTAACATATATATATATATATATATATATATATATATATATATATATATATGTATATGCGCATGTGTCTCCAGTAACAATTACATTTATATATAAGCCATAGTTTTCAAAATGAGCAGTCTAATCAGTCAAATTTATGCATAAACGTTTTTGAAGGAACTTCATTTTCTCAATACATATGCAGTACTATGGGTAAATGCCCCTGAGAAACAGACTTAAAGTTTTTTGAATTTAAGAGGTAATATTTGAAAATGCTATTATGTCTGTGCCTGAGAATTTGAACAGTTCACATTGTTTATAATTACATGTTAGAGAACTAAACAAAATACTCCTTTTCCAGTCCATAAATAAGATTCTCATTATATTTTATGCTCTTCAAACGCTACAGTATTCTGTATTATGTTATTTTCAAACTAACTCTGGTATATCAGTGAATAAAATAATGTTTTGATTTTGAGTCTGGGATGAAAATTTGCAAATTTTCTTTGCAAATTTAAAATGTACTCCATCATCATATCAGAACTCATAAACACTTCTCTCTAAATACTTTCTTTGATGTTCCTTGTCAGCTGAGTGCTCCAGTTGTTAATCTCTACAAATCTGTGCATATTCATGGAATTGTGTAAGGATAAATGAATATTTTAAAATGCTGCTTGGAATTCAGAGGATTTTAGATAAATTTAAATAAATGGATCAGAGATAAATGGTCCTCATGCTGGAGAAAGCACAAATAGTTATATTTATTCTAGATAGCTTCTCTTGGTGGTTTGTCTTCTGATCTGTATGCTACTTCAGATGTGCAGACTTTATAAAATAGTTTTCATATCTGCAAGAATGTCCTTTTGATTTTTTTTTATTAAGAGTAAGAATACTAGTCACTAATGAAAGTCTTTTTTTAAGAATGATAGCTTGTTAAATCTGGTGGGTGTTGATGACAAGTGCCTTGGTGTCTGAGAAAGTGAATCTCTTCTGTTGATTACCTAAACTGAGACTTTAAAGTGCTTTAGTATCAGTATCAACCAGGGACCACAGAATCTAATTTGCAGGTGGTAAGTGAGGTACTGAACTGGAAACCTGTGAAAACATATGAATTAATAAATAAAAGATTCATCATGCATTGTTGCACAATGTAATTTGTGGCATCCAGTTAGGTGGGTGCTGAAGCACCTACATCTTTTTCAATTAACCAAAGTGATCAAAATTTGCCTAAATAAATAGTTTTTTAAAATGCAGAAGGCTAAATGCTACCTGTTAACTTAGTGTTAGAGAAACCATATGTGGTCTAAGAGAGGTGAACTATTCCTGTGTTATCTTCAGGTACTCTAGAGGTATTCTTAATCCCAGAGACACTCTATTTCAAAAACATTTGTTCAGAACAGGTTTTAGCCATTATTAAATTTTTAAACTGATGAAGTAATCTTGCAAAATACCTGCTTTGCTCAATTACTGTATGAACAGTTGCAGGCATATAGATGCTCTGTTAAAGTCTTACCTTAAGGAATGTGAGGAATATAAAACAGTGTTTTATGAAAATGAATTTTATAGTGTGAATTATACAGAGCATTGAGGCACACTTATTCCCTTTGTGAGTTCAAGAATATCTTACTGAAATTTTCAGAAAGAAATTTTTGGTAAGATTGCTACAGGATTTTCAATCCATTAAAATGCATAGTTTAGTATTTCTTTTATGGAGCTGGCAGCTAAATGCTAATAGAGATCTCAATAGTCTCACTAAATTTATAGCTTCTTAAGAATGGAGCGAATTTAATACCAAAATTCTTTTTTTCATGGCTGAATGAATTAAGGTGCTCTCTTTTTATATTCTACTTGGTTGGATTTGATGATCTTAGAGGTCATTTCCAACCCAAACGATTCTGTGATGTTCCTTGTAGGGGGATAGTCATGAATTTGCTGTTTTTCTCAAAGAATCTTGGTGTTATATTCACACACACAGACGAGAAGAATAAAAATTTTATTCTTCTTCTCTATAAATAAATGATTTGAGAATTTGGAAGTGCTAGGAGTTTTGGCTTCTTGGGACACTTGGTTCAAGGAAAGCCCAGTATTACAGGTAGCTGGAGCAAGGAAATGTTATATCTGCCCTATACTGTTTCTCAGGTGTCAGCCTGCATGTGTCAGAAGACAAGGGCATGAGATACAGAGAACTTTGTTCCAGCACAGCTGCTCTAACAGCATGTTAACCTCACTGCAAATACCTGGCTATCAGGATAACTGTAATTGCAAATCTGTTGTGCAAATTATGTCCAACCAACTACCACTGTTCTGAGTAGAGGCTCAGTAAAAGAATTAGTAGGAATATGTGAAAGATTTCTTTCTTATCTGAGGAAACTGTCCTTTCCCTGGCTGAAATGATGCAGTAGCTTTATCTTCTAAAAATGATTAAGGAGAAGTTATATTTTACATGTTTTAGGCAGCTTTCAAAGAAAGGAACCATTAATTGGCTTCTTTCCCCTGTCAGGTTCATTTCTTAAAAGACAGCACTTTGTTTCTCAAATGCAGGCAGTGCCTACTCTTTTTTTATCCCATGGTCCAGTTTTTCTTCTCTCATGTAATGCTTGAAGTATGACTCATTTTAGGGGATTAGCTTATATGATGAGATGTTGCGTTTGTTCACTGTAATGGACAAATTTGTTGTCTGTTTCTGACAAATTTTATAGTAATAAGGCTTCTTTGGTTTCAAAAAGTAGCTTCTGATTAACAACCAACACACCTGGTTCATTGTTTGGAAACCTGAGATGGACACTTGTATCCTACTTGACCAGCCTGCTTGCACAGTGCACAGAATACTTTCTATTTCCTGATAACCTTTCCTTATAACATGCTCACAGACCTGAGACTTCCTGTGAGTGTTTTTCTGTCCACTGTCAGGTCACTGAATTCTGCAGAGAACTTTGCAGCCTTACAAAGCTGCAGTACTATGACAGACTGAAGTGGTAAACTGTAAAACAAATACTCTTTTCTTCAAAGCCATAAAATGGCTTAGAAGGAAAAGAAGCTTAATATATTGGGTGTTCTTTTCATTTTCCATGTTAAAATATTCTAAATGTTTTGCTAACTTCTGAACTTGGAGCTTGATGTCAAGGATTACCCTGAAGTCAAGCAGACAATAACTCTTCAGCAGTAGCAGACCAGCTAATAAAAAGGTGGTAAAAGATTAAAAATATCCTCTCCTGTCTCAGCTCAGTTAACTTCTACTGATAATTGACTTCACTAATCTGTTGAAGACTAAAATTAGTGTTAAGATATCTTTAAAGAACTTTGTGTTAATTTAACATCAGTTGAAAATTGCTGATAGTATCTCTGACACTGCAATGTCCCCATTTGTCATGTTTTCACTCCTGTAAGGCTCATGTCTAGTTGCTGACTTCTCTCATACTGAGAAAGTGCTTTTCAGTTGGACTGTAAGAAAGTAAATGATAAGAGAATTGGGCACATTGCTTTCACTGCAACTAAATGACTTGCTATAGAGATGTTAAATTCTGGACTGTATCTGACAACTCTACTAAAAGGCTGCAATAGGTTTTTTTTTAATGTGTGGTTGTACTACATCATAGAAGGAAGACAGACTGGTGCTGAGAGACCTAAAAGTGTGGGCAGAACAATTTGAAAGAGACATAGCCCGAGCACAGGTGGCAGAAACAAGCTTACAAGAGAAATATCAGGTAAGCAGCAGGGAAATTATGGATGATAAAATATTTCTGTTGTCATTATGTGTAACGGGTACTACAGTGTTTTGTGCAGTCTGTATATATGAGAGTCACTATAGTGTTGTTTAAAGAAATAAGGACACAAAGTGTCTTGCCTGTTATTAGTGCAGGAAGTACAGTGTCAGCTCCAGCTTTGCTACGTGGGACAGTGCACAGATGGTTTGCCTTACACAGAGCTTTTCCCAGCAGTGTGAAGAAGGACTGTCCTAGTTAGAAGAGAGCATGTGTCTGTGCTGTCCTTCCAGATCCTGCATGATTTAGCTCAGATAGGAGGTATGACTGAAGGCTGGATGAGGTGACAGGCGGAGAGGATGGGACTTGGAGTTTTATTTTCATCTGCTCTCTCAAAGGTTAATGTCCCAATCAGAAATACAAAATTTGGCCAAAATTTTCTCCTGAAGGTTGACTATTCTCTAAATGCAGCCACTGTCCCAAGTAGCATTAAAGCCAGTTACAATTTTATTTGATCAGTTATTAGCTCATTTCTATATGGTTCAGGCATCTGATGGCTGAAGGGAAATACAAAAGTCCTATCTACATATAAATAAAAAATATACAAGTAAATCTAGAAGTTAAGTGCTATTCCTCTTTGGGAAAAATTAGGACTCCTATCAGTACAAAATTTCCATAGATTATGGTACTCCATAAATGTTCAAGAATTTAACTCTTTCACTCTCTGCTGCAATTGACTTGATTTTCTCTGTACAGTCATTTAAGCATTTCAGAGTACAATATGAGGTAAAAAGGAAACAGTTTGAACTTGCAACCCAGTCAGTAAGGAAAGATGGTAAATTGTCACTTGATCAAGCTGTGGTGAAGCAAGCATGGGAGAGAGTTACTTCCAGGGTAAGTTGAAAATCGTTGTGCTATATTTTTTTTATTAAACGAAAACTGGAATTTAAAATCATTTAAGCACCTGTTTGCTATTGATTTTATTAGGTATTAGGAACCTAAAAGTGGACCAAATTTCTGGCACTGCTGAATTATTTTGTGTTTGTTTTGAGAATATTTACTGCACTATCATCTTTAATATTGCTCAGATACAGAATATGAGCTTTAGGAAAAGGACTATACTCTGAGATTCCCCTCAACTTGAAAGAGTGGTGACAGTGCTCAGCCAAGTCCAAGAGGTTGCTGATAGAAAGAAAAGTGTACACAATGCTTCCAAACCCAATGTTTCTATGTAAATTGCTAGTTATTTGAGAAATTCTAATATAACTTTTTTAGTATAACTAAAATATTTCTGTGTAATAATGAATATTTTACCAATATATTAGGCTTTAATTCTATTTTTGCCTATTTGCAATAGTAATAAATTAACGTTAGTATTTGTGATTGGAATTTTGCACAACTCAATGAAAAATCCCAAGCAAATTATACTGTTTGACCCAAATTAAGAGTTATTAAAACATTATTATTAGTGTATAACCATGCTGCATATATATGTTTTTTATGTCATGTATTTAACAGAAGATCTGTTTAAAATTTTTCTGGAGTTTTCACATAATTTTCATTATGTTTTCACTCCCATAACTGGCATTGCCAATAAGACAGTGTTTTATTGCTATATTTTCCTCTCCAGTCTTTTGAGACTCATGTGAACCTTACATATAAAAACTATGTTCAAAATAGAGATACCAAGATTTTATGCAGGAGCATGAATTAAATAACAATGGCAGAAGAAGGTCTTGTATCTCTTACTGTGCCTATTAACTAATGAAATTCCAAATATTTTGCTTCTCAGTTGTTCTAGTTTGTGATCATTCTGTAACTCAATTACCATTCAGAAAGGCAAATACATAAATCAACAAATTCATATAGAGATTTTCTTGCCTGTGAGAATGCTGTAACTTCCAAACTCATGTGGAATAATATACCTAGATTTATGTCTCAATTATTCTCTGTTACATGGGGGTTTGACTTTACAGTGAAAAGTCTGATTTTTATCAATGTAGTTGTTTGTATTATTTAGCAAGGGAGGAATTTCATTCCTTTTACTTTTATTTCCTAGATGCTTGACTGGCACATACACCTTGATAAATCCCTTCCTGCACCTTTGGGTACCATAGGTGCTTGGCTCTACAGGGCAGAGGCTGCTCTGAGGGAAGAAGTAACTGTTCAGCAAGCTCATGAGGAAACAGCAAACACAATACACAGGAAGCTTGAACAACACAAGGTAGATGGAGATGCATTCATTCTGTGCATTATCCTCCATTGCTTTCACAGCTTCGAATGATCCATACTCTACAAAGATAATTATTTCTACTTTCTGTGAGTTGTGTTGTCCTGTTGGTGTCTAAAGCTTGGTGTCTTGTCATGGTGGCTTGAACTGTGATACCTGTGTATCTTACAACCAATATTCAGAATTGCTTTCGAATGTTTTTGCTTCTTCTATCTGAAGCATATCAGATATTAATACTTCAATTTCTATGGCAGAATTCCGTAGGGAGCTCATAATATTGGGTGCATTGTTCAACCAGTATGAACTAATTGGGTAAAACAAGAAAAAGGGAATTAATGCACTAACTGTGCTGATAGTGCAGGTGATATTCATGAGGGGGGGGAGACAATGAGAATTAAGTGAATTTTGATAGTTTTGTGGTGACAGATAGCATGATAGCCATCTGTGATGGCAGATAGAGTGCTGTGGTAAAAAGGAAACTTCTCCAGATGAATTTAAGTAATTGTACCATTATTCTTCGCTGAGCCGAAATTCTTATTTAGAACAAAAACAGTGAGGTTTTTTTCTGTGGATTTGCATAATATGTGTGAGAAAAATGCATTGGTGAAAAAATATGCTGGTGAGATGATAAAAGAAACAGAACCAGTAAAGGAAAGGGAAAAGATGGTGTAGAAAAAGGCAGTATACTTGAGGCTGTATTGTTTTATATTGCTTTTTTGCTCCTCTATCACTACTACTTTAAAGCTTTTTTTTGTAAATTTATTATTTTTTGTTTTTAGGATATGGGTAGGGTTTTTTCATCAAAAAAGCAAGGTTATATCATGAAAAGCTGAGAAGTTTCATTGTCACCTCATTACTTTTTATTAGAACATCTCTAGCTCTTCTAACGTTAGTAGCAACTAATTAAATTTAAAAAAACCCCCTATGTTAAAATCTATAAGGAAGATAAAGATTTTTTCAGGTCTTGTCTCTTGTAATGGTAAATTTCATTAATTTTCTTGATAGCATCAAATTTTTCAATATTCATAGGATTTGACTTCTGTTTTTTAAAAAAATTGACAAGTCAAACACTCTTTTGTTCTTAGAATGTGAACACTGTAGACCTCCTTTTGATACATTCATAAGAAGTACAAAAGAATGCCCTAAACTGTTTCTTATTTGCGTCAGAAATGCTGTGGTGAGGGATTTCCATGCCAACAAATAAACTTTGATTTAGGTTTATCTGTGCCAGGGGAGTTTTCCCATGGGAGTGGGATGGAAAAAGCTTCAAGAGAAGCATATATATCTGTTCCTGGAGTTTGTTTTGTTGCTCAGATTTGAATTGATGAATCCTAATGTGCTACTGGATAGTACCAGAAATGCATTAGTGTATTTTTTTTCAGTCCTTGTTTCCTTTTGGTTTGTTTGTTTGTTATGGATTTGTTCAGATGACATCATTGCTTCCTTTATATCTTTGTCTCATCTGACAATGGGTTATTTTAGTGAACTTCATAGCTTAATAGCCATTTTGAATTTAGTACAAAATGTACCAGCTTATTTGGACAAACCTCATGCAATCAGGCAAGCACCTATATTTATTTTAGTTGATATTGCTACCAAGATCTGGGAATCAAGGGCAATGCCTATACTTGTTGAGGGTCATTTCCCAGAGCAGGATTTCATTTTATGAGAATGCTGTACATAAGTTTTCATGAGCATCCTGTTGATGTTGGATGAAACTACTGTGATATTTTTTTGACTCACCAGTGCATGTTAGGGGCATCCCTTTTTGTATGGCAAGGTCTCAAATGCAGCTGAGATATTTGTTCCAAATCTTTCCTTTATGTGAGACTGTGTCAGTCTACAAGAGTTTTCACCATGGTAAAATCAGCACATCACCTGCATGTGAGAAAGCCTAGCTCATTTCTCTTCACAGCAAGGTGTTGGCTGAAGCAGAAAACAATGAAAACCCAGGCAGGTTGATGGGGACAGTGGGGCCATTTGGTGAGCTGAGCCAGAGAATCCTCACTGATTCCTTCTGTGCTAACGCCGGGTTTTGGCTGGGGAGAAGCCCTTCCTTGGCACGTAGGAATAAATACATATGTAGGATCCGTACAGAAAGCTGCATTTTGTTCCCTGAGGTGAGAGGGGGGGAACCTTTGCACGATCTCCTTTGCTAGCAGCCTTCTGAGCACCCTGTGCTAGCAGCTGTCTGTCTGCAGTAAAAAACGCCCCCCATTCTGTGCTCTCTCAGCCGCTCTCTGGGGACTTGACGTGTTACTGCTAACAGTATCTCTTCAAAGACTGCTGCCAGTCATTCATTTTAATATGTAATCTCCAGGAAGCCGTTTGAAGCGGTGTTGCTTAGTTACAGTTGGAGTGTGCTCTGCTGTAGGGGTTTCTCTGCTGGTACAGTTCAGATCGCAGCAATACAGGTCGGGTACCACATTCCGCAGTCGTTCGTGCGGGGCTGAGACAGCCATCCTGAAGTCTTTTGATGGTGAGAGAGTGAAAAGTTTACTAAATATGGAATATGTGCTTAGAGAAGGAGCTATAGATCTTCTGCCTATATATAGTAGAGTAGATTAGTTGCTTAAAATTTCAGTCTATACTTAGCAAAGGTTAGTATCTGTTATAAAGCTTTAAAGAGTAAATTTAGGAGGATTATGCTTTTGGGATGTTAGCATATTGGCAGACTGTATTTCAGAGATTATTTAATACAGTTAAGGGTTCTTGCTTTGTTAAACCTTTTGCAGTGTATCCTCTTTTAAAGTCTTTCATAATTGTTCAACATAGCTGTTACAGCTTCACATAAGGGGGTTCCCTGTGTAAATGTTTAAGTTGATGCAAATGCTTATGTGGTATTGCATGGAAATGTGAGAGCATGATCAAACAGTTAACTACATTGAGTCATCAGAGCCAGCTTAAAACTGTGCTTATTAGTTAGATAGCCTACTGTGAGCCTTTTCTCTCCCTCCCCTCCCTCCCCCCACTCTCTCAAAATCTCTCTCTTTCTTGAAATCCGATCAGGATCTGCTGAAAAACATAGATGGTCACAAAAAGGCGTTCCATGAGATCCACAGGACCAGGTCTGTTAATGGCGTGCCTGTTCCACATGACCAGTTAGAGGATATGGCAGACAGGTAAGGCTTTCAATCTGAAACAAAACGCTTCTGTGCATGGAGGGGAGCCTGTTTGCTTTTTTATCTGTTCATGTAGTTCATGACTGTCTAGTTATATTTCTCAGTGGCAAACTGAGATAAATGGAAAAACCTCCTAGAATATACATAAAAATATACTGAAAAACCTGATGCTTTTGAGATTGATGAGAATCAAAATAAGCAATAGATTTTGGATTGGAATACTTTTTTTTACATTGATCCTGTTACTACTTGTCCCTGGAAGAAATGTTATATAACAGCCAGGATACATGTGAAAAAAAAGATGAAAAATGACTTTGCAAAACTTAGTAACAGAAAAGAACTAATGTTTTCTATTATTAAAAAGAAATGTAATTAATTTGTTGTTCCAGAGCAGTCATCAGAATATCATCACACATAATTAAATGTTTGCAGACTCTGAATGAGGTGGAAGATTATAAAACTATCTGAACTGTAACTAAAGCTTTCAGTCTCTCCTGCAAAAATGAATATTGCTGTATTTTACTATACTGTGATTCATTTTATAGGTTTAATTTTGTTGTCTCTTCATCTGAGCTCCATCTGTTGAAGATGGAGTTTCTGGAACTGAAGTACCGTCTACTGTCACTCTTAGTCTTTGCAGAATCAAAGTTAAAATCATGGATTATCAAATATGGAAGGCGAGAGTCCGTGGAACTGCTTCTTCAAAATTATATTGTAAGTGGGGGTTTTCATCTTTTTATAACTATTTTTGAAATATTCATATTTAAGTTTGTTAGAATTGTATAAAAGAACCGAAACAGATAGCAGATTTATCAGTCATCAACTTTATGACTGCATTCCATTGGAATATATCCTGAGAGGTGAATCTGTCTTCCCCATGGAAGGAACTTTAGTCAAAAGGTTAAAAGTAAAAATTATTCTCTTTGCATCATTTTTTGAAGAAGAGTAATAACATTCCGGCTGTTGTCCAGTGATTAATTTAGCAAGCGTGTTTGGAGGTTCCAAATCCTCAATTTTTGCTTACTTTGTATAGCAATTCCAAAGAAATTAAATGCATCTTCTTTTACACCTGGATAGAAGGACTTTATAGTGACTGTACACAGTTTAAGAGTTAAAGACAGAGGAGGTTTTTGGCATGCACTCCCACACAGTATTTTTTGCAGTCTTCCAAAAGATTAATAAAAAAGAATGGGTTTTTTTACCTCCATATACTTGTTTAATATACTATACCTGTAGGGTAGTAATTTTCTTCCTCTAAAGAATGATTTTCTTTTCCTACTCAGCATTAGTATATGAAATCCTTTTTTTGTTTCTATTCTGGAAAGAATTTGCTCCAGCTCTGCATCAGCCATATGCCATGTTAAGGAACAGAAACTTGACTTGACTTACAAGTGTTCATTGATAAATTCCTTTTTCAGTGTTATGCTGCTGTATCCTTTTAAATCCACACGTGCAGTGCCAAGTGTAGATAGAATGATAGTACTGCTGCACTTCTACATTAGGGCATGAAGGATTCTTTCAAAAGCAGGGCTAGTCTAAATACTTATTCCCTTCTATCTAATCCATATGGGGAAATTTGCATGCAGAAATTGAATCTGAAAAGATCTAACACAGTTACAGAACCATTCAGAGTCAGGTCAATGAGCAGAGAAAACTATTGATGTCCTCACTTCTTTGAAGAGAAGATTTCAAACTCAGTGACATTTGGGTAAAATTCTCACTCTCAAAGTGAGAATTTCTGTGTTTAAACTTTATCAATTAGGGGGACACAAAAATTCAGGGTCAGTTAACCTTTTTCAGACAGGCTTTCTAAAATTAGATAATTACTTGAATTTACTTAGTTTGCTGGAGTGATGTGCAATAACTAGGAGTGTGGTCCATTTCTTACTCTCTAAGACTGTAAAAAAACCTAATAAAAGGTGAGAAGGGAAATAAAAAAAAAGTGGATAGATTGAAGTTTTGGGGTGTTTTTGGTGACTTTTTTTTTTTCCTTTAAAATGAACATGAAGTTGCTAACTCGTATATTTATTTGCAAGTGCCTCAGTTGTTCTTGTAATTCAGAACACTGATGCTGAAGCAGATCTTTAGTGAAGGAAGATGCTTCCTTGCATTATTTTTGAAACTGTATAACATCAAAAAGAGGAAATCAGGACAGGAAGATAAATAGATCTTGTTTTCATTCTTGATGGCCTTGACTTCTGGTACCTTCAAGGTGTGATGAAAGAGAATTGATTTGCTTTGGCTTACCTGGGACCAGTTTTCTAGGCCTGAGAGAAATACAGTACATTAGGAGTCTTACGTAGGAAAGCTGTAGTCAGTACCTTATAGTCAGAGTGACTATATTAGCAGGAGATAAAAATGTTTGTCTGCCAAAACAGACTGGGGAATGTCAGCATTCTAGGAACATGCGTAATTAGGATCTGGATAGAACATATGCCTGGAAAATATTTATGTACTGTAGCTTAAAAATAAAAGTGGTGGTTTTTACTTAATCTTATCATCTTTTCACCCATCTGTCATACACCAGAAGAAAAGGTCAGCACAGATTGTACACCATCAACCTGATTAATATACTGTACCAAATTCCACTGTAATGGAGATCCTAGGTACGGTTATCCATGGATTTTAACCCATGGAACTGTGTTTTAGCACTGCTGTGTAAGCACTTTTTTAGCATCATATGCTATACTGGTTTGGGAAAGCTGCTTATTTTCTTCAAGTAATCCTGTCAGATGGTAGACAATATTAATCAGTAAAATGTCTTTATTTAATGTTTGAAAATATGACAGATACCTCTTGATATCAGTGTTATGTAAATCTCTTTTGCTCTTTCATGTGAAGTCTTGGAGGTTTTAGTTTGGGTTAAAATGTCTGGATGGGTTTGGCGAAACTGAAAGTCATGAGTCTGTCACACAAGTCATGATAAAGCCTGTAGGTCTTCATACATGGCAGATTTTGTTTTAACAGGAGAACAGAGACAAATTCTGATTGTTCTTGACTTCTAGTTGCCTTGGTTATAAACAGAGTTCTAAATTACATACTAGATAACTGTTGTAACCTGACATAGCAACTGTCATAGGTTTTAAATAGAAGGGGTTTAGATATATACTGGCAGAATTATTTTTAAATGCTTTTTTCATGTTATATAATATGCATCAATGAACACACAAGATCTCATTCTCCTGTTCAAAATACATTGGACTTCATTTGAAACCTGGTTTAATCAAAATCACACTTGTCTGATTTTGTGTATTCTGGCATTCCAAAGCTTGTATAGACAAATGTGGGGTGTGCATTCCTTAATTTTGTAATCTGTAGCTGAGGATGGATGAGATGTAGCATAAATTCCAAAACCATTCCAAATTCTACCTTCCTGGTATAACACTTGGTAATGCAGGATATAATGTGCTTGCATAATGTAGAGCTGTAATTCTGTATTGCACTTGAAGGAAATAACATTTCTGAAAGACATGTAAGAAAAGGTCAGTCTCATTTGCCATAAGGGATGGAGAGGCATAAATGTCAGAGGCATAACTTTTTTACCAAAATATTTCCAGATAATTTATTCATCGCACTGTAACACATCACAGAGCTAAACCATCACTCACAAAGGAACAGCACTGTGTCACACTTTGGAAAAATAGCATCTCTTTGTGCAATGTTTCCATGATATTACTTTTTTGCCAGTTGCAAAGGAGGTAAAGAAAATTTGAAGAATAAAGCAAATGTTTTTCATCTATTAAAGCATAACCTCTCTTTCTGCAAAGGCTTATTACAGGAACAATTGGATTTGATTTTTGTGGTGACATATATGAAGGAAATTTTCTCTTTTATTAAAATTATTCCACTTAGATTTGAGTGTAAAACAGGTTTTCATTAAATAACTTGTTTCTTACTCAGTTTCTAGCATATTCTAAGTATCATATACTAGTGATTTCCAGCAAGACAGAAATTAAGAAAACTTCAAATAACCTTTCCATGTGGAAAGTAAATAAATCTGTATTTGTAATGACATACTCTGCTGTACCATTAAATTGAAAAGGTGAAATTTTCATGCTCTTTTATAATTATGATATTAAAAATATTATTTTACAATGTTGTAAAGATGAGTGGAGAATAATGAAATTAAATGTTATTATCAGTATCCTGATGTAATTTCATAGAAATTATTGTTAATCCTAATACCCATCTTTATTTTATCTGTTACAATTTTTTTCTTTTCAGTCTGTTATTGAAAATAGCAAGTTCTTTGAGCAGTATGAAGTTACCTACCAGATCTTGAAACGAGCAGCTGAAATGTATGCCAAAGCAAATGGCTCAGGTAAATGTCTGTATTTCTTTTGTCACTAGCATGTAGGCACCTGGTCCAGAGCAGCCTGCTGCTTTGAATCTCCAGAGGAGAAGAGGGTGGTCATATTCAGACTTCCTCCTGGGAAAGGCCCATTGTCCATGCTAACCCCTGGATTATTTCAGTGTTGTTAATTTGGAGTTAAAAATTGTGACAGAAACCAAATTAGGAGTAGAGAAAATAATTTTCTAGTGCCTGGAAATGCTCCCTGGTTTGGCTTAATTTAAAAGAAAAAGATAGCTGGGAGTTGGTCGCAGTATTGTAGTTGCAAAATAGTCCTTTGGTTTATTAGAGGTTTTTCATTAACTTCAAAAACCTGGAAGAAGAACTCAAATGGCAGTTGCAGTATGGATATACATGAGAAAAAAAGTATAGCTGATTCAACAGCTGCCTCCTGTCATTCTTGAATACTGCTGAGTTCAGTGAGAATACCAGGGCAATATTTGACCTAGATAATTACAGACATGAGATCACTTTAATCTGCAGCACAATAATGTCTGTGGAGGATTGTTTCAGCTGCTGCTAAGGGCAGGAGAAATGGGTACCTTTATTTGCCGCGAAATTTAAATTGATAGTGACACCCAAATTTTACAAAAGTAAATGTTTTTTCAAGGTATTCTTGCAAAGAATAAAAGTCACAAATTTATTCAATGCTATTAATAAAATCCAGGAACAAATTCTTTTGTAAAGAACAAGTACTAACATATATGAATTCAGCAATAGCAGTTCAAATTAGCTAAAAACGCTTTAAAACAAGTATATTCTGCATATTTTATGAAGTGTCAGCATTTGCTTGGCCTTTTTTCTTCTCTCTGTTTTCCTCTGGAATGAGGACACATTTGTTCCTTTCCTGACATATGGAAAATGCTGAAAGTTAAATGGCAAAAAATTAGCAGCAGTGTGGTTTCAAAGTCAATGGCAAGAAGATCAGAATTCCATTCCATACTTTTCAATGTAGACATATGTGTTTTTATATTATGCAACTCTCATTTTCTGCTTTTTTGTAGTCAAGCCTGTCTCTTAATTTCTTTTATTGCAGATTTGAAATGAACACCACACACAATATGCAGTGTGACAGTTTTAATTTAGCATTTGTTTTATGTACTTTCCTAAGTCTTTAATTCACACATTTAATTTCTCAGTCATGATCTTGTGCTAAAATTGGGCTGTGAACTGAACATTCATATATAAAAGCCTACTGAAATAGAAGTTACAGTAAAACATAATTCCCTGATGAGAGTGAATAAGCATGGTATAAAGTTAATCATTACAGAAATGGTAATGAAACAAAATAATCAATGTCTTTCCTGTGTCTCAGTGGAAGAAGTTGAGAATGTGATGAAATTCATGAGTGATACCACAGCTCAGTGGAGGAACCTCTCAGTAGAGGTGAGAAGTGTAAGAAGCATGCTGGAAGAAGTAATTGCTAATTGGGACAGATACAGCAGCACTGTGGCAGGTCTACAAGCTTGGCTTGAAGATGCTGAAAAAATGCTGAATCAGCCTGAACATTCCAAAAAGGTATGCACTAGTAGCATAGGCATATGGCTGTTTTGTAAATTGTGAAACACTGGATATTTTTTTGCATTTGCTTAGGTGTTGCTCAGACTTCAACGTCCTGTCTTCACTGATCATAAGAATTTCAGTGTTTGCTTGTATAGCATCTAGAGGCAAATACATACATACCAGTGGGGAAAGCCTCATGTGTGGGACCGTGGCTAGAGGCATCTTTGACATGGTTATAGGGCAGCAGTATTGCTCAGAGATGGGAATGTGGCAGGATTCACTCAAAGGCAAATATAGCTCTTAGCACCAAAGTGAGTAATCATGAACTACTTATAAAGACACTTCTACTGATTTTTCTAGATGACAGATTTCAGTACTCATTACCTTCAAAGGGCAGTATTATTAGTATGTGTTGTTATATTTGATGGTTGATAAATGAACTCATTTCCCTGACATTTCAGAAATCTTTTAGACAATTGATTTTGGGAATCTGCAGTTATAAAGGTAGTTCTGTTGTTTTTTTTTTTTTTCTGTTGTGATGTTAGAGTACTGAAGCACTAAGATTTAGGTTTGGAAACCTTCAGTAATAACCTGGATTGACTTGAATAGTCCTGCATTTAGTAGGTGCTGAATTTGCACCTGATCCCAATGTAGCAGCTATATAGCCCTTAAAACTAAAGTAGGGTTCTCATAGGTTGCAAGATAGCAAACTGACATCAGGTTAGGAATGAGCATTTCATGTTACATGAAAAAACAGCATACAGAAAAAACTTCTTTTCTTAGTTCAAACTGATGTAAATTAATGGAATACACTTTTAAAATAAAAATAAACCAGTGAGAAAACCCAGTCTGGCGTAATATAGAATTTGCGGTTGTTACTGGGCAGGAAGGATGACTTCTGCTGATCAGGGTGATACTGGTGTATGATTGAATGTAACTGGACAATGATTAAAATTAAATACTCTTAAATCCATGTATATGAATAAAATCAAAATATTTACTTTTCTGTTTAGATGTATAACTTCATCTTCAAAGCTTTTCAAAGCAGAAATTTGAACATACTCATACAGTATATATTTGCTTTTGACTTCTAACATAAATCCAACAAGGAATTCTTTTCATTCTGATATATGATTTCAAAAATTTCAGAAAATCTTGTTGAAAACCTTAGACATGAAGCTTTATTCTTCCCCAAATGCTTATTTTTTCTTAAAGATACATTGGCTTCAACCTGTTAAAGGTTACTGAGTGGTAGCATAATCCTCCTGTAGACTGAGATACATATTTTAAAAGTTCCTTCTACTTTTAGTGTTGAATTTATCTCTCTGTAGTAATAATGTTCACTTACATAGTTCCAAGGATAGGTCTGCTTTAGCAGTTTTAATATTTGGTTATTAAAGCTAAAATCAATTATTATAGGTTTGTAAAATTAATAGTCTTACAGCCATGAAGAAAAACATCTGGAATGATAACTATGATAACTATTGTTTGGAATATGGCGTAAAACATTTTTAAGCATTTCAAAATACTTTTTTCTGTAAACCCACAAAGATATCAGTAAAGTGATACAAAGTTGCTCATTTGCAAACCTTACCTGTATTATTTAAGGACTCTGTGTTCTATCCTAGGCAAAGACCACAGCAGCCCTTCATCCTGCTGTCATGCTTTCCTCTTCTTTCCATTATCTCTGTATCATTTCCAGACCAGCATGCACCACTGTTTGATTTGGAAAAGAAAGTGACCTGTTGGCTTCAGTTTTCAGAAACCTTATTGTGAATCTGTAGCACTGAAGATCTTGCAAAAAAATACCAGTATGCACTTGGATTTTTCAAACTGTTCCTTCTACAACTCCTTTGTTTACTTCCAGTACCTCTTAAGCACTTTCCATAATAATTTCATTCTAACTGCACCTTGCCATGATTTTCTCACACAGCAGTATCCAAAAGGGTTTAGAGAGCTTCTAGATCTCATGTGCTGACTTCCTTAAAAAGAGGTGCATTGTTTTAATTGAGAATGAGGTGTGCTTCCCAGTCCCTTCCAAAACTGTTTAAATTTAACACATCTTAGTTGGCTTCTGAAATGGAGAGACTCCCCAGACCAGTCTGCAGAAGGTAATGGTTTGTGGGAATAAGTGTGCAGAAACAAGGATGTGAGTAGTTTACTCCACGTGCTTTTTCCTTCTTGACCTCTAGTGAGCCTGACCATTGGAAAGCTGACCAGTGCCAGATGCAGTAGACTTAATTTCTTTTGGATGTGCTCATAAAGGTTTGCCTTTCTACAAAGCAAGGGGTTGTTCCACTGTGAGTGGAGAATGATTCAAAGTGCAGATTCAGTTTACTGAGCTGATTAAATGTACTCACTGATACATCAGTACAGAGCACCTGAATACTGTTGATCTCAGCTTTAGGAATTGAAACACTGTGTTCAGTTCTCTGAGATATTTGACCAGTATACAACCACGTGACTTTTTCTTTACAATTGCATCTGAACATTTTAAATATTTGGATGAGTTCTGACAAATATAGTTTCAGAACTGTAGCTCTGAAACTTGGGATGACTGACAGTGTGGCTGGATAGGAATTCTTCTCATGTACCATTGAGCAAAGGATTGTATGGGACTGTCAGATAGAAGGTGAAAGATTTTGGAATTATAGGGTAGATTATAGTCATAAACAAAATGGATCACTGCCTCCTCTTAAATCCTGAGGATCAGGTAGCATGGTTCAGCTTGAATCCTTCTAATTACTCCTTCTCCCTTGAAAGAAGGCACCCTCATGATCCAGTCTGTTTGGAACAGACTGTGCCATCCATTGAATTGTGCATTGTTTGGGAGAAGGGCAGCAGGAACAAGCCAAAACCACGTCAGAGAAGATGTGGACAATCAAGAGACAGTGACTTAGTCCTGTTTTGTTTACTGGTATAGGTGGAGACACAGAACCCAGGGATACCTGCCTTAGGAACAGTTGCCCATTGTCTGGAAGAGAGAAAAGGAATGGAGAGAATTGGTCTTTGTCTTCTCTACCAGTTTATGTGTGTGTACCTGCCTGCAAGATGCACATGGTCTGTTAGGCTGTCTCATGAGGGGGACAGAATCACTGACAACCATCTCTTTCCCCTCTGTGCTCACCTGCTCTGAGATAGGAGGAAGCAGTGATAAAAGTAATCAGTCTTCACAGGTCTTCTGAGAGGCCAGACCTTGGAAAGCTGCATGTGGTTCACAGCAGGGGAAGGATCTCTCCACAGCCTGTATATGGCCCGGGTTTCTATCAGCCCCCACTGTGTAAGGGTAGCACAGAAAGTACACGAGTCCTGACAGCATTTTCAGTTACGGAGCTTTCTCTTAAGGTTGGTTTCGTTAGTTTAACTGAAGGCACTCACTAGAGCAAGATCAATCTGTAAGTAAACTGGCAGTATTTTTTAATTCCACAGGTTATATTCACAGACATTAAAATTCTATTATGGCATATTTCATGTGAGGACCTTCAGAGGATAATTTTTCAATGAGTTTTTATCAAGTCATGAGTGGGTGATTAAATTTTAGTTTTGTGATTTAAGATAAAGACTAATTGAAAAGGTTTTGGAACTGTGTTTTTATTTTCTTCTTCAGGACTTCTTCCGGCACTTACCTCATTGGATCCAACAGCACACAGCCATGAATGATGCTGGTAATTTTCTGATTGAAACATGTGATGAAACCATTTCCAGAGATCTTAAACAGCAGCTTCTGTTGCTAAATGGAAGATGGAGAGAATTGTTTATGCAAGTTAAACAGGTAAATGATTTTGCCCTTGTTACTTTTAAATATTTACTTTGTCATTTCCATGCGAGGAAGACAGATTACCCTGTTAGCAGGACTGTAGGACAACTTTTTAAAGTGCCTAACTGTTCATCAGTATTTAAATTAGAAATTACTCCCTGACAGTAATTTATTGTATTGGGGGTTTTCTTTACTTGCCTTTTTGGTTATACAGCTATTTTGGGGCGAGTGAAGGACATTTTTAACAAGTATAAGCTGTAGTTATCATAATCACCTGTCTTGATACAGTGAATGTTATTTATACATAACTTCTACTGTTCTACAAAGAAAAATGACTGGTTTTCAGTACCCAATGCTACTATAAAAGCTCTGTAAAGCTAAACAGTGAAAATGGTGAAAATTATTATTTTCACTACTTTTTGATGAAAGCTCCTTCCAATTATTGTACTGCAAGCATAGACAGGGACAGTAATTAATTTAATTAACTAAATTTTTCCCCATTTTGGTCAGACTTTACTTCTGTCTTGCCTACAAGCAGGCTATGATACTAAACAAATAAACCTACCCTTTACCTCATCCAAGAGATTCAGCTGATACAAAAAGAATTGTTGTTTCTATATTTGCTCTTTAAAAATCAAAGAGAAGATGTGGTCTTAATTACACAGAACTATTTCACACCTCATATACATGTAAGAAAATACCTTTGTTCTTGTCAATACACATCTATCAATATTGTCCCCTTTCAGTGATTTTAAATAGCAGTTGCCTGTTTGAATGTACTGAATCTGTTTTCTTTCCTGGCATTATTACCTCCTATGCAGTCAAGTTAAAAGGAAAAGCAAAAAATTATTGTCTCTCTTATATTGTAACTTTTCCAGACTGTTGACAGGAATGTTCTCAAGCTTTACTTGCTGATGCTATTTAGGGTGATTCACTGATGTAAATGTCTCTTCCTCTACTTATGCAGCTTCTTTCATATGCTGGCTATGTGGGTTATTTTCTCACAGGCTTTTTCACCATTTCTGTCACACAGCTCTTTCTACTTTCTAAGGCATGTATTTCCCCTTCCCCTGGCCAGCATTCCTTTATTAAGGTTTTCCTTATCCTTTAGCTTTTCTAGGCTTTTCATGTTCTATTCTCCTTGCTGAATTTTCAAAATTGATACTGCAGGTTGTGAGAAATTAATTGAACTGTTGATTCTTGGGTAGAAACAAATGAGTTTGGCATTCCCCAGACCTCAAAAGAGGCTCACCTCCTGTATGCGTGCTGCTCATTTTAGCATCATTAGTATGGAAGCTAATGCAGATGATGAATTTAGATTACTTTCCACTGTATTGTATTTTACTGAATGCAGTTTCTCCAGCAAACAATTTCACTGAAAACGTGCTAATTCTCTTAAATCATTACTTCATTGCTGAGTATCTAATTTGGGGTGGGGTTTGTTTTATTTTGTTTTGTTTGGGTTTTTTTATTGGTTTTTTTCTTCTTTACTTTCTCTTTTTCAGTATGCTCGAGCAGATGAACTGGACAAAATGAAGAAGGAGTATGTGGATGGTGTGGCCCATTTGACAGCTTTTATTGATGGAAGCAATAAGAAATTTTCAATCCCTGTAGAAGTGTCCTTTCAGGATGTCAAAATGTTTGTGCAAGATTTAGAAGTAAGTGTCTTCCCTTCGTTTCCTTCTTCCTCCTTCAAAAGAAAATTGCGAATATTTAATTCTGATAGCGTGAAATTATTTTAGTATATTTCAGCTATATCTAAAATATATATAATTGTATTCTGCTAGTGACATTTTTAGAGCAAATTTCCAAAACACTGTCTCAGTAGATATTTATTTGTGGTTTCAAATCACATTAAGGTGAGTTGACTAATACTCTCTGGCTCAGTTATCATGCATTTGAAATACAATCCAGTGTTCACTGAAATCAATGAAGAAAATAATTTATAATTAGAATATATATAACTTACCAGCCTTTTATCTCCCATGAATGCATAAATACTGTTGTTGAAATGTTTCTTTCAAACACTTGTTTCAGAATATTAAGCAGAAACTGCCTGCAATGGAAGCTCAGTACAAAGCAGTGACAAGGACGGTGCAGCTTGTTACAAAAGAAGTTTCCCAAGAGGAGGCGAATGAAATGCTGGGAGCTTTGACACGGCTCAAAGAGCAGCTGGGCAAGGTTGCAGAATACGTTTTTTTACTACATATTGTATGTAGACTGCTGAACTAATAAATAGTAGGGCCCTGTGCTTGAATTCTCACATGTATGCACTTGAACAAGTACATAGTTGTAACAATAGATGGATTCAGGGTGGAAAAGATGTTACTTCTCTTAAATGCTAAGACTACCATCCTTAAATTTAATACTCTTTTCACTAAGAAGTAATACAAGATCAGAACTGCTCTGTCTTAAAAAAGAGTAGGTAACAACTATATAAACCTACATGCAGAAAAAGCTGATATTTATTGAATTTTACAACTGTTTCAATAATTGTTTTTCTTGACCAAAAGGTTAAGGAGTATTCCAGTGCCCTGCTGTATGAATGCCAACGTCTGCTGTCTCCACTGGAAGAACTGGAGAAACAAATCACACATTTTTATGAATCTCTTGAAAAAGTAAATGAAATAATTTCTATCCTGGATCCTGAAGCGCAGCCAACAACTGTTCTTAAACAAAAAGCCCAAGTAAGTTTCAAAAGCATCTTACAAAGGTCTGCTGCCTCAGTATTTACATTTATCTTTCTAGGAATTTGAATTGCAACTCTGTAAGCTTAGCAGATATTTCTTCATAATCAGGCAACAGATGTAGCCTTATCCTAAAGTCAGCTAGGCATAATATAAGAAGATTGAAATTTGTGTTCTTGTTTGGTGTCCTTGGTTTGAATCCAAGAAGTAAATATAAGATTTTATTTTTTTTTTTATCTAGTGGAAATTTGAATAAAGTACAAGAAATACATTGGATTTTTTATTAAGCAGATGAAAAATCAATTAGAAACTTCTCTAGGTTTTCTTGGACAATTATGGAAGTTTCTTAGAGGCTTGGAAAAGTGCTTTCTTTGAAATTAGTTGCAGTGTGACATTAACTTTTCTTCATGGGTAATAAGCATTTCTCTCTGGAGGAGTTCAGAGCTAGTTAGAACTCTCTTGAAAGTTAAATGAAAATAGGATTTTTAAAACCTTTTTTTTTAGCCTGTACTATTTAGTGCATGTTTTCTTTTTCTCTCTCTTTTTTTTTTTTAAGTATATTTCTGATGACTTAATGCGATTTATAATGAAATCTGAATTCCAAAAGCTGACATGAAGGATTAATTTGTTGAAAGCCAAGGAAGGTTGAGATCTCAACCTGCTACTGAGAACTGTCATTCCTATGCCACTGTTGGTTACTTACAGTTATACAAGAAATATAGAAATACCATAAAATTAAATCACAGAACAATGTATTGACCTACATTCTCTACAGCTGCCCAAAGGGCTTGGGTGCATGCCTGTATACCTACCTATGAATATGCCAGAGATCTGGCCTATGAATAGCCAGAGATCTATTTGGATACAATACTTCACATTCAAGGAGAAAGTTGTGTCATCTGTGTTATTCCATATAATACCTTGTATAGTTTGTTTGCCATGGTCCTTTGACCCGATCTCTTTTTTCCTTACTGTCAAAAAGCATCTTCCTGTTATTTTGCCAAAACTTTTTCCTCTTTGTTCCTGGTCAGGGTGGATATATGTAGTTTTTTTTCTTTCAGGATTTGGTAGCTTATCAAGAGAACTGCAAGAAAGATGTGTCCCTAATTGAGAGAAATAGTCAGAGTATCCTTCAGTGTGTGGCTTCGACTGAAGTGTTACAGCATTTCCATCAGTCAACATTTCAGAAGAAAGTTACACAAGTTCAGATTACTTTTCAGGTACAAATGCCATACCTTGATGTATGTTTCTGAAATATTGTTCATATGCAGCAGATCCATCCTACTGTACCTGCATTTCATCACTCTGTAGCTACTACCTTGGGTAATTCTCCTCTCTGATATGAAGTTATTAATTAAAGATTTCTCTTTATCAGGTAATAAGAGTTCAGGGGGTTGACAGTAATGTTCTCCATGCTCTTACTCAGAGGTGAGGCTGCAACAGAGGAACCTGGGATTTAACAGAACTTTAACATGCCTCGGGGTCCTTTGGATGGAGGAACCTGAAATCCTGCTGTTAGGGCTGCACTGTTTGTTGTTTCTCCTGACTTTATTATTTTGGCTAATCATTTGCTTCTATATTCCCACACATCCCCTTTGACCCAAAGTATGGAAGATGGAAACTTTTGCACATGCTACCATTGCTGGGCTTTGTATTTCCTCACAAAATGCAGTGGACTGTGAATATAGAAAGCTGCAAATATGTTGCATTTGTTAATGCAAAGATGTGGCCTTTGAACTATATTCCCCCTTACCTGTTGTTATTACTTCTATTTTTGGGGCTGTACAGCCCCAGTCTAGCCCCAGTCTAGCCCCAGTCTAACCCCAGTCTAACATGAAATTAACCATTACACATCTTTTGAGGTTTTCTTGTGCAGAGCCAGAGATGAACTTAATGATCTTTATGTGTCCACTCAAACTGAGGATAGTCAGTGATTCTGTGACTATCTTAGAGTCAGATTTCCACATAATGGGTTCTACTACTGTGGTTTATCTCTTTTTGTGTTAGAAAATAAACGTATAAAACAGGGTGTAATCATATGAAGTGTGACATACCTGGAGTTAAAACACTGGAAACTGGCAGTTTTTCATGTAAAGAATACATCCCTATACGATTCTATTACTATGCAGATGATTTTTGTCAGAAAACTTTAAAAATATTTAGCAAGATGTTTAAGCTGAGAATGACAGGTTTGATTAGCTGGCTCGGTAAACTCACTAAAATTCCTTGTGCTGAGGTTTGTTATGTACAGTAAGCACTGATGCAAGTACCTTGCAGCAGTTAAAGTGCTGAACTGTTCATTTCTCCTGGTAAGTTTCCTTACTTGGTCATGAAATTGGAACCACTGGATATTGCAGTGCACAGGTATGAACTAAAAAGCAGACTAATGGAGGAGCTGTTGCTAAGGTTGCAAAAGAAGGATTTCAGCAACTAAACCACAAAATTTGCTGTCTTCTCAGCAGCTTTCTGCCTGGTTACTTATCTGATGCACTGGTGTGTGATAATCATACAGATCTCTTCCAGGTCAGAGGATCTGTAGCATGGAAGTGGTTGGATCCATGGGTCAAACCACCCTCGCTTCAAGTCCTGTTAGGGGAGCTACTATGATGCTAGGAAAAGTGAAATGTCAAGCTTCTGATCATACCAGGTGCTTTACATTTGAAAGCAGGCTTTAGAAAAGAGACTCACTATCAAATGGCAGAGGCATTCTGAAAATATCAGAGACATCTAATCTACTAATTTTTATTTGAATGATGACATTAGCACAAGCCTCAGTATTAAAAATTGGGAAAATGGGATCATGAGAGGGAGAAGCATGGTGAAAGCATATATTTAAAAGAGTGACACAAATTAAATGCATGTTTTGTAAGGTCATGGTGAAAGAGAGCAAGTAAAACTCAGTGTGAAAGTGCCAGCTCATTTTCTTTGCTTGTGACTCAGAATATGGTCAGGAAAGCTGGTGAGTGGAGGAAAAACATAGAAGCAAATAGCCGTTTGATGAAGAAATTTGAGGAGTCTAGAGCAGAACTGGAGAAAGTAATACAGATTGCCAATTGTTGCTTAAAAGAAAAAGGAAATCCTGAAGAACTTCTCAGGAAACATAGCGTGAGTAAATTCTCTGACCTTCTTCATGGAAACCCTTGAGTGCATGATGTAAAAGCCTACTTGATTCTAAAATTGATGTGATTTCTTGCACATGTGGAAGTTATACAGATCAGATCAAACTAATGTTAATATTGAAAAACAAAAAGGAATATTATCAGCTTACTTACTGGTGTAAGATTGGATGTAAGCAACCAGAAGGTGAAAAAACCTAGGGTGGGGTTTTGAGTAGAACCATTGATATTTAGAACACTGTTTTGACAATCTCACACATCCACTGCTCTTTTTTTTAGATTAATATCTGTTTTCTGTATTTTAACATAACTTATGCATGTAGCTTTGAAATGTATTCTTGTTAAAATACCATCTCAGTGAACTGGCTGAGAATAAATTAATTTGCTGGACTTTAAGTGGCTAGGAATAGTTATTTCCTTTATTCAAACATCAGTTCTTCAATGGAACAGAAGTTACATTGAAACTTAGAGAGTGTATTAGGGAGCTTTATGTTGTCATATCAATATCCAGCTTCATCTAATCACCTTCTCACTTCTGCCTCCACTTCAGGAATTTTTTAACCAGTTGGATCAGAGAGTCCTAAATGCCTTTCTGAAAGCATGTGATGAACTTACTGATATCCTCCCAGAGCAAGAGCAACACAGCCTGCAGGAAGCTGTGAGGAAACTCCATAGGCAGTGGAAGGTTAGTGAATGGCATCTCTGGATATTATCAATCTTAGTTTTGGAAAGTTTCTGTATGACTTATATATAACAGAAAATTAACATGAAAGAAAACAAAATAATTTTTTATTATTTGGCTTCTCAAACAATTGGAAAAAAGTATTTTACGATATTAGATACCTTTACACCTACAAATAGCCTCTTGAAAAAAACCCTGTTAAGTAAATTCAAGAAATGTGAGGAATTAATTATAAAACCTTATTTCTCCCCTGCTACATACATCCATAGTGATACTTGTCTTGAGAACAGGTGCTGGGATTTTTTCCTTTATGCTGATGTTTGATAATTACAGTTTACTTTCCTGACCAAACAAACAAATTTGTAAGACATCAGGCCATCAGCCTAAATTGTGTCTTCTGCCAAAGACTCCAACAACTGAACTAGCTTTGCTCACCAGCTATGGAATTTTTTGCCTGCTACAGCATGCTGCTGGTCAAAGTTGGAGTGATGGATGGGCAGGCAGAAACCTCTGGAAGCAGTTGTGAATACTATTTTATAAAGGAAATATTTGCTATGTCTTGCCAAGAATGAAGATGTCTCTGTAACCTGCCTTATTCACGCACATTTTGGTCACAACTTAAGACCTTTTCATAAATCTAAGACATTGGTAACAAAGTCAACATGGACAAACCCCTTTCTGTTCATGAACAAAATTTCTTTTCTATATTATCAGGTTTTAGGGTATTTATTTGTAGCAAATTTACACTGAAGTAGTGGGAGTAGTGTTTTATCTCTGTGCTTCTTTATTGTCCCTGTGGGTGTGTAGGATCTTCAAACAGAAGCCCCATATCATTTGATCCACTTGAAAATTGAAGTACAGAAAAGCAAGTTCCTGGTGACAGTGGAGGAGTGCAAAGCTGAACTTGCTCGACAGAACAAGGTGTTGTCAAGAGAAGGCAATGAAAGAATGATCAAGGAACACATGGTATGAGTTCCATGCCTCCATGGGGGTGTTTACAGAAATACATTTCAATGTCAGTAATAAACAGAAGTTCTCACTAACTCTTCAGCCACCAAACTCTTTGTGTCCAGCTTATGTCAGATCAATTCTTGAGGTCTTTAACAAAAAAAAAAAATAATTTAATTTAGCACTTTATGAAAAGTGTATTATGCTTCATGATTTCTTCCACTTTGTATTTCTATGGAATTTTCTGCTTTGTCTCCCCCCAGCTGTTCTTTGGTGATAAGGGATCTTACCACCTGTGTGAGAAAAGGCTACAACGGATTGAAGAACTGTGCCAAAAACTGCCAGTTTCTGATCCAGTGAGGGGTACACTGGAAAGCAGCCAGCGAATCCTGAAGGATCTGAAATCCCAGATAGACAGCACCTACATGAAGCTAACAGAGCACTCGGATACCTGGAAGGGCTATAAGAGCAGGTGTCACCTCAGTTCATACCTGGGTCTTGCAGAGCCTTATGCATGGTCACTCCTCTGTGTGTCATCACAGATCAGTACCATGGAAAAAATGATACTATGATCTTAGCTTCAAGTAGAAAATTATACTTTGTGTAGTAATCCCATAAATTACAGTGAGACTTTAAGAGGATTTTATAATTTTTTGCCTACACTTAAGAGGTTAATGTTTCACGGTGGCAATTTTTGTCTAACTTTTAAATTTTTTTTTGTCTTGTGATGTCTTGTTTCAGGTTTTCTGAATTGGCAAGTTGGATTTCATCAACAGAAAGAGAGCTAAAGAAGATAAAGGAAAATGTTAACGATACTGCCAAATACAAGCAGTGTAAAGCATCTGTGGGGGTAAGCCCTTGGCTTATAAAGTTCTGCTCCAAAGTAGTGCAACTGTTTTACTACAGAGACCATAGTAGCTCTGTTGATTCCTGGTATTCTTAAAAACATAGGAGAAAATTGCAGCTTACAGCAAAATGTGGCAGAAGTTCTTACTTTTAATAATTTAGAGAGTGACAGGTCCCTTTCCCTCTATATTTAAAACATTAAAAATATAGGGGTATTATTAAAAAAATATAGGGGTAGATAGAGAAAATATTTTTCCCTCATCTTACTGCATGCAGAGTTAAAAGTGCTGCTCAAAATAAAGCAAAAAATTCTGGATTTCAGATTTTTGAATGATCTTGCCTTTAATTACTTTCCTTACTTACGTAAGGAAACCTATTACAAAAATTCTCTTCTACAGTAGTATAACAGAGGAGGGAAAATATTCCGCCATTCAGTTTGGTAAGGGTGACTGGTAACAGACTGATAGAATAGAGATGGTTAGTTAAATTAGTTTTAAGCAATAATTTATTGTGTAACTTGGGACTTGACCCTTCTTTCTGGTTTGTGTTTTTTTGGGTTTTTGTTTGTTTGTTTGTTTTTAATTTCACATACTAGGAGCACCTACATACTTCAGGTGTTTATGTGAAATTCATGAGCAGGTTTTGAGTCTAACTATATGGAGAAATATTATTAGGATGACCTTGATAAAACTGATAGATCCTTAGCTTAATAGGTGTAGTAATCTACTTCAAAAAGTCTGATTTACTTGTAGTTTCACTGCTGCCAACATCTCATCAGCACTGCCACAAAGATACAAATGAACTACAGTTTGAAAAGAGGTGTGGAAAAAAAAGAAATTCAACTAGGAAAAAAATTACACAAAACTTTACATTGCATGAAGTTATGTATTTGGCAAAGTCACCAACACAGGTTTAAATTGCATCTAAGAAATATGGTCAGTATATGGAAAATATATATGTGGTACCTGTCCTCTATCTATCTATCTGTAAGTAAAAATGTTTGTGAGGGGAAAAGTACTCCACTACTAACTCAAGAACAGTCTAATAATAGTGGAGTAAACTCTGTGGAAGAAGTGCAAAATTCAGCCATTGACTGAAACAGAATCTGACAGAGTATGCAAATAGAAAAATACTACACTTGTAGTATTTCAATCTAAAGAAAAGTAGTATGTTTACACTACTAATCTTTGAACTGATGCCATGAATGTCAGTTGTTGATGTATTTTGTTTGTTTGAAGAAAATATGTTTTGATTTTTTTTTTCTGTAGGAAATTAGAAAGCATATTCACAAACATGGAGAAAATCACAGCTGGCTGAAATCTAGACTTGCTGTTTTGACCTCACTATGTCCTGATTTGGAGGCCAAAGAGACAGAGGATGAGCTTTTTAAACTTTCCAGTGACTTCAAGAGACTCCTAGATTTGCTGGCTGAGGTACAGTATGAGGGACACAAGAACTCTCAACTTACAATGTCACATGAAATGTCATCAATCATGGCTTCACAAGCACAAGTTCCCTGCTGTGTTTTTTTAATTAATCTGCAAGCCTTCAGCAAGGAAAAATTAATTTGCACTCCATGGATAGCAAAGCACTGGGAGTAGCAGGCAAAAAAAAAAAAAAAAGACATTATCATAGTGGGTCTTTTCCCTTTGCAGAATTGGAAAGTAACAGAGTAAATGTTCCTGCAGTCAAAATATCCATTTTTTTAGTTTTTTACAATCAGTTTGTAGTGAACATTGTCAAAACTATAATGTACATCAGCTAATGGATAAAGAATTTTATTTAAATCATGATTTATTTATCTTTTATGCTGAAATAAAGCATTACTTTGAGGTTGTTTTTAGTCATTATGGATGTGTATCACATCCTGAATTTGCAGGAAGAGGCTGCAGTTCTCTAAAGCCTGAATGAAAATGAGATTCTGTAACTGCAGAAATCATGGGAAATTTCTAACTCATACAAGCAAAACCTCTCAGAAACACTGAATCCTTGAGTTCTATGGGCTCTTGGGGAACTTATTGCTTCACAGTTTATAAAGTTAAAAGAATAATCAGGTGAAACCTAGAACATCATGCACTTAAAAGGTGGAATAGACCCACTTAAAAGCAAAAAAAAAAGAGTTCAGGAGAGAGAGTTTAGACTTCAGACTTCAAATTCATTGTTAATTTCATTGTTAGTGTCAGTTCTTGTGGAGGCCTTATAAGGGTTTCAAATGTATAAAATTTCTATGTATTTATTGGAAGTTCTCTAAACTTCTGTGGTGTGAAAACTGTTTGGAAAGTTTGGGCAAGAAATGTAATTTCTACCTGACTGTAAACAGCTTAAAACACTGTCTTTTTTTATTATTATTTTTTTTTAGTTTTTGGGGGGGTTATTTTCGGAGTTAAATCACTTCTTGTTTGTCTCCTCTAAAAGTCAGAACTAAAGGTAAGTTAATGAGAGTAACTCAATGAGGGTAATATAAGAAAATAAGAGGTCCAATCTATACTTGATTTGAATCTAAAAACATAAACTAAATGGCACTCTATATTGTAGTTAAACAGCTACTGATTCTTAGAAATCTGAATACTATTGATAAAGCTTGTTAATCAGATGGATGAGACTGTTTAGACAAAGACTGATACTGGGTATTGCCAGGGTTCAGCAATAGTTTTGGAGACTAAAAACTAAATATTTATATAACAGGAAAGTAAATGGCTTGAGTTCAAATGACTCTCTGAAGTAGAAAGGAAAGGAACAGGAAAAAGAAAAGGAAAAGGATCTAGAATAGTTTATGATTAAAACCTTAAAACACAGGAACTATATGAGGAACAGAGCCTGAGAGTCAGCTACATGTATTTAACTGGATCACACAAATAGAGAAGAACTTTCTGATATGTTTAATGGATATACCTCTCTCTTCATAAAATTTTGCAGGCTGAGACTGGATACTGCACCACATGCACATTGTGGTCCATAAAACCAGGGTAATTCAGCACTTTAATGCATTCTTGATTCACCAAAACATTGCTCAAGACAGTCCAAATGGCAGCAAATTTTTTGTGTGTGTTGAGTAGAGCAGGTATTTTGGAACCTGGGTCAGCCTGCAAGGATAAGGAGAGAGTGTGTTTTCTAAGTGATCACCAATAAGTAGCTGTTACAGATGGCTATTTGTCATATGGCACTCCCTATGTAACAGGATGTTTGAACAAGGCAAAGGTCTCCCCAGTCACATTTTAAGTCTAAAGACACTTTTTCAATGTAAGGGTGAAGGTGTCAAAAATGTCAGAGATAAAAATGGCTTAAATATAAAAAAAATACTGTATTTTTGAAAAGGTATTCCAAATATAAATGTACCCTTAAAATATAGTTGTGTCTTTCAACATGAAATACTTAAAGTTATCTGTGATGTTAGATTGAAAATACCTTAGGTGCTGTTGGAGACTGTGTCCAGTACAAAGAAGAAGTTAAAAGTGCAATTGAAGAGTTAATCAACAACTCTAAAGAAGTTCAAGCAGAGGCTGAAAAGATCTTGGATACAGAAAGTTTATTACAAGCTCAGCAACTACTGCTTCATCATCAGGTAGGGCAATTACTCATGTCCATATCCAATTTTTTTTAAAGACTAATTTATGTAATAAAAAAATGTTGTTACCTCCATTAATACAAGTCTTTATATTTAAACTTGAAAGAGTTATAAAGGAAACAGTCCTATATGACCTGGAATTGATTTCTTTTACTGAAAAATGTTTTCAGTATCTTTTAAATGTTAATTGTCAACTTTTATTTCATATGGGGTTTTGGGACACAAAACACTGAAAAACAAGCTTCATTCACTTTAAATATTGGGTGAGTATACTCTGCAAATATGTAGACTCTCCCTTTTTACCTTTTTATAGCTTGAGTTTCAGACTCAGTCATGGTAAATTGGCACAATTCTGGCTTTGGAAATTTCTCTATTTTAGCAGTTTGATGTGGCCCCAACCTAAATATTGGAGGGAAGATGTTGCTCTAGCCTTATCTCCTTCTCTGGATAGATATTTTTGTGGCAGATGGGCCTCCATTCTGTAGGAGTAGAACAGGAGGTTTTTTTATGCACTGATAATAGATCAAAACATTTACAGGCTACAGTAATAATCAATGGTATGGCTTGCATACAGCAAGAATCATAGCTTTTAAGGCCAAATATGGGAAAATAACTTTTTGAGCTGCTCAAAGCTAATGAAAATAGGAAAAAAATTACAGTGTTTAGGCCTTATTTAAGTTTAAGTTATTTAAGTTTTTTATATTAACATCTATTTCTGTGGAGTCAGACAGCTTAGTGTCTGACCAATCACTACTAAATCTTCTCTGTGTTTTATCTAAACTCTTTGGTGTTTATAAGCACTATTCTATGTGTTAAGGTTTGTATTCATTCTGTAAATACTCTACATTCCTTACCCATTTTAGAGAGGTAGTAGAAATAGTGAACTTCTCGAGTTCTTTTTCTTGTGGTATGGAGTCTACCAAGGCAAAACCAGATTTTGACACAGACCTGAAGGTACCCAGAGTAGAATTGAGCTAGTTTTGAGTTTACCTAGCAGGGCTGGCTGGGTCAGGCATGTTATAAAGGACAGAGGATGTATTCTTAGGAGTTTCTGATAGTGCTACAAGTCAAAATCACCTCCAGAACAGAGCTACACAGCTTAGCCACATCATGCTGCTCTCTAATAAGGCTGATATATTGCTTTGTTCAATCTGAGGCTCCAACCTGTGCCTCAGGAGTGCAGAGCAGACCTGGATTCAGTCATGAGAAATACATGCAACTGTGACTCCTGCTGTGGTTGCTCAACTGCTGTGGCTTCTGCTTTCTCAAATATGGTTTGGATAAACAGCCACATTTTCACTCTTTTTCTCACATGCATATGCCACAAAAGGCAGCATTTGACATTTTGGAAGCTAGGGCACATACTTGATGAGTAGGAGTCTCTGAAGAATACTTGCCCCAGTTTATCCCTTTGTGTGTTACTCTCATTGCATACATACCCCTGCAAAAACAGAAATGGGCTGCATCGCGCCAGTTTCCCAAAGGGGCTAAAAAGTCTAATCATTCCTGTTGGATGGGTGCTTTTAGCAAAGGACAAGGAGGCTCCGTGCAAAAAGGCAAGATGTGCAAAAGCAGATTTCCCAAGCCAAGCGTTTGCAGATTGAAGGTGGACTGCCCAGCACGGTACGAGAGGATTTACAAAAATTAGAGGGAACATTGGAGAACATGCAGCAGACTATGGAGAAACGGGAAGAGCAACTGCAGGTGGGTCTTTTGCTCGTGGAAATAAGACCTCATGCTTACTTCTTCCTCAGTTTTTTTCTATGAAGTTAGTAAAATCCCAAGTTTTTTTAGTATCAAAAACTGAGCTCATTTTCTCACCTCTTACTCTTGGTCCTTGGGGTTTTCATGATCAGTACCTCTATGAAAACTTATTGAAGCTGTATACCTCTTAAATAATAAATAACATTCTGTCTGGAAGTGTTTAAAAGTCCCAGCTATTCAGTCATAATAGTTAACAGTTTAAAATAATTTATCTGTGAATTTATTTTTTAGATGTCTCTTTTCTGGTTACTAAAGATGACATTGCTCTTTAGCTGAGTGTCCTTAGGCTGGATATTAGGTTAATAACACCTGATGTGCAAATATAATCCTCACGACTACTGTGTGAAATACATGCTGTGATCCTAAATTTAAAGAAGGAGAAAATCACAGGGAAATCAAATGGATTGCTTCAGCTTGTATAATTAACCATGGACTGAACTGGGATTAGAATTTATAGCTTCTTGCACCCATATGTGATTTACTCTTTTCATGTTTCTAAGCAGAATGTTAATCCAACCATGCATATGTTTAAAGTCACCAAAATTATTTTTCATGAGAAAACACAAGATGAGAAACACAATCTCAATAAATCTCAAATAACTTCTTAATATAAGCCCTTACTGCTGAAACACATTCTTCCTCTAAAAATTCCCATATGTAAAGTCTTAATCTGTGCTTCAGAATCAAGAAAATAATTGTTTAAGTTGTCATAGTTCTTGTGACTGGTAATTAAATGCTGTAGGTTAATCAAAATTCTATATTATCAGAAAAGAGCAAATAGGTCCTTATGAGTGATTTTCCTATGAGCAAGGATTTTCTTCTACCATTTTACTGCAATTTATTTCATTAAAGAACTTGAAAATCCTTTTGATATGTTTGACTACTTGTCACCCTAAGTCTCTGCATGTATTACTTTAGATTTCTTACAGGACATTCAAATATAAGATTTAAATATTGCTGGCAACTTAGAGAATAGTGCTATTTTTAGGACAGCTAAGTATTAATCAGCAAACATTCAAGAAAAAAGTTTTATTTGGTTTAGAAGAGTTTCATCTACTCATTGTTGAGTAAATGGCTTCTCAGGAAAAATTATTTTATGTCAAGACTTTCTCTTTTTCCTTTTTCAGTAATGTACAGGGAAAATCTCGTTTTCTCCCCTTTGATCTCCTTGTGTTCCTGTTTTGGTTTTGTTTGTCTGTTTTTTAGGTCACAATAAATAAATGGGAGCAGTTTGAAAGGGACAAAGAAACAGTAGTAAAATATCTCAATCAAGCAAGCTCTGTACTTGAACGTATCTTAAACTTTAGCAGTTTAGAGAGCCTCTCCTCAGAACTGGATCAGACAAAGGTACTGACTGTGTGAAATGCAGGAACTTGAGGTATCCTTCTGCCTTGCCTGTTGACATGGGCTGAGTGTATTGCCTTCAATCTTTGCATGGTTTCCCATTAATGCCAATGCAAATTGCATATACAGATGAGAGATTGCATAAACTTTTTAGAGGCAAAAAGTCATTTTGTGAAAAAAACAAAACAAAACAACAACGAACCAACAAACAAAAAACCATGAAGGATTTCTCAAAGTCTGCATCTGAAGCATATGTATGAAAGTTATTATTTTGAAGACTTCCAATTTAATGCTCAATAACCATCTCTATGCTGGTAATCCAGTATCGAGCACTTGTATGTCAACATTATTAAGGTGCACTTTGGCAAGGTTGTGTGGAATGTGGAAAATAGCTCTCTTAGGCCTGAGAAGAAAAGGGAGAGATGTCTACCCCATGGGCAAAAGCCATAACATGGCATTTGCCCTTAGTAACACAGAATTATCCCTGCCCATTTTATTTACTACTACAGAAGTAATAATAGTGCTTGTTTTTCCTAAGTGCCATCGTTTACACACTGCTGTTACCCTTTGCTGAAGCCAATAATAAATTATACCTCCCTTGATTGTGCTCAGTATCAGTTGTTCTGGTTTGTGGGTTTAATGTTTGTGACAGAAAATAATTGCTAAACAAAGTGAAAATACAAAATATGAGGTATTGCAAAATCCACTTGATAAATGGTGGGATCTAAAAATTAAGTAAAGATGTGTATCATCTTCTGCAATGCAGAAATTTCCTGAAGAGCTATAGAAGCGATTTTGATTTTTTAGTTAAAAACTTTTGTACATACAGCATCCCTTGATAAATTTAATTCAATTAGTTTGCTCAAATGGACTTTTCTTAAATGCAACTTGACATTAACTTTCTTCAGAGATTGTTTTGATGTATTTACACATTGAGAATATACATGTAGGACAAGGGTATTTTTTTCCAACTATAAACTTTGAGGAAAAATACTTTTTGTGTAAATATATGAAACTCTATAATTGTATTAATACATCTTGCATCCTTACAGGAACTTTCTAAACAAACTGAAGCAATGGCAGTACAGGCTGAGAATTTGGTGAAGAATTCCTCTGAGATACAGCTTGGTTCAAAGAACAAGCAGTCCCTTCAGCATCAGGCAAAATCAATCCAAGAACAAGTGAAAAAAGTGGAAGTTACTCTTGAAGAAGAGTATGTTCTTAACAAGTCCTAATATTTATTCTTCACTATAAGATTGTATCAGATTTCTAGACTACCTTGTCAGCATTTTGTGTTGTCTCATCAGCTCTGTCATTTACTGCTTGCTCTGGCATACTAACCAAGTTATGGTACAAATATGTCAAAAGAGTGTGTGCAAACAAACAAATTATTTTCTTTTGATTATATGTAGTTCAGAAAGGTTAGGTACATTTAACGTGTCACTTATCTTTAAGCCCCAGGCTTGTGAAGATGGGATAATTGAGCTCCTTCTTGAAGTACTGGACTCCTTTGAAAAAAAAAATCTCAGTTACGAGTATTACAGCAGCACATTTACCACATTTGCCTCATTTTTCAGTATGCCACTTTCTCTACAGGAGTGTCAAGAAGTGCCTTCGTCTTAGCTGAATGCCCAGATTGTATTTCATGGGCAATATCAAAAACTGCTTCTGCTGCCAAAAAACACAAAGGCATCATTTTCCAGATTTTGTTTAAAAATGAAAGGTTTAAACTCCAAGGAAAGCTTGATAAATATTTGTAGCTTTTTGTATTTGTAAAAAATTCTTCCCTTCTCTCAAGTGAGTAATTCAGTTGTTGAACTTGTTACTCAAATTCAGAATGTTCCTATTCTCATTTTATCCCTATACAGATAGATTTGTATGTATGTATGAAATCAGCATTTTTGCATACACTAGGTCTGATACACAAGTCATAGATACCTGTGCCATTTGTACTTTGTCTTACTGAAATTACTCTCTAGAATAATTTGGTGTATAAGATTAGAGCAAGTACCATCACCTCAAACAGGATATGAGCAAAGGGCGATGCCCAAATAATTGGGTTTTTTTTTCCTCATAATGACCACTGTCACGCTAATCTGATTTTAATTTAGTGCCATTTTCTTCCTGATGTGAATTAACAGCTATAAAGCAGAATAACTAGCCTGTGCAGCAAATGAGGGTCTGACCATTTGCTTTCTCCAAGATGAAGTGCTAGAGTGATTTGCAGTAAAGTTCTTCTGTCTCTTACTAAATACTTCACACATCATTTTCTCCACTATTAGGAAGAAAACTAGTGTGATTTCTCCATCTAAGAAATTTACCTTTCCAAAAGCAATGAATATTTGTTCTTCAGATAAAGCAATCTATTTGTGAATGAAAATCATCATTGATCTACCGTTCCAGTGTAGATATGAAATAGATTTTAGTTGAATGTATGGATTGTGCAGAATGTTTGTGGTAGTGTGACAGATAATCAAAAGCTAAATACCTTCTGTAAAAGATGAAAATACATACAATGATCTATAGGGTATCTACAGAGCTCATAACAAGTGTGTAAGTTCTGTTTTAACTTGCATCATTAATAAAAATCTTGGCCGAGTAATTTAAAGTGAGGTTACTCCAAACTCATAAGTTACATAGTGTGCCAGTGAAGAGGAAAAGGAGAGAAAAGTTGGAGCAGCTCTCCACAGTCAGCTACTGTAACAGCCTAGCCCTTCTGTTTTCCAAGGAGAGCATGCAGAGCTGTGCAGTGTGTTTGGGATTGTATTCTTTACAGTCTGTGGCTTTCTTAAAGAAACTCCAACGAAGGCATGCAACAGCAGTTGTGCCGCTGATTGGGTCCCTGGATTCTGATTTCCAGCTGTATTTTCACGAGCTGAACTTGAATGAAATATTTTTGCACATTGTTTTCTACAAATAACTTGAGTTTGCATACACTCTTATCAGTAAATGGCTGTTGACATTCCTATTTCTTTTTTTTTTTAATTTTGAAAATAAATAAGAAAAAATAAAAAGGCCAACTTTTACATTTTTAGACTACATCTTTTCTTAAAGCTTCCTCTAGCTTTAATGAGGGGGGAAAAAGTTAAAAACTTTTTACCATGGAATGGTTTTTAGGCTATATTTTGAAGGAAAATGTATTTTGAAATTTTGTAATATTCAAACTTTTATGATGAAGCTTTAATATTTGCAGTGAAATAGAAAATGTGTGTTTTGCAAGCTGTGTGCAGGGCCTACATTAGCACTGGTTTCAATTACCTGAAAGGAGCAGAAACTTGTACACTGGAAGTTAATGCTGTTAGGCTTTTGCATAATGGCTATGTTACTTGTGACAAAAAAAACAAAAGGTGCTTTGTTTGCCATCCTAGACATAGAAAAATCAATCATAATCCGTCTCTGTTTAACATACCTGTAATGTAAAACTACTAACTCTGAGGGAGCTGAGTCACATTTGTTCTTGATTCTTGGGCTTGATATGAAATCACTGCCACAGCAAACACAAACTTCCTATAAGAGGGGGAGATTGCTGTTATAAAAAAGTGAGATCAATAAAGCAGTCAAGCACTGGTGACTGTGTGTATGTCCACATTTCACTGGTTTTAATCCTTCTGGTCTAGGGACTAAATTATGAACATCTATGCACTCAGTTATCTAAATATTTAGATTCCTGATTCATCGTTCCATATTATTTCATAGAAATTTCATCCTGTTGATGTTCCTTTTCTTTTCTTTTCCCACTATGATGAGATTCTTGTACAGCTGATGGATAAAGCTGTACTTTCTTTTACCTTTCAATGTCCCCTCTATCACTAGTGCATTTGTTTGACTTTTGATGTATGGTCTAAGAGAGAACCATGTTTGAATTTAGATGCACAACTTGATCCTCTAAAACTTTTTAAAAGGACCCTCCTGTAGATTGAATAAGTTCAGTTTTTATTTTGGCAAGAATATGGGCAGCTTCATTATATTAAACTGTTTATTCTCTCTAATTGATTTGGTTAATTTTAGTATTAAAAGCATGGAAATGGTGAAAAACAAGTGGGATCATTTTGGCAATAATTTTGAAGCTCTGTCCATCTGGATAGCTGAACGAGAAAAAGAACTGGAAACTTTGGAAACATCATCATCTCCTTTGGACATACAGATCAGCCAAATCAAGGTGATTAGTTCTTACTATGTTTAGTAATAAAAGCCCATTCAGCTGTTAATATACTAGAGGCCAAATGAGAAAAGAGACATTTTACATGTTCCAAAAGTACCACAATGAAATGACGGCACGTTTTATACGTGAATGTCTTACAAAAACTAAAGGAAAATTCTTACAGGCTGCCTTCTCTTTTAGTGTTTAGTTTACATATATAAAGTTTTTGTGTGTATGGTTAAAAACATAATTTATACTCTTCTCATTTTTTGAGTAATCTCAACAAAATAGGTGCATAAATAGAAGTTGAGGGGGTTTTTTAAAACATACAATAACTAGTGGCTATAGAACCTGATTTTAATCTTGCAAGCTAAAGTTATAATTTGATTTATGTATCTTTTATGCTGAATTAATAAAGAAATGATTGCTCTTGGTAGCTTGAAAACCTACATAACATTTACTGTGATTGTATTTGCACTGTCTTCAGTTCTGTGTACATTCCTGTAGTTGCGCAGTGGTTTAGTTTCAAATTGCTGACTGAGGTGCATATTGTCTCCAAGCACTGCATTTCAAGGGCTGACTTTGTATCCTTACACAAATGAAAATGTACCTTCTCTGGAATGGTGTGTTTCTAAGGGTACTGAGTTTTTCAATAGGCAGTACACATTGCCATTTTCTTTTTTCTGTGACCTGCTTGTTCTTCAGGAGGTGTCCAGCTGCTTGCAGACCGGCTTGACACTATATCCAAAGGATCCTATTAGGCACTTGTTTCATGTGACAAGCAGTTTATCATCAGATTTTCCTCTTCTTAATTTGTTCACAACTTTACAAAGACTAAATAAATAAAATCTCTTGACTTCATCATTGAAGAACAAAACAATGCTTGAATTCTTGCTTCATCACCACAGCAATTCAAAACCAGTTTCCTTATGAAATAATATGTATGCACTTATTCCACTGGCATATATTATAGTGTTGTCTTACTTTTCAGTAATTAGTGGACAGGATTCCAGTGTTTAAGACCAAAAATAAGTGCATCAAATGATGCTATTATTACATTACAGTGTGTCAGTTCTTGTCTGTCTAAATGCAACCTTCTTAAGCCCTACTAGCCTATTGCAACCAAGTTCCCAGAAAGGTTGTCCCTTACTCTAGATGCAGATAACCAGGGATTTTTACACTACATTGGAAGTTTCTGAAAATTCCATCATAATTCTTACACATTTAAACACCATGGTCAGCAGATGATGTTTATGAACACCTGAGTAAACAGACATAAACCAGAAAATCTTCCTCATAAGGTAATGAGGTATGTCATTGTACCTCAGGTGAAGTAATGAGCTTAATGAGCTGTGATATGTGAAACAAGTCATCTCACCTGCAGTACATGGACATAGCCAGAGATCTGCTTCAGCATCATTGCTTTGTGCCTGATTTTGAAGAATTTGTTATGTTTTGTTGTAAGTTTCCTGCTGAGCTATTCCATGTCACAATGCTAATCAGCATATTTAGTACATAATTTCTTCTACACCACATTAGTAAGGAACATTTCAATGCAGGGCAAATGATAAAAAAATAGTGTGCTCCTTGACACCTTTGGCTGACTGGATGAAAAGCCTGGGGTCAGCTGAATGTAATTATCCTGCATGGTAGTGGTAATATTCTACTTTTTGTGACGCTGATTGCAAAGCCCCAGTGACTTCAGCAGAGCCAGATTTTCACCTACACATTTCTCTGAAATTCCTGGTGGAACAAAATGACAGTTATCACAAGTAGTTACCATTGGTGGCAGACTCAGTGCGAGTTTGAAAGCCTCAATTATCCACCTTCTTTTATGTAACTGAGTGAATTTAACAGAATAGCGTAGGAGTGAGAAAGCACTGCCTCATTTGTATCTGCTGCATTGTTAGATAATTTCAGCTTCAGGGCTGCAAATCCAGTATTTTTCCTCAGCAACATGTTCTCGTGCAAAAAAAAAGATATTTTATAATCCAAATTAATTCAGAATATATTGCATAAAGAGAAACTATAAATTCTTATAGCGCCACATTTTTTTTTCTGACAGTCACCCTGCTAATTTTTGACTGAATGTTGCAGTAAGCCAATCCTGAGCTTTATAATGGCTTTATAAGAAAGAGGCTATATTTTTATCACAATTATATTAGAAGTTAGGCACTACCTATGCTTTCAGAGTGCATTTTCAAGAAAGTTTTTCGTTGCTTTCATGTACATACTTAACTTTTTTTATCTGAGAATGCTATTGCCTATTTCAGTTTCAAAGAACTCACTTGTATCTTTCAAATCTCTCCCAATGGGTGTTATCCATTGCTTTTGAGAACTTCATGAACATGATACATCAGCAGTAATTAAAAAAAAAAAACAAACCTGTTGTGAAAAAAAGCTTACTTCAAAGCTCATTGGTGCCAACTGAAAAAATAGCCACTGAATGAGAAACACTGTAAGTTTCTTTTTTGGATGTTGTAGCTGCTGAGTTTGCCTCTGATTTGTAATAAGTACAAAATAATAGAAGACAGTTGCTGTCCTGCAGCTGCTGATATATAAGGCAGTTCAAGTTTCTCTTTATACATTTACTAATTGAGGTACAGGACAGATAAAAAATAGCCAAAAACCATTATCACCCTTACTTCATGCTTTCCTATTTATATTGTACTGTGGTTCTTTATTTAATCTTCTGCCTAAGGGCACACTCACCCTAACCTATGATCTAAGTTATCCTTTATTATACCATAGTATTTTAAGTTAGAAAATGAAAACAATCTCTACTGTTTTCTAATCATGGCATGTTTTATTTGGTAAGTGCTTGAAAACCTGGTAAACATAACTAACCAACTGTTAGGGTTCAGCTCCTTGGCAATACTTTTTCAGTGACACAGTCATGTTATGTTTTTCCGTCTTCTGTTTATTTTTAATCTTAAAGAGAATTGTGTACTACTTTCCTGAGACATAAGAGATGCTAAAATATGAACTGTCATGTTTGCTTGAAAATATGCACCTCAGCCAATTCTAATTGCTCTTCATACACACTGGTTCTAGGGCAGTCTGTATTTTAAACCATTGCCAGTGATAGTTTAAAAAAGAAAAAGGGCATTTACAGGTTATATTAAAGACTTTGGTAGACTTTGGAATAACTATAGTTATTTCAAGTGGTCAATGAACTCTCCTCTCACATAATTTTTTGATGAATGATGTTTGTAGCACAGAAAAAAAAAAAAAGAAAATATTGTTCTAATAATTGAAAACTTATTTTGAATCTTTTTACTGCTGCTTTACATTTTAGGTTATTAGTAAAGAGATAGATGGTAAAATAACTGGAATCTCAAATCTAGAAGAGGAAGCCAAGTCTTTTTCCCAGTTTGTTACCTCTGGAGAGCGTGCACATATTAAAGCCAAACTGACTCAGGTCAAACGGTATTGGGAAGAACTAAGAGATCATGCACAGAGACTGGAAGGAACAATCACAGGGAATGCATCAGCACAGCAGAAATATGAAGAAAGTCTTAAACAGGTAGACTATGAAAAATCTAATGGATTGTTTGCGGCAATTTTTAGAATTAGACTGTATTTTTCTAAAATTCACTATAAAATGCATATTATAACAGGATGGGCTAAAATAAATAAGTGGATTTGTAAGGTAATTGCAAGACCTAAATTTGAATTACCTAAAAGGCTGCTTCAGAAAGACAGTAAATACACAACGCTCAAAAAATTATGTTGTCTTTTAGAAAGCCTGTGTGATTCTCCTGGATATTGCACTATTGAATAGAAGAATCCATACTTCTTACAAACACTTTTAACTTCATTCTTTGGTTGATAGAAGGTTGTAAAGAAAATAATTTAAATATTATTATTGCCCCAGCTGGGAGGAAATGAGCACTGTTACCATCTTTTAACTTCAAAAGGTACTCAGCACTACAAAGGGTTAGATTATAAAATTCTCCTAGCAGCAAGCAATTAAGAGATGTTATTTAAATAATAGTTTATGTAATTCCTGCTGGGTTTAGTTTCTGGTTTCCCTTTTTTTTATAGGTGCAGCAGTCAGTGTCTGAATTTGAAGCTAAGCTGGCTGAGCCTCTGACATCGTGCTCTTCGGCAGCAGCAACGTACACAGCCCTTCAGGACTGCACGGTGAGCGTGTGCCAGGGGACACGGTGCCACACTGACTTCCCTACAGAAACGCCAGCAGCCCCAGACCAGGGGCTGCCTGATGGCACACAGCTCAGGGCGAAGGCAGAAGGAGGCAAGGGCTGCCTGTCTGGGTGGGCAGCCTCAGGGAAGGCTTAAGTTCTTCCTCAACTCTTTCTTGTCACCATTTCAGACAGGATTGGAAAGTTTCTTCCCCAGTCTAGGGGGAAAGAAAGCTTTTAAAGTAGCACTTAATCCCTCAGGTTATTGGTTTTAACTTTATGCATCTAAAACGTTATGAAAAACAGGAGATAAGAAACAAGTCTGTTCAACATTTTTCCTCTAAGGTTTTCATGAAACTTGGATTTTGGTATATCTTTGGAAGTAGTTTTTCAACTTAGAAACTTTTATCTGTGATGCTAGGAATCCATGGGTATTTGGATATTTGGTTCAGTCCATCACAAAAGGAAAACAAATTGGTATTCAAACTACAAATAATCCCATCTCAGGGAATTTGGTGTAGTATTTTTGTTTTTAAGTTCTGATATGTTTTTCCAACAATAATCATAGCCTTTCTTTCTAAGAAAATATTACAAAAAATTTAAATATATTGTTCTTGCAGTAAAATGCATATAATGTCTTTGGAACTCAATGATTGATAACTGCTTGCAAAAGATGTTTTCAAGGGGGACCTGATCTGTCTGCTTCAAAAAAGCTTGATACTAGTTGAGGAAAAATATTTTGCATATGGGGAATTTATTCAGACAGCACTTGCAATCACCATTTTTATTTACTTTTAAACATCATTAATATCTTGAGTATGTTGTTATAAGATCTTGTTCTCTTCAGGGGATCATAATGATTAAATATCTTGATGGGACATTATCAGCAGCTTGTTCCTGTATAATTCACATTTCCTCCTATATAAGATTTCTTGTAATTATAACAATTATTGTTACTATTGCACACCTGTGAGTTGGAACTTTCGTGATCCTAAGTCTGTTTCATTTGGTGCTTTTCTAACTCACTGTACTGCATTTCAATCATTTTCATATGACAAGTCTCCCAGCTTTCTAGAAACAGCAACACTGGGAAATGTAGTTAACATTAGACATCATTTCTATGAAAAGGACCTTTAGCAAATGCTGATGAAAGTTCCGAGTAACTCTTCCCTACTTCTCCCATGTCGTGACATTGGCTGCAAGTCTAGCAATCCTCACCCATTGGAGTGAGGTTTTGAGTTTACTCTTTATAAATTAGAACAACTCTTAGACATATGTGAGGGAATCTCAAGCTTTTTCTTGAATTTGGAGCTTAGTCCTACATGGATGATGCTATGTTACATGCTCATTCAGGAGATCTGACTCATTTGTTGCAGAGATTTTTCCATTTAACACTGTTCCCAGGGAAGTCTTTTGCCACTACAGTCTAGTTCATTGGTATGCTGGGAACACGTGTACCTAGGGTGGAGCTGAGCAATACCTAAGCTATGAAGTGACTTCATGATCTGATGGATGTAGCATTGTTTCAAACTTATGAGTAGAACTTGAGAATTTTCCCCACCATTGTCACCAGAGCTCTGTTGTTTATCTATGTGACTTCTGTTTCTTTTACATGTTCACTAGGACCTTTGTCATACTGTGGAAAAACTGAGCAACCCTCTGGCCTCTCTCTCAGCTGGTGTCCGTAAGGTGGCCAGCAAAGAAAAAGCTGCTCAAGAGGTCACAGCATTACAGCAGAAATATGAAAAAGTGCTGGAAAGTGCCAAGGAGAAACAGAGCTTATTAGAGAATCTTCTGGCTCAGTGGCAGAAGTGAGTAAACTCTCACATCTGTTGTGATGGACACAGAGACCTTCCTGGGCTCAGTGTGTGAGACTGAGAGGATGACTTGGTAACTCTAGGTTGTGATTTTGCTAGGCAGGAGAAGGAGCTGTCTGCCTTCCTGGCCTGGTTGGAGGGGTGTGAAGCTGCAGGCAGACCTTCAGAGCAGTATGTTTCTGCTGATAGAATTAAGGTGGAAGGTGAACTGCAGGCACTGCAGGTATGTTTCAACTGAAATATTGTCCTCCTGCATTTTCTGGTGTATTTCTGTGTCTTTTAAGAGAAGGATTAAAGTCCGAAAAGTCAATTGATTCTGTGCTTTGCAAATCTTCTAGGAGGTATTACATTATCACTTGCAATTGCTCAGTGACTTTACTATTACTTTTGACTATAATATGCCAGCTAAAGAAAAAAGCAAAAAGGTGCCTTGGTGTATCCTATTATCTGTCAAAGAAGGACATTGGTCTGCTTGTGAAAGAATCCTTTCTCTAGAGAAATTCCTTTATTAGGCAATACTTCTTTTTTTTTACATGTGAGAAAAGGTTCTCAGATGCAAAAATGCTCAAAGGTTTCAAAATCACAATGGAAGTCTGCTTTCTGATTTTTTTTTTCAAACACAAGACTTTCATTCTATTCTAAATTATGCCTTCCCTTTGAATTTTTGCCATTTGTTTTTAGATTAATATGAAGCAGTTGGCCAAATGTAACATCTTTTATACCCTCCTTGAAGCCGAGTAGTCCAAGTTGTCAATTTTAAATATTACTGAAGAAAAGGAAAATTAATTGAGGGGTTGAGGTTTTTTCTGCTGTTGTTTTTCTGTTTGGGGATTAGTTTGCTGTTTGGTTGCTTGTTATTGTTTTGGGGTTTTTTAATTTTTTGTTTTTTGGTTTTTTGGGGGGGGTTTAGGGTTGGGGTTTTTTTGCAGGGGTTGGGGTTGGTTTTGGTTTTGGCGTTTTTTTAAATGTTTTGCTTTGTTTGGGCCAGTTTGCAACATTTTCCTGATAATTCTCTTGCAACATACAAAATCTGTTGCAAAACGTGGTGTCAGTTTTAGCCACTGCCATCATACAGTGGCCAAAGGACAGAAAAATACCAACTTGATGAATCCCTGCTGAATTTAGCTGTCTGAGAGGTGTTGGGTACCTGCTTGTCCTAATAGGCCTCAATAACTATAAACTCTGCTCACTAACTAGACTCAAAATACTGTACTGGAAATCTGTAGCTGGTTTTTTTTTATTTGTTTTTTGTTATTTTGCATAATATGGTTCCATGCTTAATCTAAAGTTTTTCATTCCATTTTTATCCCAGGATTTGCGAGCAGACATTGAGTCCCATACTTCAGTCTATGAGAGCCTTTTACAGTTAAATGAGTCGCTATTTCCAACAGCTTCAAAGCAGTGTGTGAAAACAATAAAAGAAAAATTTGAAGACCTGGATGAAAGGTGGAAAGCTTTACCACAAGTTGTTGATAAAAGGTTTGTCCTTCAGAGTGTTTTTACATGTTGAAGTAACCAGTGTCCAGATGAGGAAGCCCAATCCTAAACCGTATTTTTTACAGTTATTACCATGAGGAAGACAAAGGTTTTAGATCAATACCAATCCCTGAACTCCCAGGAAACGGGGGTGGAGAATCCCACACATTTATGATGCCATCTTTTTGACATACACTCCCCCTGTTTTCTGGTAGAAGAGTCTGTTTGAAGGAGTGTGGGGCAGGAAATGAAGGCAGTGTTGCATTTCCTCAGTTACAATTTCCCAAGTAAATTCCGAAATCTCTAATAATCTGTTCTTGATTGTTTTGGTTATGTGCTTTATCCTGTGCAGAGCCACACTACTGTATTTTTAAACTCACTCTGAAATTCTAATTTGCCATAAATACTATAAATGCTCAGTTGTTAGGATTCTGGCTCATGTTAAGCTCAGAAAAACTGTCTCCTTTGCTTCAAACTGTATGTTAGCATATATTTAGATTTCAATTCTTTCCATGATGAACACACACATTTTTCTATTTGTAGTGTAGCTTAAGTAATAGATCCTGATCAATGCTGTAGTCTTCCAGGTGCTTTGTCAATATGATTGATTTACAATATAATGATCTTCTACATGTTGAAAATTAGGTAGAGAAATTTCTAAGGGAAATGGGAAGGTAAATGACAAAGTCTTTTCTAAGGGCAAGGTTTAGACTTGGTGCTTAGGTACTTAGTTCTGCTGAGTACTCCTCTGATCCTCTGGGCGCATTTTTCCTCTGAATTGTGTTCCTCTGATCAGACTTGCTTACTTCAGTGGAAGTTGAATGTGAAATTCCCCACCCCCAGCCTAAATTCATGAGACTGTTATCTTGATTCAGTGTATCAGATGATATGAAAGAATTGCTGTGACTGAAAATCAAAGTTTAGCTTCCATCAGTAACATTGTCTTTGCTGGGATTACACCCATAAAGAAAATTTGAAGAACTTACCTTGATTTTTTGGGGCATCTCTAACAGTTGATATAAATAAAAGAGTGGAAACAGGAAAGATCCAAAGGTGTTTTCAAATGTTATGCTATTCCCCAGAATTAAAAAATCAGTATGGCAAACTAAAGTAATATTTCCTGCTTTTCTTGCATCTGGCATTGATTTTAATGCTGACCAGTCAGCTGTGGGTTTGATTATGGGAAGTGATTAAATTGCATCAAGTGCTTTCATATTTACATCTGACATTCTATAGGATCAACTTCCTTCAATCACTTGTTGCTGAGCATGAGCAGTTTGATGAGCTCCTGCTCAGTTTTTCAGACTGGATTAAGCAATTTCTTGCTGAACTACAAGCCACTTCAGAGATAAACACAGCTGATCAACAACTAGCTGCATCTCACAATAAGGTAAACTTTTGGATGTAAATATTAAAGACAGAGAAATTGTACAGTGCATTTGGCTAAGTACTCATCTAGAACTAGCAAGTAATTTATTTGTTTGAAAACCAATATAATGTTGCAGTCACATACAGACTTCTGTTATTTGACAATTTTAAAGCAAAATTGTAACACTGAACTATTCTTATTGAAAACCCCTCAGTAGTACTTGTTTCACTCATAAGTTTAGTACTAAAATGTTTCCTGAACTCTTGATTTGATGAAGAAACTCAGCCCGATTTTCTTTCTTTTCCATAGAACCACTCAATAGAAGTTGAAAGTAAGAAACAGGAGTTACAAAGTCTGAAGGAGCATGTGGAGAAATTGGGTTCTTTCAGCAGCCCAGAGGACCAGCAGATATTGCAGGGAAAGACTGAAGATTGCTTTCAGATCTTCCAGGAGGCAAGTCAAATAACTAGCCAAAGACAGGATGCCCTGGATCAGTTGCAAGTATTCCTGGAGCTGCACAGTGCTGCCTCAGGAGTGCTCCACCAGCTGAGGCAGACAGTAGAGAAAACAGGAAATATGGATAAAGCTAAATCTGAACTACTGGAGAGGGAACTCAATGGTGTTATTAAGGATCTTAACAAGTTGGAATCTGATGCTGTCAGTTTGGATGGTTCCCTTACTAAGGCTCAATATCATCTGAAGCACAGCATTTCTGGGCAGAGGACCTCCTGCAGGGCTATGGTGGATAACCTGGGTGTGGAACTGGAGGCAGTTCAAAACCTGCTGGGAACCAAACAAAGTGAGGCAGAAGCTCTTGGAGCCTTGCTAAGATCTTTCATGGAGCGTAAAGAACAGTTACTGAAGAGCATTGAAGATACTGAGGAAAAGGCTGACAAGGAGGGCCTGAAGGAGACAACACTACAAGCCCTCCAGCAAAGGTAAACACGTTGGCACTTTCACACCTGATTGCAGTAACTAGACCTTTTATGATTCATTGGAAACATGTATGTTTTCTACCTGGGTACTTTATTTCTTGCCTATGTATCTACCTTAAAAAATTTTGTAAGTAAGTGAGCTATTTGGATGCACAAAACACTAAGACCTGTTAATCTTTTATATTGTAATAAGTCTTGAAAGTCTACATCTCAAAAATATATTTTGTCCAAATGAATCTAAGATCCAAACAGCTGTTAGTAATAATCCCATATAACATAACTATCCCTACCTTGCAGAAACTGAAGATTGTACATGGCATGGTGGAATTAAAAACACTTACTGTAATAAAGTATTGATCTAAATATATGAGTATATTTCCAGGTGACTGCTTGAAGGGGAGGTACATATATATCTATATGATTTTATAGCAGTATATGTATCAGAAAAATCACATTCTGAGCCCAGTCCTAGCAGAAACAAAAAAAAATTCCTATATGGTAGGAAATAATAGAGAAAGGGAGTTTTATGCACTTAGTAACACTAAGAACAACTGTTTCATTCTTTCTTTCTCCTCTCTCTTGCAAAGAAAAAAAAAAAAAGCAAAGATGAGTAAATTTGAAACCACTCTTTTAACTTGCAGATTGAGGATCTTTAACCAGTTAGATGAAGAATTGAATTCTCACCAGCATGAACTCCAGTGGCTCATGGACAAAGCAAAACAAATAGCCCAAAAAGACATCACCCTTGCTCCTGAGAGTGACAAAGAGATAAATCGCTTAGAATCTCTGTGGAAGGATACCAAGAAAGCTATACAGGAAAAGTAAGTAGATCTTTAGCTTAAGCTAAGAAAGAAGAAGATGGGGAAGGAGACACAGTTATTGCCTGTACCTGTAGCTATATTAGTTACAGTAAAAAGCAGGGCTTGTAGGTTAAAGACTTACTAGAAGACTTACTAGAACATGTTGTTAACAAGAATATTTGTACCAGTTGTACTTATACTATTAATAAAGCCACAGATAGGTCCTCAGTACAGTGTGACAGATACATTTTATTTCATACAAGCTATATTGCATGTTACTGTTTTCTGAAAGATAAGGATTCTCCACTGAATTTTTGCTGTCACTCTAGATGGCACATATTCTCCTTGTAGCACAAATTTTCATTCCCTATTGGTTTTGTGTTTCTGACGGTTCTATATTCAGTGGTCCTAAATAATTTTTAAATTTAAGTATTTCTGTCTGCCCAAGGAAACAGGTCTATAATAATCAGTGTGTAATCAGTTACAGTGATTGTATATGACACGTGATCAGATGATAATTTTCATGATGAAAGCTGATAACAAAAGAAGCTAAAGGAACTAGAGAAAGTTTTATCATACCCTTTTCTTTGTCTTAACTGCCTCACAATCATCTTTAAAGAAAACTAGCAGTGTTTTCTCTTTCATATAGACACAATTTTAGACTTTCCTGAACCTGCTTATTTCGGAGAGCTCTTTAGAGCATTCAGAGAAGAGACAACTTCTAAAACAGTTGCTCCTCTATTTTGACAATGTCATGTTTCCCAAAATCCTTTCATTGAAAACCACTGTTTTACAAATAAACTTTGCATATATCCAAAATATCAGTTTTGCTTGTCTCTCTTCAATACAAACACCAGGAATAGATTGAATAGGTCTTTTTCCTCTGTCCATTGCCTGAGCATAAAGAGGCTTTCTGAGAGAGAGGGCGGGAGAAAAATTAGGCTTGTTTTTAGCAGAAGGCTAATTTATTCTCGGTAGAAGGGAGGGAAGTTGAATATAACATTTTAGTCCCAAAAGCATGCATCTGACAATTGGAGGACAAAAAAGACAGACCTTAGTATACCTTACTTTAGTCTTTATTTCTGCTTCTTTTTACCAAAAAACACTCCATGTTAAAGAAACAAGTTTCTTGGTTTTGTTTGTATGTTTGTTTGTTTGTTTTTATGAACTGTGAGTGACACAATCATTATAACATGGTTTTCAGTCAAAAAGGTGCTAAACTTAGGAACTGAGAGGCTTGAATTCCAGTTTCAGTCTTTCTTTTGCTGAAGTCAGTTGCTTTAGTATCTGATGGCAATTCACATCCATGTCTCTTCAGTAAGACGTTTTGTGATGGATTGACAGTGATTTGTAAACCCAGAATATTCATATTTCCTTGGCTTCCCAATTGATATTTAGTACTGCATCCTGGTTTTCCCATGGTGAATTGCTATGTCACGTTCTCTATCCTTCAGAAATATGACAGCAAGTGGTACTAACACAGATTTTTCATATTACAGAAAGGAGCAGTCCTGTGTTCTGATCGATCTGATGAGGGAATATCAGAACTTGAAGTCAACAGTAATGAAAGTCATAGACGGTGCTAACAGTGCTTCTGTGACCAAATCCATATGGAAGGACCATGAAGATGTCAGGCGAACATTAGCAAAGGTAACGACATATATTTTGAGGAATTTTAATGATTTTTTGATTGAATGGACTTTTTTTGTTGTTTTAAAGGTGCCCTTGAGCTGTGTTTAAAGCTTCTGGAATTTACTGTCAAATCTTGTCACACTAACGTTCAGAGTTTAAATTGTACTGATTATGATGAGGAAAGACTATAGCCCTTTTTTGCATTTTGTTGAGATCTATTAATCTGTTGTTAATGGAAATGCAGATTCTTAATATATGGAAAACATAAGTGGAAAATAGTGGAATAGCTCTTTATATAAAATGCATTGAGAATATATTACCATATCATGAAAGGAGATTTCTAGCCAACATACTTCAATGTTTTTCTATATTGGGTAAATTTTGGTATAGACAAAAGGCCACAAAAGAACATGAATTGCACACATTTCCGATGTGTGTAATTTTTATGTCTGTCTCTTTCTCTAAGAGGACTTCTACCATGGCTATAATGTTGATACTAGGCATTGAGCAGAGATAAGAAATTTGGATCCCTACATTGTATTAATTTCACTGGATTGCATTTCAAAAATACTAAATTCAGCTGTCTACCAGCCTGCCAGGATAAACAGTTCTGAGTTAATTCTTTCAGTTTCTTTGGAGGGTGATTTAATTTGGAAGTCTATTGAGCTCTTGATTCAAAATCTTTCAGTCAGATTTGTATAAACCTTATTCTAAACTGTGTGTATTTGTGGCCTCTTTCTAATAGACATCTTAAAAGAACAAAAAGCCATAACAGCTCACCAGTCTAAAAGAGAATTCCGTGTAACTTCCACATCATTCCTTTGAGGCTTGGGCTGAGGAGAATTCCCTGCTCCAGCAGTGGCCACATCTAGGCCTGAAGAAGTTTGAGTGCAATAAATGTTTTGGCCATACTGCATACAGATTAGTAGCTATTGTTAGCACTGCTCTCTAGTACTTGCTGTAGAAAAAAGCATAAGATTCTTACTGTGATCTGTTCTCAGCATCTTAGCTTTTCAGTGACAATGCTTTAAAGATTTCCCTATGCCTAGGGTTGCAGACTTAATAGCCCTGAAGATTTTGTCCAGTTCCTTTCAGAACACATCTGTACTTTTGTTTTCCAGAATGTCTAGTAGTGATGGTGTTTTTAATCCCAAATTTTATTTGCAACACCCTCTGTTTACCTTGCTATAACTCCTGAAGTGATTATTCAATGGTGAAGAATGGAAAGGCAAATTAAAAAAAAAAAAAAGAGATTTCCTCAAATCCAGAAAATATCCGGTTACCAAGTGGAAGAAATTAAAAATTTGTTACTGCCACTTGTGCACTTTATTTATAAGAACAATCATCCTATATGATTATGCTAATGAGAAAACCATGTCAGTTGCTTTGTATTTTGTGGAGCAGTTAAATATTAGATATGAGAATTAACAAAATTATAACACAGGGCTAGGGATGGGTACCTGGAGAACTGGAATTTTCTTTCTTTCCTTAAGGCTTCATTAAACAAACAAATATTTATGTCCACAGCATGAAGCTGCCAAGAATGATCTGAGTGATAAACAAAAAGACCTGGATACTTTCACTAATAAAGGAAAACATTTGTTAGCAGAACTGAAAAGAGTGCATAACTGCGACTCCACTGCGCTGAAAACAGATATGAACTCCATGGTGGACAAATGGCTAGATGTAAGAATCTGGTGTTTATACACCAAATACAGTTTTTGAGTTTGGCTAAGCTTACAATATTTCTATTTTCTTAGGATCTAAGAGTACATTTATTTAGTAAAATTTGCTTTGAAGTATAACTCAAAGTCTTAGAGGGATTTGGAGTCCATTGTATGCACAAAGTTGTGACATTAATTTGATACATTTTAAATTATGTCCTACAGCAGTGTATGAATGCTACTACTGTAAATTTGGTCACTGCACAGTTCAAGCATGAATTTGGGTTGGATTCACAGCATACCAGCAATATTTTATTGAAGTATATTGGACTAATAAGTTTGTCAGTAAATTACATTAAGCTAAACCACAAAAGATATGAGTATGTTGAGAAAGACATCACTATAGGAGAGAAACATAACATAAAAGCTAATTAAAGAATCATGGATTGGTTTGGGTTGGAAGGGACCTTAAAGATCTGGTTCCAAACCCCTGTGCCCAGGCCAGGGGCCTCTTTCACTAGACCAGGTTGCTCAAAGCCCCATCCAGCCTGGCCTTCAACATTTCCATGGATGCATCTGGAATGGCTCTGGACAACCAGTTCCAGTGTCTCACCACTCTCACAGTAAAAAATCTCTACCTAATATATTACATTTTCACCTTTATACTGCTTTAGTAGCAAATACCTACATTACGATAAGGATGAATGTAGTTAAATGTAGGTTTTTTTGAAAAATAAAGTTTATTTGAAAATAAAGCTCTTTTCCAGTAAAAAAAATGCAAATATTTAGAAAGAGACACGTAAGATTGGTGTTCATTTTATGATCTAGGTAACTAAATTGAAATCAGAATTCAGAATTTAGAACTAAATGCAAGAAAATTATTTTACCCAGGCTTACTGACTATTTTTGATGTATTTGTCTGCAAAATAGAGAAGTCTAAAATTAATTTGTGAATGATATTGATACATTCTTCTTTCCTAAAAGGTGTCTGAAAGAATTGATGATAACATTGACCGCCTGAGTGTAAGCGTGTCTCTCTGGGATGACATCCTGAAAACTGGAGATGAATTAGATGGATGGTGTAATAAGTGCATTTCTCAGTTGAATGAAGGCATCAACAACTTCAGTAACAGTCAGAGAATGGAGATCCTCCTGAAAGATTTCCAGGTTCTTACCTACAAATCAATGATAAAAATGTTGTGGATCAAGATGTCAAGTGATGTCCAGCACAGAGAGAAGCCTGTGCTTTTGTAGACCTCTGTGTCCTCTGTTCAAGTGTAGTATCCTAAGCAAATAGCTAGCTGAAAGCATTCCTGTGCTTTTCATTTGAAGGTGTTAGCTTCTGAAAGAAACAAGAGTGGCACATCTTACTAAATCTAAGCTCCAAATTATTTTGGCTCTTGCAGTTGAATTATGTTCCAGTAAAAAACAGTGGAAAATTTAGAGAATTTCAACTAAAGTTTAGCAAAAAGAAGTAGTTTCTAAAACCTCATTCAGGAAAGTAGGTCTCCAAACAATCAAAGAGATCTGCTGGACTAGAAGGCAAATTTTAATGACAGGTTCTGACAGTTTCAGTTAGATTATGACTTCTTTTTTTCTGCATAACAAACTTAAGAGTTTAAATCTAAACTCTTTTAGAAATCTAGCCAATGTTCAGGATGCATCCTGTCTCTATTGGCTTAAAATACACATCAGATCAATCATAGATTGAGCCATATTGTACTTCATTTGGAATAAATTATGTCCTTAAGAAAATGCACAGTAAAGTATTACAATAGAATATAAGCGTTGATAAATCAGTATTTTGCTCAAGGCTGAGGTTTATCGAATGCCTTATGTAGCAATCCAACCACCTACATTCATTGCTGTTAAAACCAATCTGGAGTAAAAGCAGACTACCCAAACTGCCAGTGTACTTGATATGCAGGAGGGCCAAAGTAGCAGATGTGATTACTGTTTGTGCATTTACAGTCACAGAATGCATAATACCTTTTTTTAATTTATTTTGCAAAGGCAAGAGGAAGAGCAGTTCAGTGACAGCAGGGTCCTGCCTTTCCAGCAATCAGAAATAGATGAGCATGGACAGAAACAATCAGTTTACCTCTTCTGTGGCCCAAATCAGTGGTCACTCTCTTGACTGACCACCTAATATTATATCCTCACTAGCACAAAATACCCTCTAGCAATTCTTCTGGGCATTCAGGGCAGATGTTAAGTTCAGCAATTTAATCCTGCAATCCTCTGTCCAATGTTTTAATTGGAATGAAACTGTTTGAAATTTTTAGAGAAGAAAATTTGGGGAATAGGATACTGATACTTCAGAACTCCACATTATAATTTTCTGCTTTCACTTTGATACCATATTTTAAATAAGTAATTTTTTTTTATAACTTGAATCTATAAATACAAGGTCCAGATATGCCAGTGTATATATATCAGTATTTTTTAATCCCTCTTAAGGTTAAAATCTATTTCTGTGTCTAATTTTTTATCAATACCTCACTTGTTTATAATAAAAATCAGAGACCACATGTAATACACTCTGCATGTCTTTAAGTGGAACCTAACACACCCAGTAGATACTTCCAGTCAAATTAAAAATGACATTTTCATCTTTATTTTCCCAGTTTTAAAAAATAAGAGCTTTTACAGCATTTAAATGCTAATAATTGGTATGGTTATTTTAAAGGAGGGGAAAATTTCTCTGAACTGAGTCTAATAAGGAGAAAGAGATGGGAGAGTTTTAGAGCACAAAATTAGTACAACAGTGTTTTCCCTCTGGTTCCTAAACAGTATTTACATTTTCTTTCAATTTTGAAATTGATGGAGCATCTTTCTGAAAGTCTAAATGTTTCTTGTAGTTTGGTATGAAACTTTGACCACATCTCTTTTGCAGTCTGAAGTCAAGAATAAAGAACTGAAGTTGGAGCAACTTAGTTCCAAAATTTCAGAACTCAAAGAACTGACCCATAGTCAAGAGCCTCCTGCAGATCTCCAGGTAAAATACATTGGTAAACACAGATTGTGCTCAAATAACTAAGAAAACATCCCTTCTGAAATTTTTGTCTTTCCTACACTGACTTTTTCTTTCAAGATGGCAGATGAAGCATTATTTTTATATGTAGCATAACTATTCTTTGTTCATATTTCTCTAAGTAACTTTGATTTTTTTTTGTATAAACAGTATGTCATAAAGTAAGTGAACATTAGGGTTGTAGAAGTATTTTTTAGTAAATCAAAATAGAATACATAGTTTGTAATGTAGCTGATGAGATACAAGACTACAGATATTCTCTACACTGCACAGCATTAAGCCACGCAGTTTGTTTCCCTGAGAGGATTATAAGGCAGTAAAATATGTTCATTTGCTTTGTTAACCAAAAAGTGTTCTTTAGTGGACTAGAATAAGGGCCTTGAGCTAGTTCTTACAAGAAAACATGAAACCACGAACATAAAGGTGAGCTGTTGAACTTTTGGCCAGATACTTATTTCTATGTTCTAGGCCAGTCACAGAACCAAAGTATGACTATTTTGGCAGAAATTAGTATTTGAGATTATTAACTTATTGTCAGAAATTTAAAAACATAAGACGACTTCTGCAATTTCCATGGGCAGGGATATATCTTCATACATATCAGGTTTTAATGGAAGTTAATGTAACGCTCAAGCCTTGCCCACATTTTGGAACAGGATGCCCAGGGAGGTTGTCGAGTCTCCCTCTCTGGAGAAGGAAAAACCCACCTGGATGTGTTTCTGTGTCAGCTGCTGTAGGTGACTCTACCTTGACAGGGAGCTTGGACTAAGGAATCCCTTCTAACACAGAGGATTCTGTGAATCTGATTTGTATGTAGTACCATTTTAAGACTGATTCCATTTACTTCTATAAGTGATATGTGCTGACCTAACATCTACTATAATTTTGCATATTGCTTTCTTTGAACATGTTAAGGGGCAGGGTTCTAGCTTATTTTTTGTCCTGTCTTCAATTTTTACCTGCCTTACACTGAGATACTTTAGGCTTCACTGCTCTTGAGGCTCACTCCTCAACAGATATTTCGGTTTTTTGAGCTATTTGAGTGTAGGCCATGTTCTGTATGTATGGCAAATTAGTAGACGGAAAATATCAACTGTTTAGTTTTTCAGAAATGGATAATAACTTCAATAGTTTGCAGTCTGGCTTTTTATAAGTTAGTATCTCTTCTTTGGATTATTGTATATATAAGGCTGAATCCTGAATGGTTGTCATTTTGTAGGTATGTGAGTATCTCCAGTTAAAGCTGTAAAGAGAGCAAAATTATCATTGTGTGCCACTTTCCTACCTGCCATTTTGCCAATAAGCATTTACCCTAATAAACATTTTTATTATTAAATGCCTTAATACGTAACATTTTGATTTTAGTTTATAGAATCAGATTTGAGGCAGAAGTTGGAACATGCCAAAGAAATATCAGAGACAGCAAAAGAGACGCTGAAAGATTTCAGTACTCAGAAGATGCAGTTACAGAAGTTGGTTGGTCAGATGACGGATTGGCTAACTCAAGTGGAGGAGACACTGTTAAGCTGTGCACGTAATCTGGATCCTGAAGCTCTAAATAAACTAAAGGTTAGTGTTGAAGAAAATTAATGTACTTTTCCTTATGCACTGATCTTTGGGGATTTTTTTTTCCTAAGCTTTATACTTTATTTTCCTTTGATAAAAAATGCATATGTCCTGCACAGCTGCTAGAATATTAGCAAATAATAATATGATAATTTTTAGGAAGTTGCACCAATGAACAAAAGTTCTGATTTATTAACTTAATACAAACTTTTTAGAAAATTTTAATGAATAATATGGTCTTTGTTGTGGCAAGAACTGGTTTTGTTACATTGAATTCCTTGGTCATTACTCCAGCATGTTTGCAAGTAATGACCTAACGACTTATTGCATTGACTCCCTTGCAATCAGTTATGAACTCACAGCACATCACAGTAAAAGACACTGCTCCAAATTCAAATTTAACACAAACTTATACCTCAGAAGTCCTCAGTCATCATATATACCAATTCTTTTTTCTACATCCAAATGTTGTCTTGACTGCATGGAGTTATGCACATCATAACATGACAAACCACATGGAGGTATTTAACTGTGAGCACAGTTAATATTGATATACTAGCCAATTCACATTTAACTTTCAGAAAACGTTTCTCATTCAGAAGTCCTGCCAAATACCAGTGACATATTGCATCCCACATGTACCTTCAGACTTTGCTGAAAATATCTATTTCTGTTCAATATGCCTTGAAATCTATTTCTTTCTAATAGAGTAATAAATCATGAGAAACGGCACTTTTCACATTTCTATGATGGCTCTTTAGTTTCAAGGATTCATCTCGCTTGGAAAATTCAGGAAACATGATCCAGTGCCTCTTCCTTCTTTGCGTCTGGGATGACTTATAGAGTACAAGAGGAAAGAACATATGGGAGGAGTAGGAATGCTTGAGGAAAAGACAACTCTTTTGTTTCTTTATAAATACCGTATTTATGTTGTAACTTTATTTTTAGGAAACACAAAAGGACCTTCAGCTTCGGCAAAGCAGCATTGACTCAACGCAGGAGACCCTCAACAGCCTCTGTCGCAAATACCATTCGGTAGAGCTGGAAGCTCTTGGTGGCACTGTCACTTTGTTAGTAAAGAAGTATGAAGCTGTGAATCTGCTCTGTTCCAGAACACAGGCCAGGATGCAAGAGTCCTTGGAAAAACATTTCCTCTGTGAGTCCTCAGGCTGGTTAATAGGAGTGAGCCGTTAGCCCGCAGCCGTGAGTCATTATGGAGCCTGCCAGGGTTTCCAGTGACCTCATTTGCAATTACAACTTTGTTTTCATATGGAGCCTCTCAAAAACTCCTGTTAACCAAATGTTCCTTGGATAACTGCTATGAAACAAAGCATTTTACATATTCAACTCTAACCATGTAATATGCATAAAAATGCACCTTTCCTCACTCTTAGTATTCACCTCTGTTGCATAAATGCACTTTCTTTATTTGCAATAAAGAGAGGTATATAAGCAAATGGAGGTGTTTATAATGTAAAAGTACCCATCTGAAGTATTTCCTGGGCTCCCTGGATAGTCAGTGGAGAAAAGTAAGCAACTTTTAATCCTATTTATTAAGATACTGATTTAGATTTTATCTTGCATAAAATTGGGACATATCATAAACTGAAATTGGCTCTCAAGGGCAGCCTAGTAAGACTGTTCAAATTTGGATGTTTACAGTAGAAGCATCTAGTTTCTCATGAAATTCATCCTTCTCCCAAGGTTATTGAAGACAATTAGGCTTATTCTGTTAGCTTGTACACACTGTTCCTGAAGGGTAAAAGACTTGTTTAAAACAGCTGTATGATATTGTGGATAATTCTGAATCTAAAAAAATATTCTCTTTTCTATACTTTTTAATCAAATAAGACTCTATGCAAGAATTCCAGGAATGGTTTTCTGGTGTGAAGGCTGCAGTAAAAGAATCATCTGACAGGTCTGGGGACAGCAAAGCCATAGAGGCAAAGCTACATGACTTGCAGGTATAGTGAACAAATTAAATTTAAACAACCAGTAATTAGCAATTTAATATAGGAACCAATTGTATCTCTGAAATAATTTGTAGATGCTAACACACTTGTTGTTTTTGTTTTTAAAAAGGTAATATAAGAATGGTTCAAGGTAGCAATATGTACTGTAGAGGGAATACAGTGAAAACTGTGGTCCCTGTTCTGAGAGATCAGAATCTAATTTCTGGAAGGTTTATCTGTAACTATACTATTCTTGTTTCTGATTATTTGTATTTGTTTTCCTTTTTGCTTTTTTTCTCTTCTTTTCCTTTTCCTATTTTTATAACATTTTACTTACTCAGCATTTCAGATTCGCACTGATATGTCAAAGCTTGTATGTATATACTTTTCATGAGACAGAACATAAGTAGCAGATGCCTGTTGTAAACAGCCCTAATTCCTGAAATGTGTAACGTCTTCAAGAGATTATTAAACTATTCAGAGAAAGCCATGAATACCTTGTGAACTAATAAGAAAACTGAGTGCTGTGAATCGTAGCACTACTTAATAAAATTTTATTTGAGCTATCTGCTTAGAAATTTTTCAGTAGCTAGACACAGCTCTTATCTTCTTGGAGAAATCTGACCACTTCTCATAGAAAGATTGCTTATCTTTAATTATCAAATCTTGTATTTTTAAGCTATGTGCTTTCATTGCACAGGGTGTGCTGGATTCTATTAGTGAAGGACAGAATAAATTAGATGCTGCATTTCAGATTCGCACTGATATGTCAAAGCTTGTATGTATATACTTTTCATGAGACAGAACATAAGTAGCAGATGCCTGTTGTAAACAGCCCTAATTCCTGAAATGTGTAACGTCTTCAAGAGATTATTAAACTATTCAGAGAAAGCCATGAATACCTTGTGAACTAATAAGAAAACTGAGTGCTGTGAATCGTAGCACTACTTAATAAAATTTTATTTGAGCTATCTGCTTAGAAATTTTTCAGTAGCTAGACACAGCTCTTATCTTCTTGGAGAAATCTGACCACTTCTCATAGAAAGATTGCTTATCTTTAATTATCAAATCTTGTATTTTTAAGCTATGTGCTTTCATTGCACAGGGTGTGCTGGATTCTATTAGTGAAGGACAGAATAAATTAGATGCTGCCTGCAAGGAAGGAGAAAGTTTGTATGGTTGTTTACCCAAACCACTTGTGAGCCATATTCAGGAGCAAATAGCAAAGTCTAACCAGAATTTCCAGGAATTCCTCAACCAGTGTCTGAATGACAAGAAGGCCCTGGAAGATTGTGCATCACACCTGGGAAGGTGAGTAATTCCAGCAGTCACAAATAAGTTGTGAACTGCATGAAATTTTGGGGCAGGGCAAAATATGGGGTTTTTTTCTGGTTGATCTAGTCATGTTTGCTTTTTTCTTTGGAAATATTTAAGAGAAATTGAAATTCACTGATAAAAACAAAGCAACAGGTCATGCTCCAAGAGTTAAAGAATAGAAGGTCAGCATCATGTGTGCAGAAGTTCTGTAGCTTATGGAAGTCCAAATCAGCAGTTGGGATTTCAGTAATTTAAATGCCATTTTCTGGATGGAAAATGTGTGATGAAGTTCATTTCTGCCCTGGGGTTTGAAGATAGTATTCATTTTACACAGCATGTGCCTATTCTGTCCCATTCCAAACTGACATATTTCCTAAGGAGCCAAGAAGAAAACACCCTTAAATTACTGCATAGGGCTGGAATTTTGGGAGTTGAAATATTTTGAGATCTAACCAGATTCAAAACTGTTGCTAATTGAAAGCTAAGTTAGTGGTACAACAACAGTATGAGATGGTGTGCCTGCATGTAAGGAAAAGTTTTCAAACTTAGGGCCAGAACTTGTTTTGCTGAGTTTCGAGCACTCAAGATTCCAGTTCTCTTCTGTATAAGAAATTGAAAGCACAACACTTCAGGTGTTCTACATGTTAATGCTGATGAAAAAGCTCCCTTTTACCCATTGTTTGTTCTTAGTCTAAAATATTGTAAGAATTTGAAAAAAGCTTTCTTTTGGTCTGCTTTTATTGAACCTAGTCATAAATAAAAGTACTGTCACTTTAAATTTTGGAGGCTTCTGGTCTCCCTGTAGTTCCCATGATTTTCCTGAACATTTTTAGAGAGTTGCTGAATATTTTTAGACTAGTAGTCACCGTGGAATTATGTTTTGTGTACGAATCTTATTCTCGAAGCATGAAATTGTGGATACTAACTTCTTGTGGATATTAAAGTCTTGTGGATATTAACTTCTTCCAACTTTAGTCCACTTGAGAAGTACTTTTTAAGGGAGTATTTATCTGCTCCGCAGCTTTGAAGATCAGTACAAGAAGCTTGCCCTGTGGATGCATGACATGGAAGAAAGAATAAGCACAGAAGCATTAGGAGAGAACAAACAGCTTGTTTCTGAAAAGAAAAAGGAGGTGCAAAAAGTGGAAAAGTTCCTGGAAGAGTTGCTGAATTCAAGGTATATTTAAAATACATTTTCTAAAATACTCTCATTTTTTTCTCTACTAGGGCAAAAGTAAAATTAAACTGTTGGGGTAAAGTGTGTTTTTGAAAGCTAGAGGAATGTGTTGGAAAATTCTCTGTGAAAAGAGGCTGAATCCAGATGCTTCAAGTTCTAGTGAATTTGCTATTGATAAATTAATAAAAGATTATCATACTTCTTTAATAAATGGAAACTGAAAAATATAATTTTTAAAAATAAAAGTTAAAAATACTGCTTTTAAAAGCAGTAGTGAAAATTACATTTATCATTATGTCCATTTTATTTTTTTTTCTGTCCTGTAACATTCAGATCCAACCAGATTAGCAGAATCCCTTTCCCCATACAGCTTGCCTTGTAAAAGAGCTCAAAAAGCATCCACATTAGCTGTGAAGTCTTTCTAAAATGCAGACTTAGCTAGTAGATGATGAAGTAATTGGCATTTTGAGTACACAGAGGCTTTTTTTTTTCAAATTCTCTTTTTATTATTGGGTTGGTGGTGGTAGAACAAAAATAGTAGTCAGTTGTCCAAGTCTCATGGCATCCTAAAAAAAAACACCCAGTCACTCCCTATGGCCTTGAGACTGATGTAAGACATTTTGGTCTGATGTAAATTCCCTGTAGTCATTGTGTATCAGGAAGGTGATCAACTAGATTGAGATTAACTGAGACTGTATAAACCCAGTTTTAATCCCTTTTACTGACCTTTGTACTGAATCTGAGTCATTGTCTAATCCTGTCTAAACCTTTCCATCATGCTTTCCTACCTGTCCAAGATTACAAACTTCTTAGAAGCTTTGGCAGGTACAAAAGGGTAGCAGTTGATACAGAAATGGGACATTTGACTGCTGGTAGCTTTTAATTTAAATGTTTGACACAGAGATTTCAGTGTGATCATTCTAAGCACCAAAATTCTGCAAGAAATGGCACTGCACACAAGAAAATATATTTATTGGTAGACGCTGTATTCTTTCAGTCTCTCCCAACTAATTTTTTCAGTTAACTGTGAGCTCCTATCACTGGTGGAGTAGGAGTTATGCCAGCAGCCTTCATAGCCTCTGGCAGTGGCTATAATACTTCATGCTTTCTGAAACTTTTAGTCTCATTATTTTCTTTCAGGGACTCTTTTGATCAGCTCTCCCAAATGGCACAGGCTTTAAATGAAGAAGGCCGTGGTGCGGGGAGAGAAGTACGTCTGGCTTCTCAACATCTCACCAATTATCAAAACATGGTCAAAAGGGTCAAGGAGAAGCTGAGGACATGTCAGCTTGCACTCCAAGAGCATCTCACTTTTGAGGAGGCATTGCAGAGTATGTGGTCGTGGGTGAAAGAGGTTCAAGATAAACTGGCATCATCACAGAGCACTCTGGGAAGCAAAGCCACCCTGGAAAGACGATTGACACAAATTCAGGTAAAGAAGGATACACATAGATATTGCACATCAAGATTAATATTGGGTATGGGCCACATCAGTGGAAAGGTATATTTTTATATTTTATTTTTCTGTGGTTATGAAGAAGAGGATCAGAATTTAAGGTGATCATGAAAAATTGGGATGGGAAGTAGGAAAAAACAGGATGAAGTTTAATAGAAACAGGTGTCAGGTATTACATTTCATAAGAAATAATGAACTATGAAAATGTGTATTTAGGTCCCAGAAAGCTTTCTAATAGAGGGGGGGCCTTGGAATAGTGGCAGAGTCTCTCTGTCATGGCTGTAGTGTGTCAGTCACAGGAGGTCTTCAGGAAGAGGTTAGGTAAACATCTAATAGGAAGGTCATTAGGAGACTGCCATGGGCTCTCCTGAGGTTTCTTGTAGCTATGAGGTGCTGTCTTACTGTGCAGTGCTTGACCTACTGCAATGTGAGCAGTATTTTAGGGTGACCAATGCAGTGAAAAACCTGTATAGCTGTGGGAAAAACTGTTGGATCACTTGCTCATAGAAGAAAAAGTGCCTAAGAATTCCTACTGGATGACTGTTAAGGATGGATGAGCTGAGAGAAGATGGTGTTCACTGTTGAAAGAATAACAGCTCTCATTTCTCATCAGGTTACATTTGATATTTTGACCTGTTTTGCCTCACAGGAGATCCTCTTACTCAAAGGTGACGGTGAGGTTAAGCTGAACATGGCCATTGGCAAAGGAGAACAGGCACTTAAAAGCAGCAATGAGGAAGGACAAAAAGTGATACAATCAGAGCTTCAGACGCTGAAGGATGTATGGAATGACATCATCAGTACCTCAGTGAACTGGCAGAGGTAAGAATCCCTGGAAAACACAGGTCAGGCCCTGCCATCTTTGCTTACAGAGAGTGGTACCTTAAAGCAGGTAGGAGTACATTCCTTCCTTACTGGTAAGTGAGGGGAAATTTGCATTATCAGAGAGAATCAAAACTGCCTGGAAAAATACACCTTTCTGTAAAAAAAAATCAGTTGACCCCATCAGATGAATCAAATTTCATATGAGATGGTACTTCACATTAACTAAAAAATTAATATAAATTATACAGATTCATAGAGGGGGAAAATCTAGAAAGCACTTTCTAAGTTTTTGAGCCTGTTCTTGGGCAGGACCAAGAACATGCAACAGATATTTATCTACCTTTTCCAAACATAACCCAGGGAAGGTTTCCCAATTCTGTTTTTCATTTTTTTTTTAATCTAAAAAGAATCTTAATATCAACTCCAAATGATCTTTCTTGCATATTAAGCTGATTTCATCTCATCTTGACCTGTGTGGAAATGGAAAGTTTTTTCTTATTGCCTCAGTGAGATAATTTTGTATATCTGAAGGCCTCCATCATTTCTATTCTAGACAGACTGATGTTTCTCAATTTCTCTGTTGACTTTCTGGGCTTCTATCACACCTGTTTCTTATTCAAGAGATTGAAGACTATCACTTGTCTACATTTGTCTTAAAATACAATAACTGAAAGTGGTACCACCTTCTTAGTTGCACCAAAATTGTAATAGTATTGTATGTAGAAAATTAAAGTGGGCTGTCTTTGTGATGTCTCTCAAATGTCACACAATTTTTATCATAAAATATTATTTAGATTAGGTTAGACCATAGCATTTTGAATAAAATTTTTATCACACTCTTGTCACTGTAAGTCCAGTGAAATGAGAATTGCATTCCTCAACTTGAATCCCAGAGAAGTATGGTGATCTACTAGGAAAAGCAATATATAACAGAAGAGAATATTTCTTATAAATTGTAAATGAGTCCATAGATAATGGGTTTGTTCTTTCAAAACTTGCCAGCCTATCTCTTTAGTTGACAGTAATTTCATAGGCTGGTGCATATTTTATTACTCTGATCATAAAGAACTCCAGCAATGTTCCATATTTTGCTTTGCTGAACAGACACTGAAATGTGCTTTTCATTAGTCTGAGGCAGACACATTGCCCATGTAACCTGTAATAGGGAAGCAGCTATGTTGGTTGTACAAAGGGGCCCAAAAGCCACAGGAATTCTAAAATAACTTGGATGCAAGTTGATACAGGAAGCAAAAGTAAGGTGGAGAAAAAAGTATATTCTAAACCTATTGTGCATGGCTACAGACAGTGTAACAATTAAGGTATAAGCAGCCTCTTTTTGTTTGTTTGTTTGTTTTTTTCCAAATCATTTAAAAGTTCTCAGGTTCTCATCTGCACTTTGTTTCTTTTAATGTAAGCTGCCTAGATTCTGTAATTAGCCAGTGGAATGACTATCTGGAAAGGAAAAACCAGCTGGAACAGTGGTTAGAGAATTTGGATCACAAAGTGAAGCAGCCTTTAGAACCACAGATCGGTCTGAAGGAGAAGTTTGCTCAGCTGGACCATTTCCAGGCTATTGTTTCTGAGATAGAGGATCACTCAGGTGATTTACAGCAACTCATTGAAAAAGCTGTGGAACTATATGAAAAAACAGGAGATGATTCCTTTGGAGATGCAGCTCAAGAAGAACTAAAAACACAGTTTAATGACATCACAACTGTAGCCAAGGTAAGACAAATATCTCCATTTCAAGTAAGTAAAATGTTTAGACATTTGTATATATAGCTAAAAAAATGATTTTTGTATTTTTTAGTAACTAAAGGATTGACTATGAATAATCTTGCCTCTGGTATAGCTGAGTCTAATAAAAACATTGAATATAGTTTACTGAAATGTAATGGAATGCAAAAATGGTATTGAGAGTTGAAATTGGTATGATTATGATTTTGGAAAAGTGAAGGCCATATATTTTGTTCCTAGTTTCTTATATACAACAGTATTTCTAACATTCTGACACATTTATTTTCATCTAATTCTTTTCATTCATTCCTAGCACTTTTTTTTTTCTTTGCCTAGAAAGGGAAGAATAAAATGCCTCCCTGAGCAGGAAAAACATTGTCAGAAAGAGAAATCCTATTGTCAAAAAGATATATGCCCATATTTTGTGGTGTTTCAAGCCACTAAGCACTGCACATGCTATACAGGTATTCTGTTTGGTTTCTAAGGAAAGATATGTGAGCTCACTGAGACCTTCTGCCAGCCAGATCATGAAACACCTTGCCTCCATGCTCCTCTTGTACTGGTGCTACATTTTGGTGTGAGCAATTTACACAGGGATGCATGGTTTCCTTTCCTAGGAGTCTTTTGCTTCCCTAGGAGGCTGTTTTGGTTAGAGCTAGGTGCATGTGGATACTTTCTTACCCTGTTGCTGCATAAAATGCATTAAGATATAAGAACTTTGAGAATTTACTTTAGGTCTTCTTTGTTTAGCTAGTAACTATCCATTGTCTAGTTGACAATGACACATTCTGAGAGACTATGATGATTATTTTCAGAGGCCACAGCAGGTCTTGTTAATCTAACTTACTTTTTAATAGCATTTGTTGAATGTTGAGTTACTAAAACTTTAAAATAACTGAGTTTAATTTGTAGGTGGTTTAGTTTGAAACTGGTTTCAAGTCACTTCAGTCTAGATTAGAGTATCTACACAGGGGTAAAAATCTATTTGATTAGCTCATTTCACTTCTGATTAGTTTCGATAAACATTCATTAGTGTTATCTCAAAAGAACAAAGCAACAGGTTTACTCAGTCAGACCAAAGGCAAATTTCACCTGCTGTACTCTTTCACTGTGTCACAGTAAGATAAACTGACCCCACTCTAAGCTTACATTAAAAAGCTGAGATGGAGCCAGGAAGCAGCTGCACGGCTGTGTCCTCCAGGACTGCAGGGTAGTCCCCAGCCACCACTTCTGATGTGATGGTCAAAATGGGACTCAGCACCATAAGATCACTTTGCACTTCTGGACAGCCGAGGTTTTTGTTTGTGATTTGCCTGTGGGACGTCTCCATGACTCTGCTTAGCATTTGTAGAGACTTGGTGCTTCTAAGAGCAGTGTTTCTGGCGGCAGTGCTGCACCCTGGGAGTGCTCATGGGTGATCTGCAAGACCCTCTCTGGGGTGTATTGGGAAAAGCATGCCATGGGAAAAGAGTGACACAGCTGCAGCATTGGTATCTACCATTGGTATCTATCTAAACCACACATTAGACTGTGTTAAAGTATATGTTTGCATCCATTTTCAGAAGGCTTCTGCTCCAGCAGAAAATCCTTGTCCAGACCAAACCAAACCTTTTGCAATGTAGCACTCTGTTCTGATGCCACAAGCTATCCCCTGTTCACTATTCAAATGCATGCTGTGGAGTTAAACCAGCACTGCATGCTTAAAGCCAGCATAGTATTTAAGTACTGTAATGGTCTTTTTTTTTCCTTTTTTTTTTTTTTTCATCTGATTGATAGGAGAAAATGAGGAAAGTAGAAGATATTGTGAAAGATCATTTGCTTTATCTGGATGCTGTGCATGAATTCACAGACTGGCTTCATTCCGCAAAGGAAGAGCTTCACCGCTGGTCAGATGCATCTGGAGATACACCAACTATACAGAAAAAGCTGGCCAAAATCAATGTAAGTGAGCATTCATTATTTCTTCTGCAATTCAGACCCTATGCTTTAAAAAAAACCCAGTCAAACAGTTGTGGGGTCTTGCTCGTTTCTCTTTGCAATGGTGATTACATTTCAGTGAGCTGAAAGCAAGCTTTCCAAGCTGTGCTTTGTTTTCAACTCCCTTCTCATATTAACAGATGGAGTAAAAGTATAATCAGACCTAAGTTAACCACGGCACACATGGAAACAATTTGCTAGAGCGGAAGCCCAGTGGCATCACAGAAGGATGTGGCTTAGCTGATTAATGAATTCTTCTCTTTTCTCATCCCTAAATATGCTTTCTCCATGAGCAGAATTGTCTAAATCAGAGGCAACCTTCCTGCTTTGCATGAAATGGAGATGTGTAAAGCATCACAGGGATTGTTCTCCTCAAACGTGGTAAAAATATGTGAGTTCCTTCCCTGTGTATACTCTCCTTAGCCTGGCACCTATTCTTAGCTCTCTGAGTGCTTAAGAAATTTGCATATTCCTGAATGCAACACTAAAGCAGGCTACATGTTTTGCCCAAGCCTGGTGCTTACATTCAGATATTCATGCTAGCAACATTTTACTCTGCTCCTAAATATGAGAGAGTGGGACAGTGAACTTGAATGCTCGATGAAGATTCAGGATTCCCCAAGATCAAATTACAGAGTCTTTGTACATTCTGGGCTAATTTTCAGTCTCCTTTGTGCTCAAACTCCTGATCTGTAAAACGGGAAAGGGAGGAGTTAGCGGTGACTAGTTCATTACAGGAACGAGAGAAGAAATAACATGACTGTAGCATGCAGTGTTTGAGATGATATTTATATGTTCTCCAGTTCCTTAAGCTGAAAGCTCCCAAGATTCCCTTGTATGAGATGTGTGAGATTGAAATAAGGACGCCGTAGATAGAATTTAGCTCTGAAAACAAAACCAAAACTGTATATTCAGAAAAAAACCCCATGTTCAGCCAATTCTGGCACATTACGGTCACACGCAGGCTGAAAACTGCAGTTGTGTTTTTGAGACTGCTGCCGGCAGCTACACACCAGCATTTCTTAGGCAAAAGATCACAACAAAGTCTTTGTGTTCCGTATCCCAACCTAAATAGTATTTTTCGTATCGAAAACACGTTCATTCTTTCTGTCTTCCTCTCCAAAGCTGAAGGCAGTTTCAGAACTGCTGTTTAATCCCCGCAAGGCCCGCACGCTGTTGACTGGGTTTTACTCCCCCCGGTTCCCAGATCGCTGCCGCCAGGGAGCCGCGGCTCGGGGCGCTGCGGACGGGACGGGACGGGCCGGGCCGGGACGGGACGGGAGGGGTGGGGAGGCGCCCCCCGGGCGGGCCCCGCCGTCGGCGGCGGCGGCGATGTGGCGGCCCCCGGGTTACCATGGCGATGTCGCCCCGCAGGAGCTGGTGGAGTCCCGGCAGAGCGGCGCGGGCCGGCTGAGCCGAGTGGAGGCGCTGGCTCCGGCCGCCCAGCGCGGCACGACGGCGGGCGGGTGCCAGCTGCTGGCGGCCGAGATGCAGGCGCTGCGGGCGGACTGGCGGCAGTGGGAGGAGAGCGCCCGCCGCAGCCAGGGCGGCCTGCGGGACCTGCTGAGCCAGATGGCCCTGTCGGAGCGGGAGTTCGCGGCGCAGGCCGGGCGGCTGGAGGAGGCTGTGCAGCGGCTCGGAGCGCAGCTGGCCGCCTGGGCGCAGGGGCTGGCCCCCGCCGACAGCCGCAGCACGGACGCCGAGGTGGTGGAGAGCTGGCGCAAGGAGAAAGTAAGGGCATGTCTCTTTTCCTAGCGGCTTTTCCGCTGTAGATGTGTGGTCACCGCGGGCAGGAAACTTCCGCCAGGCGGGACCATCAAGTGCATCATAAAATCAGTACTTGCGGAAGACATTTCTGCGAAAACCCGACTTCCCAAACTGTGTTACTGTGATCACGGCGAGCGGTGTTGGCAGAAGACGTCCCTCCCCTTGGCCTCTGCCGTACCAGGCTTAGCAAACGCTGCCTGGATTTTAGGTGTTAAACCCAGGGCTTGCCCCTGGGAGGAAGCCAAGGAGCTGGCACACTGGCTCCGGGCCGCGCTCCCAAGTTGCTCAGTGGTTCGAGCCAGAGTAGCATTTGATGGAGGAAACGTGAAGCTTTTCCTAAAAGCCAAGTAAGAAAGTGGAGCCATTAAAATTTGTCAGGAATGCATTTGGCTTAGACTTTCCTTTTCTTGAAATATGCTCTCCGTTATGCACGTTGAGATCTTGTCCAATATTTAAAGAAGTTGATCTGGAAGTGGCTCTAATTACTAATTGCTTTCTTTTGGAATGCAGTAGAAATTTAGAGAAATAGAGTTTGTTTCTGTTCCTGATTGTCTCCTAGCAAAAAATTCCCCATGTATGTATCACAACCCCTCCATGTAAATACATAGAGGTATGTGCAACAATCAAGATACGTTTGTAAGTATCTCAACCACAATGAATCACACAGGTTGATGAAAGATACAGAGTATTTCTCTTTCAGTGTAGTGTTGTAATAAAGCAGTTTCAGTAGAGGGAGAGAGGTGTGTATTGCCTACTTTCTGACCCCTTGACTGAAGTCATGTTCAAAGAAGCCCCGGAACACCTTTTCTTTGTAATGAGATTTATAATCTCCTTCTGCAGGAGTTATTTCTGTGCCAAGTTATTTTTGTGGCTTCCTCTTTCACAGAATTCTTTGCATGGATTTATGAAACCTGCTTGCTTGAATTCCGTTATGTGTCTGGAGGAGTAACAAAGAGGGCTGTAAGATGAAGCAAATAATTGTGCAAATAATTGTACAAGTATGCAAAGTGTTCCATGCATGTGTGTTTTTAAAAAAGAAAGGAAGACATGGGATTGTTATCAACACACCAGGCATTTTTTAATTTTGTAACTAAAGAAGTATTAAATTCAAAGGATCATGCTTTTATTAGTAGTATGTACAATATGCATGTACAGTAGGTCTATGTAAGAACACTTTATTTAGATTAGACAGTTGTAAACTTTGGCTAATGAGGAAGATGCAGAAGCATCTCATGAGGTAACTATGCATAGCCCCACTATGTAATTTTATTTATAGTTAGGGGAAATGTGGCAGTAATCTTCCCATTTTTGGACCCCATGGAGAGGCCCTATTGTGAATGTAAAATAGCACTGCAGTTTCCATTTCTGTTGTATCACAGTGATTCTGTTGCCATGTTAGCCAAGGCCACGAATTAAAAATGCATTTCCTAATTCGTGGATTTAGCAAGATCATTCTGCTACTCTGTTATGCTGAAGCTGTGTTCCCTTAGGTATGTGCATCATCAGAGCAACAGATTTTGTGCTTGGAATTCAGCAAAATAGTTTTGAAATTGTCAGATCCAATATTAAATCTATCTGGCTGCCACAGTGATATCACTGTATGGAAAAATGCCAGTCAAATTTACCCTGTTTTGCAAGTTATTGCTCCTATTTGTTACTAGGCTGTGCCTAAGGCTGTACGTAATCAGAATAACCTCTTAGTAGTTTTTGAGGTAGGTTATATGAAACTGAAAAATTGTGTTGAAAACAGGCAGTTCTAACCTTGTATTAGTCTTAAGAGATTTCTTTACATAAAAAATTGTTAGCAATTCATTATGGTGATTCCTGCCCTTGGCAATTTGTGACATCCTGTGTTTAGGTAATGTCCATTGTGGTGTTATTTCTAATGCTTTCCAAAAGAATGGTTTCAATAGTTCAGCGTAAAGTAACTCAAGCAAAAAGTAGTTCAGGGCTTTTTCCTGAGCATTATTGCTCTTACATAATTACTTTTCAAATGCTACTTTATATGGCATTGAAACAAGTGACTATTTCAAGTATCTGTTCATCATGATTGAAGAGATTTCTGGTGTATGAGTGGCTCAAAGGAGCTAGTCCATAATATGATAGTGAATAATGTAAATCAGGGGAGTCCTGAAAATCTGCTGCAGCAAAATATCATTTGTACTTTTCCTGAACATTCAATTTTGTGCTGAACTGCTTACTATGTGTATTTTCAATCATCCTCTTTTTTCCTTCTGAATATGTATGTATACATATATATGTGTATATCTATATATATGTGTGTGTATGTAAAGGCATTTTCAGAAATGTGTTTTGGGGACATCCTATTCTCCTGCTTCCAGGTCCCTGTTCAAATCTATCTTCACCTTTGTATGATCTGTTTCTCAAGTTTATATTGTAAGTTTCTTCCAGACTGGCACTTTGGCCAAGCTATTCTATATATGCCAAATGCTCTGGTCTGGCTGCACTGCAGAACCTCTGCTGTTAGTCTGAGAGGAATGTCTGAAGAATTTAGTTCCTAGTGAGGCAGGGAGCCAAGTCTGCGCTGCTCATTGTGCTGGGGTAGCTGGCAGGATTCTGCAGTGGAGATGCTGTGGACATCATCAAGCACTGTTTTTGTTGGAGTACTTATCACACCTCTCCCTGTGACGCAAGGCAAGCCAACAAAATCTCTTTTTTTGTTGTTGTTGGCTTAGCTGTCCCCAAGGCAAGAGCCATTCCAGTGCATCAATGACAGGCAGTAACCCAGTTACTATCACAGGATTGTGAGCAGCTGTACTTTTAAATTATGAAGTCGTCTGTGAAAAGAGTTAAAGCTGTTAAAAAGCCTTGTGCATAAATTTACTTTCTGGATACAACTCAAAAAAAACCCAAAACTGAACCTGTTAAACTCAAGGCAACAGGATAATTATATTTCTATAAACACATATAATTTGCTATTCTCTGAATGTATGTATTTCTATATGTGAACAGGTACTTGACAATACTATTGCTCATTTATTAGAATGAAATTTGTATCTTAAAAAGGGCTTCATGAACATTTTGAGCTAAGGAAGTTGAGGCATCCAAAATTTGGTCTCTAGAAGCTCATAATTTCAAATAAGGTACTGTAGACTTGACTGCTAAAATACTCTTGAAAGTAAACATATAGATGATAAATGAATTAATTTAAATTCTGATAAACTTTGATCAAAAAGTTGTGGGGTTTTTTTATATATATTTACTCACCAATATTTTTCATTTATTTTGTTTTAACAGGAAACATTGGATGCTCTATTAAAGTCTGAACAAATGACAGATGAGATCAAAACTCAGTTGAATGATCTTTGTAGATTTTCCAGGGATTTAAGTACTCATTCTTCAAAAGTTTCAGGGTTGATTAAGGAATATAACAGGTACGCATTCATCTTGTTTAGAGTTAATCTCGTGGGGAGGTGGGGGGAGGATGAGCTGTCTTTTAGGGAACCATTAATTAGAATTTTAGAACTAGAGACAGACATATGCAATAGTTAGAATCATTTTTTTGATTTTGGTGTCAACAAAAATTATACAAAGTAGTAATTTGATTTTTTTTTAAAGCCAGGCTATGCCACTAAACTCAGCTGAAACTAAATGCACATCTATACCTGACGTATTACAGGAGTCCTTGTAAAAAAGTGAGGTAGCAGTAGGTCTTATTTGTCTGAAGGAGAATGACCTATACCAGCTAGTTCAGATATTTTTCTTGCTTTTGTCCTTCAGTTTATTATTCTTTGTTTAGTTGGTTTCTTGAAACAGGAGCTAGCTAGGGAAGGTATCATTTGCTTGCTTTCTTGCCTTTTCTCAGGTCACTCTGATTCACTTTGGAGTGTGACACCTGCATTTCAGGCAGAGGGTTCTGTTGTTTCTTGTGGCAGGCTACAGCTTCTGGCTTCTGTAGCTGCAGGTGGATGTGATGACTCAGATTGAGCCTTTATCACCTTTTATCAGCCTTTTCTGTGACTTAGCAGAGCCACAGAAATTAGAATTTATTCTCTGTAGTCCTGCGTCCTCTCCCTAGAGAGAGAAAGAAGCTTGCAGAATGCATTGATGCTTAGGTGCACTGAGTCACTCTCTGGAAACACTTGTACCTGTCATATCTGTGACAGCTATGTCCCAATTTACATGCTTCACTTTTGAGATCTGAAAGCTTCTAATGGATTTCCTGGTGCCTCAGTTAAGTGCATAAATTTGGTAGGAGGAATCCAGGTTAACCTACCCTTACCATTGTGTTTTAGAGAACAAAATAATAGCATTGTCACCTAACAGAGTCCTGCCTTTCCTCCCTCCCTCCCTCGCTTTCTTCTTCTTCCCTGATGTGATAAACCCAGCCTCTGCCTGCAAGCTTCAAAAGGATGTCAGAGCAAAGAGCAGATCCTGCAGCAAAGATTTCGGACGGCTTTCAGGGATTTTCAGCAGTGGCTGGTCAATGCAAGAGTGACCACGGCCAAATGCTTTGACGTGCCTCAAAACATCAGTGAAGCTTCAGCAAGTCTGCAGAAAATACAGGTAACTTTACAGCAGCAAAATAATAGTCTAAGGGAGACCAAATCAATTTCATGTACAGCTCAGATTTATTTCTTTGATGAATTACTGCTTTTGTTAGTGTTGTTACTGCTAACACTAAAGGTGACTCATTGCAAAGAAATAAACACTTTCGTTTTTCTGTTTTGTATAATTTAATTGTTGGGTTACAGTTTGTAAGTAGTTATCTCTCATAATAGTTTTCCTTGTCTGTTTCTTTTTTACAATGGGAAAAAAATATGGTTTAGGTGGGAGAGTAGTGTAAAATCAGAATGATACCAGAATCGAGTCTCAGTACCTGGAGTTATTTCACAGTTATGTGAATATTTTTTGTCATTTATGGAAGTGGAGCCCTTATGGCACAGGAGCAGCTAAATTATATGCATTGTGAGCAGGCATTTAGAAAGAGTATTTTTCACATAAAACTAAAATAAACACAAACCTTACCTTGTGGAAAGGAATGACAGTTGAAAGTATATTTTAATAAATCAATTGAAACAAATACTTTTATTAATAGAATATAGCTATCATTTTAACTGAAAATAACAAAATTATAATTATTTAATGAGGCTGTTCTACCTTTATAGGTAGTATAACAGAAGAAATTCATATCTGTTTCTCAGAAAACACCAAAAGCCAAGCCACTTCCTCCTTGTTTTGGTGTAGTCACTTTCTCTTGCTTGAGTGGTTTACTTAAAAGCCCAAATAATGCTGTCTTGATATATCAAATATTTGACTGCGCCATGTTGAGAATGTCTTCAGAAGGGGGAAAAGTCTTGGTAATTTTTTATGTTAAATGTAAATGTTTTAGCAAGGCTGCAGTTTTTTCAACAGTAGGTTTGGTTTTTTTGTAATCACTACAGCTCCCTCATAATGTAAGATGTTGTTCTCATTCTCTGTGAAAGCCACCTTAGGTGAAATAAACTTCTTTTAGACTACTTTAGGACTTATAAAGGTGTCTTGGTAATCTGTATAAACCTAAAATTTTGTTTTTCTTGTAAGTTAACATTCTGTCTGTTAGCACATTTTGCATCTCTAGGTCATCAATATCTTTCATTTCAATATAGCCATAATTTATAGTCCAAATATGTCAAAGTTAACAGACCTTTGCATTCTCCACTAAGACATCTATTGTAGTACAGAATCAGAACCTGACCTAATAATTTTGGTATCAAGCCTACTACTCCTGAGCATGGGTGTAATCTAATGATTATGTTCATTACATAATCATGATAGTAACAGTTTAAAGTATTTCTGTATAAGACTACTAAATTTCTTTGAGTCCTAAATGCTCACAAAGTTTTTTAATAATTAGAGGTTACAAAGACATTATCCCAATAAATTGGAATTTTAAAATATCTCTTCCTTTACATTTCTGTATAATTCTTGTCCCTGCATTCTTGCACACAGTTCTTGCACACCAGCACTGTGCAAGATTTCTGTGAAGAAAAATACTTCTAAATGGGGAAGATTAAGGATACAGAGGCGTAAATCACACAGGTTGGACATTGGTCAGGTTCTGAGCCTCAGCCCGTGCCACCACATGCTCATGGCAAGTCCAGCATAGCTGGAGCTTGCCCATGGGCAGGGGTTTGATCCAGTGTGTGCCTCTGAGGGGGCTCCTGTGTTATCTCTGTCAGGATAATGGCTCCCTGAAATGAAACTTTTATCGCTTTCTGTACTAGGGATATTTAAGGGAATATAATACCCAACTAAGTCAGTAGCAGTTGTCTCATGAAATACAGAAAATACAGGTAATCCTAGAGTCTTAATATATACATTATTTAGATACACTCATTCCTGGATCAAGTGGCTGTTATCTCTAAATCCCATCAATACAAGCAATATTGAAATGAAATTATTGAAAGATACATTAGCACATTAACAAGCAGAAACCGTAAACTCTCATCATTGGTAAGTTTTCTAGCAGCTTGACTTTATAGGGACCTAACTCACTAATTAGCTTTTTTATTACTCTTTTCAGGAATTCTTATCAGAAAGTGAGAATGGGCAACAAAAGCTAAACCTGGCGGCATCCAAAGGAGAACTACTGTGCTCTGTTTTACCAGAGGAAAAGGCTAAAGTTATCCAGGATAAATCTGCTGCTGCTAAAGAAGATTGGAAAAATTTTATCACCACACTCCACCAGAAGAAATCTGCATTGGAGGTATCGAACCAGTCACAGTGAGGAAAGATTGGATCTAAGTTTTCTCTGCTTCTGTTTCAAGCAGCACAGTTTAGATTTTGTACATAGCTGTGAGTGTTTACTATGTGACAGAACTAAAAAATAGATGTTTTCAGTAAGTCTTACTCTTCTGCTTGCATTTTACTTTTGTTAACTTCTGCTGTCTTCGTGACCTGATTTCACTTCAAGTGGGGTGTTTCATGCAGAAGGGTGTTGTTCAGAATCAAAGATAGCAGATGCTGAAATTCAGTAGTCCCATCAAATGTACTCGGTTACTAAAACACATTTTCTTCTTGAAAAACTGTTTTAGTACAGATTTCTGACACAGCTGCTTATTGAATAGTCCCAGCAGAGTGTGTAAATGTTGTCTCTCTTACTGCAAATAGGTGAAATGTACTTATTAAATTGAGCAACTTTTTAAGTAAATGCCAGTGCCTCTGTTCAGAACTCACAATTCAACCAGTAGGTGGTGAACGTCATAAAATCATAAACTTTTTAAGATCATAGGTTTTAAGGTCAAAGGATCTCATCTGAAATTCCCTGCACAGCAGAGGAGAACTAAAGTTCCTAGGCATTCTTGTTTCAAACCAATGCTGTCTAGACAGGTGAGAAGAAGTTTAAATATACTTAATGCATTATGTAGGAAAGCATTTCAAAGAAAATTCTCAGGTGTCTTCATCTCAAGGTTACCATGGAAAGAGGATGTTCTCATAGGGTTAGTCTTTTTGAGTCAAGCATTTTTCAGTCTCATAGGCTTAGTTTTTTTATAAGGATGTTTATGTGATACGGATGTAACTCAAAAGAAAGCTAAATATGTCTGGAGGAAAAAATACATTAAAATGACTATGGCATGGGAGCTGTGCTATTCAAGTTTATATTCCATGAGTTATCTCAGAGGCTCTTTTATTAAATAATGCAGAATGAGCCTACAAGAAAAGTATGCAGGCCTTGAAGGAATGCTTCATATGCCTTTAATGCACTTTCTTGTGACTAAAATTTTACTCTAAAAAACAATATAACCAGAAGTGTTCCCCAGGAGTAGGTTGAGTTTAGACATTGCCTAGAAACAGTGGCAGCCCATTTAAGAAGGGGTCAATGTGAATGACTGAAGTAAGATATTAGATAACTCATATCCCAAATTAGCCTTTATTCACACTGCTTAGTTACACAAATTAGGATTAGATTAAATCAAATCTCATAACATCTGTAAAGCTTTCCAAGCAAAAGAAATTTATTTCTGTCTTCTCTCGGCTGTGTAATACATTGTTGCTTCTATTTTGCTTTTTAAAAGTGTACACTATCAAACTTTTATTTTGGTGTCTGTGGGATAGTAACAGGCAGAGCTGATGTAATTTATTTGAAGAGTTGTGCATAATTTGCCTACAATTATATATCCTTTTTGTGTGCTTGCTCTGTGTCTTGTGAATTAGTTAAGTCTAGTGCACTGGGACTATTCATTGAAATTTGCATGCCTTCCTAGAACTTAAAGATCCAAATGAAGGACTTCGAAGCAACTGCAGAGCCTCTGCAGGAGTGGCTGACCACTACTGAGAAGATAGTACAAGGAAGTAGCAGTCGGCTCATGATCTTCCTTCCAAGAGGAGAGAACAGCAAAAGCTGCAGGTGACTTACAAGGGTACTTAACCCAGCCATGTCCTTTCCTGTCCCATCCTCCTGGCCTCATTGGTTACTTACAAAAGCTTAACCATTCTAGCATCCTGACCTCTAAATCAGATGGGAACTGTTTTCGAGGTCTGCTGTTGATGATCCTGTTCCATCAAGTTTTGCATCTCCACATTTCTTATGACATGCTGCTCCATTGCTGTAACCGTATGGTGTGCCTTTCTCAGCAGGCTTGCCATATGTCACTTCTACTTTTCGTGGCACCTTCATGCTTCTCTATTTCCTGCTTTCTTGCACCCACTCTTATTATTACTGTGCTTGTGCTTTACAGTCTGTCCTTGAGGAAATAAGCTGCCACGAGCATCAGCTCAACAGGCTAAAAGAGAAAGCTCAGCAGCTGTGGGAAGAACAAGCTGTCAGCAAAAGCTTTATGCGCAGAGTGTCTCAGTTGTCTTCTCAGTATCTTACTCTAAGCAATCTGACAAAGGTAATGCATCCAATGTACGTGCTCTTAAGCAACTCCTTTGGTGTATGTGGGGAAAAAATAAAGACTAAATGTGAAACACTGCAGTTGTCTTGCTTGCCTGCTCTGTGATATGTCTGAGCTGTTCTGTCTTTCACATTGACTTTTAGGAATGGAGAGTAAGGACTGTCAACAAAATGTAACTGTGATTTTTTTTTTTTAATTATTATTTAAAAGTATACTGATTAAGAGGAAACTCCACCTGATAATACAATAATCAGACTTAATTTTGGTTCTTTCAAGCACTGAAGACATTTTAGTTTTGTAGTAAGTGACATCTGAAAGACGTATTTTTCAAAAATCAGCAGAGGTGGGTTTTTTTGTTTTTAGAAAATACAGGATTCAGACAAGTTGTTGTTTAGTCTAATACTATGATGATGATTACTGGCATTGTAACTATTTTCACCTAAAAGTTTTAGATTGGTCTTCTAAAAAAAAAAATACCTCTTAAGCTGCTTTTGAATGTTCAAGGGGAAACATAGGCCAAATTCTAAACCATCAGACCAAGAACTGAGTTTAACATAACTCTCTTTTTTTTTGAGCAGTGCTTCACACACTTCACCACTTAATAGTTCTACCATCTCTCTAGTGTAGACAGATAAGAAAGGCTTCATATTAAGAGTGTTATTTTTCTCAAAGTTCATGTCATGAAGAAGGCTTGATATAGGCATACAGTTGCTACAGTAACTAGAATGATTAAGGATATAGGAAATATGTTTTGGAATAAAAATTCAATTCAGAAAGTATTTGTGTTTAAGGGTTTGCTACTTTGGCAATTCCTACTTTTTCTGTAGAAGTAACAATTATAAAGCATATCTTTGACTTACTAAAAATGATTGTATACATGGCCATAATAAATTTTCATGTCTGCAAAATGAGAAAGTGAAAGACGCATGAGTTACTAACATAAGCTTATGCAAGCAGAGCTTGTAGGAGATGTCAGGATGAGCAGGAGTCATCTAAAGTGCAGGACACATATGACCCAGCCTATCAGAAAAATCCTGAAACTTTTTGGATAGCCATGGATCTTGAGAAAGATCCCTCTCAGTAACTTCCAAAGCCTGTTACATTGGCTTGGCTTTAGTTCTCTGTCACAGTGGAAAAAGCACATTCTGCCCTGTGTTCTTGTTCACCTCAAGCCTTTTAGCAATGTAACTTCAGCATTTGTTTTTGATTTGTATGAGTGTCAGTGATTTTTCAGAAGAATGGTTTTACCTGTGAGAAGCATTGAGGGAAACAGATCTTTTCCAAATATCAGCAAAGTAATATTGCTGCAGTGGTGTAGCCTCTCAGGCTTAAATCTGTCATTGTACTGCACAATTTCACAAGTTAGCTTCCATTGCAACACTGGCATGGAGCTTAGGTGTGATTTACCAGATATTTAAGAGAAAGTAAATCCGTAAAACTGCAGCTTTAGATTTAGAAAATAAAATATTACATTTCAGAACTTTCCATTTTTAATTTATGTTTGGACAATTAATTTCTGTGCATATACAAAATTCATTCCATGCTTAAGTGTACTTGTAATTATCAGTGTATGAAGCAAACTTCTGTGTATAGTTGATGAGACTCATTCTAAAGTCCATAAGTTGGTATGGGGAATAGGTGATTCTCTAAATAGCTGTTGGTGCTAATGGATGTATGAATTGCAGGAGAAAGTTTCCAGAATGGATAGGATTGTAGCAGAGCACCAGCAGTTCTCACAGAGTGTCAAGGACCTCCAGGACTGGGTTGCTGATGCAGTTCACATGCTGGATTCCTACTCTCATCCTACTGCAGACAAGAGTGTTCTGGACAGCAGGATGTTAAAACTAGAGGTATGGAAACAAGTCCAAAACCTGCTCTTTCTAGATCTATATGAAGAATACAAGTATAGGATACTTAGTTGTTGCATATTGGTCTAACTGTTGCTCAGATGCTGATTTTCAGTCACTCAAAAGTAACTCCTTTTGCAGCAGAAAGAGCTCATTATTAGAACTTTTCTCTAAGAAGTAGATAAGGACCTTAATGACATGGAGAATGCATCCATGAACATTCTTGAAGTACTCCTAAGATGTTGTGTGGCTGATGAAGGTTAAATGGAAGAAGTAGAATAGTCACTTCTGTTAGTTTAGTATATTGCAGTATATATTCCTAGATCTTACAGGTGATACAGTTGATTCAGCAAATCTTTTCATTTAATTGTTTGCTTTTAAAATGGTGACTACAGTTAAGAAAATAGTATCTGTTGATAACAGAACAAAATAACGTTACAGGGCACTATTTAGAAGACAATACTTTTCATTTTCTTGGTGTCTTGGATTCTGAGCCAAAAATCTTCAAAATTATAAGGATAGGTCAAAAGGCAAAAGATTGTGGCATAGTACTAAAATTATGTTTTGGCTTTTGTTCATTGAATCTCTTGGGTTCATGCTTTCAGGTTTTTCATGACTACATAGTGTTAGAAACAGAGTTTGCAACTGCACAGCTCCAGGAGCTGAAGTCCCTAGGCTGACGCTGATGACAGATTTTATTTGTTGATACCTTCCTGTTGCAAATGTATCCTGGAGCAGTAGAACTGTATTGCAGCCCTGTAGAAGAGCTTTGTCATTATATCTTGTTTTCTCTATGAGTGAATCCTCCTGTTTTTCCATCTAAGTGATGTCTCCTTTGGAATGTCAGCCTTTTCACTGAACAGTACCTTCTCTGATATACTCCAAGTACCTGCACAGATTCCATGAAAATTTCCCTGTCACCTAAGGGGCTTTTAATAGCCTGAACCTACTCATTGAAAGTCACTTTTGTTTGCTAACCCCAGTTGTGAACCCCACTGTCCATCTTCCAATTCACTGCAAGCTGCTAATATGATCAGGTCATGTTCCATTAAAGCTACTTAGAATATTCCTGTCCAGGTAATGATAAAAATAAAATATATCACTCACTTCTTAGGGCCTGCTAGCAGTGAAACAAGAAAAAGAAGTCCAAATGAAAATTGTTCTGACAAGAGGAGAATCTGTTCTGCAAAATACTTCTCTGGAGGGAGTACCAGTGATTGAAGGCCAGTTGCAAAATCTGAAGGACAGCTGGGCTTCTCTTCTGTCTGCTTGTATCCAATGCAAGAGGTAAAAAGGCAGTGAGGTGCAGAATGATGCTTAGTAACAAAGCACTGTCAAAACTTTTGAAAAGTAATTTTATTGCTACAAGAGTCAAATCAATGTAAAATGATTGCATATGCCAAACATTTTGGGTCTAGAAGTTATGATATATACATTTGAAGTAGAAGAAGGGGAGGAAACTGTGAGGGATCTAAGCTCTTTGGTGGAGCATCAATAGTTGCAAATATTTCGAGTTGAAGAAACAAAGGTAATTAAACATTAGAATGCAGCAACTTTTGAATGTAGGTAAAGGGGCAGAAAATTTCTGATTCTGGGTCTTATGCTTTCAGTTGCAATTTATTTACTAGACCTAGAATGTGTCAGCTAGCTACATAAATTACAGATCTACTTAGTATCTTGGGTTTGGAAAAAATAATTTCTCTTTATTAGTTGAACAGTGCTCCTAGTTAAAACCTGTAGCATTTTAAGAGATTGCTTATCTTATGATGTATCTCTCTTGAAAATATAGTTTAGAATATATGTGTATGACTATATCTCACTGCTCAAATAGCATGGGAACTTCCACTATCACAAAAAATACATATTTTTAAATTACAGTCAACTGGAAGGAGCTCTCTCCAAATGGACGAGTTACCAGGAAGACGTGAATCAGTTTTCCAGATGGATGGAAAAAGTAGAAACAAGTATGAACGCTTCTGAAAGGCAGTATGCTGAACTGAGGGAAAAAACAGCTGCCCTCAGCAAAGCAAAGGTGTGTTTGACTTACAACAAACCATCAACAATTCCATAACACCTTAGAGGCAATAAAACAAACTATCAAACTGCAAGATTAATCTGTGATCTTGTTTTAATGGTGCCCTTTATGTGTTCTACTCTTTCTGTTTTGCAGCTACTCAGTGAAGAGGTGTTGAGTCATAACAGCCTGTTGGAGACAATTGAAGTGAAAGGAAAAGGGATGGCTGAGCATTACATTGCTCAGCTTGAGCTGCAGGACCTTCAGGAGAGGTATAAGTTCCTCAAAGAAAGAACAAAGGTACAGTTTTTCTTCATAGCACTCCTTGTTTAGTTGGCAACAAGGAAAAAAATTTCATTGATCATTTATTTTACAGTTAAATGAGGATTAAGAGTTTGAGGACAGCTTAATGTAAAAGAAACCTACTAGGGATGATTAATAAATCTGTCTTCCTGTACTGGGCTTCAGATCTTTCAGACAGGTTCTAAAATTCAGGAGAATAGTCTGAGGAACTCTTTGTCAAAAGGTTCATTGACTTCAGCACAGATATAATTTTACCCATTGTGACTGAAATGTTGAAAAAATCTTCGAACCTGTGATTTGCATAAGTGTATGTTTGCAAGTTTTACCAGTCAGTTGTGTGATTCACAAATGGTTGACAGCTACAGAGATTTTATTAATGAACACAAACCTTATTAGCAAGTAAACTGACACAAGTGTGGTAAGTACTACATTTACTGATAAATATTGATATTGTATATCTGGAAAAGATTAGGACATAGATTAAGATCAGGATATAAAGTTAAAAAAATAATAAAGGACCTGGTGATAGATTTAAAGCTAAGTGATTATATCCAGTAAACCCAAGTTATTCTGTGATAATTAAATAATGACTAACACATGCTCAGACAGCCAACTTTGCTTCAGGACAGCAGCGTAGTAAAATTGAATTTTGTTGTTTTAGTGATGCCTTTGTCATGTAGCATGACAAAATTCAAAATTCAGTCAAAATTCAATTTTTCAAACACATAAGTGATTCAGTTGTTGTTTTTTTTTTTTGGACCTCTCTTCCACAACTGCAAAAAATGTCGTGCTCTGTCATTCTTTTGACCTTGAGTGAATAAAATTGCTCAGATTTCCCAGAGAGATACATAAGTCCTTGGAAATGCTGGTAAATACCTACTATTTCTGTTAGCATGGGGATGCCCTGGTCTTTACCTTTTTTCTCCTGCACAAAGCTATACAGCTTGAGCAACAGTTTGGGAACATGGGAACAATAAGAAATGGATGGTTGTTCACAGAGGCAAGAGTTCTGTACATCTTACCCCATGTAAGCAAGCAAGCAAGAAGCATTCCTTCTTTCTCTTCCACCTAATATCTCAGATGGCTGGTCTTCCCTGTTCCCAACTGTGGTGATGGCATTATGTATCAAGAGTGCAGTCAACCCTTAGAAAGTAATTCAAAGTTCAAAGCAAATAGCTGGAAAGTGAGGAATGTTCAAATCTTTTACTAATCCTCTGGCCAGGCAGGAAACCTGACAAGATTCTCCAAGGGTTTATGGCTCATGTCTGAGCAGACCAAGACATGTAATTTCCTTAGCTCCTGTTGAGAGGCAAGAAAACTGGTCTCTCTTCTTCTCCCCTTACCACTTCTGGGCATGGACAGGCCTTGTAAAAGATGTGATAAGACTCCTGTTTTCCTCCTTTCTTCTACTAGACAGACGTGTTAGAAATAAGAGGTAAAGCAGATAGTAAATTCATAGGTTTATTGAAGTGTTTGTCTTTTTATGAGCCTGCTGCTCTCAAATGCAGCTTGTCTTGTCTCCATCAGAGCTTGATTCCTCATTCCCATCATTTCTTAGAGGATGTGAATTATATGTAGCATGTTTTTCTTGCACTTAGTAAGACTAATCTTGTGCCAATGTATGACACCTTTCCTTCTGTACTCCAGGTATGGTAATATTTTAGTGCTGAAATTATTGTAACTTGCTCACCCACATACACAGAAGACTTGTAGTCTGTTTCTTACTGTAGGGACTGCCTGCAAATATCTTCAAACCTAAGATAGTAGATTCTCCTAATAGAGTATTCCAATTCCATTTGCAAAGAAAGAAAAGTCATGCAAAAGAAAAAAATGCCATTTCTAAGCTCATATGCTTATTGATCACTTCAGCAAAGTTAATTTAAATTGCGGTAAAAATCAAGAAAGTCTTTTGTTACTAGACACTAAGGTGTTATTTAAAAGTAATCCCAGATCAAAACTCTAAATCTCAGAAGTTACAAACTTACCTTCTGGGATAAGTGTTTTTACCCCTGGATGTGCTCCCTCTTTCCCTGTAATCGATTAAGTCATCTTCAGAATTCAAGTACTCTTGAATTGTTGGAAAGTACAGCATCAGATACAAACCTTTTCCCTCTCTGGATGGCTGGAGTTTATGTTCTCTTGGTTTGACAATACACTAAGATATGTATACATATTTGTAAACGTTTTCACATGCAGGAGGCTGTAACAAAAGCTGAAGGATTGGTTACCTTACACCAAGAATACCAAAGAAATCTGAAGGCCTTTGAAGTATGGCTGGAGAAGGAGCAGGAAAAACTTGACTGCTTATTACATCTTGATGGTGATGCCCAGGAACAGGAGGCAACACTCCGAGATTTACAGGTACGTGGTGTGTGACACCCGAAGAAAAAAAAAAAGGAAAAAAAATCAATCTTGTGATGGTATAGTAACAGAGTATAATAGTATAATTAGAGAGTAACATTTATTGCCAGATGAAAATTGTCTTGAGAACCACTTGAAATTGCATTTCAAGTATATGAACACTTTGTTGCTCAAAAGAGGTACCAATAAAGGTAGTGGAAATATTGTTGCACATTTCTGGAAAGAAGTGCAAGGCCATGAATGAAATCTCGAGGCACATACTAATCCTTTCCTAAAAGTATTGAATTTGTGCTAGATATTGGTCTATCTCTTCTTTTCCTTGCGTGTTTCATAAAATATGAAAAGTATTTTCATTGCTCACAGTGCAGGTGCACCTACTTTCAGGCAGTTCCAGTCATGCAGGCTGGCTCCCATAGTGAGGTGGGAAGACTACCACTGACTCCTTTCAGTGAAGTGAAAAGTGAACCCATAGTGCCTCAGTAATTCTCCAGTTACTACCTTAAGCTGACTTAAAATGCTTTAATACCTGTTGTTGAAGGAGCACAAAGTATGTGCGTGAGATATGAAATGTTTATTACCTTATTCAGGATACTGAGAGGGTCTTTGTATGATCAGGGACTCTGCATATATTTCTGCTCATTATAGTTAGTCTACAAAACCCATTTTGAAAATCTGGATATGTAGCTCAAGTGAAATCTGAGATGAACCACAACTGTGTTTTGTTAAGGTAATTTCCTTGTTATGTTTTCTAGTCAGATTGAATCACTTTGTACTTTCTAATTAAGTGCTAATAAGCATGAAAATGCCATATACATCCAGAAGAGGGTATCAAAAATTAGTCTGGAGTGTTGTCTCAAACATATGTAAAAATAAATGGGTTTGTTTATTTAGAAGATTGATGCCTCTGTTTTTAAAGAGATTGAATTTTAGCATCAGTCTTACAGTCTGCTTGCCACATCTGGAAAGTTTTGAATTTATGCTGTGGTGAATGGATTCCATCCATCCCATGCTGGCTCAAGCAGCCAGTGTTTCAGAACTGATAAACTTGACAGGAGAGGAAAGAATTTAATGCATGCTCTGTCAATAATTTTCTGCAGTTCAATTGTCAGTAATAGTGATACTTGGTGTGCTTTGTAAGTGAGCATGCTGTCACTGATGTTATTGAAGGAAAGACTCTCTAATATATGTTTAATCATAAATAACAAAAGGGAATCTCAGTTGTCTTCAGAGGAACCAAGGGGATATTTGCCATGTGTGAATGAAAGCTGTCAATGTAGGGTATGTAACTAACTCTGCCTTTACAGGAGCTGCAGGTCCACTGTGCAGAGGGACAGGCATTATTGAATGCTGCTGTCCATGCCAGAGAGGAGGTGATTCCCTGGGGTATTCCCCAGATAGAAGACAGAGCCCTGGAATCCTTACGGCAGGATTGGCAAGTTTATCAGCACAGGCTTTCTGAAGCAAGAAGCCAATTAAATGCCACTGTGAGCAAACTGAGGTTAATGGAGAAAAAAATTGAGAAGGTTAATGACTGGTTAACGAACCTGGAGGAGAAAGTTGCTATCAGGACTGGGAGGAGGTCTGGTAGAGCAACAAAGGAAATGCAGCTTCAACAAATGAAGGTAAAGAATATAGTTAAGGCATAAAAAAATAATATATGAGGTTTCCATATCAATTCCTTATTGCACTGTGAAAATGAAAGCAAGCTTTTCAGTTTATTCTGAATTGATCACTAGAATGATGGATGCAAGAGAGCTTTGTGCCTTCTAGATCCAGGTTCCTCCCATTTTACTGGTGGAGGTATGGCTACAACAGTGTTGAAATCTTGCAGAAAGTTCTGTAATTCGTATGCTTTGTAGTGTGTGAAGATGTAACTGAGTACAAAGACAGGCACTGGAATGGAAAAGAATTAATATGGTAACAAGAGTAAAATGTGACCAAATGTGTTATGAAGTCTCCAATGTGTGGATGTAGTAATTCTCCTTTAGTCACTGGAACAAGAAGACGTGGTTCTGAATAAACACAGGAAGCAGATTTGAAGCCAGGTTACACTTTACAGTCATCTTCAAAACTTCAGGTGAAATCTATAGGAAGTCCAGATTGCATTTCTACTATTATTTTTGGAGGGGAAAAAATTACAAAAGGTATTGAATCTATTGTAATGAAATGCAGTATATGGGATGAAAATCTTTCCAGCATATTTGTTACAATAACTTCCATCAGATTCTGGTTTATTTTCCAGATGTAAATTGATGTTTACAACCATGTATTTGTTTTCCTTTTCAATGATTCCCTGACTTAGTTGCAATTAAATTCCTGATAGTTTAAGATGTTTGAATCAGTCATACAAGTTTGATAATTTCTTTCTCATAGAAGTGGCATGAAGACATTACAATCTACAAAGATGATGTAGAGGAAGTTGGGGTATTAGCTCAGCAAATACTAGAGGAAAATCTCACTGCAGGTGGAATGGGAAGTCAGGCCACGCAGCTCACATCTCGCTACCAAACTCTTCTTCTTCATGTCTTGGTAAGTAATGAAAACTAATTCATTGTTTTTCAACATCATTAATTGCCAGTTAAAAAGCAAATACAAACAGGCTTTTGTAATTAGACTTTATCAGAGTCTATTCATTACTGTAGACTCAAAAGCATAACATGATCATATATATTCATATACATATACACATAGATTTCATTGGATTAAATGTATTATAGAAACATAATCAGGATAATGAAGCAGAATGCCCTGTCACTATCTTTTTTGATAGTTTCAGGAGAGAAATTCAGAATAAAGTATGCTTGAATGTTAATTGACCTCTAGAGAAATGTTTTTAGGTTGCCAGTGATACACATTAGTATGGGGAAAACTTGATTTGGTAAGGTGCAGTGTTCAGGTTACTTTAAGGAGTAATTGCCTGATAATACTATAATGATAAGTCACAATTCAAGGTTCAAACTTCACGTTTTCAGTGTTTAGTATTAGTTCAGTTTTAACATTGGTGATTGCCATATGTACACCCTGACAAGAGCTCTGTAAGAATTACTCACTATTTATGAAATAACTCAAAGCCTGTATGTTTTATCTTTGTATAGTGGATTTTATTAATAAATAGCAATTTGTTGTTACGTGAAATCAACAGCAATGATAAACATCTGGGTGGTCCTTGTCTCTTCCCCCTACCTTCTGTATTTGTTTGAAGGAGCAAGTGAAGTTTCTGGAAGAAGAAATACGCTGTTTGGAGGAGTCAGAGTTGTCTTTTAGTGCTTACACAAATTGGTATGGAGCTACTAACAAGAACTTCAAAAATGTGATCACCAAATTTGACGTGGTTGATAAAACAGTAATGGAGAAAAAAGTGCAGAAACTAGAGGTACAGCTTTCTTAAATGCAATTTTTGTTTCTGTTCCTGAACAGGAGGCTGTATTTTAACATGCATCTTAACAGCTGCTCGAAATTGTGACTTTACCTTGCCTAGAGAAGATAATGGGATAAGACCACACAGTACAAAACTTTCTGTTATCGCTTCTCATTGGATCATAATTTGGCTATTGAAATAAAGATAGTTATTAAAGTTTATAGTTGGTTATATAAAGTTTAGTTATTAAAGAACTAAATAATGTAGCAAATAGTCCTAAATAATATAGTCCTAAATAATAGTCCTATCCTTCCATAAAGCATGCTTCTATCTGTTTTATGTTAGGTTAAAACTTAAAATAAATTCCCATATCCCCAGTTCCCCGCAAGTGTACTTTGTTGTGCACTGTGTATTTTCTATGCCCTGTGGCAAGAAGTGCTTCCTGTTTCTCTTCATTCATTGAAACACTCATGTTTCATCTCAGAAGTTGTAGATGAGCTTCTCATATGTCCTGCAGCTTAAGCAGCTTAAATGTAATATGCTGAGATAAAGCTTTCATCTCTTCCAGAATTTGGAGTACAGATGCTCTCCTGGGAGCCCTCAGTTTCTCTGTTTTAATTCACAAAACCAGTGCAGGGCAGAAGTATTTGCTTTATCTTGCTTCCTTCTAGCTTGACATACCTTAACTCCAGGCAATTTTGTACTGAAAAGTCCACTCATTTTCCCCAGCAATTCTTTCTGTGTCTGTAGCAAAGTTAAAAAAGGGCAAGTTTTCATACATTTTCTGTTAACCAAGATTTCCTTCACAGGTGCTATTGAGTGATATGGACATAGGCCACAGTTTACTGAAATCAGCCCGTGAGAAGGGGGAGCGAGCTATAAAATACATGGAAGAAAACGAAGTTGATCAGTTAAGAAAAGAAATTGGAGATCATGTGGAACAGCTTGAAGCGCTGGCTGGCTCCATCAGAAAAGAGCACATGACTTCAGAAAAGTGTCTCCAGCTGGTAAAGGAGTTCTCAGACAAGTATAAGGCCCATACTCAGTGGGTCATGGAGTACCAAGCCATCTTACATGCTCCTGTGGAGCCAAAGAGTGAACTCTATGAGAAGAAGGCACAATTGTCCAAATACAAGGTAAAAAGGGGTTATCTCATAGTACTACTGAATTGATTTTAATCTAGTGATTCTCAGTAAATCCTCTGATCAGTTATCAAAGTTTCTTCAAAAGGTACATGAGATGTTTCTGATCTGGATGTCCCAGTCAGCATCAGTGAAAACAGGCATGATACCTGCCTGTACAAACCAGACCGAGCCCCTGGATTTGAAATGTGAACGTCCTAAAAAGGCTTCCATATCTGAAAATTTCCTGTAATAGAGCAAAATTCTTTAATGAGTGCACGTACGAGTAATTGCACTGATCTCAACAGAGGTGATTGCAGTTGAAGAAGTAGTATAGAAATCAGTTGGTCTTTCTTGATTTCAGACATTGCCACTGTTTACATTGACTTAATCAGCTTTCTGGTTAAAGCTGGATGTCCCAGCTCAACTGATATCCCAGACAGTCAGCTGCTATAACCTCCCAAGTTTTTGTTAGGATTTTAATGAAGTATTTGGGGTTATTTTCCAGTCACAAAAATGAGTAGAAATTTTGCCAACAAACCCCATTTCTTCTTCTAATGATATTTTTGTTAAATACTCCAGGATTACAGATGTTTCATGAAATGTGTACTGTGCCTGGCTGAGGTGGAGTTAATTCTTCTCACAGCAGCTCATATAGTGCTGTGCTTTACATTTGTGGCTAAAAAAATGTTGCCAATAAATCAATATTTTGGGTATTGCTGAGCAGCATTGCTTCAAGGCTTTCTCACTAAAGCTGCCCAGTACCCCTTGCCAGCTTCTCCACTCAAAGTTGTATGTCACAGCTGTCTGCTTGCTTTCTACATGTTTGGGGAGTTGTACTCTCTGGAGTACAGTGCTGGGCACTCATCACACACCATCTCATTAACGGGATGGCTTGGTGATGCTTTCCCACCTGTTTTCATAATTTGTTCCTCTGGACACATTTTATCTCTAGCACTGGCCAGTTCATGCAGATGATCTCCCTTTGCTTCATCACCTCCAGCGTGTCAGCCACGCTACTAGCCACTCTCAAAAGGAGCAGTTGTTTTTAGGTGTGTACAAAGTTGTTGTCTCAGGGCAGGGCTGAGAAACAGAATCCTGCACTGGTAAACAAAGTTCTGCCTGTCTGGAAAGGATGATATAATCCATGGTAGAAGGCTGTGCATCAGATCAAGGGGAAGTTAATGAAATACATCTCCAGTGATCAGTAGATATATTTTAATATCTATTTTATATTTTAATTCTTGTTTGCATTGTAGTCCATACAACAGACTGTTCTGTCTCATGAGCCCTCAATAAAGTCAGTGATTGAAAAGGGAGAGGCACTTTGTGATCTGGTGAATGATGTGGCTCTAAAGAACAACATTCAAGACCTTCAGAGCAGTTACCAGGATCTCTGCAGCAAAACGAAGGTAAAAAGGGAGAAACCTCAGGGTTCTTCCAACTTGCTATATTTTTACTCCTCTTTAAGAAACTATTTATTTCATGCTATCATGTCTGTACAAAGAACCAGCTACCTTTAATTACTTTTGGTGTTTTGTTGGGTTTTTTTTTTTGTTTTCTTTTGGAGGAGGGACAGAAGTGACAGGCAAATTTTGAATATGGAAAAAAACTACATAAATAAATCTAACCAGAGTTGCTGAAATGAATTTTGAGTGTGCAGGTGAAGCCTTTGTGTTTTGTAACACTAAGGGAGTATGTTTCAGTGACCAGTCTGTGTTATTCCTACTACTTAAAGCGTTTAATAGAATTCTAAATACATTATTTCTTGAAGGGACAGATGCCCTTAGATTATATTCTCTCTTGTTTCTGCTTGATCTCCACAAACACTGTTTAGTTTAGTTCTTGAATAAAAGTCATCAGAGAAAATAAGCTGCAGGACGGATATCATTTAATTCAGCAAGGGCATTATTAATTAACATTGATTCATTAGTCCATATGTATGTAGTACTTTGAAGGGTCTAATGCTTCTAAATACATCCTAAAGTATGATTACTCCTAAAGCTTTTAATAGGTTATACTCCTAACAAGGATAAGCTCTGCAAACCATGTTAGTACTTATGTTTGACCTAGGCACCTTTAATTGACAATCCATCCACCAATGGCAGATGGTTTTGTTTTTCAAGGCTGATTTTTAAAGACAGGCCTCTGATCTGTACCAAAAAAGTGATGTCCATTGCATTAGATACAATGTTGGTGGCTGAAATTTAGGGAAGCTTCCTGAAAAGAACAAATACTTTTTACCTCAGGGTGTGTGTTCTTAATTTGCCTACCACAGACATGGACAGTAGATACATGCAAAGGCTGTAAGCAGCAGCCATAGCATTTGGGAGGTCAAGTGCAGTATCTCAAGGAGTGTGTAGTAACTGTTAGTGAACTTAATGTCAAGCTGACAGTGTTCATTTTCTCAAGTGTTTTCCTCAATCTTCAAAGTATGGAATTTCATCTGGAGTAAAAATATTGCTCAGTACCACAGAAGTAATTATTCGCAGAAATTTATTCACAGAAGAATGTGTCTTTTGATGTCTTCCTTTACAGTCTATTCATATGAGGTTCCCTCACAGGAATAATAATTTAGATGATAAGTCTTACTATGTTTCAAGTTCTTGGTCAGTTTTGGTTTTTTTGGGGGTTTTTTTGAACTCTTTTAATTACCTGAAAATTTCATTTTGGTTATTGTGGACCTGTAGGCATATGTTGAAACCTTAGAGGTGAGAGTAAAAGAACATGAAGATTACAACAGTGATTTGCAAGAAGGGGAGAAATGGTTATTACATATGTCCAGCAGATTGGCCAGCCCTGACCTCATGGAAAGCAACAATCTTGAAATAATCACTCAGCAACTAGCTAACCACAAGGTGGGTTTGCTACTGGTGTAAAATAGAATTTTTCTTCTTTGCTTCCACTCTAGAGGTCTATTTGTCATTCCTCTATTTTATTTCTCTTACTGCTAACTGTGTAAATAAGCATCAGTGCCATTAGTGCAGCTAACAAATCTGGCTTTGTTAGTGTAGTTTCTTGGATGAAACTGCATTTACACAAAGAGCTTTGTTGTACTCTGATCTGAATCCTGTGTCAGATTTTCCCTGAGACTTCCCAGGAAATGAACCACAAAAACTGTATTTTGGTCATTTTACTCCTGAGGTATTTTTTCTCTAGCTCTTTTAAGGTTGAAAAAAAATTTAAATTGAAAATTTTCTTGGTATGGATCAGCTAACATGACTTTTAGAAAGGTGATCACCAAATTGGATGTGGTTGATAAAGCAGCAATGGAGAAGAAAGTGCAGAAACTAGAGGTACCTCTATTAGGTTGTTCTAATTCTAGGTTTTTCTATTGGGTTGTAGCATTTTCTCCATTGCTTTTATTCAAGGTATTGTTATGGTTGCTGTTAGTGAGAATCGTTTAATACCTTGATAGCCAATGCTTTCTAGAAGATAAAAGAGAGCAAAATCCAACCTTCCAATACTTCCAACTGTGATTCCAATGGCAAATATTGAAGTCTTTAAATTATTTGTGATTGGTGTATTATTCTTTAAGTAACCTCCTTAGATTAAAAAAATGGCTCCACCAAAGTCAGTGGAAAGAACTATCCACTGTGAAAGGGCTTATGGAATGACATATGATTCAGCATGAGATTTAATTCGCAGTACTAGATGCAAGAGAAGCTGGAGAAGCCCTGAAGAGTATGCAACAAATGAAGATGAAGCATGGTCTTGGGCTCTGAGCAGTCTGAGCATACACATTATGATGGTGCTACGGATGTTTCTGTGGGGTATCTGTGTAAAGACTTTTGACAATGACTTTACAATGAACATGCCATCCAATAGCTTGACTGTGACAACACATTGTCTGATTTTTTTCCAAATCTGAAGATGAAAAGAGTTTAAAGGGGAGAGAAGAAATGTTCTCTGCCACAGCATATGTCTTTAAAAGTATTTTATCTGTTTCTTAGGCTATCCTGGAAGAAATTGCAGGATTTGAAGATCGTTTGAACAACCTTAAGAGTAAAGGCGATTACCTAATCAGTCAATGCTCGGAACATCTTCAAGCAAAATTTAAGCAAAATATACAAAGCCATCTTCAGGGGACAAGGGACAGCTATTCTGCCATATGTAGCACAGCCCAAAGAGTAAGTCTTGTTTCAAAGGGTTTTTTTATGCCATTTAAAAATAAAGGGCATTATTATTTCTATGAGTTATTGACTTACATGGTAGAAAACTCTTCCTACTCCTACTAGAAAACTCTTCCTACTGTTTTCATTTCGATTGAGCACTAGATTACTGAGCACTTCATCATTCCTGTGCTACAGTTGAATTCCTTGTGATCCAAATGCTGTCTTGCAACCAGGAAAAGTAGTGGCTGATCAGTTCTTACTTTAATAAGTTACACTAGCTTCTGAGCAGCTGCAGCAAAAAAAATTAGACCTTTTTTTCTACTTCAAAAGCTGGGGAGAAAATCGCTGTCTTAGCAATAGTTTGCTTGCATACATACACAAACAAGTCTCAAGTATGTGCTAGGAAATACTGTCTCTCTCATTAGAACCAGAATATGCAGTTAAGAAGAGCCAGCTGGGTCATTCTGTTTAAACCAATTAGGAGATCAAGCCATCAGTCAAAAAACCCCCCAAACAAAACCCCAAAAAACCTAAACAAAACAACCCAAAAACAAACTAAAAATAATCTTATACAAAGTCAATGCAAAAATGTTGGATGCAGAAAGAGAGCGCATGCTCTTCAATTGCATCTCTATTTTTTTCTTTTCAGAAGCTGTGCATTAAATATTGTCCATCTTCTTCACATGTTAGCAGGGTGCAGTGAGAGTTTAAGGAGCTTTCAGCCCTTGGTACTTTTATGTACAAGGGCTAAAACGATCAAAGTCTTAACATTTCTGTTTTATCAAGCAGTTTTCAAGGTAGGAAAAGAGCGACAATGTGGTATTTGAAAACGTGATAAACTGACAAAATGTTTTGTTTAGGTGTACCAGACTTTGGAACATGAGCTCCAGAAGCATGTTAATCATCAGGATACTCTCCAACAGTGCCAGACTTGGCTCTCTACAGTGCAGTCAGAGCTAAAGCCAACTACTTGGACACCTTTCAGCCTGGCAGATGCAGTTAAACAGGTAAAAGTTTAGCACTTGAAAAAGCTCAGTTATCTTAACAAGGTGAGTTCAGATAGAGATTTAAATTTCTAGGAATTAGATATTTTCTAGCCTTCTCAGAAAGCTGTGTAGCCTCAATGTTCATACCCAATCCCAAAAGGAATGCCTGGAATGCAAAATAACTGTAGGTGAAAAATCAAAGAGGGCTTTTGCTAGCTCTGCTTAATGCTTAGAAACATGTTACCTGAAAAATGTTAGCTGGTTAAATAAATCTGCTCAGATACTCCATAGATATGTTTAGCAGATACCTGTCAGACACTGGAAAATTTTACAGAACAGGACACGATCGCTAATCCCATAAAGCTCTGGTTCCCATTCACATTGGAAAGTCTGTCCCCTTGTTGAGACTGTGTTTCTATCCAAGAAATAAGCTAGCTAATCCATATGTTTGTAAATGCTTTGGTAATTGGATAATAATCAAGTTTTTAAGGCTTATTCCTTTCCCTAATTATAACATAGCAACCTTACCTAAAAAAAGAATGTATTTCTACATTTAATTTTATGGAAAAAAATAAGAAGGTAAAGTAAAAATACTAAAATGTGTGATTGTAATAGAACAAGATGTTATTTCCACGGTCTCAGGGTTTATTTTTGAGTTGTCTTCCCTCAGGTTAAACATTTCCGGGCTCTGCAGGAGCAGGCCAATACATACTTGGATCTTCTGTGCTCCATGTGTGATCTGTCAGATGCTACAGTGAAGAGTACAGCAGCAGATATTCAACAAACAAAACAAACGGTACAAGATAACCACAGCAACCCACTTTTAATCCTATTTAGAGCTTTAACTGCCTGATCTGTTCCCTTTTAAAAAGGTCATATTGGGTAATGCTTTGAAGAAATGTCATCTTACTTTCATCTTAAGTATTTATTTAGAGATAGATAAATAGTTTTCTCTTTATGCTTCTTTTTTTTTTCTTTTTTTTTTTTTTTAATTATTAAATCCATTCATTGGCATCCTGGTACTAATAAAAAGACACACAACTAAGGTTGCTAAAGGTACTTAGGCAATGTTACAAGATGTTGATCTAAAGCCACAGAAATAACATTCTGTGGAAGAAAACTTGATTCAAGTTACGTTTTCAAAAAACACAATTCAGTCTGATTTTCTCCGTATTTTATTAAATCTGAGACATACTTTATTGTTACTATTTATTCAACAATAGACTGATGCTCATATTGCCCTATACTAACAGATTAATAATACAATAATTATCATAACAATAAAAATTGTGATGGTTCAGTTAATGAATCAAAGTGCATCTATTTCAGCATATTAATTTATAGAAGTGTTCCTCAATTTTAAGTTTTCAAGTCACTTAATTCTTACATTTAAAATGGATCTATAAACTTAAATTATCGGAAAAGAAGAATTATGAGCATTCCTCTTGTTGTAAACATGAAAAATTAAGTCTCTCTTGCACAGACACATAACCAAAGTTTTGAAACTACTTCTAACAAGAGTAAAAATCCAATACATACAGTAACAGTGTTCCATACCAGAGAAGGGAATTGTACAAATCCAAATAACCCATAAAAATATGGCAGTCCAAGAACTGAATAGCTGAAAAATACCCCGGACATCAGAATAAGATTCTCCTTTGACATACAAAGCAGTGAAACGTTTTTAAGAAATCACAGATGGTATAGTGCCGAGATACACTAAGCTGGTTGAGTGTCTAAATCTTAAAGGCACCCGACTGCTGTATTTAGAGCAAAAGCAGCTGTGTCACTATTGGTGTAAGAGGATTGATGGGCTCAGATCTGGTAAGCATTCTTCTTATTGGCATTTTAGAAGAGGCAAAAAAGCAAAATAACTGGGCTAAGCAAATTAAATGGAAGTGTTTAGTTGAAACTTTTATGTGGGGTATGCTCTAACAATATTCTTGGCATGCAGTAGACTAAATTACACAGAAAATAAAAGTTTAAATTAATTTAAGCTTTAACAGAAGACAGAGAGAATTGAAATACAAAACTCATGAACTTGTTTGCTTCTCTCAAGGGTGAATGATAATGAATTTCTTTTTTGTTGTTGTTGTTTCCACCCAAATTTCCTTTGATAGGTACAATTTTTATGACTTTTGAAGGTTAAGACTCTTTTTGTGGATAATATTAGCCCCTTCAGAATCTGGTGCAGAAATTGCTTAATTCAGTATTGTGCTCAGAGGAAGAATGGTATTCATCCTCTATTTTGCAAAAACTGATGCATTAAATCATTCCTACTCTTTTTCATTTCTTTTCTCCTAGATTGAGCAACAGATAATGCACTCACAGTATTTGTCTCAGGGTTGGGAAGAGATCAAACAATTGAAGGCTGAGCTCTGGATATATTTCCAGGATGCAGATCAACAACTACAGAATTTAAAAAGGAGACGGGCAGAGTTGGAGCTAAATATTGCCCAGAATATGGTTCTCCAGGTAAAGGTAAGGAAACTCTGAGTTAGGAACAGAAGGTAAGGAAAAAGTTCATCCTGTGGCTGATATTATTTTAAGATTTATATTATATGCACATACTGCATGCAATGGCTAATATGCTCTAAGCAAGAGCAGAGAAGATAAAGGAAAGATTATTTCCTTGTTGATGCTGCAGGGTGATTTAGAGAGCAGAAATATTTAAGTATTTTCCTGGCTTTGTGTTTGTTTGTTTTTTTTTAATAGCGGACAACTTTCAGCCTACTGATCTGATTTGTCTTTGCTTTTAGAGTAGACTAAATGCTGATCACAGTGGACCTGAAGATAAGATTTGCAAATTGTGCTTGCTAAATTCTTTGATTTCTATGCTTCTGAATAGTTTAGAAGTATTTCAAAATTAGTCAACAAAACTGTTTGATGTTGGTGATCTCTAAGGAGAGATATGACAGAAACACAATTGAAATAATGAGACAAATACCTTCATATCTCCTCTCATTCATTCCAGAAGAGGAACATTTTATGCCAATGTAACTTAAGAAAAAGATAATTTCTTTAATAAATAATTAAATATGTGGAGGTTTGCATTTTTGGTCTAGACTTTGCTTCTATTCTTTTTCTGATGTGCCAAGAGTTAGGTGAAAAGTAAACACCACTTCCTCTCCATGTCTGTTCTACTCACACTTTGGAACAAAGTCAAAGCCTTTGAAGATGCCTCAGCACAATCTGGACTGAAAGCTGTTATGCCAGCTATCATTAGAATCCAGGAAGAAGAAGGAATCTTTTTTTCTTCACTCTTTCAGTCAGTAACTTTGGATTATCATGAAAGGGAGACACCCGCTGTACTGTTAGATGTGGCACAAGGTGTGTTTTTTCTAATAATTTGCCCTGGTAAAGGAAGATGCCCAGCTCCATTTGGAGCCTTCATGAAGAGGAATGAGGCAGAGCTGAAGATGGGCGTGCTTGTTTAGTTATAGTTACTGGAACCAGAATTTGGGAAAAGGTTATATTTACCTTAGTGTGTAAGTGCTGCAAAATATTTGGTTAGCTTTAGTTGTCTGTATATTGTGTATACTTCTTTTTGGGATCTCTCTGACTTCTTATTTGGTAGGACGTGCATGCAGATGAACTCCTTTAGTTACTAGTTATTAGCTCAGCTAGCAATCACACCTAGGTAATCCATGGTTTTGTTTCAATAATGACAGTGGTAACGGTTGCTGTTACAGAGGTAGGAACAATACAGAGTATGGATATGGAAGCTCACTGACTCATGGACTCTGCTTCCTATTTTTAGTCACTAATGAGAAAAGAAAAAAAATAAGCTAGTAATAGTACTGGTGAAATGAATTATTCTTGTGAGATTCAAGACTACCTTGGATGTTTTAGTGTATGGTGGGAGCTCTGCTAGTCCTGAAGCCTACAGGACAACAGGATGTGACTCAATCACAAATTCTGTTTATCCTCTGATTTGCTTTAGCATCCATTACCATCTTGTCTTCACATAAGATGGGAGGAGGGTTTGGAGAGGAGTGAAAACACTTCTTCCAATTTACATCTGCAGAGCATTTGCCTGGGCAGATAATTAATCCATATACAATTTATTTATTTCAGAGCTTTTATTTAAACTCCATTTTATAATTTTGAATGTATGTTATTATATTGGGTTTTACTTGTCTCTTTTTCAGGAATTCAGTCAGAAGTTGCAGTCTAAGCAGTCAGCTCTCACCTCTGTGACTGAGAAGATGAACAAACTAACCCAAGGACAGGAATCACCTGAACACAAGGAGATAGGAGAACTGAGCAACCAGTGGCTGGACCTCTGCCTTCAGGCACATAGTTTGCTCATGCAGAGGGAGGAGGATCTGCAGAGGACAAGGGATTACCATGATCGCATGAATGTCGTTGAAGTTTTCCTGGAAAAGCTCACAAAGGAGTGGGACAACCTGGCTAGGTAAAAAAAGGGTCACATCCACAAAGCAAAATGTGCATATATGCTGAAAGAGCTGTTTACACAGTGTCCCTAAGTGGGAGCCACTAAAAATCCCTTTTTGCATACTTCATTAAAAGCACACCTCCCTTTATTAATTATCAGGCAGTTATTAATCATTTCTATTGAGATACAGAGAGTTTGAGAGGCCAGATCTTCAGTCTTTGTCTTTAAGGCAAGTACTGATTGATCCTGTCTCAGGGTATACCCTGAGCATTGCCTGATGTTTCAAGAATGTTGACTATTTCATTAGAACTTTTTCATTTGTGGTGGTTCATGAATTCGTGGTTCATGAATTCATGGTTCATTCACTGATTCATTTTCATTGTGATATGGTGTTATATCTGTTAGACTATTATATTAAAGCTTAGTAACTACTTCTAAATATTTGCAGCTGCTTTGCATAGGATAAGCACACCAGCTGTAAAATTGTGAGTATATTGCTGCTCCTGTTCACTGTCATGGAACAAGATTCACTTCAACCTCAATGCTTGTTGTTGTTCATGTGTGCAATATAATCAGTATGGTCTGTATTCATATAAATGTGTATGGTCAGCCTGATGACCATAGAGCAGATGAAAGGGAAACGAATAAATTTGCAAAGTTTATAAATTAGAGTTCAAGGCTGCTGCCTTTAAGCAAATCTGAAAACTGTAGGTCTTTATATCATACTAATTTCAGTATGTAGTGGGCTTATAATTAATCCTGACCTCTCTTAAAAGCCTGTACTGAAATAGGATCTAATAACTAATTTTTATCCTGTCGGTTTTGATAACAGATCTGATGCTGAAAGTACAAATGTGCACCTTGAAGCTTTGCAAAAACTGGCAATTGCACTACAGGAAAGGAGATTTGCTCTGGAAGATTTGAAAGATCAGAAGCAGAAGATGATAGAACATTTGAATCTTGATGACAAAGAATTAATAAAAGAGCAATTCAGTCATTTTGAACAGCGCTGGACTCAGCTGGAGGACCTTGTCAGACGGAAAATTCAAGTTTCTGTTTCAACCTTAGAAGAGCTCAGCTTGGTACATTCCAGATTTCAGGAACTAATGGAATGGGCAGAGGAACAGCAACCTAGTGTCTCAGAGGCTCTTAAACAGAGCCCTCCTCCAGATATGGCTCAGAGTCTTCTCATGGATCATCTCACCATTTGCAGTGAGCTTGAAGCCAAACAGCTTGTTCTGAAGATGCTTGTGAAGGATGCTGACAGGGTGATGACCAACCTTGGGCTCAATGAAAGGCAAGAACTGCAGAAAACAGTGTCTGATGCACAGCACCACGTGGCCTGTCTCAGCGATCTGGTTGGCCAGAGGAGAAAACACCTGAATAAAGCACTGTCTGAAAAGACCCAGTTTCTCATGGCAGTCTTTCAGGCTACAAACCAAATTCACCAGCACGAGAAGAAGGTGATGTTTCCAGAACATATTTGTCTTTTGCCAGAAGATGTGAATAAACAGATCAGGACTTGTAAGAATACCCAGGCTAATCTGAAGGCCTATCAAAATGAGGTCACAGGGTTGTGGGCTCAAGGAAGGGATTTAATGAAAGAAGCAACAAATCAAGAGAAGAGTGAGGTGTTAGGTAAACTGCAAGAACTACAAAATGTGTATGACACTGTTTTACAAAAGTGTAACCAGAGATTGTTAGAACTGGAGAAAAATATTGTTTCCAGGAAATATTTCAAAGAAGATTTGGATAAAGCTTGTCATTGGCTAAAACAAGCTGATATTGTTACATTCCCAGAAGTCAATGTAATGAATTCTAACACTGAGTTATACAGCCAGTTGGCAAAATATCAACAGATTCTTGAGCAATCTCCAGAATATGAAAATTTGCTGCTTACACTGCAAAGAGATGGCCAAGAAGTCTTACCATCACTTAATGAAGTGGATCATTCTTATCTAGATGAAAAACTTAATAGTCTCCCTCAGCAATTCAATATTGTCACTGCTTTGGCAAAAGAAAGATTATATAAGGTTCAGGAAGCAATTTATGCCAGAAAAGAGTATGCCTCTTTGATTGAGTTGACGAGTAAAGCTCTGACTGAGCTAGAAGACCAGTTTATTAACATGGACAAAGCTCCAGCTGCTGTTTCAGCCAAAGAAGCTGTGTCACTCCAGCAGGCCTACAGAGATCTCTTAGGTGAAGCCACAAGCCTTGCTGCAGCAGTGGATGAATTGAACCAGAAGAAGGAGGCTTTTCGCAGCACTGGCCAGCCCTGGCAGCCAGATGAGATGTTAAAACTTGCCACACTGTATCACAAGTTGAAGAGGCAAATAGAACAGAAAATCAACCTGTTGGAAGACACAATAGAAGCATGCCAGGAGCATGAGAAGATGTGTATGCAGTTTGAGGCACAGCTAGAGACAGTGAAAACAGAGCAGGTTAAGGTGAATGAAGAAACTCTCCCAATAGAAGAAAAGTTGAAAATATACCATTCTCTGGTGGGCAGCTTGCAAGACTCAGGAAGCCTTCTGAAGCGAATAACTGAACATCTAGAAGCCCTTTCTCCTCAGGTTGACTCATCTGCATATGAGACAACAAATCACCAAGTTCAGGCTTGGCAAGAGAAGCTGAAGTCTTTGCATTCTGCCATTGTTGACACAGTGATGGAGTGTGAGAGCAGACTTGTGCAGAGCATTGACTTCAAGACAGAAATCTGCCGCTCACTCGACTGGTTGAGGTGGGTGAAAACAGAACTTAATGGAACATTAAGTTTGGACCTCAAGCTGCAGAACATCCAAGAAGAAATCCGAAAGGTTCAGATATATCAGGAGGAAGTGCAGTCAAGCCTCAGAATAATGAATGCACTGAGCAATAAAGAGAAAGAGCGCTATATGAAAGCAAAGGAGCTGATACCTGCTGACCTGGAAAACACTCTTGCTGAGCTGGCAGAACTGGATGGTGAAGTTCAAGAAGCTATACACGTGAGACAGGTTAGTCCACCCAAACCAGCATTAGTTTCTCAGTCTGAAAAAAGCTGCAAAAGATGATCTGTGGCTTGATCTTTACGATCATCACAAAATTACTCATTTTAGTAATCCTACTGTCTTAAGTTTTTTAAATTACACAGGCTACTGTGATTTTGTGTTTGTGACTCTCCTTTTTATTTCAGGCTACCTTGAATAAAGCATATAGCCTCTGCCAAAGGTACTACCAAGTGATGCAGATAGCAAATGACTGGCTGGAAGATGCTCAGGAATTTCTACAGTTAGCAAGAAATGGTCTAGATGTTGAGAACTCTGAGGAGAATCTAAGGAACCATGTTGACTTTTTCAGCACAGAAAGTCAGTTTAATGACCATTTGAAAGTGTTACAAGGACTTGTGTCTGAGATAGAGCCCTTTTTACAAGCCACAGCAAGCGAACAGCTGGTGCAGAATGTAGCTGCATTGGAGGAAAAGGCCAGAGGGACAGAGCAAGAAGCCAAAACCCAGCAAGAGCAGTTACAAAGGTATATTCTTTCTTATTTTTTTTCCTTCCTTCATTCTAAGATCACCTTGTAGGTAATGAACGAAAGAATTGAACAAATGAACAAAAGAACATTAATTGAAGTTTTTAAATATTTGTGCTACTTTTGAGAGAAGTGGATATTGGGGATTCAGAGCTCTTGGATTCTGCTTTCTTTTCTGCCCTTGACTGACTAGTTGTGTGATCTTAAAGAAGTTCTTGTAGAGTTATATTAAGCTTGGAACACAGAGAAGAGTAGGGAATAATTATTCTATACTTCACCTGACACAAGACATATGCAAATGGAATGAAATTGAAGCAGACATTTTGAACTAGAAGGAAATACCTTTTTTACAAGCATAACTATGTTTATTATTATTTCTGAATGTTCTGAATTCCATAAGTTTGGGTAGGTTTAAACCACAACATAGGCAGTCTCTGAGGAAAAGTCAAAGGCTATTAAATGCCCAGCTGTATTTTCTGTAAGGCATAACTGAAAATCAGGAGCATATACTTTAATGTATGCTGTTTCCCAGTAATCTTTATTTTCTTGGAAAATACTGTGTAACAGCAAAACTAAGCAGTTGCATTGAAAACCAGGTGCAGTAATATTTCTGATTTTCAAATGTTTTTATATAGCATTCAGTTGCTATTTCTGGAACTGTATTTGTTTAAGGTGTGCTTCTGAGTGGCAGGAGTACCAAACATCAAGGCAGAAGGTGATTGAAGTGATGAATGATGCTGAGAAAAAATTATCTGAATTCTCGGTAGCTAAAGCTGCTTCTTCTCATGAAGCAGAAGAGAAGTTGCTAACACATAAGGTAAGGTACTGATAATTGTACAAAATCTTTCTCTTTCAAGTGAAAATGTATGTATAATATGTAGGTCCCTACCTGTGGTAACATGAATTTGAGTTTTTAGATCTTTACCTGTAGCACTTCACTGTGTCATAACACACCAAGACATGTTTAGTGCTGTGCAAAACACACATTTATCTGTGGGGTGACCAAGACAGATATCTTTAATCATTTTTCAGCCTGTTGTCTGTCTATGTGCCTGTGACTGTAGAGAAGTGCAAAGAGTCAGGAGGTTCCTAAAAGCCGTGGGTCTGTAAGCCCCAAAATTACACACCCTTCTAGCAACTCAGATCAATAGAAACATCCATCTGCTTTTGATCATGGAACAGTTTTACCAGGACAGGAAGAGTTGGAGTTTAATATTAACTCTTGTTTAGTCTAAAAGCAAGAAATATAGCTAAAAAAACTGACTTGCTCGTGTTTAAGGTACTAGTCAGTTGCCTTAGCATAGACAGTCAGTGACACTTCAGACATGCACCCAGCTGTGTCTTGTGAAATCAAGAAACTCCCATAAGAGTCTGCCCAGGTCTATGAGAGTGTCCTCAAATCCTTGGGCATTTAAAATATTAAAAGTAAACAGGACATAAATGTACACTTAAACACCTGAATTACTTCTTTCATTTTTAGACTGTTTAGAAATCAGTCTTTGCTATGAGAAGGGCCTTCCTTGAATGCTGACTTTCATCCCTTTTGGGGGGCTATCAAGGAAAAGAAAAGATGATTACACCAGATTTATGCTGCTTCCAGAAGCTTGCATTTTGGACCAAGCAGCTGTAGCTAATATATTACCCATGAGAAATAAAGTGAGACCTAGGTATCTCACTTCAAATAAAATACCTCCTCCTCATCTGGAGTGGATGGGGGTGGTTCACCTACCTGCATGTTAAATACTAATGAGTTGTCTTGTGGAAAAGGAAAAGAGTGCTTATTTTTGCTTTTTCAGACTCTCGTGTCCATAGTGAATTCTTTCCATGAGAAAATCACAGCCCTGGAAGAAAAGGCTTTGCAGCTGGAAAAAGTCAGCAATGATGCCAGTAAAGCATCTATAAGTAGATCCATGACAACAGTTTGGCAGCGCTGGACACGGCTCCGGAATGTAGCCCAGGAACAAGAGAAAATTTTGGAAGATGCAGTGCAGGAATGGAAGGGTTTTAATGATAAGGTAAATTCTAGCCTTGGTAAGTCCTCCCTTGTACATAGGTTTTCACTCTTTATGCTGAGTGATATAATTATCCTTATTAATCATCTTGCAGTACAGAAAACTGATAGCAGGAATAAATGATTTTTTTCCTCAAGTCAGAAAAACACCTATGAAAGATCCAGGTTTAGAATTGTTCCCTCCCAAGTTTGGACTGTTCTTCTCTATGAATACATGTACATACAGAGTTGTTTTGGTTTCTGGTGGCTCTTTAGATTCTTCTTTTATGTTTCCTTTCCTCAGATGTTCTGTTCTACATTATGTTAACCTTTTTCTTTCTTTCTTCTTCTCTCTTTCTTCTCTTTTTTTTTCTCTCTTTCTTTTTTCTTTTTTTTTTCCTGAAGAATATGAAGTGCTTCTTTTAAGCCTAAGCAGTGATGATAGTGCCTGTCACTGCTCATTGATCATCTCTCTTTTTTCCCCTTATATCCTACCTGACTCTTTTTATCTGACATTGTCCATTACTTATGCCAAGATAGCAGGTTCTCTAGGAATGGGCATAATCATTTTGTTAAAATCGTGACTTGTGCCAAATATGGGTTTGCCTAAGGGTTCCTATGGCAATAAATATAATAAATGCTAAAGATTATAAGATGACACCCATAACTGGACAAAAAAATCCTTTAGCAAGTCCTGATCCCCTGTGAAGAGCAAGGGATCTTGCAGAGTAGAGCACGAGCCCTGTGCAACAGTTTTATAGACTCTAAATGTGCAGCACCTCTAGCACCTTTTGGTGTCAGTTGTACTAGCTTCTTTTGTAATTTTATTATTGACAAGACTGCATCTATTTCCATAGATTCAGAAAGCCACTGCAGCTATAGATCAGCTACAAGGTCGCTTACCAGAAAGCTCAGTGGAAAAGGCATCCAAGACAGAGCTCCTGGAACTCCTGGATTACCACAGCAGTTTCCTGCTGGAGGTGGACCACCAGCTGTCATCTTTGGGCCTGCTCAAACAGCATGCTGTTAGCATGCTTCAGGATGTGGAAGTAAAGCCTCCATCTCAGAAGGAACTACCAGTTATGCAAGAAATCAAAGCAATGCAAGATCGATGCCACAAGTAAGGAAATATCTTAAAAGAGTCACCAGAAAAATGGTACCTTGCAATTCATTATTAAGAGCTTATGTATCATTTTTATATCATTAAAAATTAACATGACTAAATAAACATCAGCTATTCTTTTTAAATAAGCATCTTTTTAATTTAAAATTACTTTTAATTAATTTTGAAATACCTTTTTGCCATTATTTTTTATTTCCATCAGAAAGAGTATGCCTTTTAGAAAATGTATTTCTTGCCTAACTTACTTAAAAGCTGCATAAACTGCATTAAAGTTATAACTGATTTTAAATGCTTCCATTGTTTCTCACATTAACAGTGATTGTTTATCTTTTTGTATCTTCTTTTGATTAGTTTATCACTTTGTTTCCCTTGTCTGAAGCACTTAGGTACCAAAAGTAGGTCCTGTATGACATTTTCAGGGGAATGTAGAGCATATGCAAACAAAACATAACTTTTCACCTTGAGGCTATGCAAATGTTTATCTAAATCTAAAACATCTCCCTGTCATGTAAAAACCAGGAAGTTTTATGTTAAGTTTTAAGACACATATCTACCTCACAACTACTTAAGATACCACTAAGTGGATCTCCACAGTGGGAAGACAAAGCAAAATGAAAAATGACAAAACTGTAAACCCTGCACAAAGCCTATTCAAAGTTTATTGTGCATGTGTATAAATAATTATAGTAGAATAGCAATGCCTGTCGAAAATGTGTAGATGTAAGTAATTTTACAATTCCATTTTTCACTTACTTAAAATTGGTTTCTGTGTTGACCTGCTCATGTAAATAAGGCATAATTCATATCTGCAAGGTTATGCAAAAATGAATGAACTACGAGAATATCAAAGATCCATGTCACATGTGTAAGAGCTACATGTAGTCCAATAGAACTTTCACAGAAGTGTCATTTTTTACAGGAGATCCAAGTTCTTGAGGAAAGTGCAGAAATTCTGTCTTAATGCAGGTGTGAAAATAGGCTGTGTTCAGGTGCTTGATCTATAACTTATCCTAAGTATTCCACCAATGCAAATCCCATCAGTAGTAGTGGAATTTCTCTCATGTTATTTTACATTCAATAATAGAGCAGGTTAAGTCTTGCTCTCTATTTAGTGTAGAGAAATAAACAGGTGTAAGATACAGTTTTTCAGATCTATTTTAGAAGTTTCTTTTGGAATGACAACGAATAATCCTAATTCATGCCCTGCAATTGCCTGTTTCCTCTACTGACAGTGAGGGCAGTCTGTGGTGATGAGCTCAGATGTAGGGATCTCTATTGTATGCATTTGCATTTTTTCAAAAGAATTGCATGCTTCATGTCCAAACACATAAAACCAAAGAATTGACATGAAAAACTTAATTTATTTAAATTTATTTCTCTGGTTGGTGTGCTCTTAATCATTATCTTTATTGTTCAGTATTTTTTGATGAAGATGTGTTTTTAGACATTGCTTAATTCTGCGCAAATAGTTATTGTTTCTTTCTTTCTGAAGTATGCAACAGAAAGTTAAAAAAGGCATGAAGATGGTGAAACAGGAGCTGAAGGAGCGTGAGGAGGTTGAAGCAGAGATTAACATTGTGAAGTCCTGGATCCAGGAAACAAAAGAATATTTATTAAGCCCTGATGCAGAAGTTGACATTCAACTTCAGGAGCTGCAGGTAAACCAAATTTGTCAACTTCTAAATCACAATATTTATCTTCATTTTAATCTGCTAGTGAATATTAGTAGTTTCAAAATCACCACAAATTCAAATTAGACAATATTCATGAGTTTTTTAGTAACCCACTAGACAAATTCATAAAGCATTAATTAGATGATGGACTGTGATATTTTATTTTAAAGATATTTAAGATGTATTCTCATTGTTCTTAATAATACTGTTTTTTTTCTGTCATTAGTCTCTCTTTGGTGAAGTTGCTACTCATCGTCAGGCTGTTGAAAAACTGGCTGAACAACAACAGAATAAATACTTGGGGCTTTATACCATTTTGCCTTCTGAACTCTCTCTTCATTTAGCAGAAGTTGGACTGGCCCTCGTAACTGTACAGGATCAGGTAAAGTGCAGTACATAAGTGTATAACAAATCTATAGCCCTTCTTCAGGCTTTATAACTTGATATTCTGCTGTGGCTAAACTGTGACAATACAGAATAGTTTTATTACCTTCATCCTTTGAATTAAAGTTAAATGAAAGTTTATTTCCTTTAAGGATGAGTGATTTCTGATTATCGAATTTAATTCTTATCGTTGACAGATTCAAACCAAAGAAAGAGAAACTCAGCAAATCAAAACATTGAATCAAGAGTTTGATCAGAAAATCCAGGGGATAGCAAATGAGCTAAATACCATTCTTTCCAAACTGAAAAAGAAAACAAATGATATAGCACAAGCTAAACTTGAACAAAAGGTAAGACAAGGCTTTTCTTATGTGGTTATGCCATAAATTTTTTTGCATTCAGACACTCACTTCATACCAAAGTGTTATTTCTGAAGACTTGCAGGACACAGTTTTTTAATGTAGTTCAACAGAAGAATTATACAGAAATAAGGGTTGACTGATGAGATTTCAAAAACCATATTCTTTGCAAACTGGCCCACACAGGTAACAGAATTTGGAGGAAGCAGCTGAGTGATAAAGTCAGATGGACAAAGTTTCACAGTTCCTTTTTAAATGAGTATGACTCCAATCTGGGAAAGCCTGAGGAACCTTCAAACTGTTCCTTGTTCTTGTCTGTACTGAAAAGATCATTCTTTATGATAAACAGATCAATAGAATTTTACTTGTAGCCCATCTCACATAATTTGATTCAACGAGGTAAAGTACTACCCATGCAATTAAGAGTAGTGCAAAGGACTCTTGGTTCTTTTTGAAGGTTTGCTTAATCTTACGTATGTGCTACACTGAGAAAAAATCATCTGTACTGAAGTGTAATGGCCAAATTAGTATTATCATATGAGAGTAAGGGATCTTGGGGAGAGGAGAGATGGAAAAGGGGTTGGCTGAGGGTTTGGGTGGGTTTTTTGTTGGTTTGTTATTTTAACTAGTCAAAGATAAACTTGACTGACTTACTGCCTGAAGTTAAGCAAAGCATACAAAATAGGAGAAGATTTAGTATGACTTGTATGTCATAAATTACCTGTTAATTTTCAGGAGTTGCTCAAGATGTTCCAAAATCCTGTTTGCTTTGAAAGAAGTCTCACTAATGTATATCCCTGGTGTACCTCCTTGATTTCAGTAAGAAAGCAGAAAGCCAGTGAAATCTGCTTTCTTACGTTGCATAAATGAAAACTCTCTGTCACTGGAGATGTAGTAATGTTCCAACTGCTTTTATGTCAGCATTTAGCTGATATTCTTGAGACTGGGTTGGCTTTGGTTACAGCAGTAAATATTTTTATATTAACATTGAAACAGATTGTGAAAAAAAATAAAAATCTGCTTTAAATCCATGTGACTCAAGTCAAATGGATCCTTCCTTCAGAAGCAGCATATAAATTCTGCATAATATCTGTAGTAAAAATGTTTATTTATGCTTGCTGTAATACATGTGTCTTTGTATTTAGATGAACAGTTTTACATCTGTCTTTGTGTCTACATGTAGACAGTTATGTCTCCAACTTTGTGGAATAATATTGATTTATCATAACGGTTGATCGTAACTTGCACTCTGAGGTGTGTCTGCCAGGACAGCCCTAACCTAAAGAGCTTGAAGTAACTTCTTGAAGCACCTGTAGCAGTGTTCTGAATGATTGCAGTTTAAATTTGTAGAAATAATTGGAGAGAGGCTGGGGTGTTCAAGCAGTGGGACAAGAGGCCATGGGCAGAAACTGATGCACAGGAAGTTCCACCTGAGAAAGAACTTCTTTACTGTGCCGTGTCAGTGCGCTGGAACAGGTAGCCCAGAGAGTTTGGTTGTGAAGTCTCCCTCACTGGAGATACTCAAGAACCACCTGGACACAATCCTGTGCCACGTGCCCCCCGGGTGCTTGAGCAGGGAGTTTGGACCAGATGACCCACTGTGGTCCCTTCCATCAACCTAACCTGTTCTATGATTCTGTGACTTATTTTATTTAACATTACAAAAACAATGAATTTTTAACACCTTGAATATAAAAAACAAATACAGAAATAACCAGTAGCCTCTTCTCAAAAAACTGTAGCCCAAGAGTATGCTATAAATATATATGAGAAACTTGAAAAACTTCCTAGTCTTCCTTTTCAAAATATTTGTGACTATGGTATGAATATTTGATTTTAAACTGTGTTTCTATTGAAACAGTCTAGCACAATCAGACTGCTCCTGCATCAAGATCATGCTATGAAAATGCAAGTTTCAAATTAAAATTAAAGTTTTCTTAATCCATTAATGAGTTTATAAACCTATATTTTAAGACAGCAATAAAACAAAGCCCTTTTCCAATAAATAAAAATCGTTGTCGTGGCAGTCTGTGCTGACAGTTCGTTTCAGTAACAGACACAGAAAGGTGCCTGACAACAGTTAATGTCACACTGAAGTGACTCAGTCTTTGGCTACAGCAGGGAAAACGGTTTTCCAAGTCAGCCAGGAAGTCAGAGGAGAAAGAGTAATGGCACATACTTAAGAGATGACCAAACATCCTGCTGTTCTGCTTTCCTGCTTAAAAATGGAAAAAAACTATGGAGACTTTGGACAGGGTATGAAAGTTGCAAGTTGGGCTAGAAATAATCAACCAGAAAGCTAACACTTCCTGGATCACTGATTTTATTGTTTTTCTGTCTAGATCCTTGGTGACGAGTTGGACAGCTGCAATATAAAGCTGTTGGAATTAGATGCATCAGTCCAGGACTTTGCAGAGCAGAACGTACCCCTGGCTAAGCAGCTAGCTCACAGGATAGGGAAACTCACTGCATTGCACCAGCAGACCATACGGCAGGCTGAGTACAGAGCAGCCAAGCTCAGTCAGGTATGATCTTGAATCCTTTCTGCTCTTTCCTCTCAGAACCAGAAGGAGCATGCAAACATCTCATTTGTTTTCCTGGAGTTACGCCAGACAGGGCATTCCTTGGCACATCTGCCTATTATTAGTCAGGGCTTGCATCGCATTCCAAAGAGATATAGGTCAAATCAGAGGGTCAAATAACTCTCAGATGCTGCTTTAACACCCTCTTGCATGAATCACCTGCTGTTTGGTTCCTTTGGTGCCCTAAAAAGATCGTAAATCTCACAAACAGTAGCATGCCTGGAAATAGTACCTCATTCTGTTCTCGGGGTCTCTGTTTAGTCACTGTTACCTGTATTTGCAGCATTAAAAACAAGAGTTAAAAACAAAACAAAACAAACAAAACAAAACAAAACCCCAAACTATTTTGCTCTAGTCCCAATCCACAGAGGGTGAATATAACTTTTACATTCAGTAGGAAAGCCTATATACTATGGCCCTGGCAACGCATAATATTTGTGCAATATTTTGGCGTTCATAAAGGTGCATTTCCTGTGGTTCAAAGTCTCTGAAATTCTTCACTTTTTTTCCTTAATTGTTCTTATCCCCCAAAAAAAATCTAGCTAAAAGCAAATAAATGAGTTTTCTACAGTTCTGCCATCAATACCCTGATGAATTACGAGTTCTCCTTTCTGCACGCATGAAGTTGCTTCTATAAGAAACCTTCAAAATATTCTTTTCAGTTTCCTCTGAAAATTTGTTTTTAAGAAGAGGTAGAAAATTACTATCAAAGTAACAACTCAGTCAAAGGTACTTGGTGAAGAGATTTAACATCAGGACATTTTTGTTCAGCATCAAAAAATCCACTTATTATAAAAAATGATAGGAACTGAAAACTGCTTGCAAATACAGTTTGGTCACCTTGGATTTGATACATCCTTTATAAGGAAATTCATGAATATCAATGAAATTATTCCTGCTGAAAAGAAAATTGGAGCTTATGACTACTTTGCTAAATATGAATTGGGTTAAATCAGAAAGCAGAACTTTTGTCCTGTATTTTGAAATAGTGCAACACTTCATTTTTTGGAAATATGGCAAACTTGAGTGGATAAAGCAGACCCAGCTGAAAAAAAAAAAAAAAAGTGATTTGGAGGATTTAATGGAGAGAGACATATCAAAATAAGAAATTGAGCCACAAACTAAAAGAGGAAGTATTTTGGAACTTACATGTGAGGCTGAAATATGCACAAGGAGTGTACCTTCTAGGGAAATATTTGAGCATCAATGGATTCTCCCAGTGTGACCCACATTCTTATAGTGTCTTTTTCCCCCCCAAAATGGAAAATTTTACTACTGGAAACAGACGTATTTCAACTCCATAAATACATAAGAAATTAACTTATATAATACAGGAAGGAAAAGTTGTTAAAATGATCCCCAGGTTAAAACAGCAAAGGAAATTAAATTAGCTTTTTCATCCTCCAAGAACTGTACAAAATTACATCTTAGGCTTAAGCAAATTTTTCTTTTATCCAGGCTGCTTCACATTTGGAAGAATACAATGAGATGCTGGAGTTCATATTGAAGTGGATTGAGAAAGCAAATATCCTAGTGCATGGTAGTATAACATGGAATTCTTCCTCTCAGCTTCGTGATCAGTTTAAAGCCTACCAGGTGATTATGTGAGCTATGAATTTTAAAAGGCAGTGTATATAAAAAGTTACTTTCAAAGCAGTGGAGTTCTGCTTCCTCCTAAAGTACCAGATTTCTTTGACTGTTCACCCAAGCCTTAAAAATTATTACTTGGTTTTGGACAATTGTTTTGAAAACTGAAATAAAGATATGTTGTAGAATAAAAACATATGATTCAAAGTTGATCTCCATGTTACTCAAGTAGGTTGGTTTCATGGAGGCTTTTGGCTGAATAGTGTGTCTGCACACACATTCTATCACACCAAGCACCTTATTGCAGCTCATACTCTAAAGCTTTAGTTAATCAAACACGATTTTCAGTTTGGGATTTCTTTTCTTTCTCCATTATGCTAAACTGGAATAGCCTTTGTTCTCATCTAATGAGTTTTATACCACATATTCTCAAACTGATACCTAATGGAAGAGTTTCTTCCAATATTTTCCTGAGCATTTCACATCAGAGTATTTGTTATTGTGCAATTGTGCAATTTGTTTTCTGTGTGTCTGTGTGCGGAATGTGTGTGTGAGATTAGTGGGATGTTTTGATGAGGTTCAAGCTTGCCTTGTGTTACATGAGCGAGTGAAAGAAATCAAGGCATCCTAAGATACTAATGCATCACTAATACCAAAACAAATATAAATTGCAGGTTTTGTATATACATTACTTAATTGTCAGCTGTATGTTAGTGCAGTGTAGTATGCCAGACTTCGTATTCTGATTAGGAGCTTCCAGGCAATTTATCCAGAGGGGAGCTGGAGGCAGAATTTCTGGTTTGGTTTTGTTGTGGTTTTTTCACTGCTTCAAAATCTGATGATAAAGGCTTAACCAATGCCATCCCACACAATACTTTGGCAGTGATTTTTTTAGGCAGCATTAGCAACTCCCACACTGCTATATCACTGCACCCAGGTGCTTTCTGCTATTTTCTGTTAGGTATATGAGGCTTCCAGGACTAATCTGCTCCATAGATTGCGTATATTATATTTTTACACACAAGCGTGTATAGCAAAACACTAAAATAAATGTGTTGGTAAGTACAGCTGCTGAAGGTTCATGACTTAATCTTTTGTTTCTAAGTCTCTATAAGCTGAAGCACTTCAGCAGTCCTTCAAAACTAAGCATATTGCCTAAGCCTTACAGGAAATCAGTGGAATTTAATCACAGGCTCACGACTGTGTACAGATTGAAGAGTTTGCAGAACAATATACTTAAAAGATATGTGTCACTGAGTCTCAAACCTGACATTCCATTTTCTTGTATCTCCATCTAGAGCATTCTTGATGAGTCTGGAGAGATTCATGGTGATCTTGAGGCCATGAGCGAGAGGATTGATTACCTGGCAAGTGTGTACTGTACTGAGGGAATGTCACAGCAAGTGCTGGAACTGGGGCGGCGCACGGAGGAATTGCAGCAAGTTATCAAATTGCAGCTACCAAACCTCCAAGATGCTGCCAAGGTAAATGAAAGCAGTTTTTCTAATGCTAGCTGGCATCTAGGGCAATGTATGCATCATGCTACTGAGATTATTAGCAGTGAAGATAATGTGTGGTCTATACAGGGCATGACTTTGTTGTCTAAAGTCAGGTATCTTGTACTGTTAGAGATGCTGCCTTCAGGTGCTGACTCAAATGAGCAGCAGATTTCTGCAGGTCCTGTTATAGGTGCCCTTTCTGGATGGATATATTTGGGATAGTGCTGTGTCTCAAATAGCATTGAGCACCTTTGTTTAGATACTTGTTGACACGTTCTGCTATTCCTTTATTCTTCTCTTAAATGATATCTAAATGCTGTTCTTTATTAATTTAGATCAGTACTGGATCAGACCAGAATTCAATAGTGTAAGGCTACTCTACAAAGGAGTGCAATGAAAAGAATAAACATACTTTTTCAGTTTCATAAAGTATATGCTGTGTTTGAGATTGAAATACTTAAAATAATAACACTGCATTTGCAATCCCTTTTTCTAGACTATCATATGACTGGTATTTTTATCTAATATTTTAAGCATTTAAAACATTTAAATATCTAATATTTTAATATTTAATATTTTATCATTTAAAATATCTAATATTTTAAACATTTAAAACTGTCAAAACTATGAATTGTTTCTTGCACTGTATGTAAGGGGGGTGTACCTGCAAAGTCCAGACAGATGTATTTATATTGATTTCTATTTTTCCTCTTACTCATCCCTGAATCAAATGTGTCACAGGATATGAAGAAATTTGAAATTGAGCTGAGAGCCCTACAGGCTGCTTTGGAGCAAGCTCAAGCCATGCTGACGTCTCCAGAGCTCGGGCATTTGAGCTTGAAGGAGCAGCTTTCTCACAGACAGGTAAAAGACCAGGACCTCAAAGTTAACATTTGAGTAGTGTGACCTTACACAAAGGAGAACGAGTGTTGATGAAACTGGGTTTTGCATTTCTTAGGCTGGTCACTGTTTCAAAGTGTGGCCCCATATTACTGCCAAGGAAATAAGGCATGGAGCAAGAAGAATCATTCCCTCAGAGGGAATGGTTGAAGTATAACTCTTTATGAGCCCGTTCTTAGGTTGGTGCAGTTTTGAGAAGTGTGCATCCAATCCATTTAATCCATATTAATAATTGTAATTAATCCCAGTTCTTATCTAGTGCTTATGGTCGAGAGGTTCTTAAAGTACTTCAAAAGGAAGTCTAGATTGTTATCATTATTTTACAGATAGAGACACAATGATATAGCTTGTTGCTGGCTCCTCCAATATTAATCTGGAGCACTAGGAGACAATTCAGGTTTCCTTAAGCCCAGTTACATTTTTTGTATGCTTAGTTGCATTATCTCCATAAGATATTGTGGCTATCTCTATTGCATTTGATCTGCTATGGAGATTTGTTAGTTTTGGTCTCAGTCTCTTAACAGGAAAAATAAGGCAAGTTATAGCTTTCTGAGTTTCTCAAGACGTGTTTCTTTCTGCAAACTAATATGGAGATTTAACTGTCTCAGTCTGCCAGTGAAAACTGGATGTCAGCAGGTTCACTGTAGGATTAAAATCTGCAGAAAAACATACGGAAGAAAGGTAAATTTGCACAGCTTTTCCTTTTCATTAAAATACGCAGTCTTTATTCTGGGGACTTGCAAACAGATTTCAGAATGTGGCCTTGAAGAGTGTAAGTGAAACACATCACCCACCATAAGAATAAAGGAACATGGAGTTTACACTGGGTTTTATGTGTATTCTCTGTCCTGGCTCTAGCAGATCTCACAAAACCATTTGCTTTTGTACAGAAAGGGACTGTAGCCCCTGTCCACCTGTTTCACCTGTTTCAGAGGAAATGTTGGAAAGCGCCCAGCTGGCACACAGCCACCAGGGTGCCTCTGGGTGAACAATTAAGACACCTTTTGCCAGCAGTATGGGGTCTGACAGAGAAAAGGTCCCTGTGCTGCCTGAGGAATAGGTCATTATACCGAAATTCTGGTTAGATTGTCCACCATATGTCATGAAACTGTGGAAATAAAAAACAAACCACAATCCTCTCATCAGTATGCACTTCAAACCCACTTAGCTATCATTCTGCATGTGGTATAGAAGAAGGGAGATAAGCAAATTCTCCATCCCTGCCCAGCTGATATATATCTATTGAATCTAAAATCTTTTTCTAATGTGCTAAGCCCTATTTATCAACTTTGCCTTTTCTTTTTTGTTTTATTTTTCATATCTGTACATACATTAAACTCATCAATGCAGATAAAAAGAACAGTGATCAAATACATTCTCTAACCGTTGAAGGGTCTCTGAGACCCTTCTCACGCATATGAACAGACAGCTTGAATGGACATCTTGTATGGAATAGGCAGTATTAACAAAGGCGTACAGCTTGTGATTATTCAAAGAAAAAGGTTTCTGTGTAGCTCTGTTCCTTTCTGTTTGATTGCCTTTTGAGTTTTAAGCAACATTTTCAGCTATGGTTTGTATTTGCAAAGGAAGGTTGTGAACACAATGGGATTCGTGTGCTGTTTTGAAAATATCCTTCTATGTCCCAGCAGGGAGTTCCACTCAGATTTTAACACTGAGATATGTGTGTATATAAATTACTCTTGTGCTGCTTTGATTTCGGGAGTTTGTAAATCTATTTTCTCAAATCTGTTAATAGGATTATTTTTTTTTTACTTGGGCACTTAGAAATAGGTACTGCTATACTTTTTCATTAATTATTTTTATATCTAGTATATGGGCTTTTTGCTTAAATACTCTTTAAAAGAATTCTCATTTCACAATGAGCAGACTCCAGAGGAAGTGTTTCTAATTATATTCAATTTAGAAAACAGATAATAAAACTTTTCAATTATTGCTTGAACATACCATTATTTTTTTTTGGCTACGTGAAATGCTCTGGAAGTTCTGACAAATCGGTTTATTGTGGCACTGACTTCGTTTCTAGCACCTGCTGTCTGAAATGGAGTCACTGAAGCCAAAAGTTCAGGCAGTACAAGACTGCCAGAGTGCCCTGCGGATTCCTGAGGAGGTGGTCACCAGCCTGCCCATGTGCCACAGTGCCCTGCGGCTCCAGGAGGAGGCCAGCCGCCTGCAGCACACGGCCATTCAGCAGTGCAACATCATGCAGGCAAGTGCAACTCCATCCCAGGAATCGCTCAGAGGAACTTGAACAGCAACATACAAATTGCGGTGAAAACACTGAATTTCACATCTCTGGGCATTCCTCTGTCCTGTAGTTCCATTAGGGATTTCCCCACTAAGTCTCAGTTATTCCTGACTCTAATATTCATGACCATGTTAATTGTTGATTTACTCATCAGACTCTCACCTCAGTTCACTCCCTGATATTGCTATGATTTTTGTAATGCTGTTAGGATTAACTAGACAAACAGCTAATATATAATTGCATGCAGGTTAATTTTATAAGATATATAATCAATTAATAAAATTAATATAACATAATGTTAGCTGCTTCTGAAGATTGCATAAAAACTATTTAGCTAATTAACTTTGTGGTATAAAAATAATTATTTTTATTCTCTTTATTTATAGTTTATATATATTTGTTTTCTGATTTTGGAATCATTCAATGCCTGTTAAGTTTGTATTTTCATGTTTTGCTAAATACAAGTGAACTAGATGTTGTTTGACTGTTTGGATTTATAATTAAACACGTAAAAGGCATTTCCAAAGAAGAGAATAAACTTTTCTTCTTTGCTGTTTAGTGATAGGAATATACAGAGCATATTCCATAGGCTAGAGTGCAACTACAAAGTTTCAAGTTGGATAACAGAAGAGACTTTTGATGATTAAGGATAATTAATGATCTTTAAATACAAGAAAGGTTACAATGTCACACTGAAAATTTAAGAAATTAGTTAGACAGCCTGCTCATGCATCTATGATAGAAAGAACTGATACTACACTGGTAGGATAATTATGTGAATCAATCTTCATAATCCTCTCCCAGTTGTATTTTCTGTAATATCTAAGCTTTTCTTATAGTCACAAATGAACACCTGAAGTGAAAAAGCAGATGAAATTACTTTATAATGAGACTTTATTTTGAAATTACTTTATAATGAGAGCAAGGCTTCCTTCTTGTGGATGTGTTTGGTTCAGGTATCTGATGGAATCAAAAGTTGCAGCACCTTACGTCAGAAATCTAAAATATCATGTTATGTGGACTGAGTGGTTTGGGAAATGTTTAGATAAATGAAATCATTCAAATCATTGCAATTCACAATATTTATGAATAGACTTTTTCCTGACTGTACTCCTTCTTTGCTTAAGATGTGAGTGCCAGATACTTCAGGAGGGAGGTCTGTCATGCTTAGGCTACGTGAAAATTAATTTTCATGTAGACACTCAACCTTTTTTTCCTTTCTCTAGGAAGCAGTGGTTCAGTATGAGCAATATGAGCAAGAAATGAGACATTTGCAGCAGATGATAGAGAGTGCTCATCGTGAGATCCAAGACAAACCAATAGCAACCAGCAACATCCAGGAACTCCAGGTCCAGATTTCACGTAATGAGGTATGGGACCCAAAATGCATCAAAACATTGGGCTCAATGGCAGCTCACTGACCCACACGACTTTCCATAAGTAGTAGCATGAGATAGTTGAGTTGCTCTTCAGATTTCCTCAAGGCTAGTTGAGCAGATAGACTTAATCCCAGAGAGGGAACTCCTGCCATTGGTACAATGTGGACAACTCATTTGTTTCTTCAGTTAGATATATCCTAACCTTGGGACAACATTATGATAAACAAAAGCATTGCATAATTAAGCAGTTAATATTAGAACGTAACTGAGGAGTGTCTCAGAAGTCAAACTTCAGCAGTTGGTCAGCTAATTACAACTAGTTTGGTGATCCATATGTATGTATGTATATCCTAAAGAACTTGTACATAGATGCATGTGTATCCTAAAGGACTTGCTCATTTTCATCCCAGTCACATTCTGTAAAGAATACCAAGAGACTTGAATCAAAGGAAACCCACAATAAATTTGGAGGAAAACTCTGCACCATTCTCTCCAAAGGTTTCTTTAAAGTCTTTGTTTGGAAGATTTTTGTGCTCTGGAGTTACTGGTCCTGCCCACAAATGCATGAATTATCAGCCCTTGAATAAGTCACGATAGTCTCTCTGCAGCCTTCTTGCTGTGCTGGCTTGAGAGCTCCTCCTGAGCTCCTTTCACCTCCACCTGTCTGTTCTGTAATTCCTGGGATAGAAAATGCACCACTGATCTGTGTGTGTGTCACTTTTGGCACCAGATGGCACCATTTCTTTACCTTAGAATTAAAGCTATCCCTCCTAGTGTCTAATATAACCTAATGTTACATGGGTTGCTCATTTTCTATCCAGCTGTTACAACTGTTTTTTAGTATAAATTCAAGAGCAGTTTGCATATACAGACACTTTTGGTTTTACTAGTATTGAATTGATAATGCTACTATTGTCTGTTCAAATATTCTGGAAGGGCAAATGCAGGGGAGTGACCAGCGATTCAGGGTAATATTGCTGGAGGAAGGAATAATGCTGCAGGCAGGAAGGAATTCAAAACGGGGCAGCTTGAAGTTTCATGTACATTTGAGCCAGTTTAGTAGCTAGGGGTGGTCCTAAACATCTGCAGGAAGACAGCAGCTTTATGATAATGCACAGTTGGGATCAGCCAAAACAGACAGACTTCATACATGCAAGCTTTCCACATTTAGGGGTAAGGGGATTTGAAAAACTGAGATAAGCATATTTTTGGCTCATGGTATCTCTGCTGAATACCTGTGAAAAAGCATAACATTAAGTGAATATTCTGAACCATATATTGTTAGACTACTTCAAAAGTCAAGTCTGTCAAGATGTTTGTTAGGTGTGTTATTAATTTAAGAAAATATCAGTTACCACATCCCCTGTTAAAGGCTGTATGTAAAAGAACTTAAGGGGACATTTGTAGTAGCCATATTTAGAATTAAAATAAGAGGAAGGAAGAAAGTAGAAGGAAATTACATCTTGATTTTTGGGAAGCTTGTATTAATATGCATGTATGTAAGCAGATAGCATGTCTGCCAACCTGGGTTTCTTTAGAATTTCAGATAAGAATGTGGGAAAGTATCTCCATACTTGAGAATTAATGGAAAATACAATACCTCATGGGACATTGCTTTTATAAGATGCTTTGTTATTTTTAATTTTCTTTTGTGATCACATTTTTGCTTAGTTTTGCTTGTTTTCAGTTGAAAGAGGCATTTTAGTTGCTCAGTGCATTGGGCATTAATACCACAAATGTCATTGCACTTAGTAATGTGATGGAATAGAGTATACTGAATGACAATAATTTTCTACTGAGGCTCAGATATGCCATTCATTGAGCATTTGTGGATGACTGGAATCTGCCAAAGAGCAGATAACTATTCAAGCTGCTAGATACTAAATTTGTGGCTTGATTTTGTTGCAGCTTGGTTTTTGACTATTCTGCTTGATGTTTTATAATCAAGACTTTTCTTAGTCTCCAAGGAAAGCTTTGGAGCACCAAGAGAGGTCCTTTTGTTGCTAACATTACAGGTGGTGAAAAGGTGCCATTGAAACTCAACTAGTTAAGTGTCATCCTTAATCTTTGAGCTGTTTCAATTACTAACTTGGTATTTCGTGCCATGAGTGTTCTGCACTGTAATTTTGAGGAATTTTCTTACTGAAAGTATCATACAACCAAAAAACTCTTCTAATTTATCAGCCTGAAGCAGTAGTCTCAATTACTTTTGAAAAGATATTGTAATAATATATTATTATGCCTACTAGATCTTGCAACTCCTATTGCTGTTTTTCCTTGACAACTTGTGGGTTTTGAAGAAGTAAAAGCAGATATAAAAATGAAGCAGAAATATTACTTGAACAAATAATCACCGATTTAGCAGGCAAGCTTATACAAATGTTTTCACTTCTTAGATCAAAACTCTAACTTGTTACTGAGTGTCTAAGGAGACAGGAACAATAGCTTCAGCAGGAATGTGAAACGCTTCCATCGTTTTTTATTTGAAGTATATTAATTGAAAGGTTTGAAACTGGACACTGAGCAGGGCAACAGTATAGGGTAGGAGAGAAGACAAGACACTTATGAATAGTCATAAGGCTATTTAGTTTAATCTTTCTTGTCTAAAAATCTTAAGCTTATGATGGTGTTTGGCCACATAAATAGACCATTTCCTAAGCATAAAACCCCCAATAGTTTAAAATATAGTCTGCTTTATGCTAGCTTCCCATCTCTTTTTAAAGAAAGGTTAGTCCTGTGCAGCTCAACTTTTTGTTCAGTAGACTTATACAAAACCAAAAAGAGATTAAAATACAGCTTATCCAAACAGTGAGAAAAAGCGATCCAGTCTGTATTTAATCTTATTATGTGACATTGTTCCTATCACATTTGAGCCTGTTAGACCCTGTGAGTTATTGTTTGGACAATTCATTCTTCCTGGTGAGAGCTGAATGGGGCATTTTTCGCAGTTGTGGCCACTACATGACCTCATTTCCCTGGCACGCACTAAGCGGGGGAGCTTCATCTTCCTCAGATAAATGGAAGTAGATCGGGGGCGGGGGGAAACGGGGCAGGAAGAGGGAGAGACGCTCCCCTTTTGCTGCAGCGTGCAGCTCGCAGACGTGGGCTCAGCTTCAGGCAGGAACGTGAACGTGAGCGGTCCGTCCGTCCGTCCGTGCCTCCCTGCCCGCGCCCTGCGGTGCGGCGCGCTCGGAGCCCTCGGGGCCGCCCCGGCGCTGCCGCCGGGCGCTGTCGCCGGTCGCTGTCGCTGTCGCTGTCGCAGCGCGGCCGGGCGCGCCCGCCGGGTCCCTCCGCCGGCGACATCCTGCTCGTCAGCACGGCGGCAGCGCTGCCCTGGCATTGGCTGCGCGGGGAGGGGACGGCTTCGCTTCGCCGCGGAAGCTGAAATGCTGCCGGTCCTGTGGCCTCTCCCGGCTGCATCAGCATTAGGGGAAAAAAAATGTTTCCTCAGGAGCTGGCTCAGAAGATCAAAGGATACCAGGAGCAAATCGCTTCTTTGAATTCCAAGTGCAAGATGCTGACAATGAAAGCAAAACATGCCACCATGCTGCTGACAGTGACAGAAGTGGAGGGGCTGTCGGAGGGAATGGAGGAGCTGGATTCAGACCTGCTCCCAGCACACCCCACTCATCCCTCGGTGGTTATGGTAAGCAACGCTTTGGTCACTGTGCTCATTATCTGAGCTGCTTCCTCTTGCATCATTACAACATCCCTGTGTAGCAAATTGCCACAGTTCACATCTGCATTTAGCTTTTGAAATGGCTGTAGTGTGGCAAACCAAAGAAGTTGCAGCTTCCTTTTACTGTATTTTGCTTTATATGGGTTCTCAAGACTTGTTGATAAAGGCTGAAGTTATTTAACAGACAAATACGTGAATTCTGTGAGCAATAATATGCAAATATTGTGCTTTTTATTTTGTAGCTCTCAGCATGCGAGAACAAATGCTAAGAAATTGATGAGTTGCAGGAGTAAAATAAAACCAGAATAAATACTAGTTCATTAGATGTTGCAGTGTATAGGCTTTTCACACATTAAAATGTTGATGTGATAATTGACAGTATGCTGCTGTGTTCTCAGATGAGTGTACTGGAAATGAAAGCTAAGTACTGCCATAGGGCTGATGTTTGACTTACTTTGTTTTTGTTTGTGTCTAACTGGGTCTCATTACAAACATTCTGCTGATGCTACTGGGATTTTTATCTGAGTGTCAGACTTAAGGATTTATCCCTCCACAGCAACATTGGGGAAGGAAGAAGGTTGCATTTGATACTGGGTTGTGTGTGTTTTACATTTCAAGTCTGTTCCTTGTAGTTCTAACTGCACCTGGATACTGAGACATGGTCCAGTATTCTGTAGCTCTCCCCAGTATTTCTGTATGCAGCAGAGATTGTATTGGAAGATGTTTAGGCAAACCTGAATTTGTTATTATTGAGTTGCCTGCTCTACATTGTCTTTTTAAATCCATTAGGGTACAGGAGAGCATTTTCATCCTGAAGTACGACAAGTAAATGAGTATTTATTCAACAGATTTCTAAACTGGTAAATGTAGGAGCATGAAGCATGACTAATTAATGTCGTGGTAATTCTGGCCATGTGTTGTTTTGATCTCAGTCTAAGTCAAGCCTCAGCTGAGGTAACTGATTTTCTTCCTGTGCTCTGGGGTTGCTTTTCCTGTGACAGATGACTGCTGGTCGCTGTCACACGCTGCTCTCCCCTGTCACTGAGGAGTCTGGGGAGGAGGGAACCAACAGTGAGATATCTTCTCCACCTGCCTGTCGCTCTCCCTCACCTGTGGCTAATACAGATGCTTCTGTTAACCAGGTACCTCTCTCTTGGCATTCATTCAGCTTTTATCTCAGACATACATGGTTCCATTCCACAGGTGGTTTATTTAATCCTCTCAAATAATCTTTAGCTATAGCTCCAAGGAGCTGAGGCTTAACCTCCTACCAAACTGAACCTTCAGGTTCTGGTTCAAAATGGATACAGATATTGACTTCTGAGTTGAAATTGTATAAATCCAGCGTTACAGCTCTTTGTTACTTTTTTAAAAAAAAATTTCAGTGACAATTGCAATGTCACCAGTGTTTTCTGCTTATAACATATTTTTTTTTATTTTCTCAGCAATACTCAATGGAATCTTGCATCCTGAGAAAAAATGCTTTTCTGTACTCCCCATAATGAAACATTGCATTATGTCCATATCCATCTATCTTATTGTACCATTGCCACTGTGGCACTGAAATCACAGTCTCGTATCATCTACTCAATATCATTTCAGTTATTATCTTTCATGTGGGTTTTTTCATGCACTGTTCATTCCAACGTTGTTCATTTCCATGGCAGTCTATTTTTAAAGTGCTGGTGAGGCAGATCAGTGAAATAACAGACATTAGCTTTTAAATCAAAACTGGGGGGCTCTTGCATTTCTAATAGGAGCAAGTATATATCAGTATTGATTAAAAACATTGAGCCAGCACATTGAGCATTGTGTGCATAAAGTCACACATAAGACGTTATGCTGTAGAAGTTGAGAGCTGAGCCTTAGAAGCCGTCACCACCTGGTTGAATTCATCATGTTCTGGATTTTGTGGTTGATTGGTTGATTTTGCAGTTGTGACTGCTTCCAGAATTGACCACAGAATATTTGAAGGTTAGAATGTGTTGTGTTGCACTGCTGAGTAGAATTACATAAGTGTGAGCAAGATGCTCATTGATTCTTTCTCTAATTTCAGAAATGCATATGGTGCTATAGAAGTTGGTAAATACAAGACATAAGAAAAAATTCTAATGTAAGATAGTAAGAGTGGTGACAAAATTGTCAATGGCATATTGAAAATAGTTGTATAATGGATAAGAAGGATTTTTGTAGTTTTCTCTCATTTTAGATAATCAGAAAGTTCCTTGTGAAGTTTACTTACAGTAGAAAGGCATCTATATATTTCAACATAGAAGTCTTATGACACCATTAATTAATGAAGGAGTTAAAGGAGCAAAAGCAGCTTGCTTCCTAATCAAAAAAGCCAATGTCAGTTCATTGAAATCTTATCTCTGAAAATGTAAAACAAGTCAAACAGCTCCAGTCACTCAGACAATAAGGAAAATACAATGAACAAGCTGTTGCACCATGAGCTGACACCAAAATCAAAGTTCTAGAATAAGCGATTTACTAGGGCAAAATTGACGAAAATATTGTCTTTCATTTAGCAGAAGATTTTTGAGAGAGATAAAGTTGATGCAGTTGTAACAATCTTAAAAACTTAGAGCTGAACTTTTCTTCAGTGTGGTTAATGTTGAAATGAACTGCATGTATTAAACAACAAGCGGAAGAACATTCCAAAATGCAGTGGTTTACTTACAAAATTCTTAGGTTCACACTCACATGAGATTAAGACTAAAGAAGCTGTGAAACTGCCAGTGCTGGTCATGATGAATGCTCAGGGAGACTTCAGGAGAGAAGGTTGGTTAAAAAAAAATATCCTAGACATTAGTGAACTAGGAGCTCAAATGTGAGTTGTAAACATTTTGTATTTTTAGAGCAAATCATCAAAATAATTTGGAAATACTTCGTTTTAAAAAGTAGCCAGAGTTAAGAACTATTATCTCACAGAAAGATCACCTGCAAACTACCAGAAAAAATGTGAACTCTGGAAAGTGAAGAATAACATGAGTTTAGTCTTTGGAAAAAAAAGTAAAACGCTTCTGAAGAGGCCATTGGGAAAGGAAAGGTTATGTATTAAGACTACTTTTTAGTTCATCCTGATTAACTCTCTATAGCATTTCATCAGTTTTCTAGCATCTCTTAATGGTGAAAGAAACATAGCTAGTCTGAATTCAGACATATGTACACTTTTACATTTCTAACAAGTAGTGAAAATGTGAAACAAGTACCAAGTGCTTACTAGTGAAATAATGAGTTTATGTATTGGAATAGATTAAAACAAGACCAGAAATACAAGAAAGTGATAATTCTAGCACTATCATAAGTTAAAAAATGGGGGTTTTTTTCTGAAACTCCTTTAAAAACAACAGGGTGAGGGGAACCATAAAGGTGTTAATGTTAGAAACAGTGAGGAATTTCATAATATATAAAATGTTATGTTAACAGTCCTGAAATGCAGTTAATTTTGATATTTAGCAAAACCAGACACTTCATCTGTGCTGTAGTACTGAATGAGAATCCTTTGGGGCTAAATCTCTTTGCACTTACTCAAAGATGTAATTGATTAAAATTTGGTACACTTTTTAAAACTTTGATTTGCTGATACACAGTGCAGAGCAGTTGAACTGGAAAAGCTGAAGTGTTGGCACGATGCCCTGTACACACAGCTGATCCTGTGATTCTAGTCTTATGCACTGGGTCAGTGTTAAATGCTTTTCTATCTCCTTGTACACAGCCTACTTAAGGATTCTTTCTCTTGCCCTTATGGGTACTCATCTAGGGCACACCAGCCCTTGTTACATGTCTTACAAAATCTAAACACACCCTTTTGCCCCTACATCTGACAACAAAGCTTGACTAATGTTCATTGGCTGCTTGTCATAAGATCAGCCATGGGATGTTAGAGCCTTTATAGGGGCAACAAAATCTTTTATTTTCATAAACATTGTATTCCCACTATCACCGTGTGAAAGCTCTGCCAAAGAGAAGCTGCCATGTTGTATACTCCAGAAAGCAGTTGAAAAGATAGGGAAAGGGATTGCTTTTCCCTTTCTGTGGAAACAAGCCCCTTATTCTGAAAACCCTATTAAGAGGTCACAGAAGCATTGATCTTGAGAGGGGACTAGCAGAGGGCTGGAGAGCAGCTGTGGGCAAGGCAAAATGAGAAGTTGCCTCTACTGGTGCAATTTTTCACCATTACTTGGAAAGATCACTTGTGGTCAGAGTGAAAAATTCTGAAATTGCAGTCTTGAATGCTGTGCTAAGCTGTTACCTATTCCACGCTGGCTCCTGGACATTGTAACAATTTCATCATTAAATTTTTCAAGTTTCCCAGTTATTGTGTTTGAAGAAGTACCTCATCAGACACTTCTGGACAGTTTTATGGGAGTGATCTGGTTTCTATGCTCTTCTAGAGTCTGTCTGGTTTTGTTCACATATTTAGATAACATATTTGCATTCCGTTCCAAATTAGGATCCTTCTTATACTCTGAGCTCCAGTACCTCAGAATTAGTCTTTTTTAGTACCTGACTTTTATCCATCACAGAATCACAGGATGGTTGAGGTTGAAGGAACCTCCAGAGATCATCTGGCCCAACACCCTTCGTCAAGCTGCCCCATGTACAGCAGGTTGTCCAGGACTATATTCAGGTTGATTTTGAGTCTCTAAGGATGGAGACCCTTCAGCTTCCCTGGGCAACTTGTCCCAGTGCTCAGTCACCCTAACAGTATAAAGCATTTCCTGGTATTCAGAGAGAATCTCCCGTGCTTCAGTTTGTGCCCATTGCTGCTGTTCCTGTCAGTGGACGCCACTGAGAAGAGCCTGGTTCTGTCTGCTTTGCACCCTCCCTTGAGGCAGCATTTTTCACCTCCCAAATAATGCACTGCTAACTGTCATACGTGGTTTCAGTTTTAAATAATCCTTGTCATCAAGTATGCTTTCCTGACCTAAGTATAGATACTGTACTTGTTTCCTTAATCCTACATTTTCTGTAGATGTTTTCAGTTGTCATCTGCAACAGTTGAAGAAATCTCCATACACTAAGTATAGAACTTCTGGTGAGAAATAATTCCACTCTGAATTTTCATTGGTGGTTTGAACATTTGCCCATTTCTTTTTCACTTTTGGTCTCTTTCTCAATAACTTTTAGAAGTTAGTTGAGGCTCCCTGTTTGTTTGAAAGCTTACAGTGAGCTGATGCTTCATACTCTTTCTTCCCTCATTTACCAGTCCTTCACCGTATTCCTTTTAGGTTCTTGTGCTGCTCTCTGTGTGATAGTGTTCATTAGGATGTTATTTGCCACCTACAGTACCATAACCCACTGTCTTTTGTGATGGGTTTTCCCCCATGTATAGTTGTAATGATGCTGGAACAACACTACCATTTATAGCACTTCCCCTCCCAGCCTTTTCATGATTGTCCACAGTTGCCTTCTGCACCTCCTAGCTAATATGAACATTTAAAAAAAATGCATCCAAAATCCTCATCATAATAAAGGTCCAAAAGATGCTCAGTCTGCTACTATTAAATATTGATTTACTGTGTTACTAAGAGGCTTTCAGGTGTTTTTGGCTTTGTGGGCTTTATTTTAATGGACATATGCAGTGGGGCAATATGGGGGAGGATAGAATGCAGTATCTTTCTTTTTGAAAGTGCAATAATGTACTTCGTGCTTGTAGGACATTGCTTATTACCAAGCCTTATCTGCTGAACAGTTGCAGACAGAAGCTGCTAAAATTCAACCCAGCACCTCAGCCACCCAGGAGTTTTTCGAACCAGGCTTAGAATCATCTGCTAGTGCCAAATTGGATGATTTGCAGCGTTCTTGGGAAACACTGAAAAATGTGGTAAGTTTGCATCTGGAGACTTCAAAATAGCTGGCTAGCTTGTAAGGAATAAAATTCAAGTAATTAGCTCATCTAATATTCTTCTCTGCGGTTTTTGGTTTTCAGATGGTAACTTGAATTGTTAGTTGTGAAATACTATTTTTGTTCTTTGTTTGAAAGCCTGCAAGATGGACCTCCATTAATAAAAATAAGAGTCATTAAAGCTGATAGTTGGCTTCAGAAATATTGGCTATTGACAGACTGTATTCCATGATCTAGCAGGGATAGCCAGTCATGCTGGATGAGTAGGCAAAGAAGGCCCAAGAATCTAGTTTCTCCAAATACTAAATCAACACAATCTGTATGGTTTTGCAGCATAATCATTCAGTGATTTTTAAAAATGGTCGGAGTCTTGATCCATGATGTAAATTTTAATTCCTTTCAGAGGGACAGTAGCTGTTATGGGATATTAAGAACTGTGTGTCTAGCAAATAGTGCGCATCCATGTTTGAGTGCATGAAATCTAAAACAATGCATGAGAATGTGCATAGTTTTTCCCTGCTTTCTAAATGTCCATTTCTTTTAAGCAGCAGAACCTAGAATTTTGCTGATGAAATTTAAGTAAATAAATATTTTTAATGTGTGTTTTGCATTGTAATTTATGCTCTTGAAAAATGGTTGTGAGGGTTTTTTTTGCTTTAGTCTCTTAAGCCTAGGGACATTTGAAGCAGACTAAATAGCAAATCCTGTGTCAGAGGTCAAAATTTACAACTTCCGCTCTTCTTCAGATCAGTGAAAAGCAGCGCACACTCTATGAAGCTCTTGAGCGTCAACAGAAGTATCAGGACACACTCCAGTCTATATCCACGAAAATGGAGACCACTGAAATCAAACTAAATGAGAGTTTGGAACCAGCCAAAAGCCCAGAGAGCCAGATGGCTGAACATCAGGTAAAATCTTATATGTGAGGAGGAGAGGGAGAGCGCACATTACCTGCGTATCTTTTGTTCTGTTTTTTAGATGGTAACCTTCTTCATGGCTGGATACCTCAAACATATGCATTTGTTGCATGAGCCTTCTCTGTTAACTGTATGTCTTGCCTTTCTGGGCTTCCTCCTGTTCTAAAGGTGGTGTAATAGGGATTCTTTTAATAAGGAGCCTTTTTGAAAGAAATAATCATAAGAGTCCAGTTGAAATTTTCAGCAAAGCTTTTGTCTAAGATTGTTTCCAATGACAGCTATACATACTGTTCTTCAGTATCATTGCTGAAGAACATTTATAATGTTGCCAAGTTTACTAAGGTCGTAACCAATATTGATGCATTGTATATTGATCAAAATAAATTGTTTGCCTAAAACAAACCAAAGGCACACAAAAAGTCCCTCACAAGGGTAGTCTCAAGAAATAATAATCTGGATAATTAGAGAATACTCTATTAAATAACACATCTGATATATGTCTTAGTTGTAATCACTTAAACCTTTTATCTGATAGCTTGAATCTATCTGGTGTGGCCAGTTGACTGTGTGCTTGTGAGAGAAAAACAGGAGCAAGTTTTAGCTTCCAGCCTAAAACTTTCTAAGTGGACAAGTAACATCCAGCAATAGATGTAAACATTCAGAGATTTATTCCATGATGCAAAATAACTTCGTACACTTATCCTATGAACCAGTTTTCAAGATAACTATAAAAGGATAATACCATACGTCTATTGCTGGATCCAGTAGATAAGAGCAGGAAGAGTAGCCTAAAACTTGGCCCTATTTTTCTCACACAAACACACACTCACTCACTTGTTCATTATCTTTACTGTGAATACTAGAATGCCCTACAGATAATTTATTGGAAGAGTAAATTTCCAATTTCCAAAATAATTCCTTGTGATATGTTTGAAATTCAGGATATGTAATTAAATCCATATTTAAGTAACCAGATACATGATCCTAACTCAAGCCTCTAAAAGCCAGACTCAGTCCTCATGAAATACTGTCTCTGCCATACAGTTAGTGATACTCTGCTCTACTCTTGTGTTCCTGGGGCTCCCCAGTCTATGTCTCCTGAAATACTTCCTTCTTGCTGGTAAATGAAGCAGATGCACTCTCTGCTCTCATTTCTAAATAGGCTTTGATGGATGAGATTTTAATGTTGCAAGAAGAAATCAGTGAGCTTCAGACATCATTGGCCCAGGAGCTTGTTTCAGAACCACTGGATGCAGAAGGTGCTGATCAAATGGCATTGCAGTCCACCCTCACAGTCTTGGCAGAACGAATGGCCACGATTCGAATGAAGGCATCAGGAAAACGACAGCTATTAGAGGTACAAGAAAAAGCATCACCAATATTTTTAGTCACCATAAAAAAAAAGTAATTTTCAGTTCTGCGTATTTCTCGCAATTCCTTTCGGTAATAAATTGCCATTCTTTTTTTAGCAAACCCCTCATCTTAATGCTAAGTGATAAGCAGCCAGAAAGAACTTGGAACACATATATCATAAATGTTCCAAGTTTCTTCTGGCTATATATATATATATATGCGCTCTATGTATATATATTTGTGTGTGTGTTTATAAATGAAGTGCAGATATTAAAAGTACATTGTCTGCAGTAAACTTCTGAGGAGTCACCTCTGCAAGCTGCGAGACAAGAGAAGAGGGAAAGCTTAAAACAAGAAACAGCTCCTCTTCCAAATCTTTGTGTTGTCTACACTCATCTTCCCAGTTATTTGCGTGCAAACTTTTTGTCATGGAAAATGCACCCCTTTATTTCTTTGCCTATGAGTCAAAACTCCTTTAACACTATGGGGATTTTTACAAGCCATTTACAAATAAGAATGTTGCTGCTTATATTATCCAGGTGGGGACATGCAGTCATGCTAAAGCTGGTTACAGTTTGGCTACTTTGAGCACTGCAGGGCAGCTTTATATCTGTACTGTTAAGAACTGCAGCATTGAATTCACAAACACAGCAAGTACTGCCTTCATGTTTTCCATCATCAATTGATTCAGAGAAGCAGAGTGAGAATTGGTTGTGTGGATCTAAGGTTTGGTGCTTATTTGCCAGCTGGGGTTAAACCAAGACACTGGATTACAGGAGAGTCTCAGGGTGCTTCAACTGCTTTAGTTCTGTCCCGTCACCTGGGACAGTGAACAGGTCATTAGAAAGTATCTTTGTTAGTCTTAAAATAATAAAGTTGTGCTAAGCTTTTCTTTCCCAGAAGAAAAATAGCCTTTAATTAAAAACAAGAGGTTGGAAATAGAACAGGGGATCTAGCTGTTAGTAGCTTGCACCCCATACAGGATCTAACAAACATCTTGGTAGTACTTAGGAAATGCTAACTAATCATTTTAAGATAAAGCATGAGTCAAATATATTACTCTTAACTGTGGTTAGAAATCTTTGACAGTATACCACAAGTATTCCCTAATAATCCTGGCTAAGAAATATATATGGTATGTAGACAACATTCAGTAATTTAACCTGTGTACTTGATAGCTCTGATTTCACAGAAAAAAAATCTTCCAGAACACCCCAGGGAAGTAAATGTAGAAATAAAGATAAAACAGGTAATGAAAATACTTTGCTGTCAAGGGTGTGGACTGGTAATATTTTTCTTTCTGTGGACCTAATTTAAGTAACTAGCATTTGAGAACTGTTCAGGTCCGGATTATTTAAGACACCTAACAACTATCATTATTCTTTAAATTATTCTAACAGCAATATTTAATTTTTTATTGAAATTGAGCATGCAGAAAAGCTGTGCAAACCCTTCTCTGTGTGAGGAAGTTGCCGTGAACATTTGAGTCTGAATTTCCTTACAAAGTGTTGTAGGTTGACCCTGCCAGCAGCCAAACACCCACCCTCACTCTTCTCTCCTGAGATGGGTTAAAAATAGAAGGCAGACAAAAAGACTAGTGGATCAAGATAATGACAGCTTAAATAGGGTAAGGAAAAGCTGTGCATGCAAGCAGGGAATGAGGAACTTATTCACTACTACCCAATCAGCAGGCAGATGTTTAGCTACTTTCCTGGAAAGCTCTGCATTTGTTTCTTGGGAAGACAAGCACCATAACCACAAATACCCATCACTGCCTTTCCCTGGGCTTCTATTGATGAACATGATTCATCTGGTGTGGAGTGACCAGTGGTCTGGTCAGTTCAGATTCGCTGTCCTGTCTATCTCCTCTCTCAACCTTCTGCCCAGCCCCAGCCTATTGGCCTTTGTGAGGGGCAGATAGAAAGCCTTTATGCTGTGCTCAGCAGTAGCCACAACATTGCTGTGTTATCAGCACAGATTTAACCACAGCTGCAAAGCACTGTACAGACTGCAATGAAGTTAACTCCATCCCAGCCAGATCCAATACTATCTTTTCCCCTTGTTCCACAGTATTTGCACCATGCTTAGGTTTCACGTTGTCTGATACAACTAAGTATCCCTGACCATCCTGTTCAGTTTTTTGTTCACAAAATCCCCTCTATTTTCTCCAGAACTCAGTATCTCTCTTGTATTGGGGAGCACAGAACTAGGCCCAGTACTCCAGGTGTGCAGTCACCAGTGTTAAGTAGAGGGGCAGGATCACCTCCCTCATCCTGGTGAGAGCACTTCTGAAGCAGCCTCAGACACTACTGGACTTCTTTTCCGCACTGTTGGGTCATGTTCAACCTGGTATCCACCAGGACCCCCCTGGTTCTTTTCTGCCAAGCTGCTTCCTGTCTGCTTAGCCTCCAGCCTGTACTGGTGCATGGGGTTGTTCCCCTCCAGGTACAGGGCTTCACACTTTCCTTTCTTCGTGTCAGCTCATTTTTATAGCCTTTCAGGGTCCATCTAGATGGCAGAATAGCCCTCTGCCTATCAGCCACTCCTCCCATTTTGTGTCATCAGCAAACCTGTTGAGGCTCATTAATGGCCACTCACTAGACTGTGCCACTGATCACTGTCCCCTGGCTGCAGTTGTTCAGCCAGTTTTCAAATTCATATGGGACAGTTAAAGGGTGAGCAAGACTTGCTGATCACTCCCTGTCTTCCCAATGGATGGGTGAGCTGATGGATGGACCCAGGGGGTTGCAGACAGGTAGAGATATTATAAAAGAAAGGTCATATAAAATATGATTTAGGCCCTGATACTCTAGCTAAGCTGGCAGTAGCTTGTAAGTTCCCGTAAGGAAAAATCATAGGAATGAGGGCAGTTAACACAACAACCTGTTCTAGTAGGGAAGGTAAGTTTGCACTTGCATAAACAATAGATCTGTCCCATGAGAATCCACAAAGAAATATAGAAACTTCCAAGTAAAAGAGAGAGTCTTAGCGTGTACACACAAATACGCCTTTTAGCCAATGAATTGAGTGGCAAGAAAAATACTAGCCAGTCGGAGTTGGACACGAGGTCTGTGAAAACTGTATAAAAATGAGTTATGTGAATAAAGAATTGCCTTTTCCTGCATGAGGAAACTGAGTCCCGTCTGCTTTATTGCGACACCGGAGCATCTGTGTTGCTGTGATGCTGGTGCTGCAGCAGCCATTGAAGCTTAATGTCCTTCCACACCCCATGGCTCAGGGATCCTCTGAGAGGCCAGAGAAGGTGGACAGCTCTTCAGGCTTCTCTTTACCCATGTGACTGTACCAACAGCCCACCCATACTTTGTTTGGTTCTTGAAGTACCCCTCTCATGTCTCTCTTGAGAGACAGTAAAGCTGACTAACAGCCTGCTGCCAAAAAAGGCAAAGTTGCTCTCTTTTCCCTGCAACCCCTTCTCAGCTCTGTGTATTCCTTTTCTTCATGTGCATCTTTCTCCCTAAGCAAACAGTGCTGTACTAATTGAACAAACTGAATCAGTGTGGGGAGAAACCCACAGGAAAGCAGCAGAAAGAGGCAGAAAGACTTCACCTTTAGAAAGCTGTAATAGCAGGGTTCTACTGGAGAAAGTAGAAATAAAGTGACTGAACTGAAACAGAATTTCAGTCGTCAGAAAAACGCACTCATCAATAGAAAGAAATAATATTTTGTAAAAGATAGGTCTTACTATGGTTTAGAAATCCTGCGTAGGCTTTGTGCAAAATAGAGAGGAGCAACTTTTTAAATGTGACTGTTATGGTTTATTTCTCCTAAAAAGTAAAATATATAATTTGTACCTCTAGGAAAAACTGAATGAGCAGCTGGAGGAACAGCGGCAAGAGCAGGCTCTCCAGAGGTACCGTTGTGAGGCTGATGAGCTTGACCACTGGCTGCTCAGTACCCGAGCAACGCTGGACACCGCTCTGCTTCCTGTCGAAGAACCCATGGACATGGAAGCACAGCTGGTAGACTGTCAGGTAAAGTATTAACACAAGTATTGAGTTGAAGGAGCCAGCATGTTTTGTGGAGAAGTTTCTGAGCTCTTTAGCATCTTCTGTATGCTTGGTGAGCTTCCTCAAAGATTTGTGAAACAAAATACAGCCTATTCTTTCTCATTAGAGATTGCAAACAACACTTTAGAAAGCCCATGTGAACATAGCAGTAGGAAAACAAAATGTCCTGACTGCGGAAGGATTTGAAGTCCCACATCTTTCAGATGTAGTTTTGTTTAGCTTTAAAGACGTTGTATTTGCTTCATTTACCATTTTTGCTCCGCTCAAGCTGAAATTGTTGAACAGCTCACCTGATAGGTATGAAAACACCTGCAGTGTACTTTCCCACATGTCCTTTTCCAGCTGAAGAACATACTGGCACTAGCAGTGATGTCTGGGATAGTGCTGTGTTGTCTTCTGGACTAATCATTGCATACATGCAAAAAATAAAGAATAATCATCAAGTATTTACTGGTTTTATGGCTTGAAGATTAATCAGCTCAGAATACCAAAACAGCTAAGGAAAGACATGTTGCTACAATAAGAGTTTTTGCAAATACTTTTATTAACAAGACTTAGATAATTCGTAACACCCAGGTTCTCAAATCAGTGGGAGTTTTCTACTTTTAAATGATAGTTTAGAATTACATGATCATTATAATTAAAATAACAAAAGAGACAAGAGACAGATGGACAAAAGATACCTTTTCTTATTGAAGAACGAGTATCTCAGTTATTTTAGGATAAATGAGAGTTAGTGCAAGTCTAAAGAATTTTCACTGACAACACTTCATCATTTGAATTTTCAGTCTGCTTAGTCTCAAGAGTTCTTTCATCACCTGTCCATGAGAGACCTTTGTTGTACGTAAATAAACCCTATGAACTTTAGCAAGGCAGTATTTTTAATACAGTCTGTGGGAAACTCAAAAAGAAAAGTTAACTTTGTAGAAAAGTTAATATATTGCTGTTCTTTTGCTGCTTCTTAAAATCTTAATGCAGTAAATTTTATGTATTTTTCCCACTTTGTAGAGACTCTGCTGATCTTACTCTGCACATATTCTTTCAGGAGAAATATTTCTAAATTCATTCTTGACAGTTGCTATGGAAGCAAAAGCATTTGATGTCAGGCTAGGTTTTTGAGCAAGACTTGTTTGAGCATTGAATCTGGGAGATCAAAATATGCACCATGTCTCTAATACATGAATGGTTAATGGAATGTCAGGGAAGTAGCTTTTGAGAATAAACATGCCAGAGATTTGTCACTTTAAGTCTCTCTTTAGACTAAAGAGGATTATACAGAAATCCTTAAGTCTGTCATGCACCAATCAGAAAGAGCAAATAGTGAGAAGAGAAGCTTATCAACACAGCCAGAGCAACACATAGGAGGAGGTAGGAAGCACTTGACTACACGTAAATGAAAGAAGAGGAAAGAAATAACTCTGGCTGCGTGCTTCATTTCTTGTCATTAATGGATGTCAGTCTAGCTTCTTAGCCATCCTTACCTTTATTATGCAAATAAAGAGCATCTCCTCTACAAAAAATTATTTGTTTCAAGTAACTTTTTAATTTCCTCTTTTGAAAAAGGGTTGCAAACTGAAATGGCAAATACAGACATTTGCAAGCATTTTCTAAAGAACTCTGAATGGGACTGGAAGGCAAAGCAATGATAATCTGACTTTCTCTTAGTTTGGCAACGGGTGAGGTAGGCCACAGGTCGTCTTGCCTGAAAACGTGACAAGTGCTGGAAAATGTATGAATTTGGGTCTTTGTTTTTGCTGCTGCAGAACATGTTGGTTGAAATAGAACAGAAGGTGGTAGCCTTGTCAGAGTTGTCTGTGCACAACGAGAACTTGCTTATGGAAGGGAAGGCTCACACCAAGGACGAGGCAGAGCAGCTGGCTGTGAAGCTCAGGACGCTGAAGGGCAGCCTTCTGGAGCTGCAGAGAGTGCTCCACGACAAACAGATCAACATTCGGGTGAGTGGCTCCTTCCAGCTCTTTCCATGGTGGGCAGGAGCTTGGGGATTTCATAGCAACTTTATGCAACTGGGAAAAAGAGTGAAAGTGTTGCACAGATTCAGTTTGATTTATTCATCTTCAGTTAGTAAATGGAATTTTAACTCCAAAATAAAAAATTGTCTAGAAAGCTTGTTGATACTCTCCAAGTTAATATTGCTTTATGGTAAAACTATCCTAACCTCAGTATCTTCACTGAAAGGACAATAATAAAACAGATAGATGGTTAGCTTGGTCTGGATATAGTCTATTCCTGTTTCCAGTCCATTTAAATTTTGTATGGTGTGGGGCAGGATTACTCTCTCCAATCAAAGAATGATCCTAAATACATGCTTTTTTTACAGTGTGCACAACAGAGTAAACAGATAATATAAGGGAACATGTTTTAATTACAGCTAATACTTAGTGGCATCATTATACCAAATAAAATATTACATAAGCAAAAATTCATTTAACCTCAGTCTTACCCTAGGTTTCTATTCCTAGCAGCTTTGGTCTGCTCATTGCCACTAATTCATTGTATTAACAGTTGCTTTTGATCGTTCTTTAGGTCAAACTAGCATGTGGAGAACCGAATACATACAAGAAACCCAACCATGTAATGTGACTGACTGGTTTTGAATTTGCTTGCCCTGCTGTGACTCCCTCCCCTGCCCCCCCCCCTTTTTTTTTTTCTTTTACTTCTTTTCTTGGCTTTGCTGTGCAAATTAAACATGATAAGCTTCAAAGATTTCTGGCTTGTAATGCAGATTAAAGTCTACTGAGAGGTTAGCTTGAAAAGTCACTTGATGTTCTAAGAACTATTTTTAGTCCGAAGCAACTGCATGGCTTAAAAATGTCACATAATTTCAGGAAAATAGAGAAATAAAAAAGAAAGGAACCCCCCAGGTATTTGTTCCTATTGCCTCTAAGGTGAAGTAACTTCAGTGTTATTCTTGCTTATTAAACTTCATGACTAGGTAAAAGAAAATTATATACACCACGAAGGCACATGATAGATACTTCGTTCTCCTATATTACCTGTGAAGTGAAAAAGCATCACAGAGTTTGTTGCTAAGTTTTAAAATGCAGTGGTGTGATGTAGTTTACTTAAACTCCTAAACCAGATTTTTGCATGATCTTCTAATATCTAAAATAACAACAAAATAATTTCCAGATATAGAATATGAATCATTTAAGATGGTGCATGAATGCAAGCCTCAAGTTTTTTTATGAATTTGAAGCCTTTTTTTGACTCCATTTACAGATCATGTAAGAAAATAGACATAGGCATCTCTAGTCTTCATAACATCTTCTAATCTTCACTGAGCAGTTTTCAAATAAGAAGTTCTATAATGCCATTTTCCAAACACTGAGGACTGAGGCCAAAAGCATCAGATGCCCCAAATTCTATCCAGTGCCAGTATTAACCTTGAAAAACATTAGAAGCTAACAGCACTGTTGTTCATATATGTAAAAAAATCAGACTTCTGCATGTCTCCAGAGGTTCTTGTAATTGCCCAGAGGCATAGATCAGCCTCCTCCCCAAGGAAGGAATCTCCCAAGGGACACTGGAACACTGTTATAAAGACTGAGTTGTATTTTTCCTTAAAGCATATTTCAGCCTGTCTGTTATTCCTGTGCACAAGGCTGTTTAGGAGTCAGTGTGAGATTCTCTGACTTGTTTGGAACAGTTTCAGTTTTCATCTGATTTTAGTTAATGAATATCACTAGTGATACGGAAAAGGTGACTTGGAGACCAGCTTCTTTATTCATAAAATACAGTAGTGAAACTAATCAGAAACATGTTGGAACAGGAGTGTTCCAGACTATACTCTATCCAAAGGTAGCACTTTATATTTAATACAAAATACTGTCTCTATTGCTGTTTATTCTCTGGTTTAGGGGCAATGAAATTGAACAGACTCCTTAAAAAAGAAAGAAGTAGAACAGATTCTGCAATAAAAATACCTCAACAAAACAGATAGTGTTTCTTTACTTTTTATTGCAAAGGATGTGTGGGGTAGGAGTGACTCCAGTTTCACAAGAAAAAGTATGCCTCATGTACATTTGTGTATTTCTGAAATCCTTTGAAAGATTGATTTCATCCCAATCTTCTTCAGGGATTTTCCATTTATTTCTATGTTAGACTGGACAGTAGCTGGGAATGACAGGTTCAAGCTCCTTGTTTAAAGGAAATGTAATACAGTTCCTTCAGACAGACTTCAAATGAAAATACAACTGTATATGCAAATGTAAGGTTTTTTCACACTTACATTATGTAATTTGACAATGATAAAATCTGGTTCACAAGTACTTTTGATCTAAAAAGTATGTACAGTAGCACATTTGCAAAACCTCATTGCATCCACAAATGCCACAATCCCTTTTACACTCCTTGCTGTTGAAGAACTATGAGACTATTAATTATATATCTCAGTATAATTCCAAAATTGTATCTTCTTGGTCCTCTTCCCAGAGAAAAAGAGACCTAAAATGTAACTGAAATCAACCAGCCTGCTCAAATGCAAAGAAGAACTAGGTACTGTCCTCTAAAGAAATTTACAAGTTGAATAGCTATGGTCCCTAAAGTATATAAAATTAAGCAGGTTTTTTTCCCCACTATTCACAGAATGATTGTCTGCTTCCTAACTTGTAATAGAAAAGCTCTAGTTCCAGCCTTTCTTTACTTCTCACATACTGTTTTCTTTGCCCAGTCTGACATTCTGTAATAACATTGTTCACACTCCAACTACGTCAGCTTTTCTAGAAACTTTTTCCGACAAGATAAAGTATCAGAGTTTACCTGCAAACTGAAACCTCAGTAAAACAAAGTTATTTCATAAAGCAAGGGCTAATGGTTCTTGCCAGCACCAGATACTTGCTGCTTTTGCTCCTCTTAACAGCTTATATCAGTCCTTTAATCACTCCTTTCAACTTCAATACATTCCTCATCCCCCAAAATTAAAATCTTACACCTAACCTTCTACTACTTAGCAAAACTCTGCTGGTTCGGTGGCTGGTGCCAGGGTCACTGGTGGCAGAGGTCCATCTCAGTTGTTAGTATAAGGGGCACCAGGTGGGTGAGGCAAGTAGGATTTCCACACCCACCTTCTGCCATGCTGGTCCCTGTCTGATTTGAAACGTCATCTGGAAGGCAGAGTGCCTGTGATTTGGAGACCCTGTTGTCAAACCATTTGGCAGTCTTAATCTGTTTAGAATAAAAGCCAAATTGTGGATAAGAGGAATCCTACAAAAATGGAATACTTAGACAAAATGGGAGAGGTGTTAAGCCCTAGCTTTAGATCTTGAAGCTTTCAAGAAGACCAAAGAGGTGCAAGCTCTAGTGTCATCACATGGCTGCAAGTAATATTAAATAAATCCAGAGGGATGTGTACATCTAAGTAGCCAGACCTACAAGTCTGTCTTTAACATAAGGTGTGTTAAAATATCTACATTTGAATACACTGGCTGCTAAAATTACTGAAACTTACAGCCAACATTTGCCCTTTGGAAGCCAAGAAGTTGATAAAACATTTTTTGAGCTATTAAGGCATTTGTTCTTTTTCACACTGCTTACACAGAAAGCCTGTCTAACCACTCATGTTAGAAAAACATGCTAGAAATATGAATGGAAGGAGCTGTTACTTTTGCTGTGCTGTTCTAACATTCTGTGGTTTGATCTGATGTTCTCTGCTGTTCATATCATGTCATCTGCTGTTTACCCAGTGTGTTTCTGCTGAACATAGAGTTACGTACTTACTGATAAATAAATATTGACCACGATGACAAGCAGGATTTTCTCCTTTTCAATTAGACAAAAAATTGCTTTAATTAGATAAAAAAGCTGGCTGAAACAAGCCACTGAATCCCTGCATTGCTAGGTAAAGCTGCACCCTCCTTTACAGATCAAGGCTGGTTTTTAGAAGCAGAACAGGCTTTAGAAACACATCTGTCCAAGGCCTCTGACATGTGGTGTCTGATTCTGCTAAGTGCAATGATGCATGTTTATTTTTACATTTTTAGGGATGCTTTTCTTGCTAGTAACCAAAAACCAGTAAAAGTCAGAAATCTAAGGTAATTGTTCATTCAGAATTTACATGAGCCAGCAGCTTGAGAGATTGTGCATAGATGAGCTGAACCTGCCTGCTCTCTAACAATGTAAGAGACATTTTTAAATCTTAATGTCTCTTTCTTAAAGCAGGGATCTTTACAAGAAAAGGAGGAGAGTGATCTGGATTTCGTTTCCTCACAAAGCCCCAGTGTTCAAGAATGGCTGGCACAAGCAAGAACTACTCGCTCACAGCAGCAGCAGAGTACCCTGCAGCAACAGAAAGTTGGTGGTTTGCATTTCTTTTACTCCCATCTTTAGATTGCTCTTAATGCTATAGCTGGGCCACTCTTGTTAATATTTTCACTGAAATGTTAATTTTTACACTGTTTCTTACTCGCTGCTTTTGTAATGATGCATCTGAGTGACATATCTTACATCTATAACAGGCAGGCTAGACTTCCTGTGTAACCATGGTCATTTCATGTCATGCTTCTTCTGTCCATCAGTAGAACAAAACTGAATCAACCCTTTAAGTTACTCTAAGGAGAAATGATAATACTCAAAATAATAACTTTGTCTTTATACAAGCAAAGATACACATACTAAATGATACATTGTGTTGAATGATTTGAAGATATTCTCACTAGGGTGGGTTCCAGAAACTGCATTGTATTCGGTAATTAGTTTAGTAATCCAGTTTATGTACCCAGTTTTTCTGTGTTGCTGGCTGGAGATTTTGGACCACTTCTGGTGCTCAAGCAAGCCATTTCAGAAATAGCTCAGCTAACTTTGCATGACAGTTAAACAAGGTAGACATGTCCTTCCAAGGCAAAGCCAGTCTGTTTGAGATTTGTTCTGGTTTTTGTAACTTGCTGTGCTAGGAGCTGGAACAAGAGCTACAAGAGCAGAAGAATCTGCTTCAATCAGTAGCGTACCGCGGGGGAGAGATCCTAACGCAGCGAAGCTCTACTGAGGGCCTGTCTATAAGGTGTGCTTTCATGTGTTGTTCCAAAAAGTAAAATTCTATGGTTGTGCTTTGTCGTCCCTAAGTTTACAGCCCTCTTTTGCTCTAGTCCTTTTTATACAGCACCTAGGCTACTGGAGTCCTGGTTTGTAATTCAGGGGTCTGATAATACAGTTACACAAGCTGTTCTGTGATAATAGATCACCCTCAGCATTTACAAATGCCCTTTATTCCTATTAGGAGAAATCACACTAAAATTAAAGACTAGCAAGCAGATCAGTTATTGTAACTTTATGGACCAGCACTGGTGTGTGAATCACATCTACCTCAAACATTGGCATCTGCCATTGTAAGCAGATCTTCCCAGATGAGATACGCTTTGCTTAATTTTATTTTTCCTGCAATTAGCAGGCATTTTTCCTTTTGAAGCCTTAATTCTAATGCCAGAAAGTATTTAACCAGTCTCCCGTTTGAGACTTCCCATTTTGAGACTTCTGTCAAGTGATGGTGTACTATAGAAATTAAAAAAAATAATAAAAGAAAAAAGACAAAGGAAAAACCATCCAACCAAACAAAAAACACCCCACCAAACAGAAAATTCTGAATGTGATTAACTGTTTACTGAAGCTAAACTCATAGGCTTGTCCTGCATTAAAATATGTCTGCCATTTTGAGAAAGAAGGTGAGGAAAAAGTCAGATAAAATACTTCCTTTAATTCATACTTTGAACTAAAATTTCTTTTTAGATTACATTTCAATGTAGTATATATTTAGTCTGGTTTGGGGATTTTTTTACTTATTTTGGGTACTTGCAACTCTAAACAGTCTTTTAGAAAGTACTTTTTATTTCATCAGAGGAGAACTTCTTGCTATTCAAACCAGCCTTTGTCTTACTGGTAAAAATAAAGCCAAAACCAACACGTCAAAGCTTTAAAAAGTAGCACTTAATTTAAATGTAGAATTTCCTAATGGAAAATTATAACTTTAAATGGATATAACTTTTGCATTTGTTAAACCTTTATGCGTTTTCCGATCCAGTGAGAAGCCTGATGTACTCTCTGAGGAATTAGTCTTAGAAGGTGAGAGGCCATCATCTGAAGAACAGATGAAGAGGAAATGGGAAAGCCTAAACCAGGACTTCAGTACCAAGCAGAGACTGCTCCAGAAAGCTTTGGAAAAAGAACAGCTGGTAGCTTTTTTGAATTTCTCTTTCCATTTTCTCTTTGAAAGTAGTTGTTGCAACAAGAGGTACAATATGTAGATCCATTAAGGTGCTGTAGTTAATGCATGAGATATGGAACAATTTGTTTTTGTGACACCTTTAAAAACTGTTAAATATTGGCACCAGCACTGCTCATGTTCAAAGTGATTTGAATTGCACTACCATCAGGTTAATGAACTAGAAAGGAAGAAAGAGCTCAGACAAAATGTTTATCTACTTACGTAACCCAGGATAATTTTGTAGCAAATCATCCCTCTGGAAATCAGTACTCTGGCAACAGCTTAGAGCAAAACTGGTTTTTTCAGTTTGAATTTATTGGTTGCATTCTATTCTTGATCTTAGTGGGTAAGGAATTTCAGGAACAGTATTTCTACTGAAAGAAATGGGGATTAATCATTTAAAATGGGGACAAACCGAAGTCTATATTAACATACGTCTTCCATTTTATTGTTAATAGACCAAATCCACTCTTTGTATAACACTCCATTAATCAGCTTCCAAAGTTCTAAATACCTTGTGTTAATTAAACACAAGTAATTGAATGTATTTTTGGTAGAACTAGTGATTTTGAATTCTGGCTACAAGCATTTATCCTGCATTTCTGGTGAACCTCCTGTTGAGCAATATTTATGCAAAATATTCATGACATGGAGCATTTGTGGGAGGACCATGAGTGTTGGCATGATAGCCTCAGTCAGTAGGGAATCTGTACAGCTGAATTTTCTGCCCTACATATGGTAGATGCATCCTAATTAGTGCTTCTCTCTCAGCAGCTTTATAGCAGACCAAACAGACTAATACCTGGAATGCCTTTGTACAAGGAGGAGACACAGGATGAGGATAAATCCTTAGTGTCACCAGTATTGGTTGAATTGAATCAGGCCTTTGAAGATGTCTCATCTGAGGTAATTTTCCATTGTCTTTACACCTGTCCTACAGCAAAGCCACATTAACAGTGAAATTGCTGGACTTGTCTGGTTTCTTTGCCCAGGCTGGACAGGTGGAGGAGACCCTGCATCTTGAACAGAAGCTGTATGATGGTGTCACTGCCACGTCCGTGTGGCTGGATGGCGTGGAAGAGCAAGTCTTTGTTGCTACAGCTCTGTTGCCAGAGGAAGAAACAGAGACCTATGTCTCCAAGCAAGAGGTAAGGAATCCTTGAGTAGGACTTCCTTTTAATTGCCAGTAAGTGTGGATTTTATGTAGTGTTTAGAACAAAAGTGTTAGAATCCTGGATAGGTGACATGTTGCTGACATAATCTCTGTGTAACTGCAGCATTCTGCAGTTGACCATGCAGAGAATGCTGCAGAAAGCACAGACTCTTCTTTTCTAAGTATTAGCCAGCACCACATTATCAAAATTGAAACAAAGTGAAAAAGAGGGAGGGATGCTCTGGGATATAGAAGCAGCACAAGTTCATCAGCATTAATTAGGAGTGAGGAAGGCGGAAAGAATTGAGTGGTGGGGTAGAGAGAGAGGCAATAGAACAAAGGAATAACTGTTTTCAACTGAAGAGGATAGATGCAGACAAGATATAAGGAAGAAATTTTCAAAATGAGAGTGTGGAGATGCTGAAGCAGGTTGCCCAGAGAGGTGGTAGTTGTCCCATCCCTGGAAGCATTCAGTGCAGGATTGAGAGGGCTCTGAGCATCCTGATGTAGTTGAAGATGTCCATATTTACTTCAGGAGGGTTGGACAAGATGACTTTTCATCCAACCCAGATGTTTCTGTGGCTTTACATCATTTTGTTCCAGCGCTTGTTTTCCTTGGAGGATGGAATCTTTTTACCATCAGAGATTGCTGTAGCTGCCATCTTTTTCTAGTGTGTGTGTATAGCAACAATGTAAAAAATTCACTACATCACTGCAAAATTGACAGTGGTTATGACAATGTTTGCCTGCTTTCCAGAATGTCTCATTGTCACTTCTGTTTTTCTACAAAATTAGTCTCTTGCCAAAGAAATCAAGGACATAACAGAAGAAGTGGATAAGAACAAGAATTTGTTTGCTCAGATACTTCCTGACGGTAGTGATAAGAGGGTTATTATAGAAGACACTTTGGATTGTCTCCTGAGAAGACTGACCTTACTGGAGTCAGTGGTAAACCAGAGATGCCACCAGATGAAAGGACGGCTCCAGCAAATCATCACATTCAAGGTATGAGGAGATGAAATTAACAGAGGTGTGTGTCAAATGGGAATATAAAGGCTGTGAATTTTTGGTACCAAATCAAAAGAGCAAGGTTGTCACAGGCTTTTTATTGAAAAAATCAAACTTCTCAGGCTATGCAAAATTTGATGTCCTAATAATTACTCAAAATTTTAACTCTCTGCTAGAAGGCTTCTACAGCTCATGCAATTACTGTACAGTGATAATCTTTTTGTGCTGTCTCACCCTGCTGGCATTACATAAAAGGAAGTCTGTGTTGTGCAAGTATGAAAAAATGCTGATAAGTGGGGGAATGTGCACTGTCAGAAAATTTTTTGGAGTTCAGAAATGCTTTCAGGTCTTACTTGGTCTCTGTCTTATTTCCTATTATTATTATCATTATCATTAATATATGAAGCCGTTCAATATGGTTTATATTTAAATAAAAACCCCATTAAAATAAAAAAGTATTTCTTGTGTCTTTAGATTAGGGTCATCTTTTCATAGATTGTTACAACTAGATTTGCTTTCAAACTCCATAATCTTTCCTTTGCAGTCTCCCATTTTTCAGTGAAAGACTTCCCTTTGCTGATGACAGCAAGGTTGATCTGAATTAATTGCATTATTCTTAGAGATTTTCAGTATTTAAAATAATTACTGAATGTAAAAATAAATACTAAATCATTAATGCACTTTTTATGTAATGCTGGAAGTCTCCAAAAAATGTGCTGATAATTTTCTATTGAGCATGAAAAAGATAATCAACTGTATTTCAGCAAAATTGTTAAGTAATATGTATGTGTCTGTTCTGATAAAATATTCTAAAAGTTTTAGCTTGTGGTTAGCCCTGTAACGTGTGAAGGCCTTGTTTACTTATGTGTTGTATTTGATCAAGTTTGTATTTAAAACAACTTGCCTTAAAAAGTAAAACCAAGCTTGTTTGCAATCATAAACTGCACAAGAATTTTTTTTTACATGGATGTAATGAGCCTTGGTAATTAATTATTTAATTGGAAGGCAAAAGTACAAGTGCATTTATGAGATGTGTTTTAAATATGAGTGGCTTTAGCTCTTAATTTCCTTAGCTGGATTTTCAGCAGTGTTCAATTTTTTGCATTGGCTAATTATGGTGCTTTTTGAATAGTTTTTATCCTGTAGTGCTACCATGTAATATTTAATGCTTGAAACTTTTTGAAGCATGGAATATTTTCCAGTTGTTTTGTGCTGTGACTTGCTATTATTTGTTGGCTTTGTCTCCTGTAGAATGACCTGAAGCTCATGTTTACATCGGTGGCCGATAACAAATACTTAGTTCTACAGAAAGTTAGCAGAGGCAGCTGACAGACCAGAAACAGAGCAAATGCAGGTACTACCATGTATGTGTCACTTGGGGAGAGGGAAAGAGGTAAAGTTTTTATCCAAAGTATAAATGGATTCTAGAGAAGAGTTGCTTTAAATGGGAGAAGATACATGTTCACATGAAGTATAGAGTGTAGTACACATATACATAAGTAAATAAAACAAAAAGACACAGCAAAAACACCTTAGCAAAAGTGTCTCTCTTATCTCCCCAGCTGACCTAGGACCTAGTTATGTTTATACTGGGCAGTATTTGGAAAAAAAAGGAAACTTCAATAAACAAAAAAAGTCCAGAGTTTTGCTAAATTGTTCGACAATTAAACTTTATTAAAAACCAAAGGCACTTTCCTATTCACTGGTTTATAGTGATGTCTTTATGTTATTCATTTTACTTTAAGGCAGTAATTATTATTTTTAATCAGGAATGGCCTGATGAATAATTAATTATTTATATGAAAAAGTGTTTCCTGTTTTCTTGTTTCTGTTTTACCGGTGAGAAAAAAATGAATGAAGTATGCTAAGGGCTGCTTTTTGTAGATATTTCTTGTTAGTGGTGTCTGGTGCCAGCAGGTGACTGAATGGAAGAAACTTATCCTTCAGCTAAACAGAAGTACTGGACTTTATATACCTGATATTCAAATTTTGAGGGAGTTTATATCTCCTGTATGAAAAAGAGAGGTCACACTTTGTCTTTCTTTTCTGTCTTTTGTGATGCCAAACACTGACAAAAAATTTATTTACCAGTATGATTAATTTAACTACCAGCTGGGAAAACAATGCGGTAACAAAAGCAAGTGAAACTATTTGTTTCACAAAATCTCCCTTGGCTGATAAAACATAAAAATTTAAAAGCATTGCTGCTTGTTAATATGTGATTAGGAAAGTAGAAATAAGGCCCTTCCTTAATCAGCCTGGTGACTTAAGTTGCAGGAAGTGGAAGTTTAGTGACTGTATTGTGCAAACTCCATGCTGCTGAAAAGCAGTTCTACTTCACATACGTAGTTTAAAAATATTTAGATAGGAAGCTTCCAAGAAAGGTCCTCAACAAAGGACTTTAAGTACAGGAATCTACCTCATGCTTTTAACTTTGTTATAGTCTGCATGTGTAACTTCAGCAGAGACCTCAGGAAACTTAGGAAACTGGAAAAACTCATCACCTTCAGACACTTGCAAATACCAGTCTTAAGTTGTAGTTTTCCAAGTGTGAAAGTCTTTTTCCTTAACAGTAATTTTGGCCCCATCCCAGTCTTGAAAGGGAGCTACACACAGCTCTTTGCTTTCAGACATGGGTTCTGCTGTGATGGTTGTTTGCTTGGTGCTCAGTGATGACAAGAACTGTTAATAAAAAAAATTCTTTAAGTGACGTTGTTACATTAAAAAAAATCCTTTGGGTTTCTACTATATAGTTAAAAGCATGGAAATTCATAGCAATGTTTGGTATAAAAAATACTAAGCATAGTATTTTATATGATACTAAAACAGATTGTAGAAAAAAGTAATTAAAAAAGTATTAAAAAGTAATAATGATAAGCTTATTTAACGTTAAGAAAAATAACTGGGCTCTCCCAACTTTTAATTAATACATTTCCTTTATAGCATCCTTTAAAATTTCAGCACATTGAAGGTGTATTAGTACTGCAAGCAGAAAAGAATATGATCATAGGCCAGCTACACTACTGTTATTGAAACTTAAAACTAAACAATGTAATTTTCATATACAGGTCATACTGCAGGCAGAAGAAGGTTTAAAGGAACTAGATGCTGGAATCAATGAGTTAAAGAAGCGTATAGACAAGCTACAGATTGACCAACCCTCTGTACAAGAGTTGTCTAAGATCCAGGTATTGTTCATTAGTTCCATCCTAGACCTGTCCATCCTATCACCTTTCTCACCTGTGATATCAAAGGAATGCTTCTTTTTATTGTTCATAAGGCAGTTTAGGAAAAGGGGTTTAAAGGAATTTCAGCATGTATAAAGGATTATATTCCCCCCGGTTCACCTAGTTTTACATTTTTGCCTCTTCAGATTTTCTAACATCTCTGATATTAGCAGTATTAATTGTAAAAATCTTACAAAACTATGTTTTCTGCCAGCTCCTGTCCACTCCCTTTTCACACAGATGTTGTTAGACATGTAAACACAAATTTGTCTGCTGAAGCTTCATCCCTGTTCTCACCAGAGTCTCACAATCTGCGGTTTAGTACTGTCTCACATCTGTCCTTCAAAGAAGGAAGAGGGTAAAGGAGGTTAGAGTGTGAAGTGAGACCTGAAACTGGAAATGTTCTGCTTTCACTAGAACAACTCTCATGTCAATACATGTGGGCAAGTGATCCACAACTTCTGTAAACCTGTTGAAAGTCGTTTTTGAGCAGTTTGGCTGATGTAGGGTAATGCTTGAGGAAATCAAGCATTTCAGTCAATCAAGGAGAAGATTTATGATGGATTTTTACCATTTACAATGACATAATAATAACTTGGAAGCAAGTAAAACACCTGAAACTGGACCATAAACTTACTAAACCAACCAGACGGTGTTATCAATTAAAATGAATGACCAAGAAATAAATCACTAAGAAATGTCTCCTTCGCCCGGTTCTTTATCCTTTTGGTCTTAGCGCCTCCTGCTGGTTTGTTTGGGGGTTTGGGTTTTTTTTTTTTTGCTCTCAGTTTATGTGCCATTGTGTGCCCCCCCGCCCCCGTTTCACCATTTCAGTTTTTAGAAAAGCCTTCCTTTGGCTTCTTCTGACAGTTTTGCTTCTCACAATTTTCTGTGAGAAAATTATAGCTAGGAGAAAGCCAGTTGCAGTCTGAGGGTGGGCAGTTTGTTGTAGCACTGTATGATCATGGAGATTTTTTGGTTGTTGGAATGTCTTGTATAGATCAAAAGGATGGGCTTGATTTGGTTTTTACGGTAAGTTGTATGCATCTTGCTTGCCACCAGTAAGATTCTGGGGAAGGAGAAGGCAACAAACCTGACTTTGAGATGCCTATGGTCTGTATCCGTGATGGAATCCATGCAATGTTCTGCATTATAAAAAGTAAAATGTAAATAGCATGTGCATTCCATGGTAGTCACAGTTTTTTGATGCATTAAGCCAAATCTTTGCTACTTACATTAAGCCTTTGGGATTCTGCTGGGTTTTTTCCTCAAGTGCATGTACTTTAAGGAGTTGCAAGTCATGCTTATTTTTTCTGTCTTTAAATGGTGAGTTAATTTATCAACGAGGTCAGTACCTCTGCAAACTCTTTTTGAGCTGGAAATAAATGTTCTGCTAGTAATCACAGAGAGTACAGGGACAGTAAGGCTGCTTCTAGGAGGACATGTAAGGTGTGATATAGGAATCACCATTGCTGCCCTTTGCTCCCCAGGACAAGTATGATGAGCTGCTGATGATCATTGGATCCAGGCGGAGTGATCTCAATCAGAATATGGCTCTTAAGAGGCAGTATGAGCGGGCTTTGCAGGACCTGGCTGACCTGGTAGAAACAGGCCAAGAAAAAATGGCTGGTGACCAGAAAATGATTGTTTCTTCCAAGGAAGAGGTTCAGTCACTGCTTGAAAAACATAAGGTAAGAAATTGGGATATATTTCAGGACTAGTGGTGACTGTAAACCTGTTGTCATGGTTTAGCCCCAGTGGGAAGCTAAGAACCACACAGGTGCATCCTCCTTATGTGTTCCTTCCTTGGGGAGAAGGAGAATTGGAAAGAAAAGTTAAGCCTTGTGGGTTGAGAGATGAATATAAATACTAATAGCACTGAAAAAAAAAAAGTAACTATAGCTCTAATGGTAAAGAGAGAGAGAAATAAACACAAGAGAAATAAATAAATTATGTACAATACAGATTTTCATCACCCCCTGACCAATCTGTCCCCAATAAGAAATCAGCAGCTTCCAGACAGCTCCCCCCAGTTTGTATACTGAACATGATGCTCTATTGTAAGGAATATCCCTTGGGCCTGTTCAGGTCAGCTGTCCTTGCCATGGCCCCTCCAGGCTCCTCAAACACCTCCTCACTGGCAGAGCAAGGGAAACTGACAAACACTTGACTTGGGGTAAACTACTCAGCAACAAACAAAACATCAGTGTGTCATCAACATTATTCCCATAGTAAAGCCAAAACGCAGTGCTGTACCAGCTACTAAGAAAAAAATTAACTCTATCCCAGGTAAAACCAGGACACTTAAGAAGAGCAAATTGCTAACTATCTGTTCCTACAGATTCGGGAGCTTTTCAGAATGGTGGGCCAGACTGTATTTTAAATTGGAGCCAATGAACTGTCCTGACAGGCTCAGTTTTCAAATGGTTTGTTGAAGGTGAACCCAGATAGATTGCATTTTCTTCATTATTCTAATAACAAGTTCCTAGTATTGTCCTGTCATGCTACATAGCAATTTCATCCACCACTCCATTTATTTTCAACAGAAATTTACCCACAAATAGGACAACTACTTTCCACATTTTCATTAGGCAGAATTTTGGGGGTTGTTTCTCTGATTTAAGCTGATTTTGTTTTTGGAATGAGGGTCAGGATGGAATTGGTGTGGAAAGAATGACTGAATCCTTTCTTTGAATAGACTATTGTCCTCTTTAAATTATGCTGGATTTTGTGAAATGTTGGGAAGTGAAAGGTTTACCTAATTCTGTGGAGGTACTTGATTGTATTGCATATGTCTTAAAATGTTCTTTTAGTAGAAATTAATTGAGTAACAATTGCCCTTTCTCTTTTCTGTTCTCCCTCTCCCTGACATTTGAATTTTTCAGGAATATTTTCAAGGGTTGGAGTCTCACATGATCCTGACAGAAACACTTTTTAGAAAGATGAGTAGCCTTGCCCTCTTGAAGGAAACTCAGTCACACTCAGAGTTAATGACACGAGCTTCAGCTATATTAAAGCTAGCTCATAAACGAGGTGTGGAGCTGGAATACGTTCTAGAGGTGAGAATTTCTGTGGCCTTTTCTATACTTCCATTGTGATAAACCATCAGGATATTCTATAATGCTGATTTCCTGTGCTTGGACAGACTTGATCAGTCCGTTTGTCATACACAGAAAGCACTGATATGCCTGCAGTCTTTTCTGTTTAACTGTTGTGACCCTCAGGTGGCACAAGTTGTGTTCCTCTAAGTCTAAAGAGCTGCTTAGGCTTTAGCTGGCTGGGGAGAGCATGACAGTTTTATCCAGGTATTCTTACCAAAAGTTGAGCTTGGCACAGGGATGGTATCTTTTTACAGGGTCACTGGACATTTGTACTGTTATTTCCGTACTTTCACAACCAGGTAGCTAGCTGTAAGATTTCAGATTAAAAAAAAAAAAAAAAGAGTAATAAAATTTCTAGATACTCCTATTCACCATATGCATGGGTGATTTGTGCTTGTAGACCTGGATGCATCTGGATGAAGATTACCAGGAACTCACCAGGCAGCTGGAGTCTGTTGAAGGAAACATCCCCACTGTTGGTTTGGTGGAAGAGACAGAGGACAGGATTACAGACCGGATCACACTTTTTCAGGTTGGTGCTTGGTGGTGGACCTTCTCTGCAGAAAAGAGGGGTTAAAGGGATCTCTGACAATCATCCAGTCCAGCATTGAAGCATTACAGTTGTCATGGGCTGGATCACCAACAGCTTTGGAAACCTCAAAAGATGGAGATCCCACAGCTGACCAGGGGACCAGTTGCAGTCCTGCACCACCACCTACTTACTATAAAAGGTTTTCTGTAATGTCCAGTCAGTAACGTCAACTTTCAGTTTGTCACCATAGTCCTTTTTATATAGTGTGGCAGTACTGAGGAGCATTTACCTCTATCACCTTTTCAATTCCACTGCAAACAGCTGTAGATCTTTGTTAGATTGGCCCTTAGCCTGCTGTCAGTCTAAAGCAAGCACATTTCCCACAGCCTCTTTGTGAAGGACATGTGCTGTAGGTCCCTAAATAACTTAATAGTTCTACACTGGACCCTGACTACTTCCTTCTTCCTCAGCTCAGTGAGAGATGGGTCAGAGCACAATCGGATGGAGTTAGATGTGGCCTCATCAGCACCATCTAGATGAGGATAATAAAATAAATTCATCTGCTTGTTCACAGTCCTAATAGAGGCCAGTGCTGTGGCTTGCCGTATAAGCTGCCAGGTTAAATACTCTACCAATTTCCTTCCTAACTGGTACTGAGAAATGCAACTAGTCAGCCCAAAGTGCAGAAATTGCATTTCTTCAGCCTTCCAAAGTTTCTGCTTGTCTCCAACCTCAAGTTTAGTAAAGAGTCTCTGGAATCACTGCCATATTTTGTCCCAACCACTCTCCCTACATGTCGTCCACAAATTTACTGAGTGAGTGCTGTCTGCCATGATCCATGCCATTAAGATGTTGAAGATATTTGGGATAAAATATCAATAATCTCTGGAGTACTCTGCCCATTGCAACCTGCCAGCCAGGCATCAAGCCTTTGATCAGTAGCATTGAGACTGGTAATGCAGCTCATTTTCAGCCCACCAAACAGTCCATTTATCCAGCCTGACCTCTCTCTGTTGCTTGAGGAGGTTCCTGTGGGAGAGGTGTCAAAGGCCATACTGAAGTCAGTCTGATCCACAGAGACAGTCATTTTGTCATAAAAGGCTGGTAGTGAATTTAAGTTGAATATTCCTGGTTGCCTCTTGATCCTTTTTGTCATTGAAAATGGAATCCAGGAGGATGTGTTCCATGATCTTTCCAGAGAGCAAGGTGAGGCTGAACAGCCTGTGGTTTCTCAAATTGCCTTCCTCCCCAAATGCAACCAGTAGTTTAAATACAGGTTTTCTACCACATCCTGTTTCTTTGGTCGAGTGGTTTGCATTTGTCTCCTTATACTAGACATTTTATTTGGGAGTTTTTCATTCTCTTGTTTTACAAAAAAATGTAAAACAAATTTTAAAATGTCAAATTTTTCTTGAGAATTGACTTTGTGTTGTTACCTTTTTAGTCACTTTACCAGACAGCTTTTTGCTTTTCTAATGGTATGAGGACAACTTAAGCAATCTATTGTGTGGGGGGGTTGTTTTGGTTTTGTTTGATGCTAGGCATTGTTTGTGTTAGGCCTGACCCGAAATTAGTTTTCTTCTTTTTTTATTTTCAGTTACATAAACTAGGTTATTCAAATCCAGATTCTTGTATTCTGTTATGTCATAGGTTTTATTAATTCAGCACATTTAGCTTTAAAATCCATCATAATAAATTTATGATCTTAGAAATTTTTAAGCCACTATCTAGGAATTTTTTGTGTATATGTTATGTGTAAATATACAGACTCACACCAAAGATAATTTTTTTAATCTATTAAAAACTGTTTTTGTAAAAGAGGAAATAAGAGAGATAGAAAGTTCATGTACTTGCTATAAGATTGGTAGTTTTGTACCTTTTATATTCAGATTACTTTCGTCAGAACTGAAAAATGGGAATGCATGTACATTTCATGCTCAAGCTTATACCAATGTACAGATGTTTTTAAAATCCATACTGTCTGTGTAATGATAGTGGAATTTAGCAGGTATATTTGCCCATGTGTACGAATCCTTTACCCATCCACAAGTCACCATTTAAATTAAATCTGTCTCAGTTCCAGGTTTATTCTGGATAATATTATTAACAGCTTGTGCAATAAAAATTGGTCTCTGTGTTCAGGGGTTTGGATGGATGGGGTGATCTTCTGTTTTGTATCCATGAAGAGCAAGAGTGTAGATCAGTAAAAGAATGAGATGTCCAGAGAGCTGAAGATAGACATTGGAAGGGCTGAAGAGGGAACCACTGTTAATAATTTTATATTGGACCTCTTTAATGTTCATTGCAGTAGATGGTAGGTTTTCAGCAGATGGTAAAGTAAGTTCTGGTATTTTAATCAATTTCTATCAGAAACTGATAGAAATTGAAATGTGTGTTGCCCACAAAAATTCTTTCCGAGTACAGAATATTTACATGAAGGAGGAGTTCATCATAAGGAGGAACCAATAGACATATTGACATGACTGGGTTTGTGGCAGCATGGTCAGTTTTTGAGCAGATTACCTGCATGGTGGTTCTCAGGGAGTTCTAGAGCTGGAGCAGAGGAAAAAATTGATGTTCTCTGGTGACATTGGATATGCAACAAATTGCAGTAAAAGGAAACTATGCATTGAGAAAGTGTGGTAGCAGAGACCTGTAGTCATCTAACCATCTCCTCTGTCACTACAGCATCTGAGATCTAACCTGACTGAATACCAACCTAAATTATACCAAGTGCTAGATGATGGGAAGAGGCTCCTTTTCTCTGTTAGCTGCTCAGAACTCGAAGGCCAGCTGAACCAACTAGGAGAACGCTGGTTAAGTAACACCAGCAAAGTCACCAAGGAGCTTCACAGGCTGGAGACAATTCTGAAGCACTGGACAAGGTAATGCTGATGTAATGGTAAAGTTCTTCACCTGAGCTTTTCAGGTCAAAGCCGTTCTGGACCCAGACATATTTGATTCAACATTTAAAAGAAAGTACTTTGAGATGTGTGTCATAGTTTGACTGCTCTTCTGTTCCATAGAAGTGCTGTTGTACTCTCTCATTTGTAATAAAAAATGTAGCGGATAAGAACTGGTACAAGGAAATCAGAAAGTACTTTCTTAGATGATTAATTTAGAAGCCCTGTGTGTATACAGGTTGATAAGAAAAGTTGTGTGCTCTGCTGGGTAATGTGAGTAGCTTCAACCTGTTTTAATGGATGCATTGCAAGTTCTGGATTCTTGTGGGTCTGTGTCATTGCATATGTGGAAGGGAGCTTTTGCTACCTTGCTAACATTCATATGCTACTTTTGAAATTAATTATTTAATTGATATAAAAGCTTTGTCTGTGAATCCCTGCCTTCTGTGTGGACACTCATATTCTGTTATCTCATTAGTTGCTTGGCATGTGAAATGATAGGGAGATGGTTTCTGAAAAAAAGAAAGAAAATAAATTTCTGCTCTGAGATACTTTTTGGTAAAGATTTAGGAAGACTGAGCCTTCTAATGGAAGTGAAAAGTCTTTTTACGTGCATTGGATGGGGTTACAGCTTGTCCAAAGAGGTTTGGGACCTATATACTATCCTTCATTACACTTTTTTCTAAAGGCAAAACTAAGGCACTGTTAGAAATTGTGAGCATAGTGACTAAAATAGGAGCTTCCTGATACCATGCCTGTCTGTAAAAGTAAATTACATTTTTCTGAAATTTGATAAAAATAAAATTGCAAATGTGGCATTCAATATCTTCCTCTAACACATGGAGGAAAGACTGCTCAGCTGGAGGCAAGAAGTGGCAATGACTGTTTCAGTCTTCTTTAAACATCTTCCCAGGTATCAGAGTGAATCAAATGAATTGGCACAGTGGTTGCAATCTGCAAAGGAACGACTTGAGTTTTGGAGCCAGCAGTCTTTGACTGTTCCTCAGGAACTAGAAACTGTCCGAGACCACCTAAACTCCTTTTTGGTAAGTTGTTCATGAACCTGGGACACCTATTACTCTCCAATTACAATTAAACAGTTGATTAATCAAATGGTTATACTTCTTCTCATCATTGATGAGTATGTAGGTAAGCTGTTCTTCAAAATGATGGTGTGTATGCATATTAAGCTCCTCTTTGCTATATGCAAGGATTGTAAATCCTGAGGATTCTGGAAACAGAAACTGGTTTTATAACTGAACACAATTTTTGTTCTGACTTATTCTTTAGTTGTATCAACTGTTCTGCTCAGCTTCACGTCCTCTGCAGGCTTGCTGAGGATACATTTGATCTCACTGTGTCATTGATAAAGGTATTGATGATGAATACTAATAGAAAGAACATATTTTAAAGGGAAAGGAGGATATTCTTAGCTTTCTGAGGTTCTAAAACTTTAAGTAAAATAAAAAAAAAAAGTACTTAATTATTTCCACAAAAAATGGTTCTGCTTACAGGAGTTTTCAAAAGAAGTGGATGCTAAATCATCACAGAAATCTTCTGTCCTGAGTACTGGGAACCAACTCCTCAGGCTTAAGAAAGTAGATACAGCTGCATTGCGTGCAGGATTGTCCCACATCGAAACCCAGTGGACAGAGCTTCTCACACAAATCCCAGCAGTACAAGAGAAGTTGCACCAGGTAAGAAAGCCAGTGATGGCCTTTGATATTCCAGAAAACTAAGACTGTACAGTTGGCACTGACTAGCTGTTTCCTTTCTCAACTTGTTCATGTGAGGAAAGATAGCAGAAAAGTTATTCCTGTTTTACTGTGGGAAAGCATACACTTAGTTTTAAATCCTGCCTGTCTAGTACCTAACAGTGTTAGTTTCAGACTTTATAGTTACATTTGTTAAATTTTAACCAAAGAACAGATGAGGGCTTTTTCAGCACATTGGTATGCTTTCTGGAAAAAAAGGATTTCACATCCTTGTCCCTGTCAGGTTTGGGCAGTGGTTTTGCTCAAATTGAACAGGTAAGGTTTAAGTCTGTGAAAGATAAAAGAGATCTAAAAACATTCTTGATTTTTGCTAGTATGTATAGGCACAGTAGGCTTCTGGTTGTGTAATTTTGGGGCTTTAAGGCTATAATACTGAACTTAGAGAATTATACTGGTTGAAAAGATGCCTTAGTATATATAGTTGCTAGGGGGTTATCAGTGTAAGTTGTTCCTTCAGTTTACAACTTAGAATGCTCTCAGAGTTAGTAATAACTTTGTGATTTACATGGAGAGAGGAAGGGTCACACATCTTAACTGAGTCTGTGATAGTAAACAAAACAATGTAATTCTGTAGTTCTCTGAATTGTTTTGTAATGCAAAATATATATGTCCACCTAAAAATGTCACAGAACATATTATTGAGTAATTAAATGCAGGCAAGCAATACTCTATCAACTACTGAAACTGTGATAATGCAAAGCAAGGAATTCTCACCCATTTTCTTCGCAACACAAGTTCTACGTCTGTTATCTCAACAGCTCCAGATGGACAAAATTCCTTCTCGCCATGCCATCACTGAAGTTATGACCTGGATTTCGCTGATGGAAAGTGTAATTCAGCAGGATGAAGAAAATATAAAAAATGTAGTAGGACAGAAAGCAATTCAGGGTTATGTCCAGAAGTACAAGGTACTGAGTGTCAATTATTTGTTTTCCTTTTGAATTATTCCCATTATTACCACAATCAAATATATAGAAATATGTAACATATAAGTGATTTAGGGAAAAAAAATCACCAACTTTGTGGAGTGGTTGGAATTGTACACAAGTTAGAACTGTGAAATATTTGATACTGTGGAAAAGAAGCCAAAATTACTTTTACTCTGCTGTTTACTTATGGTAGGAATATAATTTTTAATATACTTACCTTAATTTCTAGGAAAATCCAAAGCAATATACACATTATTAAACCTTATTAGATCTGCCAGAGTGGATGCAGTATACTCCAGGCAGGGTCTTGCAAGAGCAGAGCAAAGGGGCAGAATCACCTCCTCCAACTGCTGGCCACTCCTCTTTAGAAGCAGCCCACAATGCAGTTGGGTTTCTGGGCTGTGAGCACACCCTGTTGGCTTATGTCCAGCTTTTTATCCATGAGAACTCACAAATCCTTCTCTGCAGAACTACTATCAATGAGTTCATCTCCCCAGCCCAGGTGCAGCACCTTGCACTTGGACTTGTTGAACTTCATGAGGTTCTCATGGGCCTAGTTCTCAAGTTTGTCCAGCTCCCCTGGATGGCGTCCCATTCTTTAGTTGTATCAACTGTTCTGCTCAGCTTCACATCCTCTGCAGACTTGCTGAGGATACATTTGATCTCACTGTGTCATTGATAAAGGTATTGAAGAGCACTGGTCACAAGGGATAGCCCTGAGGGACACCACTCATCACGGATCTCTGCCTGGACACAGAGCCATTGACCAAAGCCCTCTGGCTGAATCTATCCAGCCAAATCCCAATCCACAGTATAGCCCCCCTTCAAACTCATATCTCTCTAATTTAGAGATAAGGATGTCTGTTATTTGGGACCGTGTCAAAAGCCTTACAGAATTGTAGGTAGATGGCATCAGTCAGTCTTCTCTTGATGACTGGTGCAGTCGTTCCATAGAAGGCCACCGGACTGGTCAGGCACAATCTGCCCTTAGAAAAGCTGTTCTGGTTGTCTTGGATCACATCCTTGGCTTGTATGTGCCTTAACATTGTTTCCATGAGGATCTGTTCCATGATCTTCCCAGACACAGAATTGAGCCTAACCAGTCTGTAGTTACCCAGATCTTCCTTTCTTCCCTTTGTAAAGATAGGAGCAATGTTTCCCCTTTTCCAGTCACTGGGTATTTGCCTGACCACCATGACTTTTCAAATATGATGGAAAGTGACTTGGCAACATCAGTCAGCTCCCTCAGGATCCTGGGATGCATCTCATCAGGTCCCATAAACTGGTGCCTATTGAGCTTCATCAAGTCGTGTTGAATCTGCTCTTTGCTTGCAATGGGAGGCACTTGTTTTCTAATTCCTGGTCAATTGCTAAAAAACCCTTCTAGCTGAATTGTGATAAAGATGTAGCTGTTGAGCACTTTTCCTCTGTTTTGCAGGAAGGTGAGAAATTACGGTACTCACATGCTGCTTTGTTTATTCCATTGTTTTTTGGGTTTTTTTTCCTAGGGTTTCAAGATAGATTTAAATTGCAAACAGCTGACTGTCGACTTTGTGAACCAATCAGTACTACAGATCAGCAGCCAGGATGTTGAAAGCAAACGCAGTGACAAAACTGATTTTGCAGAACAGCTCGGAGCAATGAACAGACGTTGGCAGATCCTGCAAGGCCTGATAACAGAAAAGGTAAAGAAAAAACCTAACTGCTCTGCAGTGAACTTTCAAAATGCACAGAATAATAAGATTATAATGGTTGGAAGCCTCTGCAGGTCTTCTAGGTCAATCTCCTGCTCAAACAGAGCTAACTTTACAGTTAGATCAGAGGGGACTTGGTTATCTGAATCTTGAAAATTTCCAAGGAGAGGTTCCACAGACTCTTCTGGGTAGTTGATTCATACTTAACCACTCTGGTGAGGGGCAAGTTTTTTGTCTTGTTCCCAATCAGGATTTCCCATGTTGCAACTTGTGACTTATATCTTCTCCTTTTATTGAGTATCTCCCACAATAGTCTGCCTCCACTTTCCCCATGCCTCCCTATAAGGAATGGACAGCACAGTAAGATGATTCCTTTGCCCTCTTTTCCCCAAGCTAAATTAAGCCAGGGTTATTACTAGTTCTATTAAAAATACTAGATGCATTTAAATTTGAATGTATGTACTGTTTTTAATTTCTGAAAGCACTGAATTCCAGGAAGGCACTACTTTGCATTGGTCTTCAATGATTTATATAATTGACCCAAAAATAAAGATAATTGTATGAGAAAGTATATACTCATTTTTCTTTGCAGATCCAGCTCTTGGAAAATCTGCAGGAATCCTGGACAGAATATGAAAATAATGTGCAGTGCCTAAAAATGTGGTTTGAAACTCAAGAGAAGAAGCTGAAACAGCAACAAAAAATTGGAGATCAGGCTTCAGTGCAGAATGCTTTGAAAGACTGTCAGGTAATGTCTACTTATAATAGTGTTCTCTTCTTTTACTTATAATAGTGTTTCTTTCTTTGAAACGACACTTCATAAATACATGTGAAATCTTCAAATTGGTGAAGTCAGTGACTCAACTCTTCTTGACTTCAGTAAAGGAGAGATTTCATTCCTAAGGTGCAAGCAATAAAAGAGGAGGAAGGAGCCACAACATCTCAGAGTTGCTTAAGACCAACTAAAGTCATCATTGTTTCTACATTGGACATTTCAAAGCGTGCCAGGCATACTGAACTAGAAGATTGTCAAAGGGATATGTTGTCACATCTGTTTAGCCAGTTGCCACACGCTGCTACACCAGTCTTATGGGGTTTTTTTGCCTTTTCACTATCTTTCCTCCACACTCCACTTTTTTTCCATTCTTTTTCCATCTCATATGTTTCACCTGACTATTCAGAAAAATATGCTAGAATCCAAGGAAGTTTTATGCTTTCATTCAGAAAGTTGAGAATTTCTTTTTGTTTGGGTTTTTTTTTTCAAGTATTTAACTGTCCAGAAAAGGAAAGAGAGTCATGACTATAATGTGCAAAGATGAGATGAGGCAAAGTGCAGCTATACGTAATGCACATGAGTTCAAAACCACCACAGTTTTTCACATGGAATTCATACAAGAATGACACAGCAATGAACTGGATATCACTGCTGTCTCTGAACATCTTACTCAGAGTAGCACATATTTAAATAGTAAGAAGCTTACCTCTGGAGCTGTCAGGCCAGAGTTACAGGTGTATAGGCAGAACAGATACTTTTGAATTTATAGACAAGGCCTCCACACAGTATCAGGCATCCCATTTTTTTTTCAAAAGAATTTTGTCCTGCCAAATACCATATAATACATTTCATATCAGATCAAATTAAAACTTTCTCAGGCCAACTAAATGCACAAAATCTTGGTGTTCTCATCACCATAAAGGGGAGTGAGGAAGTGTGTTTATATTTGTTTGTCTCTCCTGCATGAATTTAATTAATGAGACAAATATAATTTAGCATTCATCTCTTCACAAAGAGAACAGCTGTAAATTCAAATGAAATGTATAAACTATTTTGCTTTATATTCACTAGTATATTAAACCCATCTTTGTTTCTGCAAAGGCAAATAGGGTGGTTAGGCTACATATGTTAGAGGTCAATTTTTTTTCTGAAATTTTTGACCTAAGTTTTCAATCTGTGTAAAGTGCTCAGTTTACATTCAGGTAATCTTTATGGTTTCAGCACAATAAACCCATACAACTGAAGCAAGGGTAATTTAACATAGCCTGACATAATCAGCAGTCTGTGCTTGGCTGGAGTTCAAAGCTGAATCTGATTTATCACCTTCTTGGTTCCTTTTGGTCAGGGAAGTTAGCAAATACACTTGGGGAGTTAGTTATGAATGGCAAGACTTTGATCAGCAGAGAAACAAATTGTTTAAGAAATAACACTCCCAGATATCCGGTTCAACTAGTACAAAAGCCGGAGTTTATTTATTAACCAATGTTGGTTGCTGCTTAGTGTCATATTAATAAGTGAATTCAACTGTTTTTTCCTGCCACAGGTTAGAAAAAATAATACATCTTTAATTCAGTTATGAGTTTTAAACGATTAATAAAAAGCCCTTTTCAAAGAGAGCCAGAAAAATTTGCTGGTCTTGGTGTCTGAAACATTTGCCTATCTTACATCTGAATTTTGGAGCAGCCTTGTATGAAGTTAAGTGACTTTTTTAGTGCATAAATCCACTTTTTGGGAAGTCAGATTTATTATGTTCAACTTAGAAGTGTTTGTGTTGTTGTCAGCTGGTTAAAAAATGATGTGCACAGCACTCTGGCTGTGCTCTGGAATGAGGTCGTGGCTAGATGTTTGAAGAAATGTGAAATAGTACAGAAAAAAAAAGGCTGAGAATAAATAGTGCCACAAAAATGCTCTCACAAATATGTATACAGACAAAAGTGTGTCGAATTTGTTCAGGGATAAATTCTGTTAATGACAAATGTTTGCAAGACTGGGGAGAATTTTGCTCCAAGTACTTTCCCAGCTATCTATAATGTAAAGTCTCTTAGTCAATGGTTTGCTTGTTGTGTTTTGGGATTCATAGGGAGTGAAATTTATTGAAAGACATGGGGTTTCAGGCTGACCAGAGTTCTGTTGTATTTTTTTTCTTTCTCTGTTCATCTGTTTCTCTCAGTAAGGAGAGGCTTGCAGAAAATTATGAAATAACCTGAGACCACATGGTGTGCTAGTTAATGTAGGGGTAACACAAGGTTGCTGCTGTCACCTCACAGTCTGCTTTCTGTATCATTCTGACAGGTAAACACAAATCTGTGCTGGCCTGAAGCCTGCCAGCCTTACTGCCCCACTCTGCTCAGACAGTGTTTGCGCTGCCTGAAGCCCCAGAGCTTCTGTGTGAGTCAGAGCACTGCAGGACTCTCTTGGATCTCCCTGCATCATGAAATGATGAAATTATATAGGTAGTTTCCCAGTTAGGAATGGTTATTTTTAATGAGCTTTTTACTCTTACAAGAGAGCAGAAAATTATACAAAAGTTTTATGTAGGATGTGCTTCTGTTTAAATCAACAACAAGCTCTGCTAGACTTTAAAGGGAGCATAAAATGTTCAATGAAATTGCTGATGAGTTGTGAATGCCTTGAGAATAAAAAGTCAAAATATGCCAGCATGTCCCCTATTTTTTAAACTAAGGAGCTTATGGGCATCTTTTTTATGTCAAAGTATTGTTTAGCCAATTAAACAAGCAAAAATACTCAAGTATTTTTTTTTTCCCCATAGGAATTAGAAGAATCCATAAGAACAAAGGAAAAAGAAGTAGAAAATGTAGAACAGAGTGGTCTTTCTTTGGTACAGAACAAGAAAAAAGAAGTCTCTTCTGCTGTTATGAATACACTGAAAGAAATTAACCTTTCCTGGGCCAATTTGGATCACATGGTAAAATAATCTGTAAGGGGAAAATTACAGCTCTAGGAATAAGACATGGAGGAGAATTAACAGTTGCAGATGGTGGATTTCTTCTGTGCTATAGGGGAAGATTCTGAATCATGTTCTTCTTCCCATCTCTCTAGCCATCAATCCCCAAGTTTGTGTGTACACTCCACATAAAATGGGTATAATCTTTCTTGTCTCAACAATGATTTTAGTCATTGCAATTAAAGCTTTTTAGATGCTTCCTGATATTTAGTTTAAATGGATCAAATTATCTGTCAGGAATAAACTTTTCAAGGCCACAGGTCTCACAGAATAAGGAAGAGATCAGCATTAATTTTCAGCGTTCAAAGTTTGATCAACATCAGTCTGCCTCCTCAGGAGGAATGCAGTGTGTTAGTGCTACCTCTCTGCTGATTTCCATCGGCTGATTTCCCTGCCTTAGGGATATGTGTAGTCTCAACAAATTTCTCTTGATCCTGCTTTGGACCAAAGTAAAATTAATTTTGACATCTTTACAGTCCCTTCCATCCAATCTTTATAAAATGAAGTAGAACTTTATGTTGTTCCCAGTGTAAACCCAGCTGATAGTTGTACAAAATCATTATTCAATAAGTTTAAGATTAGGCATGTAGGACAAGAAGCATTTGAGATCCAAAGGAAGAAAGTAATTTAAACAAATCCCAAGTAGCTGGAATGCTTTCATTTACTTTTGTGTTTATTCCCTCCTTCTCCCAGGTTAGCCAACTGAAGATATTGTTGCAATCCGTTCTTGATCAGTGGAGCATTTACAAAGTGGCTTATGAAGAACTGAACAGTTACCTGACAGAAGCCAGATACTCTTTGTCCCGTTTTTATCTTCTTACTGGTTCTCTGGAAGCTGTGAAAGTCCAAGTTGATAAACTTCAGGTGAAAAGTCTGAATTTTGTCTGAAATTGCAAGGATGCAGATAACTGTAGATAGATTTTGGCTTATAAGAAGTAGAAGTAAAGACATACTGGCACATTAAAATCACATTACATTAAGAGAACACATTATAAACCAGCCACTGCATGTTTCATTTTGCAGAAGAAATAATTTGGGATAGTTGTTTTCTTTTTAGAGTTTTGAATCATGCTTTTTAAATCATGCTAATGGCCATTAAAACTAAAGTTTCTCATTCTACTTCATCAGGCTTTGGAGCTACAGGTGCATGTTGAGATCGTATTTTTAGCCCCCCACCAACCTTGCAGAAAAATGGTGATAAAAAAAAAAGAATGTTCCAGGGGTTGAGACATTCACAGGTTCAAGTAATTTACCATTGTAAAAAAAGGCATAAAATAAAGGCGATTTTTAAAGGCGGTTCCTTTAAAAAATTATAGATTAATAATAATGGCAATAAATTAATTTAATTAAATACAAATATTCAAATTACTGTTCTATTACATAAAAATCCTTTTATTTCAACAAAAGTTTTAATCTTTGAAATCAAAAATAATTATGCAAACATTTCCAGATGCACGAAGTAGAAGAACTTCTGTTGCTCTTATTCTGTTCTTCTGTTAGTATTTACCAGCAAATTTAAATTTACATTATAATTTAAATATTTGTGTGATTTGAATTCCAGACATATATAAAGCCAAATTATCTACATATGGACAGCACTTTCAAAACCAGAATTTAAAGAGAATCCAAGAGTGGACTTTACAGCCATTCTTCTAGATTTTACACATTAGAGAGAAGGAGTTGGTAAAACAATAGATACAGAAAATTACTTTTTAGTTGATTAAAGTTTTGAATATAAACTAAGGATGAGGTTTGCTGGGCTTTCAAACTGTAATAATATGCATAAAAATATTTAAGTTTAAAAGAAAAGAAAAATGAGCATTTTCAGAGATTCACAGAGTAGGTAAGGTTGGAAGGATCACAGTGATCATTTGGTCCAACCTCCCTGCTCAGGCATGATTATTCCAGAGTACATGGCACAGGATTGTGTCCAGATGGTATCTGAGTACCTCCAGTGAGGGAGACTCAACAACCTCTCTGGGCAACCTGTTCCAGTGCATGGTTACCCACGCAGTAAAGAAATTCTTCCTCATGTTCATCTGGAATTTCCTGTGAATCAGTTTCTGTCTGTTGCCTCTTGTCCTATTGCTGGGCACCACCGAGGAGAGCCTGGAAGCATCCTCTTGGCACATCCCCTTTAGATATCTATGTACAAAAATGAGGTCCCCTCTCAGTTGTCTCTTCCTGAGTCGGAACAGGCCCAGCTCCCTCAGCCTTTCCTCATAAGAGAAATGCTCCAGTCTCCTCATCAGCCTCATTTCCCTCTGCTGGACAAAACACACTTCCCTGACAGACATACACCATGGTGGTAACAGAAGGAGTGAGACCCTTATTTTCAGAATATGGCTTTCTTTATGTTGTTACTTCTTCATCTTGTTCTAAACAGGAAAATGTTATTTAGTTAGTTTTCATCCATCTGCTAAGTTTTTAAATCTGAATCAGTCCATGTGCTTACTCATTCTGTACAAAAGTACTTGTTTAGAATGATATCTTTTACTAGATTTTTGCATTTTGCAAAAATACAAGAATAAAATTTACTTTTTGCTATATTTGATATAAAATCAAATTAATCCAAGAACAATCTTTATATTAAACAACCTATTTATATGAAACACGTGAAATCAAGTTTTCATTCATAATCTAATGCAATTGATGTATACTATTTAGAAATGTGTCTACATCAGGGAATTTTATTAACTCATGGTTTTGATTTGTTTCTTTATTATTCTACTTTAGAGCCTACAAGATGAATTGGAAAAACAAGAGACTAGCTTACAGAAATTTGGTTCTGTGACCAATGAATTGTTGAAAGAATGTCACCCACCAGTGACTGAAACACTTACCAGCACTCTGAAAGAAGTGAATATGAGGTAGAAAATGTCTTTGCGCTAAATTTTAATTTCAGTAGCAAATCTGTATTTATCCATTATCCAGTTTTCCATTATCCTTATTTTTCTTACATTTTATTATTTTAAGTTCCTGGGGTCGTGAGGGGTTTGTTGGAACAGGCGGGATTATTCCTTTCGCCAAGGACTGGAGTAAAACTCTCATTTACTGCTCAAAATAAATGAAATACCTTCTCCAGCAAGCATTTGGGCATTAATGTCAGTAGTTTTGCTCTGTGCTTGACACACACCAACACACACTTACCAATATTCATAAATACTATGCTGGAAAATAATACTACGCTTGAGATTTGAGAACTGCGTCTGAAGGTTTTGTTTGCAGTGTTTCGATGGTTAGCATCAGCTTCCCCAAATTTTAGACTGCTATTTCTAGTTGTAGGAAGGGCATCATAGACAGGAAGATCTAAGCCCCTCACCAGTACCTTGGCAAACAGCTTCTCCAGCTTTGAATTTAGGGTAAAAGGGCTTACTCAGATACAGGAAGGGAGGATCCAGAAGAAAAAAGATGGTTTGGTCAAAAGCTGGGAATTTTTTTGAAAACAGAATCACACCAAATTTATTTTAATCTTTGTTCAGTCCTGTCCTAGAAACTGGAAGTGGGAGGAGGGCTTATTTAACCCCATTTAATAGTTTCAGTGATGGCTGGCAGAATTTTTAATCCAAAACTTTTGCTTTTCATCATATAATGATAACTGAGAAATAATGTGATTTTTTTTGGTAAGGAAACAATTAGGCAGTTTGGTAACTACCAAGCACATTTGAGAAAGCATGTGTTCCTGGTTGCTATTAGAGCAAAAAATTCAATGGGGAATTATTTTAGGAAAGAATTCCAAGGGAGATTAGATATTTTATTGGATAATAGAAATAGAAATATTCTTAATATGTCTGGGAGTATTTTACAAGCGAGTTACCCAGAGCTTTGTGACTTTAAATACTGTGTCAGAGTTTGGGAGGAAATGGTGTCTTGTTTCCAGCTGTTCTGGGCATCTTAAGCCCTCACAGGAATCTGCTATTGGCAGTGCATGGTTGGTCTTGGATGCTTTGTGATGCTGAGGGTACTAAGTGGAAATAGCAGGAGGTTCACTACAACAAGTGTGCTGCAGCTCTGACCACCAGCATTAATAAACAGCATCCAAGATGTAGCGCAGATCACACACATTGTGACAGCTCAGAACAGCCTGGTTTGGTATTATTTTCACCAAACAGAAATTTCTTGGTTTGGTATTGTTTTCACCAAATGTCTGGATCTTGATTAATACCAAATTTTTTAAAAGTCAAGAGACCATGGGAAACAGCAGAGAGAAAGAGGGACACGGATAGTTATTGTGAACTCCCAGGCTTGGGTCGCTCATGCAGTCTCTGGTTGTTGCCCAGGTGGAACAACCTCCTGCAGGAGATTGCAGAGCGGCTGCGTGCCAGCAGGGCCCTGCTCCAGCTGTGGCAGAGGTACAAGGACTGCTACCAGCAGTGCTCCTCCACAGTCCAACAGCGAGAAGACCAGACCAATGAGCTCCTGAAGACTGCAACCAGCAAAGACATCGCTGATGATGAAGTTACTACTTGGATCCAGGACTGCAATGTATGTTCAGTTAAGCTTTGCAGCTTTTCTCAGCTCTGTGGGCTAAAAAGAATCTCAAGAGGCTCTCCACTGCTCAGCTCTGTAGTTGGTGTTTTGGAATCTTGTATACTAACTTATTTCATGTCACTGATGCAGCCTAGGCATAGGAGAGACAGCTTTATGTCTGCTACCCAAATCTCATGTGTCTCTAAATTTTGATCCCTCCATTAGTTGTTGTGATGTTGTTTCAGAAGCTTGTATCTAAAGTCTTCTGTCTGGAGAAGGTGGATAAATTACATCATTTGATTCAGTCTTAAGTTCCTGCTTAAAAATGGTATTCATGCTTGGGAAAGTATCTCTACCAAGTCTTTTGAGTTCCTTATAAGGGAAAGAAACTCAAAATCCTTATTCCCACCAATCAAGACTGTTCACATTTTCAGAATGATGGAGATGTCTGTATCCTTCCTTATGGAAGGACACCGTTCACTCTGAAACCTTGAGATTCTTCCTTTTTCAAGATTGTATCTCAAGGAAGCAGAATAGTTTATCTTGTCTGTGCTTACATTTTGGTTCTTTTGAGCTTAAGTTAATGTTAAATGTCATTGACCAAAAAAATAAAATATGAAATTGTCTTAATATAAGCAAAACAATCACAGTGAGGAAAAAAAAAGTGTTAGTGTTTAAAAAATAAACATGTTCATGATATTTTGGAGCATTTGCTGCAATGGTCAGGCACCATGGACTGGCAATTTAAATTGTTTGGTTCAAATCATTTATTTCCTGATGTCCCATTCTTTAACAATTATGTTAGGCCATTTACAAAAGTTATTTTTTTCAGCCCTCCTGGTAAATCATAGCTGGAAGAAAAAGGAGGCCTACACCTGAACCAATTCACAGTGAGGGCTGCCACTGCTTAGGACCATCATGTCCATAAATTCAAAAGGTTTCTTTCAACAGTTATTGCCTCATCAACAACTCAGGCTTGCACAAAGTTAGTTGAGCACTGTCTTTTTTTCTGTTCTTTTCAGTGCAGGTTCTTTGACATATCTTTTTTATTCTTCAGGTCATACAGAATGTAACTGGAAAGTTTGATATTGAAATGCAGTAGTAAATATAAGTTTCCCTTACAGCACCTGAGTTCAGTCATTTCATTCTTCATTTAAATCCAGGGATGATGACATGTGTCAGGTTAACTGTCATGACAGTGTCAGGTTAACTGTTCATGTCCTTATTCAATGTGTTGCCACAGGATGTACTCACAGATTTGAAAACAGCACAGGAGTCTCTGGTTGTTCTTCAAGAACTGGGGGAGGAGCTAAAAAGCCAGGTGGAGGCTTCAGCAGCAGCAGCCATACAGTCGGATCATCTCTCTCTGAACCAGAATCTGTCAACCCTAGAGCAGGCTCTCCGCAAGCAACAGGCTGCACTTCAGGTACACAGACAGTGCTTGCAGTCCTCAAAGGTGATCGTCCTGTGGTCTCTGAAAACACATAAATTAGCTAAATCCACCTGGGAAGAGAGGGTAGTGTTACCTGTTAATCAGCTTTTCCTAGACTTCCCTGGAAGCCAAAGCTGCAAGTAGAAAATACGCTCAAGTCCAGCAAAGAGACCTTGTAAGAAGGTCCAAACTCTGGGAAAAGGATAGCAAACCTCATGGAGGAAAACATCTGTGGAATGCCAAGGTGGCTGTGTTTTCAGCACACAACAATAGTGCTAACAGCTGGATCCACAGCTACTGCTCCCCTGAAGACAACCAGTCTTCCCACCTGTTTCTTCAACAGCAAAAGAAATGAGAGATTCTGAATATTGTGTAGAATTGATTTTTTGCCATTCCTATTTATATCAGTGACCAGACTGACACCTGCCATTTGTGTCAAAGCCTGTTTAGTAGATGTTGCTAAATTGCTTGTGTCACCAGGGACTAAAGAGCAAAAAAGGAGTGGAAGAATGTATTCCACTATTTGAATGAAAAAGCCACAAAGGTAGCAGCTTCTCTTTGAGAAAAAAGAGAAATCCAGCAGTATTTGAGATGTGCTTATAGTATTACTGTACTGTAAGGAGACAAAACACAAGAGAAGATTTTAATTTAAAATTGCAACAAGAGTTACTACTTCTCTCTGCTAGCAATAGATTAAACAGAGGAGTTTCTTTCATAAAAGAAAGTTAGAAAAGATTATCTATTTCAAGGTGAGGAGATATTGATGCACTTTGCTGCAATGTTGCCTTTGCTATGATCAAAAATTCTAATCTGAAAAAAAATCCAACTAATTCCACAATGTGCAAGCAAAGCAGCAGTTACAATTGCTCCTAGCCAATTCAACTGTTTGCAAATCTGTAATGAGAATAAACAGGAGTGTAATGTCAATAAAGAGGCTGGGAAGCCAAAGTTATTAAACTGTGGATCCTTTTCTATTCAAGGCTGGAGTCCTGGACTATCAAACCTTTGCCAAGAACCTGGAAGTCCTTGAGACCTGGATAACAGAAGCGGAAGAAACATTGAAAGAACAGGATCCCAGTCACTCATCTGATGTCTCTGCAATACAGAGTAGAATGGAGCAACTCAAGGTGACTAATAAACGAAAGAAGTGCTGGGGTTGTTCTTCTGTTGGCCTGGTTATCTGAAGTGCAGGGTATACACAGATATCATATATGCATTCTATAGGTGGCAAAGGACTACCACTCATGAGAAGTGTAAGACTGAGAACTTGATGTTTGATGGCAGTCAATGATTGTCACCTTGTCCCTGAGTAAAGATGAAAAGGGCAGTCAAACTGTTCAGAATGGAAAATGGGCATGGAAACTGTAGCAGGTTTTGGAGATTTCCTTCATCTTGTTTTCTCCCAACTTTTTTTTAATTTATTCAATTCCTGTCTCCGTGGTATCTCATTTAGGTATGAAGTAATTTATTCATTTGAGTAATCTGATACACTGAACAAACATTGATTGTATGTACTGCCTGATCTCCATTTGAGGTCTTGCACTCTTTTCTTTTTGTGGATCCTCTTTTTTCCCTCTCCTTTTCTCAAAGGCCATGACGTGAACTTGCTGAACTTTGCCATCTAGGCCGTTTTTGTCATCGTAATCTTCCATTATTTTTCTATCAAGATGAACTATAGACAGAATTCCACTTATGGAGTGAATTGAGTATTTCTGTACTTCAAGACAAAAACCTAAAAATAAAAAGTTGAATAATTTCAGTGGCAATTTACCAGTCTACAGTTGAGGCTAAGTAACAAGGAAAAAGGCTCACTTATTTTAACAGTATAACTGTATGGCTTTGAGCACCAGCCTTCTTCTTCAGCTCTGAGCTGTAAATCCCCAATTCAGCAAAACACTTCAGTGCAATTTGAATATACTTCTCTGCACACTTTTAAACATGAACACAAGTCTTCTCATGGGACCAGAAGATGAAAACTGGAAATGCAGTTTTTTCCCTGGTATAGAGATTGCTTACCACTTGGTGGCAACCAAGGCTATTCTAAGTTTAACTAGGTGCTAGTTCATAATTTTCAAGTCAATAATAATGTAATTTCTGAACTTCCCAGTTACCACTTTTATTGTCTGTTGCAGAGTCAAATGCTGAAGTTCAGCAGCATGACCCCTAATTTGGACCATCTTAATGAGCTGGGTTACAGGCTTCCTCTGAATGACAAGGAAATCAAAAGGATGCAGAACCTGAACAGACATTGGTCTCTGATCTCATCTCAGACTACAGAGAGGTTCAGGTGGGTATAAATAGAGATTGTTCTACAGTTTTCTACAAGTTAGAAGGTATACCTTTTGCAGAATATAGAAATGTTTCAGGTATTTTATTGACCAAAGTTCCTTTTCTTTGGTGTACTTATAAGTAAAGAGCAAAGCCATTGAGCTGTGATGCTCATTTTGCCACAAATTAATGGGATTTGAAACGAGTAGGACTGCTACTTTTCTAAGTATTGACTAAATAAAATCAATGAGGCAGCTAAGTGGGAAAGGTGTTACCATCTGATTTGGAATTACCTGAATCCATCTCTTTCTTTCTTTCAGTAAGTTGCAGTCTTTCTTGCTGCAGCAGCAGACCTTCTTGGAGAAATGTGGGACTTGGATGGATTTACTAGTTCAGACTGAGCAGAAGTTGGCAGTAGAGGTTTCAGGAAACTACCAAAGGCTTTTAGAGCAACAGAGGGAACACGAGGCAAGTAATCATGTATATTTATGCGTCACTAAAACACTATTTATATAGAAGGAATGCACATTCTTTTTTTGAATGATACAGTAGCATGCCTTGAACAGTATTTGTGTGCACCATATGAGGAAAACTTTAAAACAGAAGCATGCAAATATGTCAATAATAACCAGCATGGAGGAGGACTGGAGTGTCTGTGTGTGATGCATCACTATGCCTGTGAGTGCGTGTTCCCTACCTTTAGCCTACTTCAGATTCATTTGTACCAAGGAAACCAAAGCTTCTTTAAAAACCTAATGATTCTCATGCCATTTGGCTCTTTGCCTTCACTCATAACTGGAGAAAATCTCTATTCTGATATTGTTTATTTTTTACTAAATTATCAGTGCATATAGCATTTGAAAAGCATGTAAAAGGAAAAGTTCTCTGTTAAGTATTGAGTTAAAAAATTCACCATGGGGCCTCCATTTGAGGAGGAGGCATCTCCAACATTTCCTTGAAGAGCAAACTCATTTGGTCTTAGCTGCGTGCTAGAGTCATTTGTTTGTAACAAATCAGGAGCTAGCCCAGCTTTTGCTGCAGGGAAAAACTGATTCAGAGTTTTTACTAGTGGTGGATTCAGGTTTTATGATTCTTTGTGAAGTCAAGTGGTGCACATTTTTTTCTCCACCCATATTGTTACTGCCAAGAATCCTGGTAAAGATCAAGTAAAAGAAGTCAATTTTCATACCAGAGCTCCCATGTGGCCCCAGTAGTTTCAGTTCCCACAACTTTTTCAGCTGACCTCCCCCTAGACTCAGGCCAGATTACAGGAAGAGTTATGTCCTTCCCCCTCTCCTGCCTTGTATCTCACAGCATAGTGTTTGAATGAGTGTCTGATAGCAAAAAGTAATTCACAACCATTTTTAGCATACATTTGCCTTAGCATCTAACTGCCTTTGCTTTCACAAAGTGTCATCGATTTCATTTCCTTTCATTGCTGCCAGCATTAACTGGACAGCCTCTGTAAGTTTAAACATCTCAGGTCTTTGAGATCTGAATGTCCAGAAATGATTACTAAGTGGGTAATCTCCTACTGCTGTTGTGTCTAGTCATAGCTATAATTATTTGAAGGGAGTTAGGGCAATCTTCTTGCATCTGATTGTCTTGAAATCTCAGCTTACTTCTTTCCTAAAACTTCGATCTGTGCAGATGAACATTATTTGGGCACTCTGTTTAAGCCCTTTTTTTTTTTTTGCAACTGTAAAGTTATCTTAGAATTAAGATGATAAATATCTGTTTGTCTAAATACTGCAGTTCATCCTTTAAAAAGTGACCTGCTTTAATTTTTTTTAACCTTACTTTTGACGGTTTTTATAATCAAAATGTATTCATTACAAAATGTCCTTTTCAGTGCTTCCTGATAGTCACTAAGAATTTTCTTTCCACTCTTTGTGGCTGAAAGGGCCAAATCTCAATTTCTTGAGATGCATTTTCATGTTATTTTGCTTTGTATTTTTGAAAATAATGAGAAAATATTCTGTTTCCACCTGAATTCCTAGAATAGATACTGAAATGCTTCCAGCTCTATTGTTGCCTTTCCAGTGACTCATAACTTTTGCTGGCTTCTTATCCAAAGAAGATCCCAACCACCTCAGTGGCCTTATTTAGAAATATCTTCCTGGTGGAGTTTACAAGGTGGAGGTGAAAGCTTTTTCAGACATCTTCTGCTGACACTGGCATCTGCATCAGTCTGCCAGGATGATCCTGTAGTCACTCTGGTACAGTTCTCCAGTACATGGGGCAGTGCTTGAGACTCCCGTGCAGTGGGAATGCACTGGGACAAGCACTTGAGAAAGTGCTGGCAGAGGAAAGGGAAGGAAGTTCTTTGCCAGCTCAATTACCAGTTTATTTATTTTTTTTTCCCAGTGTGCTGGTGTTGGGCATTTCATCACTTGCCCTCCTTTCCTCCTCATTTGAACTACTGTTCCTGTGATTCATGGTGATCTACATATCAGAATGTATTTGGGTGACAAGTGGTCCCCAGTAGCAGAGTATCCTTATGTGCAAATATGGAAAGGAAGTGGATGGTGACCAAAATATCTCTAGGTTTGTGTAGGGCTTGAATACATCCACTCTAAGCAGAGTTCCTCATGCTTGATAAGCTTTTATTTCACCTGCCCTCCTAAAAAAGTATTAAAATTTTCCCTTTTGAAGGAATTGGTTTTGCTGGTTTTTAGTTTTGTTTTGGTTTCAGATTTTGGGGGTTGTGAAGATTTTTAGATGGGGGACTTGTTTAACCAGGTTGCAGCCAGTTGTGTTCTGTTTAGTCTCGATCTGTGAACAATGCTGGTAGATGCTGTGCTTCATGTCCCCTATCTTGACAAAAATAGATGTGACAGAAAGTAAATTTTTTGCCTTTTTGCTCAGCTTTCTGAAGTTCTCAGTGCCACACTATTGTGGTTTCATTCATGAGATAATAATAGCATTCAGTTTCCTTCTGATTCAGGCTCAGTCAATGATAAGTGCCAAGGTATTCAAAGAACAGTATCAAATATTTCTGTAAAGAAATCAGACAACACTATTTCTTTCTATGAGAAAATGTATGACCTGAGTAGCATTTCAGAGTTAACTCAGAGATTCAGAGAGGCATAATCACATTTTGAGAAATTGCTGCATCATCTAGAAGACCTAAACTACACACAATGTGCTTGAGGGATTTAAATGTGCAGGTGCCAGTGGGCGTTCTGCTGGCAGGTGAAGACACAAGGATTGGTACAATCACAATTTGAGCTGATGGGATGCCATATAACAGGAGTGGAGAATAGTGGCTCTTAGTTTAGGCAAGGGTGAACTTCTGTCAACTGCAAATACCATCACTAACTAAAGAAAAAAAATCTCAAGCTTCATGCCAGTATACTTTTTCTTCGAATCTCTCTGTAAACTTTTTGAAAATAGAGTGGGTCCAGTGATGCCTGAGTGTACCTTCACTAACATAAAAATATTCCTGAAGAACCTTACATAGAGACATGATGCATTACTAAAAGAAAAGATGATTTTAAAAACAAATTTAAGTAGTATATACACTTGAGTTATGTTTGCTTAAGTAGTGATTAGGTAATTTTTTTTGTCTTAAGTAACATTTCAGTAATAAGATGGTTTAAAAAGTCTTGTGGAAGTTTATTATGCTATTATTATTTGTGGGGGAAATTGGAAAATAAATATGAAAACTTGAAAGAAATGAAAAATGTTTTTCTAGCTCATATACATTCTTTTAAAGGTCTATTGACAATGTAGAAGTGTATTAAAAGTTTATATAACACTATCACACATGGTCTGTGTAACAAAGCAAATAATTATGAAATTCTTAAACATGTTAAAATATAAAAAGTGCCATTTCTTTCCAAGCAAAAACTACCCTATCTGGATTTTGTTGTAAATTGTAATGTAATTCAAGTGTACTCCAAAACATAAAACCTAGCTCCCATTGATATAATTTAGCTTTATAATTTTGGTCTTTAGGAACTAATAGTAATTACTAGAAGCAGCAAGTAACTCTAAAATGAGAGTTTACAACATGTTTCTATTAAGGTCATGACAAAACTCACATTGAATTAATTTGAAATAAGATTGAATGAATGAAAATTAATTTTTCTCAGTGCATACAGACAGAATGAAAATGTGAGATCTTGTTTTAACATCCTTGTCTCCTGTCCAACAGCTGTTCCAGGCAGAGATGTTCAGCCGCCAGCAGATTTTGCATTCAATTATCTCTGATGGGCAGCACCTCCTAGAACAAGGACAGGTGGATGACAGGTAGACATTGCTGTATTGTTGCTGCTGCTGGTTATCTGGAGTTATGCTTAGACTAGTGGGAGACTTCCAAACAGAGAAGGTAGCAGATGGCAGTGTTTTTCAGATCCTGCTCTTCTGAAGTGGAAGTTACTGTGGAACTGTGGTTAAGCTGGTAATTAGCCCAGATCTTAAGACATTGTTTAGAATGCTACAGGGCATGTGAATGCATTTGGGAATACAACAACCTTCTGAGGCTGCTTCTCTGATAAAGATTTGTCTTGGAATATCAAGTGTATTACATGTGTATCTATTCTGATGTGTTTTCAAAATGTCACTTTCACCAAAGGAGCCTGCAGTGACATATTTAGTGTCACTATATTTGATTTATGCCACCTGGGGATTTTCCTTTGTATGGGGGATTCCCTACTGCCATTTAAGAACACCTGCAGCCTTCATGTGATGGAATAGAATTCATTGTTGCTTGGGATTTTATTTTAAACGCTTGTGATCAAATGAATGAAAATCAGTGGAACACCAGTGGCTTCACACCTGCGCATATGCATTGACTTTGCTAAGGTTATCATGGTACTGAGGTGAACTGTTTATTGGAATGTGAGAATTTTATTAATGCTATGTGTATCTTATGCCTGCTTTGAACTCAGTAGTAAATCTGGGGGTGAATTGTGAAATCTTCATGATTTACTATGAATTTGACTAATCCAAACTGGCAAAACCTGTGGGTTTTCGTTTTGTGTTTTTGGGAAGAAGGTAGAAGAGTTTTGTGCATTAAGGGTTTGGCGTTTTTAAGGTGTCAGTAATCAGATCCCTTTAACTCTCCCAGTACATGAAGTGTGAAGTTCTTATCCTCAGTCAGCCTTCATGAGACTTCAGTGCTTTTCCATTAAGTGTTTTGTAACTGGCTGACATACACCTTCCTTTTCACTTCAACGTATTTCAGTAAGCAAATACATCAAAGTATGAAGGTTACTATGTATTTTTATTATTTATCTATGTGAAATAGGGATGAATTTAATCTGAATCTGACTCTCCTGAGCAATCAGTGGCAAGGCGTGATTCGCCGAGCACAGCAGATGAGGGGGATCATTGACAGTCGGATTCAGCAGTGGCAGCGCTACAGGGAGCTGGCGGAGAAGCTGCGCAAGTGGCTGCTGGAGACATCCTGTCAGCCAGTAACTGAGCTGGGCACTGTTCCTATCCCATTGCAGCAAGCAAGAGTGCTGCTGGACGGAGTGCAGGTATGTCCAGTGTGTTTGAAGAAAAAGGAAAAAAAATCCCTGCCTTTTTTACAGTCCTCGCCATTTAAAACGCTCCTTAAAATGTCTTTGGATTCCGCCTGTCTGCTCTACCAGTTCTTTTTTTGGAACTGGCATAGCATCAGAAGTGTGATGGAAGCAAAGATGGAGTTCATAAAGAACATAAAAGAGAGAACTTACTGGGCCCTCGCTCTCAAGCCACATTTGCTTCTGATTTTGCTTTCACACTGAAATGGTCTTGAAAAGACAGTGATGACCTGCTTGAGGAATGTATACTAGATAACAAGGATTCCTTGAGTGTCCATGAAAGATTAACAGTATCTAGTAAGCAGCTTCAAGCTTTTTAGCTGGAAGATGGATATAATAATAATAACCCCTATAAGCATAACAGGCTCTAGAGGAACTCTTTCTCTTTAAGAGCAATTGAGATACTGACATTAATGGGGAGAATAGAGTCTTTCATGTCTTCACGTCCTTGGAGAAATTTTCTAAAGGTCTGCTGCAGTAAATGATTGTGAAAATGTTAGGGTAAAGTATTTGGGCCGTAGCTCATGCGTAAGACAGGATATGCAGCCAATTAAAGTATGGGCTTGAGAGTGAATTACTGAATTGTAATTAAGTGCTAATTGTAATTAAAAGGACAAAGCTGACAGAAAACTATTAATATTTTCAGCTTAAAGAGAAAGTTCTCTTAAGGCAGCAAGGGAGTTACATCCTCACTGTGGAGGCTGGGAAGCAACTGCTGCTCTGTGCTGACAGTGGAGCTGAGGCAGTCCTGCAGACAGAGCTCACTGAAATCCAGGAGCGCTGGAAGATAGTTAGCACTCAACTGGAGCAGCAAAAGAAACAGCTTGCTTTGCTGCTAAAAGTAAGTTTGCAATTTCTTCTGTGCTTCTTCAGCAAGTTTGTGGTTTTTCACTGTGAGCCCTGGTGGAGAAAAGCATTCTCAATGGACAAACACAAATACAGGAATGCATTTATGGTAGATGAGCTAACAATTTCCCTTCATCACCTCTGAAACTGGGAGTGGTAATATAACGGGCTTGCATGTCACTTGATATATTGTAGTTGATGCTTCCAGAATACTTCCAATGAAGTATATCCATACCACTCCTATTTTCAAAATGGAGCAAAAATTTGTTTTATTTTATTTTGCACAAAATTTGTTCAATTTTTACACGTATTTGTATTGTGTTTGAGTGGAAAAGGGATGGAAGCTGCAGGGATGACTTGTGTGAGAAGCTGCCAGAAGCTTCGCTATGTCTGATGGAGCCAGTGCCAGCTGGGTCCATGATGGACCCACTTCTGGCCAAGGCTGAGTCCAACAGTGGTGGTGGTAAGTGCCTCTGGAATAACACACTTAAGAAGATGAAAAAAGAAAAAAAAAAAAAATTACTGTGCAGGAGCAATTGCATCCAGAGAGAGGAGTGAGACAATGTGACAAGCAGCAACTTTGCAGACATCAGGGAGCTCCAGGAGCCAGAGCAGAGGTAGCTCATGGTAGAGACATGGAGCTCTACAGTGAAGCAGAAATCCACCTGCACCCCATGGAGATCCACAGGGAAGCAGAGAGCAACCTGCAGCCCATAGAGGACTCACATCAGAGCAGTGGATGCCTAAAGGAATCTGTGATCCCATGGAAAGCCCACACTAGGGCTCTTTTGCTGTCAGGACCTCTGTCTCTGTACCAGACCCTCGTTGGAGTCTGTTCGTGAGGGTCTGGAACAAGTCAATGGAAGGGACTCTCTCAGAGAAGTCTGTGAAGAGCTGCAGCCCATAGGAAGAGCTCACGGAAAGGTTCATGGAGGATTCTCTCCCATGGGAGGGACCCCGTGCTGGAGCAGGGGAAGAGCATTAAGAGCATCACAGGCTATTGTCATGCAAGGTCATATTATTTGATATGGCTAACTCTTCATCAAGAGGATCATGAAATACTGGCAGAGACTGGGAAAAAAGGAAGGAGAGAAATGCAAAGGCAGTGGTAGAAGGAGAATATTTTGAAACAGAAGACTTAGTTTCAATACAATGCAAGTTTCAATAGAGATTCTGTGTTTTCTGGTGTCACACAACTGGCATTCTTTGAGGGCTGACTGGCTTCTTAGAGATGTTTTTGTCTTAATATAAAGCTTTAACAAGCAGGTGAGGCAGGTAAAACTCTACTGTTTTGGAAAGTGTACAAACACTAAAGCAGGGTGTAGCTGCTAGAATCCTGATTGAAAGAAGATACTACAGAAGGTACTTCAGTCTGCCCTGAATTTGCAGTTTCCCCAACCACTTTTTTTTTTTTTTTTTTTTTTTTTTTTTTTTTTTTGGCACAGAGATTAATACACTTGAATGAAGCTCTTGTCAAAGAATAGTGGTGTGTTTAATACAGGTATTCAAGAAAGGAAGTGGAAAATTAATTTTGTCAGGGAGAGACTTTGCTGAAAGGATGGAGTTGGATCTAGACAGAATTTTAACAGAAGACCTTGTGTATTCCTGCTAATGGAGGCCTACACACAAAAAATTCTACACATTTCTTCACGTGACTCAGGCTCTGAGACTTTTAGTATTATTATTTAGAGGGAGTTTTCAGGGCATGTTATTTTCAGGCAAATCAACTGACATAAGTATAACACAGATCAGAACTGAAGTCTAATAAACATTCTGCTTTCAGGACTGGGAAAAATGTGAAAAGGGCATAGGAGACTCCCTGGAGAAGCTAAGATCATTCAAAAAAAAGCTTTCTCAGCCATTGCCAGATCACCATGATGAGCTGCATGCAGAGCAGATTCGTTGCAAGGTAAAGCACTTCTTCTCTGTTGATTGTTGTCTCATCTTTGCCTGCCTTTGTGCAGTAACCTCCTCTTCTGTTGTTAACTGGGTTTATATTGCTGACCATGCAAACCAGTCAGCCGTCCCCATGTCAAGGAACCATCCATGTAACATATGGACACCGTAATACCAGAGTGATCTCACCATAATGCAAATCCTTCAGCGTAAATAAAGATCTGATCAAAGTGATACCAGAACAGGGTCTGAAAAATACTGTAGAAGGCCTTACATTGATGTGTTTTTATTACAGAAATTCTAAACTCAAACTCATGGTACCTGAACTTCTGGTTTAGTGCTTTTTGTTTGAGGTGAAGTGACTATGGGGGATTTTAGACACCACTTTTAGACTGTATTATTTGCATTTTGGAAGTGGATTACAAACTTAAAAATATATTCAATACAGAGAAGTCCAAACCAGTACTTGAACTTCCCAGATACCTTTGGATTTCAGAGAGTTGAGTAGTAAACTTAGTTTGCAACTTCTTGTTACAAGGTTGATATTTCATTCTCTACTGGGAGTTCATACCATCATAACTCTGAAAATATTGGTACATTTGGGGTTGATGTTTTCTTTTTCTTTGTGATGAGGCTGAAACAGTCTGCCTAACACAGTGGGTCTGCTCATATGTGTTTTAAATCAGTGGGTGACACTGCTTGTCTGTTTCATCAACATACTCAAATTTATATTTGTTAGCAATCTGGTCCTTTTTCCTTGTGCTCTTCTTCTAAGGAGTTAGAGAATGCTGTTGAAGGCTGGACAGAGGACCTTGCACACCTCTCCCTGCTGAAGGAGACCCTGTCTGTGTATATCAGCGCAGATGATATCTCAATCCTGAGCGAGCGAATAGAGCTCCTGCACAGGCAGTGGGAGGAGCTGTGCCACCAAGTAAGTACAGCACTGAGCACTGATGGGAGCAGAATGCAGGCTACAAAAGTGTTGGGAGAAAAAATGAATCCAAGTGGCAGCTTTTAGAAAAGATTCGTGTAGACACACCTATATTCAAAAGTGATTTTTTTCTGAGTCGGGAAACATTCATTGACACATTCCTTTAGTTACTGCTAGTGCTTCTAGATCTCTTGAACTTTGTAATGTCTGTGAGGTTATATTTAACAGAAGAGTCACACTGTGAGCCGTGGGACTTGGCATGGCTGGTTGGGAGAAAATGGAAATAATCCAGTTACACTTTGCTTTGGTGGAAGACCTGTGCTCAGAAAGATGTCCCCTCCCCACTCAACATTGCCCTGTTGGACCTTCAGTTCTGCTCATTGCTTCTCCTTCTTCAGACCTTAGTGTCTGCATTTCTTTTAGTCTGAGGGTGACTTGCCTGCAAAATGAGCTAAGGAGTATTGTCTAATTTTTTCAGGTGCATCATGCTATTAGTATGCTTCCGGCCTCTGATTTGCACTCCAGGCAGTGGAGTCTTCCCTACCCAGATTTTCAGATTGTAATGATGTCATTTCTGTGGTTCTGTAGAGATTGCAGGCCAGATATGCTGGGGCTAACTTGAAATAGTTACTTCGTGTAAAGTACCTGTGAAGGCTTCAAAAACATCCCCAAAATAGGAAAAATGCTTCACAGTTACCAGAACGTCCTTATGAGTTAGTTGCATTTGAATGAGCAAATGTAGATACATCTAAATTATGATTCAGTCACTGCTTGTATGTTTATGGTAAAAGAAGGAGCCAAGTAAAGAAGTTTGATTTTAGTTTTGAGCATGCTGAGTGTTTCAGGATGTAACCTAGTGCAACCCTTCGATCGTCTGCTGCTTGTTTCCGGAAAGCTGTCATCAAGTTTAGAACCATAAAAAGGAAATGCAAGATCACATGTATGCCCCTGTTCAAACAGAGTTAAAAAGCATGTTACTTTAATTAGTGAAAGAGCTTCATCTTTTCAGCTGAAATTATGACACAAACTCAGAAATAACCCAGATCACAGTGGGGAGGAAGTAGTTGTACCAATGTCTGAAACCGGAGAGATGACTTAGCTGCTTGGCGTGTGCTGATATTCTGATTTCAGTGTCCATCTTGGCCTGCCACTGCAATTTGAGATAGTACCACAGTTACAGCTATTTCTTAAATGTAGTAATGTTTTTCTTCCAGCTATGTTAACTGCAGCATTTGCTTATTTCATGTGTCATGCCTAATCCTTCCTGTCAAGGCGCACTTCAGTGCTTTGGAATCTCTCAAGGTGTCATGTCTATACACAGGAAATAGTCATCTATGAAATTAGTGTCTTGAGACTCAAGTAAAAAATTACTTTTGCAAAATACAGTGTATCTTGTATTTAGCTTTGTGTTCATGTGCTCATGCACAAATCACACAGACTTTTGGACTTTGGCCTGTACTGCGTTTGTATCTTTCTTTTTTTTTTTTTTTTATGCTTTGGGGAAGCATTTTTCTTTTTCATTTAATCTCTTAGACTTAAAATAAACTAATATATTTTATAAAATTTTATGAGTGAGCAAGAATTGTAAGAAAATATGATTTTTATCTTCTAATGAAAACTTTGGGTTAGAGACATTAGGAAATAAGATACTGACAGACTGCTGAGCTTAACGCTTGGGTGTCTGTCTCTGTGCATAGGATGCAGCTAACACGAAATCTGAGATCAGCACCTACCCCTGAACTTACAGGCAGTCACACACATTTTTTGCTGTACAACTCCAGTTTATTTCAATGGCAACTAAGTGGCTGCAACACTTTTACAAGGCTAGAAAAATTCACATTGAGGCACCAGGTGTTTTAAGCATGTCTTTAATGCATTTGCTATTTTAGTTTCATTAACTCTTTGCAAATGGTTTCAGGTCTCCTTGCGTCAACAACAAGTTAGTGAGAGACTGAATGAGTGGGCTGTCTTCAGTGAGAAGAACAAGGAGCTCTGTGAATGGCTGACACAAATGGAAAGCAAGGTGTCTCAAAATGGTGACATCCTCATAGAAGAAATGATTGAGAAACTTAATAAGGTATAGTGTGCACTTACATACTCTTCCTTAACTGTTTACTTGCTTGTGAATTAGATGAAATTAAGGTTTTACCTTACCCTGATGTTTTCTGGTGTTTGTGTTCTCTCTCTATGCAGCATTTTCCTGTCTTTCTTGAGATAGGACCTCCCAGAATACCAGAAAATTAAGTGAATGCAAAGTCAGGGAAAAATGTGAAAAGGGACATGCAAAGTCAGAGGCATCTGAATGCTTTACTAAGTGTCCAGTCAGAGGTGCCTGTAATGAGTAAAATGATAGCATATTTATAGAAGCCATTGTAGTTTGGGTTGTTTTGGGTAGATTATTTTTATTCTTCTGGTAGCTATTTTTGTTTATCCATCAAATATATAAGAGGTTGTCATTCCAGTGTACCAATAAACTAAAAAAACAACATTCACTTGTATTTTTTATTTTTGCACCATTCCTTTAGTAGTGTAGAGTATATTTAGAGTAAGTACCCTGTCTTCTGATTGCTCTTTACTGTCTAGGATTATCAAGAGGAAATTGATGTCACCCAGATGAACAAAATCCAACTTCAGCAAATGGGAGAGAGACTTGCTAAAGCTAGCCATGAGAGTAAGGCATCAGAGATTGAGTACAAACTTGGCAAGATCAATGACAGGTGGCAGCATCTTCTAGATCTAAGGGCAGCCAGGTAAGACAGTTGTTTTATTTCTAGGTTTTAAGTGGTACAGATTGATAAGCTGGATATCATGCATTTAAAATCCTTTATTGTCTGCCTTTTCATAATAAATTCTGAAATAAGTTTATTCTTAACCATCTACACATTTCTGTGAAATTCATTTTCCTGTTTTACTTTATGGTACAGGACAACGTTTCTTCAAGAGTAATTTAAAAGCTTCATTATAATAATGTGGTGATGGTGGTAGGTTAACAGTTGGACTTAACAGTTCTGTGTTTCTACAGTACAGGATCAGATGCAATCAGATTTAGTGAGCCTTGCACTAGTAACATCTTACTTTACATGGTACTTAAAGCTGGATGCAAATGTAGTTTTTCTAAAAATTTATTGACAGAGGAATTAAAACAGTGCCTTTGTAGTTTTCGATTTCAAGAAGAGCAGGTCCAAAACTAAGTAATAAGTTTTCTGTCAGATCCTTTTTCTCACAGATGGAGAAGAGTAACTGCAGGTAGATGTGTACACACAGGGCTTAAAAGACATTTTTTTATTCAAGGTCAAAAGTACAACAGCAATTTCCAGAACTTAAAAAAAAAACAGGATTGTTGTTTGATATATAAAGAAAATGATTTATTTGTGATATTTAAAACACTTTCTGTTTAGCTGTGCTACAGCCTTCCTTCCATTACCAACAATCATTTTCTCACAATTTTGCACTTCATGAATTACATAAATAGCTTATGTATTTTATAATTTAGGATTTTGTATCATTCTTGGGTGGGAGACAAAAGATGCAATATTATACACTTAAACCCTCTCATTATATTATCATAAAGTGTCAAATCCTAGTTCTAAACTAATGTATGTAAAATATTATTTACTTTTATTTCCAGATCATTTCAACTTACCCTTCTCAACTGGCATGCCCACATTATTGTGTGCAATTAAACATATAACTCTTTACATTCCAGTGCTCACTGAAGTGAAAAAAACTGTAAATTTGCTGAAGTTTGGAAATAAATTGTGGAAAGGTTTGATGGCTGGGCTATGAAAATTTTGGTGGTTCAGCTCTATCTTAGTCTGGAAATCATTAAAACCCAAGGTGTTGATAAATGTATGCATAAAATGCTTGTATTGATGTCTGATTACCAGTGGACAAAAGGGTTGACCTCCCCCAAGATAATTTTTTAGAAGGCTCCAGAGGCCCTTTAGAATATGTTCTTGTAAATTGGCATGTGTTTCTGTTACAATATTATGGAATTTGGAGTGTATATAATATAATATAATATAATATAATATAATATAATATAATATAATATAATTTTGGCTTCATTCAGCTAGTAAAGGCAGATTAGTTGTCCTGGTATTGAGAATAAAATACATCTTTTCACATTCTGGATGCCTGACAGTGTTAATAAATTATTAGAGCCTGCAGACTTTCCTGCAATGCTATAATAATCCCTTGCCTGGAGCATTTTTCTTAGTGGTTTGTTTTGTACAGCCGTGAACTAATAGAAAGTGCTGTGTGAAAATGCTTTAGTAATGTATTTTAGTAATACATGTCCAGTCTGGATCTTTACCTGTCAGTTTTATACTGTGTGCTGAAACTTCTCCAGTCACTTGTAAAAGCATTTTTCTTTGTCACAGTTTGTTCCCTTACCCCTTACTCTTAATTGCCCCTCTGTTCAGAGGAGGTCTGCAAGTATGGAAGTGACAGCTGCAGAATTGTCTCTGCATCAGAGACTTCAATTTTTTCCCTTCTAGAACCTTGTAATCCTTTCAGATGATTTTTTCTGTCATGTCAGCCTCGTGAAAAACAGTTGCCATTGTTTACAGCCAGGAAACAGTGCTACTGCTGCAACTGCTCAGGCTTTGCAAAGAAGGTTTTGTATGTGTTTTCATCCTTTCCCCTACCACTCCCCGTCCACATTCCTGGAGATCAAATCTGGCACATGTTGATGAATGCAAGTTTTATTTAGAAACATGACCACTTGTCACCATCCAGTGTCATGTTATCAAGCAACGGCTGGTAACATTTGTTTGGCGTGAAACATTTTCTGTACAGTACTGCCCAGCAAAGTGTGTCCCCTTTCCTCCCCCCACCAAAAGAACAGTGTTTGCAGGCTTTGGGAGTGGAAGTTCTTCTTTTTAATACTGGAAAATTTCATGGTTGTGGTGGAAGACTTGCATGCTGTGAGGATGGCAGAGGACAACAGTGTGGATTCAGACCTCCCAGACTGTAACTGTGATATCACAAGGCAGGCAGCTATTTTTGTTTGCTTTTGATTGATACTGTTCTTTCTGAAGTCTTGGCTTGCTGAGAAACTAACTGAAATACTGATATGTAGAAATCAGTACTATAGCTAGAAATTATTCTTTTCTGCTCAGTTGAAATACAGTTGACAGTGATAACAGCATACTTTGTTTTACAGCTAGTTTGGATCCTGGAATAAGTTTTCCATAGTGTTGGAGACTTAGAACTAGTAAAATCTTTTAGCTGTCTGAGAGAAACTGTGGACATGAGAATAAACAGACTGTTTCTGTCTGCCTGACGTTTGTGTCATCAAAGGGGCATGACTATAAGCAAAAGGCAGAGAAGGAAAGAAGCTGTAAAGTATTTCAGACTTAACTTACCAAGGACTGTCTGTCTTGTTCATATTAACAACTGTTTTGTAACTGCATGTAATACTTGAACTCAGCCTGCATCATCTTGGATTTTTGATTCAGCTTCTCTTCCTTTTCTCATTATCTTTTCTACAAGTTTAGTTGTTCATAATTCTAGAAATTCAGTCTTTGAAAGAGCAAGCTGATTGGAGAAGTAAATATAACTGGCATTACTGATGTTCTACTACACAGTAGTACTGTACTTTGGAAAATAAGTAATTTTTACTCATAAAAAGATTATTTTTAAGCTGGTCTTTTCAAAACTGATTTTAACAGTTCAACATTTTTCACTATTTCATTGTTTCTTTAAACTTTGTCTACTGTTCCAAGTAGATATCTCTTTAGCAAACACCTTTTGTGCTTTCTGGTACAGGCTACTGTACAGACTTAGCCAACATGCTCTTACTGAGTTTTTTCTTGTTGCTTTTAAAGTTTAATATTAGTAAGCAGCTGTCTAAATGACTAATGCAGTAGTTATGACTTCTATATGATGCATTTTTCTGTACTTACAGGGTTGTTCCTGTTTAGATTTAAGTGGAATCTAAGACTTTCTTCTTTAGGACTTGAATTAAATTATATCTCTGCTTAGTTTTAGCTCCAAGTTGTTTCCTACTGTCTTTGCCTAATGTAAAATAATAGACATTATTAATAGACAATCTAAAGTTATTACTTTCTTGGGGAAATTGAGGCACAGTAATTGGAACATGAAAACATAAGTATCATAAGCCCATTCAAATTGTTAGATGATTTTTCATCAGTAACCATGAAAACAGTTGAATTCTGCTATATTTTCATTTCTGAGAGTTTAAGTATTTGCACATGTAACAAGACTGGAGTGTGTGTTTTATGAAAAACAGCCTTCAAACCAACTGTGTCATGGTTCCAAACCTTTGACTCCAGTGCAGAATTTTTATTATCAAGGAGAAAAGTTATCTCAAGTCTTTCACAGTAACATGGGCAGTTACTGTGCTGCCCAGTGCTGCAACAAAAGCATCAAATGATTATTGGAATCATTAACATTTTAAACATAATCTTGCAAGTGAAATCTCAAAACATCAAAATTACGCTTAGCAAGGGATCCCACCTACCCGATTTAGAATTTGAACTTTGCCTCTTAAAGCAGAGCTTTTAGAGCGTAGGCAACTTTGCTTTCTGAAATACAGAAGGAAAACACTCAGACATGTTGGATGGCATCCATTATTTGATTGCAGATATGTTTTCAGTGTAACTGGAGGCACAACACCCTACTGCAGTTCAGTAAAAAAAAAAAATAATAATAATCTCACCAGACCCAAATAAGCATTTGTTTATTTGTTTCTATTTCTACCATGGGCATGGAACCTGTTAACTGTTAAACTCAGTACTAAGTGTTAAACTCAGTAAAAAAAAGAACAGTGTTAAGGGTAGATGTAGTGGGGGGATAGTAAGGAAGCTGTAGGATTTGGGTTTGGTTGGAGTGTTCCTTTAGTATGTCACTCTGTTTTTCTTTCTCTCTCTGAAGTAATTTAAATCATGTGACTGAAAATAGTGCTGGCCCGGACTATTTTTCATGCTCTGGCAGGGATGTACTCCTGTGCAGTTTGCCTGAGGCAGAGGGCACTTTCTAAATGATGGACCCTTTATAGTTGTTGCAGGCAAAATGTAGATGAAATCCAACACAGAGATTAGAGTATCACACAATTGCAAACAAAAAATATCCTGGTCCCCAGATTGGTCTTGCAGATGATCCAGTGACATTGCTTCTCCACAGGGCTGACATGACTCATTGTTCCCTTTCCCACTCCAGCAGGCCTGCAAAAGATCAGTAGCATTAAGCCTTGAAAATGTAAGCAGAAAATGGGCAGGATTTCACTCCTTTTAAATAACATCAGAGATTGAAGAGCTGTATTTGACTTCCAGAAGGGTGATAACCACCTTCTTGGTCACCCTGTGAGCAAGTTTCAGTTGGTTCAAACCCACAAAACATTGTATGTAGATCCATAGGTGACAAGGAGATGGTGCCCTCAGTGGGTGGTCTCCTACCATCTCCTCAAGCCCAAATACATGGCTGTGTTATGAGATAGCCTCATGATGAGGACTGAGGCAGTCTTTCAGTATAATTGCATCAACTTCAGTCCCTTCGTAGACAGATTTTCAGATTGCCCAGATTTTTTTCCAGTTAGTGGGGGCAGGGATAGGGTGTACAGATCAAAACCCTTCAGCTGTTGGTGATGAGACTCCAGCAAGGAAGCTGTATTTGAACTGTTCTTAAGGGGTTTTAGCAATGAAGAACCACAATTTAACTATCTGTGAGCTAAAGAGAGGGCTATAAAGAGAATAAAATTGGGAAGACTTAACTTTTTTTTTTTTTAAGATAACATTAATATCTCTGTGATGCTCTTAAAAGTCAGCTGCAACTACTGCTTTCAATATGGAAACACTTGATAAATTTTCTGGTTAGTATTGTGAGAAAAAAATGTGAATTGCTTAATTTGAATTATAGGATAGTCAGGTGGCATTTTGTTTCTTTAACAAATCTGGCAATATTGTATTTTCAACCCAACTTAGTCAATCTGTTCCCAGCTGCACTCATCTTTTAAACCATTCTGGTATTGAAACACTTAAGTAGAAGAGCAGTAGGAACATAAAAGGGAACATTACTCAAGATTGTTTTTTGTACCACACAAACAGGGAAAAAGAGAGAGCTTAGAAAAACATTCAGAATCCACTAATAATGTATGTTAAGAAACATAGGGGTAGGAAGGAGAAAATTACTGAAGGACAATTTTGCAGTTCAAACAGATTGAAGGAAAAATTATCGAGATAGGATGAAAGTTTAGTTTAATTTATTCACTCTCTAAGCTTAATGCTCTCTTGATTAAAAAAACCAACCAAACAAACAAACAAACAAAAGACCCCACCAAAAAAAACCAACACAAACAAACAGAAATCTGTTCAGTTTTTCCTGGTCATTGGTCTTCCAGGGTCAGGAGTCCAAGAAAAATACTGGTTAGAAATCATTATGCAGTTCCATTCTAAATTCATCTCTTTAAACCTGAGATAGTCCAATAAAACCAACGTGAACAGCCCTTGGGATTCAAGAATTCTCCCCATGTTCTGAGCTGGGCTACTTGCTCTGAAACTTATTTATTCAAGGACAAGTCTTCACCCTGGAACAGGCTGCCCAGAGAGGTTGCCCAGATGGTGTCCCATCCCTAGGAACGTTCAAGGTCTGTCTGGATAGGGCTCTGAACAACCTGATCTAGTTGAACATGTCCCTGCTCATTGCAGAGCAGGTGAACTAGATGACCTTTGAAGATCCCTTCCAACTCAAATCTTCTGTGTTATTTAGTTCAGTGTTTTCATGGGTGTGAAAAAGGCCTATTCACTCAGTGCACTCTCCCACCAGTACATGGATGAGTTATTTGTAGTCTAAGAAGAACAGTTGTCATCTATTAGTCAAATACACAACTAAATTACTTAGATTGTTTCATGGGTTTGATGTGTGTGAGCTCATTAAAAAAACAAAACCAGAAAAAATCAGAAAACTTTTCTTAACAAATATTAAAGTCAACCGATAAAGGTACAGAAGCTTTGAAAATTTTGTGTGGCATTAGTAAACACTCAATTTTTCTTAACCAGCAGCTATGAATGCAGGACTCCATGCACATATAAAATACTTCTATTGCATAGTAAAGGAAGACTTTACAACAGAACTTGACATATAAGTGAAGCTTCTCTGAAAACTTCCTGAAATGCATGCTCTGAAAATTTTTCTTTGGGGTGTACTTAATACTGCCCTTTCTTTTACTTTACAGGGTGAAGAAGTTGAAGGAAACCCTTGTTGCAATGCAGCAGCTGGATAAAAACATGAGTAGTCTGAGATCTTGGCTTGCCCACATTGAGTCAGAGCTGTCCAAACCTATCGTCTATGAAACTTGTGACTCTGAGGAGATACAAAGGAAGCTAAATGAACAGCAGGTAAAATACACATTTACCAGGTGAACAATGACATGGGGAGAGCCAAAGTAGAGTGGCCTTGAGCTGCCCATACCCAGTTCAGTTGAGAGGGCATGAGGCAAAATGCTTAAATATCAAGGCAAGTGGTACTTACTGTGTCACTTATAGAGCCTTCTGCTGGCCTTGACATCGAATCCACCAGGAGCTGATTGGCATTTCCAAGAAAGGTAAGGTACCAAGAGATGTAACCTGAACGAGTTACTGCAATTGTTTTCCTTTGGGGCTTGTGGTTTTTGTTTGTTTGAATTGTCTGTTCCCAGAGGCAAAACTGACACCTATTAGACCTTGCAAATTTTGCAAATGCTTGAAAATTACTATTTTTAGCAACCTTTCTAACTCGGTTTTATTTTGCAGCTTGTTTGAGAGTCACTTTGCACGTGAAGATGCATGAGCTATACATGTGAAGTTAAATTTGGTTGGTTTATACTACACAAAGCCTTTATGCAGTGCTAGTTAAAAATATGTAGAAAAATGTGAAGTCAGCCAGTTTTTGGCATTGAAACTAATGTTACATCTGAGATGATTTACTATGCGTTCTCCTTCCTGTTACACTTCACTGGTCAGTGCGGTTTTACCTAGAAGCACATTGCTGGAGAGAACTGTTGTCCTTTGTGTTCTGTTAGTTATTTATTGGCAAAAACACCTTTCTGTTGCCCACTGGAGATGAGTTAGATATTCTCCTGGACATCTCCAGAGGAGAAAGAAATGTGTGGGAAGAGGAAAGACAGGATATTTTCTGGATAATTTATGAAGGGTACAAATGGGCATTTTGCTCTTTTAACCTGAGGGTAGAACTAAGAGCCAGGAACTCCCTCAGAGATTTTGCCAGCTCCTCAACTGATCTGCTACTTCTCTGTTCAGAATTGCTTATTAATATTTTATATGGAATTTACATAGGGATAATAATTTATAACACAGAATGTCACTAATGAATGGTGTTTGTGAGACAATAAAGTGCTGGGAAGGGCTAAACATTGCTATCAACAAAGTAGACAGTTGAGATTATTTACGAGAATCCCTATGCAGACATCCCATAGTTTGTTACAACCACTTCTTAGGGGATTTATTTTGGGCACAGAGACTGGTATATCACCTTCCACTGTTTCCTTGTGGTGACAGCATGCAGTGATATTCTGTAGAAGTGAGAGTGGTTTAGTTTGAACTTTAAAGGGGAGAAGTAGAGGTGAATTTTACTATGGGAGGATGCTGTATTTGGAAAAATGGTGATGATTTGATATGATAATGATAATGTTGTAATAATAATAATTTAAAAAACCGACCCACTTTCAATGTATGGCAACCAGTATTTTTAGCTGGAGGCTATATTGCTATCCACCACACCTCAGAAGGCTACCTTCTCAAATACTTTGTTCCCTATCTCTTCTATTAGTGACTGTGTGTTCTTTTCCATGTTTGATCTTCCACAGAGTTCATGTTATCTTATATGCAAAATTAGGTTAAAAATCTTATTGTGAAAGAGGAGGGACAAATTCCATTTATGAAACTCCATTATCTACTTCTCCCTATCTGCTTCAGCCAAATATCAGCTTTGCATATTGGTGGTCTCTAGTGAAATTAAAAATGCAGTTTAATCTGGATATCCTGGGAGAAAGTAGGGTAGCTTCAATGCACTATTTTCCTGGGGTAATGAACCTCATTTAAAGGATTACTTGTTTGGTTTTTTTCTCAATCTCCTACCTCTTGGAATGTGAAAAAATGATGTGTGCTTCTGGGCAAATAAAGTAAAAAAGAGGTTGTATATGGGTCACAGCAGTGCATAAAAGTGACATTCCTTTGTGAACTAACTGAAAGGCTTAATGTCCTCTAATAAACATAATAAATTTTAAAATCTGGGAAATAAATATTGGACTGTGGAGAAGAAATGGTCTGGACATTGCTTGTGGAAATGTTCTGTAGGTGAATAAAAAAAGTGTAATTCTTAGGAATGCTCAGGACCCACAGTTCTCACTGCTGCTTTACTCCAAAACATTAGAAGGGAGATTGTGTTACCTGAACTTACTTAACATCAAGTTTTATAGTTTTATAGAGTGTGTGTTTCATGAAGTATGACATCTGATTATAGTATCCCTTCTATAATATTTCAGGGCAGATAGAAAGAAAAATAAGCACTTTGACATCACAATGAAAGTCTTTTTCAAGCAAGTGAAGTGAGAGGGCCATTGCTGAGAAAGAAAATATTGTAATTTTCCACTCTATGTTCTAAAGTAGATGTTTACAAAATAACTTTATAGTTGAGAAGGTGAACAAGATTACTTCATGAAGTGAAACCTCAGTTATTACAAACAACCAAAAAAAAGGGTTGATATAGGTCCACTTTGCTGTATTTCCAATTCCCTGAGTTTTTTAATTCGACATTTAGATCTCATTTCCTGGTGAAAGACTTTTCATGTCATGTTGCTAGCTGTAGGAAAAGTTCTTCTAGTTAGACCTTAAATATGTTTAGATAGAGTGTATTGACACTGTATTTCCCTTTGCATGCCACAGTTTACTTCAATAGCAAAATTATGGCGCAGTTTATGTCTGCTCATCCCCAAGCTGCCACATTCTCCTACGTAAACCTCCACATCTCTAATTGTCCTATTGGTTCCATTCTTCATCTGAATCAGAAATTACCGTAGTATTCTAGATGCAATATAGCAAATTTTTTGATGTAGTTACATTAGTACTTCTTTGTCACAATCGGAATTGGGTTGTCTTGGCTTTGTTATTGTCCATACTGGTTTTTCCATCTAATATTCTGACCATTTATTACAAATGTAGACAAAAGTCAAGCAGAGTTTCTTTTTGTTGCACTGATCCAACAGCAACAGCGAATTACTTGTGTGGTTTGTCTTAACTTGAATCTGGAGATCAAAACTAAGGTGAAATATTAATTCTAGAAGAAAAATTATCATCAGTGTAGAGCAAACCACTAAAACCAAGAAACCGTCAGGAAAAATAATACTGATCACATACAATAAGTGCTAAGACAGTGTGAGTGCATTTTCTTTAGGTGTCTGAAATTTTCATATTCCATTTCCAATGAAAATAATATAGAACTGGAAACTTGAAGGAAGAAAAATCTCCTACTCGTGCATTGTTTAACATGTACTGCTGCCAATCTCCATGTCAAACGTGCCACTTTGGAGCTATCTCACCTGGAGAGCAGCATGTTCATGAAGGGTCCCTCCACCAAACCCTTGCAGTACATAAGAATCTATTTCCTTGTCACACTTCTCTTACTAACTTCTGCTTTACATTCTCTGTGATGATGGGAAAGGGCTGAGAATAATTCTACCATTTATTGGTGATGTTGATTAAATGTGTGTGAAAGATGCTCAGCTGAGCATGCAGAGCTCTGGCAGTTTGTCCCGGTTAATGGTTTGGTGTTCATACTCCCTGGGAGAGCTGTGCATGCTGCCAGGTTCTCCTGGCCTCGTTGATAACATTGCATCACCAATTGCGTAGGTGCACTCTCTTAATTGGTATTTTTGGATGTTTTTCTTCTGTTTGCAAGCTTTTTTCCTGATTTAAATAAGTGGCACATACATTAAATATGTTTACATGGATGCAGGGTTTGCAATTTCTCTTAAGAGCTGATTTCTTCACCTACAGGACCTCCAGAGGGACATAGAGAAACACAGCACTGGCGTGGCATCTGTTCTCAATCTGTGTGAAGTACTTCTTCATGACTGTGATGCTTGTGCCACAGAAGCAGAGTGTGACTCTATCCAGCAGGCTACACGCAATCTGGACAGAAGGTGGAGAAATATTTGTGCAATGTCAATGGAAAGGCGACTTAAGTAAGTCTAAAACACCTACAGATTAGTATTTCCTTCCACAAGCAGAATTGCAGGATGGGATGTATATTATATGATTGTAGTATTGAACAAGAGTATAAGGTTCGGAAAAAGATCATGCACTGAGTAGAAGCCAATAGCTTGTATGCCTCTGTGAAAGAAATGAAATTTTTTTGCACATATCTTTATACAAAGTACAGATAACAATCATCAAATTTTACTCACAAGTCCTTCAATAGAATGATTTATTATTTCCCATGCTTCGTAGATATGATGAGAGAGAAACTAGAGAAAGTTTAGTTGACAGCAATGACTCCAAGAGATTTAGAAAACATGACCTAAAAGGGAGGTTGTAACACTTAAATTTATACAAGAACTACTGAGATTGATGGGAAACTAGTTATTGAATGGGTGGAATATTATTTCAGGTATTAGTGTTTTTATGTAGCTAGTGTTCCTCAGCTGTCTCTCTTATGTCTGATTTTGTTCATTTGGAAGCATTTTAGAACTGACATGGAATTTCATGAACACTTACATGGAATTTCTTCACCTGTCCACCTTAGCTGTGCTGAGCAAATGAGGGTCGCAACACCCAGGATTCTTGGGTGTAGTCTGGGTAACTGCACGTGCTTAGACCATCATATCCAGAAGATTCATTGTTTTCTATTCCCACACAGGATAGTTTGGTGATTTCAACAGCAGTGATGATGTAGATTAATGATACAGGGCAATGCTAGGTACTATGTGCTGACTTAGTTATGAGAGATGTTTACGAATTTAAAATCCTGTATTTAAGATATTTTCTTAAACTTTTTAAGTTATGAAGCTTATTTCTGTCACGTTTATACACGTCACACATTCTCTAGGAAGAATTTGATGTTTCAAAATGCTGAATTGAGCTTTTTATGATCTTTAGTTTTGTGGGATATTTGTAATGTATTTAGTAAAGTTTTTTGTTTATTTTATGCAAAACATTTATTGCTGTTAGATTTGAATCTATATCCACAGATTCATATATTTAAGTAATTTTGTACTATTGCCATGGAAATTTTTTGAATTGTATACATCTATAAGTTCTATGTTATAAGTTCTACTTAAAACTACATTTATAAGTTCTGTCTTTAACATTGTCTTGAAAATACATGGGCTTTCATAACTTTGTGTCCAACACATGAGTTCAGAACTATTTTAAGTTAATGTGGAACTATGCATGGAACTCAATTTTACCTTCTTAGAATGTGCACATTATTCTTTAGTGGATTTGTACTGGTAAGTTAACTGAGCTATCAGTAGAATCTTTATTGTCCTAGAAACAGTTATTTGTATTAAAGAGCAGCTTTACTGATGTCACTGGCGCTGCATTTCAGAAGTTATTTAGTTTTTAGTTATGTAGCTTTTTTAGAGCTCCTATTACAAACTTAAAACTGTTTTTTATACTGATTCCAAAATTAGATGAATTTTAAAAAAATGCCTTGATCTTATTCTAGCTCAGTCTGGAATGAGCCAGCCTTCCCTGTGGTCTGTTTATCAGTCTGGCTGGCTGAGTTAGTCAGTTATTGTCTGGTGCAGCACTAGTTTGCTGTTGCAGATGACAGGGTAAAGTTCTGTAAAATTCAACTGGCCATCAGTCCAAGCATTCTCTAATTTTCCATTATCCGTTGCAGAATTGAAGAGACCTGGCGGCTATGGCAAAAATTTTTGGATGACTACTCTAGATTTGAAGAGTGGCTAAAGGCCTCTGAGAGGACAGCTGCTTTCCCAAGCTCCTCTGGTGTGCTTTACACTGTTGCTAAGGAAGAACTGAAGAAATTTGAGGTGATTTATAGTGGTTGAAATTCAATACCTACTGATCACATTGCAGCAGCCAGCTGATGTTCTTCCTTCTCATAACCAGGTTACAGCAGAGATGCTGTGTTAATAAAGTGGAGTTGATGATTTTGTAGGTGTCTTCAGTGGCAGGTTCCTAGGATAAAAAGACAGTGGAGGGTGGCAACTGGAAGTGCTTCTGCTGTTTTTTCACCACAGCTAGATTCCTCACCTTTTTTATTTCTGCACCTTTTTAGTATGTCCAGTCAGTTGGTGTTCCAGACCCTTCCTAAATCTCCCTTCACCAAGTGTCTCTTCAAATGCATGCTGCATGTTCTAGCTTTTGCTTTAATTTTATCCCTCCTCTTCTTTCCATAACTCTCTGAGGCCAGCTCTCTGAAGTCTCTCTTATGATGCAGAATATCCTCCCTGTCTTGGTTTGGAAAGACAGGTATCTGCCAGGGAAACTGGGGTTTCCCTTAGAATGGAGAATGCAAACCCCCCACCCCTGCCAAATTATAATTTCGCAATTAAGGGCTCTCAGGCAAAGATTTGGGAATAGGAATAACAGTTCTTTACTGGGAATATCAATAATACAAATGTGGTAGAAAAACAAAACCACCCCACTAAACCAGCAAACAAACAAACAACAATTTTGGAAAGCCCTGACAGAGTCAGAGCTGCAACCTGAAGCCCTGTTGGTCAGGGCGTTGGAAACAGTCCAAAAGTGAGTCCTCCTGGAGTGGCAGATGTGCTTCTGTTGAAGTAGAGATGATCCTGTAGCCAAAAAGGGTCCAGGGGTGGTGAGAAGGGGTCTGGTGATGGCGAGATGAGGTGCAGTCTTCCTCCCAGGAATCGGGGTGAAGCAAGAGAGCTCCTGTTCCCCCAGTCTCAGTTTTTTCCAGGCAGGAATCGTTTACTCCCCCCACTGGGTGGGGCATCTCACAATAGGATTATGGCATGCAAATGCACTGCTCTGGGGGCTCTGGGGAGGGTATAGTCCGGGGAGGTGTTAATGGCCCATTATCAGAAGGCACCCGCCCCACCCCCCCCCCCTCCCTCCTTCCGGAGTTACAAGAGATAAAGAAGGAAAACAAAAAAAACGCAAACATCTCCCCAGCTGGTTTCAGCAGATGAAATAGAATATACATTTTTGATTCCATAACCTAAGACACTCCCTTTGGATCCTTATACATGAAATTCATGTTCATGCAAATATCGTTATATGTACTCTGCAACTTAAAAAAGTTAAGTATGCTTCAAAACTGACTAGCTGTCCCTTTGGCCAGTGCTTAGGAGCTTGTATCATGACTCTGTTGTGTCCACTGCAACGTGAGGGCTTGTCCCATGGTTACAAGTGATTGTAAACCTGTGTGTAAAGCACACTTGCACATTGCCTGGTGAGTCACAGAGGAAAATCTTTTGCTTGGATTCATATTTGCCAAGAGTATGTCAAGATGGGAGAGAAAAAAGAGAACAAATTATTTAGGCAATTCTGTAAAGAGTCAGACACTGAATAGTATTTGCTGTGAAGAAATGCAAATTTTAAACAATGTCTAAGCGCAGTTGATAGGTTTTGGTTTAAGAGTTAGATCAAAAACTGTGGTGAAGTGCTGTGTTTTGTAATTGAATGTACTGGCCAGGTTTTGGTTTTTGACAGACTTCATTATGCCAGACTTCAGTATGGCCAGGTGAATTGCCATAGTATAGAAATGTTTGCTTCCTGGACACGCTCTGCCTCAGAACTCCTTCCCATTGTCCCTTTATGTGGTGGTCAGGATTTAAATCTCTTATTTAGTAAGTCTCTCTATGAGAAGCCGTACCGCAAGTATATAGACTCTTTGATTTTTACAGCTGAATTGACTTTGCCCAAAGTCTGTTTCATTGAACCTCAGCTGTTATGGTGACCTTTCCTCTGCAGCAGACCTGTGGATTTTTTACTGTCTATAGCGTGTCAGCAGGACCGAGATGCAAAGAGAACAATGTAACCTCTCCCAAGGCCTTCTTTCCTTGTAGTTTGGTTCTTTATCTTTTTTCCATCTTTTTTTTTTGTCTTTTTTTTTTTTTTTTTTCTCCTGAGCACCTGATTTCTTTGCCTATCAAATAGCAGGGAAGGCAATGTGGTATTCAAATCCAGTGGCATTCAGGAGCTTTACTGTGAATTCAGTATGAAGTCAGCCGCTTACAAATACTAACAGAAGCAGGTTTCTGCTTTTACTAGGCATTTTTTCTAATTTTGTTTTCTTCTCCATATCTGCACTTTGATTAAAAAAAACCACCAACACATGACAAAATGAGCTCATTAGACCATATAGGAACCTTTCAGTTCTTGAGCACAGAGGTCAGAGATGGCTCTCACTGACTTCACTGTACAAAACCAAACTCCTTCCTCACCAGTAGTTTATGGAGAAATGAGAAGAGGCTACAGAAAGGAATGCAACAGATGAATTATTGTGTAGCTGAGATGAAAAAATGAAGGCAGATAAACAGCTGTTCTTTTGCTGGAGAAGGCTTGGTAACAGGTGAAGCAACAGCTGCACACTTTTAGATTTCATGATCCTAGTAAATAGAGTCAGAATTGTGCCTCCAATATAGAGATACTTGTGCAAATTTAATTCAGTTCTACTGATCATTTCATTCTAGCTGCAAGCATATTTGCTCCTTTTTGGTTGTCCCCTACCCATTTTGATGGCCATTAAATGAAGACAATAATTTTGTTGAGAGGACTCAACAGAATTTGATCTTTTTTTCCAACCAATTCCTTTCTTCTCTGGTATTATAGCAGAAACGTGCTTATCTCATTTTTAGCTTTGAATGGTACAGTATGAAGTGTGTATCTTTTTACGTAGAAAACTCATGTGTTTAATTAAATTTTCTCTACAGAAGTATATGACCTATCCCAGTTCTACAGTCCTTATGAAGGGAAGTGTCTAGTTTTGGAAGAGAACTGACTGTTTTGTTGTATTGTGAGGAATATCAGACAGCAAGTTTTTAGAACTACAGTGGGATCCAAACCCTTCTTGTATTTGGAAGAGACCTGGTGTAGTCTAGGTTTTTAGGTCTTCCTTTGATTGCTTTTCTATTTTGGTGATGTCAAAAGATAAAAACAAGTTGATTTTTGAAAAAATATTCCATTGTTTTTGTTGGTAGAAGTAGCAGTAATAGTAGTTTTAATTCAGTCATGTCTTTACGAGATGCTTCCTCCAAGCTTCATGATTGCCAGTCACAACACAAAAGCCATGGGCTAAGTCAGCTGTGCACCTCAGCTGTGTCTCTGTGGCTCTTGTAACAGCAGAACAAGCTCCAAAAGCACATGGTGCAGAAATTTGCTCAGACATAAGTCGGCATGGATATTCATGACATTTTCTTTTCTGTGAATATTTTAAGACAAAACTTACTTGCATACCAGTACACTAAATATAAAGAGATGTCTTCTTTTAGTGTCATGTTTCAGAATAAACAATTGCTCAAATCTCTTCAATGTTTGCATTTCAGCAAAATCAATATGTGAAAAGAAATCCAGTGAAGCCACAGGAATCTTGGATTTCTGTTCCTTTTTTTTAAAGAAGAGTTTCATGTTCATTGTTTGTACTTCTGTTCTCAAATATAAAAGCATATAATTTCACAGAAAGAAGAGACTTTTTTTTGTACTGATTTTATGTTTGTAATGGATATTCGTGCAATTTCTCATTCAGTGAACTGCGTCGGTTTTGTAAACTTTCTGGATATTTTGGAGTGTTGTTTTTTATTTTTGGTTTTGCCCTTTTTAATCAGAAGGGAGCATCTCTATAGGGTAGCCCTCAGGAGATGTCTCCAACTAGTGGAATTTATTGACTTACCTAAGTCAGATGCAGAAGAAGGGTCAAAATAAGGCAAGAGATCTATATATGTATCCTGATTTCAGTAATTAAAATTCTGAAGGTGTCTTTTGTTCATACTGCTTTAGGCTTTCCAGAGACAGGTGCATGAAAGCCTGACTCAGCTGGAGCTGATCAATAAGCAGTATCGGCGCCTGGCTCGGGAGAACCGCACTGACTCGGACGGCAGCCTCAAGCAGATGGTTCATGAGGGGAACCAGAGATGGGACAATTTACAAAAGAGAGTTACCTCCATCCTGCGCAGGCTAAAGGTATTTTTCCATTTTTGAGACTTCAATTTCACTACTCTAGTTATGAGTCAAGGGTACTTCAGCAGCTTTCAGTTTGATGTATTTGCACAGTGTTTTTGAGGGGATTTCTACCTTTGGAAAAGGAAGGAACCTCATTAGTTCACTTAGTCCGAAGTAACCAAAGGATAGACTGTAGGCAAATGCTTGGAGACATCAAACACCACCTTCCTCACAGAAGGGAACTTTCATAGGTCAGCTAATTGCAGCTCTGGATGGTTTTACTTAAAAAAAGAACCTTAGAGAGCATGTAGGAAGTGAAAGAAGAAGTTGTACTGAGTTTAAATTGAGTTTGATGGGGATGAAAGTAATTTCCCTACTATTTCTGGGGGTTTTCATGTTTCTGGTCATTTCATACCGCTCAATTTTCCACCCTCCAGCATTTTATTGGCCAGCGGGAGGAGTTTGAAACAGCACGTGACAGCATCCTGGTATGGCTAACAGAGATGGACCTGCAGCTGACCAACATCGAGCATTTCTCAGAGTGTGATGTCCAAGCAAAGATAAAGCAACTTAAGGTAAAGAATGACTGGGTAGTTAGAGAAGGAGGATGAAAGAAGGGGGGAAAATAACCCCATGTATGGTGGGAAAAGAATTTTAAGAAACATTATGCAGAAATGCAGCCTGATATGGTTCCTTTATTTGCAGGCCGAGACTTCAACCTTAAAAGTTATGAGTTATGTTAGAATCCAATATGTACTTTCTGCCAAAATAGAAGGTCTTTGAGCTGTGAAAAATGTGAAAAGAAAAACCAGGGGTGATAATGTACTTTCCTTCATCAAAATAGGAAATGTTAATAAAAATATTTATGTAAGGTCTTCATTATTGCTAATATCTAATAATTACTACATTTCTCAACCATTTCTGCATCACAAAACTCCTCCTCTGGAGACAACGATACCAAATGTCACATTATCCAAAATGCCGCTGTGCTAGGTTTAGCATCTGTGTTCATTCTAGACATTTGGTCATTGGCATGGCTTGTTTAGAGAAGAGCTTTCTTTCCAAATTCAACAAGTAAGGAATGAGATGGTAAACCATGAAGTATCACTGGTTTTGGCTTGAAAGACTGTGGAATGCTAAATTTAATTTAATTGCTCATTGTTGCTCATGAGAAGAGTATTTGGCACAATCCCTGTGTGTTACCCACACCATTCTTTCTGTAAAACTCCTAAGACTTGCATCTTTAATTACCCAGATTGTTGTCATGTTGATTTTGTCGATAAAGCATGGGGTTTTCTTTTACACAGGCTTTCCAGCAAGAAATTTCCCTGAACAACAGCAAAATTGATCAGATAATTGTGCAAGGTGAGCAACTGATTGAGAAAAGCGAGCCCCTGGATGCAGCTGTGATTGAAGAAGAACTGGATGAGCTGCGTCGTTACTGCCAGGAGGTCTTCGGGAGAGTGGAGCGCTATCACAAGAAACTTATCCGCCTTCCTGTGTGTATATTTACATATGTTTTTACTTGTTTGGTTCCTTGCCATTTTACAAATCTGAGAATGAGGAAAGATGTTGAAATGAAACCTAAGCAACTTTCCAGAAGTCCTGTGGTTAAATTTTGTTACAGCCCTGACCGTCTGCCTTCCTTCCATTACATGCTATTTGTGTCCTGTTCAGAGAGCAAACTGACGAGATCTGTAAATCATTGTGAAAATACATGCAAATTGGAGATTTATAAAACTTGATTCATGGGAGTGCTGTGGTACTGGTCATAAGAACATTTCCCTGTACTGTCAGATAGTTTGACTGGCAGCTTAGTGAGTTGGTTTTTTTTTTTTTAAATGCAATAAAAAAATGATTTTTCTCATCAGAAGAGACAGAAATTTGTCTCCAGAACTGAACACAAGCTCAAAAGTGGAAAAGGAAAACAAAAGGAGAAAGTGAAAGGAAAACAATTTTTGATAGCTCAAGTCCTACTGAATGAAAGGAACAAAATCCAGGGGTTTCAAAATATGAAATAACATAGTAAAAGCAATACTCATGATAAAGATCACTTATGCTTTCTATTAATTGAATCCAGAGGTTTTTCTAACTTAATATTTCCATTGAAGTAACATCAGTAGAAGTCTGGAGATATTTGCCTTATGTGAGACTTTATTTGCCTCGAGTAATTAAAATGAGCTGGCACTTTGATCTTCTTTGTTGTTTTAGTTTTTTAGTGCACCTTAAAAGTAATGAAGGGAAAGTGCAAAAGAAAATGTGCAAAATGCAAACCCCACCAGTGTGCCTGTCACCTAATGCAACTTTATTTCACTGACCCAGGCTGACCATGCAGTGCCTCTGCACGTTTCATTGATCGCTTCTGTTTGCATTACGCTTCTAGCTAACAGATGACGAGCACGACCTCTCTGACAGAGAGGTGGATCTGGATGAATCAGCAGATCTCTCTGACATACGCTGGCATGACAAATCTGCGGACAGCGTTCTCTCCCCGCACCCCTCTTCCAACCTTTCGCTGCCTCTTTCCCAGCCGCTGAGGAGCGAGCGATCGGGGCGAGATACCCCTGCCAGCGTGGACTCCATCCCCCTGGAGTGGGATCATGACTACGACCTTAGCAGGGACCTGGAGACAGCCGTGTCACGGGCGCTGCACTCAGAAGAGGACGGAGGACAAGAAAAAGACTTCTACCTGAGAGGAGCAGCTGGAATAGCAGGTATAGTGGCAGACTGAGTGCTCTGTCTTCTCTGAGTGAAAAAAAGGCAGATCTTATATGTGTGATTTTGTGGCCAAGATTCTCATGGAAAAATACTTTAAATAGCCCCTGATGACTTTAAATAGTGTTTCCTAAATGATTGCAGTGGCTCTCTGGCCTTGGAGACAGTGAGGGAGATTCCTGGATGACGACAGCCTTGGAAAATGGCAGAGGTGTACATGATATGGCAGGGAATTGGCTGTGTATCTATGCGTGAGGCCTGCCAGATGGGATATGTCATCTGTAACAGCCTTATGTCCAAAGTTTTTCTGACTAGAAGAAACTATATTGGACATGGCAAAAGGTGCAGAACAATGTAATGATGAAATGCTGTGGGAGAAACCCACAGAGAAAATCATCAAGTGTTTAAGTAAATCCTAACTCTGTCCTGATGCAGGCAAGACTTCAGAAAATGAGTGTTTAGTCTGAGGTAGGATCTTAGGTCTTGTTCTCAGTGAAGTTGGAAATCCTTTCTAAGTGTTTATGCTTTGTGTAATAAATCTTACAAGTGAGAATGCCCAAATGGAGCCAGCTGTGGGGTTAACCAGTGTATTTTACTGTGATCTTGTGGCTGTCTTTTACTTTCCAGGTCATTGCTCTGGAAAGAGTCAGGTTTGCCTGGATCTTAAGAGACTTTTTTCTTCTCCAGAGAGATGTTTACTATTGGAACAATTTATTTAATCCATCCTGTGAAAAGGACTCCTGCTGTAAGGAGATGGCCATTGCTGAGCCAGTCAATTCAGATTGTGCTTCTATTTTTTCAGATGTAGAGATCCCTGAAACTCTTGAGGCCTATGTAAAACTCACAGAAAACGCCCTCAAAAATATCTCTGGTAGGCATCATAAAAGACTGAGCATAGCCACGTGCAAATACCATGGTGCACAAGCGTAACTTCTTTCTCTTCTCCTAGCATCTGCTATCTTTTCACAGCTTACAAGATAAATATTTCTTACATGGCAGCATTGGCATATTAACTTAGGAGTATCCTCCTGCTTTACTACTGCGCTTAAAGGTACCATTGGGGGCTTGGATGAAACAAAGATGCCTGAAGCATTAGCCCTCCCACCTTGGCTAACTGAACTAAACTGATCTGATTGGTCTTTTTTGATTGGTGTCCATCAACTGGACTTAATACATTGTTACATCTTAAGGCAGAAGGAAAAGGCATAGAACAATACCTAATTTTTTGGGTTTGCATTTTTTTTTAAACACAACCACACCTTGGATTATCACGCAGATACAAACTTTTAGATTAGTTGTTGTTTCATGTCATCAAAATGTCAAGTTGAGGTACTGTACTCTTAGTCTCATATCTTGGAAAATTATTTTCTTTTCTCATTGCACAAGACTAAACCTTCTGTCTCATTTGTTCGATGACTCTCTTGGAGGAAGTAGATGCATTTGCAAATACCTTTTCTCATAATTTCAGTTTTCCTCTTTTTAAATAATGACTTCATTGCAAAAAGCAAACAATTAAAATCTTAGTGTCTGTGACACAAGCCTCAGGTTCACCATCCATTTTTATTGACTCCCCAAATTAGTGAAATAATAGTATCGATTAAGAGTATAAGTAATAGCAGTAGTTATGGGAAAAAACTGTGTTTAGTTTTCTGACCCATGAATTTTTTTTAAAGTAATGAGTGAAAAACAATGTTGAGCACTTTGTCCTGTCCATTTGGGGTGAGGTGGTGTTTTAAATGAAAAAAGATTAATCATCCAAGAGGCTCCATTTTCTGTAATTAGGTGGACAGAAGGCTCTCTTTCTCTATTTAATTGTGTCTTTATGAATAAATTCAAACTGTCTTTGTAAACAGATGGAAATCAGCCATAGTGATGGAATATGCATGAGAAGGATGTCATGTGGTCCTCTAGGCTTCAGCCTGGTTCACATTAGAGTTGTCTGTAGCTAATTTATATCACAGAATTCAGCTGACTCCTATAAGGAAACTACAAGTTAGTCCTGCTTCAGAAACATTGATATTGGTTCCCAATAGCTCAAATGAATAATACCATCTTGCAAGTATGTTAAGCATGATCTTTGCCAAGTACCTAATTAGAAAAATACTATAAATTTTGCTGCTTAGTGTGGTTGCTCAAAGCAGTCATGGACTACTTGCTGCAGGCCTGCAAGATGTCCAGTCATCTATGGATTTTGACGATATGATTATAATAGCATCACTTAGCATTTGTATGCCACTTTTAGTTTCTAAAATTCTATATAAATAGGATCCTTTCATGGAGATGCAATTTCTACTGCCTTTTAATGGGGAGAAATAATACAAAGAGAAATGAAGCTACTAAATTTTCACATGGATATAGATCCTACAAATGGAGATTTGGGTTACAGAGTTTATTTGACAGTGTTTGGGAAAGGGAGCAAGGTGTTTCCCAAAATCAGTGAGGTTAGAGTATGCTTTGCTGAGAACTTTCTCTTTAGAGAAAGACCAGGCATTCAGTTTGGGGGAAAAGTCACTTCAGAATAATTTGCAAGCCTGCTTTAAACTGTGGACTCCTCTATGGTATTCTTATGGCAAGCTTGTTTATTGGTATCATCTTTTGAAGGCTGCTAATACTCTCTAATGTAACTTATCTTTGACACTGTACCACTTTCCCTGCTGCTACCACGTTTCTCCTTCACTGTCTAATCTCTAATATCCTGCCTGGGCAAGGAAAAAAAACTTCGGAGAATTTGAGGTGACAGTCCCTCCTTTTGGTTTTGATACAGGTGAACCAGGTGCCCTGGAAGCACATATCCGCCAGCTGGACAAGGCCTTGGACACCAGTCGCTTCCAGATACAGCAAACAGAAAACATCATCCGTAGCAAGACGCCTACAGGACCAGAACTGGATTCCACTTACAAAGGATATGTGCGTGTGTTTGGAGTCAAATATGTGCTCCAAGCTTAGCCTAGCTTGGCCTTTGAAGGAAATGCAGATGCTTCAGCAGAGCAATTAGCTGTAACTGCTTCTCAGACTCCCTTGTGTGGTTACTACCCTTAACCACATGCTATTGTTGTTTATGTTATTAGTGTGTTTACAATAGCATAAGATTAGAGGAACATGACTCTAAGGAGCTTATTTTCCTATTACATTTTTGCAGATGTCTAGAAGTACTTTCTCACACATGCTTTTATCCATCTAATGATGATAACCTTGTTTGAAATTCCTCTGCTTTTAAAAGCAGGTTTTATTGCTTCAGGCATGGTATTTGTCTTGCTAATGAATTACAAGCATGCACCATATGAGCAAGGTTGCATGTATGAATCCCTGATTTAAAAGCTTTCTCAGAGAGGTTTTCTGAAAGATAAATCTCTCTCTAAGCCATTCAAATAGTTTTATTAAAGACAGGATTTAAAAATTAGCTGCTTGGATGCATAGTAATATTTCCACATTTAAGTTAATTTTCTTTCTCAGTCTTCTAGTGTCTTTGCCATAGTGTCTTAAAATTTAGACAAGATGGCACCTAAGGCATCTAGAATGATATGGCATAATGGTGCTGAGTTACTTCTGCATAACTTATGCTTTAGGCCTTTATCATCTGCATATAATTTTTTATAGTATCAGCACAGACTGTTGAAGTAATAGCTCTTCTTCACACTTTACTTACTTTTGGAAATTTCTGGAAGTTACATTGGAATTCTCACCGTCCATACAATTAGTCCTGTACAGTGCATATTGAAAAGGAATATTTTGTTTGTTAACACAGATGAAACTGCTAGGTGAATGCAGTGGAAGCATAGACTCGGTAAGAAGGCTTGGATATAAACTGAAGGAGGAAGAAGAAAAGTTTTCGGGGCTCATTAACATGAACAGTACTGAAACACAAACAGCTGGTAAGTAACACATAGTTCATTTGATAAACAGCAATTATGGAAAACAGCAAACATGCAAAGCTTTGGGAAATGCACACGTGGTGTTATTTGCTGACATATATACTTACATGACTGTTACCATGTTCTTTTTAACATCTTTTAATAGGAATAGTAAGGAATAGTAAGTATTTCCTGTGTATGCCCTATGAAGAGTTTAGGCATACAAGTCCATTTAAGGACCCCTTCATATCATGAGGCATAACCCTAAGCCTTTCAGGAGGCCCCTGCGGATGCAATGGGTTTTTCTTGTAAGATTTCTCATGAAAAAGGTTGCTTATATTGCTGTACAAAACACCTAATATTAGCTTCCACCTCTGAGATTATCTGCCTACAGTAAAGAAATTTATTTTCACCTGATAGAAGTATTCACCTGACTAATTTTAAACATTGGCTGTAGAACAAGAGGTATTGGATTGTGAAAACATGGATTTCCAGAAACTATAAAGGCATCATCTCCATTCTTAGCTTGACAAGATATGCTACCCATGTAGTCTCTTTTAGTTTGTTGTGGGTTTTTATTTATGATGGAATGATACAACTTGTCCTTTTGCCTTAGGATTTCAAGATGACTACCAAGAAGAAGTAGCCCCTAATTTATTTCTTTTTAGTCCAGGTGTTTATCCAATGCATCAGCGGTGGCTGAGGCAAATGTAGTGAGGCGTGACCATTAAACTGTGATAGGCACAACTACCAATGAAAATAATAAATATGTGATTAGTAATATTAGAAAATAATAAATATGTGATTAATATATTAATATTTCTTGTCTGGTTTGCACTTGTCTGGTAATTTGTCTTTTTTTGCCAGCATAGCTTGTTTTAGAGACCTGCATATGTCAGCTTAATTCTGCTCATAGAAGTCTGGCATTAGAAAGCAATAAAATGGCCTGTTGACTGGAATCATCCAGGTTCTTTATTCTTTCTCTCCATCACTTTCTTCAATCTAACTTAATTTTTAAACTGATTAGTGTTTGGGGCTTAGGCTCTTTATGGAGCATCTTTTTGTCCTGAGCACTATTCAATTTATGCAATTATTGTGTGTAGCTAGTGAGGTGTTTTTTGTTTTTTTTTTTTAATTTGGTGTTTGTAATTTCCAGGTGTAATTGAAAGATGGGAATTAATCCAGGCTCAAGCTCTAAGCAAGGAGCTGAGGATGAAGCAGAACCTTCAGCAATGGCAGCAGTTCAACTCTGACCTTAACAGCATCTGGGCTTGGTTGGGAGAAACTGAAGAGGAACTGGAGAAGCTCCAGCGCCTTGATCTCAGCACCGACATACAAACCATTGAGCTCAGAATTAAAAAACTGAAAGTGAGTTTTGTTTCTCTTTACCATGAGTTACCTTCTAAAACTGAGTCCAACAGGTGTTTTGAGGAGGTTGCCAATAGTTGCAGCTGGTTTTCTCCACATAGCGGGCTGCTGCCAATAAAGTAACTGAGAAAGTGAATTTCTGGATCACCTTTTGGAAGGAAAATGTACCAGTGGCTATCCAAATGAAGTTTTGGAAAAGTAATTCTGTGGCAATTCTGTAATTCCAGAATGTACAGATAACTCCTGATGTTACCCAAATTGGTGTAATTTTTTTAAAGTGCCAAGTTAGATCAATTCTCTTCTACTCAAACTGGTAACAAAATAGCTACTTCAAAAGAAATGCCTCATTGAAACAACTACTTTGTGTGGGGAACAAGGAGCCCAAAGGGGTTGTAACATACCCAGTGTCACCAGTACAACATAGGAAACATTTGATGCCCCTTTGCAACATTCCTTTTCTTCTTCTGTCATCTCAGGTGCATCAAGATCTGACTGTTACTTTTTCATCTCTCTTTAAATTTCATCATCTTTAAATTTCACAGCTATAAAGATCTGCAAATGTGGTGGTCCACAACTTCACATTCAGTTACTAGTATCTTACAAGCGTGGGCACAAAAATATGGGATCCAATGTCAAAATGCACTGTGCTTCATGCCAGGGATGAGGTGAACGGATAGTAAAGGCTGTTTCCGGCCGTGATCCATGTGAAGCATGTCAATGCTCATCTTCACTGCAATCCAAATATAGCTGCCATAAGTACTGCAAAGGTTACTGTGACATTGTGCTTTTAAGTAAATGCTGTAAAGTAGGTGGAAAAGGGGGCATTTCATAAGAATTCTGTTCTTATCTCACCCTCTCTTTGAAAGCCCATTAGTACCCTCCAAGCCGAAAGAGGTGGGGTTTCTTTTGTGGCTTCCTATGTAAACAAATCAGAGTTTTTATACAAGTTGTGCATCCATAAATTGAAGTGCTTTATGCTCTTTGTATGTTTTTGTTTCTCTCAGTAAAAGCTTTTATTTTAAAATACTGATGACAGCAGTTTCCACTTGAAAATATATTGGTTTTCATGTTTATCAGCAAAACTGAGAAGTGAGGGCAAAAGTTTTATTGTGAGCTAAAACAGAGTTGTGCTACATCTTTAAATTTTGTTGGACCTACTCTCTCTTTAAAATATTTGAAACATGAGCTAGATCTTTAAAATTCAACTCTGACTTCAGGCTTTTAAGAATTTATAAGTCTAATTGGCTTGCTCTTGTTTATGCTCACAGTAAAATTTTAGTAGATGTTAAAGAGTGAACATTTTCAGAGTCACAGAGTGAGCCCAGAAATGTCATATCCAGAGTAAAGGGACTGTTACAGTATGGCAAACCATTGTAGTCTTATGGTGCTTTCTCTACTTTTTCTTTTTTCCTGAAAGTCACATTTTACCAATTTCCATTCTTTCTTCCCCTTTGTCTCATCATCAAGGAGCTGCAGAAGGCAATTGATAACCGCAAAGCAATCATCTTGTCCATCAACCTGTGCAGCTCGGAGTTCACTCAGTCTGACAGCGAGGAGAGCAGGAAGCTCCAGGAGCGCCTGTCTCAGATGAACGTGCGCTGGGAGCACGCGTGCAGCATGATCGAGGACTGGCGCAGCTCGCTGCAGGATGCGTTAATACAGTGCCAGGTCTGTGCTGTGCCTATCTCAAATTGTCAGCAGCCCACGTAATGAAAATATAAACCATTTAGCTACTTGGTGTGCTCACGATCCGTCTGAAACTTGCCCGTGAAAGCCAAAACACAGCTTTGGCATGTGTTTTTCTCAAGGATGCACCAGTGCTACCTAAAACATGTATTTACAGCCCAATATTTACAAAATTTGTCGTCTCTGGAATAGTATTCTAATATTCTATCGTATACTTCTTGGGAGTTATTTCATTTAGCTAGTGGAACGCATCAGAGGGTAAATTAAAAACCTGAACTTGACTACAATATTTCACTACCCTGTTAAAACCATGATTCATCATTTTCAGGATTTCCATGAACTATGCCATGGTTTGCTGCTTTGGTTGGAGAATATTGACAGAAGAAAAAATGAGATTGTGCCCATCAATCCAAACCTGGACTCAGAAATACTGCAGGATCACCACAGACTTATGATGGTAGGACTGTAATCACCCTTTTCTCTCCCAAAACACATCACCAGAAAAACATCTAATCAAATTTCTGTTTTTTGTGAGGGTTAGCACTGTATAACACAGAGCTGTGGGACCAGTGTCAGTGACTGAGTTTACCTTGGTAGGGAACACCACTCACTTTTCTTAGTAGCACAACATGTGATTTTAAATCTCAGCCAACTACTAGGCTGCTGTATATCTTCCTGTCAGATTAGAAATTTGTATTGCTTCTCTTTTTTCTTCCATTTCTTTAATTTTAAGTGTTGAGTTTTGTGAGTTCTACTTTTTTGGGTTTTTTGTGTGTGTGTTTGGGGTTATTTGTTTGTTTGTTTTTGACTGCTATTAAAAAAATTTGATGCTTGCCTTGGCAACAGCAAATCAGACGTGAACTGCTGGAGTCTCAGTTGAAGGTGGCATCACTGCAAGATATGTCTTGCCAATTGCTAGTCAATGCTGAAGGCAAGGATTGTCTTGAAGCCAAAGAAAAGGTACATGTCATTGGAAACAGACTGAAGCTCCTCTTGAAAGAGGTTACACGTCATATTAAAGACCTAGAGAAAATTCTAGACATTTCAAGTAGTCAGCTGGTAAGTCACATCTTATTACTCTGTTCACTGAGCGTGTTTCCTGCTGTTTCGACTGCCTTTCTCTGATCATTGCTATTGGCTGCTGTTTCTGTGGTTTGCAGTGCTTATCAAGGTGGAACATGTAACCTTGAATATCATAAAGTAATCTTAAACTTCATAATGTAAACATCTCTTCTGATATGGGGGGGGGAAGTTAAATTCAATATTTTTTTTCTATTTGGTGTAGCAGTAATTACTGAACTTCTTGGTTGGTTTACCCTGCTATTACTGAATCAATCAACTGGCAAAGTAAATGAGATAATTATTCCAATAGCAGTACTGAAAATTACAGTATGTCAGTTGTCACTGGAAAGCAAGTTAACGCACACTCTGTCAAAGAGAGAAAAAAAGGCATAAAATAAATCCATAATAGGGTAAGATGTGCCACATATGTCCCTCTTAGGCTTTGAGCTATGGTCCAGATCTTTTCAAGTTGTCATGTATCTCAGGTGTTTGAGAGGGCGTTACACATACATCTTCACCAGTAAAGATTTCAAGGCTCTCCTTTATCTGACTTTTTTTTAAAGGACTTGGATTAGCAAAGTGTGCTTAAAGCACAAGAACTCAGCTCTTCTCTCCTTCTAGTGGATTTCTACCTGTTTAATTAAAATCTTGATAGTACCAAAGTTGTAATTCACAGCCAGTAAAAAACAACTGGTTTTTTTTCCCCCTTACTGACTTTGGTGGAAAATGTGTCACCTAAACAAATGAAATTTTAACTACTGTTTGCTTTTCTTTTCCTTTAGGGCTGACAGAGAAAACATGTAATGCCTTAGTCTTTTAAAATTTGCTAACAAAATTTAGCTGCTTTGTTTTATTTGCCTTGGAAATAACTCTGCTGGAATTTCTCTCAGGGTAATTTTTGTAGTTTGCTTACCTATACAGCTAGTTACTGTATTTCTGAGCTCCATTCCTTCTGAACTTTAGGAATTGTCCTCATGGTCTTCTGATGAATTAGACACATCAGGCTCAGTGAGTCCTGTATCTGGAAGAAGCACTCCAAGCAGACAGAGAACGGTAATTTCATGGCATTTGTTTTCTTCCACCTCTTGGGTGGTAGCTATAGATATATACAGCAGTTCTAGCCAGCTGGAAATCCCCCCTTCTCACTTGTTAGGAAAAAGAATGGCATAAACCAAAAGCAAAACACAGCTGCTTTCCCCAACCCTGCTGCATATCACATCCTGCATGAAATCAGAAGTGGTAAATATTATCTGAAACCAGGGCTGTCAGTGTGGTTGGTTGACCATGGTATGGCATGTCGTGTCTCTTGTATTTTGCTCTAGTGATGGCAGCACCCCAAAGTCTGGTCTTGTCTGGTATAATCAGTCCTCCATTTCTGTTTGGCCTTCTCTTCAGAGCTGCTTCATCAAGAATCTCAATAAGTTTTTTTGTCATTTCTGATGCAGGTTGCAGATGGTCTTATTGAGACTTTGGATGAATGGCTAAGTAGAGCTGAAGGGCACAAAACATTATTCAAACCAGCTAGTTGTGCAGGACCTAATCAATGGCTATGATGGCAACTCTGGAGTTGTCCATTTACATCGCTGGCACAAAATTCAAGAAATATAGCAGTACATGCCTAGTACTTAACACTTCCATACTCTGAGCCCAAATTGGAACTGCAATTATTTTGTCTTTTTCTGCAATTCTATTGGTTGATTAATTTGCTTTTTTCCTTAGTTCTTAAGACAATCAGATTAATTTTGTTTTGTTTTGTTTTGTTTTTCCATTTGCACTTTTTTGTAAAGCCTCTGAGTTCTGTCTTGATAAATTTATGGCTCTTGAAATTGATTTATTTTTTTAATTTTTGTTTACATTCACTAGTTTCCTTTTAGATGCTAGTATGAGAATGTAAAGGAATACTGGCTTTTCCAAAGGAGAAAGAATATAAACCTTAACAGTTTGTTTCAGAGGTCAATGCTTTTGTCTTTTAAATTTAAACCTAAATCATTTCTAATAATTCTGATATCACAGATGTAACTGAAGGTTGCCTGACCATTACAGGAAATGGAAAAGTATTTTTCCATAAATCTTTGTCTGGAGAGCATGTAGAATTATAATAGGTTTCATCTTAATATTTTAATAAGGATTTGTCTGTCTCTAATTTGTTACTGTTCATGTACATGACTACTTTTTTTTCTTTTTTTTTTCTCCGTAATTCATAGCTAAGTTGTATGATTCCTTGGGTCTAGTTTTCAAATTTCTGGGTTCTGCAACCACACAATTTTGAAGACTAAAGTGATACTGTTTAGAATTTCAGTGCCAAATATGCTGATGCTAAATAAATACAGTCAGAATTACAAACATCTAACTGCATTAAATAATCCAGCAAATAGCTGTGAGTGAAAGAATGCCCCTGCAGTTATTTGGCCTTCAAAATCGTGGGGTGGAGGAGCGGCAAAATTTGTCAAAGGAGTGTCTCGGTCCTTTTTTCCTTGAAAATAATAATTTCTCTGCCTGTGCATTTTTAAATCTATATATTTTTCTATATTCAACTTAGTAAGATAAAATCTATTTCATATTACAAATTTTTTGAACTAAATTTCTAGAGACTTTTTAAAACCCAGAGCTACTGTTCATAAACATAATGTCTAAACTGTTATTTTTGAGTTCACTATGTATGTTCCAATAATTTTCATTGGACCTCAGCTCAGCTAGGTGCAAAGAAAAGCCAGTTTCCTTGGTTCATGGGTATTGGTCACTTCATTTGATTTTTTTGTTTGTTTGTTTGTTTCCTTTGCTGCACTTTTAATTTAGTTTCATCAGTAGCTTGTCTTTATTTGCCTGGACTGAACATTCTTCTTTCTTTACCCCCTGTTCATTGCAAACAGCCACGGGGCAAATGTAGTCTCTCACAGCCTGGACCCTCTGTCAGCAGTCCACATAGCAGGTACCTTATTCTCCTGGTTTCCGCACTCTGTTCTAGAACACCAAGAGGATGATAGAAATGGGCCGTGATTCCTCTCAGTCCCGCTGACTCCATCAGGTGGTCAGGACTTACACAAGTGGTAACTTCCCTTTTGTTAATCGTTTGGCAAAAGGGACTTTCAATTACTTCAAATTCTTTGTTAAACAGAGATACAGCCTAATCCCTGGACATCTGCAGCTTTTGCTTCACAGAAATCCCATGTAGTCAATATTTATTTTTCGTATGCCTCATCAGGGTGTGTATTTACACTCATGATATTTAATGATTATTTTATTTTGGTTTATTTATTTTTGATTTAAGAGGAATGCTAGTAAGTTCATGGCAAACACTTTCTATCATCCTCTTTACCTCTAGATATTAAATTAAGGCAGGTAATAGGCCAATATCATATTCTAGAATTCACAAAACCCACAGATCTGGATGAGACATACTAACATCCTTTTCTTTATTTATTTCTTTCTTTATTTCTTCCTTTTCTTTTTTCCCCCTGAAGTGTTTTGTTCAGTTTGTGGGTTTTCAATACTTTAGATTCAAAACTAAAAGTCAGAATTTGAGGGTATTGAGACTCGGGGTCACTTTCTCTCCCCTCCTCAGACAACTGCAATATAACATGCTAACATTGCCATGGCACTGCCCCATCTCTGTCTGACCAGAAGAGAGCAGGCTTGCAGCTACAGCTTCTTGCTTCCCACAGTGTCTCCAGCAACCTGTCATCTCTGCAGCTAACAGTGCTTCTGCATTCTCGTTGTGTCAGTGTGATGTGTGTACCTGCGCTCTTTCACTGATCGGTTTACTGGCCTCTACAATTACGGAGTTGTTTTTTTTTAAAAAAAAAAAGCAAATGAGCAAGCCAACGTGTGTAAAGAGGACATCTTTTACTGTTTCAGTGTCTTGCACACTGCTAAAATAATCAGAAAGTGTGATTAGGGTTTATTTGTTCCTATTAAATCTAATAATAAATCTCATTTAACCTAAAAGTCATTTATTCTCTTCGTATCAAAAATTAACTGATTTGTTTTTAAAGTAGTTCCTGTTAGAGTCAAAGATTTTATGTTGAAAAAAAAAAACCACAAAATTAAGTAATTTTTTTAAATAGCTCCTGTTAAAGAAAGAAGTGAACACTAGATTTAATACAGCGATTGAGCCACAAACAAGAAGACAAAAAAATACCTTGAGTATTATTTTTTTTTATGAGCAAAATCAAGACTTTATTCTCATTATAAATGAAGTAAAGAGCAAAACTATTTACTATGTAGATATTTACATAAACACTTCTTTTAAGAAGTTTTCTTTACATGTGTAGTTAGGGACTGTGAGTAAAGTGGCATAATTATAAAACCATGTAACAAACAGAACAAATATCTTTTACTGCTTCCACATGCACTAAGAAGCTGCCTATTTTTAAGATTTTTTTTTCTTTTGAAACAAAAGGAAACCACAGAAAATAGGGGATATATGTAAACTCCATCTTTCTATCTGATGGAGAAAGAGAAGTAATTAGTCAGCTCCAGTGTGCTATGAAGCTTGGCGTTTTGTCTCTCATAGGGAGGAAAAAGAGGGAGGAGAGGGGCTTTACTCTGCAGCCACTAACAGCGAAGAGGAGGGGACGATGTCTTTGACAGATCAGCATGCTTGCACTAGCACCATTGTACTCAAGGAACACATTGTGTGTGCTTTTCCACTCTCCTGTGTAGTCAAACCACTTCTGCCAGCCTTCTGAGGTTTCTGCTTGTAGGGGTGAGCCCCTGGCTCGAAGAGCAGCTAGCAGTGCTTTGCAGCTTTGAGATCAGCCCCTGTTCTAGCAGTGGCATTGCTGCAGCACCTTTCAGATCAAGGCTTTCCAGCACTGTTTATTAACACATCTTGTAGCAGCACAACACAATGTTCAATTTGTCATTCAGACAAGCATGGAATACGAATGAGTCACTGCTGAATAGGAAACTTAATCAAATGCGCAAGCCAGACAGGTTGTGGTTGATGTATAATGTGGTTTTAACTGATAATGCGGTACAAGCTGTCACTGTGTTCTTTAATATTTTGACACGCCTCTGATCAGAGTACTTTGTGTTTGATCTTGCACTGGATCAGCAAACCCTGTTAGAGTTTAGCGTAAGGAGAAATAAAGTCAATCCTAAAAGGTTTATCACACAAGAAGCTGGGAAGGAAAGTTCATCTGAAAAATTAGAGGGGCCGTGCTTTGTGTATAAAGAGTGTCATATCACTTTGCCTTCTCCACTATCACCACAAAAAGACAGCCGTATATAGTGTGATGCTAAGCAAGGTGCAGGATTAAATTAAACATTACATTGTGGATTTAACTGGAGTCTCATCCAAGTAGCGCTAGTAATTATGTGCTAGGTGGGAAAGCAAATCCAAGAAGTTTAATAGAGTTGTCGTAAGGGCGCACCTGGATCTTTGCCGGTGAATTTTTTTGAAGTGATGAAAATGTTAAAAGATTAAAACAGCGGTGCAGTTTGCTCAGGGGTGTTTACCTTGTCTCTCTTGAGCAGCTCTATTCAAGTCTTGGTGCCATAGTGCCAACCTCCATTTCCTGCTCTCCCCAGTCCTCCCCAGATGACTAGTGGATCTTTAAAGGTCACTTTCTGTTCCTGGAGCAGACCAAACCACATCATTCTTTGTGCCTTTCCCCACAAAATTATATTTGTGGCTACACAGCAGCTCAAACACAAGGTTTGGGTTTGGCTTGCCATGATTCTTTTCCCAATTATCTCCCTCACTCTCACTTTGTACTTGTTACTTAAATTTTGTGTACAACTGCTGCTTCTTAAACTTATTGGATTCACCCACTTTTTTTCTGTGCAAAAAGCCAATCCAGTCTGGTATTTGCAAAGACCTTCAGCATCTGTCATCATACAGATGAAATTTACTGTTCTTATATTTTGTGCAATATCCTTTTAATAAAGGCATTAAATTAAGGCCCATTCTTGATTAACTGCAGTAAATAACATCCTACTAGGCCAGCAGTGCCTCTTTCAGTGTAGGCCTGTTTTCGGCATTCCATTAGTCACTTAGCATTAAAGTCACTTTATTTATTTCTTTCAGCTTCTCTTGAATGATGAATTCCTTTTTGAAAGCTCTCAGATGCTTACTGCAATACAGATCAGTTACATCAACCATATTTTCCTTGGGAAAAAAAAAAATAGCAATCATCTTTACAAAAAGGTTCCCCTCTGAGCTGAAATTAAAGTTCACTTTGACCATCCTATCTATAGCCTGGTAAATTAGCTTCTCCTCTCTTGAAATGATTAGAAAAGTTCCAATATCACTGACATTACAAACTCTCAAAGTAAGGGTAACTATTGCTTGCACTTAGATTAATATATAAAATTTCTTGACATGAAGAAGGTTACTGTTGGCCAGGACTGCAGCTGTCTTTCATCTACTAAGTAGGAATTGTGTACTGGAGTGAGTAGCAGATGGCCCTACCTCTTTCCCTTCTCACAGTGTGAGAAATGGTGGAGCAGTTAGAAAAGATAGCTAAAGAGGCAAGCTCAAGAACAGAAATTATATTTTTCTCCAAAGTGGCACACAGTACTTCAGCTTTCCCTTCTCCTGAAAGACAAATAGGTGTTCTGTCCTTAAAAATAGTGAGCTCTTTTAATTGACAATGTATACTTTTAATCATCTCTCCTTACCAAATCTGTTAAACAGTCTAAGCTGACCTATTCCATTTTTCAGCCAATTATGTAGATTGCAGAGGTGTACCAGCCATAAATACAGGCAACACAGCACTCAAACTTTTTATAACACCCCCTCTGAAGATGTTTTTGTAACATTTCATTACTTGCTTGCTTAATTGTTTCCATGCAGTATTATTCTTCAATACCCTACTTCACTGCAGAAAAAATGGTTTGCTGTGAATTGTTTTAATTTTTGAAAGTTTATGTTCCTTTTGAGATTAGCCATGCAAGCTTACATTACATCTTCTTTTTGTAAAACACAAAGCAAGAAGTGCTGGATTGTGCTACTAAAGGCATAGGAAAAAGAAAAGAAAAACCAGGTATTAACTTTTCTTCCTTTTGATTCAGCTTTTTGGAAATTCCCTTTCTGACACCCAGTGTTGCCCCAGAGTGACTCTGGGGCAATGAAGAAAATGACACTTTGCTTGTTATCAAACACCAGTTAGCAACTGCAGAAGTGTGGTCATTTTTTGATTTGGATTAACGTTTATACAATGAGATCCATGTAAATAGGTAGGCTGTGCAATCAAATGCTTGGAAGGTAATTAAGCACTCCTTGTTCCCTTTGTTTCTGCCTCAGTCCATTAACTTTCTGTCTTGGTATTCTCAGACAGTAGAAGTCCTGATCTAATTGAGCTTTAATATGGAATGCTCTGATGCTGTTTAATGTGCCATGTCCTTTCAATATCTTCTTTATAATACATGACCCTATGTTACGCAATAAGCAGTTTTCCATCTGGGCTACAACAGTGTGCATTCAGACAAGACAAGATCTGATGATCATCACTGCTTCCTGGAATATTTAGTTCAAGCTAAAAATTTAGGATATCTGCTAAATTAGTGTTTATGTATCTTTTGGTCATCTAAACTTTACCAAATTTACCTAGCTTTGTTGAAGTCCTCATAGTGAGGTGCTATACATATATGAACAAGAAAATAATATCAAACACAGAAAAAATTCTTTTCTGAACATGTGGGAAGGGAACCCTTGCTAAGCCTGGCATTGTTTTGAAGATTGTATTTTCATTTTTGGATGAAAAATTCCCCACACAGATTCAGATTTATCAGGGTGATAGGATCAAAAGAACAAGGGGAAGTCAAAGAAACACTAAGGAACCATCACCCCATGCTTACTTTACTGGGGAGCATTTGACGGCAGCCAATAAGCCTGATTTCCCACATCTCCTTATGAGAATTTTTATCTCATAAACTCTAGGAAACCATAGATTTTCTGAGGCCTCATGATCATAGCAGCCATGCAAATATATTATAGCAACACATCTGAGACAAAATTCATGACCTAATGTCCTAACAGCAGAGTTCTTGAAGTAAGTTTCTTGAAGGCTCTGAGTTCTTCCATTTTTGGCTTGTGCTGAAATACAGTATTTTCCCATGCCATTTAATTAGCACACTGAGACCATCAGCCTTAATCTTTCCTAATCACTATTTTCAGCTCTTGACAGTTTCAATGAAAAAACAAAAAAAGTGAAATTTATGTCTTTATCTTTCATTAAAGTAATAGAATGGATTTTTGAAGTGTCCCTTTGGAGATATTTGTGTTAGATCTCTCCTGCCTCATAGACTTGTGATAGGTATGTGCTATTTCAAGTCAGATACATCAACATAAGGGAGAAAATCACTTGGAAGGTGATGGTGTCAAGTCAGTTGAGCAGATAGATTTTTTCTGCTGATTCTGTGCAAGATTCAAAACACAATGTGCTTTGTAGAAAATAAGTCCCCATTACCTGTATATTGGTGTATTGATTGAAAGAAAATTATGTAACTGAATCTCAATGCATTATACCCTCATGGATACCTTATACATGAACAAATCAAATACAACTGGCCAATTTAAACAAGAAGGTCCACCTTTTCAGACAGCATGCATTGAACAAATATGGGAGGTATGGCCCACCTATTTTCCCCTTCTCAGTAGCATAATGCTTTAAGTGGAGAGTCTTCCCCATAAATGATAAAGGGGCTGTGGGGTCACAAAGCCCCTTCTGTTGTGATCATTTGGTGTTTTCCTACCCAGTCTAGAAATTTGGGGTCTCTTAAAACTGTTAGGGAAATAGCATGTTCATTTAAAAATACCTCTGCAGTTGTCTATCAAAGTCTGTGCAAATTGTAAATCGGCCTTCAGGGGAAGTTGGGTGCCCAAGGGCAACCTCTGCTGCAGTAATGTTTTAGTGTAGTCAACTGCCCATCTTCTTTTCCCAGGTCCACAAGAGGTGGCTCAGGTTCCTCCCCTTCTGAGGCTGGGCCGGCGTGGCGGTGCCCTTCCTTCTTCCTCAGAGTCCTCAGAGCTGCTCTGCCACTTCAGCTCCTCCTGCTGCTCCTGATCGGGCTGGCGTGCCTGGTGCCGATGACCGAGGAGGATTACAGCTGTGCTATGGCAAACAACTTTGCCCGCTCTTTCCACCCCATGCTAAAATACATGAATGGTCCTCCTCCATTGTGAGGGAGACCTGTGAGACAGAGGGAGACTTTGCTGGAGTGCTGGCTGGGAGCAAGATGGTGTTAAAGGGTGACAGGGGGGTGCAGCTGGCAGCTTTACCTGCCTGCTTTGCCACCACTGTGCCCATATCTGCTGGCACGCCGCTCGAAACGCATCAGTCTCTCAGTGTCAGACTGCACAACGTGTTACCTGAGTAGCATCATTTCAACACTCGCATCCCGGGTACCAAGAAGGATGCAATGTATGTGAGGGAAACCTCTTCTGTACAGCTTTTGGGATCTTTTAGCCACTTTATATCCGGGTCATTGCCCTGTACTATGCATAGCCAAGGACTTGATACTGTAGATCCCTTCCTGTGTGCTGCTCTAAATGACCTATTAGCCAGTCTTTGTTAAATACCCTCTCAGTATCTACGGTATACAAATTAATCAATGCTTAAGGAATTTTAGAGCATTTGTAACATACAATTTTAAAGAATCTTGTATGGCAATGTATTATTCCCTGTGGTTTCTGTTTGAGGCATGGTGTTCTAACTTTTGCTTTGGATGCACAAGGTGTAAATCTGAGAAGCACTTTTTTAAGGTTTAAAAAAAATGGATGTAATAAATAAGATTGCAGAAGTTTTTATGAGGATAAAATGTTGAATGTTAAGTTGAAAAACAAAGAACATATTTATGTATGTACAGTTTGCTAAGCCAAGTTTTGTTTGTATTGATTTCTTTGCATTTATTATAGATACCATAAAATATTTTGTCTACGTGCTTTTTAATGACAACTATGGAAACCTCTAAGTTTAAAATGAGATATGTATGGTATAAAAAAATAGAAGACATCCATATGCTGCACTTCAAAAAAGAATTAAAAAATTCTGTAACAAATTAATGGCTGTTTGAATGATAAGATCTGGAAAATTACAACCAGCAGAATACATGGGAAAGTATCACATTAGAAGTTGTGCTAATATTGAAAGCAGTACATGTTTTGGATTAATGATTCATCACTTCAGGTTTTTCTTTTTTTCAGGCTGCTTCTTGAAGTTCCCTCTCACCTCTGTGGGGTTCTTTTCCATCTGTGTTTCTGTGTACGCATTCGTGTGCAACCTTTGATGGTTGGGGTTGTACCAATCCACACAGAATCAGATTTTTTCCTGTGGGTGTACTGGAAACTTCCTAATATTCTCCACAGCAGCTCAATACCAAGATAGATATTGATGTTTTACCCATCATTATTTCAGTGGAATAGGCCCAAAACATAAGCATAATTAGCAGAAAAAGAGAACAAATTGATGAAAACTCATTAACTTTCCAGAACTTTTGCAAAAACTTGCAGTCTACTCAGTGGCACCCTGCCCAGCTTGTCAGAACTTGACTTCGAAAGAACAGGATTCTTGTCAATTATGAAAAAAAAATACAGAGCATGGCTCTAAGTTACTGCTCTTTAATAAGTTTGGGGGATTTGAAGCAGTGACACACACAATGTGAATTTTTTTTTTTTTTTGAGTTAAGTGTTTTTGCTTAGGATATATTGACTTGCATAACAGAAATAAAAAGGCCAGAAAAAACTACAAGCACATTAGTTGCTGTTATGTAGAGTTAATGTTTGGCATGTCGTCTTTTGAGCTGTTATGAGGAGAGGGTGGTCAGAGGTAGGGAACCACAAGCTGAACTCCAGCATTTGGAAGAGCCAAAATAAAGCTTATTTTTCAGATAAGTCTAACATTAACATTTTTGTGAAAAGAATTTTGTATGTTCACAAAATATTTTAAATGTCTGAGACACAAGTCTGGACTGACACAAGTGTGTTCAAGGCTGAGTTTCCTTCATTGCTGTTCAGAAGTTATGCTAGGCTAGATTAGTATTCATAATCACTCATTCTTAGTAGACAAAGATAAGGAACACACATTTGGGCTACAAGGAAGAGCTGTTACTTGCAAAAGGCTAAAATATTAGCCTCCTCTCTTTTCTGATATTGTTCTCTTTGGTGACATAATTTAAATGGTAATCAGTGCACCTACATGAATAATTCAGTAGTTTGCTGGATCTGTAGTCAAGGTCTCTCTTAGACATCCCTTCATCAGCCAGTCTGGTGGGCCTGCTGGTTAATATTTTGTTGAAAGATATTTTTGTTTTCTTTAAAAAAAAAAAACATTGTAAAGGAAAAAAAATGTCTCCCTCGTTTAGGGAGACATAAGGACCTCAGCCTCACTGTCTCCTACTTTCCAGGAAGTAAGGAATGTGGAAGATCACATCATCAAGTGTCAGTAGCCCTTTCAAATTCAGTGCATTTTTGGCTGATGATTTTGGCAGGACATACATGCACTGTCTCTCCTCTGCCTTGCTGATGAGCTGGTGGACAGTGTCCCTGCTATGCTTTGCTTCCTTCCAGCTGTTTCAAAGTAAAGTTTCTTGTGTTCATACCTTCCAGCTCTGATCTGTAGCTGAAGATCTATCAATGTACTGACAGCTGATGTAGAGAACTTTTTTTTTGACACCATGGGATCTGCTCACACAAATCAGTCCTCTCAGTGAACAGCAAATTCTCTACAATGCCTGTGAATAAGGCAGTCACAGAGACCCATTAGAAAAATGTCATAGACAGGCAAAATGCCTGTTTGTAAATCCTAAATTTCCCATTCCTTCAAGGACAGGAATGTCAGTCTGTAAGCTGATGTGTCAAGGGAATTGCAGACAATTTGCCTCACTAGATTAGAGGGTCCTTTGAGTGCCACTTTGGAGTTATTGCTTTTGATACTTCAAGTCTCAAAAAACTAAAAAACCTAAAAATCAGACCAGTTAAAGTAGTTTGAGCAATATGCTCCTACAAAAGGAATTCTAACCATGAACCAATTCCATTATAACTTCACATGTGATTTTGCACAACTGGATCTCAATCTAAAAACTGCACAAAGAAGGCAAAATGTAAATAAGTGGGCAGGCTCTTAAGTTCCATCCTCAGACCACTAGTGACTCAGAGGTCTAGTTTAAGTTTCAAATCCCATGAGATAACCAACATATGCATTTATCACCAGAGCATGAACCAGGTTAAATGGGGCAACTGTAGGGCTCCCCTAAAAAGCACAGCCAGAAAGCTGTCAAGCATTGCAGCCAGTGGCACTAGCCACCTTGGCAGCCTGGGCATCTTTCTTATCCTGATGATGGGATGCTAAAACTCTCTAGAGAAGTTCACAAGTTAGAGTCTGAGATGCCCTGTCTGTGATAAGCCTGCAACCTACTACCTCTCCCCTTTCTGAAACGTCACCTACTTTGGCTGATTTCTGGTGATGCACCTTGAGGCTTGGCTGCAAGGCATGAGGAGAGGCAGCAGAGAAGTTGCTGAACTCTGGATCTGTATTGAAATCGTGTGTTCAAGCATAGAGGAAGTAGACTCTGCCTCATGGGGAGCTCAGGTTGTAACTATGTTGTATTTTTTCACATTTTCTACTGTAGATGAATGCAGTAGCTTCTGTAGAGGTGTAACTATCCCCCCAGCTTGACATACCTTGCAACTCTGAACCTTGCTTATTGGCTTGTAGTCACCACAGAGCTAGTGAGTGTTTAAAGGTAACTGGTTGCTCAGTGACTCCAGACTGTAGTATCAAGGCACTGTGTCGTTATGCTTGAATTGATAATAGTGAAAAATAATGAGCACAATTTACCCTGGACTCCCTGCATCTTTGTGGAGCTTCATTTGTGGACCATGCTTTGCAAAATCTGAGGGCAGGCTGCAGAGTGATATTTAGAGACATCTGACAACGTTAGGAGTACAAATGATCTCGACTTGACAGAAGCAGTGTGCCCTTACTCCTCAGAGCTGTGAGCATGATGATACCCATTACCTATTCCCCACCCTGCTCCAGCAGCGATAACAGCTTCTTTCTGCAACAGATCAATAGTTCCTCACCACTGGTTTGCTACCCTTCCAGCTTTGTGAACACCTACAGTATTGCTCTCTCCTTCCTTAGAACATTTTTCTGCATCTGGTTATTGAACAAGAACAAAGATGCAGGGCCTGCTTATGAGCAGTCATCCCTGGCCCTCGATCTTGTGTTATTTGTGGTTGAGAGATCTGTTTACAACTGATAGCATCTCTGAATGTGCTCATCATCATCATGTGCATCTGAGTGGATGTGTCTGTGTGTTCAAAGGCGTAACAGACACTAGTTGCTCAAAGCCTTCAAACTACAGATGCTATCAAGACTTAGCAACTGTAGGAGGATTCTGAGAAATAAGAGCAAGTCAAGGAGAAGAAATGTAGATTCTGAAGCAATAGAAACCATTGATCTGATCTCTTTCTGGCACTTACCATATTTTATTTGGTGTTTAAAGTAATGGATTATGGAAAGGAAAAAGGCAGAACAGTGAGTTTTGATTTAAGCTGAGTGGTTTGGCAGCAGTCAAAAGTGGAATTCATCTAAAGCAGTATCTTTGTCTAAATTGAGGGGGGAAAGGAGATTGCAGGGGGTGTCTTTCATGTTGTGGGTATTTATAGGCACAGAGTTCCCCATGTAAGGGAACTTGTCTGGGTGCTGGCTGAGTTTTAACCTTGGCAGCATGTTGGGAAATGCACTATAGCCAACTGAATTCTATTGTTATTGCCCTGTTTGGCCATAATTAGACCCAGAGGGACATAGGCATGAAACCTGTGTTTGGGAGAAGTTGTGCTGTGGTAATAATATTAAGAACATCAAAATGTTCTAATATTATTCCCAAATAAATAAATAAATAGGAATTATTTAGAGAATTTATTTGTCTTCCCAGAAAGGAGTAGATAAAGATCTGTGAAACAAGATAAGGAAATGAATAACTGCTAGCTGAAGCACTGAAGATCTGCCATAGACTAAGGCCTGTTCAAGTGACAGAAATCTGAATTTTGTTAAATGATTGCTCTAAAAGTGGATAGGAGCTGAAAGCTGAGATATCTATTGCTTGGTGCCACCTAGTATATCATTCCAGAAATGAATTGGTCAAAACTGCTTTGTTCAAGTAAGAATCTATTTAAAGATCTGAGACATAGCAAATGGATTTGACCACAGTGATGTCCAAATAACACCAGCTCATTTAACTTTTCAGAAAGACAGGATGCTTTAGGAAAATATTGTCCATTTCTTGTATCAAAGGTATCCTTGGCAAGGGGGGAGAGGTGGACTAGAGAGCTCTTCAGGTCAGGAATCATGCAGATGTGGATGTAGATTGCACACAGGTTACTCAGATCAGGCTTTTTTTGTTTTCTGGCATGTTGTTGTTATTCCTGGGAGACTGCTATTATGGATGTTGTAATTGTGGCTTTTTCCATTCCTTTGTTTTTGGAAAGTACGTTTTAAAAAACAGCTGGAATTAAACCTACCAGAGACTCACTTTTTTATGTAAGTGCTCACAAGGCTATCCAAGAAGTGGGACATTCATGGCTGTAATTTTTTTTTAATAAACAATTCAGAAATTGTGTAGGAAGTTCTCCTGGCCATAGAGCTGCAGGTTAAAACATATTGTGATTTTGACTCCTTTGCTAAACTTGAAGTATGGTGCAGGCAGGTATGCAGACTATGGATGGGGGTAAGGGGAGAAAAAAGTACTGGAAGAAAGCATGATGCTGTAGCATTTTGGTTTAGACAGACAGAGAGAGAGATACAAACAAAGAGACATTTTTGAGCTGTAGTTTCTCTCCTATTTTCTGATTTAATGTAAGCAAAAATTAATCCTGTAAGGGCAGACTGGAATTCAGTCTTTCCTGCTTTCATACAAATGCCTACACTTTCAAGCTTTTATGTGCCCTGACTCTCAACAAAATGGATAGCACTTTTTGCTCATGTCTAGAGTATAACATACTTGTTCATCATAGATGACACGAGCTCTGAAGAGGTGAGTGAAAAATAGGAAAATTTGTTTCTCATCAGATTCTTTTTTGTCCTAGACAGTAGCATTCAGTCTTTATCTGTAGAGAAGCTAAATTCCTTGGTCCCAAAAGTGTAGCAAAATTCGGCTAAAAAAATGCCTGAAAACACATCCTTTCCTCGCATGCACATTTTTCATCTGTTTAAGATGGTAACATTCTGAAGTTGTGCACAAATGTGTAGGAATGGAAGACAGCAGGAGATAAATTTCATATCACCTATATGCCTGCAGATATGAAGACATTACCAGAATGACACCTAAATACTGCAGCACAAAGTTCTTAAAGGGACATGAGAGCTTGTTAGCCTTGTTCCTGCTGAGATAAGTGCCAAATGTTATTATTTTGATGGTCAATTTTCCTGAAGACTTCATGACCATTTTTACACTTGAGCCTCTGTGTCTGCAGGATGCCATGGTGAATGGTAGTAATTGGAGCCTGGCTGGGCATAAGAAAAAACACGTACGCAGTGCCCTTCCATGGACATTCTTTCTATGTGAGAACTCTGATGAGTGCTCTTTTATATGTTTGGATTTTCCTCTCCTCTTCACTGTGTGGGTGGTGGAGACAAGCAGTGTAATGCAGAGGAAGGAGATGTAAAACTTTTCCAGCCATAGAAACAGCTGCTTCATGGGGCTTTTAACATTGCAGTATCTGGATAGGAAAAAAAATTTAAAATCCATTGTTTAATTTTGAGGAATAAGCATGGCCAAAAGGTTTTTAATGAGGGAGGGTGCCTCACTGACTGCAAACACCAAGGCTTTAGCCCATGAAGAAGCTGTTATCATTGCATTGTGAGGATTACCTGAACTAACAGAAAAGAAAAGCAGTCAAATATGTTCTTTGATTATGCCTTAACTATGTCATACCTTTCTGATTAGTTAAATAGAATAAAATATGCTGGAACAAGACAGGCTTGACTTACATGTCAGCAAAGAGAGAAGGGAGGGGTGTGGGGGGTGCCAATGCCTCCAGCTGTGTGCATCTATTTAGGATCCCCTGGGGGAGCTGCTCTGTAAGGTGTTGTGAGTGCAGTGAGGGAAACGAGTGTGATGGGCTCAGGAGTTTTAGCTGCAAAAGCTCTGCAGTGAAATAGGAAGGCATGTCCTTCCTGTATAATTTCTCAAATTTCTTCACCCAACAGACGCAAGAAATTGGGAATGAAACTAGAGTTCCAGAGAGGTCCTGACTATTGAAATGTGCCCAGTGCCTGGCTGCAGAGGCATTCTTCCTGGTGGGTTCTGGGTGTCTGAGCATGACATCCACCTGCTCCCATCACAGAAGACACATCATGGGAGAGAATGAAAGTGGGGGAGACAGACTCTTCTCAGTTGTTCCCACTGACAGGACAAAAGGTGATGGGTGCAAATGAAAGCAGATGAAATTCCACCTGAGCACAGGAAAAATATAACATGAAAATCAAACACTGGAAAAGGGTGCCCGGAGAGGTAGAAAAGCCTCCTTTTGTGGCTATTCAGCTGGGCATGGCCCTGAGCCATCTTCTTTAGGTGATCCAGCTCTGAGCCAGGAAATGGACTAGACAGTCTCCAGTGATGCATTCCCAGCTCACTGCACTGTGATGCTGTGTTGTGCCATGCTGCAGAAAGAGACGGGCAAAAGAATGCCTAATCTCAGGTAGTGTGCAATCTCAGGCAGCATGCAATCCTTTCCTCATTCAGTATGCTACCATTTTTGCAGAGATAAGTATGTTCAGACTTCATCAGTGTAATTTTTCATTTAGGAGTGCCATATTTTTGATTTTGCAGGAATATTCTCCTATATAGTTGCTTTTTTTAGGTTAAGTCTGTAGTTTCAGTATTATGTAGCAACTGTCTCCTTAAGCCATTTCTCCATGAACTGTAAGTGCTCTTTTGGCCCTTTGGTTAAAAAAAATGTATAAAGCCATGAAATGGTGTCATATTTTTGAATCAGCATTGAAAATTACTTTATGATTTTGAGCACATGTACATGTGCAATTAGTTCTGAGCCATCCTTTGTGGCCAAAGAAGCAACTTGCAGTCAAATTCATTGTTATGGAAGTGTATTGCAAAACAATCACATGATTTGGAACCATTGTTCAGTTCTACTCAGCACTTAAAAATCCCAACAGTCCCCAGCATTCTTTTAGGTCTGAATAGGTCATTTGCTTTCATATTTAACAAGCTATAAGGTCAGCTTTCACATGAACAAAGTATATTGCCTGTCTTGTCTTCATCATTGAGATGATACTTAGAATTGAGGCACCCATCTCATAGTTTTTTCCTTTTAAGTACAATGAAACATCCTGTAAAAATAAAGATCTTTTACATATATCCATATAAGAAAAGAACCTATGAGCCAATAGTCCTATGTTGAACCAGCATGGCACAGAAAATAGATTAAAAAATAGTAAATATAGGGACCATATTCTCTGCATGTTCCTCATAAATATATATATACTGCAAGTATTGAAATACATCAGTATGCATGCAAATGCTATAGATTACTGGTTAGATTCTTTGCAAACACCAAATATGATTTTGAGATTATTTTACAGAATAGAGTTCAAAGTGGTCTTATATCAATAAAAGCATCTTTCATTTCTTTTCATCCCTTCCTGATAGCTTAGTCAAGACATTTTTTTCCTGATGACTAGTTTAACTTGGGAAAGGAGTACTATTTGTCTTGACATAAGCCAGCACACGGTAAGTGGCAGCCAACTGTCACAGTCGATATATGGTAGTCAAGACGGACACTGCACTCAAAGTGCTTCATTAAAAACCACCAGAAGGCTCCAAGCATCAGCACCTTGTTATTCAAAAGTCTTCCATACCTTTTCTCTGTACTCCTTACAGGCAGCTCCACACAGCTCCGGCTCTTTCTCTCTTTCTTCTCCAGTTCTGGCTCACTCCTTCCTGTCCCTCCTAGCACAGTCACCTAACCCTGTCTGTCCTACGTACAGCATCCTACCTTTTCTGTCCCTTGCACAACCTCCTGTCCCTTCCTCCCCACAGCCCAGCCAAGAGACTCCAACTGACTCCCTACCAGCTAACTCACCCTTTATCACACCCATGGCTGTGAGGGCAAGGCTGTTCCCACTCGTGGATAATTAACACAGCTGCAACATACCAAAGGCAAGACTGCCTTCAGCAGCATCTCCATTTGTCTCCCCACAGCCAACTATAGAAGGCTAAATTCACACAAATTGTCTCTTCTGCCATAATCTATTTCACAAGCCAAAATAAGGAATGTAAACCAAAATACTAAGAACATGAAAGCACATAAAGTACTGAGTACCTAACTAACTTCCCTGTTAGGATTACTAGAGACTACACTTAGCTTGTTGTTGACTCTAGATATGGAGCCTCTGATTCTTTTCAGGGAAAGTGAAGAAAGTAAGAAACAGTTTTTCATTTCATTTAGATGCACAGGAACAGACACATTCTGATTCTTTCAAAAACATTCTGCTGTCCACTGGAAAACAGTAAACAGAAAAGCATATTTTTAAGCATACAAAATATAACAAAATGGAACAACGTGTTCTGATTAATTCTTTATTTTCAACATCAAATACATTGATAAAAATCTTGCACCAATCAGGTAGCCTACCAGATATTTTATTTAGACCTTTTTAGAACTTTTTAGGTGCAAAACAAGGAAAAAATACCTCACCAAAACCAAAGACATCAATAATTTCATATGCATCAGTGAAAGAACAGAATACTTCGACAAATACATTTTGACAGCTGAGCCTATACCAAAGAAAGGACTTTGCATTGACAGACTACATAGTGCACACAAAAGCATTGGTTTCATAGTACATACAATAAGATAATACATAAAGTGGCTTGATAATGCAAGTCTCATGACCAGCAGTATATCCCTTCCTTTTTCAATGGGCACTTTCTGAAGAAACAGACTTTTAATCATAGGCACACAGGATTACAGAATTTACTAATTTGCAAGATGGCAGCATATATTTTTTTTTAATTTTTGTTTATTTCTTTAGGCACATTTGAATGCAAAAGAATTTAATATCTTTGTAACACAGTGCAAAACCAAATACCCTTTATGGGCAACAATCACTTTGAAAACAACTTTCAGGATATAAGGCTACCTACATTTGAAGGATGAAAGGGAACTGTAAGTAGAAAGGGTTGGACATTAATGTTGGGAAAACATTAATTTTAAACTCTCAGATCAATTTGAGATTACACTACACATGCAGGTGACAGCAAAGATTGTTTTGTATTACAATGCCATTGTTAACATCACCCTTCTCTTCCGTGTGTTGACTTTCTATCTGTAAAGCTCTATCATGGCTGTAGCTAGCATTGAAAACATCGAACTCTTTATTCAAAGTAAGAAATGCACTTCACACACGTTCAGCCAAGAATGCTTATGTACAAAATCCCATTATCTGTACGTTGAGTTGCACTCTTAATTTTAAAGCAGGAAATTATATACACAAGAGGGGTTTGCCATGTTCTTACCTAAGCCTGTAATAAGACTAAAGACCTACTGAGGCAGAATTTTTACTTTGTTGATAGTTTGCTTATTTTTAAATATTTGGCACAGCTCTTAAGGAATCAGTTGGCATCAACTGAAATGGATGGAGGCTCCAGTACAAATCCTGGCTTGTATGAAGGGGATGGTTTGGGGTTTTTTTGTTTGTTTTTTTTCAACTCAAGGTCCAGTGATCTGCTGACAGTCCTTGCAATATCCTTGGGAGCTCAGTTTGGATAATTTCTTTAATTACATTTTTAAACCCCTCAGTGTAGAGAAGGAGAAAAATCATCAAGTGATGTCACTGAAACATAACAGTAAATTTATCACAACATACATCCCCAAGAAACTTCCATTAAACTATTTTACCCGAGTACAAATCTTACTACCCCAACTGGGAGTTTTACCTGAGACAAAGTCTGCAACATTGAGATGTGGCTCAAACCACTATAAACCAGAGTAGCTTTCACATATTCGAACACCACATATTCTGACACCACTAAGTGCTACACATCTCCTTATCTCCTACCTCCCAAGCTTTTTGCAATACTTCAGTAACAACCATGTTCTCAAGCAAAGCAAATTCATCTGGTCTATTTATGTTTGCCTTGTGCTGGTATTACATTGCCTATGTTTCTAGAGGGTTTTTTTGTTTGTTTTTTGATGTTTTTGTTTTTTTAAAAAACTCCATGTATAAACGTTACAAAATAATTATTTTGTTAGCTGTCCAGAGACATCACTATGAATGTTTTGGTAAAAGCATAATTAGCTGCCTTGAAAAGTTTTCTTTCATTTTTTTTACATGCTATATATTTTTATGTAATATCCAGCACCAGGTATTCAGGTAGCACTGGTTTGTCAGCTGCAAATATAAAGTATATATGTATATATATATATACACACATAAAATAGCATCTTGTGAAATAACAATTACCAAATGTCAGGCACAATTGTTTGCATACACGAGAGCATCATTCAGAATTACATATGAAGAAGTTGCCATTTTTGTATCATAGACTTTATTTAATCAATTGAATAGCTACATTCAGCTGTCTGATATGGGGGCCATCTTTATAGATAACTCTGGGAATGTTACTATATTTATTAAGGTGCTGCTTCAATTAAAATCTCATTAAAAACTTAATGGCATGGATCCTAAATCTGCCCCGAGGTAAATTAATGTATTACTGGGAATCACTCTTACTCTTTCTAAGTTGCCCTTCACTGTTGTCACCACAAACATGGGAGGACTGGTTGAAAGCTAAATTGCTACCTTGCAAGGGCTGAGCACATGAAAGCATTCATAATTTTATTTTAAGCTGACTGATCTTATTCTGTATCCAAGACACATTATGATACCCTTCTGACTGCTGCATGCCACTTCAAATCATGCTTTTCCACCTTCACTGGGAAAATCTCTTAAGTGTAAAGGTACTTGCCCTATAAAGGTACCATCCAAATCTGACCCTCTGTTGTGAATTGCTCTCCGTGAACTACCTTTTATCCTCTAGGTCAAATTTACATTTGAATCAATGTAATGATCTATTCTGGGATATAGGAGGGGAGGTATTCATTTAAACCACTTTGCCTTCCAGCTTATGAGCTTGTGTGTTCTATCCACCAAGTTGGTTTTCTAACACCAAGTTGCATGTACAGTATTTAAAGAGCAGCTCTAATGCACACTGGGCTACAAGTGAATGACTATGATGTAAGCAGGTGAATTTAAATACAGGGATTCCTGTGCTCCATTCAGATCTTAGCCTGCACACATTTCAGTAAACCCACGGTTTTTGTAACACATCTGAAAACTAGCTACTGAAAAAATCCAAAATTTCCATTTTCTTTCCTGACACTTAGGAGCCCTCAAAAAGCCCTTAGGTACCAAGTTAGCGCTCACACACACACACACACACACACACATACACACACATATACACACACGCATGCTTTTACTGAATACACAAAAAGACAAAATCTTCAGCACATTCAGAAAAAAAATGACACCATAATATGCATCAAGAAAAGGCCTATGAACTTACGGTGACTGCTTCACATGTTTAGGCTGCACAGTTTTCGAGGAATTGTCTCAAACATTGGTAGCGTGTAGCTTTAGGCTTTCAAACTGCTCATATCCTCAGATAAGTACATGTAACTATTATAGACACCATTATGTACATTCACTAAAGAATTGAATTCTTGACTTGAAGCACAAACCTGTCCTATGCCTTGCTGCTTTCACAACTGCTGTGAAACTTGATCTCACTGCACACAGACTCTGCCTGTGGGACAGGGAGTGTAATTAGATATAGGCACTCCTGTAGGGTGTTACTTGCACTGTTTCCTATATTTAGTTTCTACAGGATATGCCAATCAACATAAAGATTTCAACTATAATAAAAACATCCCTGAACCATTTCACTAGCACTGTGGCCAGCTGCTGTGGAGCAGCCTACACACGTGCTAGGAAATACTCTCACTGGCAGGGTGGTTGCTTCCAACCAGCTATTTGAATAGTCCCTGTTCTGTGCTAACTCCCAATCTGCACGTGTCAACCAGAAGTGCAGATAGCACAGGCAAAGTTTATCATTAGATTAGTAAAATATCCCTGGCATATGTAATAATCTCATTCCAGTACCCAGCAAAGTTCCCTGACATTTAATTTTCTATCATAGAGGCAGTCAAACAGCAGCACCAACTCCTACTTTGGATAGCATATCGTGTGGAGGTCTTCAGTCTCTTTCACGTCTTGTTGAAACTCTTGATGTCAGTGGACCTTCTGTATATTTACAGTTGGTCTGAAGAATCAAACTGATCCTTATGAATATCCTTAGGAGCTACAGACATACATGGAGAAAGATTTATCTTTCTGGACATGCAGTCCCAGTGTCTACACCATGTCTGAGGCTGATTGCCCAGTTTTGGTGTCACAGGTGAGCTGGCTCTTAACAGTGATTTTGAAAAATGCCACACCAAGAGCCAAAGAAAGCCAAGGCAAGGAAAAACCTGCTGCTCTGACTGTGATACTAGCCCTCTCACACACAGCTAGACCACACTGCTGAGTGGGATGGGACCACTCTGCTGAGGGGGATGGGACCACTCAGAAGGATCCCATCCTTCTGTGCCAGTCTTGCACTGGCATCCTCACCCCTTGCTTTGTAGCACAACAAAGCACAGGATAGGGGGAGGGATTTTTTTTTTTTTTTTTGTAAATAGTGCTGGATCCTGTGTGTGTGTGTGTGTAGACCTTTTTTATGACCTGATGATTTTTGTAATCATCTAGTCTGATTCAAGAGTATTTCTCTGTGTTATCACTGTTTGCCATGTTGCCCTGGATTTATACTCTTGGGCAACAAAACAATTTAGCTTTCTAGGATCAGACAAGATAGCATGCATGCAAAGCAATTCATCTAGAGGATATGGTAAGGGTACCTAAAAGTTTGGTCAGAATGAGTGTGAGAGGGAGTTGTCTGGTGGTGTAAGTCAGCGAGGTAAAATAGTATAATTCCTCTATACTGCAGGAAGAGGCAGGAATCTAACTAAACTACCAAGGCAGTCCCTCACAGTGCAGCTTCCTTATGGCACATTAAGATGCCAGTCAACTTTCTGTTTGCACTGCCCAAGAAGTCATCCAGAACCTCTACCAAACTGCTTCAAAGTTTCAAGCAAGTAAAGGATTCAGTGAGCTCAGGATTTTGGGTGGATATTAACAAAGACTACTACTCATGAAGATACCAATATGCATGGGTGGTATGGCCTATCAATTTATAGTAAAATTAATGTATGGTTTAGATTAGGACTTAGTTACCCGAATAACATGCAAAATTAAATAAAACACTGCAAATTTTAAATCAAGTTAGCCAGACAATCCTTGCTGGCTATCCAGGGCAATGAAATGTCTTCCATTTAGGATAAGCAATCAATTTAGGCAAGCGCTTGACAAACACTCATATGGAAAATGCTGGTGTCTGTTGTCACTGGAGTGTTTTCAAAGGTGGCACGATAGATGAAATGAAGCATGAGCTAAGTAGAACACTGCTGGGTTTCTCATACCACTGTATATGCTGATTTCTGTTTATATTGTATTCTGCATATTCTCCTCTTCTTTGCTGTTTACATAAAAAGACTGCAAGGAATGAGATGAAGCTGATGCAGCTGTCAGCTGGCTTCGGTTCTCCTCTTCCATGGGTGCAGCACTCCTGGCTGCTGGGGCGTGCAGTCGGTGAGCGTCCAGCATCTCCAGCAAGAGATCGTAGAGTGGAACTACGTTCTTACACTTCATATTGTACAGGTGCTCCATTCCTTTGTTGCTGTGGGTTGTGATGAAACAACAGTTACTTTCCAAATATGCTATGGGGGTGGGGGGTAAAGCTACCAGCTAATAATGTTTGCTGGGTTCATATAAATTCTGTATTGTACAAAACAACTAACTTAGCAGTGCATTTGCTGTGCACATCTGCTACAGTCAAGCAGAAGGCAGCACCTTTAAAGAACGTTTCAGACTGCTGTAGTCAAATTGCCTTTTACAGGTGTCTCTTTTGCTCTTCTTTTACTAAAAAGTAGCCTAGAGCACATAGATGCTTAACTTGGACACTGTGACTAAGTGGATGGGATGAATTTTGCCTTTTGCATAATAAAAAAATACCAGTTTTCTTTCCTGGAAAATAAGCTCAACCAATTTCTTAGCAAAAGCTCACTTATAGTATCCATTCACAAAATTATGAAAAAAAATTAATTTTACTATACATCTGGAATTTCCTTAATTGTACAAATTCTTTTTTTTTTTGGCGGGGAGAAAGGTTCATTAACCTAAGGACAAAGAAACTCTATAAAATGACACAAGTGAAAAAAACCACATGCACACATCCCTTGATTTTTCCCCAAAGATCTGTGTATCAGTTCAGGATGTAAATTCTGCATGTTTCAGCTTTAGTAGCTATGATGTGGTGCTTACTCTAATTTAAATTTCATTACCTGAAATAATGAAAATTTAAATCTGTATTATTATGAAACCATCTCCTGTGGTTTCATAATAATAAAATCTATAGCATATTTTTGTAGAAATTTATCCTGTTAACACCTCCTCCACTGAGCAGCTACCTTAAGAGGTAATTTGGGAGAATCATTTGCTGCAATTACTAATAGTGTGTCAGGTAGCTCACCTCTGATTAGCAAAAGGCATGGTCCTCTAGATTGGAATTTAGTAGTTCTGCATTTATCCTCATCCATACAATTCACATAATGATCCTAAATCTCTTTTCTAAAGTGACTTGCAATCATGACATTTGTGAAAAGTAGCTGCATAAAAGTGATAGTTTTATTAAATCTTATGGGAGACTAAAGTTTGCAGAGCTAGGCTACTCCTACATTAATATTCTACTCAGTACTGTGTCTAGGTCTGGGGTCCTCACCCCGAGAAAATCTTAGACCTGTTAGAACAGGTTCAGAACAGGGTCATGAAGGTGATCCAAGGGCTGGAGCAGCTCTCCTATGAGGAAAGGCTGAGAGAACTGGAGTTTTTCAGCCTGGAGAAGAGAAGCCTCCTTACAGAAGCCTTCCAGTACCTGAAGGGGGCCTAGAAGAGAGCTGGAGAGGGACTTTTTACAAGGGCATTTCTTGACAGGACAAGGGAGGGTGGCTTCACTGAAAGAGACTGAAAAAGAGCAGGTTTAGATTAGGTACTAGGAAGAAATTCTGTACTGAGGCACTAGAACAGGTTGTCCAGAGAAACTGTGGGTCCCCCATCCCTGGAAGTGTTCAAAGCCAGCTTGGACGGGGCTCTGAGCAACTGGTCTAAGTGGAAGGTGTCCCTGCCCTGGAGGGTTGGAAATAGAAGATGATCTTTAAGTTCTCTTTCAAACCAGGCCATTCTATGATTCTATGACACACATAAGATTAAAAGCAGATACTGGTTTCTATCAAACTATCATCACTATCAAAACAAAAGGCAGAGGAAAAGACAATTAGAAGGGACACATGGGGTAAATCTTTTCATATGGATTTTTTTTTTTTTTTGGTAACAGCCCTTCACACAGTTCGCACTCCTACCCATGAAGGAAAAGCGTGCATGTGCATTTGTGACACATCTCTTGCATGTGCCCAGCACAGAAGTGCTGACTGTGTGCTTGCTCTCACCTCATGTGTCTGATGTGAGAGAGGATAAGGAGGAGCTGAGCCAGTCGTCTGTGTTGCTGCTGCAGAGAAAGACCTGACTTAGCCATTAAGTGTATCAGAGTGTCTGTGATTTTGTCCAGGACACGGTGAATATAGTCTTTCTCTTCCAGAGACTTCAGGGTGCTGGAAAGAAAAGTGTACACACCTAGAGTAGGAGGGAGATAGAAAACAAACAAACCATAGACAAAAATTACTTTAGTGGACTCAGAGTTGCCCAAGGTACGCCCTATGGCACCTCTTAAGCTGTGTTAAGCTACAGGGTCTGAAACCTTGAGGGGATGCTGTTCCCCTTGAGAGCTCTGCAGTACTTACCAATCAACACAAGCTTTCAGCAGCTTTTGCCATTTTCCCTGCTGTTTATTATTTGATTTCTAGTGATTTTCTAGTTAATCTGGAACTGAATAATGTTACCACAAAATATGTAAACAAAACCAGGATGTTTGTTTACGGATGTTTGCCTCACCAAAATCCTCCCAGCCACGCAAAAGCCTTGCAAGGCGTGCTCACCTGCAAAGCTGACTCTCCTTTAAAAACTGTGTTCAAATCAACTTGTGCAAATATAGCTGTCTTGAATTGCTTACTGCTGAAAGTGAGCAGTCTGAAGGTTTGGACCAGATAAAAATTTTTCCAGAGGACAAAACACCTTAAAACTCCCCCTCCAACAGCCCCCTTCATCACTTGTGAGAGTCTCTAATCCAGGCATAAAAGCTTTTGCTAATAGTAAATCTTGGGAGCATGAAGCACATCAGCTTTCAAAACGGGAAAGTGTAAATTATTTTGGGCTGTTTTATCTTGATTTTTTTTCTGGACAACAACACACAGCCAATGTGAATCAGGTCACAACAACACTGTGCTGCCAAAAGAGAGCTGTTGCATTCAGCATCAGTTTTCAAATCTTTTGGACTGAACCAATGACTCTAAACAGGTCGTACTGTCATAATCCAGTCTTGAGGCACCAGAGGTTTAAGATGTACATGGGGTAATACAATCAAACTGGCTTCATCATAGAGTGTTCATTGTCCTGTGTCTATAATAGACTTGACAAATCCTGTGCTTTGGCCCTTGTGCATCAGCTCACAGAGCCAAGCAGAGATCTGGATTTTCTCCTTGGAAAAAAAATGGTTTCTGGAATAATGTTTTGTTTTGTTTTTCTTTAAAGCACCATAAATAGCAGAATATGGAGTGCAGTTAGTGCTATTACGAATAAAAGACACACAGACACTAGCATGCACACACAGACAGACATATATGCTATAGCCTATCAGATATATATGCTATAGCTTGTTTTCACTGTTTGCAGCCTTGGGGCTACCACTGGATGTGGAAATAGTTCCCTGACTGCTCAGATGCAGAGCAAAGTGAGATTTTTTTAATGTCTTGGCCTATCTCACCTCCTCACATCATCTGGGTACTTCAAGGACCTCACACCTAGAACTACTGTGACCTGCAAGTAGCTTTTATGATTTTGGGTCTTCTGTACTAAAAAGAAATGTAAATATGTTTGTGAATGTGAGCATTTCTGGGAAAGAGTAAGCCAGAAACCGCTTTAATATAACCAAAAGGATAACTAAAAAATAGTACTAAAAAACTTCTGGAAATCGTCAGTCAGAGTTTTTAATTTTGGTAATGGGTATTGCTTCAAATTTGATATAGACAGATAGTGCAGTGACCTCTTTTCTCACAGAGCTTTTCATATCTATTATTATTTTTACTGAAATTAATTCACAAACAGAAACTTGTCCTGGGGCTTTTCTCAGCTGACTCTGAACCACCCTCACATATGCCTATTGACAATACAAGCCTTGATAGCTTAACACGTACCTGTAGGGGCAAGATTCTTAAATATTACTGGCAAAACACAATCCACTAGAAGGAAATATTAATTTCATAAATGCACAGTGCCTCCAGGGAAGTTTACTTCAGCCACAAGAACCTATTGTGCTCTTGCAGCAATACCCCATAGCTTCATATTACTGAAACTAGTAAAAGAAAAGAATCTTTTAGGAGGAATTTTTTTCTCAGCTAGGTCTAGTCTAGAAGCTATTAAAAACTGTAAATCAAGAAAGCACTCCCCAATAGCTGTAGAGAATTCAGGCAACTGCCAGTCAATAACTGCCAAGGAAAATTATATTTCATTTTCCTTTCTACACCCTCATGGTGATTGCTCCTGCCCCAGGCCACTGACCAGAGATTTCCCAAAAAAAAAAAAAAAAAAAAAAAAAACCACAAAAAACTGGCTATCACATGCTCATAACACATCCAAGCAGAGTTTTCAAATGAAGGTGCAGAAAATTGCCTTAGCAGAGTGAAATTTAACAGTCTCCAAGGCCTTTCCAAGCCTAAATTGAATAGCTACCAGGTTGATTTCCAGCTGTTTCTGTAGGTCAGTGTTGTAAAACCTAACAGGCGCAAGAACAGAGAAAACACCACCCTAGAACCAAGCAAGGCCTGTTGGTCCATGGCCATAACACATACCAGAATAGGATCCCTTGGGGGCTGCAGTGCTACCATGCCAGCCCTTGGCATACATTGACAGAATTTTATATCTCTCACTATATATAATCATATATTTGTAGCATTATACTGTAGACGAGAATGCCCTCAACATCTTTTCTGTAGCAATAAACTCCAATTTAAAATATTTTTACATTGAGAGTTCAGGCTCACAGAACAATACTCAAGGCTCTTCTTCCACTACACCCATCTGCTCTGAAGCTGACAGGCTGAAGTATGAGGAAATCCATCTCTGTCCCATGCACTCCTGGAACCATCCAGCCCCCAAAATAAAGAAATAAATAAGCAGCACAATTGAACAGCAACTGAAAAGCATCAGGAGAACCGAATAACAAGCAGTCACATGGAACAATGTATCAGGAGGTCTCCAGTATGCATCAAATCAGCCAAATCTTTCCATCTCTGTGGACTAACCAGCTAACTAATTAGGTAAATCAGCTGCTAAGGCAGATGTGACCTACATCTTCATGTCCAAAATGAAAGCAACCCTGTTGCTTTGCCACATAGTACCACTCCTCCAATACACTCAAAAGTAAAACATCTGGCATCATGTTGCCCTTTCAAGATTCTAATACTTATTTTCTATTGTTAAGTAACAGCCCTTTAATATTGAGCTGAATGTGGTTTTCAAAAAGACTGCTTTGCTTTTTTGGTCAAAAGGTCTATTGCTGCAGCTTTAGAGGGGCACCTTCAGGTTTGTTATTTAGCTGGACACAATGATGTCCTTGTTGTTACGGACATGTCACCTTGATATCTCAGGAAAACAGTAGGAATAAGCATCTACCTTCGTTTACAAACAAAAATTTCCATCCTTTCCACAATTAAAAAAATAATTGCATTTTGTCCAAAACCACAAGGAAAAGGAGTGTAAAGATATTAAATAGCCTTGAAAGGTGTTGCAAAACCAGAAATGTCCAACAAAGGCAATAAACAACACTACTTCATCTGAAGAGACTACCAGATGTCCAAGGATTTAATAAAGAAATGTTTGTTTGTGTATACTCAGTCAATTAAATCCACACAAAGCCTTAGAATGCAAATGCAGACTGCTTTTAAACATGAGATGTAGCATAATTAGTCCTATTTGTTTAATTAATCCACTTGTTTAAATCATTTTTTGAGATCTGCTGGTTTAATCACATGCATGTATAATAGAAACAGCATAATAAGCCTAAAATTCATTTTGTGTTTATCTGCTGTTTCTTTAGTAGAAGATTTGTGAATATTTACACATGCACTCACAGAAAGAAATCAGGTATGGGTAGGTTTGGAGATCATCTAGTTCATCCTCTTGCTCAAATAGTGGTAACCTCAGGGTTAGATCAAGCTCCCTGGAGCTTTGTCCATCTGAGTTCTGAGTATTTGCAAGGATTGAGATCCTACCGTCTTTCTGGCCAACCTGTTCCTGTTCTAAACCTCTCACTGGGCAGAGTTTTTGTTCTGTTTATCTGGTCCGGATCTCCCTTGCTGTGGTTTGTCGCCATTGCACACTGTCCTTTCTTGTTGCACCTCTGAGAAGGGTCTGTCCTTGGCTCCTCCATAAGCTGTTCATCAGCTGTCTGAGTGCTGGAGTAAGACCTTCCTTTACCTTCTCTTTCCCTGGATGAACCAACTCAGCTCTCTCGGCCATGTGCTCCAGGGCACATAATGTTTCATATCTGTCCAACACGTTATGTAAGGAGGTTGGCTACATTCTGTGAAGTAAAGCATCTCCAGAAGACATCTTAGAGGATCTATGCCAAATACTTACACAACTACTACACATACCCCAAATTGTGCCACTTATCTCTGCCTTGCAGTCTAATGCCTCTTAATTTGAGCATCTAGAGAGTCTGACAGTCAGAAACTTGTATCCACATTCCCACTGTCTAGTTATAAAATTAGTTTGTTGTAGGAATACAAATACTGAAATGTACCTTTATACATAAAGGTAATGACATGCAACACAGATATACATATATACATAGAGTTTACAGTGGTCCCATCTCTCTTATGTGCAGAAGGAAATTTGCCTCTGGTTATGACTGACTTCACTTGCTATATATATGGGGGTTTAATTTTTTTATTATTATTATTATTTTTACAATTTTTCCTTAGGGGAATCTTGTAAGAAAAAAATCCCATTAGCACAGTGAGATGTGCTTATGAAGGATAGCTGGTGATGCCTGGCAGGGCCTTGTCTGAATAAAAAATTTAGTTTTATGGATCAATACAACATAGGCACAAAATTTCTCTTGAGCATGACTTTAATTCTACATGTTCAAGACATGAACATCTATTTTGTTTTATTCAAACTTCCAGTTCTATTTTTTCTAATTTAAATTCAAAATTTTTATAAATTAATTATATAGTCTAGATTTATTTAAGAATTTAATTACCTTTGAATATATTAGCTAAAATTCTGGAGGAGCATCACTTTCCAGGAAGAATATTTAACTCTAGGAAATATTCTGTTATAGTTATCAGGGCAAAGAAAGGAAAATAAAATGTCAAATAGTAATTGCAATTGTCATACTCTGGCAACTAAGGTAAAAACAACAGCCCTTCATTCCTAATATGCCACTTGCTTGCCTCAAATGTTACCTTTTGGCAATGTCTCAATAAAGCAACGTCTGCTGTGATTACAGTTAGCCTTCAGTGTGAATATCCTAAATTTGTTTTTCCTTCAATTTGGGCAAGTGATCTGTTAGACAACTGGATAAAAAGGACATGGAGCCCTCCACATCTGTTTTCTCCAGAGGGTGGTATCATCCACAAGTTCAAACACAACAGGAAAAACTTTACAAGTGGGCAAATTCTCAACATTGGGAAACTCTGGCGTCTTTAGTCACCAGGTAACAGCTTAGCAGAGAATTGTGTATAAAGTTTTACTTTGGTGCCCACATAATTATTTTAGATGTCTATCATTTCCGTGAGAACACCATGGGTCTCATTTCTGCATACAACAAACAAGTTGTCTAGAGTTTTTTTCTCATTTCACACAGAAAAGAATTCTCTGGTGTGCAACAGAAGTTTTCTGTCACATGCTTCAAGTTAAATTTGCTTGTTTCAAGCATCACATGTAAAATTCATATCATCTAACCTTACATATTTATGTCTATACTTACATTCGTTATCTGGTCATCTATTTTTGAAATGTACTTCAGGATGAGATTTACAGCCAAAAAACTATAAAGGAAGTGGAAAGTGATTACACCAGCTTTAGATGCCTGTAATTTAATATAAATTAACCATAATGAACTCAACCACATTTTGCCCTTATTTCCTTTTATTTTGACATCACCTAAGCATTGCAGCTAAGCATTGCCTTTGGGTGCCCTGTGTATGGTTCCAGCTACTTCAGTGTCTTGCAAGCAGAGTTTTAAGACTTGCCAGCATCTGGTTCAAAGCACTTCTCTGACCACTCTCCACACCAGCTGCACACAGTGTGTCGTCTACTCACTGCATCCATTTTCTGGATCCCATCTACATCACCGGACAAGTCCGACTACTTCCACCCCTGCCTGGTGGTCCTACCTGCATCTGTGTTGAAAGCCCATTGCTGCTGTCTCAAAATGAAAATGCCATTAAGGACAGCAGTGTTCAATCACATGCAGAAGCAGCCACAATTACCCGAGGGACAGCAAAGCACACACTTACCAGAATTGAGCAGGATGATGGACTTAAGGCACACAAATTCCTCCCCCTGAAGGTTCATCATGCGAAACCGAGCAGCAGTAGCCAGCAGCATGTCAAAGATTTCCACCATACCCTCTACACATTTCCCTTGATTCCTGTGTGAATACCATCAATGGGAAGAAATTCACAGTTTTAACCTGGTGGTGCCATGAGTTTTTCGTCCCCTTGGACCAATACGCTCCAATTTGATTTCACCATCTCAAGAGCAAGTAGGTCACTTCCTACTCTGTGTACGTTTGATACATGCGTGATTACAAAAGTTCCAAGTGTTCCAAGTAAAATAAACTATTAAGTACCATATTTCCAAAAAAACATCAATTTCAGGAACTCATCACAAAGGCTTCATTGTGGTGGAACATTTTAAATTGACTCAGCCAAATCTTTATATTGAGGAAAAGATTTGTTTAAAACTACATTTTGATTTGTGTGTATGTGTTCTGCTTTTGTTACTTTGCTTCCTGTTTCTTTTCTTTTTCTCTTTAACTGAAATGGTCCCAATTCTTTGCATTTCTCCCTCCCTAACCATTTGCACTTGTTTCTAGCTGGCTGAGCAACCTTTAATGTTCCAACACACTTCTCTCGATGTTCAATGTCAACATAATTCCTCCTTAAAGAATTAGCTTATTCATGAGCTCAAGAAGGACCCAGGAGGCCAAAATTCTGTTTGTATGACTTATTAAAACTATCAGTTCACTCCACATATCAAGTAACTTTTTACATTGAAGCACTAAACAAAGCTGAAGTTTGGAACATCTCGAAGTGTTCATTAGTAATGGCAATTAACCATCTCTTTGTGCTCACAGTACTAAGCATTCCCACTCATTAATTTTCATCTTGCCCACTCAACCTGCCGCTGAAGAATTAACATAGATTGTTATTATTTTTTTGTGAAAATTTAGTCTGCAGATCTTTTGGTCATTTCCATTGCTACTTTTTACAAGAACTACCTACTTTTACTTTTATTAGGCTTTCCTGAGTGAAATTTTAATATGTAAGACTTAATGAGTGGTCCGATCTTCTGTTTAGAAATATAATACCTTTTAGACATGGCTTTCATAAACAAAATTAGGAAGATCATTGCTACAGGAAAATGCAAAAGAAATTTCAAAGGAACAGACTAGGAACGGAACGGAATTGATTTATAACCTGAAAAAGACTGAGCATGTCCTAATTTCATTGTGACAAGAAACCTACCAGCACAGAGACACCTGCCTCAAGTATTAACACAGATGTGCTGTTGAGAACCTGTAGCTGATGTCTGAATCCACACCAGACCCTCAGACAAAGCAGACATCTTCCCCTCTGATTGCAGACTGAGAAACTTCTTTGCACACTCCAAGGCATCAGGACAAGTTTCAATGCTTCTGATACAATATATTTGCCCACAACTATAGAAGGATTAATTTCCTCTCTGTAGAGTTTAGCACAGCGGACTAGAATCCTTTAATAGTTTTGCATAAACTCAATGCCCCAATAAAAGTTTGTTTAAGAATTTAGTATTTCAGGATTTTGCAGAAATGAAAAGCTTCCATGGATCAAAAGGCAAATTACTCATATTAAAAAAAACCCACATCTTCATGTCTGACTGAGATATTTGCCTCCTAAAACTACTGCAGCCAGCTTTTGAAACATTTCAAAATATTACGCAGTCTGAACAAATTGCAAAATTTGCATGTCTAAGACCCGAGGAAAAAAAAGAAACAGGAAGTTATTTGTAAAATCGGATCATTTAACATGCCTTACAGTGCCTCCTAAGACAGACATTTTGATAGCAAGTAAGAATTATTCCCAACCTCCTACAAAAATAGTTCAATAGACTGTAGTTTACAAAATCAATATTCCAATCATGATTCTCTTGCTGACAAGTACAACCTCTGGACAAAAACCCCTAATCCAGCGACACATATTCTATGTGCTTAAATCAACATGTGTGCCTCTTTCCCATCAACTGAACTCATATGTTAGAGGATTAATAAAAATTATGTAAATTTAAGAGATTCTAAATAGATCCTAATCTCTTTTGCTTTGCTATCTGCTGTGTGTGTAAAAGATCAGGCTACTGCATAAGGAAAAAAAAAAAAAGAAGTATCTCTTTAGGTAATGCACTTTAGGTGAACTTATATTCTCAGCTTTAGGTATTGCAAGGCATGACCTATAAATTTTTGCTTTATTTTCAGAAGTAGGAAGCAGATCCAGGTCCATTGATATCAATGGGAACTGCAGGAGCTAAGTATCATTGCAATACAGGGTTCTATTAAGTTTTTTTTAATTATTTAGACTACAACAATTATTTTCTTTGTCAATCAACAAGAAACTATCTGAAACTGGAATCTCCAGTTCTCCTGAATTGCCTTCTAACTTTCAAACAGAAGTTGATAATACCATCACATCTTCACAGTTATGTGTTCAGTTGGTAGGCAGGCCTATCTAGGAAACCCTAGAGAACTTTCCCAAAGGACTAATTAGCAATAAACTTGACAATTATCTTTATCCTACCATCTTGCTGTTGTCTTTGTGCACTCTCATCTTTCTGAAGACAAGACAACAAAAGCTTGTTTACTGCAAAGCATCACAGTGTATTCTCAGAAGAATCCTTTAAATTTGGCTATTGGGAAATGCTTAGGAAAGTTAAATCATTTGAATTAAAGGTCTTAAGTGACCACATAAAAGTACTACGTGCAATTCAGAATGACTTTAGTCCAGCCTCCCACTCAAAGCGGGGTCAGCTCACTCAAGGCTTTATGCAATGCTTGTCTTGAAAATCTCCAAAGATGGAGACTGCACAACCTCTCTCAGCTTAATTATTTTCTTCATCATGCTTTTTTCCTCCCCTACATCCAGCCAAAACCTCCTCTGCTTCAATTTATTACTCCTATTTCTCAGTCTCCCATCAGGCATTTTAATAAACAGCCTCGATAACCTCCTTGTAGACTGCAGGTTATGCAGACTTAAAAGCCCTTTGTCCTGCAGGCAGAAAAAATCCACTTCTTCCAGCCACAAGGCATGGGGTCTGGCCTTGGTGGCTTTCCACTTTTATTAATATCTTTCCTGTGATAACTGGATATGGTATTCCAGATAATGAGTGCCAAATAAAAGCAGTACAATGGCTTCCCTCCCTCTAATGCCTACGCTACCACTGATAGTGGTAGCAGTACCAGGGCTATTCCACTCTGTGTAGGAAAAAGAATCTAGATTTCATTTAAGTCTTGGGGAAAACCTAGACACCAGGAATGCTTTTTAACAGAGGCACAGGATCAAGTAAAAATTAATAATGAAGGGTGCTTGGGTGAAGGGAACAGGGACTCAAGGACTCAATGAATGTTCTCATCAAACTTTTCAATCAAAGGGAAATGCTAAAGGAAGACAGATGCACCCATCCAAACAAAGCCTTACTGTTCTTGTCATCTCTCTTCGTCTTATACCATGGTACTTCATTTAATGAAAAGGGACTGCCAAGAACAGATGGGATGCACAAGGCTAGGAGAGAGAATATCAGCTTCAAAAGTGGACTTGGTAACTTGGTGATGAAGCCTCTAAGCAAAGCTTGGCACAGGTTGTGTTCCTAAGCCTAAAGGTAGGTTAGGAAATGGAGGAGAGAAAAGATGGAAGGGATAACATTCACATCCCCAGTTAGAAGGAGGACATTCACAGACTTAACTCAAATGCCTGTGCTCTGACACAGGAGAAGAACAGTAAGTGCTGTTCCAAACAATAGATGATCTTTATATATCCATTAATGTATTCTATATAAACTAATTCTATTAATAGACATCAGCAGAAGCTTTCTACCCCTATGTAAAGCAATGCACTAAAACAGCTTAAGGAACTGATAGGATGTCAGGAAAGCTCCATCTGCAAGGATTTAAGACCAAATCAAGAACATCTACTGGGATACTTTAAATACTGCCAGACAGGCATTATAGGGCTATTTAACTAACAGAGGATTCCACCTTTTCTCAATGCTGTGCTTTATCAGTCATTAAAAGATGAGAAAATTGTTATCAGCAGAGAAATTTTACTTCAGACCATCCTGCATTTAACCAGTAACACCAAGGGATTGTGGAAAAGGTTAGGGGAAAAGTAAGCAGGAAAATATTAAAATCTGAAAAAAATTAACCCCAAAGCTCTAGAACTAAATAGCAATCTAAAAAGAACAGGAGTCAAAGAGAAAAGCAGAAACTAGCAAGTGTTAAGTAAATCACAGTGCCAGATGCAAATCCTGCTGATAAAGAGAAATGCTTATTGTCCTCCAGTATCCAGGAGGTTAAATATCATTTTGCTTTGGAAAAATTGTTGTTCTGATCACAGCAATTAAGCTTGCACCTTCACATGAATCAACCAATAAATGGTAGGTGGTCATGAAGGTGTGAGCTACAGAAAGGGACAAATTAATTATATACAGGCCTTGTTCTACAGTTCTGTTTTGTTGTTTTCCACGTGGTTTTTGGTTTGGGGATTAGGGGATTTTTTAATTGACTTGTTCAAAAGCCTTTAGAGATAGCAGCATCTTTTGCTCATCCCATTTTTCCCTGAATACTGGCTTTCAATTAGCACACCCTGGGGAACTCCATAGACTACAGTCAATGGCTGGTATTACAACCTGCCCTTCCAGAGAGTACTGTTAAGAGCCCATTGTTTCTTATTCAATATAAGCTTAAGAACAAAGATTTGGGTCAATTGCTGGCGAAAACATATTCAAAAGTTATAAAATTAGTCCAATAGTTAAAAGTCATCACTGAAAAATATCTGCAATAAATATGAAGTAGCACACTTATCAATAAATAAAAGAGGAAAAAATGTCTATTTTAAAGTTATTTTCACCTAGAGTTAGTCACAGATTACCAGAGCTGCTGATACTGCATGAATTTTCTGGAAATCATGTAGTTCAGTGGCCCTATAGTTCAGTGGCCCTGTAGTTCAGGCCTGTATGTTGTCGGGTTTTCGGTATCTCCAAGGACTGAGACTCAAAAACCTCTTGTCCCGTCACTGAGAAGAATCTTCCGCTGCCTTCTTTACTTCCCCCCTCCATCAGATATTTATCAGGTCTGAGCCTTCTCAGATTCTCCTTGTATGACAGTTGTTTCAGTCCATTCTTTGTGCCTGTCACTGGCTTCAGTCCAGTATGTACATGTCTGTCTTGTACATGGTTCTCAGAACTGGACACAGAACTCCAGATTTGCCACAGCATGTCTGAGCAGCAAGAGAGCATCACCTACCTCTAGATGCTGCTAAAGCTTTTCCTAAGCCAGTCTGGGAGGGGAGAACTGCTGGTTCAAAGGGCACCCAGTTGTGCTGAATTCTCAGAAAGTTTATGGAGTCTCCCCCACCATGGTGTCCTGGAGGCAATTCTGTATTTATATGCACGCACATTCTTAGGGAGGTTTCCTACTAATAGGTTTTGCTATTATGTCTTTCCTGTCCACATCATCCTGGACTAAAGCTCCCTCACCAGGCTGGCCAGTCTGGAAATCATGATTTTGCCCCATTTTATGGTATGGATTTCATCTCTTCCTAGACATCCTTGATCCTCACAGCAGGTTCCATAATAAAAAAAAAAAAATTGAATCCCTGCTGTTGACACCAGCTATGCAGCCAGTTTTGCCCTGCAGGATCTCCCCATTCTGCCTCAAGCCCTCTCTCCTCAGCAGCCCCCACAGAGCACTTGGGCTCCCACATGCTTGACACTTGCCCTCAGAGCCAGACAAAAAACTGTCTTTCCTGACTGGATGACCAAGGATCATCCACCTAGACAAACAGGGTAAGAGTAGTACTCTACATCTGAGCAGTGGTCAATCAGGTCTGAAACACAGAGACAATTAGCTAAGTATCTTTAAAAGATTTTTCTCTTGGTAAAATATAATGTGAAATGGGTCCACAAATATGGCAGGTAGGAAAAAATCCCTGAAATGCCATTATGATAGTTCTAAGAAAACTGATTTTTCTTTGGTCACATTTAGGACATTCAGATTAGAAAACTATTATGAAGGCTCTCCATTTGGGAATAATAAAGCTAAAGTAATTGGCCAAAGAAAATTTATTCTGATTTACAGGAGGGCCTTTTTCAGTTTAATTTATATTCAGTCTGAGATACCATAAAGCCAAAAAACATTTTAAAATTCTCTCCATATCAGAAATGCAGAGAAAGTTTGATGTTGGAATTAACAGCATCACAGTACAATGTGACCTAGAACTGGGGCCTGAGCTTCCAAGGTCAGGGTTGCTAGATGAACAAGTAATCTCATAATTTGTGCAGAGACTATCATGAATCCAGAATTATTGAATTTTCTTTGAAAAATTCTTTTCTGTGCCTACAAATCCCCCAGGAAATCTATCAGCTGAAAACTGTGAAGATGTGAAGATCATAATGAGAGGGGGGGTTCTTTTTCATTTTTTTTTAAGAATTCATAACTTTAAGCATTACCCAGCACTTCCCCAGACTCTGAAAAGATCTTCCTGATTTTACATTTAAGTTGTTCGAGTTATAGAATTGGGTAGTCTTTGAATTTTGCTCAAAGAGACAGTAAAGACTGATTGACAATGAAGAAACAGTAATTTTTCATTCTTTTTAAGTTTTATAATTCTGTCTCTTGTAATAGTTTTGGGTTTTTTTCATTGTACAGGGTCTGCAGTATAATAATACATCTCAAAATTCAACCATACAGTGAAAGAGTTCAAGAGATTCTTTAAGCCTCTACAAGTTAATCTGTTCAGCTCCATCGAGAAAGTAGCCTAATGACAAGATGATTTTTTGAGCTGGGTTTTCTGGATGGAATCTATTGCTATTAAAGATGTGATGTACAAGTAAATGTACAACTGCTTTTCAAATCCATTTTGAAGGGCAAATTAGAATATACTTGTTGCCTATGGACTTTTCCCTTTTGAAAGAAATACAAGCAGAAGGTCACTAAGGAAGTATTCTGAATCAATATTCAGTATTCAAATCCTCAGCACTTGGGATCGCTGCTTCAATTTTTCTAATAAATCAATGGTAATTAATGCATCCACAATTTCACATGAAGTGTGCATTTACTCAAGTGACAGACAAGTGTGGTGTCCTTGGACATTTGGAACATTTCACAAGTTGAGGGACTAGAAAAACATACCCAGATTTCATCTTGATGCTCTTCTGTTGTATCTAATTTTATGTCTAACAAAATATCTGCATAAAGAACTTAAAAGATTCTTTTTAGATATAGTGAGAAAAGTTCAGGAAAAGAGCCAAGAAAGCAGTAAATTATTCAGCTACCCCATCACACAGTGAATGCTGTGAGGTTTTTTGCTGTTTGTGTTAGTTGCAGTTTAGAGATCCACAGTCTCCTGCCATTGCTCAATACAAAAGTCAGTAAAAGGAAAATTCTTCTGTTTAGAGAGAATGAAAAATCTTCCTCAAGCACTGGAAGTGGAAGCAAGTAAGCTTCCAAATTAAAACAAACCCTGAAAAACAGACTAGCTTTCTCCATAAAAAGAAGGGAAAACCTGATAGAAACACGGAAATACTGACTACATTGAACTGAAATTTTGTAAGTCTTTAGGCAGATTTTTTTTGCTATGATTTTTTACAACCAAGATAAGAAAACAACAGTAGAAAATAATATTAGGACAGCCATACTGTCTCATATCAAAGGTATATTTAGCAGTGGGCTGAACACACAGGCATTTGGATCTATTGGTTTCAAGTGACTACCTCTAGTGCTGAGCTGGAAGAGATAATAACTTGGGGATTACCACACATCTTCTCAACGTGCTCATGACTTTGTATAACTCCTATCGTCTTTACTCTGTTCCCATTCTTCTAATGAGCATCACAGGCAGGGAAGTCAGTCCATTTAGTTAGTCTTTGTACAAAGCTCGTATCTCTATTTAATTGCCTATGCAACACCTCTGGGTACCGCTCTTATTCTTTCAATATTACTGTCAAGACAAAGAAAATCAGAAAGGCACAGTTTTCTAAGCACAGATGAAGCACAGAATTAAACAGAAGAATGGCAATGATCTGTATTATTTCTATTTCCTGTTGTTAAGCTTCTCGGGGGGAAGGAAAGCTGCAGTCTCTGAGTACTGGCAAGCAAAGAACTGCTGGTTCTATAGAATTAATTGCTGGTAACAGTGAGATGAAAAGATCAACTCAGAATGCTGTTTAGGAAGATCAGAATTATTATTCTCCTCTGTATATCCCATCACATTTTTCTACATAACATTTGGAACTTGTTTAATACTTTTTGGAAATTCGACAAGATGTCTGTTATCTACTTTCTTTTTAATTTCTTAAAGGACTTCAATGTATTCATGGCTTCCTCTTACAAAATGCATGGTGACTCCTCATCGCTATGTCATATTCATTCAACTTCAGCCAATTCTCCTCTTTAGATGGCATCCCTTCAGTTTCTTTACTGTGGTCACCAGGCTTCCTTTTTAAAATGCAGCATGGCATTTCCTATTTTGCTGATACAGAGAACATTTCAAGCGAGATTCAGCAACCCAGCTATTTCTACCATGAATTTCTTTATAATCATGTTTCAATTCTTTGAGTAACTTGACATCAGCATGATATCTGAATGCAACAATTCCTTCAGAAATTTAGTAAAATATGACTTTCTTATTCCTGAAGAAACATTACATTTTCTTCAAAATTATAAACAGTCTACTGTCAAGCCTGAGGAGTTTCAACCCTAGTCTAATGACATTTTTAAAGCCTAGTTTCTTGGGAACCCTCCAGACAGGAAACATCTGGTTTGTCCTACTAGAAACCTAAGCCTTTGCTTCCATATTTGCTTTATACAGTATACTATTTTTCAAAAACAGAATATGAAAGACTTGAATTTATTATTTGACTTTATTAGGTATTGTACATTAATTGCAAGTACTGTCAGTGTGCCGTTATATTTCCTGATTGAGCCTATTTTTCTAATCTATAATTATTGTCATTTGAGCATTTTAATAGCAGCTGTACACTGTAAAAATCTACCAGTCCTAAGTAACTGGCAGACTGTTAAAATTCCTGATTTTGAACCAAGACTCAAGTGTTTGGGTAACGCATTAACAGAATAAGAAAGGGTGCATTACCTCACGGAATACACTGTCTGATTACAATGCAGACTGGGAACAAGAGATAATGGAATTATATTCATCCATACAGAAGACAGCAGTCTTCTGCTGTCAACTTAATTGTTGTGCAATTATTTTCTTATAAGCAATGAAAAAATTTAAAAAGAAAATAGAATTAATAACTAAGGTCTGATTTACAGATATTTTCAAGGAGTCTTCCAAGTGTGAATTGTTGCAAAAGAAAGTTAAAGAAGTATTTATTTGAAGATGTAACTGCTTGACTTGCATAGAATTAGAAAATACAGTTTCTAAAAGATCTTCAGAGACAAGACAAGCATATGTGTAGTATGACCCCAGTAGGAGGAGTGAGTTGGGAGAAGAAAGATCACATTTTTTCAAAAAACAGCAAAGCTGAAAGGTTATTTTCATGACATGTCAGATAGATGTTAACAAGACAAAATTGTACTTATCTAGCCAAAAGGCAAAAGAAGTTGTATAATAAAATTTGGTGTGACCTAAGCTTTAAGAACAGATGTATACAAATGATTACCTATATTGAAGATCCTTGACAGAAAGAATCTGTTAGAATCAGGATAAGCCTGAATGCTGAAATGAAAGGGGTGTTCAAATCAGAGAGGATGTCTGCAACAGAATGATCAGAAAGATCTAGAGGCATGCACAAAGTGTGGTCAAGCTCTGTATCTACAGTATAGAATTTTCACTAAATATAGGAGTGTTGGATGGAACTCTGAGCAACCTGATCTAGTGAAAGATGTCCCTGCCCATGGACAAGGGGCTGGAACTAATGATCTTTAAGTTCCCTTCCAACTCAAACCATCTTATGGTTTTATGAATACTTGATGCAGTGGAAGGACTTCATTGAGTGAAACAGGCTCTGAATCAGTGTTTGTCCTGCCCTCTCAAACGTGACAAACAACATATTTTTTGCTCTATAACATTCTCAAAAGCCAATTTGCCTAAATCAAATTAACACATCAAAAGCTGTTAGCACTAATTAACAGTAAATTAAGTTATTTAATTGATTAGCATATCAGTGCTTCCCAGAGTCAAGGAATTTATTATTTTACTTTCTGCAAATATCCCTACCAAATGGAGTGAGGCAAGTATATGATGGCCTAGAAAGATGTTTCTTATTATTTGAAAATTAGAAGATGTAATATATCTACATTTTTAGAGTCTTAATTGAAACTCAGAAAACAAAGAACCCTGAAGTAATATGTGGTTCTAGTTGCATTCAATTGTTTTCTTTAATCCAACAGTTGACTTAAAATTGTGTGAATCAACTGCTCAAACTCCATTTTACTGAGAGCATGGGGATTTTAAGTTGAGGAAGACCAAAATTTCAAAATTATTTTAAAACTGTTGTGGCTTTTTGTGAAGACTATACTTACATTTAGACAAGCCGATATTTTCTGTACCTAAAATGAGAATATATTTTATACTTATCTAGTTCCACAGCTCACAGATCATTGTGCTTACACAAGTGGAATAGAGTTTTTCCTAAGGCAATAAGTATTTCTCTATTACTGTGAAATATTCTGTTTTATCCTGTTAGGTATTATCATTTGTATTTTACTAAAATGATAAAAGGGGGGGGGTGTGCAAATAGAGGGCAGGGAATCCAAGGATTAACACTGCATGAATGCAACCATGGAAACTCAGTACTCCACAGTCAACAGGGCAAGTTGATCATAAGAAATTTTGTTGCTAATGAGAATTTTGATTAATTTACACAGCTGGTGGCTGCTGTAGCTGAAGGCACCACCCTTGACTTGCTGTTACCACCCCTCTGCCCCTGCAGCTACATGATGAGGTCAGGAGCTTGCCCAGCTCTTAGCTGCATCTCTGTATACTCCATCTCAGCTTGGCTCTTCTGCCACTTCCAGTTTAAACCAAGATGCCAAACTCTGCCCTGAAGTGACTGCTGTGCATGCAGCAGCTCTCCTCTGCCAATTCTGCTGTGTGGGCAGTAGTCTTCAACTAAGAGAACCACCAATAGCTAAGATGACTCTATCCTAAGCAATTTCTTCTGAAAATTCAATTGAATTTTTTCATGATATTTTTCCCATGACTAGGAAAAAGAGAGTTCAGGTTTACATTAAGATAGCAGAAATATGTTTTAAATTATTGGTCTTCCTGCTTTTAACTCGAAGACTGTCAGCTAAAATCCAGGATATTGTCATATGGTACAAATGCATTTTTTTTTCTCTCAGAAATACTTAGCATATTAGCACGACTGGCTAAAAAAAAGTCTTAGTGAAGGAAGCAAGTATGTGTTTGTCATATTTGTCTCCAGTGTTCATGAGGAAAAAAAAAAAACCCTAAACTTAATATATTCTCTAGAAAGAAATAAGACTGCATTTGAGAGTCTATGAGGATTTTCTTCCAAAATTTTTGCTGGATGCTTGGATAAATTCATTCTAACTAGGAAAAACAAGGAGGATTTTAAATAAACAAAAAAAAACCAAAACTGTCTGAATTAAATTAATAGAGTTCAGTTTTTAATTTAAATTACTTCTGCAACAAACAGTACAGATTATAAGAGAAATTTACTGCTGCCTTTGAAAGAAACTACTTCAAGCAGCAAATGAATCTCAGACATGTTACTTGTGTAAAAAATGACCAGGATCACATTCCTGAGCATTTCTAGGCTTTTTAGATTTTGTTTTCCAGTCTCACCTACATTAAGCCTGTTTGACATACGAAACACTGTCAAATTGTAGTATCAGTGAGATGATGTCATGATAAAAATTAATCTGATTGCAGCAGAAATGAATTAATTTAAATAATTCACAGCAACATGCAGACTGACCTGTCCAGTAACAGGTTAGGGGCAAACAAAAGCTTTCCTGGGTGTTCCATGGAGCGCCAGACTAAGCCGATCATCAGTATCTCTAACCAGGCACATTCCAGTAGATGGACCTGATCATGGAGTGTTAAATCCACAAATCCTGAAAGAATAAATAGGAGACAGTAAAAACACTCCAGTTTTGTAAGTGGAACAACATTATTTAGAGAACTAGGTTTAAAAGTGCTTTAGAGCTGGATAACCAAAAAGAGCATTAAAACAGACATTTGTTCTCTTTATAACTTGGGCTGAGTTTTGCCCACCGGGGTTCCCGGTGTCAGTCAGAGCAGTCAGAACTTTCTAATCTACTGGTTTTGTGCTGGTTGTACTCTTCCCAAAAATCAGGGCAAGAGCCTGGACAGCATCTCCATCCCCACACCTGCTGCCAGGGGCCTGGGAATCCAGGTGCACACTGCAGAAAGGGGCATCGGTCTGCTCCAGCACCACGTTGCCTGGGGCATGAAGCAAAATGGAAAAATGCCTGCTGTAAAATGAAGTGACAGCTCTAATCAGCTAACCCCAGGACAATTCTCTTGGTGGAATGCTGTTTTACAGACTCATGGACAATTCACCGAACCAAAAGTGTGGTACCTGTGTGGAAGAGGGACCAACAGAGCATTTCAAATAAACTACAGGATTTATTTATCAGTGTGCTGATCTTTGCACAATCAATATTCATCAATGAAACACCTGTTTATATTCCTTCTGGACTACAGAACAGGGAGGAAGTAAGTATTTTGTATTTAAACATTGTTTAGAAACAATGAGTGCAAAGTAAGAGATGGCTTATAACAATACCACAAAAAGTGAAAAAGAAAGACTAATGGTGAAGGTAGACATGAAACCATAATCACAGTGGTCCTCCCTGTGTTCATTTCATGCAAGAGATTGAGTTACTGTCTGTTTTGTATTCTCACTTTCATTAATGTTATTTTCAATCCAAAAATATAACCTAAGTAGAGATTGCATAATACGATTTATTGGATCTTGCGTAAAGTATTCCTTGAAATTAGAATGAACTTCCTAAAATAAAATGTGCAGAAGTTGCCTTAAACTAGATCTTATTTATCTTTTACTCAGTATTACAAGTTAAACACATTATTGAACTTGCCATAATTTTGGGGAGTAATTCTAATGGTTTATACTAATCTTCAGAATACAGAATACATAGTAATTACCTTACCAGCCCTAAAATGGCAGAATTTTCCTTCTGTGTTATGTCCTCTCTGAAAGTATATACTGAGTCAGTTTTGAGGAATATACCTGACATACACTTGAATATTATCTTGAGAAAAAGGAAGAAAAAAGGCACATATTTTCAAAGTTAAATGACGAGCCAATAAATATTTTCTTCAAATAAGAAAGAGATAGAGAATACACAAAATACAGTTCACAGTAACTTAGAAAATGTTAAGTTTGGTAAAACAGCTGTTGATATAATTATATTTAAGGAAAATATCTGAGAGAGCTAATCAATCTATTGGTAAGAAATCATCCAAAAAAGGAAACAGCTTTGAGACGTCTGAAATAAAACCCACCTATCAATCATTAGAAGTGAATTTAGGCAGTTGCCTTGCCTGCTGGTTTTATGGATGTGGTAACAATAGAGGAAATAAATAATTGCTCTTTCCTGTATTTTTCCTTTATTACCAAGTACAAAAAATTATTTTCAGACTTCAAAGACTGAGGAAATGGCACTTGCCTGAGTCACCAAGAAGCTTGAACAATAGAGCTGAAACTTAAAAGAGCAACATTCTTAACTACAAAGCATTGGTTACAGCATTCAAGCACAAGACTTGCAGAAAGAAAATGTCTGTATATGGAGGACAAATAATAAACACCAGGTTTCCTATTAAGTATTGCCTTAAAATGACAATACATAATAATTGCCTTTGATGGCTTTTGATGGCTTTTTCAGTGACATTGTAAATTTATTATCTTGCTGTTGATAAAACCAGCTAGTTTGTTTAGTTGGTAAAACTAAAGGTCCTGCCCAGAGAAGCTGTGGATCCCCATCCCTGGAAGTGTCCAATGCCTGGATGGAGGGGATTTTGAACAACCTGGTCTAATGGAAGGTATCTCTGCCCATGGCAAGGGGGTTGGATGGAACTAGATGATTTCTAAGGTCCCTTCCAACCCAAAGCATTTGATGATTCCATAAAATAGATTTGATGAAACAAAGTTCTGTGAGATAACTGATACTATAAACCCATGAAATACATTAACTGAATGAAAATATTTTAAATTTCGTATTTCAGTATGGCAAAAGGGTAATGAATTGAAGTATTTCTAAAGGAAGGACATACAGTTTACTTCTTTCCCATAGACAATTTTTAATGATGACACAGAAAAAACAGAAGTCATAGTTCAGATGTCCTGTTGGCATGTGGGAAACAGCTAATGAAGACAATGAACTTTATAAAAAGCCAGGGAAACTCTGAGAGCATAAGAAAGTTGAATTACCTCAGTGTTACCTGAATCTGATAACCATCCTGCAAGTGGGATGAGAATTTAGACAGAAGAGAAAGATCAAAATGAATAAAGCATTGAAAAATATGCCTCTGGTGAGGAGTAAGAGGTATTTACTTAAGCTTTTTGTGAAGCTAAATAGTCTAGAGGGGTTGAAGGACTGCAGTGAATAAATATCCAAAGAAAAAGAGAATAGCATTACAAAATGTAATGGCATAACAGAGAGAAGCCCATGCTGGCAGCTAGACTGGCTTCAAGTCAGACTGCAAATTAGGGGGCATTGTTAACAATAAAAGTAGTTATTACTTAAGCATCACATTAAATTTCTTTGAATTTGCAACATTAAGCAAGATCTAATGATTTAAGATACACTCTTGTTCAAGAAAGTTAATTCAGAATAATGTAACAGAAGGTTAAATTAAATTATGAATAATTCATTAGTCAGTTCATCACGTAGAGCATGTTGCACTTTAGTGTTGCTGAAATTATGTGTAGATGTGCATATAATTCTCAAATTTCAGTACTCTTTTAATGCTGGAAAGTTCTGAAAATTATTCAGGCAGAATTTTTTAATTCTAAACTTTGATTACTGTGCTTTAAGGAAGAAGACAGACATTCACTTCTATGTTGATAAATTAATTAATTGCAGTTTGGATGTAACCTACATCTCACTCCATATACCAGAATGACTAATTTCATGATCTTATATCAATCAATATCAAAATCCTAGATTGCCACTAGTCCATCCTATCCAACATATATCACAAGTTTGGCAGGAGAAAAATGCTTGGAGAATAAAAGCCATGCCTAGGCCATTCTTCTTTTTTTCAAATACAGATAAATTTACAGCATTTCCAAATGATTGCAAACAACAAACATAACGAATGCACCACAAATTCTTGTAGGAATATGGAAATCGGAACTTCTGAAAATCCAGAATGATCTTCAGCATATTCAGCTAGAAGTAAGGGGCAAATAAACTTGTGTGTAGAACATAAAACTGTAATATTCAAACTAAACTGATTTCCTTTCTAGTATAAAGCAGCAATACGTGTTGCATGCGTGACAGTAAGACATAAATCTCTCTCTTTCAGACAACAAGACACTCCAAAGCAGGAGTGAGCCTATGGAGCAAAAGCTATTAAAAGCCCTACTTTGGCAAGCATGACATTAGACTTGGGAATCCAAAATTGTATGATCCCACTATCCTAAAAAAAGGCAGTAAGTACTGACAAAACAAATGAGCAAATATATTTGTAACCTGGGAGTTTGGGCAACACAAGGACTACTGAAAATAGTATTTGGTAAAGCATACACCCTTGAGAAAAGTGGTTTATGCATTAAGTTGTCTGACTGAAGTAAGGAACAACAAAAAGCTCAGATGATCTTCATTTATTGCTAATGTAATTGTGCACCCTTCAGTTCTCTGGAATAACCACTACCAACACATGTATATCTATGTATATGTGTCAAATTTTACCAATCATTTTGAAATCAATAAATTCATCATTTTCCTTAGTGACTTTTGACCAAATAAGTAGCTACCCATTTTATGAGAAACAATTTCCATAGCAAGTACCATTCTCTGAGACCAAATATCCAGTGTCATTGCAGATTCAATCCTGCAACATGAAGTCCTCCACTGGGCACTTACTAACATTTGAGGACCATTATCATAATTTTGCAGTTTCTACTAATAAGACACAACTACAGGGTCTCCAGACTCAAAAATCAGTTAAGTAACTGTGAAAAAAAAATAAAGAAACCCTTCTTTTTACATGTCATCCAACTCCAATCCAACATATATGTTTATACTATAATTACCATGATGTGTACCTAAAAGATGAATCTTTGCAAGAGAATAAACATAGTATCATAAAGAATGAGTCTGTGTCCAGACACTTTGAAGGAAAGTAAAGCAAAAGCAATAAATAGTTTTAAAAGCAATAGCAAACCTCCATCTATCAAAGTATCCCATTTACAACAGAAATTGATACCAAATGTTTAAGGCAAAAAATACAGCAGGAAAAATGTGTTTCTACAGGAAGTTTCCTCATGTTCCAGAGGTGTGCAGCTCAGACTTGAAGAGATGGAAATGGTCTTTTCGTGATTGACGTCCCTTAACATTTTTCACTCCAAGATTCTCCAGGTGCTTTCTGAACTGACTTGGCATTAAATGTGCTCCAGATACATTTTATATACTCTAAAGCAGTAGTCTCCAGTAAGAACTTTCATACTTTCAGTTACCACTAGGTAAATCACAATCTCCTGCTCTTCTGAAATAAACAAACATCTCTCTCTGACTATCACTTGATACATCTAATTATTATATTGGAAGATTCCATCATTTCCTAGGTCATCATCTCACTTCTTTTCTCCAAACACTTTAAGTATATTCAGTCACTCCTTAAATGAAAGTTATTCTGTTCACCTTTCAAACAATGTTGCCCTTCTTGGAGCATTTTCCAGTTCAGCTCTATTCTTTCAGAGACAGTGAGACCAGGACTGCAGACTGTTTCAGTCTGCCCTTATCTTCATCACATTATTTAACTTAATAACATCCATATTTTTTATCACTATTATTCACACCATTTTTTTTCCAGCAAACCTATGACTATGTTGAAGACTAAGTTATAAACGTCCTGCCAGCTTGTCTACTATGTCTTTAACTTAATAGAAACAGAAAATTTTATAAAACCTCCTATGGCAAAAAACAGGATGTTAAACTCTACAGAAAAAGTTGTGGGAAATCAAAACACTTCAATTCTGTGTCTTAAATGTGTCCAGACAGATCACTGGTTTTTTCTGTCTTAATGCAGTGTTTTGAAAAGTGGCAACAACCACTGAAAAAGGCTGTTGTTTACAATTCAATACAGTACTTCAGTCATGAGACAGTCATGTAATAGATCACATTTGGAACAGAATGCTAATTAGGTTGGCAAAGACAGTAGGGAAGTAGTGGTGGGTGCTACAACCTAATTGCTAGCAACCATCCAATAAAGCAACAAAATAAAGAGCGGCTTGTATAGAGAAAAATATCCAAGTAGATGAAAGGCAAACAGCAAAATAATTCCTATGGCAAGTTCTGTTCTCAAAAAAATAGCCATAGAGAGGAAAAACATCAGTTCCTCCTAACCTAAAGCACATTGAAAGACCGATACCTCAGCCACCGCTGTTTGATCAAGTGGTGAAATCTGTGCTTGTTTTAATGCCACTAGCTTGGTACCCAACCTCTCCACTCTAACAGAGTGGTGAGACTGCACCTGTGCATTTATCTAGCACATAAGATGACATTCTGTTCTGAAATTGCACAGATCACTCAGCCTCTTCAACCTTTAAGGCTGAGCCTCAAAACCTCTTAGTTAAGAGGTGGCTAAAACCCACACCTTGACGATAGCCTTGTCTGTACACAACAGCAGAGCAAAACAAATTCTGAGGCCAAGTGAATCAGAGAACCACTGTGAGGGTGGACGGAGCCCCAGTAACTCTGCCTTGGAGGGAGCCCTTGCTAAAGAATTAAGAAGTATTACGCAACCCCCCGCCAGACCCTGGGACAACAAAGCAGCCTCTTTGCTCACGGCAACTCTCCTGGAAGACCCACAAACACCCTCAGGACCTTATGTAGATCTGTTGTAACCGATTGGTTTTGTTCCCTTCCCCCTCCCACTGCTTTCCCTATAAAACCCCCTGAAAATCGCCCTAGCGAGGGCACTCCGTCCTCGGCTCCCTTCGCTGTGCCTTCACAATAAAGCTACTCCTGTGGAACCGCCAAAACGAGACCCTCTCTCTCTCACACCCCAGGCTGGCTACAGGGGAAAGCGAATCTCACAGGGGGCAGAAGCTGAAACCACTGAGCGAAATCACTAAGAGCTGAACTACTGCCCTCCCTGCTGAGCTCGCTACCCACCAGCTGAGAGGAGTGCTTTCGACCCCCTAGGGAGTGTCTCCGAGGAGATACTTTCTGGGGTGGCTCGACTCTCCTTGGGGATCCAAAGCTACGGATCCCCCCTCACCAGCTGGGATAATAAACCACAAACACCGTTTTCTTTGAGCCTCAGTATTCACACAACTATTTCTATAATACTACTCATTCCTAATTCTTTCCACAGATCTTCAGACCAAAATTATAAGACACTTTTATTAAGTTCTCCCTCCTAAGGGCACTTACAGTATGACATGGACATATTGGTTTAATTGTTGACACAACACCAGTGTTTTAAATCAAGACTTATTTTGAAGACCAAAGATCAAAGATCTCTAAACCTCAACATTTTCAACACAAATATTTTGCTAGAAGAGTATTCTTGTTATTTTATTTTTTTATAAAGGATATTGCTTTTGTTTCTGTAAGCGTGGTCAGAAACAAAATTAACTACAATTTACTGAGCTCCTGGGAGGAAATCTGAAAGGCAAACACAAAGCAATTGGCACAGTTGTAAAAGTCTCTAACTACTTTGCCTGCTCTTTCACAATTCTCTATATTTTTCTGCCTGCATAATTATAGTATAGCAGCACACCAATCCAAACTTACACACTGTCTCATCTTTGTGTAAACAGTCTGTCAGAAATTAAATCTCTTGAGATCAAAGAGAACAGCATCTGCTCTTAATTACTGTTAATTCCTTTTGAAAATTGTACTTCTCATTTTTCTCTAATGGTTTTAAACTTTCTGAAAAATAAAAATTACAATTTACAGGTGTAAACTTAATATCAGTTAGGAGTGTTTGGGGTTTTGGGCAAAAACCCTCAAAGTCAGAAGGAAGATGAGGCCCCGCTTTCACAGTCTCTATTCATACTGAAAGTCAAGATCAAGCAAGCTTCTTCTCTTCCAAAAGAGATTTCAGTGGAGGTTTCCACCCTCCCTGAGATGGCCCTAGGAAAGCTGCTTAACAGTTTGGCAGGTAGACCATCCAGCCAAATTTCCTTCCTCATATTGGCCCTAGAGATGGATTCTGCAGGGATATCACATTTGTCACTCTTAATTAAGATCCCATTTCTAGAAGCTGGTCTGTTCTGCCTCCACTTAAAAGTTGCACTGTGATGATTCTGAAATGCATTTCTCACATAAATGAGAAAAGTTTCAGCTCCCTTCCAGGAACATGTAAAGTTATCATGACTTCACTCAATGCTTTCTGCTTGCACAAAAAGTACATGCTTTTTCAGACCTGTCTAGTCCATATCTTTTCAAAATGAGGAGTATAAAAAGCTGCTCCTGAGGCCATTCCAAGTAGCCAATTCCTCTTTCCCTTCTCAGGTACACACCAGTCTAAACTACGACCAAGTGCACCCTGCCTACATCAGATCTATTAAAAACTGTCTTATTTCAAGTTTCCTATGCCAAAGTAAGCTTGTAAATAAGTTGGGCAAGTAGAATTTCATATACTCAAAGCAATACTTTGCACCAAACACAATTAGAATTTAGGGCCATGGAAACACTTCAGAGGTAGTGACAGGCAATTGCCACTGGTCAGACATACATTCCCTTCTCCTGACAAACCCTTGCCACATTTTTATGGAATACTGATGCCTTGCCTGAGAAAAACATGAGAATTCTCCAGCACAAAACCAGCTTGGCTGGCAATGCTCCTAGGGAGATGGACCATGTTCTACCTGGTGTTCTGCAGGAACACTCAGCGTGAGAGCCAGCCCTTAGCTGTGGTGAAGTGCTCCTGTGAGTTTTAGCACAGCAAGTTCTATCTGAGCAGCAGCACAAGGAAATTATTCTGTAGTGTTTATCTGACTGCCTGAAGATCTATCCTATGCTGGTGGATGGTCAGGCTGTGTGCCAAAGCTCAAGATTTCCTCCTTGGAGAGAAGACATGCTGTGTAGGGTTGTGGCTCAACCCCATCCCTGAGTCAGGACACAAATGTACCCAGTGAAGCTGAGTGCTGCCAAGTCCTGACTGTCTCACACCTGTCAGCCTTGACTTAAACACAGGGGGTTTTCTGCAATGGTTGCACTTTGTTAACCAAAGATTATTCCAGAAAGTGCATTAGCAGTAACCATTTAACACAAATACGTTGAGGTCTTCCATCAGGGAACATAATAAAAGTAATTGGCACTCACATAGCACTTCACATTTTCAAAGGGCAGTAAAACCATTAAGTATTATTAAATGTATTTTATAGATAGAACACAGGGAGGTTAAGTGCCTCATCCAGGAGGAGGCAGGATTAGGACAGAGGTGTCTCAGCACACTCTGAAATACTTCCAACTACAAAAATCTTTGAGTTGAAGACTCCTTGAACCGAAGTGAAATTTCCATTTCTTACAAATCAGTAAAGATAAAAAACAGAAGCAAGTGAACTTTTCTCATAGAGAAAAAGGAAAAAAGCTTTACAAAGTTATATTTGGAGGGAAAATTGTTCAGAATGTGAGCAGAAAAGCTAGATGCAGGGAAGTACGTAAGTATTAACTTTAATTGGTCTTGCTAATCTAGGCAAGGTAACAACCCGTACAAAACAAATCTTAGGCTTAAGTTTTCCTCACCCTCTTTACAAGCAGTTTTAAGTTACTAAAATAAGAATAAATCTTGTGAATAATAATTGTAACAACAACTACTGTAGAAGATTACTGTAAGTGAAGGCTGCCTGCCAGTTTGCAAGTGAAAGCTTATCATACTTGTAAGGCAAGAAGGGAGATATACATATATTTTCTGTATAGAAAACAAGCTCTTCAACTAATCAATAAAAAGTGATGCTTGTTATTATATGGAAAATTCTTGCAGCATTATATAACAGTTATTTAAAGCATGTTAATGATAATTCTTTCCTGGACCATAATCCAGATGTCTGAGACTCAGGGTACACTTTGACAACGGTAAGATGTTACTTTATGGTTCTTTTACCACTGAGAGCTGTGCCATTTCTCAGGAAGCTTAGGCTTGTAAATAAAAGCCACAGAACACTGTCTGCTTATTGAGAATGGAACACAGCTACACTTTGATTTTGAGCGTAGGAGCAGCCCATCAGCTGCATGTGAAGGCTTTTCTTTGAAGCTTGTCCTCTGAATTCTTCCCTGGACAGGTGAAGAAAGACACTACACAAAATTTATTAGCTGCTGACTAAAATAGATGGTATGAGGTAATACATATTTTATTTATTGCCTCTGCAACAGTTAATTACATTATATTAAACTTATACCAGTACTCAGACCAGTTGCAAGTACTTTGGAGGGTTTTTTGGGGATTTGTCATTTTTGTAAGAGGTCACAACTACGCAAAATGTTTTCCATCAAAAGCAGATGCGGCTAAAATAATTCCTGGGGCTAGTTATGCATTCTTAACTGACTTTTACGAACTGAAAAGATAGACTTGTAAATACAAGCTGTCCTCTCTACCTCATTCTTTCCCCTCCTTCCCTTCCTCACCCAGCTAGGGCTGCCACACTGCTGGTCTCTTCTGCTGGTTTAATTGTTCAGACCATTGATGAAATAACCTGTCAAGAAGGATGTGCATGAAAGCGACCCATGGGCAGTTAGGGTGCACTAACCACCTCAGAAAGTTTACACCTCCTGTAAATTTGCCCTAAGACTTGAGGTCACATCCAGCATGACTTGAATTTTTTTTGTCTGTTCAGTCACATCCAAGACAGTATGAGGTTTTCAGCATTTGTTTGACCTCCTTACTAAAGTACCAGGCTGTGCTCCAATCACAGCCTAAACCAAATAGAAGTGATGGTTTTGTGGCTGTCAAAAAAAATCATTCAAGGCAAAAGGTCTCATTAAGCAATCACTCTTTGAGCAACCTCTTTAAGCAACCACAGTTTTCAAGTAAACATATAATCTGGAGACGGGGGGAGAAAGGAGGCAGACTGGGGTAGAATCTTTCAGAGCTTTTTAAATGACCCCAGCATGCCCTTGCAAGATTTCAAATGGTTGATTCAATAGTAGGGGAGAATTTTAAAGCCAAAGATCAAGACTTCCCAGTTGTTTTCCTCTTTTGCAGAAGTGCACCTACATGCTTTTACTACATCCTCTCACTGATTTTAGCAGCACTCTAGGTGGGAAAGGCACTTTGGTTGGGGCAGTGCTCTAACAGTGTCAGTGAGGGCAGCAAGCCAGGGGGTGATTTACACGGAGCCCTTAAGCAGCCCTTAAGCCCTGGAGCTGCCTTAGGCAGCACCTCATGCCCGGCCCTCACTGCGGCACCAGGAGACAGACCTTGCTAGAGGAAGAGACTCTGGAAAACCTCAGGGTGGATAAAGGCAATGCAGATATGTCACACGGTCAAATGGTCATAGTGGGGACAGGACAGGGATGGCAAGTGAAACCAACTAGGTTAAAGCTATTGTACCAGAGGCAGCTCATTTCTACTGCTCTGCATCTCATTTTTTCCACAAACGTTAGGGTGTAAAAATATCTCCATTGTTACATTTTTTATTCTTTTTGTGCCTTTAATTATAAGAGCTATATGAAAGACTTAAAGGTCATCATAACACAATCAAGAACATTTTTAAAAAGATATAAAAATTAGATTTGCAAGATAACAAAATCAATGGCCAGCTTCAGCCATTATTCTAAACTAACATTAGTTATTGAAGCTGAAATTAAGTATTAACCCCATTCTTTCTGACTGTCCCTAAAATACTGGGTTTATACTTTTATTTCCAATAATTCTGTTTAATTCTTTAGGAATTAAAGTTTCACTGTTTCACTTTATATCTCTACCCATGTCTGGAAGCTTTACAAGTGTCACATTTTAATTTGACACTTTTTTTGACTGAAAAACTTTCACACGATGAAACTTGGAGGGCTAAACTCTCCCTTTCTTCATTCATAAAATCTGGTGAACAAGGCACTAAGATTTTTTCTCCACCGTGTCTGCCATTACTGTGTTCACCACTGAATCCATTAGCATTCACTGCAGCAGCATCTGGAATTAGTAGAAATGAGGATTATTTTGCAACTCAAGGAAAAGAGTGGGAAACTGTCAAGTTAGTAGTGAACTAGAAGATTAAAACTGCTTCAAGGTTACAAATAGAAATTGCTCAGAACGAAGTGTGCTGTACCCAAGAAATGAGGCATAACTTCAGAGTTCATGGTCTGGCCATTCTTTTTAGTCACTAGGATATAAAACTAGCTTGACTAATGCACCTGCATCCATTTTTTTTCCTTCAGATTGTTCACTTTTGAAGTATGATTTCTGTCTATTGCACTCACATATGAGTAACAGAAGCTATATATATTTATATGTGTACTTTAGCATCCATTACATTGCCTGGTACCTACATCAAAACCAAAACACAAGCACATATAAATGAAAGCTCAAATGCTTCTTTTCCCTCCTATTCCTTTCACCCCTACATGACTGGTTTTGAACATAACCCAATCTCTATAAAATTGTCCAAGAAATTGTAAGGATACATCAAAGAGAAGAAAGACAGCAAAATTAATTGCAGCAATTTCCTTTAACCACTACAACAAGAAGACTGTTTCAGCAGCTGTGTGGGAGTGTCATCATAAGACAGAGCACAGGAGTACTTTACAGGGAAAGCAAGATACTGGAATGCAGCTGGCAATTTGTATTAATCTTTTTGTCCACGGAGACCTAGTAAGTTATCAAGCAGCATGTTTCCACAAAACACATCATTGTCTTAAGCCCCTTTTCTTTCACTCTCCTTCAATGGGTAACAAACCCAAGGCACCCTCAGGAAACTGACACATCTCATGGAGCAGGCTCAGGTATGCACACAAAATGCAGGTGTTGCTCTTGGAGAACAGTGACCTTGACTCAAGCTCCCATACTGCCTGCTGAGATACCTGCTGAGGCTAGAGCTGCTTGGAAGCAGTCCGACAGAGCATTTTACATTGGAAAGTGACAGCTGACAAGTTTAAAATGCTCTGGGTAACATGTCAGATTTCACAAAATGAAAACAAATAAACAAAAAGAGGCTGGTTTCTCTCTGGAAACAGGCCTCCTTGTCAGTGCCTCATCTTAGTTTTCAGCACTCTACCAGGAACATATTCCTACTCAACATTGAAAAACGTATCTAAACTTCTGGAAATATAGGACCCTTTTCCCTAAAATTGTCTTTTTATTTTTAACATGCCTGAAATATTTGAAATTTTATTGAAGTCTACTCTTTCACATAAAAAAATACTTCATTTTGCACAAAAAGGTTATTATCTAGAAGAAAGTTTCAAAAAATCCATTTTGTATGAAGTGAGAAAGCTTATTGTTTTACTGTTTGTATCTGCCATGAAACAAAGAAACTAATTATTTACACAACTCTGATGGAGACATCTGGAAAGTTTTGGAACAATGTACAAACTCATCCAAAATGACCGGACCTATAAACTCTATTTGTCATCCTTTGACAAGACTGGAAAATTGCATGGAATCCCACTACATTAAAAAGTATCACTGTAATACCTTCTAAGAAGCGCAATAGGAGAAATTAAAGATTAGAAGAAAAATATGTAACTTAAAATTCAAAAAAGTTTCCCTGGACTTACAATTTGATATTTTTTTCTAATTTGTAAAAAAAGTGGTAGTTTTCATCTTTCTTCTTTCAGAGATGTTTTGATTTATTTTGTTTTTCTTTTCTCTTTCACATGAATATGAAATGCAAATTTGACAGACTCCTGATGGATGAGAATAAAACTTTGGCTTGGATCAGGAAACAGAGGCACTTCATATGGTTCAGACATAGTATAGGAAACTATTTTATGAATAGCATCCACCATACTGACACTTGAAGCACAGTTTGGATCACACAAAGAAGACTTTTTCAGGCTGAAGTCTCCTATCCTCAGAGGCAGAAGAACTGTGCTTGGTGTAGGAGCCCCAAGGCAGCAATTATCACCTGATTGTTACACAAATGGTGTTGCCCACTTTTGATGATATCCAGAAGATTTCAGGTTCCTGTTACTCACTTCTACAGCTCATATATGTTTATATCCTCCTAAGGCTACATGGCTGCCACGAGGAGAGTTACCAGGATGAGATGAACCCATGCAATAACCACAATATCAACACAACCAAAGTAGTCACACAGAATCGATGTTGCACCATGATGGTAAAAGGCAAATTTCTAAACAACTGAACAAGAGACAGAAAATATGAAGCAACAATGTGGTGAAAACTTGTCAAGATGACACAGCATTCTAAATTTCATTATCCTAAATACGTTTATTAATGATCTGACAGGCCAAGAAAGCAATGAGGCAGCAAAATACGAAGATGACAGAAAATAATTTAACTTAATCAGAACAAATAAAACAGGAATTTCAGAGATACTCAGAGAAGTGAGTCACCTAACTGTTTGTGCTAAATCTGGAATCAACCTAATTTTTTAAGCATTTTTAGGCTGCATTTTTGCCAAGATAGACAATCAAAATGAACTGAGAAAGAGGAATGAACTTGGAAATTCAAAAGAAGAGGAAAAAAATCTTAATATTATTGTCTTACAGATACACAAAAAAGGGGAATTCTGAATGTAAATTGAAGCATTGACAAACACATTTAAATATACTCCTACTCTGATTAAACATGAAGTATTAGGAAGCTGATCAGAGACTCGGATGCCAAGAGACTCTGAGGGTCCAAGAGGATGGTGACTTGTTCAGAAGGGGGAAAAGAGCTTACCAGTGTTACACTGAACTACTTCTGACATCCCATAACTATAATTTCAGTCATCCACCAACACAAGTTACTCCACATTATTTGTAAATAAAATAACCCATGGAGAGCTGGTAACAGTTATTCATTGTCAGCTGAAGAAAAGCAGATCTGGATTCACCAGCCTGCAGTGATGGATTTTTACCAAAACCTCCCAGAAGCCCTATTACTGATAAATAAGGTACAAAAAAGCTCATCTGGAGTCTAAAGAAAAGAGCACTCTGACTTCACTATCTTCTGAAATAAGGCAGTAAGGGAAATGTATTTCTCTTGCCTGGCACTGTCTCATTCAAATGTTCAAAGGTGTGACCATTTAAACACTTGATTAGAAGTGTCCTTTAAAATAAAAAACCCCAACCAAACCAAACCAAACAAACAAAACACACACACAAAAAAACCCAACAGCAACAACAACAACAAAATGAACAACTAAAAAAGCCCAAACCAAGAGGACAAGAACAAAATGAACAAAAAACAGAACAAGAAAAACTTTTAAAACTTAAAAGTAGCATGTAAAAAAACTGCAAAATATAAGCCATGTTTTTTGAGAAGAGAAGCATACTGGCAAGGCATAAAACAGGATCATAATGAGCAGTACAAAAGAAATAGCAGACAATTAATATTTGTGCCTGTAGGCTAAGAATTTTCAAACTGGGAGGTGGGGGGTGGAGGGGTGGTTCACAACAGGGATATTTAGTGTGCTTCTTAGATTTCCCATGCAGCAGATAAAATCCTGAGACACCAGTTTAGGAATGGATTCACTGTGGCACATTGTACGAGAGTTCTACATAAGTGACACAGGAATGCATTGGCACAGTCAGTACTTCCCTGTGGTAAAGCAACATTCTTCCCAAAAGGTGCAGTATAAAGGAACATAATCCTACATGTTTACCTGGGGGAAAAAAAGTGCATTTGGTATCCATCTTGGAGCCAGTGATCCTTCATAACTGTGCTTATATGAATACCAAGTGGGGAAAAAATGAAGTCACAAGTTGATAACTGTTCATGGGCAGCTCTTCTGTGTCGGCTGAGAACCACTCCGTTTCAAAATGTGTGAGATGTTAACCAGTTAATACCAGTGTTTAATCCCATCATCACCAAATAAAGTATACCAAATAAAGCTTTCCTTTTCCACAAACATTGCAAAACCCCACCCTGCAGAAGACCGAGTCAACTGCTGATTCCAAAAGTCTGCCACATGCTTCTGTCACTTCAGGTCACTATTTACTAGCTGTACAGTGCAAACTTGGCCCAAAGAACTTCCAGAAGAATTTACTGCCTTCCTGGAAGAGAAAGACAGAAGAACAACTTCCAGAAAATTGAAAGAACTGGCAACAATCCAGACAGTCTTTGCCTCCCAGGAAAGTAAAGCATCTTGTACCCCAGGGATGGAAGCCAAGTAAAGACCCTCTATGAACAAGATGCATCTTGACTTAGGGGGTGCTACCTCTTACCCACAAGTCTCCAACCCCTCACAGCTATGGCACAGCATTACAGTTTGTGTTACAGATTAAGCAGAAACATGCAAAGTAGAAACTAAACTCCTACTTAAGCAAACAGGATAAAGGGCTTTAAATGGTGCCAGGAACTAGAAGATTCTTGCCCTTTGTACAGGAGAGACTGGAAAAGACCTCTGCATAAAAATAAAGAGAAATTAAATTCGAAGAAGGCTTGCTCTAGAGTTGTATATTACTATTTGCAGTATAGATACAAGAATATTTCTTTGTAGCACTATCACATTAATACTTGCTTATTCATTCCTGATATACTCTCACCACCCCATTTCAATTGCCTCAAATATTTTGCTATGAACACGACTGGGGATCAAGTTATTGGCAACTCAAAACACACACCCAAAAGATTCATTTTTAATCCATATAAATCCCTGTACTTGCACAGCCATCTCAAGACAGGGAGAAGCAGAAAGGTAGGAACTGTTCTAGCCAGCACTGCAACTGGAATAAATACTTGTGGAATTACAGTCTTGCAGAGTACATCCTACAAATGTATGTGATACTCATAAGAAATACTACCTTTGTAGCAATCAAAGGAGATTACTGAACTAGGTCAGACATGCAGTATTAATATAATAGTAGATATTATATGGCAATATTGTAATTTTAGCTCTATTCCAGTCAGTTTTAATACAATGATCACACCCAGAGACTGCTCAGGGTTTTAGTAAACACCTGGCTCTCATGCCAGCAGCCTGTATAGCCACTTCTCTATCTGCAGACATGTCTTCTGAGGGACAGCAGCTGTTGCAGAAGATGCTTCATTACATTATTGATAAGAGTTAATATTCTCTAGGGACATTTTAATTAGCCTACTCTACCACTTTCCCTATCTTTGTGAATCAAAGTAAAATTAGATTTCTAAAATTTTGGTTTTGCAAATCAACCTAAACACTCCAGAATGTAATTTCGTAGGGAACACAATACATTCAGCCTATAAGCAAGATTTTGAATGGTACTTTTCCCCTCATCTGTATATAAACCTTTATTCTGGCTCTTAAGACTTCCTACTAGATTTGGTTCCAAACCAAAAATCTCAAGCTGTAGAGAAATAAATAACTGAAAATTCTGATATGAATTTTCTTTTTCTGAGATCAGTCTGCTGACAAGGAACACCAGATACCTGTGAGAATCACTGGATACCTCTGATAGCCTGAGCAGTGCCCCTCTCTGGTGGGCAAAGAGTGAATCAAAGTCAAGATCTTGATTCCTCTCTTCTGTTTCCAGGTCTCCTCCAGAGGCTTAAGAAGCTCTAGGTCTAGACCCAGAGTCTAAGCACGGTGATAAATATTTCACTTCTATCTCCCCGCTCCAGACTGTGGCAGACAGCAACATTTCTTAAAAGCAACAGAACTTTGTATAAGGAACAGAAGACAATAGTTCCTTATGGACACTTCTAGCTGAGCACAAACTCCTGGAGGAACAAGGCAATTGCAGATTTCTCATCTCCCATTCCACTGTGGGATATTCTTTATCTTGCTTACACTAGTTTAAATTCACAGCAGTCCATAACTAGCACGCAGACAAAACAACATACTCTTTCCACACATAGTTCATTTCCCGGAGAGATAATCAAAGAAAACAAATGAGCTGGTAACAGATGTGTCATATAATGCACCACTGCAGCAATAGAGACAGGGTAAGAGCCCATCCAGAAGTCATCTGCAATAAATCTTTCCTAATTATTTCTATGTAACTTAAAAACTCCTATATATCTAACATGAGATTTTAGTGAGGGACTCGCTTGAACAGAAAACTAATACAAATGATATGAAAATAACTTCTAAGCTGGAAGTACAGCTGATTGTGCTCAGAGATGTAGTACTAGAGAGAACCTAAAAGAATTAGGCTGAAGTTACTAAATATCAAGTTAAAAGGGCCAATTTGTGTGAATTATGTGAACAAGAAACAATGGATATGTGCACATGCACATACATATCGCATCAGTGCTTTCCAACAATCGCATATTCTTTTTGTAAATTATATTTTAAGAAATAAATAAATCAGGATGGATCATTACTTACTGTTTACATAGAGTAGAAATTAACGAGCGTTTCTTGGAAAGCTCCAGGGTTCAGCATAGCTGAAGACTCTAAGACAGATATGTTCATCCAAGAGTGTAAATTATTTATCAGCTAAAGAAAAATAGCAGGAAATATTTTTATAAAAGGATCATTTCTTTTAGAAATAAAATATTACAGTTTAAGTACTTAATTTCCTAAAGTTTTGGCTAAAAAAAATAAAGATTATTACTGTGAATGCTCATTTTTGCCTTTCCATTTGCCAAGACCAATAGAATTTAATCTTCAAACACTAACTATCAATTGAACTTGTATACTCTTGAATGTCCAATGAACTCCAACATGTACGTGGTTCTTGTTAAAAGAATGTATCGCTTTCTTACCTGTTTGGTGTCATTTTTCATCTGTCAATATATGTCAGGTAAACAAACAGGTAAACAAGATTACTCATAGTTAGATAAGCTTTGGTCACTGAAGATATTTTTTTGAGCTTGTTGGGAAGTCCCAAAATTCAAATCTTTGAAAATCAAATATTTCTTACTCTGAGAAAGCCTGAATAGGATCAGCCTTGTCATAGCACTGCAGGTTTTGATTTTAAAACCACAGAGTACAGATGGAACTATGACTCTATAATATGTGGAGTAGCAATCTCAAAAAAAATTTTTGGCTATGCACTTTCATAATGGCATCAGCAGCAGATGTACTCTTCAGAATCTCTCTCTTCTTCTGGACAAAGAAATAAAATCTGGAAAGCTATACAATTAGCTTTAGGAGTTTGCAAAGAAACTGGTAAGAATAAACAAAAAATATTAAATGTTGCAAGATAAGTTTAGAAAATTCTCAAGGATATATTTCTGAGCTCACTCAAAGGTTCTCTGAAGAAATACTCTAAATGGTTCTGTAAAGAAATATTCTAAGTGGCTCTCTAACTACTTTTCCTGTCCTAACTCTGTTTCCCTTGATTGAAATTTTATGCAAATACGATGTTGCAGTTTGAACACATTCTTTTAATGCCTGTTGCCAGGAAACTCCTGGGGAAAGAGTAGGATATAAAGCTGGAACACTATGGCTTGAAAGATGAAATGGGAAAGAATTGTGTGTAAATCACATCCCAAGGCTCTTCTTGTGGCACTAGGAGCAAGCAACAACCAGAGCCTTCCACCTGGAAGAGCCCCTGAACAAATTACTGCCTTCAGCAGGAGCCCTAGCAATAAGAAGCCCAGTACTGAGATGTTGAATCTACTATTGGCTCATCTGACTGATTCACAGCATCTTCTTCCTCTGGTCCACTTGCTTGTGTTCTTTACGTTTTTTCACTGTTGGAGTCTCCTTGTTGCTGGTCAGCTTGTCCTAATGTATTTCTCTTCCCTTCTGTACCCCTAACTCTAGGGATTCCCTAGAGTTTGAAAACCATTAGGATACCTCTTAAATTTCCAATATCAGAGTTGTAATTCAGACCTTGATACTTTTTTTTTTCTGCTATAATTTTCTTCCAGTCTTCAGCTAGTGAAACCACTGTCTGTATTTTTGTTTTGTTTTGTATTGTTTATGTTCCTTTACAAGCACTTCTCCTGAATTTTTCCTTCTCAGCTTTGGCTTTTTCCTGTCTGACACAAGCTCCTGGTGCATGTAACATCTCCCTGTTCTTCAGAATCAGCACCTCCACCCCATCTCCCAACCGCAGACCATTGTGTCATGTTGTCCCATCCTTTTCTCTCATTAGAAGTGAGGAAATATACCTCATCTTTTTTTTTAAAAGCACTACAAGACAGTTCTAGAGATAACTAAAAAAGGAACTTGTAAGAGAGGGGTCTTCTCATACAGCATGCAGAAGCTGGAGGAGGAGGATAACAGAAAGAAATGCTTTTTTGGTTTTACAAATATAGACAAAAAAAACTGAAGATGCTTCCCAGACTAAGAAAACACAGGGATGTGTTTTCATATTCAATGATTTTAATTCTGCTGCCCTTCATAATCATTCTATTGAATGATACATCTCAATCTGGTGTTCAAATTCAAATGGTGTTTACTTTATTCCACTATAATGTTTGATACTTAGCTCTTACATTCATGGTAATTAATTGAAACTTCACAGAAATTAAATTAGCAAAAAGCAGCCATAAAGTAAGATCCAGATGCCTATTTTCATTTCTCTTTTGCTTACAGATTTGCTTCCTCTGTTTTTCATCTAAGAAGCAGGGGAGCAGAGAGTATCACTTCAACAGATTAAAGAGATAAGCAAAGGGGTGGGGTTTTTTAATACCGTTTTAGAAATCTCCACAGCACGCCTGTTAGGCAAAGGAGAAGAGACTGTAAAACAGAAGGTTTATTAGAATAACCCTGTTTTGAGAGGGTTATTAAAAAATATTATAGGAATTGCAAGCCATTCCTTTTTTAAAATAAGTGCAAATTATTGGCAGGAGGATCAGTACACTTAGAAGCTCTATAAACATTCCTACACCTAAAGGGTTATAAACACATACCACTCTCATCTAAGACGTCTTTCCTTCCACTGCAAGCTGACTAATTTTTTTTCCAAGGTTTGGTGCCACTAAAGTGCAGTCTAAAATTGTGGCTATTGGCCTTTTTACACACTGTTCCTGACTTAACATAGCAGTTTAAAAGGTCAAAGAGGAAAACAATATCTTAAGAAAATAGCAACCTCTGGGGCTTTGAAATAAAGAAAAAAATAATAATAATAAAAAAAAAAAATAAAAACCAACCCTAGTGCCAAAACGTTTATCTCCTCGGTTCACGAAGCCATAAAATAAGTGCAGCACTGTGAATCATCTCAAAACTTCAAAGCCTGTATGCCCAGTGTACCATTTTAGGGCTATTAAGTTGTACTGCTACTGTACTTGTAGTAAATAGTTATACAAGATTGTAGCAGCACTGCCAAAGTTTTCACTCTTGCAACAAAATTTCCTTAAAGCTACACTCTTTACCATGAGCTCACTGCATAAGCTCGTAATGTCTCTTGCCACCTCAAGAGATTCTGCACCAAAAATATTTGGTTGATTACATTGAAAATGCCAGCTTCATTTAGAAAATCCAGCACTCCACATAAGACATTAAACTAAACACACAGTGAATATGAAATAAAAATAAGTTAATTCCTTTGACATAAGAGCATTTCTGTAGAAAAGCATAGTAATGATTTCGCTCATTTTATTAAGGATATTCTAAAGATGGTACTATATCCCCAAGACATTATGTAAGCCAAGAACATAAGAAGGCATATCTTTCAGTAATAATTGATTCAGAAATGAACATTCATCTACACTGATACACTTGCCTACATGTGATTTTTAGTGATTTGTCCCAATTAAATGGTAAAAGGCCCAATTTGCATGTAAAGTCTAGCCCACCACAATCTGTTTGCACCCACCTCATGTGCAGCTGCCAGCTCTTCCAACTGGCAAGGACAACCAAAAGGCACTGTCAGTATCTTACAGAGGCCACCTTGTAGGACTGTAGCCGAAACCCCCATTAGGCCATCTAAAGAGTAAGGCATCCTGAATTTTTGTATATGTCCTAAGATACTGCACAAGATTTTTGTTCATTTCATCTGGCAAACCTACTTGTATTAGTGGCCAAGGTTTTGGAAAAAAAAATAAAATAAAACAAGCTTTTATGTACCCAAGTACATAACATGAATTGCATTGTCATAGTGGAACTTGGTTCTGACCTCAGACAAAAATCATGTTATATCTAGGAACTGAAGATATTTTTGGAAGTTACTCATAAGAAGCTGCCACAAGTTCTCTTTTCACCAGAAACTGATTAACACCACCAAGTTTGCAGAGCCAGTTTAAGCAAGTTTGAACTAATGCTGAATTAGTTGCAATAAAGATTGAGACAAGTTCTGACCTTCCCAATCAGGGCATGTCTGCAAAGACACTCATCTCATTTTGAAGATTTTCCTCAGCACTTCTTTATAACAGATCTCTGCCTACATTATTTTATACAGTCTATCACAAGTTACTTATTTAATAAATATTGTATTACTCCATTTTGTAGACGAGTTTCACTTTTATCCAATACATCTAATTAGCTGTTCCTTCTTCCATGCCCACCTATTTATATAATCAGAAAGACTGGCTGGCCAAAAACTATTCTTTAAAGCCTACACAGCAAAATAAACTCCAAAAATGTCCCTGAAAGTCCTTACACCTTTTTGTAAGCTGTGTTGTCATTTCTTTTCTGCTCTGTTGATATAAACTTCTCCCTTCCTCAAAAAAATGTAATCTTTTTGGATTTCAGTAAAGCTTTCAATACTCTCTCACAGTATGCTTCTGGACAAAATACCCAGCACAAAGCTGTTTTCATACTTCAGTTCAAAGATGAGTAAGTACTTTTATCACTAAATGTTCATTTATTTGATCAACATTTAAAAATAAAAATATGAAGATGTTCTTACAAAACAGTATTCAGGTTTCACTAACCAGTTTAGTTTTGGAATTGGGGGATAGGCTAAAGTGTATGTGTGTCCGTTCAGGGGTTGTACAAAGGAATTGTTTAAACTACATTGTAACATCATGCAATGGGTGAGCACCTGGCCCATGGGTGGGGCACAAAGGGTTACAGTGAATGGGGTGACATACGGCTGGTGACCTCTCACCAGTGGGGTTCCACAGGGCTCCATCCTCTGCCCTGGGCTCTTCAACATCTTCATAAATTACTCGGACACAGGACTGGAAGGGATCCCGAGCAAGTTCCCAGATGATACAAAACTGGGAGGAGCTCTTGACTCCCTCAAGGGCAAAAGGGCCCTGCAGAGAGACTTAAACAAATTAGAGGGCTGGGCAATCACCAATCACAAGAATTTCAACATGGCAAAGAATTTCAACATGCCGGATTCTGCACCTGGAAAGGGCAACCCTGGGTGTACAGACAGACTGGGGAATGAATGAGAGGCTGGAGAGCAGTGCCACAGGAAGGGACCTGGGGGTCCTGGTCCATGGCAAGTTGAACATGAGCCAGCAGTGCCCTGGCAGCCAGGAGGGCCAACCCTGTCCTGGGGGGCATCAGGCACAGCATGGGCAGCTGGGCAAGGGAGGGGATTGTCCTGCTCTGCTCTGAGCTGGGGCAGCCTCACCTCCAGAGCTGGGGGCAGTTTTGGGTGCCACAACAAAGCAACATTAAACTATTAGCATCAGAGGAGGGCCATGAGGATGGTGAAGCGCCAGGAGGGGAAGCTGTATGAGGAGTGGCTGAGGTGACTTGGTCTGTTCAGCCTGGAGAAGAGGAGACTGAGGGGAGACCTCACTGCAGTCTGCGACTTCTTTGTGAGCCCAGAGGAGGGGCAGACATTGATCTCTCTCTGTGGTGACAGAGCCCAAGGGAACAGCCTGAAATTATATCAGGGGAAGTTTAGGTTGGTATTAAAAAAAGGTTCCTCACCAAGAAGGTGTCTGGGCACTGGAACAGGCTCCCCAGGGAAGTGGTTGCAGCACCAAGCCTGACACAGTTCAACAAGCATTTGGACAATGCTCCCAGGCATGTGGTGTGACTCTTGGGGTTGGTGCTTTGCAGGGCCAGGACCCAATGGTCCTTGTGGGACCTTTCCAATTCGGCACATCCTGTGATTCTGTGATCACTATGAAATACGATTTCAACTCAGCCACTCATATAGACTTTACTCCTTGCTTTCCTAGACGTAGGTAAATTAACTTGCGCAATATTTCCAAGGCTTGAAATGTGTGTGTAGGGGAAGCTGCTTCCGCAACTGCTTTTTCCTGTTGCTAAAAAGGATACTCACTTTTTAGGAAAAAAAAAAAAAAAAAAAAAAAAAAATTCTTACCCTTGATCCTGAAGCTTGAAACCCTAGTAAATTAGCTGAAAAATAATGGAATGGATTTCCACAATGCTGTTACACCAAATACTTAACAGAGAAAAGTTATTCAGTTCCCCTGTTCATGCATAATGTATACAAAAATCCTCTCTGATAAGACTGTATAGTGTAAATTCTAGTAATAATGGAGTAGTCAATGGCAATGTACTGTGGGGGTGAAAATATTATTTATATTGTCACACACATTTCCATTAATGTGTATGTATTCCAAATAAATGCCAGCAGAAGAAAACTTTGGCAAGCAAAGACCTGGTCTTTGAAAGGAGATCAGTACTTCTAGAATTTAATACCAGGAACTAGGTATACCCAACTTTTCTAGGGACCAAATAAGAGATTTAAAAGATATATATATATAAGCACCTAGATCCAAATTTCTTTTTCTCAGAGGCCCCATTTTTAGAGGTAGGTAAACAATTGGACCTGAATGCTTTTAAATCAGAACACTTTTATTTCTGCTTTTGTAGATGCATACTGTTCTCCAGGCCACAATATCAAGAACCAGCTAGGTGTCCAGCACTTTCAGAGCCCCTAAACTCTTTTTTTTTCTCTGTTCTGCTTTAGGTATAATGGTTGTTTCCCTTTGGTATAATTGTTTGTACAGTGCCTAACAGATCAAACTATGACAGGGAAAGAATTTTTGTTTTTCGGTTCTAGCCAAAGTTCAACAGTTCTATATAAAACCTCACCTGCTGGAGTACTTATTGATATACATGGCCATGTCACTAGCTTGGTTTCTCCTTAGGAGCTATTTTCACAATTAACGTAAATCTTTTACATTTGATTTTCTGGTGTCAGACGCTTTCTTAAAATTTAAAGTTTATATTTGGTAAACCAGGCAATTTTTTGATCATTGCCAGTTTTAATCATCTTGTGACAGGCAGTTTGAGAGAGATTTCTGAATAAAAAGCAGATCTTGGTTCTCTGACAATGTTACTTCATTTCTAAGCACATTTCCATTAATTACACTCTCAAAATCAAAAGTCATGGAAACCAAATGTTTCCAGTTGGACAACATAATGAATTTAGATTGTGGTATATTCATCTTCAATTTAAATTAATTTATTTTAACAGACTCAGACTAATTATATCTCTAAAAGTCCATAGAAAGGTAATTTGAATTTATCTGTTTTGCTAATGAATAGCTTTAACACTATGTACATAGGTTCATTTTCCAAAAGAATTTTTGTAACGGCGTGATGCAAAACATACCTAAATTAACATCAGAACTGCCCTTGACTTGAACAGACTGTAGACCAGGCTTCAACCACCGTGACTTTGTCAAGAATAAAATTCTCAAGTGATTTCTTAAGAGATACGATGAGAAATGAAACAACACAGATTCTCATTGATCATAGCTGGAGCCCACAAAGTGACATGTGAAAAGTGGCTGAAAGGGAACCCTTAAGGACTGGAAAAGACATGGTTATTGATTTACCAGGAACAGTCTTGCCAAGTTTAAATGAAGGAAAATAGAAAAATGGCATAACCTGGGTGTAATTCTTTTGAGGTAATGCACTGTGTGGGTGAGAGTTGTGTTAGTTGTCTCTAGCATCCCTTCCTAAAGCACCTACATAATTTTAATTAAATAAATGGCTACAGTAAAAACTTGAAAGATTGGCATGCCAGTCAATTATGAAGTATAAATTACCAGTATTTTTACCAAAACTATGACATGTGCAATAAATGTCTTATACATTTTTAAATCTTAAGTTATGAAGAGTATTTGTGTAGACTGAAACTTGGAAAGATAATGAACTTTAACTACTAAACCACTCTCTCATTTCATTTATATTGATTAATTGAACTATATGAATGAATACATAACATACAGTCAAACATACGTATTTCCCATAATTCTGTAATTCCTTTTCACAAAAGAAGGAATCATGGTGCACAAAAAAACAAAAACAAAAACAAACAAACAAAAAATCATGCTAAAACTAAATCATAGTAATACTTATGGGCTTAGTAGTGATACTGAATTTATGGCTTACATTACATATATGAGAGTAACCCTTTTCTAAGGGGATCAAAATACTCAACATAATTTGATTAGATCAAATTGACTAGATTTGACCAATAATCTCTTTCAACCTTTAATTTTGCTGAGTTTTGTATGGGGAAAAAAAGGATTTGCAAACAAAAAACTGCCCAACAGTCTATAGAGGGGGGAAATATCTTTTTTTGAATAAATCTTTCCTCAAAAGTCACTTACATTGAACTATAGCATTTTATTGACCAATATAAAATAAACTTTGTTTAATGTAAATTTTGCTAATGCATTTATACTTAAAAGAACAATTTGAATTTGAGTTGGAAAATCAGTATGTAGGAGGTTGGGTTTTTTTGTTTGTGATCAACAGGTTTTATAGTTGACTAGGCCTTTTTTTTTTTTCCTTACCTGGAACTCTCTTTGCCCAGTTGATCATGTGCACCAATTCTCTGTCTGCAAGGTTGGTCAACAGGGTCATCATAGAGGCCTCATTGAATGGTCTGTTTGGGTCATATTCAGAATAAACTAGGGGTGGCTCAGCTTCCAGCAAGGCACTGACCATCTGTTCTGCCGTCAGGGACAGGGCTGGGCTGTTCTTCTTGTTATGTTTAACCACAAGCGGACTTGTCCAAAGGGTGGGAGCTCGCAGCTCTGTTGAAGAAGCCTCCCCATTCCTGGAATCCTGCTCCTCTCTTTGGCGTTTCTGTTTCATCACTCGCCCACCTCTGCGGTCTTTCCGGATTCCTAGAGAGACACAAGAATATAATGAACTCCTTTCCTTGAACTTAAGTATTACATACACTTGGCTTCTGTCAACAGCAGATGCTTTTGATAGACCCAGGCAGCATTGATGCTTGATTTATTTTCTAAAGACTTTTTGAGGAATCTTACACCAGTAGCTGGACAGAAAAACTATTTTTTAAAGTACAGTGTCAGGAACAGTGCACTCCTTCCTAAAATTCAGATCAGTTGGGCTCACACAGAACTCTAGATTAGTGATACTGTACAGCTGCCTTAGCCCCACAAAAAGTCAGTTATTGGGAATAAATATTTCTTTGAAGCTGAAAACTTCAGAGTATGTCCCAACTTCTAGCAGACCATTATTCTATAAATTATTAATGATAAATTAATGATGTTGGTGAGTCAGATGGATCACAAAAGTGGCTCTCACAAACTATCCAGAATATTTTGACTTTTGAAAGGTCACCAATTATTTTAATTAAACATCATCCTATTACTGAGCCTGTGATCTTCATAATTATATAAAAAACATTCAAGTTCCCATCATAAGATGAGTTTATACAGCAATAAAGAATGCCATTTAAGTAGATAAACATAAGCATGAAAAGGAGAGATAATTGCGACCTCAGATTCTAATGTGGGAGATCTACTGTCAAAAGGCTGAAATAACCACAACAGAAACCATTATTGTCATTACTGCACATTTCTGCAATGTGCTGTGCACTGTATGACCCTGACCCTTAGGATAGTATCAAGTCAGCCATACCAATTCAAACATAAGACCTTTGCAGTGGAACAAAATCTCCCATTTGTGGAAAGGTTACAAGAAAAATATAATGATAAAGCCCACATGGACTCCAACCATAAAGGGAAGGTTAAGTACGGATCTAAGTGGAGGAGTAACAGCCATTTTAAGACTGAGTCAGAAACCTAAATCCATCATCAAGTGGAGGCAAGGGAGGACAACCAAGTAATAAGGAAAGCACACAAGGAATTGAGATATGAGGAGAAGGCAGCTTATGATGCAGCTTATTCTGGAGTTCTCATGCAATGTGAACAAGCAGTACTCCTCCCAGCTTGAAACGCAAAAGAAGTATCTACAGAGAATAAAGATGTAAACCATTCAAGAAACAGGGAAGAGAAAACATTTAAAACAAAACCAAAACCAAAACACTTGCAAGCAATCAGTACAGGTCTTTCTAATGGTTGGGGAAAGGGAAACACATTTGCTCAGCTTTCTTCACACCACAAAATTTCAAACCTTTAGAATCCCAGTCTTTGTTGGCAGCATTTTCATCTTACATACAACATACTTTGGTATGGTTGGTCCTTTCCAGCCTCAGAGAAACAGGGAGAATCTCTAAATATCTTTTCCTCTTTCTTCAGCTATGGTGAGATTTTCACTGAATTAGTATTTGGAGATTACGCATTTTACGTTTGATTCATTCAAATCTAGTGAGCTCTGTGATTCTATTCCATTAATCTGTTCAGATGAAGGGAGTTCAATAAATCTCTCATCACTCCTATTACTTAACCTATCTACATTTTCCCATTCACTGAACTATTTCTAAGCCAAAACTCTCAAGTGTGTTCCAATGTTTCCTTCAGCAACACCAGTTTTTCCTACCACTGAAACAGTTTCTGTTGAGAGGGGGAGAGATTCTTGCTATTCAGAAAAACACAAGACTTATTCTGGCAAATTGTCATCATAGAGACATTCTCACTGGTAACTTCCTTGTAATACTCAATAGCAGGCATGCTCTATCTGTAACAGATACTTTTGTTCTATGCTTTGTATCAATTTAATGTTTTTGAATTAAAATTTCCCTGTGAAATGTATATATAATCACACGAACAAGCCCACATGGTTCACAGAAACTAAAGCAGTTGTTAACTTTCTCACATTCCAAATTTATGGCTGCTCATCTAGAAATTTTTTTTCAAAGAGAAAGCATCCTTGGGGTCTGTGGTGTTCAACATACTCATAAATAGGCTGACATAATTCATAAACAAGAAGTTGGGGTTAGAAAAATACTATAAAAACATCAGATAAGTTTGTAAAGTAAATAGAAGGCTAGAAATTACTAGGAAAGGAAGGGAGGACAGAACAACTTCATAAATCACAGAGTTTATTATCGTGAGGCACACTACAGTGAACACTGCATGCAGTTCTGTTCTTCTCAAATTAAAAAGAGATATAAGAATAAATGAAAAAGGGATAAGAGAAAAACAGATAAGATGATTTGTAATGTGAAACAACTTTGGTGTAAGAAATATCTAAATTGACTATATCTGCTTGTCAGATACAAGACTACAAAATCAAGAATAGCAAAAAGATGAATAAGGTACAAAACACTAAAACTTCTCTTTTAATACAAGAAGGTTTCAAATGAAAATACCCCATGCAAGGTTCAGGATAGACAGGAAGAGATTCTCTTTCACACCATGGAGAAATAAAACTGACAGTGTGAATAAATTAGAAGGTGGTATAATTAGAAAGCTGTGGGCCAAATGTGATAGAGAACAGAATCAATTAAAGGTTAATAAAAATAAGTAGGGAAAATTCAGCATTAAGTCTCCATCCCATAGATGACTGGAAGATCAGAGTTTTTCTGGGTTTGCTTTTCACTTAGTCCAGGCTTGCCTTGTTAAGTAAAACAAGGATATGATGAGGATTTTACATAACAGAGAAATGGGGGGAAATGTAAGCATATTTATCTGTTTACGAATAAACCACATGTTAAATAAAAACAATAGTTTTACTTTTAATTCACCTGAAAGCCTACCACTGGCTTTTCCTCACCTTAGAACAAAAAAAAAAAAAGGATACATTAAGCAAAGCTGAACATAACCGGCTTGGAGGAGATGCCCCACACAAGTTCATTTCTCGCATTTTTATTTTGGGATTTAAAAAAAATCAACCAACCAACTGCAGCAATTTTACTAATGGTTTTGTAGAGACAGTCTGAAAAAAAGTCAGTAAGAGTATGCATTCCTTCTGCATCACATCACCGGCTTTTATGATCACAGACAGAAAGGTCTCTGAAGCTGTATCATTTCCAACAGAGATTTATAGAACTTTCTACTAACTCTTTACCTAAGCCCTAGATGGACAAGCAACAAACTTATTAATTTTATTGGACTAAATAGGAGTGAGTATGTCTCTGAAAAATGCAAGTGCTCCCAAATCTCCTTCAACTTCATCAAATTTTATCTCTGTTAAAAAGAGATATAGTGACACACAGTCACTAATTCCAAAAAAGGGAACTTTATCAAACTACAATTTCCTTGCCAAAAGTGCAATGATTCTGTAAGAGTTTTTTTAAATATATGAATGCATCAATTTTGATTTGACAGTTCAGCCAATAAAGGGACCTTAATTGTCAAGTGTTATGAAAAACAATATTCCAGCAAAAATTGAAGTACTGTGCATCTTGCAAGAGCTCTAAAACATTTTCCATTTGAGTTTTAAAGCTGCAAGAGCCAGGATTTTCAAAGGTGGTTTTATAAAGCTTCGTATATAAATTCAGTCAGACTTTTGGACATGGAGACAGGTTTCAAAACTGCTAAGTAATCATATAATCAAATCATTAGAACCTGATTAGCAATAAAATTGCACATGGACAATAAAACTGCCTATGACACCCTCATGGCAGGGGAGTTGGAACTAGATGATCTTTAACTTCCTTGCCAACTCAACGTTCTGTGAGTGTATGCTTGTGAAAGAAATACTAACCATATGAAATACTTCCTTAGTGTTTTCCCACGTCATTAAAAAAAAAAAATTCCAGATCATTAAAACAAAAGATCCAAAATTAAAAATGCACTGAATGAGCATTGAATCTTAGCCATATAACAGCCATTTTTTCCTACCTATTGCTAATAACAAAGCTCCACTTTTATACCTTTGGTATTATATAAAATAATCAGAAATATTTAGAGGAAGAAAAGAAAAAGACCAATTCGAATCAAATTTGCTTGGCTGTGTGTGAACTACAGAATAATGCGTTTTAGTTTTGAAGGTGCAGGTATAATCTCATATTTTATTCAAGTTAAATATATTTCCTGTGAACTGGTTTGTATAATATTTTTCAATTTCTTTCTTGTTAGAAATTTGGTCAATCAGCAACAGTTTGGAGCCACAATTTGTTTTGTTTTGTTTTTTGCTTGTTTTTGTTTGGGATTGTTTTTGTTTCATTTTTTGTTTTGTTTCGGTTTTGTTATTGGTGGGTTTTTGTTGTTGTTGTGGGGTTTGGGGGAGTGGGGGTTTGTTTGGTTTGGGTTTTTCTTTTTGCCTTTTTTTTTATTATTTAAGACGTCAACAAAAAGATGGGTCTATGACTGGGTTTGGAAATGATGATGGATAAATGGTTTACCAGTTAACTTCCCAGTCTGGAACAACTTTTGAACCTGAGGCTCTTTGTCCACATTTCTGCTCCTTGTAAGCAGACCCCAGAGGAGAGAGATTTGACACTTCTATACACATGCACAGCCTTGCAGCATTAACAGCCTATAATTTTGTCAGTTTGTCAAAAGAGTGTTTCAAATCTGCTTGGAAACACCTCCTCTTCTAAACAATCTTGTTGCTCCTCAAGACCAACCTACTTCATCAGCATCCTGTTGAAAATTGCCAGAGAGAAAGAATGTCTGTGTTAGAGAGAAAGAATCTCTAGCATTCTGTAAAAGAAACCCTGCTTGACAATAAGAGACAAAATGTCTGTGGTAAGTAAAAGATATAAATAAGAACGTATCTGTCAGAGAGGCAGAGAGTCAATTGCCCCGCTGATCATCAGAGTGTTAAGGAAGAATGCACAGAACAGGCCATAGCAGAGATGCCACACAAATCCTTTACAACAGTGTTTGCAAAGGAAGAAACCAGAGTTTCCTATGACATATACCTAACTTTCTGAAACTCACGTTGGGTTTGAAGAGGCCAGAAATTCAAAAGCCTCTCTTCAGATGTCCAAGTATGGGAAGGATTTACTAAACTGTTGGGAGAAGACCTCTGGGGCTGAGTCAAGATTCACTTTGGTGCTATTGCTGCCATTAGCCAAAGTAAGGGACTGCAAAAGTAAAATGGTGTGAATGAGCCAACAGTTCCCTTACAGACACAAACCTGAGTGTCTAAGCACAACTGGCTTTAGAGCCCAAAGAGCAGATGCAGATAAGGCAGCTGTCTCCTAACAGCCTCTTATGCCAACCTCACTTTACAGGTAGGCCTCACTAGGCACACCTCTGCTGAACTCCATAGCTTTATAATGCTTCATTGGAAATAAACCAGAATCCTCCAGCTTCCTTTAAGACATAAGGTCACTGTAGCTGCTGTATGTAAGTAGAAGTCAATAATATAATTTCATTCTTGTAACAGATTTGTAATAGATGGAGATTGCTGAAGCTATGACTGCAATGTAGGTTCTAATATTGTAACATATCCCAGCATGATGGTCCTTCCAAGGTGATTTTAAAAACTTTAGAGGTTTTGGGGAACTTTTCTGCTTGAATCTCTCTACATACATATATAATTTGGTCACAGAAAAGTAACATCACTTTCCAAATTCAAATTTTATAGCCTAATAAATACTTCTTTTGAATATGATTCAGACAATCAACGCCTTATTTCATTCCCATTTCTCTTTTGGAAAACGAAACAGTGATGTAAATTGTGCTGAAAACCCAGGTGGATTGACAATTAGTTTAAATGAGAAACATTGTCTGAAATCTTCTAAAAAGATTAATCAGAATTTAATGTCTAATCTCAAACAGACCTGCCCCAAGTGACAGTGCTTAACAGCTTGTTTTCTGGCAAGGATATCTAGACAGTACTATAAATAAGTAGCAGATTTGTGTTCAGTCTGTACATCTGGACGTTACAGTCTTTTCAACTCCTGAGTGCTGTAGGTCTATTTATGTGATTTTTTTTTCCAAAAAATATCTCTTCTCCTTTTCCAAATTGGGGCTTATTTCTTCTCTATAATCAGGACCCCCTTCTAATGGAGATAGAGGGAGAGGGAAGTCACAGTCGGGGTTTAGATTCAGATATTCTGGTTCAACTCCTGGCTCTGCTACCAGTTTGCTCATTGACCAAGTCACACTACATATCTCAGTGCCCCAGAACTCCTAGTAACTAAAATGCAGATCATAAAGCTGGTCTTTCATGTAAAGTCTTAAAGACCTGGTGACAAAAAAAATAGCTGTTAACAAGCAGGCAGATGTCATTTGGGGTCTCTAATGACTATTCATAATGCACAGTTTGAGAACCAATGATCTATTAATTAAAGGTGAAGGTGCAAGGCATGATTCATCCTAATCTGTATTTTTGTATTCAATTTGGCAGTCATAGCACATGTTTTAAAAGAGCATCTTAGGACATGTAGAAGTGAAACAAGAGAAGTTCAATTAATCAGTCATTCAAATGAATCACTTTCAGTGCTGATACTCCTGATAAACTTATACCAAGTTTTGGTTACAGTAAGTATGGCAACTGCCCCATTTCTAAACAATACTTACAATGAACCTTTAGACATTTCAGGGATCACAGAAAAGCCTTTAGAAGAACTCACTCTACTTTTATATCAACCATGATTTGGGAAAGCCAGTCATTTTAGGACAATGAGTCCATTGGTATAAATCTCAAAGACAACATGAAATCTTAATTGCTACATTTAAGAAATTAATGAAGTTTATTGAGTATTGGAGTTGTTTGGCCTGATATCAGGATTGAGTGCTGGAACCAAACTGTAAATGTCTAACCAAGAGAAGAACCAGAATCATAAAATCACAGAATTATGGACTCCTTTGGGTTGGAGAGGATCTTAAAGATCATTTAGTTCCAACTTCCTTGCCATGGGCAAAGACATCTTTCATTAGACCAGGTTGCTCAGAGCCCCATCCAAGCTGGCCTTGAACACTTCCAGGGATGGGGCAACACCACTGAGCAACCTGTTTCAGTGTCTCTCCACTACCTTCAGAGAAAAAAATTTCCTCTCATATCTCATCCAAACCAACCCTCTTCCAGTTTGAAGCCATTAGCCCTTGTCCTACCACTAAATTATCTTGTAAAAAGTCCCTCTTGAGCTCTCTTATAGCTCTAGAGCTCTAGGAATTACTCCAGTACAGAAAAAAGTATAAGAAGGCCAAAAAGCCACGGCAAACAAATACACAACTATAATCAGCTTTACAATCTCAAACGAGTGTTCAAGAGTTAAACATTAAAAATTCTGCAGTATTATTTTTTTTTACATATCCATTTATAGCATATAACTAAGCATAAGACAATTTGTCCCATTTTATCCCATTTCCACATGATTGCAAAAGGTCTTAACCATGTATAAATTCATGGTTGAATTTGCTTTGAGCAGGTGGCTCAGCCAAAGACCTCCTAGATTTTCTTCTAGCACGGATCATTTTATAAAGTGGAATAGGAAGGTAAATCATTTTTGGCAAAGGTGTTCACAACAACAGTCTCTCTTTCTAATTCTGGGGTCAGAACACATGAATATTGTATTTTGTGACAATTTAATGGTGGTGATCCCCCTTTGCATGTGTGCAAGGAGGAGAAAAAAATATTTCACTAAAAAATCTGATTTCATTTCCACCTTATTTTCCCAGAAAACTGCTGTAAACTCACAAAACCTTGCTTCAAATATGCATGAGTACATGATTTCAGCCCCACAATTACAACTTTATAGAGTACATCTCCTCATACGTTTATCAGGCCCCACCTACACAGTTATTTGGCTGAGTACAGAATAGTATGTCTAATAAGTATCATTGAGGTTCTCCTCGAACAAACCAGAATCATTTCACATCCACAATCCATTTAGCTTCATTCACTAATTTCTCCTTTTAATAGTTCATTAAAAGGTAATTACACAAAAATGTAGAAGACCTTGAGCCCGTCCAGTGGTTGCATCAGACATCAATTTACTTCTACTTTTGAGAATGATTTTAATAACTCTCTAGCCTTTTTTCATGAATAAATACAGAATTCAGCGAGGAAGCATAGATCTCTCCATTTAAAGATGAAAATCAGCAAGGTCCTTCTCCAAGAGAATGAAAAATTTGTTTTTTCATTTTCCCTGTAAAAAATTATCTTAAACTTCAGCAAGACTGAACCAGACTGGCTTAGAGGTGGGTAACTATTTCAAAAAAACGTGAGAGAAAAACTGGAGCCTAGCGACTCCAATCTCTAGGAGTTAATGAAAGTTTCTACAGTCAAATGGCATGTGGTTTTAGCGCTCTGTTACCGCCAGCAGATAGCTTCACTCCCTGGGCTGTATCGCAGTAATTTCTGAAGCATTCTCGGACAATTTGTGAGGGTTACACCAAAGAATGTAGGCTTCAAATGTCCTGTAACACTGTAATTTCATTACCACAACAAACAGTACACAGAATCTTCTCTCTACAACCTGAGACTTCAGGCTGTTCAAAGACAGTAAATACCCCACGTCATATACATAATCACCATCTGAATCTAGCACATGAGTAGTCAAATCCTTGATGGCCACATTTCCTATGATTTGATGTTAGGAAGCCATCAGCATTCAACAATTGAAAGAATTATGTAGGTGTCAAGGTGGTTAAATGGGCTATCAGGCAAATAATGGAGTTTTCTTTAGGTATCTGGCATTTTGCACTATGGCATTTTTTTTCCATAGCCACAAATTCCACTAGCACACTGTTGGTCTGATACCACACAGCACTTAATGATAAATCTGTCTTGTCACACGTTGAAAGGAGGGGAAGAATGCAGCATGCTAATTACTAGAAACACTTATTCACTTACCATACTATAAAAATAATTAATAGAAAACAATAAAATAAGGTGGTTTTAGTTTCATAAAATTAGGGTCTTTGGGCCCAAATCATCAGAAAGCATTCAAACAATGGAGAAACAGAAAACCAGGTCAGTATTGGAGTAGAGGTCACCTGCACCTTACATGTGGTTGGAGCTTCAGGGTTGCAACTGCTGTAACAACTCCATTTGAAAGCTGGGACACTCCATCACAAGAAAGTTGAAGCACACTTCTCCAAACCAGAATAAAAACAGGCTTCAAGAAGGCATCAGCAGATTGTAAACAAAAACAAGGCTTCTCTCCCCTGCTACAGAAGAGAAGTAAAAGGGACATGGCAAGGACTTCATTTGATGTGTCCACTTTATCCTCACATACAAACAGGGGAGCACAGACTAAATAATAACACACAATTTCAAGGTCCTTCGGGTTTATTCACAGAGAATGAAGCATTTGGACAAAATATAACCGCTGTAAATTATGCCTCAGATGCCGACTGCCTCTGCAGAGATTCTTGCAGTCTAATTGTCTCTTGAAGAAGCACAGTAACAGATTCAGAAGGAAACACTTGCAAACACAAGAGGAGAGAAAAAAAATAACTCTTCAGTACTGAAAGAAGTTTTTAAAAGACCAAAGAACAGGGAAGAAAAAAAAAATCAATAAAATTTCCACAGGAACTCAGAAGAGGAACTCATAAGTGTATGTTCCTACTACACAGTTCAAGGGCCACTTGAAGCCTGCATTTTTTTTCTACATGAAGCCTCTAAACCATATTTCAGTTGTGTCCACTCTACTAAAAATAATATATATGAAATTTTTCATTCTTCATAAAGTGACCTTCTGCGAGGAAAACCTCAGCAACCATATTTTATATCATATGTTTAGAATCAACAGAGACATTTAATAAAAATTTTGTCTACCTTCCCCAATATTTACTGAAAGTCCATATTTAATATCAGTTATTACTTATATCACTTAAATGACAGATAAAAGTAACAACTTGGCAACTTCTACAGTTTATTGAGAAACCTCAGCTAATTTAGCGCAGAAGAAAATCGGAGATTACATTTAGGGGAAAGAAAGATTACATGTGTTTTCCACTACATCTAAAAGTTATATCATCATAAGCAAATTGTGGAGACAGATAAAAGTGAGATAAGACACAAACAAATATTTAAGCATGTGACAGAATTAATTCCCTAAAAAAAGGCAAATCCTTCAACTTGAACATGAGCCGATTATTTAAACTAAAAGATTCAATTGCAAGAATCAGGAATTATTGGAGAACAGTGTGAACCTCGAGCTAACCACATAGCTACATGATTTTAGTATGTTGAAAAAAAGGTCTATTATATCTACTAAAACAGAAAATCTTCAAAGCTCTCCTCAGGAAAAAAAAATTTAAAAATTTAAAGATTTAAACATTATCACTTAAAAATTAAGTCAGATGGCATTACAAGAATATTTACTTAACCTTTGTCTTCATATGAGAGAAATGTGGCAATTGTAAAGATCTAGATTTAGAAGAAAGGTTTTTCTTCCCCATACATTAATGTGAACAATAGGGGATCGATACCCACGCCAGAAAAACTTTGAATGTTTTACTTCGTGTACATTAACTTTTACCTTCCCTGATGTCATCTGCAGGTCTGACAGATTTATTACTTGTAACTGAGGGATCTCAAGATTTTTTCCACGATTTCATAAAATAAATATTTTAAAACTATTGCCTGTGAACCCATGATGGACTTCATGCATTATTACTGGTACTATAAGAGCAGATACCATTTATGCTGATCCTGATCTCCTTTTTTATAAACTGTGAGTTTAGTTTCTTAAAAGAAGAGAACAACAAAACAATAAAAATACCACAACACTGACTATTTTTGAGCTGCCAGTTCCTGTAGTGGCTATAGAAATCTTAAAACATTGTAAAATGAAAGGATGAAACCAAGATGACTTTTCTCAGGTGAGAACCATTGTATGAAATAAAGATTCCAGAACATTTATATTTGAAAGAAAATTTGGACAGAATTGCAGTATTTCTTATGGACTATTTTAATCTAAAACATGCCAGTTGAGAAATCTTTACAATTTTATGAGAGTAAAACAGTAACATATAAAATAGTCAAAAACCTATTAGAAACTGCATCCTAGAGAAGAGATATGAAAAACATAAAACTGGTACAGTGGATCATTAATTAAATACACGTAAGCGTAATTGGATGTAAATGTGCCAAATGAAAAACATAATGTCATCAACATAAAGCATAATTATAAATCCTAGCTCTGATCTGCCGTATGTACAAAGGTCAAAGCTAAATCTGCATGGCATATTCATGTATGGATCCTCTGGTTTTAGTTTGCCTTTCTTGAATCTCTATCTTTTCTGGATCATAGCTGTGATATTAACTACATACCCTTTGAACAGTTCTAGCAATATAAACCAGGATTCTAAGATCAATGCGTAACATCTCATGAAAAAAATCAACCACTGTCTTAACTTCAAGAAGCAAAAGCAGATTTTATGTCTTTCTCCTGCTTGAATCCCAAAATTGAGATTAACGAAATCAGTCTCAGCTCTTTCCTAATCCTTGACTTGAGAAAAATGCAGATCCAATCTCAAGTGCAGCAACATCTGATCATTTTTCCTTAAGTCTTTCCCTTTTTCTCCTAAGATTCCCAGACTTGGCCTACCTTTGCTGGACTTATAAATGATTTGTTGAGGAAAGGACAAACGTGATGAGCTACCCTTCTCTCTTGCACCAGACCTTCTGTAGCATAAGTAAGCATTAGGTGTGCCAACGAAAGAAGGAACCAGTCTGTAATCTAACTAGCTCTTTGCACACAAAATACATGGGATCTAACCTCTTCTGCTCTGTGCATTTACTAGTTTGCTAAGTTTATCCTATAGATATAGGTTTCCATACAGCTACTGATTACTCTTCAGTGATAAAAGCAGTCTGAAATTTTTAGTAGCCATCATTATTAACATTATTATATGTTCCATGAAAGTGGTATTTATCTCTGCTTTTATAAAATGAGTAAACCTTTAATATTGTTGGGTTAAATTAATTCACATCTGAAATAAGTCTACAGTACCAGAACAGAGAAATTAACTTTCCCTTCAAGATTCACAGAAAAAGAATTACATATCCAGAAGATTCTTTAACAAATATGGACTGATTTGAGACTACCAATGCTCTTCACACTGAACTGCAAAATGCTACAAAATCTTGGGTTAAGTTTTTTTCATCAGGATCTGAAGCCTCCCATGAGAGACCAAAAAAATACTGAGTTAAAAACAGTAACAAGGTATTCTAATTCTATTGAAATCAATGGTCATTTTATTTTTCATGCAAATTTGGACAAGATAACATGATATCCGGGAGCTTTTCATTTTTTATTTAATAAAATAATTTTGACTTAATAGACTTCAACTCAATAAAATCAGTAGCTTCCTCCTTTAGTTAGAAACCATATCAGCTGCCCAATGAAGTTAAAAGGCAGGAAGGCAGACAGCAATGTTAAAGATCTGATGATGGCTATGTACGTACCACCTTTCATCATTCCCACTTCGTAGCATTTTCTCAGTCGGCAGGCCTGGCAACTCTTCCTTCTGTTCTTGTCAATGGTGCACTGGTTAGTAGCAGGACACATGTAGTCATTGTGCCCTGTAAAACCAGAGGGAAAGTAAGGACACAGTTATACACAGACATAACAAAAATTACTATAACATCTTGGGAAAAAAAAGTAGCGTTACCATCATAACCTCACATAAAAGTGTTGATACAGATTTTGAAACTAACATCTCTATGCCACATATTTATTCACAAGTTCTTTAAATTAAAACTTTTGTAGACCAATTAAAATAGTGAACAATTAAAGCAATGACAAAAGTGGATATATTATTATGAGCAAGAGCCTTGACTTCCTTGCTCTTAGGCCGAGAAATACAACGCCATCTGGTTTTGTGTGTCTGTGCTGATGTTTAACCAACAGACTGCACAAAATGAGGTTTACAAAATTAAAAAGGTCTATGCACAAAAGATTTTATCTATGATAGTCAGGGCCAGTTAAGAAAAAAACAATAACATAAAACAGAAGCAACAATCCTGAAATGATTAATTGTACCTCAGGGATAAATCAGTCACTAATTCCAGCTGAATGTCTACTGATTTCTGCAAAAACTTTTTGACATGACAGATTTTAAAATTACCACATGCTGAAACCAAGCTTCTTAGTGGTATCTTCTCCTTCAGAGCTCCTCTTCCTCATTTATTACTCTCTACATCTCAGTTCTCATAAAAAGTATTTCTAGCATACCATTATTTGTTACTGCCAAAAAGCATCTATTCCAATTTTCTCTTAAAAAAATGCGTGCTTAAATCTGCTAAAAAATTATTTGCCAACCACTGACAAAGGTTAACAGGGATAAAAAAGCTTCTTCAAAATTATCTCATTGGTGCTCTGTATCCATCTGAGCACAGCTAAGGTACAGCACACACACACACACAAAAAAAAAAGTTACTGCAGAACTGTTTGTTCTTTCTTTGAGGTCAAGGGATCAGCTTGAGGTAAAGTAGGGTGGAGGTTTCACAGAGGCCTTGGTCTCATCAAATCATCTATCCTTGACTACAAATTAGAAAATAGAGTAAAAATTACTATCAGATTACACCAGGAACATCTGCTCTCTAATGCTGCATAACTGGGATCTCATCAAAATAAGTAGCCAACCTCTAAACTTGTTAATAGGGGAACAGCTGACTATGCCCTGTCTCAAATAGACAGAACTATTATTTTTTAGGTCTACTGGACAGAACAAAATAATACTGGAAAAGTCTGTTTCCACATGCTTTACTCCAGGACTGTGGTAAACAGGTACAACTGAACCACCATCTCAACCCAGCGTGAGAGAATGCTTTAATTTTCAGTTCCTCTGGTAGGATACAGACTGTTCTATATCTGATTCAAAACCTTTCACATATAAAGAAAAAAAAAAAATCAAGTCAGAAAGGAAACAGCCTGAACCACATATGCAGTAGCTACAGGGAAAAGGAGCAGAAAAAGAAAGCCATATTTTTAAGAAAATGCACTTATATTGAGTCACATTAAGCAGCAGTGAAAGAGTGTAGCACCTGACCTCAGTCGCCTGTCTTGTTTCATTAGCCAACTTTGGAAATACCATGAGATAAAGATGGAAAATTTTAATTACTCTTTTTAAAAACAAAGAAAGACTTTGAAAGAATAGCTAATCTTCTTCCTGGTGAAATTAAATTTTAAAATTTTAAAATTGGTGAATCAGTGTAGGCTTTGAAATCAGCATGTAATTCAGAACAACATTTAGATCTCTCTAAAATAAGCAGGTAAATCCCACTTGGGTCGGAGCTGAAATCATGCTTACCATCTTTGCTGGATTGGCTGATGTTCATAGCATTCAAAGGTTAAAAAAAAAAAGTGACAGAAGTGACTGCATGCAAAAACCAAACATCAAGTGTAATCAATATCATAAGGGCAGCTATTCTATTTTTGCTATATTATGTGAGTGATAACCTTCTCCTTGGCTATGAATTTACTTGTATTTACTTGTATTACTTACTGTATTTACTTGTGGAAACTACAAATGTTTGGAAATAAACACTTGGCTTGTAGGATAGTACATGAAATAATCCTATTTGTAATAGAGCTATTTGTAATGTAGCAACTGTTCCCACATTCATATCATAATATTCTTCCATTTGAAGAGTTTTATCATGAATTGACTATTTAAATGTTAGCATAATTAGTCTGTTTTCATGCACATGATCTGCATCTTAGACAATAAATACAGAGTTTGTTCGAAGTGCTTGACTGACTTTATAAAGTATAAAGGATGTAAAATCAGGCTGCTAAAAAACAGAAAGGTCTGTGTGTGATGGGCATGCTTCTTTAGATTGCAAGTATCATTGTTTAGCCTTTCACATTTCCTGTAAATCTAGGAAAAAATAATGCATTAATATTTATCACAATTTTTGGTTTATTTTAACCAACATGCCTTCAAGAGAGGGAAAACATGTAAGCAAGCAGAAAAAAATTGTTTGATAATTTGAGTATACAGTAAAAAACATTATGAATTTAATTAGGAAAGAAGAAAAATAAAGGGAAGAAGGAAGGCAGGAACTTTTCCAGCTTCTCCACAATACTATCTGACTTCAAGTATTTGCTGGAAGTGAAAAAAGAAGTTTCCTTTGCAAGGCACAGACAGACTAGGGTAGTCTAGCTTGGGGTAGCATGGAAGAGAAAAAGGCAGGAAAACACAATTAAGGAATAGGTAATATGTAAAAACAAGTCTTACTTTAAAGTGGAATAGTATAGAACTAAATAACCTTGATGTAGGTGAATTGTCTTTTAACTATTCTACCTTTTATCCAATGCTTAACGCTTATCTCTCGGCAAAGTTGATTCCAACCAATCTGACCTACTAGAAGGGATTTCTCACTGGCAGGAAGCATCAACATGAAAATGGGACACATCAGCAGGTTCCCAGCTGCCCTGCCCTTTGTTTTCATGGTATCCAAAGCATGGTACATGCTAGAAGAGAGGGTAATTAGGCTACTTGAGAATTGGTATTATGGGAATACCAAGAAAAATGCCTTCAGTGATCACTGATACTTGTAGAGGGAAGTATATATCACTTGGACTCTGTGATCTTACTGAGGCTTTTAAAAAATAAATTATCAGATAACCTGCACAAAATTAAAGGCAGTGAATTTAATAGGGTCGATCCCCTAATTTTAAACCTCCATATGTATAACTTGCACCGTCATGAGCTACCATGGAAGAGTTTAAGGGACCTATTGGAAGAGCTTAGAGTTTTTCTTATGAAAACTCATGAATTTCACATTTTAAGCAGTGAAAATAAAATTAAGTATATAAAATTAAGTATATTATAGCACTTCAGGATATACTAAGGTCTCTCCAGAATGGGGTGCAAAAATCAGACCCTTTTCTCATGTGACACCTTGCATGATAATGTCCAACAGCAGAGGGGAAGAGGATCAGGATGCCTAAACTGACAGTTGAATTGATTCATCATGCATCTTGAACAAAGCCAGTAATAATTATTATCCTTTTACTACTATGTGTTTTTCCTTTAATTATTCTTTTATTTTCAATCCTCATGTAACACATTTCTTAAACTATTCCTTATTTATCTGAATAAGGCAGCTACCAGCTTAGCCATTACATCTGGAAGCACCAGATCTTTCTATGATCTGACAGTGAAATTGGCAAAATTTTCATACATGTCAGATAGGATGAAAGGAAGGAAAGGAAAGCTAAACTGTAGACTTTATCCACACTTTAAGGTGCCAAACAAGACTGGAGATGAAAAGCAAAATCTTGGAAAGAATTATATTAAAAACTAAAAGAAAAAGAAAAAAAAAAGGCACTTGGACGTTACATAGGCTAACTCAGTAAAAACAAATGTTGAATGTAAAATAAAAAGTAACACCAATTTTAAGTTAAAGTGCCCCAATAAAACTGCACTGGTTGGTTTTAAAACCACACTTTTTCCTAACAGCTTCACAGAAGAACAGAAGGTTATGTCTAAATCCTTTATAAGCACAGATACTCAAATTCACAGCTTAATTACTCTCAGACAAGGTCTTTGGATTTAGAATTTGGGTTCTCTTAGCAACTACTCAGCACTGCTGAGAAGCTTAATCTTCTTTTTGGTTTTAAACAAGCAAAACACTAGTAAGGTGACAGTAAGGAAAATGGTCTAAAAGGCTGTAAAACATTCCGTTGGCATCCAGTGACAAAGTCCTTTTCCTCTGCATACCACAGAAGGAAAGATTATGAAATACCCTGAGTTAGAAGGGACCTGCAAAGACCATCAAGTCCAGCTCCTGGCCCTGCACAGGACAGTCCCAACAATCACACCATGTGCCTTAGAGCACTGACACACACCAATCACAGAACCACTGAAGAATGAGAAAGGAGGAGAGGTTAAAATTTATACACTCTGTGTTATGTCCTTCATCTGTGCCATGAAGCCCACAGACTGTGTTTGCCTTCTACTGGAATCTCCTTGGCTTCACTTATATGTAACTGCTCACATGAGCAGGTGTATTCCAATTCCAGCCAAATGATTGCAATACTGAGTTTTTCTTAAACCTTTCTATATACTAAGAGAAAAAATGAAGAAAGAAGGAGAATGGGCACTGCATGAGGGTACCAAGCCTGCTGCCATCTCACCAGTATAATAACATATTTACTTATTGTGATGGTTTCAGTGTTTGCTATCTTCTGAGGTATGACTAGGAGAACATAAAGAGCAAAACAGGCTTACCTTAAAATTACAAAGATAGTTTATTCACACACACACTAGAAGAATGAAAATAAGAAAAGGAAAAAACAAAAACCTAATGAAACTTTCAAAACATCCTTCCCTCCCCCCGCAAGCGTTCACTTTCCCACACATAAAAAGACAAAACTTGTAATTTCAGTCAGTTTTACCATTTAAAAATAATCTTTCATCAGTTATTTTATGAAAGGAGTCTCTCTGAGTCCTATAGAGACATCATCACAAGAGGAACAGTCCTCTGGTGGGTTTTATGCCACACATCTGCAGCAGCCCGAAAGGAACCTTCGCAGAATGTGAAATCCTGCCCATTAGCAGCTTTCCCTACACTGCACATGGGCCACATCCGCTTATTTAGGGGTACTGTTTCAGGATGCCTCCTCCAGTATAACACAAAGATTCTCTCCTTCTATTTCCAAAATCATCTTCATCTCAAAAACTAAAAATCTCCTTTTCCTTAGGAGCAAAGCGCTTCATATCATTTTTAACTAGAACCTTACATCCTCCCCAAACAGCATTCGTATGTTACAGGAAAAACAGTTCATTCTCCATAGTTTACCAGAAATGTCCAGCCAAATTAGGCCACCCCTTCTCCTTTGCCCCAAATAGTCTTTTCACTCTCTCTTCACTGACTTCAGTTTCATGGTGTGTCTCTCTATGGTTCAATCACTTTGTCTGTCGCCACTCCCGGGAGGGGCCAGTGCTGTGGGAATTCCATCTGCTGACAGGAAGGAGTTAAAGCTTGCCCAGGCTGGTGGTCAGAGCCGCAAACATCTCCAAGCCCTGCCGGTGGGGGAAGGCTCAGAAAGGGCAGCCAGGGTCTCAGTAGTTACCCAGACTGATGGATGCCTTTCTCCTGCCACCCTCGGTCTCATCTGGGGTGGCTCAACTCGGGGGTGCTCCCAGGGGCCGGGAAGGCGGGAGGGAACATTTCCTCCTGGCCCTGGCGGAGAAGCAAGCAGCTGCCGGGGCTTTTCCTCCCCTCTCCCCCACTGGCATTTGGGGAAAAGGGATTCAGCTGCCCGGGCTGCTCCCCCGAGGGGCAGCGGCTCCCAAAGGCCCGGCCCGGCCCGGCCGCTCAGGGGCAGCGGGGCCTGGCCCAGCCCGACTCCCGCAGGATGTCACCTGGACGCTCACCCAGAGAAAAAGAGGGAGGCTGCTACACATTCCCATCTTTATATGGGTATTAGCAAAAGTCGCATTCTGTTTTTTCAATAGTCAAACCACATGCCAATAGCCAAGAACTGGCTCTTGATAGGTCTATCCTTTCTAAAGAAATGCAAAGGTCCTAACTAAAACCAAACTGTGTTAACCCATGAAACCTATATATTGAGAAAGGGTGATATATTTAAAAAATATATATATTTATTAATATTTAACTTTATAAATTTATAAATAGAAAATTATATTTTTCTAATCAAGCAAATAATTTTGAAATTTTTATTATTTGCCTTATATTAAGAAATAATTTGGTGTTTCATGTACTCTTTCAGGATTATGATAGCATGTGCAAAGTCTAATTCTACCCTGATCCATTTTTTCTAATTTTAGACAAGGCAACAAAATAGAATATTTTTTCCTCATGACAAATAAAAATAGACAAAAATACTGATCCAATCTTACAAAATCTGGCAAGGAGTATGACATCAAGTTTCTGTTTCCCTAGCTGATAAATCACAATTGTTTTAAGTCCTTGGCACATGATTAAAACAACAGCTGTGTTAAAGGGAAAAACTCCCACAATCTATTATTCACAACCATCTCAATATGATCTCCCCAGAGACAAAAAGCATTTTCAGAGAGAGTTATAGGCATGTCATGGCCATGTTATTCCCATAGACTTTCAATGAAACTCTTGTATTTTTAGCTCCCCAGTTTATTTGAGCCAGAATAGGAAGGGGTAGAATTCTACTAAAGAAAACTCCCACAACTATTATAAAGAGCCTAAGAAGCTAAAAATATTGCAAATTACTCTTGTGCACTCAAAATGCTATCAAATGTTATCGACAAAAAAAAAATTAATGTAACTCTCTATTTTTATTCCAGGTATAACATCAGGTTTGGATCTTCAGTACCTGAATGGTTCCTGCTATCATACATTTTTCAAGGACCTGTAATATAGTTATCCTTGCAGTACCCTTGGAAGGGAATTGTTGGGTTTTAAAGGGAATTGTTGGGATTTAAAATATTTTTTTAATATTTAAATATTTTCATATTTATTATTTATTTTTATATTAATTTATTGTTTAAATATAATTAAATCATTCAGATATTTTTATTTTATTGGGAGAAGGAGGGCAGCAGTAAATTTTCACCACACAAAACATGCAGTGGACATGGGCATTTCTAAGCACAATGAGTTTTCTGCACTGAAGTCTGTAAAACTGAAACCTCAGTACAGGCAACAGATGGCTTGCTAAATAGTTATACTACTCTTTGACACTAGCATTTTGACAAAACAAAAAACAAAACACTGTTTTCTGCCTGTGTACCACTTTCTCCTGCAAAGTACAGCACAGATATACTCTTCTTTAATTAACTGATACGTATCTGTGATCCTTGGTTTTCTTCCTCAAACCCTAACATCATCCACGCTCTATAGTATGAAGAGTCATCCATTTTCTAAAGGGTCAACCAATCTTAGTCTCTTGTCCTGAATATCTCTAGCCACATTTTAGACTGGGAGTAGCTGTGTTATCTGTCACACTCTCTAAAAGCAAGTGGAACAGGTTAGCACTTTCCTGCAGGACAAAAATTGCATGCTCTTTTGTAGTTTTTAAATGTAAAGTGCTTTTTTTCTCATCTGGATATTTTGAATTGCTGATAGGCTCAGTTCTGAGCTAGGAATAATGTGAGTTTTCAGATGAAATAGTCACTAAACACTTGCAACATGTAATAATATTTTATTTTTTGTTGTTGTTGCGTGATATTGCACAACAGTCATATTCCAGAGGAAGTAAAACAACATTAAAGGTGACAATACAGGATACATTAAGAACAGCTTCTAAAAGCCAGGAATTCTATCTAAGAAGTGGGAAGAGCTTTGGTTTTGGCAAAGGAAAAAGAAATGACCATTTATAAAATCAGATAAGAGTCAGTTCTCTATGCTCTGGCAATGTATGTTGCCCAGCTTCAGAAATGTTTTCAATTTTGCCTAGATTGACACATCATAGGTCAGCTAAGAAAATACAGTTCAGATGATTTCAGAGAATCAGTCTCAGGGCAGAACTATCAGAGTTCACTGTTACAATGGAAGCTGATATTAAATAAGGCTCCATAGTGTCTGTCCCGAACCCAGTTTTATGTAGTGTTTTCCCACAAATGGGTAGTGATCTGGAATATTTCTTTTATTAATTGTTATCCATTTGTAGATGACATTTATATGTGTTAGAAGAACAGAGGAAAGGCCAGACTACTCTGCTAGCCAGACTGAAATAAATGGCAGGAGAGTACAAACTAAGAATTCCAAATTATCTTGGCGAACTGGAGGTAGTACATGGGAAAAAAACCAGCACAAAAACACAAAGTACAAAGGACTGGTGGAAATCCCTGCATTAAAATAGGAGTAATCATATGCACAAAACAATAAGGAAAAGAAATGTGTGTGAAGGATGGGCTTGTAAGGTAACCCTATTGCTCTGTTCAGTACTTGTGAAACACCATATTGAAGGAAATCATGCTTCAAGAAAAGAAGAAAACAGTAAAAAGTAGAGAACCTCCAAAGCTGAGCAACTAGAAATTAAGAAAACAAGATCTATGAGAAAATGTTGAATAAACCTTGTTTCTTCAGGTTAGGTGAAACAGAATTTTTTTTTCAATTGTGATAGCAAATTTCCGTGCTTTAAAGGTTGTTGCAGAAAGAAAGAGAATAAATTTTTTTTTTTTTTTGTGGCATGATTTCCAGGAAAGTAAGTGATGACCTTAACCTGCAGGAAGACTCAAACTTCCTAGTAGTAGTAGCCTTCAAAGATAAGGAGAATAAAACATTGGATCAAGCTTCAGGTTTTAAGAAGCAGTTCACTAAACATATATACAGAATTGGTAGAAGTTGTTCCTATCACAGGACAGAAAGATGAACTAGAGCTCAAAATCCACTGCAGCCCTATGATTTGCTTAGGCCTTGAAAAATAAGGGAGTATCCTTGGTACAAACATCTTAAGCCACTATCACATCCATGCTGAACGCAGCACTTAAAATTTGCTAGAAAAGTACCACATTCAAAATTGCCTTACTAGGAAAAAAGAGCTATTGACTATTGCCTTTCAATAGCACTCAAATTTCTGAAACAAGATCACCATCATTTACACAGCTGAGATTAAAAATGCATGTTAGAGAATGCAGTCAGAGCAAAAAAAAAAAAAAGTGCAATCAGAGCATGTGTTTCCCTCAAGGGACACTGGAGAAAAACTACTAAATGCACAAAAATAAATCAAAAGAAGTTTCAGAAGAACCTGGCTGACCACCAGCAGTTAGAGAAGTTGCAATGACAGCTAAACCCAAGTAGACTTTCCAAATCCACCTTTTCCACCCTTCAAACTTCCAACAGCCATCTCTAACTGGAACCATGTGTTTTCCACCCTGAGGCCAGATGCCCATCTGCAGCTCCCTTTTGACTGGCTGTGATTAACTCCACTAGTCTCACTGAGGTTCATGTTCTGTAGTTTGGCTGACAGCTCAAAGTGCCAGTGTACAAGCAGTATTATTAGGGAGTTTCTGCCTTCTTGGCTGCAGGATATGAACTGTTGTAAAACAGTTTACAAAAATATCATCAAAACAGAAGACAAGAATGGAAAATTAAAGGGAAGATCTCAGAAACCTCCCAAATTTACACTATTGCAATTGCTGCACTTCACCATTATCTAAACACTCAACTTACTAGCATGTTTTACCAGTAAAATTCTCTCAAAGATGAAAATATGTATACATTACCACCCCTCCCAACATGACATACTTTCAACAAAGTACAGCTCTATCACTGTCAAATAAAAATAATTGATAACACTCAAAGTCTACTGCCAAAACTCTCCTACTTGATGGTCAGAAAGTACAACTGCTAATTAAAATCCAGGTTCAAGGCACACAAGCAAAATACTTCCCAGCTTCAAGAATTCCTGCACTTTGGAGACCATTATATCTCTGATCAAGACATTAAAGGCAGGCCTCTGGAATTCCTCAGCTATTCATCCATTCTCAGAAGCCAACCTGTTCTGGCAATGCCTCCCATCATGGAGTATTTTTTAACTGACTATATGTGAAATATCCCAGATATGAACAAAAGCTGTGAACAAAAGCAGAGAAGATGCTGAAAACCTGAAAAACATCATAAGGGCATATGAAGGGGAAATAGAATCTTCTAATGTGAGGATTTACCCATGGTTTGTTCAGAATCCCCTGTGCTCCCTCTGGGGGTTTGCAGGCACCCATATGTAGGCATTACTGGATGCTTGTCAGAGGTGGTATGAGTAATTCCTTCCTGTCTCATAGGGCTTGGTGGCTATCCAAAAACCAAGGGAATTAGAAGGGGGAAAGAATGCATGAGTCACAAGGGGAATTTTAATTTGTAAATGGCATTTGTAAGGCTCATGTTGAAATACATCATCCAATTCTGACATCCAGATTTTAGAGAGGCTGTTATGGGTGTGGGGGAATGAGTAAAGGTGCAAAGCTAATAGATTCAGAAGATAGAAAGATACACAGCAGGAGACTGAAACATTTTAGTTCACTGAAGATATCCAGGTGATTTGGTGACTTGATGACCTAATTTTTAAGAACTTTCCACAGGAGAAGGATAGTTCTTACTAAGACTGGTTCATGAAAATGATGTAAAAGCCAAAGACACATAACTTTGAATAATACACATTGATTTGATAAATTTTTAGCATATGGGAGGACAAATCATTAGAATAAGCCATCATTTTAAGAAAATGCTTGAGCCTATGGGCATCTTGAGCCTGGGCATCTTCTAAAAAATTACTGGGCTTTGTAGATGGGTAGCATATAAAGTTTATATTGAGAGAAGAACAGAATTATTGATCTAATAGCCCTTCTTGCTCTTAAAATTCATAAATATTTTAGGAGAGAAGTACAGTGTGCTGTGGTGTGACTCCTTGTTATGCTTCTGAAGTCAATACCCTCAACCAAGTACACTTCTGAAGGCTACATATGCTGGGTGAAGAGTAAAGCACTCTTCCATCACCAAGCAATGTGGTATCTTTGGTGTCCTGTGACTTTTCTTTCCAATGAAAAATGGTACGTTAATATCACTCTGCACTGAGGTTTCTCAAAACAAGGTCCCAAGTCACTTTTGGGACATAAACTAACAAAATAGACTGACATAGGCAGTTTCAGGAGGCAGTTCAGGTTTTCCACAAACCATCTGATGTTTAAACAAAACTGAAAACTTGTGCATATTGAGACAGTTTCTAATTTAGGTTACCTCTTAAGCTTTAACTACTTGGCAACAAAGAAAAACACCTTGGCATTTAAAACTCACAAAATATTACCAGGAACATTTCAGATCCCCTGGATAAAACTGAAGCTATCTATTGTTACCTCAAGTAAGTTCCAATGCAGATGTCAGTCTTCATAAAATTTCAGTATGTACTTACAGGTAAATACAGATACCTCAGATATAACTGAGAATAACAGAGGTGATTTATCACCACACAGAGCTTGATCATGTCTGTCCTTTTTCTTCTAGTTCTATTAAGAACAATGTGGAATGTTTGTATACAGTCTAAGAGAAACATCAAGGTTCATTACAGCAATTCTCCTATGAAATCTCTGATGAGAAGTACAGAAATTATCATCTCTGCATCTATACATGTATTGAGAAATAAAGGTTAGCAAAGAACAAAATAGCACAGTTATCTTTGCTGAAACATCAAAAATCTTTGCTTAAAGCATTTTGGTTTATTTTTTGTTCATACAAAAAAGTTCTGTGAACCTGAACAGTGTTTGATCATATGATTCAGAGGAATTTTTTCCCATTTATTTTAGGAATGCAGAGCATATATACAATGCAGTATATATAATAAATCAAAAATATATACAAAAATATTTAGTCCACGTATCCTTCTGTAAATATAGCTGCACATAAGTAGCATTCATTCCTAGCTATCTAATCACAACATATTTGAAATTATTATCATCTGCAAGGTAAATGCATGTTTTTGCATCTATTCTCAATCTAAAAATTACTTTCATTTTCAAAAATTGGACACATGTTCAATGAGAACATGCAATTGCTGAAATAGAGGTCTCCTCCAAATCCAGTAGAAAATGGAAAAATTACCTTAGTTCATTAAGATCGGGTAGCTATGATTTCAAAAGTACAGAAGATTTTTCCTACCCTTTGTGATCAAATGATCACAATTCTCTCATAAGTACTCATATTCTTGAATTATTTCCTTTGTACTTGTGGATGTCATTTTTTACGATAACTTAATCACAAAAGAGGTGGATCAACTGGAGAAAGTACAGAGGACCTTAACAAATGGGATCAGAAGTCTAGAAAGCACGTTCTACTGAAAGAACATGGTTTGTTTAGTCTAAAAAAGAGAAGACTGAAAAAAGATATGATAACAGTCTTCAACTATGTAAAAGGTTGTTGTAATAAGCGTTCTTCGTGCCCGCAGGGGATAGCGCAAGAAGCAAGGAGCTTAATTTAGAGCAAACATGACTTAGAGATCACAGAAGACATTCTATGGGATCCCGGAAACCTAAGTTTTAAGATTTAAAAGCTTATCTACTTAAAAATTACCTTAAATATATATACATAGCAAGAAGCAAATTTACTAACTAGTCTTTAGTGTAGCACAAATAGAAAACAGATCCAGTGTGGTGGACCACAACATTTGTCCATGTGGAGACCAGGCCAAAACCACCAAGTGCTGACAGAAAGCTCAATGAAATGGATTCATTTCTTCTTCCACAATGGCCAAATGCTGAATATCTTTGCTGCACAATTACTTGATAACTCTTACTTTTGCTTAAGGCTATTTCAATTTCCACTTTGTTGTGACTTAGTTCAGTTCAAGCACAAGGACATAATTTCAGAAGTCTAAGAATAATTCTGACTTGGTCAGAGGAACTGAAAAGGAAAAATAACAAATACACAATAAAGGAGCTGTTCTCCTGACATCTGAAGTGAAAGTAAATTACTCTGATGTGAAGAAAAAAAGCATTTCACCCTTTCTCCCTTCAGTGCTGCTTATTACTGACCTCTGGGTCTAACCACTTGTTCTTTTAAAAATCATTTCAGTGTGTCTGGACAAATAGAAATATGAGTAACTATTAACTAATCATTGTCATTCAAATAATTCCATCAATGTCTACCCCTCAGTCATTCTTTCACTCTTTTTCTTCAAGTGGGGGGAAAATTCTGAGCTGAATGCTGGAAGTCCTATTTAACTCACCTCGGTGCTAGTCATGCAACAAAACAGGCAATAATCACACCTTGTGATATGATGTAGAACTGTTCCACACTATGTTTACTTCAGTAAAACACGCAACAGAAATTTTTGTGCTTATGTATCACCTGGAGATTAAAAAAAACTATAGAAACCTAAATAAAGCCTGGCACTCTACCATTTTTCTGTTTAAAAGGAAGAAATCTGTTTTATTTTCTTTTCTAAAACTGAGATACTGAACAGTACCTGTATTTTCAGTTGAATTATAATTACTTCTTAGTCATTTTCAGACATGTTGAACAAAGCAGAAAAAAAAGCATCTGTTCCACAAAGTGACAGGCATTTAAATAATTATCTCTGTTACAGTAATTAACAGTGTTTTTGTTAGATGCCCTTTACTCCACTAGCTTTTTTAACCACAAGACTGTGAACTAAACAATTCTGTGTACAGTTGAAAGCCCTGCTTTGTCGACAGACACAAATAATATTTGATCAAGGAAACATTCTTTTTCAGTACTGGTTCTCAAAAGACATCTAGCATCTTTAAGGAATTGAAATTTGGATTGAACCATCTGGCTAATGGAGCACTAAATTAAGATTAATAAATCAATAATCAGGAATTAATCATCTGACAGGGAATTCTCAAAAAAAAATGCCTTGGATAAGAGGAGAAAGCATAGCCTGAAAGAGTGATCATCTTGATCCAATATGGATTTTTAAATTAAATTTCCCACTGCCACCATGGTCAGATATACCTAAAGCAAGGATGATAGAGAAAAGCTTTGCTTTTCCTCGTTAATGTTGGACTAAATAACAACATATTTTACACCTGCTAAAAGCATTCACCAAGCACAGAGCTAAAACTATGTGGGAGAGCACAACAACTGCTAATGAAAACCCAATAAATGTCATTTTCCTGGACTCAGGCTGGAATCTCCAGTATCTTCAGTTTCCTCAAGAGTAAAGGGTAAAGGCGACTCACTTGAACAGCTTATTACCTTGAATACTCCTTTTGAAGAAGGCTTTGCAGCCCTCGCACGACCAGACGCCGTAGTGGTACCCCGAGGCGTAGTCGTTGCAGACGGCACAGTACCGCGTCTCCTTGGTGGACTCCATGGACAGGCTCCCCTTCTCATTGGTGCTGGACATCCTCTCCCGGATGCTGTGGCGCCTGTTGTCGGAGCTCGGTCTGTTGATAGCAGAAAAATAAAAAAAAGGAAAAAACAAGTATAGTTCTTTCAGGGAGGTCAAGCTTCATCCGCTGCTTCAGGTTGTAAGAAAGAAGTCCTGTTTGTTTGAAAGCAACTGGTAGACGAAAATAAAAATAAAAAAATTTCATCTACTGCCCTCTCTCCTAGTTGGAAAGTTGCAGAATTAGTAAGATACAGGGCAGTTTCTCATAAATCAGCCTGAAGGTATTGGACCTTGTACCTTGAAAAATAAAAAAGCTATTTGATAAATTAACCAATTTTTCAACAATACAAAGAAATACCGAAAAAACAGCACTATTTTGTTTACCTGCTCCCATCCAAAGGTTTAAGCATAACTGCAATATCAGCAGCTAGGCTGAGAATCTGAGTCAAAAATCCCTTATGATTTCACCTGGATTAGTTTAATTATTAACTTAAATTATTATATTATGTACACCTAAATTATTAACCAAGCTGTTTTCAAGTGTTATTGCCCAAGTAGAGATGCAAGCTTTCCTTCACCTGTCAAGATCTAATACTGCATAAAAAAGTGCCTTTTCTCATTACAATACCACTTTCATAAAAATTAATAAGCTGTTTTAACACGACAAAAAAAAAGGATTTAACAGATTGTTGCCGAAGAACTTTTGTCTCAGTGACACAGACATTACCATACATGTACAAGACATGCACGTGACCAGCATGTGCAGGATGCTGTGCAGCTGAAAACCAAACAGATCTATCTGTAAATGGCAATGGATTCACATCCACTGAACCTGGTAAGAGGTTATTATGGGTAGCTGCTGCAGGTGTGGTACACAAAGCTGGGAGGATGTGAAATTGCCAAGGGAGCCACCAGTGAACTCTGGGATTGCCCCTGGAAGGCAAACAGTTCTTGCAAAACATGCTTTCCAGTAAGAGTCTGCACTAAAAATTGTCCAGGAGACAAATACCATGGGGTGTGACAGCACCAGACAAGCTAAAGCATGAAGAATCCTACTATTTTATAGCAATTATCCACTTACATGCATGCTTTAATTGCTGCTTAGTAAACAGATGGCTTTTATCTCTCCATAGTCTCAATATTTTCTCAAACAAACATATCCTCATTTTGAGCCTAGGAGACTCTTTCAGATTTCTTCCTACATACCTAATTTTGCCTTATTCCCTTCTTGAGCACAGCAAAACTTGCTTTGATGAACCGAGACATCTGGCACCAACCACACGTTCCTGCTCCAAACCTGTACTCCCCAGCAGCTTTCTGATTTCTTTAGGTGTGCTCTAACATCTCATCTAGCCTAAGTCCCCTGACATCTCCTGCTGCAGTACCTCTCAACTCTTTCTAACAACCAAAGGCACCTGGACACTCTCACATGTGCTCTCAGCCATCCCCAAATATTCTCTCATTCTCATTCTCTCCCCAAATATGATATTAATTCAAAGCTTTTTAATGAAAATATACAAGTTATTAGAGGAACATGAGGCTTTACCAAGTTAGCAGAAATTGCTACTAGCATCATTCAGGAAAACTGCATTTTTCAAACCCAATGTTCTTTGCCAAGACTTATACATCAGCTAATTTTGAAAATTTACTTAAATAACCTTTTTCCTTTGCTTGGAACTTGTGCAGAAGTGAAGAATTGTAAAGGGTGAAGTGCTGACATGACACATCTCTGTTTTTTTAGTGAGACAGGAAAATTGGAGAATGTCACAATTGACAATATAATTCTACAAAACTAGGCAGGGAAAAAGGTCCTTGAATATTTTTGATGCTTACATGTAAAAAATTAAAAATTTTAAATGTACCAAAATCAATACAATATCATTAATCAATCATTATGGATACAACACATACATTGTACATATACATATACATGTACAAACTACCTTTTACCATTTCCAGCCCAACAAACCTAGTTAATATTTTTTATTCTTCTCAAGGTCCTGGACCTTCCATTGAATTTGCTTTATCCCAGTGCCTCATTTAATTGACTTCTTTTTTTTTTCTCTACTGAGCACTGGTCAAAGCTGTTGTTTCTTATCTTCTCCACCCCATTCTCATCTGTCTGTAGCTTTATCACCTCAGTCAGTATAAGTTTAAATAAACTATGTTGTGGCTTCTTTACATACTCTTAGGTACACATAACTGCAAGAATGTTTTAAATATTTGAAGTAATCCAGCAAGCAATCTAATAACTGTCAATATAATTTTAACAGCAATAGACTAATCTATTATATGGATTGACTTGATAGATATGCATAAATTTGATACCTTTTTAAAAACTGATAAAAATATGCATGTTATAGAAGATAAGGTTCCCTGAATTATTTTCATATCAATAAGAAGTACAAAGAAATTAAAACTTTGCACTTTAAGAAACAGTACGAGAAAAAAAAAATCACGTTTCAAAACAATTACATTTTTTTGCATTACATTACATGCTTATTAAAGCAATCCTAGTTTCCCAGCTGGATACAAAAGAAAACCATTTCACAGGTAAAACCAAAATTAAGAAATACCAAAAAGTATTGACTGATCTATCAATCCTATATCTATAATCCTGATCTATAAATTAAATTTTCATCTTTTCAGAATATTAATCCTTTTTCAGATCAAGCCTGGGTTCACAAACACATTTTTATTGGAGTTATACTTCAGATGAAAAATTACTCAAAAATTACCTGAAACAAACAAACAAAAAAAAGCAGCTTCTAATGCAGAACAAATAAAAAATTCCATTAAATATGTGCACTCTAAAGGAAATAAGCTGCATGAAAACACTAAGAAAGATGCAGTAAAGACAGATACGTTTTCATGCTTGTGTGGAGTCTGTCCCACAGGTCCTGTCCACCCTCAGCCACATGAGGCCCCTTTCCCACAGAGAGGCTGCAGGCAGAAGCCATGAGGGAGCTTGCTCCCTGCAGGACTCCCAGGGATCACAGGGAAGCAGTGCTGCTCCTCACAATGCCCACACCTGTCAAACCTGGCTTGGGCCTCCATCACCTTACTGCACACAAACTTGCAGTGTGGGGAGAGCACCACAAATCTGCTAACACAGGCTTTCACAAAGCAAAAGGAACCTAAAGATGACCTTGCTGCTTCCCGCCCTCAGAATCAGTTCCACTCCAGCAGCCCTTGAGCAAGGTTTTGCAAACTGGCCCTGCAGAGTCATCACATTCAGGCTTTGGTGAACCACAGTGGGAAGCACACTAAAATACCCCTAGCCCCATATTTCCCAAAAATAACATTCTTTCCATTTATAGAGTGGAAATAAAAGCTGGTAATAAATTAAGTCAAGTAATTATTAGAGGAGGTGAGGAGAAAAACATTTTGTAAAAAGAGGATCCCAATAATAGAGATTGCTAAATCAAAATAATGTATCACATTTCATCCAGAAACCAGCTGCTACTTAGTGTACATCACAGACCACTGATGCTGTGTCCTGACAAAAAAAAAAAGAAAAAAGAAAAAAAAAAAAAACCAAAAAAAAACCACACCCAAACAGTCCACAGTTAGGTTTCAAGGGCTGGTCTTCTGGAGAACACAGTACAACAACCTAACCCAGCTTAATGTCTTTGGCAAGATCATCATTCCCAAAATACAAGAGCAGAACTTTTCTGCAATTTCCTTTGTAACCTATGCAAACAATAACAAAACTAAAAAGGCCAAAAGATCTTGCCGTGATTACCAAAAAAACCCTCAAATCATAAGGAAAGAAAACCCCAGATAAAGCCCTCTCTCCAAGGCCTGCATAAAACCAGAACAGATTAGAAATTGAAAAAAAAACCAGAATTTACTGCATATTTCCAAATGTAATAACAAAGCAGACATAAAATGGAAAGTGTTTGGAGCCTACACAGCAGAACAAGTTCGTCTTCCACACTCCCTTTCATGTTTCACACTTCGATGAGTGTGTAAGGAAACAAGACACCTCTGCTTTATACATTCACTCATCATCTGCAGCTCTGAATAAGAGATTATTAACTTTATATAGACTGCAAAGTAAAAAGGAAGTGTGCATGAGACAATTACAGTCATATAATGTAAACTGAGGTTTTTTACATCAAGACAATCTAACTGGCAGGTAGAATGAATTTAGGATAGTCCAAAGTACACAATCCACACAACAGTGAGATAAGGCCCAGTTTATTCACAACCCCAGCTTTATCAGAAATAAAGAGGTTTCGTTGTAGGAGGACTTAAGGGGGAAATTATATAAATAACTATTTATATAAATAAATAAGTAGATAAATAAATATATAAATAACTTTAAAAAGCCATCTTGAGAAAATCTAGTTTTCTGAATTTATTTTCAAACACAAAACTTTAATCTGCAGCTGCTGAGTCTTTCTTACCAGAATGGATGAAATTTCCCAGGGTAAGGTGTTTCAAAACTAATGGTCATTTCAAAAGTAGTCAAGGTTTAGTACAAATGCTTTTCCACACATTGGGCTTATAATAACACCATTCTGCTATTCCATATGAAATTAATTTGCTGTTAGAACGTGAACTTCCGTATGGGCAAAATATGTATGAAATGCTGTTTGAACAGACCTAAGTGCTTGAAAACACTTACAAGACATCCCAAGGAGAACTACTGCAATAGGATTGACCAAATACATAAATAAAGAGAAAATTGCCAAATACTTTGAGGATCTCAAAACTGTACTCTCAAAGAGTAACTCCAATGAAGCTGAAAAAAAAAAAAAATCATATATCATCCAAATGAAAGTACTGGCTTAAAAAATACCCAAAGATGTCTGGGGCTGTAATTAAGCTAAGTACAACCTAAGCTAAGACAATGGAGAGGGAAAGTTTTGCATGAAGTTGTATCTCAAATGGGCAGAATCACAGGATATTAGGCCACATGGGACTTTGGGACATGACCACGTGCCAAGAAAGCGTTGGCACAAGACAGGCTACAGCCATGAAGGTGGGCTCTGGCAATGGGAGCAGAAACTGGCATCACTCCTTGGCTTATACTCCACTGGTGGTGAAAATCAGCTAGGGCTCACCCTGAGACCTGACTGTCAATGATTCCTGATCCATGGCTGTGAGCACATGCAACACACACCACTGAATTCTCTTCCTCCCCAAAAAACCCAGGATGGTTTTGTCTATAACACAGTAGGAGAACTCTTGCATAGCTCCCGACCCATGCTTTGGGAGAGGGCCACTTAACCTGGCCAAACCCTGCCTGGGGGCATGAAACTATTCAGCAGTGAGAGCCATCATGCTGATCTTTGCACCATGCCCTGGCCTTGTTCAGGTTACTAAAATATATGCAGAACTTTCTTGCCCCACTGTCCTCAGTTTATTCCCTGATGATCAGCAATGTCCCTGGGTGCAGCCTCAAAACCAAGAGTAATAAGCATTTCCCTTAGACAATGATGATGTCCCTTCCAGCTTAGTGCCTCACTAAACTTGACATTCAAGTTCACCAACAGTTTCTGTATGGAATAAACATAGCTGTGAAAGTTTGACACTCCTGGGTGAAAAGAAGCTGTAGGATGAGGAAGAGCTGCCTTTAATTCATACCTCTAAATGGAATGCATGGCTAGCTCCTTCTCTTCCCTTTCCCACAGCCCTGACAGCTACCTGTGCCTTCACAGGTCTTTCTGTCAAGGGAAATACAGACTGTAACCAGGGAACCCACTAGAGCAGAGCTGCACAGCAGCTCCTTTGACACCTAGACAGGACAGGAGGGGACCATCCTGACACAGAAGTGCTGCTCTGGTCACTTATTCATTTCATGGCTTTTGCTCATACCTTGTCTTCTCCTTTGGGTAAGTGCAGGGACACCTCAACAGGACTACTTGCATAGAAAACCTCAAATTGATATAGTGAATGGATGAGGTGAAAAAATACTGACATAAAAGAATGAGGAAAGATGATATGAAGAACTACTTTAAAAATAACAGAAGATATATGTGAAGGCCAAATAAGAAAAATGGCAAGGAAACCAACTGAAAACTGAATGGCCTCATTGCCAGGGAAAAAAAGAAAAAAATGGAACTGACAAAAGAGAAATGTAAGAAAAATAAATGAAAATAAAGTTATATGAAAGTTGAATAATAAAATAATCTTTAAATGCTGACAGTATTTCACAGTGTATCAGAAAATGTGTTTTGTAGTCAGAAGACATTGAAATGCTTTCTTTAGAACTAAAATAAAATACAACTTGACTTGACAACCTAAATTTAAAAACTTATGTAAAATATCTTGGTATTGACCAAGAAACAGTAATGTTGATGGTAAGCTCTGGCAACATGAAAACAAAATCTTATCTTCTTGGGTCATTGAAACTTCTTATTTCACATGAAATTAAACATTTCCTTTGGCATTAGTTTTATCATCTTCCTTCATTCTTAACTCTGGTTAATTTTAAAATGAGTGATTGAAATGCTACATTTGGATATGCCAAAACTATACCACTCCATGTGCGCAGCACAATGCCCTCTAGAGCCATCTAGTAAAGTCAGTATAAATTTGCACATTCTTTCAGTCCCTTAAAGCTTCATTTTTGACAAATTTAATTTTATTCTCAGATCTATCACTAATATTTGCTGACTGCATTAAAGTCTAGAGAGATGTGCTTATGCACTGTCACTGACTGGTCCACAACATCTCCAGCCACGTTTCCTGGAGGTTCAAGTGATGGGAGGGTAAAGGAGCCCAGACTACTTGTTCATGTGTCTAATACCTGAACTGGGATGTTTTCAATACTTCCCTCTCCCATACTTCCAGTCCTTGGATTCATTTTCCATGGCTTATACATGTCAGCTAATAATTTTGCAGCAGACTTGCCTGACAACATAGAAGTTTGCCTAGGTTTCTGAAAATGTGGAAGTTCTTCTTGGGAATAGTAGGGGAGTGAGGCAACAGGTTCTAAATAGGAAAGAGCTAGATCTATTTGTTAGTTCTACGGGTCTGAAATTTAAATTCATACCAAAAAAATCTTTCAAATAAATACTGAGAAATTGATTCGCTTTCATCCTGTTTCTCAGTGCTGTTGGAATCTAAACTACAGCTCATTTACAGGGTCATTTTCATTATTCTTAAGTAAAGAATGGTGGTGTAGCTGTACTTTATGGAATAGCCCAAAACTGAAATAGTTTAAAAGCAATTCTCTGGGGCCTTTTTTTTTTTTTTCCTTATGCAGAGAAGTTTAATAATTTCTTTCTGTACATAAGGTGAATACAGAAACACCCACACATATTCTTTATATGAGTATACCTTAAAAGAAGATTAAGATTTTAAACACAGAGTGGTTGAACTGCATCTTGCAAGTGCTACTCAAACATTCATTTATCTATCCTGTGTATGTTATCTTTAATTATGTGACCATACTTTTCAAAGGGCAACAGCTCATCAGTGCAGCAAATAAAACAGAATTTATTAAATGAGGAGCTACTCTGTCTGTGAGGGATTTTTTTTTTCCATGACTGCTCAGTGTCTGGTGCCTTACTATCAGCACACTGTCCGAATTCAGAATTAATTTCCTCCCAGTATTTCCATGCCACTATAGCAATTTAGCAGCTGGCAGGTCCTAATGAATGTATTTTTCCAATACTCTTCTGAGTTGAAAAGATAAAAAATGAGACTGAGAGAGATTAAGGTCAAAATTATATACTGAGTTATGGGCAAGCTGAGTTTTTAAGTACTCACCATCAAATAGGTTTTGAATGCTCAGAGTGCTACTTTTCTTGCCTGCAATTGCAAGAGCAAATGTTCAACACTTACATGAATCAGACTGTAGGACTTCCATTCTGCACAAAGAAAATTACAATACAACACCAGAATGCTTGTGAAGAGTTTGATTTAAATGATTTCTGAACTTTACAGAAGCATTTTTGGCAGAATTAGACAGAAATGTAGTTCTTCAGTCCAGAAAATCAGCTGCTTCCACATAATAATTTTTGCCTCTTTCGTTTTTAGTTACCAGCCTTTTGTAAAAGTAAGTAGAGAATTTACAGTGACGTATTCCACTATAGAAGTATGACACATTCCACAGATGATCCTTTTCATATATTGGAACAGCAGCACACTTACAATTACTTTATAAATATGGAAATAATTATAATAATAATCACAAATGGACCAAATAAGATTTGCACAGGTCACCTTATCTTGGGCTTAATAAAATTCAAAGTTTGCAAATAATAGCTTTTCAGCATGTAGCTTCTCACCTCCTAGAGAGGACATCTTGGAAAACAAAAATGTTACCTTTCTGCCTCACAAAGTCCCAGACAGCAGAGCAGGGCTATGTTGGTGGACCCCTGACTTGTGTTAATGCAGCATGGAATGACAGATCACTCATTCAGCAGCAGAGGAAGGATATCAGTGGCACCCACTAAGTGTTGTATGTAGTGACACTGTAAGTCCTTTCTTCTACTCTGTTTTAGGAGAAGTGAAAGCTCTTGGACACACAGAGGCTGCTGCCACTGCTGCCGGTGGGAACCTCTGCTCTGTCCTCCTGTAGATGTTCTTCAACTACTGCTCCCATTTGGCCCATCCAGCCCCACTTGTCCCACTCACCTTCACCTTTGGGCTTTCCCTTCCAACCACATCTCCCTGTCTAGAAAGGACAAACATCCCTCCTCTGGTGCTTGGCCTGACTCTGCCTGGCTACTTCCCTCATGATCAGTTTCCCTGCAGGCATTTCACTCAAAGCTCTCCTCTCTCTCTCTCTCACTACTCATTTTCCTCATGTCCTGAGTAGGATGGCTCCACTTTTCTGCCTCCCTCTGTACCCCAGCAGCCCAGTCTGCCATGATTATTTAGCTTCTGTAATATTTATTTATAATCCTTTTTTTCCTGTGACCTGACCCAGAAGTTGTACAAGCACATACTGATATTTTTAACTGAAGAAGATTTGAGGGACATTAGTATTGCCATCTCTTGACCACATACAACTAGTTAATCATAAAAGGATATAACTATATATTTTTCTACCAAGGCTGAATTTAAATTTTTTGCAATCCTATCGTGAGCAGCTCTTTATAAGTGCTATCAACTATCAACTAGACAAACTATGAACTCAGTCCTACTAGAATTAAAAAACATAAATTTTAAAAAATCACAAGTATTTCTTTGTAATACCTGTAAAGCCCTGAGATGTCATTTATGTGTAGGGCCTTGATTTATATGATTTGTAATTCTGTCTTTTCTCCCCTGGAGTGGGACTGCTTCTCTTAGAAAACAAGCCTTCAGAGTAACCACTTACCATAGCCTGATGTTTTGTGTGCCAGGATATTTTGCCCATGGCATAAAATGAAGGCCAGAAATACATCTTAGAAGAACCAATTAAGAGATGCCATGCAAGCCATAACGTGTGATAAATGCCATACTATTTTATGCCAGAATTTAATTTCTGAAATAAGAGAAAACATTATTGTCCTATTAATATTTTGAAGACTTCTTAAATCACCACTTCTTTCTGCAAAGAAGAAGTTCAGAATATTTCTCTCCTTCAATTTTCAAGAAAAAAAATATTTACAGTGGGATTTCTGTTTTGCAGAAATATTGATCTTTAAAAGATTTGACAGAAATATATTCAAACATCAAAACTTTTTTTTTCCTGCAATGAACATTTACAAAGAAAAAAACATGTATATAATTAGTACAAAGAATAAAAGACACATCCATAGGTACTATCTATTCTGCCTTGTTAAGCAGGATGGGAAACTGCTGAGACCTCTACCAGCAGCCAAACTGCCCTGCAGTCTCGATATGACACAAGTAACATCAACAGACCCACAGAAATTTTATAGTCTGCACTCCCTATAAAGTAGCATCCAGTAAAGCACAGCCAGACATCACTTAAAAGAGTATATATCATGACCTGCCCCATAGGAACTTGTTTTAACTTGCCCTTACAATATTTCCAATTGTTAAGCCTCTCTCTGTGAACTGTTTGCTGCTTCACTACCTCATGGCCAGTCCAAGTCCTCTTATGGAAATAAAGCTAATTTTCCCTCAGCTACTTCCAGTCAGCCTGGAAAACAATTCAGATGCACCTCTCTTGGTACACATTTTCCCTTTCCTTTCCTGCCACACCACATGCTCTCCCTCCATCCTTTCTTTCAGTCTCCTTTCTAATTCTCCTGCTCCCATAAGGACTTTGCTTGCCCCTTAGTGAGAATAAAAATCTGAAAGATGCCTTGCCAGTCTCTCTTAAAACAGCATATTGACCTGTTCGTGTGTTTTTCTGTTCACAGAATAAAATCTGCCTCTTCTGCAAAAGATAAGTCTGTTGACTTGTGTTTCACTTATGATCTTCTCTTTCACTTAGACTATTTCTTATTCTGATTTCCTTTTCTGTACTTAGTAATTCTCCAGGTATTGTACTTGTTCATTCGTTTTCTCCTTCCTGAAGGCTAGGTACTTCACTGATCCTTAGAATTTGGGAAATATTTAATGTTTCAGATTCTGTTGTGATAAGCAGCATTAGAAAAATGTTCTTTTACATACTTACATTTCAAGTGACCCATTTGCAGATCTCTGCAACCTATAACAACTGGCAGATAGCTTTTGGTTATTTAAAAATTAATGGAAGTGTCTGATCTGTGGAGTAAAATCTCTGCAAATTATTGGGTTTGTGTATCTTTTGAATCCCTGCTCATTGGATGACCCCTCTACTCTTTAAGGAATAACACCACTGGAAAAAAATTTTGATCCAATTCCCTAGGATATGAAATAATGACTGGTCAAATTGCTTAGGGTTTTTCTGCCCATTTCTACCTCCTGCCAAGTGCAGTTTTGCCTGGGCATGATCTGTCCCTGACACATCTCTCAGTCCCAGACTGCTGCGTGAAGAGTCATATAATCTGAGGAACCTCATTCCGCTGTCTCAAAGCGTGCCAAATTTGATGAAAAAGCTGCTGACAAAGTGTCCCTGGGCGCTGCACAAGATATGATTTTCTGGCAACAATACCAAGTTGCTGTGTGGCTGTGTGGCTCTGGAGACAAGAGCAACAGGGCCCTGAGTGTGGCAATCAGCTGTGCCCACAAGTGTGCCAAAGTGGAGTGCTCAGCAGGCAAACACCCTGGAAGCATGCACTTAGGATATCTCACTTGAGTGTAAACAATCTGAAGAATAAAAGGTTTGAAAAGCTGAAAGCATTTACAAACCAAAAGGCCACCTTCAGCTAACAATCTCATGTACATCCTGTACAACTTCCATGCTTTTAGAAATTCCCAGTCATCCTTGTCTCAATTAAAGTTATTATATCCCTTAAGGACTTGCATAGAAATTGCACCCCTGCATTTCTTATAAGAGTCTTAGAATTGTAATATGGCTTTTGTGAAAAGGCTGAAGTTTATCCTTTCATAACACATCCAGAAGAAGTATTTTCTCCATGTTTCATTCTAGTAAACCTTTTCCAAAATTACCCAGACACCAGGCTACTTTTTTTTTTTCTTTTTTTTTGATGCTCAGATAAACTAGCACAATCCAGCCATCTGAAAGGAAAAGGTTAAGTGCACTCAATAAATTGGAAAAAGGTATTTCAGGAAGTGCTGTCAGATTCTTACACTTACCTCCAAACTATTTCAAAGGTAAGTACCAGCAAAAACACAAGAATCAGTCATAAATCTTTCTTTACTGTGCCTTTATAGGACTTCTAAGTGCTTATGTGATCCTTTTATTCTTGGGCAAGCGCTCTTCCTAAATATTAAGGATACGCACATTGTTTAACCAATTATCCAAAGGTTCATTAGATTCCATGATCAACCTTAAACAAGACATTTTTAAGAAAAATGCTTGAAAAATTTAAATTTTCTCATTTACATCACCCTCAAAAAATTTTTAACTAGGAATGCTGATTGCAAAATTCAATGCTATAATTTAGATACCATTGTTTCAAAAATTCCAATCAAAATCAATCTAATGTTACAAATTACATTTCTTTAGAATGAACTCTTAAAAAGTTACTTTAAGGGGCATACTGCATTTCAAAATGAATTTTTGAAACAAAACACTGGTATAGCCACGTGTGGTCATAACAAAGAAATCTGAGGGCTCTAAGCCACAGGAAAATAAACCTTGGTGAAATAAAAGACTACTTAAAGTAGTGCTTTGAAGTTCATCAAAGTGAATGCAGACCTCTTGAAACAGCTAGAGAAGAGACAAAAACATTTTCCCAAACAGATTACCACCAGGCCATCTCCAAGAAACTCTGTGCCAGCTGCTTGCAAGAATACAGAAAAAAAAAAAAGAAAAAAAAATACTAGGCAGGGGTGCCAAATCCAAAAACACGATGGGCAGCAGAGAAGGAATGAGGCACTTGGGAAAATCTGACACCTACTTTTAAAAATCCTTGAGTATTTGCCCCAGCAAATAAGGTTTATCTGCAGCTTCCTTTTTTTGTCCCAAAAATCCCTAGAAAGAGAGCCTCTGCAGTCCCTTGGACTACCAGTGCACAGTTCAGGCCCCAGTGAAAGAAAAGAAACAGCTCCTGAACATACAGACCAATTTCTGCTTAAGCCAATTTAATCAAACCAAACTAATAAATACACACATTTAGGGTAAAATTTTTGGGAAGATTATTCTGAGAGTTATTGAAAAAACCCTGAAGGACAATACAGGCATCGGTCACTGACAGCATGACTTCATGAGAGGAAAGTCCTGCTTTTCAAACTTAATCTCCTTTTCTGACAAGGTAACACACCTAGCTGATCAAGGGAAACCAGTTGACATAATATTTCAGATTTTAGTAAAGCTTTAGATACTGTTTCTCACAGTGTCCTTCTGGACACAATGTCCAGCCCATGGCTGGATAACCTCATCCTGAGATGGGTGAGCAGCTGGCTCATGGGTTGGGCACAAAGGGTTGTAGTGAATGGGGTGACATCAGATGGGTGGCCTGTCACTAGTGGGGTAACACAGGGTTCCTGCAGAGAGACCTAAACAAATTAGAGGGCTGGGCAATCACCAGCCTGAAGAAGTTCAACATGGCAAAGTGCTGGATCCTGCACCTGGGATGGAACAACCCTGGGTGTACAGACAGACTGGGGAATGAGAGGCTGGGGAGCAGTGCCACAGGAAGGGACCTGGGGGTCCTGGTCCATGGCAAGTTGAACCTGAGCCAGCAGTGCCCTGGTAGCCAGGAGGGTCAACCCTGTCCTGGGGGGCATCAGGCACAGCATGGCCAGCTGGGCAAGGGAGGGGATTGTCCTGCTCTGCTCTGAGCTGGGGCAGCCTCACCTCCAGTGTTGGGGGCTGGTTTGGGTGCCACAATATAAGGATATGAAGCTATTAGCATCCAAAACAGGGTGACACAGATGGTGAAGGGCCCTGAGGAGAAGTTGTATGAGGAGCAGCTGAGGTCACTTGGTCCATTCAGCCTGGAGGAGACTGGGACCTCACTGCTCACTTCCTCATGAGGGGAAGAGAAGGGGCAGGCACTGATCTCTCCTCTGTGGTGACCAGTGACAAGCCCAAAGGAATGGCCTGGTGGTTTAGTTTAGATGTTAGGAAAAGACTCTTGACCCAGAAGGTGTTTGGGCACTGGAACAGGCTCCCCAGGGAAGCAGTCATAGCACCAAGCCTGACAGAGTTCAAGAAGTGTTTGGACAATGCTCTCAGGCTCGTGGTGTGACTCCTGGGGCTGTATTGTGCCAGGCCAGGAGTTTGATGATCCTTGTGGGCCCCTTTCAACGCAGGATACTCTATCATTCTATGATTCTACTGGTACATGTACAAGAAATATGCCTCCCAGACATTTAAATATGACTTGAAAGTCATATGCTTGAACATGTAACTGATGAGAAAAAAGCCCATGGCTAAGTGTAACCAATCAAAGGACAGGTGAAAAAAGCCTGACAGAAGGCAAACAAACAGCCAGTCTGAAACTACATCATACTGTCCAGTCACTGCATGCAAGGACTGCATTTCACCTGCAGGGATAAGCTGCAAAAATGGTCACAAGTACTCAAGGGCTGTCAGGCTAACAGAATGTATGCGCTCTGTAGCATATATATATATGTATATGCTTCTCCTCCTCTGTTAGTAAAAATTACTAACAAATTATATCAAGTTCCAACCTTGGACAGCCTGGACCACAGTAGGGGAAATACAGCCCTTACAGAAGCATGCTTTAGTTTGTCCTTCCAGTCGAAATGGAGGCAAGATGGATGCACAGAAATAAAATATCTCACAAAATCATGGTGGTTTGTGAGGAAACATTGATCCAGCTGAGGTATTTGACTTATACTTGTCCTCTGGAAATTGCTGAATTTAACTTTGCATGCCAAGTCATTCTTTGAATAATAATGAACAGAAAACCATGAGACAAACATGCTAGAGTTTGACACAGAAATGGAGTCTGTCAATACCATGTACTCTAGTTCTTAGTTAACTCATAGTGACATAAAATATAATTATTCATTATGTATGTCATAGAGGTTCTCCAGAAAATGAAAATTGCATATGCTAGAAATATCATAGAATCACAGAATTTGGGTAGGAAAGGACCTTAAAGATCATCTATTTCCAACCCTCCATCCATGGACAGGGACACCTTCCACTAGCCAGGCTACTCAAAACCCTTTCCAGCCTGGTCCTGAACACCTCCAGGGATGGAGATGTTCTTACAGAACCATGTAAGAAATAATAAGAAACAGAACCTGAACAGATTGTTATATAAGGGCCACAATTTGAGACACTCTCACCAAACTGATTTTCAAAATTATTTGATTACTCAGATTTACAGCTCTTCTTTCAAACAAGGACAGCCATAAACATTCAGCATCTCTCTAAGTAGCTCTTACAATAACAGACATCACCTCTGAAAATTTAGTGTTAAAGTCTACAAAGGCTGTAATTTTTCTTTATGTCCAAAGCATAGAAACTGTAAACTGCTGCCAGACACACAGTCTAGCTCTCCTTTCATTTCTGAACATAGATATAGAGGCCCAGAGTAGAAAATCAATGCTGTTTGACATACAGTCACAAGTGGCATTTCCTATTCCTCACAGCAACACAGAAAGAGTTCAAGTTCTTCACAGGTGCCTCAATGTAACACCTCATTAATCTTCTCACTTTTTATTGTTGGTAGACAGTAATTGCTCCCTGCCCTTTAAGATACAAAGGAAGGAAAAAGTCTATTAGACAAATTAATGCAGAATTAAATGTACAGTGTTATGGACACAACAGCCACACTTCTGCCATGATGTTTAAAAATATATTATGTACTCACATGGGAGACACCTAATACCAGTCTACCAGATACCAGGGATTCCTGCTGAATATTCATTTTCCAGATACGCATGCCTCTTATAAATGAAGGGGAAAATAATCCGCCCAGGTTTGAACTTCTGTTTGTTGCATAGTATTCTTTAATCGCTAACTATTGCAGAAAACCCATCTATTTACTCATTTCTAGCCAAAATATGCTTTGTTGCATACAGCTGAATGTTGGAAGTGGATATTGCACTAAGCTTAGCACAGCAACCCTATTAACCCACCACAGTCCAGTCCAAGCCTGGACAGGAAAGCAGCAGCTCAGTGGAGCTGAAGCTGGGAGCTAATGGCAGCACACCCCTCCTCAAATCTGTTCTGGGAAGACCAGCAAGACCTTATCCCAACCCCACGGCCTCTCATGACACTAGACCTGCAAGAGCCAGCAGCTATGACAATTTTCACCAAAAACACCTAAAGTATTTTGCATTTCCCCACACCTAAATAGTCCCAAGAGCATCCAACACTGTTTCAGACATTAGTCTTCCATAAAATGACCTGAACAAGCAGCAAGTTAGGAGAAAACACCAGGCTCTCATCTAAGCTTACTGTGGTATAAATAGGACCAAAATTAATGCTTGATTTTCAAATAGCCATGTATTCAAAAATATACCTGCATATGGTGAAGTACTGGGCCCTGCACTTGGGTCACAATAATCCCATGCATCGCTACAAGCCTGGGGCAGCATGGCTCAAGAGCTACTCTTGGACAGGACTTGGGGATGCTGGTTGATAGCTACTGAACATGAGCCAGCTGTGCTCAGGTGGCCAAGAAGACCAGTGCCATCCTGGCCTGTATCAGGAATAGTGTGGCCAGCAGGAACAGGACAATGATTATCCCCTGTACTCAGTACTGGTGAGGCTACACCTCTAATCCTGTGTCCGGTTACAGGCCACTCACTTCAAAAAGGAGTGTGCTGGAGAAACTCTGAGAAAGGGCATAAGCCTCATGAGGAGCAGCTGGGGGAAATGAGGTTATTTATTCTGAGAAGACTCTCTACAACTGCCTGAAGGAGGCTGAAGTGAAGTGGGAGTCAATCTCTTCTGCCCTGTCTCAAGTGAAAGGACAAGAGGAAGTGACCTTAAGTTATGTCAGGAGAGGTCCCAAAAAGATAAAAAAAGAGGAAAAAATCACTGAAAAAGTGGTTAGGCATTGGAATAAGTTGCCCAAAGAGGTGGTGGAGCCACTGTCTCAAGCGTTCAAGAGGTGTCTGGATGTGGCACTTGGGGATATGGTATTGGGGTGATTGTGATGGTGCTGGGTTGACAGTTGGACTAGATGATCTTGTAGGTTAGGTCTCTTCCAACCTTCATCATTCTGTGACTCTGTGATATCAAAAGTGTTCTCTAAGACAAACAGTAAGATATTTCAATTATTGCCCATAAGCCTCTGTTCTTTGATTTACTTCTGGTTTGGTTTTAATTTAGTTCTAATTAATAAAAAATATTTTGAAACATTAGTAAGTTCTGAAATTGTACTTTCTTCATTAGTTCTGTCTAGCACCATAGTCACTTAATTTCACACATATATTTATGTGGATTTACAGATCACAAAGTTAAATAATTCTAAACAATTCTTGTCTACTACTAAATCCAGAATCCAAAACCAGCTTCAATCAGGTCATGTCGAAAAGTGTAACACATAAAATGGAAAGATAAGCCAACAGTGCAGAGATTCTGAATGAATATGTCTTAGCTGTTTCTTCATTCTCCAGCCTCAGCACTGCTCCACAAACCCCAGTGGGAACTGCCATATGAGACATATTCTTGGTTCCTGTTTTCACTTGCTGATAACCCTGGTAACCCTGCTGGAGAACCCTTTGCATTCCTACCCAAGAGCTCAGCTCCCTTCCAGCTGCACTCTGTGGATCACACATCCCTCAAGAATTGAACAGTGGTGCAAGGATACGCACAGCAGCAGGCTTGGAAAGGTAAGTACACATAACTCTGCATCGGGGGCAAAGAGAAGGCTTGCTGCTGCACATGCTAGTGAGTCAGATGAGACAAAGGCATAGAGAAAAGAGTATTCCTTACTGATAAGGGGCAGATCTGCAAATGCACAAAAAACCACCAAAAGCAACAGGCATCGACTCTTAGCTGAGCTTTTAATGTATGAATATGTACCTACAAGTAGCTTTCGATTTATGAAATTTGATTCATAGTCAAAGTACCTTCTAAAAAATTATTTGGATTCCTTTTTTATTTAAAGAGACAGGAGATATTTTTCTCAACCTGCCAGATAGAGTTCACTTAAAGCCTTTGATATATGTGTGCAAATGCAAGAGGCAAAAATCATATTCTCAGACAAGAAGTTGAACTGGCTCAAACTCTTTTCCTAAGACCTTAAGAAACTGTTATTAGTATTTTGAAATAAAAATTAAAAAATTAAAAATGGCAATTTCAAGTTTAGCAGCAAGATTCCTAATGCAGTATCTACTTCTGCTTTAAAATTCATCAATTCCTCTCAAAAATACTCTGTAACTACAAGGTAGCTTTGCTAAATTAATGAATCACAATAGTTCAATCTTTTGTTGTTTTGTTTTGTTATGCTCTCATCATCACAAATTCATTTGGTCAAAAATACAGTTGAAATGGGCTTATAGATTATCTCCATGCAAAATCATATTTAATAGTAATTACTGCAGTGCAGTGATAATTCCATTCAGTATTAGACTTCAGCTAAGAGGATGAGGATTAATATCATCTGAGTATCTGAATCAGAACTGATTTTCAAACCTACCTCAGGACCTCTGATTGCAAGAACAAATTAATTTTTAATATATCTTTTACATCTCGTTCCTTCTGCAGAGCAGCTGTGCGTATGCCTAATGGTAGAAACAGCACCCCACACCCAGAACATCCAAGGACTAAATGGACAAAGAAAATAGCTTGAAAGTGCTGAGAGGGACAAAATGGAAATCTAAAGAATAAAAGTAGCTCTTCAATTAATTTTTCCCCACAACAATTTTAGTGCAGAGCCTAACACAGACCAAAAAAACTCCAAACCAAACCAAAAAAAAACCCCAGCAAAACATAAAAATACCCACCCAAAAGCAACCACACAATTGGACAGCACGCACCAATCACTTCCCAGTTGCAGAAATACCAGTTCTAAAACTTTCTGTAGGGATTCTGTATATTATGCAGTAAATGAAACTTCCATTCCATTCCTTGACTATGCTGGGACAACTGAGGCTTACAACAAAGCTAGGGATTTCAGATTTATTAAGCACTGAAATACTTTAGTACATTTCCATTAGATACCTATTTATTTTTTTATTTCTACTTAGCCTATTTTCGTTGGACTAACTTATGTCTGGCATTACACTTTTCAAGGAGTCTCAGTTCTCACAAAAAAAGTCTTTAGTATTTCTCGCACTTAGAGAATGTCGCAATGAAAACTCTGGTTTTGAAACTGGGATTCAGGATTGGCCACAGGACAGAAGTCTTGTTCTTATTTTTTTAAAATTTGTCCTCTCATGTCATCAGAAAATGATCAAGTAGTTGGCAGGCACATACCTGAGGAATTTCTCTGGGACATGGAGAACTTCCCCAAGGAATCTGGTAGCAAATTGACCGTAACAAAGAATACCTCCAGACTTCATCCATTTTAGGCTGCTACATGACACAAACATGGCTCTCATCAAAGTTCATGAAATGGTGGTCTTGGGGACCTGTTCTCATTTATTTCTTACCATGTCTTCCCTGTAATAAACAAGACAAATCATTTTGCTCTTCTCCTCTGGCTTTTAGCTCTGGAATAAACTGGAAGGACCATGCAGAAGTGGGGCCAGTCCCTTAGGCAATTCAGCTTTCAGGTTGCTTGTCATTTCCAGAGAGATCCACATTTGTTGACAATAAAGTGAATTAGAGAGAGAGGAAACAAGGCATTTATGAGTCAGAAAATGGATCATACATGAGAACAGCTTGAAGCTATTAATACCTAAAACTTCCATTTTAAAAATGATAAAAAGCTGGTGCTATCCATACAACAACATTTTAAATCTTCTTGAAAAGCTAGTTTTCATCTTAAGTAATAGCCTAATAGCCTTAAAAAAAGAGAAAGGGGTGGGTGGTGGGTGGGAGTGGGTAAACAGGCAGCATTTATGCACTGATTATGTACTGATTTTTGTACCAAAATGCATCTCTCTCTCTGAAGATTAAGAGTAAGATTTCTCTGAAAAGTAAGTACTTTGCTGAAATAAAACCAGCAAAATCCCTCATCTTAAATAAAGAATACAATGAACTGAAGGTCCTACCCAAGAGTTCATGTCAAAAGAAAATTAACTCCTTGATTCTGTGCAGTCATCCCTTATCTACCTATAGAATAAATAAATACAAGGTAGCTGAACATTCAATTCCTTATAAGGACTGAAGTGGAAATATATTGATGCTCCATTCTTTCTGAGAAATATGCTGGGTATGTGTGTTTAGGAAGCTCGTAAACAATTTTTGTTCCATTTCAGATACTGTATTTAGTAATACCATTACTAGTTTCCAAACCCATACTCACTGACTGAGCACCTACTCAATGTTTTAGTTCTTTTCACCCTTACTCACACGTCGCCTTATGTCCTCTTTCTTAGTAAAGCCTGCTATGGAAACAGTCCTGTCAATTTTTCACAAGTGATTTTCAGTTCATTATTACAGATGGGCACTTTACAGACACCAGTAAATGCTCACATTTACAGTCCTGTATGGTAAAACAGCAGTGTCTTCATTTCATATGTTAGAACATAAGGCAGAGAGAGGGACAAATTTAGTTGTGGCATGTTTCAGCTTTAGGAAGGCTGCTGTTCTGATCTCATTCATAACTTTATTTTCTGTATGCACATGAGAAATACCAAGGCTTTAAGGAATTAAAATAATCAAAATCCAATCAGTCTTTGTGAGTGACAGTTGTTTCAGGAGTGATGGAAGCTCATGTGTACAGCACCAACATCAGCCACATTGGGCCTTTGATCAAACCAACAGCTGGGCCAATCCATTACCTTCTGGCTAAATCTGTACCAGACAGCAACAAAAATGCAAGAGTTGCACATATCTGTTGGGAGGAAGATTGTTCTACATGGGTCAGCTCCATACTCCCTGTTTCTTCCTGTGAGCCTTTTTATTTCTCCATGCTTTGCATGCTTTGCTTTACACACTTGCCCTGTTTCAGTCATGTTTGCAGCCCATTCCCAGTCTGAGTCACATTGCCTGAGAACGTTTAAATGCCACTATTTGTCTCCACTTCATCTGGAGTTTCTTCTTCAGCTTTTTCAGTTCTGGGGGTTCTCCTTATTCTTACTTTTGCAGTTCATCTCAAACTCTTCCAGGAATTTACACATCATCTATTTTCTACTACTAGAGCATTCCCTCTTCCTCCATGTTCTGTCTCACAGCTCACTACAGCCTGCCACAGCACCTCACCAGAGATTCAAAATTTTTACCTCACCAGACCCGTAAGATTTCTGCACTGGCCCCGTCCTGTTCTTCATTGAGACCACCTTTATTTTCCCTTCAGCCTATCTTCCCATACTGCAAGCTCAGGTTTTTTTACTGCATTTTGCTGATGTGAGTTTTGACAAACACAGAAGGAAGACACTAAAAGCACAGGAGAGACCAATTTTCTCAATCCCAGAGAAGTACAATATGGGCTGCACAGATGAACTACAAGGTGGATGGAAAATGACTACTAGTCTCAACAGACTTTTATCAGCAGTTGAAATTTGGCAAGCTTGCAGTAGTATTCATGGGCAATCAATACTGAGGTGAATATTTCATGAACAATAGATGAAGGGAGAAACTGCACCCCTAGCAAGTTAATGACAGATACCAAGACAGGGGACAGGGAACATGCAGAGTGGTGGACTTGCTGCAGAGCAGAGCTCCCAATAAGGTGGACCTCAACAGGCTGGAGAAGTGGCCCAGCAGGAATCTCACAAGTTTCCACACTGGAAAACTCAGAGCAATGCATCTGGAATAGAGTAACCCCCTGCAGAAATACAGCAGGGCCTGGGCTGTACTAATATGAACATCTACAGGAGGCTGAGAGCAGAGCTGGTTCCCCTGTCCTTGGCAGTTGCAAAACTGCTTCCAATTTGGGGCTTCCAAGCTGAAGCCAGCCTTTGACAAACTGGAGCAAGTCCAGGGACAGCCACTAAGATGAGGAGGGGGCTGGAACAAATGGCGTATGAGGCGATGCTGAGGGAACTGGATTTGCTCAGTTTTCCAAAGAGAAGGCTATGGCAGGATTTATTGCTGTCTTCAACTCTATAATGGGACACTTTAAAGGAAACAGAGCCAGACTCTTCTTGGAGCACAACATGAAAGGACAAGAGACATCCAATACATCTTTGGGTGAAGAACATTCTAATTATATATTAGGAAAAACTTTTTCACAGTGAGAGTGGTTCAGCACTGTAACAAGTTGTCCTGGGTGGATGTGGAGCCTCCATTCCTGAGTATCTACGGAGCACAGCTGGATAAGGGCCTGAGAAGCCTCACCTAGCTTTGAATTGAGCCTTGCTTTGAGCAAGATGTTGACCAGATGATCTTTAAACTTACTCACCCATTCAAACTTACATTACTCTGTGATTCTCATCTCTCAGTAAACTGCCTCTGCCCACAGTAATATTTACAGAGAAAATCCTTTTGAAATGTCATGCAGCTGTGTGATGAAGCAACTTCACCCATTTTGTCAGAGAGGGATGCTCTTGCAAGAAGGTAAATATGCAATCGCTGAGAAAGGATGGAGCATGTATGGTAGATAAAATTTCATATAATTTAGCTATCAAATGCAAAAAAATATCCCTCTGTGAATAGTGAGGTGTTTCAAGAGTTTGTAGCTTAAATTTGAGCAAAATTTCTGGGGAAAAATTAAAGAAAAAAATGCCTGATTTGACAGCATTCCCCCACTACCAGGTATTAGGTGTATGTATACCTATAATACAATGGTGTCTAGGATGTTCAGTGAAAAGGTTACAGGGTTTTTTCCATGAGTATAACAAAATTTTGTTTTCCATTCATGATACTTAGAAATTTGAGCCATTTTTGTCAAAATGCATTTTAAAAAATTTACCTGATACAATCATCTAACATGGAAAATAAAAGTCAAAGCTAAACAATATAAGTAAGCAAAAAAGAGAGGAACCTAGCCAGACTTAACAATAAAGAGTGTTACTAGAACTGCCGGTAAATGAAGTTGAGTTTTATTCTGGGATGTTTACAAATTTCTCTGTAAAATTGTATTTACTTTCACTTCATTTGACTTTTTTTATGGCTTGAATCAAGGAAAAAATAGTAACAACTTACTGAAGTGCAACCTGCTTAAAAAATATTTGACTCCTTAAAACGGCATACATCTGGCAGATATTCTTATATCTTAACTGGTTCTGATATTATTACCATTAAACATTCAGCTACATTATTTGATATGTGTTTCTATCTCACTACCTTTCTCCATGAGTATGATTAGAATACTCTCACTACTTCCAGGGTGAGAGCACTTTGCATGCTTTATCATAGATTAAAATTAGGATTATATTTCTCATATCATGGCAAGAATAAGCTAACATACTTTTCAACCCATATATTCTAAATAATTCAAACCACAAAAAGGTATTGCAAGGTAATAAATCCACTAGAGTGGCTCATGTGTTGGCAACATACATATTTTTCCTTGCTTGTGGTTATCAATATGGCTGAAGGAGAAGTATCATTTTACTGCAGGATGGAAGCAAACAGACAAAGCTGTCCTTTGACATATTAGCTCCCCAAAGGCGACTAGATTTGCTGTGCACTCTCAGCCAGAGTGTTCTTTGCCACAGCTACAGTTTCCTGAAGACAAGGGTTCTGTGATATGTAATTTGATACAGAGATCTCACCGTCAAGTCCAAGTTGTAACTAATAATGAAAGCAGGGAACACTTATTTCAATTAATTTCTTTTAGACACCAACTGATACAAGTTATTCAGTAATAACTAGATACTGCTTAATCAAGATGGCTCAGCAAACGAAATGGTTTAAGAATGTTTACTGGCTTTATAAACTGAAAACAGAGATGACAAGGTATTATGTGACATTTTCTTTTTGCCAAAGATGAGATTTTATAATACTTGTCTTCAACAGTAAAATTAAATTACAATTTTTTAGAGTTAGCACCTTCCAAACTTCCATCTGTTTACAGACCAAGTTGAAGAAGGAGAAAAAGTTTCTAAACACTGGAATGTGTTAACAAAGAGCTGGAATGCATGAAGCTCTGCCTGGGGATGGATGTGGAGCCAACTGAGAACTTACAGATCAGGATTAAAGAGAGGGCAGAGACAGGTGACATTAGGTCTGCTACAGGCCACCTTATCAAGAAGGTCCAGAGGAGGACCATAAGGATGATCAGAGGAATGGAGCACACCTCCTTTGAAGAGAGGCTGAGAGAGCTCAGGCTATTCAGGCTGGAAAAGAGACCTTATAGCAACATTCCAGTACCTAAAGGGGGCCTACAAGACAGCCAGAGAGGAACTTTTTACAAGGGCATGTAGTGACAGGACAAGGGGGGAGTGAAGATATTAATATCCATATCTATCCTAATATCTTATACTGAAAGATGCTAGGATAGATATGGATATTAGGAAGAAATTCTTTGCTATGAGAGTGATGAGGCACTGGAACAGGTTGCCCAGAGAAGTGAATGCCTCATTCCTGGAAGTGTTCAAGGCAAAGTTGGATGGGGCTCTGAGCAACTTGGCCTAGTGAAAGGTGTCCTTGCCTATGGCAGGTGATTTGAAACTAGTCTTTCCTTTCAAGCCAAACTGTCATGATTTTATGATCTTTCACTGATTTTTGATTCATGTAAAATGATAAATGTAATTTATGCCTGAATTACATTTAAAAGAAAAAAGAAAATAAAAGTAGAAGGGAAATAGAAAGAAAGCAGTAGGTATTACATATTCCAATTTTAGCAAAATTATATGCAAAAAATGCAGTGAAGGCTGTTAAGCTATTATGAGTTTCCCAGCCTTGTAATTCAAGATTTGGGGCCTAAATCTTACGCCACATTTTCTACTACAGCTGCTGCTGTCTGCACAGCATCTTCCTAATGATTTTTACTTATCATGGGCTGAGCCTTTCCCTGTGTTGCAGTAAACTTCCCCTTCCCTCTTCTTCCAGCTTTGATATCCCCTTTGTAGTATCCTAGAAAGTTTTATATAGCCATCTTTTAGCAGTGCAAATCAGTACTGAAGTAGGCTGCAGTGATCAAAGCACTGTTCCTGCATGATAGCAAGTACTAAAAGGAGGTGAAAAGACAGGAAGTAGCAATGAAATTTGCACTGGACATTTGCACTGCAGATTGCTGAGAAACCAGAAAAAATCTTCAATGGAAGAATACAGCTTTTCCCTACATAATCAGTCAAAAGTAGTTTCCTCAATTAGGTAGTATGATCAATGTGAAAAAAACCCACACTGCATACTCACATAGCTTATGAATGCAAGGTGAAAGGCATGGACATTAAATGCAGCCTGGTGCTGCCTTGATGTTCACTGGTCTGTCATCCTCAGAGGGAGAGAAGGACCTCCCCTGGAGCATTCAGCAGTTACCTTGCACTGATTCTGCTGCCTGGCTCCTGGGGATGTCGGTTCTGGCAGCTGACAGCACTGTGGGACAGCAGCAGGTGGAACCTGCCTCCACTCATGTGGTCTGACATGGGGGGAACTGCACCCTTGAAACAGGGTTGTAGACAACCCACTGGATGTGAGGTGGTTGCACTCAGGGCTGTTCACTCTTAGTCACCAAATGCTTTTTAAGATGTCCTCTTAGTTGCTTCCAACTTTCAGCCTTTACTGCTATTTTTCACTTTTACCAATGGTTTCTGTGCAGTGAGCCATCTTTTCTTATTTCTTGTTTATGTAGGTGGTGGCTGTTGTGTCATTAGTTAAGACTGCAATGGTTGGAAGACCACTGCAATTGTTATGTACATGTATCAAATTGGATTTACATTTAGGACAGTCATATTTAAGCTCTCTGTCTTCTGAGGACCATATTCCCTTTTTCTAGTAAAGAGTTAAAACACTTAGATCACTCCTGAATCCAATGTTGCTATCAATATCTTATCAAGGAAAAACGTTACCCTGCAGATTTATGATCTTCTTGTCTCTAACAGGTATCACTCATGCATTCATAGTCTTGCACAAGAATGTCTTGAGTGAGATGAAGTAAGAAGCCTCCAGCGACTGGAATCTGAGCTTGGCAGAAAAGCAGAAATGCCTTGCCTTGCCCAGTGTCATATTGATCAGGGCTCCTAATGAGCTGTGGTAAATTATAACCTTTTTCAAGTCACTGGAAAGGCCACTCAGCCTCAGATGTGACTTCTCCCTGTACAGCAAATTTTACGGACGGTCCCTGCAATGAATGCAATGAAAACAACACTTCAAATGAGAATGTTGAAGGACAGCATCTCCGCTCTAATCTCTGTTCTGATGCCTGAATAGATAATAGAAAACTCTCTGCAGACTGACCAGGGAGCTCACGATTTGTTTCAGTGTTTGATTGTCAACAATATCAAATTACAATAATTTCCAAAATCTCAATTTGTTAGGAAATGTGGATGCACTTCAGTTGCAGGAGTCTTCTCCTGTGGTTTTTTGGAGCAATGCCTTAGATCTGGTCAGCCTATCTTGTTGGTTTAATAAAAAAATGCTGGCATCTGATGTTCACTTGGCAATTGCTGAAGGAACTGATGCCAGCAACTAATGCTTTCCGTATCAGAGCAGATATGGCCAGCAGTGTTTGTTGTTTCAATAGCCTCAGAGCAAGAGTGATCAAGGCCAGTGACACAGAGTCAATTCGCTGTCTCCCTCTCAAGGGACATAATGCAGTGTCTTTGTGAAGGAATATTACAGAGCATGACTGTTTTGGTTCTTTACATGAGATGTATGGGTGGGATTCATTTCACGTAGCTTTGGATATCACTGGGTATCCATCTCCAGTAGCTGTCTGGAATAGAATGTAGCCATCTTATATAATATAGGAAGATAAACTTGCCTCTTTTGAGCCTGATGCACTTGGTCTACTTTAATCAGGTGTGTTCTCAGTGTCTCTTTCTCTCTGTCTCAGAGTAAGAAGGGGGTACTTGTGCAGGTTTGATGCTGTTGTCAATGCCATTTGAGGTGTTCCAGGTGGTGACCCTCACTGACACACAACTCCTACTCCAAAAAGGTATAGTTACCCAGCAGGTTCTGTGTCATACCTGCTAGATCCATCTGACTTTCTGGCCTCTCAAATGGCAGCAGATGCCTAAGGAACGGAAAAATGAATACAGACCTAGGTGTCTACATTTGCTCAGATGAACCCCATTCATATGGTCTGTCTGAACAACCATGGGTTTAGACACAGTTTTCAAGTCCTGTTGGGAAGGACTTGGTATATGGAGCACTCCTACTGTGGTTTATACAAAAAAATATAACTGCTGCAGGAATGAGAAAGTTTTCTTCAATGAGAAGAGAGAGCAAGTGAGAGTCATCTCCCTGCCTTGGCAGAAAGGAGGGTAATAAGGAAGCATAACATCTCTTTCACCCCTTTCCACCACTGTCTGCCCTTATTCAGGGGCACAAGCAGGCACAGATCATAACAATGTGCTCCTCAACAATGTGGATTGGTGATTTTATGGTGCAAGCACACTCACAGCAGGATCCACATCAGCCCATGCTCCAAGAGGAAACACTGAAGTTGGTTTGTGCAAGTCCCTCATAATTGTCATGTGTGAGCATCTCAGAACACTTAACAGGCTTATCTTTATAATATTTCCATGAGATAAGAAACTATCCATGAGACGACTCCATGTTTTCCTGTCTCTTTTATTACAGTAATCTATTGCTGCAAAATTGTCAGAGATATCAGCACAAGGCCTGAAAACAGAAACACTCCAAGTGTTCAAGAAGTTGCCTGAACACTTGAACTGTTCAAGAGAGGACCTCTGAGCAGATTGATGCTTTAGAGAAAAATAAACAAAAAAGCAAAGCAAAACACTACATTACATCATACTCCATGTTATGAAATACTGCATGCTACATTTAAAAAAAAGAAAAATAATCTTTGAACTTTGCATTTATTTTAACACTTTTAATTTTAAAACTTGGAAAAAACCTTCTTTGTTTAGAACTCAACATGAAGAGCTAGAAAAATTCATAATGAATCAGACAAGGTTAACAAAGTTTATGTATTTGGTTACGTAGCTATTTTTTTGGATGGCTGGATTTATGAATTACAATAGAAGAGGGATCAATCTACATTTGTAATCTTTCTCAATTTTAGCACACATTAAAGTTAAAGCTGTTATCATATTGATTAGAACAGCAGACTCAATTGCAGTATGAAAATTGTGGTTGATGCTAAACAAATACTTTATTACATTTATCTAAACATAGAGCCTGAAGTATTAGAAGATACAAACTAGCCACTAAAAATGAGAGAGCAATTCATCTGTTATTCTGTTTGTACATTTGCCTAGCCTCTGTCCCTCACTACAGACTGACAGACAGCTTTCTCATCAGGGAGCTGGAAGGTTCAGTCTTTTTTTTTTTTTTCTTTTTTCTTTCTTTTTTTTCTTTTTTTTTTTTTTTTTTTGACTGAATTTGGAACCAGCACCAAAGACAGGCTACAAAGGGCCTTAAGCATAGGGATGATTTTACTTCAGATCTGAGGAGTGCAGACCCAGTGGGATGACACAAGAATATCACACACTGACAGAGCAAAAATTATGTTCTGTTGTTGCTTGTAGGAATCTACTCAGGTAAATTAGCTACTGAAAGCCTTGATTTTTCCCTGAGTAGATCAAAACTTGAGGAAAAATGAAAGCAAATAAGCAAAAATTCAAATTGAACCCAAATTCAATAGTTAAGAACAAAATAAATATTTCCCTTAATTCACTGTAATAGTCATGAGTACAAGATTTCCTGTAACAATTATCAACCGCTAGTCAGCATTTAATAATAAAAAACCCATTACTAAAAATTATCAATACAATTTAAAAAAATGAGATTTGACATTGTCAGATTAAAAAAAAGGTATTTTAGTTTGGCTACCTATAAAAACAGACACAGGATCAGACATAAAAAGGGTCTATGTATAAACAGCACAATGTGAGTTAATTAAGCCCTTTTTTTTTCCGCTTCTCAAATTCTGATGCCTCACGATTTAGAGATTCCAGAAGGGACATTAATATATTTAATGCATTCTTTAAAAATCATTCTTTTCATGTATCATTATGTTCTTCAGCTAGATATAGAAGCCTACCATTATCTCACAACAAGAGACTAACAGTTATGGAAAAAGAGTTACTATTTAAAAGACAAAATAACTTCAGAATTAGCAGACATATAGTTATACACCTATTAATATGTATCTATCTATAGGCAGTATGATTTTTAACACTTATTAACAAAATCAAAAGACACTTAAAGTTTTTCTTATCACACAACCGTAATTTTTTTTAGTTTTGTGACTGAAGATTTTTAACATTTTGTCCAAATATGAAATGGAATATCCTCTCGGCTCCAACCTAGAGTTTATTTATTGTCCTAGACACTTATATCACTGAATGCAGCCCTTGCATGTCAAATTCAGAGTAGAATAGGGTGATAGAATGCAAATATTTCTGCCCTAAAAGCCAAACAGGACATTTCAGTTACACAGAAAGGTAAATGAGAATTGCAGAGTCTTACTGGGTCTTAGGTTACGTAATTTTTATAGAAGCAGGCAGCCATATCACAAATTAATCATGATTCTTTATAACTTTTTTTAAGGCTTCTGTTTTAAGATCATTTTTTGTCTTTGCTACTCCTGCTAGTAGGTTGTTCCAGAAACTCACTATTTTGGTAGTTAGACACCTTTCAGCCTCCAGCATCAGTTTATTCATTTCCAGATTACAGTGCCCTATGCTCTCATTTCTCCCATAACCCAATTGAAAACAATGAGACTAGCCAAATAAATAAAGCAAATTTGAAAGGTTTTTTAAGACCTTATTTTTAAACCAAATGGCTAGACATTTAAATATTTCCCAGGCAGTGAACACCTATTCAAATTATTTTTGACAGACTACTGGTGATTGGGCTTATGCCAAAACACAAGGAGAAAGACCTAACGTTTAACGTTGTGAGGGTGAAAACTTCGTAAATATGACCTCACAAAAGTGAAAAGCAAAAAAAACCCCAAAGTTTTTTTCAATATAATTCCTTGCTCTTAACAAAAGATAATCATAGCAAGCACTTTGAAACACATTTCTTATTACCACATAAGATGCGTTCCACAGAGTTATGGCTGGAAGGGGCCATTAAATCATTTGTATAACACTGTATGCAGATAAACCTTCTGGCATATCCAAGATCATAAATTCACCTAATTACTGCTGCATTCAGTAAGCCTCAGCAATTTGAAATGGCTACTACATATCTCCAAGGGTGACAGAAAACCTTGATCAGAAATGTCAGGAGAAGGGGGATACAGCACTAGTCTTACACGTTTGCTCGAGTAGTTAAACTAAAAAAGTACCTCAATTTTATTTTGAAGGATCTCACCTCAATTCACTGCTTAAAAATTAAAAGAACACTATTTCCATAGCAACTTCTACGTCCAGGTGATTCAGGTTTGAATCCTCCTGCAGTACAATACCTGACTACAGAAGATTTTCTGCCTGTGTATTTCAACTTCACAAACTGACCACTCCACTGTTTACATACATGAGGTTGCTTACACACTTTTCACCATAGGTTTGCACAGGACACTCATGTGAAAAACATCTTTTAATCGAGCACAAAGTGCAGCTTAACTTTCAAGTCACTGGTAATCATTCAAGATCACTATGCTCTGACATGTAGTCATTCTTCCAGGAAGTATTGTATTCGGTTGTATTCAAATGAATTTTGTTTGAATCAATTCAGTTTACAGATCACTGTATTGGACAATTTAACATAACCATTATCTATCATTTCATCAGTCTTTATTCTATCTGCTCCCCAAAACTGCCTAATCCGTTGCAAAAAAGTGCAATCATTTTGTTTTCTGAGAGCAGATTTTACTACCAGATTCTAAGGCTGAGTAATACTTCAGAACATACATTGCTGTTCATGGTAACATGTTATATTGTGCAAATAAGTCTAGCAGAGTCTGGCCCTCGACATGGAAAAAATTACTTGCTTTTATTTTTTCAGAGTTGTTACGCTTCTAACAAACTCACCTGTATCTCTCAAATCAACAGAGAACGACGAGTTCAGAAAAAAAATTACATCTAAATGTTCACTTTGATTCACTGAAGCCCAGTATAATAAGCTGATGCAAAACTATGCCATAAACACTGCACAAAATGTTAACAGCGTGGGTATAGGTTTGTATGATGATTTTCTTTTTAGAAGCCATATTGATATCAATTTCTGCCACTTACTTCAAGAAAAGATGTAGTTTTATTCACAATTGACAATAAATACTTAAACCAAGGGAATTTATTTCCCCCTTTTAACGATACTTTTATCTTTCTATTCCAGACCAAAAAGAGAAAACATGAAGCAACCTCCTATTGAGGGACAAAAATATTTAACTGAACGAGCCTCTTTTGAAAAGCAGCAGTTAATATATATAACCCTCCAATGAAAAATGCATGTTAATATGCAGACAGCTCTTTGGATAGCTCTGGGAGGTGGTTACTGACTGAAATACTGTCACCAAGTTGACTCTAACACTTTGATTAGGAAGGATATAGTGCTTCTGAAGAACTTCCTATGTAAACCACTTCTCAGACTATAAAGGAAGACAGAGGAGAAAAATACTCTTACTACCAGCTAAGACCTGAACAAACCACCACTCACATTGAAAAATGTGTGATGGTGGAAGTCTTTTTAGTATACTTCAGACAGTATTACAATACATTACAACACAGAGGTCATTTGCCATTCTTTAATCAAATATGATTTCATGTTTTCCCAGGAAATATTTATACTCATTATCTGATTTTTTTTTTTTCACAGGTTTTCAAAATTTACAGCTTACAGTCACAGTGGGCTGTGAATTACAGTTTGTTTTATTCTACGCTATTTATTATGGTCTAGATATTATCGATGATTCTGTTAAACCACATGCTCCTTTACACAGAAAGCAAATATCAGGGCAAAACAGATTTCTACGTTTTAATTTTCGCAGATAATATGCTTAAATAAGAAAGAAAAATTTCTGTAGCACTTACCTATAGAAGGCTGGAGGAGCAGCTTCCCTCATCCCAAAGCTGCCCTGATCATTTTCAAGGTAATAGGGTACCTGCTGGCCGTGATGATGGATGAAGGGCGATAGCTGGGGTGCCGTTTGCAAGAACACCACCGGGCTTGGTGGGACACTGTTCAGTGAGTGAAATCCTGCCAGACTGCTGGACCCAAAAGATTCAGAAGTAGGGGCATAACTGAGCGTAGTAGAGCTGTAGACGGGAGCCGTAGTACCAAAATCATAGGTGGCTCCTTCTGGGTAGTTAAAAACTCCTGTCTTGTTGGTCTCCACGTACATGTCGCTGAGCGATCTTTCCAGGGGAATCTTCAGCTGAGGTCTGCTCAGTGTCTCCAGTTCAGTGCCTTGAATCTGGTGCAGCAGGGTAACTCCAGAGGTTTTGGTGTGAAGGGTCATGGTCAGTACTAATGGCAGTGAGCAAGGAACATATCTGCTTTTACTGTCAACAGCGAGATCGGCAGCTGGCAGTCCACCTAAAAAAAATACCAGAACCTATTCTGAGGCTCAGCAGAAATCATAATAAAGCAGCACTACACAGGTATTCCTCTAATCTCGGCAAGGAGGAGGATACAAACAAACGCAGAGTGAGCACTGAAACCGCACATTCTCTCTCTCTTCTTCCCTCCCTCTCCCTCTCTCTAACTTTTAGGAACTCCTCATCTGCGCTAATATGCATTACAAGGTGCTGGCTGCGAGCCAGGAGCCCTTGCCTTGTGCCGACGTTGGTTTAAACATCACTTCAGAAACAATTAGTTTTGGAGTTATACCAAAGAGTTGTCCGTCTAAATGTTACTTCATTCTTACTAATCGTTTAATTTTTCACTTCAGGGTACAGTGCTTTGCAGCAACTAACGGGAAAGAACTCTTAAATCCAACCAGGAAGACTAGTCCAGTGGTCAGTCAGATTACTGCCTTTTATTTCCTCAGCAGGCTCCAATCTATCTCTGCTTATCTCTCCTCCTGTTTGATTCATTTTCATGTTTGCTAGAAATATGTAATGTGTACATTGTACTGACCCTGGGCAGGACTGTGCTGTAACAGAGATAGGGCAAAGCAGAATGTGTGTATGTGTGTGTGTGTGTGCACAAGCACGCATCTGTGTGTCTGTCTGTGTGTGTTTGTGTGTCTGGGTGTGTGGGGAGCAAGCCCCTGTCAATAAAGCCAGCTAACAAAATTAAAGTGTGCATGATACCTATGCAGAAGAGAAGATTTATAACATACTTTCCTCAGCAACAGCAACTTGTGGTTACCAGAGTACTCTAATAACATTAAAAAGCAAGGATTAGCTTTAGAGTAGCCTAGAAAATTATGCCCGCTTCTTTTTATGCTGTAAAATGATGAAATAAACATCATTCACATTTTGCCACAGTTAGGAGATGGTTGCTCGATTGCACGATACATAAATTGAATACAGGAAGTTCTTTTTCCTAGTCTTGTGAACAAAAGCTTAGCAAACTTGAATTTTGAAATCAGACTAGAAAATCAAGTAATCTAAAATAATCAAATGGGATTGGCTTAAAAAAAAACCTGACATGCCTCTCAAAGTTATATTTAGAAAGAAAAAAAAAGAAAAGAGAGAACATAATGAAAAGGTGTGGCATGCATGCTTCTTCTTGCAATCTCATTCCATATAATTTTAACTTCGCACAAACCAGTTCTCCTGAACAAGCTAAATGAAAACCTCCAGAAACTGTTTCAAGCTCTCCAGCTTCATTGCTGTGGTCTGTGGTTCAGTCAATGAAACAGGCTAATGTCAACCCTAAATGCATTAATATATGGGCTCCAATTAGTGTGCTTTGAATACTAGCAAAGCCTATGCTATACTTAAACAACTCCACAGTTATTTGGCTCAACCTTCAAAAACCCCAAGAAACTGAAAAACTGAATATGCAGGTCACTAGAAGTGTCAAGAAAAGTTTACTAAAACTGGTTTTATTTTAGAAATAATACTGTGCTTTCAGAACTTCTACTAAAATAGCCAAAGTTTTCTATATTTGCAAGAATATTCTGAAGCAATATATGTTTTTACCTTCGCAGGCACAGAGCTGAGACATCAGCACACGCATAACTATGTACTTGATATATTTCCTCACCCACCCAGCCACCCTCCCTACCCTGTTCAAATTTCAGATTGTAGACTTTGATCAAAGAGATAAGCTTGTTTAAATAACACTGGACTAAACATGTTCCCAGTTAAAAACATAATAATCAGACGACCATACCCAGCAGTTCAGAAAGTCTTCGAAGAGTTATGCTGAAAGTATGCCAGACAGTGTGAGAGGAAAAAAAAGAGAGTGTGTGCATGTTCTCTTAGAGTGGGCGACCGTGCATCTGCAGAGACTCACAAAACAGCGAGTAAGCACAGCTCTCAGCAGCCAGGCTGCAGGGCTGCACAAGCTGAAATGAATGGCATTTACAAGTTTAAGCCAGTCGCCCTGACACCTTTCATTTTGTGCTTTGAAATACATAGAAAAGGCATTATCTCTTATTAAGTTGCATAATCTGAGAACTAATGTGAATCTACCTGCCATAAAAAGTATCCACTTCTATAGTGTGCTACAAAATGGACTTTGAATTTTTATCTAAAGCATTATCCAACATGCATGCTCTTGTAAAACTAATATATTGACATGAAATAAAATACTCCAGTGTAATAGCTATGCAGAAGATGGAAAACAGAAGTGGTGCAGAAGAGCGAAGAGGTGACTTCTGAGTGTGCCCTGTGCTTCTTACATGCAATTTTTAAGAACCTCATTAATTATTTTTGCGAGGTGGTGTGTTTCCAGGGAGTTAAATATTTAAAATTTCCATCAGATGCAAACAGCATTAAACATACTGTAGGGTTAACTAGAACCACCATCACTTCTGCTGTGCATCATTTAAACCAGGGACCCTATGAGCAGTCTCCACAAGCCACAGTCCTCCCACTGAAAGGGCTCAGCAATAGACAGCTGCAGTATCCATGCAGCACACAGCCTTCTACACATCTTGAGAGAAAAAAAAAAAATGAGAGTGCCACAAACAAGATCTTGGGGATTGGCTGAGAACCTCTGTGACAGCATCCTGTAATGCCTGACTTACTTCTCCTGTGGAAGAAAAGCAAGAGAGCAAGAAAGGGCAAGGGTGAGGTGGGGGGGCATGTCAAGCCAAAGCCAATGAAGAAGCTGAATTTTTGATTTTTTTGTACTTAAAAAAAAAAAGAAAAAAAAAACAGAAAAAAAAAAAAAAACCAAGAAAAAAAACCCCAACAGACTTTAATTCTGCTTACTATATATGGGATTTTTAGCTATAAAGAAACTAGGAAATGCAATAACTTGTCAGAGGGTTATTTTCTTTCTTGTCCTACATGGTAAAGACTGTGCTGCTTGCTCCAAATTAACAAACACTGCAACTTCACCCTGCTTTAGAGATGGCATTAGGTGCACCCGCCTGTGGACTCGCCTCTCAGAAAAATGAGATCTGGTTTCCAAAACCTGGTATTTGTGCTGAAAGGTCAGGACTTACTTCTTCACTCACTTTAATCTGATCTATTACATGTCAGATTTTACATGGTCTACAATATGGAAATATTACAGTATGGGAACGGGTACAGGATATAGCAGTGATATTTAGTGCTGTTTAGCAAAATGTTTATGCAAAGGCTTGGATTTTCTAAACTCTACATCATGTATGCCTTTAAAACTATGCAGATCTCATACAGAAGGGCTTGCCTCATTCACTATGGGGTTTTTGTTTTAAATTACACGTAGTAACAAGAGAGAGTAAATAAAAACATGAATTGGCTGCAGCACCTTCCTTTCCAGTGCTCGACAGATGTGTTCAAAATGGGCAAATCTAAGTTCTCAGATCTAGTAATTTCTCAACTATTGTGTATTCAGCTGCAGCCAAGCTGCCCCATGTATTTCTCTCACCTTAATGAAGGTCTAATATTGTTTTGGAGTTTCTGAGCACATACTACAGGAGATACATTGATACACAAAAATAGAGAGGAACTGGTTCTACAAAATCTGAAGATTTGCTAACTTGAGATCAGGTATAGATTGGGGGTTTTGCTATATTTCTGAAGCTTAGGAATATACAAATAAAATTTGGCTTTGAGCCACCCAGATTTATGCCTGCAGAGGAAGGAAAGAAAACAGCATTTAATGAATACTGAAGAAGTAGGAGGGACTAGTCCACTGTGACTGAGGAGCACTACAGACATGTTAGCAAAGGTCAAAGCAGAAACTGCATCTTCATACAGAAGGATTTTTAATGAGAATTTGTTGGGATGAAACAGTGAGGACTCAGGCACTGCACTTCTCATGGAAATGAGAAATTAATAGTTTAGATAAATGAAAGTGACTGATTAAATCCTGTGCTCGCCTTTTAAAAATTTCAGCCTTTTTGTTTTCTAGATAGGCCAGAGTTCCAGTGCTAAACTCAGATTTTCCAGAGTGGGGAATTTACTCTGATTACACCAACAAAATATCAAATGCAGCAACATTAAAACAAAATGAAATTTCTGTTGCTCTGTGGTTAAACTAGCATCATTTTTACAGCTGAAAAATATTTAAGTATGTTTCTAAAGGAAAATTCTTCTTATTTTGATTAATTGATGAATGGTTTGCGTATTTTTTTTTTTAATTTGTTGACAAATGACAACCATGATCAGATTAAGTTAGCAGACTATGCATACTGCAGTTTGGCTCAACAGGATCATGGGTCCAACACTTCAAAACTGGAACATAGCCTAAAAAACCACAAAAGTAGCCTTCCTCCACTGACGGCTAATATTGTGGAACCAGTGAAGCGATCCCAGAAACAGATACTTAAAAATATAGAAGATAATATTTTAATTAATCTAAATAACTGGAAGGAAGTTTGGGAATTTTCAGTGCCATTATCATCAATAATTTTCTATTGACTACAAGTCCCGAAAGGCAGTCAGAGAATGGTAACAAAATTAGGTTCTTTGATAGGATAAAAAAAAAAAAAATTAAAGGAAAAAGGAACAGCCTGAACATATTTTGCATTTTGGACAAGATAAAACAGAAGTTTGAGGGAAAAGGAGGTAAACAAAAAAATACTATATAAAGTATAGTATGCAAAAGTATATACTCAAAGTATATACATGTATATATATGTGTAAATTAAATATATAAATATACTCAAAGGCTATTGATATTAAAGGAAAATTTAAAGACAGCAAAACTCTGTTTTGTAACAGGCATTTTTCAGCAGTAATTTTAGTAAGTACTGCAACAAAAAAAAAATGGTAAACTCAGAGCATAAACTATAAATTTTCCGTAAACCTGCTGACAGTGAAAGACCATAAACTTTGTCGCTTTGGTTCCACAGCTATAAAGATAGAAGCTTTTTTTAGCTGCTGCAATTAAAGAAGAATCTATTGTACATAACAGGAGGAACATTATGTTTTTCCAAGATTCCACAGTAACATTACAGAGAAATTATGTTGTGTTTAGTCCAGTGAGGAAACTCCTCAAGACAGACCGCTGGAGAACAGCACCATCTACCCCACTGCTTATAAATCTTCTCTGGGGAAAAAAATACAAAAAAAATTAAAGCTCTTGATACCACTAGGCAAATAAATTTTTTAAGCAAAACTCATGCTTCAAAATCCCTTAGGCTCTAAGGAGAGATAAGTGCTTCATGCTGTTAGTGGAAGTTTTGAACATTTAAAGTTTTATAAGTTGATGCAAAGATGTGTACTTCTTTTTTCTACTACTCCCAAATAACTCACTAGAACTACCCATGACGCCAAAGGGCTAGACCTAAGATTTTCTAACCCTAAATTTTTGGTTTAGGTTGGTTTTCCTGTTAAAAAGGGAGCTTCTGCTTTCACATATCAAATGTAAGTAGAGGCTTTGAAAAAAAAAAAAATTGGACAGAATAATTCTTGTTGCAAATGGGGAACTGGTGAATACAATTATTCCACACATATTTATTAATTTACAGCATTTAAATATGCCTTCAATTTTACCTGTAATTTGTATGAAAGACCTATTACATACTCTGAAATTATCTGTGTAAACACAAGAAATATTAGGCTAGGATGTCAGCACACCTTTTCGGTTAAGTATTCTGACATTTTAAATATTAAGACTTTGTTTACATCCATTTATGACACTATAAGATTTCTGGAAATTCTGGAATGGCAATAATGGAAATGGAATAAATGGAAATTCTGAATGTCAGTGTGTCAGTGATGAGCTCAGTGATGATAATTTGGAAGTATCTGAGCCAATTGAAAGGAAATTATTTGCTTTTCCCTCCTTAGAGATTTCTAGAAACCCTTTTTTGAATGACGAAACACTTTTGCTGCAGCAAATAAGGAGTTTGGAGCAGGAACTCTGAATCTGGCAGGGAGCTGAAACCGTGTGTCACGGAACAGTCTTTTGCTATTCCTCTGAAACTCTATCCAACTTTGGCCAATTTTCCTACCCTTGAAAAAATTGCAAGTTTTTAAGAGTTAAGATTTCTAAAAGCTCTCTCCTGGCTGAGCCTGCTCTCTCCTCTTTCAGATCTTAGTCCCAACTCAACCGAGCACAAAACTTACCAAAAAAGTGAATGACATGCTAGAGTCCAAACTACTATAAATACAGAATGTTTTCCCCTTTCATTACTCTTCTGGGGCAGAGTAATAGTCTGGGATTAAGGGCAGATTATTGTGTCAGTTACAAGACTGAATTTCAGACCCCAGATGTACAGACTGAATTTCCTGAAACCAAAGTGGGACACCATCTCCCTTTTCAATTCAGCATTAAAAATCAACATGTTAAAACATACCATTTTCTGAAGGAGTAGAAGACATCCTGTAATATAAGTAGCTTGTGCGGGTTTTTTCAGTTTTTTCGTAGCTCAAAGATGGGAGAGGATAAAACTAAATAATTCTGCCTGACTTGTACAGAATTAATGACTTACTACATATGTAAAATGGGCCAAAATACCTGAGTACTCTGGACAAACTCAAGAGATATTAGCAAATACTGATGTTTCAAAGAGTTAGTAGATGTTTTAATGGATGCAGAAAGAAGCAAAAAATAACAATTCTCTGCTTTCCTACACAAAATATTAACTATTTGTGAACAAGGATTTCACTGGTAGGAAAACAATGATACATTGATTTAAGATTAAGTAGCATTCCATGCTTAATAACAAACACAACATCCTAAAAAAATATTTCTCATAGATCTAGCTTTATGTAAAAACCAGAATGAGCTGGGAAATGCAAAATGGTAGCTTAGTATCCCACGTTTAGAGAAAATTTGAATGGACTGGCTCATCACGTGATCATTAGCATTAGTCTAGCAAGAAAACTAATTTTTGGATGTCTTGCAATTGATTTAAGGGTGAGGCATATTCAAAATGATCAAATATTCCCATGTCTGAGCTCCCAAACACAGCCAGAAATAAGACACCTGCTTAATCCATTTATGTGGTCAATCTCATAAACAAAATTCTCAAGTTGTATTTATGAGATTAAAGGAATGAAAGCCAGTCCAGATTCCCCCGCTGAGCTCTCCTATTCTTAAGCAGATCAACATTCCCACCCAGCTTGGTGTCATCTGCAAACTGACTGAGAGAGCACTCAATTTGTCCACATCAACAATAAAGACGCTGAACAGCACCAGCACCAACACTGAACCCTGAGGAACAGCACTTGTTACCAGTTGCCAGCTGGAGGTGGCTTTATTTTGGTATTTTTAGAGGCATTTTTTACTCTCATTTATGGCGGAAGACAAATAAAACTCTGCTTGGGCTTTGGCCCTTCCAATTTCCTCCCTGCATAACCTCATGACATCATAGTAGTCCTCCTAAGCTCCAGAGATCCCAATATGGTCAGGATATATATGGACAGGCTCAGGTATCAGGGCCTTCACAATTTGTAAGCAAAAAAGACTCAGTTATACCTTACTGCTATCTGCAACCATCTGAGAAGAGAATACAGAGAAAATACAAACACTTCTCAGAGGTGCAAGGTGACAGTCCAAGGGGCGACAGCACACAAGATGGACTATGGGAAATTTTGATTCGATATCAAGTATGATTTTTTACATTAGGAATGATATAATACTGGAACGGGCTGTCCAGAGGTGCTGGAACTCCTTTGAGGGTGAGACTCAACTTTAAGTTCAAGACTCAACTTGACAAGTCCCTGAGTAGCCTGATTTAAGCCTTCTTTGAGCAGGGGTTTGGACTAGATGGTACCTTGACATCCCTTCCAATTTATTCCGTGATTCTATGCCTCTGCTGCACAGACCTGCACCAAAATACTCAGAAGAGATTAATTACCTTGGTAATGATGGTCTATTTCCCCATTTTCCACAGATGCCTGATTTCAAGATCTTACACGTTTCATGAGTTAGGAGGGAAAAAAAAATTCTACTGGCCTCACTGTATCCTCTCAGCATTTCTATAAACTATTCCAGTCCTTGTCCAAAATATCTTTGCTGCCCATTGCTTTAGCAATGAGCCCACCTGTCTCAGTAGTCAATGGCACACCTATGTTTGAACACTCACTAAGACATTGGCGATAAATAATTAGCTATCTCTTGTGGCTTCCACAAAACAAAACCAGCTGCTTTTCTTGATGGAGATGACTATCTCCACCAAAAGACTCATTGTGAATTGTCATTAGTTCCCTGTGTCAGTGCTTCTCCATACATACATATGATGTAGGTACCTGTAGAGTGTCCAAGTGTCCAAGTACTTAGAAAGTAGAGCCTAACCCCAAAACAGAAGTATAAAATCAATCTTATGACATAACCTACTTTCTTCACTGATTTTTCTTCAGTAATGGTATTCAAATACACTAAATTTGGGGTTAATATTTACACATTTACATTTCCTCCCTAGAAGCTTCAATTGAAAGGTCCTTGTGATGAGGCTAACACTGTCACCTCAAGCAGTTACCATTATTGTGACCCTGAGGCCAAGAAACTCTTCACCCAAATTACTTGGAAAAGTTTTGCTGCTTTCAGCATCCCATTTTTATCTAACAGACACTCGTAGCAATAGTCCCTCACTTTGTGGGCATCTTTTGGTAAATGGATTTTCTTTACTTACTCCCCTAATCACTGTCAATCAATCTCTGCTATTGCAACATACCTACATGTATCTGTGAATAATCTGCAGTCAGTACATCAAGTCTTCTTGCATGCCTTCAGTTCTCCCTATCTACTTAAAGATTATTACAGAGCCACTGGACTGTTGCCAGTGCCACACAAGGAAGGTGTCTCAGTTTGCCTTTGGGCCTATTCTCACAAATCCAAAGTCCAAGAGGAAAAGTCCAAGAGGAGTATCAGTTGTTGAGCTAATCAGTGTTGCTATACATGTTTCTGTATTCTCTCCTTGATGTCAAGAATGGGCTTGTTATTGCCACTACCAGACCAGCCACAGCTACAGCCACATCTGTGTGGTTCATTGCTACCATTAGTCATCCCTCTGGACCATGCTCTAGAAAAACACAGTCAGACAGTGAGTGTTCATTAAAAATTACCACGTCTAGCAGGGAAGGTACCAGCTGCAATTGTCCTGTGCAATTGTCCTGACCCCAAGCAAAGCAGCAAATTCAATATACTAGTAATAAAAGTATGGTAGATGTTGTAGGGAAAAATGCTATGAGTTAATTCAACAAGCCTCTGTAGCCTGGAGATGTGTTGCCTGCCCTGGTCTACTTCTCAAAATTTTCTATCACCAGCCAAGAAAATATTTCTTAATTCTAACAAAAATTCAGATCTTCTACAAAAGAATTCTCAGTAAGAGGTTTCCTCAGAAGACACGATTCCATTTAAGTAGCAGAATCTATATCATCTATATTAAAAGATGCATTTTGGAGCTAATCAGTGGCTTCTTCCATAACAGACGTAGCAAAGACATGCACAACAAGAAAGATCTTGACATGAATCCTTATAAGGCATTTTCTGATACATTTTTTTTTTAATTGATAGGGATTGTATTAAATACATAGTCCTAAACAAGGCTGTGCTATATATCTTCCATGATAATTTGAATCAGTTGTTGACTCCAGGGAAACTGATCATGGTGAGCTAAATTATGAGTTTAAGTGCTTTCCTGGATCAAGGCCTAAGTCTGATCCTCACACACACATCATTTCCAACCATCAGAGAAATTCAAAATTAACAGTGGTTGTATCTCATTTTTGGGAATGACTTGCAAGCTTTATATAATTCTAGTTCTGTAATATAACTTATCCTTCCTACTCCAGAATTTTTGAAACTGACTTAAGAAGCCTACAAGAACGGTCAATGGAATCTGAATGAAAAACCAATATGAAACATTCAGTTCTATTTGTATTTTGTTAATTGTAACAATTTTTGATTGTTATTTGTACTCAGGAGCACCTCAGATCACCATCAGAAATTAGGTTCTCTTTGTCCTGAGTACAAGGTATACTTAGAACAAAGAATGTTTACTCAATAGCCCAGATTTAAATATATCAGCGACTAAATGCAGCACCCTTAAAGAACATGTGTCTCCATTTCTCCACAAAAATCAAATAGACCTGGTAATGTATCTCCTGCTTCTGTTTTGAAGTTGCATTGTTTAATAAAATGGGTCTGTTTTCTAAACTTTAAATATAAAATCTTTTGATCAAGCTATCAAACAATTCAACTTTTGCAAATACAAGAAACCTGTACAGAACTGATGAATTAGCACTAGCAAAAACTGTTCAGAAAAATCAGGGAGCAACAAAGAGAGCAATCACAAATGACACTCACAAACCATAATGTAACTGAAGCATCAATATCTGCTACAGCTGTTGAAGCATTCTCTTCTTGTCAGAACAGAATGCAACAGCAAAATCACACGACTTCAGTGTTGTCTAACCAGCACCTCACAGAAAACGGTGACACAATCATCAGCAGTGCACCATCACAACAAGATGGGAAATAAAACCCACACAAAACAAAAAAGAAAAAAAAAAAAGAAAAAGAAAAAAAAAAGGAAAGAAAAAAGAAATCTAGTATTAGAGAAAACCTAGGCTTCTTGTTGGAGAAAACTTTCAAAGTCTATGCTTCTGCAGAAAGACAAAAATGCATTGTCATCTGTCAAGCGGAACAAATAGGACCTTAGTGATTCAGTAACAGTTGCACTCTCTTGGCAGATATTAGCTTGTTTAAGGCAGGGAAGATCAAAGGAAGTGACTAGATGCCAACAAACAGGGAAAAAAAAAGGTCAGAGTTATTTATTATTTCAGCATTCCCCTATCTTTATTTGTTCTTCCACCATTTTCATTGTTTTGTGCAACAAGATGGAGGTCTTTCTGAAACACAGCCATCAGTAATTTAATGAAACGGCTCTTTTGCAATACAGGCTCTTCTATAAGTTCAGAAGTCCATCAGACCAAGAGGTTTCCTGTCCATAAGGGGTGAGTGAAATAGACAGTTCCATGTACTCACTTAGCACAATGGTCTACAAGCCAAAGAAATTATTATTAATTAATTACAAAACCAGAAAGAGTAAACAAAAATCATTGGCATTAGAAATGTCAAATTTAAGAATACTGATATTTTATTTGATGTCAAATTTTAGGAAAACCAGAGTTAATATTAACTAGTAGCCATTTTTCCAGGGAATTGAGGTTACAGTTGCAAAACCTTTAAAAGCAGCAAACACTGCTGTCTAGAGACCTCTTACACCTGTGGTAAATTAATTTTAATTTTTAAGCGACCTTTTTGTCCGTGGAGGAATACCACTAAATTTAATTTCTTATTGTGCAACTAAGAGAAAGGATTATTCCTAGTAATTCCTAAAGGAGTTCTTGCCACAGTCAGAACCTCAGCAATGCATCACTTGTGCAACATGACAGAGAAAGGGCAGATCTGTACTGTGCAGAGACAACTGATACAGAGACTCCCAAGCCACCTCAGCACTGAAATGTGAAGAAACACTGCTGTAGCAAGGTGCCATGCTCTGGATTACTAACCCCTGTCTCACAAGAGAGCATATTACTAGTGCAGTTACACTGCCTTCTACACCAGGTTACTAATTACCAACAACTAATTCAGGCAGTGATGTTGCATAATTCTTTCTACCACACTCCTTCAAGTAGCACAGGAATGCTTAGAAAGGCCTCTTGATGAAAAGTAAAAATACTCAGTAGTGTAGACTCTATTGATTCTTCTCCTTTGAGTACAAATAGTCCTGGCATCATTAGCACTCTAGGGCTGGCAACACAGTACAGAATCAGTGTGGTGACACAGTAGATGGCACCAGGGAAGCTGGACCCCTACAGGGGGTTAGCATGCAGAGGCCAATGTCACCACCTTCATCAGAGGTGGCTGAGAAACGAAGAGGTGAGAATGAAGATGATGAAAGCCTCTTCCTGAGGAAAGTACTGCCTTTAATGAGCTACAGGTCAGTAAAGCTCAAAGCTTTTTTTTAACCTAGTGAAAATAGGACAGAACTTTCAGATTCTCTGCAATTGTACTAAAACCTGTTGTAATATTTCGTGAGATAAGTTTGGCATGTGTCAAACAGCGCTACCCCAAAATATTCTGGAAATTGAGACATTAAAAATTACAGAATCATTACTACTATTTAATTTGCATTCATCCACTACTTTGTGGAAACTATTAGCACAGATGCAAGCTATTCCAGGGCAATTGGTCCAGCTGCCTAGGAATTATCTTGGGTATTTATGGTTTATGTTTACAGCTAAAGCTCCTGGCTTTTAGGTTTGATCCAAAAGACTGGTTTGAATTCTACTTGTTAGATGACAAAGTTCAAGAGCAATGCAGACTGCTGAAGCCTGGGCATGCCTCACTCCCAGCAGCTTCATCACGACTTGAATATACACAGTGAGCTGTTGGGCACTCCTGACCTGAAATGGTCAAGGGAGCATTTGGAAGGCACATAGGAAACACATGCCTGCTACAGCGTTCAGGGAATTCACCTTCCTGAAAGCCAGCCTGTAAAGTCAATCTTTCATGCTTCTCAGGGTATAAAAAAGAATAATTTTGCCATACAGCTCAAGTGATTTAGCAGTGAACTGTTTGTCAAAAGTGCTCATATCCCTCCTCCTGCCTTCACATTCCTGCATCTTTCATGCTTCTAGTCTGGAGACTGACATTAGCAAAAAGTTCTTGTTTTTAAAAGGTAAGTATCATACTGGTGCAGCCCTTGAGCCAGATTAGGAGAAACTGCAGCAGCACATGGCCAGAATGAAGAGGGAGACCACCTTGTTCAGCAGCAGGAAGCCCTTAGATTAATTTAACAGTGCACTTCATGAGCCAAAGCAGAAAGGATGTAAACTCTCAAAGGGATGTGTCCACCACACATTCAAATTGGTCATGATGAAACTGAATCAAATACACCATGGGCTACCTATACCTTTTACACAGTTTATTTATTTTATATTATCTTTATTATACTATGCTGTCCTTAATAATTTTTTTTATCTAAAGATTAATTGTTTGCAAAAGAAAAAATGGTCCCTGCTTAATATCAAGTAGTACTTTGCTTTTCACAAGTTTTTATGAGAAGATTTACTTTTTACACATTTCTATGCAAAAAAACAAGTGCAAGATGAGCTACATATGAGGAACTTTTGCATATTTGTGACTAGCCAATGTTGACAAAGAATAATATAAATAACTATTACTAAAATGATGATTCAATTTCATAATAACAGTCCTGACTTCTTTTATTAGAGAAAAAATTATCTAGAATATTTAATATTATTTTTTTAAGTTAAATAAATATGAAGTTAATTTCAATACCTGTGACACACCAAAAACTCTTCATCCATAATATTAAGAATTTTTATTCAGTTAAAGGTAGTTTCACACAGGATTTAAAAGATTGCTGGAGACGAAGTACTAGGGTTAGTAATTCAGAACTTTGCTCCAATATAGCAGCAATCCCTGTATACCTGTATTTCATTTTGTCAGAGAAAGATTGAATATGAGTAAATCAAATTACAAGAACACCTATTATTATTCATACTATCATTGAAAGCCTGCATCTGCTACTGAAGAAGAAAAATGCTTGTTATTGCTTCCCTCCATCATCTGGTCCCTGACCATTAACCAGAAGAGTTCCATAGCTGTAATATGAACTTCAGCCCGCAGAATCTGCACCACACAGAAAGCTCATGCTTAGTACCCATGACTAATCACAAAGCCCCCCCACATTTCCATCTTCAGGTATTAAAAAGCACTAGGATGTATTCTCTTATGATATCTGGATCCTGACACATAGCATACCTCAGCAAAATATTTGGAAGCAGAAGTAAAAATTATTATTTACATTCAAAATTTTATCCTTCAATATTCACAGTTCTAGCACTGAGATAAAATTTAATTTGTGTCTTACAAAGATTTCAGTAAGCCAATTTTGAGAGACTGATCTCCACTGAATGTCTGTGTATGGCTATGAAATATGTTTACTGTAAAAAGGAACTGAGGGCAAATACTGGACAAGTATTTCTCTTAAGCTTATACCATAAATCAGCTTTATCGGTTTTAGGATTGAAACAGTAGTTAAATTCATTCCTATTGTGTAATTTGACTATGTTTAACAATACTGCAGCAGTTTCAAGTCAAATGTAGATGTCATGTATGTTTAAAGACTGCACTGGCTGTCAGGTAATATTTTGGACAAAATATAAAAATGGTTGCTTACCAGTCCACAATGTATGCTGAACACTGATGACTTGAAAGAGATCTCCAACTTCACTGTGTGGAACCCATGCTTCAAAAATTTCCAGCATACAATTACCAGTGTGAATTCTTGTTTAATGACTTCATACACAGCTTATTTTCCCAGACATTTCAACCTGCTCTTCCCTACAGAGTATTCTTAACTTGCTGTTCACTGTTCATTAGCAAATAACATAAAACATACTTTGATGCAAAAAATAAAAGCGCTATTAAAAAACTTTACCTGCTCTGTGACAAAACAAATATATGTTGAATGCAGGTGGCTACTTATGTTAGCTGAGGTATCCAGACTGCATGAAAACATCCTTGATAAAACTGAGTGAAATTTGTCAATACTTGAAAAGTAACTTGCCAACTTGCACGATGAGCATGACTACCCTCACTTAAATCAATGAACAAATAATCCCTATAAAATTAATAATAAAATTAATTATCCCCAAATGAATTTTCAACAATGCTATGTGAAAATATTATGGCCTTCTCATTAAAAAGAGGGGAGAGGGGGAATCCAATGCAAAGTCGTATTACTTTGCCCTATTTCTGCTTTGAAATGTTGATTCTGAGAAAATACAGGAGCAAATGCTCCTACACAGCCTCACTGATAGTATTAGCAGTTGATTTTTGACAAGAATCTCTCACTAGTTACTTACATTCTGAATTCAAGAAAAAAACAAACCATAAAAGACAGTGTAGCAGCAATGTTTGAACTCCAGCAAAGTTGAACAGTTTTTTATTTTGTCAGTTTCTGCTTTGAAGGGTTAAACTGTCATTTATTTTAATCTCTCAGACGTTGTTAGTAACCTCTGATGCCATACCACTTCTATCTGACACCTTTCACTCTCATGGATGGAAGTCCATGATGCAATACAGAATAATCTTAAACATTTTAAACACATTCTAGGTATATTTTTTCATTTTAAGACCAGCAACAAAAATGTATTCACTTGCACTTCATGCTCTCTTCCTTTAATAAATACAACAACTTCAGAGTCATATTTGGCATTAACCAGGCTATCAAAAGCCATCCAATTTCAAGAAAATATGTAGAGGCAAGAACTATCTCATTCTTTTTTATTTATTTCCACCTAAATATGTTAAAAAACATTAACATGGAGTTCATTGTTTAAAAAATTTACAGCTGCAAACACTGTCATAAATAAGCCAGGGTCAGAAGCACAGTTAGCACTCTATAAAAAAACTGATTTTGGGAAAAGCCTTCAAACAATTTTTCAAACAATTTTTTTCTAAAAACCCAGAATATGCTGATCTTGAAATAGCATTTGCAAGAGAAAATATCTAGCCTGCAGAGGATATGGGACACAAGCAGTAGAGCCATTTACTTCATATTTAAGTTACTTAATACCTTCACATCACCAGCTTGCTTTCTCCTAAGCCACAGCAGCTCCATTAAAACATCTTTCCTGATTGAAATTACACCACAAACTTGAAGAATATTCTCAAGTAAAGTTTCATAGGCTCACATCGCTTAAAAATGTAACTTGTAAAGAAGCAATCAAAAGAAATCACTGTGAACAGTCCCAGGATGAAAATTTAGATCCTACAATCTTATCTCAAAGAAATTGAAGTGCCTGTAACATCACAGAAACCACTCTCGAGAAGAAGACATAACTTCCTTCCAGACAGAAATGCAACACAAATGCTCATAAAAATTGAGGCCTGATCATCTCCCAGAAGCTGAAGGCTTGAAAACTCTGCCAAGGTCATCATCTCTTCAAATAAACAGCAAGATGCCTATCTGCAGCTGAGTGGCTGGTAATGCTTGTTACTGCATCATCTCATTTGCTCTCCAGAATCTTTGAATTCCACATAAATTCCTTTCTTAATGCTACCTATGTACTCAGATCTTGCTCCATTTACAGACCATCCCTAGGTAATTACATATTACGCCAACAGAAAAATTCATCAATTGAATAACCTTCATTTTAAGGAACACCAGAGGTCAGAATTATTAGATGTGAACGAAGAGTCACAGAACAACGTAACATTTTTGTGTGTGTATGACATCTAGAGCACTTTGAACATACGAAAATATTGTTCAATAGATTTTAATTTTCCATATCTAAATATATGCAAGCAAAATTTATATTTTCTTCAATTCTGAATTATCTTAAATTGTCAAAGAGAGACTTGTGAATCTTTTGGCTTTGCTACATCAGTGTCTTGTACTGGCAAGAAGCCTGAAGAAAAAAGTAAGGAGAGCCAGACTGCACAAATGTGTTCATCAGCATGTCTCAGAGTAACAGTTAAGCCAATCTGTAAAAACTTTATTTTATTTACTTCCACATAGTCTTGCAAAAACTTCCAAACTCTATGCAGGTCAGGTTAGCAGTCCTTGCTTTTGAGACTACAGAAATTCCTTCAGACGCACACAAAAAAATTTCTGTGCAATTCATATCATTACCCATCTGTTATGCATAATACTTAAAAACAATACTTTTGCACTCAATTCAGTAGCCTAAATACAGTTTAGATGTCTCTAGGACACCCAGGACACCACACAAGGCTGGCACATATGACCCCAGAGTGATCACCTGGAGACCTCAGGGGCCCTTGTGCTTGCATTGATCAGCACACACATAGCAAGCTTCCCTCATCTTTTACTATCTATCTTTCATTTTTCTACTTCCAGGTGAGGTGTGGCCCACTGTGTTCAGAAACTACACAGGCAGAGTAGTTTGTGTTTTCATCTGGCATTAAGGTCCTCCTTCTACTTTATGTTTTATTACCACTTCCCATACAGAATTCCAAATAAATTTCAAATCCATCACTTGTATTTAACTTCTACTTCATATAAATTAAAGACAGATTTAGTAAAGATAAAGTGATCATGACACCCATTCACATTTTTTTAGATATACCTATAGCAACACAAGTATTTTTAAAAATGCTTTGGTTTCTGGAATAGATGTATCTGTTATTAACTCTCCAAACAGAAATTGTTTTCTTCTTGCATTATCAACACATTTTATTTATAAAAATAGCAAATTCTGGTAATATTAAAATTGAACCTTGACATGGAGGCCTTTTCTGTGGTATTTTATATGAATAAAACAAAGGCAGAATAAAAGCTTTAATTTTCCTTTTCAAGGCTACTGTCAATGTTTTGCATTCAATTATTCAACAAGTCATATTTTATTTGGAGACTTACTGATCATCTACAACTGACTGAAAGATCTATCCAAAACAAACTACAAGAAAATTTAATCACTCTACCAGTTTTTCAAAATGAACAGAAGCACAGTTTTGGGAACACCAAGGAGGCTCAGATCTACTGACTTTGCATGACTCAAATGCAGTATATGAAGGCATGAGAACAGGTGACAGACAAAGCTAGTGCTTTGTGGAAAAGTAAGTCATTGGTTGGTTGAAAACAGATACCTATATTCAAAATCTTTACTCAATAAAGCTGTTTAAATTGGTCTGAGAGGATAACTGGATAGAAACAGAACAGACTGGAAGTTAACTGGAGGAGAAGTGAAGTCATACTGGTGCAGATGCAGAATCCCTGCAGCCCTGTAATAGTTTCTCAGCAACAGCAGCTACAAATGGATGTTCAGGGAATGGAAAGAACAATATATGTGACATTTCTCCTATATATTCTCCTAGCTTTTATTTTCTGCTCACAGGATATGCTGAGCCTAATCCAGTTATCTATCCAACAATCCTCAATGGAACTATCTTCCAAGTTGTTTTCATTTTCGCTTCAACCTGTACAAACTGTTTCTATCCATAACAGCCTTCATCAGAGAATCTCACAAATGCCTGCTGTGTAGGAAATTACTTCCTTTTTCTTGCTCTGAACATGGTTTCTTGAAGTTTCACTGCGTGGTCTAGGTGTCATTCTCCATTCCAAATGACATGTTTACACTCGGTCCCTATCCATTCTCTTCATTAAATTCAAAACTGGGATCCAAAAATACACATCAAACCAACTCTGAAGACCCTCAGGGGAACCTGAAGTCACTAAACATCTCCCTGCTTTATCTGAGAAATTATTGCTTTTTCTCCTTTGGTACAGCACTGAAGCCATTCTCCCTTAGCAGCTGAGTTCCCAGTTTCCTGACGCAGGCAAACTGGAATACATAGAAGAGGGAAAATGGCATTAAAATTCTCTCTGGACAATTTGGAAGGAGTGCTCTGAACATGTCTAACACAGCGATACACAAAAAGAAAGCTTAATGCAACTTTGTTACTTATTTTACTTTATATTGTATTTTATTTTTAGGGGATGAAAGTATGAACAGAAGCAAGACTGCTGCCTGTTGGTTGGAAATTTCACTGGGGAAAAGGGAAAATGAAAACTTGGATTTTGGTCCTGCTCCCAGAACTATTTCTGATTTATTCAAAACTTTCATATAAAACTCACAAAATAAGTTTTAGATGAAGATTGAAATGCACAATTGCCCTGGTTTCACCAAGCTAAACAATACATGAAGATTAATGATTTCTCTGGCAGTCCATTAAAGCCCAAGCAGCTTCATAGAAAGTATATATGCTAGGATGGTCCATAGCACCAAGAGAGAACAGCAGGCTCAGAAACCCACTGGGACAAGATACACAGCCATCCCTTGCCAGCATTAAGGCAAAGTTTCTGCCTGTAAAGAGACCGAGTCTGGAAAATTTGCTCAGTTGATCACTAAATAAAATTTGTTAAATACAAAAAAAGATTTATTTATACTTCTGATAACCCTCTCTGAACTCATCCTTCCTCAAACAAATAGCTAAGTATGAGGTCAAAGAAACAGAGTTCCCATATTCTCATTATGGTCCTAGAGGACAATGATAATAATGCACACAAAACATAGAAAGGCAGTTACAAAGTGTTGTCTTATTTTCTGGGTAGTGGAATTAATGTATTACTTTTCCATGAGGGATGGCTTTCCAACCAAAAAAGAGAAACTACTTCTTACCAGAACATTTATCCTCATTAATGATTAGCTTCCTGCCAAATTTTAAACTAACAGTTATTTTTATGCCTAAACTACCAAGATAATTTTAATAGCTTGGTGAGTGACAAAAACAAAAGAGTTTTCAAGTGAATCTGCCCGTCACTCAGCCTAGCTTAGGTTTATATATGTACTTGTGATTGCAAAAGCACTCTGGTGATGTAATGTCATGGAAAGCAATAGCTAGATTGCTCCTAGTTTGTTTACTTATCCTCACTAAAGAAGACTGCAGCAATTAGTAAAGAAAACATTTATCTATGACCCTTCTTTGTCTGACACATCCAAAATATTTCACTTCCCTATGTCCCAAGTTCATATATATCCTGTAAGTTCATAGCACCTCACCCACTCAGTCTCACAGTACAATTTATATGCTAGCACCAGGCAGTGCTCTTAGAACAGTTATAAACATTAAATGTCACTAATATTTTTCTTTATACAACACAGGGACATGGCAGGGTTAGTCAAAGCACTTTAGCAAGAGAGAAGGATGAAACCTAGAAAACAGATGTTTTCCACTTTCTTGATCTAAGTGTGTTTCCTCATGGAATATAATCCATCAACAAAGTGTATGACTCAAAGGCTACTACTACATAGAATATAATTTTGCAAAGTCCAAAATTCTAAGAAATCTAAAACCAAAATAAGGCCACCTTTGAGAACTAGAAATTATTCCACTGATAATCCTGTCAGCCAACTGTGCAATCATGTGTTTGCTGCTCAGGGGTGGTCAATATCAATGGAAAAGCTTCCTGTTAAACAGAGATGAAGGCGTGGGAGAAAGTACTAGTGCACTATAATCCAGGCATCTGTCTCAGCATTTCACTGGAGCATCTGTAGCTAAACCAGAAGAAACTGCATGGAGAGGGGGTAGGGTTAGGCAAAATAGTCTAAGAGCCACTCTAAGTGATTTAATAAATAAATAAATAAATAAAATTTTAACCTTAGACATATTTTCCACCTAGGTACTTAGCAAGAGCAGTCATTTTCCATATAGAAAATGGACTCCCAGTACACTAGAAGAGTCCCAGGAAAACTACCGTATTCAATATTCAATATTCTGAATGCACAAGGGGAAAAACACTCTTCAAAATAACACTTCATTGTTAGAAAATTGTTGCAAAATATCTTTTGCCTATATTCCAGGTACAATTTTCAATTTTTAACCATAATTACCTTTACTCAATATATAAAAAAATATCTAAATATATGCAAATTGCTGACATCAGTCTGTTGCAACAGCTTTCATCTACATTGGGAGCCATCATGCAGTTCAATGGCTCTGAAACCATTTCAGATAACATTTTCTATGATGCTAGCTCCGTTAGGTGATTCAACATCCAAAATGTTGAACGCTTGCCTTCCCCAGTGTGTCTAGTGATTCCAGCAGGAATACTGTTTTGAGAACTAAATCAAATGTTTAAAAATCTTAACCTACACATTGGTTAACCTGATCACATTGTTTCATCATCAGAATATACCTATTGCAAGATCAAATCTATTGCTACTTTATTATAATTTAGTGGCATTGTGGTTACTCAGGTGCTAATTAAAATCTGGTTGTACTGTTTAAATCCCATCTGTTCTCTCTTCCTCCCTTATCCTGTTGGGAGATTGGTTGGAATATTCATAGCCACAAGAGTAAATCATGTCCTGTAAAGATGAGTATCTGATTAATAAAAGAGAAAATGCAGGAAAACAAAGTTGTACTGCTATTGTGCAACAACTATGAACAGAGTTCATAAATTCCTTAAAGTTGTTATCGCAGTTTGAAACTTTGATTAAACAGAGATCCTGCACTCTCTTAGACTTCCCAAAATTCAGGTAATTTTTTTTTTCTGTTTTTCAACTTTTCAGCATTCTAGAATTATAGACAAATGAATCAGTATTTCCTGTTCTCATATGCTTCATGCACTCTTCTCAATCCTTCATGGTGTTTCCCTGTTTCAACATTTGAAGATGACATTAGGTCTTCTTGTCACAATATTGCACAGGCAGATCACAGTCGCTTGGTTCCCTCAATACTCTTTCCAGAACCATAGTTTTCTGAGACACGGAATAAGATTATAATAAATGTGCAAATATAACACTTGCTTGGCTAGTTCCATGATTCACATTCGAGTCCTGCTTTCCTGACTCACTGTATTGCTAAACTTCTAATGTCAATCCTGGGATCACTGCTGGAGTGATCCAACCAGCTTAGGGCAAGGACTGCAAATTCAGCTGAGTTTCCCAGGAAACTCAAGCAGGGCTCTCAGCTCCATTTGTTGTAGGGTTCCCTTCAGATAGACAGTATGCATACATTCTCAGTTTAATTTTCCCCTTCTAGGGTATTTCTATTCCCTTGAACCCAAAGGACTTTCATCTTCTTCACTTGCAGCCAGGCACAGAACTGCATGTCTGATCACCCAGGTACACAGGTACAACCTGTGTTGTACAACCCTTTCACTACCCAGGACATGAAATACATTAAGAATTGTGCCTTGGTGCCCCATGGGTGACGAGTCCCATCACCATGGTATGGATGCAGACACTCGCTCTGGTAAGGACTCATTTTGGATTAGTTCATGGGTGTGGTCCATGAAGATAAGGTAAGAACAACATAAGGGTTTATTTACTTTGAAACAGTCATTTCACTGTAAAGTCCAGGACTTATTTACATGGAGTATTACTGCTCCAAAACATCTAGATGAATGAAAATTTTCTTCCAGGAAAACTAAACTCTACTGGTAAAGGGGATAAAAACAGCATTTTTCACAGGACTGAAGAAAGTTCTCTACAAATGAGCTTGTTTTACTTGTTTATGTGCCACTGCAGATAGGCACATTCATCCTCATACTTTCCTAGCTTAACTCATTAAATCTCTGAAGAGTTTGCTGGTTTTTACTTTAAAGAAAATACTAAAGTATTCTTGTCACAATAATACCTCAATGACTAGGAGAAAATTAACTGAAATATGCACAAATCTGCCCAGAATTAACACTTTCACCAGACAAAGTAGTGCATCACTGCTACAATGCCCATACAACCAGCATTTATGATAGACCATTATGACTAGCAACAAAATTCAGTGTTGACAATGGAAAGCATATGTGAAACAGCACATTGATTTAAGATGATTCATTCTAATGTCATTGAAGACATTAGTAGTTTGGCTTCAAACTTAAGTTAGAGCATTTTAAGACCTTAAAAACGAAAACTAGGAAACAAGTCTGGAGCTAGGAATGTTGGTTATAAAAGAAATCCATTTGAATTACAAAAGTAACACTCTCTAGAAAAATTGCAAAAGGAAGGCATTTGTATAACAGCAGACAAAAACTGGCACTGACTTAATATAAATCATAATAATTACCATTTGAAAAACAAATTCTGTGGGGGACAAAAAAAACAAACCACAAAGGGAAAAAAAAAAAAAAACCTCCAACAACCGTATAACAGTTGTTCTATGATAAAATCCCATGTTATTTAAGCCACATCAGAATAAGGTAAGTTTTCTAGGGTGAGGAGGAATTAAGTGGGGAATATCACTAATTTAAAAGTTTTAACTAAATGACTGAAGATGACAACTCTTAGAGTTAGATTCTCTAGTCTATCCAAATTTGTAAAAAATACAGCATAGTAGGATGTTCTCTGGGGGATCCACTGTAGGAAAGCAATGAAGCAGAAAGTGGCATGCCCTGGAGCAGTAAGCTTATAAATTTTTAAAAAGGCAATATGCTGAGCTATGTCGTATAGGAAAATGGGCAACTGTCCAAATTAGGAATAGGTAGATGAGAATTACTTGCACTTACCTTTGATTTCACCACTGGAAAATCTGTCTTAGAGTATTTACTTTTAGAATATTACCACAGTGTGTTGCAGGAAATTTGAATGTCATAAAGATGAATTTTAAAAATTAATATAAAGACCAAAAATGTTATAAAATTTGAAAAATCATTTCAGGACTTAGGTATCAAACTCTTAAGTGCTATGGCTCTACCAGCTGTATATTTAAACAACAATGGACATTAGCATTCTTTTGGACAGGGCAGGGAGGGGCTAAGTGATAGATAATCACTTATTAACCACAAGTCTGGTTTGCAAAAGGAACCTCCTACACAGAGAATAAATAATTTTTGACCTCTTGAGAATATTGGTCTGAAGTGACAGCAAATTTGAAGTAAAAAACCTTTTGTGAATACATTATATTATGGACCCCTTTCCAGTGCGTACAGAAGAGACAGCAAATGCAGAGAAAGCCTAGAAACAGAGGTGGGTAACCAGACAATGTATCTGGATATGTGCCAAGAATCTGGAATGAAAAGAGGATAAAGAGCATGACATTTTACAGATTTAGAACTGTTGAGTGAGCAATGAAATTAGAAAGCTTCACGTTTTCTGCACTAGATGACCATTGTTCTGAAAATGGCTGATGCTTATGCTTTTTTCTCATTTAACACCCCCAGTGGGTTTTTGGAAGATACTTCTGCTTAATGACAATGTTGAATCACCCTCATGTATGATATCACCTGTGGACTATCTTTTATCAGTGAACACAATTTTGAAATTGCCCCTTTAATGGAAATAAACCTCAGAATTCTGAAGCACAGTAGTGCTGGCAGCTGTTAGCAGAAATGTCGACTTTCTGGGTTGGAGGAATGTAGGATAGGCTCCTAAGACAACTGGCACAAGTGCACTAGCCTCCTACAAACAAAGTCTCTCAGGAGGAAATTGCCATGGGAGACCCTGGAACTTCCCTCCTCTGAAATGAGATGTCACCTTCATTCTCACAGTTCATGAGTGGACCCATCAACACAGAAGAAAAAGTACAAAATATGAACTCCACTCACAGATGTCTGCATGTAGTACCCTTTGCACAACAATACCATTACTCTTATTTAAAAAGCTCTAGCATTTCAGATTATTTAAAGAACAGCCCTACACAGAGTGGCCTAGTCTGACAGTTTCTATGCACTATGTTTCCCTTGCACTGTAATTTGGCCAGCATCGTGCACTGAATCTTTTCCTTCGCTTCAAAATTGGAGAGTTCTGCCATCTTCCTTGATTACCAGTCACTAAACTTAGCATTCAGCTTTTCATTCCTCACTTGTCTTTCAGGCCACCCCTTAGTCACACTGCTGATAACACACTGGAAAAGAAAGATACTGATACAAACTCAGGAAGCCTCTAAGCAGCAAACTGCTGGATAGAGAAGGTGCATTCTTTGGAAATATTATAATAAATTGATTACATTTTTATATATTTAAATATGCATCCCCTTTTACCACTGCTGGAGACAGGACTTTGTGCTACATAAACATGTAATCTGACCCAGTATGGCCTTTCTTTTGTTTTGGAGTTCATTCTAACCAAACTGCTAAGCTTTATATACTACCTAACTTTTGTTTCAGAGATGAAATATAATCACTTTGATCTCATAGACTACAGAGCAGCAAGCTTTAAGCAGATTGCATCTCATCTATGTGAGAAAAGCTTTTTAGAATTGTTCCACATCCATTGATGAAAACACATAGGAAAAAAAAGCTTTTTTAAAAAAGTCAAGTACATGGGCAAGAATTAGCAAGCCTATGTGATGTATTTTAAGTAGTTTATCAAAACCAGAGAAATCTCAGACCGGAGGGGATCGTGCCATAATGCCACAATGTCTCTATCATCCACAGAATTCAGCCTTGCAGGTAAACCCTTGTGAGCACTGTTCTCCTCAGAGCACAGGAAGAGTTCTTCCTCTAGCTTTTCATATTGTAGAAACCTGACGTGTTCACATGAGATCTTAATCCATTTCCTAAAAGGAATCCTTTTTAAATGAAGTGTAAATTAATTCTTCTAAAAGCTAAAAAATAGTTTCAAGTGCTTATTAACAGAACCTCAAAAGTTTTGCAAAACTTGTGGGCAAGCATAAAGGGCAGAAACAACGCCATAAAAGCAAGAGTATGGCTCAATACAGAGTCTGAGGGCCCAGCTAAACCTGGATTACAGTAACTCATTTCCACAGCCACAGGTGACAGGCAGCCCAAAGTGACCCACGGTCATAATGACATTCTCACATTCAAGAGGACAGAAGACATAACGGCTTCATGTTTGCAAACAGTGCTGAACACTATGATTAAAATTAAACAAGGGCAAGTGTTAAGAGAAATGAAACCAGGGGCATAACAATACACAGCTATCTGAGCCCTCGAGCACAGAAAAGCAAAATGGCAACCTGTGGCAAGAGTTCCCTTAATACAGCATAACGGGACAGAGACAGATCCAAACTGGGGTCTGTTCAACCATGACCCTGTCATGGGACAGGAGCACAAGCACTTAACAACCAAAAGGGCTAATCTAGCTCAGAAAAAAAAAGCCCCTACACAGTCCACACCTACTTCTCCTTTTGCAGTTATCTAAATAAGCTTCTATGTTATATTCACTACCATGATTCTGGACATTTGTGCTGTTCTAGCCATATTTTACTTCTCTCTCACATACTTTCTCTTCCTGTGTCTGATAACTCTATTTAGTTTTTCCCAAGCAGTATGTTCCTCGCCCACAAGAAAAAGGGGGGAAGGGAGCAAAAGGTAAGTGTTAGTACAAGAGTTATAACAAGAGTTATATATACACCTTGTCCCCGGAAAATAGGAAGTTACAGCATCACATAAATGAAAACAAACAAGAGAAAATGGATTGAGAAAAATGTCAGGCCAGAGACACCCTTCCCACAGATAACTCTTCAGGGCACTCAACAGCACACAGCAAACTTCCCATTATGTCACAGGTTCTTACGAGATGAACCCACATGGATTCCTTCCCATTAATCCTACATACTACCGTCACTTCAGGAATGCACATGTTATTTGCATGAGTAAGAGTGGTGGAAATAAAGTTAAAAATATATCCTTTTTTCTTTGTCTGTCAGTGCTGAATATCTAGTTGTATAATTACCTAGAATTCAGAAAGAATCTTGGGCAAATTATTTTCACCTAAGAGACATGAAAAAAGAAGACAGTTGCTATATATCAGGAGGTATTGAAGCATTAAGATATTGGTAGTACTGGGAAGAAACCTGAATACTGTCACTATTTGGTTACTAAAGGTTAAAAGAAAGAGACAGTAGTATTTTTACTTCTAGATTTTAAATGTATCAAGATTAATTAAATCACTAAGAAAAGTTAAATAGGAATCAAATTAGGTTTTGGTGATACAATTCCATTTTCTCTCTGTAGGTGTTCTTCTGACCTTGTTTGCCTAAGTAGAAAGTCTTAATTTTATTCTTGAGGCCCCTTTCCAGCTTCTTCTTTCCTAAATTATCATAATCCTCTGTGAACGGTGGCAAAATCTCAGATATTCATGCAGCAATAAGATGATTTTACTACCAAAAGGTTTCTGGCAGTATCCATGTAGGAAATGAAGACACTACTTCAGAATGAGAACACTCATGCTGAAAAGCGTGCTAGCACTCTCCTGCAAGACACTTCAAAGTAACTGGACATTTGCTATCTGTGCATATTAGAGAACTATAGGAAAAGAAAAAGGTTGGGTTTTTTGTTTTTGTTGGGGTTTTTGGGTGTTTGTTCGATTTACCATCCCTCCTAAGTCAGGGATCCATGGAAATTCAGAGCAGTATTTCTGAGATAGAAAGTGGTTAGGAACAGTCATGTGTTCCTAATTTTATGTAGATAATGCATGATCCTAAGAAATAGCTGAATTGAGACAAACAAAAATATAGGTTCCTATGAAACCAGTAGAGGACCAGGATTTCATTGGTGGCATTTTCTGAATGCTCACAGTATTCTGCTCAGAATCAGAAGTGGAGTACCAAGATTTGCACCTACCTCAGAATATGGCAGAAAGAAAGAACCAAGGTTCAGAATCATTAGAAATTTAGGCTGCTTCATCAAAATACAGGAACCTTCAGCTGAAGAAAGCAGGAACCAATCAACTTCTGCTTAAAACTAAGAAAGAAGATCATGAGAAAACTTTTAAATAAAAAAAAAATAGTAATAAAATACCAGTGTGGGAAAAGATAGCACACTATATGAGATAACATCACTGTTACGGACGATGAAGAGAAAACTCAGTGCAACTGGTACCAGAGGACAGGAGTTGTTGAACAGGCAAAAAGAAAACCAGCTGGCACTTTAGACTGAGTGCCAATAGAACAAAATTTGGTACACATGCTTCCACATGAATGCTGGAAGCATAAGAGACGTGATGATAGCACTGCTATATGTAGCCCTAAATTAAGGCACAGGCACCCTGGGCATGCTGGACACTAGTGAGTAACCCCTGATGCTAGCATACAAAATAAACAGGAGAAAGTAAAGCAACCAGCTTTATCAGAAGCAGATAGGGTACTTTTGGAGGTTACAGAGAGCCTAATGAAGCAAATAGATGAGATAAGTACCTCAAAAAGTAGTACAGACTCTAGGGCTAGAAATATCAAACCTATGCAAAAAGGATGAATGGGAGTCTGGGAGTCTGCTGTTGGAATGGTGACATAGTCTCTGATGTGCTCAGGGATGTGAGGCAACACATGCAGAAAATATGACAATAACGTCAGATTTTGGCTATCTCTATGTAGGTGCAGAAAATATAACAGGCTATAATACAATGACCAAACACCTTTAATTATTGTTTCATGGAGCAAGTAGTTAGACAGTCCTCACTAAAAGATGCAGTGCATGACTTGGTTCAAAAATCTTGCACACTTAAACAGCCCATGTAGAACAGCAACCATTATATGCCTACAGACAGCATCTTCTCAGAGATATGAAATTCTAAATATTCACCACAACCCCCTCAGATCCAAGAGGACATAAAAATAAAGAGTCCTGTTCACAAACCCACAGGGAGAGCTGAGATAACTAAATCCTTAGAAGTGACTTCTTGAGGACACCATCACAGGAACTGAGCCACTTAAGGAAAGGCTTGTGAGAAAGGGCAGAGGGAAGCTAGGAAGGAAAGGGAGTAGATTATAGGCAAGAAAACAAACTTCCAAAGCCTGAAGTCGTGTCTAAAGGAGGAAAATAGAAAGTCTGATGAGCCATGGGAGATTAGGTGCAGGCACACTGTAAGGCAGGCCAAAAATGTGATTGAGAAACAACTAAAGCAAATCTAGCACTACATTGTTCTTGAGACACAACTGGAGCAGACACCTGCCAAGGGCTATCTGAAGATCAGGACACAAAAAACCAGCAAGTAGAGCAAGAAGAGCAGTCCTTTGCAGAAGTACATGGAATAACTAGACAGCTTTTAAAGGAAGCACAAACTTCTTTCCCGAGCAACTCAGGAAAAGATATGTCTGAAATGCTGCTGAGTGTAGAACAGGCTATAGAAAGATATGGAACAGTGAATAAAAAAAAAAAATTGCCAGTCAGATTATGTCCACTCAGGACAGCTAAAATCTCCAGAATGAAGTAATTAAGTTATAATAATGAGTGCTAGACTCTCAAATCTAACTTCATACATTATCATTGGCAAATGGCAAACAAAGAATTCTGCCATAAATCTATGTTTTTTCTATACCTGGAATACCAGTTGCAGGTTTTGTCCCTTCCTCCTAAGCAGTACATGCAAGGACACAAAAAGTTTAGGATAACAGAGGATGAACAAAGGTCTGGATAACATGCAGAATGTCTCCTTTGTACTAGGGATAAGGAATAAAGTAAACTGGGATTGCACTCTTAAATAAAAAGAGGCACATTAGAGGGAATATGACAGACTGGAGAATGACATGTAGAAAATGGCTGAATTTTGACTCCTTACCAGTACAAGAACCACAGGTCATGAAATGAAGCCACTAAAAGCCAGGTGCAAAACAACCAGAGATAATTTTTCACGTAACAGAGAGCTCATTGCTCAATTATTTTCCAGATGTTCTAAATTTACTTAGATTCTAAGAGACACAGAGAAATCTGAGAAGATTGATCCACTAAAGTTCACTAAATACTCCAAAGCCTGACCTGGCTTCTTAAATCCCTAAATTGACTGAAGGCAGGGAGAGTATTATAGGGGGCATACGCAATTGCTTTTCCTTCCCTCATGGTTCTTACTCTTCTCACTGCCAGCAACACGGTTGGGCTAAGAGGAAGGGAAGGTGCATGATTATCTTTGAGCTTTTTCAGTAGCAGGGGTTCCAGCACATGTGTAGAAAGAAGTCACAACACAACTTTCACCTGTTCAGTGTGTCTCATCCCATATAGGCTCCCAACTACTGCTGTGTGCTCTAATTAGGCTGTGCTGTTCATAATGTGCAAATAGCCAAGCTGTGTCCAGAGGCTGCACAGTCTCAGTACAAAACAAGAAAGGGGAAGAAGCTCAGAAGTGCCTTTTTCTTTTCAACAGCACTCAGTTAGAGTGCACCAGAACTGACCCTAGATCCAGCACGTTGTCTTGGAATGTTAACAGGCAAATATTATCACGTGCAGAGAATCATTCTAAGTTCGTATCTGTTTATGCAAATCCTGTCAAGTACAAATGTTTAGCTAACCAAAACTCCTTCTAATAAATCTAATTATTTTCCTCAAGTGTCCTGAACAGTAGTGATACACATGAAATAGTTCTATCATGTAGCTTACTGCAATTCTTACCACTTCATACAGTTATGCATCTGGCTCTAACAAAATATTATTATTTGGTTTAAGAAGCATTATAGAACTGCATTATAGAAAGTCTAGTGACACTGCCAATAATTAAGGTTGTGCAACAGCTCTTTTCATATTTTCAGCTTCTTACAACAGTTTGAGATAAAATTTATTGCAGTGATTTGCTGTGCTGTACACAGGATAAATTTTTCCATGGATAATGTGTGATGTTCCCAAGGTCAACACTGAGAAAAGTACATCCATTGTCCTTTTACTGACCATTTCAAATATTTCTCTGTTCTCAAGCAGAGTTCAAAACAGTGGAGTTTGAGCTGTTAGTTAGAAGGATTTTCAGCTTTTCTGTGAAATTTTACTTCATTTTGATCAAATTAGACAGTTCTTACCAGCTAAAATCTCTCAGTCTAAGAGGAAAACTATTCTTGAATTTCATTGCACGTATTTTAAGAAGCTCTACATTCATATCAGCTTTCAGCTTGGTTACTGCCTTTTAGCTTAAATAGCACTATCCATTACCTGAAGATTACAGTCCTTGATTCAGAGTATTCTGTCATATCTCTCATACCTCTTCCAGATTTCTTCCTTTCAAATTACAGTTTATAAATTTCTTGCTCATCTTCTAGTTCAAACCAATTTTCTAGCACATGTGTGACCTGAACAAAAATTATATAAAATATAATGTAGAACCTTATACAATTGAATAGATATTTCTCTACAAACCCAGGATATGACAGTCACTAAGGGGAAGAGACCTTGAGGGGAAGAGACCTTGAGAGATTCATTAGTCCAACCCCCCCTGCTCAAGCAGGGGCAGTCTAGAGCATGCTGCTTAGACTGTCCAGAGCCAGATTTTTTATATCCCCACAGGTGGAGACTCCTGGGCAGTCCATTCCAATGCTTGACTCCCCCCTTACTGTAAGAAAAGTTTTTTGTTATATTTATGTAGAATTTCTCGTGTTTCAGTTTGTGCCCACCACCTCCTGTCCTTGGGCACCACTGAGAAGAATCTGGCTCCATCTTCTTTCTGTCTGTACGATATGTGTACAGAGCTGACCCCCATCAGGTACTCATGCACATTGGTGAGAACTCCTCAGACTTCACTCCTGGCTGAACAGACAGAGTTTCTTCAACCCCTTAGATGCATCAGTCCCTGAATCACCTCTGTAGCCCTTTGCTGGACCAACTAATGTGGGAAATGGATTTGTAGAGAATTCTCAAAGCCCAACAGAAGGCTCACATAATGTGCATCTGTATGCAAACCTTGAGATAAGAAACGCTAACTTTAAAATGCCATGGAATAGGATGGACGTTGTTGAGAGAGAAATGGAACTAGAAACAAGTTTCGAGGGATGGCCTTGCAAATAAGACTAGATACTTGGGAGAAACAGAACTATGAAAGGTGCATTGTAGTAGAACCCACGAGGGATGATTTTAGATGATTTAATGGCTTTAAGGCATTAAGCATGGTGTGGCAAAAGCTGATAGGCTAAGAAATGCTTATAATGTACTGTAATTAGGAAATAGTTTGGCTTCTGATTGTCATGGCGTAAATTGTAACATCTGCATTGTCTCACCCTTCACATGAGACTGAAAATGGAATAGAAGTTTTTAAAATGCCTCTCAGTTCCCCCATCTCTGGGTCAAAAAAAGGTATAATCTGACAAACTGCAGTATATCCATGGGGTTTTTTGTACTCTGAACTATCCACTGAAACGCCTGAGTGTCAATTACAGCTGCACTAATGGTATCCATTCATAACCATCCAATTAACAACTGCTACACTGATGTATGCTACAAACACCTAAACGTGTCTAAGTATACCTGACTTGAAGTATTCTTTAGTTGACTTTGGGCAGGGAAATCTCATTTCACAGGGACAACTATTACTTGCCTTTCATTTTATAGCATTGCAATTCTGTTTTACAATTGAGTAAACTGTAACAGTTACTGCAAACGTTATGCTTTAGGGATTTTAACCTTCACTGGTCTAGTTAATACTTGTTCCTGTGATTTTTTCCCCAAATGGTTCAACTGATGTTGATCAAACCAGTTAGGTTTTCTTAGTCTGGAAAATATATTAGCAAAGAAATAATCAGATTAATGTACTCAATAAACTTTTGGTTTTACTTTAACTCATTTTTTCTTTATTACCTAGTTTTTAATCCCTCCTTCCTTCAAAACGTGGTCTAAAGCTTAGCATAGAACTGAAGACAGACTGTAGTTAACCCCTCAGCCTTGGAGTCTCAAGAGTAATATCTCTCAAATTATTTCATCATCTCACTTTAAATGCACTCAATTGTAAGTTTTACTTCCTGGGTAAATCAGAGGTGAAGTTAAGATTGACACTTAAGGCTCAGGGTTAACTATGAATATTTAAAGTCCTTTATAATGCTAAGTGCTGAGAAAAATAAGGTCTCAAAAGACTAAATTCTACTAATCTAATTTTTATCCCATCCATGATCTCTAAAATAGAAATAATACGGCTCTCTTGTCCTCAGCGATTTTGAAATGGTGTTTTATATTAAACCACAAAAAGACTTAAAGGAAATTAATAAAGTTACTAATCTCCATAATGTTTTAACAGCAATATTTAAAATAAGGACTTTACCATATATTAGACAATGATGATGAAACATGGAGTAGATGTTCATCAGTTATGCTTCTTGCATTTTATCCCAGAAAAAGAAATTTTACAAGAAGTATCATGCAATCATGCCATTACAATTTTACCCTATACTCTCCATAAACAATAAAGCTGAACTAAGAACGAAATAGCAGATCTTGTAATTTTGCAATATTGATATTTCTGCTTTGATGTTCAGTATCTATCTGATGAACACATTACTGAAAAAGTAACTAAAAGCATCTTTCTCATTAGCAGTAAGGAATCAAATATCTATACATACTTTGTTTTACTAAAATACTGTCTCTCTGCTGAAATAATACTTTAATGTCAATTGAGAAAACACATTGTTTGTCAGGCAACATGTGCCAGTAGACATTGTCTGACACACTGAGGAGTGTTGTGCTATCTGCCATAAAGTATCAAGTTGCACAACAACAACAAAAAAAATCTTTCCTTATTCTCATAAAAACAGCATTCCAAAAATAAATGTAAAGAGGGGAAAAGGAAGGCAAGCAAAACTTACAGAAAAACCACAACAAACACAGCATTCTTTTTAGAATGTTGTCAGAACTTCCTCTTGACTTGCAGTTGAAAAAGCCTATGGTCACCAAGAATTCATTTGAAACTGCTCTGTCTAGTTTTCCACTTCTCTTCTCTGAATCAAACCATGAAGGAGAAAAAAAAAGCCTTCAAGCTGCTGACATACTCAGGTGATGAATGTCAGTTCTCCAGGAAAGGACTGCATTTATAATGTACTGTCTTCAAACATACATAGTAACAAATAATAGTAGATAATAGATTTTAGATAAGCTGATGATGACGACTTGAAGTTGACCTCTCCAAAAAAAAAATTAGATATATGTCAGACTAAAGACAGTTACATTAATACCGATTGTCTTCAGGGAAAAAAAGGATATGCACAAACATCACAGGTCAGAGTCTGGCCATTAGAAACTCCTTTTACACCAATATGACCAACAATGTCAGACACATACAATTTCTATACAGATCAACAGAGAAAATCTCCCTAGTCTTCAGTAAAGGTTCTGAGTCAAAATACTTCCATAACTATTTTTCCCATCACTACTAATCTCTCTAGGACTCTATTTATAGAAGTATTATGCCTTTATGGTGTGAAAAAATGTAAGGAATTGAGCACTTATGTGATCCCTCAATCTGCTTCAGGAGGTGTTGGCTACCATGTACCACACCTGAAATGTTTCTACACTGACGCAGACAGCATGAGGAGCAAACAAGTATCTGAGGCTTTGGCCCAGTCCCAAAGATTTGATATCGGTGGTGTAAGTGAAACGTTGTGGGATGAGCCCCTGGAAAAACAGTTTTTGCAGGTGCTGTGGTCCATCAGTGCTGGTCACATTTTAAACATCTCCTAAGGGCACAGGAGCAGCCAATTCCCAATGTAAGATTTCAAGCAGGTGAGGGTAGAAGGCCAGCTTGGCTGAACAGGAATCTTCTCTTGAAAATAAGGACAAAATAAAAAACGTGTATGCCCAGCAGAAGCAAGGTCAGGTGACATGGAAAGAATACAAAGATGGTGCTTGCCACCATAAATGAAGAAATGCATGCCACTAAAGCACAGCTGTCCTGTGGGGGGACAATAAAAATAGTGTTTTCAAATACATTAACGGCAACAGGCAGTGTAAAAATAACATTGTCCAGTTACAGGATGAGCATGGTCACCTCACAAACAGAGACAAGGCAGAGATGTTTAACAAATTCTTTGCCTCTGTTGTCAACAACAATGACTGAGAACACCAAGCTGGAGGACCATTACTGTGAGATTTGTCAACTCCCGGGCAGCCCTGGAAGCGGCTCCAGCTGGTGAAGGACCTTGAGGAGAAGCCAGCTGAGGTCACTTGGTTGGTTCAGCCTGGAGGAGACTGAGGGGAGACCTCACTGCAGTTACAGCTTCCTCTGAGGGGAAGAGGAGGGGCAGGCACTGATCTCTTCTCTGTGGTCACCAGTGACAGGACCCAAGGGAATGGCCTGAAGTTGTGTCAAGGGAGGCTTAGGTTGGATATCAGAAAATGTTCTTCACCCAGAGGGTGTTTGGTCACTGCAACAGGCTCCCCCGGGCAGTGGCCACAGCACCAAGCCTGACAGAGTTCAAGAAGCATTTGGACAATGCTCTCAGGCACATAGTCTTCAATGGGAGAAAAAAGGAGGAATTTTGATAATGTATTTCCTTTCTACAATGCTTGTTTTCTGACTTTTACAGGGTTCTTGGCCTTCCATTTTCCGGTAGTTCCTTCCTAAACCTAAGCCACTACTTCAATGGGATCACAAGTACTGCTGGCAGGTTGCACAGTTTTCGGATCCAAGATTAAAATGCACACATAGACACAGCTCTCACAGTTACAAAGTTTTTTTTAGATCTGTTCCCTGATCTAGATTACGGCACAGTTCAACAGCCAGCGAGTCTGCTCTACAGAAGGGGTGACAGTAACTCTGTGAGAATCACCAGCAGGACAGCCGGAATATCTCAAGTCAACATTGCTAATAGACTGTTCATAAAGTGAAATCATTGCCTTACTTATTTTGTTGACATTTATGCAACGTCAACATTCATAAACCGTGTGCACAGCCTTTTGGGATTTAGTCCACTCATTTTTAAGCAGGTATTAGCAACTAATTTTTTATTTTTATTATTTTTTAAATACAAAGTTAGCTCCAAAGTCCTTCACACTTGAAATGATTTTCAAATGCACAAAAATAAGACATATAAATCTGACAAAGTCCCCTGGAGAAGGAAAAAAAAACATGTGAAAGCCTCTGGGTAAATACATACAGACATGCACAACTGTATATACATAAAGCTAACAGGCATTATATGTGTCTGCAGAACATGTTCATAAGCTGCCTTGAAGACAGCAATGATATATAGATTTAGTCCTGCACTGTTAGCAATGGGAAATAAAGAAGTTATTATTTTAATGACCACCTTTTCAAATCAGTTGTACTGCATTTCAACAGTAAGTAAAACAATATTGCATATTAGAAAAGGCAATTGGAAATCATGATTAAAAGGTTCTTAAAACCCAGAAGACCAGAATTTAATTTGTTGTAATCTCAAATAATCACTTCCAGGAAAATGGGGTTTTGAAAAAATAAAACAAATTTGGCCCAGATCTTGCCACTACAAATCATCTGCTAATTAATTATTAGTTCATCAAAGGTTCTAACACACAAACAAAAACAGATATGACATGTTCTGTGTGAACTTACTGATGTCTCCTTTGCATTCAGGCTGTGTGAACATTTCTGTGTGCTATGTTATTACTTTATGAAAAACTGATTAAGCTCACACATTTCCTAGCTGCCTGCATATGTGAATAGTTAGAGCAGGAGGAAAGGAGTAACAGGTGTTTTAACTAACTGATTCTGAGAATACATAGTTCAAATAATTTCACCTTGCCTAATATTTAAATGTAATAAGATTTCTTTTCATATAGTAAAGATTTGATTAAGAAAATTATTCTTTCAACTGTGAAAAGAACAAAGCACACATAAGGCTATACATATCTGTTATTTACACATATCTTTAAATGTGAGATTTAGCTGGAAAATAAACTATTTATCCCCCATTTCATTCCATGCTGAAATTTCTTTCTCCTAAGAAAAGAAACCATATTATTATAGTATAAGGTTCATCGTCTCCCAGAACCAAATTTCCCGGCCTGAGCCTCATTTTTGCACTACCTCACTCAGGTAAGATGCACAGACATACAAGTTATACAAGAAATCAGTGCAGGTGCATGTACATAGGCCACTATAATAATTCTTTAAGAAATAGCACACTCAAAATTCAGAACTGCAACAAAATAAAAAAAAAAAATACAACAGGCTTCATATTGACTACTAAACCTACATAGATTATAATGCATATACCTATAGCACCCCCTGGCCTCCAGAATTAAGGGAGATGATGCAAAAATTGAGACTGTAATTCGTACAGATAATTCCTCAGCAGCATAATGAGAACACAACGAATTTTCACAGAAACTCTGGAAAGTGATTTCTCTGAAGACTGCAGCCCATAATATGCAAGTATACAAAATATAAATAGGAATACTTTCTTCACCTAATCCAGAGCCAGAGATCCTACTACACACAGCTAATTATTCCACTTCCTAATTTCAGGTAAGGTTGCAATACCAGCACTGGAAAAAACAGATTAGAGATCTGTAGATCTCCCTGATACACACCACTAAATAGTAGATATTAAATTCAGGATAATAATAGGAACGGTGAAACTAAAATCCTAAAATCCTTTGCAAGTAAATTCTGTTTCCGATTCAATCACAGTGACACTACAGAAAGCATTGTGCTTTTTTCCATTAGTAAAAGATGTTGCTAAGGGTACCCAGACAAATAAACAGGCAAGATAGGAGAAGGGAAAAAAACCCAAGCAAAAATGTCTGGAAATAAAAAAATTCAATTCAAGGTGTCTACAGGATGCTTTAACCTGAGAAGATTGAAACAGAAGCTGCTTGGCAAAGAACTAGAAATCTTTTTAAAAGCAGACAGACTTTTAAAGCCAACAATAAACTGAAGAATCATGTTAAAAGATTCAAGGATGTGTCTATTAATAGAACAGATGTGCCCAGTAATATTCTTGAAGCAAGGTTTCATATTACTATAGCAATACCAGCATGAAAATTTCAAGAAATATGTCAATATTCATTAATAAATTTCATATCACAGCCATCTGACAATACCTTATATACTTAAGAAATCACGACGAGAAAGGCTTCTGGGAATCCCAAAATTATCAGCAGAGTCAAAATTAGAGTGAGCAGAAAATGGATCAAGAGTAGTAGAGAGTACACAGTAGAGACCAAGAGCTATGCAAAGCTTTTTCACCTGTGCACGTAAAAATGACCCAGGAATGATCCATTTCCTAGTCCTGTACTTCAGACAATTTATCTTCTTCCTAAACACTGCTCCCTTTCATAAACTATACCCTAACACAATGACTGGTGTGTCTGAGTGGATTTTCCAATAGGAAATCCCTTCCTTGAAAGTTACCTAGAGAACTACATTTTTCAAATTGCTAATTATCCCCTTCTTAAATACTTGTGTCTTTTTTGCAGTCTTCTGACCTTAATATGTTTTTACCTGCTATCTCAAGGATATTTCTATTATGAAACTATTATTCATACACAGAAATTAATAAAACACCACCCTTTATAAGGCTGATTGTCTTTGGTTGAGACTAAGCCAGAAGTTCTCCTGGAGCTCTCCTACAAGTTAAGGGTTGGTTTAATTCTTTTATTTCCAGTTTTTCAGTTGTGGCAGGCTCACTTAGTAGTAAGAAATACATGAAAAAAGTATGTGTTTCTTTTGATAGATTTTATAAATACTTCAGGTCTTTATATCCAACAACATTCAGCCTCCAGCTATCTTTACAAGAGACAAGCTATTATGGAATTTTTTAAAAGCCATGCAGGTAAACCCTCTAAAAAAAGACCCTCTTCTCTACCCATGTGAGAATAATCTGAAAAAGCTTTTGTGTGCACGAGTATCTATTGTTTTCCTAACTCATACACAGAAAAAAATTCTATTGAAAGGGGATAGGGAAGCCCTTTAATAACCTAAAACAAAACAAACAAACAAAAACCCAAACAAACAAACAAACCCAGAAATCTATACTAAATGCCACTCTGAGAAACTACGTAAGTTGAGTATAGCAATACTTTTCAGAGCAAAACCAAAATACAGTTTCAGGTCCGATAGGAAAGATGTTGAGGGGAGAGCAGGGGAGTAAGAGCCTGTCCTGGTCCCAGCCAGGACAGGGTTAATTTTTGCAGTAGCCAGGAGGTGACATGGCTAAGACAAAGAGGTATTCTATATGATCTCTCATCATTTTCCAGGGATAGGGGAAGGGCTCCCTTCTGGGATTAACACAGCACAGCAGAAGGAGCAGTGAGGTACTGTCTGTTGTCACGGGGTTTGTGAGAATCATTCATTTCTCATACCCTCTGTCATTAGTAGTGTTACTGTTACTGTTTGCTTTCTTATCTCATTGCTGCTTCCAGTAAATTGTTCTTGTCTCAGCCTGTGATCTTACCTTTTCTATCCCTAATTCTCACCTCCAGCCTGCCACAGGGAATGGGGAGGGGGAAGAGAACAAGCAATGCATGATTTGGAGAATCTCAGTGGGAGCACTAAATTGGGGAATACCATCCCCAAACCACGTCAGAGACAAGTAGCATCTCTTCAAAATTAATTTCATGAAATATGTCATTAGTGTGTGCTAATAGCATCATTATTGCAGACAAGAATATTTAAATATGCATGTGTGTGTCTATGTATGCACACACAAGCATATATGCATGTGTATAGATATATATGTGTGTGTATATATATAGATATATATACACACATTAATATAGTCATGAAAGAATGAAGCCTAAGTTTTTCATGGTATTTATTCAGACTCAAAGGAAGCAACAGTTCTCCAAAGGGAAAAAAACAAGATACTCCAAAGGTAATTACAAAAACTGCAGCTTTGTGATTCACCTCTTTCTCACAGATTTTGTGGCAGTTTGACTTACTTTGAAGTGAGAATAAGCTGCAGAAATTGAAAGCTGTCAGATTTATCCGAATTACGCTTTTGACTTTTGTACTCTCTGAAAACACTTTTGCAAGCAAAACCATTTTTGAAACATGAAATTAATCGAAGTTTCCTAAACCATTCAACATGGAGAACACAGTCAGACTTCTGCAACATCTGAAGATGTCACTGTTCTGGATATGTTTCTCCCTGCTTCTCAAGACAACGTGGCAAACTTTCCTGCCATTCACAAGAGTTGTGGATATGATAGCTCTGGTAGCTGCAGGATCTGAGACCTCCTAGCAGTATCTGCCTTCAGCAGACCCTACCAGCAAGATGGGTTAGGGCTATCCATGAAGGAATCAGGGAGCAGCACACATTCAGGGAGCTACCACACAGGACAGACAGTGAAGTCTTGGTCAGCACCTGAGATGGTACAGGGAACATGGAGGGACAGAGAGGAAGGTAAAGCCTGAACCAAAGAGCATGAGCAAAAAGTAAAAGAGATAACAACAATGAGAAGGAAATAAGCAAGAGGAAAAGATATGGTCATTGTCAGCCAGTAGAAAGTTCACCAACAAAGAGGCTAAAAAGTTTCCTTCTGACCGAGGCATTGAGTGGTAACTGGCAACTGCCTGGTAACCAGGCTGTAGTAACACACTCCCCATTCCCAAGTGGGTAGTTCTGTATAAGGAAAGGGTGTCAGTTTACCTTTGGACATTTTAGGAAGTTTAGCCAGAAAGTTCTGTGTTTTTCTCTTTGTAATTGGCTCAATGCCAGGAGAGGAGCACCTGTTGGCCCTCATCACTGCTTGTCAAAACCTGTACCTCTTTCTATTGGCAGTTTACCAATAGATCCATCCTCAACCTAGGTAGAAAAAGGGACAGAACAAAGGGTCTCGTGGCATTCTCGGGGTGTTGTTGCAGGTGTAGGACCTGTCCTTACACTGTGCACAGCTTTGATCTTTGTTTGTTGTTTTTGTATTATTTTGCATTATTTTATTAAACCTTTTTGAGTTACAAGGCATACCTGATCATGTGGTCCCGCTAATTATTATTAAGCCAGCACTTGGAACAGGGCTGGACCCTCGGAGAGTATGTGAGGAATTCTCACACCAGGCAACTTTTTCTTGAAGGGAAATAGTGTGGAAACACACAACTAGCAATGCCTCAGCCTATGGAGCCTGTAGATTACATCTTGCAGCAGCACAGTTGAACGTGCCTTCCAGCCTGAGCCAAACCACAGCATGCACCACCAGAGCATCTTCACAGCAGCACTGGGAGCAGTTCAGCTCAGCCAGCGGTGAGCTCTTCCTTCAATTCCCCTGCTTCCAGGACAAAGGCAGCTTCAAAGACAAGCAATATTACTTCAAGAATTTTTCATAAGCATTTGCTATGCTAACATTCTGCAGGCTTGCCATTAGACCAAGAAATCCCTCACCAAAATGCAGGATGTCTTCTTTAGGCTTCACATTGTCTTATAAACTGACCCACAGATCAAACACAAAACATAACACAGACATGGGAGGTTTCTTTACCTCATAGGCTGACACATCTGGGTAAACTAAGACAAGAAAGTTGTTCCTTCAAAAACATACCATCAACAGAATGGAAAATCAACTTGCTTGTTCTTGTTGCCAAGAAATAATGAAGAAAATTGCTGAAACTATCAATCATACACACCCAGAACAAGTTAATATGCTTCAGTTAGAAGGTAACTTAGAGGTGAGTTACCTTGCTGTTTCAATTTAAGTCATTTCAGTATGAACAGAACAGCTCTATTATGAGGATGGAAGGAAGTAACAAAGAGAAAAGAAGGAAGGAATAGAAGAAAAGCAAATTTTCATCAAGTAGGAAATAATGTCAATGTTCTCATTTACAAGACAGGGTAAGGTTCACAGTTTCAAGTTCACAAGTGTCAATGATTTTGCAATTATCTATGAACAGAGACAATGCAGAGCAGTGGAAATATTTTTGTATTATTTGTATTATTTCTTCATGTCACCACTGACTGCTTTTTCTAAGATAGCAGCATCAGCACTTCCATGAAGGCAAAGGGAATAGGCTGAAAAAATGTCACCAGTCACCATAGTCAGTTTATTTAATTCCAATATTGTAATCCAGAAGTTATATCAGAAATAAAAACAAAGTTTGGGGGAAAGGGTGTTAATGACTGCATTCCTGATGATTCCAGTGGTACATATATGTTCAGTGCAACAGATACTTTCTCAGGGTAGGCTGTTTTCATACTAATATGACACTAAATGAACACAGAGTCAGGAATAGTAACCCTGATAATGTAACTCATTCTTTTGAGCTATTAACCATGAGTAGAGATGTAAAAGACTGAAAAAGGAGGACTGGGAAAAAGAGATGCCAAGAAAGAAAATTGCATTAAAGCTGTGGGATGTGTAGACAAGGCAAGGAAACAATATAAAAAGAAGAATGAGTGATGAGAAAGCAAAACACAAGATAAAAGTGCTCATAAAAAAAGGAAGGCAGCAGAAACTAGGGCGTAGATCCAGAAAAGCTCTTATGTTCTTAATGTTAAGTATATTATCAAATATATGAAGCACACTACAAATAAAGTTAGTGATATATGTTGAAAGACAGGAATTTACAATCAAGGAAAGAAAAGTAACAGATCAAAGAATAATAATAGCCAAAGAAAGAATAAAAGAGTTCAACGGAAGACTAGAGCAAAATTTAACACAGAGTGTGAGCCATCCTTGTCACATGGCACTTTCTTCTGAATTTTCAGTGTTAAAGAATCTTTGGATACCCAAAAAATCTTACACAGTAATTTCTCAAATCAAAAATTGATGGATCCAACTTGGGGAAATTACATATTGTTTGACAAAAGAAGATGAGAAGACTTTAACAAAAAAAGTTTACAATCACAGGGATGCAATTGATAACAACTAAACTGCAAGAAGTTGCAATTGCATCAAGACTAAATCATATATATATACACACACACACAAAACCCTTCACATTTTAAAGGAAGAGTTTCACAGACATGAAACCAACAAGGATTAAAATCAATTGGAAGCAAACACTTGCCTAGAGATAATAACTGGTATTGGAAAAAAATATAAGCATACTTTACTGGCTCTTGGGAAAAGCTATAATTCACAAAAATATCAGTTCAAGAGTTCAGAAAATTAAAAAAGAAAAAGTAAAGCTTGGTTCACCTTTGGTTTAAAAGATGAACAAGTGAAAAATTATAAATTTAGTAATAGTTTTGGGAAAATAAAATTTCAGATAGTCAAATGATAATGGCAAAATTAAACATAGCAGAAAATATAGAGTCAAAACAGCTATAAAGGCAGCATTTCAAGATTTGTAAAAATTTAATAACTAATCTAAATAGTAATTAAAACTAAAACAAAGGGACACAAAAATAAGGCAGCAGTTTAGGCAAGGAAGGCTCTTTCCTAAAATATTTAGGAAACAACAAAAGAAAATCTAATATTGACATCAGACAGTTCTTAAAATGAAATTGGTATCCTCAATAACACTAATGCAAAAAAGCTCACAGCAGCATTCAATAAGTCTTTTCTGGTTCAGAAAATTAAGGTTTTAATTTAGAATTAAAGACTAATAAAATAATATCAACCAATAGCATTATGTAAGTACATTACGCTTAAATTCACTGAATAAATTCACTTAATCACTTAAATTCACTGAATAAATCTTCAGTTAAGATTTCTGGCTGATAAGAACAATAGCATTATGTAATATATTTTGCCTACTGTAAGGCACGTGATACAACATTTCAACAATTGTCTAAGTATGAAACAAAACAAATCGCCACATATTAAAATGAAAGAGAACTGTTTACTGTACTTAAAAAATGCAGTGATGAATGGAGAAGAATCAACAACCAAACATTCTCTATTGCAGATTTTGCTCATATTTTCCACAGGGTCATGAATGCAAGAATAATAGCATTACTAACCAGATGTGCAGGGAAATACAGTACTTGGAATAATAAATACAAAATAGTGCTTTTAATCAAAGGATACAGCATGGAATATTTTATAACCTTCCTTCAGGAAAACAACATAATTTCCATTACAGCTAAATATAAAAGCATGTATGGGGGTGGGGAAGAGCAAGGCATGTGAAACAAGCCATTTGCTAGACACACTACTCTGTCCTGAAGTGACTCACAAAGATTTTCAGCACTACCAGACAGCCAGACAGGAGCTGACACTGTTACCCTATGCCCATAGAGTTTGATAACCCTGGTGTAATATGGCTCAGTAGGGAGAAACAGAATAGGGAGTCACATTTGCCTCTGCTTATCACTGGCACACCTCCTACTGGGAATACATGCATAAAGACTAGAAATGAACAGCACTTTTTAACTGCACAGATAATTACCCACTGGCAACCAGACTGATATCAAGTACTGAAGCAGAGTTGCTTTCCTCAACCAGGTATATTTCAAAAATATTTGAAGAGCTCCTATAGGTTGTGCTACCAAAGAAGTCAGCAAGGATGGTCAAAGCAGGTGTTTTCAGCCACACAAGCTCTGAAAATGGGACTGTGCTCCATCTGTGGGAATTACCTGTAAGGCAAACTCTGCAGCAGAGATGTTTGCCAAAGTCTGTCTCACAAAGACTCACGGCAACCAGATGCCAAGAGCAGAGACCAGAGAAGAGCAACATGAGGGACTGCAAGAAGCAGTGATGTGAGAAACCTAAGCAGCACTGCCACTCAGCTCTTCCTACCCTCCTACCTATCTTCTTCTTCCTTCATGTAAATGCAAGAAGGTGGTGGCTTTATTTTAACTACATGTTCTTCAAATGTGCAGAATACCCATCCCAACATGTCAAATTCAGTCACTTGGTCACAACTCCAATGAATAAGATATTGTCAGATTGCAGGGCATCAGAAAATAAAATATCTAAGCCAGTCTAGGAACTTGTCGGCAATTGGTAAAGTCACTAGGGCAATTTAGTTGGCATGTTTCAGAATATAACATATTAAAAGAAAATAGCACAGGAGATGCATGATACAACACAACTTAAGAATGAATAGCAGGAAACAAAATGTAGCTGTCAGAAAACATCCTTACCAGTAGAAGATATTCAGCTGCATGACACTATTTTGAGCAGAGGAGGGGAGAGGGGAAAGAAGAAAGACTCACGGATGGTACTTTTAAAAAGCTAGAAAATTCAAACATATCTGCCCTGAGCAGAACATGGAAGGGAACACCCAGTACAGTTTTAGTATTCCTGATTTCTCCAGCTATGCTGTCGCTGGTGACTGGCAATACAGTATATATATTTGGCAAATATGTATTTGCCAGAGATGAGACAAACTATTTCAGCAGACAAAAAATGGTCCCATACAATCAAGTAAATGTCAAAGTTGTACATGATTGCAAAATAAAACCTTTAGCCACTACTAAATGCTTCAGAGAGCAGATAAACACATAACCCACAAGATAAGCAAATACTAATTTGACAAGGCCTCATAATCTGGAATTTTGCTACCAAAGAGCCAGTTTTTAGTAGCAGTCATAAAGCCCTTAAATTAAGCATTTATGCAGGAGAAAGCAAAGCCAACAAATCCCCTAAAATACTGCTTCATTGGAAAAAATAGGAAATTAAGAAGTTGCAATTAAGGACCTCCAATTGGACAAACAGAAAGACAAAATATTTGTAGGTAGTACAAGAATACATTGAGTGATGCAGAGCAAACATAAGGAAAACCAAAACAGCGGACCACCAATGTAAGACATTATTTGAAGCAGACCTTCAAAAAAAGGTCTTAAGTTGTTGTCTTGTTAGGACAATAAAAGACAAAATAAAACTGGCAGACTGAATGTAAAAATCCAATAAGCCAAGCCAAAAAAGGCATGAAAAATAACTTGCAAGGGGTATTTTTTATGTTAGGGTAGGTAAGAGTGAGGGCCAACTGCAATGAGTTGGAAAAGGATTTCACAATATAAAATTTGGGATGAAATGGCAGCTGGAATCCAATAAAGATCTGAGGGCTAAAGAGTATACTAAACAGTGACTAAAAATTCAACTCACTTAGACTAAAGAACACAAAAGATCAGAGGAAAGCTGGTTACTCCATATAAATACATTAGGCATAAACATCAACACATACAAGATATTTAGGATGAAGAAAGAAAGCTGGCACTGCAAATAAATTTACTGTGGAAATTACAAGCCTCTCAGCTGACAGAACAGTGAAGCTCTAGATCAGCCTGCCCATGAGAAGAAAAACAGCCTAACTGGGCTTTAGGATAAATGTGGATAAGCACTGTGAGCAAATTACACGATCTGGTTGCTATGACAGCTCAGTACTGGGTTAGCCATCCAACTTAGGCTGGATTCAACAAATGATACTAAAGCAAAAACTTACCAGCATGAATCAGATGCACTGTGAGTTTTGTCTATGCAGAAGCAAGTCATAGTGCCTTACCTATGCAGAAATAAGATTCTGCCTAAATGCAGAATGTTTCTGCTCCTCTTTAGATCAAGAGAGGTGAATTGCTTTGTGTGCAAGAAGCCTTGGAGTCACACACACTAGACTTCAATCACTAAAAAGAGATTGAGTTTTAAATGGTGTTCTTAAGAGAAAGAACGTTCCACTTATATCCAAAATACCTGGTTTTGCCTTTGATTATGATAAGAGCATTTTGCCTTTGTTTTGATAAGAGCAGAGGTAGCTTTAAAGCCTAAAGGTCCAGCCTTTCATAAGAAGTTATTTGTCTTGACCAAGCAGATCCTGGGCTGAGACAAATTAGTGACAGGTTACTTAGCTAGAATAGGGAAGGAAATTGGTTAATAATCTGTGTCTATGCTACTGGTTTTGTTCCCAGAAGCAGTGAGGTTTTAAAGTGATTTCCTTCATTGGCTGGGATTATAGAGCAGCTGGGATGTGCAAAAGAAAAATTCCATTTGGGGTAAACTAAACAGAAAACTGTGCTCCGAAAGTGTACCAAACACAGACTGAGTCCTCACAGAGACGCAAGACTGGTTCTTCAGGCAGTCTCGAGGCATATGTCTGGCACTGCATGCCAACCAGGACACCAGGCCCTCACTGTCCCATCACAGCTTTGCCACATATCCACATGGATGGGCACCAATGTCTGGAAACCCACCAGGAAGGCAGCACATGATAGGCATGGTCTTAGCCCAATCTGGATATCCAAGTGGGAGGACCTAAACTGGCTGAGTACTTACTAGAACTGTTTGTTTTACAGTGGTAACAGGTTGGGTTGAAGGGTTGGCAACACCAAAGCAGCTGATATGGGTTCAATTCAAAAAGTATACATTTCCCAAGAACAAAAATTTTACCTTGAACATAATGAGTTGTACAATGTTTTGTCTAGTTTTCAATCCTTTAAGTTACTAAAGATCAAATTTGCTGAACAGTTTGTCTTACTTGCCTCAATTTAATCCCTGAGGGAAAAAATATTAGTTGCTTGTGCCTAGTTCTTATTTTAAAAAGAAAAAATATCATAATTGACTCGACATCTAGTTCATGAAGTTTCTTGAGTCTCTCTTGACTCAGCTTTCTCTCTTATTTTTAAAGGTATTTCTACAAGTGTATCCTTTATGTTGCTAGGTTTCAAGAGAAAATAAAGGAAGAAAACAAATCAACATTTAAGACAATTTTTTTGTTAAAAGTCCAAAAGGAATTATGAAAGTCATCTTCTGTTACTTATGTCAACCTGTCTTTTTCTATAGATTTGCTTTCCCATTGTTTGCAATGGACACTTTGCATACAAACTGTGCCAGGGAGCAAGAGCAAACCCTTTATGAAGGAAAAGACCACCCCACAAAAATGAGGTATTAAGGAAATAATTATGAACTTCCATGATGCATGTAATGACAAAATTTCATTCAGATGGTGCCTCTGAAGCCCTCCTACTTTCAAGTCCGTGCATGCACATGCAAGAGTGAGCCCTTGCGTGTCTAGGAGTGTAGGATCAGGCATTGGCATGTTTTGTCTAAACATGACACCGTTAAGAGAGGAAAGATGTGACCAGAGGAAAGGGTCCTGTGGAGGTGGAGCAGCACTGTGCTGAGCCAGCTTCCTGCTCACCTTAACACTGGAGCTCGGTCCTCTCAACTCACTTCCTTCAGGAGGGCTCAAAGGGCTGAAAAATCTATTTTACACTACGAGGTCTGCACAATAAACAGAAGGGGATCAGGCCCCCTCGCTCTCTTTTTCCTCTCTCTCTTTCACTTGCATTGTTTTTCCAGCTCCAGCCTATCCATGTACTGGACCAACACAGGCCCTAAGGACTGCTGATACTCACTGTTCTCTCTTTTCTGTCTTTATCTCTCTCCTCCCTTGCTTTGCCATGGGCAAAGCATGGCTGTTATATTCTACACAGTACTGAAGTTTGCTGTGAGCGTGGGAAGCCTGTTGAAGGGTGTTGTGGCTTTTCAGCCAACACCTTTGAGCAATGGTGTTGTGACTTGCTAACCAGCGCCTTTGGTTATGTGTCAGCCAGCACCTTTGGGAAGTTTTTTGTGGGAGTTGAGAACTTAGTGAAGTGTACTGTACAAAATCTAAGTGTTTCTTAACCATGGTTTTTGAGGAAGAATACTGTTAGAATTTAAGTGTTTGTTAGCCAACACCTTTTGATTTTAAGCAGTGGGCTGGTTGCTGGAGTTAAGGCAACTACAATAAAGCCTGACACAGGGCTGACACAGGGCTTGTTCAGCCTGATGAGAAGTTATAACAAGCATTGTGCCCCCTACCAGTAGTCATGGCACTGGTACACCAGCAAATACAGAAAAACCATTGGAAGGATCTCCTCTTTGGTGCAAAGCAGCTCTCAGCTGGGTATAGCAGCACGCATGACAGGACAAGAAACAATTCCACAAGAAATATGCCCAGTTTAAATTACAGCAAGTTCAGGTTGACAAGGGAGAGCAATCAGACTAGCTGGGACAAAAATATGAAATGCACCCAGATTTCTAATGAGCACATGAAATTAAGAGTTCAGGGTTGCTTTTACATCCAAATGTGTCCAAGCAAGGTATCCATGCCTATATATAAGGTCCCTTCAGACAAAGCCAGAGGAAGACAATACAAGCAGCAATTGAATGATTTCTTGGGATAGTGGGAACACAACCTAACAGTTGCTGATGTACTTGCCTCAGCAGAGTCTGAGATAAATGGTATTTTGGAATGAATAAGCAGGCTGTCGATTTACAGCCATATAGTAATGTGAAACACCATTCAAATGCATTACCTCAAAATTGATAAAGCCAATAAAACGAGCAGTGAAATTTCATATAATACTGTACAATACTGCAAAACAAAATCTCAATGACCTTATTTCTGAAGACACAGTGAGTTTATCTCCACTAGAAGGACATAGAAGGCGAAACTATAGGCAGTTACACTGAAGTTACCCAACAAGTTTCAAAGAACAAAATATAAAGAAGATTTCCGTTTTCTGTTGTTTTGTATTTCAAACCAAGTGATTTGACAATATTGCCAAAATTCACATCTGACCAATTTTAGCTTCACAGTGTTTATGTTTAGCTGCCACAGGTGATACAAAGACTGAATTGACAGTTATGATAATGCTCAAGGCATCTTGGCAGATCTAACCCGTAACCACAGTGCTATCGAAAGCCATAAAAATTGTCAATTAAAACCATTTAGAACTGAACAGATACAAAATTAATGTCCCTATATGGAACTGCAATTGGAATCTTTAAAAAACAAAATATCTGAAACATAAACACATAATTCCAGCCTTGTTTCATTGCAGATTATTCTCCTTTAACTATTCAATTTTTTAAAATCATCAAACACAAGACAAATGCTATTTTTAGTACTTGAAGGACTCTGTAATAAAACTATTATTTTTATTTGAGCATTAATAAAAATATAGAAAAATCACACAAAAAATATTTTTGCAAAATCAAATACTTTTTCCACTTTAAAAAACTAATCAAGTTTTACCATTTAGATTTTAGAACATACTTAAACAAAAAGATTCTCTTCTTTTGTCTGCAGTAAGCAATTATAAGAGAAAATATTAAAAAAGTAAAAGCAAATATTGACAACCCAAATTATATGTTAATGAAATTATAAATAAAATTACTTTCAGCATGCAACATAGAAAAGGGGTTTTTACAGACCAAAGAAATATGCACATATACAAATGCTAGCTACAAAAAACCACATACCTTGTAGATCTAGCAAATTTTTCAATATCAAGTAATTATTTAAAAGTTTTTTCCTCCAGTTTTGTCTTCTTTCTCAGACTAGTTTGCAAGCATCAACTGAATGCTGCCAGACTGAGCTGCTTCTGGCTCCTTGGAAGTTTTTGTGGGGTTTTTTTTTCCCCTCAGATTGATAAAAAGGAGTATTTCACCTTTGCTCATATCATCTGCAAGAAAGCATTGCACAAATTTTTTTCCCATTTATCTATAGCATTATTCTCCAAAAAGGAAGAAAAATAAAACCAAATAATGTATTAATACATGGTCATATTTTTAAAATGCGTCTTCTTCAGGAAAAAAAAAAATACTGTCTAAATTCCAGTTACAGTATTTAGCCAGAAATGGAAATAGGCACCTGAGTCACTGTGATCCTTGCTACCAAACCTTCACCTCCTGTAGCCAACTCCCTGAGCCTGTTCTGAACAGTGACATGTCCTAGCCTACCCCTCTGATAGCAGGCTGAACCCATCTACTTTTCCAGCTCCAGTCTGAATTTATTCACAGTCACACCTGTTTGGATTTATGTTGGCAATTACTTTCAGGACAAGTGTTCCAAATCTCATCAAGATGAATAGTCCTTAAGCAAAATCATCACCTACAGCATTACTGCAGAAAGAGATTTAAAATAATCTTTCCAAGATATTAGTTTTTCCCATTTTTATTTAAAATTATATCCATATGTTAATGTGAAAGGTATTATTTAAACTATCAATGCCTTTCATGTGCATTTTATGTCACTTTTTCTATATATAAAAGATTAAAATTTTGTTTTCACACTTCTATTTCCTACCCAGTGATCTCATGTTCCCTTGTACCTACCACTCATCAGGTCTCTAGAGTACAACTCTGCATACAGTGTTGTGGGACTGGGACTTAATGTTTTTCATTAGCCTCCAAGGGCTCCTGTGAGACCTGCTTCTTCCTCCCCTCCTTCTACAAACCCTGGCACAGCTCTTGCAATCTACATCCCCTCCCCAGCTTCTGGAGATGCCACAGCGAGATTCAAGTAGAGTAGCAGGACGGGTGCAAGAATTCAGGCCGTGTTGGCTCTATCCCTTTACTTTCTACTTACACTTTATCCACAGTACTCCCATTAATTTTACTCTTTTCTCATTCTCTTTTCATTAGTGTCTCCTCAGCAGACAAAAGACATGGGATTAGAAAGTGCTGCCTGAAGTACCTTAGAGAAGCTGCTCAGAGTGTGCCATCCCTTGCTGGGCAGTGACATTTCAGGCAGGGTGTGTTGGGCAACGCCAGCAAGACAAACATGGCCATCACGCCAAATGAATGATTAATGACTCGACTGAGGCAGCAAAATGACAAGCTCTAAACTATGAGAGTGACAGTCTCAGATTAAAGTCTACACATGCCTTGATCTCTCTTGGGAGCAGCAGTGCCGTCTGCGACTCCAAATGGCAGAGGGGAATTCTGAGACTAATGGGATCACCGTGGCTCAGAAGGACCTCAGAGTCCCTGTCACAGAGCACAACCCCCTGCTCAAGCAGGGTCACCCACAGCAGGTTACTCGGGGTCAGGGCAGGGTCCGCTTGGGATTATCTCCAAGGATGGAGACTCCACAATCTCTTTGGGAAACCTGTGCAACTGCTTGACTGTCCTTGTAGCCAAGCTTTTTACTGTCCACCACCCCCCCCTCGCCTTTTTTTTAATATATTCTTATGTTCCTTTTCAGAAACAAAGATAACCAATTAGCACTAATTAAGTTAAGTAAATAAATCACTAGGGGAAAAAATGAAAAAGAAAATAAGTGATAACACAGATCTTCTAATTTAATTCATTATAGTTTACCTATTACAATTTCTCTGGTTACCACAAGATTGGCACAATTCTTAGGCTTGTGTTCACAAGCCTGAGCATTATGTTGTAGGAAGCAATAGGAAATCCAGCTCTGAGCTGCAATCTCAAAATTCCCATTATTTGCACATTGGTACCATGCAAACTCACGAAGTGAAGGCAAATAACCAACACTGGGTTAGAACTTGGTTTATAATCTAATGGACAAATGGTTTTCTTTAAGTCATTATAAACAACCTTTAGTCCTGCACATGCTTCACGTTGTCATCAAAACCAGCAAAACAAACCTTTAAACAAAAGCTCTGTAAGACTGGCTCCTAAATTTTTTCTAGTCTGCACAATGAGTATAGCTTTTTCTAATTGCTTTCAGTTTCTGAGCCAGATATTTACACAGAGATGCTGTTGCTCTTTTGACAATGCAACAATTCAACTAACAAAGAATTTGAGACTTTTTTTTCCCAGTGCCTGTGATGATGAGAACTCAACTGAAAACCTAATATGCTCTTTCTACTTCAGTGTAACCATTACATGAAATTTCTCTGTTCCAAATTAATTTGAGGAAGGGGGAAAGAGAATAAAGTCTTCCAATAGTCCTTCATTTATTACCTGGTTGTTAGGGCATAGATCAGAAACACAAAGAAAATAAAACAATGTTCATTAATGGGCTCTGCACCTCCAAGTGATGTGATAGGAGGTCCAGGCTATAGGCCATGAAGGGAAATAGAAAGATTCCAGCTTATTTCATTACATCTTTTTCCAAGCACTCATTCTCCAACTTTTGTATGAAATCAAGGCGTATCACTTAGGGACCCAAGTTTAAAATAAGCTTAGCAACACTTAAAGGATAACTCCAGAATTTAAAAGTAAACTCCAAAGGAAACACGTGTAATTTGGAAGAAAGAAAACCAAATTAAACCAAAACAAAAGACAAAACCCCCAAAACAGAAAATAAGTAAAACATATATATACATATACATACATACATATATATATCCACCTGTGGAGGAGAATGATTTTTGGAAAATCATATTTATCCAAGAAAAAAAAAAATGCAGTTAGAGAAAACCATCACTCCAGAATTACCACGTAAACTTTACCAAATGACTTCAGAGCCATGTTAAAAAATAAAGATCAGACTTCTACTTTTTACCAGGAAGCACCCCGATGATAAATCTCACTAAATACATTGTTTCAATATCACGTGCTGTAAGCATTGCTCAGCATCAGCTGAGATCAAAACACAGCATTTCACTTCATTCATACCAGAAAAACGATACACTGCCCTGGGTGTGACTGCCCTCTAATTCAAATAAGTCCTGTCCCCATTATGTCTCAGCCAATTGGTAAAGGCACCAGCATGTGATTTCAGATTATTTTATTGTCTTTCTACCTACATGAAGGATTTTGACTGAGGGTGGGAGGACGGGACAGGGGGGTCACATCGCTCCTTTGCAGCTGCAGCACAGGATTTACGACACCGTGTATAGCACACATTAAACAAAGTACTACCACACCTGAAATATTCACCTTAAAACATACTTTAGGCAACTTTTGCAATGCCTCTGGCTTGTTTTCTGTTGCTTTTTTAAGCTTCTCAGTGACACTGCAGGACACAGGAAAAAAGGAACATAGTAAGAAAAGTGAAGTTTGAAAGAGTAAAAATTAAATCCAAACCAAAGCACCCAACTTCTAAGCATTCCCACAGGTATAACTGGGCATGCCCAGCAAAGGTTCAGGGTAAAAGCAGCATTAAAAATTGAGTGTGAGGGACAGAAACTGCAAAAACCAAGAGTTTTTTTCTGACTTACATTGCTCCCAGCAGGCTGTTGCCATTCCCTCTGCAGGGCTCTCACTGGCCAGGGGGATCACATGACACTGGGAACCAAAATAGAAAAGTCTCGGGAGCAAGGAAGCTGAACCAGAAACACATTTTCAAGAAAAGACGTATCGTGGGCATGATAACGCCCTCAGGAGCAGAAGGTGGTAAATTTAGACAGGAACCTCGGCTGTGCTGAAAAATGGGTAATGCCTTGGACTTTGCAACCCGGCATCGGCCGCCCTTTCTATACATGGGAAATGCTCATAAATCTCACCCTGTGTCTGTACGTAACTAAGCCTGCTAACTGCTCTAGTAAATCACCAAACCTTAAAAGAAAATAAGATCAATCAAAATTTAAAATAAATCTGTTGAAGTTTAAGAACAGCCTCCCATCGTCAGAACCATTTTCATCTTCAGGCTAAGGCTTCTAGTAGTTTGTTTGTAGAGAGGAAGCAATTGTTTTAAAAGGATATGCTCTTAAGGTAATTGGGCGAGCTGTAAACACATTTCAAAGACTGTTTTCAATTCTTTCATGAGTAAAAAATACGGCTGCAGATCTATGTTTGTAAAATGTCGCTGTAAATCTATAAATCTAATAATTTAACCATAAAGATATAAACAAAAATGCAAAGAATCTGAATCAAAAGCTGAACAGATGAGTTAGTGACCAAATGCACGTTCCATCCAACAATAAAATATCCTCTGATTTTAAGGCTGCTGTTTAGTTATCCCTGTCAGAAGATTAGCTCTTTCAGTTTTGTAAACCTTGTAAAAAGTCAATTCCAGCAACATACTATTCTAGGGATTACAGGAAATACGAGTCACTTTCTGTAACAGCTAACTTTTTCATCATTTCCTAGTCATTCGAAATTAGATAGTTACAATTTTTCATATTATAAAATGTCAAGATTTCCTTGTTTCCAGTGAATGTCAGTTACTGAAGAAAAAGGCTTTACTGAAAAATGCAAACAGCAGTAGAGAATCTGTGATCAAGGAAAGGGAAATATTCTGCATATCTTAACAGGACAAGGACAGGAAAGAATTTTGTGTTCTAACCTTTAAATGCAGTCACCCTCACCTTACAGTCATAAGGCAAAAATATTGGAAATCCCACCCTTTCAATGCAACTGGCTCACAAGACCTGCTGGATAAGAACAGGAGTAGAGAATGCAATTCAAAATCCTACATAGCAGACTCCAACTCTGCAAGGAAAAAAATTGAAAATAATATGAACATGAGATAAGAAACCAAATTGCTCTCCTTTCACTAAGAAAAAAAAATGAAAGGAAGCTACCTCCCACACACACACAGTTCTTAATAAAATCTCAGATTAAATTTCTCAGAAAGGAATGTACACCTGTATCAAAATATATACATCATTAGAGAATATCTTCAATCAAAACAGATAACTTGGTATTGAAAAAAAACCAAGATCTGCTTTATTCTGCAGGATATCCCAACACTTAAAATAAATTTTTCACGAAGTGAAGTACAAGTCAACATAAACATGGTAGCATAAAAAGTTTCCTTGTATCTTCCCTGTTCTTATTAACAAGTAAAGGAAACTTGAGCATTGACTCAAAGTAACACCAGAGCTGTTGCCATTGGTTATTTAACATAAAGAAAATCTTTCTAAAACTACAAGTTCTGAACTATTTGGTGGAGGTTTTCTGGAAAAATAAAAGACATTTTGAAAAGTTTAGTGCATATTACTGTGTATGTGTTTGCAAATACTCTACCAGATACATGATTTTTATCACTGTGGGAGAAGCTTTGCATCACTGAAATTGTACCCTTTGGCAGGTAATGTGGCAGAACTAAAGTAGGTGGAAGCTTGCCATTGATCACGGTGAGAGACAAACCAGGGCACTGATACAAGTACACAAAATACACAAAACTGGAGATCCTGTCATAGCTCTTAAAATTACTACAGAAAATTGGCTTCAGCTACCTCTTGTTCATTGATTTCAGAAACCTCTATGAAAAAAATCATCTCTTGGATCAATTTTAAATGTAAGAGTGGCATGCTTTACCATATTTCAGACAAAGCCTAGCTAAGTGGTAACATTATTTTCAGAGTATTTTCACTGTGCATCCCAGACATTGTGCAGATCATCTCAGGAACCCCTCTGTGATCAAACACATAATTTATTTCATTTGCTTTGTGTTATACTCTCCTCTGTTTTATTTATCAATTGGGACCTATGAAAGCTGCAATACCCACAGGGTGGGGATTATGCTACAATATTCCACCATAAGTAAGTCAGTGGGCTGAAAATGTAATCATATGGGGAGAAAAGCTAAAGGCAAGACAGTTAAATAAATGGCTAAAGGAATGCCAATTCAGGGAAAGAAATGCACCCATGTGGGATAAAAGCACAGAAAGGAGGATGTACCATCTACAAGACAGAGTACAAGGCCCTGGATAAAAACAGAAAGAGTGCCACTGTATCCAAGAACTTAATGAAGAGTGAGGAAGACTTGAAACCGAGTAGAACATCTTTTTATGCAGCTGGAACCAGGGCATCAGTGTTATTCTACATGCCTGCTTCCCCCAGTTTTCTTAGCTCTGATATAGATAGAATCATAAAATCATTTACATTGAAAAATATCTTTACAGTCATCAAGTCCAGCTGTTACCTGAACACTGCCAAGTTCACCACTAAACCAAGTACCAAATGCTATATCTACACGTTTTTAATGGAATGGGGACCCAACCACTTCCCTGGGCAGCCTGTCTCAATACTTGGCAACTCTTCTGATGAAGGAATTTATCCTTACATCCAGCCTGAACCTCCCCTGGGACAACTGGAGGCCATTTCCTCTCACCCTATTATTTGTTCCTTGGGACAACAGACTGACTGCCACCTGGCTACAACCTCCTTTCAGGTAGTTGTAAGGAGCTGTAAGGTCTCCCTTCAGTCTCCCTTTCTCCAGATGAAACAACCAATATTATTTATTAATTATTTAATAATTAAGTTTCCATATGTTCTAAAGGGACAGTTTGCCATAAAATTAGTGGAAATTTTTAGTATAAATAAACAGAAGTAGACTAATAATATGTTCATCCGTCCTTATCCCCCCAGTTTAGAGAAAAAATTTGTTTTAGTCTTAACCTGCAGACATGAATAAATAATATCACACTCTTATTCTTCTTGTGTATAACTGAAATCCAGCCATTTGAAGAAAGTGTAGTAATCCCAGTGCTACAGTTGGCCCTTAAGAGCCTAAAGATAATCCTTTGTAACAGCCCATCACCCCAATTTGCTTAAATTCACCACACACCGCTTTGCAAATTTACAAGTGTGTGGTGACACACCTGATCTAAACATGAACGTACATGTGTTGCTCACAAACCATTCTCCTGGAAAACTCCATCCTCATGCAAGATATTTAAACTCCTGTAGTGACCTTCTGTGATTGAAGATTCCAAGTGGTGATTTAAACCAAAAAGATCATATCTCTATAACCAGGAAAAAAAAGTTTCCAGTATGTTCTAATGTAATAATAAAACATAACCCTCCTACCCCAGTCTTCTGCTGAAGACTTTTTTCTCCCTAGCAGATAAAACAATCCCTAACAGAAATGCAAAAACTTAAAGACTAATTTTGTGTTTTAAGGGGAGAATGGAGGTAAGAGATATTTTTAACCTGTTTACATACATAATCCGACTTCGCACATTGAAGACAGTCAGCTTAATGCAGTCCCTACTTCTGCTAAGGGAAATAGGACAAAATGAAGAAATGTCAGGTTACACAGCATTATCCATTGCCTGCTGTCAGCCATCAGTATGTCACAACTACTACCTCTTCTACCAAATTGTTGCAGACTAGAGATACACATTTCTTTTTGACTTTTTTTTAAGAATGCTACCAGGTTCTTTTCCAGTTTAAAAAAAGTAAAAATGTTTACATGCAATGTCTGAAATGTAATTAGCTTTGGGTTATTTTGATGTAATGCAATGAGACCAAATATTTTACCATAGTAATTCTCATAAATTCAATCTATTTAATAAGAAATTATTTTTATAATTATTATCCTCACTTCATTTCTGTCACTTAAAATTAGTAATTAATTTAGAGTATATACAATTGAAATTTAGCCTTTAATGCAGGACAAAAATTTAATTTCAGAAAAATATTGTTAAAAGCGTATGCACCAAACAACAATATATCTAACTACCTGGTCAGGGTCAAAAGCATTGAAACTTTTATGGAAAACTTGGAACAGATTTATTCAAGAAAGATACCCTTGTGATAAACTTAGGTTCTTGCTTGATTATCTTGCTTGATCATCAGCAATTGAATATATTACTTGGGCTTCATATTTCCCATATGCCATTCAATAGCATTCTCATTGCCATCATTATCACCATCTGTTCAAGAAAGGTCAGGATTTAGATGAACATACTAAGTCTTAGAAACATAATATTAAAAATGGTTTAAAACAAATTAGCTTCAAAAGGTTAAACAAATTAATTTCCTTGCTGTGGCTGTTGAGCATTAAGGGAGACAAATCACATTCAGCCAGTAGGGAGCTTCCCTTTTCCTCTCAACACTCTGTAACAGCCTCAAGAGTACCCAGAAGATCTTTATGCACATTTTCTGTAGCCCAACACCAAGATCCTTAGTGCCAAAAAGAAAATCAGAAATACGTATTGGTTTGAGCAGAGGTGTCTGAAGAAGGCGAATCCACATGATTTACACTTTAAGGAAAAAGGAATCCTCTCTCACTTCTGAAGTGTCCAGTGAGAAAGTATTCCTTTTTCTTTAAAGTGCCAAAACTTTAATTCAAACCAGTTTTAATTCAAAGCTTTTCCTAACACTAAATTGATGCCCCAGGAAAGAAAGTCCTATTTGATTAATCTAGAAATCACCTTACCATTAATGGACAAATCCCCAAGGCTTACCTAATTAGTCACTAGGCACTTAGTGATTTTTTTAGTACTTCAGAATCTGAGTACACATTCAGGCACAGATTAAACAGATCTTGCTTTCATACAGTTATAAACATACAATCCATGGAAGGGACACAGGAAAGAACGTCTGCAAAACTGAGTGAGAAAAATCTTACTCTGGAAATATGTATTACAAAACAAAGTTAGGGCTTCGTTAACATTTACACAATATGTGATTTAGCAGGGAATTCCTCCATTTCTAAAAAGCATTTTAAAAAACCAGAGAATGGGTTGATTAAAAACCTGCATACCATTACAGGAAAAGTGACCAGTTTAAAAATGTAGATAAAGATGATCCACTTTCATTGACTTCTCTGCTATCTTTGTGTACGTCTATCTTTCTAATATTAGGAACTGTCTGAAGTCATGAAACTTTAACCTGCACTGTTGAGCTCCTGCCAAAAACAGATGTTGTTGTTTAGAGTGACAGACTAGTAATATATTGAGGTCTTGGCTTATTCAATAGCTCCAAGTTAATATGAGACTATTTATTATGACTAAAGTACATAGATTTTTTTGTTGTTATTATTATTGTAACAAAATATTATGAACAACTATGTTTTTCCTCTAATTTTTGAACAAGAAAGGAGAAGAAAGAAAATAAAATCATCTGTTCCTAGCAATCAAATAGAGGAAATTATAGCCTGAAGGATGAAATATTTGTAAAGGGATAAGAAAATCATATAAAGAGGTTATAAGAGAAATAATAAAAAAGTCAACTAGAATAGGCATCTGAATTCACAGCTAAACTATAGGAATAGTAACCCACACAAGACACCAATTGATTAAGGGAAAACAAAAACACAAGCATTTTTCAGCTGAAACTCAATGATCACATTTCATTACCTGCCCTTTTACATTAGTAGCACATTTTAATCACAGATTTGCTCCAATTTTGTAGCTACTTCTTGAAAAAAGGCTTAGTGAAGTCAAGGGAAAACAGACCTGAACAATTATTTCTTTTTATGATGTGGTGTGATGGAGGTGAACAAAAAAATCGGAAAGATCCAGAAAATGAAAAAAGGTCTGGACTTCACATTTAGTAGATAGAATTTAGGGGAAAGTAAATGTAACATCCCTTCTTTCTTCTGCCCTCACTCTTCAAGCTTTTCACTTAAATATGAGCACCACATGGAAATGTTGAAATGTTAGAGTAGAAGAAGAGGTTATCAATAGATTATTAAAAATATTTTATCTGATTGAAAGGAAGTGGCTACAAAAAATATTTGAAAAGAAAAAGCATTTACCATCAAATATCATCAAAGAAATTTCAAAATGAAAGTTGATTTTCTAACAAAATATCAAAATTTTTAATCATTCATTAAAAAACCCAGAAAGTTAATGATGTTTCATAATGCTTTTTTTTCATGATAAGGTTTTAACTGGAAAAAATTGGTGGGACTGGAATGAATTTCATAAATGCATTTTCAGATTGACAGTGGGCTTTTTTGACGTGAATTTCATCCCTCTCTAAATGTACTAGCCAGCTAACTCTAGGGACAATGTGAATGTAAATCATGCACAGAATTAAAGCATTTAATACTGCATGCACAGTATTCCAAGACCAACATTAACGTGGAACAATGTGCAGCAAGATTATCCTTGCAGAAGCTGCCCATGTTGCACATTTAGAAAATAAACTCAAATTACTCCGAAAATGCAGCAGCACATTAGTAAGAAGGTTCATTTGACTCAAATTGTGCGTATAGGAAAAGGAAACTGTCACTAGTCATTAATGTCAACAGTTAGGTCAAAAGGAATTTCTAATACATTGCCATTACTTAACTTAGCCTTCACAGGATCAATATTTAGAGGGCAGAATCTGTTTAAAATGAACAATATCTTGAGGTTCCAAAATAATATGATGAAGATAAATACAACAACAAACAGTACAACTTCAAGCACATAGCATAACCACCAGCACGTAGCAGAAAAAAATACGGGATCTAATTATTTTGATTGTCACAGAACTATAAGCATTTTTAAGCATTTATTTACCTACTTATGGGTTGTACAGGAGCTTCCAAACTCTCATTGCTTTCCCACCTTTACCTGTAGTGCTGCCAGCTCTTCTGTCCTTAGACCCAGGTCAGGATGGGTGCAGCAGCCAGGAAATCCAGCAGGACAGAGACCTCACCCTAGGCACTTTCTCTCTTCCTGGGGAGGCTGAGTTCCATAGCAACCTGTGCCCCATTCCCATTGGCATGAGGCATGTACTGCCTCTTCTACTTCAGATCCACATCCTTTTCCAGACCTATTACTTTCATGTTACAGAAGTCAGGTGTTAAAGGAGAAGAGAGGTATGTAGACAGGGAAGAGTAAGAAGATACATGGAAAAAAGATGTTGTGCCTGAGTTTTCAGTGGGGGAAAACTGTGAAAAAGGAAAGCTCACTGTTCTTCTTCCAACACTTTATTCGTGCTCATTGAATTGGAATTTTACCAGCTGACAAATTCCTCTTACCTCTCGCTAGTTGCTCTCGTCCTCTTCAAAAGGAGGGGATGAGCTGTGACGCACACTTGCATCCATGTGTGCAGTACACAGGTTAATCTATGACTTGCCAAGTAAAACAACCACCACCCTACCCCTGAACACAGAGATTCCTGTGACTTCTGTGAGGAAAAATAGGAAACAGATTCTGTCACCCAAAAACACAGCCGAGGCCGCTCCTAGGTAGGCTGAGGAAACAAATGCAGATAGGTAGCCTGGAACCAGCAAGCGATCACATTTGTGAATCTTCTGACAGCACAGTGCTGCTAGTTTAATCTGCACCACATCTATTTGCCAGCTCAGGCAACCAAAAAGACCTCTCAGTCTCGGCCCAGCACTCCATGCCTTAAGTATGAAAGAGTATTTGAAACCTTCAGGACACAGGCAAAAATCCCCAAAAGCACAAGAGTTCAAGTTTCTCTGTTGACATTTCAAGGTTGCAGACTAAGCTCGTAACAAGTATTCTCTTGGTACCTGAGTCAAACCCCATTTGTAATGATTAGATTTGGAGAGTATATTGGCAGTAGAATGTCATGTCATGCTTCTGCCACATCTTTTCTCTTGATAGACTGAAGCTACTGAAGTGACTCAGTTCATTTTCCCCTTTGAAGACTGGGCAAAGTGAATTACCCACAACTGAGCCTCACACACCCACACCTTAGTGGATGGTTCTCAAGAAAGTGGCTTTCCAGTTGGCTGCCAGGGACGTGCCATTGTAGCAACCCTGAGCCACGAGTCCCCTGTGGAAGCAGTGCTGGAGAGCAAACCCTTTCCTCCATATTCAGGGCAATCCAGGCCATCAGGCAGTAGATAAGGGTGGGCCGTGCTGGGTCAGACAACTTCCCAGTGGCAACTTCCCAGCACCAGCTATAAGCAGGTGTCTTGGAGGAGCAGGTAGGCATCTATGGCAATTCCCCCCACACTTAACCATCTCCAGATATTTCCATCTGTGGAGGTGGCTTCCTGAGCCAGATGCAGCTTCCAGAAACCAGAATACATGTATGTGTTTGGGAAAGGTTATCCAAGTCACAGGGACCCAAGTACTGCACTCTTAGCTCCAGCCTAAATGCTGTGTTTTCAATAAACACATTCTTGAGAAAAATCTACAAAAAGCCTAAACTGAACAGAGAAACCAGAAAGATAAATAAAACAAGGATCTTCTGTCCTGTTCCCAATCCTCCTTTGCAGAGCACTTTGGCAGAAACTATCAGCAAATTAATCCTTAAAAGCATTCTATATTTAAATACATATTTAAAACTTTTTTTATTAAAAATGAAGGGGAAAATCTGGCATGCCTCTGTTTATAAAACAGGATATAAGAAAATTACTGCTTTTAGTTTTTAATATAACTTTTTTTTAAAAAATGGACAAAAAATATTACCACCTTCTTGTTTTCAGATTCCCTAAAAATATCAAAGAACAATTATTTTGAGACTTCAAACAAATAAAAAGGAACATACTGACAAATTTACAAGGACACACAAACTGATTTCTAAATTTGTGGGACTGGCGTTCTTTAACTGGCATGAAGAAATGAATGCTTCTTTAACACACAAGCCAAGAACATTCCTTGAATCTTGTACCCTAAGAAGTCACTGCTGATGGAAAATAAAAAAATTCTTGTTTTTTTATTTGTAGTTCTCTGAAATAAATGGGAATTGGGGAGGGGCGGGGGGAAGGCAATGTATTAAGCTTACTGAATACGAATAAGTTAATTCACACTGCATGAACACAATGGCCACCTTGCTCAGAGATTGTTACGCATTTCTGTCCATGCAGCTATCCCACCAGGCTGCTGAGGGATAAACTGATCCAAAGAAGTCCAACTCAGACAAACTTACTCATTGAACAGCACAACTGACAAACACACTTTTACAGGACTCAGAGACAGTGAATCCTTTGACGGCACTTCACTTCAACCATAAAACTGCCCTTTCACATAAATCTTCCTGAGACTCAGTTACCTGTTTTCCACCACTAACCTGTAAAAAATTGCCTGAAGGCTTCTCAGAAACACGGGCAAGAAAGCTCTGCAAGACAGTTAAGTGTGCAGCCAGAAGTTCAGCAAGAGAGAGAGAGAGGAAAAGAAAGGCTAAAGCGAGAAGACAGGCTGATGTAGAGCCCTAACTAGCCAGCCTTGCTGCTCCATGGCTGCAAAAAGAGCCAGGTGAGCCCGATCAGCACCAGCTGCAAGATCTTCCTCCAGCAATCGCCTTGGCCCAGTCAGGTATTCCCTTCTCCGTCAGTGGCTGTGGCAGCTGTAGCAGCCGCCCTGCCTTGGAAAGGCTCTGGCACTGGCAAAGCAAGCAGTAGGGTTCACTTTCAGATCTGCACTGAAATCTGTAACTAAATTCTAACTTAAAGGTAGGAAAGGCCTGAAACTCAAACTTACAGGAAATCTCATGGGGAAAAAAAAAAAAAAGAGAAAATTGAACTGTTAAATGAACCCTTGCATGACCTTATGTGTTAGAGTTCAGGCAGGCTGCAGTTACTGGGACATAATCTCAGAGGTTCTGACTTATTTATCTAGACAAACTGTTACTTCACATATCAGCTTTCTAGTCTTATGATCTAACTCACACAGAATTCAGAAATACTGTCTTTGCAATCATGATTAGTGTAGTAGTAATAGGTTCTTTCTCCAATATAACCATATTTCCGTGTTACAGGGGCCAAAGTTCTAAATGAAGAGCAAGATGTGTGCACCTCAACAAGCACTGTTAGGTGATTTAATTCTGTCCTTATGCCCTTTTTTTCATTTCCTTCAAGAATATTTCTTACCTTAAAACAAAATCCTCAGTATTCCATGTTCCCAATCTTTGGGTGTTTGTCCCCCAGAATTGTCATTCCACATGACTGTCAATCCTATATATCCAAAAGTCCTCTCTTGTTTCAGAAAAGTTATGACCTAGGTTTTCTGGTGGGTTTGGTTTTGGGGATTTTTTTGAGGGGAGGGCATCTCTTCTTTTTTTATCTTTTTGGCAAAATTTTATACCTGATCAGTGGATTTATGAAGAATGGATGGAGAGGAACCTAATGTAATAATCACGTGACTTTGAGGGATAAACTGATCCAAAGAAGTCCAGCTCAGGCAAACTTACTCATTGAACAGCACAACTGACAAACACACTTTTACAGGACTCAGAGACAGTGAATCCTTTGATGGCACTTCACTTCAACCATAAAACTGCCCTTTCACATAAATCTTCCTGAGACTCAGTTACCTGTTTTCCACCACTAACCTGTAAAAAATTGCCTGAAGGCTTCCCAGAAACACGGGCAAGTGAGGAGGAGAGGAACATAATGTAATCACGTGACTTTGCTCTTTTTTAAATTAAAAAGGTTCCCATATTGTGTAAATCACAATAAAAGCCTGAGGTAGCTGACTACAAGGCATACTCTCTAAGTCTGACACTTGCCAGAAGTCCTATCTTCCTTCCAGTTCCTCCACATTTGTTCTCCACGTCCACACCTCAAGTTCATGTACAGTTCTGAGCCCCTCACTTCCAGAAAGACATTGAGGTGCTGGAGCAAGTCCTGAGAAGGGCATTGGAGCTGGTGAAAGGTGTGGAACCCAACTCTTATGAGAAGCAGCTGTGAGAGCTGGGGTTGTTTAACCTGGAGAAAAGGAGCATCGGTGAGGCCTCTGCAACTACCTGAAAGGAGATTGTAGCCAGGTGCATGGTCAGTCTGTTCTGCCAAGGAACAAGTGATAGGACAAGAGGAAATGGCCACAAGTTGCATCAGGGGAGGTTTAAATTGGATATTAGGAAAAATTTCTTCACTAAAGAAGCATTGGAAGAGGCTGCCCAGAGAAGTGGTGAGTCACTGTCCCTGGAGTTATTTTACAAACACACAGATCTGGCCCTTAGGGACACTGTTTAGTGGTGGACTGGAAAGTGCTACCCACTTGGCAAGGCAGATAGTCTGGACCCCGTGAATCTCAGATGCCCAAAGCCAGAGATTTTGTCTTCTAATTCCTAGACTGTGCAGACAGTGATCCTGCACTTACTTGCTGTCACATTTGGGCTAACATCCCAGAGGCTGGGCGTTTCAAGACAGATCCCAAAGCACTGTAGCAGAGAGCTTTTCTGGATTTCACTGGGAATGAGGAATTACTCCTGCATGAGTGTGAAGCCCTCAGTGGGGAGAAAAAGCAAAATATAAACTGCATGAAAATTTACTATGTGTGCAGTACCATCTAATAAAAGAGCCTGAATAAACTTGGAGATTAATTTAAATTTACTTAATTTTTTTTTATTAATTTCAGTTTTACTTAAGGGGCTTAATTTCAATTAGTGATTCAGCATTGAACTGCATACAGCAAAGATGTCCAAAGCAAAGCTGAAAGCCAGGCCTGGGCAATAGGAAGGATTAGAGTTTTCTCCGCTGTGTCAAAAAAAAGTAGTAAGGGTGACACAGGGACAAGGAAGAGGAAAAGGAAGAGGAATGAAAGCGATGAAAAGAATTCTGTTTACTTTAAGCTAATGGCCAAACATCTGTTGGAAATGTAACAGGATTTTAGACTAAGCGGAAAGGGGAATGAGCTGAAATAGAAAAAAAAATTGGTGGTTGTTCTGTGCTCCTCCCTTTCCTTCCACTCTTCCCAGGAGCACTAGAAAATAGTAACAAAGAGAAAAGAATAAATTGCATGAAGAGGGAAGTGCAGAAAAGTGCAAAAAAAGTTAAGATCTCAAGGGAAAGCTTACAGATTATTGCCAGATTTAAGAACATTTACTTTTTCTTGCTTTCCAAATGTAATTGGAAATGATGAAATTGATAATTAGGAAGAAAAGAACAGCCTAGAGAAAAAGCAGAGTGAAACGCTTGCATAACTGGTAACGAAAAAGAATTTCCAAATCCATTATTCATTGAGGATAACATTAAACAACACCTATTAGAGATAAAGACTTGACAGATTATACCCTAGGGCACTATTTGAGGCAGCCAGAGCAATCTTTGGCTTGCTAATCTAGCAGCAGAGCAGTTCCAAAAGACACTTGGCACTTCTTGGCACTTCTCATAAAATTTCCACAGTGATCCAGGCACTTTGCAATGATCTGATCACACCTATTAATCAGAGGTCGGGAGGTAGAATCTCAGAGGACGACATTTGCAGAGGATTTAAAGGCTGGTCATTAAACATATTTGGATCACTTCTCAGATGTTATTACTGAAGGCCAGTGCAAACTGTCTAGGAATGCAGGCCAACTGTGGTTGAAGACAGGGCTTTATTCCATCAAATGGTGACGGAAAATGTTTGAGACGCCCTGCGTGATTTCTGTCACCAGCCATATGTGAGCACCTGGTTTTAAAGAGCCCAGTATCATCGCCAAGCTTGCTCTTCAACTCACCCATCTGAACAGCCTGGGTTTCCTTCATGTGCTTCTGGCCTTTTGGCTACAGCCCCTGGGATAATGACTGCCACCAGCAAGGCAGCTAAAACTGCAGAAATCGAGTGCATCGATCCATCCTAAAGCTTGCACCGGATCTCAGCCTCCCCAAGAGCACAGCACCACTTTTTTCCCACAAGACTACAGATGCTTTCATTCTCTGGCTCTGCAATTAGAAAGAAAAGCCTGCTGGAGAGTAGGAGGTAAGTGGAATTGTGCATCTGTACATAAGTGCAGACAGTGAACCCCATAGCAAATTCTGAGCATTATCTTGTAGAGAAGAGCTGCCAATCTTTTTAAAAATTTATTAGTATTTAGGGAGATACTGGAAGAAAGGATAAAAAGAAGTAAATTGCTTTTTGCCAAAAAAAAAAAAAAAGGAAAAAGGCAAGAGGGTATTTCTGGTAATCTTCCTGTAAATTTATCTTCATTGTTAAACAACAAATGGAACAAATGCTAAAAAATTATTTACTGGCTAGGAATAGGTTTATGTGAATCAAAGAGTATTAAATTATAGAAGAAAAAGCTCTCCAGAAATCCATGGCCCTTTCCAAAAAAACAATTATCAAATTAGTGAAAGAAGTGAATGACCATGTGACAGTAAGAACAGCACTAGATTTCTTATAAAAATCATAACTTAAAAATTAATTCCAGCTGGCCTGGATAGCGATGTTGCCAAATTCAGTGAAGTTATCTATAGTTACATTGCTATGACCATTTAACATTTGCAAAGAACAGAGAATTCGATAATAATATAATAAGGTAAGTTTTAACACATGTCTTACTTAATATCCACAAGACAGAAGAGACAGCATGCCTGTTTAGTTATTGCATTAAAGTCCTCCAACCCTACTAAAAAAAATTCTTTAAGCCCTGTGTCAATGGACGTAAGTAAATTGAACACTGCAGTTCTCCCACTGCATAATGATGTTCCTCCTTGGACCCCATGAGCCGTGCACTAACCTCTTGACATACTAACCTCTTGCTGGAAAAAGTCTATTTAATTCTCCAGTCACCTTCCATTCTTCTTTAGTTTATAGATAATTCAGGCCAGCTTGTCCATGGTTACCACTGACTCACCACAAACTGTCAATGTTCCCAGTAGTAAACAATAGGGGAGGAAAAGAGAAAAGGGAAAGAAGCAAAAACCAGGACAGGATCCCATACTACATCTAGAGGGGACGGTGTGTGCCTGACAGCACAGGCTGCACCCTGCCTAGTGTGCCCTGGCACATGGAGGAGTGGCAGGAGGGAGGGACCAGCCACTGAGGTATAAGGGGAATACCTTGTGGAGAGTGTACTTTTGGCCCAGCTGCAAATCCATGCTACTGTGACCCCTTTCAGAAATGAGCTGGCCCAAGAACTGCTAAATCAAGAGGTGGACAGTAGAGAGATGCTCTCACTGCACCATCTGAGCTGCCTTCTCTACAGCTCCAGCACTGCTCTGCTGATGAGCTGTGAGCTTTTGAGGGGAATGATTTGATCTTTTGAAATGTGTAGCAACAAACTGAAAAAATGCTGCATGAACTTCTACAATGGGGCAATATTTTCTTAAGGGCTTTGGACATGGAGGCATTGTATGAATTTGGGGGAACCATTTTTGTCATAAAGACAATGACAAGGAAAATTCCGCATTGGAAGACAAAAAAAAAAAAAACAAAACAACAAAAACAACAACACACCACAAAAAACCCCCACACCTTTAAAACAATCAAACTTATGGAAAATATGCCATCTGAAGTAGCTTTTCATCTGGCTACTTTTTGTTTTGTTCGCAAAAGCACTACATTACTCCTCAACCAAAGAATTCTGGGAGGATTAAAACACAACTTGCACTGAAGTCTGAAGAGCAACTTTGCTATTTCTAGTATCTTGAGTTCTAAATTAGAAAGCTTCCACAACCTCCATATAATGATGATCAATCTTCCTCTTATCTGATTGCCAAGGAATAGCCATCCTGAGCTCTGCCTTTTGTCTTGAATTTAAAAATAAACTCTTTTCCACAAATTCTGTCCAAATGTTCTACCTTGTACTGTATGGCAAGCCCAATCTGTTAGTCCTTTATGCTGTACAGAAAAAAAAGGCTGCTCCTTTGAATGATTTACTGCCCTCTCTGAGTTTTCACCGACACAAAAATTACTTTGTATTTTTTCAAAGAATGTTTGTGTGCAACTCCTCCATGCCCATGAACGAGCTTAAGGAGTGCAGACAAATGCTTTAAAGTGCTATCTGTTTTCCAAGGTCTGAAACACAGATGTCTCTTTTTGGTAATGCTGCATGCCATTGACCTTACTGCAGATTTGATGTCTTCCATTGGTGCACCAGCCAGACATGATTTGTTAGGTAAAGGGGTTAGATTTTGTGAGGGGTTTTTTTTAGAAGCTTGTTTCAACTTCCAGCCTTCATTTAGAGTTTACCTTAATGTTGTTTTACTTTTCAACAAGTAATTTATAACAAAGGTATAGCCACTTGTCAGATTGTAAAGGATCTTAACTAGCAAAGAAGGAAGTATTAAATTAATAGCTCTTTTCAGTTTCCAATCTTTCAAAAGTCTTTGACTCAAGCAGCATCTTCTTTCATTTTCCTTCCCTTCTTTTTCCCTTCCCTTCCTTTGTCATTGTATCCATATTTTGCAAAGAAAATTTGGAAGAACAGATTAGAAATTACCTGTATAATATGTATATTAGAGCTACACCTAATTCTGAAATTCTGTCCTTTCTTTGAATAAAGCTTGAACAGAATAGAATGGTTAGGGTTTTATCCTTTTCAGTTTCTCTTAGTTTTAAGCGTATACTTTCTGTAACTTAAAGCACAATTAAGGAAGGAGAGTCCATTTTCTTTCCTGTTCTGCTAAATCATAATAGCATTTTATATATTTGATTTCATTCTATGCCACCCATAAATTGCCCAAACACACTCCCCCATGAATACCTCATTTAAGAAATAATGTTCAGAGGTAGGGAGATAGTATTTCTTCTCTCAGGGGAAAAAAAAATTAACTTTCAAACTCTGGTGAACAGGCAACACTCTTAGGAAACTGCCTTGGTTTCTGGTAGCCTGACAGCATTGGAACTGGTCCATTGGTGCAGACAGGTGCACAGACTAGGCAATTCTTCTAGTGTCATGTCTTCAGAGCTGAACAGAAACAGATGCTCAGGAAACAAGTATATGTGGTATTTCTGAGTATTTTACTGTGCTCCAGCTATTCTCCTTCTGAGTATTTTGTGAAATGGATCTAGTTTGTCCATTTACTGACCCTGATTTATCCATTTACTAACTATGTACATAATCTTTTTGGCAAACTTATCCACATGTCCTTGAACATATGTAAACTACCACACATGTAAATTAGCCATAACATGCTTTAACATTTACTTGCTGCATGACTGTTGCATTAAAAACAAACCCATCAGCTGCTTGTTTTGAATCTGGCTTCTGTTATCTTTCATGTACTGAAAGAAACAATAAACTGTTAACATCATGCATCACTTGGAAGATTTCTATCAAATATCCCCTGATTCGTCTCTTTTTAGTGCAATGAGTCTTAACCTTTTAAACTGTTCCATTATACTTAGTATATGACCAAAAGTCAGAAATTTGTGGCCTAAGAGACACTGCTAACAAAAGTCCTCTTTGCGATTGCGTAATTTGTTTTTAACAAAAAGACTGTACAAAAAAAGATGATTCTTTTAATACTCAGACCCATGTGCTCTTCTCTTTAGGCCATAGCCAAGCAGCAGATAATCATTTCTATGTTTTATGTCAATTTCATGTTATAGAAATATTACAGAATCTAATCAAACATACAAACACAAGAGAAAGAATTTTTGACTAGGCAGAAAATTCATCATATGTATCTGCAGAAGCCATCAATTGCTATATTGGTCATTAATGGGTCCTCAGATGAAAAATTAATTTCATCCATTCCCAAGAAAAAATTAAACAAATCAGAATCCAGAGACCTGTAACAGTATTAGGGGAATTAAACAGAAAAGGTGATGAAAAGATAAAAAAAGACTGTGCTAATTGAGTGTCTTTTCTCTGAAGCCGAGGCTGGGAGCAGATCTGACAGTGATCTTACAATAAGTAATAGAGTTCTATAAAAGGATGGTAATCAACAGCTTACAGTGTCCACCTTGAGAAAAAACAAATGCAAAATACTAAGGCTAGATATTACAAAGAGTTATCTAACAGTCAGAGAAGAGAAATGCCAAAATAGTCTAAAGAGTTCTGGAATCTGCACCTCTCAGGGCTTTTAATATCTTCCAGGGTGGCATGCTTGATGCTTTCCCAGTCTATGAAGATAAAAAAGCAGTCTTCTAAAATCCCTGTCAGCTCTGCACTTCTATGGTTCCTTATTGATGTAATGTAACATGTGGCTTTAATAGGACACAGCTGCCTAAAAGCATTTTATGAGTTCTGGTAGCTAGCCAAAGGAACAATATATGGACCTACAAATAGCAGGAATAGGACACAAGAGCTATTGTTTGTAGTCATATGGTTTCGTTTGTATGTTACTTGGTTGGGAAAAGTTAAATCTTGCCTATTCACTTCTTGCTGATTCTGTCTGTTTAAGGCATGCAAAGTGGGGAAAGAAGTACAAATTGCTAAGTACACCTAGGGGCTATCAGCACAGGGCAAACAGAATTTGTTCTTGGGAAGGGGCACGATCACAAATTTGTTCCAATTAAAAGGTATTTTTCAATTGTTGTCTCTCCCTTCTTACCATTACGATTGCCATGACCTAATGGAAATTCAGGCCTGAGCTTATTCTCCAAAATTAAAACCATCCACTTTGTAAATTACCAAATCACAAACCTTCTATCTACTTGTGGCAGAATTTGCTCTGATTTTGCAAGAAGTATGTGGGCCCTCTGTTGCATCTGATGAAAGGAAGGCTCATCATTAAAGGCTTCTCGTGGCAGCTCTGCCCTGGTGAGCATGAACGAGGCTGACTCTAGGCAGTAAGAGATGACAATCCAAAGGCATCACACTGCTGAACTTTAATTTGACAATGTAACTTTATTCCTGGTATGCACATCTCATTTTAGCTTCACATATAACTAGTGAAAAGAGTTGGGTCCTAAAGCACAAATTAAACCCTTTCTATTGAGCAGACAACCAGAGACCATTCCTAACAGGTACTTAATTTAGGTGCTCACCTTCTCTGGGCGCAAGCTGACAGCATCTGGTGAAGAATATTGGAATACATGAGGGATTTGTTCTGTCAGGGAGCTCATTTACTGCTCATTAAGCAGGCAAAAATCTTCAAATAGAGACAAACTTGCAAAAGGTTAGATACACAAAACACTTCATTCTTCCAAGCAGATTCAAAGTAAAATAAAGCTATATGCACACCTGCCAATATTGTGACGGGGAGGAAAAGCACCGTATTTTAATGTGCATAACTTTAATTGAATACTGAACTTGTGGTGAAAAAAGTACTCATCAGACTTCATGGCAGTAATTCAAATTCACATGGCAGCTATGCACAGCCTTTACACACCTTTGAGTAGTCCCTACAGGGGCAGTTCAGTGACCCCGGTTTTCATTCTTGGGTCCTGATCCAGTATCAGCCACTCTGCATAAATGTTGTAACATTGTTGGACTGCCTTGTGGAGAAAACCAAGTAATTTCCTCAAAGAAAGGAATTAGAAGAACATCAGAAGAACAGAGTCCCAAACTTGGGCATTCAAAGTAAAGGAACATCAAAGCTCAGCCTAGTTATCGTTATTGTTTCTATTTGTAGATTTCCATTGCCACTCTGCTGCATACACTTTAACATAGGTTTCATTTTTCTCTTGGTTCCAACAGAATAGCTCAAGTTTAAAAATTATTTCTTTCATAATTTGTTCTAAAATATTGCATACTGTTTAGCTCAGTGTAATAAATATATTACACTAGCTGTTGTTCCAGATAGTGTAATATATTTATTAAAATCCTTTGCTATTAAAATCCTTTCTATTAAAATAACTGTGACATGAACTTTCACAGACTGTTCAATCCCCCTATTTTGTGCATATGTTAGGCAAAGGGAAACATTTTCTGGATGTAAATAAGCAAGGACAAAATTAAGGTTGCATGGGATATTTTATCTCTGGAATCCACTCATTCTGAGGTTTTGGTCTGAATTGCAGAATTGCAAATGCACTTAGAAGAGGTGTTGTGTACGGTTGTTTTGCTCTGAAAAACAAAGTAATGTTCTTTCAGTTATGTACATTGTTCTAAATGCTCGATTCATGTGAATAACTAGAACGACAAAACCCACAAAACCACCTTCTGTCCCTTCTCTTATTTTCTCCTTTCTTAGGCCGGCGTTTCCTCACACATGAGTCTTCCCATTTTGTCTTTTAGAGCTGATTTTAGTGTTTACTGCTTAGCCTTCTGACTGAAGTTCATCTTCTCATAGATACTACAGTGGAACTTTTTTTTCTCACTATTGCAGTCCCTCCTGTAGGAAAAACCTGCTTTGGCCATGTGGCCCACCAGCCCCCTTTCTTCTGTTCAAGGCTGGTAAAATAACCTCTGGCTATGCCTTAACTCCCTTCCTCATTTGTTGCCCTAATCTCTTTGTCCAGCTGATCCAGACCACTAAATTCTGATTGTTTTTACCCGGCAGAGTAACCCAAACACTGTTTTCACTGCCCCCATAGGCCCCCAGTCCCTGTATTCTGTGGTCTTCTACAGCCAGGTCCCTTCTCCTACTCTCTTGCTTTGTTCCCTGGACCAAGGTCTCCTCTGCTATCCTTTTAAATTTTATAATTTTGTATTATAATTTTATAAAGCATTGACAACGAAGAGAAGGAGCCCCTGATCTTTGTCATGATGTCCAGGGCCAGTGCAGCCAGCAACCGTTTGAGAACTTCGGTTACAGGAGACATCTGCTCAGCCTGAACTGTCCCAGCCTGGGCACACAGAGATAAACTATAGGGAATAAGGCTGAAAACATCCAGCAAGTGCGAGCCTATTGGAATTACGTGTTCTTTAAGCAGCTTACAGCTTTGCCAGATTTGGTCTGATTTCACAGAGATAAAAGCTGTCCTTTAGCCAATAGCCACTTCTCTTCCAAGTGTCAAGTCTCCACTCAGAAAACACAGATGCACTCGGGCAAGAAATGAGAGCCAAACAGGACTTGAAAATACCTTTGGCAGCCCACACAGTATATGTGAAAAAATCCATTAGGGTCCACATTTTCTACATTAATACAAAGCCTACACTGACTTTCCTCATACTAATGAGATCATGAAATCATGACCTGCGGATCAAAGATCACACAGCTACATTTAGAGTTCCACAAAGAGGAGATTATCTTCACCGTGCAAAACAGTTTCTCTAGCCTTATTAAAAGAAACCCCAAACCTAGGGAACTTTTTCTGATTAATTTCCACATGCACTTCAGCACGCCAGTACAAAAAGTCAGATTTCAACTCAGACAGTTATAGTTTGGCTGCACTATAATCATCTGAAAACAAAGTCTGTAATGGGAAGTGTCAGACAACTCTAATAGGTGGGGCTGATAGAGCCACCTTATCAGAGGGAAACACACGACACATGCAGGGAGATCAGCCATAAAATAACCTCCTTCTCGTTATTGCCCTGCAGGTCCAGTAGCTCTCACACTTCAAGCCACTTGAAATTTGGCAGCCCAGTGACTAACAGCCAGAAGCACAATTTCAAGCTGATGATAAAACACGGACCTCTCAAAACAACTCATAACGGCTCTTCCAGCTTGTAATTTTCAATGGGTGAAATTAGCAGGAGATGTACACTTGCTGCTACACTATATGTTCTAAGTTATCAGTACTTTCTGGAAATTTCTCCAAATGTACACCTGTAGCTGATAGTTTCCAATATAGCCAATAACCCCACTGAATATAGATAAGAGTTGTTATGCATTACTAAGGTAAGGTTATCTCACAGGTACCTCCCCAGCCTGGTGCACAATGTAAAACACTGTTTTGGTGCCAATGGGTATTTCTGCATTTCTGCAACATGGAACTTCACAGGGAGCTGTACACAATGTATTTTACTTGGAGTATAGTAGATAAGCTGTCATTTCTGCTTTGGGAAAAGGGCATCCCACATCTTACTGATTATTGCTCCAAAAGCCAATTCTCCCAAAAGCAGGCTGAGACAGAGTCCTGCACTCATAGTCTAGAACACAAAAATGTACAACAGGTATAACACAGAAAAACCTACATTGACTTACTGTACATGTAAATAGAGACATGCAATTAAGTCACAACAGATACAAATCAAAACAGAAACAAACCAAAAAAAGAATTAATTACCTACTTTGACAGATTCATACCTGCAGTCTTCTCATTCTAAAGCAAAAAGCCAGGAGAGAGAATATTCAAATTTCTTGTCCATTTGGGTGGCTTCTTTGCACATGTTCCTGAATTTTCAGCTATGATGAGATCCGCTCATTGGCAGTCACCAAGAGGCTGATATGACCATGAAATGAGGAAACACAGGGAGTGAAAAATAAGGTACTAGCACCACCATTTGCTGAGGACTGGGAAAACTAGCAAAAACTTTCAGAGCCCATGTAGATCTATTACTATAATGCTAGCTGCTTTTAACTCACTTACCATTGCTGCTATTGGAGATGCTTGATCAAAACATGCTTTCAGCATTAATTACTTGCCAGGAAAATCTTAATGAAATCCAGATGATGATTTTTATTCCCAGCACTATAAATCTTTATATGTAGAAACAGCTTCAAACAAGGGGTTATTTTAGCTATTAGAGTTAAACAAAAATACATAATTGAGAGCTAACCATACATTGAAAGGGATCATAAAGTGGCTGGCAGAGGTGGACTGAGACATTTTAGCACAATTTCTTTCCCCCTTGAAAACACATATTTTATTGTTGCTTCTTTTCATCCCAACACTGGGATGAAATCCCCAATATGGGGTTTCTGCAAAGTGACCCTGGAAAGGATGAGCTCTGCTCAGCCAGCACGGCCCTTCCCCACTGTCACATGGTGTTTCCATTTCTGAAGCCTCCAGTTTCCTGAAGCAATTTAAGTTCACTTCTAAGAAAGTGGAGGTCTATGAAGCAGAAAAGAAGCACAGATATTATTTAAGCAATTTAAAGAAAACACACTTTGATTTTAAAATATACTGGTTAAGAAATAGATTTCAACACCTGCATTGCAAAGTGTAAATGAGACTGAGATAGACTTTTAAAATCTAATTTTCTTCTGGCTTCTCTGCTGTCTGCTAGTTTCATTTTGCTCCTCTTGAGCAACAGATGTAGATCATACAAATGGCAACAATCAAATCAATTCATTAAAATGGATGTATTACACTTTCCACAGTTTCAAGGAAAAACTGCTGTGGAGGAGAAATCCTTTAGTGTGCAACAAAAATAGCTCTATAATTACTATTGTTTATAGATTTCACAGAAACATTTCTATTGCACTTAGGTGTTGATAAACTTTTGTGTTATCAAGACATTACTGTTGGGCCAAATGACCTAATGTGTGTCCCTTTTACAAAGTTCTTAAAGTGATAAGTTTAATTCCTTACAGTGGTTTGTGCCTCCTTTTTGAAAAACAAACAAACAAACAAACAAACAAACTAGATATAGTTCTGTGAAGAACAAAGAGCAAGAAATAGCTATTCCATCTCATCAGGATGGTGTCTTACATCTGCTCAATGCAAGGTAAGTTCAGAAGGGGGTGAGGAAGAAAAGCTAAAATGTACCTTCCTTTTTTTTTAACTCTTTCTTGAAAACTTTTTAGAGCCTGTTTAGACTGGGCTCACCACTCAAAGATTATGATTGAAAATCTGTAGTTTAGTGCAACAACCATCATCACTCTTAAGCATTCTTGCTCAGAAGAAAATCAGAAATCAGGCTAACCATTAGGAGCTTCTGTGCAGTAGCTGGTTTTCCTTTCTCACTTCAGGACTTTTTGGAGGGGCTGTGTGTTACTGAACCTCTGGGATTGGTGAGGGAGATACACTTGCAGCTGGAAAGATGTATTAGTCAGAGGAAGCGACTTCTAGAGGGATCATGGTGAACAAGCCCTTCCTTCACAGCCACTTGGGGTGAATCCTTGTGGCACAGGAATCAGGGTGCCAACATTCAACTTCTCCCCATATCCTTCTGGTGACACTAAGGACAAAGATGGGAAAGAAAGAATGATGGCACACACCCCCAGAGGTCTGTCAGACAGTGGAAGGCTGGGGGAGGGCAAACTGCCAGACAAACATCCTCCAGGCACATTGAAAGAAAGAGATTGATGTGACAGCTAAAACTCTAGGCATCAGGCTCCAAAATACTGCCACCTTGATTCATTTCAAACCACTTTAGAGAAGCCAGCATCTCCTTAGATAAGCCTGTTGCTTCACACACACATGTCTCAGTGCCACACAAATGTCCACAAGTACTGCTAATATGTGCTTATGTGCTCCTCTATGCACTCACAGCAGAGTGGCACTGAATAAATGGGGGAAACATCCTCTTGCTTGTATGGCAGCCTATGGGTATCAACTTCTTCTCTACGGTAATGCTGGCACTAGTGATGTTCCTGCTCAAACAAGCACATAAACCAGAAATAGTTCTGCTCCTCTCCAGCTTAATAAGGGAACAGAAGTACACAATAGCACAAGGATAAAATCAGGATTTAACAAACAACAATAAATTTGTATTTTCTAGCTTCTGGAACTGGCACTATCTGAGCAACAGAAGAATTAGCAGCCATTTTCAGTAATCACTTATTTACTGGAATCATGCAAGCAGATATATTCAGCATTATGATTGAGGATTTCTGTGCAGTGCTTTCACACAGCATTTATGTAATTTATTCTGTAACAAGCTATTCACATCTCTATTAAGAAATTATTATATCCTACATTCAAGTCAGAGTAAATCTTAATTCCTTTAAGCTTCCATTTTTTTGAAAGGTAGAACACGGATGTAAAAAACCATCACGCTTATGAAAGAAGTGACTGCAGATAACAGACCCCAGAAGTGAGGCAAGTGAGAGAACAAAAGAGCTAAGTGGCTAAGACACCTGCAGCTTAGCAGGGGGAGCAGCTTCCCTCTTTCAAATAAAAAATGTACAACTGGTACTTTCAAAAACAAAAAGGGATGTTAACAGAGTAAGTACATAATTTACTTATTAAGACAGAACATCTAATTTGCATGATCGTTTTACTGGCAGATGTGAGTTCCTGAAATTTCTACAAAACCAAAAGGTACCTACAGCTTGAAATGCTATTTGTTCCCTGTCATGAGGAATGCTGAAACACTCAAAATACTCCCTCTGGGCAGACATGGCATGGAGAGATTTAGATCAGTGTGGTGATGCCATTCTTCAGGCCAACTCCAAAGTTAAACATGTGTCCAGCCAATGGTCTTGCAGGCAACCACATTTAGAGGATGACATCTTTTAAAATCCTTTTCTTAGAAGGGAAATAAGACTGCAATAAATAATTCAACTCCTAACCAAGAACATAAGGGAATTTCTTTGTAGTAACTGATAAACTTTTCCTGTACAAACTTCTTCATGTAGGAAAGTTACTCTACAAGTTTCTGTGGTGCCCAGTCCTGGCTCTTTCCTTTGGTGAGCATCAGCCATGAGAAAGCATCAGTGGGCTCCACTGCCAGGTCCCACAGCCAGGTTTGCCAGGCCAGCACTCTCTATAGAGTAAAACCTGTTTAAAATCTTTTCATAGTTAGGTAATTCGAAAATAGATAAACAACTGTTAAAGTTTCTACAATCTAAAACATGAATCTCAAAAAAAAAAAAAAAAAAAAATTGTCTATCTTAGGAATAGTGGCCATAATCCTATTTTCCACCCCTGGCAGTTTTATTCAGCTGGTTTAACTGTTGGGAAGAGTTGTTTGACTAAAATAAAAGTAACCAACATTTTAAAGGACTTAAAATATATCATTTTATTTAAACCAAGTTCGTGTTGTCAAGATACCCAAATAAGCCCCAATGAACAAGGAGTGTAATTAGGAAAGTTGATAATATTATTTCCACCATAAAATTTCAATCAAGGTTTTGTAATTGATGCAGAACAGATGCATCTATGAAAATAGTGTACTTTTCTTTCAAAACAACAAATGAACTTCTGACTGCCCAGGTCACTTAGTTTGTGTACTGACAGAATGGGTTTTCAGTAGTTGACCTTTATCAGATTGGCTGACTGACAGCAATTTGGTCGGTCATTCTGTTAAAGGCAAATGTGTATTTCTTGGCCCCAGAATAAAAATGTTAATTGGTTAATAGAGTATCAAGCCCTATTTCAGTTCTGTACTCTTTTGTTGTCGTGTTGTTGTTTGGCTCAAGTATCTTTATCTTGCTATTTAGCTAAATCATTAGCAATAAAATGAAAGAAAATTTGAATCAATAACTGCGTTCAGAAAATTTGTACTAAAGCTATAAATAGTACGAGTTGCTTCCAACAGGGACTAAAGCTTGCAGAGTACTCAAAGAAAATTTCTACTGCATTAATATCTGGGCTGTTCTTATAAACGGCCCCGTTTTCTTAGCATAAGGAACAAGTTCCACAACAGGACTCTTTCTGATGCCTACATTGATACCTAACGTAGTACAATGTTCTTAACAGGTTAAACTCACCTGGCTTTAACAGGGCAAATTCTGATCCTCTTGGGATTGGATGTGTCCAGCTCTTCAGGATGTTGCTTCCCCAGAGGCTCTTGCACTGAGCAGGCAGCAGCTGCTGCTAACGATGCTGGACTCGCTTCTTTGCATCTGACAGATGACCCACCAAATCACACCAGAAAAGGCAGCTACTTGATATGTCATGTGAAATATGCTGGTTCTTTAGTTCTGTGATAGTGACCAACTGACTGAATTAGTTTGTCAACCTTTTGAAGCCCTGACAGAGCATCCTCGTGAGTACTGATACAAGACTCTTTGGCAACAGGTCTGGTTGCATGACAAGTCAATGCTGCATGACAGCAACAGCACTGGTGGCATTTTGCCTCTCAATTCTTTTGGCTATTCCATGTTTACACAGTCAATATTTTCCCATCAGTTTTTCTGAATTTGCATTCCGTCACTGACAATTTCTGCCTGCTTCACAAATAAAAGCATTATGCTGAGTTTTACCTATTAGCTGTGGCCTTTTAGTTGCAAATTGCCACAAATGTGTGCATCATCTCTGAAAGCACATCAGGTAGGAGTTCTCAGGCTCTTTCCTACAAAGCCAGCTCCTAAATTATATTATGCACTGGCACTCACCTTTCTTCATTATTTCTTACCTTCTTAATATGTTTCCCTCCTTCACCATAATGCTCCACTACCCTAGCCAGTAAAATACAACATCTGCAGTAAGTACCCATTTTAGCTTCCTGCTAGTATTTAGTAACAGACTAAACATACAAGTGTTAAAAAAACTGCCCTTAAAAACTTAAGGCATTTTTATAGCACCTAATTTGGACTACCTAGGCTTCTGAGCAGAGGAAAGGACACTTAGAAGCAGTTAAATAAGAAATTCCACAGTAGCCAAAGTATTTAAGTTTTCATGGAATATGATTTCCTTAAATTTTAAATTGTCGTCCTTTTTTTTTGCTCTTTAAAAAGCTACAGTGTTACTCTGTTATGGATAAGGCTTTAAAAACAGATATAAATAAATACTTAACTATAGCTTCTAACTGCAAAGCTGAGGATAAAAACAGGATGGCAAAACACTGCTATAGCTATTTATGTTGTTGAAAATACTACCAACCTTGGACAGATCTCTGATACATAATTATGTACTTCTGGATGGAAACCCTGAAATCCATCTATTCCAGTCCCTTTCTTGTGACAGGAGTGATCAGATTCTTCCCAGAATTGTGCACATATGATTGTCCCACTGATAGTCCTGTCAAACCTTGATCACATGTACTACCACCAGTTTGTCAGATTTTCCCAGCCTTGTTTACCTTATTTCAGCAAGTAAGCCCCTCCTTTTCTGCCTGTGTGTTAGTGACCTACCCCTGGTCTCTTTACCAATCTCTTTTGCAAGCTGTTACCATTGATCTACCACTAGAGAAACAGGAATTTAGAAACTTACTAAATGACTTGCCTTCAGTGGGGGGATGAAGCATTACAAGGCACCACAGCACCCTAAAAAATGTAATTTGTTTCAAGCTGGATTTCAAGAATAATCAAACACCATGTAATTGATTGTACATGTGAACTGCCTAAAACTGAAGCAATGGCAAATACCAGTGTGGCAAACATCACTTTATCTTATTTGATGAACACACACCACAGACTCATGACTGGGAGCTACTACATGCTAGAAAACAAAGACTATCATGTGTCTGGATGTGCATAAGGAATATACCCTATACCTACATGGAGACTTCAGTAATTTGGGTGATTCTTCTACACCAGAAGCTCTTAACCAGTTTGGAATCTGGTCCCATTCCCTCATTGCACACTCTGTGCCACCAGCATCCTGATCCCTCAGATTCCCACCCCCGCACAGCACTTGGCTCCTGCTGGCTGATACTTTGGGGCTTTTACAACTCTTCCTTTTTTTTAATAGACATTTGGTGTGAAAGAGGTATCCTCTTCTTTAAATTGAAGGTGAAACTTTAACAATTTTTTTAGATCTCCTGTTGTTTATCATGTGGGACTAAAACCAACATGCCCATCTGGAAAGCTTCCAAGAGAGGCAAACCCAAATATGTTCTGTGGTAATTAGAAGATCTGGGATTCTGACATTTTGATTACTCTTAATTATAATTTCAAAGTCCCCTGGTGTAACTTATAACAGGTTGCTCCAGAAAGGACCACCCTACACAGTGGAATTTTTCTCTTTGCTGCCACTTCCTGTTTTTATTTCTAATTTTTCTGAACCTACTAATGCCAAAAAAGCACTCTATATTTATGATCATTTAGAAATATTTGTGGCAATGATATTCAGATAATTTACAAGGAGTGTGAAAGCAATCTTAAAACCATTAAATGTGATTCTGCATGATTCCAACCCACTTTCTATACAGTCTATCAAACAGCCTGGAGTTTAAGTGATGGCATTCAAGCTGCAACTGAGCTGAAATGCTTTTTCCTTTAGTGTACCACGGGAAGATCCATACTTTGTCAGGAAATACAGCTGAGAAATGAGCCCAGGAAAAGCAGGGAAGTATCACATCCAGCTGCAACACAGATGTGCAGCTCGGCACCCGGACAGAATGAGAGGATACAGTGATCCTTCTGCCTTGCACTTTGTTGCATTTTTCAGCAAGTTACTTCTCTTCTTTGTGGGACTGCTGAGATGTCCCATCTCCTGCTGGCGTGAAATTCTGGGAACATTTTGTACAGCTGATTCCATCCTCTGATACCTTGCTTCCTCCCACTCTATTTGGAGATGCAAGTGCTGATTTCTCATGCTGCTTCTGGGTTTCCTGTTACTGCACCCAGCAGACTCAACCTCAGCCTCTCGCCTTTGGCTTCTCCCCTGTCCTTCATCCAGGTCTGTGTCCAGGAAGCTTTGAAATGCTCCCATCCTCACCATTACCTGCTGCTTGCTTCCCAGTCATCAGCTCTTCCAAACACTCATTCCCAAATCCCTATGCAGCCACTCACACCTCTCCCTTTTCTTTTTTTATCTTACAGCCCACCCTTACTGTATCTCTCCCACTGAACTTCCTTTTTCTTCTCTTCCCTTCCCTGTGAAACCTGCCATAACCTGCTCCTTCCTGAGTCTGTTGCTTTTTCTTCTGGCTTGGACATGGACCCCCCCTTCCACTCCTTTTTATTTTAATGAAAAAAGCACTGGGAGAAGTTAGGTGTGTCAACCTTTGCTCTGGTCCAGAGCAAACCAGGAACAGCCCCTTGTTACAAAGAAACTTAGTTTTAACTCTGGCCTGAATTGCTCCAAATTGCTACATTTTTGTTTATGGATATAGGCAAATTATAGGTTTTCCATTAGTCTTGTTCTTAGGAAGGACTGAATCATTTTGGCTTGAATTTTCAAATAAATAAATTCTGCCATCTGGCAAGGAAGACTTCTCTCCTCCTGTAAATAAAAGCAAAGTACCACAGTCCATTACAGGCAATGATACTACTTCTGCAGATACATGTAAAAACTGAATTTCCAAACCAACCCAGTCAAGAATTTCTTAGGAAAACCACAGAGAGAACATTTTTTGAGAAATACAACCTCTTCTTTGACTAGGCCAGGAGGTCACTATAAAGAACTATGAAGTATTTGAACACGCACTACTCAAGAACAAGAGAGATGTTGTGAAAAACTGTTATCGTAATTGGGGGGATTTTGGATCTCTGTCACTTGCTGGTGCAGGTATTATCATTTGTAGAGCTTCATAAGACTGAAAGGGAGCTTACCTATTGATTCAAGAACCAGCTGGGCAGCAGTCTTCAGGCACTTAGCCAGTCTTTCCTCCTGTTCCAGCTTCCTTTTTTCCCTCTACATCACCGGCTGATTTCCAAGGGCAACTAGCTCCTCTTGCTTCTATCCTGAAGTTCACCCACAAGTCAGGAGAAGTTTATAAAGCCTTGCAGTTAAGATTTATCACCAGAGGATTAGTATGTGCAGCTCTGAACCCGTGACATTATTTTCTGTTTAGGTCATTAGTCTAAATCCCTGCCTGTTTACTGGTTGCTTTTTCAAATATTTATTCTTTTTGATTCCTACACTCTCCACGGCCTCCTGTCTCGAGCTGTTGAAATGAATAGTTCCTAATAGTAAATAAGGAAAAATGTCCTCAGGCATATTTTTAGCCACTTGAATCCATCCATTTTAGCTCCATGACTTAGTGAGATGCATCTCAGATACCCTCTGTTCCCATCTCCTTCCACAAACCCTCAGGCAAATGTCATCAATACACACTGAGATCTGGATCCCTACGTGTTATATGAGCCATGCTACTTCTCCTCTCCTGCTGGACACACCCCAGTTCTGTCATCTGTCCCTGTTCCACTGTTCCCAATCCATGTTTTCAAAAGCAGCCAGGACTCCATAGTGGTGTCATATGCTGGAGTAATACCATGGAAGTATTATTCTAAATGTCTCTAATACCAAACAGTATCAAAAATAGCAAACATTGATATTACTATGATAATCTCAGCAATAGCCTAGCACTTTTCTGCACAGCCTGGTTAGGACTGATCTCTAAGGAAAGCTCTTAGGCACTTTTACTCCATAATCTGCAGTATTCCATCCACCTACTCTGATGGCCATAGTACTTCTGCTATAAAAATCATTGCAGTCTGCTTCACAAGAATCTGCACCTGTCCTGGCTTGTCTGCTGCCATCATTTTACCCTGGTGTTGTTTCTCCTTCTCGCAGCTCCACCTCCCTGCAGATCCGCAGTACATATCTGTCCCCTTGTGGTCGTACGCCTGACACAGCCTTGCTACTTCGCAGGCTCCTTTAGGCTGACCAAAGCCTTTCTGCTCTTTCTCCCACCCACACAAGCATGGACTGACTGTCCCTGCCCCAGCAGCTCCAGAAAACTACCTAAAAGGGGTAGGAAGCATCTAAAAGGCACTGCAGTCTTACACGAGATTTTCAACTGTATCTTGATGTCTGCTGAGTGCCACACAGCCTGCAAAGATCCAACCACACCCTGGCTAAAGTGCAGGAGGCTGCCCGGTCTGAGGGGTGAAAAGTGGCACCAGAGCAAAAGTGTGGACAGATTTCTCCAGCAAACCTACACAACTCAGCTGGTGCTGGGGCTCCTTGCAAGGTGCAGATGTGAAACCTTGCTGGATGAGGGGCAGGGCTGACCACAGAGACTTCGCTGCAGGCAATCTGAAAAAGATCCAGGTGAGAAAGATAGCTGTGAACAACAACAAATCCAGTGCAGCATGTAGAAACTAAGAAAAAAAAGTCTTCAGATAAAGGTCTGAGGGTTGTTGCTAGTCATGTTTTTCTGCTAGTCCTTTGGGATGCCTGTTGGTTTAATCATGAGTCTCTGACCTCCTCTAAGGGCAAGAAGTCAGCCAGAGTGGCTGACCATATCAATTCATGCCGTTACTTTATAATTCACACTGCACATTTTTACATTGTTACTGCAGTATGAAGGGTACACAGATGAAATACTTAGAAATACTCAGTGAAATAGTGCTAGAAATATTCTTACTGTTCCTTTCCTCATGGCAGCTTAAGCCCAGTTTTCAGGCTGCAGACACTCACTCGCTGTTGGGACCAGAGGTGCCTCTTTGGTGCACCCGGATTTACGTCCCCATTTGCAAGGCTCCCCTAATGCCCTGGCACAGCCCCAGAGCTGCTGTGGCCGTGCTGTTCCTCACAGTGCAAAAACATGGCCAGGAGGGGAAAGGGCTGAGTCAGCTCTGCTGGCATGTTGCTGCCAGCCCTGGGGAATTTCTTTCAGCATTCCACGGGTACCATCATGTGTTTGTTTTGTGATCAGAGCTCCCAGCGTTTTGTGAGCAAGATGTTTTTTTTTTTTTGTTTTTTTTTTTCCAGATTTAATTGCATCCATTGGCCTATTTAAAAAGAGTATTAATAGAAAATTGAATGTTTTGTTTATAACCAAGCACTCAACCTCCCCACCCAACATACTAACATTCCTTAAAAAAAAAAAAAAAGCCCAAATAATATCATAAAAGCATTGATTTATTACAATTATAAAAGGTACACATAACCTGGGACCAAAACCTATCCATCTCCCAGTTTGGTGACACATCCTGCTCTCCAGTTTCATTCCCAGCATTACCAGAAGTCATCTGACGCTTGGTTTCTCTACCTGGGACCTGTTTGGAGCCCACTGGCTCACACTTTGCAATCCTCTTTGTGTTGTTTCTCCTACTTATCCAGAGTGTAAGTAGTCACAAGGGGAAAAATGTAATAACATATCTCAATTGTTTTATTTGTTCCCCTCTCAAAATAAGTGTTCTTCATTGTCTCAGGGCTCTTTAGCTGACTTTAAAACCGACAGAAAAGTAAACTATTTTGTTTAAACACATTGTTATGTTCTGTAGATTTTTCTTTTCTGGCTCAGTTATTCCTCACTAATTATGAGTGCAACCTATTAAACTCATCCTCCTTCCAGAAAAAAAAAAAAAAGAAGTATTGCCATAGAGGATTCTTACTTGTTTTAACCAAAAAAAAAAAAATCTGGAGTCTTCCATTTGAAAAGGATTATCTTTAAACATTCTTTCCAGTTTCTATTCTGGCAAGCTATCATTTTTTTATTTTCCACGTAGTTAACTAATTTTGTTTTGTATGCTTCTGTGATATCAGAATTCCCTTTTCTCTAATTTTCTAGGGACATTCACTTTATTTTAATTCATTCCTCACCCTTTTTCTTTTAGATGGTCAAGAGAAGAAGTCAGACTCTGTAGTCTTACAAAATACTTCTATTTCACCCGAAAATTTTAGGAGAATGCATTACTTATTCTCTCTAAATGTACCTGATCCCTCATCTGCTATTTTTTAAATTGAAATTTATTATTAGTTGGGTCATTCATATTTCCCCTCTCCTGCACCATCATAATGTGCAAAATAATACAGTAACAGAACAGCTGTAGGAAATTGTGGATAATGGACATCCACAGAATTGTGGACATCCACAGAAAATGTGAAAAAGCAAGCAAACTGCTTTATACAGTAGTAATAGACTACAGAGCACCAGAAGTCAATTTAATGTGATCTGTCTTAATGCATTTAATTCTAATTCAGCAAAGTAGTTGAATACTTTTGCACTTAATTTCTATGAGGAATCATGGTTCTACTACATTAATATTCTAATGTTTGGTTCTGCTGTGTTGCAAATAGTGTATTATCAATAATATGATGCATAGGCAAAAATTCAGTTCCATGTCCTTTAATACACTCATAACACTGTAACACTCATTTTTCTATCTGCTTTGTGATTTTATTATTACAGTGTTTATAGCATGTAAATAATTTCACTTTAATATCCACAATTGCAACATTTTAATTTGTTGAGTTTTGCCTTAACATTTAGTAAAGTTGCCTTCACTGGACAACTCCAGTTCAGTCTTATTTGGAGAAAAGAACTGTAGCTGTGTAACTGTACTGTTCTGTGAGTTAATATATTACTTCTTTACATTGTTTTAGTATGCATTCTGCTGATAAGTCAAGAATCCTTTACCACAATGAAAGAGTAATTATGAACAGATAGCAAACTCTTAATTGCACACCTTTTATTAATATAGACAAACCTAGGAAAAGTAACATACGGGAAGAAGGGTGTCTGCTGATGCAACCTTAATATGCACTTGTGACACCTCTCTTTTGTTGAATATATCTTGGTTTAAAAAAGAAGAAAACATTTGAAATAAATGTTGGAAACATTCATAAGCCTCTTCTAATTTTTCTCCCAAAAGAAAGACTTACTTCAATGCTGTATAAAACAAGCCTTAAAAAAATTGAGAGTCAGCTGTTTCAGGGCTTACTTAAATTATATAGGGCAAAAATCAGCTGAACTTTGTTCAAATCAAATTGCTTTTTTTTTTTTTTTTTTTTTTTTTTTTTGCTTTGGCAAAATGGAGAAATATGTCAGCACTCTTCCAAAAAAAAAGCAAACACAGGGAATATTAGTAGTCAGATAATAGGTCATTCCTTTGTGAACATGGTGAGCATTAATACTTCAGAAAATACAGATCTGCTGTGCTAAAAAAAAAGGAATTAGAAAACCTTTATTCTTTCTTCTGGCTTGACACACAACCAATATCAAACATTGCTGTGAACTTCATGTGAAAAATCTGCCTCCTTTGAAATAATTTAGAGACCCATGCTGGTGGCTTCTGTGGGGCTGGAACTTCACTGCTGGTGCCAGGGCTGGTCTCAGGGTGGCAGGGGATGGGGCTAATGAGCCTGACAGGAGACTTCAAGTCTCCTGGCACACATCAGGAAATCATTTCTTCACAATGCCACCTTACTTAATGTCACTCTCAGAGACTATTTCTTAATGTTATGAATGCATTATCTGGGCTGAGTGTAATGCAATTTACTTAACTTTAAAAATACGGTAAATCATGTTTTGTATGATATTTATTAATGTGGATGCAGAAAATGGGTTTTGTTCTTTAGTAATAAGTCAAAAAGAAGTGCCTATAAAACCAACAAAACACAAAGTGAAACTACTTGTATTATCTCACAAAGAATTAGAAAATTATTGCATCCTTTTCCACCCTCTGAATCCCCAATCAACATATCATGCCTAAAAACTACACTTCATCCAGCCTTGAACACTTCCAGTGATGGAGCACCTACAATTTTCTATGCAGCCTGTGCCTCACTACCCACACAAAAAAGCATTTTTTTCTAATATCTAATCTAAACCTGCTCTTTTTCAGCTTGAAGTCATTCCCCCAAAACAATGTTACGTTATAAAACAAAAAATGAAATTGATTTTAATCCAGCTAGCTACAGGAGCATAAGAATTTACACAAGATTTATTTCTATCTTCTCAAATGACTGATTTTACAAAAGCTTGAGTGTTTATTTTTTTATTTTACAGCACGTCACTGAGAAACAATTCTTCAGAAGCAAATGAAATAAAGACATGTTTTGAGTCCCCAGACAGATAGCAAAATTATCACTCTTACTAGAAAAAGTGTCATTTTCCTTAAAATACTTTGTTCAGTTTTACTGAGTGGGTCATCATCTGCTGAGATATTGTAAAAAGCCCACAAATGGTCAGACATAAATAGGTAAGTTGTCTTTACTGTTCTACACAACCATACAAAACAAATAATGGGAAAACTAAAACCACAGAATCAACTTTGAATGTGCTATTAAAACAGATTTATTGTCCATATTTCTTTTTTAAAAATCGTTAAGTTTAACAATGCTCAAAAAGCAGTTTTTATGACTAGGAGATAGTTTTGTACACCTCATCATCACTTCTCTGAAAATAAACACTTCAGCAGTTCAACTATTTTCTGTAGTGAACAAGACTTCTAAAATAATTTTTCATTAACTCAGAAGAATTGCCACTGTGGATTAATTGCCCAAGGAATAGGGCAGCTGGAAGCAAAGTTTTCAAGACATCATGACCAAGGCCAACACTCAGTTTTAACAAATATATCTCTAGGAGGCATGTGATGGGACCCTGTGAGAAAGCCTTTGCTGCAAAAATGATGTTTTTGCTTTGCCATACGAGCAGACAAAAGAAACCAACAAAAGAAAAAAATCTCTTGTTCCAAAATTGAGATTATCCTCTAACTTGCAGACAATTGTCTTGAAGCTAAAGCCCTTATGTGTAAAAATGCAGACATGTCCCAGGTGGCAAGAAGAACAGCAGCAGGACAACCCCTACTTGATTTCATCCTTGTCACCTAGTGGTAAAACACAAGGAATGCCACTGACACAGACGTCCAGTAACTTCTCAAAACTGTGAACTGACCTTGGGTAACGCATGACTTTAATGCCTCTGCACTGAAACCTGAGGGCATTGTTGATGTGTTGCCTGTGATTTTCATAACTGAAGTATTAAGCTAATCCCAGGGATTTTCCATTTGCCATCTCCAGGCTGCTGGCTTTACCCATTCCAATCAGTGTCTCTGTTGAAGTTCTAAAAATCAGCCCTAGTTGGTGTCTCTAGAGTAAGGAACAGAAACGGGGATCTGTTTTCTGTGGAGGTCCAGCAAGTAAGGAAGCAAACAGAAGATTTTACTTTGTCCCATCTCCGTTCAGTGAAGAAGCTGGATGTTTCTTTGCTCCTCCTCTGGGGTCCTTGCCACATCTTTGAGGCAGACACAGGGGAAGAAGTGGTGCTGATGGGCGTGAATCAGCCCATCAAGGCGTGTAATGATTTCATAGTCAGGAAGAGCCAGGCTGGCAATGTTGAGGCCCAGCATCCGCGAGACCACCTCTCGGAAATCTGCCAGCTGCGAGAGCAAACAGAAAGGAATAAATGAAACAGGAAGCAAAGGAGACGTCAGGGAAAACATGTACCTATAGGCATACACACAAACACTAGCACTTGTATTATCAGTGCTAAATATAGGCATCACAGCTGTTGCTCAATACAGAGAGCAGAAGAGGACAGAAGCAGCCCTTTGGGGCATACATCAAATCACAAAACACACACAGCTGAGACGTCAAGTATCTCAAACACAAAACACAGCGTTTCTGTAGTATCGTTCACAGGCATGTCTTCCCTGATGACTCAACTGCAAAACCTGAGAAAAACACAATTTTACTTGACTCTGATGACCACAAACTATACAAGCTGGAAACTCTGGTGGGCACATCCCAGAGCACAGGCTAAGGTGCTCATCCTTTACCACTACCTGCCACCGCTCCTCTCCACCCTGCACTTTCTTGAGAAAAAAAAAGAAGAGGAAGTTAGCAGAAAGATGGAAGTTTTTGGCACATCCTGCTGTCTGAATTTGGTTTGAATCAGGATACAGCCCAAGTTCAAGATGCAGCTTAGCAAAATGCTTGTTTTTCTTCTGTGCATGGCTGCTGAAAATGTCATAGGAATAGTATTTGGTAAAGTAATTAATTAAAGACACCAGCTTTCTCTCTGCAGTTCCAAATGGACAGACATCCACAAGTAGTTGTCATCACTGCTGATTTACTCTTCTCAACTCACAATATGGATCATTTTTAGTAAAACTTCAAGGTCTGTTAAACAGACAATAAATTACACAGCCAAAATGAAAAATGCCTTAACACCCCTTATCATCAACACATAAAAGAGGAAAATACTACTATTTGAGGAAATATGCTTTTCTTGCTCTCTATTCTAATGCCAAGATCCCCATTCCCAAGCATGAAAGAGACTCAAAATGCCACAAAATCATCAAAACCATCAATAAACTGGACTCGTGTTCTGGTGTGGCAGCACCCTCACTCCAGCAATCGTTCCAAAGGGCTGAGGATAAGGAGGAGATAGACAGTCCTGCAATGTCTCCAACCCCAAGAAAGCAGTTAGGGTCTGTGAGGAAAGGGGTTTGCAGCTTTCCTGATAACAAGGTCTCCGTTTCCAAGACCTGAGGAGCTGCCATCAGTTCAGAAACACAAATATGGAAACCAACACAGAACGCAGCTGAGGTCTGGAGTCCTCAGCACAAGACAGACTTGTTAGAACAGCTCCCAAGGAGGGCTACAAAGATGATCAGAAGGCTGAAGAACTTCTGTGAAGTCAGGCTGAGAGAGCTGGGGTTGTTCAGCCTGGAGAGGAGAAGGCTCCAGAGAAACCTTATAACAGCCTTCCAGTACTTAAAGGGGGCTTATAAAAAAAAGAGAGACCAACACTTTACACAGGCATATAGCAATAGGAAAAGGGGGGAAGGGTTGTAAACTAGAAAAGGAGAGATTTGGATTAGATATCAGGAAGAAATTCTTTACTGGGACGGTGGTGAGACACTGGAACAGGTTTGCCCAGGGAAGTCATGATGCACTCCCCATCCCTGGAAGTGTTCAGGGCCAGGTTGAATGGGGTTTTAACAATCTGGTCCAGTGGAAGGTGTCCCTATGCAAGGCAGCTGTGGAAATAGATTATCTTTACAGTCCCTTCCAATTCAACCCATTCCATGATTCTATGATTTGAGAATTCAGTCCCAGCCATCTGTACTACCAAGGCAGTGCAATGCCTTGGATCAAAAGCTGGAACAACGTTACACCAAAACCCCAAAGCTCCCATGTATTATCTTCTACACTAGTTCAGGAGGCCACGGATGCAGGGCTCTGGAAGGGTACTAAAGTACTTTAGCAGAAGCTAAAATTTTTTTTAAACATCTGGATCCCAAACAGGATAAGGAGGCAGCAAAGCTGTAATTTGTTTCCACACAGACTTGACATTAAAAAATCAAGGCAGCTCTCTGCAAAGATCCAGCCTTTGGGTGAGGTAGAGAAAACACCACTATAATAAAGGAAAAACACCACTAAAGACTCAAACACAAAGGTATGCTGCAGACAACAACACTCCTGCTAAATTTTCTTTGCACCTTCCATTCAGTGAGTAAAATTATCAGATGTAAAAACCAGGAAATTAATGGAACTTAGAGCATTAACCCAAAATATTGGGGTTTGAGGAAGTAAAAACAGACACTGTATTTTATTTTCACACCATAACTACAAGAAAGTAGAAGGGGTCTTATTCCAAGAGAAAGAAAACAAAAAGAAAAGTCCAAAGAATATTGCAACAATATTTAAGTGGTTTGAAACTCCTTGGATTCAGACAGTAAAAAGTCAACATTTGTGTGCTTTTAGCAAAATACTCAATATATGATTCCATTGAATAATTCCCTGCATATAATTAATATCTTCTTCTCTGTGCCAGATGCTTTGTTTCCTCATGAGATATATGAAGAAATTAAATCTTCCTGCCAAATTTCTAACCTTGGTTATAAAACAAAACAGTGCTAAGGTTTCCAGAAAAGAAAAAAAGATTCCCAAGTGTTGGTCTTCTCTCCATGTAAACAAAAAACATTTTTCTAGACTAATTTTCTGAAATAACATTCTTAAATTTCATCCAGAGTCATTGTTAAGGCCAACATATACCGTAAAATTTTTAGCTGGAAAATCTAAGAAAGTTCTAGTTGAATTAAATTTAAAATTATGATTTTTTTTACTTTAAAGAAACATCCCATTTGCTTTCAACAACTATGCCATCTATAATATTGCTAAAAAACACAACATGCACGGCAATAACATACAAACTTCACAATTTTTTGAAATTAGAATGGAACACATTTACTAACATGTTTCCCACAAACTACTTACACCCTCCTTGTGAGTTACTGCAAAATTTTTTCTGATCTAAATTTTAACAAAGTTACATGTCACAAATTGATCCAAAATAATTACATTCAATATTAAATTGGGGATGGCTGGGGGGTGGTTTTTGTATTTTCCAACATTCTTTGAATTTATGGCCTATACAAAGTAACACAGGCTTGCTGAATCATTTAGGTTGGAAAAGACCTTTACGATTATCAAGTCCAACTCCTAACTTGCATTCGCAAGTCCATCACTAAACCATGTCTAGGTGTCTTTTAAATACCTTTAGGTCTGGTGACTCAACCACTCCCCTGGGCAAGTTGTTCCAGTGCCTGACTACTCTTTCAGTGAATAAATTTTGCCTAATATCCAATCTAAACCCCCTCTCCACCACCCAGCCCAAATTCAGGCTGCTTCCTTTCATCCCACCACTTAGTCTTGGTAAATCTCTTACAACTGGCAAGGAGAAAGTGCAAGAGATGGATGTGTGAGAAACAAAAGGAAACAGATGAGAAGTGGGTAAGTTTTATACCTGAGATATTTAGAAAAAGACATACCTTAAGAGAGATACTAAGATTTTTACAGCTTTTTAATACTTCTCTAAAAGGTGATGTAATATTTTGTGATGAGCAAAGAAAATAATGCCTGTATTTATTATTCTCTTACAAAACTTAACTCACAGAATAGCTTTGCAATCACTACTGTCACTGTAGCTCACAAGTGTGAGCTAAAATTTCCTTGTTTGATAATGTTTGGAACAGTTTAAAGCACAGCTGGATAGCTGTTCCACCTATACCATTTTCCTACACTCTAAGGGACACCTAGCACTTGTCAAATGCCTATACACTTACCTGCCTCTCTCTTTTTGCTAGTTCTGCAAGGGTTGTTTTGAGCACCTTCATCTCACTGGTAACTGCTTCTAGCATATTTTTGTTTTTTTCTTTATCTTCAGTAGCTTTACGGTCCTTTAAAAGAAGTTCTGATTTGGCAGACTTAAGTTGTTTCTCAGCTTTTTCTTTCATTCTTTCCAATTTGCCTTGAGACTTACTGAGTTCCTCTATTGTTCTGTTCTGCTCCAAAGTTTTGATCTGCAATAAGATAAGGAAGTGTTAAATTTGTTATACTTTTTCATCTAACTTGAGCAAATAATAAAAATACCAGGAGTGATCATGAATAAGCACTTTAGTGTGGTTTCTTTTGGGCTCTTCATTAAATCATCACATGTACATGTGAACTGAAAAGTTATTTAAGGAGACTGGCCTATTTCAACACAATTAACAAAAAGATTTTTCCTTCAAAGACAGTTAATTCTCTACAGGTTTTGTGAAAAGAGGTATCTGGACAGAAAAGAAAATCCACAGGGAGGGTTCACTCTCTTCCAGCCCCTGGAAAAATAGTGCTAAAAAGAGTTGCCAAATGTTTTGCTGGTAAAAATGGTTCAGTGGGAACACACACATAGTTGTCTATTTCATTCCATCAGCCACAAGACACAAAGTCACATAAAATCAATCTTCTTTCTCTTAGTGGTGGCAAGCTATCACTGGCTGCAAACTACTTGTATTCACCTAAGTAAAACCAGGTAATGTATTACTACTGCAATGCAATGAAACATAGAAACAATTAAAATTTAGAATCTTGCCAGCTATATTCCCCCCAAACCTATCAGAACAGACTTTCTGTGAGCAACACATGGGAAAATACATGACAGTCATACCAACAGGAAAGAAAGGGATGCATATATTGTATTTGTCCTCTACTAGCCCAAAAATTTACATTGTGCTTTGCAGATGCTACTTAGCATATCAAGACAAACTGTGAAACACCCAAAACATTGTAAAATTATATTTGCTTTTGACAGCTAGATTTGAGCAGTTCTCCATGAACACATTTATTTTAAATGAAGTCCAGCTGTATCCAACTGGAATAGAAAAATGGATAGAAATGTAATCTTTTAACTCACCTTAAGTTCACTGGTTTCAGACAGCTTGACTCTGAGGTCAGTATTTGTTTCCCTTGCCAGATCCAGCTGCTTCTGTAGCCTCTCTATCATCTTATGTAACTTTTTGACAGTGAGATTGGCCTCATCCCTCTCCACAGTTAAGGCAGCCCTTACTTGCTTCTCTTCTTCCAGCTGGGTTATTTTCTGCCGCAGGAGGTTCATGTGCAGCTCTTTGCTTTCAAGTTTTTCTTTCTGAGCCTTCAACTTGATTTCCAAACACGACATTTGAAAAAAATAAATGTGAAAGACCATGGTATTACATAATTGCAAATTTAATCCTTGTGTTGCATCTATAACCTGAACTCCTTTTCCTCTCTTGAAAACTTTGTGAAGAAGTATCAACATATATACCCTAACTTGATACTCTTTGTATTACCAATTCATTCTGCTTCCCTGTTGTTTTAGACCTTAAGCAGACCCAATTCCCAGCTCTATACCAGTCTGACAAGCCTAATCCCAAAAGATTTCCCTATGTCATAACAGGATAACAGAGGATTGTTTGACCAAATTTGAACAGACTTGTTCCTGTAAGAACAACTGAATGAAGGAACAGTTCTTGTTGGAAATGTTGAAATTCTTGGTGAAGTACAACCAACACCCTACTAGTTTCTAGAGAAGTTTGTGTAATGCGCCTCCCTCCTTGGCAGATCGCCTTAGATTTAAATACTAATGGCAGTTGTTTACAGAACTATAAATGTGTATTAAAAAGTAGACAAATATACAGATATAAACATCCATAACTTCATAGTTTTTTCTTAAGAAGCTGTGAAAAGCAGTATCATGTTCAACCGACTGATGGGTTTAGTTATTTCAATATGCAGTCTTTTTGCAGAGTTTGCAAACCTTCACTATCTTCTTTTTATGTCATGGACATCTTTGAAATTCCTTACACATATACAGTCTGCTGCCTCTAGCAAGCCACTACAGAAACACAGCCATCTGTTATATCTTTTTTGCATACCTTCCTTCTGAGGCTGTATGCCACAGTCTTGTTCTCAACCACGGCATCACCTTCCAGTTTCACCAACTGCTCTACCCGGGCCAGAATCACATCCATAGCCATGTCAAATCCAACCTCTGCTGCTAGACTATCCAGCTTCATCTTCTCATTAAGTTGCTCCAGAAATTTCAGATACTAAGATGTGGAAAAGTGGGCAGAAGAAGGATAAAACTCCATTAAAAGTCATGAAGTACAATTTAAAAGCAATCCCCACTATAGCAGCAGCCAACAATGTGTAGCCAAGTACACAACAAGAAATAATACACTGAAAGGGTGTAATTGGGCACACTCCTGACACAACTGCAAATTCTCCATATGTCCTATTTTAGTCAATACTTACTTTGTTACTGGTTTACAAATTGCTTTAAAGGTTATTTTAGATGCATCTCCATCTGGTTTACTGATGTGAACACATACAGATATCAAATATTATTCAATCCAATTTTTCCTGCTTTCGCCCTGCCCTAAAAGCTCTTTAAAAATTGCTTTAGTCTCCTGCTCTCAATTAGCTTCTCTTGCAAAAAACCTCTTTCTCACTAAGAACTATTTCCCTTTGTTTCCTCTTACTTCTGGTGCAAACCATTTTCTTTGCAAAGAACAAACAAAATAAATAGAAAGCAAAAAAACCACCAACAAACCAGCTTCACCATTTGTTCATTAGCAAGAATACCTTTTTGTTTCATGATACTTCTGATTCAAAAAATTAAAAACAGCAGGAGAAGAAAGCACTGCAGTTATTCACTGACAGAAAAAAAAATCACAAAAAAAGATCTCTTCATTGCAGCAAAATCTAGAGAATAATTTAAGAATCTATGACCACATGTTATGCACAGAGGAAGCAGAGCAGAAGAAACAGCTCCTTTTTCTGGTTTTCTCCCAATGTGATGGATGCCTTATTCAAAAAAGTTATTTTATCATAGTCTAAGGCAAAACAAATAGCACAAAATTGTTGATTCCTCTAAGCATTAATCCTGGCCTGGCAACACACTACAACTTTGCTTTTCTTAGCTGTAGTGTTTGGCTTTCCAGGTACTATGTCATTTTTCAAACTCTTTGGTACGTGAATGAGTTATACACTAACATTGTGTTCATTCACAGAATTAGACAAAGAAATCCTAGTAGCCATGATTGTCTAATAATATAAAAGAGTCAAAGACTACAAGATTTTGAGAGATTGCAGACCAGATAATGTTTTAGAGAAAGACACAAGGATGAGAGAGATTTTGACATCAGAGTATATTTGAAAGACTTCTGGTGGGATATCGACAGAGACTTCTTTTAAGCTGGTTTTTGGGTGTAGCTTGATTTTGGGGGGTGTTTTTGGGGATTTTTTTGAGTTTTTTATTTGTTTGTTTTGTTTCACAGAAATGGACTTGGAACTCAAAAGCTTAGCCACATCTTCCAGCTGCAGCTGTTGGTCAAAGAAAAGTTATTATTGCTCCCTACATGATGTCTGACTTTGCTAATTCACATTACTCGCAGTGCTCCAGAGACCAAAGCAATACAATGAGCTGTGTCTCTGCCTTCAGTGACTTCTATTCAAAAGTAAATAATGTGTGCAACTACTTTTTGTTTCTCAAGCTTCAGGCCATCTTGCATCAGGTCTCCAGTTAATAATTCCTCCTCCAAGTGCTTCAGTTGATCGTGGAAATTCTCAGAACATTTTTCAGCTTTTCTGCTCCTCTCCAGGGCTTCATGGTACAATCTGGTTTGATTTTCCAAAGCTTTAGTCAATTTAGCTAATTTTGTTTCAAGCTGAGATACCATCTAGGGAGCAAGCAAACCAACAAAGCATATGGGGTTAGGTGGGAAATGCTACAAGATAGGAAAGATAAATCACTGAGTTATTAAAAATAGGACAAAATATCTATCTTTAAAATATACACATTTAAAAAGTAAAAAATAAAGTCTGTAACCACCAGCAAAAAATTGCAGAAGTGGAGACACTCAAAAATGAACAGCAGATATTATAAATAAGATTAATCAAATGGTTAAAAGGTACTGCTATAATACAAAGTCATTCAGACACAAAATTTCCAAAGATGTGTGTACAGCATCAATACCTGGCAGTCAGCTATCATTCCTTTAAATAGCCAAAGAAATCACTATTTTATTGAGGAGTTGATTAGAAAAGGCATATAAGTTATTTAGAAAAATACATGCTACATGTAGGGGAGAATGTAGATATGGATAATTAAGTCTCAGAGGAGTGTTTACCAATTGGTAACTCTCAAGCATTTTTTAAAAGATTGTGCTTAAAAAAATAGTAATAATAATTTCCGTAATCTAGCCAGAACCCAAGGACAAAAAGGATAAAATCTCAAAACAGGCAACTAAAACAATTTTGAAAAAAAATTCTAGTTCTTCACTGTTAACTTTACAACACCTGCATATAATGTAATGGATTTTAAGTTGTAAATTATTTATAAATTAAATGTTTAAAAGTATCTGGTTACACTACTACCAAATACTGAAAGGCAGTTCTATACACTTGGTTACATAATTAATTATATTGCATTTGTAACTCAGTTTTCAGACACTCATCTCCAAGCAGCCTCTTCATTTTAAGCATCTTGTTGGTTCCTGTTAATAAAATGAACAGTAAGTACACAGAGCTCTCATTGATTTTAATGACAGTGAAAGGTTTCCAACCCAAACTGCAATTAAATAAAAACAGTTTGCCCTCAACTTGCCTAAAAAAACACTGAGAAATTACAGCTCTTCATACAGTAGACAATAAACAATAATAAATCTGCAAGAACTCACAAACATATTTTATGCTTTTCTGCATCTCACATCACCCAGCAGGAACGAGAGTTTCAGAAACTTTGTTCCCCCAGAGATGCGCTGCTGCCAGAGAACCTAGAGCCCCTTTATCAGCCTGCAGAGTGGCTGCATGGGGATTTTAGAGGCTTCAAAGATCCATAAACATGAGAAAGTGAAGGACTATACCACAGAAGCTGTCATTTTATCATCCTGGGGCATCCTGGTGTAGCTCATCTCTGGCTTTGGGACAACCCACAAGGCAGGCATTTCCTAAAACAAGGTTGCACCCTTGTTACCCACCCATGTCTGATCCATTCTCTTACAAAGGCTGCATTTTTGGTCCTGCAGTTCTGACCTCCACAGCTTCTCATTCCTATGACTCACGCAGCTTGATCAGGCAGCCTGCAAAATAAAAACCCTTTTCCTGCTTCTTGTTTTAATGTGGCTACTGGATAATTTCAAACAACAACCATTTTACATGTGACACAAAGCAGGGTTGGAGTGTGGATCTGCTGGAGGGTAGGAAGTCTCTGCAGAGGGATCTGGGCAGGCTGGATCAATGGGTTGATGCCAGTGTAGGAAGTTCAACAAGGCAAAGTGCCAGTTCCTGCCCTTGGGTCACAAGATTGCTACAGGCTGGGCAGAGTGGCTGGGAAGCTCCATGGTGGAAAAGGATGTGGAAGTGCTGGTCAACAGCTGGCTGAAACTGAGCCAACAGTGTGCCCAGGTAGGCAAGAAGACCAATGGCATGGGGTTTGGGGTTTGTTTTTTTAAAAATACTTCACCAAAATGCATAGGATATTTTCAAGAACTCTTTCCAGCCTTGGACAGAACACAAAACCATTTGCTGTTGTTAAAAACTGTCACATCAGCGGGAGATGCTAGAATTTCAAAATCTGGCAAGAATATTCAAGCTGGCTTTCAGTGGCTCACTGAAAGCAGCTTTTGATTTAGTGTGTGACATTTAATTATATAAATAGTCCTCACTGACAAAATCAATACATCGTAAGCAAGCAAGTGAGAAACTTCAGTGTGGTGTCAGGACATGCCTCATTGGTCAGGCTGATTCTGACTCACCTTCCTCCTGAACTGTCCCTTCTTTACCTATACATTCAAACACGCCTTTGCAAACACTACTAGCCCAAATGCCTCAAGCCAGAGCCTTCCTTTTACCTTCTTTTCATGCTGAATGATGTTTAGCTGTAGGTGTGAAAACACATCTTTATTTTTAGGTGCAGGTTTTGAGGGAAAGAAGTTGCCTGTGGCAACTCATCAATATCTGCTTTGAGAAAGAAATCAGTTCTTGAAGTTGCCATTGTAGCAGCAAATCCATACTTGTTCACAGGTTTCACTAAATCATAGCAACCAAAGAGCCATCTTTGATGTCTGCTGGCACAGAAACCAAATTTCAATGTTGTAAGTGAAAGACCACTCAAAGTCTTTTCTTCTTAACAGCATCTATTATAAATTTAATTTCTGAACTCATCCTGCTTAGTAAAACATGGATGCTTTTCCCCTACTACCTTAAGTCAATAGACAACAAAATTAAAGGTTTCTGTAATTTCAAAGCAGAAAGAATCAACACTCTATCAGATGAATAAAATGAAACAGAACCCAAAGAGAATAAATGTACACATTGGGCAAGTGCAGTAGTTGCTGACTTACTATTTCTTTATTCTCCTCTTTGCAATTGATTTCTTGGATCCTCTCCAAAATGGTCTTCTCAGAAGGTTTAACTATTGCAGATCCACAGCTGAGCAGGGTAGCAATTTCTTCTTTAAAAGCCTCTAAAGAGCTCTGAGCAGTCCTGGCCTCTTCCCTGCTACTCTTCAAGCTTGCATCTAACTCCCTGGAAGATTTCTTCAGATTGTGCAGTTCCTGCTTTGAGGTGTCCAAAGCTTTCTGGTTAACAGTCAGCTTCTCTTGGAGGTTTCTGATCTCCATCTCTAAATTCTGTCTCTTTATAATAGCACTGTCAAGATCCTAAAATGCATGAAAAATTAAACAAGATTTTTAAAATCAGTTATAAACCACACACAAATTAAGGAATAACTCAGGAGCAGGTACTGCAGACAGAGAAACTAGGACCTATATTCCTCATATTTGCTCAATGTCAGGGTGTCATAGGGGAACTGCCACTGAAATTGATGAAAATCTGAAGTCTGATGTAATCACACTAAAGACTAACCTCTTATATTGCTTTGCAAAAAGGAATACATAAATAAAAATTTCAGGTAACTGAACCCAAATTTTTCATCGTAAAACTATTGAAATCTTACTTTTCCATCCAGATAATATGACCTGAAAAGCAAGCACTGAGAAAGATGTATCATAAATAAAGCCAAAGTACTACAACTGAGAGGGATAGGATAGGATAGGATAGGATAGGATAGGATAGGATAGGATAGGATAGGATAGGATAGGATAGGATAGGATAGGATAGGATAGGATAGGATAGGATAGGATAGGATAGGATAGGATAGGATAGGATAGGGTAGGGTAGGGTAGGGTAGGATAGGGTAGGATAGGATAGGATAGGATAGGATAGGACAGGACAGGACAGGACAGGACAGGACAGGACAGGACAGGACAGGATAGGATAGGATAGGATAGGATAGGATAGGATAGGATAGGATAGGATAGGATAGGATAGGATAGGATAGGATAGGATATTTCAGTTGGAAGGGACCTGCAGTGATGATCAACTCCATCTGCCTGACAATTCAGAGCTTTCTAAAACAATAGACACAATCTATCTGAATATAGTGATAAGAGGTGATCTCTGAGATCAGCTTATCTGAATGCAACAAAAATTCCTGAGATTATTTATTCACAGAAATGAGAAGTGAGGGACCAGACAAATCAAGGCTTGGTTGGGAAGGAATAAAATATAGCCAATACATATGTATCTACATCAGTTGTATATAAATATTGACCTAACAGGTCAGAGCAGTCAGAAAGAATTGTGCACCCTGACCCATGACATCAAAACAAATGATGACAGAAAAAAAAAAAAAAAAGAAAAATAACTATCTAAACATAAAGAAATAAAGTATTGTGTGTCTCTCCTTTCCCCACAATACCAATATTAAGAGTGCTTACACATACATATACAAGAAAAATACTTGCAGCAAGACCAACTGAAAGTACAGCAAAGACTAAGTCTTCATTTCTCAGGATATTTTCTGCTTGGTAAGAACAAATGGGAAAGAGTATTATTTCACACATGACACAAAAGGAAAGAATAATTTAATAACTATAGAATAATTTAAGAATAATTTCACCCATGACACAAAATTACCACAGAGGATGGAATATTTACAGTCAGGGATTGGATTCTTCTGGAGGTCTCAGTGGTAAGTAGAGGCTCAGTAAGTGGACTGATATGAGCTAAGACTGTGCACACTGGATTTAAAGAACAATTCCTGGAACAGCTATGAATATGGTGATTACTTAAGGGTCTCTCAGGGTCTGTGTGTGCTTGCTGTGGAGCACAGTATGTCATTTGTATTAATGGAATACCTGCCAATCAAGCAGTAAATCTGGGAGCATTTCTGTAGATCAGCAGGGAGGGTGGTCAAAAAAAAGGAGTTTGAAGGGCACCTTTAGAAAATAAAATAGAAAAATATGATACTAAAAATACTAAAATTTTTAACAGCTGTGAAAGGGCAAACATGAAAAACATAAATAAAAACAACCCCTGTTATTTAGGAAATTATTTGTTATTACACCTTTCCAAAGTAATTTTAGAATTGTTTTAGAAACAAATGTTAGCCTGATTCTTTGCCAATTTTTCTTTTTTATTCTAGACAAGTCCTATTAATAGAAAATTCCCACCTGTGCTCAGAACTACATTATGGTAATTACAGCAAAGAATAAAGAGTCATTTATTTCAATTACAGTTTTCAGCAGTGTGTATTTTTCCTTTCAGAAAGTCAGTGCTAAAATGATTTGCCAGTGCCAGGGATCTTAACTAATCACCATCTTGCTAAATTGTGAACAACTGAAAACAAACATAGTTTATTCAAAAGATCAAGGTATAAAACAAGGAAGTGCAAGCCACCAAACATTGCCTGGGAAACTGCCTGGCAGAAAAGGACCTGTGGGTGCTGGTCAGCAGCTGAACATGAGCCAGCTGTGCCCAGGTGGCCGATGCCATCCTGGCCTGGATCAGCAATGGTGTGGCCAGCAGGAGCAGGGCAGGGATTGTCCCCCTGTGCTTGGCACTGGTGAGGCCACACCTCGAGTGCTGTGATCGGTTCTGGGCCCCTCACTACAGGAAGGACACTGAGGGGCTGGAGTGTGTCCAGGAAAGGGCAACAGAGCTGGTGAAGGGTCTTGAGCACAAGTCTGATGAGGCACAGCTGAGGGAGCTGGAGGTGTTTAATCTGGAGAAGAGGAGCCTCAAGGGAGACCCTATCACTCTCTGCAACTGCCTGAAAGGAGGTTGGAGCCAGGTGGGAGTTGGTTTCTTCTCCCAGTTAAGAAACATAGGAAATGGCCTTAAATTGTGGCAGGGGAGGTTTAGACTGGATATGAGGAAAAAATTCTTCATCGAAAGGGCTATTAAGAACTGGAACAGGCTGCCCAGGGAAGTGGTGGAGTCACCATCCCTGGAGGTGTCTGAAAGACTTGTAGACAGGGTACTTAGGGGCATGGTTTAGTGCTGGGTTAACAGTTGGACTCCATGAACTTAGGGTCCTTCCCAACCCTAAATAATTCCATGATTCTATTAACACTGACACCCCAATCAGGAGCATGGTCTCAATAGACTAAAGTCAACTACATATACATATACAAAAAAAGAGCCCACATTACATTAACAGTAATAAGAAGGTATTAAAGAGAATACAGGTATTTTACAGGTGAATTCTTACACCATCTGCACTTCCAGCTACTACTGTTACACCATAAGGATAGTAAACTAGTTTGCTCTTATGTACTGTCTTCTCAAATGATTCAGGCTGGGAATATCTGTGATGCCTGCTGAAACCTGTCTCTATTATGTATTTTCTTAATGACATCTTATAAATAAATTAAAAAAAAAAAAGTGCAGGTTCTGAGAAACTCGTTCCTGTATTTATCTGTTGGGACAAGAAAAACCTAAAATCATTTGGCTGTCTCTCCTACAATCTAAGTATTTGGGTATATTAGAAATGTAGCCATGTTTCTCAAGTTCAGTGAAATTCCTTAAATAATGTTTTCATATTTTAATTAACTCTTTTCATAGAATTTATTTATTTTAATAAATTTATATTGATTAGAAACTACTAAGATTTATTTTGTTCATTAACAGAACAATATAAGCCAATATTGAATACTGAAGAGTATTTTCTTGGTTAATTTTGCATCAGTAGTACATGCAGATGTATTTGTATTAATTAAAATTGCTTGCTTACACTTCAAGTATGTTCTTTAAAGATTTTGCACAGTGCACGTCTTTGCAAAACAGATGTTTAAAGTAGCACTTCAGAGGGAAATCACAAATATTTCCAGGCTGAATCATCAGCAAAGATGTGAAACGGAAAAAGACAGTTTACTAGTTCTTGTGATTCATCTGTGGCAATGCTGTATTTAAATTAATCTGGAAGAATGTATGCATCCTCTTTTATACCTTAGATAAATACCACAGAAGAATTTATTAAATATTTAAAAGAGACTTGGTTAGAGTAAGTAAGACATTTTAGAGGTCCTACAGATACTCTCAAAGAATGTTATAATTCTCTAATTATGACTATCATAATCAGTAATCACTCTCTGGAAATACAGAAAGTTTGGGTATTCTGGTTCTCAGTCTAGGAATCTGGGCAGGATTTAAAAGTTGTTTTTCATCAAATGCAAATTTGTCATTCAATGCAGCCATAATAAAGGTGTGCACAATATTTACAGATTTCCAGAAGCAAAATCTTGCAATATTCTATCAGAAACATGAGAAATTCAAAATAAATAGAAGATTATATTCATAAATAAGTAAAAATAATAGATTAGAAAAAAAACCCCAACTTCTTGCATTACTTTTTTTACTTTTATTAGTTTCAAGGATTATTGGGTTTTTATTCTTTTCTGCTTGGTATTGTCATGCAGTGAGACTGAAAGGGGAACAAATAAAATTATTGTTCACTTGTTAATGTTCCTCAAATGAAGCTCAGCTAACTGCAACAAATACTCAAGTATCAAACATGCTAAAGAGTATTTTAAATATATTAACCTTAAAATGTAATTAACTGTCTTTCATTTTATTCAGTAAGAGTTTTTGAATACAGGCAGCTACCTCCTCCTGGGACATAAAAAAAAAAAAGCACCTGATGAAGAGAAGGAATTCACAGAAGTCCTAAGGAATGAAAGTGGAGAACTACCTGGCAATTAAAACAGGCAATTATTCAGAGGGGTGGCAGGGAACAGTGTAGTGGCCAAATCTCGGTGGAGATGACTGACAGAACATTGTGATGGTCTCTATACATTTAGGAAGAATTTTAAGAGAAAACTGGGGGAAATGGGCTGCCATCTCAGTCTCTAATACTGAAGATGGCCAAAATGTTTGGCCCTGAGAGCTGTAGGCACGCACAGGCAGGAGTCACTTGTACTCAGCCTTTGCTGGGTAAATTCAGCTACAGGCAATTCCATTAAGTCCTGAAAATGGCCCAGAAGCACACAGCCAAGTATGAGTCTTCTGGCACAGGAACAGTATGGATTTCTGCTTCTCACCTTGACAGAGGAACGTGTCACAACACATGCAACTCCGTTCATGTGCTTAAACTGTGCAGCATGAAGTACAGGGCAGTCAGACTGACTTTATGCCACTGGTGCCCCTCCTGTAACCAAGTCAGACACCCATCAGGGGAGCAGGGGATCCCACACTTCACACTTTACATGTGAGGACTTAAAGCATTTTCTGGTTTTTACTTTCTTTTTCAATACTGAACTTCTCCATAGGCTTTGTGAACACAAAACCTTCTCAACAGATTTACTCACTGTAAGTAATTTGAAATTGCACTGAGGGAATCTGCAGATGGGGCTTTTCAAAGGCAATGCTTTTGAAAGGCAATGCTAATCATTTAGAAAGACATTTCTGTAAAATTGGTTAAATAAACTATGTATTTGGCACATGCAAAATAATGATAGGAAAATATTTTTAAAAAAACTAGTTCAACTTGGTTTTGGCAGTTAGAGCAAACTTGAAAAACAAGCCACAAATGGAGCTCTGATCCTGGCTTAAAACACCTCCTGATTCTGGCTTACTGAGTAAACTACACTCTGTTCCTCCTCACACACCTGTGTTTGAAGTGAAGCATGAAAACAAAATGTTCTCAAAAAGGACCTGTTTAAGTTTTTGGTGCAGGTTCTCTCTTAGTTCCATTAAGTCTTAGAAAATTGTACACAGCTTGGTAGGATCTATTTTCAGCAGTAAGTAAAATTTATGACCCTTGTGGTACTCACATTTATCTTCCCCACAAATTCTTTCTTCTCCAGAGCACGCTGCCAGCTATTTCTCATCTCCTAAGTATTTTGCTTACAACCAAACCAGAACACTATATCCTTTAAAGTGTACGGTGGGTGTCTCCTCTTCAGGAAAAGAGGAATGCCAGGGGTGGGGGAAATGCTGTATTACTTAGGAAAAGTCACTTGCACAAGGTTGCCTTTATGTTGAAAATTCCTACAAAGTCAGTCACACACAACTCAGATACTTATTTGGCAGTCTAAGTTTCTTCTCTTGTTTTCTCATGTTCCAGCCATCAGCTTTAACCACACAGTTTCACCTGCAGGAAATCTTCATTCTGGCTTCACTAAATTGCTCCCTTTCCACAGACATCACTCAAAGTGCAAGGCAATATGGAAAACTGCTACAGAAATGCACTTTGTTCATCCATCCTTCAAAATATGCGAACTCTTAATGGGGAGTTCACCTGGAGCAATTCAATCCTTAAATCACATCATTTTCCTTCACAAATCATAGCTAGGTGAATTTGGTGAATACTTGACTTAAAACTTAATTTACATTTCTCATCTGACCATCCTTCCTGCTGCATAGATTTTCTCCAAGGCTTCCCAACAGTGAAACAGTGCTTTCCTGCAAGAGCCACCCTACTGCCTACAACTTTTTGGTTATGAGCCAATGGTTATGAAATACAAATTTATAACACTCTGAAAAGTTAATCCAGGGTGTATGGAAGCCAAGACACTTTACCATCCAGTGCCTTAAGAAAAAGAACAGTGTCCTATCAATTCTTTTCAATTTCTCGTTAGAATTTTTGAAAAACTAGTGTAGAAAAATTCTCAGGAAACTTCCAGTACCAGATAAATGTTATTTAAAAGAGCATTTTTTTCACCACTGCATGCTTGTGCTTCAGATATTAGCAATATTCACATTCATTTATTTACATGATTGTGCAAGCACAAAGGCTACAACACTAAGAAGAAAGCAAAAATAGAAATTTGCAAACAGCATTGAAAGATATCACATCTGCCTCAGATCTATTTTACAAAATGTTATTGTTTAATCCTCATATCTCATTTTTCAAGAAGTTGAAAATAACCTTAGGAAAATGTCCTTTTTAGGAAAGACCCTAATCAACATAGTTTTTTCAGAAGGATTTTTTTCTCGTGCAATTCCTATTGAAAATTATTTTGATTTTTCAAGAAAACATTTGAAAACCAGAAAAGCATACAAGCCATGCCATTATGTACCTTACTAAGTTTCTCCATGTCTTGGTAGTATCCTGCTGCCTTTTTCTGTTCCTTGGCCACTTCTGAAACTAGTCTCATGATGGTTTCTCTGCTAGCTTTAGACTCCATCTCATGGACATTCACAGCTTCTTGAAGAGCAGCAACCTGGTCTTTTAGTGCCACATTTTCTTTACATATTTCAGAGACCTTGAGAAATAAATCAAATATGAGTAGCTTCCTAAAAGCTCTGAACAATTAAAAATATTAATCTCATTTTTACCTGCTCCTAATCATGCCACTAAAGACTCAGTGTTTCTGGTGACCTCTAGGTCAGACTTACAATTGCACTCTACTTTTCCTTTAGAAAAAGAGTAGAAGGACAGTTAAAATCATAGAATCGTATTCTCACTATAAACCCCCACCTCAGCATAATGTGATTCAGATTTACTCCCACACAGATTTATGATCTATCAAACAGGTGGAGAGGCACTGCTGCTGCATATCCGTGCTTGACATGAAGCAGGTCAGGAAAAAGACCATGCAGCTACTTCATGTGAAAAGCAAACCATTTCAGCCTGACTTTTTAAGATGTGTGCCTCTCATTTGGAACAAGAAAGCTGCAATTCATGCTCAAAACTTTTTAAGCACGAGAGGTTTGAGTTAGTAACAGATATTTCATAAGCACATTCGAGGGCAGGGCCAAATATCTGGTGTGCTGCCATTATGAGCAGCCAACACCTTGGAAAAAGGAGTCCTTTCCAGGAGGATTCTAGGGCTGCTTTGGTACACTATGCTATTTCCAATCGGTGGAATAGATGAATGTGGGCACTTCAAAGACTGAGCAAAAAATGTACCCTGATTCCTACTGGCAACACATTTGTTAAGACTAAAACCCATCAATTCTGTCTTAAATAAAACCATAATGTGGAAAAGAAACTAAATAGATGTGCCAAGACCCCAGAAAAATGAGTTGCTAAGGTTTCCTAAGGCACAGCTTTCAGCACAAATTAGATTTCCCAACTAGATTTATTACTACATTGTTAAAAGACATGAAGATATGTTTTTAAAAGCTCTAATTATCAACTTATTAATTATTAAAGCATGCAAGAGTGCGTCTTGCGTGATAACGTTTTTTAGAGCATCTATTAAAATTTCAATGTGCTTGCAATATTATGTAATATCATGAGGGCATACACTCACTGTGGTACATACCTAGATAATCTTGTTTTATTAAGACTGTAATCTTACAATGACATGAACATAATGAAACAGAATTTTCCCAAATACCCATTGTGCTCCAAAGTGAAGAAAATTAGAGATCAAAGAATAGGCAGAAGATTAGTGAAATGCATAAAATTAGAATAAAATGTCTTTCAGCAGCATTGATAGATCTTAAAAGAATTTTCTTTTCCTAAATGGAAGCTTAGTTTTTGGAACATCAGAAGTATTCTGAAGAGAAATAATAAATTTTTATTATTAAGTCTTGGAAACACCACAGTTATTTACAGCATTTTATTACAGGACACAGTAAGAGTTGTTTTAGGGCACGCCATTTCAGATGTTTGTATTTAATGGTATGTCACCTCAAGATAAGATTTAGGATCTAGTGCTACAGTTTACACATCACATTAACATCCCATGTTAATGTTTTAAGGAAAGTTTTTAACCAAGTATCTAATCAGGGCTGTATGTGGGGACTACAGACTGATAAATTATTTATGCAGATAAGAGCAGACTGAGTTCATGGAGTTAGTGATCAGCACCTTTGAAAATTAGCCCAGTATGAAAAAAATCTGTCTTTAAATGATAGCACTGACTGCAAGCCATAATGAAATACAAAGATCTCTGTCATTTGCTTTACTTCTGTGACAACTAGATTATTTTCTATTAAATTGCTGTAGAGAAGCATTTGCTTACACAATCACCTTTGATATTAAATGTTCCTGTGGTTTTTCTTTTTCTCTGATGTCTATGTCCAAGAATCCAGAAAGATCTGTAAGGAGTTCTTCATAGGTTTTGCTGATTTTAGAAGCTTGAGTCATGTTTTCTTCACGGTCATTCAAATATTTACTAATCAGACAGAAAAAAATATACACATCAGGATTAATGTTCCCTGAAAAAGAATTCTAGGCAAAATACATTGTCCCAAGACTATTGCTAGCTTTTGCATACCACCAAAGGAATTTTTTTAAGTTACATTTAATTCTCTATATCTGTTAATACATAGAACTTTTGCTGTTGCCTTATGTGTAAACATTTCTTCATCTTTGCTTTTGATTAACACTTCAAAAAATCTTCAATGATCCCAATCTCATTCTCAGCACATAATCTGAGTAAAACACAAGAACCAAGTGACATGAGTAAATAGTGCCCTCAAGATACTACAAGTGGAAAGTGCAAGCAAAAGCTTAGAAAAAGTAAGTGGGGAGGAGAATGATCAAGTAGCACCAAAACTATGTGAAAGGCACTTCACATTCCCTCCCTAAAGAAGCTGACAAAGATGATTAACAAACTTCAAGTAAAGAGAAGCCTTTCTGGACCAATGGAAGTGTAAGGCAGCCAGAGTACCTGTGAAGGGAAGTTTACCAGCAGAAGCAGAGATGGGAGACATTACTTTCCTGTACAGTACTCTGAAGCACTACTCATGAAAGGGGTGCATTTAAAAAGACAGCATCTAGGGGCTATCACAAAGATATGAAGAAAAGGGAGCTTTTTGACAGCAATTTCATCACTCAACCAGTGCCTATCATGCAGATGCATATCCCACATGAAACATGTTCTCAGCCTTAAGAGCAGGTGTCAGTTTGTAAATACTCTACAAGAACAACCAACCAACCAAATAAATTAACAGTGAGTTTAACTCATTAGTATAAATGTGGTTACATTAGTTCCCTTGCAAAGGGAACAAAGATGGGTCCAGCAAACAAGAACTACCACATTCAGTTGTGGAAACACAGAAAAATTCTGATACGGTAGGAAACACAAAAAAATTTTGATTCAGTAGGAAACACAGAAAAAATCTTGCTCATGATGCTGAAACACACATCCCTTGTGAAAAACTAAAAATAAACAGGTTAGCAAAACCAGCCAAACAAACAGAGCTCAGAAAAACCACTAGTGTAACCCAAATGTCAACTCCAACACCCTTCAGTAATACCCATGAGTGAGGTGCCTAGTGGTAGAGTGCAAGACATGGTGGATTGGTAGTGGTAAATTTGCAAGACAAGCTATTGTGCTTCCATTTGAAAAATAAGGTTCTGTCTAAAGCAAGTTCTTCACTCTAGAAGAAATCAAGACCTGAGATGTAACCAAATGCGTGTCTAGAGCAAGTATTTTATTGAAATTCATTTGCTTATCAGAGCATAGCACTATTCTCAGTTTTCAAGGTAGTCATTGCTGGACTCATTCTTTTTCATTTCTGATTTCTTCCTCTCTAGGCTGGCAATCAAACAAAGCATCACTCCACAACCAAAGAGCAGCATGAGACTCCAACTGGAGATGCAGAGTGAGTGCAAACCCAGTACATTGAATGCTTATAAATCAGTAAGCAAAACAGACAGTCCGTGAAAAGATTTAACACATAACCTGAGGAGGCAGGTCAGCACAGCTGCTGAAAATGCTGAAAAGTGAAGAGTGGCATAATAACAGAGAGGAATGGAAAACATTCATTACTGCTCTGGACACCTGTGAGGGCAGTGTCTGCATGGCACACACCACGAGCCAAAAGAGCTCTGCCTTCTGCAGCAGACACTGTCCCTCAGAACACAAGCACCCTCACAGCTTCCTCACCTCTGGGCACCTTCCTTTCCTTTTGTAGCCCCAACAAAACTAAACCGTGAGATGATTGCTAAACTGTTGTTGTGAGGAGGGATATGTCAGAAGTGAAAAGATATTAGGCTCAGACATGCCACATATGCATGCTTATATGTCAGAATATTATATAAGATTGACCACCAACCCCACAACTGTTCTGTGGCTCTAAAAAATTCAGGTATCCACTGACAAAACCATGCCTGCTGCTAAAAATAAAATAAATCTGAAGTACAAAGCACTCACTGGATAATTTTACAAATAATCTAATTACCTGCAGTAGAGCCGTAAAGGTGTGAGCACCTAGAAAATGGGCAGTCAGGTACAAAAAAGTAGAACACAGCTTTTTCACAGTTTTGCTAGCTCTTCAGAACTAATGAGCAAAGAGAAGGGAAGGAAAAAGAAGAAGAAAAAAGCTTTTGACAGTTCACACTCTAAAAATACCACGGCAATAGACATGTCGAGTAGAAAAGCACCATTTTCAATAGGAGAGGTGCACATCCTGGAAGCCAATCATAGAATTCACCAAACATTTCTTACTATATCCCCAAGGTATAGAATGTAAATATGCACTTCATGTGTGCTGGCTTGTTCTTCCCTTTCATTAGTGGTTTTCAGTGAAAACCATTTTTGAACACCTAATTAGGACTAGTCATGTGCCAAGTACTACCACGATGGCCAGAATAAGTGACTGAAGTTCACTGAGTCAACACATTGGTTAGTATGAAGTGACACATGCCAACATTAGCTGAGGACAACAAAAAGCTTTGGAAGCAAACACTGCACATCCATGAGCAATCCAACATGTTTATTCCTTCCAAATGAGCAGACTCGCTATCCCTGTATCTCTTCCTTTCTGCCAGAACTCCAGTGGGACACTCCAGGTGCACAGTGAACCAGAGCTGGGATTGGTAGAGGTAGAAATTGAGCTTTTTATTTTGCTGACTTCTCTCTTGGAGCAGTCCCCTGGTCCTGATCACCGTGCATCAACACAAACAGAACTGATTACACAAGTGTTGTACACCAAAGAGAGCAGCCAAGACTGCTCCGGGAGTGACAGCAGAGATTTATGCCCATAAAATTGATTATATCACTATAATGGCAGGCGAGGGTGAAACACAGTATTCCAGAAGTTTTCTCCCACTGAGTTAGGCAAGCAAACAGGATAGGAGGTTTTTCTTCCCTTTTCTTTTTCTTCTGTTTTATTTTTTCCTCCAGAAACAGCATTTTTAAAGAATCTTAACAGCCATTATGTAAGACTGCACTCTCCAGGCAGGGCTTTTGGCAAATCAGCTGGTAATAAACAAGTGCACTGCAATGGTTTTCTCTAAGTTTTAAAATTATTTCATTTTTCACTTGTAAGGCATAAAACCTGGCAGGGCTGTGCAAAATACTGATTTGGGAAATACAGGTGTCTGGTAAACACTCACCTTGCTCTTGACTAGACAGTATTGACAGAGTCACAAATATTAGTCTGATAATGGGCAGAAAAATCCATTATAAAAGTCTAGGTGTCTATTAATAAGACTGACACAGGTTTTGGAATTTAAGAGCTCAGAATATTTTCACACCAATCAATTCTGCTATGAGTCTCCATCCTACAGACCCAAAACATGAGCAATTATGTAGAACTGACAGACCAGTACTCTGATACACTTTGCTAAGAACAGTACAGTTCAAGAACACTATCTTTTATAAGGTTAATGCATTTCAAAGTACAAAACATTCAAACCTCCATGTATGGACTAACAACTCAAAACAAAATTCTAATTTCAACACCTTCCACACACTCAGGCACTGTAACAGAATTCAGAACTGCAATAAACCCTATCCACCAACTTATTTTTCTGTATTGACAACTGTACCATTCCGTCATCCCTCCCAAAAAAGTTGTTTCTTATCTCACAAGACTCTTACTTAAGTTTGGCACTTTTCTCATGAAGCTCCTCCTTCAGCTCCAAATTTTCCTTATGTGCCACCTGAGCTGTCAGCTCAGCCTGGTTTTTAGAAGCAGCAAGCACACACAGCTCTTCTTCCATCCCTGGATTTGTGCTTGCAAAGACAGGAGGCGAGACGTCAGCCTAGCATTGTTTTCCTTACAGCTTTCAGCTTCAGCCTTCAGCTCTTGAAAAGAAGCTTCTTTAGAGATCATGCTCGACCTGAGTTTAAGAAGCTATAGATAGAAAAGGAGAAAATTAATGAAGAATAGTTTTCCCAGCCTGAAATAACATGACTGTATTACAAGATTAGTAATGTGACAAGAAACACACTTCTATCACTACAAGACTGAGTAGAGGGACACAACTTTATTTTCATATGACTAGGAAAAAAATGGAAGAGGTTTGCAAAAACAAAAGCTACTGTTTGGTAACACAATACAACTTTTCAAGATAACATCTCACAGGAAGACAAGTTTATTTACTAATTCAGAATTTAAGAAGTGTAACTTAGGTTCTGCTCCACAACCTTAACTCATGTCTCCTATGTACCTGCATTACAGCAAAGTCATTAACACCACCATTCCCTCTTTTTTGCCTGCTGCCTGCCTGCTTCCAAATCTGGTGCTCAGTTCCACAGATTATCTAGAGCTGCAGGGAGTTGCAACAGCAAAGTATCCTGCTGTATGAATGTGGAGCCTTTTGATAGTTTGAGGCATATTCAGAGGCAAGTAAATTTCCAGAACATTGTGTGGTAGGCAACCTCTTCTCATCTTATGCAAATAGATATTTTTGGGTATGATAATGCAATTAAATGTAGCTCTACTTACACAGAAACAGCAATAGAGCCTTTTAAGGAAAGGTAGGAGGAGGAAAATCATTCTCAAATGTTACAGATCTCTTACAGGGATGATGCTAGAGCTTTCCAAGAGTTCATGGAGTTCAGTAGATTTTCCTCTCTCTTTTTTTAAAAATACCATTTTCCATTGAATTATTTCTGCTAGAAGCTTGTCTAGGAGACTGTGCTTGAGGAAGACTCACCAGGCAAAAAAATATTCATATTTTTTGGTATTAGGAAAAAGTAATTTAAAGTGGATTTTTTTTATCTCAAGAAATATTAAGGCGTGTCTCAGCCTTCCTGACAATTCCAATTAAAAGCAGCAAGATGCAATCTGAAGGACTTCTGTCCTATCATATAAAATTATCAGGCAAATAATTAAGCCAAACTAACTGCTTTTTATGATGAGTGGTAGAAATTCTAAATTGTGGCAAACATTTTAAGGCAAAAATATTTAAGACATTAAACTGCAATCCAGGACAATGGGAAATTCACATCTCTGTTGGAGTCTTTCAGAATGACCAAATCCAAGGTACTCAGAGAAATTCAAGAGGCTGGTAAGCCAATGGAACAGCAACTGCCTTGGAAAAGAGAGGTCCTGCTTCTCCTCTTTCCAGCCATGCATGCCTGTCCTCTCCCTCGCACCAGCTCTGTGTTTGTCTGACTCCCCCACAAACAACTTCAGTAACAACTGATAGAAAATAGTTCACTTCTTCTCTTGCAGAGGAGAAAGAGAATCACAGAGCAAAGGCTAACGCTGAGAAATCAGGTAGGAGCATCAGCCTTGCAGCAGCAGCACAGCCGTCAGTAAGCCCATGCTTCATGTACAAGCGCTGGTTTATCAGACACTCTGGAGCAGCACTGAGTTCAGGAAAAGCAGCTTGGCTTCTTCCCGGGTTCACGGGCTTCATTTCCATACCCCACCCTCCTCTTTGTGCTAGAAGCACTTACATGGCTACAAGGTGAAATAAGATTGGGAAACTGATCTGGCTAAAAAGCAGCTCAGAAGGAAAGGAATTCTTTTTCAATTGCATCCACACGAAAGTGCACAAAAGTGAAAGTTACACATACATCTGTGCCGGCACAAGGGGTGGGGCAGTGTGGGGAAGGAAATGAGCAGCTGAAGGAACAATAGCATTGCTTTGCTTGGCAGCTGGACCAAGCTATGGTATCTTAGAGTGTTCATAGCCTTAAAATTTCTCTGTGGCTCAACTCCCCATGTTGTATTTTTTCGTCTGTCCATTGTCTTTGTGGTTAGTTCCAATAGCAGAAAAAGCAAGAATCATCCCATGTCGTGAGTTTTACAGAGCACTCAGCAGAACAAGGCTCTGACCTCAGCTGGGTCATGAAGGTCTTTATTAACAAGAGCATGAACAGCTGCTTTTTTGACTATGCTTTTGCAAGCACTGTCTTGAAAAATCTATAAATCAGTCAGATGTTCTGGCAATAAAGCCATTCAACATTTCCAGTAATAAATTCTTTGTATGAGAACATTAGATTCTGTATGGCTTCTTAAAACTTAAATTTAAAGCACAGTTCTGGATAAATGTTAAATGCAGGGGAACTCTGCAGTAACTTCAGGATCAACTGATCAAATTAAACCTCAGCCAATGGACACTTATGCCTGTAGTTCTGTATGCAAACCAATGTAAGCATTTCATGTCTTCTAAAGGCAAATTTTACTCCACTTTAAAACTGCCCACTGCCCACAATGCTGACTTCAATCAAATCAATTTTAACCAGTTATATGTTAAAAAAAAATTACTTGTGGAAATAATGCAGCTCTAAAATTATCCTGTAATAAATCCTCTCCTGAGAAACACCATCTACACAGCAGGAAGAGTAGAAAAGTATGTGTATGTGTTTATACACAGCCTCTTTAGCTACAATCAGCCTCATTAGCACAAACACAATTTCATTGGTGACAAAAGCAGAGCAAATTTGGGGAGCTATAACTTGTTTATTCTCCCTTGAATAAAAGGGAGAAATGAGTTAAGATGAGCACCTAGATCTTAACTCACTAGCAAGAAGAGGAGGGTACTATCTAAATGTTTAACCACTATCTAAATGTAAACCACAATTTAATTAAATTTCAGCTTTAATATAAAAATATTGCACTTAGATGATGCTTCAAATCTTCCAAATACAAACTTATAATCATTTCTTGATCACAGAAGGAAGCAAAGCAAAAGTCACACAGACATTCTAAAAACAAAACCCCAAAAGTTCTGTAGCAAAAGCAAGTTTTGGGCTTTCTGCAAGCTTTCTATTCTCTACATAAGGTGACTGCAAAATATCCTCAGGTGTGGAGAAGGATTTGAAATTATTTTTAGATGTACCTCTGACTGGGCACAGTCATACTTCACTGAAAGTGCTGCAAGTTCACTTTGAGCAGTTTCAGCTGCAGCTCGATAGTGATTCATCTGCTCTCTAGTGACAGGAATATCCAAAAGAACGTGATCACGAGATTCCTGTGAAGGCAGAATGAAGACAAAACCATTAGACATCACATTTTTTGAACATGTTTTCTTCAGTGCTTTTTTGTTTGATTAAGCTGCTCAAGGGCATTACTTCAACTGTTCCAGGGTATTATTCCCAGAGTAACACACACTTACTGAAAAATAGGTTAAACACTTTTCTACAAGTCACCACTTTCATCTCCAAGTTCAGCACCAACACCAGTGCTAAAGTAAGATAGTCCCCCTCAGCAAGCCTATGACCTCCCACTGTTTTCAGCTCTGGTTGTTTCCAGCAGTTTCTATATATTTAATAACATTCAAAAGGTCCCTTTTCTACAAAGCTATTCAGTCACTCTTTCAGCCTGTATAAACTTTAAGCCAAAGGAGTCCTCAGGTGTCTCTTATGCAAAGAATCACTTTGGTTTTTAGACTCCAGTTTTACTGCACATCCCCTCATTTTTTGTCCAGAAGATATGTTGAAAAAAAAGCAATGGCTATCCATCTTCTCCGCACCACTCATGATTTCTCAGATTTCTATCATATCTCACGTCCACAGTCTCTCTACCAGACTGAATAGCCTATGCCTACTCAGACACTTGTACCTGCTCCTCCAAGTCACTTTTTGGCTTGCCATCTGTTTTTTTACATCTAACCTTTCATGGTTAGAGGTCCTTTAGAACTCCATCACTTGGACACAACTTCAGCTTCCTGAGTGATGCTTTCTCATCCGCAGCCACCACCATAATGGCCTCTTTTCATTCTTTTTCAAGTCCTGATTCCATGACAAGCACTGCCTCTGTCTTTCTAGTACAGTCTCCTTCACACCACTTGTACAACCCTTTTAGCTGTGCCCTTTAGATTCTGTAGTAAGCTTTCTCCTTTTTGTGGTGTTCTGCTCTTCTACAGTAGAGCAGGAATGTGCTGGATTTCTTGGCCTTTATTACTTAAGTCTTTCAAGATGAAAATTCAGACCTGAAGTCTTGGTAGAGTTTCATTAGATAGAACTTTTTTTTTTTCTTTTCCAATCAATAGTAACTAAAAACAATGAAATGTAACCTCTTCAGAACAGAACTAAGTTTAGGTTCAGTTCTCTGCACACATGGCAGAGAACTGAACATAAGATTTGTACTCCATCAGCTCTCACACAGGACTGAAACAAAACTGCAATCCTGGTACACTTGGGTATGAACTGCAAAATACAAAGCACCCCCAGAAAATGACTGGTGTTGGAAAAGGTATTGTGATGGAGACAGAGAAATCGTCTCTTCATGTTTTTCTACATCAGCATCAATTTCCAGGCTAAGATAAATTACAGGTTAAGCCCCTACACATTCCAAAGAGGGGGAAACAAACAAACCAACCAACCAACCAACCAACCAACCAACCAACAAAAACCACAAAAAAAACAAACCAAAAAAAACCAAACAACAACAACAAAAACAAACAAACAAACAAACAAACAAACAAAAAACCTACCAAAACAAAACAAAACAGATCTTTCCCAATATGTGAACATCTAGTAAAATAAGTTTTCACCATTCAACACATAGAGAAATCCCTGAGGAATAAGGAAAAACTACTAGTTTAGACTGCAGCAGAAGATAAATCACCTTGGATTAGTTGCTATAATATCACCAACTCTATTCTTTAATCTTTCTTCCCTGTGCTAGTTGACACTAGATTAGACCCATCAAGTTTAATTGCATTCATCTCCTTCAAAGGCACTCAGCTGTGCTCTTCCACAAAGGAGTTGCCACTCTCATCAAGCCAGACTGACACATGCAGAAAACTCACGGCCACATAGAACACAGCACATAATCCTGGAGATAAAAGGGCTGCTAATTTTCTCGACTCTTTATCGCTGTTCTGAGGGAGGGAGGGAAAGCATGTGCCATCTCCTCGCTGCTTTTGTCTTACTTTTGCTTCACTCATTTCACACGTACAACCACATGAAATTCTTTAATGTAAAGGGCATTCTTCTCATTCTGTCATACATCAGGGGTCCAAAACCATGGATGGAGATTGCAAACAGTAACACTGGGTATGCTGGTTATGTATGTTATTACATTTGTAGTACTGCATGAATGAAGGTTTTCCTTTTCTTCCCTAAAAAACCATAACTTATGACTTCACAGAAAGAAGGAGTACGTCTCAAAACTGGTGAAATAAACACATTTCAGAGCAGAGCTGAAGAAAAGAAGCCCCCATTCAGCACCAATAATCAACGTACCAGCTTTAGAGCTGAAACTTCCAAAATCTGTATTTTTCATACAAATTAGATTTTTAAACGATGAGCACATTAAAGATGCATCTACACATCCAGAAGGATTTAAAAGAAGTTTAAATGAAGCCAGGTGCCAAAGTCAACAGGAATTACTGTTCAACTCATTGACAGTCTTAGTGAGATTTACTGAGGCAGATCTGCATCCTCCAGTGCCTTAGTAAATATAAAACTAATCATGGTGACACCATGCTAGAAAGTTGGTATTATCATCATACTTTTAGCAGGAAACATGCATGCTCTAAAATTAATAATTTTCTATGTTTCTGTGGGTTGCCATCAGCCAGTCACAAATCTGATCTTTAATCAGACCTACCAGACAACTCAGTTAAATTGGCATGACTTACTACAGGGATAAAATTTATAATGCAGACGTGGCACTATCCATGGAAAAATTCAGGGTTTTAATGCTTAATGAGTATTATGTAATCTATACTGATTTTTGTTAGGAAAATAGAATTAATGAAGTGTTAAAAGAATTAGAGAGAGTAGACAGAAGAAGTCTTAATATATTAACACTCAATCAGCTCTAAATAGCCTAGGTTTGGGGCGTTTCTCCCACTCACATTATTAATTTTTTTGATCTCTTTCCACTTACCTGCAAGAAAATGAAGCTTTCATCTAGCTTCATATGCTAAACAGAAGCTAAGCCTATATTTACAATACTTAAGAGCAATATCTACTTGGACCTTCAGTTTTATTAGTGATAGGTGTTCTTTAGAAGATCAACAATATATGTTGATTTTTGTTATTGTTGACCATTTTTGTTCTGACTTTTTTACCAAATAACTGCCTTTATCTCCCTGGAATCAGCCTTTAGTTGGAAAACTTCATTTGATTTAGAAAAAACAAAACTCCAACAACATTCAGTAGTTTTATACCTATCCATGTACTTTGAAATCAGCCAACTGTTAAAGTCACTCACTCCCACCCCACTTTTGGCAGCTTCTCTTTTATTTCCTTCTGGGTTTCTTATTTCAGTGCTGCCAAATGCCACTACCATGGCCATTGCCTGCACACAGCCCAGACCCCTCTCCCAAAACATATAATTTTAAAAAATCTTTTTCAAAGCAGAAAGCCCCCAGTAGGTATTTAAGACCCATCACCACCCTGCGTGACTTGACAATGCACTGTCATAGACTGTACTCAGGGCAGGGATTTCTTCTTCCCATTCCCAAAGTACCTAAACACATTGGGGTTGACATACCAAAATTGATGACTCACGAACCTTTGTTGACTTCATTCTTCCTTTGCTTCTACAGAACAAATGGGGGGAAGAGGGAAGAAAGGTTGAAAATTAAATAGATTTGTAATATGATGTCACATGACATTGTTTTCTCACAGATATGCTTTACTTTACCAAACTGTATCGTAGGTTACCATCAGCAAAGTTGGCCATGAAAGCAGAACACCATGGGAAAGTTCCTCTAGTAGCCTAGGAGCTCTGATTGATTACTGAAACACACATCTAACCAAAACAGGCACCTGTCATGTTGACTTGTCCAGGATCCAGCTACACAGCCAGCCTTCATGCAGTGATCTTCCTTCGCCACTGCTTTTCAGATGCTCCAAGATTTTATTTCACCTCTCCTTTCGTCCTGTGTCTCTCCTACACTGATATGTTTTAAAAGGATGTGAGCAATAACACAGAATCTATCTTAACTGAAATACATCTTTATTTCCCCCCTCAGATGTTAAGGTAATCAGTGGGCCCTTTTTACCCACATATTTGTACAGAACTTGGTACAGTAGTTGGACTTAGTGGGCTGTTCATTGATTTATATAAAACCCAGTGTCATAAGTGTTCATATTCTGAAATCAAGCAAAATGAGATATCCCATATCTGCCACATTTTTTCTTAAGACAAATGAATATTTATGAGTGCATATGTCCATAAAATTGTTCTATCTTTTGAAAATACAATGCAGCAGCAGAGTTGATTATTATTTTTATTTGCTGCAACAAGAAAGAAGATGACATCCAGCATGAAATATCAGAAAGAATGGGTAGTTGAAAAATTTTCACACTTGGCTACTGCAGATTTTTCTTGGTAGCAGCAGCCAGCCAGCCAGCATGCACATCACCTCAGAAAATCACAACAGCTACACACAACAACGAGCATGAGAAGGTTCAGGCACTATTCAACAGTGACTCAGATTTTGTTAACACATACAAAAACAGGCTACAATGAATCACATAATCGATGAGATTGGAAAGGACTTCTGAGAACATCAAGTCCAACCTATGACCAAACACCACCATGTCAAACAGATCATGGCACTGAGTGTCACGTCCAGTCTTTCCTTAAACACCTCGGGGACAGTGACTCCACCACCTCCCTGGGCAGCCTATTCCAATGCCTAACCATACTTTCTGTAAAAAAATTCCTCCTTATGCCCAAGCTAAAACCTCCCCTGGTGGAGCTTAAGACTGTGTCCTCTTGTCCTGTCACTGGTTAGCTGGAATAGGCCGACTCCCTGATTGGAGTCACTTCAGGGGGTGGGAAAAAAGGGGTTCACAAATTAAGCATCTTGTATGTATATTTTGGGTCTTCTTTATAGATAATACTTTGCCCAATTTGCCTATCAGGGATCTCAAAATGTATTGATAATTATGTATTAACATAAACCAAAATTTGCAAGTAGTATTGCACAACTATTTCAGTTCTGTCACTTCTCTTGCACATTATAAAGTGCCAGAAACACCCAAATACTTTTGATCACTATCCACTCAGTAAAGTCCTATTTCCCCTTGCTGATTCCTTCTTGTAACTAGGCCAAACTCACTGCTTGCAGTACTTTTTTTGTTGTTTTTGTTATATACCTATAGAGTTTTTCCACATTAGTGTAATGTTCCAGAAACATGTAAAACTTACTTAAGTGTTCTCAGCAGCTCAAATAAATTACCAAAGAGATTTTCTAAATTCCTTTCGGAAGGGTACTGCTCAGCTCTACCCTCCTCCCTTTGCAGTAATCATTGAAAAGTATTACTGAAAAGATAAAAATCACTCCTGCTGTTCATCTGCTGAAGAGACCAATTTCAAGCTTGATTAATGAGCCCAAATGAAAGCTTCATTACAAGGAAAAATTTAGTCTTACTCTACTGCTGCTACTACTACAAAAGCAGTTAGAGCATTTTCATCTTTTGTTTTTCTCTTAGGATGAGGTGGCTTTGCATCTAAATATAATAAATGCATTTAATCTGATGAAAGACAGCAGTCATCTGAAGGCAATTAGAGAGAAACATCACCTACTCTAAATATTACTTAACATGCTTTCTGGTTGACTTCATCCTTTGTCTCTATGGACAAATTAAGGAATTTGGAACTCCCCTTACACTTTCTCTCACAGCTTTTCCAAAATTATTAACAGGGAGCTGCTGTGTTTGTTCCCTAAACAATAAAAAGAGTAATTGCTAAGACAAAATTAGGTGCTTATGCAGGGATTTGTGCAAACAAGTTTTTCCACTGTTTTTACTTTATCAGTGCTAAACAGAGTTAAATAACTTCTGTAACAGAACTGCTTAAATGGTAGATTTAAAAAATAGACCATCATGCAAAGCCAACAGCTGCAATTTTCCTACAAAACCTACTGTACTTTACTGCAGTCAACAAAATGCAAATATTTTAGAAATACTTGAGTATATTGGTATATACACAACTAAAAACTGATTAGTGTTGTAGTTTGATTCACCAGTTGTAACTTACATTTTATAAAAATGTAATTTCTAGCATGTTTTTGAATCCCAAAATCAACACTCACTAATTATTTGACTTTGGGTTGGTTAAAATGTGGAGCAGGTTGCTGTCAACTCTGTCACTAAGCAATGCTAGCAAAAAGTTTGTAATTGGGTGGAAACAGTTGTATTTCATATAATGGCAGTTGTTTTTGCCACCACAAACTTCCAAAATTCTATATTTTTTTGTCTCAGAACAATACAGCTTCATTACAAAATTGATGTTCAGCTATTCAGGAGATAATGAACTTTCACACAAATAATTTGTTTATCCTTTGGAACACAAAACTGTTACAAGGTTCCTATTATATCTTTTGTTCAAGGGTTTGATCCTTCTAAGCAATATCCTCCAGTGTCTCCCTTAAATTCACATCAAAGCCAGCAAACCAGTTTCAAAGGAGGAAGAGACGCAAAGAAGGAATTCTTAGATAACTATGAATTCCTGCTCTGTGAAAGCTACTCCCTTCTGCAGCACTTAGTAAGAAAAATCATTCTGGCCTTGAACTTGTAAAGATAAGCTGTAATGATCAGCTGAAGTTCATGGGGCTTCAACTGCACCACGCACGGACCACCGGGTGCAGCTCTGCACCTGCAGCAGTTCTCTTTTGGGGTTGGGGTTTTTTGTTTGTTTTGGGGTTTGGGTTGGTAGGTTTTTATTTTGTCCGGTTGGTTTTGGGGGATTTTTTTTTTTTGGGGGGGGGGGAAGGGATGTTTAAAGCCGAGATTAAATTGAATAGTGCAAAGGTGATTTGCAAAGGGGCTTTACAGCCAGCCTGTGTCAGCCTCCCACAGCAGCACCGACAGAAAAGGGGGAAGGAAGCGGGACATATCTCCAAAGTCAGGGCTTTATTCCCTAATAGGGGAGCTGCCCAAAGACCCCCAAGCCCTAACCCAACCAACCCCCTCGTCCCTTCCTGCCTTGCCCCGTCCCTCGGTTACCGCGGTCCGGCCGCGCCGCTGCCCCCGCCGGCCCCGGAGCCGCTCGGGCCGCAGCCGTGCCCCTGGCAACGCGTCCCGGGCCAAGGACGGAGGGAGGGCCCTGCCTAGGGAAGGGGGACAACGGCCTTCACAAGGGGAAACTCGCAGGAACGCCAGGCTTTCTTGGTTTTGTCTGTTTTTACTTCAAATAAACCTTTACCTGAGAAAATTTGCTCACGTTTCCTAAAAAAAAGTCAGCAGAGGCGAGGGGAGCAGACGGCACTTGAGCAGCGGCTCCCCTTACCCAGACAGGCTTTCCCTCTCCCCCGGAACCTGCCAAAGGAGCCCCCACCCCCCGAAACGCAGCCTTCTTGATGGCTGCTGAACTGGCTCCAGGTGGAAGAGCACCTCCTCCTCTTCCTCCTCACCTTTCATCCAGATAAAGTGGATAAACATGGGAAGAGAGGAACTGAAGGTTGCAGTAAAAGAAAGTTAGACCTGCGGGTGTGGGGGCTGCACATCATTTTCTCTGAAGACCCTGTGAGCTTTAATCAGCCTCTGGGGACTGTGCTATCGCGCACCATTTCCGTACTCAAAAATCAAAAAGTACTTCACCTTTCTCAGGAATGCTGACTTAATCACGTTTTCCAGAGAAGAAAATGAAGCTAGGGATAGTACTAATTTTGTCCTTGTCCCTGTGTGCCTGATACCATTTCACTGCTGTTGCCGAGGACACAAAAGCCCCCAAGCCGAGGGTTTTGCCGGCGTGGATCATGCTGTTCATGAACCTCATTCTGCAATCCCAACCTATTAAGTATTTTTGACGGGTTAAATTTGTACCGGGTGGTCTTACATAAACCCAGAGGAAATCTGCCGTTTTACTATCCACTGCAAATTTGAACGAAAATTACCACCCTGGATTTGTCCAGCATTCGACTACAGCCTAATCCGTCCTACTAGTGGAGTGGCGTGCAGATGCAGGATGAAACGACTGTGAAACTTTGTCCTAACTTTCCTGAGCATGTGCTCGAGCACACTTCCTCATCGCTAGTCCTGCAGTGCCACGGCTGGTTCGGGAGTTACACTTCAGCTGCTTCCACACCCTTGGTGATGGGGAGAGAGTGCTTGTACAGCTGCATCTTAGCGCAGATCTTATGAAGTTATTTGCCCTTAAAAAAGCACAGTTTATTGAAAAGTAGAAATGTCTTGTAACACTCTGAAAAAGAAGAGGTGCAATACCCATTCTTCAAGCCCTCCTAGTGAGAAGAAACTACCTTATTACACAATGTTCACACTTTCAGATTCTTTACCCTTGTTTGCTAGTATTTAAAAGTAGAGTTCTCAAAAGAATTTCATGTTTCTTCTTCCTTAACAGGGACAGGAAATAATTTAGGAAGGGTTCATTTGGGATTTTTAATTCTAAATAATTTCAAGGAGTCATTTTCATAATCAAATTCTTCATGTTGTATTTCATAAAATACAGGGAAAGGATGTTCTCAGCCTTCCTGAGCAAAGAATGATGCAAATCTCTTGAATGTAGGTACTTAATAAAGCCACACTAATTTTTGAAAGAAAACATAATTCAAAAATTACTACAGATTTTCCCTTCCATGAAAATGCTCAGTGTTGAGAAAAGATGCTAAAATTGATCGGTGTTATGAAACCCCAGTTCCAGGACCCAGTACATTCAAAAACATACCAGCTGATACTCTGCAGGTGTCTAAATGAGAATGGATGTAAAAAAATACTTTCAAAGCCAGAAGTCATGTGATGATGTCCCTGTGATAAGCACATGTGGTGGGCTCAGCAGTCTTCTGAAGGAAACAACCTGGTTTTACAACCCTGGACTTCCCTCCTGGACAAGGTGGGGTGGTGAAAAGGCAATAGGCTATGGAGGAACTAATCAGACTTGGGAAAGAAGTGGGAATCTGTGTAAGTGAAAGCTGCTGCTGAAGATGTATTAGGTCATTTTCGGTTTGAGGAACTTAAACAGACACAGAGTCCTTGAAAGTCTAAACTCAACCCATGCAGCTGTTTTGCAAATCCTCTGTATGTGGATCTTAGGTTTCCACATGTGTATGAGAACTCCCTGATTTTCCCCAAGCAACTAGCTCCTGCTAATGCTTCCATCACAATCCAGCAAAGTAGCAAAAAAGCTTCCAAGGGCCAATCTAACATCATGGATGCAGTCAAAGCTGCGTATCCAATACATGACAAAGGCACTCAAGTGTAGATCTAGTTCAGGATTACCTGAAAAGAATACAACCAACTATGGAAAAATGTTCTTTGTTCACATACTCAAGCCTTCACTGCAAGTTGTAGGCCCTTCTCTGTCTGGAAGAATCTACCTAACTCCCTAACCTTAGCCCAGGGGTGCACATACTCACTGAGCCGAAATAGGACCACTACACAGGTAACACAAGAGTCACAGGGCAGAAGGAAAAGTAGGTGGAAAGACCCTTCAGTTAGCTTGAGAGAGCACTCCTGGACCCTAACCCTTTTTCCTGGAATGGTTCTGCCTTTCACACAGATTGACTAAAATAAACAATTACATGTGAATATAAACCACCCAGGACCAGAACTCAGTGCACTTCCTGGTCTATGACATTTAATGGCATTTTGGGGGGAAGTGGGGGATAAGAGATGAAACCTATTCCAAATGCAACTGTGTGAAATGCATCATCAGGCCTTTCATCAATTCATTTGGAAAGCATCATGGTACTGTGAGACCAATCAATTAGTTAATATTAAGAAAGCAAATTAAAAAGACCATAGTATATATCTTAATGTATCTTACCTCAGCTTTTAATCTTTTACTTCATTAGACTTGGAAGAAGTAAGTGGAATCCCAGGAAAAATAAATTTCTACAAGGTTGAAAGTTTTTCTTCACGGGGAGTCTGAAAGATTATGTCACTTACTGAAAAGTGATAGAACAGAAGCAGCACACAAGTACTGAATATGTTTATTCACTCTAAGTTATCATAAGAGGACATTTTATATTTCTTTCACAGTGGAAGAAAAGCCAGATGAGCTAAATCTCAAAAAAGCACTGTAAATAAAAACCCTTCTCACAACATGTTTGCAGAATTCACAACTGCAAAGCTGAGGCAGAATGTGGATTAATCCATGAACTAATTCTTAATTCATGTAAAAATACATGTAGGTGGACTTTTTATTTGTTAGGAATAGAAGTATATCAGCAAGAATAAAAATGTACAGAAGTTTTCAAAACCTTTTTTAGGAAAAAAAAAAACCAAAACAGAAGAAAACAAGAAAACATAAACAGTCCATGTTACAGGATGTTTTTCCTCACGTGTTCTGCCACCAGCATATGGAAAAGAAAGAAAAGGGCGACTTTAACCAGCACATTCTCAGTTTTATTTTAAAATCCTTTGATAAATGTTAGGTGAATTTCAACTTATATTTTGCTTTAAATAAAAATAATTACAAGCTTTTGTTCTGTAATTTTGGGTAAGCAGAAAGCTGGTAAGCAAACAAACTTCAGTGAGAAAAACCCAACAGTTCTGTACAAGATTCCATTTTGGAATTTTTATTTTAGACACAATTAAGGGTTTCTTTTTAGATTAAAACCATTTCATAGAGTAATTTTCATGCAACAGAGTAAACTTTTTTCCTATGCTGTTTGACAGCACAGGAGATAAATGTTCACATGGAACAAGTTGTTAACCATAAATGCAAATAACACTATGAACTTCAAAGAAATTATTTCAAAACAACAGTTAGGGTTTATGGGACACCAGCAAGGTGTGTAAACCAAAGAGTTTTGGAAATATTTTAGCTACAGCAAGAGTAACACCAAAATATTTCCATTTTTGCTGAGAACACATGGAGCACTTATCAGTTCTAGAAGTGATTCTGGAAATGACACCAACCTTAGTAAGTAATTACCAGATACATTTAAAAGATTCTCAAGGATTTTTAAGGTTTTGAAATTTTAACAGGAATAAAAGTAGAGTAAAAATTAGAAAATTCCCTACTATTGCCCTGTCTTGTTACAGAAGAACATTTTATGGTACCTATCTCTTGCATCTGTATCTTTCAAAACCTCATTGAACAAATACAGTTTACAGGTTTATGCATAAAATGTGTTTCAAAGAAAAAAAAATTGGGACCTAAGACCTGAATTACTTTGTCTTCCCCAGCCACTGAAATAGCATAACAATGTCTGACTTGCACAAAATTATATAATTTATTTCAATGTTCTTACAAGCTTCTAGTCATACAATCAACTTATTTTCCACATCAAACAATTTATTTTAAGAAACCTTATATACATAAGAAATTATTGTTGATATCTTACATGATAACTTATCAACTATTCAGACAGATGTGTGTACTGCCTTTCACTGTGCCCGTGACATTACTTTCCTCCTATTTCATCAGCAATGAAAGTCATCATTGAAAACTGACTTATAAATCCAGTTGTTCAAAAGGTAGAAAATAAAAATAAAAAGTAAAAAACGTATTTTTGTTGTGGTCCTCAGAATTACTGAAAATGTCTTTGGCTTTTGCCATAAATACTCAAATGGCATATGAAATAAAAATCTCAAAAATTGGATGTAAAAATCAGTAGCTCCTGAGTTATACTGTAGAAGCATTTTGGGCAATCAATTGTAACACAGATGTATCAGATGAACTTTCTTAAATACCCAAATAAAAAAAAAATTGTTATATTACAGCACATGCTGTTGTTCTAACACATGCTTGTGGTTATGTTTTCAAATTCCACCTAAATGCAATAGGTTCATACTGCCATTTCATGGAGCTGTATTACAAAAAGTAATTATCACTGAATAGCTACAAAAGCATTTCCTATTTTTAAGTAAACTTTAAGCAAACCCATCAGCAGAGCACTGTGCCTCACTGGAATACATCTTCACAACTTTGTTGTGTCATGGGAGACTGTTTAACACTGCATTTACAGCAACATTGATGTTATTTTTTCTTTTTTCAATACAATCAATCAAAATTTTACAAAAATACAGCCAACAAACATATAAAAGTATGCTGTGTACTCAGCTCTGCCTAGAGATAGCACTTTGGAAGTTTTGGTTGTGCATTCCCTACACAGCCACATAATCACACTGTGTATCACCACATAAACTTCTCTTTGTGAGGGGCAAAAGATGGAGAGTGCGCTTTTAATCAACTGGAGAACAGAACAATTTTTTTCGGGCATGACATCATGTCATACATTAGCATTCACAAGCTAAGCTAGGAATTACATGTCTTGTAGTGATCTTCATAGCTCAGTAATACTGAGCAAACGTGGCTGCATCTCCTAATTGATTCTGGATTTTGTAGGACTGTACTTATCATAACTTCATACTATTAATTTTCCCCAATCTGCATTGTGAGTTCCCAGAAGTAACAGCCTGAAAGCAACCTGGGCACAGGGACACATTAACAACCAGTAAAAAACTACATCAAGTTTCTCAGCATGTGTAAGGATTGTGTAAGAGGCGGATCTGTTTGTCAAGGGTGGCCTCAACAGTGACTTTCTCTTCTTATCCATTATACGCTTTTAAACCTCTCCAGCAAATTAAGTCAGCACCTTACAAACAATCTGAGTGCAGGCAAAGCAGATTTCATCCCCAATTCCTTTTGTCTCTCTGGACAAGGTATGATGTTCTCATGCCACATATTCCACAACTTCCATCTCTGTTCTTGACCCAAAGTTGTTGCTTCAAAATGCACTTGAAACAAGTTAAGAGCATTTTCAAAGATGAGACACTGAGGCTCCAGTGCACAGATGCATGATGTCATTTACATATTTGATCAAAGCACTGAAGCTGGAGTGCTGCTGAGCTCTCTCAAGTCAGAGAAACCTTCAGCAGTCTGACCTCCAACTTTCCTGACTGGATTTCTAATTTCAATCAGGTGCCTAAAGATAAGGATGAACTTACCCTGAAGGAGTACTAAGCCAAAGATACAAAGGAGAGAGAGCAGTAAACCCAAGTCTCAAAATTATAGCCCTCCCTTCAACTGCCTCATGAAATTCCTTGCATTGTTGTTTTTGAATACTTGACCTTGGAACCTTAAAATACCCTTTCAAGATTTAAGAAGAAAATAAACACAAATAATCAAGTCATCAGCATTTGGAACATATTTATCCAGTATATAGATCTCTCTTGTATGACCATAATGAGCAGCAGCTTTTGAAACCAGGGTAGAAGAGTAGAAATGGGCACCTAACAACTGCAGTTAACAGGAACCTGTATGGTATATGCTTCTCTACCCCGTACTTCTCAGTGCAAACGGGGTTGTATATCCTCCCTGAAAATTAAGGCATCCTTCTTAAAAAACAACCAACCAAACAAAAAACCCACCACCAAATACATTAGAACAAGAAAAAGAATTACCACAACAGAAGGAAGCAGCAGTGCCTGAACCTCACACATACACTATTGACAGGGCACCTGCAGATCAAGTCTGCATTAAATCTAAAATCCAGTTAATGTAACTGCTTCGATTACATTAATTTTTTGTTTGGGGAGGCTTTTCTGTGTGCTTCTTTTTTGATAGATCCTTGTAAATAAACAGTATCTTCAATATTCTTAAAATTATATTGTCCTTTCTTACACTAATCTTCCTACCAGATGCGACAACTCTCCCACAGGCAAACTCACTGGCAACAATTGTGCTTTAAAATTGAAATTCAATTTTCAATTCCCCATGAATATTTACAAGCTGTCACCCAATAACTTATCACTTAATGTAATGCAAACTATACTCAAAACATCAAAAGAATCTGTCCATAATTAATTTCTGAATTCTCTAAAATACTTTCACGCAATGCATGAAATGACATGGAGCACAAATTATTCTGAAATAAGTAAATTCATGCTAATGTGGCATTGGGGAAATTGTTTCTGAAGCAAATTTTTCACTTGTTAAGCTTTCACTCATTAAACTCATGCCCACTGATGAGGAAAAAATATTATGGACAACTAAATATTTATTTTAAAGATCTGCTGACACTGGATGCTAGGAAAACAAAATGTACTGAAATGCAGATTGATTTAAGTACACGAAGACAGTTTATAAATTTTTGCACAACATTAAAGTCTTTCGCAGGACAAAAACAACAAATCACTTGGGAGGAAAAAGCACAAACAAAAAAGAATCTTTACTGAAGCCAAGCATGGAACAGAGAAATTATTAAAGTCAGACTTAATCTCTCTTTCAGAATATTACAAATCATTTAACTAGAGACCAGCATCAAACTGAACTACCCCGTATTTTCCACTTACCATCCAATCAGGCTCAGAAGCCTGAATTTGCTCACCTTGTCCAGGTTTCAGGCCAACCTGAGTGTCAGATTTCAATGTTCTCAAACTACAGAGAGGCGCAGGATGGAACTTATTCAAGGCTTGATGAAATGGGACACTGTACTCCCATTTTCTATCTCCTGTCAACTTTCTGTAGTTTAGATCACCTTTGAAAAGAAGCAAGTTTGACTTCTGTAGCTCAGCATACAAGTCAGGAGCAACTTCACTCATACTGGAAAAATCATGTGGTAAAGTCCAAAACATGTGGTCACGGAAAACCCAAACTCCCTTTTTCAAATTGCCTTCCCAGTTTATCCCACATCTAGACATCCACATATGATTAGCTGACCCCAGTTGTTTAATAGTCCAGTTAAAATCATGCTTTGTGGTATCTGATACATACCATGGAATACTTTTGCCATGAAAATAGACTTCATCAGCTAGCTTTGACGATAACAAGAAATCGGCCAACACAAGATCACTTACAAGTTCAAATCCAGCATTATCCAGGATTATGTCAACTCTAACATTACTTCTTTCTGTTCTATTTTGTTTGGCATTTACAAGTAGTGACCAAACCTTCTCCATATCATTCACTAAGATGTAAGGTACCATGTTTTCCAGGGATTGCAAGGGACTAGATTTCTGAGAGCTGTCTTCACCAGCTGAAAAAGAAAGGTCACACTTATTGCCCCACAATGACACCTAGAAAGAAAAAGAAAAAAAAGACACCAAAGTTTTACTAAGTCTCACTGTAGTTACATTGTCAACTTCACATACACTGAAGATTCTGTTCCCTTGCCTTTGTTTTAGGTAATAAAGGTTCTAACTCCACATATTCTTCCAAACTTTAATGAAACTCAACGTCTTGTACAGGTACCTCAACGTAGACAAGATTTTGTGGAAGAAACCAAACAAAGCTCTGTATTTACACAGGCATCAGAAGTGACAAAGATGGAAGATTTAGAACAACATAACCAAACTGATCACAAAGCTCAAAACAGAAATATTGTCCATACTGCGATTCCAAAAAATAACAGTGGTAACACAAAAAAAGGAATAATAAAAGCGGATTTATTTTTTTCTTACATGCAGCCAAGTAAGTATTTTTGGTACATGTATTTTAAGTACTCACTAATGAGCCCTTTGTAAAGATTCATCAAATACTCAGTGTACACTGTTGCCAGCTAATGGACTTATTTCTAATCCTACAATACTTTGGGGTTTCTACCCAAAGGCAGTATATTCCAAGAATAATGTTGTTATTAAGCTTTTAAATCTCTTCTGACCCAGACTGGCTTTTATTTTTTTCTCCAAAGAAGTCTAAAAACCTTTAAAGTGCCAACCAAAACTAACTGTTTTAAGAAATTATAGGTAGATATCAAAAAGGTCATCTGGAATTTGACTTAAAATGTTGGAGAGTTACTCTTCTCATATACACAGTGAAGACCAGCAGTTAATAAAAAAATGTCACATTTAATACAAGTACCCAAAATATAAATATTTTCAGAATAGCAGCAATACAATATGGCTATCAGAACTCCATCATACTTTTACAAACAAAAGATCTGTATTTTAATTTCCATATGAAGTTCAGATTCTTTATAACCTCAAATTCTTGTTTGTTTCACAGGAGAGATAGTTTCACTTCTTGTATTAAGCACTATCAGTTTACCTGCAATAGCTTAAAAAGTTCCTCCTGAAGTTGCTTTTCATCTAGATCCTTGATGTTCTTAAGAAGTTCCTGGAAGTAAGTGCATAAGGCAATAACAGCTTCTTGGGATTCAAAGAAATTTTGAGCCTTTCCTTCCTTAAATACATCGAAGTTGTTGATAGGTGGGCTAAAAAGAGAAGAAAAAATATGTTGACATACTTCCCACATTGCTCATTACAGCACATGCAAAGGGAGCTCAAAGGTCAGTTTTTTTAGACTGTACTACAGGCCCTAGTTAGATTTTCCACTTCTAATTTGTCATACTGGATTTTCACACATCTCCCTAACAGCCTAATATTGCATCTTTCTACAACAGACACTATGCAAGGCATTTTTATACAGCAATGTATTCTGAAAATGAACATGTATTCAACCACAGCAACTCTGTGAACTGCACATACAGTGAGCATTTTGAACTCCAATCTTCAGACAAGAGAATTAAAACTGTAACATATATGTGAACTAAAGTCAAGAAAAGCTGGCCTGATTTTAAACGGGTTTGTGTGTGCTGGAGTATACTTCCCATACCAAATTCTCTTCCAGTGATAGGAAGTTATTCCCATGAAAATCTTTACTAGGATTTTGGAAAATTACCATGACAAATGAGAAAGCTGTAATACATAAAAATTATAGACCAACCTATTACGAAACATATTTGCATGACAACCTTTCAACAAATGACTGAACTTCCATCCAAGCATATGCTTAAGAGAAACTAAATAATGGAGACCAAAAAACTCAAAAGTTAATAATGAAAAGTATCTGCTCAGCTTTTAAAGTGCAATCCAGCGGATCAACCTCATATTTGAAGCTTTTGGTACAAGAGTTCAAATTACACAACACACCAGCAGGAACTGAGTCCCATTACTGTGTTTGCATCTCCGCTACACTAAGGGTAAATCCGGTCCTCATGGAGCTTTCAAATTTTTTTGGCAGCAATGGGATCTTAAACTGTTCATTCCTATCCCATGACGTTGTACTGGCACATCTCCATGGTACCAGCACAACAAGTTTTTCCTGCCCAGTTATTTTTAACCACTATCAGCTCCCAAAGTTTGATGCAACACATGGTCTGCAAGCACTGCTGTAACTAAGACGCTGGTGTAGAATGAACAACGGGGGCTGCTTAAGATGGGTCTATTGCTGTAAGAAACACTTCTCAAATGGTAACTTCAGATTGCAAGCAGCAAAACAAGTTTGATCTCTGAACAGATTTGTGGCTCTCATATTCTGTGCTTAAGGCTTAAGAGAAAATTCTAGACCAACAAACCTTGTAGAAATGCTACACGATTTTCATATCTCAATTCACATTAGTCTGCAAGGTCAAGCTGAACAGTCAAGCTCAAGAGTTTTCATGTAGACCAACTCACCAAAACTGAAGCATATTAAAAAATTAGTAAGCTTTAAATTCTGCTGAATGTAAGAAGGTACTAATTTTACATCTGAGGTGCAAGATGAGGAAAAAGGAATATGGTAAAAGCTTAAGATCTTCCCTTATCTTACTCTTCAGCTATCTTTCTTTTTTCCAAAATAAAAATGGGAAAGAGCAATGTTTTGCGAAGTAATGTACCAAGCCAGTGAACACTTACTTCTGTGCTAATGCTGCATGGATTCTTCGATACATGTAACACTCTACATACAGCCAAGGGGACTGAAACCAACTTGGTTCTCCATTTCCAGTTGGTAAATTTCGCTGGTAGTCCAAGTATTGGTTCCACAGCGCAGCATCAGGCAACTCATCCTCCAAAGGGGTCACTGGCTTGTCTGTTTGCAGCTCATTCCGCAGCTTGGAGAGGAAAGATATAGCTCTCTTCTCTGCTTCAACACCCTTCTGGAAAAAGTGGAGAACAAAAGTTCCTATTCTGTATGTTTATTCCTGTAGAGACACAGATCAACTGTTCATGGAATGTGTGATGTTTTAATTGCCATATGAGAGCCCCTGACAAATCACAGCTTGATTCAATGAAATATATTTTGGTGAATAAAGCTCATTTCAGATCCAACATGTTAAAATGAATTCCGTACGGAACTTCTTTTTAGATTGGACTTTTTGCTTATTAGAGGTGAAGAGTGTTGAAACACAGTCATGTTCAGAAGGTGTTACTATCAAACACTGCATTAACACAAAAAACCCAAATAAGTGATGCAGTTGCAGAAATGACAGATCAGAAGGAAAAGGTTAGACAGAAAGGTGTGTTACAGAACTAATCAAAAATAGCTACTGGAAAGAAAATATTTTTAAAAAAATCAGACAAAAGAATTGAGATAAACAAACCTCACCAGTAAAAACAAGGCAGAGAAAGGGTCTCAGGGGCTAGAGAGGAATAAACATCAGGGACCTTACTCTTACCTCACCATGTTCTTCAAAGAATTCATTTTTATGTCGATGCAAAGTATCAATAACTCTTGTGAGGATCTGGGGAAGTCTGTCTTTAATTGTAAAATATGCAAAGGATCTAAAAAACAGAGGATCAATATTTTATTATTGTCAGCAAAGGATGAAATGGCTTCCATTTAAAAAAAAATGCAAGGTCTTTGTGGTAGTTTGGGCTGGGGTAGAGTTAATTTTCATCACAGTAGCTAGTATGGGGGTTTGTTTTAGATTTGTGCTGGAGACAGTGTTGACAACGCAGGGATGTTTTCCTTATTGCTGAGCAGGGCTTGCAGAGAGTCAAGGCCTTTTCTGCCTCACCCCGCCCCAGCCGCGAGGAGGCTGAGGGTGCTCAGGGTGTTGGGAAGGGACACAGCCAAGACAGCTGACCCTAACTGACCCAGAGGCTATTCCAGACCACATGCTGTCATGCTCAGCCATGGAAAAGAAACCATGAGGAAAAGGAAACCAGGAGGAAAAGTTGGCGAGGGAGCCACTGCCTGGGGGTCAGTCACTTCTTGGTCAGTAATTGCTTTCATTTGCCTTACTTGGTTTTTTTGGGTTCTGTTTCTCTTTATTCTTTTCATTACGATTTATTCTCATTCCAGTTATTAAACTGCTCTTATCTCAGCCCACAGGTTTTCTCATTTTCACCGTTCTCATTCACTTCTCCCCTCCTCGCTGAGCTGTGTGGTGCTTTGCTGCCAGCTGGGGTTACAACACAACAGTATTAAAAGCAGCTTTACATGCCCTTAAAGCAGTGGAGAGCAACAAAAACCAAAACCAAACGAAACGAATTTCAAACTGGTCAGGTTTACTTTTGCAGATTATAAACAGCAGTCTTTTCAAGAAAGAAAATGCTAAATGACCGACCCTGCCAAAACAGCCAAAGTTGCAGTTAATTCTAGGCTAAAACTCGACTTCTATTGCTAACATACCCAGAGGTAAAACCTGGGAAATGTAAAACTAAATGCAGAGAAATCTGCTCAAAGTTTATCACGTATCTCACATCAACAAGAAACGCACTCTCCATTATATACTTGATTTACATTTTCTCCAAACGCTGTTTATGTACGAGGACAACGCGCAAAACGCGGCCAGCCCCACAGAGAGCGCACACGCGGCCTGGAGGAGGATTTTTACTGGGAGATCTCTGCTCGGTGGGTTGGAGCCCCGGAGCCGAGCAGCTGCACCGGGAGCACGGGGCCAGCACCGACACCGCCCCGCGGCCGGGCCGGGCCGGTGACCGCGGCGGCGGCGGCAGCGCCGCATCCACAGCGCCGCCTACGGGCCCCGCGCGCCGCCGGCGCTGCTGTCCCCGCCCACCCCCCCGGGCCAAGAGCCACCCCCGGCCCCGCCCGGCGCCCGAAAACCTCCGCTCCCCGGCGGCGGGGCGCCGGACGGCCTCTCAGCTCCCTCCCGCCCCCCGCCTCGCTGCCAGTGACGAGCGCGCCAGGCCGTGACGGACCCCTTAAACCTGCCCGACAGGGACACCGGGAGCGCCGGTACCGCCGCCATCTTGCTCCGCCCCCCCGCGAGGCGGCGCTCCGCCCTCCCCCAGCCCCCTCCCGGAAGCGGGCCCGAGCGGCAGCCGGACGTTATTGGCGCGCGGGCCGCGCCCCGCCGCGCGGCGACGGACGGGCGGGGCGTGTCGGCCCGCGCGCCCTGGCGGGGCCCGGCGGGCGGTGGGCGGGGCCGCGGCTCGCGCGGCGGAGAGCGGCGCGCCCCCTCCCCCAGGTCAGTGCTGGCGCGCGGCGGCGGCGGGAACCGCCTCGCCCCTCCCGCCGCGACGGCGGCGGCGGGCGCGCGCGCGGGGCGGGGGAAGGGAGGGGAAGGAGGGCCGGGCCGGCGGCGCAGCGGGTGCCCTTGGCGGCCCCGCGCGCCGGCCGGAGCTGCGGCGGAACCCGCGCTGCGACTGGGAGGGGGGCGCAGCCCCTCCTGGGACTATCCCGGGGCGGCGGGGCCGGCCGCAGCGCCCGCGGGAAGGGTGTGGGCGAGCCGAGGCGGCCTCGCCCGCCTTTCCTGCCAGCTCCGATTCTGCCGCGAGCGGCAGGGCCCCGCGACGTTCCTCGCGAGGAGGGCTCCGTTTCGGGGCGAGCAGGAGCCCTGCCTCTGGGTGTCAGGGTTGATTCCCAGCCCCGTGTCTCCCCCCAGCCCAGGATGCCCTTCTGCCGGCCGGAGCGGGGCGGCTCCCGCCGTGTTCGGGTGTCGCTGCGCGGGGGTGACGCAGCAGCGGCGGAGGCCGCGGGCCGGGGGTGGGGGGGCCTGCTCCCCCCCGCGCGCTGCCGGCGCTGCCGTCCGCGCCCTCCAGGGGCGCCCGTGAGCCGCGCGGGGCGGGGGCGGCCCCCGGCGGCCTCGCGCTGCCCGCGCGGGCGGAGCTGTGTCGCCTTCCGATTGGTCGGCTTGGGGGCCGCTGTGCCCGCCCCCCGGCACGCAGCAAATCGGAGCGGAGGCCTCGCTCCGCTGCCTCCCTTCCCCCCGCGCCTGCCGCAGGGGCGCTGCCGGGGGCCGCTCCTTCCCTTGGAGCGAGGCACGGCAGCGCGGGGGCAGGGAAGGGGCGGAGTGTCCCCGCAGCCGGGGATGGTGGGCCCCGGGGGCAGGCTGCAGGCATACGGACTGCGTGGGTTGGGCAGAGCTCGCAGGCCGGTCTGTGCCGGTCCGGTCCGCCCGCCGGCGGAACGGGCCCGCCCTGTCCGTAGATGCCGATGGCTGTGCCGCAGCAAGCCGGGCCTCTCGGCTGGGAGGCAGCGGGCGTGGCTAAATGTGCCGTATGCTGAAGAGACGTTGGAAAATAAATCCCAGTTCCATGCCTGCTGCTCGGAGGTGGCGCCTTCTGCCCTGTTGTGGTCGCCCTTCGTCCCGCTTTCTTCTTGGATTGCTGTGTTCCGTTCTTTCTGGCTTGGTGCCTCAGGTCTGACGCTCAGGCCCGTCGATGGAATTCAGTCTATATGATCTCTCTTTCCTTGCAGCTTGCTGTAAGCCTGTGCAGTTGAAAAATCATTCCTGGCATTACTGATCTGGGATGAGGTTTTGTTGGCTAGGAAAGCAAACAAAACCGTTTTGAGTCTCTTTCTGCCACTTACCACGCACTGCTGGAGACTTTACCCCTTGCCCCGGCTCTCCACCACCTGAGTTGCAGTTGCTGAGTTTCTGTCAGCTTTTTTATCCAGGAGGTATCAGGCCTTTAAAAAGGTAAATAATGCCTTGTCCTGGACAGGGTTGCTTTTTAAATACAGAACATGTTTAAAATCAAAATAATAGTTTATCCCAGTAAGTATTCCAATAACAGGCTTCTAAATTGGGCAAAAATGTACTAGTGAAGAGCATAAAAAAGGATAAAAAATAAAGATACAAAGTTAAACCCAATATCAGTTCATTTAGGTATCCTTGTCAGGATGGAGGGCTTGTTCCACAGCACACACCATGATTTGCTCTTTAAATAAGATGTCAATTTGAACTATTACATTAAATAGTATTTATTTTGTATTGTGTTTAGTTTACTTAAAACTGTATTAGTTTATTTTAGTATTGAATTTATTAGTATGTATTTTTAGTATTGAAGATCCTCCTTCAATTTTTGGAAAAAAGTCTAAAATGGGCGGGTTTTTGAACTAGGCAGCTTAATAACTTTTTGTTAATAACTTGCTGTGGATGGATTTTGTGTCGTAAGGGAAATGTTTTGACTAAGGAAACCAGATGAGGGCAGGGACTTGTCGCTGAGTTTTTTCAGCAGATGAAACACATCCACTGAGGTAGTCTGTGAATATTTTTGTTCTATTAGCTCACACAATGTAGTATAAATATAGTAGGGTTGGTCGTAGTCTGAGCTGCCAGCACAAGGACCCCGTTGTGTTTCGGGCTGCGCGGTGGCTCTGCGGGCAGGCACGGTGGTCCCGGTAGCACCAGGGTGTTCTGGCAGGGGCAAGGCTGCCAGTCTGTGCCATTCTGGCTGTGGTCAGGACAGATGGCTGGGGCTGGGTCTGTGCTCGGCTGTTCATGGCACAGCAGCTGGAGCAGATGCTGAGCAGTGTGTGTGTTCTGTAGGTGACATCCCCATACAATCACCTAGTAATCTAGTTGTTGTTTTTGTTATGTATCTCAATGATTCACAGCGTCTGATGTCCTCTTTAACCTGTGTGCTTGCTTGCTCACGAGCAGTGGGCTTACTGAAAGTGCAGGCTGCTGCACAGCATGAGCAGCCAAAGGAAAAGATGCCTGCTTGCATATTGACACAACAGCCAGTTTTTTCACCAGTTGTTGCAAGCACACAGATGTGTTTTGATCTTAGAGTGTTTCCATGGGATCAAAAAAAAATCTTTTTATTCCCACCGATGTCATGTGCTGAGGAGTACTAACACATGCAAGAGTAATATGGACCACCTTTCAGATAAGAGAGAAATAATATTTCTTTCCAAAATGTTGATGGATGATTTTGTTTGTTTGTTTTAAATACAGTTCAGAGTGAAGAAATGAGACTGAAACTTCTGCACCTTCAGATGAGATCATTCCACGCTTTAACAACAATATGCCAGTGCCAAAGCTTTAACAAAACTGGATGTCTACTATTAAAGCTGAATAATGAAGTTGAAAGAGCAGCTCACAGAACAGCAAAGTCTTGGAATTTGTTTGCACTGAAACCTGCGTTCCCTTGGTTGACAAGTCAGGAATGTGTGCAAGTCAGGAATTGGCATTTTCTCCAAGGATTTCTGTTCACTATGGAAAGAAATGTTTATTATCAGAGTGGGAAGGGTTTTTTCTCATCCTGCAGACGTTTGGGTGTGACAATGATGGAAAACTACAGGCTCAATACAGAGTGGATCAAAAAGCTTAGGAAGACATCATCAAGATTTTATGCAGTTGTATCAGCTGGTAAAATTGTCTCCAAACCCAGCAACCAGCCAGTTAAGAGGCCACCAAAGGCACCCAGGACCAAGCAGCCATCCAGAACCAACCTGCCGCTCTCAGACATGGAGGTGAAGTATAAGATTTACAGTCTATGTGACATTGAGGGAGTGCATCAGTTTAGTTTAGATTCAGATTTGGGTTTAGATGAACATTTTAATGAAATTAACGTAATTGTTTGGTGAGGAGGACTTCATTATTTACATTAGTGTTGGAGCTTTGCAAATAGAAGCAAGCTTGGTAGAAATTGGCATGTCTGGTATTGTGAAGGCAAACGGAAGTTTACTTGCAATGTGTTAACAAAAGTGGAGGGAAGATGAGTGGTGTTACAAAGTGGAAAGGTGAAGTGCATTTAAAATAGTTTTGACCAGTGCTTTCAAATCGCATTTTCTATTGAGGAACAAAGTCTAGCTTTCAGAATAATTTAACTTTCTCTATATTTCCTTGCTTATCCAGATCTACCCAGTTTTAAGGTTTCACTCAAACAGAAATACAAGTGAAAGTGGATAGTATAAAGTTTATATTCAGATTAGGTTTCAGATGGGAAATGAATGTGCAAGTGTAGCATGTGTTACCTGGGAAAGATCATTCCATGTGTAGAAGTAGCACTTTGATTATCAGACTCCGAGGTCTAAAGAGGAAATGCAACAACACTCTGTTTTAGATACAGCGAGGTACGATAAGGAAGAGCAGTGCATATTTGTAGCCATATCTCCTTAAGATAGCTCTTAGCCAAGCCAGGCGTTAAGAACACTTGAACATTGGATTTCCATGGTGAATCCTGGTGTCAGATACGTTACTGTTCTTCTCAGTCTAAAACAACCAAGTTCCAGGCTGTTCTTAGTAAAATAGTGTGATAGGTGAGACTTAAACAAGCATTATGCCTTCAGAAATAGGTTCCATGTTGCAAAGTATATCTGTTAGGTGTTGTAGTGAATGTGAGCAGAGAAAAGTTTTGTGAAGGTCTTGCCTTCTCATAGCTAAGCTTCCTGTTAGTATTTTGTGCAGTAAGCAGGTGTATGCCGTAGTGTAACATAAAGAGGTAGTTGTAGACAATTGCCACTCATATTTCCATGTTGCTTTGGAAGAGGAAAGTGAAAAATATTAGTCTTGAAACACTATGTAATGTTTGCAGCTTTTTAGTCATGCTGTGACATTACATTCAGAGTTTGATTCTTCTTGGTTTTTGGTGAAGTGACAACATTTTTGAGGCTTTTAAATGACAGCATAGAATGCAAACAGTTCCTTTGTTATCTTCATACATATGTGCAAGTAACATGCAGCACTGTTTTTAATTTTATCTGTTGTGAAGAAAAGGAGAAAATACTGCTTAATACACTAAAATAATAATATACTTCCAAAGGAAGCTTTAGCAAGGCAAAATGCTTGCCCAGAAGTTACCTCTAGTATTGCAGGCCCTAACGCTGAGGCCATTGCCTTAGGAGCATCTTCCCATCTTCTCCTGCCTCTGGAGACAGCAGTTGCAGGCCCACTCTTGAGGTTCTCAGAGAAGAGAGAGATGTCTGGGAGGGCCTGACAGCTGACACCTTTCTTTTGCAGAGCACTTGGTGAATGAGGTCCTTCCTATCCTCCCCAGCACTGGTCTTCATGTGTTTTTACAGGCAGAGTGCTGGGCACCAGCAGTGATAAATTGTTGTACAGCCAGTTTTTCAGGATAGATAGAGGAGTTCCTTGAAAGCAGTGAAGTGGTTTAGTCAGTCCATCAGTGAGTGGTACCACTACTTGGATAAGCTGGTATGATCTGATGGCAGGAAAAGTCTCTGAGCTAATTCTTAATGCTGCAGCCATCTAGCATAGAAATAGCTTGAAATTCAGGCAAAGACATAGTATTTACTACACTTTATCTAAAGACTGATTCCTGTGGTGATATGAGGACTAAAGTTCATCCTGCAGGTTTTCTTTCTTAAATTTTTTTGTATTCTAAAAGTGGAAGAGGTGGACTAAGGGGAGTTATGATTCCATGAGCCTGTACAGTTGTTGGGGGCACGGTGATACAGAAAGTGAGTTGTCAATGTACTTAGCTGTCCTTAGGAGCAGCCATCCTGTGTGCTGCTCTGAATAGAATCTCTATAACGCTGTAGGCAGAAAGGAGGAGGGGGTGGGTAGCTCGAATTGTATTCTGGGGTTTTTGAAGTTTGCAGGTGAAAGTGTTGTAGCAGAAAACATGGCATTAAGGTTGATCAGCCATTTAACACATCTATTTTAGGATTAGCTGAGTCACTTATTAGAGTAGATTTTTTGGCTGTATCTCCACCAGCACCCATGGACACATGTTTTAGGTGTCTTAATCACAAATTATGCCTAAGCTGAATGTTCTCTATTAAACAAGATTTTTGTAAATATGTAAATAAAACAGTACATTGTAACAAAAAATAAAAAACCCCAAAGTAGTTCATATCCAAAATGCTATTTCAGACATGTAGCTTAGTAGAAAACCTCTGGTTGTAACTAAATGAGAAATGTAGCCACTGAAATTAAAATTGCAGCTGTAAGACAGAAAGTCTTACAATCCTGTAGTGCATTTGCCTTGAGATGAAGAATAGCCCAAGTAGTAAACTATGGGAAGCACAGAGCAGGATAAAGGTTTTCAGATTGTATACTGACTACAGGATGAGAATTTGCTCCCTTAACACTTGACAGAAGAGTTTCATGGCAGAGTATGTGCACTTTGTATAAGCAGAGCTTTTTGGAAGAATCTTCAGATTCAGATGTATAATTGGCACCGGTGATTTAGCGATTGAGAGCGGATTTATGCAGTTGAAGTTGTGATAATGAAAACACAGTTCTGTTCCACTGTTAATTCAGCCTTCTAGCACAGTTGTGGGAATATGCCTACAAAATTGCTCTCTGAGTATTGTAATTACTTTGAAAACTTATTTTCTGCTAGTGGTTGCTGAATTAAGATAATGTGTAAGCAAAGCTTTGGATGTGATAGTAGAATGTGGACATTAAAAAAGAAAAGTTCAAATGTGTGGTGGTGATTCTAATGATTGGCGACAGGCCCCCCGCAGGGAGCAGAGCTCCTCTTGAAGCCTTGCTATTTGACAGTGTATGAGAGCTGCAAGAATGTAACTTGGATTTTAGGTTGCAGTGTATTGTGGGCCTAAATGCCTGCAGATGAGCACAGTTCTTTTGTTCATTTGTTGTTAGTTACATCCCCATTTGTATTAGTTACAAGAAGCTGGGAAGTGGCTGATCCACAGTGAGACATTGCTTTCTGGATATTTTCCACTGCATTCTACTGAAAAACAATTTTGTAGGTCATACATGGTATCAGAACAAAGAAATACACTTCAAATGAGCAGTAGAATTTGCAGATCAGTTTATTGTGACTTGTTTGATTAATCAAGAAAATCTCATGTCTCCTTGCAAGTCAGCATCATTTTTCCAGTTATTTCTTTGAATATGACATATTAGTTGTTTAAGATTGTGGGATATTGGGACAGACTGGCCACGGTGCCCTGTTGAGCTGTGGTGTCAGTGGAGACCACGCTGTTAGTGCAGGATGCAGCTCAGGGCGGGGAAGGGATGCTGGAGATGAGCAGCACCTGCAGCTGGCCTGGAAGGTCGGTGACTTTCTGTGCTGCACTGGCTCAGCCCTGGCAGGAGCTTGGTGCATGGCAGAACATCATGTTTGTGGTTGGAGCTTCTGCTTGATAAACAGACTAGGGTAGTCAAACTCCATTTATCTTTATTAGAACTGCTATCAGGGGTGTCTTGCCTCTGGTTTCAGTGGTCAGCCAAGTATGCCATAAGCAGTGGGATGGGAGAGCAGCAGCAAGTGCAGCTCTACTCTTCAAGTATTTGCTGGCAATTGGGGAAGAAGGGTTGTCTTTGTGGCTCTGTCACTGAGCTTTTTGTTGTGACTGCACTCGTGCCACCTGGCTTGTTCTCAGTGTGTGATTTGCTTTCCCACTTAACAAAGAGCAAGTACACTTGCCAGGTGGACATCATGGCAGTAATACCACAGAACAGTGCATACATGAAAATTGTCACTCTCTTAATAAATTTGAAGCTAACAGTTGTCTTATTACCGTCTTGCTTCAGCCTTGCCCTAACTCAAATCTCTGTTCCTTTGGCACAGAATCTGATGCAGTGCACAGCCTTTGCAACAGCAGATGAATATCATCTTGGTAATCTGTGTCATGACCTGACTTCACATGGATATGTTGAAATAACAAGTTTGCCTAGAGGTAGATTTTTGAAACATATTAAATGCAATGTTATATCTTGGGAAATAAAATATGGGTGAGGGATATAATTCTTTATAACTTTATGTATTTTTATTCTGATGATATCCTGGAATATATCGTACTGCCTGTAAAATTATTTCTTTGCTTAAAGATTCTATTTGCCTAAAAATCCCCATAACAAAACTTTTTAGAATAGCAATATAAGCGGTTCTTGCTCTTACCCTCTGATAATCTTTCCCAGCATTACAATTACACTAAAAGTATAGAAAAACTACATGCATGCATGAGAAGTAACTTTGGAAATTGATTGATACACAGCATTTCTATAGACATTCACTAACTGAGTTTTTGAATGTTTTATTTTAATTAATCTTTCAGTAGTGAGGTAGTGCAGTACATCATCTGTCAAAACAACTTTGTGATTTGAAGTGTTGCATCTTCTTTCTGTACCCAGATTTTTATTAATGTGAATCACGAAGTTGGAGAGGAAGGCATGCAAGAGAGAATGTTGCTGACTAAGTGAAATGTAAAAGATGCATACATAAATGTTTAGTTCCAGTAAAGAGAATGCTGTTGATACTTCTTTACTGGACCAAGTATATCCTAGCAATTGTTGAATGCTTCACTTATGTAGGCTTCAGCAAAATAATTGATTCTGGTTTCCATAGAAAGTATCTCTGAAGACTTGGGAAAGTATGGCTTGGAAATAGCTGCACTGTACTACAAAAGAAAAACAAATGGATCTTATTATAGCTTAAGGAATCTTATGCCCTGGAACAGCTGTGATTTTCATATGTCAGTAGTAGAATGCCTTTTCTTCTTCCTTTGAAAGAATGGATTATATGAAGCTGGGAGAAGGACAGGCAGTTCATGGACATTTCAGTGGGGCTTATCAAAAGCCTGTCTGCCTCTCAAATAATATTCTAAGTGCAGTAATACTCCAGTGGGTTTCTTCAAGCACAAGACTTACTAATGATTGTCTTGTTCAGAAAGATGAACATGAAAGACAATACCCACTAGCATATAGGCTTCATGTTTCCTTGTATTAAAACTAACCCTGGTTTCACAGCTTTGGGATAGAAACTTACAACCCCCAGCATGACTGTGAATTAAATGTTACTGTTGATGTTATTTTACCCTGGGAGTGTCAGTTTTGCCAGTTCCTTTTATTTCTTCATGGTGTTTTTGACTCATAACGAGTACTGTTTATCAAAGGTTTGGAGGAAGTAATGATGAAAGGATATTGGATTGTGCCAGCAGATCTGAAGTGTTATGATGGTTGGCATGTGCATGTAGCAGTGGTTCGTTACCAAGCCAAACATTGAATCTGGGAAAATAATTTTTAAAAATATTACCATGTAGAAATCTAAACCAGCAGTTACTGTGTGAATTTGTTGCTTTGTAGTGTTTTTCCAAAGCATTATTCTTGGTTTTTACCTCTTTAAAAGCATTGTAGAGGCAGATTCTGCACCTCCACTTAAAGTAGACCAAGTTCTCTTCGATTGTGGGTGTTTTGGCTGGAGTGAATAAATAAAGATAGGGCTGGTATTTGAAAACACAAATGAGAAAATGTAGACAAATGTTACTTCCGTGATGAACTCAAACTTCACACCTAAAACTGCTGTAGTTATTCATCCAATGATGTGTTTCTGACCTGGAATAGCAAGTGGAAGAAAAGTCTTTAAGTCTCATTCAAACCAACCATGTGGTCCCAATTCAGATATCAGCAAAAGTGTATCTGATACTTGGTCATCACTTTCTGCTGCCTCAGCCTGCCTGGCCTCTGTGGTCTGAGCAGTGAAGCAGAAGGTAGCATTTGCACACAGGCAGAAGTAACATTTGATACCCTGTCACTTGACTTGTGATTTTCCTGCAAAGGCATTTAAATTTTTAAGGCTTAGCTGTTAGGCCCTGCAAAATCTTTGTGAAGTCTCACTTTAAATAGAAGTAGGGGGCTTTTCTGGTCCAGCTTCCACTAGTGCTGCAACAAAACAAGTCATGCTGGTTTGAAACCACATCAGGACTTGAAAAACTTTATCTATATTGTGAATGGCCCAGTGGAGAAGATTTGTAGAAGAAGAATCAAACCACTGTTCTGAGAACCCAGAAACCAAATTTTGTAACTTTGGGGGTATTCTACTTGGACTAGCTCTGGGCTAATCCTTCATAACAAATGCCCCATTAGTGCTTGGTGTACCGCAGGAGCATTTTTTCAAGCTTCTCTTTCATTTTAATTTCATGCAAAACCCCTCACATTTTACGTACTGTTGTGCAGTGCACATCAGAAGTGAGGTAAAGGAGGGTGGGTGGAAGATTTGTTTCAAAAGCACACTTCCAATGTGCAGGGAAATCAGGTGTAGGCTCTCCTGTCTTGGGAGTACACTCAAGTTTCTGACTGGCAAAGCAAAGTCAGCACAATTGGAGTGCAGATTAATCTCTTAGTGTATAGAAAAGAAGAGCAGCTTCCGGGCAAGCAGATTTGAATGGTAATTTGTCTACTACTGCTCACAACTGCCACAGTTCTCTCACATTGCATGTCCACTTCTGTATTCTGTTCCTGGTTATTTGCAATGTCTGCATCAGTTTTCTCCCAAGTCTTTTGTTCTTCAAGGCTGCTGCCTTCCATTAACTGAAGGCTCTGGTGAACCTACCAGTAGAGGCCCAGTCGGTCTAGAGTGTGACAGTTTGGAGAAGCAGTGTAGTTTGATATTGTAGTTGGTCCGTGGCAAACATTTCTATCAGAAGAATAGAATGTGGGACTGGTTAATGTGTTAAAGTGCAACTGTTGAATTACATGCTTACAGCTATCAGCTGTCATGTTTAGAAGTTTGACTAATTATTCCATTTTTGCACTTATTTCAAACCAGATGCTGCAAATGTTTTGGTGGTCAGTACTGAGAAATCTGCAAAAGAAGATGATCCTGGCATAATTTTTTTCTTCAGGTAAGCTATAAATTATGCTCAAAACATTATGTCATTAATAGTAATGGTGTAAAGGAGGTAGTGCAGCTTGCTAGATCATTGTAGCATATTACCTCATGAAACTCAAGGAATAACTGTCCAGTCAAAATGATTTTTAAAAAAATCAGAATTATTTAAATGGTTAAAAAACACCTTCTCATGGTTTTTCATTGAAGTATGGTTAAAAAGCCACTAGTATGTAATTTCTGTGAAGATAGTTTTAAGTTTCTTGATTCACAATGACAAAAATTGCCACTGTACAATTTGAGTATTCCATTAAAATATATTTAAAACAGTATGATTACACTCAGTTTTTCCTTGAATTCACAGGGAAGGGGCTGTTGTATTTTGGAATGTGGAAGAGAAAAGTGTAAGTAAAGTGAAACTTGGTTAAAACTGCATAAGCAGGTATTTTGTCAGTCTCATGGAGCTCAGCATGCTAGAGGTTGTTTGGGAGATTGATCTTTCTATGAAAGAAAAAACAGTGATTGATTCTTTTCCAATGAGTGCAGGTTCTTGCCTGCCACTGCCCTCAAATGTGTGGGCTGCTGATACATGACCTTTGAAACTCATCTACTTAAGACAAATATCCGAAACCTTCATCTAGTGGGACTGACAAAAAAAATTCTTGCAGCTCTACATCATGAAAAAATACATCAGAAAAATCTACCTGTGAATGATTGTTTGAAAAGCACTAATGTAATAAGAAAAAAAGTTAGAAGAAAATGATCATTCCATTCTATTCCATTTTAAGTCAAAACTATTGAAGACCTGTGTTTGTATAACTTAGAAAGAGAAAAAAAGCAACTCTTCAATACTGTTCTGTGTTTTTACCAGCCAGCAATTTTCCTGAAGGAAGTTTTTTATTGATTGGTATAATTATTAAATATGTTGCTGACATATTATAATTTGGTGATCTTTGCTGACCCAGAAGGGTATGCCAGAGGTATATCTATTTTAATTAATATATTTCTAGTTATTTAATGTTTTAAATGTATTTTTTTTATTACTGTGGTTAAACTGGATTCTAGATACAAAAAGTATTGACCTTATCTGTAGACAGAGTATGTGAAATTAAAATGGTGTATTAAATAGATGATACTCGTGTGCACAAATGTTCACAGAAGGATTTTCATTAAGGTAAATGAAAACACAGAACAGTTGTTTCTATATGTGATCAATTTCTAGATTCAAGTTCACTTTTTGTGTTTCAGAACTGGAATTTTTCTGATTTCCTGTCTATTTTGGGGGGTGTCAGTGTGTCAGGTGTCCTACAAAAAGATAGCAGTTCTCCCTTCAAACCTTGCCTGTAGCACACTTAGGATGCCATGGCATCCTAAGTAACTACACTGCTGATTCACAAGTGTTACTGAAGACCAGAGGACTCAACTCCTGATGGTCTTTGAGTTGGACACCTCAGCCCACCAGAGTACTCTGAAAATTCTCCTTTTGTTGTACATGCTTAAATACCTTTGAAAATTTGATACCTTGTTTTCCTGGTCAATGCCAGTATCAGTAGGGGGTCCCTTGCTAGCTTTATTTATGAAAGAGAAGGAAAAATGCCTCTTTCTGCTTGTTGAAATCTTTGTCAAAGCTTTAACTGCCAAACGACTTGCTCAAATAGAGGAAGTATTTTTATGGACATGCTTTAATGAACTGAAATGAAAGGAGAAAAACCCCAAATGGTCTGTAGAACAGAAACTGAAAGTAATTCGGTAAAAGAGAATGTAGAATATCACTCTAAATGGACAAAAGTACCCCAAAATGACTAGTAGGAGAAAAAAACCCTATTTTAAATTAACAGACACTTAACAGGAGAAGTAACAAATACAGACTGATGACAAGAAGAAATAAAATACAAAACAGCAGTTTCGAATACCTGAGTAGGAAGGTTGTACAGCAGCTTCCTTACCAAAATAGCAAGGGCAAAAAGAAAAACCAGCTTTGAGGGTTTTTTTTTTAAGGAAATTGTGTGACGTAAGTGCCCATAATAGCAAGAGTTTGCAGCTAGTGACTCTAGAACATCTAATTAATTTTACTGTGTCACAGCTAGTCCCTTCTATAAAATTAGGCTGGGCCTAGAAGCAATGTGAGATTTGCACTGCTGAACTGTCCCTGGACACTGTTGTTTGGCTGAGGTGACTGGCCTCAGAGCAGACACTTCTATGTTTTCATACTCTTCTTTATCACAAGACTTCAATTATATGGCAAGTCTTAGTCATGTTAATACTGAATTTAGGATTGTGAAAGGAACAGTTTCAGCTGTAGGGTTGAGGGGGTTTTTTAAGTGAAAAATGTTACTGTGTTACATAGATAGTATCACCAAAACTTTTGAAAGCAATGAAGAAAGCTAGCAGTGCAAAGAAAATCCCTCTTGCAGGTGATCCAACCGATTTTTTTAGAGTACTTAACCTAGAGAATATGCCTTATGAAAAGTTTATAGGGTACAGTTTTGTGCTAAAAGATTAACTTAAAAAGAGAAATGTATTGTGGTTTTGTGGTTTGGTTTTTTATTGGCTGTTGTGTAGCTAAATGCCTTTTAAAAACTTGCAGGTGAGTGCTTTTTTTAGTTCAGAATTTGTTCTAATTGTAGGTGATTTTTTTTGATGGGAGCCTTGTAGCATATAAAAAGGAACAAGGATGAGAGATCCTAAGTCAGGTGTCAGAGGAGGAAGTTTTGTGAGAGAAAAGGACTCTTTCTTCCTGCATCAGGTTTTAGTTTGCTGGAGAATAAAGGAGCTGTGAGATTACTTCTGCAAGTAAAATTGCACATTTAACTATTTACAGGGACGAATGTGGCAGCTGAAACATTTTTCCAGATTTTTGTACTGGTAAAGGGTTTCTGTAATATAACTGACCTCTGGTAGCTGAAACAAGACTACTGATTTCAGCAGCAATCGAAAACAGAACCACCGATTTAGCAGCAAACTAGTAACTCTATCAGAAACAACCACCTAATGTACTTCTCCTAAAGATTCATTCCCACACACAGACATCTGCCAAAATCTAGTACAGCTCATTGTTATAACACTGAATATATCCATGTTGTCCTTACTGCTGCTGTGGTTAATCCTTATCCTGTTCCATGTGTGCCCGTGTAAAATGACATTTCAGTTTTCCCAGATTCCTTGCAGTTGTTCATAGCTACAAATTCTTCTCAAACCACAACTAGTTTCAGAAGTAAACTGTGTTAATAATAACTTCATTATTTAGCACACCTCTTCATTGTTAGGTAAGTAACTTCAGCATGAAGGTTGCATTCATCAGCCTGCCCTGTGCAAGTTCTTTGCAGAGTGCTAATTTACTGCATGGTAACTATTGCTACAATTGTCTCCTTCTTAGATGAAGAATATCATGCGAGTGCTAGAGCAGCATGAAATTCAGCCGTACGAAGTTGCACTAGTCCATTGGGAGAATGAAGAGCTGAACTATAGAATAGGAGAGTAAGTATCTTCAGGCATTGTGTGTATAAAATCTAACAGACACCTAAACCAAATTCAAGCAAAAGTAATTCAGCTAGTAAAAATGTATTTGTCCTTACTTTTTTCCAAATCAGTAAAATAAAGAAAGAAAACAGTAAATATGAGTTGACAAATGTTGTGGTCTTGGTAAACTTGTAGGTAGTGGCCTTTGTGATTTGCTTACACAATAGATCTTGTAAACAAGAAGCCCTGCCCACACAACTCTTCAGCAATCCCAAACAGAAACTCTGTACGTCACAGCAAAAACCTAATAAGCATTATTGTGACGAGTCTGATTTTAAAGAGGATGCTCTCTATAAGCTTTCTCTGTGTATCCTTGAGGTTCATATACAAAGATGTAATTTCTGCAAATATTTCATTTCTCAGGAAAGTTACAACTTGATTATTGTGTAATGATAAACCTGGTTATTTTTCCTTGTTAAACGACGTTTTTTCATCATGGAAAGAAAATTATCTCTACAGAACTATTTCATAGTGAAAATGATTATATAAATTCCCTGTAATTTTCCAACAGCACCAAAAAACAACCCATAGATACAACACTGTTAATACTAGGAACTGAACTAATGAGGTTCAGCTTATTTAAGGTAACCTGATAAGGAGACAGGTGTTTGGTTTTTCCTGACCATTTGAAAACTGCATGTACTATTTAGTTGAGTAATTTGTGATTCTTGACCTGCTCCATTGTGCTTATGCATGTTTCATAGTGCAATTGACATGAAAAATTGAACAAGTCTTTTGTCCCCTTTTCTTTGCTCCCTTGCCCCCTATTCGATAGAGGTTTTAGGGAAACTAACATCATAGTGGGGAGGGAGTAAGGTTGATAAGAGAGTGACAGCGGAAAATGAAAACAGAAAGATAATAGAGGAGCTAAAGAGCAGGAGAGAGGCCAGCAGCCTGCTTACTCTGAATTATCTGTGTATGTGCAGCAATGCTATAGTTACCATCACAGCTTGCTGCACTTGCATTTACACCTAGAAAATTTCACCATAATATTTGTCTTAGATGGAGGAACTAATTTTCAGTGATTTGTCATGAATATCATCAGGTTGAACATGAATAAAATGCAAGGATGGGGATGATACCCATACAGATACAGCATGCCTTATCTGAATAAACAACCAGCCTTTCTTCAACTGTCAATTATTCTTTAACTGTTCCTGTGCTGGTGGCTCGGTCAATGAAGATGTTTCAATCTTGTCTTTAACAGAGGTCAGTCAAAGCTCCATAAAGGACAAATCCTGTTAAATTCTGAGCTGGATAGTGATGAAGTTGTTCTGCAGAAATTTGCCTTTTCAAATGCTCTTTGTCTTTCTGGTAAGTTAATATTGTTCATACTATGTAGTCTGTGCTACAGATTTTGTGAAATGTCATTATAAGTGGGACTTGTACAATGACAGGATGGAGAAGACTGGTATCTGGTTTAGACAAAGTGTGTAAAGAGTGATTGTGCTTCAGATTGAGAGGATTTTGTTTTCAATGCTTTTACTGTGCTTTCTGTAAATTGGAATTGCCTTATTCAATGTAAACCATTTTAAAGCTGAACAAAGCACATTAACAAACATATTTTGCAAAAGATACACATTCTACTGAGCATCCTGTTCCCCACCCTTGAGAACTATCCTAGGATAAGGAGTGTAGAGTTCAGTTTTAGAAACCTCTCATTAATCTTTGGTAATTCATACTGACATCATTTCCTCTGACAGAAAAGCTAGATGCCGGCTAAAGAAGTGATACAGGACAGCTATTTCCAGCTGGGGAGGTGTATCAGTAACACATAGGTGGACCAGAGTCACAGATAATGTTTTGCTGGCTTATTAGCCGTGGTAGCAGACAGTGGGAGGTACTGTGAAGAAGTCAGGCTCACCAGTGGTGCTGCTGCTTGAGCAAATAACACCTCTCTGCTGCTTCAGACCTTGAATGATGTAGGAAGTGGGAGTTAGAAACTAGCAGCAGTAAGACTGTCCTCAAAAAGGCTTTTAAGGGAAGTCTGGTCTGTCTACCTCTACTGCCTTTAGGGTAAATTCCAGGATTCCAGTAGTATTTTGGGGAAGTGTCCCTTTTCACAGGAGAGAAATAGAATGCACATTTTTGAAGTGCTACATCATTTGATCAGGGAGTGCAGTGTTACTGAATGGTTCCTGTCTGTTGAAGGAAGAGCTGCTGAGAAAAAAGCATATTGTTCCCTATAGTTTTTTATTTATAAAGCCACTGTATGGAAGAGTAGTGCCTCCTAAAAGGGAGCAAGGGATTTATTCCCAGGAGATAATGTTCAGTACAAATAAAGGAGACAAGTATAGTCCCTAGTCAAATTTATGAAAAGCAGAAACCAACCTCTGTCAAATAATGGGTAACAGATGAAATGCTTACTGGCTGGTTTTTTTTCAGGGGCTAAATTTAAAGTTGTTTTAAGTCAGTGACTTGGATTAGGCCTCTATTCAAAAGATGAGTGTGCAAAATGCTTAGCATTGGGTTTACTGGCAGTGTCCTAACCAGATGATACTATTGATTACTACCACAGAAGAGCTTATGTTGACAACTAAATCTTCCCTGATTAATTTTTTCTGGTTGAATGGGGTTAATTTTTGATCTGTTGCTACTTCATTCTTGTCTGGGAATCTGTGGACTAAAGAACAAGGCCCCAGGTATCATCTTGCAGAAACATTTTTCTAGGTTCAAGCTGAGGCATAGCAGAATTTATGTTGCCAATGCCAGCGCTGAACTCAAGCTTCCATAGAACAGAATTTAGTATCTCCAGTAACAGTACACTCACCTAAAAACAAAACAGGAGATTGCTCAAGTTTGAATTGAGCTTCAATAGGGACATGTGGTGTGTCTATACAAGCTAACTCTGTGGTTGGAGCACAGTGCATCAATACTGCACACATGGAGAATGAGAGCTGTGCAGGACACTAGAAATGCAGTGGAGGCTCTTGAGGTACCACACAAAGTCAGCCTGACGCCAGCATAGCTCATTATCTCCAGCCTCCTTGGAATGTAGTTTGCAGAGGGCTCACACATCCAGTAGAGCACTTGGACACAGCTTCTGAGCTGAAGCAAAAACTCCAGGATCTGATCACTTGGAGAAGAAAGCTGTGCTCACGGTGCAGCTGGTTCTGTGTGCAGAGCTGTGCCAGAGCCCAGCCCAGACCTGTCCACTGGTACATGAACAGTGATTGTGGAGTACAAACTGTAACTTGCTGCACATAATGGCTGTAAGCATCGACGTGTCCTGAAGCAGCCTGTTGGTGGATTTAAAGTTACAATTACTTGAAGGCATTTGTACCTCTCACAGTCTTCTGCTTTGTCATCTCTGTGTTGCAGTAAAGCTGGCTATTTGGGAATCATTACTGGATAACTTCGTGGAATCTATCCAGTCAATTCCTGAGGTGAGGTCTTGTTTGTAGCTCTCTCCTCCTTTCCTCCTGTGTTTTGTAAAAGATTAGTCCAGATGTAGCTGAGGATAGGGAAAAAGCAATTGGATGTTCAACACATTTGATGGTAAATCCATCACTGTAGAGAAGCTCAGAACACCTGCAAATTGGTGGGACAAGAAATCATCAGCCTTTACAGTGCTGGGAGCGGGGTTCTGCACTGTAATGTTTCCCATGTTGTGCCACTGTCACTTGCTACTGGTGAAATGTAACAGGACAAGCAGCATTTAAAAACCTGGCCTAACAAAGTGTGTGCTTACTTGGGCTGAAAATAATGTGCTTTGACTTGAATATAATGAAGAGTTTGAGCAAATTACTTAAAAGTTTTTCATGAGACTTAATTACACTACAAAACCTATATGATGTTGTATATAAAAATGAGATTAGTAGAGTTCAAAAGAGAAAACGTTTGGTTTATTACTTTTATATGAAGGGAATAAATGGTAATACACTGATTGTTGTAAGGAGAAAGTCTGTAAAAAGGAGTGGCAAGGTAAAAGAACACTGTCATGACTTTAAAATAAAAACAGCAGGAAGGAAAAACAAATGATCTCTTGTTCAGGAAATCATTTATAGAAAATGCCCCAGTATTTCTGTAGCTACTGATGACGTACTCAGTGATTTATTGAGAATCCTGGATGAACCAGTTGAACGGTGATATTCTTAGAAAGCTAGAGAAGCAAGGCACTAAGCAGACAAAACTAAAATGTTGGTAAGTGCAGTATGCATTTAGATTCTAAGATACTTCAGGCTGTAAAACTCTGGATTTCTTAACTACCAGTATATGTTACTTGATCAAGCAGTGAAGAACTTTGTACTTTTCAGATTCTGAAGTCACGAAGGAGGATAAAACTCTCTCATGCAGATGTGATGCAGAAAATTGGAGAACTCTTTGCACTAAGGTAACATTTCTGGTTACACCCAAGACACTGTATTACACAGAATGTAAAAATTGTGTTGTGCATGATACAAAGAGCAGAATACACACTAAATAGAGCAGGGTGAGACGGGGTGGGAGAATTCCTTCTTTTGATTGGATTCTGTGTGCTGTTTACATCAGTAAGGGGACTCACTGGCTCACCACTCACTGACATTTCAACTGCAGGCATTAAGCAGGCAGCATATTATAAATGACCAAAATACCACGTCCTTTTCCCTTCCTGAGTCCAGCAACATCTCTTAACTAGTAATTACAGTAGATAATGCAGCATGTAAAGGATACAAGGAGAAAGGTCGTTAACTACGGCCTAGAGTTGGTAAAAATCTTTTGTGAGTTCTGTTCTTCCCTTGACTTACTCAGAAACCACTGCTAAATTACTGGATTTAATGTTTTGTCCTCCCTCAGGTGAAATTTGGCCTTTGACAATACAGACCTTTACACACTCCAATAAAAACAAAAAAAAACAAGCAACAACAACAACAAAAAAACAACAAAACAAACAAACAAACAAAACAACAACAACAAAAAAAAACAACCCACCAGAATCTCCAGGTAAAATTGAAAAGAATTCCTATTTCAAACACTGGGGTTTATATCCTTGAAGGACTGATCATTAAACAACAGTGATGTTCCAAGTATCAAAGGTTTATGTTAGCAATATGTTGAAGGCAGGAGATTGGAGATTTTAGCCTTTATGATGCTTAGACCATAGCCTGATTCTGGGGGGTATTCTGTGCTCACACATCCAGCAGGCAGTACCAGTCACATTTAGGAGTTCTGTATTGTTATTTTGTGTACTGCTTCAGTGAGCTGCCAGCACAGTCAGGGATCTTTCTACAGGTATTGAAAATTAAGGAAGGCGACAGGCTGAGGAGGCAGTGTTGGCATAGGGCAAAAGTCATTTATGTTTAAAGCAGTTCCTCAGTAGAGTATTCCCAGAAAAGTTTCAGGAGGTGTGACCAATTTTAAATAATCACTCCAATTGTATTTTTACTATGAAAGGAGATTCTTTTCATATTACATGTAGAATTAGAGGAAAATTTTCGTATTTCATTAAACTGCATGTAAATATTTGCTCCTGTATTCACCAAAAGGAAGCCTGAACTACAGTAGTACCCATTCTTTTTAGACACCGTATAAATCTGAGCTCAGACCTGCTAATAACACCAGACTTCTACTGGGATAGAGAAAAACTGGAAGAGCTTTATGACAAGACTTGCCAGTTTCTCAACATTAATCGCAGAGTTAAGGTGAGTGTCTTGTTGTTGTGAGAATCTTCCATGCTCAGATCAGTTGTCTGGCTCAGCAGGGTCACAAATTGCTCCGTGAATGTGCTTTAATGGCAGAAAGGAAATAAATAATAAGGTATTATACACTCTCCCCTTTTCCAGGTGTTCTTAGCCCACTTGCTTGTACCTTTACCTGGTTCAGGTTAACCTGCTTCAGATGAATGGTTTATTTCCTGAGCCACTAAATTAGGCTTTAAATAGTTAGAAGAGCTGAGAAGTGGATTCTTCTTACTGACATGATTATTCACATCAGTTCTTGAAGGGTGACATAATGTTTACTGCTGAACCAGAATAAGAAGCACAAACACTACCTCTCTGGTGGTACAGCAATCATAAATGTTTAATTTTGAGGCATTCCGGAAAGCTGTATCATCTTTTGCTTGTGACTGTTTTCCTGAATAGGTAACACCCAGAAACACTTCAATACCTGTAGATGCATATCTAAATTAATATTCTTTTGGGGAACCTATTGAAACAGGTTCGTTTATAGTGAAGCTTGTTGCTTGTGCATGTTGTCTTACAGAATTTTCTGTTCTATTAATTTTCTGTTCTATTTTGCAGAGGTGTTAACCCCTTTCTAGTTCTGTGGAATGTGTTTCCCTATTTAGTGATCTGATTCCATTCCAGGAATCCAGATTTGTGATGTTTGTAATTGTTTGCAGGTAATGAATGAAAAGCTCCAGCACTGCATGGAGCTGACAGACCTAATGCGGAATCACCTGAATGAAAAGCACGCGCTGCGCCTTGAGTGGATGATCGTAATACTAATCACCATAGAGGTTGGTGGGGCTTCTTTCCAATATTAAGAACATAATAAGAAATGCAGTTTCTATACTGCATAATTTGAGAATTAAGATTACTGTATTAATGTAATGTCCATGGGCATTAGTATTTGTTCTTTGCCACTTTCAAATTGTTGAAAGTTACAGTTACTTTTCAGATTATCTGATTTATAGTGTAAACTGGTTTAAAGATTTTTAAATAAAATAAAAATTCATATCAATGTGTTTGCTGTTCCACAGGTTTTGTTTGAACTTGCGAGGGTAGTTTTCTGATGACAGAACAAACTCACGAAGAAGAAAACAGACAAAACAATAGAGAACACGAGGCTTGGAAAATTCCAATCATATGCTTCTGGAAAATCATGGAATTATGTCTCTTGATAAATCTCTAAATCTTCTACTCAAATAAAAAAAAAATGAAAATCAGTCTGCGAACATTATTCCCAACTACTGCACTAATAATGTTAGAGGGGGCTTAACTTATGGATGAATGTCATCTGTGCTGACTGTATTTGATGAAGGACTCTGCTGCTTTCCACCCCAGAAGTTAAATTGATGCTGAATACTTTGCTACTTTATTTCTGATTGATGATGTTTTCAGTCATGTTTACCAGCTCCCTCTTGGAGAGCTGCAACACTGTCCCAAGCTTAGAGATGACTATTTGTTCTCCTGGCCTGATTTTAATATATGTGGCAGATACATTTAATGTTATATTCCATCCCATCAGAAAGTGTTTATATACTTGTATGGGAATACATTTATTGAGAGGTAGTACTATTTACTTTTTTTTTTTTTTTTTACATTTAGTATTCATATAGAAGGGGAATTAGTTGATCCCAGAGGTCACAGGGACTTGTAGCAAAATGGTAAACTAAAGAAAGATACACAGAAATTCTCTGTCTACCTTATCATGCTATCTGATTTCCATCAGTATAAGTTTCAAGGGGTGAGTTAGCATAGGGTAAGATGTTTTAATTATCCTCTAAGGTAGAAGTTTCTTTTTTTATTTTTAATCTATTCCTAGTCCCCAGACTGTTACTTACTCATGAGAGGATGAACAGATTTTTTTTCCTAGCAACTTCTTTTTCTAAATGTATTTTTAGAAACTGGTACGCAACTGCTGTTTTATCGCCTGTTTCAAACTCACTTTAGTCCACTGTCTTGAATAAGGAACAGAACCTAAAGATTTTGTTAAAAGCTCCTGGAGCATCATTAACAAGCCATGATGACTAAATTCTGGCTAAAAATGCCACTCCACTTGCAGTAGCTTACTATTCTCTCTTCACCTGAGAGCATTATTTCTGAGTGCAGTACTGGACTCCTGTTGAATACAACAGACAGTGGAGAGAAGAATACAGTCAGGTGCAGCTCACAGAAATGTCTGACTGCAAACCCAGCAATGCCATGGGTGCCTGTGAAGAAGCAGCTGCTGCTCTTAAGAGTAGGCTTTCTCCATTGGAATCAGAAGAGATTGTAGCTGGAAGTCTTGGTTCTGGAATAGCTCAAGTTTCTCTTCTCTTTGAAGTGCTGAGAAGGTCTGAACAGTCACCCCCTGCTCAAGGAAGTGAACTGGTCAGAACAGCCTGGTGACAAAACCTTGTCTCTGCAGAACTGCTCTGCATCAGTAGCCAATTACACAGTGTTGTTAAGAAACAGAACATTACATCTTCTATGCAGCAGGAAAAGTTACCATGCACCCCTTAATTCCAATAACAGAGAATTAGGTTACATTTTAATTCTAATTTTCCCAGCAAATATTTTTTCAGGATTCTCAGAATTCTCCGAATTCTCCCTCCCCACTTAGACTCAAGGACATTATTTCCCATTCATCTCACATTTAATGTTTCAGTATTTCAACTAAATTGCTCAAATGTAAATACGCAGACCAACTGCATCACTAAAAAAAGTGGTTTTAACAAAGTCATTGGAGGACTCCTAAATGCTCTTTAAAAGCATAAAATGTCTAGGCTTGATTATCTGAAGTATTCTGTCTCAGGACTGTAAGAGTTACCAACACCTCAAAACAAAAGAAGGTGCAGTTACTTTTGAAACCATAAATCAGTTTATTTTGGCACATAAAATCTCAGGCATAAAGTCATACTGTGCTTCTTGCCAAGCCCCCAACCCTGCTTACTCCATTGAGTGGCTAGTCACAGTTTAAAAAAACCCAAAAGCTCCACTTAAGTTTTAACAGACCTTTAAAACTTTGTATCCGTTTTTTTCATGGTGTACACACTGGCAGCTGCATCCAAGCATGAGGGGTTTTTGTTTTAGCAGCTAACTCTACAGAGAATTCTCTTGCTGTATTACACATAGAGAACCAAGCTGGGAATTGAGTGCACCAAGAACGTAATTTGAGCTTTCACAGCACAGTATACCAGGGAGTAGAGCCCTCTGTGACCACACAGCACGTGGGAAACTCTCCCTGCCTGCAATCCCTGTTTCTGCTTCAAGCCAGAGATCCCTTGGGGAGCCTGTGCACATGAACACATGGCCTGACCAGGAGGAAGTTTAATGGCAGAGGCAGGATGAGACTCAAGCTCCAGAAGCAACACAAAACTGCCTTATTTGTGAGAACACACCCATCTTTTGCCTGCCTCACCCACCACATGCTCTCCTGGTATAACTGAAAACAACCATTGTCACCACAGTTTGCACAGTTTGAGTCTTCATCAAAATGGGTCTACTCTAACCAGTAAGGGTCACTTGAAGGAAGAAAAACAAAGATGCAATAGCAATAAATGCAGAATATACAAGGAAAACCAGAGAGGAATCCTAAAATACCCAGAACTCTGAAATTTTAATCTTTTTAACAAAATTAAGACTGAACAGTAAAAATCTGTTCATATGGAGCCTTGTTAGACCATTCTTTATAAGGATCCCAACTGTGCAAACTGCTTCTATCTGTGCTTTTTCTGTCAGGTAAGGTAAATGATGACTTAGACATGATTTTCTTTGGCAGATCTGCTGGGAAGTTGTCACAAGAGTAGCTATTTGTAAAACAACAAGGAATGCTGAGAGCTGTGACTCAATTCCAGACCTGTTTTTCTGGGGTGACAGCACTGTGGGTACAGAGTCAATCCCTGCTCTCTGCTGCACTGTTCACATCAGCTCTGCTTGCTGGATGCATACACACACCTCCCTGGAGCTCTGTCACTGAGAGCTCCTTCCTTTGGAATATCTCACCTGCATGGGCATTAAAAATGCACTTGGGAAGCACTGCAGTTTGAATCCCTTTTTTCTAAGGAAAACAACACATGCAAGTACATACATTGCTGTAACTTTATAGTCAAGCTCCACTAAAAATGTCGCTCCAGCCAAGAGGACATTGTCACGTTTGAACTTTACTTGTTAGAAGTGGGCAGGGCCCATGTAAAAGGCTGATTTCAGACTAAGCTAAAGGCAGAAAGTAGACAGCTAATCTGCACTGCAAAAACTCTGTTAGTTGGGTTACACTAAAAATTCCTTACAGAGATGAGTCTCCTAACAAAAAAACCTATACACACAGTTAAACCATTTCCTTAAATGACATACATTATACTGACAAAAGGATAGTTATTTTCCCTGGTCTAAACTGCAGCTACTCAACTAGTTTTGTTCACTAGGTGTAGAAACAATTCCTAATATCCTGATACCAGAAAACCAGCTTAGCCTACAGAACAACAAAGATCCATTTCTTCATCTTTTCACCTCCTACAGCCTACACAAAAGATGGTTCACACACCAAGGATCTTCTTCACCTCTCAGACCTACTGGAAACGAAAATGTGAAAGCTCAGATCTCCTTGGGGATGACCACTCACCTATCACAAATGTACCTCAACAGCAAGGCAAGGAAGAGCATGGAAGCCAAGGCAAGAAAAAGCAGAGCCATTCAACTACTGCTGCTGGGGCCTTACAGCAGTTTTCCCAGGGATCACTTTTACATTCTTACAATGCTGTCTGAAAAACAGGTGAGACTTGGACAAACTACATGTACAGTTCTAACAGAGGGAGGACAGAGTCCTGGACTAAAAGCTTGGAGACTCTCAGAGATACAATGTTCTAGCAAGAAGCTACTGCAGCTGTCACACTTGCCACCAAGCTGCCTCGCCAGCATAAAAGTGGAAGTGTTAGAAATGGCAGCTGTGCTAATAAAACAGATTTACAGCATTGACACAAACTCATGTTTTACTACAGCAGTAGTGAAATAGGGTCCCACACCTTCGGAGAACAGCTCCCATGCATTGCCTAGGACATGCAACTCCTAGATCCCCACGGCTTCCACTCTTCTGGGAGTGCCTCAGCAGTGTTGCAGGGAGCAAGAACAAGGACTTCAGAACAAGGACTCTGCTCTCTTACTTTTCAAAAATGCTGAGAAATTTGAAAACGCACAAAAAAATCTTAGCACTTAGTATCACTAGAGCTGTTGAGGTTTTGACTATAGCAATAAATCTGCTATTCCACTCCAGATTTCAACTGAACTCATCCAAGAAGACACACTTACAGGACTTGAGACTGGATCAAGTTCCTCCCACTGCTCAAGTGACTTTTCACTCAGATCAGCAGACACTTCCATCATCCTATTAACACTTATATCATCAGCAGTATGCTCATTTACAATGTAAAATATGATCTTATCAGACAAAATGCTGCCTCTAATCCACATACATGCAGACTGAAGTAAAACCCAAAACCTAGGGACTGATCCTGTCATCAACAGCATCATACCTGACTAAGAATTTGCTCAGATGTGTGTAGCACAATCTCTAACAGTTTGAACAGTCCTTTCAAAAAGTCACAAAAGGGGGAAAGAAATCCCATTCAAGTACCTCTAGAAACTCAGGAGGAAAACCCAGCATATAAAAATAAAAAGCACAGTAATGCCACTTAATGAGACATGGATCATTTTTTATTACAATTTCAGATGCATAGATTATAACCTAAAAAACAAACAAACCCAAAACTCCAAAGAAGAGATAGAAGTAATATAGATTCACATGATAAGTTGGGTGTCCCAAATGCATCGGGTGAATGCTTATCACTCCCTGTGACACGAGGTGACATGTCTCAGGTGTCAATCAGTACTGAAGGTCTGAAGTTTGGCAACGTTACACTCAACACAGTCCTCTTTCTACAGATTCCAATAGGCCTTGAGTCCAACAGGATTAGAAACTGCATTAGTGCTGGATTCAAGTATTGCAGTCCAAATAAAGGTGATTTAAAGCTGAATTATGAGCTGTTAATAGTACAAATAAACCATAGCTAAGTTAATTCTTCTCCATTTTCAGAGACAGCACAGAGGAGAATCCCACATGAATGCCAACACACAAGTAAGCAAGTGCAGCATAAAAGAGAAAAAAGAGGCCAAAAAGCCTGCCAGATATCTGCCAGAAACACACTGGTTTTCCTAAGTAGCCCACTCAATTAAATATATCACTTCTTCAATATCTTCCAGGAGAATGAGACAGATCATCAAACTAAGAGACTTGAGTTCAACTGCCCATCTACTCTCTTTACTTTGTATTTAGTTTGCAAAGCTGAAATGCAAGGGAAACCATTCAGGGGAAAAAATTGCCAAGTAGACTGGTTAAATACACTCTATAAACTTTCTGCCACATGCTCACATAGCAGAACTCAGAGAGTTGTGCTGAACTGCAATGGACATATTTTTAAGATCTCAGCTATTCGAGGTGGGTCTTTAAGTTCTGTTCAGCTGCTTTATTCTAAGTACTGGAACAGCAGCAGACAGTCAGCTTTCAGCTCCATTAAAATTTAAAGTTGTTGGGTTTTGGGGTTGGTTTGTTGGGAGTCTTAAAAACCTGCACTTTTCCAATGCAGTTTAACTTGGGTAAATAAATTAATATTCATGAGCTATTCGATGCAAAGACTCAAGCTGTGCCTATCAAGACATCCATTAATTTCAGTGGGAGATGGCTTAGTCAGACTCACATAAAACTGGTCTAATCATTTATCAGTTTAGATCCTGTATAAGTAACAATAGCCTGGGATGGCTGCAATCATCTGTGGATCTACAAACCAGACAGGATACAAGACGACTCCTCCCCATCAGCACACCTGCTGTCAAGACGCAAAATTCCAAGTTTAGGCCTTTTTTCCATAGTATATCTTATTTAATTACCATGGAAACAACATCCCAGGTACAGCTAAGCCCCTAAATGCTTGCTTAAGTAAGTACCTTAAAAAAGGTAATAATCATCCGGACCTAATTCAGACAGTTGGCATTGTAGCATATGCTGTTCCCCATGAACAACAAAAAAACACACTGGAGGACGGCAGGAGCAGGGCTCCGGGGAAGGAGGTGCAAAGGAACCCCTTTTAACTATCGCTGGCCAAACACAACGACAGAGTTTCTCTCTGAAAATGGTTCTGTCCATGCCACTACTCTGCTTAGCAGATGTATCCAGCTGTCCCCGGACTGATTGACAGCCTGGAGAAATCACATCCAAGGGCTTCCCAGCCTCTTGTAGAAGACGGCATCCCTGCTCCACGCCAGCAGCTCTGACTTAATAACTTCTGCAAGGATGACAATTTTTCCCATGTATCATGGACATACATGTGTGTCTGTTGGTGCATTTCTTTATGCAGTTTTATAAGTATCCATGGATTATTCTACAGCATGCCTTGGATTTGGATAAAACGACGCCTTGCTAGGGCCACCTCCCCTCCACACTCCACCACAACCAAATCTGCCACTGTGGGAAGCTGCGGGTGTGATTTTTACATACGGCAGCTATATCATCCCTTTAAAAGGCAAGAATACCCACTTCAAATAACCTGTGTCCAGCTGAACAGACCGCAAGCAGACCCAACCTTTCCACTTTTGTACTCTGAATCACTCTTTTTGAGAACTGAACTTGTAACCTTCCATCTGACAGCTCAGCCACGGCGTGCCCAGGGCAGTTTCACAGAGACCGATCCCACGCCGCCCCTTCCCGGCGCACCGGACCGAGACTTGCTATAAATGACACATGGAGAGCAGCCAGGACGACGCGGAGAGAGCACCGGCTCTGAGAGCTGGTGCCCGATAGGCCCGGGACACCGCGTCCCGCCGCTACCGGCCCGTTCCCGCCTCCCACATCCGCGGCGACTCCTCGGGAGGCGCAGGGACGCACCTGCGCCCGCCACTCCTCCCCGGCAGCGAGCGCCGGGGCAGCACCCGGCGGCATCCAATTCTCCATCCCGCACCCGCCGCCAAGCACCGCCCGGCGGGAGCCGCTCGGTGCCCCCCGGCGGCGGCACCGAGCGGCCTCTGCCGCCACGGGGAGGCCGGCCGGGCGCCGGGAAGGCGGCGGCGGGCGCGGCACGGCATGGCACGGCACGGCACCGCCCCATCCCATCCCCTGCCGGCCCCGCACGCCGCCACGATCCCCGTTATCCCGCAGCGCTGGATGCGGAGGGGGGTGCAGGGGGGCCACACCGGCCTCCGCCGCCCGGGAGTTTTAAAGGGGCAGCGCGCCTCGCTAGGAGAGGAGCAGCGGCTTTGCCCCGAGGGTGCCCGGAGGGCGGGAGGGCCGCTCCCGTTCCCGGTGCCGGCGGTGGGGCGGGCGCGGAGGGAGGGGCGGGGGCTGGGTGTCTCCCGCTGCCGCCACAGCGCTCGCCGCCACCCCTCCCCCACGGCGGGGGCTCCTCGCCGCAGCCTCTGTGCTCCGCTCCCGGTCATGTGACCCGAACGTAACCGGACAGGAAAAGCCGCCGCCGCCGCCGCCGCGCTGACTCCGTTGTTGCTGCTGCCGGGCGCGGAGACGGCGGCGGCCCCCGCGCGGCGCCACCCGGCGGCCCCCACGCCCCCCAGGTGAGCGAGCACCGGCCGCGCCGCGCCCGCCCCGCGGGGCAGCCCGGCCCCGCCGCCCGCACGTGCGCCCGGCCCCGTCGCGCCGGCCGCGGCCCGGGCTCAGGCGGCGACGGCGGGGGCGCGGCGGGGCCTATTCGGCCCTACCTCCGCATTGTGTGCGAGGGACGCCCCGGGCCCCGCCGGGTCCGAGCGGGCGCGGGGCGGGAGGTGGAACTGCCCGGTGAATCCCCGCCGGGCCGGGTCGGGCCGGACCGGGCCGAGCCGCTCCATCCGAGACACGGTCCGGGGGGGGATGGGTGCGCACCGAGGGGAGGGCCGGGCCGAGCCGGAGAGGAGTGGGTGGGTCGCGAGGCGGAACGGCGAGCGGGAGGGGGCCGGGGGGGCCGGTGCCGCCCGGCGCGGGGCTCGGCTCGGCCGGTTGAGGCCCGCGCTCCCTCCCTCTCTCCCTCCCTCCCGCCCCCTTCGGCGGTGGCGGCGGCGGCGGCAGCAGCAGCAGCGGGATCCGGCGCGCGCGGGGCGGGGCGGCCCCGCCTGTCCCCCGTCCCCCCCCCGGCGGGTTGGGATGGGCCGGCCCTGGCGGCGGCGGCGGCGCCGGCTCTTCCCGTCTCGCGCGCCCTGGCGGCTCCGCTCGCGCTGCGTCTCGCGCGCCGTCTCCGTCCCGTCCGTGCGCGCGTGGCGTGCGCGGGGGGGGGCGATGGGCGGGGCCAGCGGGAGGAGGGCGGGGCGGGGCGCAGCCAGTGAGAGCGGCGCGCGGCCACCCGGCCTTCCGCCCCGGCGGCCAATGGGAGGGCGCCGTCCGCTCCCGCACTGGGGCCAAGCGTGCTCCGGGCATGGAGCGGGCGCGCGGCCGGACACGCCCCCGGCCCGGACAAGGCGGGAGCGCTCCGGCGGCGCCCGCCGGCGGCTGGGAGGCAGGGAGGGGGCGCGCGCCGTCCCGTCCCGTCCCGTCGCGGCGGGCGGGGCCGGGCCGGGGCCCATCACGGGTCCCCGCCCGCCGCCCGGGGTGAGGGCGACGGCCGAGCGGGCGGCTGCCGCGGCTGCGGGAGGTGCGGCGCGTCTGTGAGCGGCCGGGGCCGGGCCGGTGCCCTCCGCAGTCGGAGTGGGAGCAGCGCCGCCGGCTCGGTGCTGTCGAGGTTCGGTGCCCGGGGTGCGAGGCCAGAGCGGGAAGCGCCGTGCCCGGCCGGTTCCCTGCCAGCCCGGTTGGCTGCCCGGGCCCCGCGCACTCCCGCGGTGCGCTACCGGCGCTTCCCCGGTGCTACCCTGGGCTTGTGCCGCCCCCTTTTCCCTGCGGGATCTCCGCAGCGAGCACCCTTCCCGAACGGGCTCGCCCCCGCGCGGCTTCTCACCCAGCGCTGAACAGATTAGGTAATTTCCAGAGCCGGGCCGGGCCAGAGAAGGACTGTCCCCACGGGGTTTCGGGGCACAACAAGTATTTCACGCACTTGTTGAATCGGTCAGCACTGAAATACGGCCTCGCCGGTGTTAATCACCATTTTATTTAGCTTTGGGTAAAATTCCTGAGCACACGCATACCTACAATGTACAACGTGCTTTCCTCGCTCTTTTCATCTGCCCTGTCATTTCCTCAGAGTGTAATTACTGTAGTGCTTTTAGCTAGAGCATTTAAATATCATCCAGATACATGCAAAACACAATGTTGTTCGCATGTATCATTTTTTAAAAAGATCAGTTCAGGTCTCTAAGGAAGGGCTTGCTGTTTGGGGTAAGAGTGAAGCTCCAAACTAAACACACTTAAGATGGTAATAACTAGAAAGAATGCTTGTCTGGCTTGGGGTGCCCTCACATCAGTGGTTTGCTCTGCTTGGCAAGTTTTGTTGTCCAAGTGCAAACCAGACTGAATTTTAAAAAAATGTAGAATACACTAATAATCTAAATTATAGGTTAAAAAAAATCTAGTGTGTTTTCTGTAACATCACCCGCATGGGGCATCTTGCAGGATTAAATTACACCAAGCATGATTTTTGTTCTGCTGACAGCAAGTATTCCCTGTTGTGGAGAGAATCTTAGCATATTGTATGTACAAACTTAGTTATCCAAACATTAGTTTAGGGAGGAGACTATGTACCTAAAGAGAGCTGAAACCTAACTTCTTTTTGTCTCACAGCTGATTATTTTCTTACAGTTAATATCTTACACTGTATTTCTTTCTTTGCCTTTACACCCCCATGTCCAGTGAGTTCTGATCTCATGTGAGTGCAGAGGAATGCATTTGATCAGCCTGGTTATTGCTTTAAAGACAAGGGAAATCTTCCCTTTCCAGCAAGTAGAAATACTTGCTTCTCCAGTGACTAAACATACTGGCATATGTGGAATACACTTCTGTTCTCTTTCCCAAAAAGCCATGCTCTTACTGTATAAAAGAAACTAGCTGCTTGAACCTGACTTAAAATTTTGATAACTTGCTGTTAAGTTTAGAGGGGAAAACACCCAAGACTTTTTATAAACCTTTTGTTCCACCTCTAGTTTCACCTTCTCTTTCTGTTCTTTTCTGTTCTGGGTATTACATGACCTGGAATTTTGTTGGCTTCTCTTGCTGTTTATATATGTTTATGTACAGATTTGCATTGCTTCATACTTTCACCATGTTTTTTGCCCAAAGCTCTATTTGCTTTGGTTAAGTTTGTTTCCACTCTCTTATCTCACTAGCCTATATCCATCCATCCATCCATCCATGGGTAACTGTCCTAATGTGTTTTCCTGTCTATTTTTCCCCCAAAAGTTACTAATTTTCACTTCCAAGACTGCCCTTGAATCATTGAGAAAAAGTTTATAGCTCTGAGGTAGTTCTTTGTGGGCAGCCTCCAGCAGCTGGTACAAGGAGGTGCCCAGGAGGTCTGGGGGGCATCCAGGGGTTATCCTTCCTGGTGCCAATGGCCAGCCATGGACAGAACTGCAGCTCTCACCCTTTGAGTTTTTCTTGATTTGCTAGGCAGGCATGAGGCATGCAGAATTCTTTAAAATGCTGCTGTGGCTGGTCTCAATAAATAAATCAAGAGTTATTAGGTGAAAAGATTGGCCTCTCCTGTATTGATAGTCCAGAGGGCCAATACCCAGAATGAATTCACTGTTTGAGCCTAGGAGGATTCAGGTATGTATCTGGTATTTCCCAGGAGAGGGCATAACCATCACAAATGTTTGGTTATTTAAAGTTGGGCTTGAAGTCATCTGCATGGACCCATAACTTTTAGGTAAAAGTTATACAGACGCACTGAAAGTCCAGGTTAAAAGTATCTAACTTGTCTTTTATTGGATTGTGTCACTCCCACCAGTGTAGGTGAGAGTGACTGACATCAGAAAGGAAATTCAGTTTTCCTATTTGAGCAGACAAGTGGCAACCAAAACACTTTCTTTTTCCCACTCTGTATAGGTGTTTTTACTACTTGTTAATATATCTTCCTCTTCCTTAGCTATTTATATTTCTGTATCCAAGTACCCACACTATGCCTTTTCAGAACCCTTTGGTTCTGGTTCTCCTTTCCTCTTTAAGCCTTGGCAAATCACTCACACCTTTGTGAATCGCATTGCCCATCATGAAAGAGAAATCCTTGCCTGTGTGTAAGGTATCTTTTATACAGTAACTTGGGATTAAGATGTGTTACTAAAGTATGGCATCTGGATATTGGAGAAAATATCTGTTAAGAGACAGCTACTGTTGCATCTGTGCATCTACTGTTAAGTTTTACATGAAAGTCATTTGCTTTTCAGAGTGTAAAAAAATGGATTTGGCCAACCATGGACTTATTCTGCTGCAGCAGCTAAATGCTCAGAGAGAGTTTGGTTTCCTGTGTGACTGCACAGTTGCCATTGGGGATGTCTACTTCAAGGCACACAAATCTGTCCTCGCTTCTTTCTCCAACTACTTCAAGATGTTGTTTGTTCATCAAACCAGGTAACTCTAAAAAGGTTCACCATTTAAATGTTGTTCAGTAAACTAAGCTAAGGAAGTCTAGCAACAAATGTTCTTTTTGCTTCTTGTTATGACATAAAGAGCGTGGAATCCAGTCTTAACTGCAAACTAGAACCTCACTTAAAAACATGTTAAAGTTGAACTGTGATTCATTAACATTAATTTTATAATCTAGCACAATTTCTTTATCCTTAAAGAAGGATAGAAAATTGAATTTCTACAATTGAATACTTCAAGGATCCTGTCTTCTCTCCTGCACTTTCCTTCCCCCACTCACTATCTTTGCTCTGTCTTGACACTGTTCTTGATGGTAATGTTATATACAATCCAATAAGTACTTGCTAGGAGGTTTTGAGAAATAAACTTAAAAAAGAGGTGTATGTGTTTCATTTCTTTGCAGTTTATCGTCAATTATATAATAAAATACTACATAATGGTGGAAAATAAGGGGGTTTGTGGTACTCTGTGGGTTTTTTTGGTTTTGTTTTTGTTTTGTACCACAGGCTTACACTGAGGAGATTGAAAAGGTAACCAAAGTGTAAGACCACTTTAAAGATTTTTTGGTCTTTTTCCAAAATACTTGAACTAACTCAAAAAGTTTATGTTAAGTGATTCACACTTACCTCTTTGGCTAAGAGTTCTTAGCCAGAAGTGAACTGCTAGGGCAGAAGTGCATTTGCACTTCTGAAACAGGACTGCAGGCAGATATTACCAGTCTTGATGCTCCATCAAGAGCACACAGTCATCTTTGGAAGACAGCATTACAAAGTTTGCTTTTGAGTCATATATCTGAATTCAGAAGCAGTCACAGAGAGAGCTCAAGAAGCATACACCTCAAGAAATGGAAGAATTGGCTATAATTTCCTCCTCAGCTTGGTAGCCTACTGCAGTTAGAGCGGTCAAACCACAGCATACAATCACATCCATTTCTGTGGTTTATTTATGTTTGTTTTTAATAGAGGAACTACAAATACTTATGAAAAATAATTAGAATCCCAGTTCCTCTCTTGTTAGCTAACTGACCTCACAAAGATGTGCCCTGTTTTCTTCTTCTGTGAACCTTGCCTTACTTTCTGCACAGAGATCCAGCTTTAGCCAGAGCAGTGGTAGCTGTCTCAGTCCAGAGCATTGTAAAGGTTGATGCAGAGGGCACACTGAGCTGGAGGGTGGTGTTGGTTTCAGTCTTGTTGGGCTGAAGAGGGCATCACAGCCACAAAGCATCTCCCTTTGAGTGCTCTAATGAAGGGCCTGCTAGGCTGACCAGGCAGTCCACTGGTGCTGCTGTTTCTCCCTCCCTATTCAAGGCAAAAAGCTGCTGTTCTGCTGTGTAAGGAACCTGGGCTCTGCAGGTTACACCTGTTGCATCAGATCCCCAGGGGGGATTCACACCCTGATTGGTTTCTGGATCGTAATGCACTTGGGACAATGCGATACCACACATTTGCAGAACTGTAGCTGTAAACCCTAGTAAGGCATAGAAGCCCAGCAGGCAAGTGCCAGATCAGTTTTAGGGGTTTTCAGGGCTAACTACTGAGAAGAGTTTATTGGACTGTGAATTTAGAGTCCCGTGCTAGTAGGTTTTAATTTAGCTACAGATGCGTTTGAATCCAGCCAAGTTTACAAAATATATTGTAATATGCAAAAACACATTTACAACATAAACAGCAGTTTAAAATGGTATAGATTGCTATGGGACAGCTTTTCTTTCAAGCCAGTTATTTCACTGAAGAAAGAAGTCGTCTTTCAAGTAGCTCTTAAGATTAGCTCTTTTACAGTAAAGTATTTCGCCTAATATTTATTGCAGATTCTGTCTTTTGAATTTAAGTAGAAACCTCCTACTTATATCAAGGCTTGAATAACCTAGAACTGGAGAAAAATATTTTCCTTATGTCTTATGTCTTATTTTGTTTCACCTTTCAGTGAATGTGTCCGTTTGAAAGCGACCGACATACAGCCAGATATCTTCAGTTATCTCTTGCATTTGATGTACACTGGGAAGATGGCACCACAACTCATTGACCCAGTTCGACTAGAACAGGGAATAAAGTTTCTGCATGCATATCCACTAATTCAAGAGGCCAGCCTTGCAAGTCAGGGAACTTTTTCTCACCCGGATCAAGTCTTTCCATTAGCATCTTCATTATATGGCATTCAGATTGCAGATCACCAGATAAGGCATCCCACTAAGGTTACGTCAGCGGCTGACAAACTCGGGCGAGAACCACGGCCTCAGACATCACGGATGAGCCAAGAGCAAGTTTCTGAAGGCTCACAGCTCTCACAGCTGGGTGCAAATCTGCCACAAGTGACCCGGACAAATATGTCTGCTGCAGACCCATTGCCATCTTCTCTATCTCCAGAACTGGTATCTGCTGCTGGTAATAATTCACCTTCGGGAGAAGAGGCCAATATGGAAGCATCTTCTTCAGATGAACAGCCTGCCTCTCTCACAATAGCACATGTGAAGCCAAGCATTATGAAAAGGAATGGAAGCTTCCCAAAATACTATGCCTGTCACCTCTGTGGTCGCCGGTTCAACCTGCGCAGCAGTTTGCGGGAGCACCTGCAGATCCACACGGGAGTTCCCTTCACATCTAGCCAGCAGGGAGAAAGTAATATTTCTTTGTCTCTCTGTAACAACACAGCTGATAAAGATGCCATGGAAGTGCCTGAAGCGGGGATGATTAGTGACAGCGAGCTGCAGCAGATCTCAGACTCCCCAATAATTGATGGGCAGCAGCAGTCGGAAACACCTCCCCCTTCCGATATCGCAGACATTGACAACCTGGAGCAGGCAGATCAAGAGAGGGAGGTAAAGAGACGGAAATACGAATGTTCCATCTGTGGTCGCAAATTTATTCAGAAAAGCCACTGGAGGGAGCACATGTACATACACACGGGCAAGCCCTTCAAGTGCAGCACTTGTGACAAAAGCTTTTGTAGGGCTAACCAGGCTGCCAGACACGTGTGCCTAAACCAGAGCATGGACACGTACACGATGGTGGATAAACAGACTCTGGAGCTCTGTACTTTTGAGGAAGGCAGTCAAATGGACAACATGTTAGTACAGACCAACAAGCCCTACAAATGTAACTTGTGTGACAAAACTTTTTCAACTCCCAATGAAGTAGTCAAACATTCGTGCCAAAATCAAAACTCTGTCTTTACACTAGAAGAAGATCGCTCCATTCTGTTAGGTGGTGGGGACACAGAAGCCACAGAGACTGATAACGCAGTGTTAGCCTCCATCAAAAAGGAGCAGGAAGCAGTGTTGTTAGACTGAATGTGAAACCTATATCAATTTTTTAAAGTTTCTTTACTCATTTTTTATTAAATCAATTTTTTCCTCCCCCTACCTCTTACCTCACTTACCCCTGCCATCTTTTCCAGCAACCTCCTTCCCACCTTTTGTCTTCAGCAACCAGAACTGTACTGGCACATTAGGAAATTGGACTTTGCCTCTCCCACCAAAACAAACAGAAAGCTCTTGCATCAAACCACAACAAAATTGATTTTAATACAAAGGAACGTGAAAAAACAATCCAGCTAACTATGTTGATAGTATTAGTTATTCCAAATTTAATAGATTTTAAACAAAATTTAGATTGCTTAAAAGTGTATCTAGATACAATGATGAGTGAAACGAGAAACAGAGTATGAGTTTGGTAAGCAAAGGATATATGTATTTTAGTTTCCCTGGTAGAAGGCATTTTGAGATCTGGCAGATTAAACACCATGCTCTTAACAAGTCCGCATGCAAGTTGATTAAGGTTATAACCTAAGCCCTCAGAACTTTTCTCAAGGAATGCAGAAATCTCTGTTCATTGAGTTAAAAAGAGCTGAGGGTGTTGGTTTTGTTTTAGCCATATGTTTTCCTTCAAGTATGCCTTTGGGTATCTGTTTCAGAGTCAAGCAAAGTCGTTGCTTAGTCAAATTCTGACTTAAGTAGCTGTAATAGTAATGTGATGGCAATCTTTATATATATATATAAATACTGTATATGTATAAAGATTTATATATATATAAAGTGTCTCTGTGTATATTTGGTACAGGTAAATAAATGCACACATCCTTTTTAAGTAACTGGCCATCTACTCTCAGGTTCAGCCTGGAATGTCTTTTAGTTGTTTGACAAAACTAGTCATTGCACAGGTTGCTTTTTAAGATTTGAAACATCCTGAGCTGTGTGCATTTTTATTGACCTGTTGAAGAGAAGCCAATAGGTAAGTGTTGTCACCCAAGGAAACTAGAGAAGTGGCATACTGGTGAGCACTGCACCATCGTTAGTGCAGCACATGCATGTGTTGTTAGCTACATAGAGGTTTGAGTCATTCTGGATGAAAGGAGAGAGAAAAGCTTTATTCCCTTACTCAGGCAAGGAATGTCCATGATTTCATTTGGTCTAATGGCATGAGTTAAGAGGGAGGAAAAGCGGTGTTCTAGCAACAGGGGATCATGGTTGTTTTAAAATGAATCTGTAGTTCTGGCTGGGAAATTCTGCTCTATGAGAGTCCTGTTATTTTGAAAGCCAAGACAAAGCCTGCAAAAACTGAAAGGATGAATTCTGTAGTTTTAGTTACTGCTGATGGTAGTACTGCATCTTTGTGTTAAAAATCAAGTTGTTGATTTTTACTATTTTATATAGATGCCCAGATTTTTTGCTGGTAGCCTAAAAACCTAAAGTGACAGCAGCAGTGAAGGTCACTGAGCAATTACTGGGCCAACAGAAGGTGTAAGTGGACAGAAAAAGTGCCCCATCATAAATGGAGACAGTGTGTGTTTGGGGGGAGGGGTGGGAGAGGGCAAGTCACAAACCACAGCTATCCTCTGTGTATACGTTTAAACTGAATATCATCTTTTTGTGTATAGTTAAGTTCTCAGATTTGTAAGTTTTTATACATCATTTCATTGAATAAAAACTGAATTAAATGGGATATGATTTATTGAGTTGAAGGTGAAAGGTTGTTAATGTTCGGTCTTCCTGGATGAGCTCTTGCTGAATCAATTTAAAAGCCAAGCAATGTATTCTGTTTGTTAGACTACAACCTCCATCACACAGGTGAACAATGAGCTTACTAAAACTTGAGGTGGATTTAGCACAGAAAGTCTCTACATACTGGATTTTTTATTCTCTCTCTTGTATTAGAGTAATAGGTTTAAAATCAGTTGATTTCAAAGTATACGAGTCTTTTGAAGAAAAAAAATAACATCTTGCAGAATTATTTTAGCGCTGCCCATTTTAAAACTTCTTTAGGATCTTTATCTGCCAGTGTAAGTTCCTTAAATGTGGGTTTTATTTCATCTTCCTTAGTCCAAAATGCTCTCAGAATAGAAAAACAACAGAATAAACCTTTCCTAGTTCAGGGTAATGTCAGCTTTTGAGGTATCTGTGGTTTAGGGGATAGTCACAAGTTCATTTCCAAAATGACTGAAGCTGCTGAAGGTGCTACCACCTCAGCTGTTAGTTACTGCCTTTTTTTTTTTTTCTTTCTTTCTTTCTTTTTTTTTTTTTTTTTTTTTTTAAGTTCTAGAGCTCCAGTTCTGCTCTGGGGCAAAGTACAACAGTTCAACTCAACTCCCCAGGGAGTGCACGTGGTGGTGTCAGGGTGCACGTGGCCACACCATTTATTGTGAGATACTATTCCTGCTCTCACCTCTCCTTCTCCACTGCTTGGACATCATGATGTTTACTAAGTTACATGTTAAATGGACTCAAGTCTTAAAAAATGCTATTTTTCTGTCAAACCTGTTCCTTATTTTAGCTCTGCAGAAGGTTTTGAACAACTCAGAGATTGTGCAAAGACAGAGATGAGCCGGGAAGAGCCGTACTGAAGGCAGTGTTGCTGCTGGCAACATCCAGGATGTAGAAGATGGGAAGTGATGACTCCCACTTGGGCAGGTAGCTCCTCTGGAGGGCAGTGTGGCCTTGCAGGCCGGTGTGCTGCCCAGCAAGAAGGAGCAGGGTAGGGCAGGGAACAAGCAGCCGTGGAAGGAGTTGGTTATGACTGTCCTGCTGCTACGAGGAACGTGAAATTGCAGGCTCAGCAGAGATACTTTCACCTGTTAATATTTATTCTTATGAAATAACTGTCGGGTAAAGAGAAAAAAAAATCACAATAAAGAGACTGTTTTAATACGTGTTGAGCTATGATAATGGTTTCTTTTAAACACCCTTTATTGTCTGATGCTCCATAGGGATGTTTAAGTCACTGCCTTTCAACTTCATGAGCAATTTTGTTCCTTTACGACAAATTAGAAACGGTATATTCTGGTATTAACAGCTGCATCAAGAATTTGGGAAATTGCAGCACAAATGCAGTTTTATTCAAGCTTCTTCGTTTAAATCTTCTAAATTATTACAGTTTGAGGTAACTCCAGGGTTTAGTGTTCGGTGTTTGACTTGGAGATTTGTGACTGAATTGCTCATTGTTCATTCAGTCTGCTCACCTGCTGAAGTTGTGAATTTTTTACTAAATGAAAGCAGACATCTTGGCAGGAACTGCTGAGAAGTCAGTGAAAATCTGCCCTCATTCAAGGCCATGGGCTGGAACATCAGTCTCGTGTTTTTCCGAAGGAGTATCTTCACATTTCCTAGACATGTCACTTGACTTTACTTCCAAAGTACCAAACATCTACAAATCTCTCTGCTCCAACAGAGGATTATCACTTCTGAAAGTGAAGTTTGCAGTCCATTGCAGTCAATATTTTTCCATCCATCCTCCATCACTGGTCTGATAATCATTTTGCTTCAGCAGGGGGAGAATTTGTCAGAAGATGCTTGTGTTACAAATATTGAATACTTAAAATTGTGAGCCTTCAGTTGATGTCTTGATGTTTAGAAAATCTGGCTGACTCTTCAGCTCCAAATCCCATAAAATAACAGCCTCAGTCACAAAAATTTCTCAGTTGCAAGATAAAAAAAAAAAAACAACCTAGATTTTGTTCTGTTTAGTTTAAATCATTTCTTTGGCATTGCAACATCTTTTACATGTAAAGGAAACCTGGTTAGACTCGAGCAGATGCTATGGTACCTGATACCTGGTGGCATCACAGTCTCTCAATGTTTTTTTTTCCCCATCTGCTTAACAGGAGGATTACCTTGTTTGGGTATTTTGCCTTTTTGGAGAGCAGTACAATTCTTTAGGTATCCTTGTCCCAGGCACGTAAAGATCAAACTTATTCATTCTTAACCAAGTTAAAGTAATTTTCCTTGATTGTATTTCCACACCTTTTAATCTTAAAAAGTAAACACATATAAAGGAAGTTAATTTTGGAGTTGTCGTTGATTCTCTTATTTATTGCTTCCCAAAAGTCAACAAGTGTTTTAAGGTACTTGATAGTTATGAATGATTAGGAGTAATTGGGTTACTTAATAAAATTTAAAACCCACTAGATTCCTACTTCAACACTGTAAATGTTACACTGTTAATTACAGCAGCATACTTTGGTTAATGAAATCTAGGTGACAGACTACCAGTGGTGATGGAGGCTGGCTGTTCAAAAAACCCAGCTGTTACTCTACCTCAGTGTTTTCATTTCTACAGCTCTTGTTTTGTTCACTTGTTTTTTAAAAATGCCCATTGTCACTGGATAATGAAATCCCACTCATACCAAAAGTAGAACAAAACAGAAAGAAGCAAGAAATCTTTAGCAACACCCTTCCTGAATGTGTATTTGCCAAATTATCTGTGATCATCTCTAGAAATAAGAGAAATTCACTGTCCTTAAATATGGGCTTCTATCAAGCCTGCCTTTAAGAAGGACATATTTAGATGAAATTTAGCCAAAACCACGTAGCACATTTCCTGTGCAGTACAGCCCTGGTGCTGTGATGCTGGTGCATCCATGCTTTTGAACAGGCCAGGTGTGCCAAGAGCTCAGCATGGCCTTGGAGCGGCTGTCAGTGCCTGTTGCCATTCCGTGAGGTGCCGGTGTTGTAGCCCTTGTGCCAAAGGAGCTGCCAGCAGGACTTCCTCATACTCGTCCATGCCTGTTGCCTTGGCCAAAACTGGAGTCTTCCTGGGATGTTATGAAATCTGCTCAGGGAGGAGAGAAGCAGAGCCACAAAATGAAAGTTAACACAAATGTTCACTTACTGTACTGTGGAGTGTGGAGGAGGTACCCAGCACTCCAGCACACCTCAGCACAAATCCACAGCCTGTATCCAATCTGCTGACTGTGTCAGGGCTCATTTTGAAGCAGCTCATACAATTTCTAAGGGAGCTTCCCGGTCAATCCATTGTTTCCTTCTATCCTTAATCTTTCAACCACACGGTTAAAGCATTTTCTATTTTGTTACTACTGTATTATGCAATTCCAATTTCAGCAGTGAATTATTTTATACGTTGCCATTGTTTATTTGGGTCTCTCAAATTCACAGAGCAATGTATTCTGTCAATCAAGCTTTATTTCGTGAGCTTATTAGGTAAAAACCAAACCAGAGTTCAATTCCCTTTTGACAAACTAGTCCGATCCTTCAATTTTCTAATGTGTTGCCTCAACAATTCACACGTTCATTAACTCAGGATCTAGCTAAGGCACCTGCTTATGAGCAAGAGAGTTGCCTGGCTGAGGGTGAGGGCGCTCATCCTTTTGCATCACACTGCAGGTGTCCCCTCCATCAGCCCAGGCAGCAGGAGAGCCCCAGCAGCCTGGCCTCTGCTAGATCTGCTGCCAAAGGCTTTTGGGGTAAAAAAAACCCTGCCTCCCAGCTTGCAAGCCCGGTCTGCACCTTTCCTGTGCCTTGTTGCAGCTCACTCCGAAGGCTTTCGGGCTCACCAGAAGCTGCCCAGCAGTCACTCCTGCGAGGCTGCAGGCGCTGCTGCTCCTGCCGCCCAGGCCGGGCCTCGGCAGGGGCCGAGCAGGGGCTGCTCTGGGGCTGGGCCTGCTCCTGCTGCTGCCCTCTCACCTCCTGACTCGAGTCATCTGGCACCAAATGGAGCAGCCATCCAGAACTCTGCTGCAAACAGCGCTAGGTAAGGACAAGCACAGGCTTTTGGGCAGCCCTGAATATGGACACTGGCCACAGCCTCTCTGTGGGTGTTACACTGCCAGCATGAGCTTCCCATGCCAGCAGGAGCAGGCCTTTCCTGAGCATCTGTGATGGTTTTATCACGTTCTATATCTCATTTGACTGGAAGAATATAAAGCAAAACAGGCCCATCTTTAAATTACAAAGATAGTTTATTAATATACACAAAAAAAAGGGGAAAAAAAACTAACAACAACAAATGAAACTTCTAAAACATCTTTCTTTCTCTTTCTAAGTTTTTTACCTTTCTTCACTCAACATAAAAAGACATGACCTGAAACTTCAGCCAGTTTTACCATTTTAAAAATAACCTTTTATCAGTTCTTTTAGGAAAGGAGTCTCTCTGGGTTCTATATAGACATCCCATGCTCTACATCTGCGAGGATTTTAAAGGAACTCCTGCAAACTGCGAAATCCTACCCATTAGCAGCTCTCTTAACACTGCACATGGGCCATATTTCCTTATTGGGGTACTGTTTAAGGATGCCTCCTCTAGTATGACACAAAGATTCTCTTCTTCTATTTCCAAAATCATCTCAAGACCCAAAAACAAATCTCCTCTTTCTTTAGAAGCAAAAAGCTTCATATCACTTTTAACTAGAACCTTACATCCCCTCAAAAGCATTTATATGTTACAGGAAAAAAAAACTAGTTCAGTCTCTATAGTTTACCAGAAATGTCCAGCCAAAATTAGGCCACTCCTTTGTCTTCTGCCTTAAAGTCCTTTTCACTCTCCCTTCACCGACTGTAGCTCCATGCTGTGTCTTTCCATGGCTCATTCGCTATATTTGTTCTTCTTCTGGAGAAAGATGATGTTTAGAAAAGTCCATCTGCTAGCAACAAAGGGTTAAACTTTTCGGGCTGCCGGGCTGCCCACGTGGCTCTGCGGCGGGAAACTGAGTCGTTTAGAAGCCGTGCGCTGGTTTCTTCGGCTTGAAAAGAAGAGCAAGGGCGAAGGGGCACTCCATCTGAGCTCTCTCTCCTCTCCATGCTGCCTGCTTCTCTGCGAGACAGCGGCTCCTAAAGCTCCGGCCCGGCCTGCCCCGGCTCCAGCAGCATCGGGGCCCGGCCCGGCCCGCCCGGCCCGCCGCAGCCGCCCGGGGTGGGGGGGCACCGAGGCCGGCCCGGCCCCGGCGGCTCCCTGTCCCCGGCCTGCCACACCGGAAGACAAAGAGCTCGCTCCTACCCCCACCCAGCCTTTTTAAGCATTTCGCCAAAAGTCGCAGCTTGTCTTCTACTGGATAAATTGCTTGTCAATCAAAAAAAACTGACCCCGATTGGAACAAAATCAGGCTTTTCCTAGCCTATGACAGCATCCTATAAAAGGGTAAAGTCTGAAAAATGTGGAAGGTCAGGTCCTTCCACCGCAACAGCAGTGCTTAGGATGCGAGGGGAAATAGTCACTCAAAGTACGGCATTGGCAGCTGATGAGGAAGGGAAGGTGACGGCCCGTCACCAAACCAACACCACTGCAGCTGCTGGTACACAGTTGTCCACAGATAGGGTCTAAATACACAGAATATAGAGTAATATTTGTTCAATAATAATAATTATCTTATTCTTTGATTTGATTGCATCCTTATGCAGAACTAAATTTTTTTTAAATCTCATTTTGAGGCACATTTGCAATATTGATAACAAAATGGGACCCAGAACAAGTCCTGATTTGTGCACAAGAACTGAAAAAGAACATTTGTAGAAACTTCATCCTTGTTCACTGAGCTCATTAATGTTCATCAAAATTTTCATGCCCTTTTTAATAAAACTGTAGTATGATATTCATTTTAAAAATACATACTACAGGCATGACTTGAAGGATATAAGTGTTGTTGTGCATCACTCTCCTGTCATATAGGAAATGTCTCAGAGCAAAGAGCCACAATGTCACCAGTTTTTTCTGAGTTCTATCTACTGCAAGTGAAGCAAAAGCAAAAGTCAGCAGAAGGAATCAGCTGAAATATGGATCAGCTTTCATCTGTGTGCAGAGCTGTGCCACACAGAGTGGAAAGCTAATGTGGTGAAACAGCAGCTCAAACTAAATGGGGAGAATCTGAAAGAAGTGAGCAGGAAGCAGCCACCTAAACTGTGAAGCTGTGATCATGCCTGTGAGGACACCACCTTTCCTGTTTGGGGTGGGGTTTGAGGTTTTTTTGTTTTGCTTTGGGATTGTTTTGTTTTGTTCCGCTTTGGGATTTTTTACATTATATTAACTATTTCCTCTTAGGAGAGTGGTACACTTATCCCAGGGAATGGGAGCATTGCCTTCTGTTCTCATTAGCTCAAGGGTCAGAAATCTCTTAGCTTGGGATTTGCATCTGTGTCTTAAAAGAGAAGAGCATACAAGGAATTTGGAAATGATGGCTGTATTCATGCTTTTTCTGCCCTTTCCCCCACCAGAGATAGGTCCTCTTTCTCCTAAAGGACATGTTTTGTGCTCTAAAAAGAAGCTGACCTACAGAATTTAAAAGTCATCAATTCCTGTATCCTTGGTAGACCCATGAGAAAGTCATCTAATGTTGCAATGCCATGGAAAACACTTCCCTGTTTCTGATACTGCTGTAAGGGAGTGTGAGAGGATGGTTTACTCTACATCTGGCCATGCTGGTGGGCTCCCTCAGAGTGCTTACAGGAGCTGAGGTTTTGCATGGTGAGAGGAAAAAAGTGCAGCTGCTGCTGCCAAGAGGATTTATTTGCTCTGTCATGCAGCTGCCAGTAGCGGTACTCCCTTGCAGAGCCACACCTCCGTGGTGACTCTTACATGAGGAATGAGCACATCTATTTCCTATTGCTGTCAAGGAATGTGATTAAACATGGCTCTGAGAGCTGGGAAATAGAGATACAATGACAGTGGCACTTGGCACCGATGTCTCTGCCACTGAGCATAACCAGGGTTTGCAAAGTAGTAACACTCCAGGCTTCAAGAGGTCTCCTGGACACAGCTGAACTGCTCTGCCTGAAGTGAAGCAGGCAGTTTTGCACAAGTGCCAGCTTGCAAAGGGCTATAGACAAGGGCAGTTCCTCACTCTGTGTTTAAAACTTACCAGCTGGGTGGCAAAATTCTTCTTCAGTGTCTGATGGGACTAAGAGGACACATTTCTTGGTACCGTCCTGCAGCAAGAGAAGTGTTAAGATTACACGGGGGAGTTGCTCCAGCTCTCAGAAACCCACAGGAGATCCCAGGGAATTCAAGCACCTGCTGAAGCAATGGTTGGCTCCAGGAATGGCCCTGCCTCTGACAGGGACCTTGGTGGCAAAGTCGCTCGCTGCAGCAGCCATGCTGGGCCTGTCAGGAAGGCCACAGTCCCACCACCCTCAGACCAGTCCGTGTCCTGGCCGTGCTCCCCCTCAGCTCCTCCTCACCGGCACAGCGAGGGAAATGGAGCGTCCTTGGCTCGGGGAAAGCGCTCTTCGGCAACGGTGGCATCATCGCTGCTATCACCGCTGTTATCAGCGCTATTCTCACACCCAGTACAAACACAGGGCACCGTGCCAGCTGCTAGCGAGGCATTAACTCTATCCTAGCCACAACCAGCACAAGGATTAGGGTTAGGGTTAGGACTGAGAGAGAAACAGAGTGGTAACCTCACCAGAATGGGGCTGCAAAAGGGCTGTCAAAGGAAGAGGGAAGCTGTAGAAAGTCAAGGTAACAACTGGGGGAGAGTGCAGGTGTGGGACGCTGCCTGTTCAGCTGGAATGACACCAAACAAGTATTTCAACCACTGCAGCCACTAAACAGAATGTGATTTTCTCCCCTTGTCTCTCAGTCTTCCCTCGTTTCAGCTGCAGTTTTCTCTTTCACTTGAGAGCATGTGCAGGACACACCCCTGTTCCTGTCCCTGTCTCCTGACAGGAAAAGGGAGGAGGCAGAGGAATCCTCGATGTCCTCCCTGAGGGGAGTGGGTTGAGATATCTCCCATGATCTTGGCTCTTTGTGCAGACCTTGGCATGGAGCACACACGTGGCTACACGTGAATTAAAGGCATTGCTTTTTATGACCATGACAAAAAGGTAAAGTCTTCGAAGAGTAACTGTCAGCACCCCTGAATTAAACCTCATGGATAAAACTCCTGGTGCTGCCACAGCCTTGCCAGTTGTTCTCTAAGACTGGCAATTCTCCAAATGGCACATGGATGCCCAGTGTGTCTGACAGAAAGAAGTGAATTATGAAAGTTTTATTAACGACAACTTACTCTCTCAAGATTATCTTATTTTCCCAAGCAGTTCCTAGACATGAAGATAAAAAGGTCTCAGTTAAGCAAAAGCAGAGAATGGTCTAGGGAGAGGCTACACCTACCATCTTTTCTGAAGCAGATTTCACTGAAGTGTAAAAAGCTTTGTGAGTGGGGCAGTCCATGCTTACCACAGAAATAAACACTCATGCTCTTGACTTTTCAAAAAGCTTTGTTAGGGGGGAAGTGCACTTGCCTTCATGATGACCCTACTGCCCAGCTTCATGACCTTCCTCTAAAGTCATAATCTCTAGCTTCCTATTCAAAATAACTTTTATTTTCATAATTATTTTATAGCAATCTCATTGTTACATATGACTGCATTCTCACATTCTATTTGGAACCCAAAGTGACTTGATGTTGTGTGGGTCCAGGCAGCCACTCTTGCTCTAGTCCCCAGCCATATCCCTTCTCTCCCACCTGGATGTATAGTGAGAGGGGCCACAGAGGGCAGAGGAGTCCCAGTGACTGCAACATATTTATGGTTTTCTTTAACAGCTCTAGGGCCTTCTTATGTTGTGGGGTCTATTCCCAGACTGCATTTTTCTTTAGTAAATTGTGGAGTAGTCAGATTACTACACTTAATCCTGGAATATGCCCCTCCAAGATCCTAAAATCTCCAGCACAGCCCATAACTAATTTCTTATTCTGGGACAGAGATAACCTTTGGATTTCTTGTAGCACCTGTTTTTCTCCCACCTGCCCATCTGACTCCCCAAAAGATGAATTCGTGACTGAACCCTTGTTCCTATTCTGCTGGTTATCTCTACCCCAGCTGACTGTGGCTGTGTTGTCGCAAGTGTCCAGTCTTCACAGGTTTTGTGAAGCAGCCGCCTCCTCCATCACTGATGCACTGCCTCACAGTGACCTCTTGTGGAAATTTTAACATTTCCAGCTCTTCAGGGAATGTAGCATGCGCTACAAGTATGTTAGCATTACAGTTTAAGCTTTGGAATAGACAAGTAAATGTATCGTGAAGTCCCTGACAGATGAAAGCAAACCTCATCTGATCTGCCCCCGTGCTGGGGTCATGAAAAACATTTCTTTCCTGCTGATAGTTGCCATCCATCATTAAGAGGACTGACCGTATCAGCTATACTGGGAACAGATGCAGTGAGTGGTTTGGCAGCAGCTGTCGGGCCTCCATAATCTGCTGTTAGTTGCCCTTGCCATGTGGGTGCTTAAGAGACCACATCCCTAAACCCCTCTGCCTTGGTCATTGCTTTTTTTGAAGTTGTACCTTGTCACCACCATCCCTGGGTATGGATCCCAGAGGATTATTGTGAAGAGAGAAACTCAGCTAATTGATGCAAAACAATTGGTGTTGTCTGCACATTTAACTGACTTTGAGTTTGCTCTTTGTCTAAGTGCATTTTCCACAACCACTTAGACTCGGTAGTGCTTCTCTATTTCCCCATTTTGCTTTCTCCTTTTCACATAGCTGGCTCTTTTTCTTCACAGCCTGGCTCTTTTTCTTTTCCATTACCTTTATTTTCATTGAGGTTTTCCTCTGGTTTTTACCACTTGTGGTACTGGGTGCATCCTGCAAACAAGCTGAGGAACCTCTTGGAATGCATTGCCACTTAACTTTGGCTGATGACTCCAGTGCTCGCTCGGCTTCCTTTGCATCACACTGCAGGTGTCCCCTCCATCACCCCGCGAAGCAGGAGAGCCTCAGCAGCCCAGTTTCTGCTGGATCTGCTGCCAAAGGCTTTGGGGTAAGCTGTATTCCTGCCTCCCAGCTCAGAAGCCCTTTTACACCTTTCCTGTGTCTTGCAGCTCACTCTGAAGACTTTCAGGCTCTAAATACAGCAGTGATCTAGAACTGAACTTGTATTTCCCTTCAGAGCCCACTAAAGCAGCTCATCATTTCACACGTGTGCTTTGTGCACATACATCACTAAAGCAAGCTAACACTCTGTTCTGCTTTTTACTCTTAAACAGCTGCCAGAGCTGGAATTCCAGCTAGCTGGGAAGGCAACAGCTAGAAGTTTCTGCCTTTGCCACACCAATTTCTCCACCTTTGGGGGTGTTACGAAGCAGGAGATACGGTTCTACGCACACTGAAGGTGCAACCTGGCTCGATTTTTCCTTTTGATTTCTTTTTGAGAGCAGCCCCAGCTAAGCCTCCTTGCGGCCGAGCATCCAGCGGCGGTGTGCAGGGACAGCACTAGATGGTGCCGTCACACCAGGGCAGCCGCCCGCGCCCTCCGCAGCGGCATCCCCCGGCAGCATCTCCCGGCAGCATCCCCCGGCAGCATCCCCCGGCAGCATCTCCCGGCAGCATCTCCCGGCAGCATCTCCCGGCAGCATCCCCCCGCAGCATCTCCCGGCAGCATCCCCCGGCAGCATCCCCCGGCAGCACCCCCGTAGCCAGCGGCTGCACTGGAAAGCCAAAGAAAGGGGCAGGAGGGACGCCGGCAGCCCTGTCCCGCAGCGGGCTTGTCCCGGAGAGCAGAGCCCTTTGCTTGATGGGCTGCAGAGCACTCAAAGGCACCACGTCCCGAGGCTGGCAGGGGCAGGTACACCAGGGAAAATATGCCTCGAGAGGATATTCTGTGTCCCCCGCACAGCAGCAGCGCTGCCAGGAGAGACCCGTGAGCTGAGAAGCAGGTGGGAGAGAAATCTCAGCGCAGCGGAAACACCGGCACTTCCCTGCACACCCTGTTCCAGCTTCCCCAGGGAAGTGCCAAGGGGAAGCAATTGTTTGAGCTTCAGTGCAGCTGCTGAAGTTCCCTGTCCCCAGGTCCAGAGAGGGAACAGAGCCGGAGCACGTCCTTGCCAGAGGGAGGGTGCACGTTCACCCACATGTGTGTGCGCACACCAAGTACACAAATGTCTGTCTGCTCCTCCAGCCCAGAACCCTGACTTAGGAAGGGCTGAAAAATACTAATTCTCCAAGCATCACCAGTAATACTCCCTTTGTTTAGTCTTCCTCCTCTCTGCTTTAAAACCAGAGTATCTTCTCACTTTAGGGACAAACTGTTCTCATCATTTGGTTGCGTTTCAAGATCACAACAGAATTAGAAAAAGCTGCAGATTTCCCCCCAGAACATTAAAACAGTCTAACCTCAGCACTGCTCACTTGACAGTCTATTTTAGGCTCCTCTAAGCTGAGGAATCATTAATATTTCAGTCTAGCCCATTTAAAATTCAAACATAACCTTCTAAACTTTAGTCTGTGTGCTATATTTAGAGTAGGAGCCAGGTAGAGAGTTTTGGTGTCTCCCTTAAGAAAACAGGTAATGAGCAGGTGTGATAGTTTAATCACGTTCTATATTTTATTTGACTGGAAGAATATAAAGCAAACCAGGCCCATCTTTAAATTACAAAGATAGTTTATTAATACACACAAAAACAACAAGAAAAGGGAAAAAAGACAACAACAACAACAAATGAAACTTCTAAAACATCTTTCTTTCTCTTTCTAAGTTTTTTACCTTTCTTCACTCAACATAAAAAGACATGACTTGCAACTTCAGCCAGTTTTACCATTTTAAAAATAACCTTTTATCAGTTCTTTTAGGAAAGGAGTCTCTCTGGGTTCTATATAGACATACCATACCCATTAGCAGTTCTCTCAACACTGCACATAGGCCATATTTGCTTACTGGGGTACTGTTTAAGGATGCCTCCTCTAGTATGACACAAAGATTCTCTTTTTCTATTTCCAAAATCATCTCAAGACCCAAAAACAAATCTCCTCTTTCTTTAGGAGCAAAAAAGCTTCATATCACTTTTAACTAGAACCTTACATCCCCCCAAAAGCATTTATATGTTACAGGAAACAAAACCAATTCAGTCTTTATAGTTTACCAGAAATGTCCAGCCAAAATTAGGCCACTCCTTGTCCTTTTGCCTTAAAGTCCTTTTCACTCTTCCCTTACCGACTGTAGCTTCATGCCGTGTCTTTCCATAGTTCATTCGCTATAACTATTCTTCTTCCGGAGAAAGATGATGTTCAGGAAAATCCATCTGCTCACAACAAAAGGTTAAACTTTTCGGGCTGTCGGGCTGCCCACGTGGCTCTGCGGCGGGAAACTGAGTCGTTTAGAAGCCGTGCGCTGGTTTCTTCGGCTTGAAAAGAATAGCAAGGGCGAAGGGGCACTCCGTCCGAGCTCTCTCTCTCTCTCTCCATGCTGTCCGCCTCTCCGCGAGACAGCGGCTCCTAAAGCTCCGACCCGGCCTGCCCCGGCTCCGGCAGCATCGGGGCCCGGCCCGGCCCGCCCGGCCCGCCGCAGCCGCCCCGGGGTGGGGGGGCACCGAGGCCGGCCGGCCCAGCCGCTCCCTGTCCCCGGCCTGCCACACCGCAAGACAAAGAGGTCGCTCCTCCCCCCATCCAGCCTTTTTAAGCATTTCGCCAAAAGTCGCAGCTTGTCTTCTACTGGATAAATTGCTTGTCAATCAAAAAAACTGACCCCGATTGGAACAAAATCAGGCTTTTCCTAGCCTATGACAGCAGGGAAATTGAGCTTTACACTTCAAAGATCATTATTAGTTAACCATACACTTTCATGTTTCTTGTTTATAGCAATTTTTAAAAGCCCTCTTCTCTGTCTTTCCTCTTGCAGAAAGGAAAGAACTAGCTTCACACTATCTTTGGTTCGTTGGTGTTATTTTAAAGCTATGACCTTATCTTTAAAGTGAAGATACTCCTACTTCAAATGTTCATATGTATGTATGAACACATTCTTTAAAGAGCATTTCATTCTTGAGAAGCCACAGTGGCCATATCATCTGCATTCCTGCAAACAGGTCACAAATTCATGTTCAATAAAAGCACTCATTGTTTTTCAACTCATTTAAATCTTTTTCTGGATTTGCAGATTGTGGAGCCTCTCTGATTTTTTTTTTCTTTTTTTTTCCCTAATGCCAAGTTTGTCATAATAAACATTCTGTTTCCAGTAGCAGCAACCTTACATCACTTGATGCATGTTGGTCTCTGCTCCTGCAGTCCTCCAGCTGTGCTCTTCTGCTTCTCTGCTCGTTGTCAGTGCCACCCACCGCCACTTTCCTGCTAATTTTACTTTGTCTCTCAATGGGAAAAATTAATCATTACCTTTCCTAGTTTACAATTCAAAACTCAAGTTGTATTTTTTCGGTGATGTGCCAAAGTTCCTGGTTTCTATGGTATAAAATAGAAGTATAGCAGGTTGCTTTGTCATACATAGCACATCATCACTATGTTCAAAACTAAACATCACTATTAGTCAAAACTAAAAGTAGGATTTTGAGAAGATTTAAGCAAAATCATCTCATCTGCTTAGATTTTAAGGTTTGATGCTACCCAAGTGATCCAAGCTCTCAACTGGAAAGAGAAAACAAAATGTGACACCTCTTCTATTGGAAAAATAACTAGTAACAGGAACATCCAGAGCCTTGAGACACATCAAGAAATATTTACAGAAAGAACTCTTTTATCTGTTCTCTTCATGAGCAGCTATTGCCTATGAGTGAAAGGAAACAAAATAGTAATTTCAACATAGTCAATAAACTGCCATCATTAGTGTGAGCCCAGAATGAATGTGAGCCTGCTTCTACCCCCTGGTGCCAATAATGGCTCAAGGAGTTTGTTTGCTTGTTTGGAATTTTTAAATTGAATATGCATTTGTATGAGGAACTGCAAGCAATATGCCCAGCCTTTGCCACATCATTCATACTGGTGCAGGTTCCCCCCTTGCATCTGCAAGGCATTAACTGGCTCTACTGTGGGGAGGAGAGAGGATGTATGAGCTGGGATCCAATTGCAGGATCAAGACAGATTATGCAAAAATCCAATAAAAGCATTTCCCCAGCAGCCAGACTTATGCCAAAGAAAATAATGCTATTTTCAAGATTATTCAGCAAATATTCTTGTCAGCTCCAGAATAATTGACAGGTCATTTGTCCTTGTAATTCTTAATCATGATCATGAAATGATACTGAAAACATTATCTGGGAAGGTTAGAAAATAAATGTAATTGGGCTAAGAGAACTTCCTCTGAATAAATAATGTTTCCCTCTTGCCTCATCTTCACCTAGCAGACTTTCCTTGGAGCTGTAACCTCCCAGCCTCCTCTACATTAGTGAGCCAGTCTTGAAAACTACTGCTTTTTGGCCCTGGGCAGGCATTACCCTCAGACACTGGCTGAGCATCACCTCTCTGTCTTTTTGTTGCCCTCATGTCTACCCTGGAATGGTGAAAGGGAGACATGCTAGTACAGGTGGTTGTATGTCAGGATTTCTGCTTCATACAGCTGCTTTCATGGGAAATTACAGGCACCACTGGCTGTCATGCTGCCTCTGGGACTGTCTGATGGAAGTCTCCCAGAAATTCATTTAAAAGTTCACAAGGAACCTGCTTATAAAGCAGAGACAGCTAGCTCGGGCAGGGGAGAGGAGGCCGTAGCACTACAAGGCTGAGGGGACACAGAAGAGCCCCCCAGGGGAACAGCTGCACTGGGGAGAAGGCAGGGATTGCTCCCAGGCTGCTTCCTGAAGGCTTCCTGGGATGTCTGCTTTCCAGGGCAGCAACTGGCTTGCAAATGCCTTGCAGTTTTCCACAATTCCCTCTTGTGTAGCTGCTTAGAGAAAAGTCTTTGTGCTAGTTATCCTTCCTAGTCTGGTGCCCTTGTAGGAGGGACAGAGGCCTATCTGTAGAACACATGATGAGGAAGGGTCAAGCTGACACAGAGACCATCCCCAGGGCACAGCTCCTGTGCCATATCAGACTTCTGTTCCCCTCCTTCCATCATATCATCACTCCTTGCCCTGCCCATTGCAGCGGGGGTTGGAACCAGATGTTCTTCCAAGGTCCCATCCATCCCAAATCATTCTGATTATACACAGCCTTTTCAAGCTCTGGAAGTGGATGTCATTTTCAAAGGGGAATAGGAGGTGCTTCCTAAAACTGTTCTTCCTGGTTTAAGGAGTTGATAGTATTTTTCAAGAGGATGTTGAAGCAGAACAGACATGTGCCTTTACTAGAGCCCTACCTTTAGTAAAGACTACATGTAGTGCCCAACCAGAGATGGCACCAGCCCTACACCAGGTGTTGGATTGTGGTGGCTGTTTCCACCTTGCTAGGAGTATCTCAAAACCTTCACAGTGCTAAGTCACCCTCCTTTATCACATCATTCATCCCCCTGCCACCAAATTAGAACTCCAAAGCCTATGCTGCCAATTCCACTGGCCTTCTGCTCCACGTTGCTCCTCATTCCAAGGCACATCCTTCCTTGTGAGGCCATTATCCTCCTCAGGCCTGTTCCCTTTCCCATGTGGCAGCTGCGAATGACAAACATCCAGCGTTCAGCATCCAGACATGAACATCTCAGGAATCCTCTCTGCTTTTGGCAAGCCTCCTGCCCATCCCCAAGCACTTGCTGTATCCAAGCTGTGCAGGTTCCTCAATGAGCACAGCTGCCTCCCATATGCTCAGGATTGCATGGGAAAACCAGATCCACTTCCATAGCCTGAGCTAACAGGCAGGATACTTGAGCTGTTGCCAATAAAACAGCCCTACAAGAGGAAACAGAAGACAAACTTCCTTGGGATGCAAGAGGCTTGGACTCCAATCTCTAGTTAGATGCCTGTTCGGGGATTTCACTAACCACTATAAATGCACAAATCTTGCAAGCGGGGCAGCAGAGGCTGCGTACACCTTGAGCACAATGTCTGGCAGGAGATGCTGGTTCACTTTGTACCTCCAGATGCCAAAGGCAGGCAGTGAGATCAGGCCCCTGCAGTGTGAGGCCCCTGACACCATGCCAAAGCAAGACGAGGGACAGGCTGCGTGCAGCATTCCAATATCCCTGCACTTGCTGCAACCAGTACAGCTAAATACAGCGATTTGCAGATACAGCATTTAGCATTTTAGCTGATTGGAAGGCACCAATTCTTACTGAACTAGTTCAGGTGTGAATCTGCCTTGAGATACAAACACTGCTTATCAGCCTCGGCCACAGAACATGGAACAGCTGGAAAACCTTCATGTCTGAGTCCAAGGTCCACAAACATAAATAACCAGCACGCCCAGATTCTTGGTGCCATGAGTATACCCTCACTAAGCAGAAGTAGGGGAGCCTAGAAAATACTAGTTATGGGCCTAAGACCCTTCATCTGCTAATCTATAACAAAGGTTTTGTGGACATTTATGTTGTTGCTTTGTTGGAGTTTTCTACACTTAAGTCACACGATTTACTAATTTTTCATTCTGGCTCACTGAATACTGTTTTCTATCTTGAATGTAATAAAATTATTTCAGTCTTCTGGAGTACCCTATTCTTACTTCTGAAATATGTGTATTTTACTAAAACTTGGAGCCAAATCATAGTTTAATTCTGTAACTAGCTTCTTTAATTGACATCAAAACCTGAACGTGAATTCTCAGGAGCAAATCTAACTCCCTGAAGATGAAGCAACCATCAGAAAATAATTTACACTAAACAAGGTGAAAAAAAAACCACCACATACACAGGTTAGAACAAATTTGTAGTTGCATTTTATTTAATCAATGAAAATCTACCTTAAAAACACAAAATCAAATTTGGTAACCCAATACATTGGATTAGAGAAAGCTTCAAGCTTTTAAGCACAAGCCAGAAGTCACAGTCTCAAGGAGAGTTTCAGAGGCCAAAGCAATACACTGGAACAAAGTGGTATCTTTTTGTGGAGACATGCTCCCTGCACCATTAGCGTGGTTTTGGGCGCAGCAGGTTGTTTTAGCTGTCAGTTATAAAAAGAAGCTTCTGTATTTGTTTTACAGTTTGGTCTGTTGCATTGCTTACCTAGGCCCTGGATTAATGGAGAAAACAGGCAAGTTAGAAGCCCTTGCCTGCCCAATTACTACCAACAGACAATTTACATTGTGGTAAAGCTAGCTTTATTTAAATGAGGTTCAGACAAGAAGTAACTTTACATATTATTAACAGCTTTGGAGCTACAAAGGTAAGAATCAGGATTACACAGGTCATGCTTTTGTTACTTTGTTTTACCTGCTGCAGTTATTGCAATATGGCTTAAGGTACATAGGTATACAATTTGTACAAATTCAGCCAAGTTTGCACTTGTGAGGTGTTACTAAGAGCATCATTACCTTGCAAGCCAACCTAAACGTGGGGAAATCAACCGAGGTTTTTGAAATTGCCCAAAGCTAAGGGGGAAAGCTGCCAGTAACAATGGACAGAGATAGACTGGATTGTTTGAAACCACATTGTTTGGCTTTAAATATTTATATAATTCGCTCTGAGGTAAGGAAAAATCTTTTGATGCTTCCACGCAGGGCAGCACCAGATGGTGCAATCACACCAGTGCAATCAGTCACATCGCTTGCTGGACGTGCAGCCTCGAGGAGCGGCCAACACCTGCCGTAACAAGAGCATTTGTACACTAAAGTTGATTTTAAAATAAATTACTATACAGGTATGAGAGTGAGATATTGTTCAACCTGATGGGCATTGGTTCACAACGTGCGATCTGTAACCTTCACTTTGGAAATCAGAGCTGAAAGTACTGACTTGTACCCCTTGTTCGATTTTAACGTAAACAACAAAGGAGAGGACCAATTCCTGCTGGGGACAGACATCCCAGGACTCTCAGCCTTGAGGCTTCTAAGTATCTTAGTATCACCCTGCCCATTTTGGTCTCAGCTGTTGCCAGTCCAATCCACCTTTCATGAAGCTTTTTAAGACCTCAGTACCCAAAGATCTCATCAGCTTTTTGCAATTCAAGGCAGAACTCATTACTAAGTCCTTTCCCCTCCCCCCCCCCTTTCCTACTCCTGCCTCAGAAAAAACAAGAGAATTGTCAGGAGTGGGGAGAATTTCAGAAAATGATGTGGTTGGGAAACAGTTCAGGCAGGGTTTGAGAAAGGAGCAAGTGTGTATGCAAGAAAGATATTAGACATTATAGGGCAGGCAAAGGCTTTGGGTTGGATGGGGCAGAAATTAGCAGAGCTTGGCATGAGAGGGGCAAGGTACAGAGGCAGTGGCACAAGAACAAGGTGACAGCGAAACGGTGGTGTCTTGAGGGTTCTCAGAAACCAGGGAAGGCTGCAAGTAGAAGTGAGCAGTGGGTCAGGTCAGGGCTCTCCTTTTGTCTTTAGAATTATCATAGTTCTACATTAAAATCAGAACTGGGTTTAGAATATACATATAAATATTCAAAGCAAGACAGCCAAACTTTTTTGAGAAATATTACAGGGGGAAAAACCTGGAACAATAAATAGGAAACTACATGTCATCAATTTCTGCTCCAATAGTATCGATTTCCTCTCCAGGCTACTCTACAATATTCATTTAAGGGAATGCCTAAACAGTACAGAATTATCATTGCTCTACATTAAAATCAGAACTGGGTTTAAGACATACATATAAATATTCAATACATTACAGTCCAGTCCTGAGACCTGAAGTCTGGAACAACAGAGGAAGGGTATTTTCCATCTCCTTTCAAGATACGCTGTAGAAATAATTTCTGACTAAATCAGGCCTGCACAAATACAACTGAAAGATGGACAGAGATACCTGAATGGGACTGAAAGGCAGCAAACTTGAGCACCTTGCTCAACAATTTGTGCGTGATCCAGTTCCTGCTGTTTGACAGACATATCCAGAAGTCTCATGTGTTCTCATCAGTCAGCCCTCCTCTTCCCCTCACACACAAGCTGAGCAGCGCCTATGGCCACTCACAGGTCAGATCAAGGCAGCTAGGAAAGACGTGAGGGGTAAGGGAGGCTGCTAAAGGAGGGAGGGAGACTCAGGGACAAGTGAAGGGATTCAAGGAGATTGGACAGACAGGACACACATTAAATGAGGGGACAGTAATAACCATGGCAAAAATTCTAGTGGTCTGCCCAGTCACTCAGTGGTGCATCTTCAGTCCTAGTGGATTATTTTGGGCAGAGACAAATAACCTTCAAATGGAACACAGGTATGGATACAGCCAATATTAAAGGCATTGGTTTTTTTTAACAAAATGGTAAAGTGAGGTCTTCAAAAGAACAGATGTTCACATCCAAGAATAAAGGGTAGTGAGTAAAGCTCCTGGTTCTGTGGCAGGATTGTCAGTTGTTCTCTAGGACTGGCATCTCTCCAAATGCCACATGGATGCTTAGCACATCTGAAAAAGATGACAGTAAAAAGCTTTAGTAATGACAACTTACTTTCCCAAGAATACGTTATTTTCCCAAGCAGTTCTCAGAGATAAAGGTCTTATGACTTCATGAAGCAAGTGCAGTATATATCCTAGGGAGAGATGATACTTGTAATTTCTGATTCAAATTCCTCTGAAGTGCAAAGAGCTTTGTACGTGAGGCACCACAAGTTTACCATGGAAGGCAATACTCACATTGTTAGGATTTCAAAAAGAGCTTTGTAAGAGTGCATTTGCATATTAAATTGCATGCATTAAATGTGTCATGTGAGTTCCTACCTAGGAAAACTGGAAAATACATTTACTACCTCCCAGAAATACCACACCAAAATATAGGCCAAGTCAAGGCCACTGAAGCGAGGACAGTCCCTCAGCAAAATAATAAAAACAAAACAGACCACCACACCACATTAGAGATAACAGTTTGGAGATCCTCACAACTATCTTAGAAGAAGAAATAAATTACTGGCTAAAAATGCTACTTACATTCAAGGCGTCAGAGCCACCGAGTTCTGACTTTGTCTATCACAAGATGTTCCTTCTTGACAACTGTCATCCTCCCACATTTGTGTTTTCCCATCTTCCACTGGTGGGTGATATGATTGTTCTTCACTTTCTCTGCATGTTTGCTGTCCTGTATGTTGGTCTGAGATTTCCATAATGTAGCCAACCTCTTTTTCCCTTAATTTTGGTGTGTGTATGTCTAGGGTGTCTTTGGTTGAATCTTCTGAAGTACTTTGTTCTAGGGTTGATTTCTGAAGTCTCACACTTCCCCTTGAAATGTCTTCAGGGCTTGTCACGACTGTTAAAGAATTCTGACTTTGTCCATCTTTCTGCATCTCAGAAGTTAAAGGCATGTTCTTTGTTTTTTCCACAGTTGCATGAATTTCTGCAGATTCAGTTAAGGTAGAAGTTTTCACTATTCCTGGTTGTTTGAGCTCTTGTTCTTTACTTTGTATCTCTTCCTCTTTTACTGGAAGCTGTTGATCTACCTGCATACTTCCCAGGAGTTCAGGTACAATTGTATCTGATGGGCTTTTCCCTATGGACTTAATGCTCTGCTCTGACTCAAGGGCAGCCGACTCTTCTGTTTCTGCAAGTTTGTGAACAGCTGACTGGATGGCATTCAATACAATTTTTGTACTCTGGGACTCTATGATCACAGACTGAACAACATCCTTCTGAAATTCTGGGTGGCTGGGAGACAGACAGCGACTGGAAGGAATACCATTGTGTTCGGCTTGCCCTGTGCTCTGGGGCCACTCTTGCTCCTCCGACACTCCGTTCATGGAAGCACAAGTTACTCTAGGCTTGGGTGCCTCCATACAACCAAGCTCTGCAGTCCCACAGCCTGAACAGTCAATAGAAACTGGGACCTTTTCAGAAGCCATCTGCTCTGCTGTGCTTGCCAAGGGCTGTACAGTTTTGGCTGTCACGTCTCCACGTGTCACAATTTCTGCCATGACATGCTCTCCACCTGCTGCAGCTGCTAGAGCCACAGGTGCTTTCAGAGCCCCCACGCTTTCAGCCTGTGGAGAGGCTGAGTCAGAGCCTTCCTCTTGCTGGACAGCAGTTGAACATTCATCACATCTCAAAGCTTCCTGTTTTCCATATTCAGATGCTTCTTTGGCTCCTTCCAGCAATTGCTTGTTTTTCTTATCTTCTTTCTGGAAGCCTTGACAGTTCAAGGTTTCTACAAGTTCTTGTCCTTTTCCCACAGTCTCTTCTCCAGCCAAGCTGCTGGGTGTTTCACATTTCTTAGGACTTGTATCAGTGATAACAGCACTTCCATTTTCAGCAATCTCTGGGCACGTAGGTGCTAAATTAGACGCCCCATCTGCCTCAACCTGCACGGGAGCCTCAGCAACAATGGAGGTGCTCTCCAGCTGTGTTTCAGATTTGAGCACAGCATGCTCCACTTTGCCACCTTTGGCTTCATCAGTCTTTGAGGGGGTTTCAGTTGTTTTGTCTCTGCATTGTGGCTCTGTGACGGGCATAGAATCTTTTGCTGCAATGTCCCTGTCGGACCCATTGCTCACACTCTGCTCAGCATCTGCAGCTGCTTCTGAGCCAACTGTTTTTGATGCAAGGACAGAGGTTTTTCTCTGGCTCTGAAGTAGAACCTCTGGAACAGTGACTTCTGTGCTTTTTACTCCGTTGAGCACAGCACCATCTTCCTCTCTCAGGGCAGGTGCCCTGCCAGGACCACCTGTAGTACAAACTTGCTCTTTTGAGTCAGGAATTCCACCTTGTTCTTCAGTTTTAACAGGGACCACAGTGACAACTGCTTCTGCACACCCTGGTTCCACAGTAAGCGCTCTGCCCTCTCCTTTAAGCTGCACAGGCTTTTCAGCTGTAAGCCCCAAGGATGAGGTTTCATCCTCTGTCTTGTCCTGAACCTGTGGATAATTGCAACAGATCTGTGAAAAACAGTACAAGCAAGAAGTGACCAGCAATGTTGTAGGTGAAAAACCACAACACCCAAAAGGACAAGAGTTATGGGAAGAGCACAAGGTGATGACACGGGGATTAGTAGTAGCTCACCAAGATCCCAGACTGTGTTGTTTCTGAGGACGGGTAGCTCATAACCAAAGGGCAGCCTTAAAATTAATTAAAGGAAGGGACAGCTGGCAGCACTTAAAACAAGGACTAAGCCAGAAGACAAGGAGGTATGGAAGAAGATAGGAATGTGCCAGCCACACTAACTACAGCATTTAAAGCTGGAGATAATGGTGTTGTTTCACGTCCTCCCTTTGCAGAGGTACCTCCAATCCACCTGTATTTCTGCCTACAACTGAAGATACCATCCCACTGTGTGTGGTGTCACATGGACCACATCTGTATCTCAGGGGTTCATATACCACCTTCAGTTACTTTGTGCAGTGCAAGAGCCCTAATGGCAATCATTTCAGTACCTCTGCATCTGTGCACACCATCTCCCACTCCATTTCTGTAGGCACTGTATCCACTCCACCTTGCACACAAGCTTCAGTGCCTGCTGCTTCTAGACATTTGTGTGTCTCACTAGAAATGAACTTCAGTTGTCTCAGGCTTCACAAGGAAGGTCCTTGACAGTAATATACCCACAACCTGATTCTAAACAAGGTATAGTATCCAACACTTGCTGATTTCTTTTTGACAAATCAACCTTTGTGTTATATGCAATACTTACTGCAGGCTTTCCTTTTGGTGCACATTCATCTCTTGTCTCATCCGGTGTCAACTCTGTTACGGGCAGTTTCTCTTGTTCTGAAGGCTCCTGCTTTGCAAACAGCTGCTCCTTGGGAGTGATGGCTTTGATGCTGTGAAACTCTTTGTCATGTGATAAAGTTTCTTCTTCTGTTGTCCTCTGTACATCATTTACTTCTTCATGGTCTTCTACGTATTCTTGGCATCCTTCCGTGCTTTGTTCCATCGCAGAAGGTATTTCATTTTTCTCTGAACCTTCAGGTAAAACACTCTCTTCAACTCTGTTTTGGCCCTGAATGCCCCCAACACTTTGCTGGGGCTGGGGGCCATCCTCTTTGTGTTCTTTTTCCAAGGACTGTTCAAGCAGAACGGTTTCCTGGCCTACAACATTCCCATCTTGAGCATCACTTTTCACTTCCGACTCAAGTCCCTGTACTGTTGTAATTAGAGCTTCTGTCACAGTTCTTTCACTACCCAGCTGTGTTACTTCTGACTTTACTCTTTCAGCAACTTCATGAAGAACTTTTTGCGTCTGTTTGTCCAATTCTTTCAAATTTTGTTCAGTGGCCTCTACTTCTTGAACTGGTGTAGCTTCCTCTGTAGTATCTGGAGTTTCTAACTGTGAAACAGCAGAAACCATCTCAGTTGTCTCCTCGGCAAGGGACACTTCCATTGTTTCTTCAGCACAGGAAGCTTCTGCTGTCTCCAGAGCAGTCACTGCTTCGGAGGTCAGCTCCAGCTCACTTGCTGTGGTGTCATCACTTACATCTTTTCTGGTCTCTGGCACTGTCTTAGCAGCTACCACTGTATCCTCCACAGTAACACCCGGTTCAGCTGTTTTCTGAGTTTCTTTCTCCTCCTCTTCTCTTGCCTGCTCAATGCACTCTGTCAGAGCAGCAGATATCCATGATGGTGACCGTTCCTCAATGCTGCTCACTGCCCTTTCTTCTTCCACAACAGTAACAGCAACGGCATGTACCAGCCCTTCAGATCCTCGCTCCATCCTTGGGGTCTCCTCTTCTCTCATCACTTCAGCATCTTTTGCTCGTTGGGCTTCCATTTTCTCCTGTTCTGCTGCTTCATATTCAGATAAAGGAACAACAGCTGGAATATCAGAATCTTCTTCAGCTGTTTCTGCCATGTCTTCTCTTGTTTGCTTAAGATGAGCTGGTTCTGTCTTTCCATCTGACTTTTTCTTCCTACGCCCAGGCATCAGTTTTCTAAATGGAACCCACGATTCGTCTTTTCCAGGCTCACCATCTGATGTTGAATGCTCCAGGCTAGATCCCGCAACAGAGTCTTCAGTTCTCTCTTCCATTCTGGTTTTGGATCTCCTCCTTGGAGTAACTAACCTTTTAAATGACTCCCATGTTGAAATACCTTCACTTTCAGATGGGCTTCCGGCTTGTTCTGGGGAAGAATTCCCTTGTCCTTGATCACTCTCCTGTGAGCTAGTAAGAACTGCATCTGTTGCTGTTTCTTTGCTCTGTCCAGACTCTTCTACTTTTTGGCTCTCTTCATCAGATGATGATGACTTCCTGGCTCTTTTCTTTGAAGAACCTACGCATATAAAAGTTTCCCAGGACACAGAAGCATCAACTTTTCTTTTGGGCTCTTCTGTAATTTTCTCTGGTTTCTGGTCAATCCCATTTTCTTTTATTTCTCCCTGATTCTCATCAACAATATTTTCAGTTGCAGATACTGCAACACTCTTTGTCTTATCAATTTCTTCTTCTTTATCGCTTTCAGAAGACCTTCTGACACGTTTCTTGGGAGTCACCATCTTTTTAAATGATGCCCAAGGTGTAACAGTTTCCCTTTTTCGCTCCATATCTGGAATTGTGGCATCTTCACTTTCAGTGACCTGTGCTCCATCTGCAGGTTTTTCCAAAGAGGGAATTTCATTCATCTCCTCCGGAGAAGAAGCAGAACTCTCCCCCTTTTGTTCCTCTGGGCTATCTGGGGAATCTGATATGTGCTGAATTGGTTCACCCTGTTCCCCTGACTTGGATTCTTCTCTTTTACCTTTTTGTTTCTTTCCAGACAGTTTTTTCAATCCAGTACCTGTAAAGAGTTTCTTTAAAGGGCTGCCTGGCAGTTTAGTCTTTTCTTGAGAAGACAGGAGCTCTGCTTCATTTGTGATACCTTCTGGAGGCCTCTTTCCAGCTGCCTCTTCAGAAGTTATTTCCACAGTTGTTTCATCTGGTTTAACAGTATCAGCCGTATCTGTGCCAGGTTTTCCCTGTAGTCCTTCATCAGTGGGTTTGACTGACTCTTGATTATCCTCTGTGTCAACTGAATGCTCAGAAGTAGAAAAGGTCTGTGATTCAGGAGCACTCAGAGTTGACTTTGTTTCATGTTCCTTGCTTTCTTTCTTCTCTGTGATTCTATCCAGAGCTTCTCCCTGTGCAACATCTTCTGCTGTGGGTGACATTTTCAATTCTGCTTCCTCTGTTTTTTCATCTAATGTCTCTTTCCCAAGTAGATCAGGTTTACTTCCTTCTCTTCCTTCAGATTTTCTAAGCTGATCACTAGAAATTTCCATTGCCACAGATCCTGTTTCAAATGTCTCTTCAGAGGCTATTTCAGTTCTGTTATCTATTTCACACTTCTCTACTGACTCCAGTTTTTCTCCCACAGGTAGGACTTCTGAGGATGTTTTCAATTCTCCATTCACACTGTCAGTGACTAGAGGTACCACTGACTTTGTTTTTAGTGGTTTGTCTGTCACCTCACCTTCTTTCTCTCCTTCTTCAGTTTTTTTTTCCTCTTTACCAAGATTTTCTGAGACTTCCACCAGTTTCCTTTCTTGATCATCTTCATCTTTTTTTCCCTCTGCACTTTCTTTTACAGCTGCTGCTGCCAGGTCCTCTTCTTGTCCCTGCTCATCATGCTTGACTACCTCTTTCTTTTCACTGCCTTCTACTCCTATGGCTGCCAGAGTCTTTTCTGACTCCTGCGTTTCACCTTCAGTTTGCTCCTTTTCATGCGCTTCAATAGTTACTGCTGTCACATTCCTCTCTTCATCCTGCTTCTCAGACTCAGGTTTCTCCTCCTTTTCACTGATTTCAGTTGTTAATGTTGTCCCCTCTTTTTCTTTCTCCTCTTCTTTCACAGGAGATTGTTGTTCATCTTCTTTAGGCTTCCTAAAACTCTTCTTTTTTCTAAATCCAGTCCATCCTTGGGTAAAAAGTTTTCTTAATGGCGATGCAGTTTCAGTGGCTAATGCAGCTGGCTGAGAACACATGTCATTTGGTTCTGCTATGTTAGGAGATTCATCTTCTGTTTTTTCATTTTTTGGTGTATCTTTGGTATTGTCTTCTGCAGAGAGTACATCCTCAGGCACTGCTGTTTCTTCTGAGCCACCTTCTTTTTGAACATCAGCTCCTTCAGGGACCTGTGTTTCCTTTTTTACAGTAAGCAGCTGAACTGGTTCCGATTTTCCTGTCTTTTCCTTCTTCACTGTGAATCTGAACCCAACAAATTTAAAAACCTTTTTAAAACCCAGATCATAAGACTGTGGCTCTGCCACCTGGTCTTCTGCAACTTCTTCCAAAGCCGGCAACTGCTTAATTGAATGAGCATCCTCCTTCTCAGCATCTGCACCATCCTTGGTGCCCGAGTCAGACGGATTTGTCTCCACAGCTTCAGTGTCTTCCTTCAAAGTTACACTGGAATGTTCTGTTTGTCCAACTGTTTAAAACAACAACAAAACTCCAGTTAATTTCCTTCTAAATTTAATGGTATATTATACCTTTATATATTTGTTCATTATTACCAATTTTCATAAACATTCTATTATTACCTGTGTCTGTTCCATATGCTACTAGTACATTTTTAAGAACTAGTTTTTGTTCTATCATTACAGTAATTACTTTCCTTCTTTGTATCATTGTATAATTCTTTCCACAGCTTATTTGCAAATGCACCTTTCAAGTTTATATTCCCTTATTCTATTCCCTGATTTTGCAGTTCTTTTTGTGTGGTTTGTTCAGTTTGTGGTTTGTTTTTTCTTTTTACTTTAAGGCAAACTTAAGTAAGGAAAAAAATTCTATCACAGACTATACAGAATAATATATGCAATTATTCCTGAAGCAAAGCTCAATACACATTTCCATGCAGACAGATACGTCTAAGGAAACCCAGTGAACAAAAAAACCTGCAAACAAACAAAACTTCAAAAAAGCCTGCTGACCTAAAATGATGACAAAAAAAAAAAAGAGCTTGTTTTACAGCTCTGTCCCAAAAGAAGAGTAAGATGTGAGAACTCCCATGGGAAATTGTCTGTTTTTCTGAAAACTTGTAACCCCTACAAAACAGTTACATAAGAATATATTGCTTTGAAGATCATGAATCTTTGGAATTCCCCTGTACAATTTATGTATGCATGCAATATACATACAGCAATTCCACACTGCTTAAACTGAATGAGGTTCTTACTATGCAAGAAGGTAAAATCCTCCACTGCTCACATGTCTGTTTGCATTACCTTTTCTTTGAGGACAATTTGCATTTTTCCTTCAGGTCACTGGCAACACCCCTCCTCAGTCTTGCTGGGATAATGTAAGTATTATTGCTCCTCTGGCCAAGTTCAGTGACTGGCATGTAAATGAAATATACAGCATATTCAAGACATCAAAAGATTCTTGGGCTTGGATGCTGCCAGGATTTCAGTTTAATATTGTTCTTGACCCTATATTTTGTGCAACAGGTGAAAGTGCAAGGCCATGAAGGAACATACTCTCCTCTCTGACCCAACCTGTTAGAGTGCCAAGATGAAAAAATAAAAGCTGTACATGTGCTACTTCAATGTCCAGAGGCAGGAGGAGACAGCTTTACAAAGCATGTGATCATCAACTTCCCTGAAGTGATGTGGTTTTTATTTGAACCACCTTGAAGTTGTCTCTGACTCTGCAGCTGGTCCTGCTTTGCTGGAACACCTGATCTCCAGAGGTCCCTCACAGCCTCTGGTTCCCCCTGTATTAAGTGCTGCTTCTTCAGAAGCACACAGACAGCACTCCAGGTAAGGCTGGAACTAACTAGACAATAAGCAAAACTGAATCTACAAGGATATTGGCTTCTAAACGCTATGTAAAGAGCAAATTATGTTTCACTATCAGCTGCCTACTGGTTGTTGTTTCTAAGTCAACATAAGCAAAGCTTTTTGGTTTTCCTTTATCTAACAGTTTAATGTTATTTACCTCAACTGTTAACTCCTAATTCAATTAAAAGCCTGACCTCTGCTAACATGCTAACTCCCCGAACACTTTAGACCAGAGATGTTTGAATTGAGCCACTTGTGAGGAAGAAGGGTAAGACAAAAAGAGACATTTTGAAGAAACAGCCAGAATTTTTAGTCCATTGGTAATAAATGTCTTGCAAACACCAGAACAATCCACAAGCAAAAGAACTCTTATTAATCAAACATTGCATTTTTTTATTCAGATGTATGTTGAGAGTATACAAGGATAAAGTCAAGGACCACTTTTCTGTCTGTGTTCATTTATTCCTAGGTCTGGAAAAAAGTCCCTGTCATTTCCATAAAATTATGTAATTTAACAGAAAACTGTCAAAGACTTAATGGGAATTCACAAAGTTAGAGGCACTTCTTCAGAGATTATCTTCAAAACATCACGTATTTTATAATTATTTAGTAACAGGTACTTTAATATTTTCTTAAGCTTGTTTACACTAAAAAAGATTCTTTTGGCTTAACCAGCTTGAAGCTAAATCATAATCATTTAACACTGAATAAAAATTTCCTCATGAGCCAGGCCTCTTAGCATCTCTGCTGGAAACAAGGTCTATAGAATCTTTCTGTTTGTCTCAGCCTTGCATTAATGCCAATGTGCTTACTCTTAGACATGAAAATCTCCATCTGACCTGAGTTAGATAAAGGTAGACTGAAATACAGTGCTGAGAGCCAGTGGGGAATGCTGGGTCTAAGTGGGAAGGACCAGAAGTGCAGGAAGGCAGAGGGGAGTGGAGAAGTCAGAAGGCACTTGGGACTGCTGAACAGCCAGAGACATGGATTTCTATGGGCTCATCTTTCCTCTTGCAAACATCCCCTGGGAATGTATGCCCTTCCTAACTGAAAATCCTGAGGTTTCAAAAAAGCTGTGAAAAGGTGACATTTCTTATTCATGCCTAAATTTTTCCTATTCCCTTAAGGAAGCACCCCTTCAGAAGTTTCCTTCCAAATTTGTCCCAAACCAGCAAAGGTGTTTAGTGTAAATTCAGTGTTTAAGGTGAGTTTCAAGTATTACAGATAAATGGGATTACTGTAAGAGTGGAATGATAAAAAATATTAATAAATGATGCATTCCACTTCCAAAGAGAGATAAAATGTAAAACCAGTATAAAAAGGCATCTCTTCATATTTAAGATAACCAAAGGGTTTTTGCTTATTCTGTTTATGAAATGATGTGTTTGTAACACCCTAAGATAAAGACCATGTCTCTGTAAAATGTTTTGCAGGTGAAAAGAGCTGTGACTATTACAAAATCTGAAGGTATGGGTATGCATTAAGATAGCAAATGCAATCATAAAAACAGAGAACACAGAGTTTATAGGCAGTGATAAGCTTTCAAAACTGTTAAATTAGGCTGACAGAAATTAGGTCTTCCTTGTGAGTCCTTGCAATACTTCACTGAACACAGTGCAAAAGGAAAAACTAACAGAAATATTACTGACTGAACACACATTTATTAATACCAGTCTGAAAAGTCACAGCTGTGCTACAACACATCACACTTCCATCTCTCCCTCATGGTGCACAGAAGATATACTTGCAGACCCAGGCCAAGCACCACCCCCTTCAAGTCCACCAAAGGATTTAACCTGTCCAGAAGGTATTTCATCCCCAAGATAACATTCCAGTGTCAGCTGTTAAATGACCTGCGGCTGTTGCACCCAGTCTCTACTTTGTCTCCTTTATCATTCTAAAACACTGGAAGATTCTTTAAAAATTCTGAATTTCTGAAACCGTTCCTCAGTGTCTGAGGAAAGAGGTGCCGTTCAGGAAATTTGCCTGCATGTTGCCAGGAGGCTGCCACTGTTGTGTGACAAAGCTCCAGAGCCACCAATACCCAAGCTGTATTTTCACAACATATACACCTGGAACTTTGTATTTAGCAGTTGGATTCTATAGTGATGTTTTCACTAATGACACTTCAGTGCCCAAACATTGTCAGTGCAATTCTGAATGCAGAAAGGTTTGGAAGTTACTTACACAAGGCATTGCTGGTCAGAGTTCTGTAGCATGTCATTACCACAGGTATTCTGGCAAGACAACCAGCACTTTCTGAATTAATTCAGTGGTTTTGAAAGCACATTTAAGAAACACCAGACAGGCTCATCCAAACAGCTACCAGAAAACAAAACAGATATAGTAAAATACTGATACGAATAACATTTCCTTAGGTGTTTCCTGAAGAGGGCTGTACTTTATCAGTTATGTGCTAGCCACGGAACAGAATACAAAAAAAATATACCTAGAGGAGGTGATAAAGATCAGGGGTGATATCATAAAATTGATACACTTTGCTGTTTAAATCCACTGTGGCTAAGGACCAACACTGAAATTCTATTTTAACTGCTTACACACCAGTTAACCTTTTTTAATTGAATCAAGGTGTTGCTCATGTTTTAAGAACTGCAAGTTTTATTCTGAAAGAAACTTTAAAAACTGACAGTCTTGAGGACTCAAATGTGCTTGATTTCACAATTTCATAGGTACTTAGTCCACTGTAACAATCTATTCCTATTTCATCAGGAGCACGCCGATCAGTTGTTGGAGAATTAGTATTTTCAGAATGACTAAATTCCTGTCTCATCCATTAAAAATAAAATGAATAATTAAACTCATCTTTTTGTAGACTGACAGACACTGTCAGCAGTGCAACTTAACTGCTCCCTAGCTCTCATCTCTCTCCAGAAGTGAAAATGTGTTTCTCCCCTGGTAGCTGCCAAAGAGTTAAAAAAAAACTCTGACTGCAAGAGTTAAATCCACAGCACTTCATGTGCTCAAAGTCAACCATGTCAACATCTGGAGTTGGTTGACTTTTCCCCCTAAGGATTTGCAGCACGGCGCTGGATTTTTTCCATGAATTCCCTACATTCTCAATCTCTCAGATGGATGTGACACACACCCAGCGCCCACCTCGCAAACTCCTCTGGCCACTGCAAGGCTCCAGAGGACTTGGTGCTTTATTCAGTGCATTTATTCAGTGTTTAGGGCCAAACCGTGCTTTTGGTCACACACAACTCTCTCACTAGATTCGCATGAGCAAAACGCTGCAGCCATGAGGGGTATTTTACAATCATTTGCCACCATTGTGTCTGGATTTGCTACAAATACAACTTGTAAAAGAAAGAAAAAACCCACAAACAAACAACAAACCACCAGCAACTGCTCTAATACTCATGAGACACAAAAAGAAGGCAGCTAAAAAAAAATCTGAACTTGTATTTGTCAAATGCAGTTTTCTCTTAACTGCACGATTCTTCTAATTATCATTAGAAACATAAATGACAATATAAAGAAAGGATAAAAATTGATACAAGGGAGTAATTAAAAACCTAAAAATTAAAAACAGCTTGAAATTACATTATCTATGAAAAACCCACCCTGAACAGATTTATTTAGAATAAAGTAGCTGTTTGGAATTATTTGTGAAATTGAGCACTTTAGCATTAGAAAAGAAAAAAAAAAGAAAACCAATCTATGCTTTTAAGTTTCCACGGCAGAGTGTACAAATTGGGAATTATATCACAAATTCTGATTCTTTTCATCAAAAGTTTCAGAAGGATAGGTTCAATAAATCAAACGCACTACTCACTTCGCAGTAACAAAATAACACAGAAATATGATTATGTGTTATCCTTCTAACAATTTAACTTTTTTTTAACTACAACTGTGACATTGCTGCTTCCTAATGTGCATTTTTCACAAGTTCTTCCTTCCTTTGCCTGCTACACACCATATTTATTTCCACTTCAATGTACAAACAATTCTTCCATAGAAAGCATATACTACGTCCTTCTCCCTTCTATTCACTTAATTTTCTAAGGACTGACTTGCCACGTTCATTGCAGGGAACAAGTTCTTTCAGATTAATTAAATAATGAGGGAAGATTGACAGAGATTTTTGCATGCTGAATCTCACCGTGCATCCATACAACTCATGAGCTTTTTCAACCAAGTTCTTATTTCAAAGCTTTTGAAACAAGTACTATTTAGTCATCAGTTCTCTGGTACTTCAGTGGCAACTGAAGAGTTAGGTTTAAAAATGTCACATACTTTTGTGTTCATTTTTAAAAACAGAAAAAAGGAACAAGCTGCAAAATAGCTATTATTTTTCATGGCTTAGCGCTCCTTTAGAAAGCAAAAGCAGCATCCCCAGAAAACGACATAATAGAAAAGTAACTGAAAAAACAAACAAACAAGCCCCCAAAAACACAAGCATTTCCACTGTGATGCTGTAACATTCTAACATTCCTCAAAAATCTTTATTGTTAGAAGATTTTGATTTAGCTGTACTTCTCTGCTCAAATCCAGAGCTTCTCAAATTCCAATTCTGAGCCTAGCTTCTCAAATTCCAGCAGGAAAAGTTATGTATTTCATTTATTCTAGATTAAGATATTTCTTTTTTCATTTCAGTGTTTCAAGAAACAGCCCTAAGATCAGAAAACAATATAGCTCTTCTTTAAAAACAAACAGAAGCCTTTTAAAGCCAGAAGGGTCATTAGCTATGACTTGGGTATAACTGCAGTAGTTAAAAATTCTTTATTAAATACACTCACAATAAGAAACTGCTCTCAGACCAGCACAGCTGTTCTGTTTGGGAACCAAACCAGCATGCTACAAATATTTATGAAATTTCATGGTTAGACATGCTGTCCACATCTCACATTCACTGACTTGGTTCTGCTTCTTAAAATAAAATTTATTCACCAAGCACAAGATAGATGCAACTCTAGCACTTGGGTATTTGAGGGGAAAAAATTCATGGCTCCATTAGCAACAAGAATGGGATAAGCAATACAGGCCAGTAAACACTGAGACATTTTTGAGAACCCCTAATGATTAGTGAACAATGAAAAGCAGATTGAAATTTTTTCTTTATCAAAACGACCACATAAAGACTAATGTAAACATCACAAACTCACCACAAAGGGGATGAAGCTGCATCTGCACTAATTAGACACATGACAGCTTAATACACTCCTGCATACCAATAAGCAGAGGTATTCTGTCCCTTCCAAGAAATGGTAACACATACTACAAGCTAAACGCAGTTCTTGCAAAATGTGCTATAGAAGCAGCTGTGCTGCAAGTGAAAATCCAAGGCTCTACCACAGGAATTATTAAATAAGGAAAACCTCAAACGATCAAAACTGCGCAAACCTATAAAGACATTGCTTTTGAAAAACAGTTTAACCTTTAATTGCTGACAATAGAAGGAAATAAAAAAAATAGAGAACCCTTGAGGAAAAAGACTCAGCATGTGATAAGCTCATTAAACATCGAGTTTAATGAAAACCCTATTGTAAACAGCAGTAGGATATCTCCTCCACTACTCACTGATTCAAATCACGTACAGTCCTCCCCAGGGCCCGCTCCAAATGGAGCCGCACTTCTACAGGCTTTGTTGTCTATACGTATTGTAAAGTTAAAGTATTTTGCATGAATAAACTCCCCCTATTTGTTGAATTCATTCACTGGCTCTAGCAAACAATATACGAGAGACTAATTATTAATACAATGAAATAAAGATTTCCTAGATAGCTAGAGCAGTACATCATTAATCTGAGAGAAATTCCGATGCAAATTAGCTATCTTTAGGAAAAAAAACACCACAAAAAATCGGTGTTCATTTAAATTTCATAATAGCACTTTGTCTCCCAGAGAAAACATAAACATAAGTTTGTGCAAACCCAGCAGTGTGATAATGTTCTTTCTTTTAATTTTTTGCTCCTCCGAAATTCATCTTTTCAGAAAGCCCAATTAGTTTATGGTATCAGCTCTCAGCTTCAGCGGCTTGTGTGCTAATTCCTTAAGATCGAGTTTTTGGTATGGCAGGCTGGGATCCCACTGCCCCCCAGACACACACACACACACACACACACACACACACACAGACCCCCTTGCCACGGTGCTAATCCCCTTTGAACTTTGCTTCGTTAAACTAAAACAGCAGTAGAGTAACAGCTTCATTTCTCTCATGCAAGTATTTTTACTTTTTACAACATATAAACGATGCCAACTTCCATATTTCCTCCAATTTCACCAAGTTTAGCTCTTAAGGTATTTTACTGCCTTATTGCTTGATTGATGTAAAGTACCTTTTCACTACCTTTTCTTTCTATTCCCCAATTTCACACAGCAGGTCATAGCCCCGTCCTGCTGAAACACACTCAGCTAGCGCCTCCGCATTCATAAAGCCTCGTATCACAGGTACCACATCGTACGGCCGGCTAAGGCGATATGGCACTTCCTGAAGTTTCAGCCACCTTCGCTTGGAAGCGGTTCTCACTGAGATAAAAACACTGAAGCCAGACCCTTTAACTCCTCACGCCCTGCCAGGAAATGCAGAGCCGGCAGCCCCGGGGGCTCGGAGGCTCTGCGGCAGCGGCGCACCGCCGCAGCCCCGGGACGCTGCTGCCGCCCGCACAGCCCAGGCAGCAGCCGCGTGTGCCGGCACCCGGGGTGCCACATCGCCTTACCCGCCATCGTCACCGTCCCCAGCATGGCTGAAGCCACACTGACACCACGAACCCCCTCTCCCGCTCCGAGGTTCTTCCTAGGGGCGCGGGGCAGCCCCAGCCGACGGCAGCGAGAGGGAGGCGGTCGGGCGGCAGTGGCGCTTCCACTCCCCGGCACCCGGCTGGACTGGACGGAGAGACGGCTGACGGAGAGGCTGCCTGATGGAAGTCTGCCTGTCGGACGGCTGGGCTCTCCCCCGAGCCCCACGGCCGCTCCCCCCCCCGTCCCGGACAGCCCCGGGCCCCGCCCGGGACCGCCCCCCGCCCGCCCGGCTCTTCCCACCGCTGGCCGGCACAAGCGTGGTGCCTCACAGGGTCCGTCTCGGAACTGCCGCTGGGAGCCTTTATCTCCCTCTGCCCCGAAGGAAGAGGCGCCGGCTGCCGCTCTCCAACCGGCCGCCGCTTCAGGGACCGCTGCTGTAAGGCCTTCCCGATGCAGCTTCCCACAAAGCATCCACACCCAACCTCAATGGATGCTGCTTAAAAGCCCCGTGGATTTTGTCCCTCATAAACAAAACCATAGACAATACTTCTGTTTTTCCACACTGAAATATTTGCTCCTTTGCCTGTTACTGTGGGGTCGGTTTGGGTTGTTTTGTTTTCATTTGTCTGGAGGGTTTTTTTAATTGGAAGTCTCTTCAACCTAATTACTTATAAATTGCCTCAAATTCTGCTGTCAAGAGTTTCATAAACGTGTTACTCCAGATACTTCTAGTATAATAATTTAATGCTCCTATGGATAGTAAAAAAGGGATGCAATATGAAAAAATGTAAAGGCTCAGTATCTAGTACAGGTATCCTCCTATTGTAGCAACAGTATTTATATTTTGATTACAACTGATTATGTTGAAAATCTCCAAAGTTCTGATGATACTTGGAGCGTTCCTATCTCTGACTGTCACAGCCAACTACCCAGCCAATTTACCAGAATATCTGGTTAATTTAATTTTATAGTGGCAACTTTAATGAGTCTAGGTCATCTCTCAAGTGGTCTTCTGAATGCAAGATTCAAATAAGGATGATGAGAACCAACCAAACCAAAAAGCCTTTTATCATAAACACTCCTTTACTGTAGGCAAACATTTGTGCTGTTTCAGTGCTTGGTGCCACAATGCCTTACTTCTGAGTTCAGACTTGCAAGCAAGGTGAAATAAACAATGATTGGAGAACATGAAGTGAAGAACATGAAGTGTAGCGTTAAAATTGAACATTTTTCTATGTGGAAAGATTTCTCTGCATGAAGCAACTAAGAGATACCTCTTCTCTATCTTTATTCATCTGCCTAAGGACAGGTGAGGTAGACCAGACTCTCTAAGGTCCAGAGGAGTGGACACAAATAAACATCTAAACATAACATTTACTTGAAGAACTCTTTTCAGTGCTCAACTGGGCAAGTTTTATTTGTCTACAGATGATGTAATTTTCAGCTATTGTTACAAGCAAATGCATGCTGCATCACCTTCATAAAGGGATTTTTTTACTTCAAGAGCAAATACATAGAACTGTTTTCCCTTTCACATAAATAATGCTACCATGTAGACTTAGCTCCACTGACAACAGTGACAAAATTACAAGATTTTCTCTTACAAGACAGGGTTACAATAGGAATATCACACAACCACAGGAGAGATGATTCTCAGAACAAAGCCAAAGTTTTGCAGGCAATCTGCTCAAATCCAAATTCCTAATGCTGTGTATGCTCCCATCATGCCATGCAACTGGTTACACGTAATTACCGGCACCCAGATAGAGCTTCTCACCTCCTTCATTACCTATCCTTGGAATGTGATTTCTGTACAACCCAGGATTATTCAAAAATAATTACAATCTTTTACTATTAACTTGAAACTCATGCCCTTTTAACGGCCTTTTCTTTTACTTAATCCAGAAGCTGAATACCAGCATGAAATTTTCTGACACTACTTCCAAACATCAGGTATTTTCTCTTCCTCTGTGACTCAGTTTATCAAGTATCCTCCCCCCCATCCCTGTCCACTTAGGAGTAAACTTTTAGGGAAGTGGAGTTTCATGGAAGATAAAACAAATCGCATCCCATTTTTATAGTGTCAAAAGCTCCTATTGGTACGATTTAAAAAAAAAAAAAAAAAAGGCACAAAAGCTCAGGATAAAATATGGTAGTCTTCTATTGGGATAACAGCATTATAGCAATTAATCTAAAGATGTGACAAATAATTGCTTCTACCAGGATTCAAACCCTAGAGTACAGCAAGGGTTACACACATACATGCCTGAAGCTACTCCAAAGGCTGACACTGAAGACAGTGCATCATCTACCCTGTCCCCATCCCTTCCCTGCTCTCTACCACCACAGTAGATGCCTGCTCTAACTGAAAACCAGCCCTCCCTCTTGCCATCCTGCCAAAAAAGTCAGCAGGCAGCAGGACTGCTGAAGCAGATCTCTCAACACACGTGTGCAAACAGGAACAGAGGGAAGCAAGAAGAGGCTGATGAGAGCAGGAAAGGTGGGCTGCCAGATCACACAGGAGAAAACAGCACGTTCCTGACTGTGCAGCAAGGCAAGGGAGACGTTCCCAAGACAGAACACACAGGGATGCCTGTGATGAGAAAGGTTTTGTGGTCAAATGCAAATCCGATTAAAAGCTGTAGGAAAGGGAACTTTAATCAAGGTAAAACCAACGGATTAGCCTGTTCCATTTTATGAGCAAAATAATTTATCACTAGTATCACTAATGAATTAACATAGAAGTATGAAGGAAGGGACAGGCCTGTGCAGGAACTAACACAAGACGTGGAAATTGAGCTGTTCCTAACAGGTGGATGGTCAGGAGATGTGCAGCAAACAAGCAGAGGCACGCAGAGCTGAGTGACCCCCAAGGGGGAACAGGTGGGCATCTCCACCACTGAACCAACACCTTCAGTCCACAAACCATTTGTCATCTGAACTCTCTCCTACAGAGAAAACATCTCCCACAAAACAGTGCCCTAGAAGCACCTAAGCAACAACAGATACTTGAGTAATACCTGTTCAGTAGCAGACAGCAAGTCAAGCCCCATTTCTGCTTCTCAGCCCATTTAGCACACAGGCCTCTATGCTCTGTCCACACGTTTTTACTCACCATTTGTTCCAGGCTCTGTCTGCTCTCTGGGTGGTTCTTGGAGCAGTGAAGCCACCTCTGACTGCTGCTCACCCAGTTCCTTAGATGCTGTAACAGCTCCCAGCTCCAGGGGCTCCTGTGGTGAGGCATCATGCTTCACACTGTCTTCACTAACATCAGGTATTGGTGAACTTGCATTTAAAGCCTGCAGGGTCAAATATTGATTGAAGGATGGTAGTAGGGAGAGGCAAAGAAAGAAGGAAAGAAAAAGAAAACATCAGTATTAGGCCAGATTCACCCCTCAACCCCCACAGAATATCGTTCTTTTAGTCTCATTTTGAATATATACATGCAAGCAATTTTAACTTTATTAAATAAAAGTACTTCTGTGAGGAAAAAAAAAAAACAAAACACATAATCTGTGACTATTCATCTTTCTGCACTCTCACATGAAATACGTGGAAGAAGCAGGTCTTACAGACAGTGGCCTATAACCTTGTGTAGAAATTGGTTTCTTCCATGAAGGAAAACTCCAGGATAAGGTGAATCTAGCTGAGGGGAAGAAATTCTTCATTCAAAGTGTCTTGCACAACTGCTCTAATGTATTAATGAATCCTATCTACAATACAGCCTTTGGTATTGCTCCTCTACTGATGTGCTTATCATCATCAACAATACAACTACGAAGAAACTGAATTATTCAGGACAGAAAGCAGAATACATATGGATTTCCCATGAGGAAATACAGTGAAATTGAGATTAAAACTAGAATTTTTGGACCTCTGTAATTAGGCAGAAACTATTCTTACAGGCAGAAGGAGCTTTGCAATTCTTTGGGACTCTGCCCTATAGCATTTGAAATACTTTTTCTAGATTTGCTAATATGTGTAAAAAGAAGAATCTGGTTTTCAGCTTCCACACTTGATACATTTTAATTATTTTCAGAATTTGTATTGGTTTGCCCTATAAGAAGAAATATATTTTCACAAGCATATTTTTATTTTAAAAGTATGGAATGTGTTGTGGGCATTATAAGATACTTAATTACCCTTTAATTTACTGATTACCCTTTATTTAATGAACTAGCTCTCCAACTGATTCTATTGCCTTCCAACAGAAGCCATTTCAATTAATTAACCATTGTTCCTGAAGCGAAGGTTTGAAGCTCCTCTGGTGGAACAGCAAACCTTAATTATATGTCATTGTCTTATGACTCATCTGTACTCCCAAAATACTGCCATTGAAGCCCTGCTAATTAATCAAAGGTACCACAGATACATTACACTGAAAGATGGGATTTAACAACTACACGCCTGATGCACCAAACTGGGATCAGGAAGATGCCACATTCCCGACAATTCTCCTCCAAACCCCTCCCACATTAACCTTCTGAATGGGGAAATCTGTTTATTTATTTATATTAGTAATTAGCCTGCTGCAACAGGATTTCCAATCAACAGACAGAGTGCCAGGAAAAGGGCTTTCCTCTTAATCATCAGATTCTTTTCACACACTGGGTGAGATCTGGGAGAAGCACCGTACCCCACTTCCACAGGCAATGCAGTGTGTGCATTCAGGTTCCCAATTTTCAGTTCAGAAGCCCTTAATTAAGCCAAATTGTTTCCACCCGGCGTTGTTGTGCTCCTCAAAGCTGCCTTTCATAGCCACATAATCCACCTCACGAAAAAGGATCCCATTCTGCTCCACTGCCAATACCACAGATGGAATAATTTGGCTTCAGAGTTTTCACATGCTGAGACCAGATATTAAATAGAAGAAATAGGGAATGGCTCAACACTCAGATTACATTCCCGCTTCTCACTTCACCCTTCCCATAAATCTAAAACACAGGAACTCAGGAGGGATAAAGACACCACACTGCCGAACAAAGGCACATAAACCCTGGGAAGCTCCTCTGCAGTTGCATACAGCATGAGCTGAATAGCAGTAACTGATTAAAGACAAGCAAGAAAATCAGACAGAGGAAACAACAACCTAATTCTGAAAGGGCTTTAAGATTCTTCAGTACAAATCTAGTAGAAGACCATTACTATTTTTTTAATAATAGTAAGTTTTACTGATTCATTCTTGAAAGACAACTGCTAGTCCTGCAAACACAAGAACAACCTTGACTTGACTGGCTCTCAGGGAACTTGACTATCTGTAGAAAAAGCCATGGATGACTCTTTCAAGATGACACTCTCAGAATTAGCACCAACAATTCTTTCAAGCCACAAGAAAGGCAACAATACTGAATACCTTAGCATTCTTCACTTTATTCAAAGATTTCTTTGCTTTTTTTCCCAAGCCTCCCCTGGGCAGCACACCATCTTAAAGCTAGTCCCATGTACAGACACACATGTACAGACACAGTCAATTTGCCTAATAAGCACCGGTGGACTCCGCAAAGCACCAGAATACAAAGGTACTTGGTGCCTCAACACAGTACAACCTGTCCCCTTTCTAAATTGAGCACAGACTGTTAAGATAAAATACTAACAAGGGTAGTACTTACTATTACCCCAGCTCTGAATTTATACTACAGTTTTGATGTATTCAGGAAAACAGCGACTTTATATAATCCTAAAGATTTGTGTTTCCAGACCAAAATTCCGAAGTCACTGGGTCTAGCAGATAACACTTTGGATCCGTTAAATCTGCAATACCTTCCAGTACAGAATTAAAAACAAAACATCACTAAATTTAAGATTATAAGCAGTTTTTACAACCAGACAGTATAATTATAATCCCTGTTCACTAGTTTTGGAAGCAGGATCCATCAGTCACAACTGAGTAAAAAATGTAAATACATGGAAAACCTCACTATTTTCAAATCTGACCAGACCTGCAGTATAACCCTACCTTTTTACCCCAGTCTCTTGGGAAAGAGCTTGATGTGATTCTTGGCCTTGGGAAGGCAAACATAGATTTTCAAATCAAGTGTTCTGCCTTAAATAATTGAATAATCAGAACTAATAAAACATTAGTATTTTTTCCAAATTAAAACATGTGCAAAGGAGGAGAAACCTTTGGGGAGTTTGTAAAGTGAAAGGATACATAAGAGCATCATTAATTTAAAAAAAGAAAACAAAGTTTTGTGTTCTAAAAAAAGCTGCTCAGGCTCTTTATGAGGGTCAGTGCAGTCTGTCCCAGTGCATTAGTCCTCAAAAGAAACTAATTTCAGTTTTCCTTCACATTAACTGCTTCATTTCTCTGAAGGGATCTAAACTGCAGTTTAGTCCAATTATATCTAATTTGGTGAGGACTGTTCTTAATGCCATTGAGAATTGGAAAGAGAACTTGTAGAGCTTAGACAAATACATCAGACTTTAGAGAGATGGGTGAAAATAAAAATTAAAAAGACAAAAATTAACAGTATTAGGAATCTCTCTGTTCATCTTTATGCATTTATCTACAAGTAATGAGACATTATATTTGGCAGGTTTACCAACATTTATCATTTTTTTGTGGCACACATTCATTACACCCCTTGGATTATTAATTTATGAATGTGTTGTCTCATAAACACGGGAGAAACCAAGGAGAACTGGTTATCCAGTTCACTGATCTTTCAGCTTCTTCATTCCCAAAACAAAGGGCCATTAGCAAAGCAACACTCCAGTTTCTGTCACGCCATTACTATACATGCTGCATGTATTTTTTTAATATTTGCCTCACACTCACCACAAAGATGGAAGCAAAGGGCAGACACCCAGCTAATGCGACTAAAATGCACAAGGCTTGTTGCTCACATCCCTCTAAACAAGAGCAGCTTCTGCTCCACCTTGCATCCAGCAATGGGTCCAACTGTTAGACCCCATCAAACACAATACAGAACTGAAAATGATAAATTAACAGGACAAATCGCATGAGATGTGGATGAGCTGCCAGTCCCCGGTCTCTGCACATTAGCAGACTCTTCCTTCAGGCACCGCTCCTGAGGGATTCGCAGCACCCAGCCTCTTCCCCCACCAGCAATCTCCATCATTCCCAACATTCCTTGTACCAGACCCAAATCATTCCAGGGATTCCTCACAACAGGCCCAAACGTACCAGAGTTAATTTTGCCTCATTCTGTTAATCCTGCTACAATGATTCTACATTAGATTACTAAAATAGCCAGATCCAGCTGTCTGAACAACTGAGCAAACTAACATAATGGTCTCTAGTATTTTTACTGAAGTTTGATTTTGAAACTCTGGGAAAGACTGTTGGTGTGCACAGGGGGTCTGCTCTTAGCACATGCTGCTTCATTAAAAAGAACTTCAAACGCCACCACTTGGGAGAAGAAAAATATTGGATCATTCCAACTCTTTGTTCACAGCAGTTTGTTTTGTTTTGCATTAGCTAAACATCAGAGGTTTGTGGGATACTGCAAGTTCCAGGTGAAGAAAACACAAGGCTCTTCCTCTGTAAGGCCCATAGCAGCCCACTTAATTTCATTACCTTATTTCGGTCTCCTGCAGACAACACCAAGAACTTTCTCCACACCTTTCATCTCCCCATCTACCCTCTTCTCTCCCAATTCTCAGCCTGACTTCGCTGTGACACCTCCTTATGGATGACTACCCTCGAAATCCAAATGGATAAAACAGAACACCACAAGCTCCTGCACCCAATTCATCTCCATGATCTCTTTTTGCAAACTGTGAAAGAAGCACTACCCCCAATCTGTTATTCCGAAGCCTGATCCCAACCGAGCTCCTTCCTAGGTCTCATACCTTTCAGCTCTATTTCAGACACCACCTCATGGAAGCATTTCACAGGTACAGCTCACCCAGGCGCTAAGGACCAGTCAGCACAAGGGCTGAGCACAAAGCAGTTCCTCTCCCCTCAGCAACCACACCCAGGCTTGCATTTCCAACCTGGAGGACTTTCAAAGTCCCGACTCTCCTCTTTGCATCTCTTTAGCCTCTACCACATCAAACGAAAGCTAATTGCCTCGGCTTTCAAAGTGCCCGGCCACTCCCTCTACCACCTCCCCCTTATCTCCTATACGATTAGGGGGTTATTTCACGCTTTTGGTGCCGCTATGACACCAATTTCCATTGTGCATTTTTTCAATTACACATTTTTATGCTTTCACCCCAGCCACTCCACAGGCATGGCCAGCCCTCCAAACCTTACCACTGAATTGTACCAGGCTCTTCCTCCCCAGCTGGAAGAGAAATGTCTAATGGGACTCAGACCCTGCTGAACCAGAGGAACCCTGCAGCCTCAGAGCAAATGTTTCATACGAGCTCCCAGAGACACAGCCTAGGGACTTTCCTTGAATAAGCCTTGGTTTCACCATTGCTAACGTAGTGTTTTCAGGCTGACTCAACTCCCTCACCAGAACGCAGTTGTTTAAACAGCAGATGTAAGTCTGTCCCAGCTGTTATTTGTCAGGCACTCGGACAATAAGACACTCTGACATCTCAGCTGGTAACCTCTTTAGAAGAGACAGTTCCAAATATTTACTGTCTAGCACACACTTGCTCCCATTACAACACAGGTAGCATAACCAAGTTACTACTCAGAAATGGGAACCATCCCGAAAACACAGTTTGAATGACTTGCTGCTCAAGTGGGGGCCCTTGCATGCCAGCAAGCCAGGAATCCACCACACCACATTTTCAAGCCATCAATCTCCATTAAAATATCAATTCGGACAAACCTAGATTTTGGTGCAAGAATAGCTTATTAGTATGCCTGTATTTTTCCAAATTCTCTCTGTGGAAGTTTCCCTATACTGTTTCAGGTAGCTGATCCAACAGAGCTTGGCTCCTTCCACAGGGCCACAGACAGAAACCGGTATTAAAGCTGGCACATCAACCTTCTAAATAAATAAAAGTGGCGCAAGTGTGATTGCCACTGCTAGCTGCAGTGTTGGTAGGATGACACAGCTATCCTGGTGTGTACCCCACACGGCTTGAAGTCACCTTCTGCTCCATGGGAGGGCACCATGCTGGCATTTTTTCCCATATCTCCGATGCTTAGCGTCAAAATTGGAAGTTGGGTGAGAGCCACACCACTACTATGAACAGAGAGGGTGCTCACAAAATGGAGACACCCAAACCAATCCAGTCACCCAAACCAATGCTGCCACCAACAGAAGTGTCACCCAGCTTCTTGTCCAACTCCAGACACAAGATTCTGCCTGCTCCCCTGTACCTGCAGCTTCTGCTGAGTCCCAGGAGACAACACATCTCGCTCAATCCACAGAGAATGACTTTGCCAAAGAACTGGAACAGTTTTCCAGGGGCTTAGCTCCTTGAACGAGCTTGCACAGTGCCAGATGCAATAAAGGAGAAGCTGCAGGTTTTCTGGGGAGGAGGCAGGAGCACACAAACCATCTCACCGGACATCTTGATGGCTTTTGTCAGTTCAGGACACCAAAGGTTTGTCTGGTCTTCTTGAAGACCAAAGATCTTGTTTCTACTTCTTGCACTACCGAAATCTGCTAAATCCTCCTCAGGCCAAGCTTCAGGCCTCCGTGCTGCTCAGGACAGTCTGCCCGTGAGGTTTCAATGAGTTTTCATCAGCTCACTGCTACCAACAGGAGAAGTTTTTTCATTTCCCCTCCTGCCCTGCTGGAAACGCTTGCCTTGTCCTGGCTCTTCGTCCCACCTCCACAATGTAGGAGTCATCGGAACTCACAAGCAGATCAGGAAAACGGCCCAGCAAGAATAAATTTCAGTTTCCTGAAAGGTTAGTGAGTTTAACCTGCTTATAGAAAAGGCAAGGTTAGGACACAACCCAGCCAAGTGAGACAGCATCATCTGAGGCAAAACAAGGAAGAACAGGGGAGGAAGAAAAGGAGGGAAAAAAGAGTATTGCTGCTCAAACAGCAAGGAGGTAACTCCATCACAAAAATCAGCCTTCTGTGGAACCATACCCTGCCCCTTGGTTTCAACAGGACCTCGGGTGTCAATTGCAGATCTGATTAACTCAGTTCAAGGATTAGTACCACCAGGATCTCTCACACTTCCCTGTAGAGGTGGCTTCCCACAGTGGGGTGGCTATGCAAGATAAGGAGCAGCTCTTCCACTCTCAGAGTTTTAAGTCTTGTCTGCTACAGTAAAGCAATCCACCCATTTCGAGTCCTAGTACTGGAGTGGGCTAGAAACTCTGGAGCTACTTCATGTGTAATTCATCAGGAACTTTTGAGAAGAAGGGGTCAACGGCTGAGGTACTCACCACACGAACCCACATTTAACCCATCACGTTCACAAGCCAGCACACAAAGGCCCCTAAATACCCCTTGTTCTGTAGGCTAAGTGCTTTTCAGGGTTCCTGGGCCGTAGAAGTGTGCAGCACCGAAACGTACACCCTCCCTTTCAGTAACCAGGACACCCAAAAACTGGTGTCTGGCCAAAGAGTCACATGTGAATAACAACACAGCTTAACGACAATAAATTTGTTCCTTTCTAGAAGAAAAGGCGAAGAGGTTTTCATCTTGTAAAAAATGCAACTACGTCATGAAAGAAATTTAATTAAATATTTCAAGGATTTCACATCACAAAAGACAGCACAACTTCTCTGACATTTTATAGCCTGTATAAGACTAGTTGCTTAAACAGTTTATTTGTAATTGCCTTGCCAAGGCTCACTCAAGCTGGATTCTACTGAAGTCAGTTTCCAAAGTTTTTCTGCTAAAAGAGTTGTAATAAGCATTTTAATTTGGAAAATGCAAGAAAGAAGACCACCCTCCAAAAGATTCCCATTGTATCTTCCACAAACAAATCAGCTATCTGACAGCATTGCAAGGGGCATTGCAAGACCTGGTAATTTGCAAATACAAAGAGCTGGAAGGAATAATAATGAAAAACTGTCACTAATCTGCAGGAATTTACTTTAGTAAGACAAACAAGATGAGACACAAAAAAAATATGACTAAAACTTCAATAAAACTTATTTTTCTTTTTATGCAATGTAATGGAAGGCAAACCAGCTGTTTTAGGAGAACAGCAGTAATACAACTTCTTATAGCAGCAAAATGGTACTAGAACTTCCCCAATTTTAAACAGTTCTACTTGAATAATTGGGCAAAAATCTACTAGAAAACATTTTTTCCTAAAGCTTAGAAGACATAAAACACAGTATTATTAATAATCTGCACTTAAGAACAGTATTAGTGTCATTCTCTTTTTTTAGAGGGTTCCCATAACTGGATAAACATGGCTATGAATATTATGTCCCTTCTTCAAAGTAGCTTTATCTTAAATTTTAAACAACCACAATAGCCAAATGCTTGTCAGATATAAATTCCCTCTTTTCTCAACGTCAGCATCTGAATTCTAAAACTGCCCAACACAACTGCTAAATATTTTGTTAACCAACACCAATCCCCAACACTTATTTGGTTAAAAAGAAAATAAAATAAATCTTAGTTAATTTAAAGTTCATTCACAATGTGGTTTTCAAATATGTCAAAACATGTACAAGGAGGTCTAGTGGCAGCCAGGAACTATGGGAAATTCAACTTGAAAGTTAAAACTGAACCACAAGGTCAAAGAAACAAAGTCATAACTGGTTCTCAAGCTCTAATACACCCACGCACCAGTCACAGAAACTTCGGAGTCTCCCTGCTCTGAGCACCCAAACTCTGAAGAGCCCAAAGAAGGGGATCTCGGTAGAACGTGGTCTTATTTCTCCCCTCACAAACTCCCCAAAGCCACGCTATGTAAACACACAGATGCACATAACCTCCCTTTCAGTCCCAAAATCCCCTAAACGCGCCTATTCCAGAGGGATAAATGGGTTCATTCATAATCTATTTTTAAACACCAGACATGTTTTAAAAGAATTTCTTTCAATTCTTCAACGTCTTTATTTTAAATCACACGTACCTACAGCTCCTTCGCTCCCCAGGCGCTGGGAGTTCGGGAGTCCCTCCCCCTTGCCCCCTATGCGGTACGACAGCGGGCCGCGGCACAGCCACGGCCCCAGCCCCAGCCCCGCCGCCGGCACCGCCGCCCCTTCCCCGGGCCGTGTGCCGGGGGCGGCGGCTCAGGTGAGCCCGAGCCCGGGGGTGCGGGACGGGGCGGCAAGGGGGGCACAGCGCGGCTGGCGCCCAGCCGAAGGCACCGCCGAGCCGCCCGCCCGGCCGCGCCCCGACGCGCCTCCCACCTGCTCCCTCGGGAGGGGAGAGGATGGAGCGGGGGGGCTGCGGAGAGCCGCCAGAGCCGCGGCGATCCGGCCGCAGGACCGCAGTCAGGAGGCTCCCTGGCGCAGACCTCGCAGCGGGTGGGTGCGGCTCCTCTCGCCCCGGCCCCGGCCGCACACAAAAGCGACGGCGCCCCGCGGCCGCCCTCGCCCCCCGCCCCGCCGCTGCTGCCGCCGGCGGGAGTTTTATGACTGCGGCGCCGGCCGTGGCGCAGTCCCGGCCCCGCCGCGCCCCGACTCCGCGCCCGGCCGGGGGGTGCCCAGGGCTGCGGCAGGTGGCCGCAGCCGCGGCGGGAAAGTTTCCCCAGCCCGGGGTTGCGGCGGGAGCCGCCGCCCCTTGTCCCCCCCCCCCCGCGCCTCCCTGCCGCCCCTGCCTTACCTTGGCGGGCTCCGCCGGTGGCTGGGGCTCCGCCGCCTCTTCTGCCGACAGCGGCTCCGGGGGGGTGCGGGGGGGCTCGGCGGCGGCCCCGTCCCCGTCCTGCGGGGCGGCCGGCTCGGCGGAGCTGCCGGCGCCCATGGCGCTGCCCCGCGGCCGTGCGGAGCCGCGGGCAGGGGCTGGCGGTGGGCGGCGGCGGCGGCACAGCCGGGAATGAAGGAGCCCGGCTCTCCACAAACTCCTTTAGGGCGCGAGAGGGGGGAAATTAGGGAGAAAAAAAAAAACGGGGGGGGGAAGGAAAAAAAAAAAAAGCGAGAGCAACGAGAAAAATCACCTCCTCCCCTGGTCCCCCCGCCCGCCTGCCTCTTGCTCCATCACATGAGCAGATCCCCGGACACGCCTTGCAGCATCAAACCGGGCTGATAAGGAGCGGCCAAGGGGGGCAGCGCCCTGCCCGCCGCCGCCTCTCCCCGCCCCTCCCGGGCACCGCCGGGGCGGGGGCGCCGCCCGGCCCCCGGCCCTCCGCGGCGGCACCGCGGCGCTGACTCAGCGCTCCGGGCCCCTCGCCGCTCCCCCGGGGCCGGGACGAGCGCCCGCCCGCCGGCACCTTCGGGGGCTCCGGCCCGGGGGCAGCGGCCCCCGCCCGGCCGCGCTGCCCCTCGGCCCCCGCGGGGCTCCCGCCGCCTCCCGCCCCGGGCGCTCGGCTCCGCGGCCACCGGCCTCCAGCGCCGGGCTCCGGACCACAGTCATGCTGGGCCTGCCTAAGGGAAGGACGTCCAGGTTTCAGCTGATGCAGAAATGTAAGGTCCCATGTCTTAGGCAACTTTGAAGAAACAAAAAAAAAATCAAGCCACCTTTTTGAGTGGTTTGTTGTTGTTGTTGTTGTTGTTTTGCGGTTTTGTTTTTTTTTTATCGTCATGCAGGATAGGTTCTCTATTATTAATTCATGCTAGATCATGGCATAAGCAAGCAAAGCCAAGAATAGAGTAGTTTCTCTCCTAGCCCAGAATACACAAACCATCTTTCCCGTGCCACAAAAGCAGGACCAGCATGGATGTAGGCACGCTCATACCTGGTGCTTTCAAAGATATCAGCAGTGAAATAGCACACACAATAAATCAAACTAACCACAATGTGCCAAACGGGTAGCAAACAGATCCATTAACTCTTCTTCACCATAAATATAATTGTTTTTTTCTAAACATATGCATGTACCTGTCTCTACAGAGTTCATGGTTGAAATCAGGAATGGTCTGAAGAATTTGTAGTACATACACAATTTCCTTTAGAACATTTAAACCAGTCCTCACCCACCAAAGCACCATTTCATTCAGGAAAAAAAAGCCATTCTGTTAAAGTTCCATTCTACAAATGGCCTAATCTTCGCATGCTGGCCAGTTTTTTCCCTAAAAAAATCAACACATATCAAGTCAATGACTGAAAAAGCATTTTCATCATCTCCCCTTAGCTAACACATGAACCTACTGGAATTGTTTGTGTTCAGCAGAACAAAACTGGTGGTGTGGATCACAGAGTTGGGATCAACATCTCCCCCTTTCTGCTTAGTCTTCCTCATTTCCGGACTGCGGTCCGGAAGAGAGAGGAGATAGAGGTCTGAGCTTTAAGTAGTGCCTGAGTCCTGTAGTAGAGCTTACCCATAGCCACCTATTATTTCTGGATCACCCATCAGCCAGCACCCACAGCAGGGAGCAAGGAGCCTGTTCCCAGCCTTTCCTGGCTGTCGTCCTTTGGTGTCTGTGTCTCTGGTGGAGAAAGAGCCGGCACCACCTCCATTCCCCACCAAATCTGCCTTTCTCCCTGCCTTCAGCTGCTGCTTTGCAGGTGCAGCTGAGAACAGAGGCCAGCCCAAGTGCTGCAGGGCTGTCTTGCCCAGCCACGACCCTGGGCATAGACACAGAGGATTGCTTTGGAGAGGGGAGGGCCAGCCGTGGGCTCAGTGTTACACACAGAGGTTGGGAACGGCGTGTGCCACGGCGAGATCAGGGTTTTGCCAGGGAGTTTCTCAAGAAGGGAAATGTGGCATAATTCAAGGTCTGTGCCACATCATTTCTCTTCACTGTTCATTGACCAGCTATCTATTGCTCTTTAGTCCTTTTGCTCTGCGCCCAGCAGTCTCAGAGCAAAGATGCTGCAAGCACTGCAACTGAGAGAGACTCCCCTCAATGCCCATTCACTGGCCATTTTCTGAACACAAATTACTTTCTTTTGGCTGGCAGTCTTTGGCTACATCTATTCAGTGAAATAAAATGTGCTGGGAGTGGCTTTCTGGTGATAAGGTTGAGCAGCACGGGATGGTTTGTGTGTACACTCGTAGCTTCTTCCCACTCTGAACCACCACGTTTCTGCAGACTTGTAATGCAGACAGCCATGAGCTGTTGTCTGTCCCTGTACAGTCCCTGATATGGGCACAGCTTCTGTCTCCTTTCTCTTGCATTTATATATTTGTTTTTGTTTTCTTTCCTGGAGTGCATCTAGCATAGGAAATTTTGGGAGAGATATCTGACATCTCCAGTCTTGTCCAGAGGGTGGTCGGTTCCCAATTTGCCGTTGTTGATGGTCTGTACCCTGCCAGTACAGAAGGGATCACAATGAATGACGGGTCTGACTCTGGCATTTGTTAGCCTGTGTTTCCCTGTCTTCTGCCTGTCTGCTGGGGTGGTTATTGTCCAGACCTTTACCCTGGATGCTGCTACTGCCTCTTGCTGTATCAAGGTGTTGTTCAGGCGCTACGTCTGTTTCTCTTACAGCCTTTCCAGTGAGTGCAGTCACATAAGCTTCTGCTGGTCCTCTTCCAAAGTCACCAAGTGTTGGCGCTGAGACGAGAATATTCAAGCTATTGACAGAAGTATGCATGCACACTTTTTAGGATGAATCCAGGGAATCAAGAAAGATAATAATTAAAGCTCTACTGGCATGTTAACTAAAACTATTTCCAGAGGAAACTCCTGCTAAAAGGTGCAAGCACAGACCTTCCGAATGGCAGAACAATTTTTCAGCATTGTAGCTAGCACGTGACTGTTTTAAAACTCCCCTGAAACCTGGATAACTTTTATAATATTTATAATGCAGAGTCTGTGGACAGGGCTTACTTTACTTACTTTTAAAATTGCTTCTTTTCCAAAAGCATTTATGATTGATGTAACCACTGCTGATGCTTTTGTACAGGAGAGATGAACCACGTGTCCCAGTCTGTGAGCCTGTGTTGATGAAATATTTTCCTGCTGTCTTCTGCCCCATCCATGATTTTCCCCATGCACTCCTTCCAGCCTTGACTCTGTTGGTCCCTGCAAGTGGCCACAAGCTTTGCTGCTGTTGGCCACCCTGGCTGATCCTGAGGAGCGGCAGGGTGGATGAGGAGTCAGCAGCAGGGTGGGGATGGGAGGGCTAGTCCCCAGCATCCATGGTGGGGAGCAGTGCTGCCTGCCCAGCCGGCATGCCAGGGGCTCCCCCATATCCCACCCAGGCTGGCTGTTCACAGGTTTGTGTGAGACAGTGGCTGGGAGCACTGGCAGCTGCCTGGAGCCCTGTTTATGTGAGGGCTCTTGCTTCCTTTATCAGTGGCAGAGCTGCATTGGGATATTTTTGGCATAAAAGCTAAGTGGAAACACATCGTGTAAGTGTTCTCAAAATGGGAAGCTCTCAAGAACATACCTTAGATCTGGATAGAGAATGTAGTGCTCTGACTTCACCTCAGCTGTATTTACTGCAATCTTCAGCTATTTCCCTCCTCTCTCTTGTCCAGTTATGATAGGAAATTCTAGGATGCTGTTAGAAATACACAGATATGCCTAAGGAGCTAATATTTATCAGCCAAACAAAATGAGTGTAAAAAGAAGAATATTACAAAAATAGCTGTGTAAAAGTAGTTGCCTTGCAAGCAGCATTGATAATGCCATAGTAAGAAATAATGAAAAAAGAATAAATTTTGCTGGTAGAATACTGTTTCTTTACTTCCCAGGAGCTCATATATCCCAGAAAAATCACAATGATAGATAAAATGAGCAGAAGCCTTTACATCTAATAGGTTCACATCACAGAGGTGATCTGTATCAGAAAAGACCTATTCATGGATAAAGACACACATCTGTGTGTCGCACATAACAAAACTAAATTGGCTCCTCACACTGTGCAATTTAAAAATAATGTTAGTAGCAGAAATTGACTTCAGTCTTGAATTTGATGGTTATTTCAGTAAAAACCATATAGTAGTAGCAAGTATGTAGCTGCACATTACTGCAGCACCCAGAGACCCTTGTTGGACATCCCAGAGCTGTTTCAGGAAAGAGAGACCCAGCCTGCAGTTTTCTCTAGAACCAGTCTCTCTCTGTTACCTCTCTACTACCCAGCCTGTGGTTTCTCTGCAGTTTCCCTGTGGTTTCTCTCCTCACCAGTGTTTCACTTGTCCTGTCCTTCCCAGGAGGTGTTGGACAGATATATTAAGCTTCAGGAGTCTAACTGTTGGCACCTGCCCATGGACAGTTCTTCACAGGGGCATGGGACAGGGCAAGAGACTGAAAAGGTCCATCCCACTGGGAGTTTGGCTGAAGAGATTCACAGCATGTCCTGGGCACAGCCCAAATGATCCCATCTCAAACTTTTAAGAGCTCTGATTATTGGACAGGCTCTGATCTGTCCATATAAATATATTGGTGTTTCCAGGAGGCAATGTTTAGGTGTTCAAGCTTGAAGGTGACAGTGGATGAAAATTTTTACTTAAATGAGGAAGAAAAGTAAAATTTGGCTTTATAAAGAAGGAAAACCAGAAGTATTCATATGAGTTCTCTTTTCATAAGAAAAGAAGGAATAAGCTCAAAGGACTGTGTTTCATCATTCCCTTATAATGCCAAATGATCCACTTCCCAACTAAGGAGGAGCTGTAGTTTAGTTTCATGTTATCAGTATAATAGTCATGCAGTGTAATAGGAGAATAAATAACATGGTGTGCAGGTGCCAGGGGACACCAGCTTATAGGCAAGCTTAGTCACAGTGGCAAAGATGGAAGAATGTGACCTCCACTGCAGTGTTTTATCTGCTGCACAGATAAATGCATCTGGCCCAAGAAGCCTTTCAGGCAGTGCTCTGAGGAAATTCCTCATCAAGGGAGGAATGCCCAGAGGAGAGATAAAGAGGCATAGAAGGTCCCCCTAATGCCATTACCCCATTGTCCCAGCAGCAGGTGAGTGAGGCTCTTTTGTCTTCAGGAGGAAACCCCTGTGGCTCGGGACTTAGCCCACTGACTGTTGGAAATGCCTTGGCACTACTGATGTTATCAAGAATGGCAGGGTTCAGGGCCAGAAGGTGCTAAAACACTACCCTGAAAATGAAATTGGAATCTGGAGTGGACTGAGAGAGTAATTTAGACTGGGGGGATCCTCCAGAGGTCATCTAGTCCTATCTTTTGCTCAAAATAGGGTGAGCTTCAGGCTTCGATGAGGTTGCTTAGGGCTTTGTTCAAGTGAGTTCTTGTTCCTGCTCCCCCCAGTGCTTGCCCCACATGTGCACATCAGTAGGTAAAGAAAACACCTCTGCCACCAGCAGCAATATGCTTCTACTGCTGCTGAGGGATCCCCATCCCTCACAAGCTTGGCTGTCAGCCTGAGATGCCCACCTTTTGCCTACAGTCTCTGCCAAGCCTCTGTATCCACATCTGCTCTCCCAAAGGCTTGGTGACACAAGCAGGCTGTATCTCCCTCAGGGGAGAGAGCCACAGCCACCCCAAAAGGCACCCAACTCTGCCCACCTGGACAGACACATCCCCCTCAGGAGCCTTGTCCCATAAATGGGAACCAGGATGTGAAGCTGCTCTGTGTGCTCTCCAGACTACCTGCCCCTCTCATGTTTCTCAGCGTGTTTTGTGGCTCCTGGCTGAGCCAGGAGACATTTGCAGTGTGAAACTGTGTAAGCCATGAAACCCTTCCTCCCTCCTTCTGCACTGAGCAGGGTCAGTCTACCTGGGACACTGCAGGTAGGAAATGGCAAAATGTTTAAAAATAAACAAAGACCACTGTGATTGTGCCTTAGTACTATCACATTCTTCCTCTGGCCTGAGCAAGCACTGTCCTGCTCTGCTAGTACCCACCCAGAATAATTTCCTTAGCCCATTACCTCTTGACTTGTCTCTTTGCAGCTTACCTCTGGGTCTCCACCAAGCATGATTTACTTATCTTTGGCTTTCCCATCTAAACACATCATATTTATAAGTTATTTTTCAGTACTGGCAATGGTCATGACTACCCTTCGTTTGCTTTTGGGATTTTCAAACAGCAGCATCTGTGCTATGCCCTATGCTGTTCCTGATTCCTGGAGGCAATGTCCTTCAGAATCTTCATTAAATCATGCCTTTGACATGTCATCTATAGAAAATGGGACAGCAGATAGGTAGCAGTGTGGCTGACATATGACTACTCAGCAACATTGTTTTCTTATTTCCCTGTATCCCTTCATGGACCCCTGCTATCTATTGCAGACACATCAGGTTTCACCTCTGAGAGTCAGCCCTTTTCCCTTAACCCCTCGTCTGTCAGCCCAGGCTGGCAGGGGCTGCCCAGGCACAGAGCAGTCGGGTGTCCCTGTCAGAGGAGGGGTTTCACTGGTGAGCCCCCCCCTGCCCGGGGGTGCAGAGCCATCAGGTGGTCTTCTGCTGGGCAGTGCCTCCTCCCTCTCTTGGACTGGTACACGGAGCCACTGAATTGAGGGAAGCCACAAGATGTGCTGATTACCCTACCCTGTAATGGGATTGTAAATTTTCAGACGTGAGGAAAGTGCTTTTGTTCTGGCCAATATAATGCCAAATATAAGAGGGTCTGGTGTGGCTCAAAAAAGCCTGTTTCTGAAATAATACAAACAGCAAATACCCCTTGGTCATTCATAATTTATATGTTTTTGTTGTGAGCAATCCATAGAAATTCTAGTCTGATCACTTCACTGACACAGTACAAAGCAGCACCTAAACTTTTAACCAGAAGTTTTTAACTTTCTGCCAACGTGATCAAAAATAAGTTCACTCCCAGAAAAATAACCAGAAGAAAGATAGCCAGAAAGATAACCGTCATCATCCAGACTTCTAAATAATACCCAAATTGGGACTTGAGCTCAAAGCATTTTTAGCCCTTGTTGTAGAGGCACATAGAAAAATCTTAGAGATGCAGTAAAAGGATGCAGGAAGTACAACAAGCATAGGGAATTTTTACAGTCCTGGTTTTGTCTTAGTTTGTAGAAGAAGGCATTTAGCACACCTGACAGGCAGAAATCTTCAGCAGCAGGGAGAACAAGTGAGAACCATCTTCAACCTCTGTGTGGGTCTGTCTTGGAAAACAAAAAGTAGAGAGTTTCTGGCATGAAGACAGGAAGGAGTCTTTCAGTGAGGCACCATGTACAGATGTAAAATTTAGATCAACCTTTCCAATTTTTACACATAAAAAAGTAAAATGCTCTTCTCGATGGGTCTCCACCTTTATAAATTTATAACAATAGTAGAACAGACTCAGCCCAGCCAGTAAATGCTCTCTGCACCTCTACTGTAACAGGAAGGACAATGATCCAGCTGGTGTCATTTCTAGCCTGGTCAAGCTGCCACTGCACTTGAAGTGATCCATGATAAGATTTCAAGTGAAAGGAGGGAAAGACAGAAAGAAACAAGGCAAGGAAGCCTCCCCCACTTCAAATTCTTCAGGCTGACCTGTCAGCTTCTATGTTACTACATTTGGACTTGAATTTCTTGCCAAGGTCAGAGCAGATTAGAAGCTGCTTTCATATCTGACAGAAATACAACTCCCCGGTGAACAAGGGGGTGTAGCTCCAGCATCTTTAAGTGGAAAGAAAAGTTCAGTCTTCTCCAGTCATCAGCATAGAGTGATGCACAGGGGCCTCCCAATATTAACTCTGGTCAGCGCCAGCAGGTCATCTTCTCTCTATAATGCCACATTCTCCCCCTCTCTGCTGGTATCTGAGCTGCAGACTCAAAAAGCATGACTGAAAATACCAGAAAAACAGTGAGACTTGAAGGATCATATGATCATCTCATGATCACCAGTATTTGTTTCTTTTTATGCCCTTTGTGGGAAATATATATTACTTTTTTCTAAATCACCCTTAAAACACAACAGCAGAATTATGTGTAGCCAGGCTAGAGTTTGATTCCAGGAGTGACCTCAGGACTCACATTTCCTCTTGCCTGAAGCTCAATTCACATTTGTAGGGAACTTGCTCAGTGGGAGACATGTTTTTCTTAAATGTTCAACAGCTGCATGGAAGCTAGGCAGCAGGAAAAATACAGGGGCAGGCAAAGGATAAAAATAATAATACTGTATTACCCCCTTGTCTTTTAAAACTTTGGTTCCCTCAAATAAAGCATAAGAAAATCTGGAAGTCCTGATGTGATGAGACCAAGGCACACTGGATGAGCAGCTTGCCAGAGGTCATAAAGGAGCCTGGACAAAGAACAACATGCATCGTTCAGCCATGTTTACAAAAATGTCTAGCTCCACCAGAATTAGTAATTGGATGCCAGAATTCTAAAGTTTTTTTTTTTTATTTCAGTAGAGAACTAAAGAATACAGGGCTGAGAAAACATGATGTAAAAACAAAAGGGAGACAATTTTATAAAATCTTTAGAGCAGACTGGCAAAGTAAGAGGATTTGCTGATGAAAATGTCTGGAGAAGATTTCAGTACCAGAAAAGGAAGGAGGCTGTAGTAGTCAGCAGGTGACCACAAATCATTGAAGATCAGTGTTAACTAGAGTTTTCCATTTGGCACTTGGCTTCCCATATGTCGTTTGACATCTCACAGATTGAGCTTGCACCCCTTTTTTTCCTTTGCCTCAATGATAGTTTACAGCAGTGAGAGGAGCCACTCAGAATAATTCAGAAGAAATATTTCCCTGATTTACTTTCCCTGTGTGGGATGCCCTTGGCTGGAAATCAATCTTTGTGCATCTCACAACCAGGAAGGAAGGGGAAATTAAGACAGAGAAGATAAAGAGAAAGCAAGGAGGAAAGAGAAGCAAAGAAGTCAGGAGTGGCAGAAATCAAAAGAGACACAGGGATGATGGTTATGGACTCCAAAGACAGCAAAGGACAGGTAGGAAGAAGCAATAAAAATCAGTGAGACCCAGAGAGAGCAAGGAGGATAACGGAATGAGGGCAAGGGAAACAATTTTTTTAAAAATGTAGTGTTTGGTTGAAAACTGAGTCACAAGAGTTTTAACTTAAGCTGATACCATATCAATAAACACTTTTTGGACAAAATCAGGAGTTATTATTGCCTCATCAGTGTGCCTGTAGACCTTTGCTGGGTCGGTGGGCTGAGCCCTCTCTCTGTGCCTGCCCATGTATGGTGGTGGGGAGGGATGGAGATAATGCTGACGGAAATGAGCCCCTCTTTATCTGGCCTGGCTCTGGCTGCAAGACTAAACAAGCTGAAAATACTCCTTAAAGGTGATAGGTCTTCACAAAACACAATTAACAACTTCAAGATGCCCTTCCAGAAACCAGCAAGACAATTCGGAGCATGCAGAGTTGATTTATCCTAAAAGGAGTCAGTCTCTCAAAACACATGGAACTCAAACCAGGCATGTCTGTCAGGCCATGGGGAGGAGCATCAGCTGTGTTCCTCTGGCCCCATGGGGGAGTGGGGCTGGCAAGAGCCAAGACTGGAGGCAGAAGGGGGCTTTGTCCTTCGAGTGGTTCATAAATAACTTCCATCTGATGCTGCAGAGGCAATGACTTGGGCACCAGAGCTGTCTCAGAGAAATATTTCTTCTGCATAGAAGTGCTGCATGTTCCAGGCATGGCAGCAGCTCTCAGAGGAAAGCCAGACCAGGCACCAGCATGGGTGCTAGCCTGTAGTTGTTTCTCATTGAATAGAAGTTGTAAAATCACCGCTGCAGTTGTCAGTACTGGTTTGAGTCTCATCCTGTGATGGTAGCATTAAAAAAAAAAATCTTGCCAGCAAAATTTGAAAATTTTGCAAAACTTAAAGGCACTCCTTAGGTGGCATCATGCAGAAGCTCAGTAAATCCCTTTGGCCACTCTGTCCAACTGCTGTATTAAGAGTATGAGCAGTTAACATGGACACTGCAAGATTACAAAACTCCAGTGGACTTTACCAAAGTTTACTCTCAAAAGCAATCAGTCCTGAACTGCATTCCTTCCCAGAAAAGCTGAGTCCGGGACTGGAACATTCCCGGAGGACACTCAGCTGCATTAGAGACGTGGTCTGTGCTTGACAGATGTTTCTTAGCAGGAGCTCTTCACAAATGGGTGCACACATGACATGGAAGCCCATCAATGGGGCAGTGGGTCTTCTCAAGCCCATTCCCTGTGTGGGCAGAGCTGTCCCTCTCACCTGGGAAGGTGCCCTCTCCACATCACCAGCACAGATCCAAGTTGTCCTAGCTGAAGGCTGGGAATTTACTGCCTCCTTTATTCATTAGCAGTCTCTTCTCAGTTCTAAGGTTATCCAACCTATATTGAAGTAAGTTATTATTAAAACTTGTAATTACTCACCTCAGGTCTGAAGTGCTGGGCATACCAGAAAGTCAGAGCTGATAAGTTGTGCTTTGTGTGGGCTTTTTATTTTTGTACATCTTTACAGTACCAAGCTGGGCCTCCACACCGAGCTACAGGGGCTGGGCCCTGCATTTAAATGATACCTGTGAGCCTCAGTGTGGCTGCGTGCCACCCATGGAGCTACAGACAGGGATCAACCAGTGTGACGGAAATTACAGGCTAAGGCCAACTCCTCTGTCAGCTTGTGACTGTGAGGTCAGGAGTGATGAGAGCAGAGGCACTGTCTGCTTGGATCAGACTAAAATCTCTTCAGGTCCACAGTGTGACATTGATGCTGTTTAATAGCAGATTACTACAGGGGCAAAGATCTCTTAAAGAATGTTTATGAAATTGTTTTCTATTTCATAGGGTATGGTTTTACTAAGCTCTGTTATGTAGTGGCTGACAGAATCACTAGGTTGCTTTTATTTTTTATCTTCCTTACTGTGTGTTTTAAATCTGATTTCCAGGTGCAATAAATATATTTGGAAACTACCCCAGATTGTGTCTTTGTGGTGTCTGGAAATAAACCTGGCAGTGGGAAAAGTGATAATATTTTCTAAGGTTTTAATCACCCTCCATCTAACACAATGTTTTGTTTTGTTTGGTTTTGTTTTAATCTCTATTTCAGTGGCCGCTACATCTGATTAAACTACTTTGAATATTACTTTTATTTCAAGTCCATTATCATTACCCCAAAGCACTACATGCCATACCCCAAAAGTAATGTGAAACAGGGGTATAAGCAATACTTTTTTCTGTCTGAACATCCACACTGCAGTATCAAACAGATATTCAGATTACTCCTCTATCCCAAGGGGTTTTTCCCATGATTATCTGATCCCTTTCAATCAAACAGGGTGTGTGCATCAGTCCCAAAGGCAATGTAAAGCTGACCAGAGCCATATTTCTGCAGATTCCCCAAAAGGCATAGGCAAGAATTCTTTTCCCCTCTGAGGATCAGAAATGCTGCAGGAGTTAATTGACTTTATATGGATGCTGCAGGCTTCCCATCCTTCAGCAATAAGAAGATTTTTTCCAGGGATGGATGGTGGTTGCAGAGACCAAAATTCCCTGCAAGTAGCATAGTCCTGGCAGAAGGATTCCCTTTTCTCATGTTCCCATTCTCCATGAAAGAAGGACATACAGCATCAGTGGCCCTTTCAGTATATAAAGTGTTCTCATATAAATGTGTTAATTCTCTTGCCTTGTAAGGCTTGGAAGCATAATTTTTTAGGTCTGGGAATTTTTGTGTGGGGGAAGCAGTGGCCCTAGCTTTTATAAGAACTGCTTTTTGACTATGAAAGAGAAGTTTGGTTATTTGATAACTTTGCAGACGTAGGGTAATACTGCATGAAAGAGCAAATGCAAACCACCAACTCAGAGATGCATACTATGGTTAACTGCATGTGGTGTTGGTTATGAGATGTTAGTTAACCATGGTGCCCTGTTGAACCATGGCTCTGCTTCAACCATGGAATCATAGGAGTGGAAAAAATCATATAAAATCACCAACTTTGTCTGTCTGGCCCAAGGGAGGATCAACTGAGCTATTCTTGACTGCTGCTCATCCGTCCGGTTCTCAAAGACCTCCAGAGATGAAACATTTCAATTTCCTAAAATAATCTCTCCACACTCCACAGTGGAGCCTGGAATTTGCACAGCACCCCATCCACTTCTGTGGGAGGCCAGGGATCTGCCCCAGACTCTGCAGAGAGCTTTAGAGAAAGAGAGTAAAAAGGTTTTCTGCTCTTGGGCTGCCCTACAAGACAGCACCACTACTCTTATTCATAGCTTTCACTCTCCTCCTTCCCCTGATTTCCTCTGCCAGACCCCCACAAGTATTGCTCCCCCTCAGCTTCCTGTCATGACTGTGATGTGAACTGGATCCCTGAGACCACCTGCATAAGGAAAACACCTGCAATTCCCCTGGCCAGTGGCAAAATGGGGTCATGGACAGGAGCAGGGGAAGGGAATGGTGTCCAGAGAATGATGGTGGGAGTGGTTTCATTGTATTTGCTGCCAGGGCAAATGGTCATGGAAGGGACTTGAACATTTCTCACTAGGTAACCAAGAGCAACTGGTCTTAATTGGAATATTCCAGAGATATTGTTACTCTTCATCCAGTCTTCCAAAAAGCTCCTACACTTGTGTTTCATGGACTCCTTCCCCATGCATGTGTACAGGGATCAGTCTGAGCCTCAGCCTCAATAAAACCACTTCAGATCCATTTTACAAAGGATGCTGGTCTGTGCCACGAAGCACTCCATTACTAAAAATTCCTTAAATTTACTTTGATCATAGCAACTCAAAATCACTGAGGTATTTCTGAGTACCCAAATTTTCTATTTTTTCTCTTTCTATTGAACTTTGCATAACCTCACAAAAAGCAGAACTAATTTGAACAGTTTTAGGAAAGTGAGAAAAAGTACTGCCCTCCAACCCTGCTTGTGGTGCTTTCTGGTGATGTTTTGTTCTGTAGGAGCATTTCACAGCAGAGATCTGATCCTCAGCATTGGTGTTTACAGTGGAAGAGCTGCCAGATCCATAAATACAGGGACTAACGAGCACAACTATGCTCAAAATGTTTCTTTGTGAATCACACATAATTTTCTTATCCAAACTCAGGGAACATTGTGTTGCTAATGCAGTGTACAAGGTCATCTCAAATTGTGAAGTAAAGCTTCTTTTCCCTTTGCTGGTTTTGCTTTCAATGCCATCATGTTCCAGGTCCGAACATTGTTCTACAATGTCTCTCTTGCTAGTTTTCCAGGTATCCTGGATGGGAGACATTTGGCTATCCCTGACCAGAAACAAATGGGTTTAGTCAGAGATTATCAAAACAATAAATATTTTATTTTTAATACCACAAAACTTTTTGCTTGAAAGGAAATATTCCAAGATGCTTTACATGCATTAAGCATGTCCCTGCTCTTCTGGGTAACAAACTGTGGCGTAGCTAGAGGAGTTCACAGGTGAGAGAAGCTAATGGATGGGTTCACATAAATGTTTATTTCATATCCCTTCACTCTTCAGCCACTGGGTTGTGTGAGATGGAAATCAGGATGGATTCAGCAAATGTTTTCTCAGTTTGCACCATTTTTCCAGTATGTCTAGACTCAATAGGAGTATCCATGGCTCTGTGCTTGAGCATATGAAGCAGATGAATTATTTAGTAGTTGGTTATTGAAACTTGATGCAAGATGCGAGTAAACTGGTGAAAAACCAAACAGCTGAGTACCCTGTTTTTCATGGGACATACTCAGTTACTGTGTGATGTCCCAGTGTAACGTTCTGTGGTATCTATCCAGGGAGGAAATACTTTGGAGCATTTCATTAGATAAAAATATGCAGCCAAGAAGAATTCCAGCAAATGGTAATGCTCTGCTACAGATATGTAATATGAATAAAAGGCATTGTTGAGAAGTGTCTCTCCAAAAGCAATCTTAATCCTCTTAAATGTTCAGGCTCTTGATACCTATTCTTCCTGGTCATAATAAACTTCATTTTTTTTTTTAAAGTATTTTCAGTGTTGTGGAGTAGGATCTCTGGAGACAGTAGAGACATGAAATAATGTGGGGTTACTACAGATGCTGTTAGTCTTCAGTGCAGGGATTTGATTAGTGCCTCTAAGAGCTCTGATTTTATAATGCTGTCCATTTTTCAGAGAAAAAAACCTTTCATAAGCTCTGACACAATTGTTACAGAAACCAAAGTGGAAAATTAAACTCTGAATGCACAGAATAAATATGGTTCTGTGTAATTTTTCTTGAGTGATCATTAGTTTCTGGATATTTTCTTACTATTTTTTCCATCTTGTATAAACAAACATGGTAAGGGAGTGCCATGTAAAATTTAATGTTAGTATGATTTAAAAAAAAAAAAAACAAAGGTTTATTTTTTCCTTTATTTTTTCCTTCTTTCATTTTTTTGTTTTGTTTTGTTTAATTTAGTTCTCTCTGTTAAGGTTTCAACAAGCTTTGTTGTGCTTGCAAATGCTCACACTGAAATATTCTGTTGGGGCAAGAGAGCCAGAATTGGCAGGAACTGCAAAAAGTTCAGCCACAAATAAAAATTAACCTGATGTCTGTTTACAGAATCTAAGCAAAATACAAAAAGTAAACGCAGAGTATTATGAAATAGCAATTAAACTGTCAGATTAATTCACTTTTAATAGTCCAATAATATAAAGTTTCTTAACTGAGTCTTTAATCTGGCATCTTCTCTACTCAGGAATGTACTGCTGCAATCCAGAAATGCAGAAAAGCATTACATGTGTCAATAGTTTAACCAAATCAGGGAAGATATTTGAAGAAATCTGAAATATTGATTACATGAGATCAATCTGGCATTCCAGGCAAAGCATGATGAGTTTCTGAAGCTGGAAATGTTAGGTCTTACATCTTGGTCTGAGAGAACTACCTTTTGCACAAACTTGAATAAAATCGCCTGTGGTTCACAAAAAATAAACTAGAAAAAAAACCTTCTGAAAAGGTGAAGCGAGGGACAACTAGAGGGGCAGAAGGGGCCACAAGTTTTTCTACAGCTAGTTTCAGGCAACACTTTGAGATGTATGAGGAGGATTATTGTATCATTTTGCAGATATCCTTCAGGCCTGACTTTCCATATCATAAGTATCTGTCTGTGGGTCAGTTTACTTTCATTAGCTTACCTAGATAAATATTAACTCCTACACTATTATTCCACATATATTGTTATACTCTTGTGTGCAGTGTAGTGGTTTTTATGTTATAGCCATGGTAGTTTTAAGAGTTTAAGCAAACTGTGGGTTGAAGGGCGTAAATAAAAATTCATTAGACTAAGCAGGTCTTTCATCATATAAGCTCCTCTTCAGAGCTACATGATTTTTTAAATTAAAATACCAATTGCAATTAAATGTTTCTCTTCAGCTCTAGTAATTGTTATATGGCCCATGTTGACAAGATAAAATATTTGCTTCTGTTTCTTACATGTTTATGGTTATAATATTCTCATGCCTATCTTATAATCTTCTCATGCCTATCTTACATCTTGCACTGATTCAATTGTCAGTTTGACCTGAAACTATTAATTAAGCCAGTGCAAAATTGTTGTGATCCCTTCTTTGGAATGGGCTTACTTGCTCTGGACAGGTTCAGCTAGGTGTTGGTTTAAGCTGAAGTGAAATAAGTCACTCGCATCTGATTTAACGTGGGCTTCCTAACTGCTTTGGTTAGTGAGCCTTGGAGTTTGATTTCCCTTTTGCTAAGGTCCCCGTTTTCATGCAAGCTTTCCTGCAGATGTAAGCATGCCCTCTGTGATGTGCTTGTGATGGTGGCTGTGCTAACCCAACACTCCCCATCCCCTGCCAGCTCTGTCCCTGGCGCTGACCTCTCCGACAGTGCAGGTACAGGTCGGGATTCACTGGCACAAGAGCAGGCGAAGGGCGGTGCCGCTGCCCTCAGCCCTCTTCCCACGTGCTGTGCCCCCGAAACTGATAAAGGAGCAGCCTCACCCCCAGCATTCGCTTTCAGTCGTGTCTGGCCCTGTGAAAGCCACATCTGCCCCGCAGACACGGGGGATGATGGCTGTGGCGGCCAAGGGGTGTGAGGAGCTGCGAACCCACATCAACATCCCCGTGTCGGCAGAAGCATCTCACGGAGACCAGCCACGCTGCCAGACCATCGTATTTACTGGGGCAGTGCCTTCATCTTGGGGAAGGGCTGGTTGTTTTACCCGCAACGCCATGCGTGATTTAAGAAACTGTTCAAAGCTAAAGCAGCTTTGGTAGTGAAGCTGCCAAGGATTTAAACATTCCTGTGCTGGCAAAGCACTCCAATTGGAAACATATCGGTGTATGAAGGAGTCCTGTGCATGTGCTCACACAAGTTAACATTGATCTACTTAAACTGAGTTAGCATGTGATTTTAGCTCACACTCCTAGCTGTGTCACAGCTGAGACATCAGAACCATTGTCACTCTCCCTTTAAGAACATCACCAGCAGCATGAACTCTTAGTGAGGGGAAGTCTGGTGTCTCCAGGCTGGATGCAGCTCATTCCCAAAGTGAGACATGCATGTTTGTTAGCTAATGCTGTGATGCATTGCTGCTCCTGCTCTTTGCAGGCAGCTTTTGCAGCCATCACGGTGTTCCCTGCAGCAATGCCCAGGACGAAGGTGGCCCAGCTCAGAGGAGCAGTGTCCCTCCCAGCAGCTGCAAGTACTGCCTACCACATTAAAGAAATGAAATCTCACTCTTTATCATGCAAATAAGCAAGGTTAATTCCCTACCACGGGAAAAACGTGAAATTCCCGTGTGACATCCCTTTCCCTCCTCCCTTCTCACTGCAACCAAGTGGTGGAAAGGGACAGCCCATTTGGTACAGCATCTGAGAGGAGGGGGGAAGGCAAGCACACCCTTGTTCTCCCACGGGAGCTTTCCCAAGGGCCTGCCCTGTTCCTGGCAGCATCCCAAAGACCCAGGCACTGCAGACCAGAGTGCCTGCCTTTGATCTCTCCATCTTGACCTCAGAGCAACTCTGCTGCCACACCAGCTGATACTCCCCGCTGGGAATGAGAAAAAGAGGGAGAAGCTTTATAAAATATTTCTTCAGCTGAATTTTTTGTTCATTAGAGTAGGGGCCATGTGGCATGTCTGCCTCCTGGTCTCTTTGGCCTCCTCTTGGCAGCAGAGCAGGTTCCTGGGCCACAGCACAGCGAGAGGAGAGTCAGGAGAGTGCTGCAGAATCAGCAATCTGCCTTGTGACACCGGGATCCCCCAGACTGGGAAACGAAGGTACAACCTAATGACACAACACAATTTTCACAACTGAAAGAGCATTGGCATTTGATTTAAACATAAATCTGCAGTTCAATCACAAAGAGTTTCAACGTGTCTGAATTCAGAAGGTGATAGTTTCATAATGGAGCTGCAAGGATCACAGCTGTATGAGAATATGGCCCCAGGGAGTGCCATCATTTTCATTATTCATGTTGCCTGGCCTATTTTCTCCCCTCCTCTGGAAAGAACATGGGAGTGTATATGCACATGTGTGCATGTGCATGCATGTGAGAGAGAAGACGTAGGTAAGTTAACGTTTTTCAAATGAGTAGCTGGAAAATGTTGATAATTAACCATGTCTTTGGCTTGTCCCACCGTAGAGTGCAATATCCCCCAGCAGAGCTGTGGCTGCATGACCTCATGCCACAGAGGCAGGAATTTCTGGCAGCTCATGACATCCATATGTGGATGATTTAGCTGCCATGGAGCTGTTGCTGATGGGAAGATTACAGATTCCTCTGCTCACGGGACAGGAGGGCCACATGCACAGGTATCATGGCCATTGGGGACTTCCAGTGACAAAAACCCTGAATCCAGACACGGCAGGAGCACCCTCTGGGGCTTAGTGGGCTTGTCTGGGCAGACCCAAGGTCTGCTAGGGGAGGGAGGGTCCACACAGGTACAGCGAGGATGTGCCTCCCTTTTTTCCTGGGGGCATGTTGGGCTCTTGGCAGGGCAACACTGCTGTCAGGGAAGGGATTGGCCTCTCAGCAGCGCCTATACCAGTGATAAAACCTGTAAGCAGATAAGTTATTGCATCCTGAGGGGGTAGTGCTATTAAATCTATTTAGCATCTTGTTCACAGCTTTGAAAGGTTTCACAGATATGAGCTATGCTGAAACATTTCTACCCTCTATGCTCTGGAAACCAAGGTGTTGTCCTGATTCAAAGATCTCTTTTTTTTTCTTTTTTTTTTTTTCCTGCATTCATCGTGGGGTCTAAATTAGCAGAGATAAACGGGTGGCACCACACCCTCCAGCACACCACAGCTGTGGTTCTGCTGCGTGCCAGCAGCTCACCCCTACTGACAGCTCCAATTTCTTGCTCTTGACTAAACCATCTGCACATGAAATGGTGGCACTTAATGGTTCTCTGCACAACCTGCTTGGCTTTGACGTGAAACTGCTTTTTAATGCATGTAGTGGAGATGTCTAACATTTCTACATGAAAGCATTATACTTTTATAGCATTTCAAAGTGACACATACTTCTGTATAAAAAAAAATAAAATCCACAAAGCTACAGTTCTGAGAGGAAAACATTACCATGCTTGTCAGTGGCATCTTTTTATCTGCAGGGGCAGTGGGCACACACAGGTTCTGGTGGGTGTAAGTGGCCACAATGCCTTTGGGATGTACTCATCCCTAGGCAGGTCCAGGGGGTCACCCTGTGCTGGCAGCTGGGGAACTTTGTGTGTATGTGTGTGTATGTGTGTGTGTGACAGAGAGAGAGAGAGACTCAGACCAGTAACTCAATCTGCTGTGAGAAGTCATCTTTCTGTTTCTGAATCACACCTAAACCCTTTGGAGAAAGTAATCATTAGGCTACTTGCAAGGGTAGGGGCCACTTAGCATGATGGTGAAACACAAAGCTGGAGAGATAAGAGGTAAAGATAGCTTTTACTCATCATTCAGCCCATCTGGATTTGGTTTATGGTACACATTCCTCAGCATCTGTACTAGAGACCAGAGTATTTCCTTGTTTCCCTCGGCCTGTATCTCAGCCATCCACCACTGTAGATGCAGTATGCTGTGTTAAAACTTTTTTTAAACTCTGTGCCAGAGGATTTACTTCCAAACACTGCTGGATAAAGATTCATGTAAGGACTGAACACTATCCTGCCTTCTTCCTTGTTGTGGTTGTGCCTTTTCTGCCTTTATCCACAGGCACACACATGCACAGAGGGAGGATGCATCCCCCAGTGCCCTCCCCACGGGAGGTGTGCCAAGGCTGGCCAGCTCCGGGCACCCCTCTGCCTGCTTCTCTCCAAAGCTGGTGTAGCAGAGGCCTCCTGCCGCAGCTTCACGAGCTTCAGGTGGCTCATTTGGTTTTAGAACAGCTGGTGCTGGGCCAAGCACCGTCAGTGGTGCAGGGCCCTGAGCTGGTGCCTGTCGGTGCTGCCAGCTCAGCCTTCTTCAAAAGCTTTCTCCAAGGGGTGGCAGGCAGGCTTTTTGCTGGATGGTGCATTGCCTCCAGGAGCTGATGGGGAGCCAAAACCGGCATAAACACAATGTGCTCTGACTAAGGTGACAGAAATACGATGCCAATGAAGTCTGTACATCCAGGTGACCTGACAGTGCAGGGAGGTAATGACTGAACCACGGTGGACTCATGTTCTGATCCGCTTCACAAACACAGGCCACGGATGTCGCTGGTCAGGGACCCCACTGAAATTCGGGAGCAGGGGAGTGGTGGTGAATACCTTCCTTCACTCAGCTATTGGCAAAGCAGGAATGCATCCACAGCCTCCCTGGCAACACTTCCCCTGAGTCTGCAATATGCAGATTAAAGGGATGATAGCCATCACACTCAGTCCTTCACCCCTTGGGAATACTCTGGAGCAGTGACTGACACACCCACTCCCACTTACTGCCTGGGCTGCTATGGGTCTGCAGCACTTTATCAGCCTGCTTGTGTTGTTTACAACTATTTGAGGTTTGAAAATGCCCTGCTAAATGAAATGCAGAGCCAAGCTGAGAAAATACTAAACAGATTCCTATTCTGCAGTCGGCTGCATTTCTATGGACATATACATCATTACCCTAACCAAAACTTTTTCAATAATGAGATTAAAAAACATGTTTATATTTTGACCTTTTGCATTTAAAAGCAAGCAGAAATTAACGTTAAAGGATATATGAAAGAACATATCTCTATCTCTGGCCAGAGATGAATGGAGAGAAGGCATCACTAAAGTGACATTACCACTCCTGCAGACCTAAGGACAGTCACTGTGTTATTGAAACCCAAGGTGTCTGAGACCAGAGGGGCTCTGTAGGAGCCATAGGCACCAAGTGTGGGGGTGGTTTGTCCCAGTGGCATTTTGACCACAGGGTGGTCAAAATATGGCTCAGGATCAGCAGGTTAAGTGATAATCACATCTACACTTATTTAAAAATAGCAAAGTCTGAGGTCACTGCAGAAACTGGTGTTAGAAATGCCACAAAGAATAATAAAGGCCTGTGAGTCTGGTTATAAAAAGAGCAGTGGGAGGAAAGAAGGCAGCAGAAAGGTGGAGATTTATGACTACTTCTTATAAGGCATTATGGTGAGAGCAAGGAGAAAAAACAGAATACAGGTAGAGAGACAGGAAGTATTTTTTAATCTCATATCTGAAGATGCATGTGCCTTTCAGACACGTGATTACTCCAGCATATTGGTAAGGTCACATGCAGACAGGCACACACATCTGCAGGCGTCCCCTCCCATTCAGTGACATGAAGTACACGTGTACCTTCCCCTGTAAATGCAGCATCCTATGGCTTTCAAGATTGCTCCATTTTGCAGATATGGTCCTTTGTGTCTACTTACAGCTACGCCTGTGTTTTATTGGGCTATTGTGTGTATTTTATAGAGGCTGTGGTGCAGAGGTCTGTGCCACTAGCAGCAGGAGATGGGGATGCTGTCAGTCTGCATGGCCAGCATAGCAACCTTAGGTAACTGAGCACTAAACTAATCATCTTTTTCATGTCCTGGGATGATGTAGAGCAGGCTCATCACATGATGCAGCAAGCAGGCAAGCACTGCTGGCTTGAAAAGAAGGAAAAGAGGTGACATGGTGGCGACTTTTTCTCACTGAGGTGAGATGGTCGCCTACCTTTGCTGTCTTGAGGCAGGAGATTTGGTTATAAAACTAAGTGAGATGTGGTGATTGATTCTCAGCTGGTGAGGACTTGCTGTACAGCCTTAAGCAAAGCATTTACCCTTTTGTTCTTGCTAGTTGCTGCAGCAAAAAGGGAATATGGGATTTTTTTCTGGTCTTAGGTGCACGGTTAAATAAAACTGTCTGTGAGGTGCTCTGAGAGAGTGAGACGTAAAATGCTTCAGGATTGCCAATGCTGTTAAAGGATTGCCTAAGGACAAGGTCCTCCCAGCTGGGAGGATTTAAAACTTCATTGTGAAGGCTTCAGTGGAAATTAAATACCATCCCAGCATTTGGGGTTTACCCCCTTTGCTTGAATGGTGAGCTCGGTCTGACTGACGTGTCAAGCATTAAAGCACGGCAGGGCTGGTGCCAAAAGCCCAAACAGAGCAGGAGACAGAGCTGCTGCCTGCTGACAAACCCTCTCCTACCATTCCTCCTCATGGGCCAAAGTGGAACAGTCTGATACCAAATTCCAGTTGACCTGGAGAGAAATTGGGGGGGTGGGGGAACTCTTTTTCTGTCGAACCCGTTTCTGTCTGGTTTAAGGCAGGATGTGAGAGTGCTGCCTACGCTTTGTTCTCGCTCCCTGCCCGAGCATCTTTGCATAAAGTCTCTGTGATCAATACTGATTAACCATCTTCAGAAAAAGAAAGGTCCTTCCTTCCTTTGTTTCTCGTGAGATAAGAAGCATCCCGATCCTGCCAGCCTGCCCTGTGGGAATTGTTAGATGCTTTGCAGACTGTAAAACCAAGTGATAGCTTTTGCACTGGACAGTGCATGGCTGAGGTGACTCAGTGCTCCTTAGACAGGAGCAAGGTTTGTTCTTCCAACTGCTACAGATGAGGAAGAGGCTGAATTATTGAGCTGAGAATCCTTTTATTTCCAGATTTTGTAGCTGATCAGGTAAAAAAAATCTTTGCTGCGGGTCTGGCTTTTCTTAGTCTTTAGGCTTTGTTTAAAACTGGTAGCACCCCTGGGATTAGTTAATATTTAATTTAAACGGGAAAAGAAACGAAAGGCAGGCCACAACAAATGGTTCTAGTGCACAAATCTCATCCAGTGACACAGCAGCTGAGAAACAAAGCCAGTCACCCAAGGGCAGCAGTTAAATGGCAAGGGATGGAGCTGGAGTTCACTGCCTCAGTGAGATTTATTTCACCCTACCAAGGAAAGCTAACCTTGGGAAAAAATAAAACAGTAAATACTTCTTTCTTCTGGCTGACAGTTTACAGCTTCTGAGAAACAGTGGTTTATGGACAACAAGAGCACCAGACAGACTGCAGCAAGAGGTGCAGCGGAGAGAAACTGGGAGATGCTGTCAGGAGAAGGGAGGGAAAAGGAGTGGGCAGGGCCACCCTTTCCAGCAGGAGCCACCCTGCAGTGAGGGGAGAACATGATTTAGGTTAAATTTAACACAGCAAAAAACTTCTTCAGTTTGGAGGGCTGTGGTGATGTGGACCTAGAATGGGTGATATCATTCACCCTTCTGCATCCCACCACTCCTGCATGCACGCAGCTATCAGCACCAGCAAGGTTTTAATCTTGATTTTTGAACCCAATTTTTTTCCAAATGAACTGTAATGATTTTTCATATGGGTGTGTACTTTGTTTTGTCTTTAAATGCTGTGTTTATTTGATTGACCATAATGGCTGCTCAAGTTAGACTGCTATTTTATGTGTTGGTTGGTAGTTTTTTAACATTACAGCTATGAATGTAATGAATCTCATGAATCTCGTGGGTGATAATACAGAGGCATTCTTTCCCGGTTCAAATGATACTGTAGCATCTTAGCACATTTGGAGGTCAGGCAGTGTGGCAACATGATGAAAACCCCTGTTAAATTAATCATTTGTCCTTCTGTAATTGGGCTTCTTGGCACATCTTGCTGAGAAAGTGAGTTGCTTCAGCCCTGAAAAACTCAAGTTCACAATGTTCACTCAAGTATCAAATCAGTATCCGTGCAAAAGAGGAACAAGCATTTGTGATATTAATTCCTTTCTGTCTGGGGACAACTGATACATCTTTTTTATTTGCCTTTTACTTTCCCTGCAGCAATGTGCTCTCTGTTACCTGAGTAGGGCAGAGTGAATGGGCAAGAAATTCTAAATCTTTACCCAAACTTGCAAAAAGGCTCAAAATTATAATGTTTTACTGCAGTCATTTATTTGTGAGTCTTTGCACTTTGGAAATTTGGCTCAAATTTTAGGGAACTCAGTGTGAGAAGTCTCTCATGGGATACTTTTGACATAGGAAAAAACTGGAATGTGCTTACAGCCCTCTGCTTTTGGAAGAAGTTTGTATAGGTATTTAAAATTTCATGTCCTCGGTCAACCTTCTGGGCCTTTAGAAGCTTGCCAGAACTGGAATATGGGCTGTCACTCTGTCAGAGAACATTAAGCCAAAGTGCAAGCTATTTTCAAGATAGAAATAATAATTCACCCCCAGCATATAGCAACTTAAGCAGTGGTTCCATCAGCAGCCTGCCAGGCTCCTTGGGTCTGGTGGAGGCTGTGCACCACCATGGGTCCTAGGCCAGCTCTGGAGGATGCTGCAGCCACAGGTCCTGTGGATCTGCCTCCTCTCTTACATTGTTCTGAGCAATTTTTAGTGGTAGTAAAGAAATGGGTGGGGGAAAATACTAGAGAGTAATGCTGAGTGACTCTTTACTTAGGGTATATATTGTGAGCGAGAATAAGAATCCATTTATCTTTTTCTTTTCCTGCTCAGTGATTGGAAAAACAAGTGGTGTTTCAAATGTGATACCAGATGTTTGGAGTCCTTGCTCAGAAAGATTTCAAGGTTTTTATTCAGTATTTTTGAGAATCTCCTAAGGAAATATCTCTATAATATTAGGCTGGAGTTACGAGGTACATTGTTAGCAAACAATGAGTTAAAGTTTGGCTTACTTATTTATATTCCCATTGGCTTACTTACATTTTTCATACTCCCATCAGTTACATTTTTCATACTCCATTTTCTTAGTTGCATATTAAAATGGTGACCTTTAAATCCGCTTTTCCATCACATATAGTACCTTTTTGTTACTTATGCTTTTAGGAAGCCCCAGACTGAGTTAAACTTTGGATGTGGCACTGCAGATACAGCTTGTACGGTGTTGGTGCAGCTCATTGGGTAAATTATTATGTGGCCTTAGTTTCATATTACGTTAGACTAAAGCCATAATTGCTGGTAATTCAATATGACACAGGAAAGGAAACATCATATTCAGCAAATTAAGCTTCATATGACGGCATTACTTACGAAATGAGCAGTTGTTCAAGGACTTTTAGGGACTATAAATAGCAGGAACCTGTAAATTCAAAGAGTAGAGTTCTTAGTGATGGAAAGCAGAAGCGTTGCAGCTATTGCCATAACAAGGCAGAAAGAACCCTTCTGTGGCCTTCAGGGCTGAAGGGTGAAGTAGGTGGATCACATTCATTGAACATCCCAAGGGATGGGTTTTCTTTTAAAAATTTCCATGCTTCTGATCAGTGAATAGCAGTGCTTTGGGAGTCACTGGGCTTTGCTCCCAAATTAAAGTTCAATGATATTTCTGGGTGAAATCTGCCTCTGCTGAGAGCAGCAGGAGCTTTGCTGTTGGTTTGGCAGGGGATAAGGTCTCACCAAGCATGGCAGGGGAGGGAGGATCTTCTTGACCTTTCTTTTTACAAACTTTGGGGATGAAAAGAGGGCAGACCAGGTCTGCACCAAGACCCTTCCCAGGACTGCTGAGCTCAGTGAAAATTGCTTTGCCTTAGTTCACATTTCCCTTGTTGAGGGCTCTCTGGGTGTCTGGAGGTGGTGATGCAGCAGGATTTAGCATCTCCCAGAGTTTCTGGCCTGAGTTGTGTTCCTCCAGAGATCTGCCCTCACTCCCGTGCCCTGCTGCCCACTGCTGATGATGGGAACTTTCGTCATGACTTTTCTGAGGAAAAGGATTGGGTTTTGCTACACCGTGGGTATTTTAATCCTTCCTGATTTTGATGTAAAAATTAAAACCTAAATGCTTGAGTCCTGACAGAAAATTTGGCTTCATCATGAACTTTAGGGTTTTTTTTAATCTTGTTTGATTATTTGTCCATTAATGTCAGGCAGGAAAATGTTTTTAAGAGTATTCAAAAAGCAATAGAAATCCAACCATTTCCTCTCATTTCTCTGTGGAAAACATAAAAAGCTGAGAAAATAAATCCTCCCCTGTTCTGAATTGAACATTTGAAGATCCATTTATTTCCATTTTTCATCTTGAAAAATAAATTTCTGAAATGCTGTGTCCTGTCTGCCAGATGCTTTTGCTTGAGTCACTCATTTTCTCTAAATAAAACCCCCTCAAACATTTGACACGTCCTGTGTGAGCAGCAGTGTTTCTTTGTGCCTTTGGTAATGAAGACCTCTTACCTACCAGCAGTGACTGAGGAATCTCTTGGAAAGGAATCATTCCCATCTTTCAAGAACAATATATTTTTTATCTTATCTTAGAGTCTTGGATCAATAGGATAAAATCAACACAAGTCTTTTATCAAGCCTATACATTTTATCAAAGTGCTGATTGAGAACTGAAAAGGGATTTGGGTCAAAATCTAAGCAGAAGGATGAAAGACCATGAGTTGTGACATGTCTATCCCTGCCAACAAGCTCCATGTTCAAACAAAAGACCTCATTCCTGGTATCCTTGCCATTGATTTTATCTTTAAGCACCTTGTCTGTATTCCCACCTTCCTTTCTTCCCCTGATCCCAGCAGGGCTGGGTGGGTGTCAAGGGAACAGCTCCAAACGGATCAATAGACTTTGGATCAGGCTATAGGTGATTACAGGGCTGTAGTAAAACATTTTAGGTAACATCTAGGGTGTGTTCAAGCCAGCTCTCTTACAAGACTAGACAAATAGGATAAAGATACACATAATTTACCCTTTTGTATTTTTGTTTCAGCCTGAAAATGTCAGCCAAAACTCCAATTTACCTTCATCTTTCAGTATTTGAGATATAACTGTTTTATCCTACAGTGTATGATTTTGAAATGTACTTTTTCAATTTAAAATATTTTTTAAAAAAGCCTCATTTCAAATGTTCAAAGTTTACACACATGTTTTTTAATTCACCAGGGTATTTTATATAGTTTAAACTATTTTAAACAGCATTGAACCAATCAGAACTACTGCCTTATTTCTTTTGAACTGAAAAATCAGATGTGTAAACTTCTGTAATCTGAGAATGCATGTATTTCCACTGATGACGGTGCACATCCCATTTAGCCTGCTGTCTCTTTTCCCAGTGTTCTCTTGCTTCACCTCTGCTGGAGAATTTTGCAAATTTAGTGTCATTATTTTAATTTTTCTCTCGTCTCTCAAACTGTGCTCCAACAAAGAAACAGAACTACGGGAAGGTGACTGTCCTAGGGTGACTAACCAGGGCAGTGACTTACCAATTCCTCTTCCTCTCAGCAATTTCAACAGGCAACTGAAATGAGCCATTCCTCTGCCTGGCATTGCTTGGTACACACAGAGACACCAACCTGCCCCCACTGTGCCTCTCATCTTCCCACCACATCACATAGAAATAGCTGCTGCGTTTTGTCTCCTCCATCAGTTCCCCTGGGTCTAATTCTTTGCTCTTCTGTCTCCTCAGTCCCTCAATCCTGTGAACAGTAAGTGTTTGTCAAGCTGGCTTTTACAGTCACTAAATGGTTCTGCAATAAACATCAGGATGGTCATTAAGATGAAAATATTTTCCCTCCTCTGTGTCCTCAGTAAAGTAACAGCAATGCTGTAGGTCAGTGTAGAGCTACAGAGCACACCTGAACCAATCACACAAACAGGATTTTCCAAGCTTGAAGTTGTGTCATGGATCTGCCTTTTCCTGCCTTTTCTTTGTGTGCAGCATTTTCCTGTAGTAGCAGCAGTAATAGCAACAGCAGCAGCAGCAATGAAGGTTTGGGATGGTTTAAGTGGAAGACACAAGTGTGCACTGAGGAGCTGCCAACGTTTGCACACCTGCAGGTGCAGAGGCAGTCTGGCCTCTCTTTGAAAAACACCTTCTGAGCCTTTCACCAGAGGCAGCCGAGGTGTTTCTCACCACTGCAGCTCCTGAACTGCCAGGCAGCATTTACCCAGAGCTCTAAGAAGCTACTGCATTTTGCCCTAATAGTGTCCATGTATTGATCACGGGTAAAAGATTGCTAATTACACACATTCCCGTGATTAAAATGCTCAGGCTGAAATGCTGTTTGTAAATTATTCTCTTATACAATAGGAGCACTTTCCCATTGCATCAGACCAAGGTGCTCCCTCCCCAGGGAGAGGGATCCCTGGGTCCTGCAGGGATGTGTCTCTGGAGCTGCCCAGTTCCTCTAGGGGCACGGGGAATGCACAGGGCATGGCGGGGGCATTGCAGAGGCCAGCTAGCAATAACACCAGCTTTGCTTTCCCAGGCACCACAGAGCAGATAAACAAGGATGGATCTTCTCTTACGTGCCAAGAAAAGTAATGTAATTATTAATCTCATTTCCTTAGAGAGGACAAGGGGTGATTTATTTGGTATTTTACCACATAACACATTCAGTGTGTGAATTATCCCTTTGATTTTATGCCTTGCCCGCTGCAGCTGCCTTGCACCACTGAAATAGTGTAGAAGTCTCATCCTGGCCACAAAGAGAAGGCAGTGACAAGGAGTGAAAGGCTGGGTCTGATGATCAGCTCCCAAGGAATAAGAAACCATAGGGACACAGGGAGGTCCCCTTGCTGGGGCATGCAAGAGGGACCAGCCCTGGGGATAGCACAAGGCTGAGGGTCTGGGAAGGTGAAAGTCAAATCTCTGTGGCTGGGCTTTGGCAGGCTCCCAACGGTGATGGGGAGAATAGCAGTTTGAAAAATGATGCCAAGATTAATTTTTCTTATTGTTCCAGGAAACCTTAGTTTCTTAGTGTCTCTCCAAGGACTTGGAGGAGAAGTCCTGAATTTCTCCTGCCAGGATGGGCAATGAATAGCTGGAAACTGAGACTTTTGCTGTACGTTGATGGAATTTTGATGGAGAATTTTCCTTGCTAAAATAAAGTTGATAGGATTTGCATACCAGAGCAGCATTGAGGTCCTGAGCTTATTTTCTCCTCTAAACTCATTTTTTACCGACTCTCAGTCTGTACAGTTTAAAAAATAAGAAGTGAAATCAGTTTGCCCTGTTTTGAGGATTTTCTATTGTTAAGATGCAATAAAGAGCATTGGGTTTATCTCGTGTTCATAGACCCATTTTCAGGGCTGAGTGGGGCCCTCACATGTGAGATTGTAGCAATTTAGGATTTCCTAAACATTATATTGCCTTGCAACAGATTTACAAACTTAAATCAGTATGACTCCTGATATTCCAAAATACAGCAACTGAATTGCAACCAGAATTACGAGTTAGTTGAAATATTACATGTAATGAAAGCATAGCCTGGCAAGAAGTGAAATTGGAAAGCTTGTTCCTCATAAATTTCTGTATCACCATGGAAAAGATCTTATCTCTCTCTCCTGTGTCCATTTTACTTCTTCATCTCCCACTGTCTCCCTGCTTTCATGAAATCTATAGTCATTTACTTGTCTGTCAATTTACTGCTTAGGCACTGATTCAGTATTCAGGGATGGACAAACATGCAAAAATGTCACAATCACATAAAATCAATTTCCTTGAGAACAAATAAAAATAAGGCTAAGGAGCTCCCTTCACTACTTAGTAAGCCTTGGGATAATTTAATGTATGCAAATGCATACAAAGTGCCATGGAGGATATAAATTTTATTGAACATTAATTGGAAGTGATCTATGGTATCACACAGAGGTTTGAGTGAGCAAGCCACTTCCAGTTTGCATTTCTGTGTGTGAAATGTGTGTGCACAGAGATGCACACATGTGCACACAGCCCTGGCAGTGATTACCAGCGCTGAATGCAATCACATGCTGCAGCTGACAAGTCAAAGATCAAGTAGAAGTTTTTTTGTAAAATGGGGGAAATCCTGCTTTGAATAACCAATGACTTGACCTTTGTCAGCTGTTAGTCTAGTTGGTAGCAATTATCCAAAGGAGATTAAATTATCAGTCTCAAAGCAAGGTACTTTGCATTTTGAACAAGAGCAGCGATTAAACACAGATACTTTGTGAATGCCAAGGGAGTTTCCAGCAGGATAAGGATTTCAGAGGAAAAGCACACTACTGTGAGTAAATTGCAGTTTTCTTCCCCCTTCCTTGCTCCTTTTCCTTAGCTTGAGATCCCTGAGGAAAGCTTACCATGGGCTGGTGACAGCACTACTGGCTTATCCCAGCAAGAGGGATGGAAATAGCAGCACTTGCTGTGCTTGCAGACCAGGCAGGTGGTGCCTGAGCCCTGCTGTGGGTTCACAAACACCTGCGTGCCCAGGCACGGTATTTTGTGGTTGGATGCTGATTTTTAAGGCCTAACACCCGTTCCTGAATACCATCCTGAGTTCCAGGTAGCATCCACCTCCTCAGGAGCACCAGGCATTTCCCCAGAGGCACAGAGGACAGCTGTGCCCAGGCTGGGCTGAGGAATGATTTGCCTCAGGGGTGCATGGGCTGCTGTGACTCAGGGCACCACGGTGCCAGGCAGTGCCAGGACAGCTGGCACAGTGGGCAGAGCTGGCTGCAAGGCAGGATTCAGCTACTCCCACCACCCTCCTTGGCAATGGAGTGGTTCCTGCAGGCAAGACTGCCTGCATGGACTGAGGCACCCAGAGCTGGTGGTTTAAACCCATCTGTCTGCTTTCAGGAGGGGGCTGTGGAGGGGCTGAAGCTTTGCTGCCTCCACTGGGGCAAGGGTAACTCTGACCACTGATCCAAACACCTAAGCCAGTCAAACACTGGGAGACCAAAACCACCAGGTAAGGACCTGGTGTGGGGTGGCAGCACCTGCACCTGCCAGACCTCTTGTTATAGAGAAAACACCTGAGGGCTGGCAGGATGGAGTAGGGGTTGTTTCCTTTGGGTGTTTAGGCTTTTTCTTCTTGTTTTTCCCCTTGTGTGCTTTGAAATAAGACATTAGGCCAGTGCTCTGAAAGTCTGCAGGATGTGATTTGGACTATGACAACTCATCCAAGAGAATGAGTAGGTCAGGGGTCTTAATGTGGCCCCTTTGAGGGCTCGTAGGGCAATGGCTGTGCCATGCTTCCACAGTGCAGGGGACTGGCTGGTTCTGGCCATCCTACCTTTGCAGCAAGCCTTTGGTTTTTCAGCACATTGCATGAATGAGCAAGCCCTTAATTAACAGCTGCTAAGCAACCCTACAGCGTGTGACCTAGTCCCTAAATCTGTACATGAAAACACAAATTTACTTAAAGAAATTTTGTGTAGTAATAAACACAATGTTGAGCATGTGGTGGGTTCTGGTGAGCTCCAGAGGTCCTTTCCATCTTGAGTGGTTCTGTGTATGCAGCATGGATAGGGCCAGCATCTGTACCAGATCACAGTGGATGGTTTAAGTGAATATTTAAATTCTAAAATATTTTTATTAGAAAAAAAAATAGACCTATAACCTGTTGACTCTACACTGGAGTCCTCACCTTTTGGGGTTGTTTTACAACTGTCATGCCCATGTTTCCACATAGTAAACACCTACATCTTCACCTGGTGGTGGGCTGCAGGGAGCAGGATTTGCCCTGTTTGTAGGGTGGGGTGCTGTGGGGTGCTCTGGCCAGCCCTTGGGCTTGGTGGCATGATGGCAAATCTCTGCAGTGAGTCCAACTGGATCCAGGGCTGAGTTTGTCTGAACAGTCCCCAGGCACTGGTTTCAAGATTTCAAGATCCAGGCGAGGTTTTCTTCTATCCTGCTGCAGCAGATGGCTGTAAACATTTCTGTAGCTGTTCAGGCTCAAGTCAAGCTGGTTGAGGCAATGTGAAATTCTAGGTCAAAAGGTGAAATGCTGCTATATTTAAGATTCAAGTTTATGTAGATGAGTAAATGGTTACTTGGACTGTTTCCATTTCAGTTGCACTAAGTAAGGTATGGCTCTCCCAGCATGTCTCCCTGCCACAGCTGGGTATCACAGCCACTTCACAGGAGTTATGAAAAAGGTCCTCCCCAAACATGTTTTCCCAAGTATGCAAGGCTAATTGCTGCTGTGCATCCAGGCTTGTCTCTCTAAATGTTTGGATTTGGCTCTGTAGGTTCACTTCATCATCCCTTATACAGGATTAAACAGTATATTCATTCTCCTGTCAGTTTGTTCCTACCACTTGTCTTCAGTGGAAAAACCTGAGCATTAGAAATGTTTGGGGTAAGAATCCATTTGCAGATACACGAATATATTTGATGGGATCCTCCCACTGGGAGAGAGCGAGGTTTGGGGACTTTTTTCTTTTGTCAGAGCTTAAAGGGACAAAACTGGAATACCAGTAGAAAAGCAGTGTTTTAAGGAATTGTTTTTGTACTCCTTCCCCAAGCATGGTGTTGGATGAGGATGCTGTTGGTGCTTTCTGAAGGGTTAGAAAAATAAACCATCTGTCTTTTTAACAGCTCGTGAAACTCTTGGTTTGATAATTGCAGGTTGTCTGCAGAGCTCCCAGACGTGTTTAAATCATACTGGGTATAACTCTTCCATTTCTGCTTCCAGGCTGGTGTGTGGTTTGTTTGTTGCTGAGTAAATGCAGTCACGGGATAGAGATGTCCAAATTTAGCCAAGGTGAGGTTATCTGTTGCAGTGACCTGCCACAGAGAAGGCATGTATGAGGAAGACTCAGTAAATACAGGAATTTGAGCCTGGAGCCTCCCCCCTCTCTGGGCTCCATGGCAATTTCTGCCACCCTTCTGATCCCCTGCAGTTGCTATAGGTGATGCCAAGCACAAGCTCAATGCAAGATCTTCTTCCTGTCTCTGGGGATCTGGTAATCCATACTGTGAGGAAGAATTGATGGGAAACAGCTTACAACACCTTGCTTTGAATTGGCCTTGGTCATCCCCAGTAGTGTTAACTTTCCAAGGGTATTATTATCTCAGAAGCTATATTAGACTTTTTTTTTTTTTTTAACTGACAATATTTTTCACTTGCTGGTCATCTCTTTATCTACTATTTCTTACTTACACTTCAATATATTGTGCTGATTTAGTGTATCTCTTTAATATCAAATTAGTATTAAAAGTTCCCTTTTCAGCAGTAATTTGCAGTTAAATGTACTTTTGTTTTATATATAGCCTTCTTCAGGACTGTTGGTGCTATGTTATATATTGCTCCACTTAAAGGATTTTTTTAATGTGAGATTTAGTGAAATTACTTCTCAGACTCACCTTGATTTACAACTGCTTTCATACAAATCTGTCCCAAAAGAGTGAACTTGATTCCTATGCTTTGTTCCTTCATTTACTATCTTGAATAAATAGTACTTCTTTACTATTCATTGTTTTTCTTCTTTTATTATTTTTCCTTTTCCCTATACTATTGAGAATTAAGTAACTTGGATACTCGGTTATTACTGACAGACTGAGATTTAAAGTCTGCCTGACTTTCAGTAGTTCAAGAAGCAGAATTAGATACAGGTTTCATTCTGGATGAACAAGCTTTTGCCAGGTATTAATGTCTGACACTGATTGACAGTGGTTGAATATTCTAAACATAGGGGGAAAATCAACCTCTGTATGGCACTGATGTGAAGGGCTTGGTTCATTAAACTGCCACCTCAAGCTAATGTCATAAAGAGCAGATTGGATTTAGATGTTGGTTTTGTTGCTCTCCCCAGAAACCTCCCTCAGGGAGAGTTCACTCACCTCAAACACTTGAAAAAAACCAACAGGTTTGCAAATACAACTTTTTTTGATGCAATGGAGACACCAAGTTAATCGAGATGAGCTGGAGCTGTGTGGGAATAGGTGTAGCACCCAAGCACAGAACCAGCAATAAAGGGACTTTGTGTCCTTGCAGAGATTCTGTCTGACTGAAAGCTGTGTAGGGGCTGGTCTGCTGTCCCAAGTCAGACATTCTTCCCTCTGTTTTCCCCTTCAGCCTTTCCTCAAAAAAGAAAAGGAAAGGAAATATCCTGGCGTTCATACAGTGGTGTAGCTACATGTCATGTACATAACACACGTTTTGTCCAAATACAGCCATAATTGTATTTTTCTGGAGAATAAATATAACCTGTGTGTCTGATAAGTACATGCAGGGGCCTTATTATATGGGCAACTAACAGGCTGTATCCTGAAAAGCTGACACTCTTCTTTGGCATTAAGAATGTAACTTTGACCAGATGTTGATGGTAATTGAGTTGAAAGAGCTTGATGGAAATTGCCCAGTGGGAAACAATTTAGCTTTTAAAATGTCATAACTTAAACCTTGATTTAGTGTATTGCATAGAAGTGGGTATGACTTGTATTTGATACATCCTCTTTTTTATTAGAACTCTGCAAAGTGAAGTTCTTAAGGTGCCTGTGGTGTGTGTGTTGGGGGTTGTATTCCAGCTCTGGGCTTCCTCAGCCCTAACTTTTTCTGCTAACATCTCAGCTCATAGGAGCACAGAACAGTTTACCTTGGAAGGGACCTGGAGATCACTTGCTGCAGGGTTGATTTAAAAAGGTTCATCAGTGTCTAGCCCAGTTGAGCCTATGGTGGTATGTAGCAGTTTAGCTCCTCCCAATCGTTACTCAAAAGGTTTAAGTTAAAAATTTTACTGAGGAAGGAAATATTGAAGATTTTACATAAAAGCTGCATGCACAAATTGATCCTTGCTCATGCCTGTGTGTATGTAATACATTACACTCAACCACATGGGGTAGGGAACTATTATTATGACCACACTTGGGAAAATATTTGAATTCAGCTTACTTTACGTAAACACTCTGGCCTTAAATCCTCAGTGAATGGTAACATGTATAGCACAGCAGTCCTGCTCTCAGGACAAATACCTGAAGGGGCTTTCAGTGTTTCCATTCCAACCCTCTCAAGCAGGGGGTCATACCTTGGCCTTAAAATGTTTCTCTAAAATATTTTCTCCAAAGAAAATTTTAAGAAAACCTGCACGTTTAAAGGAGTAACACCCTCCCTCACCACCCTAGTAATTCAGTGGAGGGGAGAGTTTGCATATGCCTCCCACGCTCACCCCTGGCTGACTGAGAGGCTATCAGCAGGGCAGACTCAGGGGCCACCAAGAACAAACCTATATGGTAAGATCCTGGCTGAAACATTGCAGAGAAGCTGTTTGGAAATCTAGCCATGAGAAGAGTGTTAAAAACCCAGTACTGATGCAAAACACATGGCAGGGACTAAACTCAGCAATTTAGAAAACAGGAGCACTATGCCCACTATGTGCTTGCACTGCTCAGTTTTTTCCCCCACCTTCCCTATTCTATCAATTCATGCTCTCAGGATGCTTTCTGCTATGTTATTGCCCAGTGGTTTACCACCCATAATTCCTGAAGCTTTTGCATCACTCGTGTTTGAATCCCACCTTGAGAAGCCCACAGATAATATTCCTGTACCTGACACTGCTTCCACAAATCCAGCTGACAACTGAGAAGTGGAAAGTGTCCAACTGACCCCTGCATCTGACCCAGCCCTTCACGTCAAGGACCAAAGGCGACAGCAAGATATTTTGGGACCAGGACAGGATGTTAGCCTGGTGTGTCCTTCCCCAAGCACAAACCAATTTCAAAAGGAACGTACTTACAGAGAAGAACCCATGGACAACCCTCTAGTGCATGGCCCTTTGTGGCAACAGCCAGGCACCAAACACTTTCCTGGGTTCCAGGAAGCCAGGTAAGAGCCAGGAAGCCATGCTTTGCTCACATCTGGCACTTCACCACAGTATGGCTGAGCACCTCTCCTTCCTTGGCATAGCTGTGTTTAGCTGGAGACATGGGCATGACAAGACTAAATGGTTTATGAGGAATTAAAAAAAAAAAAAGTCACTATTTAAGTAGACAAGATCATAGAGAGAGAGAGAACAATATTAAATAATGGATGTGTTTTATTAATGAATTCAGACAGGCACCACTTGTGCAAACTAAATGTTAGCACACACTTTATTTTCATGCTCATGGCAACTGAAATTCTGGAAGCTTGAATTTCAAACTACAAATGAAGAAACCTGTTGCATATGTTCTGAAGTATTTCAATGTCGTTGCAGAATTAGTTCAGCAGTAGCAATAACAAAGTATTCAGTCACTACAGAAAGCAGATCTGATAACAAACAACTGCATGGTGCTAAACACACTTCAGCAAAGGCAGGGAGAAGCTTGGCAAGCTGCCTCACAAAGCTGTGGTTCTGCCATGTCACAACCTTGCTCAGAGTAGATGCAAAAGAAAAGGAGCCCCACAGCCACATCCATGTAACAAGTGACACACCTACCAATACCACTGATCTTAAAAAGCTTTCACTAGACTCTTCTGGAGGAAGGACTCTTCAGAATCAGGGTGGCCCAGGAAACACATTGTGTCAGTTTCTGCAGATCAGCTGGTGGCCAATAGCTCAATCCCTGTGCATCATGACAAAGGACCAAAACGCAGCGGCTTGAGAGATTTTGGAGCTAGTTCACTAGATGGGGTGGGGGAAAAGCTACAACAGAAGACAAGTGGGCCATTTCAGCTTTCCTTGAATTACTGAAGCTATCTAAACAATATAACAAATCCTGTGCACATGACGGTAGAAAGATTACAGGATGTTTGTCAACTCTCAACTAAATGAGCTGGAATGGTGTTTTAGGGAGAGACTGATGGATCAGATAAATGGTCCCATAGTGTGTGGCCTGAAGGGATAAAGATGGAGACAACACTATAGGAAGTATCATACAGCACCTTGAGATGACTTATAAATCTTGTTGCTCCAACACCCACATCCATACGGGAGCTTCACAGGCAATCAGCCAGTGCCACATTTGGTATGCCACACTGCATGGGGACAATTCCAGTGCACCTGCAGGGGAACCACAGGGACTCCTAGAAAGGCACAATTATGTATTTTCTGAATTTCTCTGGACAAAATGGAGGGAAAACCTTGTTTATGTTTCTTGTAAGGAAGCTACCAGGAAAACTGTGTTTTGAAACAATACTTATTTTCTTTCAAAACTCTTCGGCTATCTCTTGGCTAGATAGATGAGTGTGTGCAAGACTAATTTACAACACTGTTGTGTGTATGAATAGCATTGAGTTATATTTTGTGGCACAATTTAATAGAAAATATAAGAAATCTCTCTTCCCAGCAGCTCTGAGAGTTTGAATCTGACTTTCTACTTATCATGTTTGTCATGCCCCAGCATAATTAAGGCATCCACAATCTAGGCTGTTATGAGCTCTATTGTCTAGTAAGGATAAAATATTAAATTGCTCTAGTTTTTACATTTAAATTTATCTTCACAGCAATCCCTGTGGTGCTGGAGGACCATGCTATGAATAGCACTGAAATGCAGTCAGCAGACATTTCCGTGCTACTCCAGGGAAGGCACCGACAATTAATTGCCCCCAGTTTGCTCTACTGTCCATAATTATAGTTTTGAGTTTATAAATAACGAAGCATGATTTTAAGAACCAAAACAAACCCCTCAATTACTACAGAGTTCCTGAGATAATTAAGTCTCCAAATGTGGCTCTGTAGAAGGGAACCAAGGCTACACTGCAAAAACCCCTAACATGCAGATGTGCGTAAGCAGAGCAAAGCGACAGGATGGAAAACGTCATCAGGAAAATAAACTCTCTCATCATTATTTCACTGCTTTTTACCTAAAAAAACAATGGCCTATTGTCTCGATTCACCCTATTGTTCTGTCTCATTTTTTGTTATTGAAGGAGCCAACAGTCAGTCAGCGAGAGTTTCCTGAGGAGTAGCAGCTTGGAAAGCTAAAAGCAGTATCCTGTGCCTAAGGCTTGTTTTGCTACAGGTTTTAGGAAAAACCAGGAAAGTAAAGTTACTGAGACAAATTAAAGCACACGGTTTGCAATTCAACTTGTTTGAATACCCCTTCAAATGGAAATACCCTCCATTTTTACAAGTATGGTCGTTAAAACCTGCAAAATGAAGCAGAAAAAAGCTGTGCCCTGTCCACATCCCTGCTTGATGGACGTTCCTCTGTTGTTACTGGGCCGTTGTGTACTGCCAGGGAAAAACTCTAGGTCGGGAGCCAGCACAGCAGGAGGCTTCATTAGCCATGAACAGGAGCAAAACAGCGCTTCAGAAGGAGCAGTGCCCTGTCTGAACAACCAGCTTCACCACAACAAGCACATAATCAGCTGGACAGCCTGTAACACACGCTCCAGATAAAGACAGACCTATGGATACAAGACAGCTATGGCTTAAGTGTTTCAAAAGATCTTTGCCCAACAAGGAAACAAATTATACATTAAAAACTTTTTACAAAATACATGCTCTGTTCTTTCTCTGTTTAATATCTTCCTTGCTTGAAGCTTGGCTGTTGCCCAAACGCATCCAGAGCAACGCTTGATGATAACTCAAAAATGTGCAGTTAATCTGTGTGTAGTTTCAGCTCTTGAATGCCAGGAGCAAAAGTGTACTTTTCAGAGAGAAATAGGCTTGGTCACACAGCATAATCATGTTTATGCAAGTTTTTAGTAGATAGCCGAGATAAAGGAAATACTTCTGTACACTCCTCTGAGAAAAGACAAAAACTCTGAGTTGAAAAACTGCTCTTTTTCAATGTCATTTTATCCACAAACAAGCATAAGCCGCAGTAGAGAGCTTCCTGCATTACAGCAAGTAAAACTTTAACTTGCTGGGGGTTTGTTTTTGTTTTGTTTTGTGTTTCTCTTTTTTTTTTTTTCTTTCTTTTTTTTTTTTTTTTTAACCTTACAGCTATATTTCATCATAAAAAACTAGTTTGAAGAAAGAGTAAACTTTTGCTCTTTGGTCTATCTTGACATTTCTCCAGAGACACATAACAGGAATATTTCAGATTCATTTTTTGTCTCCTACTTGCAGGAAACAGGAAAGTTGCAGTTCTTAATTTTCAGGCTTCTGAAATGACAAAGATAAGAAATTTATACATTGAAACAAGATATCTTTGCTTTCTTAAAAAAAAAAAAAAAAGCCTCACAACCTAAAATGAGTGCTTCAGTGAAATGGGATATTTTTGCCTTAAACACAATAAAAATGTATAATTATGCCATATGCACCTCCTATTTATTATCTGTGTAGCCCGACTAAGTGAGAAACAAAAATCTGTACTTGTACTCCAGCATGATACAGACTTCAGACTGCACATTACTGTAGTAATTGCTGCTGACTGAAAGCAAATACCGTGGAATGAGACTAAAAGAAGTATTTTTTTTTTGTTCATAGGCTCAGTTTTGTGGATGTAAGGAAAAGGTCTTAAAACACTTTCCATTCGTATCTGAATAAATTAAGATGAAAACATCTAACAAATAGTTTACAATTTTAGAACACCAGTTTTGGTCTCCTGGTCTTACGGACTTTTTTATGGCCATGAAGACGCTCACAGGCAGAGCTCTGGGATTCCTCTCAAGGCAGCAAAGTATCCATGCTGTATTAAATATTATATACACATATTATATACATATTATATATGTGTATTAAAATAATTCCAATGCTCTGCCAGTTTTGAAGAGAAGAGTGCAAGAATACATCAGGCACTGTGGATAGTGGCAGCCTTACAAAGTCACAGCCAACTGAGGAGAACAATTTCCCCCTGCTGCCATCAGCCCAGATACCCAAAGCAGGCATCTACTGCCACTGATTAAATTAGAGGGATCCTTAGAGCTCACAAGGGTCCTTAACAGACTTTACTTGTGCAGGTCCAGTTTGCAAGTTCCCCTCACTGAGCAAAAATATTACTTTTTTTTTTTTTTTTTTTTTTTTTTTTAATTTCTTCCTATTGGCAGACTTGTCTCCATGAAAGTCTTACTCTGACTGGTGCTCTCTACAGACAGCTCCTAAGGAAAGAATTTCAACTTTCTTAGTGTATGAGTTGGACAGTATAATTTTAAATAGCACAGTGGCTAGTGACGAAGGACTAGTCAGATTCCTTTGGGTTCATTTCTGTATATTAATGTTTCATTTTTTTGATAGATCACATTACTCCTACAGAGAGACTGCAATATTGTGTGTCCATGTATTGGCTATTTGTCAACAGAGAAAAACAGAGTTGACTTTTATGATAAAGTTTTTGCTTCTATGACTTTTTAGAGCATGTTCAAGGGACTGGTGTGAAGTGGTAGAAAAAAATCAGAGAGGCAAATGACACCCAGTGTTTCAGCTCAGCCAGAGCCTCACACAGCCTCCTGAGAAGCAGGAACTTCTGCCTGTACCTCTTTCACAGGTCTGATGAAGATATGCATTGCAGAGGAGGATATTAACTGCACACTAAAACAACTGTTCTCAGATCTGCAGGCATGTTTATAATGAAACATCTGCAGCTCTTCCACAAATTTCTACATATTTTTCAATTAAAACATCTTAAAGATCTGAATCAGCCCCAATGAGATGGCAAAACACCATATTATTAATGGTTATTATTACATCATACACTAAAATGCTGAAAAATTCAAATTAAATGAACAAAATCCCTTGATCTGCCATCACAGAAACAAACCCACAAAGATCTCAAAGGATGGTATCACCTACAGTGTGGGTTCACTTCAGTGAATATGTGAAAACAAAGGATACTACTAAACTTCTCCACAGAAAGTTGGGAGTAAAGATTACATGGGAATATTATTTCTCTCTTCTTCCAAAATTAGCCATGTACAAATCTAGCACATGAACCAGATGAATTTTAGAGCTAATGAACACTTGACTACCTTGTGTTGTGTCCACTGGGTATTACCATACTATGAAGGCTTTTATTTAGATTGTTAAAGGTAGGCACACTTGTGAGCATGTGCCTATGTTGATGAAAAATATAATCAGCCTCTTTTTTTCTTTAAAAGGCTTAAACTTAATGAATCATTCACCTGTCAGATGCCAACAATATCTCCATAATGAAATTAAAATAATTTATTAACTGTTGGCTATATATGTTATTTTCTACCTATTATGTTTTTGTGATTTGGTTAGCATTTCTTCTTACATCTGACAAAACACCATCACTGACTAAAAGCCAAGTTTAACATTTTCATTTCATGCACAGCTTCCAATGAAAGGCCTTCACAGTTGGCATGGAGTATTTTGTCTCCTTAATTACTGTTGTTCTTCCAAACTCATCAGTCCCTGGTTTGGATGGATTTGTGTAAGACTAGGCAGTAAACACCCAATTAAGCAGACTATGTGAATTTGCATATAGATTTTAAATTAGGATTCTCCAGTCATTCCAAATGGTTCAGAAGCAATTAGATGGTGACACGTGATGAATCAATATGTATGTATGAAGCTGTCAGACATATCATGTGTATCAGTAAGAGAAATGGGATATATGCCAAGGAGTGGTATGTGCAACACTACCCAGCCACAGAATAGTCAGGGATGGTTTGCATACAGGTAATTACCTGTGCATGCAGGTTAACTTTCAAGCTGGGTGCTTTTTACTTGTCTTGACTGGCACACACAAACTGGCAGAATCTGCTCTCACCAGATGGTGTGAATATTGTGGCATTCACGTGAATATGTGGGCAAATGAACAATTCACTTGGTCTGGCTGGGCTGTGCAAACCTCCCCCCTCCTCTGAACAATCCATCAAAACACAGAAATAGAAAATGAATGCCCTTTCACTCAATCCACAGTAAGAAAGGACTGTTAAAACAGGGCTGAAGCACCTGGGCACATCAACTTCAAAGCTGTGGCTGATCTGGGGTCCAATCTGTGGGGTCCAATCACAGTCCTATTAGCTCATAGTAATAGTGTTGTTCTGTCTTAAAAAAGAAAAATCCTTTTGCTCTCCAGACCAATCTATTGGGGGAGAGAGCTAAGTGATGAAAGGAGAGAGAATCCCATGACAGGCACACATGGTTTGTTTCAGTCAGGGTTACATTCTCTCTTACTCCACTTATTATGTTAAAAGGTTAAAATGGAGTAGCATGAAATATTTTCATAACATCTTGTATTTTTAAGTGAGGAACATGTGCTGCACAAAATTAAAGCAGGACACCAGGAAGATTAAGTACTTAGAGAAAGGGAGGAGGTGGTGGGGGAACTGCAACCTTCGAGGAAGAGGGAGAGAATCCAGCATGAAAAACTAAGGCTAAGAGGACAGGTCTGTGTTCCTGAAATGCTTATTACCATTTGAGAGAGATGACAGCAGCCATGAAAACAAAACATGAAAAAACAAAGCAGAGCTCATGAACAAACAGAGAAATATCTTCTATGATATCTAGGTAATGACAGACACACACTGCCACGTGAGTTTAGTATCAAAGAGTACTTCTTTTGAGGTGAGTAAGATGACATGGTTTCTTCAGACTGGCTTTTTTCTATAGCCAAGAGTGGCACAGTTGCAGAGCTGCCTCCTCCTGATGCCAAACTGACAGTGCCAGGAAATCCAAAAGGCGCCATTAGTGGACAACAGCAAAGTGCCAGTCACCATTTAGCAAATGAGAAACCCATGTGATAAACAATGAAATACACCCCAAAGTGTCTGAAATCCATATTAAAACTAGAGCCTAAATAAACTCCTGACATCCCTTCTTACACACATACTAGGCACAAACATCCTCCCCCAAGCTGGAACAGGAAGATAAAGGCTGTTGACCGACCTGAATTTGGATGCCACTTTCAAAACAATCCTTTCACTTGCTCTGTGATGGGGTCAAGGTCAATGTCATAGAAGCATGGCCTTGTGGGCAGTCCTGGCATGGTGCTCATCTGTGGAAGCAATGACATTCAGTTATACTCCTGCACCTGGAAGCAGATAATCAGTCTACCCTTGCATGTAAACCTTGGAGAAAGGTTGGATTGTTCGACACAGGCTCAGCCACAGATGTCATCTTTACCACATATTTTGTTTCAAGGTCAAACTTGGTATTTTTTAATGAATTTTTAAATATGAGCTTCTAAAAGACAAGAAAGAGAAAACAAAAGCCACAAAATACAGGCTAGCACAGCAACCTAAGAACCAATTCTATAACAAAATGAACACCCTTTGGGACTTGCTTGTTTCTCAAAATATTTATCCAGAACATTTATCCATTTATATCTCCTGAAAAAAAAATCGCACAGCATGGGGCAAAGATGTAATTGTCTGAATTTACCTGGTGATATGAATATGTTGAACTCAGACCTCTCCCACAGAAAACCAAAATACAGAAGCAGAATTAATCATAACACTTACCTAATGTCAGGAGTAAATTGAAATAGTTCTACTAAACGTATAGGAATTACAGCTGAATCCTAATTTAGCAGTTAGAATTAACAGGTTGAGATCTGAAGCTAAACCAACCCAATTATCTCAAACTATGCATAATTAAGATCCTGATCTAGCATAAGACACTAGCATCTGCATACTTTTAAACATGTCAATAGTTTCATGGAGTTAAATTACACAGTTAACTACAGCTCTGCTCAGGCTACTTATACTATAATTTGAAATTGGCATTTTTAGCAGCAATTGAAGGCACATGGATGACATGGAAATCTTGAGGTGCCCCACAACAGCTTAAGCCCCTTTAAATCAGAGGTTCCCCCGTTTCCCAACTCCCTGCCTCACAGCTCATCGCTTCTCCCTTGCAAAGGAGATGTCTTGAGAGCAGGTTTGATGGGTTTTGATGCTGGGTTTTGATGTGCTTAATTTCCTCCTGTTTCAGCCCCTTAAGCCAGGAAAGGCTTCCCCATTCCCAGTGCCACCACTGGCACAGTGTAAAGGCTGTGCCTGTGGGGAAGTTTTAAAACAGGACCAGCTTGGATCAGCTTGAGTCACTCTGGATTCACACCCTGAATATCTCACTATATTTCCACTGATTCAAGGAACTATAAAAACAACATTTGGGCTTTATGACTCCTTGAACCCTTTCGATATCTTAACCTCATAAGCAGAGAAAGTGTAGAATGCCCCTGCTATAATAGGCCCTTTATCAATACCTAAATTGATGAAAGACCTTAAAATCTCTCAAAACAAACCTGGAATTCAATTTTGTTTGACTGTTTGTTGGCTGAGAGTCTTTAAGCATTAAAACTTATTTGCTAGACTTTGAGGAACAAACTTTTCACCAGGGCAAGTCAGCAAAGTTCATGAAAACTGGTGGTTAACCTGACCACAGGAAGTAACCTCAAGCATGGCTTTGTAGAAAAAAAATTATACTGGCTTGAGCACCAGAAACACTCCAAACACAATAACCTACAGAAAGGGTCAGATGTCTTCATGACTGAGCTGAAGCAGCTTGCTGGAAGAGGGAAGTTTCACCCTGGGAACCCCTGGAACGATTCCCCCTTGGAGCTGGCTCTGGCATGCATCTTACTGCAACCAGCCTTGTCCAACACACTGAACTGATGGCAGTACATGTTTCTGTGGCCAGGGTTGGTTGGCTGATGAACTAAATCTGCTTATCACACGACCAGATCACCACCAGGCCCCAGGCTGTGCCAGGGGAGCAGCCAGAGTACACTGTGGCCAGCCATCACCTCCAGCGCTCCAGCAGACAGCTCAAAGACAGGCAACCTCCTCCCTCTATCCTCCCTAATTCCCCAACAAGCACAGCTCAGCTACAGTGTTTTCTCTGGACAAAGGCAAGCCCTAACAGGATAACTGGCCTGGAAAGATGAAAAACTTATGACCACCATCCCAGCTGCTCTAGAGTGCCAGACTTACAGGCCCCCTGGCTGTGGGGCAGACTGTGTTCCATTCTCACAACCCGACCTGCTGCATATTCAGTGGAGGGGTCAGCATCTCCCTTATGCTTCAGCTTTGCTCTGAACACTCACGTAATGCCTCCATCATGGGAATACAAGCAAAATGTAAGACCTCCCCAGCACAGTCCCACTTACTCCAGAGAGTGAAAGCTGCTGCCATTTCAGAGGTTAATCCCGTACTGAGAGGGGGGAAAGGCGCCTCGGGAGCTCAGTACTGGCACGGCCATCATCTCACTTGAGATCTAGCTCAGAGGACAAACAATGCAACAAGCTCTTCTAGTGGCTCAGTACATTTCCTCTGTTTTTAAATATAGTCCTTCCTGATGTTTTGTTATTGTACGTAGTAAGATTAAAAGACAAAACTGTCAGTTTGCGTTGACCAAACCCTGCCCCTGACTGCATGACATCATTTATTGGCTGACACTGCCTTGGCATCTTAGCTAAGTACTAAAACACCTTGCTACTATTCTTTATCCATTGGCCACCGTAGTTGGACTACTACATCATTAGGGTTACTTAGTTATTTTCTGTCTCAGATTCCTTCCAGTTTCTGAGTTAATGTTTGACTAGGAACTGCCTTAATTAATTACATCTCACTGGGAGGGGAATGAACAAATTGCCAAAGACAACTTTCTGGTTACTTTGTGTATAGCAGTTCAACATCTGAAAGCAAACTCCCAAATTCCAAGTTCTTTTTTTTCTTTTTTTTTTTTTTTTTAACTATAGCTAATTTAGAAGAGTTTTCTCTTTTTTTTTTTTTTTTTAAATAATAAATACAAGTCCTACATTTGTATTTTGGACTTTTTTTTTTTTCTTTCATAGGCACAGTTCTACACCAGTATAACTCTACTGTATTAACTAATGAGAAGTTATTACATTTAAAAAATGCAAATATCAAACCAGTTTATTGCTGGTTTGGGAAATACAATTATTCTCATACCGAAAACTGAAGTCAACAAAAGGGAATAGGTTCATTTGAATTCTGCTGCATAAAATAAAGTACAAGGCAAAAAAACCCCCAAACGACCAAAAACAAAAACTCCAGAAGAAACACTTTGGGACAAATACTTTTGTGAATTACAGACTGAAAATAAACTATGTACTACCATTTTTCCCATGGCCCAGACTTTCAAACAGGCAAAGCTATGTAGATTTATGATCATTACTCTCTGCTCTCATTATCTGTATACACAGAGGTAACATGCAGAAGAATCTATCCCTTTTTCATTACTTCAAGGTCAACAGGGGGAGAAAGCTGGCTGGCTGAGGAGAGTACTACTGATTATTCCCTCTCCAGCCTCCATTTCTCTCCTTCAACTACAAAGGCAGGAAAGAAAAGAGAGCTCAGTCTGCTGCAAGGCTGCAGTGAGCCTTCACCTGACTGGCTTTCCACATGGCTCAGGATGATCCACTTCCCTCTCACCATTTTCCACGATGCTGAATGAAGGCATTAATAAGTGAGTTGGTCTTTACTCCAGCAGGCATGATCCAGAGGGATCCCTCTCCCTGACCTCAGTAACCAGAGCCCAGATTTTTGTGCACGGAGGGGGAAAGCCAACCTGGCTGTAGCACATTCTTTACATGCACAGCGCCCAGCAGACTATCTCCACCTCTCCAAGGCTTCCTGAAATAACTAATTAGTTAATAATAACTATTAGTTAAGTAATAACTAATTAAAAAATTACTTCAGTTTTAAAACTTGAGAAAAGCAGAACGAACAACAAATGCTCAAAACATAAATCACTGTGGTAATTAGCAGGTATGCACAGCACGAGAAAAACCCACAGAAATTTATAGTCATACAGTAACTTGCTTGGCATCTCATAAAATATACATCCTCTATATATTGCCCAGAGAGCAGCACAGCTCTCCACTCTAATATACTAACATTTGGGTTATAGATGGGTAGCTATGCATCATCGCACAGCGTGGCTGTGAGAAAAGAACAGGGTAAGAAGTAAAGAATGAGAGCACGTTACCCAGCGAAAATCACAGACTGGATTTAGATGGCTGAAATAATCAGCACTTAATTTGAGCAAAACTGCTACTATCACACTTTTCCTGGGAGAAGGAAAATATAAGACATAAATTTGGTACCTTAAAGCTTAATGCAATTCATATAAATGCTTCATGCAGGGAAAAAAGAAAAAAAAAGTTACACAAATAATTTAGGAACTCGTTTTCTAGGAACAGACCATTTCTCTACAAACAGTGCAACTGACCATACATCCATGAGAGGGAATCAACTGCAGAAAGATAACAAGAAAAATACAACGCTGCTTGTTACTATGGCTCTCTGTGTTTGGGAGGCAAGAGCAGCAAGTCTCACAGTCTGCTTATCCTAAGGATCATTTATGGTCCTGGAAATGCACAGCTGGTGGAAGGTAAAATACAATTTTAGTTAAGAATGCCTGAAGGCTACTGTTATATTAGGCATTTATGATCCTCCAGAAGTTTACTTACATGACTGAACAAAAAAACCATAATGAGCTTCCTTATAAATGGAGAATGCCAGTTATTTTTCAAGAAAGCCATATGAAAGTGTTGCTCCACACCCTCTCCACAAATGCATCCAAAATTACTGGAAGAGCAACTAAGTTTCACTTAAATTACAGTTATGTGTTGACTTCTAATTTGAGTTGGCCATGAGATCTACATAACAGTTGTACACAGTCAAGCACCAAGACACTGCTAGCCAGGTTTGTTGTGGTCCCACGAGGAACTGTGCTGCTTAGCTTCCTTTTTTTATCATGCAAATGCCTATCAGTGGTTGACATCCTGCCTTTGAGCGTGTATTCATCCATATATGTATCTATATTTTTTAATTTATCTGTATGAAAAGATCCTAACAGAACTTGAGACTGCCTTAACAGGGTAAGTGCAAAGGCACAATTTGCAAAACAGATGGTCCCAAGGAGGACATCCAACTCATGTTCAGTGTCTTTTTCACCTATAAGACAAGAAGTGTCTGTTTTACAGGCATAACATGGTTTCTTTGGAATAAAGGAAGAAAACCAGAGGAATCTGTACTTACATAAAGTATGGCAAACAACTCATTAGAAAATACTGAAAAATCAGCAAATAGCTTATTGGGGAAACCTCCCTATTCTGTGGCTTATGGAATTAACATTGTGTTTGACAAGAAATGCAAGTAATTCACGTTTTTTAATTGTATCCTTTTGTTAATTAAACGAGCTATGACAACTCACAACCATTTCAAACTTGAAATACTGCAGAAAACAGATGTTGTTTCTCAAGAGAATCCAGCATGCACATGACTGCGGATAACTCCTCAATAAAATCTGATGGGATGAATTGCATATCCCACACTCCCTCAGCAAGAAACAATACAACAGGAAACTCAAGAGATTTATAAATAGTGCTATAAACCTGTATGCATTATGGTCAACGTGCCAGAACTTGTTGCAATCCTGAGGCACAGCACGAAGGAGCTACACTTCAGGGTTTCAATAACATTTCCTAGAGTGAGTTAGAGCTCTGGAAGACTGATCCACCACCAGAAATTTGCTGGACTTCAGTGCATCTGTCAGTTTCAGGGCATGCAAACATGAATGGAATAACTTTCTGAAGAAATCCTTCCAGGTCTCCAGCCCTGCCAGCCCTTAGGTGTGCTTTGAGTTCCAATTACTCCCACTGACACATGTGGTGCTGGCCACGCACTGGAAGCTGGCACCAGGGGAACTGCAGACCATGGAGCACGAGAGAGAGATTAACACCCACCTCACTGCACTGCATGGCTGGAGAAGCGTGTGCAGATCTCTTTACTGGATCCCTCATGGACCCTACACTCTACATTTCAAACCAATACTTGGAAATACTTCATGAGACTATCCATGCAATGAGGGTCGTGGTAGGACTGCAGCACTCTGAAGCTTGTGACTGTGCAAACACTCTCAGTGAGCAGTCACTTATTTCATCTTCAGACTAGACTGTCCTACAGCACACAGAGGCACTTGGTGTAAAAAGGGTACAGAAAAATTAGGAAGCACAGACTAGGCATTTCCAGGATCAGCTTGAAGTTTGTTCCACAGAACTGGAAAATTCCTCCAGTCTGCAGAGCTCTATCACTTCAAAGATAGCTCAGGTTTTGAATGATGAAAAAAAAAATAAATTACATGAAAACAACAAAAGAGAATAGCTTAAAAAACAGCATCCCCCCCGCCATCCCCCCTCCCCGCCCAATAATTACAAGAACATCAGAACGAAATGGCCAAAACAAAACAAAAAATGCACAAAATATAGCCTTCATCTCATCCACCCACCACGTATTACAGAGGGGAATGATACCATACCAAAGCCTGAAGTTATACTCAAGTGACCTTTCACCACCTCTTAAAAGCAAGCAAACCTTCAAATCTCATATTAGAAAAAGCAGATGCATAATGGAAGCAAGATCGTGCTTCCTTCAAAAACCACCAACCTTTACAAACTAATAAATTCGGTTTTGGAAGTGGCAATGTTTTTAAAAAATTACTTTAATAGCTACATAATGTTTAAGAAAATATTATCTCATTGTTTTTCATTGCCTGAAGATAACAACAGTTTCTGAAAGCAGCTAACAAATTATCTTTAGTTAGTGTTTAAATAATGGTTTACTTTTTAGTTTTAATGAAAATTTGCCAAACCTGATGATGGCCACGGGAGTTAGGGAGAGCAATGATCATATTTCCTTCTCAGGAAATCTTTAACAAAAAGGGATCTTGCTGCAATGTCTAAGAACAATCACAGCAAGAAACTCAACACATTAGAAACTTTCAAAGTGGTTAAAATCATGTTTGAAAAGATGCTGATGCTACCTCAACATGTGCTGTAGTATTCCTTGCAGTAAACAGCTCTTTTTCACTGGCATGTTGACTGATATCAGGTGCAGAAGTCCATCTGGCATCAATTATTGTATTATAATTGCCTCTTACTTTGATGTTTTACACATTCTTGGCAATTGTTTGATTTTTGTGAAAGGATTTACAACAACAAAATTCATGGACATTGCTCCTCTGCTCTCAGCATCTGGATGAAGTTATAAAAGTACTGAATATTGATTATACAATCCGAATTGGCCTTGCTGCCAGGTGCTCAAGTTAGGCAGAAGCAACTTGTGCCCTGCTACATCCTCTGAAGGATTACCAGGATACAACAAATTACTCATCTTGAATGGAAATCATCTGAACCCAAAAGTGATCTCCTGGGCACCCTAGGGAATAAACAAAACCCACACAATAGTCCACATCTGTCCAGCACAGCTTTTGGAGAGATCTTTGGGTGCATATCCCAAAGGCAGCAAGGGATTTCTTGGTGAATAGGTCAGTGTAATTCTACTGGAACTCAAATGCTGCTGTTAGTGATGTGCTGAAGCACCAAGGACCCAGAAAGGACATTTTTCTAGCTATTAAATAAAATATTTAGGAATAGATGTAATCTGTAAAAGAATGAGCAATTTCCCCAATTAAGTAAAATATTTATGACTCACACACATGACTGCAGTTCCTCTTGGCAGAGATCTCTCAACTAATTTTCGTCTTAGAATTTATAAAACCACACTTGAAGCTGAAGAAAATGGTCCCTGTTATAACAGCACAGTGGAAACAATCTATTAAATTGTAATTAAAAAATACACTTCTCTGAGGCAGCACATTAGATGGGGTTAGCTGAGTGTTCTGTATTCTATACAATCCACACCATGTTTCACAAAGTATTCTACCCTAGGTAGAGGGTAGAATAGAGGGTAATTGATAAACAAAATACTACAAGAATGAAAGCTGCAAAACCCCGAACTTAACCGAACAACCCCTCAGAAAAACAAACACTCATGAAGAAAATGAAGGGGGTGAGAAAAAAATGAGGACTACAAACTCCAGGTGACTTGTTCCAAAACACTTCCTTCATCCCAGCCCACTCAAATCCATTTCCAGAAGTAATTGCTCCCTTGACCAAGGCCTACATCCTGATTTTCCTTTCCCCCTTGGGCTTTAGACAGAATCCCTGGCAGAGGACTCTTGCTCACTGCCTCTTGTACAAAATCACCTCCTCATCCAGAAGAAATCCTTCCCTGCAGCTCAATCCTGATGTCAGACACTCCCAGGGCTGTTCCCATTCTTGAAAAGTGTCCAATATATCAGACAGTGCTGGAAATGGGCCTCTGAAGGAATAAATCCAGAGGATAGAGGCATTTTTCTCAAGTGCTGTTTCAGCAACAGGAATATTTAAAGCATCAGATGTTCACGGGTACATAACTCTCCTGCTTTGTTCAGTGTTCGGGTCTGCTGGTGAAGAGGAGGTGTCCAAACTGTGCCAGCAGCTCAGTTTCTGCTGAAAACAGAGCAAGGTTTGTGGTATTTGGAGGGGAGAGATCTTGACTGACCCATCTCAGCTTCCTTGAATTTGCTCAGGGACTGGGCATCCTTCATTTCTTCTTAAACCAGTTTATTTTGTACCTGTTTATTTTGTTTCTTTAAGAGTGCTGTTCTGCAAACTCTGGGAGCAAGTCGTACTTTGTGCTGCTGATCTTCACAAAGACATTTTGGTTAAAGTCTTCTTTGAGAAAACCTCAATTACAGCCCAGAAACTGGAGATGGTGGCAGCAGTAGATTATGTGAAGCAAATGTGTGTGCTCAACACGCAACAAACTTCACCCTTCTCAGCACACCATACTAGAGGAGCATGAGGAGCATCATCCAGTCATTTCATGGCAAATTACAACGTGGAAAAATCAAAAGAGAGTATATAACTGTGGTGAATAAAAGCACATTAAACTGCTGCCATACTAGCCCTTTTGGTTACAATTAACTGGATCCCCAGATAGCTGAGTATCCCAGTATCCTATGCTTTCCTAGGAAACATCATATCAAGCAAAAATGATGTGTGTGTGTGCATATATGCATGGGAAAAACTGCTTCTAAAGAACACAAAGGTATTATAGCAAAGGACTCCTTAAAATTAATTATTTTTAACTGTTAAACTGCCAAACTGGCTTGGTCTCATTCCTTGATTTAAACTAAGTACCAGTGATGACCTTTGTGGTACCAAAGTGTATTAGATTTTTGGAAACCACCTCAAAACAATGGAAGTGGAAAGAAGCGGTAGAGGAGGTGACCATACTTTGCTAGTCCCATCTACATAGAATGATCTAGTTGTCAGGACTGGGAAATAATAAAAGCTAGGATGTACACTTCATGGGTGCAGTTCTGCTTTCTAATCTGTAGGGAAGTATCAGAAAAAAGAGCCTGGGAAGCTTGTCTCCAAATAATGATCAAGCATGGTGGGCACCAACAGCATCAGTCATTATCACTCTACTGTCAACATATACAAACCTTGACTTGCGAGCATCTCTAACCTCATTAGTTCAAGTTTCTATACTAGTTTCTTAAGTCACTTGTTGTTTAGATAAGCAATTTAAATTATTTGCTCTTTACAAATTAAACTTAATTAACACATGGTATTTCATGACAGACTGAGGCGAACAAGAAATAGACAATGACAAAGAAGCATTTTATATTGTAATTTTGGATATGGTGCTTCCTAACCCTACACAGTCCTGCTCTCCAGACAAATTACTGTTTTGATATGCTTGATCAATGCCATCTTAGCTGCACTGAAGAATTCAAAAGCTTTTCCTTTCTATTTGTTCCTAACCCAGAAGATCAGAATGGATCCAGCTTGGATGGATACAAGGATGCCAAATTGTTAAAGTGTCTGTGTAAATCAGATATTCTGAGTCACAATTCCATTGCAGAACTCTGGCATTACAGACTATTCAATAGAATGTGTCCTCTAGGATCATACCAGAATGTACTGCAGTCCCCTTTGACAAGGAACAGAATAGAAAAAGAAAGGATATTACTGAGATCAGCAATTTTCCTCCTGTAGTCTATCGAACCACTATTTTAACAGAGTCTTCACAAGGCTGCTAAAAAAAGCAAGCCTTGAATAACCTATGTTGGAGCTCACACTTCTCCTAGAAAGCAGAGGAACATAGAAATACTTTGAAAAAGCCTGAAAGCTACTGACTTGTGATGAACTCGAGCATTCAGAAGAGCCAGCTCCTTTGTAAGCCATCTTAACAGCACTAATAGCTTTAAGGAGAAAGGAAAATATTCTAGCCATGGATGTGGGACTTAACTTTCTTATGGCAGTACTGATTTTCAAAGTTTCTCTAAGAAGATACTAAAACCCTAATTTCTGTTCACTGAGAGAGAACCACGAGTTAACAAGCTGTCAAGACAGATTTCATTGTCAAAGGAAATCAGATAAAATTTTGTTAACTGATGGAGAGCACAGTCTTTATCCTACAAAGATGTGTATCCTTACATAATATAATGAAGATTTATGTATTTTTTATTTATAAATATAATTCAAAGGACTTACACACAGGAATGAAATACTTCATGTGCATCTGGGAAATAAATAAGATCACCACTTTAAATTGTTAGATAGGAAGCAGAGAAGGTTAAATGATTTGCCAAAAGGAGCTGAGGTGCTGCCAGGATAATGGAACTTGAAATTGGTAACTGACTCTTATCTCAGCCTCATATAACTGGAATTCAAAAATAACACTGCATGCAACATATTTGTCTATTACATAATGAATGCTGTATCAGCATTTTTATGCAACTTTCTCCATTTCTCACAATTTGTTCTCTATGAACTTGCAGTAAGTCACTTCCCTAACCACAGTTCCTGCAATAAAACAAGGGATAACAATAAATTCACAAAAGCAACAAAAATGTTGCTAAACCATCTAATTAAAATCAACTCTATTTGGAAACACATTTTTTTCAGTCAGAAGAACAAATCAACCCCCAAACAGATGTTTCGTGGGTAGTATTTTTCCCAAATGAAGTCTCTGAAAGGACAAAAAAAAAAAGGGAAGGTAATGAATTTCTGCATCCCAACACAAGTTAGCACAATGGTTTTTTATTCTAACATCTAGTACAGACAAAGTCTATGGGAACTTCCTTTCAAGCACTAGAAAAATTGTAGAAGTGCCACCATCATGGAAAGGGTTTTGTGCACATACAGAGTAAATCCTAAAAAGACAAAAAACCAAAAAAATGGTAACAGAAATTAAAAACCAGTTAGAATATAATCCCTCTAAGCCAAAGTGAACAAACTAGCAGGCAAAGCCATAAGCTTTATTTACTCTTATGATATATCTCCCCAGCTCTTCCTAATCAAAACAAGGCCAGTCTGTAATGAACTTTCATTTTTGGCAAAGGAATCATTTACAGCTCCACTGCTCAGCCAAGGCATAACAAACACAACCTGTAACACATCCTTCCCTCCTGGCAACCCCACGAACACAGATCCTCCCAAGACGGCACACCAAACTCTCCCAAAGAGCTGTAGTGCCCCAGCAGTGTGTTGCCACCCACCTGCCTGGGCACTTTCCTTGAACAGAGGCTGCTGGTGAGCAAGAGTGCTCTCCCTTGAATGCAGCCACGGATCCTGCTGCAATCTCAACAGCAGCATCCCCTCCAGCAACTGGAATTCATGCAGTCATTCTCATTTGAAAATTACTTGTTGTTTATTCATAGGAAAAGGCTGCTTTATCTTTGCTTCCACATTACATTTCTCAGACTGTGAGAATAAATACTGACAGTAAAGCTATTTTTAAATTGATTTTATTTCTGTGAATGTTACCAAGAAATTTAGCTTTTTTCTTTTTCTCCCGAGAAAATTAAAGAGACAAAGAGCTTCACCAACTCAGAGGGAGCTTATTTGTGCTGTCACAAGCATTCCTCCATCCCATTCAGGACAGATTACCTGCAGAGCACTTATTTTCCATGTCTACTCTCTGCATCACATCTTTACTACAGGTGCCAAATACAATGGCATTGATGTTCTTTCCTACAGTCTGGAGCAGAGCTCTACAGTCAGCACAGCTCATTCAGGCTCTCAGACACAAAGCAAACCCGACACACGCAGTGCCAGCAGCGTGATGTTTCTCTCTGGTGCATACAGAAAAGGCTTTACTCTGCTCCCTGTGTGCCACTGCACCTTCACTCTCCTTCATTTTCCTGCTGCTTTACTGCAACTGTGCCTGACCCTGCAGGATAGTGCAGAGCACGTGCCTGGCCACAGCTGAAACACAGGGATGAGGAAGAGCCGTCAAAGCTAGAAGGAGGGCAGTATCCGTACCTACTTTGCTTTATTTGTTTGTCAACATCATCTCCCCATTTGGTTCAGTCTGGTAATAAAAGCTCCCAGTGCTTTGTTTCCTACACGCAGGCAGCAGCAGGGTGCTGTACACGCAGTGAAAGCTGGCGCAGTGTGATCAGTGAGTACAGAAGTTGCATGTTTCCCATCAGGCAGAAGGCAGGCAGGGAGCGTGTTCATCCCATGTCACAGCACATGTGCACGTCCCGGGGTCTTGTCTCGCGCGCGGGCTGGTGCCAGATGCTGTACGGAGAAAAGCTGGAACTGTGGAGGTTGGCAAAGCAATCTCTGTCCAACTGGGAGCTGATAGCTGAAGATCAACTGAATCCTTGGACACTATGCTTAGCATTTTCTCCCAATTACTTACTTGTGTTAATTACAACCCTGTATATTGTTGATGGCTATAAACTTTCAGAAGTCCTGTTAAATTCTTGGACTCAATGGCTTTCCTGTGTTAACGACTTCCACATTTTAATCACATGTGAGAAAGTATTTCCTTCTTTTATAGAAGCATTAATATAAATGCCTGGCAGCATCTCTTCACAGACTGAAAATATTTTTAAAGAAAAACTAGTTTCCAGGCAGTATGTAGACAGCTTCAGATAACCTTTAAACTATGCATAACACCACAGGGACATAGTACAGGTATAAATACGTCTATGAAATTCATAAGACTTCGGATTTACAGATACAAATTCTGTATGAACATGACAAAAATTCTCGGCTTTCTCAGTACTTCAAATGTTAGAAACATGGTAACATGTCAAAAGTCTTAAAACTGTTTCTGTGAAGAATGATCCAAGAAGTTCTAATTAAATGGAGAGAAAGTGGTCAAGTTGCTAAAGAATATGAACCTTTTGCCAAATTGATTCAGGGATAACAGCAGACCTCTGATAACATCAATCAGCTCTAAACACACATTTTAAGTCAGCAAGCCTATGCAAAATACTACATGTCATACTGTGTGCAAGCTGATATTTAAAACCCAGTTCAGTATTTTGTTTTCAGAAGGGCCACATATTAATGTGCAGCTGTATGACAGTCTCTGTAACATTCTGTCTTGCAAGATTACTGTCTAGATATTCACCCACCAATTCAAATTTTAGCTGAAAAAGGTTCTTTACATGAATTTTAATTTTTGTGGGATCCAGATTATAATGTAAAGTAACCTGGGTTATGTATGCCTAACACACATGATAACCTTCACAACTTAAAAGTTTCTCTTTCTTGTGAATACGGGTGCATTGCTCCTCCAGTTATAACTTTTGAGTTTTAACAAGCCAGATGAAGTGGCTGCAATGTCACACAAATAAGGATCTTTACTTTTTTGTGGACCTGCTGGGATTACTGGGGAAGGTGATGAAAAGCCTGGCAGACACTGAAAAAAACAGCACAGTCCAGAAAGTCATTTCTGGGAGCAGATGTTTGTTCTAAGTGCATTTACAGATGGATGCCATACAAGGGGAAGTTGGCATTTAACAGGTACTGCACTCATTCATTTCACTGTCATTGAGGCTACTATTAAAATATATATATAAAAGAAGATTCAATGAGAGAAGGGAAAACGATGACATACCCAGGGCACAACTCCAAATAACGCAGGTCTGTGACGTCCTTATTACTCATTTCCTCTCATAAGATTTTGACCCTTGCCTACCTCACCCTGATGTTTAAGCCTTATGGTCTGTTTGCTAGTGAAGACCCCTTAAGAAGGAAATAAAAGGCAGCCCTTCACACTGCTGTTCCTTCAGAGAGGGCTGAGGCAGGCAGGGCTGGGAGCCCAGGCTCTTCCCCAAGGCAGCAGTGATTTACAGCTTCCAGAGCACAGGCACCTACACCCAAATTGCTGCCAAGAGAGGCAACTCTTCAGCCTCCCCAGCTCACCAAAGGACTGCACCAGCTTTAGGATTGACTACCAGCAAGGACAGTGGGACTTGAAGCAAGAACTGAGGCAGACACTCCTGCCATCCCTCCCTTAGCTCTCATTGCCCAAATACCGCGGTCACTTCCCAATCCCGTTTCTGGACAATCCCGTTTCTTTTCCCGTTTTTTTTTTTTAGAGTGATATAAAGTGAAAATACCAGAGGCTTACCTATAAAACACTAAAAATCAGCTCCACTGTGGAGCTGATTCACAAGCAAATCAGATTTCCTGCATTCAGGGCACCACGATCCCTCACAGAGACAGGGGCTGATACAGCTCCAGCAATATGATTTTTATTTGTAGACACATGTCTGTCAGAACCCTAAATCTCATACTGTATTACCTTTGTGACTGATATTATGTGGGTCTGGAAATAATCAAAGGGCAGTCAGTTGTCTTGAATTTGATAAAATGTAAGAATTTTTCTTACTCAAGTGTCAAAAAATATTAACATAACTTGTACTTTATAAAGGGGAAAGACTCCAAAACCGGGCAGTGTTCCATGTACCTGCAGTGATAAGTAGAAGAATGGTTAGCTATAATATAGACCTATAAAAAAATAAAACTCCCTTGTAAGTTTCTTTTCCATCTGGGAGAATACTGCAATTCTCCATGAAAAATGCCAGCAGCAAACTGTCATGCTGAATTTTCCTCTACAGTATGTATTTGATTCTGAATCAATCCCACAGAGAACAGCAGACAACATCAAAACAGAAGTCTTTAATTGCCCCATAAAATGAAGATTACTTTAGACCCCTAAAAATGAACTTTTATGAGTATATCCCAGGAAAATGAAACCACTAGACATTACACTGCAGTTATCTGGGATTCATCTCATATACTACTATTTTTTTAAAAACTTTACTAGAAATCATATTGAAAGGCCTACAAGAAGGCACATTTTTGGATTATCATGGCTTTTGTGTCTGGGAAACAAAATTTAGAACATATCTTTAATGAAATGGTCCATTTGGCCTGAACAACCCAAGGAAAGAAAAAAATTGCTTTCCCTTCAGAAAATGTGATTTTAAATGCTTTCCAGTTGCAAAAGTAAACACAGGCTGAGCTAACATTTCAGAGCAGATTCAGTTTACCTAGAAAAAAGCACTTCTATCCTGGAATAAAAATGCTTGCAGCCATTCTGTTTAAATTTGGAAGGTACCTCATTCCAGCATGACACGTGCATGTGTGTGGTAAGTGTCAGTGTCTATATTCACCAGATCTCCCATCATGATCCTCCTGACTGGGGAGTAAAGCAAGTCTCCCAATTTGGCCTATTTTGTAAAGTGCAAGTAAAGCATTAGGAAGTGGCATTTAAATAATTTGAAATGATTGCTGACATTTCCTTCAGAAAAAAAAGGAAAGAATCTGTTCTTACTACAGACTCTGCAGATAATATTTATCAGTAATACAAGGAAGCGTGGTCACTGACACAGTTTGCTCAGCTACCAGGTTTCTTGTGGCAGATGAATTTTGTACATGCAAATTAGGATAACCTGCTGAATAAGCCAAGGGATGGGAGCTCTGGAAGACAGGCCACATTCAGTAAAAGGTATTTTTAATGGTATTGTATCAGTGTATCCAACCAGCAAGTTATCCTAAAACAGATTCAAAAGGAATTCAAAGTGGCAACTCAGGCATGCCAACAACTCTCCAGCTCAGTGGAAATGCAGCTATGGGACTTGATGACCCTTATGCAACACAGGCATTTTGTGTTACTGAACAACTGGAGCTACTAGGAAACCTTACTTGCTTGTGGCTCCCACTTTTTTATGCCCTCTTAGGGATTTGCGGGTTGTAATGCCACCTTGGCTCTTTCTCCTGAAGGAGCCTTCTCCTTCTCTCTTCCAGAGCACAGGCATTAGGTAATTTTTATTTTATTTTTGATTGAGTGTCTAGGAGAGGGAAAAGGAGCCACTGCACTTGGGAGGCATTAATGTGATTTCATTTGTCTGACTTTATTTTTTTCCTATTCTACTGGCTTTGACCACTTGAATAAGCTTCAGTATTGCTCTGAGTATCTTTCTCCCTCTTACATATAATCCTTTACAGATTACATGTCTTGTTCAACAGCATGGGGAATATTTGAAGCAAAACATCTATTTGTATAGCTCTGCCAGACATTCTTCCTATGCTCTTCCTGTGCTGTGCTTGTAATTTTATCTGTCTTTCAAAAATTCAATTAAGGGACTGTTAATAAAAATTAATTAAATTAGTCTTCTGACAGTACAGAGCAGCACCACACAGATGACATATTACCAGCTCATGACAGTGCAATGAGAAAGAAGCAGCAAAGTACTGGTAAGTCTCTTCTGCATCCCTCAAAATACTGAGGAAGGATGCTCTAAAGTGGCTTGTTAGAAAGGATGTCATGTGATACAGAATGAGAAACAGCTGCTGCTTTCTAAATGAGGCACGAGGGAAGCTAAAAATCAAGCAGAAAGGTAAAATGGATGAATCCTGGATGTCTTCTCCTTATTCCTAATGAAAATAACTCTTGGCATTTTTTTTTTGAGAAACAAAGATGTCAAATATACAAATATACAGGAGGGTTAAGAAAGACTATGGATGAAAACACCCAAAGGAAGATCCAAATAATTAATAAACAAGCAAGCAAATAAATAAATCTGCAACATTTCACCACAGAAATAATTCTCCAACTGTCCAAAGTGTTTTGTTTTCCAGCAAAGATGCAAAAATCCTAAAATGCATTATGCTGTGTATCGATACGACTTTTGTATTTGATTCTACTCCAGCACACATCCAATATACCGGGGTGGGGAAAAGAGATGAAAGGAGGAGGAAGGATGAAAGATACCCTTATAATCAGGAAGGAAGTCACTGTGAAGGATGAATAACTTATTTGCCAATCAAAATGAACATGAGGATACATAGAGGAATTTTATCCCCATGAATGCTTACCAGTTGCTCCTTAATGTATACAGATTCTTGACAATGTAACCTACTCATGAACGTTTCTGAAATTTGATTTAAATTACTTAATTTCTCCTGAATATGCAAATCCAGAAGTGGAAGCATCCTTAATTGTATACTACAACTAAAGGCATGTAGTGTGCAGGTAGATGAGTATGCCCATATCTGTGGGTAGGCATTCCCACTATTCCCAAGGTTTCTTGTCAAAAGGAAGCTAGTTAAAAACAATGGCATTGCTATTTTTATTCAAAATTTTCTGTGAAGCTTTCCCATCTTGTTCACATAAGCCTTCAGTTTATGATTTTAATTTATATGAGACTTCTACTTTATTTCTTTCTTTTTGAAACCAGCTATCCCAAAGCAAAAGGATGAGTGACAGGCTGAATTGACAGGGTTGACTAGGTTGAAATGCTCCCACCACTCCTGGCTTGCTGCACCTGCCCTTCACAGCACATTAGTCAAGTGTGTGCTGCAGAGCCCATGTATGCCCCACCTCTAGGTTCCAGCACTGTTAATTGAATTTGGGGATGCAGCCAAACAGCTTAAAAGTTTCCCTTTCATACACAATGCAGTACTCTGTCTTGTTAGGACAGGAGCCTTGGGTGAGCTTGCTCAGGCGCTCTGCAGAGAATTAGCACTGGGAACAGCGCGTGGGCTGAGTTTGCCCCAGCCTGCCTTCCTGAGACTTACAGCAGCACTGTTTCAGCAGCCACATTTCCCTTTATGGCAGGGCCCTCCAGAGCACCCAACTGCAGTAATCTAACTGTCTGTAAGGCAGGGCTGTGTCCAAAACAGCCTTACAGGGAAGCTGATCCATCCCACTGGCACTTGTCCTCTGAAGTGAGGAAGACAACATTATTTTAGAGTCCAATGAAAAACAGCAAATTTTGACACTTCCATGCCACTCTTCATGTGGGCTATACAAACAAGAGGAAACTAATATGGAATGTAAATGTGCCAAACCAATTGGAGTTCCACTTCAGAGAAGCACCTTTCAGCATTACCTGCCACCTGAACTGTCAGCCAGACATGCTTCTGCTTAGCTCGAGGACTGTGCCCAGCACAGCACCCATTCACAGCTAACCCAAGGGATGTAAACAACATCTTTGCTGTTACTTTGCTTTGAGTTACTGCTTCAGAGCAAAAGGAACTACAAATTTGGGGTTGAGGAGTGAAGGGGGACTGAAAATCTCAGAACTGGGTATTTCAAGAAAATGATAATCAAAGAATACATTTAAACACGGTCCAGTACAGTTATGTTGTAGGACACCAATTAACTTTCTTTCACGTATCATAGGATCTAAGGACTCATTAAATCAATTAATAATATGATACTTCATGCTAGTTCATCAGGTGCTGTTAGTAGCACACTGTGTTCCACCACAGCTCCTTTCCCACTTCACTGCAGACCAGTATTGAGTATCGACATTTTTGTCGTTTGGGTTGAAAACAGGATTATATGAAGTTGTAACCTAATGTAACTAAACACTAACTAAAAGTCATGGACAGTAGTAACTGCAAAAAAAAATAAATTATAGAACTACTATAATCAAAGTAATTGTTACTAAAACAATAAGTAAAACAATTAAAGCACTTATTTTACAGCTGCTTTTTCCCTGATCCACTTTGGGTGTAAATGGATAATTTCATCTGTGCTCTAGTCACACAGTTGCAGCTTGTTGGTTTACTGCGGGTAATGAGCAATAAATTTATATGATCAAACTCACTGAGACACAACTAAGATAATTTTGATCATGATGCAGGAAAACAGCTAACACAGATTTTATAGCTTTCAATAATCCTGTGTGCTTCACAGACCAGTCATATGAAACTAATAACTGATGATGAAACTTTTTATTACAGAAAATCCTTGCCAAAGTGAAGGAAGATATACTAATTCAGGAAACAGTCACAGGGGGAAAACCCTCCACTAAAAGTGTATTACGCCTGAGACTGAAAATAAATGGACTTCATAGCATGATGTGAAAGTAGAAATACCCACTAGCAGACAGAAAGTGTGAGTTGCTTTCTCAGCAGCACAGGTCATATTCCCCAAAACCAGAGGGAAGGCTCGTCCCTGGCTGTATGTTGGTCCAGGACTGCCCTCCTCCCTGCTTGTTCATTATACCCATGCTGACAATACCCAGGCTCAGGATAACGTGGAGGTGGCAGAGCACACCCACAGTATCTTTGGAAGCAAAAGCTAGTTACATATGTGTGTTTATCTATATCTGTATACATATGTAGATGAACATGCCGTTGAGCCAAAGGGTGTTCACTAGGCACAGTGCCCTGCTCATGGCCACCCTACCAACTTTGGAACCACAGGCAGACCTTCCCACACCTGCTGTGCCATCCACTGTACCCTCACAGATCTCCATGCTGCACTGCACAGCGTGCCATGGGCTCCTCCCACTCCACAGACTAGTAAAGTACTACCCTCAATGCTTCTCAAAAGCATCAAAAACTTAATCCAAGGAAAGAGTTAAAAAAGCCTAAACACAGAGCTTTGGAGAAGTTTGTGCTTTAGTGATAAGATTTTGGCCATCTCCTTTCAAACCATTGATGTCTCTCACACTGAGTTACCATGATGCTAATTTGACATACTTTTTCTTCAATTCTACATGCCAAAATCAGTATCATAGCAGTGACTGTAATTCTCTTTCTCACATCATATACTTTCAGTCCCACTCCATGAGCTGGAAAATCAAATAAGAAACCAAAGAAAAAACTGTTTCATTGCCAAATTGGAAGGACACTAGTAAAAAAAAAAATCTTGAAACTATCACCTTAAAAACAGACTTTCAAAAGCCTTAGAAGCTTTGGGTCAGTGACTAGACTACAGATGCTAATCCAAAATTTGAGTCAGCTTCTGAAGCAACCAAAATATGTTCATGCCTATGAGATTTCCAGGACCACACTCCTTCTTCCCCTGTTCTCCCCATAAAGGCACATATGCCTGCCCACTTTTGTGTCTAATACCTTGGCCCCATTCCCAGAGCAGTGTGTGATATCCTCCTTCCACTCTTTAGAGATGTGACACAGAATCCAGCTGCAACCACACTGAGATTGGGATACAAATACCATGTGCAGCATATCAGTTGCTGGAGCTTTCATTCTGACATACAAAGCAGTGAGTTATGATAGCTAAATAAATAAAAGATTACACAATAGTAAAACCAACCTACTTCCTTACAGAATTTTGCAAGCTTCAAATGAATGCTGCGAAGTACTTTGTAAAGGAGAATCATTGTAGGAGTCATTAGGAAAGAAAATGGACAGGCATTGTGATGATAGGACCACTTCCTTTGTCACACTGGCCATCGTTTTAAGATCTAAGAAATATAAAGGTCTATTCCAGGAATAAAACCCCAATGTTCAACGATAAGAAGATTTTCCAAGTTTGTGACGTGCAGATACCTAACTACTCTTAAAAACAATATGAATTTTATAGTCTTTAATTCCTACCTAGCTTTGTAACACATGACTCCATCTACACTTCTCATTACAAGAATCAGTTCACCTGTATGCTACCAAATCAAATTTCAGTAATACCTACTTTAATTTCATTAGACTTTGAGCAGCTGGGAAAAATATTTTAGCTGTGAAGAAGCCAGAGGAAATCTTGCTAACTCTTAATGTTAGCAATATTCCCAAACAAGATGCCAAAAAATTTGCTTCTTAATTGTGCTATGCAGTTCCTTTGACTGGCAGCCATCTCCTTCTCTGCCATTTCATTCTCTGCCATTTCAGCCCATCCCAAGAGAAAAACTCATACTTTTCCTGAATCAGTAGTCCCATGACACTCACAGGAGGTCCAGCAGCAGCAGTATGTGCACAGCTCTAAAACATCTGGCAGACAGGTGTATGAAATGGCATTTGCTTGCTGTCTGGCTGGTCACCACACATTTTTTGGAAAGATAACAAACAGTTATTGTGCAGAAAGACAGATAGTACTGTTGTGCTTGCTATTGTAAGTTACATTTATCTTCAGTGGCATAATCTCCAGGGCAAGGCAGAAGAATAAATGTTAAGAAAGAGAAAATTTATGGAAGTCAAGCCTGGTCCTTCACGTTGGTCCTGATCATCCAGCTTGGATACAGGTTTATTTCCAAGGACCAAGCGAGTGGGGCTGGAAGGCACACTTTAAATAAATCCTCTGATACTGTCTGAAACGGAATGGGAGCAAATGCTTTCCTTCACCAGCTTGCACTTACAAGTTAATGCCAGCAACATTACAAACATTAATCTTAAATACAGCACCAATGACAGACTAAACACAAACCTCTACAAAAGTAGTAAGGCTGTATAAAAGCAAATTTGATGTACAGAAGGCAGTTTACACAAAGCAAAGAAGAAAATGCATTACTTTCAGCATAAGACATTAAATATTTGGGAAAAAATATGTAAAAAATTGCAATCAATGTCACATTTGCCAAAGGTGTTGATTGGACAAAAGTGTGCTATTTTAAGTAGAACTCTAGCTCCAGAGTTCTGCTTAAAATAGTACAAGACAGACCTACATGGCAAAACTGAGGAGGTAACTCATGCCCAATGCCTACCATGAGCATGCAGGCACATGTGTGAGCTTTAACACAACAGGTGCTACACTAGCAATGAAGATTTTAGCATGGACCGATTAAGCCACATTCAGAATCTTTCAACAGCTTGCACTACAACTGGAAGCTGCATTTTTCATCACTGGCACCACTTGGGTCTGCCTTTGCTGACTCACAGTACAAACACCTCAGATTACTCCTCACGTATCGGCAGTGCACGTACGGTGGCTCATGTCGTGGGCAAATGGAAGCAGCGCCTGCTACACGCTTCTTCATTCCCCAGTAACTCATAAAGAAACTTGATCGGACTCTGCTGGCACTAGGGCTCTTCCTACCTGAACCAAGTTTTCAAACAGCAGTCCAAGGAACAGATTCTCTGATTTACAGTCTATTAAACATAAATGACCTGGTCTATATGACATATCAACATCATGATTCAGCTTGCAAACTCAATGTCCTTACGACTACAGAACTCCCAATTTTCCTCTGCTCTTAGCCTCTTTCTGTTAAGAAAGCATATTCTACAACTATGCAACACCAAACTCTCAATGTGGGCAATGCACACAGGAAAAACAACTGTGTAATCCAATCAAATTATTCAAGCAATGTTGAAACTAGAAAACACTGACTGGTCTGTTCTACACACTGTCATACACAACAAAATGTTTGCTTTTTCTTTCTGTGTTAACTTTCTTCAGAAGGTTTTCTCCCCAAAAGAAAAGGCTCATCACGTCTCAAAAGCCTACAGTAACTGAAATGAAATGGAACAAGAATGATCAGATGGATAGTCATGAAGACAGGAAACATGAGACAGGCATTTTAGAAGGAAGGGCACGTCTTTACTATGAATCAAAGCTTTCCAAATGTTTCTAGCACCAAAATGGATTGGCAGCATGAGGTGATAGGTGCTTTGGCAGAGATAAAACTGACAATGTGAAATGAAATATGTGTAGGTTATTAAAGCAGTGGGCTTTGCTGGCAGCTGGGGTTTGTTGAAATTCTAATCAAGTTTCCAAGAAGAATTCATATTTGGAATTAGAAAGGAATGCCTCATCTATTGGCAGAAGCTTTAAGGCCCATTTAATTAGTCTCAAAAACGAATGGGTGAAATATTTTTCTTTTACTGATGTTATGCAAATGCACTCATGTTTCAGTTCACCTGTGCTTCTCCAGACTTCAAACTTCTCCATCCTTGCTGTTAAGGCAGCTGGAGTCACTGAGCAAGTATCTCCCATTTTGACAAACAGCAATTCAACTGTATCCATAACTCTTTATTTACACCGGCTCCATTCTAGTACAGGACTAAACCCTCTGAGCATGTTATTGGCAATTTTTGATTTAAAAAGTAAATGCTAAAGATCTACCAGGAGAAGTGAATCTACTTTTCCTCCTGCAAATACTCTCTTGCTAAGGTGGGAAAGGTGCCACTCCAAAGATTTCCAAAACATATGAAAAATAAAAAAAAACCTTTCTTTTTGCTTAAGATATATGAATAATATTCTAGGATGTTACCTACAGTGCTGAATCAGCAGCTACCTTTACCTTTTGATCATCCATAAAGGACAACCTTCAAAAGATGAAACGAAAACCTGAGAAAAACCTAGTTTTGGTTAAATAAGTGGCAAGGAGTCAGAGGCAATATTCCATGAGCATCATTATGCCTTAATGCATCATCTACAATGTAGCAACATTTCATAAACTATTTCAAAAACAGGCTTTGCAGCTGCTTGGCCTGGAGAATGTATCATGGGAATCAGTACACCAAACAAAAGCAAAACAAATACCTCAGATGCTACTAAAAATTTCTGCTGGAAAATAAAAAGATTTTGTTCTCAGTTTTGTTAAGAGATTGACAGATCCCTCCAAAGGATTGCAGATAAGCAGCTAAACTTTAAATTACAACATTTAAGGTGGATTTTTTTAGCTTAGTTTATGGGCTTCTTTTTTCTCGTTACCATAACCTTTTATTATTTTATTAAAAGTAAGTGAAAACCCAAACCAAACAATTTACGCCATTCCTATGTTCAAGAGCACGTGAACATCAGGGAGTGGGAAGAGTTAACCTGTGTATATTAACATAAACAGGCTGGAAAACAGTACTGAAGAATAGATGCAAAAATTAACACAACTCTGTATTCCTCACTTTGGTCTCTTTCCTACCCTGTACTTAAGTCTCCATTCTGCCCAGGGGCTCCATCTCCATCTCTCTGGAAGGAGAGGACTGCACCTGGAAGGGGAGGAGGCTGCCCCTAGGCAGTGTACCTAGGCACAGGTACCCTTGCTCATCCATGGCCAAGGGGATGGTCCTGTGGGACTGCAGGAGCTCTGTCTTGGTCTGTGTAAGCTAACTTGGGACTGGCCATCCTTCTCTGATGTGATAAGCTTGATTTTGTATACACACTCAGGTCAGCAGCTTTCTAATATCTGTACATTTGTGGCACCTGCCAGTTAACATGTGGGTCACTAAATGCACCCTGTGTATTAAGTGGTTAATCTGTGCCCATGGAAATGTTTTGGAATAAATATAACAAGCTTCAACACCTCAAAGGATTTTAAGACCTGGGTTGCACTGTCATTCAAACAAGGCCTCAGGTGGCACGTACTACTGCTAGCAGTACTAGCTTGATTTCCATACAAGTCAGGTAATTTCCCAGTTGTGCTGCTTTTGATGGACAATTTCCTTCTCATCCGAGTACAAGGATTGTACCTAACTTGTGCCTCCTCTGCAACGCCTCAGAAAATTAGTGACAAAAAGCACTATGAAAGACACAGCGTGTTACTGCAAATATATCACATAATAGCCCATGAAATGGAAAGAATGGCACTGCAGATTGATTTTGAATAGCACATTTGGGAGTTGCTGAGGATGTCCATTGCGCAGTGAACATCTACTGACTGACATCTCGCTTGTCTGCCATTGACAACAGATTTTGTATCCACTAATGAACAACCTCCCAAACACACTTTTTGCAGCCTTTATCTAAGGGTATGCGAAGTAACTTGTGATGTAAGTTAAATAAAATCTTCAAAATATGCAGCCCCCCCAAACCAGTCTCCTTAATGTAAGGTCATTTCTGATGTACCTTATTTATCTTTCATGAGTGCCTCAAGGCATAAGTAGGTACACTAAGAAATCAACTTTTACAATTAGGTAATTGAGTCTGCAAATTGCAGATAATATCCTCAATTCCCGGCTATAAGCTGAAGGCATTATTCAGAGGAGATGCTTGATCCAAAGGGAAGGCATGAGAAAGACTGAAAAATAGCTAAGTGTGCATGGGGCATTCAAATGAATACAAAAACTTCTTTCAGAAGAGAAGTAAGACATTGCTTGGAAAATTATTACGTATTTTGATTAATGGAGATGTAAAAAAGAATTATTAAATAGAAAAACGAAAATTTTTGAAGCCTATCAGCTGGAAGGAAAAATAAACAGTGAGAACACAGCTTTGGAGACAAGACAGAAAATAATACGCCACCTATGAAATGATACCCAAAATGGGCAAGTAAGAGAGGGGCCCTCCACTGCAAGAGAAACAACCAGATGCTGTGAATCACGGCAACTCTCAGATGCCAACAGGGTGGAGAGCCAAAAGACTATTTGTTATCTACTGCCAAAGGGTATAAAATAAACCAGCACATCTAGAACCAACACTTGGTGCCTACTCCAAGCACACCTGTCTTGGTTCCTGCATGCTGGAGGTAACCTGCACAGGTGTGTCTTGGTGCTTGGGAGTACATGGCAATGACAGCCAGAGTGACTGAAGATTAGTTTATTTTCTCATCCTAATTTTGCCTCAAGATATGCACTGTTGCAACATTATTTTTTATATCTAGGAAAGCTATTTATTCCTTGGAGGACATGTGGGGAAACAGTACAGGGAGAAGAAACAAGCGTTGTGCAGGAATGAGAGGGACTAGGAAAAAAAAGGGGGAAATATGTCCTGTGCAAACAGGGATGGTACCAAAGCCACTTGGGAAAACATAGCAGCAAGCAGAGAAAAACACTAGCTGAACCAATAGACAGATCTCATCAGCAAAATGCAAAGAACAGAGGCACATGATGGCAGAAGATAATTGCTAAAAGATGGAAACAATGAAGCAGCAGTAATGATATTACAGAGTCCTTATACCTCTCTGAGGCCTGAGAAGAAATACCATCTCTAATGTAGTACAAGCAACATCCATCTCAGTAGCCTGAACTTGAGGAACAATTCTGCCCTGGTGCCTGTGAACTAGGAGGAATTCTCATTTTGAAGACCTTGAAGTCTAAACAGCCAAAGCAAGCAAGAAAAGGAATATAAAGATGTTGAGGGTTTCTGAAAACTGCATTTTTAAAGCAGCAGTAAAGAACTACTTATTAAGAATTTATTATGTGCATCTTAAAACCCCTTCTCAATGGAATTAAGAATCAATATGCCATTGAATCCAAAGCCAGATAATTTTAAATGTAATTAATCTTTTCTTCCATGGAAATTATACAGAAATGTTAGAATCATGTAGGGCTGAAAATAACATTATTTAGGTTGTGAAAAGGCAGAAACACTTGACTGCCTTTTCCCCCTCTTTTTCAGAAATCGTTTTCTTTCATTATTTCTACAGATTAAAAAGAAGAAAAATTCAGCAGCTGATTTCCTCTAAAAGTCTATTCCTTCTATAGTTTCTTTCACAGCTGGACTGAAGTGCACCACACGATACACAAAACAGAAAGAGAATGGGTCCAAGATGCATTTACCTTAAACAGGCATGTCCTTTCCCATTTTATCTTTGAACACAAAAAAGTCAATTAGTTCTTAACTTAGTTTTTTTTTTCCATAAAACTACAAAAATCCTTTAAGTTTTGTTGGTTTTCTGTCATTTTAAAACAGCTCCTGCAACTTCATTCATCATTTGTAAGGAACTGCTGTCCTATAGCAGCTGCTTTTAACACTTCCTCAGTAGAGTAGATTTATCTTTTGAAGTTCTCACTGCAGTAACTTGCATCAGACTTACTACACACATGGAACAAAACTAATACAAACTATTTGGCAATGCTTCCCCATGACCTGCACTGGTGATGAACATACTAAGTCATCTATTTAGAAAAGGAGACCTAATCATGGCATCAAAAAGAGAACAGATTTGGATTGTCTTCCTCTGAATATCTGGGGGTTTCTCCTCAATTTACAAATGAGTGTAGCAATTTCAATTTAATGTGGTCCTGTAGGTAATTTTACCTCACACAAAATGACACACTAATGCAACACAACCACCAGCACAGGCCCAAACAAGAGTGATCTTTACACTTCAGTTAAAATGGATTTAGGTGAAGGTTTGAATTAATTTTACATTTAAAGCAAATGTATTTTATGCACTTGGCAACCTTTCCTCCAAACTTTCCTTTAATTCGTCAACTTTTCTGATGAATTCGCCCACAAGAAATTTCTTGAGGCTTCACACAAATTGCCTTTCTACTTTCTTTTTGTTGGTTTTCACTAAACTTTACTGGAGGGCAAAGTACAATTTACCAAAACAATTTTAAAAAGTGGAAGCTCATTCTGTGGCAAAGGCTAAACTATGTCTTCCAAGAATCACATTTGGCAGGAGTCTTAATACAGCAGACTGCCTTGTTTCCAGAGGTTACATCTGAATTAAGAGAGAGCCAGCAACACCAGCCCATAAACAGTAACACAACATGTGAAGGAGAGCTGGAGCAGAGAGCTGAAGATTGTGAAAAGTCCAGGACTTTCCCAGATTGGATTTAGGATGTAAAAGCTGCTTACTGCTCAAACAAGTACCATTAAGAACACACCTTTAATTCAGCACATTCCCTGGCTCACTCATGCCTGGAAGAAGCCAGAAGTCTTCTAATTGATCTCCCTCCCCACCCACTATCCTTTTTGACAAGCCTGGAAGAACAAGACATAGTGACACTAATGCAAAGGGATGTAACACTTCATACTCAAGGAATAAAATGTGGATTTGAGTGACACAGAGATGGGGCCAGCATGTCTCCCCTTTACAACTATGCAGGCAGAAGAAAGGAGGTAACAACAAACATTTTGAGGGCATTCACGCTCCTGGTCGTCTGCACAGGTGTTGCTGGCACATGGAAACACCTCCATTCTTCTCCTGATTAACTCAGGACCCTTGGAATGAACATTTTGAAATTCTGACCCACAGAAAAATCCCACATTTGGATACATATGCTTTTCAGTCCAGGACTGATCCCGAGAGCAGCATGTATGTGGTTATTGCTCGGGGTTTTGTTTTGTTGGTTTTTTTTTTTTTTTTTTTTTAAATATACAACTTCCTCTTGGCTGGATCCCTGAAGTTGTAAATTACACATTCTATGTTTAATGGATGCCATAATCTTGTTTGCCATTTTGCTTCCATAAAATGTTAAGTTTTATGGTGTCAACTACATAGCTAAATTTTCTCCATTTAAATAAAGCCCTTAAATTGCAATTTATTCTCATGTATATCATGAGCTGAAATCAAAAACTCTTTCTATTTGAAAGACCAGAAAGAATATGCCTAATTTCTGCAACCCAATGATTCAATTTTTTTTTTCTCCCACTAGCTGTTCTGCTTCCCAAACTGGACACACTCCATCCTTTATGTCAAACGTGTCAAAATAAAAACTGCCTCCAGATGCCAAAACAGCTCCCAGAAGGAAAAAAGAGAGAAATAAAGAAGGAGGGAAAAAATCCCCCCCCAAAAAAAAAACCAAAAGAGAGAGAGAGAGAGAGAAGGAAGAGGTGGAAAAGGTGAAAAAAAAAAAAAAGGAAAAATATTAGGCTTTTGACCACTATAATGAAGATATGATGGCCATCTATGACATCATATCAACTTGCTGCAATGATATGGGCTAAAACTGAACCCAACAAAGGCGTGGTTTAATAGGTAAAAAAATGAATACATTTTCAATGCAGTCCACAATCCAAGCAAAATGTGGATAAACAACAGAATGATGATTCCTAATACTCTCAACTGTCTCCCGTTATAGAGAGATTTTCCACAAATACCTGATGATCAAACTAAAAGCACCCTTCTATAAACAAATTCATTCCCACAGTTTACATTTTTCTGTACTTATACAGAAATTCTTACATCACATGATGACTGCTCCATTCATTGCACTCCACCTCCAGCAATAACATTATGAATTAAGACAAACATGTATAAACCAATGGGTGGAAAACTGCCTTTTCAACTTAAATACACAGAAATCTTTAAAACACTTTCAACAAGAAAGATACCACTCAAAAAAATGCTGGTCAATGGCAAAGATGAACAGGAACTGATCTGTATAGCAAATATATTTCCTCTGGATACTGATGCAATGCATACAAGAGCAGGAATACTCCCAGTTGAGGCTGGGTTTGAATGGGCATTTATAGAAGGTTCAACAAGCCCAAGTGCTGTGTCCTACACTTGGACCACAACAGCCCCAGGCAGGGCTACAGAGTGGGGGAACAGCAGCTGGGAAAGCTGCCCAACAAAGACCTGGGGATGCTGCTCAACAGCAGCTGCACATGAGCCAGCTGTGCCCTGGTGGCCAAGAAGGCTGATGGCATCCTGCCCTGGATCAGCAATGGTGTGGCCAGCAGGAGCAGGGAAGTGTTTATTCCCTGTAGTGAGGCCACACCTTGAGTGCTGTGTCCAGTTCCAGGCCCCTCACTATAAGAAGGACATCAAGGTGCTGGAATGAGTCCAGAGCAGGGCAACAGAGCTGGTGAAGGGTCTGGAGCACAAGTCTGATGAGCAACTAAAGGGAGCTGGGGGTGTTCAATCTGGAGAAGAGGAGGCTCAGGGATGACCTTACTGCTCTCCACAACTCCCTGAAAGGAGGGTGTAGCCAGGTAGGGGTCAGCCTCTTCTCTCAGGCAATCAGCAACAAGATGAGAGGACATAGCCTCAAGCTACACCAGGGGAGGTTTAGTTCGGATATTAGAAGAAATTTCTTCACAGAAAGGATGATTAGGTACTGGATTGGGCTTCCCAGGGAGGTGGTGGAGTCACCATCCCTTGGAGGTCCTTAAGAAAAGATTGGAAGTGGCATTCAGTGTCATGGTACAGTTGACAAGGTGGTGTTTGGTCACGGGTTGAAATCCATGATCTCAGAAGTCTTCTCCAAACTAATTGATTCTGTGATTCTATGAAGAAAGTAAAATGATAGGAGAGCAGGAGCACTATTTATATATCAAAGTCCTTTCAAACAGACACATATTGTGCAGAGTAGCAACACTCTTGGAAACCTGAAACTGAATCTGGGCCAAAACCATGAGCTGGATGGTGAGAAGAATCTGCAAGACAGCCTTCTGAGCAACCACTGCCTGAATGAAGCCTGGAGATGGTCACAAGGGAACTCTACCGTGAGCAGGGAAATCAGGCATTTATAATCCCATGATATGAAAAGCACTGCATGTAAGATACAAAACTAGCTTTTTTTCCCCCCCCTTCCCCCCCCCTTTTTTTTTTTTTCCCAGCAAAATAACCACAGACCCCTGTATTTTTAGCTATTTCATGAATCAAAGAAAGGTAAAAGTCAGAGCTTTCGTCATACAACTTCCTTGTACAAACTCTTAAATTAGCAGTTCACTTTGAGCCCCAGCAGTTTTTGACAGCTGTGTAAAAGTAATAATTACTGAACAGCAAGAAGCAAGTGTTGCAAATAGAACTAGGAAAAAAAAAACAACTCAGTGGTACCACCTGTGTGACATTTATTACTTCTTTTTTGGGGGTGGATTTGTCATATTATGTTATGATAGCACTGCCTAAGAAAAAGAAATGTAATATAAATTAACACCACTGAGATCCCACAGTCTCAGGTGTCCCCAAGTACACTTCTCCAGCAGTACTTCTGCCCCTCACAGCAGACTGAAAATAAGGAGCCAAGCAGAAACCCTTAAGTGGTGTTGAATTTCATGCTGTTTTGTGAAAAAATGTAAGTGAAAAGTAATATCAAGCCAGGAGATTTATTTTCAGTTATCTAAGTTAACCTTAAAAAAGACTAGAAACAGTACAAGAGGTTTCTACAGGTGACAAATTGTCATAGTTTTTCCAGCCTCGGTCTACTGGCTGTTTTTATTGAGTGAGCAAGTAACAAAACAGATCATCTCAGAGTAAGAGCTTACTGATGATTTACTCAAAGGCAAACACATTTTCTACATTTCTCTGCTGCTTTTGCTTATGGTATGCTTGTTTGATTGCAACACTGAAACCAGAAGTCTACCTCAAGACACACTTGATATTCAGTATGTGTAGGGTGTTAGCCTGGTAGGTGCCTTACAAGATACATAAGATTTGCCACTTCAGTGAGAGTTATTATGCAATCCTTTCCCATCCAACACTGCAGCTTTCTCATCGAAAAACATACCCAGGGTTCCTTTATAGACTGCTTATGATTATAAAACCAGACTCAGAGGAAGATTTTCTGAAGATTGCAGGGGATATAAAGGATATTTCTGTGACTATCACAAGCCTCCATATGTTTAATCACTGATGTGTTGGTTGCTAAATGATGATTGAAACTTTGTATCTCTATGCCATTTTGCATATTTGTAAAAAAAAGAAACAGTTGATTTGGACTCAACCACCCTTTTAAAATTGCTGTAGACATGTAGACTCCAACTAAAAAAAAGTGAAGTAAAAACCAGTAAAAAAATGACATGAACAAACAGCCCCTGAGCAGCTGTGCAGAAAAGGAACCATGACCTGATTACCTAATTCTCACTACTCTTCCTGAAAACATGTACTCTGAGGTTAACTTTAGACTCAAAGTCTTCAGAGCATTGCCAAGCCTGAAGTAGGACAGCTTGTGCAGAACTTTAACATTTCTAAAATACCTTCTTTCCAATTGCAACATTCCTATATAATACTGAATAGCTCATTCTGAATTTCTTCATGTCACTACCTTTTCTTATTAAGTCTAAAGCCCAGCTCCTTATGTTGTCTAAAGAAACATGGTTATTAAACAAAGATGCTGCGGGCTCAGGCACTCCAGCCTAAAATATCATGCAATTACAGAATTTTATCTTCTGAAAATATGGAGTCCCGAGATAGAAACTGTTTAGCCTACTAGCTCCAAACTTTGACATGTTATTAAAAAACATTATTAAAAATGTGAACCCAGTTAAAAAGAATGTTCCATATGTATCAGGCATTTTTATATGACCTCAAGAAAAGCTGAATGTCCAGCTGCCAGGCACTAACCTGTGAAGTGTCAAGCACTGGTACAGCTAGCATGGGATTATCATCCACGGGACGGCACCGCTATCCAGCATCTTCCACTGGGAATACTCTCCTGACACAGCTCCACGCCACTGCCTCGGGTCCTGCCACTGGCCACCAGAGAGGGGGAGTTGTAGACTGCAATGAGGTTGTCACCTCAGTCTCCTCTTCTGTTCATTTCAGAAACCAAGGGACTTCAGCTGCTCCTCATAAGGCTTCTGTTCCACACCCATCACCATCCTCATAGTTCTCCTCTAGATGCTCTCTAACTGTTTTGTAACCTTTTTTTTATGTGGCACCCAAAACTGCACACAGGACTTGACATGAGGCCGAGTTGGTCAAAAGGTAACGCTCTATTCATGACACTTCATCATTTCATAAGTAAAGAAAGAATGCTCTTTTCAAAGCAAACCCATTACCATTTATCAAAAGCAAAATTCAGTACAAATGCCAGCATTTGTACCTTTAGTATTTTTTTTAAATAAGGACACAATAAGGAGTATCTCAGGAAATACTTTAGGATTTTTATGTGGGCGGGTGGGTGGAGTAGGGGAGGAGTAGCAGCATAACTTTATCTTTTAGCATTGTGCACAAAATGTAGGTCAGCCTACTCCAATAGAAATACCCCATGCTGATTCTTCACATTCTTAGACATAAACATCTCATGATTTTGTAGGCCAGGAAATCATGAATTTTATTCATGGTCCTGTTCCAGAATTGTCAGGGGGACTTTACTGTTCGTACCTCTGGACTCCTTATTTAAAAAAAAAAGTCAAAACTTCATTTGTCTAGGAAATTCCTAATACAAAGAGATAACATGTAAATGTTGAGTATTATAGCTTCTACAGTCCATGTCACATTGTAACAAATTAGAGAAGCTCAGTTTCTAATTTCTCAGTAAATACCGTTTTGTGCATAACAGATGCAGGGTGCATTTATTTCAATATAAAACAATCTGGAAAATGCCCTTCCTTCCCTATAAAAGCTATTTGTTAACTAATAATAGATATATATTTTACTGTGTAAAAGTATAGCCTATTTTTAACCTCACATTGTCACACAAAGTTTATGGAGAAAATACTTAAAAAAAGGAAATCAGAGTCCATTTCCTGTTTTAACAAGGATAATCCCTTGACCAGAAGGCACTGGTCATTCATTCCTCTTTAATGTTAATTAGCACACTATTTATTTTATATTTCACAATTTAACGAAAGAAAGCAAGTTGCTGGGAACATTATTAAGTTCAAAACATCTTTCACCTTATTTATCCAGAACTCAATAAAACTGTTCAGTCACAGACTTGCAGCCTCCAGCTAGGTTCCTGCTATTAGCCTTAAATCATTTTTAGAGTTTCGGTAACAGTAAGTTGCCAAGCTCAAATATACAGCTATCTACATCTGCTAGATCGTTTGTCTTACTGGACAGTCTGGAAAAATTTCATTCACTTGATCCAAACCGTAAAGTTTTTTGCTGCTATCAAGGAATCAATACTTCTAAAATTTGCAAATCAGCATTTGAAAAATGCATCTGTAAGAATGTTCAAAGGACAATGTGTTTTTTTCCTTTAGGTAAGCATAAGATAGCCTCTCCAAAAAATTGCACATAGACAGGAATTTTAAAATATAGCTACTCCTTCCTTAATGAATGGCTGAATCTCTAAATTCCTCATTTGGGCCATAGAGAACCTTTTCAGAAACTGTAATTTCTTCAACTGAGGAAGATTATCAGGCTGAACAAAGAAAAACAGGGAGCATGGAACATAATTTCAATTTTTCCCTATAGAGAGGAACAGCAAAAAGCTGGAAGGGACAGGAGTATGGCTGCTACTACCACACTGAACCATGACAGGCAGCAGTGACACATCCTGCCCAAAAGCAGGATTCAGTGATCCCTGTATCTGCCAGCATCAGCCTCTTCACACAGCAAATCACCCAAAATATCACGAGTGGGGGAAGAAATACCTGGCTGCCCTCTCTAAATGCTCAAGTCTGTACATCTTCCATGTGAATAGCATAATCAAACCCTGAACACTGTTGTTTCAAGGCATTCCATGAACTGATTTTTGAGCTCTTCAGATCTGATCAGAGTCCACATGTACCGGGCTGATTGAATGAGCTCTTCACCAAACCCATTTATCTGCTCTGGACACACGTCAGGTGTGCTAACCAGCACAGTCAGAGCTGTAGGCTGGGACCAGGGTGGGCAGGCAGCAACTGCTGCACCCCAGAGAAACTGCCATGATTCACCCACCTCCTTCCCTCTTTGCCCTGCAGAACACCCAGCAAGAGGCATTCACTAACTGCTCAAACTTGCACGTGCCTGCATTTCCACTGCAACATCCCTATTTCTTGTCAGAAGTCATGCATAAAATCCAAGGGCAGTTGTCCAAAATTGGTGCTGGCTTCTGTCCAAATTGCACTTCCCACTTTTAACTGATACATCTTTGTTAAAAGCAAGCCCCAAGCAAAGAAGCTATATGTACACCATTTAAAGAGCCCTACTCTCCATATGGAATATCAATCTCTTGTTTTTTTCTTTCTTAACTGATGCAGCCATATCCATTCTCATCGGGGATCATGGACTGTAAATCAGAGACATGGGAATGAAACAGACAGAAGACATACCCAACCTGGTTATGATCACAGGTAGGTCTCACTGAAGAGAGAGCAAGGATCTTAATGACTCCCAGGCTCCCTGAAGGCCTTGAGCAAAGGATGCTTTCCCAGAGGTGTGCCCCTGGCTCCATGTGCACTACAGGTGATTCCCATTTGCCTACACTGATGGCATCTGAAAGCCTAAGACAGCTGCACTGAGTTCATTACACGCAACTTCTCAGCTCTGATGAGACATTCACAACCACCATGAACAAGGCTGTTTCAGAGCATAATGAGTTCTCTTGGTTCCAGCATCACTTAAACTTGTCCGCACGGGCCAGGCACTACCCCTGATCAGTGAATCCCTTCTGCCTGGGCTGGTGTGTCGAGTCAGCTCATCCTAACTGAAAACATGTGCTCAAGCCCTTGTGATCCTGGCATACCAGCCTGGGAAATTCCTCTGCAGCTGCTCTGATCCACCATACCTTCCATGCCCTTTCACATGTAAGCAAAGGAGGTAAGGTAAAATTCCCTCAAGAGATGGGAGACTATCAAAATGCATTTTCAGGGGATCAGTCTGAAAATTTTTCTGGCTGAAGTGAAACATGAAAGTCATCTCTTGTTCTTCTAAAGAAGTTTTAAGTTTACCTATTCAGATAAACTACTTTAGGTCTATACTGACATGTAACATATTGTTACATTTCTATGGATGTATTTAATATAAATATACTTGGCAAAGATGATCAAGGAAACCTGATTGATAGAAATACACTTGGTTCATTTTTGTCACTAAGAAGTTAATTTTATTGAAAACCAAATTTAAACACTTTCATAGAAAAAATCTCTGATACGGCTTAAAATATGGTAAGATGGGAAATAATTTTGGAAAACAGTGGACAGTGAATACAAAGAAATAATTTCACAAGAGTCATACTGAAATTGCTTATAATGGAGGTTGTAGTAAGAAAAAAATCTCATCAAAACTAGACATTAAATAGCTTACCAAACCACAGGGTCTATTTTCTTCTTTGTTATGTTATCTAATGATTACATCCTCTCCCAAAAAACCAGGTTTTCCTTCAACAATTCAGTTCACTGAATAACACACATACACACACACACCACACTACAAAATTCTTTTTGCACCTCAGTAGAAAACAAATCAAAACCATTCATTCATTTCTCTAACTACAAGTGCTGGCCCTCATGGAATGTACAGTTAAGGTGGAATAAAGTAATAATAAGCTATAAATTTAATTTTGCCAGCAATGGGACATGGTCTTTCATTCAGAAGAGGCAATATATGGTACATTGTTATGATGTAGGATAAATAATGCTTACTAGCAAGCAAATAGCAGTGACAGCATGAACTATACAGAATCTAAGTGTCTTGCCTTTATTACCTGTCAAGATATGGCAGAGGAGGAAGAGAGGCTGCTTTGTGGGGTTTTTTGAGTGTTGTTTCAGGTTGTAAGAGAGTATTTTACCATATGCCTGTGTCACAGCTATGGCATGGAGGTACAGTGATCCAAACCAAACTGTATTTACTCTGTATTTCCAACGAGCACTGGCTTATCCACTTCAGTTTAAAACAGGTGAGGTAAACAGTAAATGACAGACTATATGGAAATATCTTTTAAATACATTCTTTTCTATTCACTTTCAAAAGTTACAGAAATGATAATGATATTTTCAAGCCAGCTAAACTCTACTCTCTTCCTCTTAAACAAAGTCCTTAGTCATCAGCAAGGCATGTTCTGCTCTCCTGTAACTACATTCATTACTCATACGACTCCTTCCTGCCCCGATCTTAGGTCATGTCCTTGTTTTAACTAATGCTTTTGGAACATCTTCAAAGCTCTTTAATCCTTGTGGCTTTTATGTCAGTGTCCTCTTCCAGTTCTCCATGTACATCTTGGATGTGTCTTCAAATCATTTCACAGGTATCTCCTCCCATCAGTACAACTCTCAGCTTTTTCCTTTCCAGCCAATCCCATCTTTCCAATCCTGCCCTCAATCTTCTATTCCCATCCCTCTGATCACAAATGGCCACAGCCATCCTTGAATCTTAACTGCCCCACAGTCCATGCACCTGGGATGTTTGCAAAGGTAAACCATTCCATTATAATCTACAACTTTTTCCTCAGCCTTTCAGCTAAATCATTCACTTAGGACTACTTCTGCCTCACCTACAGAGACCCTCCCTTCTCTGGCCAGCCCAGTACCACCACAACTACATCATGCAATCCACCAAGCACCAGAAGTGGATTTCCTGTTATTACACTAACCTCAGCCTACTATCTAACCTCTCAGCCTTTAGCTCTGAGACACAACAAACTGAAGTTGATTTTCCTCACCCTCACTTCCAGCCATCACTCATACCTATCTGGTCACCCCCAGCCCATCAGCCCTGTCCTGAGTAATTTATCAGCCTTCCACCAAGTATAACATCATTCAGCATTTCCAGGTGTGCATAGCTGGTCTCTGTACAGGAATGATGCACCCTTTGTAATTCAGAAAACCTTTCTCCCTCGTTGGGGTGACACCTACTTTAATAGATACAAAGGCACATCATCTAACAGCTTTTCTTTTCCTGTTACCAGTTTTCATTTAGAACTAAACAATTGTTAACCTATTTTCCTACGTGAGTTGAACTTCATGGCTTTCCTTTACTCTTACAGCTCACACACTTCTTGCAGTTATCTCAAAACCAGCCCCCAGAGTCTGTGAGCACCTTGCTTTCACAACTAGCTGTTCTGAGCACTGTGACAACACAGCAACTATACAACACTAAAGGCAGGTGCCAAATGCCACATTGCCAGGGATATATTTTGGACCAAGAGTGGTCAGAATATCTACCTTAAATCCTTTGTAAACAACCCTTTGTAAACAATATAAAATTGAACTGTAAGCTAAATGTTTTACAAAGCAAATATAAACCTCACCATCATTTATGTTTTTGTAACATTACCCTGTTACACAGATCACCAGGATGAGTTGAGCAATCAAACAATTATTATTCATCTGTCTCATAAAAGCACCTGAGGAAAGTGACAAAATGACAGTTTGGAGACAAACTGGGCATCACGCACCACTGAAAAACTGCAATTTCACTTCAGGTGGCCTGGACTCCAGCTAACCTTCAATAGACACTCTCAAAACTTATTAAGCTCTTAACCACTAAGAAAGAAGAAACTTGTTCAACAGGGAACAAATGTTTTCCTCCTGAAAGTATTAATAAAAATATTTACTTGTGATGTCTTTTCCCTCTTACAATATCCAGGTAACATTTTGGCAGGACAGCCCTGGTTCTCACCCACAAGTGAACTAGAGCTTTGTTCCTCCCATACACTGATTTCAAACTGCACTGGGTCACCCCAAGAGCTTCTTCCAAGGAGATACAGTTTCAGCACTAGTTCCAGAGACTTGAACTTCTTTCTCTATGAGGAGAAAAATATTTCTGTAATAGGTTGACCTTTCTCTAGATATGTTGATATCTGGAGGATGTCAGTTCATTGTGAGAAGTTGGAAGCTGGCATGACTCCAAAGGCTCCACATATTTTCAGAGTGACCATGCCTGTAATTTTAACCCATTGAAACGAAAGTGCATGGCTGGAGAAGAGTAGTACATACTTAAAAATCACACTGTGATTCAAACACAGATTTATTTCCTGCACCCGTCATTTGGTAGAATCACTTCACAAAAGCAAAAGGCAACAGGTTTTTTTTACTTCTACGACCTTCCTGCATTCTTGCAACTCACATGAAAAAGAACAATGGGAATGAGGCTGAATGTGAGAAAGAACAAAACTGCTATGGCTTTTTGGATGGGTGTGGAGAGAAACACACATACTACAAAAAATCTAATAACTCCCCACCCAAGCATTGCTAGTGAATGACCTCACTGGTTTCCTACATATACTCCAGCAGCTTTCCTGCCATCACTCTGCTAAGCCAAGCAATGATGTCAACAGTCCACCTGTGAGAGTGATGTAGCCCTCTGGGTCATGGTCTCAGAGAACTTGGATAAAAGCTATGCCAGTGTTAATTAAATGCACCTCTTGTTTCACTGCTGATTTCCTCTGATAAGGCTCAGCTCATTTTTCCTGGAAAGACTTCCATGCTGTATGGGAACTGGAGCCAACCATAACACAAACCAAATATTGCTTAGAGAATACGAAGACAACATGCTAAATATTTAGTTTAAAAAAATAAAATCACTGTGTATTAGAGCTGGGATAAACACAAATCTCATTACTTTGCATGTGCTAATGACAAGGCTAAACTACAAATGCTAGTTACTGCAGATAGTTTATTATCTTTCAGCAGTACTTATCTCTCTCATTTGTAAAGCTCTTCCCAATTACACTGGAGCAGAACTCTAACGACCTGCTTTACTGATAAATTCTGACAGGTTAGAATATGAGAAGTTCACCTGGTAAAAATATGCTTTGAGAATGGAGTTTGACATTTAATTAGCATCAGAATTATCAGTACAACTGTAATGAAAAATAGCATTTTTTCCTGCCATCAGAAAAGCCTTAGCTGTAAGAAGGTTCTGAGCACCTTAGGTATTAAGAGACCTCTCAATTAATACAATTAAGCCAGCAAGCAGTGGAAGGGAAAAAGATTATATGCTGCTCCTTCTTTTTTTCCTGTATAAAGAAATCTAATCCACTGTCATGACTGGATATTTTCACCATATGCTGTCACTGGGATTTCTGTAATCCCTCTACTCATAGCATTGACTTCCAGCCACTTTAACTCTTCAGGATGTGCCCTTTTATACTTGCTTTGTTCTTGCAGACATTTTCAAATAGCTTTACTAGTAAGAGAACTGCCAAAGGAAGGCTTTCACTTTTGAAACTAGACATCAAAAATATTTCTTCTTGCACAACTTAAAAAGTAACATTAACCCTAAGACTTAGTTGCTGACAACAATGGGCACAAAAAAGCTGAAGGCGACAAATTAGAAAAGTGATTTCAAAAGTCGTGGTGCAATTGTATTATGAAAGTTTGTTTCATGATGATTGCAACTCTCTACTGTGAAAGGCAGCAAGTTGGACCTCTTGCTACAAATCTAATTCTACAGAAAGAACTGTGTAGTAACGATGTTAGGAATACATTAATATTCATTCATTCATTCTGATTTGTAGCAATTGTGATGGTTCCAAGAAGTGTTCTGTCCCACATTCCTGAGCATTACATTCCTGAGCATTAGCAATATTTTTCCAAACAACCAATGATCGATGTCCATGTATTTACATTTTTACCTCTTGGGGATCTTATGTTTATACAGTACCTCGCCTACAAACTCTTGCAATACATAACAGAGAGTATACTGCCTTTCCAGCTCAGGATATGGGAGAAAGTTCCACGGCTAATACTACCTCTCACCAAAGTCAGGCTAAGTAACTTAGACGTATTTTTTACACTCTCCTCCAAAAAGAAATCTCATATAGAAAATGTCCTTCAAAACAACTGCATATTTTGGTTCTAAATGGAAACAGAAAGAGGTAATCCTTGAAGTTGTTTGGTTTATACTGCTCCTATGGACAGTTTCTATGGATTTATGACAGCTAGTTCATAGCAAAGCATGCAGGGTGTGACTCATTCAGAAAGCTCAACCCAAGAATATTTCATTCTGACATCCAACAGAATAGCTCCCTCATGAATTTGAATTAGTTGCTGCCCATTACTCACATGCACTCCTTCTCATAACTTCATGACACACAACTTGCAGTGCAAACTTGAATCCAGGCCATGAAGGAGATACTAGAAGTTCTGACGAATTTTATCCCTGTCACCAGTAATTGGAATTTGGTCTTACACAATTTAAATACACAGCTGCACTCTGCTTCTGGTGGATGTGCATAATGGGGTCATGCGGAAGGAAAGCATACCCCCAAGTCCAGTGACTTGAAGTGACACAGTTTCCTGAACTCCAGGAACCCTCCTGGTCAGAAAGTACTTCCTTCCTCATTTCAAACACTTGATTGTTTCAGAGGGAATTCAAAACAATAGATTAGAAACTTTCAACCTTCCCTAAGTGTACTGCTACACAAGGAAATCAGGCCGTGCTCTGGGAAGATGAGATAACATTGGGAGAGTACTCTCCGGAAATGCAGTGGCTTTTGCATCCCTTCTCCAGCACCATCCCATGAATCAGCTACATGTTTGTAATAACTCTGGCTATGAGATGTCAGATGCAGTTCAACGCTGTTTGGATTAAGATGTGCCTGGTTGGCAAAAGGTATGGGCCAACGCACTCCTCAGCTATTTGGATAAGGCCTGTAAGGGAAGAAAGTATCAGGAGCTTCCTAATTAATCTGAGTCTGTACTCGTAAGGATGGGTAGGAAGAAAGGATGACGATTGCCTCTTTTTAGCACCTCATTGTTTAAATTGTCTAAGAAAGGAGAAGGAATGTGCTAATACTCCTGCAGTTAAAAATCTACTCCTTCCCACCATAACTTACTTTTCCAGGACCAGTGCTGATGTTCACAAAGACTGGGAGCAGATCAGACTCATCAGCTGAAGAGCAATTATTTTAAGCATACTCTATTCCCCAACACAATTCCTTTAATCTAAATACATTTAAACGGTTTGTAATGATGGACAAAAGATTTAAAATTTACAATAATATCTAACTCCTTATTTACAGGCTGCAATTTGAGTAAGAAAAGGCAACGACAAGTAAATTCATTCTTCTGCAGCATTAGGGTGCCTAAATACCCTAGACTAACCTAAAACCAACAGCAACAGAAACAACAGCAAGAGCCATTCTCTCAGACCCGACAGCCAAAGCTCTCATACAACATTGCATTTTCTTGATTATCTTTTCGTATCAACGTAGAGCTACAAAAAGTTCGAGGATAAGATTATTAAACAAAAACAAGAACTCACATGGTTCTACACGTTATTTTTAGAGGCAAACAGGAAATGCACTTCCCTGTCAAAGGGTGAAAGGGGAGTTACCGAGGTGAACACTTTGCACTCACCGTTCCTACCAGAGGGTAGATGAACCCAGCTCCAATGCTGGCTCGCACATCGCTGATTGGCAAAATGAAACCAGTGGGAACACCCTTCCGCTCAGGCTGATGGGAGAGGGATAGATGAGTTTTTGCCATACAAATGGGAAGATTTCCAAATCCCTAACAAAAAAAAAAAAAAAAAAAAAAAAAAAGGGGGAAAGAGAAGAAAAATGTTTTTAAAATTACAGTAAAGGCACATTATGTTTTTGTTTTGTTACCAGTATCTTAAAGAAACCTCTCACACAGCAGTTCCCTTTGGGCTCTGATGACCTAGTTAGACACCAACTTGAGGTCAGGATTCAGAGTCCAAAATTTTCTAAGGATATTAATGTCTTCTTGGGGGTAAACACAGATGGTGTTCACGATGCTTTCCTTTGGTTTTAAACCAAAGGAGGTGGTGGCACCCCTTCACTAATGCCAGTGCACTAGTTACTGAAAATGTGGGAGAAAATCAGGAAAAGTGCCTCAGCAGCTCCCCCCTGGCCATTATTTGTCTTCAAGTTATTGATTAATCTTGAGTCAGGCACCTTCCACTCCTCTGTTCAATTCTTTCACAAACAGGGCCAGGAGGAGAGGCAGCACTTTGGGGAATTTTCTCTGCAGCCCAGTGCTGACAACTCCTTAGTGACATTGTGAAAATATTTCCTAATATACTAATGTTTAGACTAAAAAATAGATTAGAGGACCACATCAGGAAAAAATAAAGGCAGGGATTATTTTGCTTCAAGTACGCTAAGAAAACCTCTTTTCCATTTAGAAAAATCAAATTAATTCTCAGGAAGTTTGCATTATAGGGAAGATGGCTGTCTGCTTGTCTGACCAAGATGCTGAAGTTTACTCAGGAATTTTTCCTGGAAGAAATACTGTTTCTACTTTCTGACAGAAAGGCTCCAGCCACATTTATGTCCAGAAGCCATTCCACTACAAAAACTACATTCACCTCTCCACATGGTTTCAAAACTTTACAAACTGTAACATGCTCCCACATGCTTTAGGGTAGGTGATCTATTTCATGTTCTAGTATTCATAACTCCTTGAAAGCAGTAGGAACAGAAAGAAATCAAAAGATTTTTCAAATATTGGGACCTTTGTTATCAATGTGCATAGCTGTGCACTGGTCTTACTCCATTTGCAAACTCTTTTTTGCAGGTACAAATGAACATTCTTATGCTAAAACTGGTTACATTTGCTAGCAGCAACTTTTTCAGATGTGCAGTTGTCAGGTTTAAGCGAGTAACCCAAACTGCACAGAAAGCACAGTTTCATGGACAATCTCAGAAGTATTCTGAACACCGCTCATATCTCACAAGAGATTGCTTTCAAGGTTAAAACCATTCTGTTCTATCGAATCTAAACCAATCCATACCAAGCTCAAGCCTTTCAGCAAAGCTTGACTTAACACTCCAGTCTGAGAAGATTTCACACCCTGAGGTTTCCCGGGACTTGCATCCAGAATTCCCTGGCGCTCTTACCTGCCGGCTGTAACGATCAACTTGAGACTGGGCAACAGGAGACAGCTCTATGTCCTGAGCTCCATACACCTTCTGAGCAATGATCCTGATTTTCTCAATGATAGGAAGCTGCAGAGACAAGGAAACAATACAAGGATGAACATTAGCCAAGAGAAACTAGGATCTCGTTTGCCGAGTGAGGTCTCTGAATCTCTCATTTGGATTCATCCTTGTTAAACAGGCTTGCTAAAGCATGAGACAAAGTAAAGAGCACTGGTGATGGATATGATATGCAGCTGCAGGTACATTAACATGATTTCAGCTACTCCATCACTTGGAAGCTGCACGATTTGTGCATTACAGAGTTAACAAGATGAGCTTACGCTCACCTGAAGTGGGGGGAGAAAATGACTTCCATCTAGTTATAAGAATGAAGAGATAACCTACACTGCAATCTCCGCTGGGCTAACAGGGATCACTTGACAAAAAAGCTTCATTTCAGAATAAAGATAACCTACAGGAGTGGACAAGGCAAGGTAGGAGGCAGCCAGGGAAGGTTCCCATGAGAAGCGAGGAATTGTAGCAGAAAATTCTTGACCCATCACAGCTCCTTTGTGATTTTCTTTTATTATTTATTACTATTCTTACCCCCTATCCTTTCTAACATGCATATTTTTAATTGTAGCTTTGATATTGCAAAGCACTTTGGACACTTAAAAAAAAAGAATATGAAAGCATTCTAGAATTCATTTTGAAACCTCAAGTCATTAAGTCCAATCCCAGTCTCCAAGAGTATTCCCATCATGTTATTCAGCTGAAACTGAACAAGTTCTGCCTTCACAGCCTCTATCTGAAGGTAGAGGTAGACTCTCATCTTCAGTCTGTTAGAAAACCCCTTACAGATTTTCAAGAAACAGCTTTTGTGGTCAGATCAGGTATTTATTTTGTGCCATCATTTTTGTATTTTGAGTAAACAACTCTTTCCTATTTCCTCTTTCTCTTTCCTTTTGTTTTTAATGACCCAGGAGACAGCAATTGTGACTCCTCCAGCCTATTTCAAACAAGCCATTCTCTGATTTCTTTCAATAGGAACAGTATGATGGAGAAGGGATCTTACCATGAGTTCAGCTAGTTCAGTGCTCACTATAGATGGCCAGAGATGTGTGCAATATTAAAGGGAATATCTCATCAGTAACTTGTACACATTTAATTAACAACACATGGAATGAGTGCTAAATAAAATCAAGAGAGATAACCACTTGGGGTAGACCACTTGGTAACCTCAAGCAATACAAAAAGCACCAGAACACAAAATAGAAGTGCATAATTTTATTCTAACAAAGGCAAGAAATTAATTTAATTAATTTGTGAATAAAGAACTCTATCTGGTGCATTCATAGGAAGTTCCACAGTTAACCACATTTTTCCAATGCCTGCCTGGAAGTAGTTCTTTTTCTGCAAAGATACATCAGTTGAAGGGTTTGTGTCAGGCCAACCTTTTTTGTATTTATGACTGAATTTTAGAAAAATTAAAGCTTACATTAATAAAGAACTCCAGTAACAGAGGCATCACAAGAAAACAATCTTTCCAGACTTCCAAGTACCTTAAATATAAGGCAGTTAAAAGCTGCTAAGGCTCAGATAAAACTCCCCCTCAGATCTGAAATTTCAAAGACAGGTTTAAAGAAGCTTTAAAAGACACTTTCTGAACATGCTCACTAAACAATTACTGCACCTTAATTGGAATAATGTCACATTCCCAACATCAGGCTTTTTACAGGAATCCAAGCAGTGCAAAAAAATCTAATCAGGACTGGAGATAGCACATTGCAAATATCTTGGGTATTCCTGGCAGCAATAAGCTGAATGGAATACTTAGTGTCAAGGACAGCCATCACGAGATGAAACTTGTCTCAGGGTGATTATTAAATGCATTCATATCCATGGCAGTTTTCAACACAGTGTGAGAAATGCAAAACATGTCTGTTAATTTGCCTTTTGGGTGCTGTTTGCTTGCAGTGAAGGCCTAACAGCAACGGCAAATGGAAAGGCAAAAGGAATTCCATTCCCTGTTGTCAGCGGGCCAACATCGAAACGAACAGCTTTCTTCTTAAACCTCAGTAAATTCACTGAGATGGAGATGGACATTTAGATTCAACTTGCATTTGTGTCAAAACATTTCAAACTAATTTGACAGCAGTATAACTACTGCGCCTTCAGCCCCCTTCCAATGACCACAGCCGTATTTTCCAAAAGAAACCCAGCAGGGCTCTGGCTAACATCAGAGGAGAATGCTTTAATGACAGTGGTGGCACTCTGCTTCTCCTGAGATATGTGCAGTGTGTTGCATGGCTGAGTCTGAGCTGGACAGCCAAACTATATCCCTATGGATTTATGGTTTGTGGTTTTTTCCTGGTGTTTTTTTTTTTTTTTTCTTTCACCAGCATTTTAGATACTTTTTGGGTCAGTACCCACACCTCAAATTTTGCAAATTTAACCTCAGAAGAATCACCATTAAGGAAGGAGTTGTGGGAGTGTGAATGGCAAAAAAAAGTGGTTTCCTGAGCCTGTCATGTTTTTGCCAGCACGAACAGGTGAGGCAATGTGTGCATGGTGTCAGAGGAGAGCTGTGCCTATTCAATCTCAGCAGAGGCAAGATGAGTCCTGGGAAGATGAGACCCAAATTCAGACAGAAACCAGCAGGAAGGCACAGATGTGCTATGGACATTAACACAGCCCATGCAGGCTCTCAGATACGCTTCCTTCCTGAAGTTTCAGGAGTAGGGAAAGGAGTACACTACACCATGCTGAGGATCCACCTGTTTCCTAGTATTTAGTGGGACTTTTAAGCCATTATCTATTTAGAATCACAGTGTAACAGGGCATTTCAAGCTAAAAAGTTTCCTGTGTTTCAGTTATCAAGTAATACTGCCAGGAAACTTCACTTTAATTTAAAGAAATGTTTTCCAAACTACAAACACCTAGTGCTTTACACAAGAAATAAAAATTCATTTTGTTTGGAAGTGCCATAATGGTATTTAACAGAAAAGAAATTCTACTAATTCAAGAGACATTCTACATAGCAGAAGCCTGGATGCTTACAAGACACTTGTTTAGCTTTAGGTTTTCAACAAAACTATTTATTACTCAGCACTTCACAATCAAAATAGTCTCACTGATGGGCAAAGATATCCACCATATGTAGCAACAATGCTAATTCACATGGAGAAGTGGGCTGAAAAATAAGACTCTCTGTTGCACAAGTAACTAAATCATTAGGGGATTTTAAGCTGGATTTTTGCTCCAGCTGATACCAGATTTACCTAGAAAAAAAAATCATGTGAATTACCTGTTTGTGCCTTATATACTTCAGTCAAACATCTGCCAGCAGAAATCACATATCTCAGATACTTTATAAAAAAAAGAGTAATTTCACATCTGCTGTGGTTTGGGAATGGTGCTGTCCAGTTCAGTCCAAGACTCTCCAGGAATGCCTTCTCCCAGGAAGCAACTCCTTTTCCCCTGCTCCCATGATGTGACATGGTACAGAATAACCTCCTGGCTGTGCCCCCTTCCAACTGCTGCAAAAATTATCCCCGTCTGGGCCAGAAGCAGGACAGCATCTCTCACTTTTTCTTTTGTCTGAGAATTTTTTACAACGGCCTTAGGAATTTCCTGAACCAGTTGCTCATTCCCACTGGCAAACTCCAGTGCCGCACCCTTGGCTGTGCTGATGCAACCGACTGCAGGCCATCACCAAAAGAGTCTTAAGGAAAGGAGGATGAGAAGTGAATGGGGAGGGAGTGTTGATGCACCCCTATCAACTTGATTCCACAGCACCTCTGCCACCTGGACAGCTAGGGTGAGAAGGAAAGTTGTAAAATGTCCAGGGTGTCAAAAGCATGAAAGATTTATGATCAACAACAAAAGCTATCCCTCTTCTCAGTTCCCTTATGTAAAGTTGTGACTGTTGCACAACTCAGTACATTTAGGCAAAGATTAGGTGACAGATAGACAACAGACACCATGGATTTGGATAAAACCTGACTTTTATAGATCTGCAACTACATATTAGTACTTCTGCTGAAGGAATGAATTAAGGCAGCTTCAGAGCATTCATGCCAAATTCATTCTTAGCTTCCTGGAAAATGGTGGCATAAAATACTTAATGTAAATTTACACTGAATATGAGAAGATGCTACAGGGCCACACAATACAAATATCTACTGACAATTCATTAGGGTTCTCTCAGAAACAACCAATCTTGCCACTCCTGCCAGACAGAATGTTCACTTCTGAAATCTCACACATTCAGAGCTACCAAAGCCATATGCTGTTTCTGGGGCAAGCACAAACACACGTGCTTGCTGAAGCTGCCAAGCACTCACACCATAAATAGGATTATTTCCTAGGCTAAAGCACAACAAGCGCTAAAGCACAAACTGCTTTCACAAAAACAGTAGCTGTGTGGCTGTACATTTCATTACTTGATAGAGAATGACTAACCCACGAAATCAGCACTGATAAAGGTGAGAGCCTGTCATTCCCAAGACTGCATTGATTATCTAAACCAAATCATAGCAGTGTTATCATCCAGCCATACTGCCACTTCCAGTCCATCTCACTTGCAAGACATGATATTAGTGCCAAGTGGTGCTGTTTATTACACAATCTTCTTTCTTCACTTACTATCTACAGCACTGTTCTCACTAAAACACAATTTAATAGTGCTTAACTTCTGCTAACCTTTTCTCACATTTCCCTCACTCTTCATCTCTTCCTTCACTTCTAACAGCTGACTTCAGATTATCTTTTTGTCATGTAGGGCTTGATAAGGATTTCCATGGACAGCAGACCAGCTACAATAGATCCTCCTTTCACCCTAGTTTCCTCTGCTGCTCACACTCACCCCTGTGCCAGTACAACTGAGGCAGCACTGCTGTTTGTGCAGCTGCACATACCAGAGAAAGTCACCCAGGCTAAAACGTAACCCAGGAAAAAAACCCCTATTGCAACCCACAGCAGTTCACACATCCACCTTATCATAAAGGCAAAGCCCATGAGAAGCAGGAAGAATTGCTCAAACTGTTCAAATCTGAGCACTGAAATGTACCAGCAGAAAAAGCAAGTTGGGGCAGGGACACACACCTTGGCTGGGATTCCTGAAATCAATCTCGCTGCCAAAAGTCAGTATTAAGTGAAACAAAGCATGCATATTACCAGGAATCTGGCCTGAGACTATGCTCAAGATTTCCATCTTTTGCATCCTAATTTGGACATCTGATTTTTTAAGCTCTTCAGCTACTGGAGAAAGGAGTCAATCTTTTTAACTCCCCACAGCCAATTCCTGAGACTGCTGAAAACAACCCTGTTCCCTTCCTCCTTAATTTCTTCTGCTTTTAAACATCCTCCTGACTTCCTCACCAACAGAACACATCTCTGCAAAGCCAGTAAGTACCAGCAGTAAGTCCCTAGTCATACTACATTCCACTAGGTTGCAGCTAAGTCCCACTTCTAAGAGAAGCCCTGGTATTATCTAGTTTAAATTGAGTACCATAAATGAATGCTAATCAGTGCAGCACTGTCTGAGAGTATCCCTTCACAATTATACAACATAAATACTTAAAACTACTTTATTCTCCAACAAAACTACGATGCTGTTGAAAAAAATGTGCATTTAACCAGAGAACATACAAAAGCATTATTCACTTGTAACTTACACATTTAATATTTCAAGTACTTTAAACATTCACTTTAGTCTCAGTACCTATTTTTAATTATGACATCACCAGTTTAATCACAAGGTGACAATCTCTGGGCTTGCTGTTACTAAGCTGTTTGTGTTTTAGCAGAAATTCTTGATATAGTTCAAAATTCAAGGCAGTGACACTTTTTTTTTTGAACTTACACATTCACTGAAAGCAATAAAGAAGAATCACTGGTTGGCTAAGTGAAACAGTATGTAGACATCACTCATTCCTCTTCTTGGGAAGGCTGCCAAATGAAAACATGATGGGAGTATGGCTGAAGGTGCTGTGTGGGGTGACAGAGTGCAGTGCTAAAACAATAGCTGACTCTGCACATTTGAACTCCTACTTCTAGCTTTTCCCTTGGATAAAATAAAAACGCATTTATTAAAGTATCTGTATATTCTGGTTCCAGGAGATCTGTGGCTGACAAAAGGATTTCCAAGTCTTTAGCACTCCTCTTCCTTTGCTGGCACAGAACAAGAGTTTGTTTTTTAATTTGGGGAAAAGCATTTTCAGTCAAGCTAAACAGTTTGTGAATCAACACCTAAGCCTGTGGCTTTAGAGATTTATTTTCTATTTCCCAAACTTTGAAACCCCAGCTGTGGGTAAGAAAATTGTTCTATGAAAAGAATAGGGAAATAATGAAAACAAACATAAAAGTCCAGTGCCGTCAAGAGCCTACATCCACAAATAAAGAGATGGAGTGGCAGAAAGATAGCTTCCAACCCTAGAACACCCAATTCAGTGAAACAAGTGTCAAGACTCCACAGAAATCTCTTTGATGGGAGTGGGAGGAGTGGGTGGTACAGCCCTCTGGAATTCCTCTTTAATGTGGCTTCATTGCTAGATTTCTTACTGGCAGTAGAGGGGAGGGGGGAAATAGTTTAAAGCCCAGCATATGCTGCAGGGCAGCACAGCCTGCATTTCAGGATGAGAAATGATAGCCATCAATTACTAGAAAAAGTTTCAGTAAGGACCATACATAATTTTATTTATTCCCACCCCAGCAGTACTTAAGGACTTTTCATTAGGTCCACACATGACTGAGCTCCATGCTGTAGAGAGAACAACACAGGAGCTATTTTCTTCCTAGACAAATGAGCAGAGGTATGCTGGGCTGGTATGACAGCAGACACACGATGGATGGCTTTCATGGCTTAGTGACTTCATGATATTAGTGGAGGAAACAGAAAATACCCCTGGCACCCCCCCCTCCACCTCCACCTCCCATTCAATCACTGGGATTGAAAAGATGAGTAGTTTGCAAACTGTAAGAAGCACTCTGCCTTGGGACATTCCCCTGGAGGTTGGCATCCTCAAACCCAGACCCCATAAGCCCTTCTTGACTGTGCCTTCCTCTTCAAGCTGCTCCTCCTCTCCCAGTACATGCACCAAGGAGCTTTCCCCTCCACTGATGGCTCTTCCTCTGTCTTTAGTCACAGCTCATTCTTGCTTTGGGAAACCATGGATGGAAGAGAAAATAATGTACAGAGAGCTGCTGCTGGCAGAGTTTTCTCTGTTTCCATACTACCCTTAGACCCCTCTGAGTGACCCATTGTCTGTGACAGCTGAAGCGAAGACTGGAGGGAATCAGACAAGTGACAGCCCACACCATACTGCCAAAGAAAAACAGAGGCAGGGGCAGACAAAACTCTGGACTCAGATGCTCCAGATTTGCCCAAACTATTATTATGCTCCCAGCAGGGGACGAACAATACCAGGGCTGAGGCTGCTAACTGCTTGAATGCCTCTCTGAGAAATGCTGCTACTCAACCTTGCTCCCAGTGGATGGTCCCAAGCTGAGAAAGCTCTCCATTGTTCTGCAGGCTGGCCAGGCAATGCACTGCATGCTGCCAAAATACTTGTGCAATCAACTTTCACTGTATAGCCTGGAAATATTTTCATTTGTCATGACATTACCTAAAGGCATAGCACTGTCAAGAGAAGGTGTCATCGGACAAACTTGGAAGGCTGGAACAACCCCTTCTCTTCCCTCCCATTTGTGACCTCTACAGTCTTCAATTTAGTTTTCCAGTGCAGCATAAATCCAGTGATTTGAGCTTTTCAATAATATTTGTCAGGTTACCATGTCATTCTTTAAAGGGGACAGTGCTAACTGACTGACCAGCCAGATATGCTGATCCTGCCTCATGCCAAATGCCTGCCCTTGTCCTTTCTTTTATCTCCCGAGTGCCCACTCCACTCCAGCTGCTTGCAGGAAGGGGCAATGTATCTCTTAAAAACCTAATGCCTGCCTTCTTCAGACCCATGCTTCCTGCCCCAGGTTGAGGAGGGCTGCTCTATGCCAAGGGAGAGTTCACCACAGCAGAAGAGAGGAGACCAGGTTAGTGAAGGCAGGTCACTCAACAGGCGTGCACTAGAGAGGAATACAGCTTCCCGCTTTCTCCTGATCAAGAACAGGCACTGAAGCCAGAGAAATTCAGGAATGGGATGCGTTTCCATCCTCTCCTTTCCTCCCCCTAGTTATCTAAACTTACTTTTAATGGTTCAGTCAATTTTATTTTGAGTAATAGCTTTCTGCTGCAACTTAAAGACCCATACTTCAAGAAAACTGAACCCAGAAGGGAAGTCAACAGTGATAAGAGGATTGATATTTTGATATTTTCCATATGTAGCAACAATATATATTAAAATAAACCACCACAGATGATTTCACAAAGAGTTCAGGAGGCCTTTTAAACAAACCCATCCTTCAAACACTGAAGAGAAACACTCTGCAAGAAACCAACTCAACAGTAACTTAATAGAGGTTATTGTGCACAGGGGGCAAAAATCCATACTAAAACCACACAATATTATTTGTAATTCTAACACTATTGAAGTATTTACTATGAATTTACTTCAATTACTGCCAATAATATTTTAAGCTATGTCATAAACTCTGAAATCCATGATATGAAAACTCATCCTTTCTCCTTAACCACCCCCCTGACCTGTGCAATTCCTGATACTGTAAGCATTTGGGGGCACACTCTGTTTCTGTCATTTTCTTACACTTTTACAGTGGCAATGGTGCAGTATTTGCTTGTCATAGGTCATGTCTTCTATTTGATCCATGAAATGACTGCCATACATATGAACTCCCAAAACCATACATGAGCTATTCTGTCCTCATTCAACCCCCCCAAAATATTTGTTCATTTATACTGAATGTCAAACCTTGCTATAAACAAGACTAAAAAAAAGTCAAACTACAAGCAGCAGCCCCCAGGATAAATAAATAAATATATATATATAATATATTTTTTATATATATAATGCCTGCTTAGAGAAATAAATAAAGAAAACCCAAAACGCCATCTAAAAGTGGGACTGTAGAAGAGTGTGTTATGGAATTACACCCAAGAAAGCTTAAAGAGACCAAATTAGATGCTTCAAGGAATAAAATTAGCACAGTCTTCTAATTAGACTAGCTTGCTATGATACTGAACAGAAGCAGAGCCCGTGTCCTGAGCTGACACAACTGTGTTGTGTCCGATGTCTAAAATTGCTCATTCGGCACATGCTCAGGTATCACTGGACACGATGGTATAAATGTATAAACACACCTCAGAAAAAACCAGCTGATTCTCAACTTTCAACCAGCATTAGACAGACCTAGAAAATACTTTCTTCTAGTGTTCTCACACTATACATATCTGTAAACATCCTTCAAGGAAGCTTTTGTTTTCAAAGATATATTTGGAAATTACATAAAGCACTACAGAGATGAATGTCTCTCTGAGAAATGAGAGAAATTTGGAAAAAAAATGAAACAAAGAGAGCCCACTTGACCTGGGCTATCCTCTAATTACATGTCTGACTGCACACTAATAATATAGTTTACTGCAAAGTTTGTTCTCACTAGAAAGAAAGGATATAAACCAGTTTTAAACATAAGGGTCTGAAGCCTTTTAATACCCTAGGTGATGCTTTCTAACAAAAGATCAAAATATCGAATGGACCTGTTACAGCTACAGTACAGCTACAGGTCTTTGCTGTTGGAAGCTTTTCTAATTATAGAAAAATAATTAGAAGTTTCTAATTCTGGAAGCAAATTCTGATGAAGCTTTCTGACAGGAAAACAAAGTGCATAGACATCAAAGGATTAAATGGAGACATGGAGTAAAGGGAACAGTAGAGCAATCTCACGAAGACAGACAGATATATGAATGAAGGAATAGCGGTTTTAAGCAGATTATTTCCCCTCTTTGACTTTCCAAAAGGGAAAGAAAACAGAAAAAAAAACCCCAAAAAACCCCAACCACAGTAAATTCCGTGAAACTTGAGGCAACCTGGACTTAATCTTATTCAAGTAACTGGACAAATCTGACAGTCAGGTAAGAGATGGAACTATGTCCTTTCACTTACACCCCCTTTAGGCACAATGAGGGGGAAATAATCTGTCTGAACTCCATTTTACTGCTTCTTATCTTCCTTAAATTTCTTAATTCTATCCCTTTGAACAGCAGAAACCACACCTCAAAACTGCTACAACAACAAAAAAATCAGGGCAGGCTTATTTGGGAGAGGTGGCTTTCCTTCACTTCTCTGTAAGCCTAGTAACCAACTGACCTACATACTGTAAAAGTGACAGCATTGCTGTTTCACTCTTCTGCTTCCAGCTGCTTCAGTCCCCATCCTTTGCACAGTAAGGATGAAACAGAAGCCTGAACTTTACACTTTACTGTTTTTGTTGGCCTGAGTGTACTTTTTTACAGTATTTAAAAATCTTTATACGCTTTTATAAAATCCCTTCAACATATTTTTGAGGCTTCCAATACTTGTGTGAAGTTATGGGATACTAAGTTGGTGTAAAGATGTGATTCATTCCCTTTGTGCTTAAGACCATGCTGCTTATGCAACACAGCACGAAACGACGTGTCTGGGAAAGACATTAAAGTGGAAATCAATCTGATTTTCTTTATAGGCAGAGTCCACCCCTACCAATTCTTTTTACTCACTCATACCACCAGATTGTAAGCTACACAGTGTATAGTAACATCAGAGATTAAGGATGAGCCTTATCAAAGGCTAATGTGCTACCCCTGTAACACAAGTGTCCAGTGGGGAAAACTATTACATGTGTTTCTCAAAGAATCTTTATCCCCCATTTTATTGCACAAGCCCCAGAAGATGATAGCCTCAGTTTTCAGAGCATCTCAGTAGAGACAAACTTAGAAAGGCTTATGCATTGTCTATTTTTCAGCTGTAAAATTGTTGCATGGGCAAAATGCCTCGAATGCATGCTGCAGCATAAATATTCCCAACATATTTCCATCTATTCTGTCAGGGCAGGGGTTAGTACTGATATAGGTTGGCTGGATTACTGACATTTTGTAAAACAGCAGGGGAGGTGGCAAGAAAAAATAAAATGGGTGCAACAGATACAGGGTGCATATCAAGGAGAAGAGAGAATGAAAGATGACATAGGTAGGGCATATCTACCTCAGGCTGAACTTTTTTCTGGAGAGAAGAATCAAAACAGGAACTTCCAGCCATTTAAAAGAATGAAGCTGAGGTTCTGTTGTAAAAAAATTGCATTTGAACATTTTCTTAAGAAACTTAAGTAGCATGAGCACAGGATCTGAAACTTGACAAGGGCTCCCTTGGAGCCAGAGACGTCTGTATGGCTGCTCAGACTTAAACCCACCCACATTTGGACGGCCAGGAAAGCCCTGAGAAATCATTTGTATAACCTTCTTGGCAATATGTCCCTCCAAGTGTTCTGCCAGCACAGTGGTACCTGAGCACCTCCAGTGCTCCCAGGGGTCCAAGCTCCTCTTGACAGCTCAAAATGCTGTCATGTTACCTTGCAGACAACTGCAGGAACAGTCTCCAAGGCATGGAAAAAGAGTCACTAACTCTGGCAGACACAGGATTGAAACTTGGACCACACTATCCTTTGTTAGGTTATCTAAGGGCCAAGCAAATCAGCCCCAAAGCCCCAGCATGGATCAGAGGAACAATGATAGGTGGAGGAACCCTCTGCAATGTAATCCCTGGAAAAACCTGATCAGTGAAAACTGGAGCACACTGTTTTGCCTGTTTCCTATGACAATCCAAGGGGAAGATGAGACCATTGTCCTTGGTCTGAAATACACCAAGATGGGTCAATGGGGAAACTCTTTGATCAGAAAACTTTGCAAATGAAAGGAAGTGATTTCGTACAGCAGCACAGGACTCTGTGGGATGTATGAAAAAGCAGATTTTGGGACTGTCTGAACCTTATGATAGGATTTTCAAAGAGGATTGTGGGAATGTGTAAAGATTGCTTAGTGGAAGGAGCAAAGACGGGAAAAGGGAGTAATCAAGGTGGATTGAAAAGGAATAAGTGTGGGAAGAAAATGAGAGAACAGAGGAAGGAGTCAGTTGTGTGTAAAGGTGTCTGGCCAGTAGTCTAACTGAGCTATGTGTTTGAGGACCTCTCTATTCTTATCAAATCTAGTTTCTGACTGCTTTTTGTGTGGGTGTGCTCTCTGCTCTAAATGTGTACGTATGAGGACAGAGAGTGTGAGGAAAGAGCTGTGCCCAGCAGCTGCAGTGAGCTGCAAACTTCAGGGGCTTGTGGACTCTGGTGCCATCAGCTGGAGCAGGGCAGAAGCCCTGGGGGCTGCTCCTGAATAGGCTGAGGACCTGGGGCCAGCAGCAGCAGCAGCGACCCATGTATTGTGTGTACCACATTGTACTGATCACCAGGAGAGAAGGAACAGGACTGGGTCACCTGTGCACTTTGTGTTCACCTGAGAGCTGCACTGTGTAGATGGGTGCAGGTAAGGGCAGTGCTTCCTCTCTGTGTTGACCTGGCTGGGCTGGGCAGATGTGTGGGATAAGCGCAGACGTGCTACCTGTCACATCACTCTCATACTGACAGTGAACACTTCAGGAAGCCACACCTTGGTGCAGTACCTGTGACTGTGAGACAGCAACTACATCTCCCTTTATCTGACTGACAGGATGAATGCTATGACTGCGAGATCTTTGCAGAAGTCTCCTAAAATAACTGGTGAGTGTTCCATCTGCATTCTCACTTTTATGTTAAACATGAAAGTATTGGATGTATCATTCAATGCACTAAGTAATGATCATTGCCAGTGAGTATCCTGCTCCCTGATTAGACAAGCCACAGATCGCTTGGTCTCTCCAGCTTTTATGATTTTAAACCAAGGGAAGTTCCTTTCCAAGTATTTTAGATAACTTTGTTTCAATGTTCTCAATGTTCTTTTTGTTTTAAATCCAACTCTGATGCAGAATGCATTCATTAAAAAGAAAAAAAAAAAGAAACCTTACCTCCAAGCTGTAGAGATATTTGAAACTATTTTTTTGATTGGCTGCCTTTTCCACAGCTTGAGCTAATTTTACTGCTCCTCTACCACCAGCCGACCAGTGATTGCAGGGTACAGCATCAAATGCTCCAGACTCCTTTGCAATCTTACACACCAGATCAACCTCAGCTGGAGAGTCAGTTCTGCCAACAAAACAGCCCCATCTCATTATTTTGTTTAATTAGTTCTCTTTTACAACCTTACAAACTTAGCCTTATTTTACCATCAGCAGTGGTAAAACAGGAATATATAGAAATTATGCCATATATATAATGCATTTATATACAGCATATGTATTTACACGCTTCGAGAAAATTTTGTAATTGTTATGGTTAATTAACATGGAAGATCATCAACTCTGTAATAGTATATACCTCTTTTTTGTTGTTTTAAAACTTTAAGAACAAGCTAAGAACATAAATATCTTTATGATGAAAAAAGGAAATTCTTTAATAGTTTCTTTGTTCATGCCAAATTGAATAATTTAAAACCCAAGAAAAGTGAGGAATTTGAACTGTATATTTACTCACAAGAGTAATGAAAGAACAGACTTACTTGAAGACGTTTAGAGCAACCACAACAGGAACTCCAAAGAGCTGAGTAATTTGAATCTGTTTCTTTAGATTACAGCAGCCATCAGCTACCAGCTGGAGGTTCTGTGCAATTAAATAAAAATTAATGGAAATGGTAAGATACATAAAGCTTTCTCCAGCCAAAGAATTTTCCATAAATTTAAGTGAACATAAACAGTGCTGATCATGACAGTTGCAGGCAAGTGAAATTCTTCCAGATGAAAGTATTCTGGCACTTATTAATTCTCATTCCAATTAATAAGCATCAGACATATTTAAGTAACTAAGCAGTGTCCAAAATTTGTACATGAACCCATTGCTCTTTTCTGAGACACAGTAAGATGGTGCAGCTGATGACTGGTTGCTTGTCATGATTGTGAAAGGGATGTTAGTCTGCTGTTTGCAAAGTTTATAAACAGAATGCAGCAGTGGGGTGGGGTTTGACATACAGATGTGTTAGATGCAGAGCTCATATATACACATACATAACCCAGATAAAAGCACATTACTGGATTTCCTTATTTACTCATACAAGCAGAAGACAAGAATTTGTCTGGAGTGACAATGAAAACAAACCAGCAGAATTCACTCTTTGTTTGAAGAGTGACATCCCACCCCAAATATAAACATATTAAACTTGTTGTTGAATGAACAGGTGATGCTATCATTAATTTCATTTTCCTTGACCCCTACACCACTCTGCTCTTGGGTTTCTACGCATGCCTGTATGTTGACCAGTCTGAAAACTTAGTGGTCCTGGAAAAGCTATTGAAAAAAGGTTCTTTTTCTGCTATTTCAGCTCCTTTACAATTAATCATGCAGTCACACACGTCATACACCTAAGAGGGGTAACACAAAGGGGCTGAGGGAAGATGAGGTGGTTTTTACTTGTTGGCAATGCCTGTTAGAGGTGCTCACTGAATGTCAGCATTAGAGCATGCTAATTGTCTGACTGCACACTGTCCAGCCAGAGCAAGGAGAAGTTCTGATTTTCTGTGCACCATATTATTTTGTTCCTTTAAACAAAAACCTCTTTAAAGTTTTATAACAGTTCCTCTTACCTCTTCTGTGTATTCTTTCTTCAAGGGGGCACCAGCAGTTACCTGGGATCAGGTAATAATAAACAAAGTCATCACAGATTAACGCTTGTTGGAACCCTAAAGGGTATGAAGTGCAATTTTGCTTGCTTTCTGTACTGCCAGTGAACCCATACCAGTGCACACAGCATCACAGCCTGACTGCAGCCTGTGTTTTATTCCAGCTGCACCAGCACACAAACAACAGCAACACTTCCTGTTGTATTTGGGTAGCAAGACACAGGTAGTGCCTCAGCAATTAGTTGCAAACGACTACTAGGGGAGGCAGCTGGATCTCATTCCACATGTTGTTACAGCACACCAGCAGTGCAAAGACAATAGGCAGCAGCTTCCAACAGCTGAAGAAATAACAGCAACACAGAAGAACATCATCTTTGACGTCCCTTAATTACTGCCCATGGCAAGGAAGTGCATGCAAGTAATTTGTAGGAAAACACAAAGGTATTCATACAAAGTGCATCACCAAGGTACTGGGGTACTGTACTGAGTCTCCAAGGACCACATAAAGTCAATCCCAGGCACCAGACTTACTCACTTTTGTATCTAGCATTAGTCCTTTCTATAGTTAACCTCCCAGTAAAAGTATCTGGTACTCTACATGCCTCAGTGATGAATGCATCACATTTGTAAACAAATGAAACCTTTAAACTTCTAAGGACACAAGTGAGACAGATACAGAGACAGTTATTAAGACATATTTAAGTCCTATTTTTGCTAGATTAAGTGATAACACATGTGAAAATATACTTGCCTTGATAGGGATGGAGAAATATAATTCAAAATAAAGAAAATATGCATTAGAAGTGTACTAAAATGATAGAAAATTATATCATTACATCAACCTGTAAGACTGAGAAAGGGTAGCTCAGCTTTAACTCTTAGAGAAGATTAGCTGTAAGGGAAACCATGCATTCTAAAATTTTGTGGCTGTGGAAACAGCTCTGGTATTTTCACCCAGTGTGACTGTTTCCCTGGCAGCATCACTCTCCAGCGTGCTGCTGGGCAGATGAAAGTGCTCCTAGGAGTTGAGTGTCTGTCTGCTTGGCTAGCAGAGCCTGATCTGATTGCACATTCAGGGAGCATTTCTACAATCAGTAATCTGTGAAATCTCTTTGTGGTTTAGACAGCAAAAAAAGATACACTGGTGACTCTTGGTACACCAGGAAAACACTTGCAAAATTTCATCAGTTACTTCAGCATCCCTGAGGGAACTAATCTGAGCAAAATAAAAGGACCTAAGTGGTACCCATTACTGGAGTGAAAGAAATCTCAAAACCTTCACTAACAAGGCTCTCTACTTCCACTCACATACTGCAACTCAAACTTGTCTCATTCCTCCTTGTCAAATTTCCCAGCTTGTGACGACTTCAGTGCACTTAGAAATGCTATTTCAAAAGGCAGGGAAAAAAAATATATCTATCTCTCACAGGGTTTTTTTTTTTTAAATGCAGCAAACTTCCCTTGCCTTGCAAGATATAATACTTCTTTGGAGCTCTTTCATCTCTCTTCTTTCATTTGTGGTCTAATTTTAAAGGTAGCATTAACTTTAGTGATAACATCTATATAATGAGGTACCATCACAGAAGGGTTATCTAAATACTGCCCCACAGACTACCCCAAATATTTCTTAAATCAAGGTATTTCACTTATTTCAGATATTAGCAACAATTTGATTTTTCCAAGAAAGGTGCAAAAACTTACATTTGGCCCACCTCCATGCATCTTCAAAGCCCTCACTGTAGCAACAAGTACAACCACACTGGGAACCAAGCCAGAGGCTCTGCATTTGATGTTAAAGAATTTCTCCATCCCAATATCAGCACCAAAGCCAGCTTCGGTTACTGTTAAACATTAAAAAAACAAAACAAAACCACACATTAAACATGCTTTTGGTTAAAAACTGGGGGATATTTCTACTTCAGCATACAGTGCACTTAAATACACACCAGTACTCAGTTTTGAATGAACTTTTAAATAGAGGTCTATTTACATTACTGAGTCTGATTAAAAACCTATTCCCAGCTCAGAAATAAATTCTCTTATTCTTATATGTACAATATGCCATCAAAGATAGTTACATGGGGGGAAAAACCAAGCAAGCTAAATGAGCTTGAATCAAAGTATTTAAAAAATACCCAGTCCTCTAAAAACACTGTTTCTGTGCAATTATGTGTAAAATGATTGCATATTTCCAAGTATAAGACTTTCTTATATTATTCCTCCTCCTTTGATTTCACTAAAGATGTGCTTTCATCACAATTAATGGACCTAAATTCCCCTAGGTTTGCAGAACTTTTGGTGAGCTCTTGCTTTTGTGAAGAGGATGTTTAGTTATAAACACAAACCAGCAGTTACAGTCACACCTCAGTGTTGAATATGCTGTTAAATAACAAATTTAATAATGGGATTTTGCACCAAAGAAGTCAGACATGAATGTAACATGACTCAAGAGAAAAATCTATGCAGAATTAGGATAAATCTGGCAAAATATGTTTAGTGGAGCTACAAATAAAGAGAAGATAATCTGTATTAAATGATACCAGTCTCTTTGGAGTGAATTCATTCTGATTCATCAAATAGAAATTATTTTGATTCCTTTTTTGAAAATCCAAGTAATTTCTTCATATTAAACAAAGGCAAGCACACAGCAAATAAAAAAATTAAGGGATTAAATCTCCTGTTGGTTGAAAATTTACCAATGCAACGATTTTCCACCAGAACATATTAAAGAGCTGGGCTCAATGCACACCTCTCCAAGACGTGAAGGGACTGTCAGGCAGACAAGTCGGGGCAGGAAAACAGCTTGCTCCAGAGGCTTCTGGACCTGACTCCAAGCAGGCCTGGTAACGTGTTCTCATAGCCCCAATCAGCTTGTAAAAACTCAAGAATTCTCTTTTCTTTCCCTCTTGCCAGCAGTTTTGTCTCTCATACTTGGGAGGGGAAGGGACCACAAATGGCTGATGGAACATTTCAGGACCTTCAGCAGGGTCAAGGAGGAGGACATACAGATCTGCCCTGTTGCTGTGGCAGAAAGCATCTCACTGTTGGCAGCTGATGCACTTTAGGAAGTCCCAGCCTCTGAGCATTTGTCCTAACCCCACTGGTCCTTTCCCACCTCTTCTTCATTTTGCACAGGCTGAAACAATTGCCTGGATCTGCTCTGAGGGAGGAAATGGCTGCTGGGGCTGGGAGAGGAAGCAAGTAGTAGCAAACAAGGGGGTGGGCCTCCTGGAGGGAGCAGGGACCTCTTGAAATAGTAACATGGCAAGTGTCATGATTAATGTTCTCTTCAATCACTGTAATTACTATATCATCTTTTTCTAAATAGCCCTGAGAAAAACAGACACACCAAACATGGAAAAAAAAAAAAGAAAAAAAAAAAAAGATGTTTACACAAATGCAGTAATTCATAGGAGCAAAGCTAATGCCAGGATAAGTCACATTAAAAGCAGAGCCAGGGATCACATTTCTGCTTTCCAGTAACCTTCATTCTTCTTCTCCAGTCTCTTATGTGGCATAGGGTGATTAATGGGAACCCTGAATTAGGAATATATAACCACAATCAATCTTTAATATAAACAACAGATAAACTACCAAGTGCTTGAGAGGGTGGGAAAATAATTTGTCTCTTACAGAGATTGCCAGCACATATACATAGCAGTCTCCTAACATTTCCAAACAAAGTTTCCAGGGAGTTAATCCATTTCATGCCAAGCCTTTCCAAGGGTCAGTCTCCCTCTGAGAAAGAGGGGATTGCAAGTCTGCCTTTCAGTGGGAGAAAAGCAGAGATGTCAGCCTTCCACAACAACTGCTTGCACAGCAAGCCACCCTTCGGGCAGCCCAGGCAGCCAGGGCCATGCATTTTCCTCTCTTCTTTGCAACCTTCCCTTGATACGGAGGGCAGAATTTGCATTTGCCCCAACAACCCAAATACTGTATCAGAGTTCACCAGAGCGAGGGCTGCAACGTGGAGACTGGGATTTTTCATTGGAAGTGGAGGAAAGGGAGACAAACGTCAGTGCTTTCTCCAGCGTGCGGAAGGAAACAGGATGTAGTAGAAAAGCTGCCTGGATGAAAGCTGCAACTCCATTTTATTTCCTCCAAGGAAAAGTAAGAAGATAGAATAACATGCCAAGCTATTATATTTTAAAATCTTTGTGCTGAAACACTTAATACAATTACTTTCAGATTGTTTCCTGCTTTCAAATGAAAGCGTCAATGAAAAACGCAGACTACGAATGGGAAGTTTCAAACTACTCTGCATTTAATGATCGTGAGCTAAACCAGCTAATCACTTTAAATGTAACGACAGAAAATTAAAGTAACACACAGGCCCATTTATTTTGATAATAATTTCTCAGACACAGTTTGTCAATAGAAGAGAATGATTTGTGAACTCACATAAATTTTGGGCAACAAATACCTGCTTTAGTAGTCGTGGTCTGCTGTGCTTCAGCTGAAGAAAAGTTTATGACACAAGCACTACTACCTGCCTGTACATTTCTGCCCAGCTTCAGCTCCCCCCAGATGCCTGTTTATCCCGTGCCCTGCCAAGCAACCACTTCCCAGCTCCATGAATCACGGCTATCCGGGTGCTGCCCTGAAAGCAGGTGGGGGGTTTGTAATAGGTACCAGCATGGTGTTAACTGCTTGCTTTCATTTCCAGGCCACAAACACAGTTCTAATGCAGTTTTAATGAAAGTAAAGAGGTCAATGATTTGCCTTCAGCAAGCTCACAGAAAACACTCGAGTATTTGCACTTTCAGGCTGAGAACACAATTTCATGGCAAAGCTATACTGACCTAGAGTTATTACAATCCCAGGCCTTGTTTTGCCTTCTGGATCCCCTCCTTGCACTGAAAAGACTCACTTGATGATGAGCTGGACAAAAGCTAAAAGATTATCTTCTGGGTGCAATTTTCAGTCAGTATAGGTCTCTGGACTCTCACTGTGTGGCCAGTGCAAAACCTAAAGTCCAAACCTGTTGTTTGATTTTATGCTTCAGTTTTAGAGCCTAAGCATCATAAAGAACATTGGAATGAGGATTAAAAATTAGAATTTCATGTAACAGCAATGCACTACCATCACATTAATTTTAAGAGCGGGCTATGGGTTAAACCTAGCAATTAATTTACACATACATCAGAAACAAACTGCATCAAAATGGTCAAATAAGGTCAAATAATTTCTTCTCAAAAAATATCCATGTGAGTGTGACTAAAAGCAGCTCTTTCTAACACATCAGAGTAACTGCAGGATCTTGGTTCAAAAAGCCAGTGGGCAAAACACAACATACAATTGCTACAGGTCTTTCTAGAGATCATTTATCTGGCATCTACTTCACCCACTCCTGCTACCAAAATTAATCAATAAACCATAGTTTTCTTTCAGAGCAAGAACCCAAAATATCAAAATTAGGTAAGGGGGGAAAAAGGGAAGGAGAAGCTCAGAGGGGTGAAATTAGGCAATAGAGATAAAACTGTCAGGTGGTGTAAAGTCAGAACAAACTCTTCACTGGAAGAAGAATTAATTCTACTTCAGGGTTCAGGCAAATGAACAAATCACTCTGATGGTTTTGTTTCTTGTTTATAATTATCATAACCTTCATGTAATTACTGCCTTACCAAGGACATCTGGAATCACCTACATGTGACAATAGCTTAAACAGACAGTGTCATGTGTTAAGCAGCTAATCAGATTTTACCATCATTCTTAATACAAATTGTAATTTTTCTCCATCTAAAAATACATCTATCTTGCTAAAGCTGCATGAAGTGGTTCCACATTAGTCTTACATTGATATAGTGCTTAAAAGCCTTACAGAAAGTGATGTTTAGAATATTTTTCAAAAAGCTATTTCACCCACAATTGAACTTCATGTGTACTGAGGGTAATTTCTAGTGAAAGTATCTTTTCCCTAGTCAGCCCTTTGTATCAACAAATCAATGTCAAAATGAAGCATTTGTACTATAAAGGGCCAAGTCAGATGCACACACATGAGGTGAAGCTTGAGGACGAACTGTGAGCCTGGATTCCTGAACAATGTAAAAGGAAATGGAAACTCTGAGCTGCAGGCTGCCATTTACTCCCCACATGTAAACATATCTGTTCTGGTACAGCTGTCTGCTGGTAAACTCGGGAAAGGAAGAGCTCAAAGTCACAGAAGCACATGAACTGTGAACCTGGAACTAGAGATATGCTGGCTATGTTCTAAGTACTGATATGTTCTTTTTTAAGTGAAAAATACCAAGGTGCACAATCGCCAAAATAAACCAGGATGATCAGTGATTTCTCTAACAGGATATCATATTTTTTGTTAGTATAGCTAGGCCTGAATAAGCCAGATGTTTGTCCACTCTGACTAGCAATTATTTGATGTGAACTTCCATTATTATGACTGATTTTGGAATGTAACAAATACTTTTCCCCCCCTTCCCGCCCCCCCAACAGAGGGAGTTTTCCTGTTCATTTTTCCTTCCACGCATTCTCAGATGTCATGGAACACAGGAACTCACTGCTACCACTGCTGAACACAAAGTCCAGCAGAAAACTACACATGAATATGTTAAACCCGAACATTTTCCACGCCATGAAGAAAATACTTTGCACTGGTTGTCAAAATTTTATGTTGTTGTTGTGAAGTCGAGAAGAAAAGGTAATAGGAAAAATATTTGCCCCTAAGTTTAACAGACCATAAGCTAATTGGATGTAATCTGTACTTTCCATCTTTTTCTAAAGAAAGATGCCAGGGCAGTATTTGCCCTGCTGAGGTCAGGGCACTGGAGGTTTTTGATTGTTGACACCCAATCCATGCTTTTGACTGAACCAGCAGATATGGCAATTCATTCTGCCTTCCTTCAAAGGAGACATTATCTCCTTTGGCTGAGTCTCAGGCCTCAGCTGCCTGCTGGCAGCAAGGGCTGCATAGGAAACTTGGCTCCCAGGAATACACTTAAATTAAGTGCTGATTCCCTTGGGACTCCATAACAAGCTATTTCAATCTTTTCCTCAGAAACATTTATTTTTCCATAAGAAAGTAATTTTACCACTGAAATGCAAGCAGCTTTAAATGAGAAACTAAAGGTTACCTCATAACCTCTCATAGTTACTCACTTTTAGTATCAATTGCTGCTAACTTTCCAAGAGCATCCCATACATTGAACAAAAGAAAAGGCACAATGACTCATACAGATCACTCCCAGATTATAGACAATAATGAATTACAGAAAGTTCATTTATTTACTCCAAGCCAGACAGGTGAAGAAAACCTTTAAATCTCAATCCTCTGACAATTAAGGATACAATTCCTTTTTGTGGGTGTTGAAGGCCTGTTCATGTATGTATGCTGCAGACATTGGATTTTAAATTCAGGGTGGGGATCAAACTGAGAACTCCAGGAGTAGCACTGTGTGACAGAAAGCATGCTTTGTACATCTCCACAGCTCTGCTGGCCTCCCCATCTTGAAAATATACAGAAGTGCAACTGCAGTGATTCCTGCCTCCAAACCACCAATTTAGGGCATGGTTTTACACTGTGGCTGAACCAAATGGGCATCCTGCCCTGCTGAAAGGGTAATTCTTGTTCATTCTTAAGTCTTCTACCTTTCTCTCCTTCTCTCTCCCTGCTGCCCAGACTTTTTTGGCATTCACTTAATTGGAAGGTAAACTGTTGCAATTTGCTAAACAGAGAGCAAAACCAGACAAAAACACAGTGAAAACAAAAATTGTCAGTTTTTCCACTGGGCTATATTTGAATTAGTTGAACTAAGACCAGACAAGTATCTGAATGTGTTCAAACAAGCAGCAGAAGCAAGGGAAGGAAGGTACATTTCAGCAGTGGTAAACTTAATTCTTCTCTAGCCACCTTGTCAAACCATATTCTGATACTTGAAATATAAAATTTGACATTTTCTTGCAGCTCACTATAGTAATGAGCTCATTATTTAGATTTATTACTAGAGATTAAAAACAGAAGATGTAGTCACAAACAATTCATTCTAATAGAAATTAAGTGAGCTGAATGTGGCTTCATGGGCTACATGTTTCTTTGAATCCCTCTGCTAAGCCTGCTGGGTTTTACAGTCACTATCTCTTAATTTTGTGTCCTATGCTCATGTAAAGATCTGTAACTCAGGCAAAGTGTTGGGCCCTGAGATGAATAGCAATGCATAGCTGAATACACTAGCCAAATATACAGTCCCCCAGTTTTAAAACCTCTTTCTTTTACAACATTAACCAGAAGAAATCAAACAAAATAACTGTGAATTTTAGGTAGCATCCTTTAACCATTCATAGCACGTTTTCTTTGAGGTAACAGAGTAACATTTGCTCCTAAGACAGATGACCACGTTTGGAGCACAGTTAATGGCACTAGAAAAAGGCAATTACATTACATACTTTAAAGATCACCATGGCCTTTGGCAAAAGAATTATTAGTCTTCTGGTAATTACAAAATTAAAACCTCACCATTTCTTTATTTGGAGTTGCGTGGAAGGAATAATTAACAGCAGCACTGATGGCTCTTCATTTAAGGCCATTCTTCTACAACTCTGCAAGGAGTATATTAACTTATGGTACCCACAGTATTTCCCTAAGGGCTTAAAATAAATTTCATCACACTTAAACAATGTTACTCAACGCATATCTCTCTACCAGACTTTCATTTACTTCTGCCTTTAAAAGACTTGGTTGGCTGAAGCTCCTGCTACCAATACACCTTTCACCAGAGTGAAACTGCTTTCTGTTCAGCTCTCAGGTTTTGGGTCCTTCTGCACTCCCCCTAGAAAAGCTACTGAAAATGGACTTTGAATATGCTTTGAGAATTCATGTTACAAGCATCTGGAAAACACTGACTTCAAGGGGCAGGCAGAGAGCCTACAAATTCCTTCCTTGGAAAAGTTCTAAGCATTTCATCTAATGGTCATGAAGCAACACATGCTTTAGCACCAATATTATACTGTTTTGTGAAAAAGAAAATAAGGGATGCAAAGAATCCTCTTCTTGATGAAAGAAATACAAAAACCCAAGCTGTATACTCCCAAGTTGTAATGTTAAATAGTTTGATTGTAATGTTAAAACAGCCTATTAACTCGCCCGGCCTAAAGAGAAAAGGCCGAGAGGCGAGCCCTGCCCCCAGGGGCTGTCTGCGAAGGCTGTCAGCAGCCAGAAGTAATGTTTTGCTGTAAAATGAAAGATGCAATGTTACTTACCTATTTAAGCTGTTCAAATTGAATGTATCCCTAAAATTTTTACTTGTTGTACCCTGAGTTTTATACCCTTTCTCCCCTGGGTCTCGGGGTGCCCCCACCCCGGGGGATTCCACCCTTTTTCCCTGAGTCACCGGGCTGTCCCCACCCCGTCGGGGGAGAATCCTGTACCTGCTTCCCAGTGGGGGCTGCTGACCCCGCCCAATATGGAGATTAGGACACCCTGCTCCCAAGATGCACTGATTCAGCCAGCTGAACCCCAGAAAACCCCCTAAAACAACGAGTCAACACAAAAACTGGACCTAAGGAGGATAATACTGTGCAATGCACAAGTCCAGCTACCTGCAGGTAGCAGGTATTTTTGGTTACCTTCTCGCCATGACCTGAAGAGAACTGGAGAGAGGTGACCCCCCGAGAGCACACGAGCAAAGGAAGATTCTTTGGAAGCTCCTGCGAGGGCAAGAATCCTGACTCTGCAGCACCAGCAGCAGAATCGTCAGCACCTCCTCCTCCACGGTGTCTACAGGGAGCAGCGGCGGCAGGCGCAGCCCCCGAGCCCCCTACCCAGAGCTGATTTCTAATAAAGGCCTTTTCAAAGGAGCTGGTCTCCTGGCCCATTAATTCATAACATTGAGACAAAGCACCATTTCAGCATTTGCCCTGGAAGAAGACATAGTTTCTGAAGGGCAGCAGAAATACAATCAGGCAGTGAGTGATGATACAGGCAGTGAGTGAGGAACACAGAAATTTTGCAGCCAGACAAGCCACCATCAGAGCCTATCCCGTCCCAGAGACCAAATCCACCCAAGCAGCACCTCCCACCACGTGCCGGGCCGGGGGTGCCCTCACACGGGGCATGGCTGGCAGGGGGGCAGAGCCCAGGAAATCGCTCTGCCGCTCGCTCTGCTCGCAGAACAAAAGCATCTGTGCACCGACAGCCGAGGAGTGGCGGCAGCCGAGGCTGCGGCGAGTGCCACACAACAAAGGGCGGCCGAGGCACGCTGATGGATGGTGCTGTCAGTGGCGCAATCAGCCGAGGCAGGGCAGGCACGGAGCCATCCATCAGCGCCGTGAGAGCGCAGCCCGCAGCGCAGGCAGGCAGGCAGCCCCCCCGGCTCCGCACCCAGGAGAGGCGTTCTCCCTTCTGCCCTCCTAAAATCCGGGGAGCACTCGCTCACTAGGATAAGGATTTTGCCCATGACTCAGGCACTGTCTTTTCTGTGCACCCACGTAGTGCATCCCTCTCCTAGAAGGACAAACAGGTTCTGATTTTATTGCATCCCACTTAAGTCTTTGCTAGGAGACAGAATGCCTTCCTTTCATGACTGGCCTGGGAGAGGACACCAACAACACTATCCTTGACAGCACAACCACATCTTTCAGAAACTCAGGGAAAAGGGCATCTCCTGTTATGGATCTCCAGGAAGAAGAGTATTATTCCCTTGCATTAGCAGTTTGTCTTGATGTAAAAACGGCCTAGTGAAACATCTGATGCAAAGAGTGTAAATTACTCTACACGACCACCCCAAGAGCTTTGCTGGAGAGCCCTGTGAGAGTGGAAATTATCCTACACAGAGTGCAATACGTGTATTAAACACATACAAAATCTAAGGTATCAAAAAACAGAAAGACATTCCATGGAGACAGAGAATGCCAGGTACTGTTAGTAGTATTTTAGGAGACAGGAAATAATGCCTGGTAGTGAGAACGTGCAGCATAAGCCACAGAAGAGCAGAGGAGGGTAAAAGAAGCAGGCAGGTAAAGGCCACTGTGCCTCACACACTTCATGCAATAGACACATACGTGGAGAAATGCAGCAGAAGCAACTTTGGGAATCATGGAAGCTTTTCCTGGAGGCTCTCCAATATCTGTTGCAGGTTGGTTGTAATCACCTGTATTTTTAAAATAATATATGCAAAACTGGTATTTGAACCTCTACTCAAAGTGTAAGATTGATGATCTGTGACAAACTTATTAATATGTATTTGCTGTTTTCCCTATAATTTTTGGATAAGGAAAAGGAACTCAACTGGTTAAAATTGCTCTGGAAAATAATTGTGTCTGTTAAATGATATGATGTCATGGGTAATTCATCTTATAGAAAAAATTAAAAGAGAGAAGGTACCAAGGTCACTCACCAACAAATACCATCTTCCTACATGCAATTAAAAATGCAATCAAAACCAAAATCAAACCAAACCATAACTGTGTTGGTTTACATGACAAATCCTTGCAACTGCTCATAGCTAAACCAATTCTTTAATACCTATTGTGAATTTATCCACTTAACCACAATTCATGTAATCAGGGCAAAAGAATTGCCATTGCAAACTACCCATTACCATTTCTGAAATATTTCTATGTTATTAGTTATCCCTCCTTACTACAGATTATAAATTATTAATTTTTTTTTTCCAATTCCTCTTCATAATTGCCCATCATCTTGTCAGCTACTCTATCATCCTTTAGCCCTCCCCCATACTTTTGTGCTTTCTTGCTCCTTGTGCAGTGAAGAACCCCAAAACGTACACTGAATTCCTAATTGGCTTCTGGAAGGGCTGAAGCTGCAACCCTTGATTTATGAAGCTGTTACTCAGTCTCTGGGGAGCTCTGTTTGAGATGCTGTAGATGGAGGCAGCACAAAGATACACGTGTGTCCTCATGCATGTAAAGCATCTGCTTGGCCCTGAAGCTTCATTCCCACTCAGGGCAGGCAGCCAGTGCCAAGCTGAAAATACATTAGAAGCATGTGCCTTATTCCTGCAGGTAGCAAAGCTGAAGAGCTTGAGACTGTCAGCTTCAATAAAGCTGTCAGCATAGAAAGCCAATGATAAAGGGACCAAAAAATAGGCCCACCCTATAAAAGACAGGTAGGCCACCCAAAATTTAAAAAAGGCTGTAACCTACATTTTCTCTTATTGTAGTAGAATCTAATCTGTTCTCTCAATCAAATCAAATTAATCAAACAGCACTTTTATAAAACTGCAAAAATTAAATTACAAGGTCAGAGCATTAAACTGCCCCTGAGATACCATTTTGGATATTAATCTTTTCTTTTAATGTATTATTTTATAGAATCAGAGAGCAGCCTTTGAACACTTTCAAATATTTTCAACATCTGACCTTCAAAAGCACTTTGGCTATTTGCCAAAACACCACTCTTCCCAATAACAAATCATACTGGCCATACATAACCTAGCATTATTTCATTAACATGTTTAAAAATGGTTTAGAAACAAATTTACATCCCTAGACATGAATTCTTGAACTTTTCTTTAAAGCTAATCTGATTAGGTGATAAGATCAGATATGTAAACAAACCTACTTTCTGTTTTCAAAGTGAAATAACTATTTTTCTGTCATTATTTTCTGTTGAAGTACCCAGCATACACTAATACATACAGTTTGTTACCAGAAAACTAAAAAACCCCAACAAAACAACAATTTAAAATTAGCATATTTTCAGAGACATCACACTATTTTTCTTTTATATTGCATTACCATAGAGTACTTAATTTCTGAGGCAAAACAAAACATCTGTAGATAAAAATATCTGGAACCCTTAGCATCTGCACTTTTCTTCCGGGAACATATAAAGACATAACCTTTTCCCCAAACCACATTATTTGAATTGGGCCCACAGAGAGGGCAGCACAGGATGAGAAGAAAACATATCAGAGTTCTGATCCTGAATAAGAAAATGTAGCTTTAAACAATAGTTTTTGAAACACCTGTTAACAGAGCTCTCAGTGTGCCTGAGCTTATGGAATACTAGCAAAAACCAGAAAATCAACTCTGCAAAATGTAAATTTGTACTAGATGATATTAAAACTTTGCCTACTATAATTACCATAATCAAAAATGGAAATACATGTATTTATGTCCTTTTCACATTCTATGCTTGTATTGACTTCTCTGGAGCCTTGATGAATTAAGTCAGCCATTCCAAAAGTAAATATATAAAGTAAATAAACAAACAACCATTCCCTCCCCTCCCCCCCCTCCCCCCCCCAGTATGTGTACATTATTAACAATTTTAATTATAAAAGCTTTTAGAAAACAAAGCACTTCTGCCTGCAGATTCAGAACGAGTCAGAAAATAAAAAAGCAAACACTGGTTTCGCCAACATGATGTAAATATCTGAAGAAACCTTATTCTTATGCAAGTTTGCCATAAAAAGAACATTAGGTTTCAGGATCAAAAGGTCAGTAAACCAACCAAACAAAAATCTAATAAAGAGCTAACATTTTCAACTGATATTAAAAATAAACCATCCACTAAAATTAAAATTCAGCCTTTGAAATGGGACTTGAACTCTTTATGCATACTCTGCCCTGCTGACCCTTGCTAAAGGGTGTAAGTCAATATGAAATACTCACAAATGGAGAGAGAGTGATGGATTTTCTGCCAAATAACCCTAAGCAAAAGTAACACTGTTAGCTGCTTTTATTTCCTTTGCCAAGCGATGAATTAAGATAACTTCCTACCATACATGAGGTTATACTGTTTGCAATTTTTTTTAACCCGTTTCTTTTCTTCTTATAAATAAAAACAATACAACCAGTAGGCAGCAAGAGAACAAAAGGAACTGCTTCTTATGTGTTGGGAGTTTCAAAACTAGGTAAGATTGCTAACTTGGGGAGGGAAGGGAAAATAAACAGAAGTTGCAATGTCATCAGTTTCTTCTCAGTAGAATGGTATTTTATTTATTAGGAACTGGGCAGTGTCTGTACTTTCTGAATGAATGACAGATCCTACCTATCTATTTTTACCTCTGGGTAACTATCTTGAGACTGAGAATAATGGATAGCCCTTAACAGTTGTACACTCCATTTAGTTTATGAATATCACTGCCAGAGGAAAGAGTTGTGTTAATCTCTAACGTGTTGCAGAAGAGGTCAGCATACGGGACATTAAAATACCATGTCAGCTTGTAAGGAAATTCCTGATGCATGTTTAAGTACTGGCAGCTGCCATGGCTCTAGAAAAGCCCTGTTACCTTAAAGTTCCTGTTATAGCAGTGCTTGTCATCTCCCTGTTTGCTTTGGCGAGACAGTTTTTGCCCCCAAGAAAGTTCATAAAGTGAAAGAACACATGGGGAAGAAGGGGATTGTATGTGCAGGCACAGAGGCTGAAATTACTTGCTTAAGGCCAGAAAGCCAGTCAAGGATGGAGGTGGGAATAAGATGTATGGCTCCTGTCAGGCACTGCAGTGCCACAGGCACACGACAGACTGGGAGATCTCCATCAGAGACCGTGTGCTGCCGGTGGCAAGCAATGGACTCGGCAGCTTTGTCTCCTTGTCTTTCACTGGCCAGAAGGAGACAGGACAGGTTTCCTCATGGCACCAGCTCCTCAGGAGCCAGTCAGCTCTAGTTACCAGCCAGCCAGGAACATTCACACCGCCCTTCCTGCCTCCCCATCATCATCACAGCACATTCCCCAGGCATACAATCCCATCCCAAACACGATCTCACCGCACCTCTGTTCTACTCTGAAAACCCATATGAAGGGAAGAGAACACGGATTTCTCAACTAAGCTACATGTGTCCAGCACTCCGCTTGTTTGTGACCCAGCCAGCTCACTTGTGGTATGACACTTTATTTAGCACACAACCAACACACAAGTGCCCCTTCATAGCTCCTAGTCTGTGAGAAAACCATTTAATTCCTTTTCTAGTGAGGCACAGAGCAGCATCCATCCACCCAGAAACAATAAAAACCCCACTGAAAATAACTGTGACAAGGCCACGCTATCTCTTAATTATTTTCTATCATGTAACCATTAACATTTCTTTCTTCATACTGAAATCACCCATTAATTCAAAATTCTCTAAATGTTCAAATTAAAATGCCTGGTCTCTCACATGACATCTGGCCTGAGAACAGTGGTGATGTGTGGTCACTAGGAGGAGAGGCAGTCAAATAAACAGCTTTGCTATCCTGCAGGGTTAACTTCTTGAGTAGAAGATAATGTCACCATTAATTACATAAGCTCTAAAAGAGAGGAAAAGACAGAGCGAGCTGCTACACTAGGGAACAAGTGTCAGAACCTGCAAAGGAAATGCAAATAAATTACAAGGGTCTTCAGCCCCACAAATTTAAACACAGAAGCTAATAATATGAGGTTACTGTAATAAAACAGAATTAAAAACCTGAGCAAGAGCTGAATGCACTGCTCTTCATAAAGTGTGCATCAGAGTTCTCAAAATCCTGGAAGAAGAACAAAAATACAAACCACAATGCTTGTATCAACATCTTAAATAAGTTCCTTTTCTTTTGGTGCCTTGTGCCTGAAAAATATCAAAACCTATCTTCAAGTAATGGGGGGAAGTCTGACTCACTACAGGCTTGATGGTTTCTAACAGATTTTTAGGAAGAGAATAACTTAAAAAAATTTAAATAGGTGAGAAATATAACCTTTGTCTACCAAAGGGAGGCTATGCAGATTAAAAGCTTTCTCCAGTGATGAAAATATGACATCTCATCAATGATGAGGAACAAAAGAACCTGCTACAGCAATACATAGACTGTTAACCAGGCTAGAAGAACATTACTACATGATTAAGGGGAGAATAGGCAGCCAGCACACAAGAACTGTTGGACAGGAGAGAGGAGCAGCCCTGGGGCTCCCATTTACTATTTGTTAAACCATGTCAGCAGAAAGACTGAGGAACACTGATGGAGTTTATTGGCAATAGCAAAGCTTGAAAATGTATCACATGAGAAAAAAATTCTGTGGATTTATGAAGAAGAGAAACAGAAGAAAAGCTATTAGTAAAGAGTTACTGCCATTGGAGAAAAATGACAAAAATCTGACCTACGATTTGGGAACCTCATACTTGCAAACATCAGGAGTCTGGGAGCCTAGCAGTATTAAGTCAATCACAGTCATGTATGGAAAATGTGTGCTTGAATAGTTAGAGACAGTATTATTAAAAATTACCACTTGAGAAAGAGAGGACTAAGCTGTAGCACAGTATTACAAAAAAAAAAAAGGAACAAATGAGTCCAAATTGGCCATGGAAAGAGTTAAAAATCCTAGCTGTTTCAAACTGGAGCTAAGTCAGTTTATGAAGGAGATCACTTGATACGCTTGTCAGATAAAGCAGAATATTCAGCTAAATGGCTGATGATTTATAATCACATGTTATTTATTTCTGTAAATTGCCCCTCACAATTCTGGATATAAACAGCAGATTTGGGAACAAACATTTACAAATATGCTTTGTAGCAAGGAAAGACTAAGTGAATTTCCAACATGTTTTTAGATGTATTTTTTTTAAAGGAAAGGAGGTAAAATCTCACTACAAGACAGTGCATAACTTAGGAGATTTTTGTCTTCAAAATAGCACCACCTCTCTTGACAGGGAAAACATCACTTTTTTATGCCAAGTGTAATATTGGCTAGACATAATTCAATGGTTCATGATTAATACCAACTTACAGTTTTGAGTTCATCTTTGCATAATTTATATCATTTCAAATTAATTCAGCTCTGAAATACAGTGACATGATACTGAAGTCAATGTTAGAATGCTTCCTTACACACAAAAACATTCAGGACAGCTCTCTTCTACTCAAGCTTTCTTCTGAAAAGCTTTATATTGCAATGTATGCTAAAGAGCAGAAGAAAAAATTTATAGAAATCTGCAGTGACAAGATGGAGTCAGAACTTTCTCAAGGACTCTGAACACACAAAAATCTAAGACAAGATTTAATTCTCATTTTGCATAATAATTCAAAAATTATTTCAAGATTTCAATTATTTTAAGCACTTTCTACAATAGAAATAGTAATTTAAATCATTGTTACCTGACTACCAGTTGCAGCAAGCTATAAGCAAGCATAATTTGCACTCAGATTATTTATGAAGGCAGTAAGTTAAACTCAGCTTTCAGGAACTCTGACTTCATGCCAGTGAAGAAAAACACATTTCGCTACATTTTGTCTCTGAAGACTTTCCTGCTTACTGGTAAGAAAATCTGCGAAGATTTTAAAAGCGTGAAGAAGGAGATGATTTTTTTTTTTTGTTCCCACTTTACAACAAGGGGAAGAAATGGAATTTACTTTTACCTCAGCAGTTGTGAGGAAAGTAATAAAAGGGCAGCCTGGATGTGAATGGCACCACCACTCCCAAGTGAACGGCACAGATTCACTGATCTTCTAGCAGTAATGGCACCTTATTTTGCAGTTTGTGGCACCACTGAGACTTGTATTATTAGACCATGACTTTAAGAGCCTCACAGCAATACCAACTAACCCAGTATCACCTTCCCTCCCCCTGCCCCACTGTCACAGTTGTGCCCAGCACAGCTGCCTGAGCAGCTGCACTACGAATGGGGTCAGAGAAAATACTATAAAGTTCTGAACATCCTTCTTCTAGTTTGTAGTACATACAGATCAGAGTAGGCAAGTAACACCTACACTGATAATGCTCTCAAGCACCCCGTACTGTGAAACCTTAGCCTTGCTTTAACACTTTAACAAGAACAGCCACATTGTTCAGAAAGCAAAATACTGGAACGCAATCGCACAGAATTTTGTTGGGAAAGTAAGAGTGAAGAAGTCAGAAATTAAAGAATGCAAGCTAGAAAGATGCTGGGCAGATTCTTAAAAATTAAAGCTTTCTGGAGGGTCACTGCATGGAATTCCCTTCTAATGGTATCAAGCAAAAAAATATTAAAAATAAATCCTTGAACTTGACATTTAAATGTAATAATATCATATTACTAGTTGTGCCAAAAGAAGTTTAGCCAAAGTATTTGGGCTTTGTTTCCTTTTTTGGGAAAAAAGTACACTAAAAAATGGACTGAAGTGTCTTATGACATCAAAAAAAAAATCTACCGAAGATCATTCACTTAGTGTACTAAACACATACAATTTTTATAAGGTGCTTTATAAACTTGTTAAACAATGTCTGCTCTGAGAGTATGTAAAATGTATAGCCTTTGAAATAAAACTTTGTATGTACTGAAGAGATACTTAGAACAGCTAGCATCATTAGCTTACTCTAACCAACTGAATACCAACACAATAAAAAGAGTCAATTACTTCGCTTATAAAAATTTACTGCGTCTACAAATTCTTTCCAATTACATCAAGTGTGCCAACTAAAGAAAGAAAGAGAAGGTGAACTTTTCTTAAGTCAGCAACAGTTTGCAATAATTCCCCTCCTGTCACCTGATAAAACACACCAGGACAAAGTTGCCCAGCACAGCATGCTCTCAGCATTGAGTGTGACATGCTTATCAGGAGTAGCGAAGAAAGCAATCAACAAACATAAACTCCAAACCTGAGAAACAAACTTGAGAAGAACTTTGCTTTAGGATTACAAGGATCCACTTATGCTTCACTTGTATTTTGATTTACAATAACCCCTCTCTTCAGCTGAAACACTAAGGGATTAAAGAGATGGATAGGGTAATCTGTTGTGTAGTGCAATAATTTCTGACAGCTCAGGAAAGCCCCAAGTTCAGAGAGCCACAAACCCTGCAGTTCCAGGGACACAGCAGCTGTGATGATGGGTGCATGCACCATGTGGGTGCTCCCCATGCAGGAGCTGCCTGCAGCCATCCTCAGCAGGACACTCCTGCTTGCAGCAGGGCCAGAGGCAATCTGCAGGGAAACACTAAAAGGCTGAGAGGACAAACAAGTGCAGACCAGCCAGTGGCAGCTGCAGCATTGCACTTAAAGTTCAGCAGCAAAACTCATACCAAGAACTCAAAATTAGAGCAAAAAGGCTGAGTTATTGGTACATAGCAACAAGGCTCAGGAAAGAGAGAAAGGAAAAATGAGCTAAAAGGCTTAAGCTAAAAACCTAATGAAGGCCTGTGATTCACTTGGATACCTGAAAATGAAGCAGGGAATGCCTTCAGTGAGGGAAGAGTTCACAACAGGACTCAGTTGTTAAACTTCATTTATATTTTTTGCAAAGCAGACTGTCTACATCACTGTTACCTGACACTACTCAAAAGGCACAGCACGATGCCATTCCAGCTGAAAAGCAAGCAATGCAGGCTAGAGAGAGAAAGTAAGGTTTAAAAATAAATTTTAAAAGAACACTTTGAGAGGGTTTCTTTTTTTTTTCTTGCCTTGGCCGTGGCACATGGTCACACAAGCAATTGGATCTACACAACAGATTGGTTTCTCACTGCTGGCTGTCCCAGCTCACCCTCTCCTGCACCAGCTCTGGTGTTTTTGTGACTCTGGGCTGAACTGCTTCTGTGTTAAGTCAGCAGAAAACTAAGCCAACAAAAAGGGCAATAGGTTTCTGCTGGGATGTCATGCAAAAACAGTTGAGCACAGGCTGAGAAAGGAGACAGGCTTAGCTGCCCTGGCAATGCAGACTCAGTCTGGTCAACTAGTGCATCCACAGTAGCTTTACTGGCACTTGAAAGCTCCAAAGGAGGCTTTAATACTATAAATATTTATTTCAGCAAAAACACCATCTTATGTGGCATTATCTCATCTTTCCCCTGTCACACAAAGCTGTTTGCCCAGACACTGTCTGTTGAGGGGGAGGGAAAGGGCTTTTTTGTTGTTGTTGTAGTTGTTTTCAATTGAGACCAAGTCTCCAGCTTAGCTTGTCACGTGGCTCTGTGAACAGGTGTGCTGGTGAAACAGAGGGGTTGCAAAGGACTGGAAACAAGCAGCTGGAGGAAGGAGGGCGCTTAAACCAGGAGAGAGAGTTAAAAAAGTCTGTGTTTGTAAAACTGTGTTGCAAATTCAAGCCATGCTATTCTCCGTAGTACTGCCCACACGCTTAACAGGAAATTCTGCTCCAAAATAAGTATGGTGTAAGTTAAAAAAAAAAAAATAAGAAATAGATACAAACACTAAATATATCAAACACTAAATATATGAATTATATATATTTTATATCATCATCCCATCTCATGGTGAACGAGCTAATGTATGTACATTAAGATATTTATTCTACTATTCAGGAAAGTAATTTAATTGCAGGATATGTCACAGATTTCTTATGTTCCTGCTTTGGATGCAGCTGAGAGTAATCTCATAGCCTGTGGTCCCTGAAATGTCTCTCCCAGACACATGGTTCTGCAAGATACCTTACTCTATTCCTAGTACCTTTTGAATTCTTTCCTGAGCTTATGCAACTAACCTACATGGCAGAACTGTACTGTAATCACTCATACAAGATTTAATGAGTGTCAGATCTAATGCATGAGAACACTCACAAAAGGGAAATGTGGAACAGTGAAAACTTTTACTTTTAACAGGAGTAAATAAACTTACTCAGCTACTTACCTAACTGCAGCATAGCTGTCCCTGCACCCTGGGATTGAATGAATTAACTACAGGATCAGCTTTCCCCTTGGAGTCTCAATGGCCATAGAGGGCTGAGGCAAACCCCACAGTGAGCAGGAATGCAGTGGAGTTTCTTGCCACCTGCTTTGCTGTGCAGATTCACAAGGCACTGGGCCCTCCATCTCTGTGGATGTCACCTCAGTGTGGACTGGTGCACACTCTGTGGCTGTCATTTTAGACTTCAGTTGTGTAGGGTAGGATAGGACAGTGTTTAATAAACCAGTGGGTGCTACATGCAGCCTCTGCCCATGTGCTCTGACTAGTTACCAGAAAAAATATATTTTTTGAACCATAAAGCTTATGGTAATTACAACCATTAGAACAAATATTTATGCTTTTGACTACCTGCAAAGTTTATTTAAGTAGGCCACTCTATGAACTATTGCTTTTAATAATCTAACAAAGGCTACAAATCATGCTGAAGTTCCTGGCTCTGCAGAGCAAAGGCAGTCTTATTCTGAAGCCAGTTTCATGGGGATTTGTGTTCTGTGGAATAAAATCTGAACAAGAGCCTTCAGCTGGCAGCACACAAAGGTTTTCCTATATTGAAGCTACGCTGCTCTGTCTCCCAACAGAGAAACTGGAGCCAAAGACAAACAAAGCAGAAAAGAGAGTTAAAGACAAACAGGTGGATAAGACTGAAAAAACCCACAAGAAATGCAAGGATATGCTCTCTGTGCCTGAGTGATGCACTCAATGGAAGGGAATCCAAATCTAAGGTAGTACATTTGGGCTCCGAAACCTGGATCAAGACTCAACATCCTTCCATTCAACTGATACACAAGTGACTCCTCACTTGAAAAGATTGCACACTGCAGAAACAAAGTTACTTCATATGGCTTATGAAAAGTGTTAGCTACCCTAAATTCTTTTGCTCTTCATTCCACAAAGCCATGTAACAACAAACATGGCCCAATGAAATAGGAATTCAATTACCATTAAATAAATGTATTCAGAATGCAAAATGTTCTTCTTTGAATGGATGTTTGGTTAATAGACAGAAATAAACAGATCTTTAAACTGTACAACACTGTAAAAAACCATTTTTTGTATGTATGTAGGTATGACATAAGCATACATGTTTCTCTACTAGTTTAAGGGTGCTAGCATAAGAAATCTCATGTTTCACAAAGCTGCATCTTTTCAAGAGCACTGTTCCACAGGTACTAGTACTTTAGTTTTAGGATTAACGTAATCCAACCTGGGTGTTCAGGACTCAAGAGAATGGCTGCAGCAGTGCAAAGGCATCACTACTACAAAGCTGCAACCCCCCCTTTTATTTAATTAATTCTAAGGTTTAAACACTCACAACAATTTTTATAAAAGCTACTTCATTGTTCAGTCACAAGTTTATTTTGCCTGCAACTGTAAGCTCTGTGTGTCTATTGTTGCTTATGCAGGCTGAATTCCTAATATAAAAAGAGTCAGCCCACTCAAATGCTTTCACAGGAACATAAGGGCCTCATGGTGAGGTTTGATAATGCAGCTGGACCAACTGAATGGCTCACAGCCACCAAAATGAGGCAGTATTAATCTTTCTTCTACCACCTTGCCTCTGCTAGTCCTCTGCACTGGCTCAGGGACATCTGACCTCTGATTTGGCTGAGTTACTGAACTGGTAGAGTAATAATTCATCAGGAAAAAAGAATGGTTTCTGTTGGTTTATCAAGTGAGGCCAGATGAGTACTGATAGAAAGAATAACAGGACACCTCTTTCAATGCAATCCAGTCATTTGACTGGTTCAGCCACCTTGTGCAGTGAACAGGTCACTCGTGAGTAAAACATGGTGACAGGACCATGGTGACAGGAGACAAAAGGCAGGGTAAGAGAAGAAGTGCTTTTGGCTTATTACATACTCACTTTAAAATTATTTTATACTGATATTAATAATAAAGTAGCATTCTTGCCTTTAATTGCTAGTTTTTCCATTCATTAGCATAACTGCCAATTTACCAACAGATCATAATACAATAAACTGAGTATTTACTTACCTACAAATCCTTTCTCTCCAACTAATTTAAGAGCAATTTTATCTGCCAAAACAGAAGAATTTCCATGTGCAATGTTAGCAAAAGGTCCAGCGTGAACAAATACTGGTGTTCCCTGGATGATAAAAAAATAGATGTAAGTAATTCAATGTATTAGACATCATGGTTTAACCCTAGCCAGCAACTAAGCCCCACACAGCTGATCACTCACTCCTCTATCAGTGGGATGGGGGAGCAAATCAGAAGGGTTAAAGTAAGAAAACTCATGGCTTGAGATAAAGACAATTTAATTTGTAAACAAAAGACTGCACACATACGAGCAAAGCAAAACAAGGAATTCGTTCCTGCTTCCCATGGGCAGGCAGGTGATCAGCCCAGGAAAGCAGGGCTCCATCATGTGTAATGGTTACTTGGGAAGACAAATGCCATCACTCCAAATGTCTCCCCTTCCTCCTTCATCCCAAAGTGCTATTAGACAATTTAGGGGTTCTAGGTACATCTCAGGTGCTTGAGACCTCATTTGCCTGCTTCCTTCCTAGAAAGGTAATAAACAGTAGTGCAAACCTACACAACTTCCTCAGCCCACCCTGTACTAGCTCCTGTTTCATATTTCCACAGCTCCAGTACTGTGGTGGCTATTCTGGCACACGTCCTGTAACAAGCACTAAATGCAGCACTGCAGATGCACAGGTAAGAGCCCAGCTCTGCCCCTACTCCAGCCCTGTGTGCTGCTGTTTTCCTCACTGGCTGCAACAGCCCTTCCTGTGCAGGCAGAGGAGCCAGCAGAAGCTGGGAGGGTCCAGACTCAAGGGTTAAGGAGCTGGAGAGGGAGATGGCAAGGGACGTGCTGGGGTGCAGTGGGAGTACTGACACAATTGAAAAAGCATTCACTGCTGCTGGAAGCCCAGGTGCAGAGCTCAATTCTCCTGCACTAGACACCATACAAATACCCAGGGAAAATTGACTCTGCAGATGAACCAATCTAAACCAGAGAAGGGAGAGGCAAGGAGTAAGCAAATTAGCTATGTATAGGGAATTGGTGAAGTAGGAAGCAGTTCTCAGCTTTCCTCTTATATTTTTGGCAGGCATCCCAAGGAAAGGAGAAATTACAAAATAAGCATCCTCAGAAAGGGATTAGGATTAGGTGAGATTACATTAACTATTATTTTTTCTCAAAAACAGAATACACAATAAGACAGAAGAATGTCACTTAAGCTGTTATACTACAAAATACTTAGGCAAACAAATGCCCATTGTTGTGTTTGTGCATGTTAAAGTGCCCAGTTGGTTAAAGGAAAGGTAAATAGACAATTTCACATTATTTCCATCAATGTTCCTCTCACATTCTGTACTAGGAGCTACTGCAAACCCTCAAAAGTTTCAGGCAACCTATCACACAACCTCCTTCAAGTTTTGATCAGAAACACCAGTTAAGGAGGACAGTGTTCTATGGATCACCTGCAGGGCACATCTAAGAGTCCCCTGAACTGCAGCTTAGAAACTATTAACCATAAAATACAAGTTGGTTCTTCCTCCTCCCCAGCCACCAGTGTCTTAAGGAAACAACCTACATAGAAAAATCTCCATTTCACTACTGTAATCTAAGTGGTGTTTTACAGAAAACATGGACATTTTAGTGATGATGACTAGAAGTCATAAACAAAAATGATATATCAACAAAAAGCATCTCTTCTTAGTGCTTCCTTTGGAAGTAATAACATATACTTAATTGTTTTGCCCAGAGGAAAGACAAGTAACTTTTTAGCCACTGCCACATGCACACACATGGGTGGAGGCTGTTCTCCAGGAACAACACAATTAAGCTACAACTCAGATAACTCAGCCTCGTACATGTTAGAGTAGGAACAGGAGCCAAAAAAGTAAATGAAGGAGAAATCCTGCCCTGTAACAAGAGAACTGATGTAGATGCCTATAATCATAACATAATGCTTACACAGGGATAGCTTTTTTCTTGTTTTCTATCTGCTAATGGACACATACTGCAATATCAACTGAGATTTTACACAGGTACACAAAAACTCAACATGAACTACATATGCCTTCAAAGCTTCTTATTTGGGCATCATACTGATAGGTGCTATGCAAAATATGTTATCTGTATCCCAAAGAGCTTGTAACATACAAAATCAAATGAAAGCAACTTTCACCAAACCAAGTTGAAGCTTTACTTCCACTTTAGTCCAACATTTACCCTTCTGGCATTCAAATAAATAGGACCACAAATTTTCAGCTACCAGACTCAGATGCGTAAGATTTATTCCAATTCGTCTTTTATTACTCAGTAAGACTAATTTTACTCTTCCAATCCTTAATTTCTTGTGGCAAGCAATCACAGGGCTGGTCTTACTAGAGCCCAGAACACACACTGGGCAGATGTGATGCACAGCCCCATAGCCACAGCCAATGACTGGGTAGCCCAGCACACACTGCAGCAGCAGCTGTGCAAAGAGAGGTGCCAAAAGGATCTCCTCCTAACATTCCCTGCACTACTGTGGTTCCAAGAGTTCATCCACACAACATGGATAAGAAGGGAATGTGAACTGTGAATATTGGAAGTCCAGAGGCTGCCATGACTAACTTGAAATCCAAACATACTACTAAATCACTGGCATAGACAGATGCTCCCCTGGAGCTCTGAAATCCACCAGAAGGAAAGGAAGAGCAATTGAAATGTTTGGTTGGGGTTTTTGTTTGTTTGTTTTGTTTTTGTTTTCTTGGGTTTTTTTTACAAGAGCAATCCCAGAAGAAAAGTAAACTCTAGGTAGTGAAGAGACTGAACTCCAGCAGGACCTTGGGAACCTCAGGCCCAACTTGGAACAGGGACAACAATGTCTTCTCAGGCCAGCTTTAGGGTCTGTGCCAGTCCATCTGTCTTACTTATTTTTGCTACACTCTTAACAAACTATATGGAGAACCAAACAGTGGCACAGGGATGCATTCTGCTGACTGCTTTCAGTACAGAAAATTTTATTATCCAAGTTTCAGTAAAAGAAAATAAACCCAGAATGTCAATAAATATCTGAAGTTATCTGGCCGCTAGAAGGATGTTTATAATACTTATTACCATCCTTCTCTCATCTTTACTATGAGTGGCACTTCAAAAGTAACACAACAAACCACCCCAGAGCAGCCAGCCTGCAACTACAAAGGGCTGTCCCATAGAGCAGCTGCTCTGTTACGCATGGTATAAATAAATGCTAAACATTAAGGGATCAGTCGACAAGAGGACAAATCTGTCATGAGAAACATGGATAAACACTATGAAATCATTATGCACATTCCAAACAAAGTAATCTCAATTCTACAGCACTGGATATAAGTAAGCTCCACTGAAGCTTGTGGTTATGCAGATGGAGTGCCCTGTGTCTCCCATTTTCAGATTTTTACTCTCAGTCCTGCATATAAAACACTGTCAATCACTAACGCTTCCAGGCAGAATTTCTGGTGTCAGAATAGCAGGACTGTGATGGAAAGCAACCCACCAAGACATCTCTTTAAAAACCAGCAAATTAAAACACATCAATTCACATATGAAAAAAAGCACTGACATGAGTTGCCAGTTCAGTTCCACGCAGGACTGACATTTGGTCATTTTTGATTTATGACCTTCTAAGCCTCCTCTCCAGTGCATGCAGACATCCATATAAAGTTGGTGCAAATCTACCGAGCGTGTTGTTCTTCTCCCTTTTCACAGGCCCCTAGAAGCAACTCCTCAGACTTACATGGCTTAACACAATTCCCATCTACAGGCTCGTGGCCAGATCACAGAGGAGTGCAGCTGCACTGGCTACTTTTATCTGGCTACTGCCTCTGCAATGGCTCCTTCCACTCACTGCTACCCACAGACACTATGACTTACAAATTATGCCAAATCACCTGCCAGTCATCCAGCAGTGTTTTTGCCATTCCCCAAAGTGATCTGGAAGACCTGCTTCGGTGAACAGTTTCATCCCTAACTGCCAGACAGGTCCATGGCACAGTCTGAGCTGTATTTGTATTCTCTGTAATATTATTATTCTGTTTTTTCGCCACCTATGTGCTGTAGGATTATTTCTAATTTTACTGTTGTCAAATCGTGGTGCTGTTTCTAAAGGTCCTTACACTTTTATGAAGAATTTGTTCTCCCCGAAGGGATTAGGATTATGTTCCCCAATTACTACTGGTAATCTCTTTGGAAACTTAAGATGCTAACTTTTGAGTGCTACTTATTAGGTTTACTTCAAGTGTAACTTAGGTTTCAGTTATCCTCATTTCTGATTTGCAATTCACACATTCATCAGAAAGATGGCATTGCCTATAGCAGAAGAAATATTATTACATCTACCACCCCAGGGTATACCAGGATTAGTTTGGCTTAAAATCTATCCTGCTAGAGGGCTCTAAACTCACAAGAGGATCACTCGAGTACATTCAAGCGTGCAGGGCACAACATCCTCCTTGTTCCCCTCCTTTCTATTTTTCTTTTTTAAACCGAAGCTATTAAAAGTAACACCTTTTACAGTTATTCAGATGTAGAATTAAAAATAATGAAGAGAGCTCAAGAGCAGCAACAGCACAGACAGTAATAGAGTAGGTCACTGTATCCCCAGGAGGGCCAACCCTGTCCTGGGGGCATCAGGCACAGCATGGCCAGCTGGGCAAGGGAGGGGATTGTCCCGCTCTGCTCTGAGCTGGGGCAGCCTCACCTCCAGTGCTGGGGACAGTTTTGGGTGCCACAGTGTATGAAAGCACATTGAGTCATTAGAGAGTGTCCAAAGGACAGAAACAAAGATGGTGAAGGGCCTGGAGGGGAAGCTGTATGAGGAGCAGCTGAGGTCACTTGGTCTGTTCAGCCTGAGGAGACTGAGGACAGACCTCACTGCAGTTACAGCTTCCTCATGAGGGGAAGAGCTGGGGCAGGCACTGATCTCCTCTCTGTGGTGACAGTGACAGGACCTGGGGGAATGGCCTGAGGCTGAATCAGGGGAGGTTTATGTTGAATATTAGGAAAGGGTTCCTCACCCAGAAGGCGGTCAGGCACTGGAACAGACTCCCCAGGGAAGTGGTCACAGCACCAACCCTGACAGAGTTCAAGAAGCATTTGGACAATGCTCTTGGGCTCATGGTGTGACTCCTGGGGTTGGTGCTGTGCAGGGCCAGGAGCTGGACTAGGTGATCCTTGGGGGTCACTACCAACTCAGCAGGTTCTGTGGTTCTACGTGAGAGCAGTGACACAGTCTTTCAAAAGGATATCAGCCAAAGCACAGCACTATCTTGGAAAATATTCAGATAAACTGGGGATCTCCATTCTTGGACAGGTGACTCATATTAGCCAGCAAGTATCCAAAGGGTGACAAAAATTCATCTTTAAGAGTCAAAGTGGAGGAGTGGAGCATGAAGCAGTCTTCTGAGCTGTTTTAGGTGGCTGTTTTAAAACTAACTTTGTGAGAAGAATTTAGGGGAAAAAATGTATCTTTGGGTAATGTGGTCAGGGTCCTGCTAACAAGCAGTAGTGTTTGATGAAAGTTGGCAGATGTTTCAGCCATAGCATAGATTAGACTAGAAAAGAATACCACATAAAAGGCAGGAATTTTATAGCATAGAAATGTGAATATAAAGAAATGCAGGGAAAAAATAAATGCATGCGAGTCCCAGAACCAAATGCCTATCGATCAAAAAAATCTCTTCTGACATTTATAATTTTCTTTCAGAACACTGCAACAAAACCACAGTATTTTCCAACAGATATGCAAAGTGCAAATAGAGTGACTAAAGAGTCAGAATCAAAGCTATTTTGTCACTGGTGCTTAACACACACAATGTTATCCAAGTAGTGATTATAATACCGAGTTCTGGCCGTGACATTCTTATCCTATGTGACCTCCAGTTCCTGCTATTGGATATAATATTAAAATTATCACACACACACATACACTCTTCATACAGCCACATCAAAGAACAGGTTTTCTTTGAGGGGAAAATAATTAAGAAGGCTATAATAAAATAACACAGACTTAAATTCTGTTTTGCTATTATTCCCCAAGACTAGGAAGTTGTCCCCGTCCAAACACAAAAGCAAAAAGGTAGTTACCACTTCAACATGCTGTAGAAAATGAGACATTTTTATCAACTGGTGATTGCACTGGTATCTTTCTGCATTCTTCAACCTTTCACCATATCAAGAATCATTGTGAAGTATTTGAGCTATGTAATTTTGATGGTCAAATGAAAAGAAAATACACACTGATTTTTCTCCAACTGCACTTGTTTTCAAAGCTGCTTCATTATTTTGTCATTTTTCTTTCTCCTTCTCCCCTTGAATGTTGCTCATCAGTTTCCCATCAGAACATCAATACCAAACTACCCAGGCACAAAGTTAGCTTGCACTAATACTACATTCTTTAAGCTTTTGAAAGAAAGCTCACAAGGGTAGGTGTAGAACATTCCTCTCATAGCCCAGCAGAGCTTCATTTAGTCCACGAAGGCACTGTGACAAGATAGGGTGGCTGGGATCCATCTTTTGAAAATGCATAAGCATCTGAAAGGCCCCTACTGTGATTGTCAATGGCACAAACTATAACAGATTAGAACAGCCACAGCAAACCACCTTTTTTCCACACAAAATGCTGGGCTGTGGGAATCATCATGACAACATCCACATAAAAGAAATACACAAAAAGGATGCCTTCCTGTAAGAACAAGGTGGGAAATAGTAGTAAATCCGTGACTTAGAAGATGAACCTGCCTCCCATTGTGCTCAGAAGCAGCTCAACAATGCACTGCAGCTTGTTTGCAACACTAGGTAAAATTACGACTATAGCCAGTTCTCAAAAAGGAAGAAAACCACCAAAAAGATAAAAATGCAGACAGAGCTGAACAGTTAACATAAACAAATGAATGTTTACTAGAATGCCTTTGTGGATTGGACCCTGGCTTGAACACTGAAGTCAAGCACAGCTGCTGAAGAGAACATGATCAGCACAAAATGGAATTTGAATGTTGGAGAAGGGCAGGCATCCCAAGCCATACTTACCTCTAATGTCTGCATTAGCGTGGGCTTAATTGCATCTTTCATCAAAACTGCCAAAGCACCAGTTACCCCCTAAAAGACAAGAGTCCACATTTTAAGGAAGTCAGTTCTAAGGTGCAACATTTCCAAGTTGCACTTATAATTAAAAAAACCTTACAGTTCAAAGCAATGTTAGAGTGATGCATAAAGAATTTATTTAGATATTACCACAAGACTTCTAAAATTCTGTATTTACAGTGTGTCAAAAACAAAAATTATTTTATTCCAAATACACTTAAAAGCCAACAGGTCTTTGTCCTGTTTCATTGAGAGATCAGAAACAGAATTAAGTGATCAGCATGAGGATGTTCAAGTTCACAAAAGATGGAGTGCCAAAGGCCACTGAAATCTGAGAAAGTAAGAAGGAAATAGCTTGCTAAAACTGCCTAAAGAAATGGCAGATGTATTTCTTTTATGACAGAATCAACAGCATAAATCAAAAGCTAGCAACAACCAGAAAGGGTATTTTTCAAGACTTGTACAAATACATATATAACAGATAGAGGATGAAAACAGGCACAGAGTTTATTAGGGGCAGATAATAAATACATCATAAGATTAGAAGTTAGAGGTGCTTTCCTGTGATGATGAGAGCACAAAAGGAGGTGAGCAAATTGCTATATTTTGGTTGTAAAAGTCCTTACTCCTCCCTAAAAATTTTGTTCAAATATAAATTTCACAGTGACTGACCTTAAAATAAATAGAAATCATGACAGCCCTCTACACCAAATTTCAATGTTCATTCTAGAAAAAAAAGGCTACAGAGTGTGCACATCACTATCAGACTATATGAAGAGTGCTATCTAGAAACCACCAGCATATGTTCAAATTTATTCTTGAATTACTTTGATTTTGAGATGATGTGTTTTGCTTTGAAAGAACTAGATCATGGTTCAAAAAAACCACAGTAGTGTTATAAAGAGTGGCTCATAGACTTACCAGAGAACACAAAAAAATGAATTTAATCTATTTTTGTATTGAAAAGAAACATGAAAACCAAACAAAAATCCTAGCTGCTGTAAACTGTTTGAAATGAAGATTGAAAAACGTGGGTACAATATCCAAGTTTCCTATAAAGAGATGAAAAATAATATTCAAATAAAGAAAAGCAATAAAAATAGTGCCTTTATAATTCCCAACACAGCTTTTGTCAACTAACCCCAAATTTGGGCAAAGTCTGCATGAAAATTTTGACGGCAAGAGATAAGAGACATAAAAGTGATGAAGTACAGTATTTTATGAAATTAAATTTTCCCCTTCCTGAGCATCGCATCTGAGCATAACTTCAGAGGAAAATGACTGCAGAATATTTGGCCTTAGATAAAACTGAACTGAAACCAAAATAGTAAAACTGGCTTCTACTGATGCATAGCAAGTGTTTCCTTGGAGGACTGCGAAGGAGAAAGAGAAGGAAAAGATTCTTCTTTGCACTCTGCATCTCCCATTATTTACCCAATGGATCCACAAAGATATGAGAAACTGATAGCAAACCAGCTGTAGTTTTTCATCTTCTGAATTAGACTGCTGTTTCTTAAGATGTTAATTTTAGAGGCTAGGATTAAAAAGCAAGGAAACGTAAGCACTCCACCTGTTTCAAAATGGGTGAGGCTCCCACCACCTCCATAGAAACAGCCTGGTGCTAGGTTGCTTATATACCCAAATACTCTCATTTCTAGAGAGGGAAAAAAAAAAAAAGCCAAATGCAAAACTTACATCTGGTCTTTCAAGTGGTCAACAGCAAGAATAACCTGAGCAGCCACGGATCAGCCCTACTGGAAAGAAGACTTGGGGGAAGAAGAAGTGAAAAATAAAATGAGGACACTTCTCCTTCAGCCTCCTCCCCTGCTCCTTCTAGATAATAATGGCTCAAATCCTGTCTTCTTTGTTTTCTGATGTCTCCACCAATCTGATAAAAACAGTGAAGTAAAAAAATACTTCCTCTGCATTTTAACTTTTTGGGAGGTATTACTTATGCATTATTTGGGAAATACTAGACACGCCTTCTGGACACAACAACTCATTTTATCTGAAGCTGAAAGCAAAGAAAAAAAAGATGTAAATACTCCAATAGGCCTATCTTGTGTCTATCTGCCTCCCATGGTTCTTAACCAGGTTTGCTGTCAACAGCAGTCCTTAAAAGCTAAACAAGCAATAAGGTTTTCATACCTATTTGACACAACTGTGATAATGAAGTTTTCATTTCTTTGCATCCTCAATTCTTCAAGTACCTAATAAACAATTCCCACAGCTCACTCCAAGTCCTGGATCTGATTCACAAAGCTATTTAAGGAATCAGGTTCCTATTTCCAATTCAGGAAAGGTAGATAAACTTCTTATAAAAGAATTAGGGGCTTCGACACTTACACACCAATTAAGCTTGTGAGAGCCCAAAGATCATTAGCTTTCCACTCACTGTAAGAGCAAAGAAGCAGGGCTCAGAATCAATTGTATACAGATGTTCAACTTTTCTGGGTTCCTTCCTGGAACTGATCATAGGTATTCCTGAAAATAATGCTCCTTCCATCTATCCACCAGCTGTCAGGGCAGGTATGCTCCCCAGGACAGCACAGATCACAGAGCACAAAATAAATTATACTCGTGACACAGGAAAGGCAAACTTAGATGAAAATCCAAAATACTTTCAAAGTAACTTCCAGTGGAGCAGTCTCTGAAGTCTATCAAGACTGGAAATGAAAGCCAGCACCAGATGACAAGGAAAATGATTGAAAGTAACTACTATGAAATGAATAAAGGTTACACAGACTGAAGGGCAGAGAAAATCCTTTTCTTTATAAGAAAAATAATGAAGTAATTGCAACTTCCCTTCAATTGAAACTATAGTCTCTAACAAAATAATAATACTTTCTGCAATTTCAGTCCTGTGAAAAAACGAAACCTTTAATCTTAATCTGAGAAGAACTGCAACTCCTTTTGTTTGAAGTGAACACTGTACGCAATGTTTCTGATGAACCAGAGAACAAAATCTCACTAGCTGACAGATCATTCACGTGAGTCAATATGAAGCTATTTCTTTTTTTTTTTTCTTGGTCCTGGAATTACTGAAAGCTAACAGTATGGCACAGCAAGTAAGCTGAGAAGAAGTCTTACTTAAAAAAAAATAGCGACATATTTATTTAATATTTTTCATATCTGTTGAAATACAGATCTAGGGCATATATACCGATACAGCTTCACATAAAAATATGGTATGTGTCCATCAGAATTCTACTTCACTGTAAAAGCCAAAAAGCAATTAAGTCTTCAAAATACTGTACAATGAGCACCACATTTTGGCAAAGAGTTCAACATATTCCATTACAGAGGATAGACATTTAATCCATTACTCTTGTGGAAAGAGTCTTCTCAATTCATGAAATATTCAATTTATCTTTTTTCTATTATTCCTAGCCTGTCTCTGCATATGGTTTATATCTGGCAATGTGTATTTTAGGTTTTACTATTGTATTATGATAAATATATTGCATATAAAGTCAAAATTAAGAGCAATTGTATTTTTGTGAAGTATTTTGTGTGTACATCTGGAAACAAATCACAGAGAAAGGTTTAGTGGTTTTGGTTCACATAGATTTCAAAGAACTAAAGGCTACTGTTAAATATTTAAACTTGCATAAATTCAATCTGTGTAGGATATAAATATGAACCCCAGAATTTTTTTTCAGTGATAGGTAGAACTGACCCATTATTCAGGTTGTGTGGTATTTCTCATGATAAAGTTGCCTTTAAAGTTTCTTAGAACTTGATGCAATTGCAGTTCCTTGGGCTAAAACGTTCCATGTCAACAGACTACGATAGATTCAAGCTTTAAAACTTGATTTTCTTTTACAAAAATAGAAGTCAAAATTATTGAACCTGGATTGAGAGCATTCTACAATCTTGTATGGTGTTTTTCCTTTGTTCAGCTGTCTTGAGATCTTTCCTTGCTGAACTATAGAGCTTTACCTCTTCACTGACCCTGACTTGAAAGGAGGATGGAAATTCAGAACCAGAATGGCTTCACATCAGACCTCGAAGAGTGTGAAGATTTTCTCAAGAAATAATCCTTGGATTATTTGACACAGGCAGCACAAGCTGCAGGGGAAGAGGGGAAGAATAGAGACTGCATTTAAAGTCTAGAAACAGCAGGTTTAGTTGCAACCTACTCAAATAGACTGACCACCTGTGGGAAGAAACCAGGGATACAATGCTACATGATAGAACAGAAATTTATCTTCTTCATGCATGTGAATTATGACTTGTTATGGTCTTTGATCATACTCCTCCTGCTCTTGTTTCCAGAGGATTCAACTTCATACAGCACACTTTCACCAGTGCAGTATGGTTATTCACAAGCTCTGCCCCCTTGTACAAAGTAGGCATTATTTAATCTGATACAGAAATCGTAGAAACTCCACTGCTAATTTGACATTTTTTAAATCCCAACACCAAAGCATCTGACTTCTTCAGCAATATCAGTAAGTCTTCAGAAATGAACAATTGTTCCTGTCCTTCAAAAGAGAAACCTGCACACACAAAAATCAAGCTCAAAAATATTCACCAATTTTGGATGCTCAGCCTAGGACAACAGAAAAAAAATTCTCCTGGTTCAAAGTTCTTGATGGAGTTCCACTCTTTCCATAAATTTCAGTTGTTTAGCTCCCTAGTATTAAACCAGACTGAGGAATGTGTAACTCCTTATGTACTTTAAGAATCAGTTTGTGTGGACAGAGCACCACATGAAAGTTTTGCAAAAAACACAGGAATAGAACTCTCCAAAAGAGATGCTTTACATCCTTAACCATGAAATCATATTCCTCTTATTCCCATGTTTCTCATACTCATTTTTAACACACTGCACAACAAAAGAGGTAGGAGTTTCTGCACTTCCCAGTCATGACATGCACCCAGGTCTTTCCTGTGCATGGTATGGAGAACCTCCAAAAGAAAAAGAATGCAGCAGCATAGCTGCAGATGCTCATAACATGTCCTTCAGACTGTGATGATTTTTTCTTTCTGGGCAGTTTTTCGTTTGTATAATACAAAACACTGCTTTAAAGAACAACTAGAAACATATGTTCAGTACAAGCAACACTATCAAATGATTGAGACACTAAGCATAGGAAGTTTGTTTTAAAAAAGGCCAAAAAAAACTGAATTAGTAACAGACATTTTGCTGAGCTCTACTTTCATTTTAGGGACACAGTGGAAAAGTTCTAAATTCTTCTGCCCCTATGGAAAAGCCATTTCTTTCATTCATCAAGCTGATTAGCATTAAGTGGTTAGCAGGTCAAATATTTTGCAGTGCTAATAAATAAAAGTACCTTCATACAAAAGTAGTGTCAAAATTAAAACCACCTATTTCAAAAGCAGTTTTAATTCTAACACTAAATAATTTTAAAGTTTCTGCATATACCTTATAATGTAACTTATTTCCCAGTCCCCTCCATTTGGCCAAGACAAAGCTACATAATTGAAAAGCAAAAGTAAAACTTCAACAGCTGGAATATTAAATGCAGTTCTTCATGTCTCCTGCATAATTGGGAGTAGATGATTTACTCTGAATATTAACGATAACTGTACTTAGAAAATTTTAACCTTATCTTAATTTCATTTTTAAATCCAGGCACTCTAGACATCATGTTTTCATTTCTTTATTAAACTGGAATCCACTAAGGCTGTGAAGGTGTTCCTGACTTGTGGATTTGCTATCTTTGCTGACAAGGCAGGATACTCATTCCTTTACACATTCATTACTCAGTAAGTTTGAGCAGATGTTCACAAAACAGGGAGAAACAGGAGAAAACACACAGAGCCTGTGTGCTACAGGCAGCCATCACCAATGGGCTGCTCCTGGCATGCAGCTGATTACAAACAGCAACTGGTAGCTTCTGGCTGCCCCAGGAGCTGCCATACACAACCATGTGTCAGCTTCCAGCCTCTGTTCAATGACTCATGGATACAGGGGATAGAATGTGATTTAAAGAAAAAACATACTGACTTGTTTTCAGAAGCCGAAGTAGGGAATGAGGAAACGGCAACTAATGAAGGTAAAGAAGACAAAAAAATCTAATGGCAGATAAACCTGTCCCAAGCACTATCAGCAACCTTTGAATTAAGAACAGCTTGTTTCCATTCTGATTCAGTGGTACAGGCACTCATGTGGTAACTATCATTGTAACATCTGAGCAGACTCTGAAAGCACAGTAGCAAACATTACCAGCTCTCTCAAATAAGAGCCCGCACTTTGACTCCCTCCAGCACTGAATTTGTTTGCCTTAAGAACTGCAGAAAATGATCCAAGTAGGTTATGGAGACCAGAGGTTTCCTGAACCAGATGTTACCAGAGTTGAAGAAATGAGTTCTACATCTTGTTCTCGTTCTCATTCTCAAGCAGGGTTTGGCCCAGAAGATATCTTTCTTTGATATCTGACTGTGCTGTTCAAAGCAAAATCCTTGGCATGCACCTGGCCTTTTTAATGCTTCAAGAGGCAAAACAAACAAGTCAGAGGTTATTCACAGGTCTCTAAAGCACTGAACATACCAAATCCTCTGCTGTTACTGGTTCTCCTTTCTGGTCATTAGCCACCACCATTTTCCCCAGTCTTTCTTTCATATCTTGAAGGCTGGTGGTAAGTGCCAGGATGGCCATAATCTCACTTGCAACAGCAATATCAAACTGAGCCTGTAAAGTAGAAATGAGAATCATGAACCAAATCAAAGTCAGCTGAAATACGCACAGGGGATCATCAGGAATAAACTCAGGAAAGATAAATTTCACACTGGAATTCAAACAAGTCCTAAAAGGTAACTTACAGCTTTTGAGATTACTCAAGGCTTGAGTAACTTGTACATACAGACTGGGCAATGAGCTGTGGGAAAGCAGAACTGTGAAAAGAGACCTGGGGGTCCTGGTCAGTGGCAAGTTGAACCTGAGCCAGCAGTGCCCTGGCAGCCAGGAGGGTCAACCCTGTCCTGGGGGGCATCAGGCACAGCACGGCCAGCTGGGCAAGGGAGGGGATTGTCCTGCTCTGCTCTGGGCTGGGGCAGCCTCACCTCCAGTGCTGGGGGCTGGTTTGGTGCCATGATACAAGAAAGGCATAAAAATATTGGAAAGCATCCAAAGAAGGGCTACAAAAATGGTGACAGACCGTAAGGGGATACTATATGAGGAGCAGCTGAGGTCACTTGGTTGGTGTGTTTAACCTGGAAGAGACTGAGGGGAGACCTCATTGCAGTTACAACTTCCTCATGAGGGGAAGAGGAGGGGCAGGCACTGATCTCTTCTCTCGTGACAGGACCCGAGGAAATGGCCTGAAGTTGTCAGATTGGAGATCAGAAAAATGTTCTTCACCCAGAGGGTGGCTGGGCACAGAGTCCCAGGGCAGTGATCACAGAATCAAGCCTGACAGCCTTTAAGAAGCATTTAGACAGTGCTCTCAGGCATAGGGTATGACTCCTAGGGATGGTCCTGCACAGGGCCAAGAGTCAGATTTTTATGCATCCCTTTCAACTCAGGATATTGTATGATTCTGTGAACTTCAAACCCCTTATATTCCCTCATTAATATTCACCACTACATTACATTTATTTGAGGGCCTGTGTGGCAGACTGCTTAGCCCCTTAGCTCACATTATCCTTAGAGAAGCTCCCTGAAGGATCAAGAATTTTTTTTCTGTGGCAGAAACAGAAAATCACCAGATGTCTTTTGAGCTTTACTGGCCTGAGCAAAGGAACACTGCATTGTGGAGGATTTTTTAATTATTTTTTTTCTGTGATGATCTCCAACAGCTTTTTATTCTGGTTTCAAAAACATTCTTGTTACATTTGATCATTCTTTTTCTACTTAAGCTAAAAATTTAGAGTCTATGTTGTTAAGTCTTGTGCTTGACCTATGAAAACATAAAATATATCTCTGTCCCCTTTTTTAATTAAATGAATGAATATGTAACTCAAAAAGCACAAAGAACTACTGGCATCAGCAGTGTGGCATCAGTTCTACTGCTCTTGTAGAAACACGTCCATACTGTGCAGCATTTCAGCACAATGTAAACAAGAGTTCTTACTTTTCTTTAAGAGGCTAGATTAGTAGTATTTGTACTAATTCACTATTAGCAAAGCTCAGGCCACACACTGTCAAACAGAGAAGAAAAGAAAAGCCACCAATGTATTATGTAATAGGAATGCAATGTTGGCAGTGATCAAGGACTGCAATTTCTTTAGTAATCTCTCAATTTCCAGCAATTAAAGTCTACATAAAATTTAGTAACTGATATCCTACTGCCATCGATGTAAGAAAAAAGCCCAGGACTGTTTCTATCAGACCTCTGGCAGATGTATCCCATACTAATACCAGAGGAATCTGTTCAAATTGAGAGCTTTGTCTGTTTTTAAGAAGCATCTACATAGAACATACCTACCACTCCTGTGATTTGCCTAGTCCTTGAAGAGCTTCTGCCCTTTTTTAACCCATGTTCCTGCTTTTAGTTTTTGACAGCCCAGAGCAGCCCTATTCAGGCTGACCTCTATGTACCCACTTGTTTAGTCGAAACTTCTGAAGACACCTGAGCACTTTTCTGCTGTGGACATAGGCAGAGAGTCCAACATACCACAGAAAAGAAAAATAATTCTGTAACTGAGATTTTCAGCATAGAGATTCAAGTGAAATGGTGAAATTACAAAACAGATTTTCTGTATTCTTTGGAAGCAGTTTCATATGCAATGAACTTTGTTAGCATTGTGATGACATGGATACCACTATCTTTTCTGAATTTGACAATGTCCTCAGCAAGTCATTCCAGCACATGTAAGAGGAGAAATAAGCCTGAGAAATCTATGTCCAACCCATATGGTGAAATACTTCTAATTTATCAGAACGTTTATCAGGAGAACCACAAAAAAGGTTTTTATTGTTGTTTCTATATAAAACCAAAAGGACAGGAAAAACAATCCCAGGTAGATGCTCAAAGAGTGACATAAAATTTAATTGAAGAAACAGGCATGAAGGATTGTAGTAGCAGGTGCTATTTTAACTCTAATAACCTTTATACACCTATGAAGTGCTGACAGAAGTCTTAGCTGCAAAGTCAGTTTTCTATTGATGAAAGGATCCACCCACATGGATTCAATTGCAGGTTCAAGGGCATCAGTCATGTAATACTCTTCAGAAACCACAGCATCCCTGTTCATTAAAATGCAGACTTTTGTGCCTGCTGTGCTCTGCCATTTTACACAGGTGTCATTGATTTTAAGAGTGCTATAACATCACTCCAAATATTTATAAAATGCATCTGTTAACTATGAAGTCCTGTTTTCTCTGGATCTCTGGCTAGGCTCTGAAATGAGCTTTCCTAACTGCTAACTCTATTTCTTGAGTCACTAATTCCATGTTAAAATGTGAATGGATATGCATCAGTCCAACATCTCAATACTGAAAGCATTAATTTTATCTGAAAAAGTACAGAAGCAACATTTGACAGCGATATTGTCAAGTACTCCTCAGTAATAAAATAAGCCACATTTAACTCAGCAGTATAATTACAGTGGTAAAACACTACACAATAAGGCTGGCAGAACCCAGCTTAAAACTAATAATCATATTGAGTTGCTGAAAAAAGTCTAAACATGTGAAAAGGTCTCAAGTGCTGAAGGAACTCGTACCAAATACAATATTTTGTAGTCCCAGCCCATTATCAGAAATGACTATTAGCTAATATTGAATTTCCTGTGAGCTGCAGACAGAAAAATTTCTATTTTGTGCATTCAAGACCAAAATAAGTAAGCATCTCTAGTGGAAGGCGTCTCTGCTTAGGGCAGAGGGGTTGGAACTAGATGATCTTTAAGATCCTTTCCAAGCCAAACTGCTCTGGAATTTTATGATTTCTCTTTGAAGTTCTTCTCTCCAATTTGTATTTGCTTTACCTGCTACAAAAAATACAGCACTATGTTTTGGTCTCTGTATTTAGGCATATGTTAAAGAAAATGTTAAAGAAGTGATAAAGAAAAATTAAAGCTAGGATTTCCAAAACTGTGAAAGCTCTACCACAAGAGCTGTTCACATCAAAATAGATAGAACCTCACAAATTTTGTGATCCAGAATGTTAGATTATAAGATCTTCATCAAATTAGGAGCAATTCCACATCACCACAATGAATTTACTCCTCCTGACACTGCTGTTCCATGCTGTGTTGTTTCAGAAATTCCTTTACCTACATTACACCAGGAACACTCATTCAGGTGGTGTTGGGAAAGTTTGAGTTTCAGTTTATCAGTAAGTTCTTTAATAAACTTCCACAGTCCCTCATATAGTAATGCAGGTTAGCTTTTTTACACCACTGAAAAGTGTGCACATACTTATTTGCTGAGCTATCCATTCAAGCCCACGTAGTAAAAGCAAGCACATGCTCAAAGTTCTTACAGTTCAGATTCCAAAGCTGAGATGCATGACAGGGAAATGAGAATTCTGAATAAAAGGCTTATTTTTAAACTATTTTTTAAAATGAAATTTAAATGTAAGTTGAATTACATGTATCCTACATAAATTGTTACAGAGATGTAAGAAAAAATAAGAAGTCATACAAATTAACTTGATGAGGGCATAAAGGCATCTTGTCATAGGACCATGTAAAACTCCTGACACATGCAATTTTTTAAGTGCTTTTGACACATTGTAGAATATGCATTGGCTTCTGTTTCTGAAAATTCAGATTCAGTTCCTCATTAACACGATCAGTTAACACGACAAGATGAATATACAACAGCAGCAGACATCAATATCACAATTCAAACTCTGCTGAAAGAACTGCAGGAACTCTCTCAGCCTCTAAGGCAAAGCCTGTCCAGAATGTGATTTATTGGCTGCCTTTACATACCTGACGGACAAATCCTTTCTCCGTATTTGCCTGCCCAACGGTTATTTTGCGCAGGAATCTGTCATTTGTATCCACCACTGAAATAAGGGAACAGCAAAACATGTTACCAAGGACTCAGGAACATCAGTTTTTCCAGACATACCTGTTGTTACACATTTAAGATTCAACTGTTCCAACAGCATAACCAGATGGCCACACTTCTGCATACCAGCACTGGCACTGACTTGGTTGCTTCCTCCTAGTTGATACCATTTGATGACAGGTCGAAACAACCCAAATACAGTTTACTTGAACAGCATCTGAAGCTGACAGATTCTTAGTATTCTAACATACAAATTAGTATTTTACCTACACGAGAAAAATCAGTTTAGTAGATACAAAGCACCAGATCTATTTCAAATCGTCTGTTTCATCACTGACTTGCTAAGAATTGATTTTAAGACCAACTGCGTGATGTTGGTTAGACTTGGTCAGTTCCTCTTTTAAAGAATGCTGTCAGATTGCTTCTTCCAGCAATTCACACACATTCCTACAGAATGAAAAAACAGACTCTCTTTTTCTTCCTCTGAAGTCCTAGAAATACTTAAATTTGCCCCAACCCTAAAATAAAGGGTGGAAGGTACTCTTGGTAAATTCAGCCTGTAGCTTGGCAATGAACTCAATCTTCTGGTGGACTTGAGTCTGGTTCATTTACAAGCAGACAGTCCAGAAACCTCCAGAGAAGCTGTCAGTACTCAAAGTAAGTGAGCTCCTTGCACTTTTCCTGCTGCTTTTGGAGATTTAAAAAAAATAAAATTGTCTGCACAGAAAAAGATGACATAACAACCCAAGAACAAAAGGGACTTTGAACGTTAATATTCCACAACCTCAGTTCAGGGTTGCGAGTGAGCTGGGAGAAAACCAAGATTTAAGTCACTTCCCCCCTTCTTGGGCATCTCTCTTGGTGCTGTTGTAAATACCACACATACCTTCTTCCCTCTACTCCATCCTTAGGCCCCTTACTTCTTCAGGAATTCCATTTAAGGGATGGTGCAACACAGATCCGGCCAACTCATTTTGGTTTCTAAATATACACAGTCATACTCTAAAATACTACACTACCGGCAGAAATTGCAGAACAGAGCCTGGTACATGGAAGCTGTAGCCTTGCACCAAGCTGTGGTACCATATGGCACTATGAAGCCATATGGCAAGCTGATCTCTCCAGCACAAACTTCTCCCTTCTCTTCCTCGGAAGCTCAATCTCCCAACACAGCTTAAGCAGACCTAAAAGTCTCTCTGTCTATGCAGGCACTCCTGAGGGCAGGAACCTTCCTTTCCATCAGCCTGGACAGCCAGTGAGCTGCTTTTTTATCTGGACCTTCCTTGTGAAATCATGCAACCTAAACAACCTTACCATGAAACTGTAACTGCTCCTGCAACTCCTGATCACTGAGATATACTTACTTTCTCACTGTGGTCACTCACTCTCCAAGAAGATTCCAATAACTACACTAAGGAATAATAAAATAAGGAATAACTGGTTTTGTCATAAAAGCAATTCTTCCTTCTCCAAATCTTCCCTCTTCCTTTACCCAAAGTAAACTTTTCACTAAGGTTTAGGTTCAGATAAGTGTTAGGTTTAATGTACCCACTTCCTTATCCTCTAGAGATGTAAACAGAATCTGACTATCAGGGAAAGACAAAGAAGGGGGAAGATTTCCGACTTTTCAGTATATTTTATGTTTTCAAGTTAGTGTAAGCTGACAATGAACTGAAAGTTTGTGATACTTCTATGGAAACAGGTCCTGACTAAAATAATTTTCAGAAGATCTGACAGCTTAGCTCTTTTTCCCCTACAAATTCCCTGGTATGTAACAAGCTTCATAGACATATGGACTGCAGAAACAGTCCTAAATAAAACATTCTCCAAGTTATCTAAACCATTCCTAAACCCAGGGTTTTTTTCTAAAATGTTTAAGGTATGTACATCATATAGAGCTGTGTGGAATAGAAATTTCACTAACATTGTTTGAAATTAATTAAATAACTCCCTTGAGGTTAACAGCTGTTGAGCAATGTTGCCTCCTCCCAAACCCATGCTGATAAAAAAGAGGAGTCATATTACACTAAACATTTATATTACTTCTTTATCCTAATACAGGTCTCTTCCAGACACTGTGACTAATAAAAAACACCTTATGCCACATCCCCAGAGTTATCTTGAGAAAAATATTCCAAGTCTGAAATGACATGCACACAAAGGGCACAGTAAAGCATGGCCAAGACTCCTCCCTTCTCAACAGATTCACCCTTTTTTCTAAGTGTCACAATATATTCCATTTAACAGTGATAACTTTAGTGTTTGAGAATGAAGTAAGAAAATAAAATCCACTGGTATTTAGCTCAAAACTTTATGCAGAGTTTACTTCCCTAAGGAAGAAAAAGATAGGTATAGAAATTGAGGTAAACACTGAAATTTGACCCAGCAATAGAGCTGGAAAAAGCAGAGGGGAGTTGTCTAAGGGTATCAGAGTGGATATCAGTTTTCTTGGCAACAGTACCATACCTTTCATCTCTTTTTCCAAACGAAGCAAACAACTGAAGAGACTTCAAAAATCAGAAAAACACGTAATCCCTTAAGCCTATTAAGTGTCTTGAGCTACCCAGGTTGCTGGGCTTGGGAGGATGAGAGACCAAAATCAAGAAGAATAAATAAAAATAATCTAGAAGTATAAGAGACACAGTTGAGAAAAGAATGGCTAAGATTTGCAAAATGCAGAGAAAAGACACTTTCACATGTCTGGAATTAGGTATTACCTAATGTGAGAACAACTGGGGATGTATTTAAACTGTCAAAGGAACCTATCTTTCAGAATTTTAGCAAAGTCTCTTGATTTACTGCAGATACTTGACCAAATTTAGCGCAACACGCTGAACCTGCATTTGTTATGAACCCACACTTCCCACTTGCAAACTGGTTATTCTCGCTGTCAGAGCAGAAACAGCTCTGATTCAGGTAAAATTATTCAAATTAGGAGATAAGTTATGACGAAATCCAAGATGAAGTGAGGCATTCTGACTACATACCTCTTTGCCATGTTATAGTTGATGGGTCAATGTCAAGGCGCACAAATTTGCTGATCTCCTCTTCTGTTAAAGTCTCAGGATCAGTCTTGTTTATTCCCAGCTTCTACACACAAGCAAGTTCAAGAAGTGCAATGAAATGGCTTATTTGTTTCAAATGGTGTAGCTGCTCTGGCTTATCGAGCCCACACATGTAAGTGAGGTGTTTCAATCTTAGTAACCCTGCTTTGAGAAAAATGCAACCTGATCCCATAGTGATTTCTTTACAATTGACATCTTGTTAGATATAAGGAATCATTACACTGAGAATAATTCACAGCAAAATTGTTCAGTTATATTGGAAATTATGATTCATGTATTTGAATGTTATAAAGCCAAACTTTTACTTAACTCAGTTGCAGCTCACTTGAAGAGAAAAATCCATTTCAAATACAGAGTTAGTTGGTATGGCATGAATAAAGCAAACACCCCCTCTCTTTCCCTAACCTTTTATCTGCAACAGTTAAACAAGAACAAACTGAAAATATCCCAAAATTCTGATGGAACAACCTCTGAGCCTGACTCTGCCTTGGAGTCAAGCAGGCATCATCCTTATTTTAGTTTACTGACTTTCAGCTGAGCAGCACAAAAGCTTAAAATGTTACGAGAATTCTTTTTCCCCCCGCCAAAAGAGAAGCTGGCGCTACCTCCATCCTTCTTTCCACCCCTGAATTCCAAGTGTGCACTTAGCAGCTGTCTGTTGCCATCCAATGACTGAAACACGATCAGTCAGGACTCACAAGCCAGCAACAAACATGGAACTCGCCACAGAAGAACTGGAGCTGTCCTTAAGGGTCATATTTGAGTGGTTCACATTCTCTTTCTCCTACACTAGTGGACTGTGTCCCTCTCTAGATTTTCATCAGAATGGCACTCTCGAATCCAGACATGTTATTCATACACAAATTGCACAGGAAGCTCTTCTGGAAGCATCCAGGGAGCAAGATGGGATGCAAAAGTATACTGAGCATACAAGTGTACCCCTTGAAGGAAGAACACTGTCAAACTGACATCAATAAAACCTCAGAAGTATATGCTATATTAAACTTTCAAAATCAGAAAATATTGTAAAACCAAAGAATGTGAGCTGTCAAATGTGACTATACCATAATTGGAAAAGTATTTAAAAAACTCTAACTTTAATATTTCATCAGAAAAGACACAGCATTTAAAAACATTACTGGTTTATTTCAGGAGAAAAGAATAGCAAAAATGTTAGTTTATAAAAATAATATCAGCCCCAGGTCCTATTACTCCAAGGATGATGCTTTCAGAAAAAAAGTCTAGACTTGATATATTCATGAGGGTTTATACAAACTCAGTCCCATACATCAAATAATTTTAAACAAGCTGTGTAAGAGAATACATTTCATGAAAAGACACCATAATTGAGGAGAGACTGAATTCACAACTTACTCTCAGACGGGCAAGCTGAATAGCAGAAAATCCTCTCACGCCATTAACTACTGGAACCAGCCTATTATACAAAGACTAGGAAAACCACACAAGAAGTTGAAAGAAAATGTTATAAAAAGTTAATGCTTTTTTAATTTACTCCACCTAATTTCAGTAAGAATTTCCTAACCACATAGGTTGTGGTTAGAGACTTAAAAAACAATTCTGAGAAGGTGGCAGGCTTCTGAGCCATGTCTATGATTTAACATTCTAAAATCCAATTGCCAGAAATTATTGGCATTCTCTGTTTCATATATATATATATATATAAATTTTAAAACTGGGAACCCTTTAAAACTTTAACCAAGATCCAAAGTATTTAAACTACAATTATAATCTCCAAACTGGCCTAAATGTACACTTGTACATTGTGTACAAATGTATCAAGCAAAAGGAATATGACAACCTTGCTCAGTTTTAATATTGCAGACAGAAAGAAGAGGCTCCTTCTTTGATCTTCTCCCTTCTCCTTAAAGCCCCAAGTTCCGATTTGTTTAAGGTCACAATATATTTAGCAGAGGGACAAGGTTTATTTTCCCCGTAACTCCTTCTTCTTAAGGTACATCATACCCAACTATACATCAGAAATACAATTTTTAACTTTAAAGTGAGTCTTCAAATTACTGAAAAAAATAGAATTATAGGTAAGAAAAACAAGCTGTTTTACACTGTTTAGTACCATCAGAAATAGTTGTCAATGTTCTGGGCATGAGATCCTTATCTTAAAGACTACCTTATGAAAGCTATTTGCCAGAAAAATACATTGTATATGGAAAATTTCCCAGCAGAACAAAAATTGGCTTCAGTAACAGTTACTGTTCACATAGTGAAATTATAAAATGATAAACAACATGTTTATCATTTTACTCTGAAATGCAGTTTATTGAAAAACTGAAAATAAAAAAATGTCATCTGGATAGGAGAATATAACTCTCACCTTATCAGATTGAGTATTCTCATGCAAGATCCTAGCATCAATAGCAGCAGCCAGCAAATTATTTGCAGCAGTTATAGCATGAATATCTCCAGTCAAATGAAGATTGAACTAGAAAGGGGAAACAACAAGATCTCTTAATAAGAAAATATTTAATTCAATTCACTAAGACAAATTAGCAGCACAAATCATTGCTATCTCCTTGAGACTGCAGCTCTGATTAGTCAGCTGTAGATTAAAGATTTCCAGGTGAAAATACACTGGGCCATATGAAGGACTTGTTTTCATCTGGGTACACGGTAAACTGCTCTCAGTGTAGCCAAACAAAGCCAAGAACATCTTCATTCTTTGCTAAATGATTCGAGAATAAGAAGCCAAGAGCTACAGTTCCACCTCACTAATACTGAATCAGTTTAGCATTACTAACTACTAACTGATCTGGACCAGAGGTGTGGATTACTGCTGAATCTGCCCCAGAGCACAGCATGCATCCTGGCTTTGGGGCCTCATGCCAGCTCTCTGTTAGCTGCAGGAGAACAGCCACTAACCTCACAGGCATGAACTTTGCTGATACACGAAAGAGTTTTCATGAAAACTCTTGAAATGAGCATCTTAAATTACGACTTGTGTTACACAAGTACTGTATTTTTTATGTCTAACAGAAGGAGTTGGAAGGTCAGTTTTAATGGCACTTCAGGGCTGACATTAGAATTCTGCTTGGATGAGCTGTGCACTGTCAAGGTGGTTCCTCACCAGTTCTGGCCATAGAGAGCTTTTGCTGAGCTCTAAATTAAGACTCTCGGTGTGAAACTGCCACACATTTCCAAACAAGCACTGTGAATATCAAAGAATTGTTAAGGTCAGAAAAAATCTCCAAGATGACCAAGTCCAACCTTCAGGTGAATACCATCATGCCCATTAAGCCATATCACAGACTGCAAGTGAGGCTGTCTCACCTCCTCCATGGGGATCACTTGGGCATATCCACCTCCGGCTGCTCCACCTGCACAGGGAAGCACACGGTCACATCAGTTTTGGAAAAAACCAACCATCTTTACACACACAAAGTGAAACATACAGCAATGATGACACATTTTTGGCATTTTGATTTCTATTAGAAGATCAGTGATGCACCCAAATAAACATGATTTCCTTAATCTTGCTGGCTTTTTTTTTTTTCAGCATGTAATAAAAAGGGAATTCTTGCTCTGAAATGAAAGCCTACATGTAATGGGTGGTGCAGGCTCCAGCTATGTAAGGGCTACCCTCTGCTCCTGCCCAGATGTAGGACACAGTCATGCACATGCAGCTGCTGGGTGAAAAGACAAAGCAGTCACAAGCAAGCACTGCTTCTGAATGAAATCCTTACACCCTCTCCTGAGCACTCCTTCTCCTCTACCTCTCAGGGTACAGGCAAAGAAATTTGCTGTTGCCTATTGCTGTTGCCTATGCACAAGCTGAGTGGAGGGATTAAAGCACTCACACGCACCAGTCTTAGCTGAGAAGCACCAAGCACCAGGAGCCTTCCAGCTGAAACCAAACTTGTTAACTTAAACTTCAGCAAAGCAAAGCAGAGCAGATGGGGAGTGCTTGCCCAGTTAGGCACCAATTTCAGCTGAGAAATGGCAAAAAGAAAGATTGCATTACTTCCTATCAGCATTGAAAATGGGCTTGAAATCTGGCTGGGTCTTACCTGGCCCTCAGGCTCTTACAGGGTTTCTAAGCAAAAAGGCAGCAGCCCACAATTAGAGGGGACAGCTCAGGAGAACAGAGAGAAGAGGTTCAGACCTAGCCAAACATGTGCTGCTGACACAGCTGAACCACAACTCCTAAATTCCTCATATTGCTTGGAAATATCCAACGTGGACCCTTTCTCAAGGAATAATCAGACAGTAATATTTAGAAATACATTTAAAGAGTCTCCAAATAGAGGGGCGGCTGGAAAGGTGTGTACTCGCACAAAATTCCTCATGGCTAATTACATCCCTCTGCCATTCATTCTGTTTAGGCTTTATCTGCATTATCAATACATGTTAAGAGCAGGAACATAGGTATGAACCTTGCACAGGAAGTCGTGTGCAAGAAACCTTAATCTATTAGTTACATAAGTATTTAAATCAAATATGCTACTACTGGGACAATCCACTGAGTGAAGCAATTAAGAAATAAAAAAAGAAGAATTAAATTTAAAAAAGGAAAAAAAACCCCAGTATTTCCTTTTAATCTGAAAGAGGTCATAGGTTCTGCAAATATTGTGTACCTTTCACTCCAAAAGTAGGTCCTTGAGAAGGTTGTCTCAGACAAGCAAAGGAATTAATGTTAAGGTGTGCAGTAAGCGCCTGAACAAGACCAACTGTGACTGTGCTTTTCCCCTCTCCTAGGGGTGTAGGGGTTATTCTAGCAAAACAAGAAAAAAGATTAATCAAATTCTTTGCTGATGTCAGCCTGGCTAAGGATATCAGAACTTAGAGCTTTTGATTTCAATGAAGAATATTTGTACAGCAAATTTCAATAAGATTACTTTATCTTCACAAAAATACTGCCACAATGTTAGCCCCCAGCTCAAGCTGGAATGCTAATATACATGTGTCTTCTATTTAAGCAATTTATTATGATAGCAGAAAAAGAGAAGATTATTTTGGCAAAAGTTCTAAAAAGACTATATTGAATTTAGACATTTTTATTACAGCACAAAAGTCTCACCAGTTTCATTAACAAACCATCCATCACGATACTCTAAGCATGTATTAATATTTTTCTGCAGTAACGCATGAGATCTTTTATTCCCACTGCTCAAACTTTGAATGAAATAATAGAATATTTTAAGTTAAATAACCAACACTTTTGTTTGTAGAACTCAACTATGCCTCTCCAGCTTCCATGTCACAATAACCCTCAACAATGACAGATCAACTGCTTTTTAAATAAAACAGGAGACAAAATTCACTATATTCAATTGAACATGATTTATTGTACACTTCTGTTCCAGAGATTTAAGGGAAATAGGGGACAATGACAATCATAGTCCATGCAAAAGCTCAAAAGCCTCATGCTACGACTCCCATACACAGACTGTGACTGAAACATGACAGAATTTTAAAAATACATCCAAATTAAAATCAGAGAGTGTAACCTCCACTCTATTCAATTGTCCCTAGAGGAGACTCTATTCTTGCCCCTTTAATAAAGGGACAATGACAGCCGAGTTTGCAAGTAGAAAACTTCATCAGCCTTCAGTGAATGAGAGACATCTTGGTTTAAATGATCATCTCCCTAGTTTTCAACACCAGCACCTTTGTTTGTGATCCACGTTAAAAGTGTGAGGGGGGTGCTAGGGTTTTTCTTCTCTTTTTGTTTTTTCTTTCTTGAGGTATGAATGTATCTCATGGCTCCAAAATGCACTTCAATGATTCTTTTGAGGCACAGCATTTCTTCTTCTGATTGGCAAAAGAAAGCCCCAGTCCTTTTTCCACTCACACCACTCTCACACAAATCTTCCTTTTTGGCAAAGGGTAACCATTCATATCTTTGGTGTCTTTTCTACCTGCAGAGAAGTACTTTAGTGAAGCTGATGTTAAGAACTGATGTTCATATCTAAGGAAATACAAGCATGCACATGGGTCCCAGGAACCCTTATCCTGTGACCTCTTCAAAACGTGAGCTGAAACATCTAGCTCTAATTAGAAACACTTCCCTCCCCAACTAGTAATTTTTACAAGATATTGCTATCCTCAGATCACAATTCAAATGGCACAAAAACATTAGTGTAATTGTAAGAATCAGCTAAGTTCAGTCAGTTCACAGATTAGCAAAAGCACGTCTTCATCCCACAAAAGAAAATAGATGAAAACCACTAACTTTTCACAAATCTATCTTTTACAGCATCATCAGATCCTGTAAAAAAGATCTTTTACTTTAAAAAAGATGCCCTGGATAGATATGGCTGGAAAAATTTGGGCAGTTGGGAAGCAAGTCAAATCAACATCTTCATATTGTTCTAGGAAAAAAAAAATTACAATTCAGAAAAATAGTATTTTAACTAAAGTTTCAGTGAAATCAATGGAGTTAAGCACATCTATGAGAGAGTCCCTGAGTTCTTCACTTTGATCTACTCTTATGTGACCATGGGCCACTTACTTTGGGCACTTGGTCTTAGCAATTTTCTCCCACATTTTATAATATTGTGTTCAACAACCATCAGATTCTAAAACATCATCAATAACTTACTATTTCATTATCCTAGAATGCCACTTCTTTGACTTAAAAAGGAATTCACAGAATTCTAGCGAAGTATCTATGTAGAGCCCAAAAAAAGGTGGGAGATTTAGAGCACATCCTTTATCTACTCTCAAAAGCAGTTTTGGTCCCTGTAGTTTTTTTATCTATACTAGGCCTTCTTATTTCCTTCTGATCTACTGCAAGAGCACAGAATGCCACTTCATTTCTTTTACTTTCAAGTTTGCAGTTCCTAGAAGAAAGAATACTTTTAATCTCTACATTGTCAGGACAGGGAGCCCTCAGGGTTTTACTATTGCCACAAGGATAGTTTCCTTTTTTCCCACCACTCTTTCTCACCAGCTTTTTGTCCCAGGATCCTTTACTTTTGTACAAAGGTGTTTCTTCCAGAGCACTACAACCAGGTTAACTCACTTTTACTACCAGTTTCACCTTCTGACTACTGTTCTAACACTGGTTTCCCCAAACCTGTTCAAATAATTCTTAGCATGGCTTGTCCTTACCCCTTGTTCTCCTACTATCTCACTCACTTTTGTCTATTGTCCTAATCTCATTTACTTGATCCTCTTATTCCTGTGCATTAAAACCAGATTTAAGGAATATATGAATAATTCTGAGGCATTACTGTGTTCAAAGATGTAACAAGGTAACAGCTCTTGAAGCTATCAATTATTTAAAAATAAGAACAACAAAACAAAAAGAAAAAAAAAAACAAAAACAAAACACCCCAAAGGAAAGTATTCTACTATGAAAGAGACACCTATAATTGTTTACTGGAAGTTACCAGTAAAGAACTTTCCACAGACCCCAAAAGTCAGTGCATACAATGGCTGCACTACTAACAGAGAAATTTGCATTTGCAGGGCATCGTGTTGGTGGCCACCTCTATTCTTGAGCATCAGATACATGAAGTTCCCACTCAAGAGAATTCAGAGACACCATCCCTAGCTATTTACTTGGTTCAGCTCAAAACATGGCAGGTGGCTGGTCTGGCATGCACAACAACACAGGGACTCTTTACAACTCTTACGAAACCAGCAAAACCAAAGATGCAGCCTCCTGTCCAGCAAAGGAAAGGAAATTGCAACTGACAAATGCATAACCAGAATGCACGTTGGTAGCATGAAGAACAGCATCTACTTGTCACAGAAGAAAACAATACACAATCAGGTGTCACATTACTAAAATGCTCTGGTAACTCTACTGGGCTACTCTAAACTGACTGTGTAACATGAACCAGAAAGCACTGGGAGTTTTCTATGAGACAGACCTTTTTCCAGAAAGCAAAAAGAGAAACACACCACTGCTCATTGATTAAACTGGCAGGAAACCTCAAGAGCTAAGCAGTTATTTATTAGTTTCAACAGTTACCAAAATCTCAGCTTTAAACATTAGTTAAAAGATAAAGAAAAAAAAAGTGCCTGAAATTAAAAGAAAATTCTATTCCAATAATTTTCCTTCGAAAGCTTATGTTAAATATCTTCTTTTTTGTACCTGCTCTACTTTGATTGGGTTTTATAAATAAAATAATCCACTTAAGCTGTTTTGTGGACATTGAGCTGTTTTTGCTGGCTACACTACTGAGCCTACACTCTTGCAGCTTAGGTCACTTGCTCACATGGATATAAAATTACAACTGCCAATGGCTAACTTTAGCTCAATTGTGCAATGCCGTGTTTTAATCCAATGCAAATTGAGGAAAAACCTCCTTTAAAATGCAATGAATTTTAATGAACTTCAGGAGACTTAACAGCTATTTGCATTATTCTTCAAATTTCTTTAGTATGTTTTCAATCAAAACACAGAGACCCCACAATAATTTTCTGCCTTAAACTTTGCCACCTACCAAGCAGTCATCAGCTCCTTGGCAAAGTAAGTTTTCCATAACATTGGAAAGCCTTCTCTCTTTATGTATATCAAAACAAAGATAAGAATATGCAGACTTTTTGTTTGTTTGTTATACATCACATTAGCTTACAGCAGAGCTGTTTCTGTGGGAAAGCTACATGAGGTCTCCCAAAGAGAAAATAAACAAACAGGGAGACAGACACTGCAGCAGTTGTGACCTCCTCACAGCTACACCAGCCCCTGTGACTCCAGCAAGAACTTCACTGGGTATGCGACAATTTTCTTTCAAATTTCCTACGTTCAACTCATAGGTATCAGCAGATTCAAAGATTTCAATGAGTTCATAATTCCTGTGATCCACATGGAAACCTGTGAAGCCAGGCTATGGAGGCCATGGGCAACTGAGTTCCCACCTACATACATCTCCCATCCTAGATGACAAGTGTCAGGAATGTATTTCTGAGCACAAAAGTGTTGAAACTTCTGTCATCTCATGGAGCGGAGGTTATGACAAAGTTGCAGTGGCATCCTTGGGTTGGGGTTGGAGCTTCCAAGTACAAAGGCACAGAGATCACTATGAAGCTAAAGTGACTGGACAAAGACAGGGACAGACTGAGGAATCCTCCACTACAAACTCTCATAATCCCCTACAGACTCATACAAGATTATCCCAATCAGAAGCTGTGTAATGACATGACCAATACACGACAACGGTCTCAACTATGATCTTACTTTGGACTGTCAAACAATTCAGGGCATCAACACAGGGCTATTTTCCCCTCTTATCCTTCCCTGTATCTTTCCTCTAATTTTTGTTTTCCTTTTTTCTTAGCTTTTAAGCACCTTGAGCATCCCAAGAGACACAGTAAAAGGAAATACAATCAATTTTTATTTTCCTCCATTTTTATCTTACTAAAAAGGTAAGTTCACCACAGAACAATCTATTAATGTTAGGGGGAAAGTACGGATTTTTTATTTTCCAGCATTCAAAATCCAACACACTTCTTGTTAAAAGCAGCATTGTATTTCATAATTTTCCCACTTTTTACTCTTCTTCATCTTGCATTATTGGAGTGAAAAAGTTTCCAGAATTATCTGCTAAAAGCCACAGCACTGGAGCATTTAGAAACAAGATGCTGATACATACACACACATAAACATAGATTCCAACAAACTGCAGCTGTAATTTCATGTTGTGTCTGTGAATATGCCATCTGCATGCCTGGATGCATGATTAGGTTACCCTGGACCCTAAACTTAGCTCCTAGGTCAAGCACAAGCTGCATTCACTTGTGGGCTCTCAGCTGGCAATGAGTGGAGGCAGTTTGAGTTAACAGATCCTGCAACAATTTAGCACCCTAAATTCCTGTTTACAGGCAGTTGATGCCCAAAACCCAATTACTCCATGATAACTTGTGGCTCTGCCTCCACAGTGTCTTAACATGAGTCCTACAGCAAGCCAAACATAAAGAAAATAAAAAAAGCAAGAATGACAAAAAAAAAAAAAAAAAAAAAAATAAAGGAGAAAAGAATGGTCACCATACAGAAGTAAATGGAATTTATTAAGAAATAAATCCTTCATCCTATTTTCAGATGTCATGATCTGTTAATCAAACTGCAGTATTTCAGCACACAAAGTTTATATTGGATGAGACACTTAGCCATATTTGTTTGCATTTAGAAAGAACAAAAAAGACTTTGCAGTTAGCAACTTTTTAAAGAGCCATAAATACAACTATCCTCAGAGATAAAAAGGTACATTTCAGCTGCATTTTGCTGTTCAGAACAAGAAGTTTGGTCTTTAGCATATCAGGAATAAACCAGACATGCATTTACAGCAAATATTTATAAATTCCTAGACATTGTGAAACATTTAAATCTGAATGTGTAATTAAAGGCACAAATGTTGCTGGCTGCATCATGGATGGAGGTTTTGCAGTTTCTTGAATACACACACACACACTTTACACTCTTCTCACACACGAGAACTTCCCATCATACATTACAAATATTTCCACTAGAATTGTAAGTATAAGCCTTAAATGTTTCCTCCTAAGCACTGAAAATTTATTCTGAAGACCTATATTGGATAATTCTGAAAGAATTTTTAAATCTCTCTGGTTATTGTGAACAGACATAATAGTCCAAATGGCAGGCTCTGGTTGACTTTGCCTTGGCAAGGGAGAGAATGAGGATATGAGGATACTGTTTCAAATGAGGATACTATTTCACTCCCCAATTTCCACACTTCAGTGATACTTGATTTTCATTGCATTGAACATTCCCCCATCAGACAGAGTTCCCTGCTTTTTCAGAAATCATTGTCATCTGCTACAGCTATTTCAGCAAAGGAGAGCAGCTGAGAGCATATAAACACACATTATATGTATATTTTATATGTACTATATTTCAGAGTCAAGCTTTGAACTCTCTCAGAGGAGAATGTTCCCACTATTGTAGCCACCTTGCCCAGGCACTCCTGCAGCAGATGTGGCTTTAATCACTAACCCCACAAGATGCAATGACTTCAGAGACGTTACAAATAGCAACACATTGCATCATCAAATTGGGTAGGTACCAAACCCAGCCCTTTGTTTCTGAAACACCATTCTGTATTGGTACATTTTTTATGTAAACCTAAAAGAGGATACAATTGTCTACTTTTTGCCAGCTTTTTATCTTACTGGTCAAAACTTCTGCAATTCTTCCACATGTAGATGCACTTCTTTCTGTGACAACTGCTTGAGATACCCTCTTTGAAGGAGAATGGGGGACAAAGCAGTTTGAAGAAATGTAAGTACTGGTGCATGCAATCTGACACAACTAAAATTCACCCAAATGGGGCTTTTGCAACTTGCTGTCTTTGCACCTCCAGATATCTTCAAATAACCTCTTCTTCTGTGAGAGGTTTGTTGCTAGAGAGGTCTGGATTGGTCTGCAGCATGATGATCAACTGATACTGTTGACATCATGAGCATGGAAATACATGGCAGCAACTTTCTTCAAACTCAGTCAAATGCCGAACCTGTTTTTGTCTCTCCAATGCCACAAAAAAACCCCAAACCAAAATAAAACTCTGCCAGAGGAAACCAAGCTCAACCAGTTATTATTTCCTTCTCTTAACTGCTCCACCATCCTCCAGGAGTATCTTTGATGCTGGACTTCTATCACAAAGCTTTGAGGAAAGCTTCATATCTTGCCTGCCTCACTTTTGTGACATCGAGTCTGTGAGTCTACAACAGCTCCATGTCAGACAGTGCCAGAAATCCAGGTTTCCTTTCCCACAGGAAGGCAGTAAAGCAAACAGTTTGAGAAACACTAGCCAAGGTGAGGAGTCAGTAGATGGAGGCAGTTAACAACAGCATTCTCCTTCTGGATCAGCCAAAACTGCATTTTAAACCTCAATGGTTTTACTTAAAAGGAAGCAACGAATAGAGTAACTCAGAATATAAACAACACACTGCAATTTTAATATTAATGAAAACCTTCTCATGTTTGTTCACAAGTAGAAGTTTCCACTTGGTAAATCAGGTGAATAGAAAGGTTGTGTCACTAAACACAAGAAAAACCTGAAGCTCTTCAGAAGAGAAGTGCATAATTCCTGCTGAGCATTGCATGTGCTGTAATCGTGGGAAAAGCAAGCAGGATAAGCCTGCCTGGAGACATGTCTACATTTCAGAGAAAAAACATGTCTTTTTAAACTTTGTAATCTGTTCTTCAATAAAAACAGTATTTATTGTTAATATCAACAGATTAGTATGTAGCTTCTGTTAATGTTTGTTTATAAACAGCCACAATACAAGCAGCTTTAAATATCCAAGTTAAACATTTAAAATTCTGGTAAAACAGTAAGAAAAACTCCACTCACCAACATTTCACAGAATCATAGAACAAATTACCTGTTATAAAATATACCTTCAGTAATAAGAGTTTGGAAGAAAAGCTGTGTTACTTCACAAAAGTTCAAAACCTGCTCACTTTCAGAAGAGAGCAACATACAGATGAAAACATTCAAGATTCTTATTTATGCAGAGTATAAAAAAGATGTAAGTTGCATGTTTATATTAATAAGAGTGGGAACAGCAGACATTAATGACATTACATAGCATTCTTACCCAGCAACTAGAACATATTTTCCATCTGGTTGATCCTTTAACCTTTCCAGCAGGGACAAACGTACTTTGGCTTTGGTTTGGCCATAGATCTCAATTTCATCTGTAAGCAATCCTATCTCCTTGGCAAGTACATCAACAGCTTTTGGACTCTGTGCTCGGGAAATCTCAATATCACTGGAAAAGAAAACAAATAAGGGCCAGGAGATTTCTCTCTGCTTAGGTGGTCGACAACAGAGCACAAAACAACAGCAAATAATCCAACAATGGAGTTATTATAATGAGTTTTTCAATTTTCTCTCACATTTTATTAACCAAACCTAAATATTAACTAACACCTAATATAACACTGAAAATCACGTACAGTGTTTGTTAATTGTTACAATTTCACAGAGAGCTCTTGTTTAATCAGATTCCAAGCATTACGTAATGCTTTCATATCAAGCTAGAGACGTGTCTGCTGGATGCTCAAGCATGTCCCACTGGAATGGATGTTTCTGGGTTTGTTTTTCCCTTTTGTTCTCCTCCCTCACAGCATATTTCAGCGTGTACAATTTACTGAGAAGTGCATGCATTCCTTGGCCAGCAGTCACACAAACACATTGGCTAAACCCAAAGCTTGTGCATGCAGCGCCTTTCACCCGAGAGCAGCGCCAACATCGCTACTCCTCCATGAGGGCACCAAAGGAAATCTGGCATTTGAGACCAACTCATGCACTTCTAAAACACAGCTAAACTGAGAATGGCCACAGGGGACAGCCAAGACATCCAGTGAGCTTACCAACTACCTCCAGCAAGGGTGAGCAGCAGCTGAGGCAAGCACAAACTCCCTGAGGGGATGTGCCTGTAGAGGACACTCTACTCTATCTGCAATTCCTGACCTGGACAACCTGAGGTCTTTGGATCTAATACTCCATCATGGACTTTTCATTTGCGAGCTTGACCTAGTTGCACATTATGTCCACGTAAGTGTGTAGCAGCTGTAAGCTCCTGCAGCATGGAAGCCCAGGAGCTGGCACACAGGATGTGAAGAGTTGTCTCCTTGGGCTCTAAACTGCTCACATCACCAGAAAAACAACTTTAAAAATTACTTTCAGCCTAATGAGGTTAAATTTCTTCCTGTAGTTTCAGTTGATCACAGTATGTTTAAGATAGAATCTGGCAACAGCATGAAAGCTCATGCTCAAGCTGAACTTCCAAACATCCTACAAGACCTTAAATATGCACCAGTGAACATAAAACTACTACTAGATCTCAACTCTGTCTGCAGACTTTGGCCATTCTGCATCCACCAGCAAATGATCAGTCTGTGCCAACTTAATTGCTTGCAATTCTTTGAGAAAATCCTAAACTGGCTCCATTATTCATTTATGGTTATTAAGTATCCCCCTTTTGCACCCTGCAGCAGCTAAGTGAAACCCAGAAACCATCCATCCAAATAATTACATAATCCAGTACTACATGACAAGGAGTTACTCAATCACAGCACTAACCTGGAATCTGCTTTCTTTCAAAGACATACTAAGTGCATCCTCTTTCATAGAAGGATGTACCTTTGGCTTCTTCTGTGTGACTACAAACACAACTAGCCATAAAAATTTAACGAGAACACAAGATGGAATGGCTTACAAACATCACATGGCAAAGATCATCTGAAGTTTTCACTCAGAACTTACTATATATAAACAACTCAAGTCCCAGAAAATTCTTGCTAAGTTGGTGGTAGTGTGGTCCTTTAAAGATCTAAGAAAGGAAAATTTTAAGAGTGACTATTCTCCTACTAAAATAATTGATGCATTTAGCAAGAGGAGAAAGATGTAGACTAATATGACAAAGTTAATTTGTATTTTTCCTCCTACTACATATAGTTTCCTAAAACACAGGAAATTAAAGATTTGGTTATACCTGAACTTTAGAAATCTGCATTTGTAGCTGACTCTTTTAGTCTGACAATATATTCTCTGTATTGGAAATACCAGAATTATTCAATGTGTCATGTTATTCAATATTGCTGGAGATGTGCAAAAGTGGTTCTTCTGCATGTTTGAAAACTGTTAAACAAGAAGTCCATCACTGACAATGCTAAGTGATAATTTTAAAAGAGGAAGAAAAATTTAAAAGATGGAGGAAGGCTCTACATCTACTCACCTGTTTTTTTTTTGTTTTTTTTTACTGCATACTGTAAGAAAATTTTCCATTCCATTTCCAATATATTTGGAAATACTTCAACCCAGATCTCACAGAAATCAAAAAGCAGATGTTCTTAGTTTTAGTGCCTAAGCAGCTTTGCCTCAATTTCAATGAAAACTCCATCTGTTTCCACACAACATGGTGTATTACTGTAAGCTTACATTTTATTACAGGATACTTTCCATCTGAAGTTTCTTTACATTTAAAAGAAAAAAGACAAAGCTATAGAGCTCGCAGATAAACTCAAGTCCTATTACTAATTATATAATATATATTATACTACATATATTATGGTGTGCATATATATACATCATTATTTATTAATTATGTAATTATTTATGTACTAAACACACAATGTCATAGAGAGGGTTGAGAATACTTTTTTTGAAAGTTTTTTTACCATCACACTCATGACATTGCATACTTTAACTTTTAATTGTATTATGTAAGGATAGTTTTTTTAGGCTTCAATTCTAGAAAGGTTACATGCTAGCCCAGAAAAAGCTCAAGCATTTCTGCCCCCTTGTACCCCTGATTACAAGAGAAAACTCATTCTTTTGGCATCTCTGGCTTAAATTACATTTGTGTCCATTCCCATTAAACTGTTGTAAGAGACAGTGAAAAGTAAATCAAAATGCTTAGAAAATACAACAGCTTTCCAAAAAGACACCAGTAGGATTCAGAATTACAGAATCACAGAGTGGCTGAGGTTGGAATGGACCTCTGGAAGTCATCTGGCCCAACCCCCCAGCTCATGCAGGGGCATCTAGAGCTAGTTAGTTGCCTATGTCCAGGTGGCTTCTGAATATTTCTTATGATGGACACTCCACAACCACCCTGCACAATCTGTGTCAATGTTTGGTCACCCTCAGCAGTATGTCCTGATTTTCAAATGGAGCTTCCTGGTTTCAGTTTGTGATCACTGCCTACGGTTGTCACTGGGCTCCACTGAAAAGAGCCTGCCTTGTATACTTTTGTATTATTTTACATTGTGTTTAGACACATTGATAAGATCCTCTATCCTCCAGACTATGCAGTTCTAACTCCCTCTGACTTTCTTCTGGTGTGAGGTTCCTTCAGCATCTGCAGAAGCAGGGGTATATCAATAAGCACAAAAAAATGTTGACACTTTCCTCACTTTCAAGCCATTGGTCCCTCTCTGTCACCCAACACATAGCAAAGCAGTTCAGCACAGTAAAGAGCTCAGGCTGCTTTAAGCGTCAGAGATGTCAGCAATCGTGCCAAGGCAGACCTGAAATCCCTGAGGCCCAGACAGGGGCCTTGGGAAGTGAATGACAGGAACTGATTGAAAAGATTCTGGCTATGAGAATAAATATGCTTCCTGCTTTTCACACCCACACAGGAATTTAAAAGTCTAATGCAGAAGAAAGTACTTCTACCGAGGGAAGAAAATAAATACAAACTCAAATGCCACTGAAATCACTGAGCCTTAACTAGACACCTTCCTACATCAGGGTTTAGACATTAGGAACTTCTTGTCTTTTGTATTTCTGTTGGTGTTGCACAAGGCTTCTCCCCCCTTCGTCGATGAAACCTTCTAGCCTTAGGTCTTCATTAAAGCTTGGCTCCAGTGCTTATCATCAAAGCAAAAATCAATAGCAAACAGAAGAAGTACATGCTCATGATGAAGCATACCAGAGAATATATTCCACATAATATTAAAAATTAATTAGGCACAGAATATTTTTAGGTTGTCACACTTGCTTACTATTTTGTAAAATATTTTTCATTTTGTTTTCATTAAAAGCACTTATTACCTGGGCACTGGGGAGAGGGGCTGCAGTTTCAAGCAGTGGAGGTTCCATTTCCTGTACTGCTGGGACTGGATCCATCGCTCCATGTTTTTTACCATGTTCTGGTTTTAAACAAGAAAACAGCACACAACAGCTGCATCATAAATGCTGAACACAATTTCAAACAATCTCTGGAGTATGTTGCAATAACTTCTACAGTAAAGGCTAGCAAAAAAATCCCAAACTTAAAAATTTTTCCATTTCATGGTTTTAGACAAAATAAGAGCCACTTTTCTATTGTTTGATCACATTTCCAAAAGAAACAACCCCATTAACACATAAGTGGCAGAGAAGAGTCTCTAATTAGGCAGTTGGACATTTTATTCTGGTAAGATGGAGAATTACTATTCTTCTCTCTCACTATAAAAATAATGGAAGATACTGATTGTTCATTGACTGAGTCATGCTGCTTCCAAAATGAAACAACAAACTTTTGGACTCTCTATCAATCATGATGCAAAAATGCAGACAGATACAATTAATCTTCACAGTCTTACCAGAGTGAGTGACATTAGCCTATTGACACAAGTGCTTCTGCCAAGCTTTACTGTATCAACCAGAATCATGAGATGTCTGCTTTTTAATTTACCTTTCTCTAATTAAATGTAATAGGTATCACTCTATCTGATTAAGAGTCACAATTAAAATGGAAGTCAGGTAAGATGTTCAAAAGAGCAAAACAAAAGTTAAGATATAAACTGTAGAACTATTTTCTGCAACTTACTGAAAGAGCAACAAATCTACAAGATTGAAAGGTACACTAACCTGCATTCTCATTGCTACTGGAAGAGAACCAACAGTTTTTTCAGCAGCGGGGTTGTTCTGCTGACCATAGTTGTGTTTCTCTGAAAAATATAAGTATTTCACTAATAAATCACAAATCCTTTTTGAGTGGGAGCATGTGTATTTGAAAGTTACATCAAAATAAAAAAATTCTGAATGTTGACTTGAATTTTAACAATACTACTGACAAAATTATAGGTGGCTTCTTTAATACTTCAAACGAAATCACCCAGAAGGATGAATATACTATGAAAATCAGAGAGTAACTGTATGCTCTGAAACATATTACACAAAACCACACAAAAAAATTCACACAGCTGGTTTTGAAAAGCATTGTTAAACAGAACACTTAAATCAGCATGGTATAAAGACTGTCCTCTCTTCAACACACACATTACAGTGAGCAAGAACAATGAAATGATCACAAATACCATACAGGATTGTTACAACCTGGAAACAGGATATGCAAACTTTTTTGAATAGCAACAGTTATCTTCATCAGCATGATACCAAAAGTAGGTATTCTGGAGAGTCTACACAATTCAGAGTGACTTCAACTTCAGAGACAGTTCTAATTGTTTCTATTGGCAATATATCAAACAATAATCATACATTAGCTACCCCAACTAAACATTTTTTGTCATTTTGCTGTAATCCTTCTTCTGGCTTGTGCTTTTGTTGCTGCTCATTGACTTTTATCTAGACACAGTTTCTCCAAAATTCACATCCTAGTCTCTGTGGGCATATCAAGGCTGTAGCCACATTCTGAAGGGCGTAGACATAATTGTAATAAAAAACAACAACTGTATGCTGACAGCTTTAACCTTTCTGCCACAGGGGAACTGAAGTGCAAACCCTGACCTGGTCAAGCTCTTGCTCTGTTCACCCCTTCTCTACTGGTCATAAAAGGCTCACGTCTCCTGGCAATCACAATCACCCCTCCCAAAAAGGGGACCCAACAAGGGTCCCAGAGCAGCAGGGCACAGAACACTCAGACTGGAGACAGGGTGGCAGCTACAGCCCACTCTCCCACACCCATCACTGAGAGAGTAAGAGACCCTCTCTGCAGGCACCCTCAGCCTCATTCCATATGTTTCCTGACCCTTCCTCAAACTTTCCTGCCAGCAGGCATCTACACATCAGTGACAAAGCTAACCAAAGGAAGGCAACAGTCCTCGTATTAAACTCTAATTATGAAAGTGTCTGAAAAGCCCTTCTATTGCATTAACACTTGCAATTCAAACAAACAAACAAACCCTCAACAATTTCTTCTGGAGATGATCAGCTTTAGATTTAGACAGAGGAGTTTTACTGGAACAGTCATAAGCTGACTCTTGTTGCTTTGAGACCAGGCTGGGAGAGCTGCCAAACAGACAAATGAAGTAGGAAGAACGAAGTTTAAAATCCCCTTTCAGACAGCTGTGCTTTACAGAAACATTTTGACTTTTTATGTTATTTGGCTTCGTATGACTATTTTTATCAGGGCAGAGCTAGTATGTGTGTAAATACATACTAGAATTAGAAATTCCCTTCAATAAACTATTTCTCTCAGACTGCCTATGCTACACAGTCACCCCACAAATGACTAACCAGGCTTTTACAGGGGTGAAGGTGAAACCAGAGGTGAAAGTCATGCACACACGGAGTGAGCAAGACAATCGCAAGACTGCAACAGCTCTCTTAGGATAAATTTTCCAGATGGAAGCTGGAATAGCACTCTCTGCTTCAAACTATGGTCAGATCAGATGAACTTCAGACATTGTGCTGCCTCCTCTGACTCATACCCTATTGTGCAGATGAGTGAGAGCTGATGTCAGGTGCTACCTGTCCGCTCAGTCAGCTTAGAATAGAGAAGGGGTGGGGAAATGGTTGAATTTCCCACTAACATACTTAAACCACGTGGGCTTCAGCTTTCAAGTGACCCCAAAGGAGCTGGATATCAAATCCCAAATAATTCTGGTATCTTTAAGTTTTGTTCAGAAAGTCATTTTCATTTCCATACATTTACTTATGAAGTATATTCCTGCAAGATACTATCAGCACTCACCTGATTCCAAGAGTGTCAGTGCAACAGAAGCAGATGTTGCACTGTTAGAAAATTTCATAATGTTTTAAAATTGTGATAATTTAAAAATCTTCGATCAAAAAAAATAAACAACTTGAAAAAGAATTGTCACTTTGGAGTGAGCACTTTTATCTCTACTCTACTGATTTACATTACATTTCCCAATTCAGCTACATCCTTGCAAATTCTGAGTGCTTTTAAAACATGTGTGTTAGATGACATGTACACCCACACAAGCTGGAAATCTAGCCATCATCTAGCAAGAACAAAAGTTACTTCATGACCATTATTTCAGGCTTCATTTAGACCCCACAGATGTTAAGTTGGACATTTCTAAAGCAAGAAAAAATCCAGAACAATTTCCAAGCACCTCAGCCAGATTCCATGGAAGTCAAGAGTCAGTTATAAGATTCAGTTGTTTTTCCAAGGTCACAACTACTCCACAATGGGCTTTGCACAAACATCTTGCAACTAAACTAAGTGCATTCTTACTGTCAGACACCTGTGTTTCATGTACCTCTCTAGTAAGCCTTGAGACCAACAGCTGGTAAAATGCATTTCTGCTGTAATTTCGAAGTTTCTCCAAGCTTTGAAAACCTCAAAAGCATAACCATAAAGACAGATAGACATTTGGTAGATAAGTTCTATTTAAATTATCTTGACAAAAATATCATGCTGCCTTTCCGAAAAAATGCAGTACTTAACAGAGCACATTGCTACAACTTGAAAAATGCAAAAAAAATGTATATGTTTATGCCAGATCTTACATTTCCTGCATTAGGAATGAATGTTACTGTGCTATGCAATGCAGTTTTTCTAACAACACTCTTTCACAGAAGGGAAACACTAGTATTATCTACTAAGCAACTAAGGCATGATGATATTTAAGTCTTTAAGTTATACTGCATAACTTTTAGGTCTGTGAAGGCTCGGACTCACTTCTCAATGGAGAGGATTAGGTGTCTGAAAGTGGGACTTGCACCAGGCAGCACACACTGCTGCAGGAGTCCAGTCACTCCTGGTGCCCACTCAGGCTGCAGGGACTGGCTTATCCCCACCCTGTCAGAACCAGCCCACGTCTGTCACAGAGGTTTCTACTTGCAAGATTAAAATGAGGATGGGAGATTCCTTTTAATTTCTTTCTTTATTTATAGGTATGACTGCTGTACCACCACTCCTTCTCTTCTTTATTCCTTTCCCTTTCTCTCCCATTCCTCCTCCATGTAAGGCTGTGTCATACTGGTAGGCTGGGTACCTGCTGAAGAGTCCTGTGTGCCAAGCCCTGCCCTACAGACACTTAACAATTATATCCAAAAATCCCTAGGGGAAATAAATGGGCATTGGAGATGCAAGGAGTCTCCTAGTCACTAGTCCAAGAAAAAGAAAACATGTATTATTTTTGGACAACTTGTGCAGCACCAGGAAGGGATAAGGCTTGGTAACCACCCTTGAGATCCTCAGTAGGATCAGAGATCTGCTTTGGGAGGTAGACAATGAATGTCCAAATGCCTTCAGACAATCAAGTGAATAGTAACTCAGATCCCAACACCTGCAGTGTCTGTTCAAGTCAAGAGGATACAATGAAAGACAAGGAAAGAAATCTATTGCTAAGGCCATGCTTTGCATGGGAACAGCAGCTGCTTTATTATGAGCCTGATCTTGCATTAGCTCTGCATGGAGTGTCTGCTTAATTTGCCCTTAGGGAATATCCCTAGTTTAAAACCCATGCAATTAGGTTTTCTCAGCTTTATGCCCATTTCCACAGTTTTGTATCAATAGATGTCAATCTAGTACACTTGTGGTATGATTAAAAAAAAAAAACAAACCCAGATTAACCCGTCATGCTTGTACTTCCTAGTTTTCCTCTCCATTTGCAGCATAATCTCATTGGGATGCTGAGCAGTCAAATTCATATACACACCAAAAATCTAGAGAATATCTAGAGATCTTCACAGAATTTTAAGAAATTTTACAGGAGACATAAAATTACATGTTATTATTATTACTACATGTTATTTTAGCAGCAGAGTAACTTCTGGGAAAAGTTCTTAAAATTATTCCCAAGAAAATTTGCAACATTTTTTCAACTGAGAAATTATTGAACACATACATCCTCCACAACAAGTTGGGGGAAAAGGAAGGAGATGATTCCAAATCCTTTTTTGTAGGTATAATTACTGCAGGAGACATTCTGCCTCTTCTTAGCTACACATGATTTCTATACTCCCTCCTGCACCACTTTCTGCAGACAGTTTAACAGCACTTTGCTGTTGATACTTCTTCTCTTCTTCTCCTTTTCCCATATTCCAGGTGAATCCACAGAAGTCACAGGATAAGGCACTGTACAAAACAGCACAACGTAACAGCTCATCTGATGACCCAAAAGTCTTCCCTCTGAACTCTCTGAATCCATTGGGTCATTGCTGATCTAATCATCCTGGTATGAAGAATCTGTTCCAACCTTTCTTCTCTCAGCTAACATCCTTTCCCTATTTATGCATCAGAGGAGGGTGCACAACACCTTTAAAGGCTCTCCCACAGAGAGGCAGCTTTGCACCACGCTGCCTTGTCACCGAGATGCCACACACATCCCAAAGGCTCGCTGCACATCCCTTGCAGGAACTGTTACCTTTTGTCACCTCTTACCTGACAGGAGGCCATCAGCACAATTGATAATGGTGGCCCCAGGCTTCACCCAGCTCAGAGGAACATCATCGGGTCTCGCACTGCCGAACACCACCGCGTCCGCGCGCCGGAGCTGGAGAGCCCAAAACACCCCCAGGAACAAAATAAACATTTAATCTCAGAAATACACACTTGGATACACATCTTCAGAATACTCAGACTTACACAGCAATAGCCTTTTGAGCAAAGCTTTCACAGACGACAAGAACAAAAAAGGAGGATCCAAACTGATAGTTTGACCCTTGCCTGCCACAGAACTTAAGAATAGCATTTAAAATTAAGTTAGGTAAACAAATTGTGAGATCAGGCAAGTCAGGTCAAAGTAAGTATCAATATTTAATGGGGATTACATCCTTCCAAATAAAAAGTTCTACCATTGTCCTAAAGTCCAAAATAACTTGGAGCAAGTTAAGAAAAAGAAGGGTTCAAAGACAGTAAATAGGCACTTATAAAGAGTGCAGTCAGATTGTCTGACAGTAGAAAATGAGGCCAGATGACAGAAATGCAGGATGACCCCTTCTGCCAAGATCAGTACCTCTGAATACAAATTAAAGCACTTTTTTCCTTCTCAGTTCATGTCTGCTAATCACTGCCCCTGATTTAGCTCTACCTGGCAGATGTTGGAGCAAAAATGGTTACTACAAGGATTCTTATAATCAAAGACATAAGTGCCTTTTTTCCCCCACTTCCCCTGAAACAGGGCCCTTTACCAGTTATTAGAATCACCACGAGATAAGGGACAGCACCAGAGGCAGACATATTAAGAGACACTAAAAAGGCAAAACACAGACACAGCACTGCCTCAAGCCTGACTGTAAAAATTATTTCAGAAATACAGCAGTTTTGGTAATATTTTGGATAAATGCAAATTAATTCCAAGTGTCACAAACTCAGTGATCCACTCTATGAATTGATTTGTGACTGACAAGCGTTCCAGCTTCTTTTTTGGCCAAAAGTGCTCTGACACAACCCTGTCCAACACTCTTGCCAAGAAAGAACAGCTACAAATCTTGTCAGGATAGCAGGGCTTTGGCACAGCTGAGCACCCAGGAGAAGTACATAACTGCTGCGGAAAAGGCAGAAAACTAAAAAAATTCCATCCTCTCCTCAGAGGACAAAAGGATGGCCTAACCCTCCTAAAGAGATCCCCATGTGGAAACAAAGCCAGAAGTGTGGGAGAAGATTTCCTTGCTTGACAAATGACTAATGCAATGAGCTGATTCAGGCTTCAGTCACATGTCCAGCAACACTCCTGTGATTGCCTGTGCACAGTCGTTCAGCCTTATTCAAACTGGTCACACTCCTGAGTCTGTGCAAATATCACCTTACATGCCACTCCTAGAAGGCCACATGAGTCATAATGCTTGACCAGTGTCAGGTGATTGATACTGAGAAATCTGCAAGGAAATCTAGGTAAAAAGGTGCTGTAATGCCTCATGTATCAAGAATACCACTCTGAAGGCACACTTTGCCCTGCAAAAGAAGGCAATCTCTGCCGTAATAGTCGACATCAACACAGAGAAAAACAGTGATTTTTCTCAGTTACATGAGCACAGCCTTTTTTTTTTTGCAAGGAAAAAATAATTTATATTCCAGCAGTTATAAATCATCTACTGTAAGTCAAGATGCCTTTCCATGCAAAGCCTCTGGGACAAGGACTAAGAGCTTTGCACACCACTTAGCATCGTGAATTGATGAACAAGTTGAGAGCTGTATGCAACAAGTAATAATTCTGATGAATGTTCAGCCAACATACTTATGACAGAATTGATTCAATGTAACTGTAATGTCAGAAAACAACTGATGGAACCAAATATTCATCTCTATGACTACAGACCCTAATGTTGAAAAATGTTTTTAACAGCTGAACACAATTATTTTTGTAGCCAACATTAACACTGGTTTGGATTGCTAACATCACACATACCCATAAATTTTAGCAGAAAACCAGCTGGACCTTTCATCTCATTGCCCTGCCCCACCTCCTTCATGAAAGAAGTTGCATCACATGGCAGCAAAGAGTTGCACCACAGGTTAAAGACACACTGATTTCTCAAAGCCTTCCCCAGTGTGATTTCCTCTCCCTTATTTCACAAAGAAAACAATATTTTATGTGCAACTATTGAAAAAGTTCCTGCAGAGTCAATAAAACATATATATCACAAACATTTCAGAGAATTTTCTTCCCTTGTGAGTATTTTTAAAAAGTATATCCAGAAACTGGGAGAGCAAGTCCACTGAAAGCAAAATACTTGTGTACAGAATTATAGGTATCCCTGGAAGAGATTTATGTGATCTCCATCTGGGAATTTTAGTTTTACTTGCAAGAAGTTGTGCCCATGCCTCCTTTGCTTTTAGATTTTTCTTCTCTTGCCATAATCTTTTGACTGCCTGTTTAATCACTAAAGCAAGAAGCAAGGCTTGAGATGCGTGTTCAGGGTCAACTCCTACATCAGAAACTGATCACAGCCGTGAGGGATGGGAAAGTCCTATGAAATAATCACATTTAGCCTCCCTCAGCAAATGCACCAGAGTCCCTGGACACAGGACACAGAGGACACATCTGACAGGAACCAGATGCTGCAGGCAGCCGCAGCCAGAAGGTCAAGGAGATACCCATGAGGGAGAACATGTGGCTGCCTGCCTCATGCTTCCTGGACAGCAAAGCTCCATTCCATCAGGCTGGCTAGAGGAAGGAATGACAAGCATCAGGCCAAACCCTCCTTAATGTACTAGGCAACAGGCTGGAGACAAAGTAAGCCAATAGTCCAGTAGTATCCTGCCTTCTCACCGGTAAATATTTTTTCAGTTGGGGAGAGCTGTGCCAATAAATAATCTGCAACCTTACCTCATAACAAAATATGATCCCCTCCACCAAGATTTAAGTTGAAGCAGATTAAGAAGCACCACCCATTCCCAAGACAGAACACCAAATGTTAAAACAACAATACAGACTTTCCAGCTGAGTATTAAATGATAATGGCACAAAGTAGCTGTATATTACAGATCACTGAAACTCCATTTTGCTGTGAAGTCTGCATAAAATTTTCATTTTCCCATAGTTAAAATGGACTGCTACAAAAGCCATTTTTAAATGCATGATCAAATAAAATAAAAATTAAATTAAAAAATTGAAATGCAAAAGCCCTCAGAGTCCTGAGTATGAAGATGGGCCATATAAAACCGAAGAGATGTGATGAGGAATAGGAATCTGATTAAAAGTTTTTTCACAACTCTCATTATGAAAAAAGTCTCTTTGCACATCAGTTTACAGATCAGGTTCCACTTTAACCACAGCAATTCTAATTACTTTCTGAAATCTTGAATTATTTTAAGTCAGTGACTAGTTTCAGGTACTTTTTCCATCAAAGTGTGATTTCCTCCAGCTTTCCCTGTCACATCGCCCTGAATGCACTTGCCCTACACAGTGCAGGTGAAAATCAAGGCCACACCTCTGCTGTACACTCGAGCCTGCCACTATGATCCACTGCTCCTCCAGCTTACAGACAGGGATACATTTCAAAATCACAAGGAGCAGAGATGATGTGCATAGGATGTTGAAGTGTAAATACTTTGTCTACATCATCATCATTAGAAATGCGCATGCAGCTCCCCTCCCCTCTCCCCTGGGATCCACGTACCTGGTCTCCCATTCTTCCATGCTCACAATACAAAATGTATTTTTCTGCCCATAACAACAGTCTTGGTCTTACCAAGACAGCAAAACTAGGACAGCAAATAGCTAAGAGATGTCTAAGAGTTTGAAGCTCAAGTGTTGGCTCTAAGGAAAAGCACACTGTGGCCAAAAGAAGTTCTTTTTCAACCTGAAAAGAAAAATCCCATTCAACACTCCAGCTGAACCACTCTCATACTTCTTAACCTCACTTTTGCAAACAACTTTTCTATTCTTAATTATACCTAGACAAACCAATTCTCACTTCTTTACAATAAAATTGTAAAATAGCAGCTCTCCTAAAACAGGCATGATGTGGTTCACACATGGACTATATTAAAGATGACGTGCTGAAATAATGACTGACTGAATTTAGATGACTGAAACAAAATTCTGTTTACTTACAGGTACTATTACCCATGTTTTGGCAAGAAAATAATCCATTTTTTTCAATATGAATCTACTTGACAACGTCCTTTCAAACTAGAAAGCATAATTCTGACATAATAAAGGATTAAACACATCAGTTGCCATTCTTCACATGTAATACTGAATTGACTTTTGGGGAGTCCCATTTTAAAATTACAAGGGAGATGTCACTAAAAGCATGTCACTAGGTCATTCTTCAGGCACAATGCCATGAATGTGCTTTGAAGTGCTATCTATACAAAGCTTAACAGAATGATAACATCTTAAATATTTCCTCTAAGATGCTTGTCTTTCTCTCTCACTTTGTAACTTCTTTTACATTGAACGTATCAATGCAGAAAGAATAAATGTTTCTCAATGGCAACTTTGTACAGATGTGCCAGAACCTTCTAAAATGCTTCCTTGCATTTGTGAATTATTTGAAAATCCGGGAAGCTCAATAGTTCTGAAGGGCATGGCCCAGCTGCGCCTTGAGAACTGAAGTCAAGCAAACCCAAAACAGAACAAAAAGAAATATTAATAACCTACTCAACAAAACATGAAGTAGGGAGGGAAAATAATATTGAAACTGTGTCCATTATTTCAGATCAAAGCAACAAAATGAAAATATACCATTATTTATTTTATTCATTTTTTCCTGCCATAAGACAGAACAGACTTGCTTTAAAGGAGCACATTAAGTCAGATGGTAGATGGCATTATGCTGTTTGTTAGGAGAGCTATCCCTGTATTTTTAAACTTCTCCTAAGGTGGACTAAAACATACTTCCTCTTGATCATTTTCAAAATATTTTTTCCAAAAGTGCACAAGTAAAAGAACCAATAACAAGTCCATAGCAATACAAAACCTTATCCAAAAAACTTACAAACTTAGTGTTGTGTAACTCATTTAAATTAAAAGAATTTCTAAAGGAAACATTTGTTGTTATGCTGTCCTTTTTAAAAAGAAGAACAAAGCAGCAGAGCTAGTCTAAGGTAATGTAGTAATCACTTAAGAAAGACAATTACCTCATTAGGGTCAGTGCTTCAATGCAAATAGGCCTGACCAATGGCTTACAATAAATAAGGTTTCCCTACCCTTAAGATATAATTCTCCTTTCTTGTTATATATTGCAAAACAAATGCATCCCAGTGAAAAAAACCCATACTCTTTGTAAGTTTATCCCTCACTTCCTAAGCAAAGTTATTATGCTACCACAGGTTATACTTCCAAACTGTCACAACACATACACAACACATACACAACACAAACTGTCACTGTAATGGTGTCCCACTCAGAGAGAGGAAAAGTTAGTGTATTGTGCAGAAAAACCAAAACATTGTTTCTTTCAAGTCTTTGAAAAACTTAAACATTGACTAACACATTATCTTACTTGAAATTCAAATAACAAAAAAATCAAGAGAAGAAACCTGGTGAACATTAAAGCCGTTTTTCATAATCAGCATTTTAAACAAGCAGAAGAATATAAATTCTATAATCATGTTACCTAACAACACTGTAGTTCAAATACAGGTTGCTACAGTACTTCACTGTTTGATTAGAAACTTGTGCTCAGTTTCTGACTCTCCAGCTTCTGGGAATATGAGACAGGATAGTTTTCTCTGAATGCATTAGATTTTATCAAGGAGCTAGAGTTAACTATCAGAGTGACATCCAGACAGGATCAGCACAGCTCTGGGATTACTGGTGACATGCTGCTCCAGGCTCACAGGTGAGGAAGAGGAAGGGTAGGTCTCTCCTGGGCTCTGCTGCGTAGTCCCACAGGCGAAGTACAAACTCTTTTACTGCCAGAAGTTAAAATGAACCTGGGAAGACTGAAGTGTATAAAGCCTCAAATTTAGGCCTCCCATTCTGTTTCCCATCAGTGGCCTGCTCCAAGAGGTAAGCTACAGGGAATGCCAAAAAGCAAAGCATGATTATGGGAAAGCATCTGGATGGAAGGAAACAGAATTCTCTCCAGCTATTGACAGCACTGCACAAGCAGCTCTGGGCCCAATCCAGATTTTTTGCTGTGAACCAGTGGAAACACCTCTGGCCACCCTGTCACCCACCCCATCCAGCCCAGAGCAGTCCTCTAGCACAACCCCAAGCAATGAGAAATAACTGAGGAATGAGACATGGCAAGGATCAAGTTCACAGCACTCCATCTCCCAGAGAGCCATATGTTTCCTAAGTGCTGTCAGTCACTTAAAAGTCCAGAGCTGAGACAAGCCTGACAAAAACATCCACAGCTGTGAAAACACGGGTTTGCCAGAGAACTTTCTACCACAGCTGCTCGGATTTGTTTCCTCCTCCTGTCTGCGCCTCGGGAGCCGGGAGGTCGGACACCATCGTTTTGCCTTGGCTGCCACCCTGTGGCACGGGCTGTCCCACACAAGAGCTGTCCCCAGCACCACAGCCCCACTGGCAGCCAGGCCCTGGAGCATCCTGTGCTCCTACAGCCGGAGTCTGGACCCTACTGCACCTGCCCCAAGGACAGTGCAACCCCAGCTGGAGTATTCTGTGAAATTTGGGACTAAGGAGCAAACTACTAAGTTTCATAGGAAGTCATACCAACTTCTAAGTTGTGTCTAAAAGCTCTGCAAAAAACAGCCAGAGAGCATGCAAATCCTTTCATTTAAGGCTCCTGAATTTCTTTGAATGCTTCTACAGTTCTCTTCAAAGACTGGGAATTTCTTTGTCCCAAGCGCAGCAACACTTGCAAACCTTAAGGACAACAATCCAGTGGAAGTAATTTCATGCAGATGACAGTATCACAGGATGACAAAAAAAGAGTGAACTTTTGCACAGTGTCATGGGTTAAGAATGGTCCAATCAAAAATTATTTTTATTTAATTGGCAGATAGTTTGACCATTCAAAAGTAGGTTACGACTTTTGGGTAATACTCATATAAGCTGAGAGTGTGGGGAGGAGCTCCCTCTTTTCTTCCGGCTGGATCACAGGTAACATCGGGCAGCACAGAGCCTGGCCGGGCTCGGCCCAGGCCCCGCTGCCCCTGGCCGGGCCCGGCCTGGGCCCCCTGAGAGCGCAGCTTGGCTGTGTCTGAGCCTGGGAACAGCAGCAGCGGGGGAGGGGAAGAGAAGCCCCGGCCGCAGCGCTTCTGTCACCGGGGCCGGGACTGAGGAGCGTTCCACCATTGCCCCCCCCCCCCCCCAGGCGTGGCCCCCGAGAACAGCAGCAGCAGCGGGGAAGGGGAGGAGAAGCCCTGAGAGCTGCAGAATGCTTCTTCCTTCCCCCCCCTCAGGCCGAAAAGAACAGCGCGGCCTTCAGACTTTTTTAGTTCCCGCTGCAACAAGATCACGTGAGCAGCCCGACAAGCCTGACAAGTTTAACTCTTTCTCTGCTAGCAAATGGATTTCTTCTGAGCGCCGGCCTTTCCCTGAACGAAGGACAGATACAGTGATTAGACCATAAAGAGACACAGCATGGAGCTAAAGTCAGTGGAAAGAGAGTGAAGAAGCTTTTAAGGTGCAGGAGGAGGAGTGGCTGAAAATTCTAGCTGGACTTCTCTGGAATATAAAGACTGAACTGAGTTATTCCTTTAAACCATGGAAAGATGTGTAATTTGGGGAGGTGATTGTTTTATGTGTAGATTTTTGAGCAAAGGTATTGTGTGATGGACTGAAGAAAATTGATTTAATGAAGAAAAACCCTTTGCCTTGGATGAGACACCTTTAAAAGGCGACACCCCAATGTTGCAGTGTATTTGAGTACAGGGCCCACGTGTTCAGTATTGAGAATACTGTAAGTGGGTAGGATTGAGTTCTTTGAACTCCTTGTAGAGAAAAGTCTCTATTGAAACAGAGAGACTCCTTTCCTGAAGAATTGATGAAAGATTATCTTAAAATGGTAAACTGGCTAAGGTTGCAGGTTATGTCTTTTTATGTTGAGTGTAGAAAAGTGAAAACTTGGAGAGGGAGGGAAAGATGTTTTGAAGGTTCCATTTGTTTTTTTCCTTCCTATTTTCATCCTTTCAGTGTGTGTAAATAAACTATCTTTGTAATTTAAAGATGAGCCTGTTTCGCTTTATATTCTCCCAGTCAAATGAAATATAGAATGTGATGAAACCATCACACACAGAGAGAAAGAAAAAGGGACAGCTAAAACATGTTTGTTGGATTCCTTCTCACACAGCCCTTGGTGTAAAATAATGAAGTTAGAGCAGCTGCTGTTACACGTAATATTCTGGTAGAGGCCAGTGTTTGAACCATTTCTGAGCAAGCAGGAAGGAGAAAAGACCCTAACCCACACTGGCTACCAGCAACCCCAGTGCCACCTGTGGCTGCAATGAGGGGTCTCCCTCTCGGGAACGGCAGCGAAGGGCAGGATTGCCAGTGGAGGGCTGACAGGGATGAGCAGACAGTGGGGATGCAGGACGACCCCTGGCAGGCAGCAGAGCTCTCACCTCACTCTGCAGCTGTGGAGCTTTCCAGTGGCAGCTGAGGACGGCGGCTCCCTCGCGCCGCAGCACGCTCTGCAGGGCAGCACCCTCTGCCCCGCGCACTCCCACCAGCAGCACCTTCTTCCCACCTATGTGACACAAGGGAAGTCATTCAGCCACCCCCAGCCCAGGGCACCAGCAGCAGCAGCTGCACAGAGCTCCCCCAGGCCACCCACGGCTGGGGAAGGGCTGTAAAGGGGCTCAGACCAGGACAGCACCATGCACCTGCACAACCGCAGCAGCTGTGCCAGCACGGGCAGCTCTTCCGGAGCCCGAGCAGTGATGCAAACCACAACATGTCTTATGGAGTTTCCTGGTGACTCTCTAAATTCTAGTAAGCAAATACTGTTCTGGCTTTCTGGTATTTTGTACAAATCCTTTCATTCATGCTTGTTACTAAGTACATTTAACCTCCTGTTTACAGTTCTGCTACAGAAAGCCTCACTTCAACAATTATCAATCACTGTAAGAGAAAGAACTTCTGAAACATTGCTTTAAACCAACAGTGTCTTCACACACAGTAAACCTGCTTGTTTAAATCTGCCATTTCAGTGTCAGCACTGACACAACACAATCCAAACCAAAAGATTTGCTCAGCAGCAATTTACAGGCCAACCTGGTTTTCTCCCAACTGCTCCCACTAATCTAAACAGTAAAGTGAAATCCCCAAGTGATGCCTGTATCTTCTGTTTGGAAGACTCACGTCTTGTGCGTCTTCACTGAAGTTAAATCTGCTGATGACAGCTACCCTCTGCCCAATACCCAAAATCTGTAGGCCTGAGAGTCGTTTCTACAAATACAGCATTCAGATGCCACTGAGCAGGAGGAGTCCTCCTCACTAGCAGAAGACAAATACATGTCAGATGGGAAAGCAACACAAAATAGAAAACTCAACAAGGTCAGATTTAGCTCCCAGTCAGGATTAAACCTGAGTAAAATAGGCTAAAATTAATGTAATCATTCTGATAGAAGGACTCACCTATATCTTCAAGAAGCTGCATCACAGCACACACTGTAGGAGGAATGAGACAGTCATAGACATCACCATGTACCAAGCGTCCTAGGTTTACACTGGATAATCTGCAGTGGAAAAATAAGGCAATTTAACAAAAAAAAGAGTTTGTGTAACATAAATCCCCAGCAATGCTTGTAACATGGCTAAGAGCTAATCCCAAGAGCAAACATCGCTCACAAAAGCAAATCCTTTGATAATCACGCACTGCAGCTAATTTGTATCATCCCACACCCCAGTTAGACAAACAGTGAGCCTCAGGAGAGGCCAGGAAAGGGATCTGAGTTAGAATGGGTAACACAATCCCACGATACACAGGCAGCTCTTTACTTGTCACCACGGGCTACCCACAGCACACTGGGTCCAAACACTTCAGTGGCTGCAGTGAGACCAGACCAGTGCTGCCAGAGCCAAGCTGGCTTCAGGGGAGCAGGGGGGCAACCCAGGTTCCACACTGCACTCCATTCTCCCTCATACAGAAGGATGCTCCAAATTTTCCATTCTCTGACAATCTCCAGTACTCCTCATAATGGAAAGGTAACTAACTTCAAGGATTTTTAGATTTTTTTTCCTGACTTGAAACAAAAAAGAGTGGTAATAAAAAAAAGAAATGGCAATAGCCTGCAGCTAAGAGCAGCAAAATGGGAACTCACAAACCTAAATGACACCAGTGGTCTCTTCAGAGAGCAGTACAACTCAACACTGACCGGAAATTTGTGCTAATGGGTCCAAACTATTATAGCTTACTCTGTCACCACCAGAGAGTGCTGTAAGGAAGTTAAAACCTTCTCTGCAATTTTTCCATCAGTTGAGTAAGAAAGTTCAGTACTTTGTGACTACCATTTGTATTACTGAAGTACTGAAATACCTTAAGTATCACCAGTAAATCAAGATTTTGTTTTTTATTTGTTTGAAAGGACTATGCCCTGAATATAAATTATGTAAAAAATAAAAAGATAATGACTAAAACTACTTCAGCAAAAGACTTCTCATTGATTCAGAGGCATCTTTTATCACTGCTCAATAGCACAGCTAGACACATTGACTGAGGAATCCATTAATGAAAAGCACATGGGAAAACTGATTTTACAGAGCCATCAGGCTTGTGAAATATTATTTCTCAGTGCTCCACTTACCCATCCACATCCTTCTCTGGTTTCACAGCATTTAATACCTTACTGCTATATAAGCTTTCTGGGAGGTCAAGAGCAAGACCCTGCACGTTAGGATCCTCATTAAGTCTCAAGATTTCACTGACAACCTAGGAAGTTAATAAAAAGCATTAAAGATCAGAACAACAGATAAAAGGAGAATCTGATTAGAATGAGGTAAAACCTGTAATTTTTTTTCAATTACTTTATGACCACCTTGGCTTCCCTTGCTTATTACTGCAAATTTAAATGAAAAAGCAATAACTTGCTCTACTCAGTTTACTGTCAGTGGCTTACCAAATTAAGCCACCCTGACTCTATTCTAAACATCTTGCAAAGTAAACACATATTATGTGACATTATGCTGCCAAAAGCAGTTTGTGTTTCACCACTCCAAACCTCAGCAAAAGCTTGTCACTCTAATGGCTTTGGAAGATGCTTTTAGAAACAGGACGCCTCAGTTAATGCTATACTGTTAATAGTGCAAAACCAAAAAGGTTTTTGTCCCAGTACAGGGACAAAAAGTCATAGCATTTGAAAAAAAGAATTATATAAGAAAAACCTCCATTTTATTAGATCAGCATATCACACACACAGATGACACACAGAATCACTGGGTTGGAAGAGACTTCCCAGATCATCAGGTCCAACCCAGCCCTAACACCTCAACTAGACCATGGCACCGAGTGCCACATCCAGTCTTTTTTAAACACATCCAGGGATGGTGAATCCACCACATCCCCAGACAGACAATTCCAGCACTTTATCACTCTTTTCATAAGAAACTTTTTCCTAATATCCAACCTATACTTCCCTTGGCACAGCTTAAGGTTGTGTCCTCTTGTTCTGTCAGTTGCTCATCATACATGGTTACCAATTTTCCTTCTGAAAACACCCTCATCCTAAGAGCTGGCAAATGCCTCCTGAAGAACTGTTATGTTGAAAAGGCATCCCAGAGAAGTTTGTGAATTTCAAGTACTGAACCAGATGCAAGGTCAAGTGGTTTGTAATTAGTCAGATCTGACATCTGAGACTGTACTACCTACCCTTGATTCCTTCCTCTCTAAAGTGTAATGCTGACCTATGCCATTCTGCTGTGACCAGAAAGAATACAATGGAACAAAACATGTCAAAGGTTTTCTAGGTGAGAAATGTCATGCAAGCATGTCTTCCCATCTTTATATATAAAATCAGTATGCAAGTACCACAAAGCTTTATAACAGAATTGGATTAACATCCAACAGACAAGGATTATAAGTAGGTTTTTTTCCTTAACTAATACCATGCCTTCTTAAAACGCTTTTCTTGTAAACTATTCATTTTAATTGTGAACTCTATGACCCAAACACTTGATGTGCAATCAACATTAAGCTAGGGGAATTAGGCAGGAGTTAGATTAGCTGCAACTCTGAACCAAGAGAACATTCTACTTTCATGCAAAACACAGATTACGCAAGCATGTCACTGGTACAGAAATGCCTCTTTAGATTCCTGACTCCTGAGGCAAAACCAGGCTTATCTCTCAAGGTCCTATGGCACTTGACAGCAACAGGACTGGTATACATTGCACTAGAAAGGAGGAGTGTATATACCAGTACATGGACATGAAAACATCTGCATTTTTCTTTAAAAAACTTTGATATGCTACAGAATGCTGGGGGGCTACAGAGCAATTAAAACTTCAAGCTGTATTTCCACCTCCTGGGAAAGTAATTCAGTTCTCCATTTTAATTGTATCTTACTTTAATCCAGCTTTCCATCATCACAGTATTTAAATTACTTGTAATCATGCAGGGTAAAGTCGTGAAGTATTAACTTGCCTTTATTGTACACAGGAAGTTACAGCAAAACCCAAATGTGTGTGGTATTGAAATCCCTCCCACCTTCCCACACCAGGGAACACAACTGAGATGTGGATTTTAGTAGATGAAAAAAAAAACCTGTCATAGTGAGTAGGCAAGAGAATAAGCAAACCATGATGAATTTTATTGAAAGTAACTTCCTTTAAATAACAGAAATACCCCAATTTTCTCTTTAAATACACAGCTCAACCACAGTCACTGTATTTTACCTATTTCTTGCAGTGTTACTCAACAGATAAAACGCATTTACCAACAACAAAGAGTATTTGCTTTTCATTTCAAAAGCCTTTACTTCTTAATTGGGTAGTTGACTGTCCATAATCTACAAAACTTCACAGTAAGTTCCCTTCAATGTATCTGGAAGCAGTTCTTGAGATTACACTGCAAGGCAGTAACATTTTAAGAACAAAGTGTACTGAAAAACAAAACAGTACACGGAGCTCACAAGGATTATCAAACTTGCCAAGCACAAGGAGACCAGCTGGGAACAGTGGAACATCTTCTACTATACATTCCTTCACTGGTTTAGCTTTCACATGGTTTTCTATCTTTAAAACATCATTAAGTGTTGTGCCTTCAACAAGGTAAAGAATTCAGCCCTCTAGTGATTTGGGGTGGATGTTTGTTTTTTAATACATAATTGAAACACTAAAAGATCAATAAAGAAATTCAACACCACCCTCCCTTCCCAATATAATCATATAATTTTTAATTTCCCTGAATAAACAGGGCAATAATCAGGTACAGTCACAGGAGCAACTGTGGGATACCTGAGCTGGTATGGGGTAAAACACCAAGCACAAAACCAAAACACTACTCTATTGATTCGCCCCCGCTTGCCAGGGAACAGCAGACATGCCCATTGATACTCTTTTTTCTCACTCTTGCCAATAAGGGGATAATATTTGCTATTTAAACCAAGGCAATCCTAAACCTAATTTGAGTTACTAGATGTCAGTCAAAATAATAATGAATGTCAGTAATAAATAAAAGTTTATGACGGAAATGGAAAAGGAAGACTCATTCAGGTACTTCAGTTACCTCATCCTTGGTGCTGCCTTCAGGAAGACAGATGTGAATAACACGTAGACCAATCTGTTAAAAGAAAAGACTTAAAATTACCAAAGGCAAGTAGCTCATGATTATTAACACACCTATCAGCAAAAGCTTACCTCTTTGGCAAAGTTCTTGTTTGCTTCTTGAATCAACTGGTCATTATGTGCCTTGGGGAACAAAACAGTAACTGAGTTTTACAATAATATATTTAAAAATGAGTACAGTAATGCACATGTCTATGCAAGAAACATAGTGACAACATCTGCATCTAAAGGTATTCAAACCAATAAGAAACAATTCTAAGAAAGAAGCAGAAGGCCATTCCTGTTAATTCCAAATTGTTCAAAACTGCTGACAGGGACAAAAAGAGCATTTAAAAGCACAGGCTTCATGGAGAGGGGCAAGGGCTTGCCCTCTATCCCCCAGCTCCCCCCCTGCACTGCCAGCATTCCTGGTACTGCACTACCAGCATCCCACTCCCCAAATGTGGCAGCTGCTGGTGAGTGGTAGCACAGAAGCTGCTGCACTGAGGACACTGTGCAGAGCTCACACTGTGCCAAGGAAGAAGAGACAAGTCTAGGGACAGCCCAGCAGCTGCTCCCCTGTGACAGTAAATGCAGCACTGTACCCCTACACTGACTGCTCAAGAAGTTTAACTGGGATGGAGCAACTGGCACTACCACACTGTGCCCTGTAATGTCCCTGCTGCTGCAGCCCTGGCAGGGGAACACCTACCTTGTGAAAGTGCAGAAAATCCCCACCCTAAACCAGTTCCTGTCAAAACCCACTGAGCAGCACAGGTGAGGCCAGAGCTCAGCACATGGGCTGGCAGAGTGCAAGGACAGGACAGGAGGTGCAGGGGAGCCAGTGGTGCTTTGCTGAGCTTTGCAGGGTAACAGCTCCACTGTTAAGTAGGATCCTGATGGTTTATTTACTTTTCAGCATCAAAAAAATTAAGAAGCACCCACCAATCATTTTTTGCTGTTGCACAGCTCCAATGAGGTTCATGATGGGAAATAAGCAACACAGGTATTAATTTTGGCATCGATTCAGACTCAGTTGACTCAAGAGGAAAAGGACAGTCCTAAAATCATTCCACTGCAGGCTCAGTCTCCAACCCCCCATTCCCAGTCCTGCTGAAGAGGTGGTGGCCTGTCATGCTGAGCGCCGTTACTCACAAGTGACTGGCAAAGGAGATAATTTCACTGCCCTCCCACTGCTCCTCTGAGCAGCACAAATCTTAAGGCTCTGCCTACATTACTGGTAGAGCAGCACATCACAAGAACATCTGTAGACCAAAGCAAGTTTTTTGTATTTGCACCAACATATAAACATTTTAAATCGGCTCTGTTTCAGTCTTCACAACCAGACCAGAGCTAGAGGGACTGGACAGCTGGAGAACAGAGCTTGGGTGAGTTTTACCCAGAAGGATCTAGGCCACATGTTCCTACAGCCACCTCATCAGGCAGACCAAGTGGGGTAAACAGGGACAAGAGGGACATCCCTTCCATTGTGCCAGCAGAAAACATGCATGCAGAAAACCAGATCCAGGAGACAAGTGTGGTTGAAAGGAAGCCTCTTTAGACCCCTAGGGCTGATCACAGTCCTAGTCCAGATCATGGTGCAACTGGATGGAGACTAACAGGAGTGAGAAAAACCAGGTCACTGCTTTTCTAGCAGTCCTTAAGTTTTAGCCTTAGAGGGCTCTGCGAAAATGCAATTATCAGGGAGGGTGAGAAATGGGAGAGCCTGTTCAGATAGTCTCACTAGAAGATCTTCTGAAATAAACCTGTTGCTGCATTACTTAGATTCACTGTCAGTACTTAAAAAACACTTGCAGCTGGGTTTTAAACTTAAAACTTTCTGGGTCAGAGTTTCAGTGTGTGCCCACTCAAAACCAATACCACCATCCTAGGAAACAGGACAATAACATTTTTATCAGCATGGCTCTAGGTCCCCTCTGAATGATAAACCTAGTTTTGTGGCTTTCAAACCTTAAGAAATATAAGCATCTTTCAGCTTTGCAGGGTTAGCAATCCTCATCTCTGATTTTAACTGCCTATCAAAAATGGTACCATCAGTGGGATGGAAAGCTCTTCACAGCATTAGTAAAACAATGGTTCCCAACTACTGCAAGATTACTTCACATCAGAAAGCGCTGCTACTTCTACAGGATGCTGACACTTTACACAAGGCACTTACTTCACACACAACCTTCTGAGCTGACTGGGACTTTTTAGTGTGGTTTTCCTCCCCTTAGAAGAGCAGGAAGACATTGATAAGCTGTAGCTACCCACAGGTAACATGACTGACAGGAAGCAATGGGGTCTTTCATTAACCCTGGCATTATTATTTCAGGGGTGGGAAGTGAAGGGAGGCCCACATTTTCAGGCACATAAGCACTTTGCTCAGGATTGCAAAAAAAGCTTCAAGCTAAATAAAAGCTTGAGAACACTACTTTAATTCAACTACTAAGTTAATCAACTTAGAAAAGCTGTGAGAAAAAGTGGTCCATACTTAAAATGGGGAAGACTCTGTTAGCAAAAGGAAGAAGTAATAAAACTGTTCCTTTCCTTTGCAAAGCTTTCCCCATCTGAAGTTTGCTGTGACTGTTTCAGGCCTGAAGAAGGGCAGTCTACCATCTGATGGAACTACCTCATCCTATTGCTTTGCTTTATAATCAAGCAGACAATATTCCTTACAAAAAAAAAAGGATTAAAATTACTTTCTGCATGGTGTGCTTCTGAAGTTTCTAACTGTACCAAAGGGGATCTCTCTCAGCCAGTGAGTGCACAGACATACTTTACCTGAATAATGGCAAGCGTTGGCTCAAGCCGAGGGTTTTCTCTCTTAAGAGAGGCCAAGGAATTCTTTGCATTTTCGGTGACTTTGCTGCAACACAGTGACAAGCAAATCTTTAACAAAATAAACCCTCCTAACATTAGTTGGCAGAAACCGATGTTAGTCAACAATCTAACAGAAATGCTTGGGCACGTACGTTTTTAATCCCCAAAATTATGGTTGGATGTGAACTGTGGGAGCTGGTGTTCAGCAGGTAGGTACAGAAAACCTCAACAGCCAATTTTTTTTTTTTTTTAATAGGTATGTGGGGCATTGCTCTGACACGCCCAAAAGTTTATAGCTGTGCTAACTCATGAGAAGGCTTGTCCAGCCCCACCACGGGAAGCGCGGCAGGGAACCACCACCCTGAGCTGTCTGATCAGCTCTTGGGTCAGGTGGGTCCTTCGTTTCCATACCCTTGGCCTGGGCAGTGACAGATGCACAGGCCTTTACAGCTGGGGCTGCCATGGCTTAACACAGGCTACACCGACCCCATCAGCAGCAGACCAGCCACTTTCACGGATGCCTTTCAAAACCACTGGCAGAAGGGAGACAAGGCAGCTCTGTCTGCCACACTGCTTCTTGGAAAAACCAGTGACAGCCAGGCACTGGGAAGGCTTTCTGGAAAAAAAACATCTGGGTAAGTGGCAGCCAGCTCTCCTCTGTTACCTTTTTAGCGTGCAGATGATACTTACAGCTTAGTTTGCAGCTAGGTGAAGAGGAGACCCCTTGAAATATGTTTGTCTGTCCCCCACAGCAAGGAAGACAGAGAACAGCCTGGAGTAGATTTTTGATAGCTCCTGCCCTTGCAGAAGCCAATGACCAAATCAATTCAAAGCCATTGCAAACTATCCCGTCCAAGGCTGAACCGGGACGGCGAGGGGCGGGGGGCGGCCAGGGACACATTTTTCCAGGCACACATCAGCGCATCTCCTCACCTGAGCCACCGCCACATGACGGCAGCTCTGCTCGCTCTCAAAACGCCACAACCAAAAACCACAACCCGGAGCAAACCCCACCAGCGGTTCTGGGGGAAGCGGGGCATTTTACCAAAAGCCCACCTCAAAAACCAACCCGACTCACCCGGCGAGGGCGCATCGCCCAAACCCCCCCCACCCCTCCTCCCTCCGTGCCCACACCATCGCACCCCCCGGTTGCATCAGCCGGCGCTGCCTCCCCACGTGCGCCTCTTACCGGGCGGCCGCCGCCGCTCCGCCGCCCCGGGGCAGCGCCGCGCTCAGCCCGCGGTGCGGCGGGGGCAGGAGCGCCGGGGCCGGGAGCACCGGGGCCAGGCAGCGCCGCAGCGCCGCGCTCCTCATCCCGCCGGTGCGCTCCGGCAGCCGCGGGCACGGGGCAGGGGCGGGAGCGGGGGCAGGCGGTGCTCCATCCCTGCCCGCCCCCTGGCCCCGCTCCCGCCCCGCCGCTCCCCCGCTTTCGCTTCCGCTTCTTTTCTTTTTTTTTTTCAAGATAAAAAACCCCATCCGAATCACCCCCGAACATCGGCTCCCACAGGCAGAGGCAAATAACTTCCTTCCTCCGCCCCCCGCAATGAAAAGCACCCAAAGCTTTTGCATACTCAACGTTTATTAAAAATAGTATGAAATGGTCCCTGGGAGAAGTTACAATACTAGTAGAAGTCCCTTTTTCTGGTTGGTTGGTTGTTTTCCCCTCCCTCCCAACTCCACTGATTGCATGAGATGCGAGTTAAACATTCTCCTAAAGCCGTTTAAACAAATCTAGATGTGCGCCCACAGATTTACCTTCTATCCGTATTTACAATACTTTACAAGCTATATTAAATAAATATGGGCTCTGCTACACCTCGGCGTCTTAAATATGTACAACATTATTTCTCAGTCGGATTTTACTAGATAGATACGGTCCTATCACAGGGGATGTGCTGGCTGTAACAAGTATCCCTGTGGTACGAGCTAGTAAGTACCATGACCAACCAGCCCTCAAAGTAACAATTCCTAGCCAATGCAAGATACGTGTGGTAAATAATTTAGTCAGGTCTAATAAATTCAAGTCCTCAAATCTTAGTCTACAAGTAATTAGCTGTACACTGATAACTTCAGGTTTTCCTCATGGTAACCAATGTAGTAAATAATCAGCTGTTCTGGAAGTACAGTGCTCTGTAACTGAGGGGAGTGATAGGTGGTTAGTAAAAATAGTATTTCAATGAAATTCCTTTGTTTATTGATATGTGTAACTCGGTACTGGCTTCATCCATGTAATCTGAAAAATGTAAGCACCAAAAAAACAACAGTCACACAAGATGATCAGTGTAGATGTATCTAGGCTTTCCTTCTGGTACAATGTTTTCAAGTAACAGAATCCAAAGCTGTGCAACAAAGATGATGAAGGGGAGTTAAGTGTAGCTGGTATTGGAAAGCCTGTCCTTGCACTGAACGGCAGCATTTATTTATGCATTATTTGCAAAAGAATGGAATGTATTCGCATTTTTAAGCTACTTTTTATTGTACATAAATTGGATTAGAGTCAGCCCTGACTGATTTACAAAATACATCTTTTACCTCTCTCTGTCAGGAAGGCTCACTTCCTGCTACAGGAGATGCGTGCCCTGGGGACTGCAGCTTGTCACTCAACCAGCAGTACCACTGAACCACCCTATGGGCCAAATGCGCCCCACAACTAGTATTTCACCCAAGAATCTGGCCAAGCCTCATTCTCTTGCAGGGTTACTGACACTGGGACTTGAACAAATGCCCAGGTCACTGCGTGTAACACAGCTTTGTCTCAAGCTCTACACCGCAACTTTTGACTGCTGGTGCTGAGCTACAAGGTACTCAGACTTTGCTTGCATGTCACAAACACCACCATCACTGGAGGTACCAAGATGGGTCTAGCCCTCTTGACAAGCAGTGCAGCTCCCCTTCTAATGCCAAAGACTTTCCTCAGCCAAGGACTGTGTCACATCCACAGGTTTGCACAAAAAAGCCTCCATGGCCTGTCTTCTGCCTCCCACACAGTTCCAGAAAGTAGAAGAGGCTTCAGACACAGAGCTATTAGCCTGGCATAAGTACTAGGACTAGATTTTCTTTAAAACGTAAGAAGCTTGCTCTAAGATATGTAGCATATGCATTGGTCCCACACACTTGGAATCTGTCTGATGAAAAGTAACATGCAAAAAAGTATGTGCAGCTGCACACGTAGCCTGTCGGTGTAATCACCAGAACCCTGCTCAGAAATCTGCAGAGTCACAGGAGCAGCTGCCCAGCTAAATGCTTCTGTATGTAAGCAGAGTAATCACACAGGTATTTTGGATGCAGAACACTGGACACCAACTGGAAAGTCTGACTACTAAGGTTTCCAAATGATGAAATGGTTTGAGAATCAAATGGCATCACACCTGGTTCGATGGCAAGAATCATTACACCTAACAAATGAAGAGATGTGAAGGTTCAGTAGGATATGAGAAGTAGACATGCCCTACAGAGACCCCAGACAGTGCACATGTGGCCTTTTTCACGTCCAGGATTCTAAACCATTTTTTAAAAGATACATTTTGCACCTATTTACAACATTATTGCGATACAATGCCTGATAGTGTAATATTATGGAAATACATGATGCCAGTAGTGATTGCCCTAGTATATGCTCGGTCATGATAAGGCAGTACAGCTAGAAATTATTGGAAGCATCAAGCAAAGCTACTTGAACTGAGACACTGAAACTTTTCCCTTAAAGACTGGACAATATTCTGCTGATTAGGAGATGGTACTCTCCACAGGTAGTCATTCAGTTTATCCGAATCACTGTAAGCAGTCAGATATGGGGTAAGTGCGTGTTTGCTGCTGGCAGACTTTGCAGGACTACAGGAGACAGTTTTGCCACAGAACATTTCAGAAGGAACAGCATCTGTGTTCCGCAGTTTAGGATCTGATTTCCTTGTTTGGTTCTGAGAAGCCTCCAAGTCAGATCCCTCATCTTCAGACTTTATTTCAACATAGTCATCATCATCCCCTTCTCCTTCTTCAGAATCCTTGAAATTTGAAAAATAGTTCTGAGTGGCCATCTGTGCTGTCAGAGGGGAGGCTCTGTTCACTCTCAGGACCTTTTGAGAATCCTGCAGAATCATATCTGAACAGTTTTCAGGGATCTGCTTTCTCATCTCCAGCCCTGTACATCCTGAAGCAATTCCAGGAGTTTGATGGCTGTTGAATCCAAAGTTCCTATTCAAATGGAGCCTCTTCTTATCAATTTCATTATTATATACAATTGATTCTCCAGACCTGTTGACAACTATCGAGGATGAGGACTGTGACCTGCTGTATGCCTGTGGTTTTACACTGCTTACTCTCCTCCCCAGCGAGTTATAGACGTGATCTTGACGCAAGTTTTCTTTGTTTGGTTGGCTTATAATGGCGCTCCACCTCTGCGCTGGGACATGCAAACGGTTGGAGATCTGAAGGGAAGGCACTGAGCCAGCTGATGGCAACTGCTTCGAATTGCTTTTTGTACCAGCTTCTGTGTATGAGTTCTTGGACTTTGGGTCCTGGGGTTCGGAACACGGAGAGAAGTCGGCCAGCTCGCCGTTACTGTACGTAGAATGCAAAAGCCAATCTTCTGGTCTGGAGCATTCACTGGCAGGCTGGGAACGGGGAGGACATGTGGCCATGGGTGTGGAAAACCTCCCAGCTGACAGCTCCTGAGGAGTGGGCCCAGCCTCCTTTTGGACCTTAGGAGTGCTGTCTCTGAAGACAATTTGGTCATAGAGCTGGGAATATTCAGCTATTCTGGCACCTAGAAAGAAGAGAGAATTAACTTAGCAGAGACAAGGAATCCATTTCAGGAAATCATTGAAAATTCAAAAATCTCAAAACGCTTAGTATCGGTAGAGAAGAGCTTTCAGTTGTGTAAGTAAATTTGGCCTCTGCAAAGTAACATGAAACACTGGAGGCTGGAAAGGCCTTTGCATCACATTTCAGTACACTTTGTTGAGGAAAAGAAGCATAAAATATCTTGCTACAGTGAGCAGTCATGCAGGACACAATGCAGTACATGGTTCCAATAATATGCTGCTTGTTTCATGTTAAAATGGAAAAGAACATTCTAAAAATGGCCTGGTAAATAAGATATTTAGGGACCTTTAAAAATATCACAAGAAGGCAAGAATGACACTGGTGCATGGAGTCTGCTGGCTCCACATCTTCCCTTTGTTCCAACTGATCATGGACAAAAATAGTTCCAGAGCTGTTGCATATCCATGACTTTGCACATTCATTACCTGATAGAAAGGTTTTCAGCTCTTTCTTATCTGACCACATTCCTTATGTTTATGGGTAGGATTCTGAATGGTACCTGAGCAAATGTATGTGACTTGAAGAAGGCAGACCAACTTGAAAAAACACTGGTTTAGTCAAACTCTCAAGATCACACTATTAAAGGAAATAACTGCTTCTCTTTGGGAGGCCAATAGTGCTTCAGGCATGATTTTTACTTCCAGCCTCAGTTGCATTGCTCTTTCCTGACACTGCCCCGCTACTTCTGCCAAAGTTATCAAGTAACAAGAAATGAGATATAAAGGACCATTCATGTTAAAGCAGTCTGTGAAAATTCATTTCAGTTGTAACACAGAAAATAGGATCCTGATACTCAATGATCAAGGTAAGGAAAATTCATAATCTTCCAGTTCAGAACACAAAGTTCACTGAAAGTTACTAAAGAAATGTATCTGTACAGAAATGTTTTCAACATACCAATAGCGGGACCTCCTTGTTTCTTCTCCTCCAGAATAGCAGCAAGATCTTTGTGTTTCAATTTCTGTTGTCTGTTAGCTGGCTGTTCCTGCTCTGGACTTTTAACTTTCAAAAGCTGGTTAGCCTTCTTAATTTTTTGGCTGTACTGCCTTGCCATCATAAAAACTCTGTTCTTTGTTTTATCTGTAACAGCCAAGTCATTTTCCATACCCTCTGCAGGTGTGCTGGACAGAACACTACTGGCAGGCTCATATGGACTATCTACAAAAGGCATCTCACTGGAGAAGGAAGATCTGTTCAAACTCATAAAAGAGTTCTCCTTGCATGGTGTAGCGTCTTCACACCTGAGATTAGCCTCACTTATGGTGGCAGCCCTGGGTTTCACAGTTTTAGGGAAAATAGGAGTTTCTGGCAGAGAGAGAGTAGACAGTGAGTACTCTACATCTTTACTTAGTTCAGGTGTGCTACCAGCATGCAGCCTTTCCTGCATGTCATCTTTACAAACAGGAAAGGCTGCAAGGACACGGTCTCTTGTCTTTTCCTGATTTTTCTTGATGTAGTTCTCCAGGTCGTTCCAAATCTCATCTACTTCTTCTGAGAGTTTATCTGCCGCAGACTTATGCGACAGCGAGTCGGAGTTGGAGGAGCTGTCTACTAAGCTCAAATAGTCATTGTCAATGGGAACACGATGGTAAGGACTTTCATCTTCACTGAACTGCAGACTTTCCTCAGAAACGAAATGTCGTATGTTGTCACAATACGCAAAGTCTTTTTCCAAAAAATTCCTCCTTTTAGCAGATTTTAAGGGGTCACATTTAAAATTCAACAGAGATGTTTCTGGAAGCAGTATGGTGTCATAGATATTGTCTTCAACAATTCTGAGCTCATCCAAACTTGAAGTTGGTGCTTCTTTACTGAGGAGTATCTCCTCCCTACTAGCATGAATGGAGGTCCTCTTTTGATTTGCTGTTTTGTTTTTGGAAGTTGAATCTGAGCTGCTTTTGTTTTCAGCCTCATACAGAGAGTCTCTAGCTGATCTCCGGGGACCACGGCATGTCTCCTCCCTTCTTGTCAGACCCATCAGCTTTAAGTCTTCATAGCTTATATTATCATAAACATGTTCAATATCATCAATAGTCAGCTCCTCTGAAGATTCAGGATATGCATTCCTACTGCTCCCCTCTGCTGTCTTGGCTTCCCGTCGAGAACCACGCTCCCCTGTTTTATACCTGGCACTGGCTGGACACGTGTTGCTTTCACCAGCACTGCTGGCCCTTCTAACAATTTTGTGATGAGTGGGGCTGGGAGTCTCGTCTTGGTGCACTTGCCCCAAGTGCCAGCTGCATGGACGCCCAGAAGAACCCCTCCTTTCTCCACCAGGAGCTGAACTTGCATTGGATGTAGATGCTGATGGTACGAACATCTGGTAATCGTCTTCATCATCTTCATTCTCATAAGGTGGGCGCCGGCTGGGGAACAACGCCTGCCTGATCTGATGGTCTGTCCAGATGTTTCTGACAGAGGTACTTCCCCCCAGGATATTCATGATCAGGGAGTTGCTCTGGGGTGTGCTGAATAGTCTAGGAGACTGTGGCTGTCTAGCTGTGCAGGGAAATGGAAGATCAGTATTCAACTGCATTGACTCTTCATCTGAGGGGTCCTTGGAGCTCTGTGGAGATTTAAAATTTGCAGGTAACATTAGCATATGCCTGTAATAATACAGCAATTCCCTCTTCTCACAGGACTGCCACAGCACCAGTGTGTCCTGCAGCAGAGAATCGTGTGGAGATGGGCTGGGCAAGTGCTCTCTCTCAACAGAGAGTGAGGGAGCCAAGGTGGCAGTGCCAGACTACTTTGCCTCCTAATCCTTACCGTGGCTCAAAGTTCACTCTTGGTGTTTAATAACATCTTACTTCAAATACAAGACAGTAGCTTACGTTAATGCATGAGTAATTAAAGGCAAATTTGTTTGGCAGGAGTTAGATTAAACCTTTCATGCTAACTCTGCAGTTTCACAGTTGGATTAAGCTAATCTGACTCTGGGTTTGTGCCAAAAGTTTTGTTCTTCTCCTTTTCCTTGCCTATAACCCTAGCAGAAAGGAATCTTATGCTCTCCAGCACATGCCACTGAAAATTTCTTTTTCTTTTTAGCCTAAGTTTTCCTCCATATCCAATTTACAGCAAGGCCACATGCTCACTAATGCCAACTAATGCCAACATAAAGGATGCTTTAAATACTGCTGGCCAGAGTCTGGGGGAGAGAAGGAAAGGTAATTCCTTTTGTCTTCAGTTAATGCTTGTTTTAATGCTAGTTACTTTTTTTTCCCAGCTTCCAAAAGAAAGAGTCTTTTGTCATAGATATGAATATTTTAATGGCATGAACATTGATACATGACATAAACAGGAGATGATGCATCTGTCAACCCAGGGAAAAAAATATTTCTTTGACATACCTACGATGCATAGCAAAATAGAAGTAAAAAATAATAATTACTTACCTGCATTTCACACTTATTGAGATTGAGACTTCTCCGTTTCTCAACATTTTCAGCAGCTTGACTATTAAGTCTTTTTCTTCCCCCTTTTGATTTCTGCAGTGAATTTTGCTGTGATTTTAAAGAAAAAAAAGGGAGAGGTAATAAAATCTACAGTTCTTTGTACAGTCTTGTTTGGAGGAATTATTAGGAGCTAGAACAGCTCAGGGACCTACATGGGGAGATGAAACAGTTTATGAGTCGTCAGCACTGCTACAAGAATTATTCAGAGCTTGTAAAACCTGTAAAAGTATCATTGCCACATCTAGTAGTAATCATTAAGCTAATAGGATCAAATTTTTTGTGGTATTTTTTGTGCTTACTCATTCTTTCGTTCTTACTTATGTTGGCAAGAGGGAGAATTACAGGATACTATTTTGTCAAAAATATATAATACAAATAGTGTAATTTCAAAGAGGAAATGCAGTCAGCTTCAAAAAGAATTTCAATAACTGGTTTCAGATAATTCACAAAATAAATTAACCACACAAGGATATGACCTCAGTATCAACTAAACCAAATAAACTGAAAATCTATATTCTTTAATACAGCCACATTGCTAAGTTGGATTTTTAGTCTTTCAAAGGTACTACATATGTGTGGAAGCATCACACTGAGTAAGAAAAACTACCATCTGTGCGGTAGTAAGATATAAAGACTCTCATTTTCAGAAATCCTACTCAAAACTTCTCATAGTCAAGTTCACACATTCATAGCTACTGCCAGAGGCTCACCAATCAAGAAACATCCATTACATGCAGCAGTGCCTGAATCTTAACTTAGTATTCAAGTCCTTGCTCTAAAGGCACTGTCTCTGCATGAAGCCTAAAAAGGTTTTTTCATGGCATCAGCTGAAGAAGCAAGGAAAAGCCAGTTGTGTGCAATAGGTAAAACTTTCTGTAACAACTCGGTTAGGGGACTGCAAAGGACTTAGTAAAATTCAAACAGTGGGAATTTCTCCCTCTGTATAGAGGCTTTTACATCTTCTCTGTTAAAATGCAAGTGAGTATCCTGTAAAGCCTAAGTAAAAATGTTTCTAAGGCGAGAAAGTTGTAAACATTCGCAACACATTCCTGCCTGTTTTACATATAATTTTAATCCTTCTTCCATTCTCCCCAGGAAAAAAAAATATATATATTTTCCCCCTCTTTTTCCTACCTGTTCAGACTCTTCTTCATCATCAGCATCAATCTGTTCTGTTGCAGAAGTCTGAAGAGTTTCATCATGATCACTACTGTAGGCTGGTTCAATAGACTCTTGAAACTGGCTCTCCAGCCCACTGGAGTCCAGTGAAACCTTTTTCCTAGAATTCAGCAGGGCTTCACTTGATCCTAGTTTGGTGGCTTGAGATAATAGGGATCCTTCAATGCCCATCCGCTTAAAAAATAAATAAAAATCATGGAACTTTGATTAGAAGTTTATTAAGATTCTATACTTTAGTAAGATCCTCTTACATCAGACTCAGGCAACGTTTAACCTACAGTCAGTTAACTGCAGTGAAATGAGATTTATAAAGAAATAAGTACAACAACCAGTACTTTTCCATATAATATTTAGAACTGAAAAAATACATGCAAAAGACCCCATTCACATCGAGTTTCAATATTATGGCATGACAATGAAGTAATATCTAATGTACTCCGTTTATAACACACACACAGTTTTTGAATTCCATCCTAAATAAAAACCTTAGACCCGAAATTCAAAATGAGACTTTCAAACTGCACTGGGAATTTCAATACAAATTCTTAAAGAAAATGTAATAATTAGAAATGCTCATTACAATCTGCTTAAGCTGCATGTGCTCTGTTTAGTGATACATCATCAGATATATATATAGAGACATATAGATCTCAGAATAAGTTGAAATTTTCCAGTCTTATTTAATAAACACAAAGATAATATGATCCAAATAATAAACACTATCTTTATACACTGCACTTCCTTGATTCTAGAGGCATTTTTAAGTATCCCATAGCACTTGTAATTGATTGGATTATTATAAACCACAACCATATATGGATCGGTGATTTTTTCTTTATTAAATATTCCCAAAATAGTAAGCTGTATTTCTACTTCTTTCATTCCAGTAACCTTATTTGAGATACTAAATAACATTTACGGGTTTGTTTTCATTCTTAAGGTCAACATAACCAAGAAGATGAAGATTCTCCAGTAAATACTGTGCTCTAAAGTCATATGAATGGGCTAAAACAAGGAATTTAAGAAATGGCTTACCTTCTGCATATCTGGGCTTACATCTGCAAACAGAAACACAAGAATGAATAATCAAACTGGTGTCAGTCTATGCCCATTTCAATGCTACCCCAATTATGAATTCCCCAAAGGGGGTTGAATGCAGCAGCAATTGAGCAAACAGACTACATAGGTTTTCTGATAAAACAGAAACAGCATGAGCTTTACCAGAGTTCCACTTGTGGCCCTGATTTTGCAGCACTGCTATGATTTGAGGAACTGTTCACAATTGCCAAGACTTAGTGTGTTCAGGTCCTAGGATGTTAACAGGACCAATCCACAAGTGTGGAAAAGCAGATATTAGATTTAAACATGAACATTTTGGGATCGTTGTTTTTTGTTGTTGTTGTTTGTTTTTTTGTGGGTTTGTTTGTTTGTTTGTTTGTGGGGTTTTTGGGTGGGTTTGTTTTTTTGGGGTTTTTTTTGGTTTTTTTTTTTTTTTCCTCCCCAAATTCCTTTTCCTCCCCCTAATGTATGTAGGGACAATTACAAGAAAAAAGAATCTGTCTCCAGTTGTTTCACAAAGCACCAGGTCAGTAAACAGTACACAAAGTATCTTACCATTTGACTTCAAAACTTTATGGACTCTAGACGATGGTTCTGAAAAAGACAACAACAACATGTTTAACCACTGTGGCATTTGAAAGAAAGCTGTGGGCATCCTGGACAACTTTTTGTAACATGTATATAAAAATTTAAGCTTCTGAGCCCATGCAGTGAAGCCAGATTTTAATTTCTTTATTGCAAAATGTCCTCACAAAAATATTTGTTCAAGTGTCAAATCTACAGCTGTTACCAAAGAACATATTTGTTTCTTAATGCAATAGCACTTGCCCTCCATTCATCAAGGCACACATAAATTTTTATGCATCCTAAGATTCCTGCTTCCAAAAGACCTGGTCACCTTGGTTATTGCTCTACAGTGTTGGAGGTTTTCTGTTAGAAATATGCATGTTAGAAATAAGGTACCAAAGTCTTAGATGGGCTTAGAAAGTGTAAGTAGCTGAAGATTACATAGGAGGCCCTTTGATCAGTATTTTGTATTCTTCCTTTTACAGGAAGAGCAGCACCAATGCAACAAAGGTGTGTAAACACCTCAGAAACAAAGGAGAACATACCTCAAACATAATTAGAACTTGACTGCTTTTCAGAAACAAATGCTGCTGTATGTTAAATCATTACATCAATATTCTCATGAGCCTTGTTTAGGTCATTCCCAATTATACAGTGTTACACACCAAATTGGAAAGGTCTTTAAGGAGACAAAGATGGGGACAGAGGGACTGCAATATGAAGTCACCCAACTATAAAGACATTGGTAGTGTCTTTGAGAGTAATTATGGATGTATGTTTGAGCTAGGAGGGTAAAAAAAGCCCAAAGTCAGGAAAATCACCTTTCAAATCTCTATTATGCATAAGGCAAACATTACACTAAGTACAGATAGTAATCATGTTTTGAAATAATAAGCCTATCATAATCAGGATGGAACCACTTCTGAGATAATAACTGCAGTAAGGGGGGATGTCAGAACTGAATATTGTGACTGGCTTTCCTGCATATGCACTTTATAATCTGTTAGAGAGGACCAACTGTTCTTTATACATCCACCATTACAAATGTATATTCATTAAATTAAATGCAAATAGCAGATAAAAAAAATTACAAAACCAACAAATGGTTAAAAAGATACTTCATCCATATCTCTTCATTGGAGAGATAATGTGCCATGTTAAATCTGCCTGGAGTGCAGATTAAAAACCAATTCCATGTGCCTAGCCTAATCCACCCCTGAAAACAACCCTGCTTGTTTTTCCTTTTGTCACCTAGGGCATAAATGAGTTTATTCACCTGATTTCCTTCTCACTCTGTGAGGAGTAGTGCCTTCCTTAGGCTGGTATGATGATTTCATTTCTCCCTCCGGGCTGTAGTGGAAGCCTGGGTGATCTGTGGAACAAGCAGAGGCACAGGGAATAAGGGAGTGACAAGGATGGCACTTCACACACCTTGGCAGCTCTCTCTGAGGCAGTGCCATCATCCCTTTATGCCCAATACAATTACACATCATCAAAGCCTGAAGCTACACAGGCAAGATACGCTGCTGTAGGGTAGCTGTTACCCAGGCAGCCATGGGAATGCTTCACCCATGCAGCTGTGCCTGGCTCCAGAGGACTAACCCAGGAACGTTTATCCACCACCATCATATTTGCCAGTTTCTCACTCAGAGGCTTCCCAGCAAACTCTACAGGGTCTGCATCTAATTTTGCCTTTTTCAGCAGGGTCATAATTCAAGGAACACAAGCCTGGCATTATTTCGTCTCAGATGACATCAACAGCTAAAGCCAAAATTCTGAAGATGGTTTTATTAATTTTTTAAACAAAAGTGAAAAAGAACCAACTTACGTATGGCATCCATTTCGAGAATTGCCTGCTTGGCCTGGAAGAGAAAAAGTAACAAATGAAGAAGTTAAAACTGTTAGTAGCAGGGCAAATTGTATTGCATATTTCAGAGAGTAGTGAGCTTATATGCAAATAACAGCAAATTTAATTTGGGAACTAATAAATATGGTTAGGAGCACTATTTTTTTGGTTTGTATTTTTTGTTTTTCTGTGTATAGTGCACAAGTTACATATGAGGAGGAAAATTTTGGTGGCAGGAACTCAGCAGAGCTTATCTCCAGGTCTGCACACAAAACCTGTTGTTCCCTACACCCAGAATCTCTGTCTTGCATGCCCACCTCTGCACAGGCAGGGCAAGGAGAGGAAGAGTGTGTGCCAAAAAAAGTAATCATACTTAAGCCATAATTTGGCTTAAGTAAGATTGATGCAGGATAAAGAGCATCTCCTGATTGCTTAAAATTTGTCCCTTTTTTAATAGAAAAAGAAAATCCGGATGTTTTGGGAAGCATATCAGCTACTAAGTAAGAAAATAATCTAAACTGAAATATCCTAAGATGCATGCTCTTGTACAGGTGCAGTTTGGTAATTTTCCACCAGGTGTCACATGTGGACTACTACTACATTCTCCAGAAGCTGGGCAGACAGAAACCTCACAATAAGTAATTACTGGTTCAACAGGAAAAGAAAATTAAAAAATGTGCAGACAACCTCAAAGATTTATTTCATTAGACTTTTCCTCTCTCAAGTGAAACTATTGCTCTGAGAAGAAAATATTTTTGGTTTCACATTTTTTTCCACAGATGAAATAAAAATAGAATAAGAAATAAGAAAAAAAAAGACACAAAGGCTGAGATCATGCTGTAAATTCTTTTTTAACAACCTAATAAACTGCAATGAGTATTTACAGTGTAAGTATGGATACTAGCATAAACATTATACCTTCAATAGACTTTGTCAACAAAAAGAGAGGAGAATTAGCAATAGGATCTGCTAGGACTTTTTTCTCCCAAAAGTCTCTTTTTGTTACACTGTTGAAAATGCGTGTTAGTACAGTATGGTGCATGTCAGTCACAGGTAACATTTTTTAGCCATTACAGCATAAAACTGAGTGAAAAAAAACAGTCAGGGAAACTGAAAAACCAAGAGTAATAAACTCAGTGTGAAAAAAATCCTGTTTCCACACAAGTCAGTGTCTGCTGTGTCTTGGCAAGTGCTAACGAGGGTTAACCCCCTTTGAGAGGTGCTGTATATTACACTCAGAGGCATCACCTGAAAGTCTAAGACAGGATTTCATAAACAAGAGGAGGAGATTTCCTCATTCCAAGATATTATAGCTATGAATATGATATCAGTGCCTCACTTTTTCTGGCATAAAACTTGCTAGCTATCCCACCAAAAAGGCCCAGATGTCTCAGCTAAGGGTGCTGGGTTGAGGATGGGCGTGTGTCATTGCAGTGAAGGGTGTGCTGGCAACAGCTTTACTGCTATGATACCTAACCAAGACTGATTAAAAGTATCTACAGTACTGCAAATAGTACATCCCAGGCCCTGCAGACAGGCAGCATCAAGCTAAGATGTGCTCCTGGAGTCAAGCTTTCTTGGCAGACAAATGCTGCTAACCCAGTTAAATTCTTCTATTCCCATACCAAGCCCTGCAGATAATTATAATGGAACTTTCCAATTAATTCTGAGGAACTTTTTAAAGATATAAGGCAACAACACATTAATTAACATCCTCGAGTCTAAACTCTCTGTATATTGCAGGCATCTTGCAGCTAACAAGATTGTTTTAAGTTAGTACCCATACAAGGAGATGTCTTCTGATTTTATTTGGGTTTTTTTGTTTGTTTGGTTAGGGTTTTTTTTCTTTTTTTTTACCTTGGCAGGAATTTTAGCAGGATGATTTTCTAGAATTAACCTCTTCAAATGAAGAATCCAAAGGCGCTTGTCTTGCTGCGACTTTGCCTGATAAAAAAAAAATTGGGCACCGTGAGAAAAATGCATTCCTGCACTATGCAGGGTCACAAACACGATATGTGCATGAGCCAGGGCAAGGGGGTTTCTGTCATACCTGCACAGTATGTTGCATCTTAGGATTTTTGTAGTGGAAGACACTAAAGCTAAGTGGTTCCTTTGGTATTACTTCAACAAGCATCAGGTTTCCACACTGTAATGAAGAGAGGAAACAATGAATCACAGAGGAGTTTTAGGGAGACCTGTAGATAGCACATTACCACCTTCTCTCTGACATACCAGTATGTGAGCTTTGTATGCAAACATTTCATCTCTCTTTTTTGTAATTAGCAGCATCTTGTCAAAGAGGAACAACGTGCGCTCGTTTTTGGCTCGCTGAATGCGGAACGTTCCTTCTAACACCAGCTCCCCATAACTCGTGAGGTCTGGCCCTTTCCAGTTAGTGAGCAAACTCTGTATCTCCTGCAACAGATCAAAGAACAACAAGCAAAATTAATTTCAGAGATCTTGTTGAAATAAAAGACCCAAACGATCTGCTGAGGCCATTCCCACTCTCCTATATAATGTTTAACATCTAACAGTGTTAAAGTCACCAGACACCAATCCTGAGGTTGGTAGGTATGTGTAAAATTGCAAAGCCCACACTAAAACATGCCCTGAGTCCTGGTTACTGCCTCTGCATGGACCCAGCAAAGAGCCCTGAACTCCCTGGGACACCCTGTAATGAAAGAGCACAAACTCTGCTCCCCTTGTACCCAGAGATGGAAAATCTTCTGTAGTTCAGCCATCAGTCTCTGTCACACTCTCCTCTGTGTCCCCAACCAATCCCTCTTAACATTTCCCTCTCACTCTGAGTATCCTCCTGAGGTTGTGTGGTCTCCCACTGAATGAATTATAACACTGTGTCCCTGACCTATAGGCCCATCATAGAAGACACTTCTGAGAGGTGTTTGGATTGAAGAGATGATTCCCAGAAGACTAAAGGACCACAAGTGATTCAGTCAACTGAACATCTGAATATTTGCTTGTATATTAATGATTTGTGTGGATATCACAAATATTTCTCACCTTATTTATTACTTAAGGAAAAAAAAAAAAAGGTTGGAGAAACATCTAAGAACATCTTCACAAGACTGTGTCACTTAGCTATGGCTATTCTGTTCCCTTAAACTGCTCGTGTTTTCTGTCAATGGCAATGACATAGGACGTAAGCATGGGACATCAAATTCTAAAAGCAGGCTAAACTTTTAACTAGGAACTCTTTAAAAACATCCATCAGACTTTAAACCTGGCAGCATTAGCAAAGCAGGGACAGATTGCCTCATCCTAGGCAATTGGCCAGTCTAGGACATTAAAGTCTTAGACTTTAATAGAGCTTTCAGCTAGAAAACATCCCAGTCCATTTGAAGCACCAATGCAGGCTAAAGCATTCACAAGAATAAAACCCCAAAGCAGCCCACTTTGGACTATACAAATCGTTGTTTAAAAAAAAAAAAAAAAAAAGAAAAAAAATTTTAAAAAAGTTGCATTGTATCAGATCTCTCCAGGAACTTTTTAGTAAGTCAGGATACAGCACAGGGATCAAGTCCACCACTGTTGAGGGACTCTCTGTGCAGAAACTGCTGTTGCAGTACATGCAGACCACATTGCAGTGTGAGAGCCCACAGAAGGCCTATCCCTATGGCTACAGAAACAGGCTTTACTTTTTTAACATTTTCCACATTTTCCACAACCCCATACATTTGCCAGCTTAGCTCAATAAATTAAAAAAAAAGTGGTTTTTTTTTCCCAAAAGCATTTAACTTCTATTTATTGCTGAATACAATTACTCAGATTTATAGCAGTCTGTTGTTAAAAGTCATTAACATGCATTTCCACCAATGTGTGGCAAAGGTTACCCTGCCACAGGCAAGACATTGTCAAATTCTCCTTACACATAAACAACAGCAACACAAAAAATAAACAATCATTAAAAAAAAAAACCCAAAACACAAAAAAACCCCCAAACCACAAAAAGGGTGAATAAATTTAACGTATGTTAAAAAATGGGCAAAGAATTACATGATATGGATTTCTGAAATGGGATAAGCTTATTATTCCCTTTTATAAACTAAAAGATCCCTCCAATTTTCTTAAAGTGATGTAAATATTGAAAATGTAACATAGAAGTGTAATTCATTGGGAACCTGGAAACAGAATGAGAGCAAAATTTCTACAAAAGAGTTTGCTCTTGATGCCAAAAATTACTCAGGGTGTAGCTTTTGTTTCTGCTCCCCAAAAAACCTTCATTTGAAGTGAAGTGAAGAGTTTTTCCAAGTATCATGTTTCTAGGTTTATGCTTTTCACAAAGCAACTGATAATGAGTATTCTAAAACCCAAGAGTTTAAAAGTATTTAAACAAGAATCAGCAAAAGAAATGCCTCAAAACAAAATTAATCAGCACAAAGGGAAGAAATCGGAAACCACAGGATTTCTGAACAAAGCCATGCCCTAGGGTTGTACAGCAGTGCTGTACAATTGAGGGAAAGGAAGAAAGAAGAGTTATCTTAAGTTCCATATTACAGCAAAATAAATGCTTTACAGGATGCTGCTTGTAGGTTAGAGATGTCTGAGATTTTCCTGCAGCAGTTATGACCGTGGTTTCCAAGATCAAACAGCCACAGGCATGCTCAACTGGAGTCTAAATCATGACTGACAAAGATTAAAAGAAAAGATAAACTCAAAAATGTTAATTGCATATATATTGACAAAATCAGCTCACAAACACCCACCAAATCTCTCTGGGAACTCACCTGGAGCCTGATGGCATGTTCATGTTTCCTCTTCATGTCATTTATATGCCATGCCACTCTCTGCATGGTATCTATGGCATCCAGCACCACATCATAGCCCTCAGTGTCCTTGTCGAGGTGGTTTTCTATTTCCTAAGACGAAGGGAAAAAACCCAGAGTCCCCTTATTCCTAAGTGCACTTTCCCAGTTGAAGGCAATCCTGTTTTTATCTGTGCATCGCAATCACACTAAGGCAATGTTCCTGCCTTTGTTACTGATGCATATTGCTATCAATTTGATTAACACAAGATGACGAACAAAGTCAAGCCTTTGGGGTCAGTTTAGCAGCAAGTACACTTGAAGCAGCCACTGTGAGCCAGTGAGAGGCACAGAAAGAGAGCGCAGCACGCTGACAGGAGATTTTCAGACAGCATTTAACGGCTCTCCTACAGCACAGAACATTTCTACACACTTACAAAACTCTGATGGAATTACACCAGGCATTGCTTTACAGTTGGAGAGCTTAAAGCACCAGGCATTTAAAATAAGGATCAGTGTCTTTACACTTCACTAGAACATGACTCTCTAATAGGAAACATATGTGGAAAATGTTAACAATAAAGCATGAATTTCCGAAACTTGCTTAATTCAATTCGCTGAATGTGGAAAGAGTTCCCACTTCCTCCATCATTCCTCTCCACAAAATTCTTAGCAGTCAGGGTGTTTATATGTATTTAGTCCTTCTTTCAACCACCCCCAGCATTGCAACATGTGGAAAAACACTGTTTTTCATTGGAACAACAAATTTGTGTACAAAATGTTTAATCATGACAAGAATTTTCCAAACAACTTCAGAATTACAGACCAGTTTTCCAAAAAAGTGCTAATTAATTGGATGCAAAGACTGATGCAATGTGTCTAAAATAATTACCATAAATTTCCCACTCCACATAGATGCATATGGTGTGAAGTGACAAAGACAGAAAGTCTCCACATGTTGAAATCAAATACCCACAAAAGGAACAGCATTTCAGGAAAACCAGAACCTCTCTAACCACCCAGCCTTGTAATAGAGGCAGGAACTCTGACGTGCACCAGCCCTAAACTAAACAAATTTCTTACGTGCAAAAGCAGGTGGTACTTGAGGATGCGTTGGACAGGTTTCAAGAGGTAAGAGCCCAGGGGCAGAGAATGCTGCAGTGCTTCTTGCCGCTCTCTGAAGAACTTGGCCAGTGCCTTGTTCCTCATGCACTCTGTCAGCACAGCCACAGACCTGAAAATATCAATACACGGCTTAAAACCACTCTGTTTCCCTAAGTCTGTAGGTAAAGTAAGGAATGGCCAATAACTGCTGTTTCTGTTGTTTGGTTTGGCTTTTTTAAAATTTGTCTTGTGCATTCAGCTATGTTCTCCCTTGACATGCAACCAGTCTCTCTTACTGGGAATTATATAAGCAGAATTGCAGAATAAGACCACCAAATTCTAAAGAAGGATAAAGCAATGAACCACAAGAATTGACTAAACCAAACTTCAGATAAGCATTTTTTAAAAATGATTGTATTTTTTTTTATTATTTTTTTACATAAAAGGTAAATTCCCTCCAATTTAGGAAGGGGAGAAGCTGACTCTTTTTTTATTTTTTTTTTCCATAGGGTGTAACTTGCATTGCACAAGCAGGCCAAGGGACAAAGGAAGAAAAGGAACCCATAATTCCTACCTTGGGTAGTTGGTGCAGTACTGCGTATATATGTGGAAATCTTCACTCTGCACAGGGAGGAAAAGTTTGCATATATTGAGATTTTGCTGAACTAGCAGCTAACAGTGTGCAAGATAAAGAAGATGTCAAGACAACACCTCCGTCAGTTCCTGATCAATGAGTTCTCTACGTTCACTGTGATAGTCCTAACACAACCAGAATTTAATTTCATCTTTCGGGGGGGGGGGAGGGGGGGGGTGGGAGGGAAGATTTCTCCTTTACTTGAAAAAAAAAAAAACCCAGGAAAACCTACACAGAGATAAAACAAGTGACTTTGCAACAAAGCTTCCAAGGTACCCTATGAAAATCTGTACATCTCAAAAAACCCAAAAAAATCAAAAACCTGACCAAAACACCATCACAACACATACGTCCTTCAAACAGCTGGCTGCACTTATCCAATATTTTTGTGCACTCAAGCACACTCCTATCATAGAATTGTAGAATATCCTGAGTTGGATGGGACCCACAACCAGCTCCTGGCCCTGCACAGGACAGCCCCAACAATCACACCATGTACCTGGTCTATTTACTGGGAGAGATAAGTTTTGCAGGTTATGTTTGGTGTGCCATTTCCAAGCAATTATAAATACTTTCACATGTGAGCACAGTCTAAGCGTGAAATTAGAAGCCACAAAAGCGATTTTTTAAAGAAGTAAATTATGTGAAAGCAGACAGCTATTACCTACCCCAACAAGTTGTAACTAGATCTGGGTGGGTTCCCACACTTGCCTGTCACACTGAAATTACTCAAACTTAATGCTGATAAGCTTCTCAGAGCTAAAGTCTAAGTTTCATTTCTTTCTTCCCCGGCCCAAGATTTTTTCTTAATAATCATCATTTAATTCTATGCAAGAACAGATTCCCAGACACATTCCCATGTGCTCTAAGTCTACATCTGCCTAGGAACTTCCATCTCAAACAAGACACAGTTTCTGCAGCTTACTGGAGTCCTAAAGGCTAAGAAAGCACTGCAGAATGGCAAAGTGCACCCCATATCAATCACTTGTTCTTTCATAAGCCATAGACAGATAAAACACAATCCTCCAGCAGTGAATAAGACCCCAGTTTCCACTCAAAGCATCTTCAGAATGGGCTCTGGCATTCTGCAGCACAATAGCTGTGCTCCAGGAGGGGCTGTCTCCCAGGGGTCATTGCTGGTGAATGGCAAGACCAAACATCTGCATTCACAGAAGGCACAGTGCTCTGAGAGCCACCACCCCTGGGGAGAGGGCTGACACAGGCTGTGGCTTTTGTTTTTCACTGCTGGGGTTTGGTTGTTTTTCATTCAGTCATTCATCAGAAAGAGCCATCTCCGGCAGTGCCCTTTGCCAATTCCAGCAGCACTGGTCCCATCCCCTTCTCCTGGGGGTAAAGCAGGTTGTGCCATTCATCTCTCCACTGAGCAGTGATCCAGAAGGACCCTGTATAAAGTAAGATGTTACCCTGCAGGAGTACAAGTCATTGCAATTCATTTCAGTATGTCTCACTGGATTTCAGTATTCACTGTTCTGAAAAAAATAACTCAAGTGAACTTCTAACAAATGTTTCCCCAGGGGATTGTGATCCCCATTTACTCACTGGTGGGCTGTAAGCTTATTAAACTGCTCTTCTCTTAGAAAAACAACAAACCAACTAAAAGTAGTCTTGATACAAATACAGTTAAATAAATTAGCTTGGTTTTTCACACTTGAACTAACTTCGTCATCACAGCAGTGTTACCTACGCCCCATGTCCACATGCAGAGAAAGTGAGCCTGTGTCACAGACAGTCCCTGTCCATGCATGGAACCCCAGCCACAGCTCCAAACCCTCTCCAATCAAAATGAAGAATTAGCAAACCTCAGAGAGCTGCAGATACTACACTGTGTAATTTTCTTTGGCAATCACTACCAAACTAGCCAGCACTCATAATAAGCCAGGGTGCTTAAGAGAGAACACTAAGGTGAAATTCAGTATGGTGAAAAAACGTAATTTATTTTATTTATGCATATATTAATTCAAAGTTTTCATTTAGGAGGTTTTGATATTAATTTTAATATATCCCCATGGCTATGATAACAGAATAATACAATTTATAGAACTACTTCATAAACAGAGTGAAGAACATTTTGAGCCAATTTATTTTTATGTTTCTATTCTGCTCATATCACATGATTATTCTGCTTTTCAAACAAAAAGAAAAAGAGTATCTGTTGTGAAATTTTAACCAATGAGAGTACTATCTGTAAAACAAACAAGGTCGAACACTTCAGGGTTACAGAGTAGGCTGTGTGCACATTCCCCTCAAAATCAAAAGCATGTCTGAAATCCCCAGGAGCCTTTTCACACTCTCGCTCTTTGGTTTGGGTTTTGGTTTAGGTTTTTTTTACACAAGGTCAGAACTACTTTTAATGTTTGGGGGTTTTGTGTTTGTTTCTTTCACAAGAATTTTTGTCTAGCTAGTAAAAGCAACAAATTTGTATTAAAAAAAGAAGTTTCTTATGCCCTCAATACCTCTAAATCTTAAGAATGTTTTCACTATCATCCCTGCTTTCTGAGCAGGCATAACACCAAATTCCGTACTGCACTTACGTGTGTACTCGCTCCAGTGAGCCACAGCTCATTTCACTGCACAGAACCATCAGAGAGCATTTACTTTTACTGAGCAATGCGAGCACAGTGCCAGGAGAAAGTCAAGTACATGTGTTTTGCCTCCAGGATGAGATTGTTGATACGCACTCAAACTTGCAGATCTCTTGTGAATCAACATCATACACCTTGCCCAGGCATTGGCCGGATTCATGTGAACATGCTGGGAAAGCGGTCAAGAGAGCCACTTCCAAGAGAGTTCTTCCTCATCCTGACAAAACTGCACTGCTCAGAACAGGAGCAAAAGGAAAACCAGGAGCTAAAATGGATTTATTATTTTTCCGACTACTTTCACAACCAGCTATGCTCATCAGTATTTCTTTGGACATTCTTAAAGTTACTCAGCTTGAAAAAAGTTTTGTTCACATCAACTGTCTTCAGACTAGATTAAAACTGATCTCTGCATGGAGACTGGAAGTGCTCCAGAGATCAGTTTAAATCTGGGGGCTGTTGTGGTAGAAGCTGCAAAAACCTGAGACTCAAGCTGAGAGTTCATCCGCATTGTGCAAGTCTCTCTCAAGAGCAAAGCCAAGCATGAGCAGACCCCAGCTATACTTATACTGGTCCCTCACATGGGAATCAATTCACTGCATATCTCCTCCACATGCATTCCAGATCTTCCCTCAACTCCTAGTGCACTGCGCTTTTTTACAGCCATAAAAGGCACTTTAAAAGAAAATGGACACTGAGGAAATGGGTGGAGTCAGTGTGCAAACTTAAGCCAATTGCCTGGATCTCCTCTTCACTAATGAGAAGCTAGATTACAGTAATTCTCCCTTTCCCCTTGGTTAAGCTGTTAATTTGCCTTTCAGGAAACATATGTTCTGAATTTCTGGGGTGCTGAGTGAGAAGAGCGGTGTGCCAGAATTCAGCTCTCCTTTAAAACAACTCACTTACATGTAAATGTATAGAATATTGAAGTCAATCTTTTAATTAACACTGGCATCATTGCTATGAAAATGAAAGACTGAACTGGCAAAAAAACCACATAAACAGTCTTCTGTGTGAATAATTAAGCCATAGCTAAGCTTGCACTGGAACCTTTTTATTAGTTACCAGCAAAATGTCTCCAAGAACTTTTATATACTAGTTTTAATACAGTTCTTCTAGACAAAGAGAGAGGATCAGAACTGGTTAGTAGAACACTACCCTCAGAGACAGGTTATTTCCATGCAGCAGCCATCCCACACTTTAAACAAATAGCCATCCACACCATCTGCATCTTGAGACAGAAAGAGAAAGACTGCAATTCATGACTGAGTATCACGTTTTAAAATATGTGTGCTTTTCTGCATTTGTGTCTATCTGCCTGTGAGTTACTAATGTATTAAAATACTTGGAAGCAGAGGGATTCAATGCAATGTTGTACATTGCTATTAAATACTTACATTTCCATAAAGTCATAGCTTTGCACCGTTATTTGATTGGTTAATGAGTTTTATGTTACTGGCTAGTTTAGACTAAAAACATTGCCAAAGTCTGTTAATAAATCAAAGCTGCCATTTTAGGGGCTATTTACTTTGGGTACTCAGCACAAAAAATGTTAAGATAAAGATTCAAATCCACAATGATGTGTTTTTGTTCAAAGTACGCTGAAGTGTGTTTTGATAATCCTTTCCCTTAAAAGTTACAAGGCTTTTTACTACTGAAGCATGAAAGTTATACACAGGAAACACAGTCATGTATGATTGTGGGAGAGAAGTATAATATGCTATACAAGAAATTTTATTGAGCAAAACCAAACAACAAAGTTCAAAGAGAGTGATCCAAAACTTCAAAAATCAAGTTCCCCATGTCTTCACAAATATAAAACATTTTATAGAACAAGCTCCAGAGTTACTTTAACCATAACTGTTCTGTTACACATGCAAACCAACTTTGTGTGATTTCACATGAATCCTAAGAATGAAACAACTTTTACTTTACGCAGTTACTGAGCTTCTTAAGAGTGCAAAAAGCAAACACAGCAACTACAGTGAAAACTTGGTTATACCTTAAGATTCGCAACACCTACAATATTCACAGTTGAGTGGAAAAATGGCACTAGGTCAAGAGCCCGTGTAACCTAAGCACAGTTACACTGGAAGCATTCAAGAAGCTCCAGCACAGCTCCATCCATTAGCTAAGGCTGTGAGCTATGACTTCAGCACGATAATATCCCCGTGCTTAACTCACAGTGAAGATCTAACGCACTCGAAGTAACGAAACAATAAATGGCCAAAGTCCCGTAAGACTTGAAGGAGCACATGCTGCCAAAAAAGGCAGTTTTATTTCCACTTCTCGCTGCTGGGAAGACACAAGCAACCAAGAATGGACAACTGGAGTTTGTTAAGAGAATCAGCAGTTGCTGTAATGAAATCCTCATGGCCAAAACCAGAACTGTGGGGTATTTTGGTATTGTTTGATTTTGCTTTTAAGTGTTTGCACTTGTCTGGATGAAGCTAAAAAATGCCTGTTAGTACTGCAATCTCTAGCAATTTCTGAGCCATCAGGCAGTTGCCTGCCAATAATACAAATGCTAAAAGCATTTGACAAGGGAACAAAAGGCACAAGCAATGATATGCAGATGGGTTTTGGAACTAATGGACAGAAAGTCTACCAGACAAGCCCTTTCAGTTGGCCAATTTGAATAAGAACACAGTTTTTTCCTGGACTTCTTATTATCAGTTGCACAATCTCTCTTATGCATCCCAGCAGGAGTACTCCCAGTGGCTCCAGTTATAAGCAAGCAATACAGCAGAAATATCCACCAGCTCCAAACTCTTCTATCTGTAAATATCCTGAAGGCATCCCAGCTGCCCTTCACTGCACAGGTACTCTGCTGACTTACTCACAGGACCCCAGATCCTTTTTGTTAAACTGTTTTCTAGTCAGCCAGACTCAGCAGGCACATGGGGTTATTCTGCAGGACTTTGCACTTGCCCTTATCCCATTCTCTCTCTCCTTCAATTCAATTCAATCCAGGCTATCTGTAGCAATAACAACATGCCCACTGCAACAGGGCAAAAATGCATCCTACTTTTGTAGTAGTGGTGCCAACACTAAGGTCTCTCATTGCTTACAAAAGAGCAATTACTAGATAAATTACAGCTTTCTCAAACTCAGCTGAAGCAAGAGATCTCGTGAAATAGCAGCATTTAACTGGTATCATCACTCTAATTTACTATAAAATCCCTCATGTCACAACAATGCCATACAAATTAATGGACCACAATGAGAGGGTGGTCCAGTTAATCCTAAATCCATGTGTTAGACTTATTACATTGAGTGCTTGGTGCTGGAAAGGCTGAGTTCAGGACAAAGTATGAAACATGACAGGCTTTGGCTTTTTTGTTTCTTTGGAGTTTTTTTGGTGTTTGTTTTTTTCATTTTATTTTTTTAATACAAAAAAAGACAAGCACACCTATAAAGGTATTATTCAGTTTTAAACAACTACACGACCCCTCATCCTCCAGAAATACCACAGAGATAGCATTATTTTTTAACACATTTGGGCTCTACAGATTTAAGACCTATGTAGATTCTCTGGCTGAAGTCTCCAGTGAACCAGCATCATCTGTACCACGAATTATTTAATTTCTTGTTGTCCTGCAACAAGATGTGATAATAGCCATTCCTCTTCTCCCTGACTGGCTCTCTGTGTTGCCTACAGTGAAGGTCACCTTCTCCCCTGTATTCCTGCTGCACCTAACAACTTCCCATATTCCATATATTTGGCTTCAGTGTTGCCCAACAGAACCAAGATGTCCTATCAATGTTCAGAAAATTCAAAGCATTTCAGAGAGAATGGGATTTGAATCTTAAGGCTAGACTTTGGGCCATTCCATTTAAAAAGAAAACTAAAGGTATAGTTGTGGGTTTCAGGAAAAATTCTCAGAAAAAAATATGGCCACATTTTGTATGTTAATGTTTTTGCCTTTTCTAAGAATGCAGCCAAGTTTTATTCTCTAGTTGTTTTTAAGCTGACAAGGCATAACTGGAGTACCACTTAATCACCTGCATTAACAAATGCAAGAAAAAAAGAGAACCCCTGTAACAATTGACAGAAAAAAGCAAATCCTAAAATTGAACTCAATAAACAGCTCCGCCAGCTCAGATACACTTATTGAAGAAAATGACACCTTTGTCTTGATTTTTTAGAAATGCAAATCAGAGGCATATCCCTGTCAATTCCTTAGAGAAATTCCTTCACTTTCCATAGATTTGCTGACTTTTCTTGGTTAACATTACACAAGCTATCAGGATTAGGTCTCAAAAGCTGATAAATTAATCTTATTTCCCCCACAGCACCCTGCAACTGGTGCTGCAGACTTACCTTGGAAACAAAACAATCTGCTATAGCCACAGGATCATTTTCACAGTTTTCCAAATCTTGCAGAAGTTCACTAAAACAAAGAACAGGCCAAGGTAAGACAATTATGGCACACCTTGGAATAGACACACCTGTATATTCAGAACCAGACACTGCTGTGCTACTCATGGCAGCACTTAATGATGCAGGGAGTCCTACAAAGGGAACAGGTTCCCTTTGATGCCCCTTTCCTCCCCTAGCTGTTGGGTCGTTTATTTTAATTTGCAGGCAGAGGAGAACTATAAGGAAATGGTATTCTCACTATTTCAAAATTCGGGTCATCAGGATGATCATGGATTGGTTGTTTTGCTAAGCAAAGGTTGTTTTGTTTTGCTTAGCCCCTTCCTTCAGGTAGATTTCCCATCCCTCGAAACATTCAAGGCCAGGTTGGATGGGGCTCTGAGGAACCTGATCTAGTTGAAGATGTCTCTGCTCATTGCAAGGAGGCTGGACTACATGACCTTTACAGGTGCCTTCCAACCCAAACTATTCCATGACTCTGTGACTGACAGATCTTTAACAATAATCATAGTGGTGCAGTCAAACAGTTGTGTAGCTTGTAAATCAACCAACATGATCTAAAACTAAGAAAATTTAAAAGCTACTGAAGCAAGTGCATTGTCCTATAAAGACTTTTTATGTTCTACAAGCTTTACTTGACCAAGGGAGATGATGAACTGCTCTGAAAAATGCTGGTGAGAACTGGGGACGTATTTCTCATATATGAAGAATGTTATGAAGCTCACTCAGGAAAATTAGTCTACTTTTAGTGTGTTTCTTCACTGAAGATAAAATGGTTAGCCTGGAAGAAGTTTTCTGTAAGGGAATATATACACATATATAATCTACATGCATAAAAACAACACGAGAGAATTTTGTAATTTTTACTTGTCAAAGAGAAAATAATTCATTTGAACAGGAGCAAAGCAATAAGGGAGCAAGTTTGCTGTTGAATTAAACACAGTTCTGGAAAGCAAATTCAGTGAAAGAAAAGAGTTCAAGTTGAAGAAGAAATCATCAAAGGTATCTCCTGGATCCAAGGAGTTTTCAGTTTTACTGAAAGACATACTCAGAAAAATGAGAGAAGAAACAGAATTTTCTGCCAAATTGTTCTCTAAAAGAATTTTTTTCTTCTCCTCCTCTCCTCTTCCCCCCCCAGCCCCCCCACCCCACCCCATACACACACACTCCCACAGATCATTTTCCATTCAGGGCTACTTTTCTCCTTGTTCACAGCTGATTCCCTGAACAAATTTTGCCTAGGAGTTCCTATGCCTGTATCTAGGGAACTACCCTTTTCCCCTGTAAGCAGACACAATTTCCCTCTGCCTGTACAAAAACCAGTAAACCAGAAGAGTTTCCTGACTTGTTCATTGCTTCTCTAATTACTGGAGGAAGGAAAGGGAGAAATCAACATGCAGTCACAAGGAACAAAGACAGGCAAAGACCTTAGGTTCAGCAGTCACTGAGTTGCTTTGTACTGTGACAATTTAACCTCTACACCTCAATTTCTCCCTTCATCAAAATGGGAATAAAAATATGACCCTTGCTTGATACCCCACACTCATGAAGCTCATTTACATCAGCAAAAGAAGCAAGCTGTAGCAATGGTAACCACAGCCATTAGTATACTGACTGACTGTATACCACGCATGAGTTTTGGAAATACCATCAAACATGCTGTCTGGCAGTCAGACATTCTCCTGATGGCTTAAAGTATGTACCTGGACTGTCATTTTATTCCTACTGGTATCTGATAAAAACACATAATTTCTCCTTCATGATACAGAAGAGGCACACTTAAATATTTTATATATTCATGAAATTGAGTCCATGTGTATGTGTTAAATAGACTAGTAGTTTGTGTCTCATCTGGATGGTAAGAAGCAGGATTGGTAAGAGCAGTCTGCCACTGTAAAAACAGCAAAACTGTCATGCTCAGGCATCCTGAAAATCCTAAATAAATCCCTATAATACCAAGCTGATGTGAAAAAGTAGGGCTATTATTTTAGGCTACATTTAAGTACCTAGCAGGAGGCAGAAAGAACAATAGAGAAAAGTGTTGGTCCTGTTCACCTTAAATCCAGAGGTTTTCTGCTGGTCACAGTTCTTGGCTCTGCAACTGGCTTGTGCCAGGCAGCCAGGCAGGGAGCACGAGTGAGCACTGTTGGAGGAACTCTGTGCTCCTTAAGCTGGATCACTAACAAGATTCAGACTGAAGGATGACACAGGAGCCAGGGCCAGTTAATGCCACCTACTGAGCTATACAGCTTGGGTTACTATGGGCTGGGAAAATCTGAATCTGTATGAACATCATTGGCAAATAATGCTAATTCCTTTGAGGTGAGAGAGGGAAGCATAAAGACTTGACAATTTTGCATACAGTGCATTCATTATCTCTTCAAGTCAAATGAATGAAAGCCTTATTACAACACCTTTTAGGACACTTCAATTTTTTGATGAAGTTTTATGATAGCTTCTCCTCAGAAGAAGCCAGACCTTACCACCATGAAACTCAGAAAGAAATAGCTTTTCAAAAAGAGATCAAAATCATGGAACTAGCAGTTACAGTGATGACCACCATTTTTGCCATTCAACACACCACTTGAAAATCCTAGACAGTTTAGCTGAGAGAAATTCCCATTTACTGAATTCCCATTTCTCAGATCTGCAAGTCTGAAAAAAAACCCCAAGACTGAAACCTTTGATTATTGATTAACAGTCAAATTCAAAGTTGAGCAAAACAAGGTAATTCTAAACCTATAAAATCATGCTCAAAAAAATCCCATCGAAACTATTACATAGAACTACCAAGTGGACCTTTTTCCCAAGCTAAGAATAAACAAAAAGGCTCTAGAGTACGTTCAGGACCCAAAAGCCACATGCCAAATTTCACACAGAGTAAACTTAATCCTTGAAGCTATACTGGGATATACAGTGAGTGTTCAGTTTTAAGAACTCACAATTTCCAAGCAGATCTTTATATCAGAAGGCTTGAAATACATTAGTAATTGACTAGATGCTTTGGACAACTTTTCAGTAAGTTTTAACCATTCTAACATATCTATCTCTAAAACTGTCCAAAACTGCTTTTTTTTTTTTTTTTTTTTTTTAACAGCTGCAAGTGTTTTTTTGCACAGCTCAGTAATTCTGTATAACAACTGATTATACTTGAAAGTATTTTCAGCAGGCAATATTTGCAATGAAGCTGCCATGAATGCATCCTAGTTATCAAGTCTATCTTTCTAGCTTTTGAAGGATCAGAAAATATAATGGCCAGGACTGTGTTTTTCCATTCTGTGACCACTGGGAATCTGTAAGCTCATAATCATTGTCTCATGGCTCTAAAACAGTCCATGAGTCTGTTTTAGCATGATCCCACTATGTATTTTCCAGCTGTTAGACATTCAGTAAAGTCAGTTGTTGTAGCTGAAGCAGGACACAGCAGCTTTCTAGTTAAGCATATTTCCATTACCCTGCAGTAGCTATTTTAAGCTTCAGGAAAAGACTTAGATTTCATCTTTGTGCATAAATTCTGAATAGATCCATTCTCACTCTTTCCTTTGACACAAAACAGCAATCCCAGCAGTCGAAGCCCCTTAAAAGTAACTTCCCATGACGATGGAAAAACATTGAAGATGATCTTTGACACAAGTGCTCCACTTCAGAATTCTCTTAAATTAAATTATCTGCTGTTCTTCAAAGAACACAGTAGTTTGGGAGATGTTTTGCCAACTAGAGCAAAGCTTAGAGAGCTTTTACAGGAGTATTGGTATATAAAAGATGTGTGAACTTTATGTCAATATATTTCCTGCATCGGTTGAATAGTCAGGTTTTCTTTAAATGCTGACTAAGTTAATAACTTTTACAGTAACAGAGGATTCAGACAAAAGTAGCAGTAGCATGCTCCTCAAACTGCAGATACTGAGATCCCACACAATGTGGCACTAGCTATGCAAGCAAGACATTTTACTTCAAGCTCCCAATACACACTAGAATCCCATCTGCAGAGTTCTGGAGAAGGCAGGAAAGACACTGAACAAAAAACTTCAATGAAGGCAAGGCACTTGACTACAGTTTGGAGAAATTAATTAGGGAGTAGCTAGTAGCATAAAATACCTCAAAAGCCAGATCTGGGTGATGTACATAGGTACACAAAAGGAGCCAACATAGTAGGAATAAAGCATCTCTTCATTAAGGCAAGAATTTCTTTTACAAAGGTCTTGCATTAAGCTCAGTTAAAGCACAGAGCAGGTTAGGCTTACATTCATGTAAATACCCAGCATAAAAGCAAAAAAAGTACATGGAGACCATTCTTGATGCATCAAATAAACATCTAAAAAAATCTGGTGTCAGCAAACCAACTTTGCTTAGATTTAAAATTAGATAATTTCTCAATTTATAGATTTGGCTGTTTCAAAGTGATAAAAGTGAATTTGGCTGGTTTGCTCCCTCTTGTTAACACAGGCTATTGAAATGTTTTCATTTAGCTAAAAATGAATTTACCTGTTGAAATGGTAGATATCCCTTATGTTTCCAAACAGGGCTGATCGCTCCTCTGTTCCCAGGGACAGCTTGGTCTGATCAGTGATACAGTCGAGGTAATCCTACAAGAGAAATGAGAGGGAGGTCTTCAGACATTTCCTCCTTTCCTAGATCAGTAAACAGAGCTATGTTTTATTGTACAAGATGAGTCTCTGAATATCAGTTTCACCTTATTATTACAATAAAGCCTTCAGCAGCCCCTCTGTGAACAGTCACTCTATTATGAACGGTAACAGTACTTATCTGTTCCCTGAAACCAAGAAAATAACAAAAGACTGAAAGCTAAGTTATACCTCTTAGACAGGACAGCCAATGTTTCTCTTGCCACTGATAAACAAATGTTTTCAAATTTCATTCACGGTGACAGTTTAATTGATCATTTGGTTGGCTCAAAGACAAAAAAAAAGTAAAAGAGATGAAGAATGTCATTTAATGCAGTCTTGGTAAGAGAAAAGCTATATAATGAAGAACAGAAAGAACACAAGCAACAGAGGCTCAGAAAAGCAACCACTGAATACATTACTTTTTAAAAAATCATGGTTACCAAAGAATATAGAGTATTTAGAGGACAGATCTCAATGTATCTATGTCCATGCAATTTACCACACACATAGAGTTACCTTGCAAATTACATTGCTATATATATATATACTCCAGTAAAAATTTCTTTTTGAACTTATGACAGACTCTCCTCCAGGGTCTTTATTTGAATAAGAACATGACAGCTAGAAAAAGATCAGCAGTGTTCTGGGAGAACAACTTTCCCACCTCTTCCCTCACTTCGATAAGAGCTCAATGTCACCTTTTTTCCCATTGCTGCCGCAGTATTAAGATTCTCACATAAGGGTAGGCTTTTTAACTAACTACAAATCCAGCAGGCTATTTAACTAACTACAGATCATGAAACAAGAAACCTGATGTGCTGCCACATTCACAAAGAAATTCTGCTGGAGTGTGGAAATAAAAGTGAAAACAGCTGAAACAATGCGAAATAAAAATAAATAAAATCCTTTAGCCTGTGGCTAGACAATGTGGTGTGGCAACCTCCCAAAAGCAACACAGCATTCCAGGGTGCTGCAAGAAAGGAACCCTGCAAACTGCCAACAAGACCTTGAAAACTTCTAAGATACAACTGTGTTCCAGAGTAACATAGAAAAAGGTATTCTAAAACACATACACTGGCCAAGATTTATTCTCTGTGTAAATTCTGTGAAGACAAAAGGTTTAAATCAACCAAGGATCTGACTTCTGGTTCCTAGATGGCCTCATAAGGAAGGTTAAGAATTACAGCATTTAAGCCTCCATGCCCATATCTTGTTCAACTGAAGTAGTGTCAGCAAAGTCAGAGGTGTAACCAAGATTCAGGTTTAGGTATCAGCAGAATTTCCTGTCCCCTCCCTCTATCAATAATCTACACTCTGTCATCACCTCCAGTTACTCCCTCCTCACCCTCAAAACTCAGTATTTTTTTGCCAGGGGAAAGCAAGTAAGTCTATTCCAAGGTAACCTCAGTGTCTTTAAGAGCAACGAGTGGCCACAGGCAGGCAAGTCCCTGCAGAGCCGTGTCATCTCTCCTGTGCTAGCATCCAACCTTACTCTACCTTCTCTCCTGGCTGGCAGCAGCCTCAGAGCCCACACCTGACCTTTGGAATCACTTTCATAGGCTCCCTGAACTTCAGCTTTTTATCTGTACTCAGAAGCTGCAGAAGAGTAAAAACCTTCAGGATGGTGAGGCAGACAGGACTGAAGCAAGCAGTACATTGGATCAAAGGCAGAAGTAGATAATATATTCAGGTCTACTCCAGCAACAGTATTAAACAAATAACCTTTTCTGACCACAGACACATCTTCATCATATAAAAGCAAAGAAGAGAAAAGCTCCAGTGGAATTGTGACCCTCTGGAAACATTTTTAGCACTGCAGGGACACTGCAGCACCCCGAGCTGATATGACAAGCTTGGACTACAGAGGAATGGAAGTATTACAATAAGTAACTCCACACAGCATGTTCAATGAATAAAGAGGAGTTCCTTCTCAATTTATTCATCTCAGCATAGCTGGAGCTTGGATTTCTTCAAAATAATAAACAGTCCACAGTTATTTCCAGTATTGTAGACAGTGTTATATGCATGACCTGGTTTCTGCTCCGCTTGTCACTTATCCTGATTTTCCTCCACATACACATACTCTTCTCAATCTTTTACCAACTGTTAGTAAGAAAGAGGGAACCAGGTACCTTTCCAATGTTGCTGCCAAGCATCAGCCTGCAGGTGCTTTGGCAGTTCTCCTGCACTCCTGTAACATATGCCAGTATCAGCCTAAATACACCAGACACCCACAGTCTGTGCTCCCTTTTGCTAGAAGTTCCTTCAGACTGTGCTTCAGGCCCCCTTCTTCATCCAGCCTCAGATCAGAAACAAACCAGAAACAACTGGGTGGATTTGTTCTTACCTAGGGTAAGGCAAGATGGTTATTTGCTCAAAACGCTTGGGATTCAGAGCTACCGTACACCTCACCTCATACTGCTAGGAACTGACACAATTTGGGGACTGCTCTCCTGGTTTAGCTTTCTGTCTCTGTCAATATTACTGACTTGAGACCACAGACATGTTTACATTGCTGTTATTGGTGTAAGCAGATACCTGCAGTAGACACACAGCAGAAAGCTCCAGTTATCCAAGTTTTTGTGAAAAAGGTGGACCTTGGACAGTCTTAGCACATTGGTGTCATGCAGACCGGGCCCTGCAGAGCAGCACACTGCTGGCACTGACTCAGCCAGTGGGACCTGTTTGATTACACTGCTTTATAGAGCACGTGTGCTCTCCTAAAGGCTTCATGAACTCATCCAGGAAACAGATGCAGTATTGGCATATAACGTCGTCTGCAAGGACAACACCACAGGCAGATCAAAGCTACCCAGACGTGGGGGTTTTCCTAATTAGTTCTTAGCAAATGGTACTTTACCCCCATGGTACTCACTGCTGTGTATCAACAGCTGTTATCAGCTGGAGCCATAATGAAAGGTTTGGAGCTACAAGATAACAGGGCAGGCTGCAAACATAATGACATGGTGCAGAAATCAATGAAATTTATCAGAACAGAGTACTGGCCTTATTCACTTTATTTGTTTCTTGTCAGCATCTATGAACCCTCTGTCGGCACCGAATGATTTGTTTATAACCTTTGTCTTTTATTGCTTCTCTGCAGTTATGGCATAAACATTCAGCTTACTTTATAGGAGGAAAAAAACCCCTCACAAATGTCCATCTCCTCAGACTGATTTACGGACCATGGTTTGCTCTCATGGTATTGCACAATTTTCTCCTCCCTTTCCCTTGAAACTCTCCAAAAATTGGGAGAGTCTTGCCAGACTGCCCTGCCTTTCTTCCTGGGTTTGACGTTCTCCCCATTTGTCTTTTATCATGCCAAATCCATCAGAAGGAATGTCTGCTAGGAGCTGCATATCCTAACTACTGTCTCCTCCTCCACAATAACACAAAAAAAAGATCTCTAGAGGAATAAAATTACAAAAACACTAACCTTAGAGGCTAAAAAAATAATTATATGAATCAGAAATGAGAGAAAAATGTCAAGAAAAGCACAAAACGAGCAAAATTATTTTTACATATTGATTAACGTTTTCCATGACCAAACTTTAGAAATCAAATGCAAATTAGTGGGACATTTTCATCTAGCCACCCCAGTTTTCCTCTGAACACATTCACACAATTAACTTAAAAAACTTCATTTATTGTTGTTTAGACCATAGTACAAGTCAGCCATTATTGTGCTAATGTTAAAATTGCACATTAAAAGGGATAATATTAATGCTAATATTAACATAGTAATTCTAAAAAAATGTATAAAAGCCACGCTGCCTTGTAAAACAAGAATCAATTTTTATCCTGCTCTGCAAGAAACATATCTTCTATATAAGTTCTTAGTAATCCCTTTACAGGGCAGGAGTGTGCCTATAAAAATATCACAAAAGATAAGCAAAATTGTTAAAAGAGCAGTGTAGTTGCACAGGTACACCTTTGCCAAGAGGCAGGCACACAAGACCGAAAATCTGATTAAATATCAATACTAAAAAAGAATCAAAAAAGGATTCTACCCACTAGGAAACTTTGCTTTCTAATGCCTAAACAAGCTGCAGGAGAAAGCAAAGCTGCCCCATGTCTCTGATTTCAGCAACACACTCTGGGTTCAAGAGCTGAGGACTTATATAACAAAACCTCAGTCTCTGATTTAAAATATTTTAAACCAGGTATTTATCAAAACTGCAATGGCTTCTAGTAGTGTTGCAGATAGAGGAGGGATAAGTAATATTAAATCAAGCAGGACATGATCCAGGCAGTGCCCTTAGCATCACTCAGACCCTTAGTTTTCTGATACTCCCTAGATTCGTGCTACTAGTAAACCAGGTTTTACTCTCAGGTACTACACCACACTCATGGCCATATTTTTTCCCAAACCCCTCTACACAATAAAGATGTGGTTGGCCAAAATCAGATGGCCATGCAGAAGAGGAACCACTGAAACAGTTCAACAGCCTCGGCCACCTAAGCATTACTTCTACATCTGATTTTTTTCCTGTTCTTTCTATTCTTTTTTCTCTGTTATTTATTTTATTAATTAATTTATCCAGCATGTATAGCAGCACACTCTGAATGCTTTGTGGTTCAAAGAATAGAATGCTATCCACACAACAGGTGGCCAAGGATGATGAACTCTGGTCAGGGCAGCTCATTGCAGCTCTTTTCAATTATTTAAAGTACTGCTGTGCTCTGCAAATGCAATGTGCATTTGTATACTAAGCTATCTTGCTCTGGTACCTTTGGCTATATGAGTCCAAGGGGTTGAAACCTAAAAATGCTTGTACTGTCCACCCTACAGATTCACTACATGCAAACCCAGAAACCTAAGTAAAAAAGAAAATTTATGTGAGCATGTCTTTCTACTTTGTGCTTTTACTGGTATTTGGTGGGGTTTTTTATACAGATATCTGAAGCTGGAAAAACCTCACATAGACCAAAGCATGGACAGGTCTGAAAGACCAGCCCCTACCTGGGTCTATGCCCACTAAGGCACAGCACAGTCCTGCCACCGACCAACAGCCTGAGCCAGGGCCTTTCTGAAGACAATGCAGACTTGGAGACACAGCCTCCTCTGCTCCCTTCAGCAGTGTGAGCAGAAAGCTCCTGCACTCCATGTGCTTCCTCCACACCTTTTCCATTTGCCTTACATCCCTTGGTACCTTGCGTGTTAGACTGCCACTTGTCAGCAGCAGCAAAGCTCTGCCCTTGTGGGAACTGGATGTGTCAGGCCTTGCAGGGGGGCTTCATAGGACACCTGGAAGGACATGCTTGGAGAGCACTAACTCTGCCATCAAGGAGAAAGGACATGGAGAAGACCTCCCAGCACTGACAGCCGGCCACCCTCCAAACAGGAGCAGCCAAAACAACCCGTCTGCTTCACACAGTCTGACACTAGATGCGCTCTGTGATTGATTTCTCTCCTCTCCGATATCCCTGCAGAAGAGCTGAGTGTCTGAGCTGGCAGGAGGCCACCTCGCCAGCACCAGTCCTCTCTCTCCCCAGGCCCTGGCAGATGGTGGAGGATCCATACTGAGCTCACCTGTGCTCCCAGGCAGCTTCCTCAGAAGTGCAAATCTACACGTGCAGCTGGCTCACACGCGGCCCGCGGGCAGCAGCAATAAAGTGTGACACAGTAAGACGATACTCTGCTGACTGACTGCATGCAGAAAGGGCAAAGATTGATGGTGGGAGCCCTCGTGAGAACGTGGTATGAGGAAAGACTAAAAATAGAGGAGCACATGTAAGTTTTATTTCCACTCTTTAACGTTGCAGAGTGAGGCGATCATGACAGAGGTCTCCCTGCACTTCACAGAGTTAGGGGTTTGCCAATAAGTTAAGTTAGCAGTATTAACTTAAATTTTACCTGTAGAAGTGCATTAAAAAAAAAAAAAAAAAGTATTGTTTTCTATGTAGCTATTCCTGAGGGACAGATTTTCAATAAGCAACTTCCTCACCTATATTACAGATGTTAAAACACTGTCCCATTTGCAGCTACCAAGGCCTGGAGGTGGTGACCCCTTCGCTTCATCCACACGCATGGAAAGCCACAGGGGGAGTTTTGTGTCAGCCAAAATTAGCAGTGAGAATTCCTGGGTCCTAACACTATGCCTTGCACCTTGAAAACACGTGCTTTCTTTGGTTTAGGCTGCCTTTGAACAGTTGTGCCCATGCAGACATGAGCACAGGCATAGTTGTATACAAAGTTTGAAATTTCTAGGGCACATCAATGTCAACAATTTAACAGTCAGGAGGTCTTGTCACAGGACTTCAAGTTGTCAGAGCACAGCTAATCTCAGGAAACGAACTAAAGAATTTGCCCTAGAAAACTGTGTCAGTGAGAGGTCCCTCAACACTCTGTTGCACTGAATCCATTCACAGGGGCCCTGGGCAAAGACAACTGCCTTGCCAGCATGCATGGCTGGGAGATAGCAGAACAGCTTCCTGCAGCTGGGGGTTCCCCCTCACTGCTTTAGAGCCTGAGCCTTTAAAGCAAGCTCTGCACAGCCTCTTGCTCCTGCCCCAGTGTCAGAGGATGCCTGTACTCTGCAATTCCCACTGTCCTACAGCTCCCCTCTAGGACTGGCGTGGGAGGAAGCATATGTCCTACAATGCCAACTCCAACAGTTGAGGGTCCTATGTCCTTTCTTTTTGCCCAGTGTATGCTTTCTTCTTGTGTCCCATGAGACATTTTAGCATGAATTCTGTGCCTATAAAGCTCTCGGGGGGGGGTCAAAACCTGACACCAGCTGATGCAGCATTGAACTGTCAGCCTGCCTGGATGGACTGCTCTCATGGATTTTTGCCTTCTTTGTCACAGTGAATTTTTGCTCTAATGAAACACAGTCAGAGTTTAATAATATTCCTTTGTCCAACTGCAGGAATTCCATGCTAAAATATCCCATCTTAAAAAGACAACTTGTAAGGCAGGCTGTCAATTAAATCAAACTGTAATTTGAAGAGATGCATTAAAAGCATTCAAATTGAAACTGTGATTGATGGATTGTACACAGGCAAGTCCTGTAAATAGTCCATCATCTATAAAGATGATTATGGGTAAATCACTGGGAACAGAAACTCAAGTGAAACCCCACTTAGACACTTCAGCACACTAACTTACTGAAGTTGAAACCCACTGATTAAAACCCTGTCCCCCATTTATATGCAGTTATCAGCCAGGACCCACTGCCACATCAAAGCTACAAGATTTTTTCCCAGAAGCTGGCACTCAAAATTGCTGCTCAGAGGTGTGGTAAGAAGCAAGTTCAGAGCACAGGTGGAGATCATGGGATTACAAATGCTATCAGTAGTTTACTGACATGTCATTAAGGAGTTATGTGATGCCCTCATCTACTGCCTTTCTAAAGTTAAAAGGAAACACAGAAGAAATATGCTACAGTAATGAAAACAGCCAAATGAAAATAATTAATAGTAATTAAGATGTCAAATAGTTCGAGCTTGCTAGGCATATGAAGTGCTGTAAACATTTCTACATCTACATCATTGGTGTCAATCATCATCATCATTCAATAATCTCAATCTTGCTCAAAAAAGTACCAGCTGGAAATATTTAGTAATTATAAATTTTAAAAAAAAAAAAGTTAATCAGGACATCTATAAATTAATTCTCACAACACACTTTAGTTGGTCTGATTATAAGCTTATTGAACCATAATCAAACAAAACATTGAGAATTGTTAAGGCATATTTGTCCTTCCAATATATGAATCACCCAGGAAAAGAACCTGAGCTTGTCGTGTAGACCCTTGTCCTGTTAAATAAACTCTCCCCAATTTGTAAAGCAAATGAATGTTAACATTTTTTAAAAGATATTTCAATATGCTTACAAGTTAAATGAGACATTCCAGAAGAGAAATGTTTATTTTAAAGCACAAGAAAGGAAACTGAAAGAGCCTGTTTTCCAATGAATGAAAATGCATACCCAGCAAAATGGAGAAAATCTGCACACATCCTATACACACATTTATCTTAACCTTAGTAACCACATGATTACCAGAGACTTCTGGATGGTTTTTCTTATTAATATATAAAGAGCAATGAAATGGAACTTTACTGTGGGTGGTTTGCAAGGAAAAACTTTGTTAAAGTGTCTTATTTGCAAAATGGTCTTCTCAAGAAACCAGGAAAAATAGCAGCTATCTCCACACCTTAATTTGCAGGAGTGGTAAGGGCAGAAAAGAGAGAGACTACTATGTGGTTTGTTAAGCAGGCTTAAAGGTCATGGATTACTAGAACACTGTTCACTGACAAGTAGTATTTAATAATAGTGATACAACTTTAAAAGTAGTCAAATATTTCCATGGACCAAAAGGGAAACGAGAACACAAAGAAAATTCCAGAAACTATGGCCTGGCTGGAAATGCAGAAATGTCTTTGTCTTTAAGATATCACCTCCACATGTTGAAATTTCTCTACATCCCAATCATTCTGCAAAAAATATATATAATCTCATTAAACCATCGTAATGTTTACTGAAAATTTTGCAGGATAAGCTGTACTTCCTCTCCCTGCCTCTCAGCTCTCAGACCTCTTGTTCACAGTTTTCCTGCATACTCTGTCAACTTTTGTAGAGCTGCTGCTGCTCTGTTCTGTGGAGCTCCTTATCCACGGCCAGTAAGCAACAACAAGGTGGAGGGCAGAGGTGAACAGACCTCTCTTTTGCTACTTCCTGAATCCCAGAAGGGCTCCATCCCCCTAGGCAGGGATACAACCTCCCGCTCCAGCCTCAGTGCAGTCATAAGAAGAAAGTTTCAACCCTGGAGTCCCCTGCCCACCGCCAGCACTCTTAAATGGCACACTCCATATTTAAATGACATCTTCCCCTTGCCTCCCTGCTCCCAAAAGAATAAAGCTTTCTGGAACAGAAGATTAACTTTCATTCTTTTATCTATATTCATTCACGTTCAGCAAGTGGGTAGGAGGTTGCAGACAGCACGGTCGAATGATTTACGCCCTGCTGCCAGAAAAGGGAGGACAAGAGCAACAGCAGCCAGGCTTTTCAGCAATTCTGTGGCTCCCTGGAAGAGCAGCAGCCCTCCCTGCTGCTTCTCTCCCACCCACAGCTTAAGAAAGGCTCACTGTACATTTATAGACAGCTCATTTATTACTGCAGTGTAACTCGGCCTTCTGTGCTGTCCAAACACAGAGCTGACCTTAAAACAAACCCAAAGCTATGGCTATACATTTGTGCTGTCTTAACCTTTGCAGTCCCAGTCAACCAGTGAAGTTCTGCAATCACCTGACAAAGACAGTCTCTGTCCCAGCAAGTTTCTACAATGTAGCTGCAAGATAAGAACTGCAAAGTACAGGTGAAGGAAGCAGAAGGCAGCAATGACATTTTATTCAGTGTCTTTCAAGTACTTTGGGAACATGCTGAATGAAAGAAATTTATGAATGTTGCCAGCAGAAGTAAGACTGAAGTAGTGATGATGCAGATAAGAAAAACCATGCATCAGTATATTTCAGCCCGGCTTTGCGTATTTCCTGTGAAGTTGGTTTACAAACAGCTCCCTGTTCATGCTGCAGCATAAGCAGATGCTTACACCACACAAGTTGTTTATTAGGTTACTTCTGGTTGTCCACAACACATTATATTCCTACTGTACAGCTATAAAACCTCTTTTTCCAAAACCCAGAACCCTTCCCATCCTGCCCAGCAAAACGAGGTTTGGGTTTTGTTTCTGCTTTTGTTAGGTATCATTAAAGGACACATATGATGAGGAGTTTACAGCATATGTAGCTGGCAAAACACTTTTGTTCAAGATCTCGGAGTTCCAGAAACAACCACATCTGAAACTATTTAAGACACAAACACAAAAACCAATTTGTGTGTACTTCCACTACTTTAGGTTGCTTAAGGATGTTTAATATGGCTCACATATAGGAAGGAAGAAGTCTGCAGGGAAAACTGAGCTATCCCTGCAGTGCATCAGAAGAAAGAAGTCTGATTTACTTTAGGTGTTTCTTTAAGGGTAGCCAGAATAGCTATTGACACCTGTTTAGTAACTTACCCTGTAGTGTTCCTAACTACCTCCCTTCTCAGCAGCCTGCACTGGTCCTGATTTGTAAATAGCAACTCCAGAAACAAAACACAATACTAAGGTTCTTTAATAAAGCTACTTACAAATTAATTACAAATTAATTAACTGGAACTTTCTTCTGCTCTGATTTATATTGCTGTAACTCTGTTTAAATTTCACAAACTTCAAGAAGGCCTCTTGGACACGTACTGAGATGCTTCAGTTTCAGCTGTCATATCTCAATATTACTGGAAAAAACTTCCCTTGCTTTTAAGCCAAGCTTTCCCTAAGGAGGTCCATCAGAATTTGACACTGCTCTTTCTTCATGGATAAAAGAAAAGTAGTGAGAAAGTTCAGCTCAGAAATGTAACAAATACTAATCACAGTTAAACTTACCACTGTTGCATAATCATACTGTGTTTATACAAAACATAGTATTTGTTTTTCACGTAACTTAAATTGTTTATCCAAATTTTCAGATGCAACTTGCACCAGCAATCCAAAGGTATCTTTCTCAGGTACGCAGGTTAGCAGGCATAGAAAAAGAGGTCACATGCAGAAATTAACTGTAATGTGGGAGCAAACATAACGGGATGCCTTAGCTATATTGGAATTCCCAGATTTGGAATCTACAAAGAATTAACTTCCAGAGCTACACTATCCAGCAAACCCAGAGCACAAGGAGCTATGCTTTTAGTAACACATCACAAGTGACAAAGAGCACACTGCAGTCTTCAGAGCCGTCTTCTTAATTAAGTGCTCAAAACACAGAAGGAGAAGTCCTCTAGCTGCAGCACTGGGAGACAGGAAACAGGGAACAATAACATCCCGACAGAGACTTCCTCTCAGAAGGGTTTCCCTTAATCACTGGTGCCCCAACATGTATCTACCTCAAACATCCAACATTTCCCCTTGCAGAGCTTGCCCCCACCCCACAAGGGGTAGATAGCTTCAACAGCCGTGTTCACCTCACATGAAGCTTTCCATGCCTGAAACCTGCCTCCCTGACGAGCTGTTCCAGGAGATTTCTGCAAAGCCATTCCCCTGAGGCTTTTTGAGAAAGAATGCCCTTTTTTGCTCATGTTGAAAAATTTTGGTGACCTTTCCCCAGGAAGACAAGCACCCCCAGGCTGACTAGCGGAGACATGAACCATATCCTCACGTCTCAGGGAGAGACAGCAGTAGATTCAAGCATAATGGAGACTTTGTTTCTGAGAGTATGCCTTTTGCTGCCTTAATGTAAGTTCCCCTATTTTTGACCATATTGGAGTGGGGGGAAGAGAAACCCTTCAAACTCACATATCCTCAATAGGAACTGCTAGGAATGCCCCTTTGCAAGGTTCAGCTCAGGCTTCACAAGGCCTTAACCCACAACTGCCATTCTCAGCCAGCAACATCTGGCTCAGATCTGATCCTCTGAGGTAAGAGCATGGAAAAGATTGTTCCCATGTCTCAGTGACTCTCTGCAAACCATACACACTATAGAAAAGCATGCTGTGCAATTTCAGGGCAGAAGAGACATAAAGGAGTACTACAGAAGGATGGGAAGGACCAAATGGGAACCAAGGAAAGCTTGGTGGACACTCCTCTTGACTTCTGTCTACCTAAGAGGGCAGAAAAATAAGGAATGGTGATGGAAACATTGTCAGGCCTGCTGGGAGAACTATGGAGAGAGCTCTGGAATCAGCAGAAGTGAAGAACATAAGAAAGATTAATAATAAAAAGCAAAAGAACATGTAAGAAAATGAGACAACATACTGATGGGATGCCAATGGGATTTATTGAGGGAAGACTTGGCACAGAGAGGCAGCAAGATCATGGGCAGGAGACTGAGCAGAGGGGAATGGGACATTTTCAAATGAGAAGACTTAAGTATAAAAGGAGGAGGCCAGGGACAAAAGATCTGGAGAGGACACAGGACAAAGACTTCAACTAGTTCAGTGGAGATGGTTTAAAAAAAAAGGTCACATTTGGAATTAAAGGGTAAAGGAATTCATTCACATAAATTGTCTCCCAGATTTCAGATGGAGTTCAAGATTTCTGAAGCTCAACCTCTGTTTACATCAAATATATGTGAAACACACTGACAATGCACACTTTAGTCCCCTCTAGTCATTCTATAGATACCAGTAACCTTTTACTTATATTATTATACAGATAGGGGTGCAGATGCAAGTATTGTAACAGTGCATTTCCATTATTCTTTCATTTTGCAAAGGTAAAACAGAAATGCTTTCTACAGTTACAAGCACTTATATACATTATGAATGAGGGCTTCTGACTCCTATGAACTGCAAGGGCAAAACACAGATTTTTTTTTTTATAACTTCAGGGACAGCATTTTACTCAGGGGGAAAAAAATCACTTCAGTAAGTGACTCTAACTGAAGTTTAGGTCTATTCTAACTGCATTACTACTTGAAAAAGTCAGACTAGGTCCTGAAGAGGAAAAGGTCAGTGAGTTTTGCCCTGGCCAGTACACCTGTCAGCATGACACAAGCAGGAAGCAGAGGTATCCAATTTCTCATCACAAACTTGCCCAAAACAAGCTTCAAGCTGCACTCATTCAAAATTGTAATTATCCTTAACAGATCATCTGATAAAACATACCAAATGGTGGAAAAGTTCACTCTATCCTTGCTGCAATGCTTGCCTGTGCAAGAATCACAGCAGCGTGCCTCAAAACAATCCTAACCCAACTGTCCTTCCAGGTCACAGGCAAAATGGCTGTACTGCCTAGAAAAACAGTTGTTTTTTAATGCTTATCCCAGAGCTAAGGTGCCAAAGAGCACCTGTACAGCCTCCTCTCACTCATCCCAAGCCTGCCAAATACTTCTTGTCAGCAGCTGAAAGAAAATTGGAAAACCTCAGCAGCTCTCCAGGATTATTTAAAAATCACATTAACCACATACCATTAAGTCTACTTCTACTTCTGTCTACCAACTTAGCACTGTTAGGATCACCCAGATACTCAAAAGGCAACAGAAGTTATGACTTTTTACATTATTTATTGACTTACCAATGCCCTAACAGCACTAGGTCAATACAAGCATAAAAAAGGACAAATTTCTATTTTGCCCCACTCCTCCATAGTATTTTACATCAGGCATGACAACTCCATGTTCTAAGGACAACACAGGCTGGAAAGGACACTGCCCAAAATACTGTGCTAGGCTAACTCTTAACGAGCTGACTTTTGATATTATGACTAGCATCAGGATCCTACATGTGATTTCACAATCATCCATGTTAATAGGTCATTTGTGCTCAGCTAGTCATGGAAACCAGCTCTTGGCACACTAAAGACAAGAAGGTAATCAAGAACAGTCATCAGGTATTCACCAAGGGAAAGTTGACCAGTCTGATAACCTTTTAACTATGAAATGTCTGGCTTGGTAGATGAATGGAAAGCAGTGGATATTGTCTACCTTGATTTCAGGAAGGCTTTTAACACCCTTAAGATCCTCATGCACAAGCTGAAGGAGTAGGAGTTGGATAAGCAGACAGTCAGTTTGACTGAGAACTGGCTGAACCAACAGGACCTGAGGGTGGTGACCACAGGCACAAAATCCAGTTGGAGGCCAGTGGCTATTGGCATACCCGAGGGGCTAATTCTGGGTTCCATCCTGGTTATTATGTAGTCAGTAATGATCTAGCTAATGGGAAAGAGTGTGGATATATAAAAAGAAACGATAAAGAGAAATAAATAAAACCAACACCCCTCCACTGAAACTAATAAAAAATAGTTCCCACCCCCTAAAAGCCGAACAAATGCACCCCCACCCAAGGAGGGGGGAAAAAATATGCAAATTTTCTTGACATTTTTATGTAAATGTAGAGAATGTAGAGAACGCGAGTTTTGACTCACAGCCTCTCAGTTCCAGCCATGACACCTGTTTCAAAGTCCTGGAAACAACAGTGAGAGCATACTCTTTTTAAGTATGTTTCTACTGCCTACAGAGAATGTAGCATCAGCAAATCCTCTCTATTAGAGGACAAAAAGCATTAGACTACATCTCTACTGATAGTTCTCAGATGGGGGTAGAGGGTGATTAAAATAGCACCTACTGATTTTCCCCTTTCTGTTCTTATTCTGCCCTCAATCTGACACCTCTTAAGCTTTTAGCTCCTTGTATGAGGGTTGCCCCCTTCTCTTTCTCCCTCCCTCTGCCAAAAAACCCCACCCTGAGAAAAAAAAAAAACAAAAAAGCCCTCCTTACTACTTTTAGACTGTGTCCGTAAGCTTCCAGGGGTCCTGTGGACAACAAGCTGTCCATGAGCCAGCAGTGTGTTAAGAAGGCCAATGGTATTCTGGGGTGCATTAGGAAGAGAATTGGCAGCTGGTCAAGGGACGTGATCCTGTCCTGGTGAGGCCACATCTAGAGTGCTGTGTCCAGTCCTGGGCTCCTCAGCACCAGAGACATGGAGCTCCTGGAATGAGTCCAGTGGAGGGCAATGAATATGATTAGGGCACTGGGCCACCTCTCTTACAAGGAAATGCTGAGAGAGTCGTGCCTGTTCAGCCTTGAGAAGAGGTAACAGAGGGAAATCTTATCAATGAAGCACCTGAAGGAAGGGTGCCAAGAGGATGCATCCAGGCTCTTTGTGGTGCCAAGCACTGGGGTGAGAGGCAAGAGGCCAAAACTGATGCACAGGAAATTCTACCTGAACATGGGGAAGGGTGATGGAGCATTGGAACAGATTGCCCAGAGAGGTTGTGTAGAATCCCTCACTAGAAGTATTCAAGAACTGTTTGGACGCAGTCCTGTGCCATGTGCTCTAGGACAACCCTGCTGAGCAGGGAGATTGGACCAGATGACCCCACCAGTGGGTCTGTATTGACCATCAGCTGGAAACTTGCTCAAGAGCTCCAGTTCCATCCAATCTCATACTTACTTAAACTTCCACTTCCTGGGTTTTCCCTCATTTCCTCACATTGTTTTCCTTGTAATTATTTTCTCTCTCTCCACTACCACTGATTCACTTGCTTATGCTTTACTCCACCAGCTCGCACCTTCATGTATCTCTTTGATTCCCACACACTTCTGGGGCAGCAGTTGCCCTCTGACCTCTCTCCAGCTCCCCTTTTCCCTTTCTCATCCCATTTCCTAACCAGCTGCCAAATCTGACCCGTATTTATCTGGAAAATAAGACAAATAAAGCTTCTTCCCTTCATCTTAGTTTGGCTCAGCACCAGTTACCTGCCTGCCAAACTAAATGGCCTCAATTCACAGGGGCCCAGACAATCAAATTGTCTAAGGCTACAGCACTCCTACCGATCTGTGGAGTCTTCCCAATCTTCTCACAACCTCCACCCTTGCTTGGGTGAATTACTGCAGCATTGCTAGGGTAGCTTGTGGAGAAAGGAATCCTCAGAAACTCTTGAAATGGGCCCTTCTGAAGAAGGTTGCTCCCAATCACACCTCCCTGCCCTGAAACCAAGAGAAGAACATTCTGCACAGGCTGAGGCAGCTGGTTCCCCACTGTCTTCACCATCTGGGAAGCAGCTCCTTTGAAGCCCTTGCATCCTCAGCACCTACCTAAGAAAATCTCCACTGCCAACCACTCCATGTCTCAAATAAGCTGTCTAGTTTCACACAAAGCTTTATAGATACATTATTAGTTGCTGCAGGCTTGGGCATTTCACAGGTTCACAATTCCTTCAGTTTTTCCATAACCAAAAATGCATTTGTCTTATTTAGATCTACTTCAGTGATGCTTGAAGTATTTTCTAGAAAGTATTTATTGGTATTCCCGCTTGTAATTGGAAAATCTGTTACAAGATATTCATTTTAGTTTTCAGTTTCTCAAGTTGTACAGCATAGGGCTACAGTTTCCAAAGCCACAGAAGTCATGCCTAGTGAGTGGTTACTATGCACAGAAGCTGACTTGGTTCTGCAACATCTGACAACCTTAAACATTCCAAAATAAAACTCAGGCCACAGTTGAATGTAGTGAAACAGCACCAGCTATGGAAACCAATGAAATCTTGCAGAAACAGCAACCTTTCTCAGAACTTTGCAGGGTGAGGTGTTTTAACCACAAAATGCATTTGAGTTATCAAAGCCTTCACATTTTTCCATGCTGTTGTGGGACCATGCAGATTAAAGCTGCAGGTGGGGAGAGTGTCTCCAGCTGGCTGATATTTCCTGTCTCAGATGACCACCTGGAGCTCTAAGTTCTACAAACAGCACACTAAGCACTTCTTTGTGTGTTAAAGATGCAGGCTAAAAACAATAGCCAAGCGACTCAATTGTCATCTTCAAAAATGCAAAGCAGAATGATGCTGATGGCACAGACACAAGTACAGAATGAAAAGAACAATTCACAGAAAGGCTCATCCATATTTTTCCCTGTACTAGAAAGAGGAAGTGAAAGGTACTGCTAGGCTAGGGATTGGACAAAAACTCTACTGCTGCTAATAAATGCTACACCCATTCAGAGTAAGTATTAAAGAAAACATAATTCCTTCATATTACAGCCAAACAACAGTATTTTCCAGCAGATACATGTGCCACATTCAATACTACAGGCCAAGGACAGAGAGAGAACAGACTGCAACTGTGAGTTGTATGAAAAGGACAGGGGAAAAGGGAGCAAAGAACTTGCAGGACTAGGGGAGAGCTGGGAAAAATCAGTAAGACCCTTCAGATAAAGCATATAAAGAGGCAGCTAAAGCTGTCTTGCTTCTTGCTATACATTCTAGGACACAGAGCAATCTATTTTGTTCTTGTAAATATAAAAATATAAGATTTTTTACTGCAAAACATCACTCTCTGTTCACTACTGCTGCCAGCTGTAGGGTGGTTTTATCTATTATTTCTTCATGAACACATAGTAACATCTTAGATTTACCTAATCAAATAAAAACTAGAAACATGCTTAAACAACGATGTTACACTAAATTATAAAGACCAGCAAATGCCAGTTCCATTGTCAGGTCCATCTGTCCCACTGTGAAATCCAACAATGTAAAAAATGTCATTATGGAACAGTTAACACTGTCTTAACCAAGCCCCCTACCTTGACAATGCTTTTAAGATCCTGCACATACATCCTCTCTGTCTCCAGAATCTCTTGGACGACTCGGTCTACGTAGAGGAGCTTCGGACTGGTGGGCTCTGTGACCAGGGACATCGCACAGTTTTTGCTTGCTCCTTTTGGTTCTGCTTTCCTTGGCATGCTTGGCCTTTTCTCAAGGCTTTCCTCAGGATCCTCTTGCTCCACAGCAGAGTTTTTGTGTGTCTTGCTGCTGGAAAATCGCCTAGCTGGGACCAGTTCTAGTTTGATGGCACCTGTTTCCTTATCCTGGTTAAACAAACCCAAGTGGCTGTTTGAAACCAAGGTCATTCTGCTTCCAAAGGAGCAGTGGCTGTCCCTGGAGGATGCAGAGGAGGAAGTGGAACTAAAGCTGACAGGACGGTCACTGTCTGACAGGTCCATGGTGTTTTTGTCACAGTAGCGGAAAGATCTGCTCTCCTTGTGCAAATCTTCCTCCTTCTTCTTGGAGTCAAGGGCCTCTGTCACAGCTGGTACATCATCAAGGGGTAAGTGGAAGTCATCTAAACAAACAAACAAACAAACAGAAGAAGTGGATTTATTGTTGCTGCTCCATGTAATGCATAAGTTGACGGCAGATACTTTTAAAGCTTTTTGCACAGAAAGCTGCCAAAACTCTACTTAAATCAAAAGACAACCAGAACAACATGGTTTGGGGGTCACTGTAACTAATGCTTTTTAGGTTGTGAGGATCCCCCAATGAGGGCTACAACACCACATTTCTCCTGCTTACACTTCTGTCTCTGGCACTTCCTTCTTCTGCCAATGTGCTGGGCTTGTTCCTAGCACATCCACTGCTCAGGCTTGGCACAGGAGAAAAACAGAACTCAAAATGTTTTCCCTAAGGTCATAAAAGACCCCTACAACTGTACTGGGAGCAGTCCCTGCTATCTCCCAGCTGAGCCTTGGCCCAGGCTTGAGAGATTTGGAAACCTCAAGAAATACACTGTGACACCAGAAAGTGTCTTTCATTTTGAATCCCATAAAGCCAACAGTCTTAAAAAAACTAAAAGCAGTTATCAATTACCAGACCTGTGGCTTGTACAAAAATACTAAAAGCAGAATGATTTCCCAAAGAAAATAGTGCAGTTTCTGAAGAAAGGGTCCCCACAGGAAAGACTGCTGCCAAATAATTGAGTTTTCTACTGGGAAAATAACTAATTCTAAAACTGTTCTGCTCAAGCCAGAATATTACCCCCTGCTGAACTGACCCAAAGCTGTTTTTCAGATCAGTGCAACAACAAAATAAGATGTCTGTCTTCCTGTTGGCATTTCAATTCTGCTTTATTTTCCTTGCCAAAATGCCCTGCAGGACACTGTCCACGATGCAATGCAGATTTCTATCTGGCCAAGTTGTGTGTGATGCAGCATGAGAATCTGCAAAAGTAGCTGCAGGTAAATTCAATACTTCAAAGCTTTGTTTCAGTAAGAAGTGTCCTCTCCCTCAAAAAAAATCTTGCTACAAATTCATGGAATTTCATAACGCCTGTCCTGTGAAAAAGGGAAACTTGTAACAATTTAGGAAGAAAAGCAATACTGAAGCTACCCACAGAGTGTTAGCTTAGTCCTTATTTTAGTCTAGTGACAACTTTTCAAAAATTCATACCAGTAATTACAGCTCTTGACAACAGTTTCAATAAAGAAACCATAAAGCTGCAAATCAAACCCGCCCAGCCTTTAAGGTGGCCCTTCTTGAACTGAGTCAGGCTTGCTATGCAATTACGAGCAGAAACCTCCCGGATACACAGCTCCTGCAGCTGTCAGAGCAGGGGGAGGATTTCATCCAAAGCTGAAAGCAACTCTCCCATTTTTCAAAATAAATCCAAAGCAAACAGAAATAAAATACCAGAGAAGAAAGTTTTGATTTATTTGGCCTATCTTGAATGCATAAGATTTCATTTGTATGCGAGTAATTACTAGTGCCATTTCAGTCATGATGGGATGAGCTTTCTATTAAGGAGAAGTATTGTCCCCAAGGTGATGCATAGAATTAACACTGAGAGTAATTTGCTCATTACAAGGGTTAGAAATTGGCCAGTAGATTAAAAACCTAATTCAGCAGGTCTGTACCTCTGGTTTTATCATGTAGCCTGAAAATCTATAGCCTTTATTTCTGCCAGGTTCTTCTAGTTTTGATGCATAGAAGCATATTTCATATTTTCTTAGCCTTTTTGAATATACCACATCAAGTACCAATTCCAAAAATAAAATATAAAGCAATAAAACGGGAAAAAAAATAAAACAGAAAAAATGCAGTTAAATTCTCTTGTTTCTATTTGGGTACAGAAAGTGCTGTGAGCCTTGCTATTACTTGTGATAAAAAAGCATACATTTTTGATAAGAAAGAATGCATTTTTGTTATCACCTTTGGATCATTTTTCACTTCAAGTTAGAAAGCACAACATTTCTGAATGAAAAATGCCCCCTTGAAAAATTCACAGGTTAAACAAGATAACAGGGGTAACACTTCAGCTAACTTACTCCAAGGTATTTTACTAAAATTACATGACAAAGAAACACCTGACTAGCTACATTTAGGAGGGAAGTAAAGGATTCTTATGAAATTCCATTACACCACATTCTTTTCTTCCTGTTTCACTGACATGTGGTCTGCCTCTCAGATAATAAACCAAAGGCATTAGTATGTAGTATTTGCTTTGCAAAAATTTTCATTAATAGAAAATAGAAACACAACATAGTTTACATCAATGACATTGGAGTCAGAAAAAATGTTAAAGGAAGTTTTACGTAAGACACACTTGAAGCTAGAAGCATTAGGAGAATTTAACATGTCTTAGAAAACCAAAGCAAACTCACTCATTTTCTTGTTTAATGACAGTGTCATTGCTTATTAAAAAAGCTGAGGATTAGTAAAATTAGTAATGGTTAAAATGGGCTTGCTCTTTAACACCTGTATTCCCAGTGACCATGGCAAACCCCAGGCACCCACAAGGCATGGCATGCAATTGCATGCAATATGGTTGACTCAAGTTCCTCTATTTTTTATACAAATTGCTATTCCTGTATGCTTCTATGTAAATTACACCAAACTACATATTTGCTGCTAGGTATTCACTAGGTCTGTTTTGTTCTCAAAGCCTCATCCTGACTACTAATCTCAAAAGTTACTTTCTACTTCATTTTTACTTCTTTCCCAGCTGGATGTAAATTGTCATTTGGCTTCTCTGTGGAGAATTTTGTTACAATTTTGTCCATTATGTCTCCAAACAGTAAAATACATTTCTCAGGGTGCACTCTGATGGGGCAGAAGCCCAGTGTTCCTGCAGAGCAGCAGGTAGGCACCTAGGCAGCTGGCACACCTGGAAGAAAGGCAGGGCACAGAGGACTGGGGATTTCAGCGTGGCACAGAACCAGGAAGCAGCTCTCTTTCCTCAGCTGGCAAGTTCTATACCAAGCACCCTGCTCATGGAAATCAGGGCTTGGGGACATGCCCTGGTTCTGCCCAGCTCTCAGTTCCTGCCTCAAGTATAGATAGCTGTGAAAAGCCTATAGCCCTTCCCAATAACACAGGATCTGTAAATCATCCAAGACTTCCCAAGTTTGTCTTCAGAAACCCATCTGAGCATTGTACTTGGCACTGGCGAGGCCACACATCAAATCCTGTGTCCAGTTTTGGGCCTCTCACCAAAATAAAGACATTGAGGTGATGGAGTGTGTCCAGAGAAGGGCAACAGAGCTGGGGAAGGGTCTGTCAAGTCCTGTGAGGAGCATCTAAAGGAGCTGAGGGTATTTAGTGCAGACAAAAGGAAGCTCAGGGGAGACCTTATCACTCTCTATAACTCCCTGAAAGAAGGTTGTAGCCAGGTGGGGGTTGGCCTCTTCTCCCAAATAACAAATGATAGGACTAGAGGAAACAGCCTCAAGTTGCACCAGGGGAGGTTTACATTGGATCAGATTTAGAAAAGAAACATTTTCTTACCAAATGGGCTGTCAAGCGCTGGAACAGGCTACACAGAGAAATGGTGGAGTCACCATCCCTGGAGGTATTTAAAGGATGTGTAGATGTGGCACTTGGTGACATGGTTTAGCCGTGGGCGTGGCATAACCACTGGGCTAACAGTTGGACTTGATCATCTTGGAACACTTGGGTAGGAAAATAACCTCTACAATTACCCTTGCTGTTAAAATTAGGAACAGAGTTTTTAGATGATTTCTGCAGTCCAAAGTGCATCAGGACAGAGAGCAGTTAAATGGAGCTCATTGCCATAGCCACACGCCCATCCTCTTTCCTTTTGTCAGGGTCTCTATTTGGGTTTTCAGAACTCTAAAGAGTAGTTCTACTAGTAGTTCTACTAGCTAGTTGCTACTGCTAGTTCTACTAGCAGTTGTAACACAAAGTAACTTCACTCTTGCACCAGCTACCTAACATCTGTAGCAAATGGCTGGTGAGAAATTCACAAATGAATTAATGAGAGTGAAGAGAGAGTAAACAGCCTCCACCAGGATTGCTCTCTATGAATCTAACTGACCCAGTGCCTTTGCAAACCCTGTAACCTCTTGCAAATTTCTGTCTTTCATACAGACTTACTATAAAAAGCAAGTAATTTGCCCCATACCCTGTGACATTGATTTACAAGCCCACTCCACCCCATCCTCCCAGTTTCAGCAGCAGCACCAGCAGGTAGGTACATTCATCAAAACTCAGGCTGCAAACACTGTGTGAAATTCTTAGGTACCCCCAGAGCCTGCGGAGGCACACACTGTGAGCAAGTCTTCTATACCCTGACCCATGTCTGGCCTGGTTCACTGCTTTTTTTGTTAGGCTTTCTTTTGGTTACTGAACCTTTTCAAGGATGAACCAAAATAATATTGAGAACTTTTGTCAGTTGTGAATTAACGGTATTTAACTCAGTCTGGGGAGAAAAAAAGAAGAAATCTTCAATTTGCATACTTTAATTAAGGAATAACAGTAATTACTTGTTAGTTCAGCACTGAAAGGAGGATAATTACTACTTGTCCCTACTCACAAGGAAACACGCTCCCCAAACAAGGTCATTTCTTGTTTGTGCCTTCGCATTAATTCAGTTACTCTCTCCCCCTTCCCAGCCCCTGCAAAGCTCCCTGTTCCTGTGTCACACACACACACTGCCATGGCACGACCCCAGAGCACTCCCCAGAACGAACAATGACATGTCCCTACTCCACAGACATGCAAGGGCAGGGAATACCACTGTTTCATCCCAACAGGCACCTCTAATATTAGTTACAAGACTGAAGGCACATGCAAAACAACCATCTTGGCATGTCTCGGGTTTTCATCATGCAGCCATAAACAAGTTCTCACCAAAAATGCATAATCTTCTTCTATCACTTGCTTTTCTTTAACAAAAACCTCCTTCCTGTAATTATATTCACGGTAATGATAAATGGTTTTCCATTATCTCTGCAGCTTTGGCTATGCTAGAACATTAGCATACAATGAGCGATAAAGTGCTTTGTCTTTAAATATAAAACTGACTTAAAGATCCCCAAGTCCTATCTAAATATAGGTGTTTATTCCTCCAAGTTGTTTACTGCATGTGAAATTTTACGACATACTGCACAAGTAAAAACTCAAGTCAATTTATGTTCATGATTAGCATTGTTGTTGCCTTTCTTCTGGCAAGAAAAAGAGCACCTCAGGTGTTATCTACAAAGTCAACATTACCAGAAATTACAGTCTTTGCATCCTCTGAAGTTTAGCTACAAAAAAGTGATGGGACTACAAGAAGTATCTTTACTGGTTTTGGTTTTTTTTTTTCCCTGAGATACCTTCATATTTCAAATAAAGCATTTATACTGTGGATACAATTAAGCAAACTATTTTAGAATGATTTCTACATTCAGTATCAAATTCAAAATGCAACACTGGAATTGAGAAACAAAAATGCTCTACAGCTTTCTGACTGAGAAAGATTAAAATGCATCCACTACCGATCCCAAATGATCTTAACTGCACTCCCTCTATCTTCTGCTCTGAATCCTGTCCAAGTGAAGGACAGCAGCTTTTTAATCACTAAACTTTGTATATGAATACATACCAGTTCTAAAACTAACACCCTCTGTGAAAAATATCACACTAGAGAGCTACAATATTTGCAGGATTAGATGTCTAGTCTGGACTGTCACAAACCATACTCTGCCAAGTATTTTAACTGAACTTTGAGGAACAGAAATCCCATTTATTAGAAATCTCACAACAAGGGAGAAGAGTCACCAACTACTGTGCTTCTATCAGTCCAATTACTGTCCCCCCACCCCCACTCCCTGCAGTATTTAAAGCAGAATAGCCTCTGTCACAACCAAGCACGCTAATACCCGAGAACATTATTGCAAGGGAAAATCCTCTGCGACAGTATCTCACCACTGAGGAATGTCTCTGGCTCCTTGCACCCGCGCTGAACAAGTCCTCTCTATTTTTCAGTCCTCTCCGAAGAGCCCACGACCTACCTGTGCGGCAGAGGAGAGGCACGGGCTCTGACTTCAGCTGTTCCCGAATTAGCTCATTGGGCACTCAGGTAAAATGAGAAGCTCTTACTAGTCTGTACAGCTCCTTCGCCAGAAATATTGCATGAGTCAGCTTTTATCTATCAAAACCCCAAACACAAAGGCTTTACAGAAACCTGATTCACAACTTTCTCATCGCCTTTTTCCCAGCGCACCGACAGTCTTCGGCATCTCTGCAAGCTTTAAATGACATATGACATCATGCAATTCAGGGACAGGACAATGGGCATCACTGTGGGTAACTTTAAAATGCACACTTCACTGAGCAACACCCACCAACTTCCATTTTTCCAGGCACAACACTGAGCAAACATCAAATAGAGCCCCCACTTCCACAGCATTTGTTTGTCTGATTTGTAGACAATATTGATAAGCATGTAAAGCAAATAAATCACTTGCTGGTATTGTGAAATTTCTGTGTTTACGTTAGAAACTTCCATGAACTTGCAATATAATAGGATGATCCTGGGAAATAGAAGCATTCTGGATCTTATTCTGCCCTAACATAAACAGGAACAGGCTCTTGCAGAGTGCTTGCAAAGCCTCAGTGGTTTGGAGTTTTTTTAAGGGCAAGAGAAACAAATTTCAGAAGAAAATGTGAAAACCAAACTGTCAAGTATTCTGTGCTAAATCACAATGAAGACAAGGAAAAAAAAAGGAAGGAGTGAGAGAAGCAGGAGAAAAGAAAAGATGAAAAACAGAAAAAGAAAAAAGGATATACGCTGGTGCTAACCCGTGAGAAAGCTGACATCTCCTTTGCCTGCGGAGGGGGTGGTGGCATTTCCATCTTGGAGCTGGGAGGCAAAAGAAGTCAGAAGAGTTCCCAGCTGCTGGCACCACTTTCCAGGCATGCTCTCACAGCTGCATGCTCAAACGTAGCCCACAAAGAGGCATTCTATCTTTAAAATAATACTTGAAGTTCACTGCCTCTGTTCTTGTACATGACCCAGCCTCAGCTTCATTCAGAGTATTCCTAAAGAGCACAGTCCTTGAACAACTCCTTACAGCAGGAAACTGGAGGTAGAAAAGGAAGCAACGACAGCCTTGAGACCATTGGCAAAGCTGTGAAACACTTTGATCTGAACATCAGGCTCTTGGGGTGAAAGTCCCTTTTACCCAGGCTAAAAGATCAGGTGTTTACAGCCTGCCATGCTGACATCACAGATCATTGAGATAGATTCTCTCGTGTATTCTCTGGATTCTCCTGCAGCTTCTCAGGATTTTTTTAACACTTACATATTTACATTAAAAGATCTTTTTGCAAGAACTGTACAAAATACTTGAGAGTGAGCTACCACATATCTGTAAGTCCTGAACACACTCAAAGGCACAGAATGGCCAACACTGATGCCAAAATTTTCAGTACATCTACAGTGCAGCACCCAGGTACTCAAATCACTTGAACATGGCAAACATGCCATACGTTTGCTATATTCCACATGCCCACATATTCTGTCAGGAGCTAATGATTCACTCCTCTTGTCTTCTTCTTCTTCACACCTTGTGCCCACCTTGCCTACAATCACCTCCAAGTCAGGTTTGAACTAATTCCTGGACTAGCATTGGAACATTAACCAGACACGGGACACTGCTTGGTCAATTCTGTGAAGTCCTAGGACATACAAGTAGTATCAGCAGCTTCATCATTTAGTGGTGACAAAGCTCCTGAACTCTGAAGTCTCAGTGACAGAAAGCATCCCACATCTGTTTCAGTGGGCTGGGTAAAAACAGGGCCTTGCAGCACTGCAGTGTGAGCTTCAGCCACTGGTCTGAGCTCTCATGAGCATTCCTGTGGGTGGAAGGAAGAGGGAAACAGGGCTGAGATCCTTACTTTGCTCTGTCTTGCTCTTTCATCTCTGCACACCCACACCTGACCTTAGCTCTCCCTTCCATCCCCATGTATAAGTCAGCAGAAGTTTCCCCCACACATAAGAATTTCCACAAGAACAACCCCTCAACCTCCATCACTTTAAACATGCACAGCACTGAGAGCTGTCAGTACAGAAGACTGGAAATCACAAAGCCTCCTGTTTTACTGATGTACATCACAAATAGTACACAGATGTGCCAGAAAAATAATGGGCTGGTCCCACTTCTAATTTTCTGGTATTTCATGCATTTTGTTTATCTGCATTATATTTTAGGAGTTGCTTATCTTTCTCTGCCCCATCTCCTGCTTCCTTCTATTGTATGTACAGAGGCATAAGACCACATTTTTAGTGTATCAGGATTAAGATTTGAGAAGGGTGACCTGTTTTTATTTTGGAACAAGGCTTCGATTTTTCTAAACTTGAGTAGTAAGTGAAGTTTTAGAGAGGTTAAAAGTGAAGTTATTCTATAGTTCCCAGCAGGCTAAAGATTTACTGAACAAGTTATCCTCAGCAAAATTTTAAATCACCCCTAACTCAACCACAAGGTACATTCAGGCTAAAGGACACACTGACATCTTCCCTGGAAGTGCAATGTAATGTATTAATAACTCTCTGCAATGCAGTAGCTATTTAATCTGTACACAGTGCTGCAGAGACACCTAACAAAAAGAACAAGCCATCACATGCTGCTGATGTACTGCAACACAAACAGAGCATATGGATCCAATCCTCTACTCCATTTATAGGCCTTTTAGAAGAATTGTTTTCCATCTCCTCGTCAATTTTGAAGGCTTGTTTCTCTCCTCTTTAAAAAGAATTTTAAAGAGGCACAGTTCCAATTATTTTCTAAATCAGAGCAAATGAAAATTCAGTGAAGATTTGTAGATGTGAATGCATATGGAGGAATAACACCCTAGATGACAAGGAGTAATACCCTAGATGACAAGCAACCAAAGCTTTTACATCCTTTTCTTCTCTGCTCGTACCAGCACTTAGTGAAGAAGTGTTAAAAGTGTGTTCAACATGATGCTGCTTGAATGTTTTAGTACTTTTACACTCAAACTGTTGTGCCAGAATGAAAATCCACATGAAGCCTTCCTTGCACCCAGCACCACACAGGATCAGTCCTTGCTGCTGGCCCTGGCTGGTGACTTCCCAGGCTACACTGTGTCACTGTAACAGCCCTTGGACACCACCTTTGGTTTCCACTCTTCCTGGCCTAACCTACTGCTCTGAGCAAATGTTCTGTCAGGTCAACAAGTAACACACCACTGTTTTCAACTTCATCTAAGCAAGCTTAAGTTGCTACTGAAGTTCACAACTTTTCAAAGGCCACTGCAGCATGAGCACACAGGAGATCTTGGCTAGGCAGCCAACACAGCACACAACATTTGTTGTTTTACCAAGAACATTGGGAGGTTTTTAAGACGAAAAATTGTTAACTGTCTCCCACTTTAAAGCAGGTAAAATAAACTTTAGAGAGTGAGACAGAGTTTCAGAAGAAGAAAACGTAGCATCTATGAATCATTCTTGACAGCTCCAAAGAAAAACTTAACTGTGTGACTCTAACGAAAACATCCTTTTACAACTCACCTCTTTCAATTTCAATATAACTTGTAACTACAGTATCTAGCACAAACAGATTCGTTCTTTTAAACTCATTTTATCAGTTTTTGTTTGCTTCTGCCACAAATTCTCTGTTGACCCATGAATCTTTCCAGTAAAAATCCTGCATGAAGCAAAAGCCAGTTCTCTGATATAGCAGACAATGTTAGATGCCAAATAGAAGTGAGTTTCAGAAGCTTTAAATAATTGATGTTTTTTCTTTAAATACACATAAATGATCTCTCCCATTTGGTTTCAAACTAAAGCCACTTACTGGAACCTCCTCTGCACCTCAGGAAGTTTAGCAACCAGAATTCTGAAACAGAACTGAAATAGTAACACCAGGCTCCTCCTAACAGATGTTCACATTTACAATAAAATGAAAACTTTCTTCTGTGTTTCCTCTCTTGAATAAAAATATAAGTTGCAGAAAGCAGTAGTCATGTTTATGTCTTGGAGAGAAGAATCCTTCTCTCCAAGACATAAGAAGAATTCTTCACAGGTTGGAACTAAGACATATTGGTGGTCTGGCTGCACCACAGACTGGCTCTGGCATTTCAAGTCAGTTGTTTTCTTGTGCTCACCCTCCTAAAAGGGAACATTAGGTCTTATTTTTAAGGTGGCATTACAACAGTAAGCTAACAGCTCTTTCAAAATCCCAATTCAATAGGAACATATGCAATGACAGTTAAAGGACTCTGGATTTAATTAATGACTGTGGCAGATTTTTACAAAATACAGTAATCAGTATTTTGACATCTCACAAACCTTTAAATGAAAATAAATAGAAAGAAACTAAGGAGATGTTCAGGTTCAAAGGAATTTAACATACACCATGTCTTCTCACTGTATTGCTTCTACAGCTAAGAGTGCAATTTTACATAAATAAGGTCAAGAAGACTAAGACTGCCAAATGGCAGCAGAATAACCAGTCACAGCAGAAAAATCAAAGGTGTCTTGTTGCTGCCACAAACAACAGATCCTTAAAAATGTAGCCTCCCCAATTCTTTATTTTTTTCTACTGATGACCCTATCACATCAGGACTGCTGTTCACCCTGATTTGGTCTTTTCAAATTGCCCCTTGGAGCATCTGTACTTTTAAATTATGGGTGTGTTTTAGACCTTTCCTCTCAATGTCCTGTTGCAATACTGAGAAAATACAGTGCTACATGAAAATTAAACTTCCCTTCCTTGTCATTCCCTTCCTTGCCTTGTCAGCTTTTCAGGTATGTCCATGAAAGTCACTCCAATAGATCCATGTTTGATCCATGAAGAAGTCTTCACAATTCTTTCAGAGTTGCTTTAAGGCCCTTCTTAAAGGCAGCATCTACTATACTTCCTACTACTTTGCTATTATTTCATGAAGACAAACCATTGAGAGCAAAATTCCTACCCCAACAAGCAATACTTTCCTTAGAGTTTTTGTATTCAAGAAGCAAAGCATGAATTGAGATTGATATCTCTGCAATGTCAGTGCACAGAGCAGTGCAGCCTCTGCACCCATGTGCAGATGGTGTTAAGGCCTGCAACACTTATTGACATATCAGAATTTGAGATTAACAGTGACAACAATCACACTTCAGAAGCCACAGGGCAAGAAGCAAACAGATTAGAGGCCTAGACTTGGTTACAGAGAACATTTGGTACATAATTCATAGCAACTGACTTCCTGAGTCATAAGTCTTTCTATGTGCTTTCTTATCAGAGCAATAAAAAGCTCAATTTGAACCAGACAGTCATTTTATTAAAGCTATATATATTGCAGAGTCCCTGTGCCTTCTTTACCAACAGCTTCAGAAAAATAATCCTATAAACTTCGAAGTATTAAAATTCTCTAACATTCCTATTCAGGGGTATATAAATTGAATCTTATACACATGTAACACCATACAAAGAAAGTTAGTAAAAAAAGGGATCTTCAGATTTCTTCTGACCATTGGTTTTATGATGCAATTTTATCTCAGTCTGGAGGAAAAAAAAACCCTGACAAATGCAAACAAGAGAGGGGCATGAAACCTCTTAAACCACTTTGTGGTTCACAGCAAGGTAGCTGAAATTTAAAACATTCATGAAAAGACATCAGACAACAAGTGTCTGCTACTGTCCTTCTGCTTTCCTGGCTTTTATAGTCAGTACCATTTTACTTCTCTTTTGCAGCCTTCAAGCACTTCTATACTGGCCAGTTCTCAGAATTCTTATTAACTACAATAACATCTAAAGCCATTGGTATTCAGTAAACACCTCAGATCAATCTTCTCAGTGTTTAGATCAGAGACAGGGAAAACAGAAACTTAGACTCCTATTTAAATCCAGTTAGTAAAGCTAAAGCAGTTATTTTTCTGAGATCCTTCGCACTTTATCTTTCTTCCAGACAAGGACATTCAGTCCCACCACTTTCCTTGTTTGGGTTTTCCTCTTCCTTGTTTTCTATGAGAAAGAAGTAGCAAACCCTTTCTTTCTAAAATATTAGAATTGAATCCAAATCAAATTCTCAAATCCAAAACACACAGCCTGGACTTGGAGAAACTTGGTCACAAAGGCCGATTTTGTGGTCTAAAACAAGTGAGGGTGGGGGCTGAGGAGGAGGGGATGTATTTACTCTGTGGTGGAACTGCAGGATTTTCCAAACAAGCCATACTAAAAACCAATTCTTTTTGTTATTCCTGTTTATAGAGAGAACATCAAAGCTTTCTCAACTCCGTACCCTACACAAATGGGAACTTACAAGGTAATTCACTTAAGAGCCATTCTCATGACATACCTAGAGTCTCTTTTTATTCAAAAAAACCCCAAACCCTCGCGCAGTTAAACATTTACCTTTTTCCAAAACCTGTGATCAAATTTAGACCATTAAACTGTAAATCCTCAATGAAGTAACTTCTCTATGTCCACGCTGTCCCAATTTGACACAAACGAACGACACTCATGCACTGAGATGTCCAAGGCAAAAAAGGGTCAGTTTATTTACAGACCTCGACATTTATAGAATTCCAACAGTGACCATGGATTGGAGGAAGAAAATTGTCCTCTCCAACTACACTGGTCAACCCAACAGTCCATCAATTCTCTCCTCCTCGAGAAAGGAATGCAAAACAATCATTATTTGCATGAAAAGTGCGTGAGAAACTCCATTACAAAAACATAAACCATCAGAAAGCTTAGAAGAACTTTAGAAAAACTTTAGAAGAACAAACTGACATCCATGCTTTTCCTTAAATTCTAATGTCACCTTCTAACGTCCCTCAGGGTAAGCTTTCACTTGACATTCAAATATGAAACCCATCATGAGGGGAAAACGTCCTTCTCTCTTTGATCCTCTCGCACAGGCACACTGCTGAGCGGTAGGTTCCTGCAGGGGACTCGCCACATACAAGCACAAGGCTGGTGGAGCAAAGGAGCCGTGAGGAATGGCCAACTTCCCCCAGGCTTCTCCCAGCCCTCTGACAAGGAGGCTACAAGCTGAAAATCAGTTTCCCTCGGTCTGCCCTGACATCCCGAGCGCTCCGAGACTTTTCACAGCTGAACAATGCTGCGCATTCACTATTGAGCTGCGAGGCTCAGAGACACACCGAGAGGCCACTGCATCGGTATTGTTCCACGGCGTTCAGCCTGTTACCACAGCTATTAGCTGGCGTGCTCACTTTTCAAACCCTCATCTCTTTGGAAACCCTGACTACCATTATTTTATTACAAAGAGGCACAGGTTAAAAGAAGTTTAGCTGGCCAATTCCCTACTCTTCCCCCTTTGGCATTACTTATAATGTACGACTCACATAAGCAGAATTTCATTAAGAAGCATTTGCTTTTACATTTATATAGAAATCCTGTCACTGTTGAAGTGTTCCCTTAACAAAGATTTTGACAAAAGATTTGTGAAGTTTTTGTAATTAAGTCAGTAAGAGAATGCAAACAGATGACCAGCCATAACAATTTAGTAAGATGATGAAATTATCTGCAAGCTGATTCAGTTCAAGTAACTTTATTCAGCAAAACAGAAGGATGGTGCGTTTACTCCATTTTTTCTGCTTTTGCACTGATTTCTAAATACAGTAATGGATGAAATCAGCTGTACTTATTTCTGTATCAAAACCATGTATCTCTTAATACGGCAGGCCATAAGAATGGCTAAATTCTTTGCCAGGCCAAGTAGCATGAGAGTAAAAGTCCCTTTTACAATTGATCAGTAGCATTTAACAGAGCACCAGAAGATACTAAAATTTCCTCTCCAATGATTTTTCAGTTAATACGTGTTCTTTATAATGTAAAAATAACGGACTTGAAACACTTCAAACCTTTAAACTATGCACAGACCCTGCCAATTATAAATTCATTGCAAAATATTTTGAAGGTTAGAAAAACAATCTGGGAGAAACATTCCCCTCCTGATGAAACCACAGCAAAGTTCTTTGAAAATAATGACAAAGACATCTTGCATTGAAGGCCTGAACACTTCATAGCAAACTGACTGTGGTCATATTGCTCCATTTTGCATGGCAATTGTTACAGCTAATCTTGACTCAGAAAAATGCAACATCAAAAACTTCAGGTGAAGAGTGCCACAGCTAAGCTGTGACACGAACGTGCACATTGACGGAGAGAAGAGAAGCTGCCAGTGGATCACCATGGGTAAGAGATCTTCAATGGCAAACTTACCAGAGACTGGTAAAAAGCATCTCCCAACAAGCAGAGCACAGATTCATTGAAATTATCAAGAGGATATCCATAATCCCCTTTGCCCTTTAAGGTGTAATAAGATAAAGTCATTCTTAGGGGTCAATGAATAGCATTGACACAAACTGTTTCTAGAAGTGCCTGCCAGAGGACTGTACAAAATCTAACCCAGTTTGATCACTACATTTAACATATATTGATATACGTTGGATGTGTGATTTATTTAGAACTCATTCACACCCAGGGAAAAAAGGATTTTCTGTGTTAGGAGAACATTCAAGAAAAAAATTTTGACACAGCTGATAATTTATTGATGGTACTTTTGCATCTGACAATAAGTCTACAATGGAAGAATACAGGGAGAAATGTGAGAGGATGAAAGCCTAGGAAAGCAAAAACAGAATGCCCAGCCACTCAATACGGTTAGCCAGTCACCACTGCCAATTTGTAAGATTCTGAGTTGTGGTCTTCCATTTTATTGATTTTCTTAGCAGTCACACTAACACTGACATACGGGGATGGGAGCAAAATAGTATAGGGATCTGCCAGAGTTTTTAGTGGATGGACCATGAGTTTTTTTCATTATCAAATTCCATTTACTACAAAAACCACAGTTCAAACTCCAAGCCTCACTATGTCAGCACTATCTCTCACATCCAAAGGTGGCAAGAAGCATATTTAAGATAAAAGACTTGATAATCACCATTAGCAAACAGGAAAACAATTATGCAGTGTGCACCGAGTGTGTTATACTGGAGCCCACCATTTTCCACCCCCCCGTATTGACATTCCTTTCTCTTGTGTTTGCTTTTCTCTTTTCAGACTAACATAGTTGGTTTAGGAACATGTCACTGATACTGGTGGTTCTGCTTTGAGCCTCTAATATTACTCTGCACATAGTGCTGTAGCTAGGAATCCCTCCTTAGCACTCCCACTTCCCCCTTTGATTTACCCTCTTTGTTACACAGATGAATGGGTGTGGGCAGTGACAGCTTATACTTTGCACAAATAAAGGTAATTCACTATGCAACTCCACATTCTCATCTGAAATAGATTCATTTTAAGGAGGAAAAAACAAAACAAACAAACAAAAAACCCTTCAGGCTTGCCAAAGCGTACAGAAGGGATGTGCATGCAGCATGTCAAGGTTTTCAAATTTCCAAAGTGCTTAGACATGGGTTTTTTCCAAGTGAGTTCTAAGGAAACATTTACTGTACTTACAGCAGAAGCTAAAACAGCTATCCTACTAAAATGAGGAAAAAATATACTTTTCATTAGTAATCAGTTATCAGTAGCCCATAAGTATGTTTTCTGCACTTAGAAGACAAGCTGGTTTTGTCTGCATAACTTAGAGGTGATGCTGCAGTGCCTGCCATCAGCCCTGTGCTAGGGCATAGCTGGCTCTCTGCCACAGATGCCCAGTCCCACTGGCAACAGAAGCCTCAGCCAGTGCATCTGTAGGGTCCAGAACAGGACTATGCCCACTCTGATACTTTTGCTGCTGTAGACAGACCCATAACTGTTCCTCAGTTTAGTGCAGAAGCCATCTCACACGTGCTTATAGCACATGTAATCACTCTGGTGTCCTTTGGCACCGCAACTCATTCAGATATGGTTTTTTATGACATAAGGAGAGGAAAAAACCTTTCTTTTTTATATTTTATATATATATGGCATAAATACGTGCATGATAATCATCTGTTGCCAGATGATACAACTTCTTTTGAGAAAGAAGGACAAAGCTTGATCTGTTGCCACTATTACAACTCTTCACTCTCACTGGGAAAATACAGGCAAAGTTAAGTAGTTTTTATGTAATGGTTATGCTTTCCAAGTGTGATAAAAGTAGGACTGGCATTGAGATGCTGAAGCCTGAAGGTTTGATAGATACAATACCCTGAGACAGAAGACAGATAGAACTACTTTCTTCAGCACCGACATGCACCATCGACTTGGGACACTCCTGAGTCTGGGGTCAGCCATCAGAAAGCACTTCCCTGCTTGTTCCCAGCAAGGGCATTTTAGCAGCTTCACCTGGGGCTCCATGGTCTTGACTTTTCAGACCTGTCTCACTTGCCACATGAACAGAAGGAAAATACAGTTGTGACTTTGCTGAGCCTGTTTTTACAGTGAAGAATCAGTGGTCTAACCTACTTGCAAGTCAATTTTACAGTCATATGTCCAATAAAACATATTGTCCTATGTGAATAAAACTTTTAAAAATTGACTTTTTACTACACCACACGAAAAGTCAACACACAACCATGTGAAGGAAGAAGAGAGTCTCTTCTTTTTTTCCCTAATGTGCAAAAATTTTGTGTAAACCTACTCCCCCCCCTCATTGCATTGGGGTCAGTTTACACTCTGATCATAACAAGGGATGTTTCCTTCTGTAGTTGTTACTCTATACTTCAATCCCCCATCACAAACAGCCAGGCTTGTAAAAACAGACATGTCAAAAGGTTAAGAAATGAACAAATAGATTTTCTCCAGCTGTAGGAAAGCAGCTGACAAACTCAATCTTTTGAATCACAAGAGAAAAATATTGTTATACTAAATGTCTGGTATTGATTTAAAATGGAAATAAAGGAGCTGATTAAATTAATTTAGCAAAAAAAGTAAGCAACTGCATGAAAAAACATTTTCAGTTTGAGAAAACTAGATGAACTTAAGTAGGAGGAAAAGCACCTTAAGAGATTGGTGATCTGGTGTGTACATTATTAATCCAAAGCAAAATCCATTATAAAAAATACCCAGTTGAAGTGAGCATTATTGAAATATTAACTAGAGCATATTAGTAATAATCACATAGCAGCATAAAGGTTGTTCAGCAGGGACTACAAATATTTTATAAGTCTCAAATACTCATCTATTCCAGAGCTTGCATCAAATTTGTAATGCTCCTGAATATTTGATACTTTTCTTTCAACACTTGGCTTTTACGAAGGATGCAAAATGATCCGTATTTTTTCCTCTGCTTACAGCCTTTAAATCCAAACAAGATTTAAACAAAAAGTTACCCTCTTTTGCAGGGTGGGGAAAGGGATTTCCTAAAGCCTTTCTTTTCTCCTCTTTCCTCTCCACCCTCCAGTAAATGAAATTAAAGGTCAGCAAGTATTCAGTGCAGTGGAAAGCCCCAGGTTGCAAAAAGAAATGAATTACAAAAAGCTATCCAAGATTACAGTAACTGGACAAGTATTCTCCAGAGTATTCCCAAAACGCAGACACAGTTGGGGAAATACACAACATATCCTGACATTGCTAGCAAACATGATTAAACTACATTTATATGCATTGCAAAAAAATCCACAACATACACAGGAACAACATGGCTCCCCAAATTTTTGTTCTTGTTATTCAAGACATTCATCCCTGAAGGAAACAATAATATAATGCATTTTCTATCTGCTGTCTTTCTGTCTGTACTCTAAAGGTACAAGAAAAATATATCTTTGAAAATATTTTCTTAATAAATAGTCTTCAAATATTTTCCTACTCTTTTTGACAGGCTCTAATGAAACAGTTATCTGGTTTATATGCTAATTAAATTCCTTGCAAGAGGATTAAATGCTAACATAAGGATATAATTGACAGAAAAATATATTTATGACCTTAATTTTCAGACAAGTTCAGTCTCAGCACTCTAAGGCAGTCACTTTAAATCCCTGTTAAGCCCACTGGTGGGCTTGTCTCTCTCCTCTCACTCTGGATCACATACCCTCAAGTCCACTAAGAGAGCACTCCAACAAGTAATGGTCCTGTGGACACCCAGCTCCCTTTTCACCTGCATCAAGCTGGGCAGCTGCAGGACTGTTCCTGCCATAGGGAGGGAGTGACCAGAGTACACAGCCTAGGAGCTACAAGGGGAGGAGGAATTATCCCCTCTGTCACTGCACTAGTGTTTGGAAACCTTGGGGAGAACAAAGATACCCACACTCTGGAGCTGCACAAAACCCACCAGGCTGAGCTGTCCCAAAGACTGACAGATGGTTTTTGCAGGTTCAGCTAGAAAACATGCCCATGCCCTTACCTATCAAAGGACCTCTGGGGAGGTGTTGTGGGTTATTAAAAAGCATAAAAACCTGATGACAGACAGGCAGACTGATGGACCACATCCTCCTTATACCCTCATTTAAATACAGACTTCAGGTTCAGGCATGCAGAGTCATTGGTTAAACTGGAATTAAGAAATCTAACAACGTCTGTGTGTGTGTGCATGTGTGTGTGTAAAGAAATGCACACATGGCACATTATTTTCTGGACAGACATCACTTCATGTCAGCTGATTCAAACAAAACCAAGTTGCAGTAAGCCTCAGTGATTTCAGATGTACGTTTTGGGACTTCCTATCTCTTTTAGAGGTAGTTCCTTTGGACAGTGTTAAATGCATCCTTTTCCTTTCTTCCCACATTCTCCCACAAGTATAGCTTCACTTCAATCCTTTGTAGATCACTTACATGGAGGCCAAGACATACAAGTGACTTATTTTGAACCATAGAAGGGTAAAGTGTTGAACTTAGAGAGTCAACAAGGAAAAAAGCTTCTGGAAAGGATTTAATAAAATTAATCAATAACATTTTTTTCTGTAGCTATCAACTTTTAGAGAGAGCAAATCTTTCAATCACAAAAGGAAATGAGAATGATATGTGAGGCCATGATCTCCTTAACCTTTAACTAAAGACAAGAACTACTTGTGCTTTCACATGCATCTGTGCATCACACTTTAGCAGATCAATCTCTAGAGATAAGACAACATAAGCAGTGACGGGAATAGGGTATTACACTGACACCCAAAATAAAAAAAAAAGACTTTGAACTTCTATGTTTTATGCATAAACACATCATCAAGCATCTCTAAAACACTCAACATCTGCAGTTTCTCTATATATCTTCTGCTTCTTTTCCCTATCTAAAAGAAAAATAGCAAATGAAACATCCAGAAATAACATATTTCAGGTTAGGCAGCTATGTCAACCCATGCAAAATGAAATCACCAAGATGATCAAATCAGCCTCACAGCATTTAACATTTGTCACTCAGGTAGTGAATTAAAGACATTCAGGTGCTTGACTGAGATGACAGATCACATGCATACAGAGATGGACAAGCTTCAGTGGCCACAGTGACTGATCATCTCAGCAATGCTTGACTCAATGACCAATCCAGGAAAGAGCCTCCTCTCAAAATTTTGTCAGGAAAATACAAGGTGTCACATTTTTCTTGTAACTTCATTCTTATAAATTAGCTTACCTTAGAAATTAATTGAAATATCACAATAAATTTTCTACTTTATATGACTCAACATTCAATGCTTGTTGCATTACATTATATAGCTGGTACATGAAAAGAAAAGAATAACAAAAAAATGCCATACACAGTTTTACAGAACAGCATTATTGGAAATTTGGAAAAGATTCTGGTTTTAAGATCAGAACTCTAAATATTGGTGAAAACTCCTAGAGAAAACAGGCAAAAAAGAGAAAGATGGAAAAGGTGAAAAAAGCAGGAAAAGCTTACCCCAAAAACCTCTTCCTACAGCAAATGCAGATTCATGTTCTCTGGAAGCATAACTCTATATACACCATACAGCCCAATTCAGCCAAGAAACAGCAGATAATTAGGTACTGTGCTTCTCAAATATCCTAGAAATGTTATTGCCCAGAAACACATTTGCAGAGTGAGCCTTCTGCCCCACCCTGCCGTGATTAGTTGTGCACTTGTGAAGCTGAGTAACTGGTAACTCTCCTGGAGACCTTCAGCACAGGATTAACGAGTGGCTAAGAGCCATCCTTTCATTCCAATTTTAAAACCACAGTTTTGATACCGAGCTGGACACCTGCCATCACTGCAGGCCTCAAAGAGGAATAAGGCTAAGGAAAAAAAAAAAAGAAAAAGAAAGGCATATTTCGTTCTTTCGGGAAAGTTCTCTTTCCCTGTCTGCTGCTCTGCAGCATCTTCAGCCTCCTCGGGGAGGGCGTTTATTCCACTGCCAGTTTTACATTCCAATTCCAGAGAGCTGCAGGCACAGCAAGCAGTATCTTTCAGTTATTTAAGTTTGGGAGTACTCCAGGATTGCTTTCCATAAGCTGTCTGGGAAATGCTGCTTGATAAATTTGCACTATGTTTAGGACTCAAACTCCTTGTACAGACTGCAGAAAAGACTGACAGAAAAGTCTTTTTAAAACAGTAACATCCCCACCACATGCACATACCACGTTACCAACCCAGACCCACATAATCTGGCAAGAGAAGTGGGAAGAAAAATTCTATTTTCTGCCAAAAGAAAATAAATTAGTTGTATATTAAATTAATTATAATAAATTAAGGACAAAAGCAGAACCTTCTCAAACTTCTGAAGTGCACATCTTTACATATACAACATCTTTCTTTATTCTCTCTTCAAGACATATAGTTAAATTACTGAAGTTACCAAGCAGCACCAAAGCCAAAGTGGGCATCTCTTTACTGAAAATAGAGTAAAATGTGCCAGCCTAACTTCTTTTCCATGGTGTGCATGAATACTGAATTTTCTTCCCTTCAAACACAGTCATGGAGAGACAGAGAGTTGTTTTCCATTTTGTTTGTTTTGGCGGTTTGAATTATTAATTTTTGTAAGTACTATTTTTTCCTCATCCAAAACTGAAAGCTTGCAAATCTTTAGAAAGAGCGGAAACAACAGGAAAAGAGAGAAAACACTGCTGCCATGAAGCTATGTAAGCAAGAAAGAGTCTTTCATTTTTCTAAGATTACTTTGAACAAAAACACTTAAATATGAGCCTAAATGTTGAGCAATGAGCTGAGTCTGTAACAAAAGTGAGAGCTAAATTAACTGAGGATCTTCCAATGGTATATGGTACCACTTCCTAGCCACACTCAGGCTAATTTGCATGAGGTCAGTTTCACACATACATAATGTTGGTAGATAAGCAAAGGGTACAGCACTGTGCATAATAAGGAACCCATAATGAAGTTTAAACCAGCAGCTCTAGCCCTTAAAGAGTACAAGAGTTCAGGCCCTAGAAGTATGAATTAGCTGTTCAAAGGGCGAGGCATGCCAGATGTGCAATTACCACATATTCTAAAACACCTATTATTGCTCACTATCACTGGCTGTGTTCACTGTGGATTGTATTATCAGTAATACAATGCATACCTCAGTAAAGTGTTCATAAAGAGTCAAAATATTACTTGAAGTTATGCTAGCATTAAGAGATAAGTTCTAGCTGTATTGGAGGGCAATGCCTACACTGAGTAAGTGCTAAGCTGAATAACAACTACAACTGAATGCTCCATCAGTGTTTGTCAAACAGCTACGTGCATGCCAAGCAATAAATTTAAAAGGAAGTTCACTGTATTTTCCAGAACCTAACTTCAGCAGTTATCACATCAGCAGCTACATGCTTCCCAGCATTTATTAAAATTCACCCCACAAACCTAAGTAAAACACTTCATGGGTGGGGGCCAACAGCCTGCTCATTTAAGCTTCAGGGAAACTACCTGTTCCTTCTTTCATGTGTTCTGACCAAATTTAGCAACAAGGAAGCTGCAATGGAAAGAGACTAATTAATGAAGGTTTTTCATTAATTCTTTTTAAACTTCAGCTGTGTGAATTAAAGATAAAGTATGTTTACTCCCTAGAAATCATATTAAAGTATGAAGTGAGTCAGGGCCCCTAGAGATAAGAAAATCATGTCTTCAGATAGGCTTTACAAAGCTTAATTTTAAATTGAAAAGACTGACAAATCCTGAGATTTAATTAGTCCTGGCAGGTCTGAACCGCTGGGAACATTTCCATAATTTCAATCACTGAAGTAATTATTGAAGATTTTAGGGCTGGATGGGGGAGAAAAGAGATGGGATAGCAAAGAGGAAGGAGCAAAAAGAAGGCAGCTTGTTTCTCACCATCAGCATGACAGGTTTTAACTTTGCAGTTCTTCACCTAACTGTGATGAAAAAAGAACAAAAAATTCAACCCAGTGATAACACTTGAAGCCTCTGAACAAACAAACAGAAAACTAATTTTATTGTCTTCCAGCTTCCTCCCTCAGGCAGCACTAAGCAAATGAGCTACATCTTCCTGAACAAAAATTCACGAGTAAATACAGTGTTTGTCTTTTCAGCTCTTTTCTGTATGACCAGGAACATATTTGTTCTTCCATTACTGTAATTGGCATCCAAGAATTTTGAGTTTTTATATCACACTCGTTCAAAAATGAAGTTATTTTACATATTTCATGCACCTTTCTAATACACATGAAGAATTTGGAGAAAGCAGGGTTTGATTTTCAGCTGTATCAAAAAGTACTACTCTGTCAGGTAATACTTGGTTCTATTCCACGTTTCCCATTTTTACAGGCTTCGCTTTGGCCACCACGTTGAAATATTAATAGTGGCCCCAATTCACCAAACAGCAATGGGCGCTTTTATCTTTATCACATATGCTTAACTTTGTTCTTCTGAGCAAAGAATGAAGGTCAGAGCAATCTCACTTGTCCTCTTGAGCACAGTTCCTCACTTACATATCAAACATATCTTACTTAGAAGTTATATGTCCATGAATTCACTTTAGGCATTTCCTACTCTTTTTGTTTTGTTTTTTATTAAAAGCTCTTCCATCACAATTACACAACCTGCCTAGACTGTGACAATGTCACAGCTCTGTTGTGGAGTGTATTATCCTACAGAGAAATTTTAGTTCTTTTTGTAAATATGCATTTTTACAGAGTACTGTTAGAATGAAAATAGAAAAAGGATCCCCTAAAACAAATAGAAAGGCCAGAGAGCAATAGATTAAAGGCAGCACTTACAGAAATACCAAGGAAAGGACAGATACAGTCACATGGCCATCTTAGCTACTGATTTCTGAGCAGGCACTAACAACATCCAGGTGCAAATGTAGGAACAGAAGGGCTACCAGCTCTTCTAACATTACTCAGCTTAGAGGAGGAACAGTCACAGGACCAGTACCACTGTTGGATTATATCTAATGCTGAATGAAACATAAACTGTCAGTATAGTCTATATATAGAATCTAAGCACACAATACAGATTATTTGCTGCTTTGACAGTATGATTTAGAAGTCTTTTCACAAAAATAGGATCAAATGCTAAGCAAGGCTTTGCATTTTAGTTCACTTGCTATATTGACTAGAAACGCTTCATGCCACTTCACAATTTATTCTTACCTAGACCTAGCAAGTATAAATATATGAAAAATAGTCAGTGTTGTATATGGACTATAGATCCAGTCATTATATCAGGCTAACATGCAGAGAAGCTCAATGACTTTGTAAAGAAAGAAGCAAGTGTTGATTTTTATGCATTTACAACATTTTCAATTTTCAGTAAGTTAAGGATCTAATATCTATTACTGTTTGCCTTATATAACCTAGAGGAGTAGAAACAAACAGAAACTGCAGTAGCTATATCCTTATAAACAATGTGTTTGTAATCTTAGATTAAGAACTAGTTCAGACTAATGAGAGTAACATAAAATAAAACATATCCCCCGACTTCCTCATAGCTTTTATCTGCCAAAAGCAATTAGAGTACTGCACATTTGGGGAGTCACGAGGAAGGGAGGGAATGCTTGATGAGGTTATGACCCTTTCTCTGAAAAAAAAGCAAGATCTGACTCCATTCCACAAGAGACTGGATACCAAAAGTTACTATGCTTTCAATTTTCCCCTGGAACCTGTTCACTCTAAAGTCTTACCAGCAGGATCAGCATTACATTCAGATGTGCAGATTGTTACATTCTAAAAAAGCAAAACCAGTAACAATAAAAAAAAATTAAAAGTTGAGCTCTCAAAATCTCAGTGAGTATTTTGGTTGAGTTCCCCCTTTGATCTGAACAAGTCAACCCTGAATTCCGAGTTAAATGCCTCTGAGCAGGCATATTCTGTATTACTGTTACATGTTAAACTTGCAGCAGAAATAACATATTCATGAGCACTTGCTTTTATTTGGTCTAAACCATTTTTCTTGCACTCTTCTGCCAGCTGGGTGATCCCTTTCAGTTCAAACACCTGTGCCCATGACCATGACACCTGCTCGAGGGTCCATTCCCACTAACTCCTCCCTAAAGCTCAAAAAAGTTTTCAACTATGGGCATATGTAATCCTTCCTTCAGAGCATAAATGCAGGGAGTGTTAGAGAAAAAAGCAGAGGCAAACACCCTCCATTGCACCAGGGAGATATATCATCTTAGTCTAGCACAGTTTACTCCATTATACACTAATAGTATTATGGCTGTTGCTGCAATATCTTGAATAAAAGCAACAGAACAAACTCAAAACAGATCAGAATTTATTTTCTTCTTGTAAGGAAGGCATACACCATGACTTCATCTGAAATGGCAAACTACCTGGCTCATGGGTTAAAAAAAAAAAAAAAGAATACGAAGGCAGCTTTTTCAGGTATGATGTCTACGAGCTTCTGTTACCATGCAGAGTATAATTAAGCCAAAATTATGACTTTTTACTTCTAATTCAACTTCCCTACACTACTATCCTTCTCTCAATATGGGTCAGGAGAAAGCATTAACTTCTGCCATACTCCTTGTTCTCCTCCTGTGAGGGGATACTCTCAATTAACCAGTTGTCAGTGCAATCATACACTATTATAGAACCAGAAACCTGAGAAACAGAATACAATGGTTTTACAGATTTTCTTTTTCAGCCACCACTATCAGGATTCTCTAGGATTACCTTTAATCCTGTAATCAGAAAGACCATTTCACAATGGGGCTAAGAATTTACCAAAACCAAACTAAAATGATACCTTTTTTTGCCAAGGGAGTGAAGTTTGAGTTAGTTCCATCATCGTAAAATGGAAAGAGGCTCCCGTTTTGTTCATGCTGAATTGTAGAATACGCCGTGATATCAGCTTGCTTTAGACGAAGAGATCCAAGTGCCCACTAGGATTTCACATTGCGATTGCTATCGCGAATTAGCCATTGTCACTGAACAATTCCCTCCTTCTGAGCACTGGAAACATAGCCTTGGACACTCGATTAACAAATTTAGCCCTCCCATGCATAAACAAAAGAAAAAGATTCCTTTGTAAAATGGTACAACAAAAGGTAACAAACCATATCACAGGCACAAGCACATCACTGGCACTCTTTCTGAGGTTAATCACAGGCATCCAACCTGCCACCAGTGAGAAGACATTTATATTCATGTGTATTATTAATTTGCTTACCAGCAACCTCACTGTTTACCTGACACTTCGTTCACTTCCCATTTATACTGGGACAGGTTACAAATTTCCCATTTATACAGGGACATTCCAAAGCTCAACATAAATAACGGATTAGTTGGTGGACACTAGTTTTAAGATAAGGAGGTATAGGCCAGCAGTAAAGGCACCTGAGCTAATTAAGCCCTTCTAACCACAGGATGTTTACTCTGTACAAAAATCAGCTTCAAATGTTTTCAATGTGACACTAGCTGCAGAACAGCCAAGAAAAGTACCACCTGTTTGCACAAAACAAAATGAAAACGGGATGACAAAAAACCTTCGTCTGGGTTTGAAACCCCAGCTTGTTTGATTTCAGTATTATGTTACTCAGTGATGAATGAGGGATGAAATAATGGCAGCCAGACAGAACATGTCCAATAAGCAAAAAAAAAACCCCTTTTAAACAGGATTATACCAACCACTGAGCAAATACTGTGAAAAAAAAATAAAACCTACCAAAAACCTACACTGTAAAATCAGAGCTCCTGTTTGCTCTCCTTCAGACAGATTAGAGATTTGGAGAGCACAGATCATAATCACAGGCTTTATTTAAATATCATTATACAAAGAATGAGCTAGTCTGGGCACTGCATTCTAAATACAACCAAGTAATTATACCACATCATTGGTAAATATAATCCCAGGACTTTGAAAATTAGCACTTACTCCTGGAAAGCCCAGACATTTGTGGGGTATTTTACAGGCAAATCCATTTTTCTACATCATTCTCCAATCCTTCAAGTAAGGATAAGGTCTCCTTTCATCCACCCTAAAGGGATGCAGTTTCAGAGGAAACCCCCAGATACGTTTTTTATTCTTCTTGGTAGAAGAATATGTGCACATCAACCCCTCCAAACTGGGACAGTTTAATCTGTCAGTAACATGACACTTGCATTTCTGCTGCTCATGACATTGAGATTTTAAAATTTTTTTTAAGTGTATGTTTAATGCTTTTTGTTTTGGATTTTAATCTGCAGTTCAGCCGTGATCCTCCTGGATTCTAGAACCATGATGCTTCTTCCCTTTTATCTGACTAGAAGAGACCAGTGAGAGCTTGATAGCTGTGGTATCCAACTACCACTGTAAAATTATTTTTAAGATTATATTTGTATATGATAACCATTTTCTGTAAGACCATAACCAAAGAGTAACTATCACTGTCATTTAATCTCTCAACAAATTCTGCCAACAAGCTCATTGTGTTATAGTGGGGGTGAAGCTTCACCTGAAAAAGAGCCAGCCACTACGCCTCAGTTTTCTGTCCTAGTCAGAACTTAACATCCTTCCAGCTGCAAACAACTATCTCCTGTAACAAAGCAAGCAGTAGGCATTTAAGAGCCTTAGAGCAGTGGATAGCTACTATTTTACAAAAATAGCAGCATCTTTTTCGCCTTAGGATGAGATCTGGGACTATAGGAACAAAGTGTGGTAGGCAGAGTGAAACATTATTAAGTACTAACCATGGAGGAGAAAAAGAAAAGAGAAAACTCCCCTGAGATGACAGGTTAAATTCTTCTCTTTGGGTTGCCTAGAACACTGTCAAGTTCCTATCAGGTTCCTTAGGCAAGTCAGGGACTTGTTTAAGTATCACAGGCAGGGAAATAAACAGACCCAGATTTCCAAGTCTGGTCCCAGAGCCAGCAAAAATGCCACTTTCCCTCTGCAAGCTGTGCCTGTTGCTCTGTGTAAAGCTATCAATGACATCCTTTCCCAACTTGGCATTAAAAGTATCAAATTGCCCTGGCTGGATGAGAAACAGCCCCTCATCTGCTTCAGAAGTAATGTTTTTAATACTTGAGTCCAGAAGTTCCATTATTTCATTAGCACAGAGTTAACACCAGAGAGTAGGGAAAATGAGTTACAGTTTTTCAGCATGCATGAAGCAGAATATCTTACTAAGGCCTGAATAATGTTGAATTAAGCCTTCACATTTATTAAAGCTGGGCAAATCCACTGCACAAAGTATGATTTACCCTGCAAAGTATTTAAAACTAACATGGCTATTTAGCAGCAAAGCCCAATGGTAAGTGGGCTCAGGGGTGGTTAATCAGTTCACATGCAAAAAACCCTTCAATGAAAAAAAATTACATTCCTGCAGGTCTTGCTCCTGAAATATTGTGATTTGCATGCTGGGTGAGAGCAAGCAGAGGTAAGTGAATATGTAACCAGACACAGGATGGGACTGTTCCTTCTTATGGTACTACTGATAAATCTGCTTAGCTGTATCATGAAATCATAGCTCTTCTCCTGCAAGAAATCTTGATCTGAGTACTTAGCAATGGGCATGCCAGCTTCTCTAGATCTATGAATCCTTCATCCATTTAAAGTTACTCATTTGCTTAAATGTCTTGTTCTGAGAACTTTGTAGCACTGAGTCCAAATATACTGATTTCTGATTCAATAAGCACTTTAAAGTTATGGTTTTTTCTATGCTAATACTAGAATTGCTGCTATTGGCAGCACAGTTTACAGGAGGTGTTTCAAAACTAACTTACTTTGGTTTTTAAGCAGAGGAATGGCATTCAAAGTACATGTAAGCTTTCCAGACATTCCATCCCCACACCTGATTTGAACACAAAATATTGCTATGACATCTCGACATGAAGATCTCAGAGTAGCTCAAACACACTGAATAAACTTCAGAAGACTATTCTGTGCTACTAATCACAATTATTCTACAGTTACAAGGACACAGCACAGGAACCACCTATGACCCAAAAGAGAAAACAAATAGATCTTGTCTGTATCTGTGTGTTTGCTTCAGGACATTGTTTCTTCAGGGAATTTTTTTGTTGTTGTTCTCAAAGTTGGCAGTCCACAAATAAGCTTAGATTAGTCACCTCCCCAGAACATACTAGTGTTTCAAAAGGGACATATTTTAAGCAGAAGATAACAATTAAATGCAGCATCCTTAGAACTTTTAACCATAACCTGTGCCTCAGTTTATTTGCCACAGTGGTAAATAAAGCCGGTGAATCACTGTATATTTTAATTTCTTTTGCATCAGGCTGTTTGACACTATACTGTTCTCAGTATTCAGTACTGATAAAGAGGACACTTGGCATTTCAGCAAGAGTAATCTCTTGTGAGAATCCAAAGAGGTGACAAGGGATTTCTCAGTAATACAAGTCATAATTAGGACCATGCCAACAAGCAAATTTGTGAGTCATTATTTTGATCTCCAAGTCACTTGAACAAGGTTAGTAGACATAACACACAAAAACACACTCGACTACTTTGAAGAAGCAGATAATATTGTGTGCACATATGTAGATAACTAAGCAACTATTCAACATCATAGAAGAGATACGGGATGTTTTTTGTGAGTGTGTGTTTCTGAAAATGGAGCTCTCCAATGCAACTTTTAGGAAATCCTTCACTGATGACTTCTGAGCCTAAATTTTAAAATCCCATTTTGTTTTTTTTTTTTAAAAAATCCATTCCACTTTTGAATATTTCCTATTGTTCTTCTGGTAAGAAAAAAAAATAGGAAAGAAAAGAACCCACAAACCTCCAACATTCAGGGTTGTGTTACACACAGGAACTAAAAACGTATTTCCCATTTGTTTGGTAAGTAGGCCACAGATTTTTTTCTTAATTCTGAAACCCAGCCAAGTTAAAAATCCGAGCTCTTTTTCAAGCTTTGATTAGTGTTTAGATTTCAGTGGCACATACACAAAACCACCCTAGAGCCCTCCCCTGCATTTGTATTAATATTTGCAATACGACACACACAAAGAAAGGAAGGTGGGCATCTAGGTAAGAGAGGGATCAGCCCTTAGCTTCCTTCCAGTCTACTTGAGCAACGACACCTCTTCATCAGGAGGTGCTTCTTTGGCAAGGAGCTACAAAAAGCAGTCCCAATCCTTCTCTCCTTTCTAACTCTCAGCCAATCTGATTATCAGAGTTTTCAAGTACTCTGCCAAGGTACTGAGAAAAGATCACAGGATAAAGTCTAACAGCTACAACTGTGTGATTTAAGAACGAAAGTGACTTTAAGTCATCAGTTCAGTTTCCTCTAATTACTGGATCATTTCCTATCTGGACATTTATAGTTTTTGATTATACAGCTGCTAAGATACCTGTGATCACGGATGACTGCTATATTCAACAGGATCCAAAGTTCAAGGCAACAAAGTGAGCTCAGAGTAGCTTTTATCTTCCTTTCTGCTTAACCCTTCGAACACCCTGTGCTATTATATGCTAATGTAAGTTATTGCTTCTCTGCAAACTCACAATACCAGGACAGGCATGGAAGAACATTAGAAAAAAACCACCCTGGATTTAAAAATTACCTGTAAAAAGGGCTCTGTTATTTAGTAGTTTAGCATAGTTTTTCTCTGTAACCTGCATGCCATTCAAAACTTTAATTATAATTTTGGACTAGCTCAGAAATTTTAATCTTCCTTTTCCCTACTAAGAGAAAAAAAGCATAGAAAAGAAAAAAAAATAAAAGAGAGATTTAAAAAGAAAAAGGGAAAAGAATATGCATTAATTACAAGGTACTGACTGACCTGGATTAGCCTTTATTCCAAGTCAGCAGAAAAGAATTCCGAACATCTGCATCAATTACAAGGACTGCTGTTCCAAGTGGATTTTTTGTTAGAAATAAATGAAGAAAATCAACTTTTGGCTTGTTTCTGTGCCTAAGTTTAAGTCTGTGTAGCCTACTAATGGGATAGTACTTTTCTTACAAAGTCTTTCACATTATTTTAGGAACAGCAATATTCCATGTCATCAAGTTTCTGCCTGTACACTTTAATTCCAAATTAAAGTGTACAGGCTGGGGGACCAGTTTTCCCCTATTCATAAATAATCTTGTGCATCTTAATCAAGAGGGAATAGGGAAAAATGGCTTCTAGACAAATAAAATGATGTGCAGGATTTCAGTGCACTCAAACTCTATCTCTCGCATTTCAAAAAAAAAAAAAACCTCCTAGCATTGTCAAGACTGCAAAATAAGGTGTGAGAAACATCTGCTGTCAGAATTTCTACACTGTAACAGCAGGCAAAAGAAGCTCAGTCTGTTCCATTTACACAGTCAAGAGGTACCTGTCTGAGGGTCACAACAGTTTCTCCAAATAAAAGTTTAATGGTTTAAGCTAAACACACAGACATGTTCAGTCTAGAAGCAGGATTGAACTGACGGCACAATTAGGGATAAGAATCTTTTTGTCATGGTTGATTCTACAATATAAGTTCTTGCTTAAAAAACTAAATCTCTTTCTAAACAGTACAAGATCCCAGAAATAAAACCTTTGCAATTCAGGTCTTCAGATTCCAAAGACCACATTTTGCAGGGGATGGGCTCACACACCTACTGCAGTACTTCCAGGCTTTACAAACTTCTAGACACCTCTCCAACAGGTGCAGATTCAGTGTTCATTCCTTTCATCAGGAAGTCCACAAAACTCACTTGAAGACAAAAACTTCCCACTTTTCTTCATATACCAAATCCAATAGGTAATACATGTATCAACAAGCAAGACCCATTAACATACACAATCAAACCATAGAGTTTTGATTAGTTTTACTTTTATCATTTTAAATTTCAGTTCTATACAAGGGATGGAACTATCAAAGGTGTTCAAATACAGAAAGTCTCATATGTAATGGTTTTGCAGTTCTCAACAAAATCAAAGTTAAAACAACGAAGATGTCATCTCTGCAGGGACAGAGTGTGCATTAAAGCCAGATGAAAACACTTAGAAGCCAAGACCTGGAAGACTTTGCTAATTTGAAAAAAGGTGGAAAAAAGTTAGTGACTTGCCAAGAGTTACTATACCTTGTTCAGTAGAAAGAGCACATATTCTGTAGAACTATGAAGTGTTTCAGATAAAATACATAGTAACAGAACTTACTTAAGTGGAAAATGTACTTCCAAATAAATACATAACGTACTGGTAGAAAAATCATATCTGATGTATAAAGTGAAATATCAATTAGTTGTGCTTCTTGACAGATTGTAAAAACAACTACAGGCTGAGATGTTTGAACTGGGATTTTCACATATCTTTACAAAGTAACAAACTAAGTCAGCCAAATACAGTACTTGAATACATCCAGACTTGGGGAAGCTTGCCAGAATGTCTAACTTGGCAGAAAAAGATTAAGCAGGATCAAGTCTGGTCAATAAGCAGTATTTTCAGCTCTACAAGATTCAGGGTTTGTTGGGTTTTTTTTGGTTGGTTTGTTGTTTTCTTAGTTTTCTGGTTCTTTTTTCTCCATTTAGTATGCATTCGATTTCAGAGGAATTTTAAAGGCTTAAACTTGGAACCAAGAAGCCTTCCTGTATATCAGTGCTTACAAACACTTTTGTTGGTTTATGTCAAAGGCAACCTATTTTTCTCTTCTTTAAATTTAAAAATTAAATCAAAGGGATAGACATAAACCCTGTATTTTTCCCCTGCATACATTATCTTCAGAGTGATTTTTCCTGCCCTCCAAGCTTCCCTCCTCCCCATGTTCTCTGTATTTCACATTAAAGATTTCCTGGTATGACATTATCAGTGTGGCCTTTCCAGCTCTTTTATTCACATGCAGAGAAGGGTGTGGGTAACTTATAAAAGTAGCTGTAAAGTAAATATGCCTATAAACTCTGACAATTTTATAAAAGGCAGTTATTTGTCTGTATTCAGAAGTGACAACAATGCAATGACATTTTCCCACAATAGGTAAGTGTAAATTTGGTTTGGGGTATCTTACACTTCAGTCACAGCAGTAATTCCATGACTTTTAAATTTGTGAACTTAAAAAGCTTGTGCAATAATTTTTATTCTTAGTAAGACTTTGATTTCCCCACCTCTCAAGGCAAGGGTCTACAGAAGCCAGCTATCTAGATAGCCCAGTTGTTTTCCAAAAATGTGAAAATCTAAATACAGGCTCAGCACCCATAAAGAAGTAAAAAATAAAAAAAAAAAAGCAAAAACAATCCCCCCAAAAAATTTCATTTAGAAACACTACATTCTTAAAACACTAAAGAAGTGTATGAAGCAGAGTCAAATCCTGCCCATCAGGGCTCATAAAAAAATTTACCTCTATCCAAACAAAGTCTAAACCACTATCTTCAGGCTGTTCACCAAAAGGAGGGCTCAGCGCTTAAAAATGTGTTGTAATTCTGGTGGTTTTGGCTCACTCTCCTGCACCCTGATTACACAAACACAGCCCCAGCTGGGGCCAGTGCTAGCTCTGTCAGGGTTGTACCATTCCTCCCTGGTGACCAGGAGAGCTCAGTTTAGCACAGGGCACAGGAACACGCCGGAACAGTTGGACTTAGACCATAAAACTACTCCAAAGCCATGGTCTGAATCATATCATGTCTCCATCTCTCTGAAAGATGAGTGGCAAAATGGACTGGAGCTGCTGTATTAATAATGGATTTGTGGATTCCAGCCAGGCCTGAAGTGATGAGCAAATCGTGGTCTGTGATGAATGCACAGCATCCATATATGATACAGAAGTTTAAGTCACAACAAAAAGATTGCAGAGGCCCAGCTGTATATAGAATCAATTGTTCTGATTCTAAAGCAGAAAGTCTAGCTTTCTGACTTGACATAGAAGTTTCTGGAAGCAGTGTACAGAGCAATTTCCCCAGAAACATAAAGCACTGTGAGTTCCCACTGCTGCTTCTCCAAATCAAATGAAGCTTGTCATATCATCATAAGCCCTTCAGCTTTGGGTGTTGGCCAAAAAAAACAGTACTTTCAGTATACCTGAAGCCTTGGAGAGCAGATAAACTCTGCTGTTAGAAAACCTTAGGCATTAACGTTAGACCGGTTCAAAAAAGCCATCAGTCCCTGTTACCCTGGTTGTAGCCACATCTTGCAGTAAGAGCTGAAGAACTGTGACAAACATAGGAACTCAGGTTCTGAGCAGCATTAGAGTTCTTCACCATGTGAAATGCAGGCATTATTTTTCTTCAGCATTTCTGTTATGAAACACCTAAAAGATTTCTAAGCACTTCATTAAATGCACAACATTCACAGGAAATATGCAACGAGCCAAATATTTTTGTTTGTAGATCCTAAAATTACCATTTCAAGATGTAACCTAAAACCTCAGTGCTGCAACACAACTCACCCACATAGCTCCTGGCACCCACTGATTAGTCCATAATTACAAGAACCCACCTTCTTCCAGGATTGTAGCACAATGTTCTTTTAAGACCAAAGTCCCAAGAAGTAGAGTCCAAATATATAAGAAGATGCAGGTGTGAGTTTTTTCTTTCAAGAGCTTGAAATGAGAGGGGGTGGCAAGCAGCAGAACTAACCATTAATCATTAATAATGAATATGGATTTAAAATACAATTAGGAAATTCTTCATCAGTGTTTCTGAGGAGACAAATGAGCAATTAGTTCATGACATTTCACACTCAAGCAAGTCATCTTTCTGTCACATGTCTCCTTTCTGTCACAAGGATTTCCTAGCTAGCAGCTGTCAATGAAATGGGTCTTTAAATACTTTGCCTGTTGCAGCAGGTCACAAAATATTTGTGTGATGGGATGGAGGAGGGCAGCTTCAATTGCCTATTTGAAATTTGGGGCTTCTTCAATTTCCTATTTGAAATTTGGGGCTCCTTCAATATCCTATTTGAATCTTTGGGGCTCCTTCAATTTCCTATTGAAATTTGCCAAATGCTGTAAGATTAGACCAGTGCTTCTAGTTAATAATGCCACTTCTTTGATGGGGAAAAGCATACAATCCTTAAAAATTTTAGACAGCCTTTAAACAAAAATAATGTATTTTACTACTACTCAGTTGGGAGGAAAAAATTACTAAAGACATGAGAAAAATTCCATTTATACATATCATACTTACAGTGTGAAGAAGGCTCTCTGTGTCTCTTTTTGAGTGACTACAGAGCTCCTAGGACTGGGATCTAATACCAAGACTCTCACAGGATAGGGACCCTAACTGGGGACAAACCTTGAAAGCAGCTTTTTTGGGAGAGTTGTAGCAGAGTCTTATCTTCCTAAACAATTTCCCGTTGCCTACAATTTGTATTCATATGGCAAAACCACAAAACATTCCCAGCATGACATCCCATCTTTAGAAACACTGGCTTACTTTGGATATCACCAGACAGAACCATCTGCTGGCCAGACATCAGGCAAAATTCCCTAACAATTAGCCTCATACATGACTCGTTTCTTCCAATATTGCTCTCCATTGTGAAACACATACCCTCTCATGAGATAAGATTTAACCATGAACATGAAATTTTTATGCAGTGAGAAGTACAAATATATAAACTGATAAGCACCCTTCTTAACAAACAGGCATTGAGAGCAAGCATGTGGTTTATAACTATCTCGACAGAAAGCAGACAAAACAGAACCCAAATAACTTGGATTGCCTGGCTTTCCTGAACCAGAAGAGTCCAGATTTGCTAGGACAGAGGTTAAGCCCAAATTCTTACCACCTTAATCAATTTTTTGGTCATTCCATCATTTGGAGCACAGGTTACATTGTGTGCATATGGGAAAACAAGTGTTTACTTCACCTGGAAGCTGTACTCGTTTTAAATTATCCTACAATATATATGTTACAGGAACCATTGCCAAGATGTATGTAATGGAATTTATTTTAAGACCCACTCCACAAAACCCACAACTAAGAACAGATTTATTTTTTTTTTAAGAATTCATTAACTTTTCATGTCTTGAACTGCACAATTGCAGCATATTCTGACCGAAGAGACAACCAGAAACTAATGTGAGTATAATTTAAAGAATTAACGTGTCCTGTGTGCTCTTTTGGCTGCACCACTAATGGATCTGGGCACAGTACTACAGAAGTAGCCTCCCACCTTAACTCCCCTTCACTGCTCTGCTCAGCTTGCTGACTCTTCAAGAAGTTGACTTCAGCAGTTTGACATATCACTTCAGAGTTTTTATTGCTCATAAAACATCAAAGCTACCTCCCCTCCTGGTTTATCAGCAAGCAGCATTGCCCCCTTTTTTTAAGCTAAATAAAACTACAGGGAACCAATTTTAAAAAGCAAAACAACAACTAAGCTTTCCTCTGTATCCATTAATCTCTCAAGTTTACATTTAGGATATCGAGGCCTCTCAGCCCACTTCTAATGTCAGTGGCATAGCTTGAAATTACTGCTAGACATATAACTGGGTAAATAAACAAAAAATAGTGATATCTACTACTAGCAGGCTTACTTTTGCTAACTATATAGCACATTTGCTAACTATATAGCACTATCACTCAAAATTCTTCAGAATCAAGCGGTCAATAATGGGGAGGTACCTGTGCTGCTGTAACTCAAACAGCAAAATCTATTTATTTTTACTACTTTGGATCTTCTGGTTTTAAGGATATGGTCAGCACAAGATAAAATAATGTAACCTAGACATTTCTCATTTATCTTAAGAGTTGTAGCCCACCTTAACTGGTAGCAAGCAATCCATTTTTGTCTCTTATCCTTCCATGTCCTGTAAGTTACTCTGGAAGAAATATGGCTGGGGAAGAGGTGAAATCAATGAATCTAAAACCAGAATTCCGGCTTGTCATTCGAATAAAGCAGCAAGAAAAAAAATGGCAGAAATCCCAAAAGAGGGGGGAAAAGCACAGTTGCTGGGATGAAAGCTGATTTACATTTAAGAAACTGTTGAAAGATTACCTGTTACTATGACTTATTTTGGTATATTAACCCTGTGCAGTTGCCAGTTTCCACACAATAACATGGAATATATGACAGTGAAGAAAAACACCTCAAACCACCAACACCACCCCTAAAAAAAAACACCAAAACAAGCCATTATGAAATGGCAAAGGAAACTACTTTAAATCAGCATTTCTAACATGACAGTTTTCATTATAACTGTCTTTTTAGGCTGTCCCAATTATTGCAGAACAGCAATTTAACACCTAGAAGCTGCTTTAACAACAATAACTGTTCTGTTTGGTGACAAAGTCTTCCCATAAAGAAATCTCAAGAGAAGCAATGGTTATCAATCCCAACCTAGAAAGAGCAGATGCAAAGCATACAGCTAACATTTGTAATCACAGAATAGTACATTTATATTTTTACTCCAGGTCACACACAGCTAAGACTCCAGTATTAGAGCATAACTTCTGGTTGGGGCCATCTGCAAAAACTATTATGGTACTTAAATTATTTTTAAACAGCAAAAGATAATTTAAACCTGCAATAGCTTTTTTTAGGATCAGCAGCACATTTTGAGGCGGTAAGCAAGACAGATGCTAAGCATAACACAAAAATTAAAAAAAACCCCAACAACTATTTATGAAGGAATGTTCAATCTTTTTTTCCAAGCATTTTATATACAGCTAAGCTCAAAATAATTAATAAATTCAATAATGAGACACTGTTTATCATTCCTGATAGGAAAAGGAATTTTTACACTTCAATACACAGAAAATTAGTCTGCCACGTCTTTCTTTTCTCTAGCAAGGGACCTTTGCTCCTCCAGAAATGTTTGAATTGTTTTAGATTTCTCTCAATTTGAAAGTTCAATTTAGAAATAAATTAGTAACATTAGGATTCAGAAGGGCTTTAAAGAAACTTGCTGGTTTTCATCAAGATGCATCACATTTGACTGCTTCATGCAAACCACATTTAGCCTCCCTATTTCGAACTACCCCAAATTGGTTATTTAATATGTGCACATTATGTGTGAAACATTATACACATAATTTTATATTGTGTACAATTTATTGATACAAAAGCAAAAAATGTATCAAACTCAAGTGCTAAATGTTTTAATTGCTTAAGAACTAAGAATTAGTTAAACCATTCAAACAGAAAAACAAAAGTAATTCTTTGAAAATGGGATCACTGATATAAAAAAACCCTCCATAGTTTTCCAAACCTCAAGTTTAAGCAGTTCAGGCTACATAAACTTTTTATAATTCGTGGATGACTGGAACACTGATCTTTGGCAGGATACCAGCCAGTCAGGACACCAGGGAAAGTGCTTGGCATTTGAAGAACAAGCTATTCTACTTAACGGCCCAACCTTTGTAATCAGTGACTTAATCACCATTACATTGCAGCAACTGCATCTTCGCTTCTGATGAGGAGCAGGCTTTACTGTTCTCAAACATTTCACAACGTCCAGAACAGTCTACCTCTCACTGCCCTTCACTGCCCTAGATCAAGACAGCCACCTCCTCCTCCTCCTCCTCCTCCTCCTCCTCCTCCTCGTCACTGAGCTGAGCAGGTTTAGAAGCCCATCCAGTCTCAGCCTGTCGGCGACTGGGAAAGGAGGAGGGACCCAGCCAGAGCGGCTCAGTGACTGAGGCAGCTCATCAGAGTGCTTTGAGGAAAAGAGCCAGTTGCTTCAAGGCTGTGGTTTACTGCCCCATGCACTAGCAGAGAACATGAGCTGTGCTGCACACCACAGGGGCTGCACACAGACTGGCTGCAGCAAAGCAGCTTACTTCGCTCAACTTCTGCGGACTGGAGGCTCGCCCAGATGTCAGGAGCTATGACAAGAGTCATTATGCCTTTTCACAACAGCCTACAACCCCTTTTTCAAAGGAAGATGTGCCCTCTCTCTTCAGTGTGGATAGGGAAGCCAACAATTTAGTGAGGAGTCAGAAACAAAATATCCAATTTCATCGCCCTTCCACTTTGCATTTCTTCCATTTTCAATCAGATTTCAAATCTACGTAGGCTTCATCACCTCCTTCTATAAACACTAGGGTTAAGAATTTCAGGTATTGTCTTTATACAGAGACTTCCTCCACCATCAATATATGATTTTGGGGGCATTAAAAGCTGCTGCAAAATGAGGCTATGAATAGTAACTAAGGAACCTGGCACGAGAAGATTAAATTACTGGGGATAGATACTGAAAATATAAAAAGCATGTACTATGTTTTCCCCATCATTTTTATAGCTTCCAACCATTTTCAGCTAAAGGCCTTTCCTTAGTTTACAGTGCCTCATTTACTTGGAGCTGTCTTCTCTGGTCTCCCCTTCAACTCATGATTTTTCAAAATTCACAACATCCTTTTGCAGGGAAGTCCACAATGTCCACCACCTTCTGCATAAATTGCCAAGGCCTTTTATGCTCCATCTCACCCACTCAGTGTCAGCACACAGATTTTTTTTCTGTGCCCATCTCAGCAACACTGTGATGTTCCATTAAGCCTACAAGGGCACTATCACCATAGTTGCCTATAACTTCACATGCACATAAGACCTGGAAAAGCTTTAGATAAGACGTTTCATTTCCCCATCTACTTCTGTGTTTCTTTAAAAGGGGTGTAGTAATAATAAAGTGTAACAACAACTTTTTCCATGAACATGATGCACTGAAAGACCACACAGCACTTGCTAACCCATATGACCATATCCTGGCATTCCTGCCATGAAAGAATAAGCCTTAGAAAAATTTGGAGGTACTACTCATGCTATTTTCTTCACTGCATTTGGAGTGTATGATCCATTGGGCTGTGCTTGCACGTTTTTCCTGTGCAGTGTTGCACATTACAGCAGAAATAGCACACAAACCTATGTCAGAGGAGTTACAAAACGCAAAGAGACTTATCACGAGTAGCAACAGAAACAGCTGGCAGGCTCCCACTAGTGCCATCAGGTACACAATGCAAGGAAAACCACTGCTTGTTGCTGTAGGATCTTTTACAATGACATAAGCTTGTTGTCCACAGGGATTTGCCAGTGGCTATTTATAAAGTCCAGGTGTAACATTCGTTTCCTTCAGGATGCAAGTGTGAACCATGAAGTCAGTAAGAGAGGATCCAGCTGTGGGAAGTCATGCCTCTTACTTAATGAAAAAGTTGGTGTGGGAAGAGAGAAAGGAAGAAGACTTTGTGGGAGTTTGACTTCCTCATGTCTTCTTCAAATATGCCTACTTTTAAGGCACAGAAAAACAACCAGTCAAGCTGACTGGAGAAACTGAATAAAGGTTCTCGCATCCATGTACATTTTCTAAGTGTTTTGCAATAAAGCTACTGCTAAGGTAACACTTGACTGATATCCTAAAAACTTTGAGTCTGGGAATCTTTCAAGTAGATACTGAGACAGACCTCATCTGGTTTCTTTGAAGCAAGCCTAGCTGTGTTATGAACAGCTATTCACAGGTATCATGACAGAAAATGAATCCACTATCCAGAGGATGAAATACCTGTGTTTCATGAAAAAATACTCAGTATCACCAAAATTTTGTTAAGCTAGAAAAAGTTTTAATCCTATGAAACAGATAATTTGTAATGAAAGAATTTGACCATCATTCCCCTCAATTTTTGCAAATAAGTAACTCCTCAGCTCCAGATACCATCATGAGCAGCCACCGTGAATCACAGCGGCCTCTCTAAAGGAGAGAGAGGAGGAATTTGTGCAGTGGGTGGGGTACTCCTGTCACAGTCTTATTTCCAGTGGTTAACTCTACTAGAAGTTTAAGAGTGACTTTTCAGCAAACACAAGCAGAACAAATGCTAATTCCTTTGCATGCTAAAACAGAAATACACTCAATCCACTTCCTGCTATTGACATAGTACATTGTTCTAAATGCATCCATTGTAAATAGAATATAATAGCTTTGCCAAAGGAAAACAGTTAAGAAATAGTTATACGTGGATCATGGTAGGAGTTTTTTGTTTTAATTTGTTTGTCTACCACTCCTTGATAGCTAGACAAGCTTCTTGAAAAATATTTTTCCTTGTGTGATATGCACACACTTCCATCTTTGCAACAACCGAATCTCCAGGTCCTGGGGTTTTTTTCCTGATAGCACAAAGCAAGCATTGACATTTATAAATACAACTGTTGACTCTAAAAGCTTTGACAGAAGAGGTGGCAGAAAAGCAAACAGTCTGCCCACCCACTGGGGACCCTCAAGTCAAGGACTAAGTTACAGTAATTTAATTACAGGAAACTCCTTTCTCAATGGTCTGCTCCCCTGTACTGCATGGCTTAACTGGAGTATATGGAGCAGAGGGTCAGGGGCAGGGAGGGGCACTGCTAGGTTAAAGCAACACTGGCTTTTTCAAAGTTTCCAGATAATCAGTTGCTTGCCAACACTTTGCTCAACCCAACTTGACCCTGATGAACATAAAAGAGGTTAATTGTTAGAAATTTGTAACAACAAATACACCTATTTATTTTCTTTTAACCGAAGACTGCAAGAATATTTCTTTGGAAAAAAACAAACAAAACAAAAAACCCACCAAGCAGTAATAAGATGATATGATTTCTGGAAATAATTGCAAAAGTTCACATAAATGTTTATGCACATAAGGAGCATTGGTATTTTAATCATGAGAAATGAAACACCCACTTCTCAATCCTGACTCAGTTGTACCAGAGAAACATTTCTACATACCAGTTAGCTGTATAAATACTAAGTAAATAGAGATGTATATGATCCAAGACTAACTATGGAAGTTCATCTTGGAAATCCGTGCTGCAACAGCCATTGGCTGACCATTTTTTCAGTAAACAATATCATAACATCTTGGGATGTATTTATTACAATAAACCAACACAAACTCTCATTAACTTCCAGCACTCATGATTTTGTATCATTAGAATGTTTTATTTATAGTAGAGCATTTTCATCAAGACATAAAAACAGGTCTCTTAAGTGCAGATTCATTATTATTCATTAGCTCACCCTTTTTTAACATCTAAAAATTAGTTTTTAAGGAGCAATTAAAAAGAAACCATCCAGATTAAACAAAGTTTTGTTTTAGTAAACATTGCATTTGTTAAAACACAGGCACAGAATCACATAGAATATTCTGAGTTGGAAGGGAACCACAAGTATCACCAAGTCCAACTCTTATGTGAATGGCCCACACAGGGATCAAAGCTGACCTTGGCATTATCAGCATCCTGCTCTAACCAACTGAGCAAGGATATTTCATACAGACTCTGGAATAACCTCATGAGCTCTTATTGCAACAAAATACAATGATAACTGCAATTTGGAAATGAAGGTTCAGAATAATCTCATCATTTTAGTTAGCTACATTTTATTGTAGGTTTTTGCTTCAAGTGGACTCACTCCAATGCTTTTAGCATCAGTATTTATTCATAAGGATGACACACAACATGTGAAGCATGAGAGCTCAGTCTTTAAAAGACTAGCTGTAATTGCTTCTCCTCTCCTGTTGAGTTCTCCCAGTAACATGTTAAGCTTTACAGTAAAATTTGAAAAGGCCTTCTGCAGTCAAGCATAACTTAATACCCTTTCCATGAAGAGAAATGCCTTCTTCTACTATTATTGATGCACCTCTTGAAATTATTATTGCAGCACGTTCCTCCATGCCTTTCAAATGCCAAAACTGAGGTTCAAAATCCACAAAAAATATTTAAAACTAAATTTTGAGATGTCTGCCTTGAGGCATAGAATAAACAAGCCTGAGCTGTAAGCTTTAGTCAAACTAAACCACACATTTTAATTAATATAGCCCTTGTGTGAGGACAACAATGGTCTAGAAAGCAAGGATATACAAGAGCTACTATAGTTCTGACAATACTATCAGAAACACCTCACAATCCCCACATGAAATAGCAAATTTTTATAAAATATTTTAATGACACACCCAGCAGTGACTCTGGGGAAGGAATCAAATTAGCAGGGTTACAATTGTTTTCAAAGAATGAATTTTCCCTGAAACCAAGTTCCAAACCTTCAGATGTGGGAATTTAAAATTAATAGACTTTGAGAGGAAACAAAATGGTCTGATCAAGCATTTCAAGATTCCACTGATTCAGTGAAAATCACACAGACAATTCCTCCATGTATCAATCAACCCACATCTTAAATGTCAGCTTTGGTTCTGTGAGACTCAAGTATGCCATACAAGAAAAGCTGGCTTCAGTTAACAAGATCTCTTTAGCAAATGGGACAAAACATCTTCTCCAGTGCTGAAATCCTAGCAGTGCACTGGTCTCTCCCCATTATTATATATTTTAGTACTATCATGGATGATGGGCTAGGGAGGGATGGAGAGGTTACTCAAAGAGAAGTGAAAATTTCCTGCTACCTAGATAAACATGTACATACAACACTAATTCAGCTGTCCCTTAAAAGGGAAACTCAGTTTTCAACTTCAAGAAATTCTTCACAGAATCCCAACGCTGCTTTTGGTTTTTTTTTTTCCAGTAGTTAAAAAAAATGGGAGAAAACTACTAACCTTCACTTCTGGGAACAGGCTCTGTAGCACCTGGTGTTTTATCCGGCATCTCTGCAGACACAGGCTTAGTAAAACCTAATGGACACAAATCAAAGAAAGAGTTCTCCATCAAAACCAGCACATTTCAGTGAGGCACTCCCCTGCTCCACGGCCCCTTGAAGGATGGGTTTTCAGCTTTCATCACTTCTGTGTTTGTATGTAAGAAGTGTAAACAGACAAAACTCTCTTGGGATTAACTGCAATGCCATTCAGTTGGATGAACTACCAGACAGGCAGGCACAAAAGGACCCTCTCATACCTGAAAGCACTAATTACAGCTAGTGAACTTCTGTCTTTGATTTCATACATTTTTCTGCCTCAGTTAATTTCTAGTGAGGGGTCCATGAACTGGGATGGAAGAGCTGCTTACACTCAGGTGCTGCTGAAGTTAACCATGGAGTGACCATCCAGAGGGTCACATCAGCCTGCATCAAACAGAAAATCCCACTAACTCAAAGCTTTACTACACTGTAGAGCAGCAATATTTCGTCCAGCACGGCTGTGGGCAGAGAAGAAAAGCTTCTCAGGAAAGCAGTGAACACGTCTCCTCTTAGGGCAACCTTATGTACCCTCTGTGGTACTGGCCAATGGTCAACATGTGGCCACCACACACTGGCTTTTGTATCCTCCTTTCTAGCACCTTTGAATATTTTCCCATCACCAGCAACGCTGACACTCCATTTTACAGAGTGAAAGCCCCAGCAGACAGGATGCACCAAGACAAGACAAATCAGAACAAGGATGATTCTCTGTCTGGAGGAGTTTGTGTGCCAGGCGGGACAGGAACTTCACCTCAGCTGACAATTCACACAGCTCAGTGTGTGTACAGCACTGTTCAGGGTGCACAGCATTGGAAGTATTCACAGTACAGCCTTAAGTCCTAATGAAGGTATCATCTACTTTCTAACAACACTGAGGCAAAGAGATGATTTGGCAGGCAATTTTCAAGACAGCCATCAGATCCAGAGTTATGGGAGACCTCCCTGGATAACCCTGCTGCAGGACTGAGACTGAACTCAAATAAACAGCCCTTTTTTACTCCCTTCTTAAACTACTTTCAAATTCATATAGCTTGTTTTGAATCCTATCCTCAGACATAAAATGAAAAGCTTTCTGCCCTAGTCTCCAATAAAGAGCTTAGGTTTACGTTACAGCCAAATTACACAAAATTTGCACAATTTATTAAGCTGTTTAAGTCATAAAATAGTATTTCAGGTGTGTTATCCAGGGCAAGTATATTTGTCATATTTAATTCACAAATATGTAAAATCTTAGAAACATTAGACACACGTGAAGCTACAATCCACTAGCACATCTTAGGGTAGAAATTAATTTCTATTTAGCTGATGGAAATTCTACTACATATGACTTTTCTAGATCAGCCAATTCATCTCTACTCAAGATAAAATCCACTATATCTTACTCAGGAATTACTTTGTCCTTAACAGAGATGTTTCATCCACACAACAGTACATATACTGAAGACTGAGCTAGCTAAACATCTTCTCTAACTCCCCCAAATTATTAGCTGTAATGCTTATCCACCTGAAGGTCTGGGTTTATGAGTTCATAAACCACAGCTGGACAGTGCCACCAACTGAAGAAACAAGTGTGCCCACAACAGAGGTTTAAACAACTATCAACACCTAGAGGTCTCCAAACTCCTTTAAAAATCTGCTGTAAAACAGAACCCGCTCTCCAGAAGACAATTAAAAAATAAACCTGTTCTTCAAGCAGATTACTCAAATTTAATTATCTATGCTTATCATCACTAAGCAGTTGGCTAGAATAAATACACCAACTAATTCTAAAACTTGGCAAGCTCATGTCTAATCCACTGCATTCAATGATGCACTACATATTCTCTGAACATTGCACCAGTTTATAAATCAAATTCCAGTTATCCAGTGGTTTACTAGTAAAGTTCATAGGAACCAGTTAATCACACAATGTATTTGAAACAAGAAATTTAATCAAAAAATAGTATATTTATTTTCTGTGATTAATTTTAAAATACAAAAAATGTTTTCTTTAAATTTTACATTTTAAATAAATCACTTCCATTTATTCTGGAAGCAATATGTTTAAAATGGAAAAAATATGGATATTCATATATTTGTTTTCTGGTTTCAGTTGATTGGAGTTGCATAGACTTGAAATAAATATGTTAAGTAAACTTCACCATGAAAATATTCACAGAGTCACTCACTGACATGTTAATGACAAAAAAACCCCTAAAATCAGTAGTCTCAGAAATAATTTTGAGCTTCTTTACTGGCATTTTGTAGAGGTGCTAAATACAAGCAAGAAAAAAAAGCTTCTTTCTTGCCTCTTCTGCCCTGATTTTTATTTACATAGGTCAATTTTCTTCTTGACTAAAGTAGGCCAGCCTTTTCTACTTGGCCTTGTAAGGAAGTGATAGCCTTGCTTTCCTGTTATCAAAACTCTAAACCAGAAAGCAATTTTCCTGCAAGTAAGACACGCCCCAGAAGTTATTTATCCAAATTTAATGGAGTTCCTGTGCTTATCCCGTGCTATGGAGCATGACCTATCATTCCCAGTACAAAACCAAGTGGGATTCAAATGGGCGTTGAATGACCTTGTCATTTTTAATAATGGAACAGTAACTTGAAAGCTGGATCATCCAATTACTGCACACAATACAAACCAAGGTATTTACTGAACAGGTTCAGACCTGCCACAGCTACAACTCTGTTTCAAGAGCTCACCTGGATAATCCATGGTAATTTTAAGAACTATGGTCCCACTAATGGTTTTCTGCAGACTTACCAGTTTAGCAGCTCTGTATTACAAAACAAGATAGCAAGAGTGGCCTAACATAGTTACAACAGGTTAAAGAAACTCAGCCTCTGTGCCTAGGAAAGTGCATATTCAGAGCAATCTTTAGAAACTTTCAGACCTCCAAGATGCCTGAGCCCAGCTGTTAAACTAACACTGCCCACTGTCCACCCCTAAACCATGTCCCTAAGTGCCACATCTACGTGCTTTTTAAATATCTCCACGGATGGTGTTTCCATCTCTTCCCTGGCCAGCCTGTTTCAATGCTTGAAAAATCATTTCCATGAAGAATTTTTCTCACCAAATATTCTTGTCACTGTCTGTAATGGTTTTCAGTAATGAAAGAGTCTGAAATTTGTTGCTGCTTTTTCTAAAGCTTACAGGAGATTAGCTGTACAGGAGATTAGGTGCAAACATGACACAGTCTTCAACACTTTTCCAATTCACTGTCAATTGAAAACATTACATCCAAAAACTGAGGTCCAGTAATGTGGTACAGAACAGTATTTTATGACTTCTTTAAAAACTGCACAAATCTATTTATTTTAAAAAAATACCTTCCCCCTTTCTGTCTCATTAATGCAAATCAGTTCAATGCTATGCTAGAAATTGTAGCATATACTAAAAAAACTTAAAAAAAAAGAAATACAGAACTGTGCTGTTGTTTTCTGTAACACACCAAGTTTTGAATTATTTAAAAAACAGAAGTCAATATTGAGCATTCCTTTATTACTAAAGTTCCTCCTTTTAATCTAGGAAGGAAGTCTCTGACAAAAACTATTCATCAGACAAGGAAATTAAATCTCTCTCTCTCTCTCTGCAGTAAAGCCAAGCAGGACTCATGTAAAACCCAGCAGAAAAGCAGCATTTGGGGTACAAGCTTGCTAGTACATGTAAAAGGAAATAATACTTTCTCACTTTCTATACAAATAATTTCCACTTACCCAGACAATCTTCTTAGTAGTAGTATCCCAAAGTTTTTAAGCACCTAATAATTCCCTTCCAAATACTCTTTCAATGTCATTATTGAAATAGTTTTAATTGTCTCTGAATATCAGGCTCATCTATTCTAGTAGTCCATAAGGTACCTTGTATTTTTGAATTCATCAGTCAAAACTGCAACCTACTGCTTAGAGCACTTTTTAACAGAAATCCTAGTAAGAGAACTTGAAATACATATGCATTGATAATTTATGAATAAACACAGCTATACTGTTTACATTTCTCAGTTAAGCAAAACTCTTTAACAGCAACCAAAACCAGTCAGATGTATGACCACGCATTTTCATGGGCCATAATCAGCTAGGGCCACCCAAACAGGCACACTGGGAGGTCCTGGTTCAAGAAATTTTTTGTTCCTTCCAGTAGATTGATCTGCCTTTAAAATCCTGAGCTGCTAAAAACTGCAAATCAGCTTTAGCATTATGAAAAATATAAGATCCTTTAAACACAGCATCTAAACCAATAGTGTGCTGTAGGTGAATTAGTAAAACATTCAAATTTATAGCACATGGGTGGCTAAAAATACTTTTAAAAAAGCATGCTCACACAAAATATGGATTACTTGTGCTTCACAGACAAATATATTCCTTGTCTCTTTAATTAACTGTACTTTGCAAAAAAACCCAAATAAAAGAAAAACATCAGTAAGAGTTTCCAACTATTCAAAATCACTGTTAATCAAAGTATCACGATTTTCACTTTTAAAGTTTCATGGGCAACTTTTCATTGGAGAGAAGATTTCTGTCCTACTTTTGTTCTTTTAGCAATTTACTGCTATATTCTCAAAAAAGCATCAAGGCGCCTGAAAGAGACTATTGTTCGTCACAGGAGTGTTTGCAGATGTAACTATGGAGCCCAACTATGTATTTATGTTGAGCAACGATCATTGCTAACCAAAATCTAATCTGAACCTCCTCCTTTGTATCAAACCCCTGGCCCCTAGTGTACATCTGTTCCAAACAGATGAAAGTGATCATATTTAAGAAGGTTGGTTGGATTTCTTCAAAAATTTGTCAAATACAGTCACTGCACTTCTCCCCCATCTTCCATAGGCACAATCAGCATTAATGTAAGAGTCTGCTGGTCACTTTATTCACAATCAAAATACATGTTCTCTTACAATACTTATTTACAATTTTAAATGCAGTCTTTCACAGATTAAACAGTCAGTGCTTTATACACACATCAATACATGTAAAACAACTGAAGTCCTGAAATTCTACATTACATACTGTGCTGGTAACAGAAAAGCTATCTTATTTATTTTTAAACAGTATCTAGATGAGTTCTTCCTGCTGCAATAAAAAAAAAAAAAAAAAAAAAAAAAAAAAAAAAAAAGGTGCAAGAGGGATAGAAATAAAATAGACATTAGTAGGTGTTTTGACATGAAATGTTATGTAAACAAGTAAGGAGAATGGGATGCCCAAAGACAGGCAGCACAGCCTTCTTGGATAAATAGTATTGGATGTTGCATTTCTGAATGCAAAACAATCCACAGAACCCCAAAACCAGCACTCACATTCTCAGGTTTCAGGATGAACTCCAAACTCCAAGGATGGCTACAGTAAAATTCATACTCACATCAATACACTCAGACTTTGACATTTGATTGTTAATCACTGCATATTACCTTTTTTAGAGAATAAGGACATCTGTCCCTAATCTAGTTTTTGGCATTTGTTTGCCTATAAAATCCCCTCTGGAGCAGATACATTGCTGCTCTGAACCCCAGGAGAATAGCTTTGATCCCAGGTCACATAAACCATAAAAACAAGTTTATATGCTAACACTAACACAGTTCTTTCACATGAACCAAGAAGTGACACTGAGGGAAACCCTAAATAACACTGACCTAAGGGATAACAGTCATGAGGACATAAACCAAGCCCTCGTTTCTGCTCCTATTTATCACCACCCCCTTAGCCCTCCTAAGTAATATGCCAGTACCTGTTTAAGTGTTATTTCAAGTTCTTAGTTATTCCTTCAAAATTGCACAAAATTCTAATGGTTCCTTTCATTCCTCCAGCAGCACTCTGGATGTGGGTGTGAATTACAGCTTCCCTTCTGCAACAATGTCCTACAAAAAGTTTCCAGTCTTTTCCCCTCCTGCACATCAACACATACCAAAATGTTCCAGCTTTGAGGGGTCTTGCTGGAGTTTGGGTTTGGATTGAGTGGGGTTTTTTAGTAAGATGCTACACATTTTGCTGATATTCCCAAACCAGGTCATCCTTTCACTTTCTCTTCCACAGAAAGGAACTGTGACACTTAAATGCAGCAAGAGATGAGCTGATCCAAACAAGACCCTCTGATCTATATTGGCAAGAAGGAGCAAAACCCCCTTTACACATTTACCCACTGATGAAAGTCACAGTAACATCACTTTCTCTCCTGCCCACTTCTTCAAAACTTATTTAATCTACAGCATCCTCTGCCTAGTTTCTGGAGCTAATCATCCATACTGCGGCTCCAATCCAAAATACTTCACTTTTTGCCAGCAGGCAAAGACCAAATCACAGAATCCCTTTGTCATTCTCATTCTGGCTTACTGCAATTCACCATGTTTGAATGTGAAAAACATCATAAATGTTCTAATGTAAGGAATGAGCAGCCTGGCTCCTCTGTGGTTTAACTGCTATGCCTATGTCTTCTCCCTCCTCCCATCCCTCCAATAGTTCTGAATCCATTCCCAGTGCTATTCCAAGGTTTCGGTCATGGTTTTCCAAACCCACTAAAAGATCAAGTTCAGCAGCTAATCACTATGTTTCAGTCTGCAAGGCAAGACAGCATATTTTTTACAAAGTAACACCGGATACGGGGTCTAGAAGGGAATGTGACACAATATTTTCTCCTTCAAACTTTGACTAGAACTTCTTGAAAAGATGAGCCCTACTCAAAGTTTGGTCTGTGTCCAACCACATTGCAAGGCTCCTCACTTAAAACAGCATATACTGCTTCTAGGCCAAGTGAAACAAAGAGGAAAACTCCCCACAGGGCCTTGTGGGAGGAGGAAGAGGGATCAAAACCTTGACTGACACTCCCCAAATACGCTTGGGAAGCATATGCTCAAAGCCTAAGCAGAAAGACATCCGCTTTAATTGGTGAAATGCATGTATTTCCTGCATGTGTGTATTAACTCTGTGCTGATCACAGTAGTTTCTCAGCTCAGCACAAGCGCTGTCTTTCAAACTCGTCATCTCAGTGCAGTTTGTAGGAAATCCCTTCGTATAATTAACCATTGCTATTTCTCTCTCTGTAAAAATGATCCATTAACGAGTATTTTTGAAAATATTTTTTAGCATGTTCTCTTCTGTACACGCAGCTTTGCTCAGGAGGACAAGCAGTCACGCTGCGCTGCAGAAAGGTGACAGAAAACAAGGCAGCCCCTCCCTGCGTGGCGCTGGGAAGCCGTGACAGCTTTCCCGGCATGCTGCTCCTCGCAGCCGCTTCCAGCGGAGCTCCCGCAGGTGGCACTCGCTGCTCCACGGGAAGGCAAAACTCAGCGCTTGCAGCAGAACACGTCTCTCCCTCCCGGTCAAGGCGTCAGGCGAGGGCTAAAACCCCTTCTGAATTGTCGTGCTTATCACTCGAGTGTGGACATGGGGTTTGGGAGCCGCTACGCCACCTTTTGCTTATTTCAAAACTCCCTACAACCAGAATGAACCGAACTGTTTTGTAAAGCACTGGGCATTTTTCAAATTATATCCACATATTGCTTCTCTCCAGCCTTTGTACAGTGCAGTTAATCTCAGCAGCTCTTCCAGGTCTTCATTAAAGTTAAAAACCCCACATGAACAAAGGAAAAAAAAAAATCCATCAAAAGATTATGCTTCACTTACATACGGAAGGTCTGTCACTTCAGACACTTCCTTTTGAATCTAAGCTTGAGAAAACAGACTGACTTAGGTGAAGTGGCTCAGCACAGGACATGCCTGATATACACTGATGAAAACCAAGGAAAAGCAGGATAAGCAGGTCAGTCCCAAGATATTTAGGGACTTAGAGACAAGTCTCAGCACAGACCATTGTGAGTACAGCAGTAGCAAGTCATAGCTGCCAAGAACAGCTATCGTTATCACAAAATACTGTTGTCATCTACTCAAAGAAATCTGCTACTCAACAAGCATACAGTGAAGCACACAATGTATTCTAAGCAAAGCATTTTCTGAGCAAATTAAGAGCCCCATGTAATACATGACACGTAGTTACTCTGCAAAAACCACCAGTATAGTTTTCTTTATTGACACTTAGAAAGACAGAGATAAAACCTTTTAACTGAGCTTTCCTTACATTGTTTTCTGATTTCATTTTTTAGATAATACTACATCTACTGTTAAGTGCTAATTAGGACCACACAAAGAAAACTGAATTTGAAACAAACCTATTTAAAAATAAGCTAAATGCCACAACATAGACAAGAACACACAGTTCAACATTTTCTTTATTACAAGACCTTATTTCCAGCACCATTAATTTGTGACTCTTTAGTAATAGTACAAAAAGCACTATGCACATACACCAGCTACAGCACTAAAGAGACTACAGGATTTTAGGGTGCAAGTCCTCACATTGTGATAACAGTCAAACCCATGGCCAGAACCCTGACAGTTGCCAGAAAAGAATACCTGACTTTCCCCTCAACAAATTCTCTGACACTGTCAGAATTTACAGTCATTTTACCATGTCACCCTAAATACACTCTCTGAACGTTGGGTTTACAGCTGCACTTCTGCCTTGCTCACCATTCACCCTTCCAGCTGCACACTCCAGCTCAAACTTCATGGGAAAAATAAGTTTAAAGTATTTTTTTTTAAATCTACATTAGGCATTTAGACTGGTCACTAGCATCCCCTCTTCTTTCATCTTTCTCAAGAGAAATACAACTACAAATATATTAGGTCTTGTATTTTGTTGAACAAAGTCCAGATGAGGGCCATCAAGTTGATTAGAAGGATGGAGAACCTCTCCCAGGAGGAAAGGCTGAGACAATTGGGGTTGTTCAGCCTGGAGAAGAGAAGGCCTCAGGGTGACCTAATTGTGGCCTTCCAGTATGTGAAGAGAACCTATTCCCTTCAGAGAAAGCTGGAGAAAGCTGGAGAGGGATTTTTTTACAAGAGCATGTAGTGACAGGACAAGAGAGAATGTCTTCAAACTGAAAGGGAACAGGTTTAGATGGATATATTACTGTGGATGGTGAGGCACTGGAAGGAGTTGCCCTGAAAAGTGGCAAATGCCCCATCCCTGAAGTGTTTAAGCCAGGTTAGATGGAGCTCTGAGCAACCTGGTTTTGTGGAAGGTGTCTCTGCCCATGGCAGGGAGGTTGGAATTAGATGATCTTTAAGATCTCTCCCAACCAAAGCCATTCTATGATTTCATTCTAGTGACCTGCAGAGCTTACTACTGGGCCAAAAGTTCTGGCTTAATAAATGAAGAAAAAAAAAAAATTCTAAAACATTCCAGAGCTGGATGTGAACCTGTCAAATTTCTTCAATAGCAGAGATTGCTTTATAGTGCACATGGTTAAGAAAAGGAAACTGAAGAGGAAAGAATTTCAGCATTGTTTATCGTAGAATTACTCAAATTCCTTTCAAAGCTCTGAACTTTGCTACAATTAGGAGAGATGCTGATTTGGCTAATAAACAATCATAGAGATATACACACATGAAGAGTCCCTCTTTAGTCTTTTTCACATTCTGTTCCTCTTTAGTCTTTTTCATATTCAAGCTTCTGGTGCTCAGCAACTACAGTTTTAAGATTTCTGGTTAAAGGCAAGGACTGCTGCTGCTGTTCCACTCCACTCACAGATATTAAAAGAACCAAATGAGCAGTAACACAGATAGCATCCTAACAGTCAATTTTTATTCCCATTTCTCTCTTATACAAGAAAAAACAAGCAAAATAAACAAACAAAAAACCCTCCAGACTTTCATCTGGCATATATAGTAAAGAGCCCCTGGTACCTGCTTTTACAGTCTGTAAGCCTCCTCCAAACTGTTTTTCTATTAGAGAGGTTGTGTAGCACTTAAAAAGACACCTCTTTTTACTTGATGCCTGTGCTTGGGGTATCACTAAACATCATCTAGGAAAACACCACTGATGAGCAAATGCATCATTTCACCATAGGCTCAAGTAGTGGAAGAAATAAAATCAAAACAGGCTGCGAGGAAGCAAAGCTGTTGTTGGAGCCCAAGGAATCCAATTACAGCCAACAAGTCAATTAACAGTGAAAATAAACTATAATTTGCAAAGCCTTAAATCAATTTGAAACCAGTCCTATGTGCTGAATAAATATTACAGTGATGGATAACATACCAATGAATTCCAATACACCGAAAGAATTGGATCTAACAATGGTAGAAACAACCTTACCATGTCTGCAGGCATTTCACCCTCTGACACTTCCTTTCAGTATTTTTCATTTCTGTTTCAGGAAATTTCTTGACACCCAACTAAAGTTCACTAACTTTGTCACACTTACTCGTCAGAAGGAAGGAAACAACCTTGCCATCCGCTCAGTAAGGACATCAGGCTGCGCCTGTTATGCAGAGTAGTTTCTCCTGAAATCACAGGACTATCATAATAACGAAGGTTTTCCTGGGGCTTGTTTCATTTTAAATTAAAACTTTATAGCCCTCTTACAGAGAAATTCTTTATATTTAAGGTCAGTAAAAAGCTGTTATCTGTGGGAAGAATGAAATTTGTATGTATTTTAACTCTGTGTAGGGCCAAAGTCAAGGCACTGAGATATGGAATGACATCTTCCTCAACTCACATAACCAGTATGCAATGTAAACCCTGACAACTTGACAGAGATAAGGTGCATCCAAAAGCAAATACTCCAAGAGCACAGCCCAATGCTTTCCAAGAGAATAAATACAGACAAATGCTATTCAAAGTCAGCTGTTTCAGGGGTATTTCTTCTCTGCACTTCAACACATTTCTGAAAGCTCCCCCTGTACCCCCCCATAAAAAAAAAAAAGAAAAAAAACCCCACCAAACAAAAACAAAACCAACCAAACCAAAACCAGCAAACCACAAAATGCTGCTCTGCACCAAATTAAAATCACAAGTTTATTCTCTCATGTGCATATTTTTTTAAAGCACTGCTGTTGCTGTTTTTCTTCCAATTTGGCTAACAGCTAAGAAATTAATATGCATCAACTCCCATTAAGCTGCTACACCTCTTCTGTAAAGTATTGGTAATATGTTTGGATTCACTGCATATTTTCAAAGAAATAACTTCAGACCTGATTGAAGAAGGAAACCACATAACTTTCAGAATAAGGTCATACTGATGAAAGACAAAAATGTCAGCACTGTCCAGAAAGTCCATTTACTTTCTTAAAATTTTTCCTAAACAATGTTAATTCCAAGTAAAGAAGAGAGAATGCTATTTTCCCCTTCAACTGTAAACTCTTTTGGAGAGTTAAAGTGGGGGGGCGTGGAAGGAGATACAAAGGAATGTTTGGTTTGGCATTGCTGACAAGGGCAATGTTCATGAAGGGGAAGCCTACTTAAAACCAGATTAACAGATAATTATTGCATTATATGGGGATCTTTCATTAGTTTTGTCTCTATGACACACAGTGACACCGTTACACTTGTAAGGAAAAACTCAGACACAGATTCACCATGAGGAGAACAGGCTCCTACAAAGCCCATTTGTGCGTTTCCTTCAACTGCAATTGCCTGAGTATGGCATTACTGCTGAAATGAGAGGTTTAGATACGGACTTTATAATTATTAGGTAAGTAATACTCAGTTGGCTTTTCCAGAAATTGTCATTTGAGTGGCTAGCCAAAGTACAGGCATGCATAAGAAAGCTACTTACGCATGCCCTCTGAAACACGTTTGTTGTGGATTTTTTTACCCACAGCCATCAGAGACAGTCCATCTAACTTTCTGACTGCAGTGAAGTATCATTAATGAAAATTTTGGGGTTTTGTTTTCATCACAGAGTACACAGCATTAGGAAACAACACAGCAAATCACATGAAAGAGTCAACACTTAAAGCTTTCTGAGCCCTGACATATTCCAGGCTCCGAACACCGCCGAACCTGGCAGCCCCCCAGCCCTGGCTCAGGCAGCTGACTGTAGGACCCCTTCAGGTTCCTCCAGCTTTTCCTTCTCCCTACTTTGGGAATACATACATCTATGTGTATATATGTATATATATTTATATACACACTGTGCACACATGTTAAAAAGGAGGAAATTAGTAACAGACAAGCTAACAGCACTGTGTACATTCCCTTGCAATTTACCCATATGAATGGCCTCATAACTCAGATTGGGACATTTCCTGTAAAAACACTCCACTGTTTATCAAGCCACTCCAGAGTGCAACAGTTGAAGCGTGGCTTGCAAACAACATGCTTTCTAGAGCCAAAGTTTGCAGTTATCTACAGAGCACTCTAACTAGCTGGGATGGAGAAGCCAGAGTCCTCTTGCTATACATTAGCTTTGAAAAGTGTGTCCCCAGTTCAGAGTTCTGTAACTGCAGGCATAACCCAACTGGCTTTTGTGGCACTGAATTGCATGAGCAATGCAGAGCACAGAGAAACTACAGTTTCAAATTAGTTTATTCATGCTTAATCTCTGACAGAGCACATGCGTATATACATATCATTACATATATTGTATACATTACATACATTCATTATAAAGAATAAGGAACAATAGATGAAATAGGACTAGAAATGGAAAGGAAATTATTTCATTCACCCATGATCAGCACAAGTATAGTGTCTAGGAGACGAAAACTGGTAAAAGGGAAACCACTCATGGTGGTTTAACCTGCCAATTTTTAACCTGCCAGAATTTCCAAATCTTTAACCTGCCAGAATTTCCAAAGGAATTTGAATGACCATTTTGACAGAAGCAAATGACAAGCTGTTGAATAAACATTTCTTTGGGGTTAAACTGCTGTATTCTCTAGACATGGAAACTACTTCTATATAAATATATAAAGCTTCTTATCCCCACTATTCTTTCTCTGAAGAGCCAAAGTTCTTAGTAAACATTGAATCGCCAAATGCAGACCTTCACTGGCCCCTGACCAAAATACTACTTCCATTCAGAAAAAAAACACATGGGGAAAAATAACATGTCTTATGAGTATTATAGCTGGAAAGGTGATTTCCTTCTGCTGAATGTTTTTCTCCTTTCTAGAACAGTCTAAGAGACATGGTTTGATCAATCAGTTGTTTATAAGTAATTCTCGACAACTGCATGGAGTCTAAACCATTGTGCACTTTGATACGTCATTCACCTTCTCAGAAAATAAAATAAATAACAGACTAATATTTCAAACACAGGAACAAAGAAATACCTATTTTGTGCTAAAATAACATAAAATTCAGCTACAGCAATACCACTGACAATTCCAGAAGAACCTATTTTTAACAAAACAGCTTTATATTTCATTGGTCATTTGATCTAGTACTGGAAACCAACAAAAATAAGAACAGGGTGTGAGGAATCTCTAAATAGGCTTGATTAAAGTAAATATTCAAAGGGATATTACTCAAGTCAGTACCAAGAGCTTCAGCCAGTTTCCAAAGCCTTTTGAATTCTCAGAGCTAAGCCCGGTGAATTCAGATGAAAGTTCCTTTTCTTCCACTTTTAAGGGAAGAAATAACTTATGTGAACTTCTTGCAAAACACCCTTCTGAGTTTAGTAATTGGGGAACAAACCTAAAGCACTGCCAAGACACACAACTAACCATTTATAAACCTTAATGTTTCATTCAAATATTAAGTACTGATCTACTGAAACAACACAGAGGTATTCCAATAATGCTGTTTCAAGTTATGTAATACCATCCTTAGTACATAAAAATCCCAGCTCCTCCATTCTTGCTGCCTAGCCCACATTTTGTCCCCTGAGGAACACAGGCACACAGAGTGCATACTAACAACACCAGGTTCCCACTGAACCCAGCAAGAGGCACAGCAGAGCGCGGAAACCACCTGGCCCTGCCTCACCAGAGATGACGCCAGCCTATTCAGTGTATTTCAAACACACACAAGGAGTGTATGTTGCCACAAAAAGCAGGGAACCACTCTATCTGATCGGCAAATGAGTTTGTATAGCCCTCTGAGCCTTACTGCATTTATGCAAGAGCAATAGGGGGAGGAGCATTTGCTCCCTTGAAATTTGATGAGTTACTCGATCTCCTTCTCATCCTCACTGTTCCCACAGCCTGTCCACTGCTCCCAGAGATACCACCAAGCTACTATCACTTTTTTTCCCCAATGGTCACCACCATGTGTTCACCCACCAGGGCATATCAATTTAACAAGCGCCAAGTCAGTTCCAAACTCTTCTATCTCCTCTTTCCCAGTTCCAAACTCCTCCATTTCTCTCTACAAAACAAATAATCCAGAAATTCACCTTGAAATAAACAACAGCAATTCTGTAGAGCAAACTTACCCAAGCAAGGGACTAAACAAGCCTGCAGAGAAATGCTGACTGAGAAGATGTGCTCACACAAACAAAAAGTGAACCTTGATCTTCCCCACAGTAAAAACACTCATGGGATTTCTGGACCATCCTGCAGATTCTCTGATGCTGAATAAGTGCTGAGCTCACGTTGCACAATTTGATCATCAGAAAAATGAAGGCTACTCTTAAATTATTGCATTAGATGTGCCCAAAAAGTGCTCCTGGGTGCAAAAGCAAGCTGGGACAGAATAACATATCTGTGGTAATGAATAATTCTAGTCCCCAAAACAGGGTGCATAAAAGCCATCTCTCAAGAGTGATGGCTGACCTGCAGTAGGGACTGAGTCATGCCTGGAAGCTGTCTGTGGAGAAGGCTATCATTTTCCAACAGCGTGCCAGCAAACATGACCATCATTGACCATCTTCTTCCAGGCCTGGGAACACTCCTAGACCCATCTGAATTTTACACAGGTGTGGCCTTACAGCACTCCTCTCTCAGGCCACCTATGCTCCTAAACCTTCACTGACACAGAGTTTAGAACAATTTTTTTTTTAATTAAGTCTTTTTACACACTTTAAAGATTTAAAGAACCCTGAATGGAGACAGAGGCAGGAAAAACACACACTGGCATAAAAAGAAGAACAGGGAAAGAAGAAAGCAAAAAAAAGACAGCCACACTCTCTGCAGAGAGAAGGTATAATTACATGCAATTGAATTCCTCTTCCCTTATGCACACGCCACTGGCAGTGTCAGGGTTTGCTTCTACTTTCAGTCCTGACCTTTAAAACAGATCAGATACAAACCTTTCAAAAAGGAACAGTTTTCTATCTCTGTACCTCCAGAAATCCTTCTTTCAGCTCCTTTCAGCAACTTTCAGCTCCTGTGTATCCAACAAATGGTGGATGCCTCCTTCACTGTGTTAGAACAAGAGATTTTTGCAAGGAGAGTTCAGAGGCAATTGCCCAGCTCTCCTGTAGCAAGAGAAGTCCTCTTTTGGCTGTTCCATACACAAGTTTAAGTCTGGGCATCCCTGTGATATTACCAGGTAATGCCAGCATGAAATGTAAAGCAGATTCTTGATGGAAGGGAATTTTTTATGGTTTGTGGTCTTTGGATTTTCTTTTTAAAGCCAACTGTAATACACTTTAAGTAAGAACTATTAAAGTTTGGGAAGAAGCTGCAATGAATCATAGCTATAAAACAAAGGCCAAACTTTTAAAAAACTGTTTAGTCATTTTAGCATCTACCCCAATTTGTGGAAAACAGGAACCCAGGACACTTAACAAAAGCAACTATAGTGAATGTTAAGGCAACTACCAAACTTCAAAATTACCTGTAATTTGACACCTAAATGTAAGAAAAGTTTGATCTATTTTAAAACATGTAAACTATATGGTACTTCTTTCAAATCGTTCTTACTAACAAACAAGCCAAAAAAAAAAAGAAAAACCAAACCAGAACTACAAAACTAAGGAATGAGGTTTATGTAAACTGTGATGGGTTGAATTAACATAACCTTTATAGTATGTCTAGATATATTTTGTCTTCTTCCAATGTTAACTGTAAGAAAAATTTACACAGAAACTCAACCATTTGATTAATTAATTCATTAGTTACAAAAGTTACTAGCTAAAACAGATTACCTGTAACTAGCAGCCTCAAATCTCTGAAGCTGAAGATTCAGCATATTTCTCTAAGGAAGTAAAAGAACTGCTCCACTTTTCAGAGAAATAATTACCAAAACATTTTTTTTTACCAATTCAAGCATGGATTAAAAGTGAAATACATAATAAAGTCCATTTCAACCACATACATGTTCTATGGGCTTTTTTTGCAGTTCTGCTCTTTTTTCCACCCTGCAACAACCCCATCAAAGACCTACTTTAACTGATGCATGGGAGTGCTTAGCTAGATTATAAGAAGATACCAAATGAAAAAAAGATTTTCAACATTTTAGCTGCAATAAAGGAAAAAAATCTATTAGGAAGAACACTTGAATGCTCAGCAGATTCAGAGCCTAAAGAAGATGGCACATGGGTCCCCCAGTGTGTGATTATTGGGTAGTGTTTTACATTCCACTTTTTTCTCTGGGATACTGGTGCCTCACCCAAGAAGGCTGCAATCCACCTCTTCCCAAATGTGAGCCTGCTACTGAAGGCTGCAGGGAAAACCCTGTATCCAAACTAACACTTCATAGAGAGTATGAAATACCCTTCAAAAATATTCCACCCAATCATACAACACCATGGACACTGCAGACTTCAAGATATCTACCATGATTTTTGGGAGTAGAGGTTTGCAATCCTAGATGGACATGTAAGAATCATCAAGGAAAAATTATTTACTTTTAGTGATAAAGATCAATGGCAGGAAGCATGATACTAAAGAGATATTAAGATATTAATATGATGCATACTTATAAATAGATGTGTGTTTACTTTATGCTTTCCATATACACAGAAAGAAGCATGCATTTTTCTACCAGTACTGCCAGTCCACTTCAAGGAAAACCCCAGCTACTAATCTCCTTTCTGGCAAGCATGCAAAGGTTTATGTCACTCATCTTGAAGACTAGTATTCAAGAAAGCAGGGAAAGAAATTCCTTGTGCAGGGGAATTTCATGCCTCCTTCATTTATACAGTTATTTATCCTGCAGAATTTACTCAAGTATCTTTATGTCTCATAAAAGTATGGGTAAGACAAAATGTGATTTGACAATCTCAAGAAATGTACACCCCCCTCAGTGCTGAAAGGCTTTAACAAGAGCTTGATGAGAATTAGTGTTTCAGGCAGTTAAACTACATCTTGGGAAGCAATTTAGGTACATGGAATGAGCAGCAACAGGGACAAAGAGCTGGGGAGTTTATCACATATGCACTGTTGCACCAGAGGAGATGAAGCACAACAGCATTTGTGTGGGGCTCCTCCAGACACCAGAGAAAAAAGTATTTGGATTTTTTGCCTCTCATCTCTCCTGGCCGGTGGGGGAATCAAATCAAACTGTTCTCAGGAATGGAGAATAACAGTAAGTTTCAAACACTGGAAGACAGTCCTCTACTAACGCAAAAATTACCTAAATTTTATAGTTTCATCCATCTTTTGTTTCCTCATTCTATGCTTAGTAATAACACAGATATTAAGATTTGCCCAAGCATGTTACCACAGGCGTCACTCTGTCCCTTAAATCCTGCTGGACATCAACAACCCAGCAGATGGTCATTACTCCAAATTCCCCACCCTCCATCATCATTAATTCAGGAGCAAACTCATTTCAATGGGCTAGCCCCAATTCATAAAGAACTCATTGTCCTGACCAAATTAATAGCTTTACATCTTGCATTACCAGATGTGCTTCAGAGACACAGTAACATTTTATATTATAATGTGCTGTTTAAAGTCCACGTCAATGTCATTTCTCATAAATATTGCTATACAAGGCAAACTTACAACTATGAACCTATTCCCAAAATAAACACAAAAACTCTGTATTTTTGGTTTAGATCCTAGACAGATTTGGCACAAGCATTACTCAATTATCCTGCAACCCACTTGATCAAAAGCTGTCTAATCTGAAAGCACACTCTTTTGAAAGGCTTTATTTCACCCTGAAGATTAATAAATCCTCAACACTGGCACATCCAGTAAAGAGACAGGCACTTACAGTGCCTATTACATAAGCAACACAGTTTAGACCAATCATAATAACAGCAACAAATGGGACAAATCAAATTTATAAGAATTTGAAGTAGGTCTTAACTTCACTGATAAGTCACCACCAGATTTGGATCTGATGTCAAATGGGGAATGAAAAGGAAGAAAATCATTTGTCATAATTTGAGTCATGTCATGTCTGCCATTTGTCAGCAAGTTTGCATTAAAACAATGAAAGACTCTTTTCCACAGGAACAATTTGCAAAAAAGAACATCAGTAGACTAGAATCAACTAGGAAGCTATCTTTCCAACTTAATGGAAAAACAAAAAGTAGAATTTTGAAAATAGCCATGTCCCTTGTGAGAAAGAGGTAGAGATTATTGAAGACTCTAATCCAAATAAAAAGTATAATTAAAAATAGAGACCAAACTCAAGTGAATACTATCTCTCTGGAAAGTTCTAAGTTACATTGTTATTTTTCCATGAAACTGAAGCAGGTTTTCTTACGGTCCTGTATCTGAAAAACTTCTCTTGCTGATAGTTTTGTTGAAAACTGTTTGTGTGAAATGTTCTGTTTTCAATAAATTGTTGTTTTCCAACAAAATAGTTTTGGCTGAAAAATTCCTAACCGGCTTGACTTGTAAAATCATTTCTCGAGTGTAACATTTTATTAAGACCAATGCCTCTCCTTAGTCAAAAGGCTGCATTGTGTATGTTAAAAGATATCCACTCATTCTCATACTGGCACAAAACAAGCAACATTTGTGTTTAAACCTGTGATGCATGGAGGGTATTTTTCCTAAGAAATCTATTTCTACTTCAAAGAAACAAATATAACAACTGTGATATTAAGGTCTGTTTTATTCTACCTTGAAAACAGGATTAGAACCTACATCTCAAATAAACCTTAACCTCTATTTGATCACAGTCAAAACATACAACTACCTTTATTAAGCAACTTTACACGTTTAAACTATGTAGTAAATAAATACAATCCAAGTGGATTTACCATGGAAGTACAGTTTACAGCCACAGCTGAAGGAAAGGAGCGAGGGCTGAAATGTCTGTGGTTTGACAAACATAATTCTGCGAGGGGACAAGGGAGCAAAGGAAAAAAAATAAATATTTTCTTATAAAAAGGAAAACAAAGAAAAAGGAAAGTCATGTCTCTTATCAAATTCCATACTGGTATAATTTTCAACACAATAGAAACTCGTGAATCAAAACATAAGACCATTTGATGTACTGCACTTCTGTAACTGAAGCTAAATATGCAAAGGTTGGGGCTTTTTTCATGTATTAAATATTTTTTCTAATTCCTACATAACATAACTAATAAAAATATTTACTTTTACAAAGGGTCAAGTGGACAGAACATAATTCTCCCATAAGGAAACCAGATGTTCAGTTTCTTCAAAGTGATGTCTGTGCTGATAAAAGCAGTAGCTAATCTTTCTTTTAGAGGTTGAAGGTCTTGTTGAAGTTTCTTTTACTGAAAAGCTATGTATCAAGCTTTAATGAATATCTGCCTCAATGGAAGAAGGATTTCTAGTTTTTAATAGGATTTTGGCTTGTATGTTTAGTCAGCAATGCATATGTACTCAAAGAGCTGTCTTTGAAAATTTTGTAAAACAACTTATAGTCATGCTCAAAGTCACATATTGCATCTTAAACTCATGATAAAAGAAGTCACATCTGTTCCCAAAGCCAGGATTCCATAATGAAAACATCTTAGCAAACTCCTATATAGTAATTTGAATACATTAAGTCACACAAATATTCAAGTGTTTCTCACAAGTAATTCAAGTGGTGCAGCATAATCTATCAATGCAGTGCTTAGAATTGTAAAAAGCTCAAATTAACAATATACTATGTTTCTTAATAACAAATTCTTTATAAAGCTCAATATATTAAGAGATCCATAAAATGGAATTTACAAAAATTTGAACAAATAAATTTTGAATGATTCTGTGGGTTTTTCCTGTATTACTTGGCTTTTGCCATGACTAATATTTAGCTACACCATAATGCTTGCCAAGAGATGCAAGATAATTCTGAAATCTTATGGGGATAGGCTAAATGTTTAAAAGGCTTCAAAGGCATGAACAGGGTCTCTATGTATCTCACTCAAAAAGCAAAAGGATTACTTAGTTGCTTAAATTACTCTTAGATAAGTCTTTGGGGAAAAAAACTCAGCTTTATCACAGGTAGAAGGAAACCCCACCCAATTTAAATTTAAATTTGGGGTTACATCATCTGCTTTTTCATCTTCTGAATTTTGTTCTGATCAAGAAATGACAAAAGGTTAACCTCAGACATTAACTGCAGCATGAGTCACTTATGGTATCACAAATTTTGTGTTCAGCCATGTTGGTGTGCACCTACAGCACAGAATGCTCTTGCTCACTTTCCCCATCTCTAATGGCCAGGTGCACCTGTTATTTGAAAAACCTGTTTATCTTAAAGAAGACTGTAACTTTCCAGCTGAACAGCATCCCATGGATAGAAAGTTGTACATCTCAACATACCCTTTGTTAAGGGATCTTCTCCTAAGACAACAGGGACAGAGCAGCTCTCAAGATGGCAAATGACAAGAAAGGGCTGAAAAAACCCCCAATTTTATCCCATATGCATAAAAAACCCCTAAGGAAGTGAGCAGCACTACCCAGTCTACTGACTTGAGTTAACTAGCTGCATCCAAGCCCAACATAAATTCTCCTAGTTTAAATATCGATGTGTTTAGTTTGTGCAAAAGCAGAGTACTGGCACCTTATTTGCAAGAAATGGTGCAATTAAACAGGATGAAAGAAAAGGAAGGAACAAAGAACAACTAAGTAAGTTGTAAGGATTGAGACTTTTTCAAACACTTTGCATGGCAAGAGAGAACAAAATGGTGAAGACGTGTTTAGGGTTTGCATAGAGCACATACCACTTTCACATCTTTATAACAGGAGTTAAAAAGAAAAAGTTGTGGAAAAGTTATGGCTGGCGTGATGGAAGGGACAAGCTGTGGTACACTCTGCTACCACAACCTACTTCACCCAGCTGCTTTACTGGCCTCCCTCAATCATTTCTCCAGACATTTGCCTTCCCCAGCATCAAGCCCCATTCTTCTCTCAGGCCAGATGCTTACCAAAATAGCTCACCATTCATCTGTCCCCAGAACTTCTTTCCCTGTCACCTGCAAAGCCAAGTAAGGAGCTCCATATACACCCAACCTCCTCTCTGTGAGAGCAGGAGCACACTACAGAGCTCTCCAATTTGTTCCTCAGCACTTCTGAGAGCTATGCTGCCACACATCAAGCAGTAGATACTCAAGCAGGAGATGGACAATGGTATCACAGACTTAGAAACGGCATCTTAGAAATTATAGTGAAAGCTGTGTGAATGTTTCAGCTTTTGGGTCCTTGATATGAATGCTTATTCATATTCTTATTTCTCCCTTTCCCCAAAGGAAGCCATTTCCAGCTTTATTTTCGAGTATTAAATCTACAGTGCTGAGAGAACTATGAAGACTATGGAGACAGAACTCAAATGCAACCACTACACAGCACATCCCTGAAGATTTTGTAAGATTGCACATGCGTGTGCACATGTGTAAAATAAATACACTTGTCTGAAAAGCAAGTTATTTTCTTCCAGTGTGCAATTTGTTGCTCTGCTCTGGCTATACCTGTGATAAAGGAACAATACTGTCACCTGTACTTTCTCTATTAACTAGTCCTGAACAGGACAAAAACCAAAACAACAACAACAAAAAAAGTTGTAGTCTTCAAGACAGTTTCACTGCTGTACAGGATGCTCACCAGAAAACAACAGATGTGCTATAATCACTACTGCCCATTCATTTCCTTTCTGCCAGAAAGAAAGCAGCAGTCATCAATTAAGAACCCCTATCTACAGGACACAAAAGGAAGTGCACACTTCTCCTTGGTCATTTGACCGCAACAATAGGAGATGGCAGCGGGAAAGCACTGACCGCTCTGAGCAAGTGCGGCAGGCGGGAAAGCACACAGGCTGAGTGAGCTTGTCTCTTTGGATTTTTTAAATAAATAAACATAAGAATTTTTGTTCAATACTTTAATATACAAATGTTTTAAAAATAAATCACTTTTATACAAAATGCTAATTATATTCTTTCTGATTTTTTTCAGACAATCCATTTACGCCTTTTCACAGCAGAAAATCCTAGACATGGGAACTGACAAGAGAATGAAGCAGCCTCTATCCGGAAAAGCTGTTTTATCAATTAACAAAGCTTTTTCTGAAACAGTTATCACAATTTTTATAAAAACATTAGTTTAAGTGTACTAGGTACATAGAATTTCAATACAACACTGGCATAAATTATTTGGATTAATATTTTTAAGAAGCCTAGTCAGATCTGTGGATCCTTCCGTTAAAGATTACTGTTCGCTGGTCAGCTTCATCGCTCTGAAATAGAATGACAGCTTTCATAAAACTGCCAACAACAAAAAGCCCTAGAGATGGGCTTTATATTATGTCTGTTCCACAACTGTAGTCAGCCACAAAGGGATTGCAGGAAACTTATTAAAAACGTTAGCCTTAATTAAGGTATTAGGCCCTAATCTAGCATGCTAAATTAAACCCCAAATATTCCCATGGACACTAATGCAACTGCTCTAAGAGCTTGGTAGGCACTTCCCACAATAGGAAAGCTTTTACAGGCCTTCACTGAACCCTTATTTCTGCCCTGTACCTCAACTTGATTGCATACCAAAAATAGACCCGACTTACAGAAAAGCTCGTACGTGGGCATAGAATCATTCCTCTCCACCCCCACACAGATTTGCAAGCCCTCACACCACTAAAGGCACGACCTAAACAAAGCATTCAGTGATGCACAAATGCTCGAGGATTTTTTTTTAATGTATTGACTTTTAGCATAAACACACTGAATATTAAAACTCATCTGGAATTATCAGAATGAAGTATATTGATCTCATGTTTCCTTCTCTGCTACAACGTTATGATTTAATAGATGCTAAAGCCCATTTTAATCATTCTAAAGATATTCTAACCACCAACTTATTGAAACAATTAAAAACAAACCATACTGTTGTATAAGTCAAATGGATAATAGCAAAATAGAAACAAATTTCAGAGAACATTTCCCCCTCCACCCTCAAAAGTTTTTCAGAGTGAAAATATTCTTAGAAGTTCCAGATTTAAGCCTGACATGTAAAGCAAATTTGACAAAATTAGCAGTGGTTATTTGGTAAGATTCAACATCCATCCCTCAAAGCCATATCTGCCTAAACCATTAAGCTCTTCTTTTTATGGAACACCAGTCCTCATATTTTGTGTTTCTTCCTTTTTCCCACGAAATTAATTCCTTACTATATGTGCTTCATCTAGTCCTTGAATGCCTTAGCTGATATATTTCAACACACTCCAGCTTTGTTGACACAACAATTTTTGAAGCACTTCACAGTGAATGCTTGTCTTCCAGGGATCCCAAAGAACTTTAGGAAATCCTCTGCATCTTAGGCCACAGGCACAATCCATGCTATCTCCACTTTCAGAAAAGAGGTTATTTGAGTCTGATGGTCTGGTTAGCTTTTCTGTTCATCACGAAAACAAAATAAAACCACTGCAACTCAAAACCAAGGCCAAGCAGCACACTTGCTTAAATCAAATGGAAATCAGGGAAGGGGGAGAGTTTGTACAAATAATTCACTCTAAGGTCACTAGGCAAATACTTTGTGTGCATTTGGATATGCACAAACTTCAAGCTAAATAAATAAAATTATTTCCTGTGTGGAAGATGGGAATGTACAGCCCCTCCATACTTGTGGATGAAAAAATATGCTAGTAATTAACTATCAGCAAATCACACAGAGAACTAGTGTACTGAATTTAGGTCATGCCAATTATTTCTCTCTAATGCATGTTAAAACATGCAACCTTATTCAAATCTTGCTATTTTTGGAAAACACTGAAGAGGAATTTCTGGTCTTTCCTCTTGCAGCCTCCACAAAATGTTTTTCTGCTTACAGAGACTGTTCTCCCTTGGACCCAAAGGAAAGTAAGATCTCACTAATGTTTGTCAGATGTCAGCTTCAAACTAAAGCTACACAGTCCCACGAGTGTCTCTCTCTTACAGTTATGCAATCTCAAAGCACTGGAGTCAAAATAAAGTTGCCATTCTCCTAAAATTTCATAAACATTTGAACGCAATTGCATCATAAATACATACTACAAAATTATATTACATGCCCCACTATCAGTAGGGAGAAGAATAAATATTATTAATTAATGGTCTAATATAGCATATTGTGATTCCCTCTGCAGGTCACAGAAGCTGGAGTGGCAATTAACATAATGCACCTTTTTTTTTCTTTTTTTAATTATAAACTTATCTATGCTACACTGGTTTCAACATTAGCACTGGAAGGGGTGAAGTAGATTACCTATAAGGCATCAAGTTTTTCCAAATAGCAGTGTCTAAGTTGTTAGCCACTGAACATCTGCTTTTTTCAGAGAGAAGAAAAGATTCTTTTAGGTTGGCACCAGGAATCTTTCTTGTTGGAGAGGAGGAGAAAGGGATCTTGCCTAAAAGCTCTCTTATTAATGTTTTCTGTAGAGTCTCCTTCCAGCCCCATTGTGAAGTTTTCTGGAATGTCAATTTGTTTCAGATAATCAAATGAGTGGAATCAGTTATTGCAATCGGGTTACATTTCCATGGCATGTAAAACTGCTGCTCCTACGTTCCCAAATTCCCTAGATGTTCCAAGACTTCCAGGCAGTGAGATTATATAAACAAAATTAAATCACTAAAAAATAAACTAAAATGACATAGACTAACATAGCAAATCTCAGGAGAACAAAGTTGTCCTGGATCTCCCTATCCCCATAAGGGAGACCATTGTTTCTCTTTTACTTCCAAAGGGAGAGAATCAAGCAACCAAACAAAATTTCAGCTACAGATATTTAGCAAAACCTCAGTTTCAGAAACAAGGGCTAAAACTGAACAGTTAACCTCCCCTAACTGCTTAGGTGCCTCCCCAAAATTTGATTTAATTAGCACAAAACCCCATTAGTGTACACAGAGGAACACTCTCTCTCTTGGCTAACCCACAAGCCAAGCCCGTTCAGCACAGTGACCTACTGTGGATTTGCATACTAAGCAGCCTCATGGTTAACCTGAGGCATGGTAATCCCCTCAGTCAGAGGCACACCAAACATCATCTCACATTTAAAATAAAGTCAAAAAAACCCAAAAGTTAGAATAATAGTAAAAAAATTTACCTGCTAGAGCACTCACCAAATATATCACAGTTAGGTTGGGCAAAATGGAGTCACTTTTCCTCTCCTCCCTTGAATCTCTGGCATTCTGCAGAAAGGAGGGTGGAAATTACGGAATTAGAGAAAGGATAAAAGGGAGCTCAGCTGCACAGCTCAGCAGGGGTCTGGGCACACCTCGGTTTATTCCCCCTAAGTCACGCTCGCCGTACGTACGCCTCCTGTTCTGTCCTAAGGAGCAGCTGAATAAAACATAGCACGGGCTGAATCCAGTTCAGACAAGCTAAGGAGTCAGATTTTGAATAGGAATTAGACACTAATGTGATTCTGAAAATCCCATTAAGAGCCTTTACCACCTCTGCCTACCTACATATCCTTAAAAATCTAGATCAGACAGCTTGCCTATGGTCGCGCTGTATGCCTGTGCTGAAGCAAGGGAGTACTGCTGGGTTCCCAAGCTCTAAACCCCAAGGGCTTCAGGCCACACTCCTTCTGCAAATTGTTAGAGCTGATTTTCAACTTAATTATCTGTAATGCCTGGAAACCTCTATCCAAATGAGCCCTCACTTCCCTGGTAAGCAACATCAGTGGCCTATAAAGTATATGAGAGACATGGGTCACTGTGATCTGCCAGGTACCTCCATCAAATCTAGGTATTCTCACAAGGTCAACAAAGCATGATAAATATCTGAGCAAAAATAATGTTTCTCCTATGACTTCACAAAAACCAGCTGTTTAGGTAGAATTGTGGTGCAGCTTTTTCTCTCAAAATTTATTAGCCTGCCTTAAAGCCTAAAAATGGAGGATTTTTTGGTTTAACAAGGGAAAGAACTCATTCCCTCTGCTAAACTTGTAACCCCTCCCAGCCTCAGCAGAATATCAACTGGAACTGAACAAGGATACCTTTTTTTTATTATTTTCATTTCTCTAAGACATCACTTTATGTTTCCCTTTTCTAGAGTATCCAACATTAATTCACCTCTCCTTCTGTGCTATTTCTGTGCCATGGACTGAGCCAAAGGTGACAGTGAAGAATCCACAGAAACTGAACTTCAAATGTTCCTGTTCTGAACTTTCAAGAAACTATTTAATATCTTTCTTCTTTTTTTATATCATCATAAGGCCTGTTTATATACTTGAAGTGGAAACAGTGCACATTCAGCTGCAATTGATTTCCTGTATGGCAAAATACCTCAGGCATTCAGCTGGCTGGGAACACTCCGGAGGCCTCTTACCATCACCAGTTTTTTGAGACCAGGAAGCTCTGCCCAACGCTTGTTCTTATGCCAGAATAAATGAGAGTCCCTGCTAAATGTCCAAGTTAATTTTGTCTAGGTGAACTAAATCATAAACAGGCAAAATTTTGTATTTCAAAAACCCATTTAAAAAATATTGGTCTACTTTCAACTTCAACTGTAATGCCATCAATTCAACCTTGCTAATGGGGCATAATGTTCATCTACAGATGTTTTTTAAATACAAAAAACTACTCCATCTGAAATTCTCTTTTAATAGAATATCAATAGATTTGCCTTCTCCATGCTATCTTTACAGCAATAAATTAACACTACAGGCAATTTCACAGACTGAAAGAGCATATTTTTTCTTTTGGTATCACTGAGTGACAATTACAGCAACAATTTTAATTACTTCACTTAGTTTTTCCTTTTAATAACTGAAGACAGAGAGCAGTCTCCACTAACATTTCTAGGAATCTGAAGAAGGAAATACATGAGTATTCATGTGTCATGAGTCTCACCAAGTTCCTGTGACCTGTAATATTCAAATGCCCAACCACCTGACTGTACTTCAGATTGTAAATTAAGCAAAACAGAAATGTAAAGTGACCTATAATTGCCATCCTACTTTCCACTTATCATGGAAGTTTCCCTAGCCTAAAATCCTCCAGAGTCAAAGGAGTCAATTTCAACTGCTTGAGAACCCAATTTCTTTAAGAACCCTAGAAAAAAACAGACTGGCAATACAACCACAAGCATTTAAACATACACACATTTGTGTGTGTGTATACATTACATACAAAAAATGAAAATCAGGAACTTAGATAACCCTGAGGAAGTCTAAACTTTTTACTGGGGCTCTCTTGTTTGACAGTAGTTTCATCAATAACAGCTCCTTAGTTCTAGGGTAAAATTATTTGCCAAAATCTGAGATATTCTCTAACCCACAGCAGACAAAATGGCCTTTCAAAACCTTTCAACTAATGATGTGAGACAGGGTCTTAGAGTCACATCCAAATTGACTAAAGTACAAGCTCTTGGATGCTAGAGAATGTTCTATCAACCTTCTTAACTTTTCCAAGAAGGTTTTCTACAGATTTTACTATTCTCATACTATATAACAGGACAATCTGTAAGGAAAATTAATTTTTCATCCTGTGAATTTTTTTTAGCAATTCAGATGTTTATTTCTCAACCATCAGTGTAAGAAAACTGAACACTTTTATACTAGAAAACTATAACGAAGAAAAGATGTTGCATGTTTCTTTCACGAAAGTGACTACCAAATGTACTGTCATTTGTCCTGTAATTTCTATTTAATCTTTAAATGTCTGCATGATTTAAAATAGTCTTAGTTAGTCTATAAATATATCACAATTATTAACAAAAAGCTTTACTTCTTAATCACTTTTAGAAAATATATAGGGTTAAACCACCAAGCAAGTAGCAGCTTAAGAAGCAAAAGCACCAAAGAAACCTGCATTCAGATATTTAAACTGACTTGAACCATAACATCTGGCTGTCCTTTGAAAAACACTTTGGAACGTGGAGTTCACACTATACCATTAAATTAAAAGACCAGAAGCTTGAAAACTATCTTTCAAAATGCAGTAAAATTAAGGTGCTCCTTTTAGGTATACATGGGAGGCAACCAAAATAATTTTCAGTAAGAGGATGGGTGCTTTACTTCATTCCTTAGGAGTCATTGAGATTATCATCACCTCAGTTTCCCTAAAAAGTGTAAATGACACATAACCCTAGTGCTCTACACACTCTCTCAGTGTGGTGAAAGCTAACATCATCACTTTAGTCCAGTTAACGGGTTCCCTCTAATCATAGGGTCTGAGCTTTGAAATCTCTGCTTTTAAAGAATTTCCTTATCTGTTTCAGCTAGGCTAAAAGACCACAGTAAGCCAGAGCCACCATGTAATTGTGTTCCACAAACTTACAGGTGGGAATTTGCTTCAATTTCAAGTAGGATATCAAGACATTCATTCCATTCATTGACGTTCCTTCTCTCACCTAGTCCCCAACCACACCTCACATCCATACAACTCCATCCTCACAACTTGGATTATACTATGTATTGGACATAATAAAATTGTGTCAACACATACTGTAGCATTTTAAAACAAATATGCTTGCCAAACAATTCCACACACTGACCCTCTAAGAAAAGTTCAGAATAAAATCCTTTGTAGATGTTCACATGTGCTAGACAGCAAACTCTTGTGCAAGTTTAATCACCAGTGAGGAGGACTAAAGTAAAAATTTATTTGACATGACTTTTACTGAGCTATGTGCCAGTTCCTAAAGCCCAACTTTTCTGGCTGAGGAATGCAGCTTGCTTTTACAGGAAGGCCACATACTGTAGCACCTTCTCATTGCACAGCATAACTGATTAACAGACGGAAAATGTGCCACACATCCCAAGCAAACAGATTTATTCCACATGCAATCAGCTGAGAGCTTTTCCAGACATATTAAGCTAATTTCATGGACTAAGTTCATGCAGTGCTCCTGGAGTTTCTTTCACTCTACCCATTCACAACAGTGAACAGCACAAAGGTGAGCTGCATGACAAGGTCAACAGCTGAGTGAGTCTTTGCCAGAACTCCTCCAGACCATCCCTGGTATGACCTCAAACGGTCCCCAGGAAGAAGTCAGCATTGGGCAAGTATGGGCACAGAGAAGTAACTGTGATCCAGATACCAGAACTAATCACCCCCAATATGACTCAATATTTATAATTAATAAATAAAAGGAACCAATCCAGTACATTTTCCTGAAATCATCAAAAGATGGGCATCACTGATCTTCTATTAAATATTGAAAGAACTCTTTGTGCAACACTGACATTAATTTAAAGAGCAAAAGGGGAAAAAATCCATAACATTTAGTGGGCAGACTCCTCATCACTACAAGAAGCAGCATCCAGACAGCCCTAGCATCCAGACCCTTGTGGAAGCTCCAATGAAAGAGACTCAGTGAAACAGACCTTCAGTGACAAAGGCTGATGATCAGCTTTTCTTCTGAAGAGAGCAAATGAGATCATCGTGGTTTTGTTTTTTCAGAATTCTTCCTTGAAAAGCAGACACAGCTCCTATCCTATCCAAACAGCCTGAAGTGGTATCTGGGAGAAAACCTTTCTTCTCCATACCCCACTTGTGCACATCACAGGTCCCAGTCACATCAATGCTTCACCAGAACAGGGCAGAAAAAAAAAATCACCTATTCTCCTTGCTTTGACCTTGTGGGATTCTGAGTCGGCACCTATTCTGTCCTTTGGATGAACAAACTGCTTTTAAGGGGCCTGAGGAGAGCAAGAGCCAAATCTGCGTTTGAGAGCAGAGGTTGTTTATCAGCAGGATCCTCTGCTACAGCGCTGCAGAAAGAACCTCTTTAACGTGGTTCCTTTTGGATCTGCAGTGTGCATGGCAGCAGCAACACAGCCTAGCCCTAAGATGAAGAACACAAGGGACACTGTCAGCATGCACTGTAAGCCATGAGTGAGGAAGCACACCTATGTTGGGAACAGGCCACACTGCCAAGGAGAGTGATGCTGCAGCTGAAGTGGCAAAGTGCAAACTGCAGTAACTGAGATCAGTTGAGTCAGGAGATGAGTCAGCACGCAGGAGATCAGCTCTAAAATCTGCCCAGCATGGCTTGTGCCTTAGCAAACACTCTGTCCTTCACACCAAGAGAAAAGTGGGGTTTTCTTAATGCTCTGGTGTGCATTTCCCTGCCGGCAGGCTCTAAGAAAATGGAAAGCAATTCTTGAAGGGAAGGTGTGCAGAATACCTGTCCTTTTCCCCTGGGAAATTTGACTAGCACAGGTATCTCCGATACCAATTTAGGAACCATGCCATCTAAAGGAGTGGAGGAGCACAAGCAGGCCAAGATACTGCCCTATATATCAGAAAAAAAACCTTGGAGATTAAATGGTCATAAATGCCCTCAGAAATTACTTACTTTCACTTAATAACAGATCACAGTATTCTAGAGCAGCTTACCAAAACATCTACACTGTGCCTGATGCTTGGCACTGCAGGTAGAGTTTAAGAAAGTAAGTCAGCAGCTTTGCCCCAAAAACCAGGGGAAAACTCAGAAGATGAAATGAGTTCAAGCTCAGGGGGAGATGCTGGAGGTGATCTCCTCATACCATAAGGCAGAAGAGCCTTCACAGTACAATCAGCCTGATAAGACAAGGATTCTCAGAGGCTGTATCCAGTGGGCTAAGTGGTCCTGTCTGCCAGCAGGACACAGACAGCAACCTCTTCAAGGCAGGAGGAGCACAGAATGACCAAGATAGGCAAATCAGAGATTTATGACTTCATATTCAAGCAGAAAACATGAGAGAGACCGACAATACCAGAAAAGACTGACAGAAAGAAGATGTTACAAACCACATGCTGGTAGAGTATAAGGGAAGGCAAATTATCTCTCCAAATTCAATGATGATTAAATAATGCTATATATGTTAAATACAATAATGTTAAAAATATCATTGTCTACCATTCAAATAGGCTAAGTCTCCTGATTCTTCAGAGAAATTAGTGTTTCTACAAGCAACTGAAGTCTGTGATGACATCACTCAGACACTAAGATGTGACAGCTCTCTCAGCAAGATCACGAGGCACGTTATCAGGATAGTGAGAAGGAACTGGAAAGTAAACAGTGAGAAAGCTTCATAAGCACTTGAGTATGAAGCACGCTCATCTTGGCAGCACCAATACTGCTTGTAAGCCAAACCCAGGTTTCTGCTATTAACTTGGTTTCAGTTTAAAACAGTAAGTGGAAAGCTCAGTGCATACTGAAGTGATAAAGATTACTGACATGCAAATAAGTAGTTCTTCATCTCACCTATTTTCAGAATTATTTAGAAAGAAGGAGCTATCATTTTTCCCCCACATCAGACATCAAGGACACAAAGCACTGTGTTACTTCATACTGAAGTACCACAGATCAGTGGCAGCAGCAGAAAGCAAGTTGTTCTGCTGCTGCCTTTCTGAAATATGTTGGGACCTCAGCTATTGATCTGGACTCACTGGGGTAAGCAAGGCAAGTACAGAAACAGAAACAAAAAGAAAACTCCCGAACGGGACATTGAGTCTGGTATGTAGAAATCACAATGACGCTGCAGCAAACAGTGCATCTAATCTTAGGGAATGTACATGAGGGCAAACATTGATAAATACTTCAACAAACCAGAGTTTACAGGGGGTTAGGGAGGAAAACTTGCCTGTGTTTACAGATAACTTTGCATATCACAAGGGGAAGCATGGGAGAAAGCACAAGCACTAGAGCCTATGCACTAAATCTAGGAGCTAGACTCATTATATGGGCTAATTAAAAGTCAGAAGCTGACCTTGAAGCCCACACCCAGATAAGTACCCAGGAAGATGTCAGCCATGACCATGAAAAGAAACTGGCTGTTATGCTGTCCCCAACCTTGCTCCTTGTAACAACCCAAACAGCCATCTCCTTCCCAAGCTAGGTACCAAGGTTTTATCTACAATGGCTGTGAGCAAGCAAATGAGCAGGTGACTCAATCACTGTACCCATGACACAATTTTAAATCTGCTCTGTACTTCCAGTGAAAGGAAGCACACATCAGCAGAAAACAGTAGCTGAGTGATACTAATGCTTGGAGCATGATCCTGAAACAGCTGAATGAATATGAAGGTTCAAATATTTAAATGTTAACATTCGTTAAGTTAGGTTAGAACATCCAGGCAGGGCTCACATGCAAGTTTCTACAGAATGTATGCTCACAGGAAGAGGCTTGGCACCACTCACAGTCTGAAACTTAGAGCAGGCAAGCAAGATTTATAGGATTCAAAGTTAATTAGCACTGCTTCGGTCAAAAGCTTACATGGGAACTGCTGTCAGCCCAATTTATACCTGTTCACTACACTTATAAAAGAATGTGCAACCTCCACTAGCATGATCATCACAGTCCTGTAGAACATTAGGAAGCAGGACTAGTGGAGCTCATGCTGAGGGAGGGAGGGAGGGAGGAAGGAAGGAAGGAAGGAATCAAGTCAAATGCATGAAGTCACTCTATCAGACAAATTTTCAAACTGTCACCTTGCTTTGTATTTTCACAGCAATGCTCTGCATTTTGATTAGTGAAAATACTGGTAGTGACCACTCCCCACATCCAGGTACTTCAGAAGGCACCCCAGTCAACAGATGACAGTGGGTTGAAGAGTTTGTTACATGGCTTAGACAACTGCTTCTTTCAGACCTCCTTGGTAAGTATTTTTTGCCTCTATTTCCTTCCCCAGCCCTCCCTGACTAGGTCCCTTTCTTTTTTTGCATTTGTAATCAAGTGCATGGTTCAACCTATTTCAGGACAAGTTCATATAAACTCAACTTTTGGTGAATCAGGCTAGACTAACCTATTTGATACAACTACCATAACTAAAAAAAAGTTTGTATCCTTAAAGTGATTTGGGAAAGTTTAAACACTAAGAGGTAGTTTGTCACACACATTTTTTGAAAATTAATGAATACCAACAGGCTATACTGATATTTTAGTTATTATTCAATCTGTTCACATTCATCTCCTGTATTCTTAGCCATGTATATAAAAGACTCCTACACTTACAATTGTAACTGTTGCCACTGCAGTAAGACTGACTTTACTCTTCATTCCCTTTACTCCTGTTCCCAGGCCAGTTTTGTGGTTCCACCACTCACCATGGTGTGTGAGGCTTTTCTAAAGCAGAGGGGAAATCTAGGCTCCACATCCTTTGCATTCTAAGTTTACGAGAATAACACTTTCTTCCACTTTTTTTCTCATTGACAGTCCTACAAGCTAAAACTTATTATGTGCAGTGACAGTAATGCAGGTTCTCAGAATTAACCATTCAGCAACTGTTCTGCAAGCTTTTCCATCACTCCAGACTTTGCTGAGGGCTGCAAAAATTCTTTTCCCCCACCTCCCCCTCTTAACTCTACAGAAGCAGAATGTCATTTAGAGTAAGTAGTGGTAAGACATCCTCATTGTCCCCACCAGAAAAAATTCCAGCTTATAATAAGAGGATCACCATCTCTCCAAATGTCTTCGGTAGACGTTACATTATTAACTCTTATTTTTTCATATTTTATTATTCTACCTTCTATTGTATATTCTAGCTAAATATCTGTGCAGTAAGAAAGATCTGTGCTATTAAGAAATTTATGGCAAAGTAACTTAAAGCCATAACTAATTTAGCATGTCAATAGAACATGTTTCTTTAACACAGGAACCTTCCTTCTCAACACGACTGAATGCAAAAGGGAATGCACATCAGATTAATTCCTTTGTCCTAATTTGTAACTGCCACAGCTTTATACATGTCTAATCTGAGAAACACTTCCAAATGGAGCCTGCACATGGCTCCCTTTGTCAGCTTAGATGTTCCCATTATTTTCTGATCCAGCACATCTGACCTTACGGAGTTGGGGTACATGACAGGGCCGTGTTGCCATCCAGAAAAGTGGTCTCTCTTCTTCATAACCCCATGCTCCCAAGACCAAGAGCTGCAGCTCTGGCTTGCCCAGTAGAAACTTAGTGGTGCCCAGCAATCACTGGAATGGCACCCAAGCATGAAGAAAATGAATAAATAAATAAAAATCAACAGTTGAACGAGCCTTTAGCATACTTTAACAACTGCACCAAGTATCTGTTAAAATATTGTTATTTTGGACTTCTCAAAAGAATTAAGAGATAAAATAAAAAAGCTCCATCAATTCTGTAGTATCCTTCAATAAGAATTGCTTTGGTTTAGGATTGGTCTTTTTTTAGTGACAATTTTAGAGATGACACCTCTGTATAGAAACTTTTTTTCAATAGCAGTAGATCCACAGACTAATGTGTGGATCTAGTCCTCAAAATTACTAACAGCAGATTTTGTAACTGTGCTCTTCATTTCCTCATTTTTGTTGGTCTCAAATGTACTCACCAGAGCCTAGAAGTTGTATGGGTGATGCTACCACAAAGCAGGATAAAATGACAGAAGCCAATGTCAAGTTACAGTTCTGTTAGGGTTCTCTGGTTAGAGAAACAGACCAGCTTTGCACTGCTGAGTTGGCATGCAAAGACAATAAAGCAGTACTTCAAGTAAATGCCTTTGTCAGTTGCTACAGCCCTATGTGCAGCAGAGTTAGCAGGGCTTTAAAAAGCCTTTCCTGAACGGGAGCCAAGAAATCACAAGCGTATGAAAGGCAGAGGACAACAGGTATACAACAACCCAATCCAAACAAATACACACAAGGAAGCCTTCAAACATGCATACTGCTCCAAATGACTTCACAAAAATACTGTCACCGGTGCCACATGAAAGGCTGTGTCAGTGAAAGGTTCAACCACACCAACCTACACAAATAACAGTAGCAAAAAGCACACAAACTCACTACTTGCCACTTACAGTAAGCAGATATTTTCACTTGCCTTCTAGCTTTAACTTTTTAGGTCACAAAGGTTTAAAACAAACAAAACAAAACTACAAAGAAACCCAAAATACAACCCCATAAAAAAACCTACCTAGACAAAAACATCCCACTTTCACACAAGTGTTCAGTTAGTTAACTCCAAACCCTTTCTACCTTTTTCCATGGCCTCACAATCAAACACTTTAGTCTCAAAGTATGCCTCTAGACAGTTAATTTGTAGTCTCACATCCTGCCCAAGGAAAAAGAACACATTAGCAGATGTCCTGAAGTGATGAGAGCTGCCAACAAACTAGGTTCACTACTTGAAGATTTCCACTTAAAAATCAAGTCAATGCTGTCTTTGCAAGATGTTATCTAGCAAGACTATAAATTACAAACTGATTTGGCTACACAACTATTTTTTTTTCCTTTCTCTTTTTTTTTGGAAAATCATAAGTAAAACAACAAGAAAAATGAGACTTTAACACCTAGTGTTAGAATCATAGCATGACCTTGCAGAGATGCACTCAGTTGTGTGGCCACAGGTAGACTTTGTTTGCTTAGGGCTCTCTAGGGCTGAGAGAAACAGCCAGCATTCCCATAAATGAACACATTTAAAACTGAACCTTTTATCAGAGTGTTTTGCACCATTTCTAGTTTGCCAACTGAGAACACAGAGCAGAAGTAGAGTCCAAGTTTAATAGCTAAGCATCTGCATGGACCCGAGAACAATACCAATATTCATTAAGAGGCCAATCTCAAACTGCCTTCTCATATTTTCAAGACAAGCGCTCTATTAATACATTTCCTAACCTTAGCATAACTCTTATGTTTTCATCCCAAAGCACCCACACACACACTGGTAAAGAGTTCCCAACATTATGACAACTACGTGCCCCACACACACCAGGGGGAAAAAAACCCTAAAAATAAATCTCAAGGAAGCTATATATTGTGCCTTGCCAACCACAGTGAATTGTCCAGCCAGGAGTTGCTACAGCCAGATTTAGCTTCACACAAGCTAACAGAATTCCTTTATAAATTTAGCTAGAGGCACGGGCAACAAACGCTTGTGGAAATTCGAACTGCAAGTCTGCAAGCAGCAAAGACTGCTCCCTCCAAGAATGAAACAGTAGCAAAAGATGACTATTAGTAGGCTCTTATTACACAGCTTTCAAAACACCTATAAGTCATCAGGTTCTCCAGGCAGAGTTATTAAACTGCTGAAGTACCAGCAAACATTAAAAGAAAAAAGCAGGGCCACAGCTCTTTCTGTGTCTGCCAATTAATAATCAAAGGAGGGAAAAAGCCAACTAAAGAGAGACGGTATTGGAAACCAGCTGAACGTTCATCTAAGTTTGTTTCAGGTCCTTTTCCCTCATACTCGGAGCAGTGTGGCTTGCAAAGAAAGGAAACGAGTGTCTCAGGTCTGTCAGTGCTAACTAAAGGATGAGATCTGAAGGGCTTCTCCTGCAGCAGGAGGGACTGGGACACCCGACCCGCAAAGCAGGGAAAAGACGAGGGAAGCAGGATACGGGGGAATGCATCCAGGGTCCTATAGGGCAGCTCTACCCCACTGCCTCTGCACAGAATCAAAGCTCCTGCTACTTAACAATAGATCAATCATACTTTTAAACCTCTTTAGGCCATACTTATCACAATCCCATTAACTTTAAAACATAAAAAAACCCCAAAGGCTCGGTTTGGGGAGTTCGCAAAAGCATCCCCACAAAACCTGAGGCCCTATGGAATTCGATCATATTGCACAAGCAGTACCTCCTCCCTCGCCGAAGAGAACTCGATGAAAGCCCCGGGCTGGGGCTGAGCCGGTGCAGCTCGGCCAGGCTGCCCCGGGCTCCGGCGGAGCACAAAGCGCCGCGGCGGGGGCAGCGCACAAAGGCTGCTGCGCTCACGGACCGCCCGCTCCCCCGAGGAGCCCCCGCCGCGGCTCCGGGGGCTGCGGGACACCGGGCACCTCCCCGCCCACCCCGCACCGAGCCCAGCCGAGCCGAGAGCCGCCGCCCCCTCCCCGGCGCGCCCCACCGAACAAAGCCCCCGGCAGCGCTCACCGCCAGCCTCTCGCCGTCTTCTGCCCTCGCCCACCGCTCCTCCTCCCGCTGGAAATCCGGGCGCAGGGGTGCGGGCCGGAGTGCGGAGGTTACCCCGCTCCGCAGCCCATTCAGCGGCGCCGGCCGGGTGTCCCCCTGGCAGCGCCCGTGGCCGCGCCCCGGCTCACTCCGTGCGCTCCAGCTCCGGGCAGCGGCTTAATCTCCAAACTTCCTCCTCCTCCCGGCCGGGCAGAGGAGTCTGTGAAACTCCCCTCCTCCATGCAGCTCCCGCAGCCCAGCCGCTGCCTCAGCCCCTCCCCGGGGAGGCCTGGCCGGGCTCTGGGCTGGTGCTTGCTCTGCTCGCCTTCCCCTCCCTACTCCGCCGCCCCCCAGCCCCCGAGGCTGGGAAAGGGGGGAAGAGATTAACCACTCGGATTTGTCTCTGGAGTGGAGCCAAAGAGAGCAGTCGGATTACAGCCCCGGGAAGAAGAAGGGAGGAGAAGGGAATGGGGGATAAAAGAAAAAGAAAGAAAGGGAAAAAAAAAAAAACCGCTACTGTTTTCACGCAGGGGAAAGCGCTGGGCTCTCCCGCCCTCTCTCCCCCGTGTGTCAGGTCACAGCCTCTCCGCCCGGCTGCGCGCCTCATCCCCGCCTCGCCGAGCTGCCCACCGGCTCTTCTCCGCCACCACAGGTCTGGGATTCAATCCACAGGTCTGAGAGAGCTCCTGTGAATGAGTTGCCCAATTGCCAAAACGCTAAGAGGGCAAATCTACCACGAAATACAGACCCGTAAAAAGCAAATTCCAAGAGGTTGTAGACAGAGACTACACCTGCCTCGTGGCAGGCTTCTGGGTCATCTTCTTTGGAAAGGTGAGTTTAAAGTTACACAACATTAAAAAAGAATAAATTAAAAAGACACACACAAAAGACAAGTGGCTTAGATAAAGCCTGAATTATTCATACATGTTCAGTGCTCCTTATTCCTCTGAGCCCTAACAAAATCTTTGGTTTCCTGTAAAACCTCATTCCATATTTCACATTTAGTAAAGCTGTATTGCTTTTGTTCTGTAACAGTTTGTCCCTCTACTCATGCTAATATACAGCATGTGGAATGCAAGGAAAATTGGGAGGTTAGAACAGCTCATACTTTTCAGATGTCTAAACAGATAATTACAGCAGTAATTCAGAAAAGCAGGAAGTTTCAGTGTTTGCCCTCATCTTACCTGTTCTCACTGGAATCCTAAAAAAACCAAAAAACTCCCAAAAAAACCACCAAAACATTTTGGTCAGGGTCTGTTTCTCTTGTCATTGATTCAGAAGCTCAGAACTCTTTCCCAACATGCACACTGATGCATGTTAGTTCTTCCAACCAATGCTGAATTTTAAAAGATTCATAAAAAGATTTCTGAATTCATTTTGGCCACATTTCAAAACAAAAGTTTGTGTTCAATAAGTGAGAGTATATTACCTCAAATATTTTAATGACAGCTATTCTTGCACATAATGTTTATTGACATTGCAGAACTACAGCATAGGTATCATCAAATCACAGAATATTCTGAGTTGGAAAGAACTTCCAACAATCATCAAGTCCAAGTCCAAGTCCAAGGTCAGGCAGAGCACAGCCCCAGGAATCCCACCCTGTGCCTGAGATCCATGTCCAAATGCTCCTTGAACTCTGTCAGGCTGGTGCTGTGACCACTTCCCTGGGGAGTCTGTTCCAGCGCCCAAATACCCTCTGGGTGAAGAACCTTATTTATCACCAAGGGGTAAATCTCACTCCACTCCTATTTCCTTGTGAGCCATCGCTGTCCCATCAGGCAGGAAAGGCAGATCACAGAAGGCTGGCCTCCACAGTTAATACTCTGCAATGTTATTCTACAAAGCTGCTTGACAGGGGGGCAAGTGGAAAAAGGGCAATTTCAGATGAGATTTAGTAGCTCCACTAAAATCAGCCCACTGGTTGTGATCTCCTGCACTACATAGCTACTCCATATCTGAATTTTGCATCCAGCTCAGCACACATCCTTGCCTCAGCACACTATACTCTGGCTTGTGCTGGGAACAAAAAGTTAGCCTGCAAGTCAATAGAAAAAAAAAAAAAAAAAGGCAAAAAGCAGCAAAAATTCTCTGATGAAACTACTGGGAGAGAAGCATTTGTAACTCTTTCCCATTTGGGGAATCAGGGAATGTTTTTCCTTTATGAATAGATCTTTGAAAGAAGGTAATAAAACAAACTACTGCTTGATGTATTTAACTCAGTCCAAATTAAAACAAATGAAAATGCACACATGTCCCCAAGTGGGAAATTCAGCAAAACCCCCAAACCACAGACTATTCCAAGTTCCTTTAAGAAACTGTACAGTCTCTCCAAATATGTTTTAAAGGCCTTACATGATCTGTTCCATATGGAGTTTGTTTTTCCTCAGTGCTGTGACTAACAGGAAAAATCTTCAAGAGGAGAAGTCTCTTCCTCTCTCTTCATCCTTCTACCTCCATTTCCCCAAAGGACTGATCATGAGTCTGTCTGGTTTCTGTTTGCTTGTGCTAAAAATAACATCACAGTGGACTGACAAAATACTCCGAGTTTTAAGGCGACTAACTGATAATGTAGGATCATTGTTGCAGAAAGAATGAGGGAGGTTTAAAGGTCAAGCTTTACAACACTGTAACACAAAATAGTGTGGCTGAAGAACTATCCATTTTTGGAGGAATTAGATACATGGGCAAATTGCGGGAACTCCTGTCTTTGAAGGTAATTCACGTGACTATTGGTAAAAGGGCACGAGTGACAAGGAAGCTGCAGGCAGGTGAACCTTTCTCCTGGGTTTTGCCTGTGCACCAGAAGGTCAGTGGCACAGGGGGGAACATCAGTTGCTGTCAGTCGCCCTCAGCAGCACTCCTGTGCACAGGCAAGAAGCAGGTCTTTGTTCCCCAGCCCCACCTTTTTCGACACACATCTTTTTCTACTCACCCTCGCAGCATATCTCATACTCTCACACCTCAGGATCCCTGCCTTCCCACATACATAAGGTGGGATCCAGCTCCACCTGCCAGCTCTTCACCTCTATCCCTCCTGCTGCCCTGGCAGTCAGAAACTTGCACCACTAATGAGTTGGTGTCCTTCACAATGGTGGTCACCACTTCCCTTCATGTACTACTTGAAAGTGATTTGCTTACGATGTCGGGCATCTATAACCTAACATTATTTTCCTCCTAGGAGGTCTGCTTATATCAATTGGTCTACTAATAAGTTTGTACATATACATATGTTCTCAGACATCCCAGCACTTCTTTACATCACCAGCTCTGAACTGCACCAGTCACTGTGATAATGTTTTCCTCATTCTGGCTGTGACTCAGCAAAACTGTAACCAATGCCTTTAAATGCACAGAAATCACTGTCACTTCAGTTTTGCTGACTGATGATGAATTCCAGCATTCACTCGAGCAGAAGCACAAGTTTATCTGTTCTGAGTTAGAATCTGTGGGGAAAAAAGCCTGTCCCTACAATAACAGAAAACTGCTACTTGTAAAGACACCCCCCCCACACACACTTAAAAGACAAAGACACATCCCAGAATTGATTGATTGGTGAGGGGGAGGATCTGTAGAAGAAAACTGCATCATCCATGTCATGCACAAGGGTGTAAAGCAGGAAAAACAGATGTAGTATTAACCTGGGCACTCCCCAGTCAGCAGCAATAATAGTAGTAGTAGTAGTAGTAATAGTAATAATAATAATAATAATAATAGATGCAATGTGCTCCTTGCCTTGTGTCCAAATTATTTATTCCCACAATACAATTTAATTGGCAAGCACAGGTATACTTATTTGCTTTGCAAAGCAATATTATTAAGTGTAGGGAGTTTTTAGAGCTGTGCTCCTGTTTCATAGAACACACACTTTCATGTACACTAATGCCAAGGAGTACACAACCACTTTAGTAATTATATGCTCCAGTAAAATCATTAATATCAAATAAAATGCTATCATACATACTTTATGCATGTATCCTGTAGGTATTCAATTACCTCCAAGTTGACGAGATAGCTGTGTGAAAAAAAAAAAAACAACAAAAAAACTGGAAGCATATTGAAGTCTTTACAGCAATAGCTGCTAAAACTTTTAATCACAAAGTTCAAAATATCTTACTCCCAAACTTACTGCAAAGTTTAAATGGAAGTACTTTAAATACAAAATTACTTTGCATGCCACTTGCCTTGAGAAACAAATAGTGTGCATAAAGAACGGGAGTAAGAGGATGAAGTTTAGTGGTTACAAGTATGAAGACTGTCAACATAAGAAAAGAACAAAATATTGTACAGAAGGAATTGACTGAACTTAATCTTTCTAGGGAGAGGGTTTGACTCCTTTGTCTAGGAATATTTCCATGCAGAAGTAAACATATTTGAGATGATTTGCTTTTCCACATAGCAGAACTGCTTGGATCTTCCACAAATGCAAGTGTATTTCATAAAAAAAAAGGCATGGAGACCAGCTGCAGTTTACATGAAATAGGCTTCTGCTAAATTCAAAAGCTAGTGCAATTATGTTGTCAGCTCAGGTCTCAAATTCCTTACAAGTCTTGGGTCTTAAGCACAACCTCCACTATGATGCTTTTTTCATTGTGATAAATAATAGCTGTCTACATTTCTCATCTGTTCTTCTCCAGAAAGTTTTTCCTCTGTATTATTCCTGAAAACATTTGCATCTACACCCTTGCAAACAAAAACTATGTTTCAGTCTTACAAGGGCTCATCTTCTTCCCAATTAAATTTTCTTTGGCTGGAGTTGAGCTGTTAGTTTCAAACTTTGGCATTCAGCCTTTTTGCTCTAGAAGAAAGTGCCCACTAGTTCCATGCCCCTCCTAAAAAATCCACCAGTTAAGGATGAACCATTGCAACCCCTCCAGAATGGAAGATGCTTACCCCATTTTCTCTGGACAGGACAGTCAAAAGCTCAATATTAAGCTGGAGCAAGATCCCAGCTACTTCCTCTTCTCAGTTTAGTTGCTTGTATAGCAAACAGCCTTACTTGGCACACAGGAGGTGCTTGTTTCTCAAAATTCAGCTGCCTCTTTTTGGCTTAAATTGATTATTAAGAGTATTAAGACTTCACAAGGAGGCCTTCATCTTGTGTGTTTTATTTAGGGACTGCAAGATCATACTCTTTAAAAGGGTTTTTTTCTTGCTGGATGCTTTGTGATGAGTCTACATGTACAAAAACCCAGGATCAAGTCCAAGGTCTTCAGAGCACTACAAGGAGTATGTTAGACTTGCTTTAAGCAGAAACTAAGAGTTACTTTTCAACGCTGCCAGTACAGGTTACTCAGATGGCAGGTGAGCTCATCTGATTACAGGACACTAGCTTCAAGGAAACTCCTTCAAACATACAACCACTGGTTTCTTCTGACTCATCTAGGTTATTAAAAAAACCTTTTACTACTTACATGAAAATCTTGCGGTTCCCTAATTTCAGCTGTAACTTTTAAAGCACAATGCTCCGCAATAATTAGACTAATTGTTTTAAACTACTCTCTGAGTAATAACATGCTTTTTTTTTTTTTTTTTTTGGCAATAAACTAAATTCAGCCCCTAACTTCTTCAAGATCACCATCTAGCTCCTGGTGTATTTTTCTCAAACACAACTGGCCCTGGATCCTGGATTCTTCCTTGCATTTAGTTTGGTTTGCTGCACATCAGAGAGTGAGGACCCCAGAGCAGGCAGTTTGCAAGGGCAGTTCTGTGGGGATGGATCAGAGAGGATCCCAAGGGGCAAATTTCCAAGAAGGAGCTAAGAGGACAGTAATCTCCTTTGCTGTATCGCTGTCTAATGCAGCACGCAGTCCAAATCACCGATCAGATAACTGTTTGGCCACTGTTCAGCCCTCCCAATCCTCATCAAAGCTGCATCCCATGCTGTCCTAAGCTACTGCCACAGCAAAATATTTTCCTCTCTCTTAGTGAATTCTATCTATGAGTGGCAACAGCCAACCGGATCATGGGCAGCAGGTGTAATTCATCACAACCCTCAGGAAGTTTGAGTAACGCTCAAAACTCACTCTCAGTCACTGCAGGCTCCTCAAGGGAAGGTGATATTTCAGATCCTATCAAGAGAGAACAAAGATGTAACAAACTGGCTGTAGTTTCATTCTGCACCTATCTATATGAGTGCAGACAGGGCAGTGGAAAAGGAAGTCTAAAGCTTTGTCAGGACCTATAACAATGAAGGCTGTGAACCTCCAAATGGGAACTTGCATTGACCTCGGTCAGTGCCTGTCCAGAAGAAGGGTGCAAGCCCTAAACTGAAGATCTGTCATTGACAAAAAGACAGAGAATCTCTTACAGTTTTTACAAATCCTGCTACCTACTGTAGGGAGAGATGCTTTTGATTTTTTAATGGTTGTATATAGCAGTATAAAAATAAAAAAAACTTTAAACAGAAGCAAGAAAAAAGATGGTACCTCAACCTCAGACAAAGGAGATTAAGAGCAGAAGAGATACCTCAGTGAACTAATGAAATAAGGAAGAAAAATAGAAGAAAATCAAAAAGAAAAATAAAAATATCCTAAGGTATTATTGTCAGTGTTGTTAATTCCTTTCATTTAATGTAGAGGTCTAGTACAGGAGAACAACACTGAATTAAAATCAGAAACAATATCATTTAGAAAAGGTAATGTGTTGCAGCATTTTGTAAATACTTGTTTATATGAAATGTATGACATGGCCTATACTTACTGGTTATTCTACCTCTTTTCACAAAGCAATTCTCTCTATAAAAAGTATGAAATTTGAATTTTAATGTAATCAAAACAGTTCCAAATTATTCTGAGGCACGACTGAATGTCAATTACCACTGTTTGGAAAAAAAATCCACCAGTCAGGCAGCCAGCACACTGTATTATTATTACAGATGCAAGAGTTACCAAATAAAGTCACGTCAAAATTGGAGCATTTGGAAATAGCAGATCAGAGAATCCCAGAATTTTCAGAGTGTCTCAGAGACAATAGTGCCCAACTTTCACTGAATACTGTTACTAGATTACTCTGCTATCTCGAGATATGACAGATAAAATCACTTTCATAGTATCTTTCTCAGCCATTGACAAAGCAGCCGATGTAAAAAAGAGACAAAAGTCTGTTCTGTTTCCTCAAGCCTTCAACTCTGTGGTACATCTGTCCCAGGACAGTGTCCCACTACATCACTTTGAACAAAAAAGCCAACAAACACTTAAGTCTGTTAACGGCCTGTAAATCTAAGCAGCTGTGTTGTGAGTCATTTCAGGACTGGCTAATAATTGAATAAACAACTGTAATTGTGCTCCACAAAACTCCCATGTTTCCTTTCAGTCTTTGCTTCTCTCATGAAAGCTGTATAAGTTAGGGTGCAACCACAAAAACTCAGTCAGCTGTGATAATGTTTACCTCATACCTCTAGTCTACCAACCATCATGAAACACATCCTGCTTCTGAGAATATAATAGTAATAATTTCCAAATATTCCAAATCCAGTGATGAGAAACTTTCTGACAGTGATATTTTAGAAAAAACTGCCGTTTATTATTTTTTATACTGCAACTGTGCTCACAAAGCACAGTGACCAATGAACTGAATGCGCCGTTTGTAAAAAAGAAGGAAAAAGTCCTTATAACCAGAAATTTACAATCTAAGTGGTGTTGAGAGTGTTCTGAACGTTTGAGTAAATGTAGCTTAAATTTCAGCTGGAAGAGAGGTCTCTTTTTCTAGATCAGTGGTCTTTAACATCTCTCTACTACTAGGAGACCTGGAAAGATAACTGAGAAAAGAAAGTTTGCTTCAGTAGACTTAGATTCACTTTACAGGGGTCCACAAATTTGAAACAGATTGAAAATACCAATCTTCCTAAAGATTTGTAAACTCTACCCCGGAATTGCGTTCTTGCTCAATTATTTGATGGGCTGGTAACCACACTACTGGCTAAACAAGAGAAGCAGTTACTCTGGGAAGTTCACTGAGAGAGTCAGTGAAAGGCGGCAATATTCCTGAGCCCCAGACTTCCCTTGCCTCCCAGCCAAGTCTCCAGACTCATCCATGCACGCTGAACATTTAGCAGCAGCATCTGGGAGAAAGCTAAGAGAGAAGAGCCTAGGAGCCAGAGGAACACAGCTTAGTTTTGCAAAGTGTTGGAATGCGTAAAAACGAGCTCTAGGGTCTGTAAAAATCTATAGATTTTACTAGTATGTAAACTAATTCCTATTAAACCTCATGAGGTTTATACAAAAAGTTTGTAATACGAAGATTCCCTACTGGTGAGCAGATAGCTTCGCTGCTGTGACTAATTCAGCCTATGATGGCTTTGCCAAGGCTATAAACAAAGTTGCAGGCTGTTTTATTGACAAGGATACTGCCGGAAAAACTCTGACACCCTCCAGATGCATATTTCTTTTCACCTACAAGACACCAGTATAACTTGCACAATATCAAGGCATAAAAAAAAAGCAAGAAGCGCCTGTGTCTGAAGCCTAAATTTGCTGTGATAGTAACTATCTGTTTTGCCATTCTTGGAGGAAGGTCCTCACAGCTGTGCTTTCCATAAGACAACCATGTCAGTGTTGCACACTGCTGCACAGGGCTCCCTTTAATAAGAGCCTGTGTTAATAAGGTTAAGAGATATCCTGGTGGAGCAAGAAGTCCAGAAGTGCAGGGTCAATCTGGGGCAAAACAGATATACAAAAATAAAGAAGAAAAAAGATAAATAATGCTCACAAACCTGTATATTTGGTTTTGACCTGCAGAGTAAAGATCTGTTTTAATCACAACATGTTATTATGGCCTGCAATAGTACAATTATTTTTTCTGAATCTTATGGACTGGTATGACATAAAACTGTTTCACTGGAAAGCAGTACCTATAGATGCAGGCACTGTTTGTTTTTGTGTATAAAAGCAAGAGAGTCATAAAGAATCTTTCTTTGTCTACCAGGCAGCTGATATGCATGGTATACAAAGAAAAACTTTTTCAGCATGTTTCCCTTTTGACAGTAGTTAAGCAAAGTTAAGTAAAGAAACATCTTTATTTAAATCCACGTTAGAGGCAGAACATTTTTCTGTTCTACCCTAATCACTTGAACTATGCAAAGTAGTCCTTTTTACTACCTTCTTTCTTTTAATTGAAAAAAAACCCCACACTTTTATGCTGCCCTTCTTTAGGCCCAAGACCATGAGTTTTGACCGGCTGAGTGTATGCTTTAATCTATTGTATAGTCTACAAAACAAAACAAAAACAAACAAAAAAAGAAATTAAACCAAATGTTTGTTAAAATCAGTTGCTCCTGTCTGGGGCAAAAGATTTAGCAAGTGCGGAAAAAAAGAGAATTTTCTCACAGTACCAAATATCTTGATCAACCTCACTCACTCTGCAACCTATCCTTTTGCCACTTTTCTCATTTTTTAAGTTCTTTGTGGGAATCTTGGATGAATCATGTCTATTCTATCACTGCGTTCATTGATGCTTGGAGCCAATTTTTTTTCTTTTTGCATAGAAGAACATAATTTCATAGCCATGACAATGGAATACATATCTCTAGAAAGAAAGGGACCTCTGATTTTATCTTATATTGCTCATCTTGTTTCTTTTCCATACTAGCAAACATGTAATGTCGTATATTATAAAGTATTGAGTCTAGAAAACACTGTGCTGCAAGCAAGTTTTCTGTGTAGAATACAATGCATGAAGACAATTTAGTGTTATAGCAGGAAGGTAGTGATAGAAGAGAAATTTGTTAAGAAAAGGGAGGAAAAATACCATCGTTTCTGACCTACCCCCTCTCCCTTTCAGGAAGGTTGGCCTCTTCACCTGGGAAGATACTCCAAAGCAGAAAACGTTGTGAAAAAAAATTATTCTTTGAAGGGCAATCAGAGACCCAGCACAGAAACACATCCTTCCTTTAGAGCAGACTTTTCTGAAAATTGCCTCAGATGTCTGCTGAGCTCTCATGGAAGGATTTTTCCTTTTTATTAAAAAAAAAGTAATCAAAACCTTCCTCTTCGTGCTTTGGAGCCAGCAACTCTCCTCATTGGCAGCAGTTTCCAAACCTTTTATTGAACAAACCTAAAAAAGGTTTACACTGAAGGCAAAGCACCTGCCTTGACTGGGACCTTGGAGACAACAGCTTAGACAGCAATATTCTACCTAAAGCCCATCAGTAATTAACATGCAGTCACTCATCACATCAATCTCTGCCTAAAGACAGTTCTCAGCAGCTTCAGGTTAAAGGAAAATACATATTCATTGTAGATGTTCTGCTCGTGTTTGCTGTAGTAGACTAGTGCTGAGTTATAGGCATACATAGAATGAGGTGAATCAGAGGAAAATTTGTATTCTTCCATTTGAAGAACACTTGGGATTTGGACAAGGCTGTTAAAACAAGTAGTAAAAGGAAATTAAAATTAGCACTGGATATTTCTCTCAAGAAGTTCCCTTCTAAAATTCCAGTGAAAATTGGCTTTGACCTGGCAGATTTATGAGGCTTTGAAACTTTCAGTTGGAGCCCAACAATAGTTTGTTTTGTGTTTAGAATAATAATACTCCTTAACTGAGGCAAAGAGTGGCGGTGACACCACTATTAACGGCTTGTTGTCCCTCTCTGTTTCTGCCCAGGGAATGCAGCTGGACTGGTTATTGCTTTTACAATTACCGCATGCTTTTTGTATTGGCAACCCTCACATATTGAAAAACCACGAAACTGCTCCTCCAGAGCGGAGAATTAATTAAAAGGAAGAAGTTTAGGAAAGTGATGTTTTCAGTTGTTGTTGCTTGTCCTCTTATTTAAGCTATTTGTGTGTGTTTCAAGTTTCCAAGTTTTTCCCCCAAAGCATGAATACTAGAAGCTGAGATCTTCATACGTTTTAGCATTCTGTCATCTGAAGCCAGATGAAAAGCACTAAATATCATAGTATTAGCAATAAACTTGACAATCATCAGCACAAAAACTTGAAAGAGCTGTGTTGTCTTCTCAAATTGCGTTCTCGATGAAAGATAAAAATACCTCAAAAAGTTTGCACAGCATTTTTGATAGGTGGGCATATAAATATAATTTAAAATTTAGTGTTCTTGCCTTTCTTCTAGAGTTTGTATAACTATAAGCTGAAGTTTTCTTAATGTGCTGGAAGTACTTCTTTCTGTACAACCTTCTAAAAATTGGCTCAGTAATGTAGTTTGCCTTTTCTAAGTGGAGGTACTGAATAAAATGGGATTTTTTTTCTTTCCCTATTGAAAAGGCAAATAGCATTGTTTTTACTTTTGTACAAGAATTTGAGAGCTGCAGAATCAATAGGCTGTTTCATATCCCATCATCAGCAGATACTGGGCTGAAAGCCAGTTTCTTCACGATGGCTTTGTTTAGCCTAGAGTTTTGTAATTCTAGTTAATTGATTGCTGGTTTGTTTGAGTTAGCACAATTGAAAATGGTAATGTAGACATCCAGGAAATATTTGGGGCAGAACAGTTCATTAATCAAAGTTAGAGCATGCCCAAAACTTTGTAACAGACCAGGTTAGGTTGGGTATAAACTTTCTCACCTCTCTCCCATCTGACACTCAGGAACTCCATCCACACCTCCTTGGGGTCTGCTGCACTGAAGGAAGACAGCTCTCAGCTCTCACAGGGCCCGGGTGTGGTACATCAGTGTTTTGATTACAGGGGAAAGCAGATATTCCCTGCAGACAGAGCAAACCTTCCACCCAGTCCCTAGCACTAAAGGGAGACAGGATGAGGCACTCTCTGCAAAAGCAAAAGCAGTTGCACTCAAGCACCTTACACCCATTAGTGCAAACAGCTGAAGAAGCAAAGGTTACTGCAACTAAACCTTTCCTTTCAACTCTACTTTACATTTGAATGTGCAAGAAGCTGTTGTTTTCTTCCATTTTCATATGTACTAACCACAACATAATGGTTGATGGTTCCTCGTGTAGGACAGAACTGTGCAGAGTAGAACCATTCTTCTGCAAAGAAACATAAAAAATATGAACAGGCACCTACAGTTACATTTATGCACCCAAATTGAGAAGGGTGTAGGTCATTCTGGTTCTGAATGTAATAAACCAAAGTGCTAGATTTTTTAGCACTACCCTATAAAACATGGCAGTTATGAAAAAGCATAACTGATCTAGACACTCACTACAGCATTTTGGACTGATATAATAAACTAAGTGATAAAATTATACTGTTCTTTAGGATGTGTGTCCCTTGCCCTCAAATAAAAGGATTTGCAATTCAGGATCCCCTGGTGCAGTTGCAGTCCCACTGGTGGACACTGTAGTGCAGATGGGATTTGGATGTGTTTACTATTCCATTGTTTGACTTTATCCTGGCGTAGCATGGTTCACTGTGTGACACAATGGTTTGAGTCCTCACTGCTGTTTGGCTTTCACCACCCATAGAAGAGGTTTAATGACAGAAAATTGTAATTTAGAATGTCATAGTGTAATGAGGCTAGAATTTGAGCACTGGTCTCGAATCTTAGCTGTGTGTTTTCATGCCAGAACTATGCTGTTCCCCACTGGTGACCTTGCATAGTAGCTTATATTGATGTTATAAGGCACGAAAATAATTAAAAAGCTGATCCTCTTACTTATTTCTCTGGAATGGCTGACAGCAACTTGCCATTGGTTCTCCCAATGGTCTGGAAGAACTTACATTTCTATCTTTCCTCTTATACAGGACAGTGAAAAGCTTTACTGTACTTAGAATAAGCTGCAATAGAGCTGGTTGCTGCTGCCTAAGCTGTGCCATAACCAGACTCATAAGCAGTTTCCAAAGTGCAGACTGATTAATGACAGCTCAGCATGGGGATGCTGAGAGACTCGAATTCATGACTGATGAACAGGGGGTAGTCAGGTCTGAGAAAACAAAACCCATCCCTGAAATTGCTGAAAGCTGCTGACAATTGTTTTTGCACACAGAGGCTATTTCTAAACTTGAGAAAACTTACTGCTACTAACTGTTCTGTGTTTCCCCTTCCTCTTGTCACAATCCCAGTCTTCCTGCCATGGTTAAAAAGGAAATCTGGAAGTAGGAAACAAGTCAAGAGGCAACCCCACCTTTATATAAGGAGAGGTCTATGTTCCATGGAAGTGTCATTCTTACAATAAAGAGAATGATTCTAGTTTTAATAATTTTCACTAATTAATTGAACTTCAACAGTCAACCATTATATTGATCAGTGTATTATAGCTTGTATATTTGACCTCCTTGCCCTAGGAGATTAATTCCCCCAAACCAAATGACATATGTGACCCCAAGAGTTTGTCTGACATGTGAGGAGAGAGAGAGAGTAGATAGTTAGAGGGGAGATTAAATAAGCCATGATGTTTTAAAGGCAAAAATTTTAGACTGTTTATCCATTATTCTATTGTTTTCTTCATTTCCTGTCATACAGGTTTCTCCCTTGGAGTATAGCAAAGAATATACCAAAGTCAAAGAGACAAAGTCAATTCTGTAGTAGAAGATTGGTTAATGAAGTAAATACTTCTCCCTAGAAGGCTCAGTCCCAAAACACTTGATGCATTTCTCTTTCTTTTTCACAGTCTAACATTAGAATCAGCTGCCCTGATTGGTAGAGCTTCCTTAATAAATCAGGAACTCCAGAATAAGGAAAACCTGAAGGAATGACAGCTCCATGTCAGACACAATCACTCCCTATTTTTACTGTATAATAACAAAAATGGTGTGATATACATTGCCCTAAAGAAAAGACCATGCAGAAAGCCAAGACAGCACTGTTTTTTTCCCCCCAGTGAAAAGTAAATTTTACTCTCAGATTCACCTTCAAGAAAGGTTCAGTCCCATTTTCAATCAGTGAGGGGCCTTCAAATGTCTTGGTCCTGGAATATGCCAGGAATGTCCCCTGTATTTACAGAAGCCACAATGAACCAGATATTGTGAGAAGAGCTTGTTCTGTAAATGTGACATAAAAAAAAAATCACCTTGTGTGGGAGCCAGCACAGCATATCACTTGAAACAATGGTCAGTGGCCCAGCCAAGTGTATGCAGCATGGATGGGAAATCCCAGCCCCGAGACACCGACCTTCCTGACCATCCCTCACCCATGAGAGCAGATCTTCTGTTCCACTGTGCCTTGTCCTTCATCTTTAAATTACCTCAAGAAAATCAGTAAGAACATATGTTAAGCCTGTTTGAGAAAGACCCTCTCCTTATTACAAGATGCTACAGAGAGAGACCCACATACTATATATTATGGAAATCATCATTATTGCTTTGAAGCTTCAGTTAATAGCAGTATTTCTATTACATAGTGGGAGAAGAGATTTTTATGATGAAAGAACACAGAACTTGACAGTAGAGTTAAATACAGTAGGGTTTTTTCCCCAAAACATTTACCAAAGTGATTTTTATTTAGTGAAATCCATGAAATTTTGTGTGCAAGCAGGGTTGAGTATAAGAATCTATTCTAAGAGAAAACATACATGTCCTTCATCACACGTAAGTCACATTAAACAGCTAGCAGTTAAAACACCATGTAACAAGACGGGTGGAGTTTTCCTAGTGGAGGCTCTGAAATTGTTTCCTCCTAACAAAAGTTCAGAATCCATTTGTCAGCACATATAATTTCCTGTGCTCCTTGCTGAATTTCAAAAGCCAAAATATGTATCCTATTGTAACAAAACTCCTGGTTTACCAAGATAAACAAATAACAAAACAGGTCTGCATGGTGTCAGAGCTCCAGGCAGCTCTTTGTATTTGTTGGAAGATCTTACTGGGTTAGGAAACAGTAATTATTTCTAGGCAGCTTCAAATGTTTTCGATAGAAGTTGTGATGAAAAAATGTAAGACTTTTTCCCCTGTAGATGAAAAGTTTAAATCCTCAGTAGTAACCTTAAACCTGACCGTTATTCAACTTTGTCTCACGTTATGCAGCTATGCAAAACAAAGTCTGTTGATGAAATGAAAACAGTTTCCTAGAATGCCAAAACAGACTGTCCCCTTCCTACGGAAAACAGTCATCACTCCTACAGTGAAGTATGTTTACTAATCTGTGTCATTGTTAACAAAGACATATTGGGGACACAGCATTTGAATTAAAGCCTCTGGTAAATGAAGTAAGTGATCATACTGCATGAACTCATAAAGAAATTGGGCCAGCCAAGAGTTTTAGACTCTTCTAGGCCTCCAATACACAACTGGAGACAATTTAATAGTTTAAGCTGTCACAGTTGCTGCTATGTCTGGCAGTCGACATGGACACTGCACTCGAGGTGCTTCACCGAAATCATCACAAGGCTTCACATATCTATATCTTGTTATTCAGGCTCCCATATCTTTCTTCTTTATATCTTCTAAGAGCAGCTCCATATAGCTCTGGCATTGTCTCTCTTCTTCAGTTCTGAGTCCAGCTCCATCCTGCCCCTAGCACAACCGCCTAACCCGGTCTATCCTAAGTACATCTTAGAGTATCTTACCTTCTCTGGCCCTTGCCACGACCTCCTGTCCCTGGGTCTTCACAGCACCATGAGCAGACTCCAACTCAGCTAACTCACTTTTTATCATGCCCAAGGCTGTGAGGGCAAGGTGTTTCTACTCTAGGATGATTAGCACAGGTGTAACCTATCAGAGGGGAGACTGCCTTCTGCAGCATCTCCTTTTGTATCACCACATTAAGCTGTGGCTCCTTGGATGACTGAGCAAACCTGGTGTCCTATGGTGGCCAACAAAGAGGAAGTGTGACCCTCACCTGGCCTCTCTTCTCCCCTGTCCTGCTTCTACACTACACACTTGACATCTGGACTCTTCTGGATGCTACCCTAACCTAGTAGAAGACTGCCCAGCTCTTCTGCTGAGTAATTTATCCTGCTGGGCCAGTCACTTAGACTGCCCTCAGCCTGGAAATGAATCAAAAGGAAGGGACAGGATGGCACGTGCAAGGGCAAGAACAAGACTCTTGTATCTTGGAATCTGTGAGTCACAAGGTTGAGCAGCTGTGCAAGGAACCACTGCTTAGTAAGAAAACAATACGACAAGACTCAAAGAGTAAGGATTCACCTCTTCTGTTAAAAAAGACACTTCCTTCTGACTTCAGCTAACTAATTCTTCATAATTTCATGAAATTATAAAGTACATAAAGATATTCTGCAGGAAAGTTTAGGAAATCCCTGTGTTATTAGGTTTGCTAGCAGGGAATGTGACTAGCAGGCATTGAAGAGACAAGGAGGACTGTGTTTGACTACAAATATGTAGCAAAAATTGCCTTCTGCAAATACATTACAGCTGAGCAAACCAGATAAAATCACAAGTGAAAAATTACCACATCTATAGTACAGGTCATCAGCAATATCAGAACCCAAATCCAGGTCTCTTGAGGCTGTCCTGGCTTGCTGTCATGTAGATCTCTCTTGTTTTCTCGATGCCTTGAACCTAGTAAGATCTGATCAAGAGTTAACTCCATCAAGCTGTGGAAAGAAAACATTCAAATACACTTAAAATGCATGCTAGGCATTGGACTTAAGAAAATGTTTTGTTTCAATGACAATTTTGATTCCAGCGATATAGTGTTTTCTCATAAATATTAATTACTAGAAATACCTGTGGGATTTGCCATTTAACTGCTTCATTATAGATTTGCGCAGGACAGAACGAACAATAGTTGTCTTCTTCTGAGTTAAAACTCTGGACAGTATTCATGCTTCAACAGAGTGAGACTAGAAGGCAATTCATCCCTCAGCTCTGTCTAAATAGCACACACAGTAGTTAGTATCAACTTAGGTGCACTACTTGGATGTTTATTGGCCTGTGTATCTTCTGTGCTAGAGCAGACTGTATTCTACTGAAGCCTCTTGAACTCTTGCTTGTGTCTCTGGTTTGCAGACCACACAAATTTCCCAGAATAAGGAGAACCTCCAACACATTTCAATTTATGAAACACGTGTGGCCCATATGAGAAATGTATCCCAAAGGAATGGGAAATTATAGTTTGCACATGTGTGCATAAGAGTTAACTAGTGTTGAAGGTAATTAAATTTTGTCACTAATTAGATTCAACCAACAGTGTGCATTAATTAATCCACACAGTGCTCCTGTGAAAGAAATGTAGAAAGTTCTGCGACTGAACTTTGTTGATGGGTGCAAATTGATGTTTAACAGAACAGGCAGAAAATTTTAAATGGTTAGCTGCTTCAGATTGGATAGGATATGAGTGAACATTCTTATTCTGGAACAAGTTCTAGCTTGCTTAGTCTAAATATAAAGCAGCTTGAACTTATTTAGAAAGAGAGATGAAAAAAATCACCCTTCTATTCAAGATAAAACCAACCAAACTTCCAAACTAGTTACTCATTAAATCTATAGACAAACCGCAAATCCTATTTTTTTATGTCCTGGAGTGCTTCCATTGTTACACATTTTTCACATCTGGCAACTGTGTTGTTATAACTCTGATGATGCTCCCTCTGAAAGGATAAAGTAGAACTTGGAGTATTCTGGAGGGGGACAAGTGTGGCTGCAAGTATGGCTCAGCATTTGCTTAAGCAAAGCAGGCCATCTTTCATCAGCTCAGGATGGCTTGTGTGTGTGGGGAGAGGAGGTTTATAAAATCATAACTAGGACAGAGGAGATGAATAAGGAACAATTTTTTGTTATTTCTTGCCATATAAACAAAATAATTTATCCAATGACAGGTTTAAAAACAGTAAAAACCCAAGGGAACAGTTTTCCACACAACAAGATATTGAGCTGTATGACTCACTGCTAAATGAAGTTTGGATGTGAAAAATATTAGCAGGTTCAAAATGGGATCAGGCAAGTCAATTGGAGAAAGGTCCATCGAGGATAACTAAACAATGGCCCTAATGTGATATCAAGAGGAGGAAATGCCTGCAGCAATGATCACTAGAAGAAAGGAAAGAGGAACGAATCATTGTTGTGTTTCTTAAGCTCTTTCCCCTGAGCTGTTGGTGCTGGCCATTGTCTGAGACAGGCTAATAGGATGCTCAACCAGTGTGGGGCTGCTTAAACTGGTGTTTTTATGAGTTTCCAGTGACAACATCTGAGCTTAAACGGGTTTCAACATTACATTCGAGAGAAGTAATGGTAACATATTACACAGAGAGTGTGGGGCGCCAGAGCTGGGTTTGGAACTTGTTTTGAATCCAACCCTTTTGTGTTTCTCCTTTTTAGTAGCAATTATGATTATTCAGTCTGTGTCTTTTCTATCTAAGGAGCTCTGCAGCTGTATGGGAGGGATGGCAAGCATTATCACCACGAAATAAGAAGAAACTATAAATAAGTCAATTACTTTCATGCCCTATATTTATCAGACCCGCCCCCCCCCCCCAAAAAAAAAAAAAAAAAAGTCTCTTGATATAATAACCCAGATGAGTGAAAGATTTCTTTATGAGGATCTTGACATTTTGGTCACATCTGATTAATTGAATGCTATGGTCATCGTTCCAGAGGTTGTATAATGAGAGTGAATTTGCCTTGTAACTATCTGGCTCTAAAACTTGATTGAAAGACACAATGAAGTCTTTATGGCCTTTCTGGGCTCTGACAATTTTCCAGTTACCAGAAACTATTGACAAGAAACTCCTCTTGCTTTTCTGTTTGTTTCCACATTTCACTGTGCTTGTTTTACTTGATAATGCACTTTAAAGATTAAAACACTCTCCAACCTGTTACTTCATCCCAGTGCAATTAGTGTAGACATTAAAAGGAGGTTTTCAGTTAAGGATAGACAAGTTCTTTTTGCCTAATTTTGACCTCACAAAAAAAATCCCACAAACAAAAAAACAAAACTAAAACTGGATGAGATGAAAAGTTCAGTTTGACCTTTTTATGGTATTAATGAGAGAAAAGCCAATGAAAAATAGATTGCAGTGAAAAATAGAAAAGAATTCAGAAGAGAGAACATGTAATGAGGACATGAACCCTAAGATCTCCCACATATGCTGAGCCAGTTTCTGTGGAATGGCGGACAGTCTGCCATCTCTATCATGCAAAGTTCAACCTACCAGAAAACCATACAACCAACCAACTGAAAAAAAACCAACAAAACACCAACAAAATAAACCCCAATCAATATAGCCAGGGGGGAATCGTAATTTGAAATTGCAGGAAAATGTAATTCATGATAATTATGTCAAGAAGAAGAAGGGTGATAAGGAATGAAGTGGACCACACCTTTTGCCAAACCCCAAGATTTTTTTAAAATCTAGCTTTATATAAAGTAACCACCTGGTGGATGGCTTCTATATCTATTTTTACACTCAGAACAAATTTAGAAAAACAACAATATGAAATTGTGGAGGGATTAAAAATATACTTACCAAATGGACTTCTTAATTAAGAAAGATTGTAAGAACAAAAATATAGTGCACAGAGCGAAAAGCTCTCAGGTAACATTTTAATTACATTGTATAAGTGTTATGTAATTTAGAATTAATGTTATACATATTATATTATACAGCTCTTCCAGCATTCAAATTTTTAGAAATGAAAATGCCAGACACCATTGAAGCAGTGTCCATAAAGCACCTCTATTGAAATCCAAAGACATTTTAACAAAGGAACAGTGTTAATGAGTGGTTCCTAGTATAGTCTGCAGCCACCTGGGGAGTTTTCATCAATAGAAAGTATCTTAAAATTCTACTGTAGTAGATCTTGTTTAAGAAAGCAAAATTTGTTTATTCAGTAATAATAGACAAGGAAAAATAAAGACTCTATAAAAATACAGCAAGGATATAAATTTCATGAATTACGTAGTTAAATGTCATGCATTTGTTGGAAATCTGCCAAAAAAAGAAGATTCAAATAAAGCTGAGGAATTCTGTGTTGCACTGAAATAGTCATCTTGTGATGCTATTCACGAGATCACATACTATATGGGCAACTTATAAATTTCTTCTAAAAATAAAAAGCTTTTTTAAAAATTCTGTGGACAGTAGATCCAAATTAATTCTTTCCCCATGCCCACCTCACCCCAAAAGTGCTCAAGCCTTGTTAAAAATAACAAGAGAGTTACAGTAACAAAAGTAGAAGAGCTAGAAGCACGAGTTGTTGCTTTTTTTCAGGAAGCCAGGCATACATAATCGTATTTCCCACTCCCAAATATTTGGGGGACTATAGAAGCACTTCAGTCCAAGATGAGCATAGGCCAAAAGTCTCCACGATAATTATAAACCCACAAGCTTCATTAAACCAGAGGTATGATACACAATAGTTGCTTTCACATGCTAAAGTCATGCAGGAAAAAACTGTTCTTGATTTCTATTTCAGGTCTCCCATTTAATACTTATGTGGCTGGAGAGTAGCCAGGGAATATCATGGGAACATATTACTGCACATGACTTCTTTCTCCCCACTGACTTGAGGATGTCTCCTAGGTACTGGAAACCTCAGTTTAGTTCCTTCCTCTGCTTGAGACAACTGGAACATGTATTTCTAAATTTCAAGAGAGGGCTCAGACCACAGGTGTACATAGCACAGTTATCTGAATTTTTGGACTATACTCCATCCAAAGTAGGACATGCAACATGGAACCTGACAGTCCAGCTTCCCATGGGAGAAGGCAAAAGCTGAGGTCCCTCTTGCTCAGCACTGATGGGGCAGTTCCAGTAGGCAGGACCCAGGAATCTGCCACAGCCTGAGAAGGACTCTCATCTCTGAAACATTAGGAGCGGATGGCATCTCTGAGGAGAATCACTTCGGTAGGAGAGGAAACATAAACTCTCATCCCAGGACAGTGTTTCAACAGATGAGCTGTAGGATAAACAGGAAATCCTTCTGATAGACTTTTCAAAGCCACACTTTCTATCCCTGCCCTATTTTCCTCATATCTCTTCTGCCACTTCCAAAAATAAAATGTTCTAACAGCGAAGAATTTATTCCATGTTGAACACAGCAGCTTTAGTTCATCATTCCCTTGCGGTCTATACCACACATTGCAATTTGAGATGGCTCTGCTGGGGTTTTTGTGTCTTCTCAACAAAACAATGAACACATTTACATACAAAGCTATGTGAATAACAGTGGTCTGGAAAATGCACTATTTCAACAAGAGATGTAAAAATCTCTTTTCCCACATTGTGTCTTAAATCAATGATGAAATACAGAGAGGGAAGAAAGAAATAGCATTAATTTGCCTCTCTGTCTGCTTTACATATCCCCTCATATCTCAGCAGGATTTCTGGAAATAATGCAAAGCCTCTCCAGTGCTTGATGCGCAGTACCTCCAAATACGACAGAAGAGCTCTACAGGCAATAAGCAGGAAAATTTGCATAAAAATGGAAACTAATTTCCCTCTCCACACAGGGAATCTTCTGTGTCTGGCAAGCAGTGTGAGACTGAATTTGCATATGTTTCTTTGCAAACAGTAATATAGGCCCTGTCACATCCATTCTGCTGCTACTATGATAAAAGCAAACAGCATTTAACTCTACTGTTACATATTGTTCAGTGAATAGGTTGTTCTAGGACATCGCAGAAAACATCTACCTTTTGCAAATGTTTCTAATTATAAAAGTGCAAATTTTTAGAAGAAAAAACCCTCTATTTCTCCATTTGCTCATCAGCTTCTTGATTTTTTTTTCTGTAGAATAGCAAAACAAAGCCATGCTATGTTCTCAGCAGGGCTATTTTCACAGCAGAACAAGTTTCAGAGTTGTGACTTGGTACTCTTCCACTATTAAAAACATGAAAATAAAAAATGGATTCCTTGTCCTTCCTTCAAGGAAGGAACTGGAAGACACAATTTCCAGTGGTATTCCTGGTATCTCTGTAAGCAAAAAAAACAATAGCAAAAGTTTAGCATACATAATAGAGGAAGGAAGAGACAATGAAAGCAATGTTTGTGTTTATTTTCTTCAGTGTATGCACTCAACTATCACTGACTTCAATGGAAATGCCATTTTCCACAACATCTAAAGAATGAGACTGATGATGTAGGAGCCATACCTAAAGTAGGAAACACAGTATAAAATTAGCCAGGGAAACAATCAGCAGTTTGCTCTGAAGCTACCACTGTGTGGGGTGGCAATGTACAGGCTCCTTTTGCGAAATTGGCCTTATTAGGAGTTTTCCCATATACTCTTCTGTTCTCATTTTGCTTTTAAATAAATAGAATCCAAATAGAAAAGCAATAGGTCCCTTAGCTACAGTAAACACAGATGGCCAAAACAGAATAAAAGTTAATTTCTTATGATCTTACATTCAAAGAAGATAAAAAGCTCGTGCTGGGACTTGGTGTGGCCTTTTGGAACACAGCTTGCTTTCCCAGCTTACTTGTCTGACCTCTGTACTGAATGACAAAAACTATCAATACAATATGCAGAAATGATGTCACCCCTTTGGTATGAAGGGTGAGGGATGGCTCATTTGGGATATTTGTTTTAATGATATCACAGTCACACATCATATGATTTGAATCAAATAGATGCTTTTGAGCTTAAAAAACTCTATTGATCTATCTATCAAAATATTTTTTTTGTTTTTGATACTCCAGTATGCTCACTAGCACTGTTACCATTTCAATGACTTCATAGATGATGCAGTAAACATATTCAAAATATAACCACTTCAGTTTTATTTAAAAATTGAATCAAATAAAACTATCTGTCTCAAACAGCAACAAAGAATTAAAAATCAGTTCCCAGTAACTGCAATGGAAGTAACAAGTAACAAGTGTCATCTGCAAATTCACTGGGAATCTAAATCATCTATCAGATCATCGTCTTAACCAGATCTGTCGATAAGACTCATTTGCTTCACAAAAACTGCACCTCCAAAAAATAATTGCCCAGTTTATACCTGTTTGATACCACAATAATTAAAAAAAGGTGATGCAAACCTGATTAGCTCAGTTGGGGGGAGCATGGTGCTAGTAACACCAAGGTTTTGGGTTTAATTCCCATACAGACCATTCACTTAGGAGTTGGACTCTAAGATTCTTGTGGGTCCCTCCCAAATCAGAATATTCTGTGATTCTAGGATGTGTCTGTGATGCCTTAAAAATACATTTTGGCATCATCTGTAGCTTGCATGTGCTGAATTGAACAGCATCAGTGCAAATTTCACTTTCCATAGGCTTTAGAAGTTGATGGTAGTGCTGTAGGATCTCAGTATTATGTATAATTAATAAGAGCTAGACATGATAACAAATCTGAATTATTACCATTACTTAAAATACATTAGTCTAAATTATCATCTCTAAATTAAATTTTTTATTTTTATATCAAATTTTCATTACACTTACCTGGTTTATCACCTCTATTTTCAAATTCACAAAGAACTAAAATTCTCATGAAAGGCATTGCTAGAAATATATCAAAGATACCAATAGCCCCCAAATTTTCCCAGCTCTCTTGCTTTACTCTCAATGCCAGCCATCAATGTTTCAAATGAAGAGCACAAATTAGTTCAGGATATCCTTGTTCTGAAAAGCAGTGAACAAAAGACCAACAGAGATTACTAGTACTTTTTGAATCAGCACACAAAGAAATAAAAACTTAGGCTATTCCCCCACAAACAATTTTCTTTTGTATGCAGTCTCTTCATGAAGGAAACTACAGGGATATCTGCCGTGGATGATACCTGGCATAGTTTAATAACAAAAGGACTGTTCTAGGAGTGTGTTCATTCAGCATTTGCCCTACACCCAGCTGGTACAGGTACATGAATTTATACATCCATTTTGGTTCCCCTTAGTGTGCTCACTGAGCTCTCTGGGCTTAGATGACATAAGTTTCTGACAGTAAAACTTACCTGTATCATATATACTTCTGCTGTATTTACTGTGATCTGTTAGCATTGCAGTGATGCCTGCAATATCCTGCCAAGTATTAGTCTGCATCCAAAAGGTGTACTGAGAAATACTTTTCATAATACTTGCATTTAATTCATTCAGCTGTAACTGTCATTTGGTTCCAAAAACTGCACCCTAATAACAGCAGTTCTTAATTGAAACCAACTGCTCCCTACACATGAGAAAAAGTCTGTCACTATGGTAGCAAAACACCTGGGATAAACTCCTAGGCCATTGAAAAAGCTAGTTTTGCCAGTAACATCAGGAGACCAGCGTTCAGTCTTCTGCTTAACAGAACAACAGATAATGAAGCTTTTGTTAAGTGTTCTGGCCTACCTCTGCTCTCTGGCGGATGTTTTCCTTGGTAAATTTGCCACCTGTATCAGAAAAAAAACAACTTATTCTTACCAAAATAAAAACAAGACCCTATATCTTTACAACACATGTTTCCTTTAATAGAAGATAATGTGTTTACAGTCTCTGTGCTTCCTCATCTTGCTTGGACTTCATCACCTTGGCTTATCTCCCATGCAACTTGTGTTTGCAAGTTCAGTAGTTTACACTGGAAACAGTGTAGTCAAAGAATATTCTTCATTACACAGGCAGAATTTCATATGTGCTCTGTATTGATGTCTTTTCCTGCAACCAGAAACAAGGACACATAAACCCGAGTCTTTTGGCACTCCGTTGGTATAAAACTACAGTATCCCACTTTTGAAAAACAGTTCAGTCACTTTTCTGAATGAGTTCCACACAAACGAGAGAGTGTGTTTCTGATGTAAAACCCAGATGCACAAGCCATCTCCCTCACTGATGAGAATGCAACACTGGCCAAAGTCTAGTCCTTAGGGAGCAGAACAATGCTTTGTAAAACATGGACAAATCATACAGGATTACAGTAACAGTATTAATGGTAGAATACAACATGCTTCTTATGCCAGACAGACACAGAAAACACTTGTAAAGGCTTAGGAGATCCCCAAGCATTCAGCCTAAAATCTGAGCAGCTATTAACCATTCGGACTTATTTCTGCCTTTGGTAAATACATTGTTTCTACATCTGAAATCATTAGAAGAGTGTTCTCAGGAGAGTAGATGCAAAGCAGCACCTTTTCTCATTGCATACCTGCTCTCCGCATCAAGAGCTCCTATGCCCTCTCTAGGTGACCATTCCAGAAAGATGGACAACACATCTAGGTTGCTGTTTCTCACACATCTTCAAAACCTCAACCCTGCCTCATGGGTGTCAGAGATAAAACTCGCATTAAGCCGAGATCAAATTTCTTAAATTCAGCAAGTTGCACCTAGGATAACCCATTGCAGGTGGAAGTAGTCAGGCTATTGTTGAGGAGGTGAGTTAAGGCAGTCATGACATATGGTTAGGTGACCTAGAGTGGACAACTTCACGGTTATTAGCTGCCCAGGTGCCCCCAGTGGGCATACTGTCCTGCAAAACATGCCTTTCAAGATATGAAAGACCCCCACAGCTTTGGCTGTCTGCTCTCAGGCTTAATAGAGGATTGATAGTTTAAACACAATGCTCACAGCAATATTACTAATAAAATAGGTGCTTAAGGTTAATAAGCACACACAGTTATCTCACCCCGTTGCAGTACTCTTTGCAAGTGAGTAATGGTTATTTCCACCTTTTGGCATTTTATAAGCAAATGGCACTCCCATTATAGCTTCCCCTGAATTACTACTTCTATCACTACCAGGACAACAGCACTGGTTTTACAAATCAGCTCCTGACTTACACTGCCTCCTGTGCAGGAGCAGGCATTTCCCATACCTGTTGCAAATTAAAACCTGAGTTACAGGTACTCACTACATCTAAAAGTCAGATCCCAGACATTGGCTTATGTGAATTATCAGTAAAACCTACAGAAAGCCACAGGTCTAAATGTTTTATTTCAAAGAGGATAAAAGAAGAGAAGGAAGAAAAAAATTTCATTTTGATTACACTCCACTGTTGTGGCTGGATGGAAGTGCAAATTTTATAGTTGTTATAGGTAAGTTATTCTTACCTTTTTGTGGAGTGGTGAGTTTTTTGGATAAAGTGTTCACAATTTTATCTCATTTCTGTGAGTTTTACACGAAGGGCTGTTCCTCAACACAGCATAGAACCTTAGTGAATCCATCCCATAGATCCACCAACACTAACTTTTAACTGCATTTGGGATTTGCAGTTGCAGAGAATGCACAGAAAGCAGAAAATACCCGGGTAGGTGTGAGATACCAAGATGCCCAGAGAGTACAACACAAATTTTCGGAGCCAAATACTGGAAATTCTACATAGACAACTTGCAGGGAGAGATCCCATACCACTCCTTTATGAAGAAAACTGAAATAGAGTATTGCCCTGATGGGAATTTTCTTTTAAAGTGGCTGCAAATAAGCTGAAATTAGCACAGAGTTAATAAGATACAAAATACCTCCTCTTATGCTACTACTTTGGAAAAACTCCAGCAACTTCACAATTAAAAAATAAACCAAAAACCAACCACAAAAGTATATGCTAATGTTCATTTGCAGTTTTGTGAGTTTATGTATTTTCCCTGTAATACTAAGCTCTATTTTATTTACTGGCATTAGAGTGATTTCAAAAATTCTTCCTCAGACATGTCTCATCATGTCATAGTTATTCATCGTCATGAAGGCTTCTAACAGCCTCTGGTTACAATGCCATGAAATTTCCTAATAAATTATAAAGCAAAAGGATAATTTAGTCTCCATAACCAATTCATCTTTGGCTTCTTAGCAAAATTTAGATCCCAAAAATGATGTGTCCCCCCCTAGTTTTGGGAGAGATGGACTACAACAATCAGTCTTTCCCTGGAAATAATCAACATATCTGAATGCTTTCCAGTTCCAACCAAACAGGACATAAAGGGTATATATGGAAAGAGAGTCTGAAGTAGCTTCTTTGAACTCTCAGGTGTTCAAGGGGAGAGCAGACAAATGAGTTAGCATCTCAAAATGGAGACAAAGGAAAGATTGTCATGAGCATGCCTCAGGTTTGATTTGGAGCAGGACCTCATGCATTTTCTACAGAGCTTTGGCTAACATTTCCTGAGATCAATGGAAATAGCCCATTAACTTCATGGCTACTAGTGTGTATACTAGGAGGGGAGACACAACGTTATTATACCAACAACAGGGGCAACCAACATAAACATTTGGACTTGCTACAGTAGGTAATCAAGTTGACAGCTGTTGAATTGTGGGTATATGAGCCCCAGAAGTAAGTATTCTTAAGAAAAACCTAGTTTTGTGGATACTAGCCTAATCTGGATCAACTCTTTATAAGACTAAATATTGGGGGTTTGTTTATTTAAACTTAGGTGTGTGCAGTATCTACAAATGTATTCTACTGTATGCAGACAAGGTCAGTGAGATGTTTCAGGTGTCAAGAGGGAAGCTCTCACATTTCTGGAATGGTAGAGGAAAGATTTATAAAGTTTTTACTGGCCTGAAGGAAAGAAAGAAAGTAAAAACATCTGCCAGAGTCATGAGTAGATTGTTGGCTAAATTCATTCAGCGGAGGAGTCTGAAATAGATCATCTCTGTCTTAAGAAGTAGGCGTTAGTGGAGTCATCAAAAATAATTACTACAGAGGAGTCCAGGACTTACCTACAGGGAATAAAACTAATCTGAAAATGTAAATTAAATTCAAAAAGTATGGATAGAAAAGCCATGAGATCTTGCACTCCTGGACTCACACAATGTACCAACCTTGCTAAGGTCTTATGAAACAATAACAGAAAAATATTTTTTGAGTCTGGAATAGTACTTATGAACATGTCAGTAAAAGAGAGAAAGTTGCAGACAACAGAGGTTGCTACAAATACAACTATGATCACACTACCCAGATCTTCACTGTTATAAAACATCCATCCAAAGAGACAAGTATGGACTTCATAAAATCACAAAAAATCCTGAGTTGGAAGGGACCCTCAAGGATCAGCAAAGTCCAACTCCTGGCCCTGTAGAGGAGAGCCTTAAGAGTCACACCATGTACCTGAGAGAATTGTCCAAACACTTTTTGAACTCTGGCAGGCTTGGTGCTGTGGTGACCTCCCTGGGGGGCCTGTTCCAGTGTCTGACCACTCACTGGGAGAAGAACCATTTTGTAATATCCCACCTAACTCTCCCCCAAAGAGCTTCATTCCATTCCCTCAGGTCCTGACACTGGGCACCAGAGAGGAGAGATTGGTGCCTGCATCTCCACTTCCTCTCATGAGGAAGCTGTAGACCACCATAAGATCTCCAGTCAAGCCTCCTCTTCTCCAAGGCTGAACAAGTGACCTCAGCTGCTCAATTTCAAACTTTGGCATTGCCTGCGATGTTTCTAATGTACTCTAGAAACTCACCAGTGCAGAGAGAAGTAAACATAAGTGGGTGGAAAAAAGGTCCAAACAGCTGAGCAGCAGTGACAGTAGTACAAATTTAAACAAGTCTCTCCCTTTTTAGGTTTTGAAGAAGATCAAAAGGAGTCTCTGCAGTTCCTGAGGTGCTCCGCCATGAGTGTGTTTGTGCTTGCCACTTGGCACTATTGTATAAACAACGTACACCACAAGGAACAGTGATGCGGCCATTTCCCACAGCAGCCCTTTCTCTCTCCTCGTAAACAAACCCAAGGCTGTGCATATCCTTTTACAGCCGTCCCGGCCTCTCCTCAGGAGCTCACATGAAAGCGCTTTGACTGTGTTTTGCATTAGTTTGCTCCCAGTGCCAAAGAGCCTCTGGACTCTCCAGGCGCATACTGCGAGCCCATGCTCTGGGAGGGCAGACAGAGGGGCTGTGTGAGGCCCACGGCCCGGGGCTCACCCAGGCAGAGCAGGTAGGACCCCTCTGACTGCACAGTGGATGGCCAGACCTCCGGGTCCGCTGTTCTCTGGAGGATACGCTCCGTACACCTGCCCTGGAGCAGCTGGAGCTCTGGGGAAAGGCGGCGTTTGCAGCCAGAGCTGCTTTTCTGACTCTGGATGTTGACGCCCGGCCTTCCCCCTGCACTGACAAGTTTCTGTGGTTAAACTGGTCAGGCACCAGGCACGTGATTTCTTCAGGGCTACTGAAAGTTGATTAACCCCATTTTGGCAATGGACAAAGTCTTATGAAATGTTGTGCAGAAATTATTTTAGTTCCTTTCTTTCTGAGGGCCTGCTCCTCTCCACTGCCCTTCCACTGCTCTGGCTGCAGGTGTCTGACCCCAAAATAGCATGAACTGGGTTTGTGCAACAAGAGTGTGGAAGGAGTTCAAAACTATGTGTCTCAGTCGGGGCCTCCATAGGAGGGCAACTATAAATAGGTGCAAAGGCAAGGATAATTGGCATGTGAAATGAATAACACTGCAAGCTCACCCTAGGAATTTTAGTGACATAAAACTTTTGCGCCAACTCCACCAACTTGTGTTCTGGTTTTCCTCATCTGATTTTTTCCAGATGTCCCACTTTCCCTTTCTTCTTTGAACAGTAGTACCTTTCCCTGGAGTCCCAATACCGTATTGTATAAATTATATGTATTACAGCCTGTAATAATTTTCATAGATTAAGCAAAAAATGGCCACATAAAAGATTAATAATCTTAACAAGCCTGGTGCTTGTTTAGCTTTTTAGGGAAAATTAGACATGTTACTAAGTCAAAAAAACTTCTAATCTCATGGTCCATAGTCTCCCAGTTGAGTCTCCTACTATGGGGACTGCTTTTGGCCTCTGGACATGTCACTGTGAAGAGGTGCCTTGAGCCCATGTAGTTTGGCAGGAAACTAGAGTTGTAAAAGCACACCTTTCTTACCTCATTCACAGGTAATGATTTGACAAAACACGAACTTACAGGGCAGAGTAACTGCTAACCTACTGCCCATCCAGACTTTCTCCAGGAAAACAGCCATAGAAGAAATATCACATGTGGGACAACAGAACTTTCTGTTAAGAGGACACTGGAAAGAAAACAGTTAATATGATCTCTGTTTCTAACTCGTACCACATTTTGTTTTCTGACTCTTAACAGACACCCACCTCAGACTTGGATCCACTGGAAATTTCCATGGATTTCATAAAAGCAGGATTTGAAACACTGTTGTGGCAAAAGTATGATATAAAAAATTTACAAATCTGTTTCTAAGAGCCATCAGATTAATTTCCCTTTTGGCTTATGCTAAATCTTGGGGGTGGAGGAGGAAAAAAAAATAGCTCCCATAATTGAGCTCTTCAGAGTATAACTCGAAATTATGTCCTGACAACTCACAGCACCAGGCAGGACCATTGTCCTACAGAAAGAGGAATAAGCATGCTCTAGAAGTAAGAAAGCAACCTGAATTATCAAGAAAAGTTGTTTTGGGTAGGGGCAGGGAAAACAGGGTAAGAAACAAGACCTGGTTGTTCAGGTCAAGAGAAATGATCAGTACCTGAAGTACAGAAAATCACTGCCATCTGTCACCACATTTTTTTTTTTTTAAAGTAAAACCCAAGGATATGGAAGAGGAAAAGAGTTAAATCACAAAGGATAAACTGCTCTGGCAGATAGAAGACCTCAAAGAGAAGTCTCTCCATCAGATTGCTGACAGATACAACCCATGGAGAATTAAGTGCAGGTAGATAGATGTTGAAAGCAGACTAGATTGTATAGTGTATTTCAGAGACAGACATCATCTTCAGGGTGGTGATGAAAAAAAGCTAGTCAAAATTCAGAGAATGGAAAGTTGCCCTTAGATATCAGGGAAGAAAAGGTCAATTATTTTACTTTGTCTTAATCTATGCTAGTTTCAGCTATGAAGAGACAGACCCTTTCACACTGATACCCCATTCCAGGTTTCAGCCTTCTATCCCTCCTTCCTGGAGATTAGCTCCAAACAGAAAACTATTACAAAAAAATCTATGTCTGATCAGAGAATCAAATATAAATGCACAAATCCTTCTGTGTTCATAAACTAGCAAGGTGACTTGAGAAGCTATTCTAATTATGCATGTCTAATATGTGGAAAAAACATAGATGTTGTTAACTCTTTACATAAAACTGAGAATCAAATGCCCTGTGTCTGATCTGGGTTTTTTCCTGGAAGGTATGACTGAAAGGTTCCTCTGCAAGCTAAAACTGAAACCCTATGGCACGGTTCAACTCAAGAACCGAATGTCTTTGTAGTTGCACAGTTCCAGGAGGACTTTCACTAAATAGTGACTAAAGGATGCTCTGAGCTCTTGCCCCTGACAAATCAGGGGGGTAAAGTCTGTGAAAAAAGTCTACAAGGCACAGAGGAGCTTTTCTGCATTACAAAAGGTAACTTCAGAAGGTTAGGTCAATAAACCTGAAGTATGTCAATAAGGCACTATACATTTTAACAGCCCCTACCCAAACAAGACTATTTCATTTGGATATTTTGCTATCAGAAGGTCAACAGTTTAATTGCATCACCTAAACAGCAACCCAATTAAAGTTACCTCAGCAATGCATAGATACAGTTCAAATAACTCTCCCAAACAACATAAATGGTCTTAAAATGGCACCCTTTATAATCACAAAGGAAATCCTTGGGTGACCATCAGAGAGATGAAAGGTGAACGGCACAGCCCTTTACCCACACAGTCTGCTTTTATTGCCTTTCAAAACACAATTGTATTGCTTTTAATGCTTTTGCAGGTTCTCCAGGTTTTTATTTCTGCAGCAAGATCAGGCTACAGGAAGAAAAGCACTGTTAACGCTGCAGTGTCTTAAGGACTATTTTTACTGCTCCTGATTTATTTCTGACCTCCTGATTTTTTTTCTGTTTGACCTTTTACTGAAGACAAGGAAAAGAATACATTTCATCTGCCAGTTGAGAGCATTTTCTTTTCTTCACTAGCAGAATTATAGGGTTTTAAGTGAATGTCAGCTATTCTGCCTGCAGGCTTTTACTTCACAGCAACTGTATACCTGGCCTTTTCTTTCTTCACTAGTAATAGCCTTTGTTAAGTAAGGCAGTAATGTTTACTGAGCAAAACCTGCACAGCCTCTAAGAGCTGAGCTGAATGATGATGTTTTGGAAATCAGTTTCCCTTGGGAGTCAAAACTGGTGACACGTAGCCAGGTGTTTTCTTAGTGCTATTGGCTTGTTTACAAAACCTGCACATTTCCCATCAGGGTTCCTCTGAATCACAATGAATGCCACACAAGCCCCTTCCCAATTGTGGGTTGCCTGCTGACCAGAAATTGCTGCTTTCTGTTGTCTTACTTCACCACAAATTCACTCTACAGCTAGAAGCATATGGTCCAAGCCAAGGTTGAAGGCAGATACTTGTGTGCTCAAACTATCCATGTACTGAGCTAGAGAGAGACAGAAAACGTTTGAGAACATCATCATTGCATTAGCACCAGGGCTACATTTGCAACCTTGCACGTAGGAAAGCTGAGAACAAGTCACCCCTCCTCCTCCTCCTTGCCCTTGCTCTCACAGTTCCCTAAACTGTCAGCCTTCAACAGTGTCCTGTCCCCAGTTGTCCTGGTTCTTATACTTGCATCCAGAGCTTTGAGAACAACAGGAGAAGCAGGAGACTCATGGGTAAGACTCTAAAATGAGGTGGGTGTTGCAGAGAAGCAAATAGGTTCAGATCTCAGCCAAACAAGGCTGCTGTCTCTAAAACTTGGGGCTGAACAGACCATGGCACAGCCTTCACCTTTCTATGGCACTCCCAATCTAATGAGACACTTGAATTTTCCATTTCAGCTATCACTGCTGCATCTGTGGCCTCCTTCCTGACAGCTGTGTTTGTCTCTGCTGCCTATGCAGGTAAAAAAGGTAGAACCTTATTCCCACCATCCTTTTACAATGAGGACCAACGACAGTGTTGGCCTGAGACAGGGAGGCTCTTTCTTGTGGTTAGAAGTTGTTCCCAGGACACCACATTCCAGGATCTTGGCACTAAGGGGCCTTGAAGCCATCAGGAGAAGCTGTTAAGAGAAAGGAGACGACAATGCTAGGGAAGGTGCTGAGTGCAGGTTTGCTGAATTTCCTCCTTAGGACTCCATGTCCTTGTTACGACACAGGATACACCAGCATAAGGCAAGGGGGTTTCTGCAGGTCTTGGGCAGGAGATATGAAGGGCTCTAGAGTCCAGGAAAACTTCCCTGGCTTCTTTCTCCTTATCTGGCTAATAGCATGGACATAGATATTCAATAACCTATCTTAGAGATTTACTGTCTGCAGTTTGCACTTGTCCTGCTGGCCAGCCTGAAGGCAGATGTGGCCAGCAACTGACTCCATCACATGATCAAAGATTACCTGCCATTTTTCTTGCTTTCTCCACAACAGGGTATCCAAGAAAGTTAGTCTGTGCTACTTCACCCTCTCCTTGTGCACAACAAATGACTTGTAGCCCATTAACTATCAGAAAAAGGATAATCTTACTTCATCCTAGTTACAGAAATGAAAATAACTGGAAAGCCTTTTCTTCTCCCTCTGCAAGAAGCTTCACTCAAGTTTCTTCCAGCCTGGTGTCTTCAGTGTGCAAATCATTAGGATTTCCTGCCAAAATTATAAATTTCCAGTCAGTCTTTATAAACAGCAGCGTCATTTTCCTAATCACACAACTGGGAAAACAGGATATGAAGTCTCAGTTAAATTAACTTAGCAGGTATCCACAGACCAATAAAAATTTCCTTATAACAAATTTGAATGTCTCTGTTTTCCCCTCTCTTTTCAAAATCCAGCTTTTTTTTAAAAAAAACAAGTCACTGAACTCTCAAAAAGGCAATTCTGCCTAAAAGGTATTCTTTGTCATATGGAATTTAAACATCTGACTTCTATTTTGCTACTAAAGATTGTATTAAATAATATTTTCTACTGCATTTCTGTCTTCAGAGCTTAGGATAAACTGTTGGTTCAGCCCATGTGCTGTTAATGAAATGCCTTTTGCTGCCTCATCCACACAGAAAGACTAGATCCTTTTGACAATAGTTAAAACAGTACAAGATATCCCCATCTTCTCCAAGTACAGATGCAGTAGTACTGGCACAAATGTGCCCTCATGGTTAAGAACATGAAAAAATTCATGGTGGATCAAAAATGGCATCTACCCAATGTACTGTGCTTGACACTGGCCAGCAGTGGATATCAGGGAGGAATAAATTAGCATGGAAACTCAGACTGACATTCTGCAATTTCATATGCATTTCGTACTTGGTTTTCAGGGATTTGTGTATGACAGACACCTTAAGCCATGGTAGGTATATTTGTGCCTGTTAAATCTCAAGCTGTCTTTCATCTATGAACTTTCAAAGCCAGTTTCTGAAGCTCTGAGAACTTCTGGACCCCAAGACATGCTGTGGCCAAGGATTGCATAACTTCAACATGCAGTAGCCTGTTATCTCCTGTTTGCTTTGAGCCTGACACCTGATGGCTTCATGGCACACTCACCTGCTTTGGTAATAGAAACAACAGTGATAAACTCTTTCACAATGACTTTTTCCTTCCTACTCGGAATTTTATTGACATCTAATTTAAGTCTCCTACCACATCCATCTTTCACGCTGCTAAACCACACCCTGCTGCTTCTGGTAAAGAAGCATCATAAGGAAGGGAAGAGACTCTTTCCAACTAGAAGAATAAGAATATGAAAAACACACTAAGTTACCTGAATAGTCACATTTTTCAGGTTGTAAGTAGTGCATTTGTGCCAGCTACTTTGCATCAATTGCTTATTTACAAGCCACTTCTCTGTAGTAAACACAACATACAGTTATCCTTCAGGGAGAGTGAATCATCACTGAAACAGAGATAAAATTTATCAGGTAGTTAGAATGCATACCCAGGCAGGTACTAAGGAGCAGCTGACACCCACACTGTATTTATGTCTTACTTCAGCCGTCAATACTCAGGCCTAGTCCAACTGAAGCGGCCTTGCTTGGAGAAGCTGTGGTGTTGCCTGGTCAAACAGCCCACTGACATCCCAACCACCAAAGTCACTCCAGCTTCCTCTGCCTCTTCTCCTTGAGCTGTAGCACCAACCTGCAGAGTAGCAGGCAGCCCTTGCCTCCCCTCTGCTCACACTCACACCCCCAACTCCCTGCTCTCCTCTGCCAGAGCCTGGTGTCCACACCTTCTCCCAAAACAGACTCTACTGAAAGACCCAACCCCCTGCCAGTTGCTATAAACTCTATAGAAATGCCAGGGCCCAAGAAAAGATCTTTATGGACAATGATATTTATGGTTGGTTTGTGATCACATCAGCTGTCCTTAACCTGGACAGAAGATCTGGTTTATGGGGAGAGACACAAAGAAAATTCCCATAGTAAGGATAGCAGGCTAACATGCTGACGATGCTTGGGTCAGAAGGAGGAAGGGAATGTGGTAAAGGCTGCTTGAGGAGAGGAAAAGCCAGATTTCTAAAACAGCCAGCATTTTGTAGGTATCTCTCTCACAGGCCGGTTTGCCAACAACCAAAGCTATATACTGAAACCTTCACTGAGACAAGATAAAACCTTTCCTCCTAATCACAGTCTTCATGCAATAATGGAGTAAACAATTGCAAGGTAACTGCATCACAAACAAAATTCACTGTTCTTCAGGCTGCATATCTTTCTATTGAAATATAGATCTTTGCACAAAGAAGTTAATTATCCATAGGGTTAATTAAGTTATAACAAATGACTGGATCATTACCCCCTCTATCATATCCTTTTCAGCTGATCATGGGCACATCTGTCTAAAACCTGTCCTACATATTTTCTGTTTGCTACATAATTGACTTGACTATTCATATTTCCTTTCTACCTTCTCTCCTTCACGTGATGCTGAAGCAAACCCATTTTAGAGTCATTTACAGCATTGCAGGAGGAAGAGCATTACTGAATGAAGGCTGAGGTCAACTAGTGCCATGGAATTCCTAGTAAGAGATAAAGCCACATGATCTTTAAGTATAATTCCTACCCATTTCTTCAGAGTAAAGCACACACACACACTTGCCTCCCATTTTCTGTCCTGATGAACAGAAACTTCTGTGCTTTTATCAGTTACAGCCTTCAGAAAGCACCCTAAAGTGGGCTTTACATGTCATCTCAAAAGACAGGATTGTTCATGTCACTCTTCTATTTTTTGGGGTTATAAGGGTCTCAATTAAGGAACTCTTTCCTCCACACCTGCCTTTCTGAAGGTTTACTTTTATGATTTACTGCAACTATTAGAAAGTTAAGCTAGATTATCCAGCAGTGTTTAACCATGTGGTCATGAGTCATTAGGTCATGCAGTAAATCAGGCCAAGCACTTCTTGCAGGAAAACACCTGTGTGCTAATTTTAAAATGGGTTCTCTGCAGTTCCCAGTTTACAAACCTATGAGACTTTTCCCATTAATCCTTTGTCAGCATAGCTTATCCACTGGACTGCTCAATCCAGATCACTGCTGTGTAGCCATAGAGAAACGATGTGCAGAAGGCAATGCAGAATCTTAAATATGATTATCAGTGTGCACCAGCAGCTAATTGAAGTTCTCCTACTTTTCTAATTCTTAGTGTTGATAGAGAATGTCACCTGCTAAGCAACTTGACTCATTCTGTTGTCACAGAAGTACAACAAGGAAGGGACTTGAGAGATAGTGTAGATCAGGGCCATGCACAGAGAGGATCAATTTTATCTGGACTGTCCCAAAAAAGCCTTCTGAGGTTTTGCCAAACTCGCTCTGGACCCCAAGGGGTCTAGATGAATTATGTCAATCTGATGTTCATCCTCATCTCGTTTTAGTATCAACTGAATCATACTTACGTTACAGTACTGGAAATACTTTACTTATGGTATTGTTCAAATCCTCTGTAATCTATACAAGCTTGAATAATGTTTCAGCCTTTTCAAGGAAATTCAGTGCCAGTCTGTTCTACATTGCTTTCATGCAATTATATCAACTCTTTGGAAATGCTGACATCACTGCAAATTAATTGATCAGAGATACTGGAATGAGCAGAGGCACTGAAGGAACTGGAAGAGGAATATCCTGCATTTGCCTTTGAGGCCACAAAAACAGCAGCGGGAAGGAACAATGTCACGTGAAAGCACGTCTCCCCCAGACAGCATCTTCCCAGATGACAAAAGAAATTTAAAATAAATGTTTATGCCACAGGAAACAACAGGAAAACAGGAACTCTCCAGCATAGTGTCAGGGAAACAAATGCATGTTTCAGAAGAAGGCTCTAGTTTAGCTTTTTAGCTATTTGAAGTCTCCATAAGCTTGCAGTGTTTCAGAAGATGAGGACAGATTTTTCAGTCCAAAAGATACATTACATTTAGGCTTTTTCCTTTCTGTGCCTTCTCTGCTTCTTCCTTATAGTCTGACAACAGCTGCCCAGGATGTCTAGAAATAAAGTTGTGTTTCCTGGCACTCTTATGCAAGTCAGGCCTTTTGAATGGCTTTCAGATGCATAGCTTAGATGTGTGTTAAGTGCCAACAACCTCAGCCATACCCCACTTTTGCTGCTTCTTTAATGTTATCTTCTCACAGAAGTTTTCATTCCCATCATGGTCATGACTAGAACCATACTCCTCTAGCATGAAATGCCCTAATGTATGCAACTACATTTGCTGTATATTACTTTATCAAAGTCTCTCTAGGTTGTTTTTTTGGGGTGTTTTTTTTTTTTGGTTTTTTTTTTTTAATACTGTCTTCGTCAACACAATATCTGAACAAACTATTTATTTTAATGGCCCCCCAAAGATAATCATAGCATGTTTTTTATGGCATTTTGGCACTTAGAAAGCACCTCTGGGCATAACCCCCATCAAAATTAATTCGAAGTAGGCACCTATGTCTAGACAGCTTACATGTCAATTTATTGCTTCCTATATATCATGATTTTCTAAAGGCCTACAGACAGAAAATGTTCCTATGACATCTCTCTCCTTCACTGTCCTTGACTGTTCATTATGGCTTTAATCATTGATTTCCACCAATAAGTCCATTATTCCAACATGCAGTAGCTGCTGCAAGTTGTGACAGCTTGGGTTGAGACAGTGTGTGACCAATGCTACTGGCTCCAAATTACTGAAAAACCCAAAATCATATAGTACTAAAAAATTGGCTGAATATTTTTAGGACTAGTTGAAACTGTTTGAGTTACAACAGAAAAAAAAATAAAGAAAGGAAAAAAATATTATTTTTAGTTATATTATGCTGCCATAGTCAAGTCAGGTTTAGATTTTTTTCCTTTAAAAGGTTTTCATGTGGCATCTCCAGAAAGAAGACCAAAAGGATGGGGACGGTTAGCAACAAATGAACAGAAATGTAAAGAAAGTGACAGAAACCATTTTGAACTACCACTGTAAAAGTTTAGCCACGGAGCCAACTTCTCTTCATGCAGACAAAAATATGCTGAAGCCTGGCAGGAGACAATGCTCCTTCTTCTGCAAGCACACTGGGTGTCACCTTCACACCTCTGCCATCACGAGTCCGTGACAGCTTATGTTTTCCTCTTGTAAATCCCTCGGGATGTCAAACAGGATGCAAGAGTCTTGCTCTGTGCAGTCAGGGACATCCCGAGTGTGTACACCTGGAGTGTATGCTGCTCTGAAAGTCAGACTGCTTCTGTCAGCACATATTCAAAATGAACAGATGAATTTGTGTGTGTCAGTATTTTATCCATCAAGGCAGGAAGCAGGAAATTCTGCCTCAGAACTAGATCTGTCAATATTTCCTGAAATCGTTGGTTATAATGAAGTCTTGTACATGTTCTGGTTTTTCAGAGGCTGCTGGCAATTTGTTCCTTTGAACTAGAAAGAAGGCAAGAATTATATTGTTAGACTCTAAATAGATTTTATTTTCTATTTGCTCTTTGAAGGTTTTATTACAGAACCTCTCTCCTCTTTTTACCATCTGACTGATAGGAAATCAAAGGATTCTAAAATGAAAAACGTCCGATTGTAGAAATTAAGCAATTAGCTGGCATCGATATCAACAGCTTATCATTACTGACAAAAGTATAGCTGCAATCTAGGATCTTAAAAAATAACATAAAAAAAAAAAAAAAAAAAAAGTGCAGCAGCCAGGGCTAAGATCCATGCCAGCTTAATGGGAGACAGCAATGGCAAGCTAACTGATATTAGTTTCACTTTTACACTGGCTTAACCCATTTGCTCTTTGCCCTTGGAGTATTTTATTGCATATGATAAATACATAACAAGTAAACACTTCAAAAGCGTTAATAAAAAAAATCAGGTAAAGCAACTGCCATGGCTATTAAGTTTAATGTTCCTATAGTCACTTAATGGTACTGCATAACCAAATATCTTGCATATAAAATACATAAATATAGCAACTTCTTTACTGAACTTTAGAAGATACGAAATATATTTCAACAAATAAACTATTAGAAGGCATAAAGATGGATTCTGAGAAATACTGTTAGTGATACTATTAATAGAAGAGTTTGAAATTATGTCAGGGAGGTTATCAGAATTAAGGCTGTTTTAAAGACTGCTGTGGCAGGAGTCAGTGGGTGGCTCTGAGCCTCCTTTCTCTTCTCTGCATAAGGCTGCTGAATTCCTGTTTCAGAGTCAATGATACAAAACCAAAAAAGTTGAGTCTTGCCATGCTGACTCTGAATAAGTCTTATGAGATCTTTGACATAGGAATTAGCCTACAAAACTCTCACACGGAAACCAATAGTCAAAATTGTGTTTTGCTTGGAAGTGTTTTTCAGTTCCCAGGAATTTATAAGGGTTTGTACAAAATAGTAACAAAACAGCAATAAGAGCTCTGCAACTAAATTACTTTCCTTAACAAACCAGGAAGAAATAACAGATTGGCCTTGGTCTTTGATGTCTGAATAAAAACACCAAGAGTGATCCCTGTGGCCATATAAAGTGGCCTTGGTATAATCAAAGCCCAAGTATATCTGTTTGCTTCACCCACATTATGCAAGATCTCCATGTGACAGGCAAAAATGTGCCAGTCTGCTCGGCTGAATTCATTACTGGAAATAAGTGGCAATAGACTTGAAGGGGAATTTTTGAAACATACAGAGAAAGGGTAGGAAAAAAGAAAGAGACAATTTTATTCTTTGCCTTGATACAGCATCACTTACTACATTATTTTTTCTCTTCTCTGTTTTCCTAATGGAATAACTTAAGGCTTTCTCCTGCCCCAAACAGGTGGTTATGAGTTCCTGCTCATCACCTATCACCCTAGAATATATAACAATGTAATACATACAGATAATTATACATAATAACACAGAGTAGAAAATATCACCCATACAATTGAAATTTTAAGTCCTGTCATTATTACTTCATGCAAATTACATAAATTAGACCATTTCCCTGGGCACCATGGAAATCCCATCCTCTCCCCTGCCTAATAATTTCCTCTCAACCCATCCTTGCTCTGTCTCTTCAAACTTGGCAGAAGTTGGCTGGCTCTTTTCCTTCAGACTAGCTTTCACCCTAGGCTCTCTTGCCCTTGGGAAGAGGAAGGGCTGGGAAGGTGACAGACAAAACTGGGCCAGACCCCTCCCATTGCCCCTGGTAACTGTAGGAGTGGCAACTGCTGTAAGAGAGGAAAAGGAAGAGAAAAGTGCTGAGGAAAGGGAGAGATAAGAAGCTGCAGTGGATCACAATGCATAAACATGCAGGTGTCTAAGCTACTAAGACAAAATGCTCAAAGGCAAGAGGATTAATAGGAGGCATCGAGGTAAAATTGGGCCAAGTGGAATGACATCTCTACACAAAGAGACCTAACTGAACAGCTCTGTATAAAAATAACAACTTGCCTTGCCAGCGACATTCTGCCTTTGGCCCCCAGCTGTTTCCACTTCCTTAACATATGTTGAACCAAATAATTTCCCATCCAGCTTTTTCAGAAAAACACAAGAGCACGCACTACCAAGGCCGGAAGAAGGTGAAAAAGACCAGGCAAGAAGAACAGTAGAAGATAAAACTAAAGTGTTTAATCAGTGCATTTCTCTGGGGTTTTCTGCAGATCTCACTTAACTACTTCATTACCAGAGCTGGTGCCAAGATGAACAGCCACAGTTAGCAGTTTTATGGAAGCCAAGTGGATGTCCAGGGCAGGAGATAACAGAATGGGATCTGTTCTTCCCCTGACTGGCTAGTAATGATCACAACAAAAAATAATAACTACAAGCCGTCTGTCATTCACGTTCTGGAGGAGGTGCCTGAATTGCGGCCCCCTGCACAGTCCAGGGGCAGACAGGAAAAGAAGTTTTTTCCAGTTTTCTCCTTGTAGCAATGCTAACAGTAATAAAACAGTCAAAAGCTTGTAGTATATTTGCTGGTTCTCTATCACTCTTCCATCAGCATAGCTCAAGGATAATTAATGCATGATTCCCTGGCAGCAGTCATTCTGTTTATTCATGAACCCAAGTTAATAACACAAACCAGTAATTCCAAACTGCTAATTCTCACCCACTTGTATCACATAAACAGGAACAAAGCAGATTTATTCATTCAACAGGGAGAGAAGGAAAGAACTGAGACCAAAATGAGAGCCTTGTTTGTATTCAAACACTCTGCTGCTGAATGTGGTGCAGTTGTGCACAGCTGGTGTGCCTCTCTGCACTCTTCATATTGATGCAGCTAGCTGCAAGAACACACTGTACCTGTAACAGAACCTCCCTATCTTCATAAAGATGTTCACAGCCTACTCTATTCAGATGTAACTGTTTCAGTCTCAGTCATGCTTTCACTTAAAAGCCTGTGAGAGAGCTCCAGGCAGCGACTGACCACGGAAACAAATTTCCCTTGGTTCCTTTTCTCATGCTTTTCCATGTGAGCACAACTTTGATGGAGCAACAGGTAGGACAACAGATGAGTTAAAAACTGCAATTAAAAAGTAATCCTGGGATTAGCAGGTTTAATGAGTCAAAATCCCTGGAGTTTTAATGAAGGAAAAACCTGGAATAGAAGCATGCATCTCCAGTCTACAGAGAGTTTTGCGTTGAGTTTGAAGCTTCAGCATTTAAGTGCTTTGTTTCCTACTACCTCCTGCACCTGAGATGATTCAGTTAATGAGGGAGAAGAACCTTATATTGTAAAACATTTCCTCAGCAGGTTTCCAATCAGTGTGCAGAACAGGGAAGAATTCTTTTTCTATTGTAGAAGTGAGGATCTTTGTTGCTCCCACATTTGCTGAGCAAGAGGGGTAAACACCCTCATTCGAAATCTCAGTTCACAGCTCTTCACTCTAAATATGCAGCATCTGGGTAAGTAAAATCCATCAGTGGAAGTACAAGGGCATGCAATTACATTTCTTTTCTGTCAGTTAGGGTGACTGCTGCTTGTGAAGAGCCCTGCCTCGCTGCCTTGGCATACTGCTTAAGGTCAGATTCTCTAGAATCAGAAAAAACACCAAGAAAAAGCAGAGACATGGGGCTTTTTCCTTTGTCTTTCCAGTTACTGATCTTTTAGTTGTCAGTGACTTCAGCACTGCAGCCTAAGTGAGTGCTAACCCCAAGTGAGGACATGGGTGAAGGAAGTTTTCAGTGTCCTTATCCTTCTGTTTCCTGGCATCATTCAGAGCCAGCTTGACTTCCAGTGTCTTGCAAAGCAGTTTCGTGGCTGCTCTGATCCATTCTCATGAACTATCATCCAGAACATGATACATCCCAGCCATGACCCTTCCATCCTCCTCTTGGCACTGTGGCTCTACAGGCACAGTGGAGATTCATTAAGCAGAGGATATCCCCTTGGGCTTTCTTCAGTACCTCTTGTTCCTTCTCAGGGGTGGTAAAGGAGTCTGGATAATGAGCCCCAAAGAACTAATTCACAGTAGCTTGCTATGGGAGGCAGAGTGATTAAAAAGGACTGAAAAGCTTACACAGCAGCTGCCAGCCTAGCAAATAGAAGTGTTCTCCATACTGAAAAATGTGGAGCATAGGTCTTAGAGCTCCTTGACAACACAGCCCTTTATGGAATAGAATGAAACAGGAAAAATACAAATACAAGCTAGTTCACTGCTGTAGTTTAGACACTTCCTGCAACAGATGTAAAGGAGAAATTAAAAAAAAAAAAAAAACCAAAAAAAAAACACCAAAAAACAAAAAACCATGTTCCATAGAAGAATGAACTACGTGGTATCAGCCACTAGAAATCCCATATATGTCCCCATTTAGCCCAGATAAAGCCAGTCTTCATGTTTCATCTGAGGACCACAGCCTATTGCACTGCACTTTCTTGCATTCTGATTCTGGTCAGAAAAATCTCTCCAAGAAGTAGTGTTAAGGAATACTGTATTCCCTACTTTATTTGACTCTGAATGATTAAGGCTCTTACCAGTTGCACTTCTGATGCGGTTTATTCTTAATCAGTCTGACATTGCTTTGATTTTATTTCCACAACTGCTTGATCTTGCACTGACTTGTCCTCCTGTGGCATTGGTGTTAAAGCTCCAGCCTTCAATCCCTTTTTAATTTATATGCTGTTAACACATTCTTAAGACATTTTCAACTAAGGAAGGCAATCTTTCTAAATCTCCTCAGCTTACAATGAGGAAATTCTCTTAAGGTCTATCATGAATCTCAAGGGCTAGAGTTTAGGGCCATTTTTAATGATCTTGTTTCTACTGGATAAGTCAGAGACAGAAAGCAGGATGAGTTTACAGAGGCAGGAAAACAAGTGCTGTTGCTTACTTCCTCCAGCATGGTCACGCTGGAACAGATTTGTGTCAAGTTCATTGTGTTATTAGAAGCAGCCTAAGGCTGTAAAACAATTTTCTTATTTCAGGGCACATGAGCTGCACTCCAGCCACGGAACACACAAGGGTGCCAGTAGCTGATAAACTTGAAGCCTCCTCTCTCTGACAAGGACTGGCACCATCTCTGCATTCAGATGCAAGTTCGCATTTGCATTCCAGCAAGGACAGTACTGCTGAGTGGGCACGCCCCTTCCATTTGTACTGCCCTCCCTCATTCGCCTCCAATTTCTTTTCCTCAGGCAGATATCACTCACCCATATTTTTCTTTATACTGTGCATACTTCCCTCTTCTCCTCATCCATCTCTGCCATTACCTTTTTTCTTTGTTTCATCCAACTGCTGACACAAACTCCATTTTCTCTTAGAGACCTCATTGCACTCTCTGAGGAGCTGAATAGATGGTAACAGAACTGTACTAATTTCCAAACAGTCATTTGTATTTCTACAGTGCCTTCTAGCTGTGCATCACAAAATTCTCTGAAAAGATAAGCAAAATAAATCAGCAACATTGCATTTCTAAAGACAGGAGTGCTAACCTCTTTCCTAACTAGGTGAAACTGGGCACAAAATGACAAACTGACATCTCCAAGATGGGTCATGCAATCTCAAGGCTTGCTATGCAACCTGCATTTCTTACATTTACCAGCCTTGCTGTGATCTTGTGCTCTGCTCAGAACTCTGACTTTGCTTTAAAACTCCTCTGTGAGTCTGTTTTTTATTTTGTTATGTTTCTAAAATTCATTTTGTTTTAGAGCTGTTGACAACTAACGTCTATGCAATTATCAGCCTAGAAGGGTTGCAGCGTTTCAGAAATAAACATAGGGCTCTACAGAGGTATCTGAAAACATGAAGTTTGTGAGAAAACTTGACTTTAAAAAAAAAAACAAACAACCTTGCAGGTAACAGAACTCACGCTAACAGAACTCACTAAGAATGTAAACCCCCTGACCTCATAGCCCCTACAGTGGCTCTTCAAAGGGAGGAGGCCACCCTGAAGTTGTTGGGTTACACAGTGTCCTTGCTGTGCTCTTGCTGGGAAGACAGGTGACCTAAGTGTTTCATGGCAGTGACGCGCTAGTGCCCCAAGGGGAAGGAAATTATTCATTCCTCATTTCTCAGCTGACTTATGACTACCTTGGCTGTGACATAAGTGAGGAAGCTTCTCAAGCAGAGGAGGGAGAAAAACGTTAAGGGGAGGGGGTGACTAAAGTGGTAAGCATGTAAAGAAGAAAGTAGTATTACAGGTCCAAGCAGCTATCCAGACAGCACTTGTCTTCTGCATATCCCTATGGTCACTAAAGACTTTTAATTTCCCTTGATACTAATCAAAGCTCCCACTGCACCATCAGATTGCTCTTATATCCCCAGAATCTCTTCTGTGGTCCTAGTTTCTCAGTATCCTGTATTCCACACTCTAGCCCTGATTCTCACAACACTTCTATTTCCCTGCCACACGTGTTTGACTGGACAAGAGGCAGCACAGGTCACAGCTGATTTAGGATACTGAGTGCTGACAGCAACACTTGCACATCATGGAAGTAAGATAAGGACTGAACTCAAACTTTTCTTTTGTCTTCTTCCTCACAATGAGTTTTCATTATATTTTTTAGAGACTTACCATCTTAGAAGTTTCCATTTCTGCTGAATTTGGTTGAAATTTAGAATTTTTTGGTGAAATTGCAGAGCTTGACAGGGCAATACATAAGCCTCATATTCACTCAAGTTTTCCCACTTCTGTATCTCTTTTGGATCCTACATTGATCCCAGACAACTGATTTTTTACCTGTTTCTTTCTGTAACATGAACATGAAACAGCCAAACAGAAAACAGAAGATGGCAAAAAAGGAAGGTAAGGGGAAAATAACCAGTTCACGTATGAGTCTTGAGCAATTTTGTCAGCCAATTAATTATGTCTCCTTTCCTGACACTTAGGAATGCTACTGATGTCAACATACAGTATGCAGTTACCTTAGGTCAGATGTAGACACCTCCTAAATAAGAAAACTAAAGCCAATCCTGCCATGAACCTTAAGAACTGTTAAGTCACCAGTGCTTTTTTGTTCCACAGATTTGGCAAATTATTTAGTCTTGTAGTTAGTAAGATTTCATAAAGGTGAAATCTCTAGTCTTGTTAGCTTTCAAACATGGAAAACTCTTAATAGTAGGGGAGTCACTTGTGAGACTTAATCACTCTTTAGTTGTTATGGGGACAATAAAAATTGCTGTCACTTGCTTTTCTTATTGACTGTCCTAAGCCCAGAAACATACCCATTGTCAAGGAGGTGATGAGTTACAACAGGAGAATTTCTAGACTGCTTCTTCAAATAAAACCAAGGCCAGTTACATTCTAACATAGTTTTCATTTTCATTAAAAGATTGAAATATTACTTCTCAGAGTGTGGAACCAGCTTTTCACTTAATGAATAATGTTCTGAAAAATATGACATCTTGCCTAAAACCAGTAAAAACAGTAAAGAAAAGTAATTTCACGTGTCATTCCTTTTTGATCTATCCTATTGTCTCACACATTCATGTCTTGAAATGTGCTATCCTACAAGTAGCTATCAGGCTAACAACCTGAGGTTTAATACTTCAAAAACAAATGTTTTGTGTGTACAATGGATATTTTTTCCTGAAATATGAGGAAATATGTTAGTATGTTCCATGTATTTAATTTGTGGGAATAGGTAAAAGGTAAAGCAGGTGCATCAGTAAATATTGGCTGACATTGCCAGTAGGCAGACACAAAATGGGTACATCTGTAGAACCAGTAATGTAGTTTAAAAAAAGAAACAAAATTAAATAAAAATAATGGTATATGCTTTTTTTTTTCATTTTTCAGCCTTGTGTTAGTAATGGGTTTGGGAAGATGCAAAATTGAGGAAGCTGAGATGTTCTGTCATACTGATCTCGAGGTCTGTGACAGGTTACTAAAGGAAGGTTATTATATGTCAGTGAAAAGGAAATTTTTTTTTTAAAGAGCTATTTTTATGTTTTGTTCTGTGTACGTGTAAATGATAATTTGTGATCAGCCTGTTTTGTTTGCTCAGTGCTGCCAAAGAACATCCCATGTAATAAGCTTGGCAAAATCCTCAATTAAATCAGGTCAAAGGAGGTCAGGGCCCAGCAACCTTTCCAGAAAGGCACGCCAGAATTTTTTTCCCTACCGTACTAGAGATAAATCACGTACTGCTTCTCAAAGAGGCAAGAAGCTCCCACCTTCCATATGCTCAAAGCTGTACATTACCTCTGTGCACAACAGGAGTTTCCATCTTTCAGGAGCAGAGTATGCCTGGAAGTCACAGCCATCTCCCTGAAGGCACAGCACCTCCCATCTTTTGTTCCTGCCCAAACCCTGGTGGATGCCATTCAGAAGGGACTTGAGGTTTCTGATTTTGGAGTAAAGAATTACTTGTAGGGACAACTCCTCTTGCAAAAAAAAATACATAGCTTCCACATCTAGCCTGTGGGGTGGGTGCTTTACTTGGCATGTTCTTTAATTTTGGTTTCATGACTGTCTGACTGCAACATGGTGAAACCCCATTCAGGGTCATGTTCTTGAGCTCATTTCTAGAAGTTTGAAAGCCTGAGCATGGAGAGAAAGATGTGGAAGCTGGCTCATGAACGGAGTCAAAACAGAGATTGAACAGAGCTCCTTAAACAAGACTTGGGAATCATGCTCCAGTCTTCCAATTATCTTATCCCTAGCCTGTACCATCACACAACCATTACGAGGAAAATCATCGTAGCATGCACTGAGCAGAACAGTGATGTAGGAGAAACAATATTACATAGACTCCTGTGGATAAAATGAGTTCCATTTTAGCCTTGGTATCTTTTTCAGATGGTGCAGCCATATGTGGAAATCCCTCAAATGTCACCACAGGAAACAAGCAAAACACTGCTAAACCTTGGTTTAAAAAACAAGCAGAACAAGTTATGATGTAGTTTGTTAATGTGAATTATAATAGTGATACTCATATCTAAAGAAAAACCTCATAGATATGGTCTAAATATTATATGTCTCATATTATTTTCTAACACTGTTTAAAGCCTGCACAAAAGTTGATTGAAGGTGACATTCAATTTGGTGGCACTGCATAACTCGTCCTCCTCTTTCCATTAAAAGCTGGACTTTATTCTACTCTGAAAAAGGCAAAGTAGGAAAGAAGCAGTCAATAGTCAGCAGGTAGGCATTCCTGACTTGTGCTGGTTATTCAGCCAGGAAGCAGATACATGAATCAGAACAGATCCAGATAGGGTGGCACTAAGAACGAATGACACATTGGAAAAGATAGTGGAAGAGGTAAAAGGACAGCAGATGGGGCTGAAAGAAAAACCTACACAGAGAAGCAAGCAAGCAGAATCATGATTTGCATAGGCTGAAAGAGAATTTGTCCTCCATGGTCCCATGCCAGGAGGCAGGACTGAGTGGCAGCAATCTCACCTGAAGGGAGACAGGCAGTCCATTTCTCTGCAGCGAGGTCCCAAGCAAGAGTAAAAGCAGGACTTCTGGCCAGCTCCTGCGTCCTGAGCAGCATATCTTCTGTTGATTCAAAGCCCACGTTCAGAGGCCTCCTTCTGCACATTCCAGGTATGCTCAGATTCATAGAACTCTGCTATCATGTCCCCAACACTCAAGTTTAAACCTACAGTGAGGAAGGCCATAACCCCTTAAGGCAAAACTGACAAAGATTAATTTGGTACAGCTGAACAAAGATGCTTTCAGGGAAGAAAACTACTCCTTAGTGAACATCTAGGTAGAGAGCAAAGCAATGAGCTACAAGTTCCCTCAAGCAGCTTCTGTCTCAAAAGACAAAACTCTAACTCATTTATCTGCCTGGCACAGTGAAACCAGGTAAACTGGGACAGGAACATGACAACATTATGGTATTTTTCCAGAGTGATATTACAGTATTTTTCCAGCTGTGATGAAGGAAAAAAAAAGGTCAGAGGCATTCTTCAGACAGAGAAGAAAAGTAGCACCACTACTTACAAAAATTAGATGAAGCAAGAAAATGAGAATTCTTGCTTACATTTTGTGTAGTATTCAATGCTTTGAAACTGAGTGTACCAGCTAAAATGTCAGTTTCTGGTTTAGTTTACAGACTGGAACCACAGAAGAAATTGCATTGTAAATGATTTAAATTACAGTATATTGTGCTAGAACAATACACCTTCATTTCAAGCAAATGTTATCTCCTGACAACACTAACCTTAACCAAAATATACTCCCTTTCACTGTATTGGAAAAAAAGAGTTTCTCTACCATTCCATGCCAGAAAACATACAGCTCAGATAGCAAAGATGATGTCTGGTACCCCAAAATTATCTGATGTTTGCTGAGACCCAATGGCTGCTTAAAACAAAGAACCACTTGAACTGACATCAATGGCACACATTTCAGTCCCTTCACTTTAGAAGCAGCAAAACCTCAGAAGATCAAAACCAACAGCCTTTCTTAGAATGAGACAGTGCATTTGCTAGGGAGGACAGATTTCCAATAATATTATGGGCAATGATACAGATCCTGGTTATCTCCTAGCTCCTGATGCCTGTCAGCATGGCCTGATGCTGACAGCAACCATGCCACAATGGCACTGAAGCCACAATCACTGAGGCAAGTGACACTGATTCTTTAAAAAACATTTTTTTCTTAAAACTACTGCTCAGAATTTCAGAAATGACATCCAGTGGTCCCAGCTAATGAAAATGCCTGGGAGTTGCTGCAGTGATTGGATTCAGTAACACAACTGACAAATACCACAAGGACTATTTCCACCGACAGACAGAGCAAATTTAAAGAAGTGTGTACTTCCCTGTTTCTACTTCACTGGAAGTCCAGTCAAATGCTGCCAGACTGATTGCTTGCCAATCAAGCTTGTTTTGAAGTCACACATGTTATTTGCTGATATCACACTTAAAGTGTACATTAGAAAGCTTATATATAGCACCAAACAAGGCTACAGCAGCATGGTTTACCTGGTCACTACCACTGAACAAGAGTTAAACATTATGGTCACAAAATATTCCTTTAATTTCAAAGGAAGTGTTTGCCCTCAAAGAAGACTCACACTAATTTTTTAAAATATTCCTCTAACAATGAGATTCATGAAAATTAAATTGGTTTGCCAGAGTAGCTTCGTATTCATTATAAGGTTCATTAAAATGTATTTATCCTGTCCTGATCAGACAGTCAGGATGAATTTTAAATACAAAAAAGGAAAAAATGTTTTATGGAGCACATACCAGAAAGCTGTGAGACATTGAAAAAGCACATAGATTGGTCACAATATAATCCTATGACACATTCCAAGTAACACACAGTTTCACTATAGGGTGTTCTTATGCTTATCAAAAGTAAGAATGACAGAGACATGGTTTAAACTGACTAAAGCTTTTAATGTAATTGTATTCCATGGGATTTGAATTTATTCAACAGCACCATGTGGATAACCTTGAACCCATTCAATTTGAAGCAGGTTTTTGGCTCAATGGTAACCAGTGGCCTTATAAATTACATAACACAGAAAGTCTTCTTGTCACTTCAGAGACCTAGTATGTTCTCCCCCTCTCCAAGAGGGCCAACCATTCAAACATAATCCCAGGAAATCCCATTGTTTACAAAAGATGCTGTCATCCCGACTCGTTCTTTACAGCTCCCTCCAGGTGTGGCTGGACACTTTTAAATGAAGTCACTGGAAGCCTAGGCAGTGTTGCAAAGTGCTTTTCTGGTCTCAAACATCCTAAAATATAAACAATACACAGTCTTTGTGCTCTCACTTCATAGCAAGCAGCCAGCTGCCAGTATTACCAAACCCTAAATTTGCCTGCCCTGCTGGAACGCCCTTGTCTTGCACCCAACAGAGCATAAAGTATGCAAGGTTGAGAGCTGTGGCAGCTACATTACACAGACTTGCCAGCTTCTGTGCCCTGAGCATAAGCTTCCCATAATGTGCTGCTTCATGCTACCACAGAGGGGTTCAGATGGCCACACTGCTGGTTTCAGCTCTGTGCCAAAGCAGTGCTTCTTTAAATCCAGAGGTTACCAGTATCTGGTGCCAGTGGGTGGAAAGGGGTGGAGGCTGTAGCTCTGCAGCCCATCCCAGAGTACTAGCCTAGATCTGTGATAAAGCCTGGGATTTAGGGGACTTGGTTTGCATGAAAACCTGGGAGGGAACTCCTACTGAAACTGCAAATCTTTCCCACACAGCGTCCCAGCTCCTGCCCACACACGGCGTTGGTCTCTTGAAGCCTAAGACCTGGAGGGATTTGCCTTTCTCTATCTCTTCAGGCCTCCAGAAGTTTTCCTCCCCCACTTCTGGCACTGAGCCCAAAAGGCAGCTGTTGTACAGCAAGGCAAAGCTCCTCTTTCCCTGCTCCTCCCTTAGCTCAGACTGATATCAGACGTCAGTCTGTGGATCCCTTCCCAGGGGGAACAGCCAGAGTAATTAAGTTCTAGTTCTGCTTGCAGGGATCCCAGCTCCAAAGGGAGACAATCAGCTATGCAGACAGCAGGAGCCTACATGGCTGAGGACATGTACTCCACCAATGTGTGCTGAGTGACAATTAGAGTCCCCTTCTGCACCTGATGTATCCAAACCAGACTACACAGTCTAAGTCTGGCTCAGACTGATAATTCCCGTATTTCTGAAAGCAACTAGCCTCTCCCCTTTCATCTCTCATCTTCTTCCTGTTTCTTCCATCTTTAAAAGCCAAAGCTTTCTCTTGAGCATACAAAACCCCAAGAACATCTGTGACCAATTTGAAGATCCCTGAAATTGTATATATAATCTTCTAAATGTTTGTTTGATTACTGGAAGGCAATTTACTATATAAAAACATGGAGTTAAATTGAAAAATAAGCTGCCTACATTGGGCAGGGAAGAACTTAGTTCAGTTTCATACAGCTCAGCCATTTACCTACCATTTCTGGAGAGCGTTGTCACACTTAGGATCACTAGGCCCTTCAGAGGTTATGGAGGGGGTCTTATTCCTCCTTTCAGGTTATAAAGTAGGGTGAGGGAATACTCTAGGACAAGGCTTAAAGGTGTTTTCTTGTGATGGTACAAGAGCTTCCCAAAGTCAGATTAACCTGCTAAGAAAGAAGAAGTTAATACTGTGGAGGAGGGATCATCTGACTAGGTTTAGAGGCACATTTCCTGAAGTATTCAGAAAGACTATGAAGAGAGTAGACAGCCTTCAGTCCCATCTTCTCTCCACTCAAAGCTGGAAGTCCCAGTAGATTCCACTTTTTGGTTGATAGCCATGTAAAAAGAACAGGTCTGTAGATGGATTATCTGCTTGTATATTTTTTGGATTTTTTTTTTCTCCTCTCCCCCAAAGTTTAGTTATTAGGAAATACACAGTGCTGTTTTATGTACAAATCTCCTGTTCTAGACTCCAAGATCCTAAGGCAGAGGATCTGTAGGGCAATACAAAACTAGAGAGTGCTACTAGGTCTAAAGAGTCACAGAAGTCATCTGTGGTGGACTGCCACCTAAATTTGTTCCTTTTTAGAAGGCTGATCTAAACAATTGAATAGAAAGATAGAAGAGAAGAGAGATTCAGATAGAGTTATACCCTAATTCCCAGTCTCGGAATGCATGTCACATATTCACACTCTTGCTCCAGATAAAAAAAAAGCCAGCTTCTGTTGTCACACCACCTGGCTGAACCTCCAACTCTCCTCTCAATTATCTTCTCTCTCTGGGGCAAACACACTGTCCCATCCTTTTTTTTTCCTTCTGTCTGGGAGATAAGCCATGCAGCAGACCCAGGAAATTAGTAAAACCTAGCCGGCAAAGGGCAGCATTGAATAATAGCCCACCCTGCCCAGTGCACCCATGCCATGCCACTGTGACCAGACTGCTCTGAACAGTGTTCCAACCCATGTTCCCAAAGGGAAGGTTAGACAGCACCTGGCCCAGCATGGATGAATGCCCAGCAGCTGCACAGCACCTTGTTTGTTGCAGCATGACAGCACTGCTCCTCGCTGCCTGGGTGTCTAGGAGAAACAGGGGGAACTAGAACAGTGCTAAGCAAAAGGCATGGGCCCAGAGAGATTACAGAAGTGAGAAAATATCCTCCCACTTTGTCCTCAGGCTCTTCTGGATACTTAGACACATCAGCAACACTTCGTGCAGCAAAAAAGAGTGGTGAGAGCAGGCTGGAGCCTTTTTGCCCCGGGACGATAAACAACTCTCAGAGGCTATCCAGGGGATTAACAGAAAGAAATCAGCATAAGAGAAGCTGATAGGGTAAAAGCAGTGAGAGGAAATAACGATTCCATCACAAACTGCTACCACTTCAGCTCTCCCAAGTGCAGCTTTTCCCTCCTCCACATTCCCCTCCCCATCATGCACACGCTTTTTCTTTCACATCAGGATGCAGGTGTGATGGAAAGTGCTGCAGGAGAATCCTGCTCTGCTCCTTACAATAGTTTAATCTCTTTGACAAGCCCTCCCCTTAGGCTCTCCCCCACTAAAAATAATCAACGTTTCAGTCTTGCACAGGAGTTCATCTTAAAGACTGTGGGATCAGTGCTTTATTTCCTCCTTCAGCCACACACTTCTCTTTCTTCATGTGGGAGAACCTGTTCCTTCTGCCTTGCACCACCACAGGCTTTGATAGATGCCCAGTACCCAGCACATGCAAGCTCAGCAAGAGCCATGGGCTCGTCTGGGTGAGGTGGTGGTCAGCCCTGCAGTCCTCAGCATCCCTCTGATTTCTGCTCCTTAATTTTGACCACAACAGGCATAACCACACTACCCAAGGCAGGCTTGCTCCTCAGCTCCAGGTGCAGTCAGAAAGGGAATGTGTGCAGGGAGGCTGCCAAGGGCATGTACAGCTAATAATTTCCTATTGCTGTGATTTATGAAAACACCAAAGAATAGCTGGTAAAATTGCTGTGGATTTGTATCTCTCAAGTAATGCAGTTCTGCAAAACAGTAACCACTCTCTACCACATATGCCATGAATTCCTAGTACTCTCTCATTGTTCTCAGGGCTTCCTCTGCTTCAATTTTTTCCCTTTAGCAACTCTTTCAAGGTAAAGATTAAAGGTATTTTGTCAAAGTCAGTTTCTCCATCAACTTCTCTGTATTGCCTCTAGTGAAAAAGTGCAAAACATTAGGTGATACAGCAAGGAAGCACAAAATAATCACAGTAATTGGAGAAAGTTAAGTCATATATACATAACCATTATACAAACAACATACTAAGGAGGCTTTCATTAAACTTGTGTCAATCTATCTTAAAAAAAATCCCAACACTGTATATTCCATCTAGTGCCTTGCCTTTGTAAGAAATTTTCTTATTCTTTGTGAGTGCAGGAGCACAGAACATAGACAGAAACCCCTGCCTGGGAACAGTTTCTATTTTCAAGTAGACATCTGGAATTCTCCTCAGAAGTAACTGAAATGCTGAAAGCAGCATCCAAGACAAATTTTAAGTCAAAGCATAAAATCTTTTTTTTTTCAAGTGCACAAAGCTCACTGCTGCCAGCCTGTCCAGTGTTAAAATATTTCTGCATTGTTTATCTATCCTTTCTTGATCTCCTACTTTCCTAGTACCCTTTCAGCAACCACAAGTATTACAGGAAGAATACATTTGTGATTAATGATCAAATACAGATAAGGTTTAGTCACAGATAAGCTGAATATGAAATCTGGAAAACCGTAAGCAGCAAATTTGAGATTATCAGACAAAGATTATCATGGGCTGCACTAGTAATTTACTCCCTTCATTTCCTTTGTAGATTATCAGCACAAATCCCACCACTCGTGCACTGACAGAAAAAGTATGGGAAGTGATTTATCCAGTGTTACATGGACAGGAGTTCCAGTCTTATGTCTTAGCTACCTGACTGAATATTCCACAAGGAGAATGTTCCTTCACCTGATGTTGGCATCTGACTGACTCACTGCTTGGGCAACCAAGTAATTCCTCCACACCTGCAGGCAAATCCAAGCCTACCTTCCCCTAGGACACAATTTTTGTTGTAACACTACAGATCTAGCCTGAACACAGCCTTGCAGACATGCCTTCAAACCTGTGTTCCACTCCCAGACCTTTTTGCCCTTCTATGCTCCCATTAGGCTTCTAAGGTCACTGCACTTCATATTAAAAGGTGACTTGTGCTTTCTTCACAAGTTTTCTAAAATCCCAGGCTTAATTTTCCCACCACTCATGGAAATAGAGGTAGTTCTAGTTTTCATACACAGCTCATTCCCAATCCTTTAAATAGGGAGTAAATGAAGATTTATTTCAGAGATAAGATGGGAAAAGAGGGAGGGAAAGCTTTTTTCTCCACAGCCTTCTCATTCATGTTACATAATTCCCTCATGACTTATCCATATCTGAAGGGAAAGAAAGAAGGACCAATCTCCTTTTTCTCTCAGGCAAACATCAGAAACCAAAAAAGTCTACATTCTTTACTCAGAGGACAACCATGCCTAATGTTTCTCATGAGCAGACTGGAGCTGCATCTGCTTCTCGAGAGACAAGTCTCATGCCTTAGCTGCTGGCCAGCTAGGATTGTGGAGGTCTGGAGAAGACTATGAAGACCAACAGGGGAGGAAGGGAAATACATGGGGAATTAAATCAATGAAAGGAAATGGCTGAAAATTAGTGACCATATTCTTATTTGAAGACACCTGTGAACTTGACAGTCTACTGTATGACTAATGGGAAATTTTGCATCTATATCACTGCAAAGCATATGGCAATATGTGACAAGGTAACTAGATAAAACTGGGTCCCTTCTACAGCAAAGAAAGACCCCACCTATACAAGCCTGTCAGAGCCTGGATGAAGTGAGTTTCACCTTTTGCATTTACAGTCAACTCTCAAGCTATTGAAGTGCACGACAAATTCAGTCTTTCGGCGCAGTCCTTTTTTGATCACAGATAAAGCTCCAGCTTTTATCTCCCAGATGCATATTCCTAGATCTGTGATTTGGGCAACACACTGTGGTTAAAGGTAACTGGAATAAGAGGACTTAAGGAGTCAACTCATTTCCAGGCAAAGGCCCTCTCTTCCTAAATGGTGTTGTCATGCCATCTAGTGGTACAGAGGCAATGGTAGCAAATGGAGCATTTCATGGGTTTGCTTGCAAATTAGGAGCGGGGGATAAAAAAAAAAAATAAAATTCTATCTACAAAAGGTTCGGGGAAAGCTCCTTCCATATGAATAGACTTTCTCTGAGAAGCTAAACAACAGAATTACATTTATGTATCCAGCCCTTAGAGAGCAGAACAGGAGTGCCAGGTTAGTTATGCAGTTCATAAACAAACTGAAAAAAAAAAAAAAGGAATAGTATTTAAAACATCATTTACTTCTGTCTTACAAAAGGTATTTTAATTCTGGACAGGGATACTGGCCTGCAGGCAACACTGTCTCCTATTGCATCGTTTGACTCCGAATAATTCATGCAGAAAATAGTATTTCCACATTTAGCTGCTCACAGAAGGACTCTACTCTCTGGGATCTAAAGGACAGAAAAGAAACACGTTCCTCCCACAATTCTGGTCTGCTGCATGATTGTGCAGGTGAAAATACACAGTGTCCAGTCGAGGGACTCTCATGCTCTGAGGGAACACCCCATAGATAGCAGACATTTATGCAGAGGACACATCACCCTCTGTGGCTACTCTCCATGCAGATCATCAGAAATCAGTCACATTTAGCTCATTCTGCCCTGAACCACCAGTGAGATGAAAAAACCACAAAGTGGGAATCCACAGACAACTGACATCAGCACAGAATTAAAGGTAAGTGAATTCTGATGCAATTCTTGACTCAGACCTGCTTGTCAATCTTCTGTATTCAATTCCTGCAGGTGAAAGTGTAGTCTCCTACAAAAGATTTGTCCAGTGTAAATCAGTCAGCAGTCAAGCTGTATTGCTCTCTATTCTGGGTCTACCCAAATTTATAACACTGCAGTCTCATATGGAGTGAGCACTGTGCTGGCTAATTACAGCATCAATTACAAACTGGTTTCAGCTGCTAATCAAATGATCCACAGAATATCAATTACATGCTAAAGAAATTCTCTACTAATCCCAAATAATTACACTCTTGAACTTTGCAATTTGTTCATCAACAATTTAGTAAATTAAATGGGAGGTAATATTCACAGAGAGTGTTTATTCACTTTGATTTGCAGGAAAGGAGGGGCCTGCCAGATTTCTCCTGGCAGTTAAAATAGACAACAGCTGACAGGAGTTTGCTATAACCTTTGTTTATTACCTCATTCACACTTGTGTTTTGTAATCTAATTATAAACAGATAGTACAACAAATCCAGTTGAAAGGAAGACAAACTTTGGAGTCAGAACCACTTTTTGCTACATATCTAATGGAGTTCAGGTACTATACACATAGACAAAAAAAAATCACTGTAAAAATAAGCACAGAAAGATGGAAATCTTGCTATTGACCTGTGCTTGCTGTTTTCCTGACCCTTCTGCTGGCTCAACACACTTTGCATAGTACTCATGGTTGTTCTATTAAAGAACAGGAACACCATGCTCAAAGCTCTAAAAAGTGCCTATAGCAAAAATACGCTGTGAGGTGACTGATGTGAAATGAAGGACAGAAAAGAAATTGAGGTCAAAAACATAAGAAAATAGATAATCAAGAAGCAGATATTATTTTGCTGCTGTCCATTCATCATGAAGGCACTCAAATTTTAGCAGGTGTCAGGGAGAAGCAATAGTTAGAGGTTACCCTGTATAAAATATTCTTATCTTCTGCTAAGAACCAAGACACTTTTTAAGAATCCTTCTGACCCTAGTGCTTTTTTCCAAGACTTAATTCTGTTCTTTCCAAAGCCAGCAATGTTTGGTGTTTGCCTAAGATTTCCTTCCTGGGAAGGTGGCAAAACTGCAGCCAGTTAGGAAGCACATGAGGCAAGAACAGTCCTGCTGTGCCACAGTCCTTATCTGTGCTTTATACATATCCATACACCTCTTACACACAGACATTCACACCTACTTGTGCAGCCAGAGTTAGTGTGACAAGACACAACAAGAAATCTCCCTGTCAGCTACCATCCATCAACCACCTCTGATTTACGATGCTATTGCAGCCAACAGAGACATTTGAGGCGCAATGTATTTAAGGTTTGTGCATCGTGTTTGTCTCTCAGAGCTCACTGAGCCACTGAAATGAGCCATCATGCCCTGTTCAGTGCATAACATATCCCTACTGAAACACAATCTGGAATCCTACATAGAAATGATCAGTTGTTGCCTCGACATGCTGGCTAGTAGACAGTTTGGAAATACAATTTCTCGTTTCGAGGGCAGTCTGAAATACAGTTCAGCATGAAACAGATCCTAAATGTCTTTCAAGTGATTATACTCACATATGCTGCTTTAGTCTCCAAAGAAAATAATCACAATTCTTTTCATGTTTCTTGAAAGTTAATCAAAATCAGTATTTTCAGTGGCTTTTGATTTATAAATGGATACCTTATTTTTAAATATTTCAAGTATTCATTTTGAAGTTTTTCTTCCCTTTGCAGGACCAGCTACTACTAAAGTTAATTGATAACTCACCCTAGTTTAAAGTTGAGGATGTTCTTACTTCATACCATTTTGCAAAACTGTAAAATATGTGATTACTTAACATTTGAATTTATAAATCTACATATAATGTCTATCACTTAGTTTATTGATTACACCACCTTTTTGCTTTGACCAATATTTATATTTCACTGAATTTAAAATTATTCTTCTCCCATCATGTACTTCATCTCCATTTTCCAGCAAAAAAGGAAATGGAGACCAATATTAAAGAATGAGTGCTGTGTTGTATTAAGTCTAAAAAAGTACCCTGAGAAATGAAAGGCCCTGTACCAAAGAGGAGTGGTGCCACACTGTCCTGCTTGACAGCAGAGAAGTCATCACACATTAGTAGCTTTTAACACATAATTCCAAGAGTGACATAGATTTTTCAAGGGTCTCCTGAAACTTAGTCAGATCTAAATTTAATGCATAGCAGTTGACAAGCAGGAACAAACAGAATGGCCAGCATAAGAAAGCTCTTTTTCTCCTCAGGTCTTTGACCTCTTTGTGTGGACACTTAGCATTGCCTGGTAGTTGTGGCTTGTCTTGCTCTGTTTCTTTATTTTTCATTCATAAACCACAAAGTTTACTGGTACACTGGTACTGAAAGCCAACTAAGACCTTCAGACTGAAAAAGGGGTAGCTTATATCACATCTCATATTTATTTGCCCCAGGAAGGCAAAGCCAGCAGGTTGTTGTTAACCCTTCTACTTGGTAATTCTACTTGCATAGAGATATCTTTCACAGCAAGCTGCTTGGGAACATACTTCTCTTTATCCAAGAGTGGTACCTTGGCATTAGTCCCACAGAGAATTGGCTGTGACAGCCTTCTGCAAGCTGAATGAATAATTGCTACCCTATGGGTGAGCTAAAGGAATAGTCTGAAGATGTTAAAAGCCTTCTGACATTTGGACCATTTGCACTATAACAACAGTGACACAAAAGCTTCATTAAAATCCAGTGCATAATCTACAGACCATGTCCCTATTGCATATACAACTGAAAAAAAAAAAAAAAAAAAAAAAAAAAAGGCAGCCTCTTAAAGCAGATCCTCTCTTTGAAGCGTATCTGTGACTGTTGTGGGTCTCCACAGCTGTGCTTTTGTCTGACTCCCAATAATCACACTTTGAACTCGGTATTTGCAAGAGGTGCTCCTCAGGATAACTTCACCAATGCTGCCACATTGTAGGGCAAAACTGTTGGACTCTGATGTCAGCTTTTCCAACTGAGTCACTTGTGATCTCAGTTACAAGATCCTACCCTCAAGTAATAGACAAGAGCTTACCCTCAGGCACAGGGCAGCTTCTCATAAAAAATCTCAAGAGTTCTCTTAAAAGTCCTTCAAACTCTCATCTCTCAAATCTATGTCTCAAAAGACTTGGTAACTGATGCCTTGGGGTCAGTCATTATCCATCTTGCTGATCAGCACTGTTTTCCCATGTCTTACACTATGTTACCTGCCTCTTGGAATGCCTTTGTTGTTTCTATCAGATCTAGTTCAACTCAGTTCCAATCTTGTAGCTAAGTTAATACACATACACAACCTGGAACAGGATGTGATATTTAACAGGTAACTTGCTGCTGCACAGATTCAAGCTTCAATGACTCTCTTCCACCTTAGATTTGAATGGAACTCTTGCCCAGCTCTCATGCAAATAAGTGTTCTCATCATTTACACTCCACAAGCACAGGAGAGTTCTATCTATATGGGCAAAGGCTTAGCTCTCCTAGATGCCCAATATAGATAATGTTAGCCAAAAAAATAATTAAATTCCTTGAGAGTTTAAGTCATTAGTACAATACCTGTTCTGCTTTGACTAAGCTCAGGTGGGTGGAAATCTTCAAAAACAATACAGTAGCCCAACCTTTTCCTAATGATCTCCATGGAGGTCTCATCCGTGACACAACATGATGCCAAGGCTAAGCCCTTCTGGAAAAAAAAACTTCTTAGGACTTGCATGTGCTGGCAGAATTAGCATTTGCATTTTTATTTCTTTCAAGTCTTTTGCTGGGAGCAGTTTATTAGTGCTGTGCATTCGTGTTTTGTCAGTACCTGACATTCAGGTATAGCTGAGCCTTCCTTGGAGCACAAGCTGGATTATTTCTCAAGATTGATTTTTCATGGGCCCATGAGATCTGTGTAGCAATTAAAGAAATAAATCAATCAGATGCTGACTGCACATCTACTTGCTTAAATGTCTTTGAAGTGCTGCAGCTTAATCAGAGCAAAACCACAACCTGAGGTAGGGGCTTGTGTGCTTTTGCTCATCTGGGGTTCACAGCACCAAGCTGATACTTCCTCACACCCAGAAGTTGCTTTACTTTTATTGTACTAGTGTGAATTTTTATGGTAAGAAATATTTAAACACACAGCTCATAAATTATAGCCTGTTACATCCCTGTGGACCAGCTCAGACCCAGTAACTGTGCCTGGGAACAGTTATTTCTGTCAAATATAGAATAACAGCACTTAGCTTTAAACTTGCAAAGAAGCTAAATCCTGACAATCTGCTATTTCCATCAAGCAGAGAGCACTTAGATCATTAGTACAGCCCAGCTAACTTATGGGAATCTTGATCACATAGCTATGGAGGAGATGGGCACATAGACTAGTGTAACAGAGTCCTCAGACCTTGCACTCTGAATCACTAAGGTTAAAAAAATATTACTTTCTAGCAGCATCATTGGGTTCTGGCTCACCTGTCTTGAAAGAAAGATGGTAGAGTGGGTAAGGTGGTGCTGCTCCAGAAGTAATGCTTCCCTGCCTCATGGCAGGGCCAGCTGGATTGCTAATGAGTACCAGCTGCAATATCTGCCAGCTCTGTGTTCAAGGGCAGACTGAAACCAGCGCCAGCTCAGTCAGCCATGCAGTGGGAGGAGATGGGCAGTTGGCTGTGGTTCCAACAAATGTGATACTTATTCCTTTAATTATCTGGATTGTCATGCAACCCACTGATTGCTGGTAAATTTCAGACAGTGAGAGTCCTTGAATACACACAAATTTGTCCATACGGTTCAAGGAAGAAAGATTCCAGAAATGGAGAGAGCCAGTTGCTGTCTGCAGCTACCTAATGGAAGGATATAGGGAAGATGAAGTCAGACTTCTCTTGGAGATGGGTGGCACCAGGCCAACAGGCAATGGACACTAGTGAAAACACGGGAAAATCCATTTAGATAGCAGAAAAAAACTTTTTTTTTTTTACCTGGAAATTGAACATATGCCAACCAGGTACCCCTAGTTAAATGTAAAACAATTTAAATGATAACCTTTATTTTATTCAACAGTGTGCTGCATGGAAAGACAAAACTTATTATTTAATTGTGTCTTAAGTAAAGACAGTGCACTTATTAGAGAACAGTAGCAATTCCAAGTAGGCTTGTCACAACAGGAGTAGTAACATGATTTACAAGAGACTCTGCAGTACCATCAGCAGTAGTAATACTACTGAAATAATTCCATTTGAATAAGCATTTTAAGGGAGGAAAAGAAAAATGCTTATTTTACTTACATTTCATGATTCCAGAAGTGCATTTTCGATAGAATCTTTCCCATCTAGTAGGTGTGAGAGCTTGAGTTTTTAAACTGCTATGTGTATCTTAGTATCCAGAATAAACACATAGAAGAAAAAACCTAACCATTAATCTTCTTTGATGTGAAGAGGTATATTGGTATATACCAATGCTTATTATTGTGACTCTTTTTTGTGTATTTTTTAAACTGCTTTAGTTCATTTTTTTAGTTATGAAACCACACTAGACATAGCCTTATATATGCAAGCTCCTGTTGTTTGAAGCTGAATTCATTTAGTAAAGTTTCTCTGTCATCTATTTTGCAGACTGAGACCAGGCAGAAGTAATTTATTTCTGTAGCTGAGAGTTTATTTCTGTAGGAAAGATTGCTACATGACAGGGATTCAGTCCTCCCTCTGTTGATGTGAACGCTGAATTAAAACATAGTAGTACCAGCAGGTACAAACTGCTTGTGAAGGGGCTTGATGGGGCACAGTAGCACCTGCACAGAAGGAAAACTTGCAACAGTGACTTTAATATGTATTCCTGATAACTGGGCACCTGCAGCTGATCAGCCTTCACTTGGTTCAGCTCATCCCTATCTCCCTTACTAGTTTTTAGACCTTGAAAGTTTATAGACTAAGGACTTCCTTTGTTTTCCTTCTTTTTGTATTTTTTTTTAAATTTTTATTTGAATATAGGCCTGCATAAGAAATTTCCTGCCATAGCTGTACAATTGAGAACGTGAAACAGGCTAATACAAAAGATGAAGTCACCATATCTGCTAAATACCAGCAAAATGGTCTGTCAAAGAAGAAAACAGTTCTTCCCACTGGGTGACAGAGGCACTGACATGGCCAAAATCTGTACCTCTGCAAAATATTTTCCCCTCCACTTGCTCAGCTGGCAAGTGAATGGGATTTGACTTGTAGAATCATAGAATAGTTTGGATTGGAAGGAACCTTAAAGATCCTGCAGTTTCAATCCCCCTACTGAGCTTTCCACTAGACCAGGTTAGATTTTAGATAAGGAGTGAGTCAACTCAGAATCACAGAATATCCTGACTTAGAAGGGACCCCCAAGGATCATCGAGTCCAGCTTCTGGCCCTGCACATCACCATCCCCAAGAGTCACATTGAATGTCCAAGAACATTGTCCAAATGCTTCTTGAACTCTTTCAGGCTTGGTGCTGTGACCACTTCCCTAGGGAGCCTGTTCCAGTGCCCAGCCATCCTCTGGGTGAAGAGCCCTTTTCTAATACCAACCTAAACTTCCCTGACACAGCTTCAGGCCATTCCCTCGGGTCCTGCCTTCACCATCTTCGTTGCTCCTCCTTTGGACGGTCTCTATGTCTTACATTGTGATACCCAGAACTGCCCCCAGCCCTGGAGGTGAGGCTGCCCCAGCTCAGAGCAGAGCAGGACAATGCCCAGCTGGCCATGCTGTGCTTGATGCCCCCCAGGACAGGGTTGGCCCTCCCGGCTGCCAGGGCACTGCTGACTCAGGTTCAACTTGCCATGGACCAGGACCCCCAGGTCCCTTCCCGTGGCACTGCTCCCCAGCCTCTCATCCCTCAAGGACGGCTGATGCCGATTTTTGAATGCGTCGACGCTAGCCGCACCAGAGATGAGGGTGGGTCAGTGTTTCCCGGCACAGTGTTTCCCTGCAGGAAGGACGCGTCTCTCCCAGCGTTTCCCCGCTCGCTGCTGGCGGAGCCGGCGGGACCCACGAGGGGGCTCTGCCCGCCCGGGCATCGGCAGCGCCAACACTTCCAGCGCGCCGCTCCCGAACCCCCGATTGGGGCTGACGGGAAAGCTCCTCTCACGTGTCAGGGTCTCCAAAGCAGTTTCAGGGTGTTAAACTGGTACAGCCGTAGGTATGAACAGGATAACCAGAACAGTAGTTCCCTCTGCGCTGCTGCCAGTGGAAGCAGCGAAATACCGGGGGCACGATTGATAGGTACCACATGATCTAACTGTGCCTGGAACATGTATAAATAAATGGTAACAAGCAAATTACTTGTATGCCTTGCTCCTACTAAATTTCCCCCAAACTAGGACACTCGTAGCCACAGTAGTTTAAGAAAGCCTGGTGTAGAGAGAGTTTTTGAGATCAATCAAGTAGAGAAATCTTACCATATAGGAGGAAAATAGCACCTTTCTACACACATCTGAACACAGTAAAGGGGAAGGGGCATTTGAACAGCACACACTGACCAAGATAGGACAGCTCAGTTTGACCTCTTTGTATCTTTTAATACAACCTTCATTAAAATACCTAAGTTAAAATAACTGTGGAATGGCAATCACAAAAGTATAAAGAAAGTATATATTCCTGTTCAAGAAGAGATTCGACACCCACAATGCACGAGAAAAATCAAGGGATGGAAGTCATTTAAATGCCATTGTACATATCCCCTGGAACAGTGCCCTGGTCAGATAGGTAACAGCAGCTGTCCAAGGCACAGTGCTTGACTGCTCACTGCTGTCAGTAGATTAGTAGCACTAAAAGAAATAGAGGTGTAAACAGCCAGAGCAAAGGCAACACAGGGGCACGATGCACAGAACAGCAGTGACAACTTCGGCTGTCAGCAGGGATTCTCTCCTTCCTCCTGGCACTGGGCTCACATGACCACCATGATGTCTTCCAGCGGCTTCCTGGTCAGCGCGGGCACAGTGGCATCTTTCTTGGGATAGCCCACGGGGAGCAGCAACAGGAGCTTCTCGTTCGCCGGGCGCTGGAGCAGCACCCGCAGCTGCGGGCCGCAGTTCAGGGGTGTGGAGGTCACTGTGTACAGACCCGCGTTCTGCAGCGAGACAGACAGCAACAGTGAGACAGACAGCAACAGCGAGACAGACAGCAACAGCGAGACAGACAGCAACAGTGAGACAGACGAGGCCTGTGCTCTGCAGTTGTAGCAGCTTTTCCCACCACACCTGTACACATCCTTCTGACAACTAATCCAGAAATGCTGCTCCGTTAGACCTGCTGCAGGCTTTCAAGCACTGATTTACTAACAGTCTCAGTGGCACCATAAAAAATGCCTGCTCTGCTTACAGAGAAGCAGAGCATTTCTCTGCCACAGCAGCAGCACAGTCTACTTGCCATGTCTGTGTGCTGTAGAGCCAGAGCCTGCCTGGCGTGCTCAGTGCGCTGGGGAATCCATGGCCACAGGGAAGATGAGAGGCAGCTGTGGGGATGTGATTGGAATGTCATCCTATGGTGCTGGTGGTTGGACTAGATGATCTTGAAACATCCATTCCAAACTGAACTATTCCATGATTCTACAATCTGGCTCACACAGAGAACTGTTTTGGTCCTTGGCTCTGTACAGCTGGCAGGAAGATGCCTTTACAGCCTTGTGAACACTTGAGTTTCTCACAGGGACAAGGGGCACAAGCTTTGCCTCAGAAGTTGTCACAGGAGTCTGTTGGCATCTCTCACAGTGACCATTGTAATGGATTACATCAGAATCCCAAAATAAGTCTATGTATCACTCTTCCTCTCATTCAAAATCTCACAAAAACCCTAAAAAATCTGGGCAAACAATAAAGAGCTGATATCACCCAAGGTATGACCACACAGCTGAGTCACTTCCTGAGAGCTGCACATGTGGGTTTCAGTCGCTCTGTCTACACAATGCAAACATTTTGGGAGGCTTTGAGATACAAGTCAACCAGGGAGAGGTGCCCAGGAAATGCACCTGTCATGCTAAGTAATCTCTACAATCTTCTCAAGAGGAGAAGAGCTAATAGTGATGGTACTGAATGGTGCCTGAGGAGCAGCAATGCGTGAAAGAAAGTGTCATTCAAAACAGAATGGAGGAGAAATGGCAGTGCCTGGTAGGAAATTGGCCTAATATAAGAGGAGGCACCTGCTGTTATCTTGCTGACAGGCCAGGTTAACTATCAGAATAGCTTCTCTATTTAACACTTGTGTGAGTACATCAGATACAAGAAGCAGAAGCTAGCACTGAGAAACCACTGAGAAAATCTAACTGGCTGGTGTCAAACATGCTGAGCTTTAGAGATCAGTTCACTTTCAGAAATGCCTCAGAAAGACTGATTGAAATAGTACAGCCTGTTCTCTGGAATATGCCCCTGATTTTTTTTTCAGCATTGTATACTAAAAGTGGTTTGGTGTCAAGCTGTTTTAGGGATTACTGAAAAGAAGGGGCCAGTGTGGCACCACACAGTCGTGCTTGGGTAGTCTGAAGAGCCTGTCAGCCCTGTTAGCATAAGGCAGAAACCACAGGGGCTGAAGCCTGTGCCGAGAGAAGAGTGACAACTCTGGAAGCTACATTATATTTTTCTTCCTGTTAACCAGTACTGAGGATAGGAATCACCTTCTCAGATGTAAACCTGTGTAGAATAACTTTAAAACTCAAAACTAAGACATATTGCCAGGAATAATCCAGGAGACTGAAAATGTTAAAATCTAAACTAGGTTCCACCCTCATTTGGGCAGAACAGTCTTGGTACATAATCCAAACTAATATATTGACTCACAGTATGTTGATTCTGTCAACGTACCTGCAGTGCAGCAAGCAGGATACCACAGGCAATGGAAACACTGATTTCATTGTAGTAGTGGGTCTTCTTTTTGCCATTTGGAAGGCGCCCATATACCTGCTTGAAAATGAGGATCAAATACGGAGCAGTGTCCAAGTACTCTTTGATCCAATTTGTTCTGCAAAAGAATGTTTAAGACATTTATTTTGCAACCTTTTCACTTTCCTGTCTGACATTGACTGTCTGCAAAGGGACACCAAAGGTACATGACAATTATAGCAGTAGACTAAACCTTAAGAACATTTACTGCAAAGGATTAATTATTATCAGCTTAAATAGAAACATTTCAGGAAAAAAAAAAAAAAAAAGCTTGCATATAGTTCTCAATTTTAACAGATTTGGCTGAGGGGTTGATGTGCTCACTCTGAAGAGTGGAATTGCATACAAATAAGAGATAGTTCTTGACCTCTTATCTATGAACTGGGCTCATGAGCATTTGCCTTTGAGATTATTTAATTCCTGGAATTTTGCAGATTTGCCTGTTACCAGCAGTGCCGACTTTTTTGTCATTGCAGGGAAGACTGCTGTCAGAAAAGTTCAAAACTCTTTTGTCTAAGGTCTAAGCCTAAATATAATCCAATGGCAAAAATTGTTATTCTGTTCCTGGGTATTTTGTCCTTGTTACAATTAATTTGGTTCCCAACTTCTTAAATGATAATCATGACATAGGATTTAGACAAGAAAATTAGTGCTCTCTACTGTTCTCACTCAAAACATAAGAACCTCTGGCATTTAGTTGTTTGCATAGCACATAAATTTGCATAGCACCTAAGCACCTGAAAAATAGTAACATTATCAAACAAGTAGGGCAAGTCAACCCTACAAAGCTGTGAGCACATGTTCCATTTGACAAGCCAAGACTCAGTAGACGTCTTCCAATTGTGTGAAGTTAAGCAAGTCAGTCAGACTTCAGAAGGCATTTGGAACAATTAAATATTGCATAATTCAGCACTTGGATAGGGACAGGCCTTAGGGCTTCCTCACTTGGTAGCAAAGCTTCCAGTGACTTTGGGAGCTTGACTGTTTGGCAAACAATGGAAAAAAATCTGGGACAAGAGTTTCAGCCACAGAGGTTGCATAGGAAAAAATAATGATGGAGTCAAGTGCTTGGAAAACTTTCAAAATAGAGAGCATGTAATCCCTTTTACTGGAAGTAGTTTTATGAACCAGCCACCAAGGCACAATTCTACACATATTTATAAGGTTTTGTTTCCAAACATGGATTTTAGAAAAATATTAAAAGTGAGATGGAGGAAGAAATAGAAAATTATAGAAGTCTTTCCTACACTGAAACAACGTCTCTCTTCATACTCTTTCGGTAATTGACTTTTCATACCTCAATCTTTTCAGGTCATTAACCCATCTGTCTCCCATCCTTTTTTTGTAGTTGATTTCCTCTTCTTCTTCTACAATTTCACGAATCTTACGTTTTAAAGATGGATCTTGCACTACCACAAAGGTCCAGGGCTCAGTGTGTGCTCCACTAGGTGCAGTACCTTCATAGAAAAACAGGGAAAAACAGAGGAAGGAGGGTGGGCAGTGAGAGGTGTCAGCTCTTCCTTGTGAGCTTTCAGGCTGACAACTGAGCAATGGGAAAGCAGGTGGATGAGATGGGAAGAAAAGGACTAAGTTCTGGGAGACAATCCTGTTCATGTCTTTCTCAAAGAATGTGAAATCCCATTGAAGAACAGAGGTTAGTCCTTTCATACTGCCATCTTACAGGAAGCCAGTGTTAAGGATTTGTGAAAAATTCCTTTTCTTGTGATAAGGCAGTAATATGGTGCAATATATATGATGAACACAGTAATGTTATTGCAAAGTGTTGTACCAAAAGCAGAGCTCTGTCTGAATACACAGCCAACTCTGACACGTGGTTTTAGCTAAAGGGTGAAAATAATGGCTTTCAGGAAAACAAGACTAAGTGACCCCCTGCAGGAACCTGTCACTGACTGACAAAGATAAGGAACTGTACTAACACAGACACCTGCCATAGAGCGTACAGGTTTGAGTTTGTTGTCCCGAAGACAGCTGGTGTTTATAGGTGTGCACATATTAAATCCGTACTTGCTCACCCACCAACACCACTGGAGAAATATTTCAACTGCCTGGAGTTTAAAAGCCAGAAGCTGAAGAATATATATCTGCACAGTTTCACAGATATATAGAATAAGAAGACTGCTAATATCTCTCTGGTTCCTCATACACATTCAAAAATATTTGAAGAACTTGAATGCATGCAATACTGAGGAATGATTTTAGTTTAAGAAACACTGAATAAGCAGCTTGAACTCTCTTGATAAAGGAAAATGTTTTTCTATTGTGAACCTTGCCTCTCCTCAGGTTTGGGTAAAAACTGATGGCATTCATGCTTCCCTTTGTTTTCTTTTTCTCCACACAGCCCAAAGCGTTCAGGGTTACTAAGTACTTCATCTGCACGCCAGGCTTGTTTGCTTTGCTGCATTTGCCAAAACATGCTCAGTATTTTAATGACTCCTAGTTAATTAGAGGGAGATGGAGACTCGTTACAGTGCAGTAACAAAGCTGCTTACAGTTTTTAAAGGGAAAATAATGCATCTCAAATGTGGAGATTCTTTAGATTATTAACCCTGCTAAAGGCTGCTGAACTTTTCTCTAAGGCAGCTTGGGAATATTTTCTATAGTAGCAGCAGCTGGCTCATAGAGTAAGAGAACTCATGAGGGTCAAAACCACTCCTGGCTGAAGTCAATGTTACTAAAGCAGAGACGAGATTAGGCCAGGACATGACAGTAATGATTTGAAACACATAAATTCTCAACAACAACAAATTTCTGACATTCAGTCAAATAACATCTCTTAGGGTCCTCAGCATAACCCTCCAAACATATGCAACAAGGGTCTGGCCCTACTGTTGGAAGGACTGGAAAAGGTGTTTTGTTCTAGACTGAAATTCTTTCCCTTTATTAAGCACCTTTATTTGTGTCAATTGAAATATTTTGCATGGCTGAGACAATTTAATTTATTTGTTTGGGAGGGACCCCAAAAACCAAAACCCACACATGATAAATATAATCACAATGCATTAAGTTTTAAAGCCTGTGAAGTACACATGGCTTGACATTTTCGAGAAAACACTTCAATATTTCCATTTGAAAGATGCCTCAATAAACCACCCAAATTTAATTTTAAATAACATCTTTTAAAGGTTGAAAATGAAGTTACTTGTTTAATGGTGTCGAAATGCTCTTCTTCCCTTTTGAGTGAACTGCAAATACAAAGGAATTGGGAGTCTCCAAACCAGTCCCCAACATACAGTTGTTCAAGCTGAGTAATTTCCAATCAATCAATGAGTGCTAATTCATTCCAGCTACAGGTGAATCTAGGAAAACCACGAGCAAAATTCCAGTTCCCTTGGCTTTTCCACACCACCTTTTCAGAGTTACACAGTTGAACAGCAACGCTGATTCCTTTTTTTTTCCCAGACCTTGAACCACTCAGTACCTACCTGCTGTTCTGATGACATTATCAATAACCTCCCTGGGGACTGGCTCATCACTGAGAAACCTGACAGATCGCCTCTTGTTTAGAAGCTCATAGAATGTCTGTGACCTTTTAATCATTTCAGCCTCAGAGTAGCGCTCGCCAGTGAAGGGGACATGGGCAACGTTTTCCTCAAGTCCTTGCCATTCTTCCTCACCCTCTGCAAGAAAATACAAGTGGTTAAGGATTTTTTTTCTGGAGAACGCTGTTGATATCCTTGGCATTCACACCGTAATGCACCTTGTCCTGCACTGGCACACTACACTTCTACACCACTGGTAAGGCAAAGTCTAAAGTTCCAGTTGGCGCAACTCCTTGATCCCCAGATCCAGCTACTGAATAAACACCTTGTTTAAATACCAAGAGGCAGGAGGGTCCTGGCTGGCTCTAGCAAGTGTGGTCCACAAAGAAGTCATTGCCTTCTGCACTTCAGCCTGCAAGCCTGTCTGTAAAAATGGGTTATGAGCTGAAACAGCATTGAAAAAGTGGACAGGCTTCCAGCCCACTTTTCTCAGCAAGTAAATGTGAACATGTGTGTTCCTTCTTGAGCTGTTTAATAAGGAAAAAAGCAATTAAATTACTGAAGTTAAGGAGAGAGCTTAACTACCAATATGTGTAAAAGCTCCTCTGAAGAGCTGAATGTCAACTTCTTCCATATTCATGTTTCCTAGCAGAAGCATTGCAAGCTTTGGCTCTGCAGAAATGTGACTTCATGGTTAAGCTCTTTGGTTTCCTGATACTTTCAGCATAAGAGGAAATGGATGTCAGGCATCTATACTTAGGATAACAACATATCAAATGTAGGATATTGTGTTTCTTGGCTTTAATTTAAGAACTCAAAATTATTCTCCATTTCACTGAAATCTATCTGTTTATATCACAAAATGAATCTTCTGTTGTCTCTGAGGCCTCTTTCTCCCCCATATGCCTAGAATCAGCATAGATAACATTTTTTTGCAGCTATGATGTGGAAGTTAAAGCCATTTAAATGCTACATTTTGACTAGTCAATAGTATTGAGCAATCTCCTACAGAGAGCTGAGTCAGGAAAAAATATTCCAGTTCTTTTTCTGTCACTATTAGGCTATTACTTCCAAATCATAGCAATCTCCAGCACAAATTCAAACAGCAATTACTTCTGTGTTTTAGTAGTATGCAGTTGCCTTAGAGACCAGGCTGGTTTTTTTTTGTTCATTTTAAAGGCAGTGAAATATTCACAATTGTGGTTCAGCCTGTGCAAAGGAGTGAAATAAGTCCAGTTTCATAAATTGAGTCTAAATAGAATGGTTCTGGTCCCCAAACAACATGCATTTCATTTTGTGTACAAAGAATTCACCCTGAAAGTTTGTTTTGTTTAGCATTTCTTGCCTGTGTTAAGCACTCTTGGTCATAGTCTGCAAGGACCTGGCTCCAGGTTAATGGAAAGCAGTGAGCCCTTTTAAAAATTATTTTTGTGATCATCTTGCAGGTTCAAAAGTAAAAGGGTGCCTTTTGATAATCTGATAATGACAATTCCCTTTGTGGTTTACACCCAGTAAGATAGTGACGAGTGCTTGCTTGTTTTGTGTTGTGGGGGAGTTTTCCCATGTAAGTAGAAACGAAGTGAAGTTGCTGTTTGGTCAAGATAGTTCAACTTATTATTAAAGTAAAAAAAGAAATGTACTTTCAAAGATTTTCAACATAGGTGAGATGGCTAATCAGAATGGAAAACCTCAAAACACTCAACATGGGAATACTGGCTGAAGCAGAAAAACCTAGATGTGCAGGAATTGACACACAAAACCAAAACTCTCCTGCCAAATTTCTTTTTTTGAAATAAATTAATCTATTATATATTCTCTTCCACCATGTGTCTACCATTCCTTCTTAGTAGTTAACGTTATCCATATGCTAACTTTAAATCATTATCAGCACCATCTGTTTAGTGCATGCTCTCTATATCTCTAATTGCTGTGTTTAGACATACTCCTGTTTGTATGGTCACATTATACAATACCACAAGTGTCTTGTTTATATCTTTTTGTATTCCACCACTTGATGGACAACAGACATCCTGCTAGCAAGTCTATTGCCTTGTTAGCCACATTCTCAAGATTACCGTCAATTCTGTTGCCTATTTACAGCAGTCATCAAGCTTCCTGCTTTTTAAGTAAATCTGGAATGGTTTTGGCTCAGACATCCCAAATGGAATCTCATTTTAAAAGTACTGTTTTTCTGTCTCTATCAGAAATTCCTCTCTGGATACATTTCAGGATGATGATTATGTTCTTCCCAGCAGTCCATACGGGAGGTTATAATCAGCCTGCAAACCATGTAATAAATTTTACCTCAGTTTGAAGCATGAGTTCTTAATTAAAAACTCATACTGAGAACAATAAGTTGTCATTTCACTTCTGTTGGCCACTTATTTTACCTACACTGACACTTCTCTGTGTTGCTGGCTTCCAGTTGTATGTCATTAAGATATTTCACTTCTACTCTCCTTGGTATTATGCAAACACCATGAGATAATATTAACAATTGGTCCTGAGACTGGTTCTTGAGAAACCCCAGTCAAGACTACTGCATTTGATTTCCAAACAAGTTTCTTCTCTAGGGAATTGCTTCCTAAGCATACAATTCTCTTTTCCAGTTAAAGACATGCATAACAAAAAAAAATCAAATGCATGTAAAGAAAGTTTTAACATCTTTGGTCTTAAATGCTGGGTAACTGACCCTGTGAGTTCTTTGTCTGATTAATGGCAGACTGCTGCAAAATGGGCCACTACAGGAATCCTGGTAGTGAATCCAGCCTGAACTGAGTGTGACTAATAGGGAACTAAAAGAGATGGATTACCCTACTAGTGGGTTATAAATAGTGGTAAGCAGGCTGATCCTGGAAATCTCAAGAGTTGGGTCAGGGATCCTAAGCAAAAGAAATAACAAGCTGGAGAGGTGCTGACCCTGGAAGAAAGAACCCAGCATCAAAATATTGTGAAAATTACCTCAACTGGAATATAGTTGCAGAAGGTTTCTTATGATCTTAAGAGAAATAGAGTGGCTGTTACATAAAGAGAAAACCTAGTATAAGGAAAGCTGAGAGGCAATCTGGTTGCTATGTATAAACCACAGGAGGGTATATACAAGGGCTGGAAGAGAATCCTTTAAAATCAAGAGGATGGAACAGATTAAATAAGTATACAGTAGAATTAAATAAGTTTGGGCAGACAGAAAGGTAGAGGAGGGTTTTTAACCCATAGTAAGAAATTCTAGACCAGCTTTTCAGCAGGGTTAAAGAAGAAGGGTCATGGAAGTCCAGTTTTCATCTTCATTCAGCTGATGACAAAGGCTGGATGTATCTGCAGCAGCAGGGAGATACACACGGTAATGCATTGTGTCCATCCAAGTCCTGTGTTTCTGAATGATACAAAACATGAACTGTCATTGAAAATGAGGTTTAAATTGCTACAGCCTCATCCATGTCAGTAGTAGTATTATTAAGGTATGGGAAACCTTTGAAACTGGGGAGAGGAGAAATGCTTTTAATGGGACAGGTCTATTATAAGGAGTATCACAAGCAACCAGTGGTGCATTTTCAGAAGAAATGGAACATTTAGGACTTAGTGTGTTGCTTTGTAGTCTTTAAGTAGAGTGTATCATCAGTGTCCTTGCCAATCCACAGCACAACAATCTCTCATTCTGGATCTTATAAATGAAGAAAAAAGCTACAGGATAGATGGGCATGCAAACAAATCTGAAGTACTGCCAGTTAAAGCATTAAACAAATGGACTGAGGGCTTGCACTTAACTAAGGGTTTCAGGCTGCTCCGAGAATCATCCATCCCTTCAGCTATGGAAATCACAACACAGACAAGCTCAGGAGCACTTGGCCCTCACCATTCTACCCTTCATTGCCAGTAAGTGACCCTAGTGAGTCTGCCCAAGCAGTTCAGGTACTTACCCTGAATGCTCTACTGCTCAAAGGTGTGTCCTTCTCATGGGAAACATCCCTGAGGGTTCCGCTTCAGGGAAGGCTCTGGGGCTGCAAGTAAGGTCAGTGCTCTTCTGTTTTTTTAGTAGAGTGCTTCAGTCCCTCAGCAAATAGACCTTGCTTTGGTCAGGGACATGAATCAAAAGACTTGGTCTTCAGCTGCCCCTTCCTATTCAGGGGGCTGTTGAAAATTCAGCTTGTTCACATGGGGCAGCCCTAGATTCTAGCTTTAGACAAGGCCTTAAGAATGTTTCATGTCACCTAACTCAAATTCTCTTCAGAGGAACTTAATCTTTACACACAAGCAAGCCTGAGACATTTAAGTAGAACTGAGCTTGTCTGATAAGTAAGATACATTAATAAAATAGCAGAATTTACACAGCAGGTAAAATATTCTTTATTATTAAAAAAATCTCTTTTTACATCCATGTTTCCATTTCAGCATCTAGTGCAGTCAGTGAAAATTTTAACACTGACAACAAGCTTAACATGTTTTGATCCTCAATTAAGGCTTTAGCATCCTTTAGATGATTTAGATATTTTAAGGATCCTTTAGATCCTTACTAACTCTTCTCCTCCTTGCTACTCTTCTCACTTAGGCTGGGCTTTCTCCTGCTGACGAAAAATTTCCCTATGAATGATGAAATTATTTTAATATTTCCAGAGATAATAGACACAACTGCTTTAAAAAAAAAATGGTTTGAATCAAACACCATTAAGGGAAAGGTCATTATTTGTTACTGAAAGCAAAATAGCAAGAAAATTTAATATTGGATGACAGTGTATTGAGAAAGGTTTTATTTAAAAGCAAATAAAACTTAGCAACAATACCAACATGTCTACCTGTCTAAATTTTTTGCAAGCAATTTTAAACTAGTACAGTTTTGAATTTGGCACCTGAATAACAGGGAAAGCAACTAAAGCATAAAAGACTAAAATTTTATGTATGGAGCTGTGGCAGTGAGGCTCCTTGCTAAGAGCTAATAAGTTTGTTTATATAGAGGATCTAAAATTTTTAACTGATAGAAACAGCTATAGTCCAAGATGATAATTCATAGATTATCATTTGAACTACCCACAGGAATTCTAATTTGCAGCAATTTAACTGAAGTAGTAAGTCATTGGTGACAAAGAAATTATGGGATCATTTTATACAGAATCTATTTTGCATTGACCAAAGGAGGATACAACACATGAACTGATTTGTAAAGAAATTTTATACATTTGGAGAATAGTCAACAGGGTTTAAACCCTTCCTGGTATCAACTATTTTCAGAAACTGATAAACAACACTAACTCAAAGTACACTGAACATTGAGAAAAGAGCTATAGTGGTTCTTAGAAATAGGTCTATGTGCAGAAGAACACTGTAAGTTTTAAGATTCCTAGAAGCAGACTGAGGGAAAATGTCATTGTGGGGGAAAAATAACTGAGACAGACCCTTCAAAAAGCCTTTGAGACCAGCTTGAGGGAGAAAACAGAAAAAAAAGGGCTGCATTAACTACAACTTTAAAAATTTGATAGGAACAGAACTCTGTAGATTTTTATTTCACAAAGAAATAAAGTGAGTTTATGGAGGATAGTTAAGAAGTATGAAGATGGAAGGGAACATTTTGTGTTTAGACTTTTGTCCAAGCTGTGAATCAGAAAAAGTTAATGAAAATAAAGGGCATTTTGTACAAGTTCAAATATACAGCTGAGTGAACAGATTATCACCACCACCATATTTTGTTCTTAAATATTTGATCAACACAGCTCCCAACAAATCTGTCATTGACATTCTCAGAAGTCACAAATGGAAGACCTTTGTAAAAAGAGTAATAAACCCATTTCCAACTTTTTAGCTGTGCTGAGATCAAATACTTAGCACTGAGTGATAAAGTGGGATGACTTACAGAGAGAAACAGTCTGCTCAGGTCTTCCCTTTGCTCACACTAATAAGGCCTGGGAAGAGACTGTGGGGAGTTCAGCAGGATCTCCTCTCTTTCTTTACACTGTCCATAGGTCTGAGATCTGCTGTACAGAGGAACAGGCAGGAGTCTCTGAGAATATATTTCATATGTAATTGTTTTGCACTCTGATCTGTGAGGAGGGAACAGAGATTTACACCAAGAGTGACATGACACGAGGACTGCCTCCTTCCTGGGAGCTGACTAGCTCAGGGCACTGCAGCAGAGTTGTGCTGCGCGTTGCTGTCGCTGTGGAGAGGTCCAGAAGATTGCACCTCCTTTATTCATATCAGCAGATAAAATTCAAACAGCATAAGTGTTTGGGATAAGATTTTTCTTACCTTCTTCTTCTAAGGGATGGTCAGTTCCATCTTTTAAATCTTCATCCACCCATGGGCGAGACGGATGCTTGCTTTTAGTGTCACGTTTTTCCTTCTCTCCATTCGTCTTCTTCATTATTACTCCAATCAAAACACATATAATGGCTATAAAAACTGGTGTGAGGGAAGAGAAGAGTGCCATGGCTATGGAAATGTGGAGCCTTTCTTCCAAGTTCAGTAGTTTCTTGTGAAAAAGGAGATGGTGAAGAGAGAAAAGCAGCAAAGCAGTAAGCAAAAAGGGGTGGATTCAAGGTTCAGTCCACCCTATCTTGTTTCTACTTTTCAGACCCCACCCCCACAATCTCATCTGTTAATAAACAGCTCCTGATGTTAATAAACAGCTCCTGCAGTTAAAAAAAACTCCAGACCCAGATTTATATATTTTCTGAGAAGAAACATCTTATAAACAGCAAGCAGAGGCACTGATCATACACTTAAATGCTGTCCAGTGCAAAATAAATTAAAAAACCCCAAGGTCTTTTCAAACTCCAGACAAAAGCAAAAGACTTCTCCCCTCTTTATTGTTATGGTCATCCCAGTAATCTTCCTTGTAACAGTGATTATGAGAAGACACAGGTGGGAATATGAGTTTTGAAAACTAATGGCACCTCTTCAATGTTTAACTCATAAAATTAGCATTTTACATGTATCCCAGGGATTCAGAATATCACCAATCGCAAATCAGTTTGCAGCACCACCCTCAGCTATGTCAGCGGGTCAATAGAAGAGATAAGTAAAGGGACAGCATTCCCTCTGTATAAAGCGTGAGTGGGACAATTCACAGAGCTCTGATTCATCCTGGCTCTTCTGGGGGAACTGACAAGAAGAATTCAAGGAATCAACGTAAAAAATATGTGCGGGCTGCAGTGAACGTAAAAGCCATGTTTCAGCATCTTATCAAAGATTAAAAACTGATAGGATCCTGGTATAAACCAATAATGGTCAATGTTTAAATGCTTAGCCCATTTTTACCTCAGCCAGCTGCTTGGGAACTGAACCAACGCAGCAACACTGATTTGCTGTCTTTATCTGTGGCTATTGGGACATAATGGGCAATGAAATGTCAGATGGCAGCAGGTGCTGAGGGCTGTGCTGGAGAGCAGGGTGCAGGAGTGCTCTCTGCATGCAGTCACCAATCTCCATCAGCTCTTCTTAGCACCTGCTAAGCACCATCCTTGCCAAGCCTTGTCTCATGCCATACAGAGCCATTTCTGATGTCCCAGCATCCATGGCAAGATAATCTGCATTTTGAGTCAGCCCCCCCAAGGTAAGTGGGAGCAGTTGTGAGTGTATCTGTACCAGGAGGTGGCGAGCCCCAGGGCACATCAGCGTGGCAGCTGGCACCCACAGGGGGTCACTGCAGTCCCTTTTCCTCAACGTGAAAACCAGGACACAAAGGAGAGAGACAATCTGGGTTCCATCCTGACAGCTTCTCAGTCCATTCCCTACCACTCATGCCTCTCACCCCAGCAGCTTTGCAGCACTGGTCCCTTTTGACACTGTCACTGTGGGCTCCCTACCTTCCAGTGCTCCGGCAGGTCCTGCCGGCTGCCTTGAGGATCTGTTGGGAAGCACAGATTAGTGACCAGGTTGCTGCACAAGAAGAGGAATGTGTGACCACACTGGTTGGCCACACACAATGGTAGTCTGGCTGATAGTCCAGACATGCATCCTCTTTTGATACAAGCTCCTTGTGTTAAAAGGGCAAGGTCAAGCAAATTGTACAGCTGTGCACATGTTGTCCAGATGTGCTTAGAAGCAAAATGAAACTGCCTCAAATCTTGTACCCAGACTGGGCTTTCTCAGCTGCCCAGCTCAGATACAGAATAAATACTTTACTGCTGTTGCAGTAAAGTATTTTCACTGCTTTTTATTTTATTTTTATTTTATTTTACTTTTTCACTGCTGATGCAGGTGACTGCATCCTACTCCAACACACAGGCCTCCAGTTCCTGTAGGTACCAGTCCTTACAGGCAATATTTGGGATCTGTGTAAGAAGGGTGGCCCCAGAACCAGCCAAAGGACTGCACAAATCCATCAAAGATGCAAGAAAGAGGACATGCAAAAGTTGGGCTTGGGTTCCTAATCTAATCCAGTACAGTAAAGTTGTCAATAAACTTCCATCTACCTCTGCCTAAGAGGACAATTTGCTTGAAAATGCAAGCCATGAATCTTGTCCTTCCTACTCTCCAGTCACTTTGACATGTGCTTGGGTCATTGATTTGGGCTGCACATATAAAAAGCCCCCAAACCAGTACACTCTATAGGAATAGAAACACTTATCATATAGGGGAAAAAGAAAATATGTAAATTTATCCTCTCCTTGATTTAGAGTAGATATTTAAACTCATTTGTCCCACCTGCTGGCTGTCCAGTCATGGGGAGAGGTACTTTACCTAATCCCAATTAGAAACATTAAATTAATTCATGAGATTAGAGAAGGAACCTGCAATTTCATCAGACACATTTTCAACAGCCTTCTCTGTGGCAAGAGAGGAAAACAGAATGTGGTCTGAATGGCACTGACTGTTTCTCCCACAGGGAGTATATTAACCTTGAATATTCACGTACACATAAATTAGGATCTGGATTCTTTGCAGCTGAGAATCATTCCTATGAAGAAACAGGTCTGTGCTGAGAGAGAGAAGCAATATAGAAGGGTGAATGATGTTGTTTAAAAAAACTACCTCTATTTGCAATGCTGGAAACTTTGTAATTCCTTGGAGGTGATATGAATTTTTCTTTTGTAGAACAAAGAAGGAAAGAAAGTTAAATAAAAATCCCTTTGGTATTAACTTAAGAAAAATATATTTGGTGTTAAATATTGAAAATTGTTAGGTTGAACTTCAACCCCACAGAAAACCCAGCCTACCATGTTTAATTAAAACCTGAATTAGTTTAAATAACTCTATATTGTAGACATTTTAAATGGAAACATGGTGATGTCTTGAGGAACTGTGGGAAAGGGTGGGTGGAAGCAATTAATTTTTGCACAGTAGATTTCAGTTTTTCTGTTAGATTTTTCTTTTCAATCCAAGCATTATAGAAATGTGATTAATATTATCATGGCAAATTCAAGAAAATCTATTACAATTATTTCTTCTGTTGTACAGTAAACCGTAAAGACTAGCAGCTGAATTTTGGGGGGTTTTCTGAGCCTCAAAAAAGTCAGGAGAAGACAAACTGAGGCCTGCATTCTGCTGCCAGAAGAGTGGAGAAAAACACCTCGGAAACATGAATAAGCCACATCATCCTCCTTGGAAGTGAGAATCCCTTACTTCTGCCTTCCCCTGGTGAAGTGCATGGTATAGAGTAACAACCCAGACACACCCACACAGCTCCAGGCTCGGCCGCCTCGTGGCTACTGCTAAAAATTAACTTGTCCATGGCTGAAGCAAGGACAGAACTCTTACTGTAGTGAAAAGCAGATCTGCATTAAGTAGAGCAGTGGTAGAAATAGAAGAATGCTCAAAGTGAACATATAGAAATGATGAGTAAGATGAAGGAGGTACTTGCAAAAAATACAACAAGAGTCTGTGAGAGAAAACATGGGTTTGGGTGCTGGCTACAATTCCCATTGCAAGTGTCCTTTGCTGAACATTATCAGTTACACACCTACAGGGAACATGAAGCCTCTGTTTGGATCCTCAAGTGATATACCAATATGTGGTGATGAAAGGGTCCACAAAAAAATTCTGTGTTTATAGTTAGAAGCAAGAAAAAGTCACCACTGGGTATTGTCTAGAGACACAACAAAACACTACCTTTGATTCAGAAGTGAGTTTCACACTGAAGCTTGTGTTTACAAAAGAAAATTCCAAAGGCTATTTCAGTGCCATCCTTGGTCAGCTCTCAAGTCAGTATATGCCAGCTATGGGCAAGGCAGAACCATGCATGAGCTACTTAATCCAATCTCCCAATCAACACATTGAGACAAATGTCTGGGATCAGCTGAAATTTATCTATTAGGCATTGGCATTACTAGAAGTATCATTAGCTTAATAAGTGTCTCCATCTCTCTGACATATCTAGCAATCCCCTCCTCTGCCAGTGACCAGCACACAGTGCTTCTGAGCAAGGTGACCCTCACTTTTCTGCTGCCTCTTGCCTCTTCCTGCTCTCACACATACAACCACCCCTTGCCCCAAGACAGCTGTATGATCTCTTTATGACCCCTGGAGATATCAGGTATCTTGCCCTGGAGCATTAGATTTGATTATCTTTTTCATTAACTTAGCTCAGATTGCCACAAATGTTATTAGTGCTTATGAACTACCCTTTTGAAATCTAACAGTACAGTGGGTAATAGAATTACATCCCTTAGCAACGAAAGCACAAGACAACAGAGCATCATGCAACAGAGCAATTCTTTCCATTTGTCCTCAGTAGTGAAGGGTGCTCCCTTCACTTGCAAACTCCCTGTGTTTATGTATTACAGGCAGAAGAAATAACCTAACTATAGACATGATTCATTAGTATCTTTCTAAATAGAATAATCCATTTATTAGGATCTGTCTTACCAGATACACCATTGGTTGTGCTCAACAGGACAATTAGTGCTCCTAAAGGTATTTCTGATTTCAGAAAATAACTTAAATTTAACCCAGAGATTCATAGGAGAACAAGGAATTTGCTGTTGCTGTACTAATGTTTCCACCATGAAGCTGTAGGAGTGAGTTTCCACATGGCAGGGATCTGGTGGACATTAATAGTGCTACTTGCTGAAGTAAAGCTGCAGGGCTGAGTTTTCAGAAACTCACTAAAACTCTAAACAAAGATCCTGAAAACATCACTGAGCTTAAAGGGAAACTACCAAGGGTCTGCAGATAATACAGGCCTTGGAAGATATTTGCCCCAAATTGGGGCAAAATAAAGACAAAATATTATTTTTCCACAATCATTTTAGGTGCAGACTCATAATATGCTACGTTCAAATCTGTTTTATTCTGTGAGTTACCTTTGATACCAGCTGATGGGGAAAAGTAAGGACCATTTCTGAACAGCCCCATGGGAGCACACAGCCTAAGAGAGACTGTTAAAACCTCTTCAGAATAGGAGTGTTTAGGGAACAGGAAGGAGGGGTAGCAATGGTCTCCTCCCAATGGCCAGCAGGCTGAGAAGAGCCTCTCTTAGATAAAATATCACAGCAAACATTATCTGCACAGTGGGCCAAAGAGGGGAAGGCAGGGGCAGAATGTAGAGACAGAAATCCAAAAAGCAGATTCTCTATGGCCATACTGCCCAAGGTGTGGGGCTGAAGCACATATATAGGTAGACCTAAACCAGCTCCATTCCATACCAGAGCCAACACAGTTATCACCATGCCAAAGGCTTACCCAAGACCTGGGAAAAGACTCTGATGGCTCCTCATGCTGGCACCCCTGCAGCTGCAGCTCCCCAGCCTTCAACCCCAGGGTCACAGAGCCCATATCTGCTCTGCCTGGGCTCCTGACTGCAGCACAGGCATCATCCCACATCTCCCCTGTCAGCTCACGGTGCAGGGGAATGAGTGTTTATAGCAAATTTAGAGTTGTGCCCCACATGATCAGACTTTTCAGATCATGATGTCAAGTGAGGTAACAGCAGTAGAGAAACGATAACTGGATGTCCTTTGTAGCTGATGTAAGAAACATTGCTATTGTCCTTTTGATGCTAAGAAGAAATACAGAAAAAATAAAAATATAAAGTAGAAGGTAAAAGGACAAAAATTATCTCCCCTATTTTTTAGAGCTGGATTTTTATTTCTAATTGCTAATATATCCTTCTTTTTGTATGTTCACAGAGAGGAAAACTGTCTTTCGTTCCATACTGCTATGACAGGATAGCTGAATGGCAGCATGGAGCATTTTAAATCAGCATTTCAAAGCTTCAGCTGTTCCAGGAATAGCTATTCCTATTACTTCACTTCTTATTTGCACCAAATCAAAACACAGCTTAGCTTATTTGAAGAGTTCCTTAGCTGATTACATCTAAGCCTCTAAAACTTTATCTAGGAAAACAGTTTCTAGCTATGAACATGAAGGAAGCCTTGAATTCCTATGTAATCATAAATAGCAATGTTCAAAGGGTTCAGGGTTTTTGTGGGTTGCTTGTTTTGAATTTTTTTTTTCTCCTTCTTAACATGCTTTGAATGAGTTTCATCTCTGAGCCCCCTGAAGAAATCTAACACAAGTCTGAAGCCCTGTCCTTACTGCCAAGGGCATCCACAGCCTCCTGTCATCATTAAGATGGGTCTGTCCATCATTAGCTCTACCCTCTCCAGCTGCTCTCCTTCACAGGAGTCACACCTTGCTGTCTCCTGGGTTGCCTTGGATGGTGGGGTTGCCACATGGGCTCCTCGCTCAGCCTAACAGAGAGCATCCCCCTAGGGGGACTTTGCAGCCCCCTGGAATTACCTCCAAGTGAAAACCTTCCTCCCTTCCCACAGTAGAATCAGTGGCCAAGGATCAGCTGTCACTGGGACTCTGGTTCACCTGCATCAAGGATGATGCTGTTCAGTATTTCCCTCTCCCTTCCTCCAGCACTTGTTGCTTATGAAGGGAAGCTGGGAAGTAAATGCCTGTGCAATGCACCAAGTCCAGAACAGCAGATATGCTGACCCAGCTCTCAGGTAAACTACAGAGACATCAGACACCATGGGAGACATTTTTAGCCTGTCTGGTAATGTCAAATATCTTGGTATCCAGGGAGGGTGGGATAGCTGGGTGGTGAGGTCAGCATGTGCCACAGCAGTCCTGAGGCTGGAAAATCAGCCAAGGAACCCAGAATTGCCAATCTTGTTCTTTTCTCAAATGATCTTTTCAAAGAGAAATCCCAAGCACACAGAGGTCTTAAATGATATTTCCTGACAAAGACATTTCCACCCTTTTCCCCAAGCCCAGAAAGGAAAACATTTTTCCCACACAAATCACTGACGTTAAGAGTTCAGGAGATGCAGATCTCTTGCCCAACTCTACTGTTACTTTTACCCTGTGTGTAAATATTTGTTTATTAACCTGTCACATCAGATAATCAGCAAATCACTTCTCTTGGGTTGCAATCCGCCACCTGACAGGTTGCCAAGGGGTGATTAATATTCACCATCTTCCCTCCTATAGAAAGAAGCTGCAGCTTTCCCTGGCTGGTCCAGAGGAAAAAAAACCAAAAAACAACAGCCTTTCTCACAATGACAGTTTTAAATCTCAGCACTATTCAAACAATTCACTTTACTCAGCTAACACTTCTTTAATGACAATTGCTCTCTGAAATTGAAAGTGGATATTACTGGACTGTTTGAAAAATACAACTGTGGGACAATTAACTTTCTTGAAGTTTGCTGTTCTACCAGCCAGTGAACTCAGCATGTGGTTTCTTCCAGTGGGCTTAGATCTGATTTATGCATACAAAGCTTGGAAATGGGCTTCTCCGAAATTTTCCTCTGGATCTTTGGGATCTAAATTCATTTAAAAGATCAGACTAACTACATAGGCAAAACCTACTGTGAAACTCTTCACATCACAGATATATTATGACTGTAGTCATTGGTGAAGAGGAAGAAGAAACTCAGACTCCACAGAGGTTACTTTCCTTAAAAACTTATGAATGAGTATTTCTAGAGAACACAATGTGCACCATAAACGAGTGAACTCAGAGATCCAGGCATTCTGCCAGCATCCTTACCCTCACCTTGCCTTGTCACCAACACAGTTACAAAACAGACTTCTGCCCTGCCTGATGCTCCCAGGTTATCTTGCAGCAGCAACACAGTCCCTGTTCACTGCACGTGGAGCTCAGCTGGGGACAGCTCTGCACGCCTGGCTGATGCTCTTTTAAAGGTTGCCAAGGTGCTGCCCCAATACCAAGTGTCTTCCCACCAGCCATCAATCATATCTTACCTTGCAATCAGTGCCCTGCAGTCCATTACAGTTAATCAATGCTGGAGCATCTTCTGTCCAAAAAGATAAATAAGCTATTTTTTCAGTATTGACTACAACAGTTTGCTTTTCAGTGTGATTTCACTCCAAAATAAAAAAATAACTAGTACCTATATACTGCTTTCTCTGTGCTACAGATTCGTCCTGCCCCTGCTAACTGTGAGGTAGTCTGTCATCCTGTGCTTTGCCAGCAGGTACACACATGCACAGAGGATCCTGCTTCAGAGCTTTGTCAGTGGCTTTTTGCAGCATCAGAGCCCAATTGCTCATTTTAGTCAGGTTCCTCTCAGTAAATGAAAAAGCAGCAAAGCTTTATCTGTGAAACCAGGCAGAGCCCCTGTCCAAGCCCTGATGTTAATTGAGGTGACCTCTGAGAAGCTCTACCTCCCACCCAGAATCAGCTGCCTTTGAGGTTGTGCTGATAGCAAAAATAGAGGTGGTATGTGACCAGCACTTGGTTATTTCCCCTTCCTCAGCCAATGCCTTATTATACAAGGCTCTGAGGGCTGGGGCTCTGCAACTGTGAAATCTGTGAAAGCATATTTCCCCAGCGGTTCCTTCTGAGCAGCATGAAAGTGTCAGATGAGGACAGAAGCTGGCATTAGGCTACTGGCATGACTGAATCACAACAGGAGCTCTGTTGTTAACCATTTAATTGTCTAAATAAATCGTGCAGCACTGTCCTGTCTGGTTTCTGCCCAGCATTATTCCTATTAGAGAAGGTTCAGGGAGCTAATTGTCCAGCAAAAGTGTGTGATGAGCCTCTGAACAGACACCAAACTGACAGATCCAAGCAACTGTTCAGCTGTTCCAGCATCCTGGCAATGGTGGCAAAAAATAGCTCAGATGATGCTAAATCCTCATCTCCTTCAAAACCAGGTCCTTTCATGGCAATGGTTCTGGCAGATCACTGTGATCTCAGAAAGTATGTCAGCCTTCTCCTCAGAAGGCAAAGGCTTGAATTATCATGACCCTCTGGTTGATGGGCTTCTTGTGCCAGTAGGTGGCTTAAGAAAAGGTTTCTTTTCTGCACTCTTCACTACCCTTGTATCAAACCCTCCTGGGCACACTGAAAACATGCTGACACAAGCTGACAAGCTCAGCCGTAGCCCAGGGGGAGGCAGTAAGTTCAGGCTTCACAGAGACAAGTCTCTCTTCCCCAGTGTTGCCTTTTGGGAGCTGCTTGGCAGCAAACAGCTCTGCTCATTTACCATCAGCCTGCTCATCTGCTCCATCCACCCATGCTATCCTGCTTCATCTTCCTCTCGCTTCCCCCACCTCTTCCTGCTCCTTTTATTTCCAGTGTCCAACTTCATAACACTCTTCCCTTTTTAGCCTGCATCACAGGTCCAAACACCCTTTAACAGCACAAATATTGCCTTTCCTTACAATTAGGACGTAAGAGACAGTGAAACCTTAGCCCCAGTTTTCTGGGTGCTGGCAGAGGAGCTCACCTTCAGCTATCTCCTCCCATGCTATGACTGCCCTCCAGGAAGCACTGCAGGTTCCCCAGAGCAGAACCATCTGGCCTGAGCAAAAGAAAGAAGGCAGCGCCAATGAAATGCCTTTCCTGTCATCACTCCTCCTTAAACCCATGCCCTAACTTGACAGGGTAAATCAAAGGAGACATTTGGGGTGAGATGAAACAAATTTAGGGCAAATTCTCTTTTTGTTGTTAATTTGGGAACCTCTATTGGTTTCAAAAGGGATTATTCTATGATTATTCTAACAGCCTGCCAATAAATCTGCTAAGAAACAAGTCAAGCTCTCCTTTTTCCATGCCCCTGTTTACAATTATAATTGGTCTATTTCCGTAGTGTTATTGCTTAGTGCACTGCAGTACTTCCAGCCTCAGCAAGATTAAAGGTAGTAAGAATCTTAACCTTACATTTCATTGCTCTTGTCAGTTCAAGTTAGCTACACAATGTCATTATGCTTTTATATATAATACAGAAAAAACAAGTTGTACTTCTAGTGCTCCTTTTAACTAAATCCATTCCTTTTCTAGGCAGCAGATAGCAAAAATTAATGTCTGTTCTCATAACATTTTATGATCTTGAACATTGAATATTCCCTGGTCACTGAATCAATTAGGATTCATTGACTCCTATTAACAGTTAACAGGGTACTGTGTTCTTCAAGCAGACATTAATAATAAGGCTTTGACTCTGTGAAACCACACTAGATAGCCAGGAAGTCATTTAAGTTACATGCAAGACTTGGTTTGCTGGAATCAAGAAACAGGAATACATTTATTTTCTTCAATGCATTGATGCCAGACAAAGTTCCCACAGTGAAACTTTAAAATATGATGTCCTAGCTTCATCATTTTTACATAATCCCTTTTATTATTTATTTGTGTTTCAGGCAGACAGAAGGATGATTTTTCTGATCACTATCAGACACAAGACATGAGAAAATTCCTAGTCTGTAAATTTTCAAGGAATATTTTTAGGAAATACTATTCCCGAATATTAATGCAACATTCCCATTGGCAATTTAAATTGATACTCTAAGTGATAATAGGGACATCTTTATCTGGAATTATATATACATATGCACATACAGTTATACAGCCTGTCAGGAAAAGTCTCTGAACAGTTTTGTTTGTATACTTTAAAAACAAAAACCAACTTTATACTAAAGCCCATACAACTGCCCTTGAAACGTGATGCTAATAAAGGAAATTTTATATTGTTCTACTCATAAAGTTTAAGAAGCAAATTAATTCGTCTCACTTGTGAGAACAGCAGCACAAGCTCCAGTGGTTGTTGGCAGTGTAAAGCAAATAAGGTTGGGATCCCTGGACACACTGTGCTTCTCAGAAATAATTGCTCTCTTGAAAGAGTTAAGGGCCTCTGCCCTTTCTAAATGTGGCACAGTAACAACATTGCTCTCACTAGCAAGTGTGGTTCAGTAATTGGAAAGTAATTTTAAATTCTAATTCCAAGTAATTTGATTTGCAGGAAATAGCAGTTAATTACTCATGCAAATGCCTCAGTTAGGTGTGGCTGGACTAATGCACAATGCATGAAGCAGGGAGAGCACACAGTTCAGTGTGCCTCAGACAGCCTGAGATATCTCTCATAACACTGAGTAGAACGATTTTTCTTTCTGCAAATCACTACTCGCTGAAAGTAATTTCTACATAGAAATTTAAATTAGAGGTGTAGTGCAACATAAGGAATAACTACTCCAGGCACTTTTAATTACTCTTTGCAGACTTGTGGCCAACATGTCCCTCTGTGACAGTCCCTTTCTGTCATTCTGTGTTTCACAAAGGCCTGGCCCTTTCTGCTGTCTCAGTTTCATCTCCAGACCGTGAAGAACTTCCAGCATGTCTGAAGGTCTGGGTTTACAGTCCTAAACAGGGCCCAAAAGCTCACAGACAAAGGGTCAAGTCAGACAAAAAATGTCCTGTTTGAAAAGTCCTGCCTAAGGCAATGTTTTGACAATGGAACCCAGCACTTTTTCCATGAGGGGAGGTTGATCCTGCTGTGCTCAGCCAGGGCTTTCCCACTCCCTCTCCCCAGCACGTTTGTAGCGTGTTAGCCCTCGCTCTGTCACACAGGGTTAGTGACACTCCACTGCTGCTGTAACTACACTCACCCACCTATTTTTGGCTCTACTATGGCACAGATTCCAGTAGTAAATAAGGTTCTTGCTGTCTGCAGTCTACTTCTCCAACCCTAACCCTGTGAGCTGGGAAAATACCACTACACCCACAGCAAATGCAAGGAGAGAGGCAGAGAGAGACTAAGCTGTGGCACAGCAGGGACTGAACAGCCCCTCCCATGTGAGCACCCAGCCTATTTACCTGTCTACACTTTAGCATTTTTTCTCTCTCTGAGCACAGTTTTTCACTTGAGAACAGTGTGATGTGTCCTGTGTACTGGCCAAGGATGGGGCCAGGACACCAGCAGGGTGCTGAGCTCCTGGAGACCATCTCTTCAGCTCCGGGATACATTGCAGCATTCAGTCACGGCTCTGGGCCAAAGTGACACCGAATCCTAAAAAATCACCAGAAGTGATATGGGAAAAGCAGCCTGACCTTTGAACCAAGACAATTAAGGGGAACTGTAATAATGAAAAAAATCTGTGGTCACCTAGAGAAGCACAAGCAACTTGGGATGATCAGAGTACAAAAAGCTAGTAGGGCTTTTAAAATGAGAAGGTCTTTCTTGCTCTCCCTGGAAAACTGCAAAGGAATCCACAGATCTGAATTGGTTAACACTGCCTGCCTTGATTTTCAAAAACACCTTCCAAAGCATTAGAAGAAACCAAGCATCCATGCCTTTGCCCAGTTAGGAAACAGAGTAGCAATGTTTTCTCCAGGAAGAGTAAGCAACAGTTCAGGAGGGGTCTGTGCTGTTCAGTGTATTTATGGAAAATTTAGAAAAGGGTGAAGTGAGAAAGCTTATCAAGAGTACTAAGTTATTCAGGATAGTAAGGACTAGCACCAACTGTGAAAAATTGCAGAGGAATCATATACAACCGAGCAAGAAAAATCCCTCAAAAGCTTTATAGCAGAACTGGCAAATGCTCAGAGAAAAGAAGAAGAGAAGATCAAAGGTAGAGAAAGCTGCTGTACAAGGAACAAATGAGTGAGGTAGGACACATCAGCCTGTGAAAGAGGTGACTTCAGGGTACACAAAAAAAGTCTGCAAAAAGACTGATTGTCTGTTTCTCTAGCAGTGCCAGCAATAGGGGGTCATCAGTTGAAGTTTAAAGGAGCCAAAATAACAGCAAAAAGGGCAGCAGGAGCTCCTTGACAAAGGGCACTACAGACGGTACAAGTTTTTGTGGCTTCAAGGGAAGGCTGGACATATTCTCAGAGGGCAACTGCCCTGAGACCACATCTAGTCATGAAGTCTCTGAGTTCAGAAAAGTGAAGGCTGGGAGAACATCAAGGACCACACATACCTGTCTTGCTCAGACTCTTCCGTAGGTCTTCACCTATGGATACTGTCAGAAATAGTCCTCTGGGCTGGGTGAACCTTGGGTCAGGGTCTGCATCACCAATGTTATATTCTAAAATAACTAAATTCTCTCTCTTATAAGGAAATTTCAACATCTTTTTTTATGGATTGACTCACCTCTAGGGTTCTGTGTCAAATCTACCATTTTCCTTGGCTCCTTCCCCAAACAGTTTTCTAATTCTGTCTGAATTGCATGGTTTTTTTTAAACTTCATACCAGAGGCAAGCTTGACTACATCTCCCAGGCTCACAAATAAGAACACCAACACAAAAGAGCACAAACATAATTTTAATTTAACTTACAACTTCTAGGCTACTCTCCTGATGATTTCAAGGCTTGCATAAAGCTTTATTGCTACTGCCAAAGTTCAGGTTAAATGAAGAACGGCCTTACAACCAGAATATCCTGGCATTGCAAAATGCTGTCTCAAGTATGGAAAAATGTTTGAGAAAGAGCTGTGTGACACATATGAGGACAAGGAAGATCTCTAAGACATCCATGAAATGGTATGTAAAATATATTTCAGTAATTCTCTTTGTTAAAAGCTTGAAAAAAGAAAGAAACTGTTGAAATGGGACACTATTTTATGCATGAATTACTTTGAGATTTGGAGGAAAAACTATTAGATTCTAGTAGGACTCCAGTCATGATATAGTGCTGAGAAAAGCCTGTGTGTACTTAATGATTTTATTCTCCACCAGATTGCTGCCTGGATTCTCAAGCAAATCAGTATGCCAGGCAGGGGAGAAAGCATACTGCAGCAAGAAGAGAGGGAAAGGAAAATAATGCTGTCATTTTCTATTTGCACGTTTCTGATGCAAAGGAGAGATATCATAGAGGTTATTCCTTAAAGCAGAACTCGCTTGGTATTTTTGGTTCTCTTCTCACAATCCTAGCAAGGAGGATAAACAAAGCATCACCAGGCTGCAGAAGCAGCTATAACTAGAAGACATCTTGTTCTTGCTCAGCTGCTCCTGCAGCATGCTACCTTTTTGCCCTGAAAAAAGCCAAACAACCCCCCCAAAACACCCCCAAACAAAGCAAAATAAAGAAACCCCGACAACCACAAAAAAAGAGGTTAAAAAAAAAAAAATCCTCATGTAGTTACAGGTTCTGATTGTGGCACCAGGTGATCCCTGTAGCCAGCTGACCAGTGGCCACCACAGGGCCAGCACAGCACAAGCAGTGCCCAGGCCTTAGTGGGGGCTCCTGCATTGTCCCAGTTGTGCCTTCCCAGTCCTGCCTGCTCTGCTCTAACAGCCCAGTTTCTTCCTGATATCTTACTTTATTTGCAGAATCAGGGAAGGGACTGAGGAGGGCTCAAGTAATGTTTTGCATTCTTGGGTATTGAACTTAACATGAAAATTGTTCATATAAATGCTCTCTCCCTTCCTTCACAGAGCACTGACAAGTTGTTCCATTCCCAACAAGATTAATGAAGCTGGTTTCCTGGCGATTAATGTACGACATCCCATGCACCCTCCTGATCTCAGCACACCACCTCCAGCCTGTGGTCCCCCACCACAGTGGCCCCCTGGAACCACCCCAAACTCCTTTGGCTCCCTCCACATCCCCCACCTTGTCCTGCTCCCTGCTGGCTGCTGGACTGAGGGCAGCACCTGCTGCAAAGGGATTGAGCCCCATGGAAAAACTGCATGGAGAAGCTTCTATCCTCCTGCAGGGCCTCTTTGTTCCTCCCTTCTGACTAACCACCTTCACAGAACTTGAAACAACTCCATGTCTTTTGATACCCCATGCTTCCACCAGATCTGCTCAAGTGACTGGTGGGTTCAAAAAGTACACCTGGGGGAGGAGGGATAGGCAGCTTAGAAAGACAGTGTAGCTGCTCAAGCTACATTTCCTTTGGGAAGTTTGACTAATCTTTCCACATTCTAGGTCTGGAACTTTCATTCAGCTATTCATCCAATATTTAGCACTCTGTGAATTTTTTAAGGCTATTGTTCCACAAACTTGAACACTTTCTGCTTCCGTGATGTTTGAGTATGCTCTGACTGCTGAGTTCAAACAAGGTGAGATTTTGGTGAGCAAGATGAAACACAGTAATTCTCCCTGTTTTCACATTTATTTCCCTTTTTAAAATCCCAGTAAAAATAGAATTCCCTCAAGGAGGCTTCAAAAAGTACTTGAGGTCCTTTATTATAAATTGAAAGGATCCACAGGAAAAAAAAAAGATAAAGAAGAAAGAAGACTTTTTCATTTAGAAAATGGCACTTATAGAAACATACATGCAAGGCTGTAAGCAATCATGCCCACATGCCCTGAGGGCCATGATTGCACTGCACCTAACTTGAGCTGAAGCCACTTTACTGGGATATTTGATTTACTCTAATGACTACTACTTAGCTCAAGTTCTATTAGTAGAAGTCCCATGTAATTGGGGACACATTTATCTGCAGCCGATGGACTGTGTAATGTTTAACCAAGTATTAAGCAAGTGAGGAAGTTTAATCTCTTTTTGATTGATAGAGGAAGCAAAGATTCACAAAATAAGCACAGGCAGAATGCATTGAATTTCACTTCTGCTCTTTGAATTTTCTTAACTCATTTATTTCACTTTTACTCTCACATTTTTTTAAACTCATTTATGTTATTTTCATGACCTTCAGGCTTACTTGGTAGGAGGTCAGATTAGATGTTCATATCAAACACATTGAAACCGAAGTCAGCATAATCCCATAAGACATGATTCTTCCAGCACCTGGGCAGTGATGGGAAGGAGCTGCATGCATTTGCAACTCAGAGTTAGGCTGGAATGCTTACACTTCAACTTGAAATGGAGAGCACCTGCCACCTTCACTGGAATCCAAGGGCTGGTTTTGAAAAATCCGGAGTCCAGGTCAGTGCTTATGTCCCATTAAACCTCAATTGTGACTAAGCAGGTAACTGCCTCTCAAACCTCAGAAATTCTGTCTATATCCTAAGGAAACTGGTTTGTAAACTAGGCTAGATCAAAGACAGAAGCAGGGACAAAGCCTTGAAGGTAGGGGGTAACAAGAGTCAAACCAGGCTGAGGTATAAACACATGATCTAATGACCGTAACAGTATGTGCAACCAGTAACCCGGGGGAAAAAAACCAAAAAAAACCAACAAAAATGGGACCTTTTTCCAGATTCACCACAAGTACTCAGAGTATCACTGCTTTAAAGGCACAGCTTGCTTCAACCCAGTTCAATCCCTCTCTACTGGAATTGCTCCCATATTGTGCTGCAGGCATCTCCAGCGGAGCAGGGCCCACGACCATTCCTGCTGGCTGCAGGCAGGCAGTGGAGCCTGTGCCAGCCTCCACAGCACAGCCTGCAGCAGGAAGATAGGCAACACCACTGACTTGGTGTGGAAACAGAGAACACAACCTGTGATATCCAAGAAAGCCAGAAAATTTACTGTGAAATAGAGAATACTTGATGCATTCAGAAAACACTTGTCTGTGCTACGGCAGTAAATGTGAATGGGACAGGATTGCCCCAAGAGCTACAGGCATAGATAAGAAAGGTGTTCAAAAGGCAGAATAACCCTATTTCTAGACATTTAAGAGTTACCTTAAATGAATTATAGTCCTGCAGTCCTCCTCAGCTGGGGGCTAAGAAAAAAAAAAAAAAAGGGAAAAAAGTCTTAACAAAATAACCATTGATATGCTGCACATTGCCTCTGGAAAAGACAATTGCATATGCAATGTTTGTGATGAGCCAGTCTGTACTGAGACCAAGAGAGCTTTACCCAAGCCCAAAGCCATGTAGGACGGGTTTGCTCCTCTAAGAGACCTGTACAGGTCTCTCCCATAAGTTACAATTTACATGCTCCTGAGTAATCACACTCATATGAGGGGTTTTGTTGGAATGAGCAAGGAAATGAAGTGACATATTGATGCTGTGGAAAGATGGTATGGACACTGAGGGAACATGTCATTTTATGTTTCTCTACAGCCAGAGGATGTGAAACATAATCCACAGGAGATTCACACTGCGCTAGAGGTTCTTAAGATGTGAATAGTTGTTAAACTGATAAACAACATATGTGTTAAGGTAAGATAAGGTAAGGTGGGCAAAGCTGGAGTAGTTGCCAACATCAGAGTCCAGCACAAAAGGAAGGAAACACTGGACTGATTCAAAACATGTATTTCCTTCTGTGTCCGCAATAATTATGAGCACTGAAGCAAATCTCCACAAGATGATTATAATCAAGCCCTTTGAGGCTCAACCTGCAGAACTAAACATCAATATTAAATTTGACGTTGAGAGGTACCAGCTGGACTGATGAGAAGGGAGGTCAGCAAAAAAGATTTTTTAATCTTTTCTAGTGATTTATTTTTCATCCTGGTTTCAGCTCTTCCTTATTCCTCTCACAAGTGTGCATACATGGGTGCATGCACATATACCAACCTTGCTTTCCTCCAGCACTTCTCTTCAGCTTCTGCTTACAGACTATTTTTGTTTCTATTTCTGCTTTCCAACTTCTTCTTTGTTCCAGTTTTCTCCCTTGACTGATTGTTTTTCCCTTCTCTCCACTCACTGTGTTTTTCTCTCATACCCTAAAATTCTTATTTGCTCTCCTTTTAATTTCCTAACTTTTCCTGCCTTAATGTTTCCCCCTCCCACACCCAGTATCACACATAGAGCACCACAGGAAGAGCTTTCACCCCCAATGGGCTACCTCTTGATAAAAGCTTGCAAGGTTTGGGCTGACTCTATTTACAATGTGTCTTTCAGATGCAAGTGAGAGGGACTTTTTCCTTAAAAATAAAAAAATCCCTTGTTCCTTCATTCTCCTTAGCCTTATCATCCATCAAAGCAGTCAGCCCTTTATAAAATGAGCTGCCATGAGGGGACTCTGTTGGCAGGGAACCTGCTCTGGCTGGGAAGCTGCCAAGGGATGTAAAAGCACTGACAAACATCACAAGAGAGAGAAGAGAGAGAAGAGAGAGAAAAGGAAGCCATAGCCAATGTCTCAGAAACGGGTTAGTATTACAAAAGGGAAAAATGGCCCCAAGATGCTCCAGAGTTAGTGTCCCTAGTGCAAAGCCACCACATTTTAGAAAAAGAGTGATTTAGAAATTATCTTTTCTCAGCAGTTACCAGTCCAGAGCTAACATTCCTCCTCTCCCCCATTTCTAGCTTCAAATACAACCAGCAGCTGTTCTTCAAATCCTATGATATTGACAGAGCAATATCTTGTCATCAACCGAATTCTCCCCACTTGGAAAACCTCCTGTTAATGAGTGTTTGCAAAAACAGATGTAAAGAGTCTTCCAGATGTAACAAATAGAATATTTATTTTCCTCTAAATCCTTTTATACAAAATTCTACTTGAGTATCTATCTGGTGTGCCACATCAGATGAGATCTAGGGAGAAAGTGAGAAAAGCAAGTTAAAGAGGTGATGTTTGTATGCAAGTGCTACAAATCATTCAAAGCCTCTTAATTACATTTGCTTCTGGCCTGCAAATGTACATCTGTTCCCACAGCTACTTTTTCCATTCACGTTTCTCCTTTCTTTTCAGCAGTTTGCTCTGTCCATTCATAGTGTCTTGGCTTCACTAAGCTCTAAACGATTTGGCATTCATTGCCCAGCACCTGGCAAACCCGGACCCCAGCACTGACAAAAGCCTGGTGTGCTCTAAAGGCATAGATAACTGCTTAAACAGAGTGATATTTATTAATGAAAAGGATGTATCTAAAAGCCAGGACCTGAAAGTAGAACAGCATTTAACCTCAGACCCATTTTTCCCCTTCCCTTTATCAGTGGGAAAAAAAGAGTGAAGCACATTTTTAGGCTGCACTCAGGGAATTTTCTGTGCTCTTTACCCCAGCATCACAGAATCAGTGTGAAGTGCTCATCAGTCAAAATGGTCTGCTCATTACCACTAGCAGTACTGAGTCACTTTGCCCCAAAGGAAGGGATTACAGAGAAAGAGAAGCTGCAAAGAAAACTCATAGAATATTTGGGATTTTCGCTTCTCAGGAAGCTGGTTTGAACAAACCCAACATCTGCAGAGGCTGCCCAAAGGGCTGTAAGCCTGATCTGTCTTTAAATAGGAGAAACCTAAATGGTGATTTGGAAAGTGTCAAGGTTTGAGCCCACTTTTATCTCCACAAATAAACTCAGGAATCTTCCACACACATGCAAAAGAGACCAGGAGAAAGGCCCAGGCCTTTTGCTTCCTGCAGGAGTTCACAGAGATAGAATCACTATGTCACTCAGGTGCAGAGCCCTGGAAGAGAGCACTAACCAGAGGGGAGCACCTCAGGTGGGGACTTCTGGATTTACCTCGTGTCTAATTAACAGGATGTTCCTGCTAAATACAAACATAAAGACGGTTGTCGCAGTCGCTGATATGTGGCAGTCGACATGGACACTGCATTTGAGGTGCTTCATTAGAATCATCAGAAGGCTTCAAGTATCTGCATCTTGATATCCAAAAAGTCTCCCATATGTTTTCTCTGTATTTCTTCTAAGAGCAGCTCTACACATCTCTGGCTCTATCTCTCTTCTTCTTCAGTTCTAGTTTGCTCCTTCTTGTCCCTAACACGGCCACCTAACTCTGTCTGTCCTATGTACAATATCTTACAGTATCTTACCTTCTCTGGCCCTTGCACGACCTCCTGTCCCTAGGTCTTCACAGCACGGCGAGCAGACTCCAACTTCTCAGTTTACTCACTTTTTATCATGCCCCTGGCTGTGAGGGCAAGGCTGTTTCTACTCTAGGATGATTAACACAGCTGTAGCATATCAGAGGGGAGACTGCCTTCAGCAGCATCTCCTTTTGTCTCCCCACAGACGGTCTGTCAGTGCACCAACATTCATGTGTCCCATTCTTGTAGTGCTAGATCTGAAGGACAGGCTCAGTATGTCACCTCTGTCAGGTCTTCCTGTGCTTCCAGAGCCTCTGGCCAAAGACAACAATGTGAAGATCTGCAGAAGCTGAGTACTGAGTAGATGTCCTCAGGGCACTTGAATCCCAAACCTGGCAATTTCATTCAGCTAGTTGTGCTGGAATAGGCTTTCTGCCCTTTTCTGAAATAATGCTGAGCCTTTTTAAACATCTTCTAATGCAAGTTTCTGAACAAAAATTCATGCCACCCTCTAACAACCTTTCCTTTCTACAAAAACTAACATTCACACTGATTTGTATAATATTTAGACTATTTTTTCTTTCATATTTAGTCTGTATTTAAAACAGATCATTGTGTTTCTACATATTTAATGAAAATGACTCATAAAACCTATTTCATCTGAGATTTTTTTGTTATTCTCATTTGATTTTGATGCTGTTATTTTTGGCTACCAAACAAAACTGTTTTGGTGAAAAAAGAGACTGAATCTTATGGACCTCACAAACGTTTTAAGAAAAGATAGTGCTCATTCAGGTATACATGTATAATTCATAATGCAGCCTCATTTTTAGCACCATAAATTCAACCTATTAATTTGCAAATCCATTTTTGCATTATTCATTTTCTTCTAATTGCAGAAAACCTCAAATAAAGTAGGGAAACACTGCAGTGCTAGGAATTGTTAGAAGTTAGAAACAAATAATATTTTTCATTTAGAAGTAAACCAAGAACAGAGGCACATTTTCCAAAGTGTAATATTTGACCTTGGGGCTAAACACAGCTTGACCTTCTTAGCCTATTTTTTTTTTTTTTTTTTTTTTTGTGGAAATACAGCCAGTGCAATCCCAGTGTGCGTGTGCATTATGGGTTTCTTAAACCCACAGGCCAAATTCCGTGAAATTTCACAAAAGAGCAAAATGCCTTTATGCAGTCTCAGTAATTTTCATCTATTTCAAGTTATTTGAAAATAGATAACCACAATAAATAGCCACAAAGAAAAGAGACTTTTTTCTTGTTCTAGTTTAACATGATTTTAATTAGAAACTAGGGAAGCCCCATGGAAGGGAGGTAAAAATACACCATTTACAAGAAAAGCTCATTCAGCTCTCTTTTTAATTTCAAAGGCAGATGTCTAGATCAGAAAGGACCAACTATATTGGCAAGCATCAACTTTGAAACATACTCAGACACCTCTGGTTTTGTGCTACAGTACATCCATCCTGTATTCTCGGGAACAAGGGCAGCTACTACATGCAAAGGTCATGCCTATGGCAGAGACTTACCCTGGTGATCCTCAGCCTCTGGTTTTAGTTGTAAGTAATTCTGTCTAAAGAGCACACAGATCAGCCAGGCAGTTCATATAATTCCCCCAGTGTCCTGACCCAGCAAAGTTGGCTGTCTCAGGCCACTGCTGATTAAGGGAAGGCCAGGCAAGCTGGTGACTCCTGATAGGTCTCTCTTGTTGGCCGTCTACCTTAACGTCACATATTGAGGCAATTTTATTGAGGCAATAAAAAAACAAACAAACAAACAAACAAAACCAAAACCAAAAAAAAAAAAAAAAAAAAAAAAACCAAAAAAAAAACCCCAAAAAAACAACTAACACCCCCCCACCCCCCCCCCAAAAAAACCCAAGACCAATCCAAACAAAAACCCAAAAACCAAAAAACCAATGATGTCCTGCTTTGCAACCGATGCAGTGCTCCTGCTCTAAAACATTAGTGAAGTTACTTGTCTCTCACAGCACCACCTCAGAATTGCTGTGTAGAGATCTTCTGCCTCCTGCAAGAAGCCCTACAAGAAACCCACAAGCAGAGTGCTGAAAAGTTTTGAAGAACTCCGAGAACTGTTTTCAAGAGAGTGGATAAATACTAGTTTGACTCTTGCAACAGCTCATGACTTATTTAGCATCTCAGAGGCTGCAAGACATGTGTCCAGATTCAAACAGGGCTGTGACTGCATTCAGCTACTTTGGCAGCCAGCCAGTTACCAGGAAGGATTGATATATCTGTATTTACACACCAGCTGTGAAAACACATTGAAGGCATTGAGGTAGGTATCAGCTGCACTTCACATCTGACAGAAAAAAATGACAATAATTTTAACAGACACTGAAAGATATGCCTCAGCCTTTCAACTTTGTCATCACTGATACAAATGGCAATGCTACGAACCTGAACAGGACCTCACTTTGGGCCAGTCATGCGTAATTTTCTACACATATTGCACAGTGGGGTCCAAATCAGTATAGCCCCTTGTCTATGACACGGGAACAGATTTCTTATAAGACCAAAACTCTCACTGTTTGTACAGATTTTGGATATCGTGCTCGTAATTAATATTTTGGATTTTCTATCAGTGGCTCTAGTCAAGAATAATGTATAAGGAGAGTGCCTGAAATGTAAATTATGCATATGGGTGTATATCTAATAAGAAGGGGTACACTGCCTGGAATCTGGCCCTGTAGGTATCTGTTTTAAAGAAATATTTAAGCTGGGATAACTCCAGGAGGTAATGAGGCTGTCACTGGCACTGTGCTGCTGCAATGGTACAAGGACAAAGCAAATAAGTTGCCTTTCATTCCCTTCAGGGAGGCTGGAGCCAAGAAGCAGCACTAAATGCTCATGGTCCTAAGCTAAATGCCCCTTCCCTGCAGCCTGGTCTCTTCCAGTTAAAAATACCTCTGGTTTCCCTCCAAGCAAATATTAAGCTTATGGTTTGTGAAAGCATTTGGAAGAAGATAAATGCAATTTCAGCACTGGGATGTTGAGGGATAGCCACCAAACTTTTTTAAAGAGTACTGTTAACAGTACTCTTTAAAAATTCTCTCCCTCACTCTGCACTGCTCACCCCAAGGGGCATTAAGCCTCAAGAGACACATCTGAGGACATTCCTAAAGCAGCCCTAAAACCACAGTTTCACCTGCTACGAGGTAGTATGAGGGCCATAACTCCGGAAATTTTCAAAAGAATTTACATAATATGCTGCAAAGACAGAGCAGAGAGACCATCCACTCTGTCCTGCCTCTTTTTTTCCTCAAGAACATCAGCAGGAGTAACAAACTCTGAGACTGACCCCAGCACAAAGAAAACTGTCCACCAAAAATGACTTTTAGGGCATCCAGGACATTCCGTGTGCACACACGTGCAAAAAACTGGGTCACCACTACTTCTTCCTCCCTTTTTTCTTCTGCAGGCACTCTGCAGCATGAGGTAAAATCCTGCAACTAGAACAGCAGGATAACAGCATTACAAAACCCATCAATAGATCAAGTGCTCAGGGACACAGAGGTCTAAAACACATTGTGAGAGCCTTTTCTTAGCCAGCAGCTCCCCATTCATCTTATCTGCAATTCAGTGAAGCAAAGTATTCAATCAGAATTAATTCTTACTACATAAAAAGTGAAACACCATACATTTAAAAAACCTTAACAGAGCTTTATATCAATAACAGAGGCAGGCAATGGGAAGGTTCTCTACAGCAGATGAAATGAGAAAAAAAAATAAAAATCCCATAAACATTTCTCATAGTTCTTTGGAAGCAACCATTCAAACTAGCTACATTGGGCAGAGCTGGGGTTGTAAAACTGCTCTTGGCTCAGGATATGTTCCATCACCACCCACACTGGAAAAACCCACACAAGGGCACATTTTCTCTTCCTGCTATAAAAAGGGGCAAATAAAATATTTTAGAGCTTGGGATGACTTTCTTTGGATGTGAAGGTTCCTTGGGCTGAACTATAGTTGGAAGCATTCACTGAAGGATTGGGCAAAGGGTTGTGAGAGGCCTTAGGTGGGAGCCCAGAGAACAGCTGAGGAGTGCTGTTGTATTTCTCTGGGGAAATGGTTTTTCCCCAGAACCCCCTAAAGCCTGCAACCATTAGTTTGACCTGTCCTTCCCTTATCTCTAACCTATGGCTGAGTGCCAGCTATCTGTCCTGAGACAGAGAATCTAGATAAACCCGTGCTCCTTCCTCTTTCGCTCTCTTTCTCTGGGACCCCTTCAAGAATAAAGCCTTGGAATAATCCTGAGGTAAAAGCCTCTTTTGAATCTTTTATCCTACCCCCTGAAATATTTCTCTCCAAAGCCCCTCAAGGAAACTGAGCTAGCACAGGAGCCCAGGGGGGCAGGCAGGGGGGAGTACTTCAGAGTGCACCTCATCCTGCATCAGTGAACACGTCCACAGCAGTAACGCTGCAGCCCCAGCTGGGAGCCCCCTGAAAAAGCAGGCAGATCAAGAACAGCGGTTTCCACCCGGAAACCCTGCCCTTCATCAGTCAGTCCTTGTTACCCACACAGTCTGGCATGTGGGGCCTTGTCTTCACTAATTTCAATCTGGGCAACAGCGTCTTGCACAACTTCCAACTTTCTCTTCTGCATTAGTCTGAGGGGGAAAAAGCATTCCATGCTGACTTAGCCATCTCACTGTGATGTTAGTGACAGAAGGAGGCGGGATAAAGATTCAAGGACACTCCCTCAAAACATAAATGCCAACTTGGGAAAGGTCAGCTGGAAGAAATTCTATATAGAACTGAAACAGGGCTGAGCAGGTAAAATATACATACATTTTCTGCTTTGCTGGGAGAGAATAGAGCTCTAAATCACATTTTTAGATATAGGTATTTACCAGGCATTAAAAAAAAAAAACCAAAATTTTCATACAAATTCCTCCACTGCACCCTTTTTTTCTGCATGTGTGTATATATGTTTGTGTGTGTTTTTGGGGTTTTTTTTTTTTGGGGGGGGGGGGTGGGGGGAGGGGACATGGACATAGAGATTTATTAAACTTTTAAGTACCATTTGCTGAATTTAGACCAGAAACCCACTGCAAGGGCAAGCTGAAGGTTGAACCAGAATACTTCAACATGTATTTATTTTCCTCCTCAACTCCCTCAGCATGCACCAAACCTGTATTGTACCCCAAATCAGCTCCTGAACAAACTTGGCTCCAAAGAGACAGGGTGAACATGACCTTGCCTCATGGCAGTGTGGCACATGTCTGCAGAGGCAAGGTACAGATCTGTATCCCTTCCTCCTCTTCACATCACACAGGATGACCCAGCCAGGGGCTACCTGGAAGCCACATTGTTTAGCAGATTTACCAGCAGCCCCAGCCAAATACCAAATCTTTGGTGCTGGCCTGTTGTAGTAGTTTCCTAGTAGTTTCTTCTCTCCGTTTGTCCTCTATAGGAAAGCCACCTCCAAGGAGGAAAACCTTATACACTAATGAAAAGTGGAAATTTCACTCTTGAAATCTCTTTCAGTCATCTACAACTTCAGAAAAAAAAAAAAAAAGTAATTTCAGATTTCTGAATAGTTGCCTGGTGCCATTCAGCAAGCAACCTATACATAAAAGCACTTGCCACCACACTGAAGGGACTCATTGGGAATCTGCCTTTTGCCTCACCTCAGGTCAAATCAAGGTATTGGTTAAGACCTAAGTATTCTTTTTCTTTGAAACTTTGTAGAATTTGTTTGTTATCCTAAAAATGCCAGTCACAGCTAACTGATATATGTCCATTTTACAAGTATTTTGAAACTGAGGAAAAATACAATTTCATAGAGAAATCCCTGTCCCTGTATATGGCACAGAGTACATGGAAGCAAAAATACCAGAACATTCTTTTATGATGCCAGATAAGTTGAAGGCAAGAACAACATTCACCTTACTTAGCGTTTACAGGCTGTTCACACAACAGTCCTCATTCATATATCCATTCTTCAGGAACCTAGATATTCAGTGCATAACACGAACATAACATTGAAATGTTTTCATCTTTTTCTTGAGTAAATCACTGATTTTTCTCCTATTAGCAGTCCCCATGGTGACTAACATTAGTGGAGGAGGGAGAAATCCAATACCAGAGGAACCCAATATTTTCACATAAATGGGCAAATGAGATGAAGAGGAGACAGAGAGGTTTCATTCACTGTTTGGGAGAGACAGCATAGCTCACTGTCATTGAATGTGAGTTTGCCAGGAGAATTTAGCAGGGGAAAAAGTCTGGTCATGTAGCTGCATAGCCAGTCAAGAAGCTGGCACAAGGTCCCTTCCTGAACACACTTGGTGGAACTTTGCCTGAAGGACCCTCCAGTTTCATTCCCACTCCCCCAAGGCTGCAGGACCCTGTTACAGTCAGGTTTTGTGGCTCTTGGATATTGCCTTAGCCCTAGTCTTGAAGTGCAACAGATGATGTTAGACAAGTATCATTTAAAAGTAAACTATAATAATTGCTTTAGAATATAGGACACTTGTGTAATACACTTCTACTACAAGTCCTATTGTGAAACCCAGTGTTGGTGGTGGCCCTCACTGCAGAGCCCAGTTATTCCTACCAGAAAGTTAATCTCTGTCTCAGGTCCTCAAAGCAAGCAAGGAAAAAGTCTGTGCAGAAGCAGAAAGGGTTTGATTGGGTTGCAATTGAACGTAGGAACAAGTGAATCCCAGGGCACAGGTCCATGACAAAAGCCACATGCTCACTATTGAATCAAGGTATTTTTCGAGCACCAACAGAGAGCATAAGACATCCCCAGGATGCTTCTTGCACATCTTGCTTCCTGACCATTTCAGCCACATGTTAACACACAGGGCACCTGATATGAATTGGCTGATAAAAAGAGAACAAAAACCTGACAGCCAAGCCAACTGAATAGCAGAGAATCTCCAAGTGCCCTGTCAGAGAGCTGTGGCTCAGTAGCTGTGGAGGTCATCCTGTGATTCAGTCAATGGTTGTTTCATGTGTCAAAACAGAAAATGCTAATAGGGACCTATAAATAAGGCATCTGAGCAGGGCTTTGCCACAGACATTTTCCTGCCTTGCTGCACCAACTTCAAGATCTGCAAGAAGTTGGAGAAAGTTACCGCACAGACACTTTAATCCCAGACAACTCACTGGTTTTTTAGGAGCAGCCAGCTACCATAATTAAGCTGACAGCCTATTGCTAACACTTAATTTATCTAATAACACTATTGTCTATCCAACATATTCTGCGCTAAGTTCAGCTAGAAGTCTGGAATACAGATGGTCTTGCAAAATCTGGAATAACTCACTGTGGAGGGAACTAGAGCCTCATTTATTTAGCAGCCATGGAGTCAATATATAGCTCACATTACTTCAGTGCAGATATTTAAGTCTAAAGCAGTGTTCTTGTGATAAAAAAAAAAAAAAAAAAGCACTGAAGAGCACACTGAACATTTTCCAACATGGTTAGAAAATGCAGCACCACACTTAATACAGAAACAACAGGATTTAATACAGAAATTTAAACAGGAAAAAGTAAAATCTCCTAACAAGGTGATACAAGCACCATATCATTTCTTGTGGGCTCAGCTGGCAGAAGTTGGAGGTTGGAGCACACCTCACCCATTCATGTGTCTGAATGTGATGAAATAGGTCTGTACCTAGGGTTCCTCTATTTGGCTGTACTCTCTCTTCTGAAGGTGAAACCTTCAGTGCATCCCAAGGTCAACATACAGCAAGTTCTGGATATGCAGCAGTCCTGCAAAATCACTGTCTCTCCCTCTATCCTACATATCCACCTGCATACACACCCCCTCACCCCATCTCTCTTGGATCCCAGCAGTGGCTTGCTGCTCTGCACTCTTATAGAATGGGCTGAGCCCCATATCCTGCACCAGCCCCTTGCTCTCTCTAAATTGAAATCTGAACACTTGTGCCTGGTTGTCCTCTCACACAGACAGAAGCAAGCCTTGCATGGGAGCAGATCCGGTTAAATCACACAAAGCAGCATTCTTAGCAGGAGGGATTACTGCCTGGAATTGTAATGGGTCACCCAGAAGAGAGCATCACAAAGTGCCAGTCCAGTGGTTTTGTGAATGCAATTCACAAAGTCCTCGGACTTCTTGCTTTTTCTAAGGCATGCTGTAAAATGCTGCTGTATATTTCAATGCACACACTGAAAGAAGAGGTCCATTTCTTTCCTACAGCACTGTCTGAACAGCCTGAGATCCTTGAGGACTAAAAGAATTCATTCACAGAAGCATTGTAGTGGGTTCTAATCAAAGCAAAACCCCAGAATGGAGACGTGTGTCTGACATCATTGAATGAATATCATGTTATAACACACGAATGACTTGGGGACTTGGGGTATTTTCCCTCTCAAAAAAAACCCCACAAAAACCAGCAAAAAACCAACCAAACAAAAACCCCACAAACAAACAAAAAAACCCAACCAAACAAAAAACCAACCAACCAAACAACCCCCAGGAGACTTCCATGCTAAAGAGCTGACAAAACTGTTTCTGAAATCAATTTAAATCATATTTTGTAATGAATATTAGAGAGTGAAATGCATTGACACATCTCTTGTACAGTAAAGTTAGAATAGCATCTGCAGAAGAAGACCGTTCCATTGAGAAATAAGGTTGCGTAGAGGGAAATACTTTATGTTGAAACGATGCTGTTCAAAGTGGGGGGAGGTCTTGCATATTTTTAGAATGTAGAAAACTAAACTCCCTGTCTCAAAGAACTAAGCAACGCAAATAATTTTCATTTCCCCAAGCTCAGACGTTTTGATGCCAGCTGTGATCTCTATAAGAATCTCAGCTTCAGAATTCACGTCAAATGCTGCTTTGTTATCCCAAGTTGCTGTAATTTAATTTCTGCTGCCTCTGGCTGCCATCCTCCTCCCTCACCCCTCAAGACAGAAACAGTCAGAAGAGCTGATTCATGGAAAAGAAATGATCAAAACTCTCCCACTCTCCACAGGAGTTCACACCAATTTGGCTTCTGTACCCCCATCTTGCTGTTAATCAACCTGCTCACTCCGTCTTGGCCCTACCAGGAGCAACCTGGGTGCTTGTGCCCTCTGTACAACCTGTTTTCAGCACACTTTGCAGTGCAAGGATACGAGTCCTTTCCTTTGGCAGCTGTTTAGTTTGGCTGTGGATAAGGAACACAATTGATTTGCCTTTATTAAGGAAACTAAAGGTCACTACACATCAAGACCTATTATCTGTCTGTCATACTTTGGCTTACTGAAGAATCTCAATAGATAAGCACTGTTTCCTCCCTGATTACTGAAATCATTGATCAAACCTAGCAATAAGTAAGGCATCAATGTCAACACTTACTCAAAAACAACAGCATCTGCTGAGCAGGTCACACCCCTGATGAACATTACCACTGCAGCGTGAAGACTGAACAGATGCACCCATCCATCTACAGCAAAGCCCTTTTTCCACTCAAAGCCACTCTGCTGAATCTTATGTGGGCCTGCCTTCAGTGTAGCTGTGCAACAAATGGACTGAGCAGAGAATAAAACCCCTTCCCAGCCCGTGTGCCCCTTCATGAAAAGCTGCTTTACTGGGAGAACAGTGGCCAGTCTGACCAGCCAGTACAAACCCAAGGGCAAAGGCTGCCTGCAATGGCCCCAGAGGGATTTAATGGTGAATTGAACATTCAGGACCGAGACAAGATTTTTCACAGCCTTCAGCAGTTAGAAATTTTTTTCTGGTTATTCTATGCCCAGCTGTCTTCTAATCCTTCCCTGAGCTGCTGCTCTTGTGCAGGATGCAGCAGAGAGCACGACACTCACTTCCTCCTGCAAGCAAGCCAAATCTCATAGGGATATTCCATTTACTTCCAGAAGTGAGAAACCCTGACAGAAGGGAAAAACAACTATTTTAAGACTCTAATCTTTTCATTTGCCTTTCTGCAAGCTTGTTTTATCTTCCATAGCCTTCATCAGCATAGAGGTGCAGCTGCAGCCGGCCATTCCCAAGGCTCAGATCTGACCAGCACCTCAGATCTTCTCATCCATGCTCTGCAACACAGGTCACAACTCGTCCAGGCACATAGCTGGGGTGGCTGAGGCACAGATGTGTTTTTCTGCCTGCTGCAGGGTACAGATTACCTGTGTTTCCTGCTCAAGGAAGTCCCATTCCTGTTTCATCCTTTAATTGGAAACACCCCATCTGAGTTGTGAGACATTCTCCTATGGCTTTTTAAGAGTCTACTTAAAACAGGTGGCTCCAACACAGGTTCCCTGTGTCTCACAGTTTAAAAGGTGGGTTTTTTTCAGAAGCAAAACTAAATGGCTGAACATATTGGGAAGCAATTTTTCCACACAAAACTTCCGGGTCGTGGTGACAGGAATAGATGCTTCACCACTCTACCTCACAACATGAAGTCTTGTGGAAAGTTTAATACTTCCCAGCAGAAGATAGAAACATATGGACTCACTGCTCTGTCTTCCCCTAATAAGAGAGACAGAAAGAATGGGTGGGCACATCCTTGTCAACAAAGGTAAAAATTTGCTGTGGGAGTAAAACAATGCACACAGGAGACCAGAGAGCAGCCTTTTATCTGTTTAACTCCTTCTGCTCAGACAGACATACAGCAAAGACCTAAATTAGTCCCAGTTACCAACAATGTAAAGCTCTCTCCAAATTCACTAAGTAATTACATTAAATCCTCCTCTACTTAGCCCAGGCAACACTGAGGAAAGCAGTGTGCTTAAAGAGGGAACAGGACTGTGCAAGTACAAGGAACAAGAAATGCTTTCCTAATAAATTTACTGGCTTTGGAGAACAAGGGTGGAGGTAGAAGAGATGAAGAATAAAATATTTAAAGAGTTGAATCAAAAAAAAAAGCCAAGGGGTACTCAGAAAACAAACACTGGAAGGTATTTCTGTTTCCTGCCAAGATTTTCATCGAGCACTGAAGCAATCATGCTCTTCAGTGATTATTGTGTCAAGTATCAGGTTGTTATTGCAGACTAGGAATAAAAGTGTCATGCAGACAATTTCTAAGGTTTTGAATTGGGTAAAACAGATGAGCAGAAAAGTATCAGCGGCACTATTCAAAGAACATATCACATCAAAGAGAACACAAAATAGAGCACAGAGGAAGGGAATGCAGTTCAGAAAAGGTTTTTAATTTAAAATTAAGAAGTCAGAACAACATAGGATGGGAAGAAAATGAAGTCTCAGAATAATTTCGTTCCACAGCAGGATCACCTTGTATCTCTACCTTTTCCAGGACAGATTTGCCTAACCTGCCCTAATGACTTGTGGTGATGAGGCATCACCAACACTGCCACTCCGGAATCTATTCCAGTGCTTTGTTTTTAGAAAGATTTTCCTGTGTCTTATTTGAACCATCTCTGCTTCACATCCAGTAGGAGTCATAACCACTACCCCTTGCCCCAGCTACCATAACCATAGAAATATTCTATTTTCCTCCTCACAAGAGCCTTTCCTCTGTTCAAAGACTGCTTCCTTGATCCCCTGGACCCCTTTGCTTCAGATTAACCAATCTCATTATTTCACCCAGCAGGTGATGCCTGCTTGCCATCTAATCATTCTCACAGTTTCTACATATTCATCCTTCCAGGCACTCCTCATTTTTCTTCGTTCTTACCACCCAAAATGAGGTGTAAAGCTCTTGCCCCGGCCTGTTCAGAAATAGCAGCAGCAGGTATCTGGTTGATTCCTGGGTTTTCACCTTCCTTCACCCACCAACTGCAACACCGGCCTTCTGCACATGGAGCTGCGGATCCACTTCATCCTGTGCTTCTCTGTAAGCCCCAGATCCTCTTGTGGCAGACTGCTGCATTGGCACTCTCCTCCCTTCTCATGGCTCCATCGACTGGTGCACATGCTGGCAGGCTGCCTCAGGGCAAGTATTGACTGCTTCCATTTATTAACTACCTACAGGTAGTACCTTGAACTTGTTCCTATTGAACTATCTCCTTTTATTTCCCAGCATTTCCTTCAAGTTATCAAAATGCTTTGGGATCCTGAAAGGAGGAAAAACCCAATATATACTACCCAAGTCCCCACTTGATCTGTTCTATCACTTTGACTACAAACCTTTGACACCACCTGAGAAAATGGGTACTGTATAAATTTTGATTCTACATCTCAACAATTTCATTTTGACCATTTTTCTTTAGTTTACTTATAAGGACATGTGAAAGAGTGTCAAATGCCAGCTCCTGCTGATTCTTTCTTACCTGCCAATGGGTTGCTATTTTAGAAAAAAAAAGTAAGACTGGTTTAACACTTTGTTCTGGACAAATTTGTAACAGTTATCTTTATTTTGTTATCTCAAGGGTGCCTACAAAGTATCACATAATTATTTGTTTCAGAATTTCTCAGAGAACTGAAGTGACAGGCTAAAAATAACTCACCTGCTTCCCCTTTTTTAATTATCGGTATCACACTCGTTTGTCCAGGACCCTGACTGTTCTGTCACCTCTTCTTCTCATGCAGAGGATCAGAGGCTGTATCATTTCATAGTCACCATCATATTAATTGCTCTCTAGCATAAACTTTTCAACTCCTCCTTCTAGTAAGAAATAAATCTTTAAGTACTTTTCTTCCCCATTGCTTTTACCACCTGGTATTCACAACTCTCCTCCAGTACACCAAGAATTGGACGGACCATCTGTGTTCTGTCACGTTTGTTTTCAGCAAATGCCTGGGTAATTAAACCCCCATTAACAACACATGCGGCTCTGAAGGATTCTGTAAGTTAATTTTTGCTGGAACATCTCTGCCAATCCTTAACAAGCAAGGTACATTTGGTGATTTGTCAGTCTGGGCAAACTAGATGGAAACTCTCGGATCAAATATAGTTTTTCCTCTATCCAGTGTTCAGACAAAATTGGAGAAAGGAAGAATAAACATTTACCTGCACAATGAGCAGGTTGACTCCAAGAGGAGAGACTGCAATGCCATAGCAGCAGCCCACAGCAGCTCTTCACTTTGCAGAGTGTCCCACATCATAGAATTCATTCTGTTTGCAAAGATTTACAAGGGTTTAAATCTTGTGTCTGAGAGCACAAGAATCACCATGTTGGGTTAGAGCAATGGTCTATCAAGGCATTCTGAACATGAAAGTTCCAAACTACAGTGTACCAACTAGAACTTTTTATCCATGTTTTTTGATGCATGTACAAAACTTGAGCAGAGCAGCAAGGCAGGATCTCACTGCAGTTACGGAGACTTTCCAAACCAGCTCTGTTCATCCACGTTTTCAGTGACCTCTTTTTTCCAACACTAACTGGCCAAGGGAGGAAATCAGGTTCACTGTGTGTCCTCTCCAGCCCCATAGATAGGGGTCATAGGTAGGAATTACAAGGGAGATCCACCAGTCTGATGCCATGGCAGGTACTTGGAATAATGATTATGGAGATCCTTCAGAGGTCCAGGCTAGATGCCATCTAGTCTTAGGAACTTCTTAACCTACCTCCCTAGTCAAACTTCACCTGGATCCTTTGACCTTACTGCTGTGAAAAAGATCATTTGGAATCTCCCCATCAGCAAAGACACATGCAAATACAGTGAGGTTCTTGGATATGATGCACTGAGACCATCTTTCACCTTTGGCCAGCAAGTGGTCCCATTGAACCTACGTCTGGTTTTCTAGTTCTTATGCATTTGAAGAACTTGTCACTAACAGATCAAGCATCATTAGCAAGGTTCTCTTCAAGTTTTAGGGTTTTTTTAATCTGTCCTCCTAATTTCTTGTTTACTTGTCATAATTCATGGACTCTCTAAATTTGCACTATTTCCCCATTTTTTTAATATCAATCCACTCTTTGTGATTGCCTCAACATCTTTATTAAGCCTTGAAGGGATTTCACTGGATTTATATTTTCTTTCTAATTGTAATGCAAAATTTACCTCAACTTCTAATACTGTAATTTTTAGAAGCTTCAATTTTCTCACTTCCTAGACTAGTGTTCTCAAGGTTGTTTTATTTTCTTTTTTGACAAATTGCCTCATTTCCACAGAGCGCCCTGTCTTGAAATTGAATATTCATGTTCTGAATTCACTTGGCTTGCTTTTGCTGAAATCTAATCATGTTGAAACAGTTACCTTCTGAAGTAGGTCTCATGAACCATTTGGGTCCAAACAGAAATCAGTATCTTCTGCAAGCTGCTCTACACAGCAGGAAGCTCTGCATGTCAAAATTTTTACCTCCACACCTTGCCCTTGCATCAATCTATAAGAACAGCACAACTACCCCCTTTGCTCTCTTTTGCAACTGCAGCTCCTCTCACCTCACATTGCCTGGTCCTGTTATGAGGATCAGTCCCTGTCCTTAATCAAGGGCTTGTCAGTACCATGCCACCATCAGCTAGGGGTTACACTGTGTGCCTCTTTTCCTTGGAACATTTTTATAACATTACGCTTCATACTATCCTTCAAATACAACGTCACTCCCCCACCAATATGTCCTGCTTTCTTTTCCTGTAAGATTGGTAGCCTGGCAACACCATATCCCACTGATCCTACTCCTCCCACCATGTGCCTGGGACGACTGCTCTGCCAGGGTTCCCATTTGAGCCCAGGAATGCTCATTCTCCCATCCTCATTTTTAAACATTAAGTGCTGCTGTAAAAGCACAGTTTTGTTTTTCCCTAGCTCTGTCACTGAGCATTGCTGGCCAAGAGGGACCACAGGCAGCCTCATTTCCTTGTTCATTCCAAGCTGTTTGTTTCCCTCCCAGACTTTTCAGAGGCACAGCCTGACCTCATTTAACCTATGGCATAGCCTGCATGTGTCCCTCTTGTCCCAGAAGTGTCCTCATTTCCTAAAACACTTGAATCCTACCTTTCTGAGCCATCATCTCCTCTGTGAAGGCTCTTCGCCAATGGGAATTTCAAGGCAAGCATCCTGCTAGAAGGTCAAGGTTCATCCATCCACGTGGTCCTCAATTTGACTCTGGCACAGAGGGATATTACCAGGACAGGGTGGGACCAGCTCTCCCATCTAAAGAGCATGGAGTCATAGAATGGTTTGAGTTGGAAGGGACTTCAAAAATCATGTATTTCCAAGTCCCCCACCATGGGCAGGGACACCTTCCACAAGACCCAGTTGCTCAGAGGCCTTTTCAACCTGGCTTTGAATACTTTCAGTGATGGGGCATTGACAACTTCTCCCCAATCCCCCTAAGATGCTGGGTTTACTGCACCCTCCTGCTCCTCTGTAGGGGATGGGCTCTGCACAGACTCTGTGTCACATCTGCTGATATGCAAGGCACTTAAACAGCACTAGATGGCTGTTGTTTAGGCAACTGAACTGAGCTGTTTAGGAATGTGAGATTTGCCCTGGAACAGGGCAAATCCTGGAAAGGGATCCCAGACTGGAAAGAGAGAGATGCTTTGGCACAGCTAGTTACAGTAGACAATAGATGGTACTTCCTCTGAGGAAAGTAAGGAAGAATAAGGAAGAATTAAAGCCAATTTTTCCAGAGCAGAGATACTCAATCAATTCAATTCTAGACATAACTGCTATTAAAAAAAAAAAAAAAAAAGAAAAAAGAAAAAAAAAAAAAAAAGGAAAAAGAAAAGGAAAAAAAAAAAGAGTCCCATAATAGCAGTGAAAACAGAAGTAGTGCAAAAGCAGCCAGAGGTACTGATCCTGATGCTTTCTTCTGGATTGTCCCTAGTGCACACATCATGGCAGAATCATCTTTTCTAAGCAGAGCAGCAGTGAAGGGCAGGCAAAAAGTTCCCAAAAATCTAGGTGAATCCTAGAATGACCTGGGGTTTTACATCACCATTCTGATCATCACTTTCCAGAAGTTTTTGTATCCCTGAGATCAAGGATGTTATCTACTACATTTTGCTCTTAGTCACAAGTTCTCTGAAGTTAGACTTGTAGCACTTTTGGATTGTATATTATTTTAAGCACAAAATAAGGGATCTCAAACAAGATATCAGAAATATCTCTAACGTCATAATTAGGTGTTCGCCAAACCCATACCTTTCACTGTACTGATTAAGGGCTTTGTAGGATGACTTCTCTGCTTTTGGGGACATTCAACATCTACACAAAATCATCAAAATAAGGCAGTCTTGCTGCTGAACATGTAATCATTTTTTTTTTTTTTTTTGCTTTTTCATACAGCTATTATGTCTGCAGGTCCCTTTCAAATACAATATGAATTTGAAAATGCAACATTTTTTTCCCTGTACAAAAATGTTCTTCTACATGACCAAGGACACTGTCTAGTGCCACAGTACATTGTGCCATGCCCTCATATATTGTGTAATTCCTTTTCCTTTAAACCACTGCACATGTGTTTTTCTTTGGACCCTGGATCCAAGGCTGGCAAGGGCAATGGACAGGTCATGCTGTGATTTCCCCCAGAATTTCATAGAGTATTCACTTTAGATTTCAGTGGTTTCAAACAGCATTCACTGATGTCTTTTGTGCATGTCTTAACAAAAAGACTTACTCCTTGTGAAATACTCCCTTTATGGGATACTTCTGGCTACACATTGCAAAATATAGGACAACTAAAAGTAAAAGTTTTCCTTCAAGTGATGCAATGCCACAGAGTAAAAGGGCAATCCATACTTAACCTTGGATTAATAAAAATGAACTCAAATATGGAATAAATATATAAGTACTTCTGATTTGGACGTGACTGAGCTCACAGGTTCACCAGGGGCAAAATACAAATTGCACAGCCACCCCTACCAAGTCGATGGGGCTATGAAGCAGTGACTCACTGAACATTTTACTGACTCAAATTATATTCTTAGTTCTCAAACATATTAATAAAGTAATGCACAAAGAGACTTTTAGTCCTGGTGCATTACTTAGTTCTGTTTGGCACTATTTTGCAGCGTCAGTCTTTTGCCTTCTGTGAAATTATTCCTGATCAACAGCAATTAAATAAGAAACCAGCCAAGGGTAAGCTCAGTATTGTGTGAGAACAAATGTAGCAGAGGAGAGTTTCAACAAATGAACTCTAGTTCCTCTCTCCTCTCCAGAGGAGGCTGCAGCAGTAGTTATCCAATTTAAACAACACATATTCAGTCACAGAGCAGAACTATTACAGAATTCTAGGAAATACCGTGTTTGTCCTAAGCCAACACCCAAAGAAGTAATGGTATGTTTTTCATTATTCCTTCATTTCCCAGACATGTTTTTAATTAGCAAGGACAAAGAAATCCCAGGTACTGCAAAAAACCCAACCAACTACTGCTAGTGTGCTGAACTAAAACCATGACACTTGGCCAGGAAGAACTCTTGTTCATTGTCCTCCATCCTGAGAGAAGTTGAGCCTAGTGCCTTGGAGAAACAGCAGTTTGGGTCATTAACATTCAGCCTACACAAATCCTCTCTCTCCTAATGCCTGGGCATTGTGCTCCCTTCACAGCATCCCAGCAGCTACGGTGCAGTGGTGCAGCTCAGTGCTCAGCACCAGCCACACCTCTTGCAAAAAGTAGCTGTGTTTCAGTGGCAGACAAAACAATTATTTAATATAAAATCTTCAGCACAAAAATGCATTTTTACTTCTCAGAGTAGAGATGCATGGGATAGAAGTAATCAAATGCAAAGCTGTCTAGCTAAAACTCAGAGGGGTTGGATAGGTTTTTTCTTTCTGTTACACAAACCAAAATAAACCTATTTTAGCACATAGGGACATTTTCTCAACATTTTTAATGCTGAATAGCTTTGTTTCCAATCCAAAACCTAAATAAATCATACTTCCAAGCCAAAAAGATTTTTTTTTAAGATTAAAACCACAAAGTAAAAAAGGAGTTTTGAGGATTTTTTCCAGCAAGTTACATGAAATGTGGTAACCAGGTACTGCACAATGTGAGATTAGAAAACCATATGAAGTGATGAAATGATGTATATAAAACTTCATTTTGCACAGCTCTACCAGGGATAAAAGTGCTACTTCAGTGAAAGATATTATTAGAATTTGTAATGCTCTTACCATGGAAATAGCTGTCATGTCACCCACCAGGATTATGGGTGGACAAATAAGAAAAGCAGATGATACATGAAAGCAGGAGAGATGGAAGCATTTTTCAGAATTAGACAGCAATGACAAGGGAAATGAAAATGACATGTAAGGTCTAATTGGAATTCCTTTAGTCACTTGGAAAGGATATTAAAAAGCCTTTCTCAAAGCACTCTTATCAACATTTTCTTCAGGAATTAGTGTACAGCATAATTTAGTCAGTGCATAAGCATATTAATTTTTCATTCTGTGAGCAGGTGGCAGAAAGTTTGCACGTATTAAAGCCAGCCCGTGAGCCCTTGTTTGGGCCACAGCAGAGAACACAGCTGGGGAGCAGCAGGCATCTGGCTGCCCCCTGTGCCCAGCTCCTGGGACATTGTCCTGCTGATGCCCTCAGCCTCAGGTCATCCACAGCCTTGATTTTGCCACAGGAGCTCACCAGCAAGAAGCTGCAGGAACACATCTGAGCTAGGGCAGCTGAGCTAGGGGAGTAGGAGGGGACGTGGCACAGCCAGGGGATTTGATTTCATTTGTGCCTCTTCATCCTGTTCAACAAACCACGCAGAAGGCAATCAAAAGAAGTATTTAAGAAACAATCACATGTCTGCTGTCTTTGAACACCATCCCCAATCCCCACACATGCTGACCCTCACTTCCAATACAAACCTACCTTGGAAGCAGTGGTCAACACAACAGTAAGGGAGGCTGAAAATAAATGACCCATAGGGAGCAAGGGCTGGCTTTTCCAATCCAGTAAGAAGTTTCACCTAAAGCCCACTGCTCAGCTTCTCTGGGAGACAGCAAGCCCCAGAGTTTATGTCTATTGGGGAAGGTACACTCAGAGCAACCAGAGAAAACACACAAGACAATCAGTCAGTCTCCTGCTACTCAACAGATGGGCAAGGACTAGCTCTCATGGACAGGAAAAGCTGCTAATTTTCCTCAGCCTTCCTTGTGGAGTGCTCTTGGGGGTCAGTCTTACCCAATCCCCTCTCTCTCAGGACCAGCTCAAGTGCCTGAAGCGCTCTACTTGTAGCACATATCTACCATTAACCCTCCCGGCCCAGGCTGGCAACCTATTTGTCCTTTTATCTCAACATCCTGCATAAACTGCCAACATCATAGCCTCAGTGAAAAACAATGTGAATGGATACAAGAAAAAACACTGACCTTGCAAGATTCATTACTTTTTCACAAGCCTGGCCAAGACACAGTGATCCACGTTAGGACTCATTGCACTGGGACTGCTCAACACGGTCACTGCATCACAAAGAGGCCCAGACCAACCTATTTTGATGCTGAGGTTAATGCTGGTTTTAGAAAGAGGTTAGATTAAGTGACCTCCAAGTATTCCTGCCACTAATGACATTCAACTCAATTCTTCCAAGAACTCCTTACTGTATCTTATGGAAGATTTCCACTTTTTAAAGATAGTCCTGAGCTATAACCTCACCCCAATATCAGTTTTCACTGTATTGTCCTTACTGCATTTAACAGGGATCCTTCATGCAACCTTTGGGGTGAGGTGAAGTAGAATAGGGGCTATTGAGTTCACCCCACAGCAGTTGTTGGAGGGCTCATGTGGCACACAATGCAAAATTGCCTTCTTTTGACAGAGGAACAAGTCCTTGATATCAAAGGAAAAATTACATGACATACTAGGAGAAGAAACTCCTCCTTTATTAGCCCTCACCATTCTCTCTCTGAGACAAGGGAATGGCACAAAGGCTGTGAACACTCATCATCTGGTCTCCAAGAAAAAGCCTGGGAAACCAGTCTAGTAAAGTCAGAGCAGAAAGTTCTATTTTACTGAAACTACTAAGTTCTGTTTTGTTCCCTAACATGTTAATAACTCCTAACATTTCATATGTCGGTTTTATTTAACCATCAGAGAGTACTGATCACTACCAGTGTGTCAGGTGCTTGATGTAATCCCAGATCAAGTTCCTGATTTATATCTCCCTGCTCCCTCAGCTCTTATCAGGGCTATCATTTTATATGTGGAGTCATAACTGTTTTGCTCTTACATGCATCCCTGAACATTCATTTATGCTGAATGTCATGTGCAATTTTTAATTTTTTTTTTGTGCTCAGTCACTATTACAAGGTTCTTCTACGTGCCTTCACAGCTGGTTCTGCTTCTTACTAATTTGAACAATTTAATGCCATCAGCAAATGTTGGCAGCTCACAGCTAACCCCTTTTCCAGGTCACACATAAATCTCCTGAACTGCACAGACCTGAGGACAAGCTCCCCTGATGATTTTTCTCCAATCCAAGAACTGCACACTTTCTTCTGCCCTGGTTCCTGACTTTAAACCTGTGTAAGGATTTTCCCTTCTGTGGGTTGGCCAAGAGTGATATTCCAGGAAGCAGCAATCCTCTACTCTGTGCTAAGATTCAGATCTTCAGCTTGTTTGGCTGGGCTCTGTCTCTCTGCCCCACTACATTGAAACCACATCTCTGAATTCCTGTAACTAGGTCGTTAACATTTCTGCCCCACAGACAGAAGATATACAGGTACATTTCCTGTTTGCCTACACCCATTCCTCACATGCCAAGGGTCTGCTAAGTTAAAAGGGGGTCTACAAATACACCAGTGCTGTTTTTATCAAGATGCTGTTCTGGTTTCAGAGCAAATTAGAGCCTGGTGTGCAAGACTGCTGCAGAGATCTTTCCTGCTTAAACCTGACTGCCAGGCACCAACCACAACATGGGTAATTGAAATCTGAGGAAAAAAAATACATTACTTCTGTCATTTGTTTTTGTTTACTGCACAGGTTTTATTATGTGACATCTTTCTTTCTTTTTTTTTTTTTTCCTTCACAGGACTCTTCCATTTATTTACTGCACAGAATTGCTGGGTTTTACTTTGCAGTTATTTTGGCTTCACCTTTATTTTTCTGCATGAGGTACAACTTAATCCCTGCTCCGGAGAAAGAATTAGTTGCTTCCTCCAGTATTTTTCAAGACTGTCATCTTATCAGATCTCCAAGCATGTCAGAAACATTCGGATGTCAAATGGGGAAAAATACGTGCAAACCCTGCCAGAGTTTAGACATGCAGCTGGCTGCTGCCACTTGGAAGAAAAGCACAACTGAGAGCCAAACCTGGTTTGCTTCTTTTACCATCTGCAGCACCAGGGAAGATGGGATATTTTGCCCACGGCACATGTTTCCTGACAGCAGAGTAAGAGTCAAAGAGGAAAACCCCAGGTTGTCACCACAGACTTAGAAGTAAAAGCTGCTTTGGTGGACAGTGCTTTGGGTCCTCTACCATGACCCAAAACCTGACCTCTTTTGCCTTTCAAATCTAAAATACAGGGACACTAAATCTTCTCAAATAAAAAGCCACCATACCTTTGACCAGCATAGTCACAGCAACACTCTCCACCACATCTTCAGAGTAATCAAGGAGGTGCTGGCTGGAAGGCAGTCCAGTCCCCATTCACAGCAAGGCTGTCAGCAAAGCCACATCAAGTCAGTCACAGCTTTGTCCATCTCAGCCCCAAAAACCTTCAAAACCCCTCTGGGTAGCTTTTCTATGCAGTACACATCTCTTTTCACCTTGGCTCCAACCCAAGCACCCCATGGTGCAGTCTGTGGGCATTGCCCCTTGATATACTAGGGAGGGATTTGGGTCCTGCATTCTTTGTAACTATTTTTCAAGTACTCGAGCACTTCACCCTTTTCTGTGTCAAACATGGCTGCCTCCTTTCTCTGTTAGCAGATCCATATTTACCCTGAATTTCTTTTAGCCACCATACCTGCAGGATTCCTTCTTTGTTACCCTTAAAAGCCTGCCTCAAGCCTTTGCTCCAGTTGGGCTTTTGTCTTCTTGATTTCATCCTTAGGCACAGAGGGGATATTTTTTTATGTTTTATCTTCCTATTGTCTGTCCCCACTTCCATCTTCTTTGTGATCCCAAGTCTCATCCCAGTCATCTTGAAATGTCCCAGTTGTCTTGAAATGCTGTTTTTCAGACACATTCAGCCTGGGGCAGACAGCTGGGATGTAAAATTACAGCCCAGTCATACAGTCCAGTAACCAAAGTGAGCATCTTAAAATGAGCAGGGTCAGGAAATTTCAATAATTAGTAACTCTAGCCCTCTGACTTGTAATTATTTACTGTCAGCTATTGCAGCCAGCACTCACTATGCTCTGGCCATATAATGCTTTTAAGCAACCCTGAAGTGTATTTGCATTGCTCAAACAAATATAGCACTGATCTAGCCTAGCAAATGAGTGCTAGTGCTTACTCTATTTAATGTTATTGTATTATCTTCCACTGTTTCTGCAGCCCTGGACATTTTAAATTTATTTCTAATATTTATATCTTCATTTCCCTCAGCCACACATCATTTTATGCTTTCTAGTCCTTGCCAAGATTTTTATTACATCTGATGTCACTTGTCTGTACTCTCTTCCACTTTTTTTCATTTCATCTCAAGCTGTTCCCTGCTGCTTACCTGCTTTCCCTTGCACCTCTCTCACACAATCAGTTCCTATCTTCATCTTTCTTCTGAGATACAGCTCTTCTGGCTTGACACAAGCTCTTGTCCATACAATTTTATTCCAGAGAAATCCAGTGTCACACATTATCTTCCCTCCTGCTGTGGAGAGAGGTCAAGCTCAAGTGCAGTGTTTCCCTAGGACACATTTGCTCTCCCCCTTGTCCTCCGTGCTAACCTCATCCCTGATCCTTATGGCTGGCAGCTGTCCTGGGCAGCTTGTGTTTGGCAGTCCAGACCCAGGTGCAGAGATGTCCTCAGTCTACCCAGAGAGCCAACAACTTTTTCTGACTCTGGTAGAGCTATTCGTGCCTCTTGGCTTCAGTGGACAGAGAGGAGATGCTCTTCTAAACAGGGCTGTTCCTGCATCCAGGCCTGAGCTGGGTGTTGAGTTTGTTTGCTTTTCCTACTTCCCAGCAGGGACCCAAGATCACTGCTTTACCTTTACCAAAAGTCATTGGCCTTTCTTGGAAGATTGAGGTCAGTAAGTCATACCCACTCCTCCCACCCAGGTGCTGTAAAGCTGTGCACACAGCTGCCCCTTACTGTTTCTGGATGCCACCAGCAACAGTGGGAGGGACACTGTGCCAAGCTCTTGTGGCAGCAGCCAGGAAGAATAACATATCCAGCAAAGTTGGAGGCAAAGCCCCCTGCCCTGGACTTTCTGCATTATCTTGGGCAAGTCCAGTTGCTTCACAACCCCTACTGAGAATAGAGCTTTCCTGAATCTACTTAGTCTCACACTGGCCTATGAAATACCCTGAGAACATACAGAGCACCATGAATATTGATAAGATAAACACAAATTTGGAATAAGAAATCAAGAAAGCTGCCAGAGAATGTTTTCTATTTTCTTTGCCTGGGGGAAGCACGATCGCTATCCCTTCGCTTTGGCAACATCCACCCACGCAGAAGGGAAAATAGAGGGAAGCTGGCAGAGCAAGAGCTCCAGCGTAGGTCTACAAGGACATACCACAGCGAGATTTGCCCACAGCAGATGCACCTTTATAAAACAAAGTGCCTGGTTCCCATTGTTGCTGACCAAGAGAGAGATCCAGGAGCTGCCAAGCAGCTGAATCTACAGGATCATCATTCTAAGAGCACCGTCCATTTAACTGAGCAGTCAGCCCCGCATAAAAATCCAGATCAGCCAGATGGTCTCTTGTCACAGTGCAGACCACTTGGTATGAGGCAAATGGTCTTTGCACACTTGTCTTCTGAAGTGTTGCCTAATTTAACTGTTTAAAAATTGAGCTCATCCTCAACACTTTAGCTACTCCTGCTTGTTTGCTTCCTTCTGTTTGTAAGTACTAAATATTTAAAAAGGTCTTACAAGGTACCTTCTTAAAGCAGGTTCAGCTGTTGCTGTGCTGCACATAAATAATTAACCCCCTGTGGAATGAAAACGAAGCCTGGAATAGTGCATTGGTATAACCTTTATATTACACCTCTGTGTGCTGGCAGATGGGAGACTACAGCAAGGGGCTTCAGAGGCTGCAGCAAGACTGCTCAACATGTAAGGAGTTCTCTGTTCTCACCTCCCTACTCTCTCTCTCACACCATCTGCCCCTGAGACCCCAAAAATGAGCTGCCTCTTTTCCCCTTCAGCTCTCCCCCTTCCCTATTAGCTCCACGCACCTGGGAAGGCTGCTTGTCACTACAGGAACACGGCAGAAGTCAGGAGTCCTGCTGCCTCAGGTAAGTGATGCTTTATCACAGCACCAACAGGCTGACAGGCAAAGGATGTGCTGGAATCTCCCTGTGCATAAAATGGGCAAGAAACAGCCTTACTGCAGAGGAGAAGCTGTACTTTGGCTTTCCCCACTCTTGTAGAAAATACGCTTTCTTTCAGAGGGACTCTCACAAATGTTTCAGCTTTTATTGCTAATAAGAGCCTTGCTTGCTCCTCCAGCAGCTCTCCTTTCAGGGGCATCCTCACAGTTGTCAGTACATATCACCAGAGCCTTTGCAAGGGAACCAGATTTCCCAGACAGCTTTGCCAGCAGAGCAGAGGCTCCACCAAGCCCCACAGCAGCAGACCAAGCCTCCCTGCAAGCCTCCTCTGGGGACCAGGGCAGGCATGCAAAAAGGAGCTTTTTACCTCTAATTATTTGACCCATCAGCTTGCCTGAACATGTTCAATGGTGTTTTCACAGACAAGCTGACTAGGAAAGCATTGACCCATCAAGGGAAAAAAAAAAAAAATCACAGAAGTGATTTTGCGTACCCACAACTAAGGCGAAGGGTGCTGGGACTCTGTAAATTCAGCTGAGTATTTGAACAAGACAACAAACTTGAATTTTGTCAAATTCAAATTTCTGACTACAAGCTTAGCTTTTTTCTTTTTATGTACAAGTGCATAAAGCTATAAGGAGGGGAAGGGAAGCAAACAAAAAGCAAGTACATTAATACAGATTTAAGTGCGAATGCCAACTTTGCCTGAAGTAACCCGGCATCAGGAGGCACTGCTGGGTAACAATGCTACAGACAACGCAGGCAGAACTTTAAAAATAGTAACATGGGAATTATTAGCACAGCAGCTTGCTATTCCCCTTCAGCTCCGTAACTCGAGAGGGCTCTGCTTCTGTTTAGCAAAATGCAAGGCACGTCCCGTGGGTAGCATTAGCCTTGTAAGTACAGCACTTCCCACACTGTTAAAAATAACCCTCCTTGTCTCTATGCGCCGGACTTTGGGGTGGTTTTGCTTTCTGCTTTAGAATATCAACACAAATTCCAGGCAAGCTAAGAAAATCTACTTCATCAAGGCGAAAGTGAGATGTCCTGTGATGCCAGTTAGGTGGCTTTGACATCCTGTTTATAGGATTCAATCAATCACGACAGTGAGTGTTTCGTGCCACCACAGTGCCTTGTGGCCTCAGCTGCATTTATCCTGACAATATGTGACAAAACCAGCCCTGGACCCTTAGTGCAAGGGGGGGTTGATGCACAGAAGCAACTTTCATGAGGCCACACAGAAGATTGCTGGCAGAAGAGCAAGCCTAAATCACAGTTTGAGGAGATAATATCCTTATCAACGGCATTTTTATTTTTCTTTATTGCAGCCAAAGCTCATTTGTATTGCGAGTTCCTCCCTGCCAAATGGGAAATCCCCAGAAAACCACCCAGGTGCATCAGAGCAGTCATAGCTTGGGAGATCCCTGTAATTTCTCACAGGAGGATGCTGTGCAGCTGCTTGGCTGTAAGCACAAGCCCTCAGCTTGGCCAGAGACCTGTGCATCCTCCTCTCAGTGTTGAACAGCACTGAGATGCTACAGCTGAACAGGAGGGGGGAGAGGCAGGGGCAGTTCAGTCACCCTCCCCTGTGGGCAAATAAGAGCTGCCAAAGCAGGAGGGGTCAGGGTATGGGTGAGGGATGGCAAGGACAGACAACAGAGCCTGAGGGCTAAAGGGACAAATATTGCAATGCCCCATGGGGGCAAGCACAGCAAGGAGCAATCTGGGACTTTCTCTATAACGGGTCAGGAATATTTTATTTTACTTTTCTACTGAGCTGGATCAAGCCCTGGTCCGATGCATGCTACCAACATCTGAAAGCAACTATGTCAAGGCAGCGTTACCTAACCAGAGCAGCCAGTTAAAATAAAAGAGCAATACATGAGTCTAAAACCAGACTAAGCACCCAAGAAACCTCACATGTGCTACTTCCTTCCCAGAGTATCTATAGGATTTTAGTGGTGCATTTGAATAATCCAGCTCTTTTCAGGCTACTCACTGGGCTGGAAACCTTGCAGTCAGGCACTCAGGTCCCTTTTTACCCACCAGCTGGGTCAGAAAGAGCTCCACAAGATTTTCTGCCATCTCCCAGCCAGGCAAAAACAGTGAGGCTACAAAACCAAGAGATAATGGCTTCATACACAAAACCCTGTAACAACACTCAGGGTCCAACGTTTCTTATTTCATTCAAGTCCATTAAAGCCAGCTGACACAGCATCTCATCTATTGCACTTGTCAGCAAACACTGTTTGAAGCTGACCTTCACTCAGACCACAGCATCCTGAGCTCCAATAACAACTCTTGATTCCTCCCAGCCTGTCCTGAGCTTAGAAATTCACCATTTGGCTTGAGGATTTCAAGCTCTATTTGCTGACAGTGAACATTGCATACCCCAGCCTGACTCTTTATTCTTAGCCAGTTACCAGCCACTGCCTTTGCTTGGTTCATTGATTTATTCCCTTCCTTAGGCTGCTCCAGATGACCTTGCTCTGCTCCACACACCAGGAAGACCATCCTCTCCAGCAAAAAATACTCAAATGTCCTGAATTGATGCAGGCAACCACACCAAAACACCTCTGCTCCCTTCAAATAGCAGAGCTGCACACACACCAGGGACAAAGGAGAAAGCAGTGGTCAGTGTAAAATGAGTATTTTACATAATGCTACTACCTTACTGATTTTTTAGGAGTTCTTGGGATAACAGAAGGTGGTTTAAGAAGATTTTTTTTTAATTAACCCAAGATTTTTATGGGGGAAAAAGTCTTTGGCCTGCCCTACAAATCAGATGCTAGCATTATCCTGTCAGAATATGGCAGTTTATTTAACCATCTACAAAGTCTATCTTTATTTTTTATCTCTTATAATGCTATAGCACCAAGCAGTCACAGACCTTCTTACCTAGGTATATGCTATTCATTCATCCATCAATATTCCAAAGATTTTCAAGAATGGCCAGCAAGCTAGGAGCCTCAAATTTATAGTGGTCCAGGTGTGAAACATTGTGAAGAGCAGTCCTCTAAAAATAAAGGTCCATTTAAAGTGCCCCATGTGGAACACCAATAAATCAAGGCACTCCAAATCAGCAGTCACTATGAATGCCTCAGCCCTTGGCCTTAACAAGGTTGCAGCAGAATGAGCAGTGTGTGTTGCTAGTAAGAGAAAATCCTCAGACTGTCTAAGCTTCAAGCTTGACTATTTAGACTACAAGAATCTTGTATTTGCCCATAGGGTATTCCTCTCTTCTATTCCTCTATTCTGGCATAAAAAACCAGTGTATCTCTAATGTTGTGGAGGGATAAAGATTATTTTCCCATTAATAATAATAATAAATACCTTAATCCTATTTAAACCTTTGAAATATACCCAAAAACCAACAGTGCCTCAGCAGGATTCCCACTTGTTACATCTGCCACAGCTCCTCCTTCACAAGTGATCTTATACTACACAGTTCAATTTTTTCAGAGTTATTTAAAAAACACTACATTATTTATGACTCCTGCCAGTGAGTCATAACTGAGAGGTGATGGAGGATGGAAAAAGTTAGAGACATGTGAGCAAAGCTCCTCAGCATTAATTTAGGTGTTTACCTTAAGCAGTAAAACCTCATGAATCCTCAGAAATTAAAGAGGTCAGTGGGCTGTCTCTGATGTGTGCAGCCTAGACAGGGCCTTTGCTACCAGGAGGCAGGTCCAGCTGGAAGGGAAAGATGTTAAAAATCCACTGAATCAGCCAAGAGATTCCCTGCAGATTTGCTTCATTTTTCCAAGTCACTGCCAACTTCCTGCAGCTTCCTCCTGAATGCTTCTGACATGTCAGCTGCTGAAAGGACCAACTCCACTCCTTTACGGAGCTAGAAACCAGGGAATAAGGAAGAAAAAATACTGATATACCATTAGATGTCTGTCCTGAGAAGCACTCCTGTTGAAGTTTACAAAGGGCACCAGGATTTCTTTTCCTTCCTTCAAATAGATTAATCACAACCTGTTTTGACAATGTGATCTAATATTAGATGCAGGAGAGTTCACATTTGTTTTCCTAAAGGCAGCAGCAGACTGTCTTACACAAAGCTTTCGGCACATCGACTGCCCAGAGCTCTGTGAAGAGCAGAGGAAGCGCTGCTCCTTGCTCCTGACACTGCTGCTGACTAAGCCCTGGTGACAGGCTCACCTGAGATCTGTAGGAGGGAGCATCACCCACGCCCAGGCTTTCAGCCACGGGACTCGCTGACACCACCTGAGGTGTGAGAGTCTGTGTTTTACCTGAGTCCCAGCTGGAGCCAGTAGGCAGGCTGTGCTCACTGGAGTCTTCTCTTTCCCTAAGCAGTGATGGATAGCACACTGCCATGATCCACGTAGGGAAAATGCAAGTAGTAGGAATTAACATCCAGTTTCATGGCAGTGGGCTAATGCAAAATGCTGTCTTATACCCTCTCATGGAAAACACTTCTCCAAGATCTGCAACACAGAAGACATGACAAAATGGCAGAGAGTAAGAGTTTTAGGTTGGAACAGGATGGATGGGACAGAAATCTCAGTCTTGACCAGGTCAGCTGGCACCAGAATAACAGATGAAGAACTACATTCTGTTTAATTAATGGCAACAAATGGGGGGAGGGGGGGAGTATTTTGTGGCCTTTAAATGTAAGAGCTCAGTCATTTGCTATGTCTAAGGAAATAACTTCAAGCTGTTCATGCACAGTTGTGGCACTGACCTCTGGCTCAACTTTGAGTTGTCTGACACCAGACAAACCAGTGGGATCCTGGTTTACCCTTCCATGGAATCCAGGGATCCTGGAGCCCTTCCATGCAGATCTGGTCTTTCTCTGGAAACCCTTTCAATTCCCTGCACTACCCTAACAGGGAGAGGGTTCCCATGAACTGGAGAATGAGATACTATTTAGTTTGAATAACTCCCAACAGCACTCATACAATTCTTGCAAGATAGTCCCTGTCCAAAGCTCGATACAGAAAGTAACCACTTGCCTCTTTCCCCTCAGCACCACTGCAGTCCCAGATCATGAGGGAAAGATCTGTGGATAACTGAACCCCACACCTCATCTGTCATTTACAGAAAAAGGATGTTATGAAAATGTTGTCATTTCAGTTTGCTCTCCCTGTGGAGCTCCCCACAAGCGTGGCACAGAAAGCTGTGTATCCATCTCCCAAACGCCATTACACAGCTCTGAAACCTTCTGCCAAGTTTTGAGCATCAACTTCTATTCATTTATTAGAGTTGTTTGCTCTCAGTAAGTGACCCTTTTAAAAATGAAAAGAACTCAAAAGACTTTTTTGATTTGCAGGGAGCCCAGCATTTGACAGCCTTCTTCTGTCCCCAAAGGGCAAAATTTGGAAGTATAATTGCTTGGGGTGTTAACTAGGCTCCATCACAACTCACTTTCAATCTAAACACGTATTAAAAATGAGCTTGCTTCTCTCTGTCCTCAACCATTTATACCGAAAAGAGAGAGCTGATTGTTTCTAGCACTCACTGAAGAACTGCCTTTTTTCCACCAGGGTCCCTGTGTACTGCAGTAAAGCAGGGATGAAGCAATATATAAAAGCCCCCATCACCAACCTACTTTAAAGGAAGGTTGCTTTCCAGCTAATGAAATGAGTAGCCTGCATTGAAATGGATAAATAGTAAAATTCATCTAATGTCAAGTGACACCAGCATATTTTAATTTTACCTAGCTTGTCTGCCTCGTAGGGTTTTGTGCACGAGCAGGCCTGAGCTTCTACCAGCACAGGGAGAGCTCCATGGGCTACAGGAGGTGAATCAAAAAGGGCACTGTAGCAGACCAAGAGTAAGGTCAGCTCCAGCATCTACAGATGTTATTTCCCTGATTGTCTCTGGCTTTAGTGCTTTTATCACAAGCCTAGCATCTTTCTGAGGGTTTCTGTTCCTGAAATTGCTGGAGATGGGAAAGAAAGTTTCAGTCCCCCATCAACAGTATGAACAAATTACAACTGGTCCCTGAGAAAGCAACACAAGGAACAACCAAAGCATTATAAAAGATTCAGGACTCCACAGCCTCAGAGTGCCTATTTTACTTGTCCTGTAATTCTTGAGCATTTGAGATGAGCAAGCTTCAGACAGTGAGGAAATTTTGAAAGAAGTGAAAGATCAGCATATTCCATGCCTGCTGTTTGATCTGGGGTCCCTGCCCCCCTGCATATTTGACAGTAGCTCTACAATTTCTAATTAATAAGACTGAGTAGTTGGATACAAAGGACAGCCCCAAACTTATTTATTTTTTAAAAAGACAACCTCAAAAATGAGTTCCATCTGAGAATTTAGAACCAAATCCCAGAGTTTTAAGTGCTTTATTTTGGGTGCTTAAACAACTGAAATAAACACACTCTCCTAGGGAAGAGTCTGCTTGTGTGAGGAGAAGATGTGAAACTCAGGAGTGGGCTGGGCATGATAGCCTAACTTTTACCAGCAAAGAAAACACAGCAATACTGTGTGTTAGTCTGATTTATGTGATGTCTCTTGAATCCCTGCCTAGTTATCTTTGCTGGTGCTGCAGATGTGGCATAATTTTGACGTACCTGAATTTCTGTTACAAAAGGATGAGAGCAGGAGAGAAGAATTCTGAGGGAGGGTGAAAAGTTGTTAGAGCAGATACTAAATGCTACTATAAATAAAAACTGTAAGAAATACAAGTACTAAATGAATTAGGAAGCAGCTAACGAGATTAGAACTGAAAAAACCATACTAATTTCAGGAAGCATTCAGGATTTTCAGATTTCAAAGGTAACCAAGAGAGGAAAATGTTAAGCAATTATTACTTCACTCAACCCTGGCATTAAAACTTTTAATTTGAGGAGTTGACATATATTTTTGAGCATATTGTCCTTGTACCAAGCACAAAAAATCCAGCCTCAGAGTGATTAAGTGTTGAGCTGAATGTACAACTTCATAGATGAAGAAATAATCAATACCTTAAGTATCAGCTCTTGGCCAAGGCATATTAGAGGACGAAAGAGCAGACACTTGAAGTAAATTATTAAAATTCTAAGGATTTAACATTATAAAACAAGCACTACTGTAGTAGATTGTTGATATGGAAACAGAAATACCTTTGAGACAACTCTAAAGAGGGAAATCTTATGAACAAGTTATAGCCTTTTTCCAATATTGGATCATTTTGTGCCCGATTCTAAGTCTAAACCAGCACCAGAAAAATTCCCTGAAGGTGCTAAAGCTTTTCTTATGACTGTGAAACCTATACTAAAAGGTTAACTAGAGTTTAGGAGGCATGAATTGGATTAGTTCAAGAAAAAGAACATTGAACAGCTTCATTTTCTCACAAAACCAGACACTGCCAGTTGGTAACAGCATATTTACAGCTATACCTATTTGAAAGGCTTGCTTTTTAGGCACATAAATCAGAGGAACAAAGTTTTGGGTATGTGTGGGTAGCTAACAAACTACTGCACCCCCTAAATGAAAACATGTTCTTTCCTAACTTAATTCCTGAGAAACAGCAGTATTCCTTAGTGGCAGTGGCAGCAGAGACTGTACACATCTCAGTCACTGCAAAATGGAAAAGGGTGATGACACATCCTAGCAATGCTCTGCCTGAAACCCTGGCTTCTTAACAGCCCAAACACCAGATTCAGGGTTAAGCAATTTAGCTGGTATGCAATTACACAAATGTGCCCCTATCTGCAGTATTCTTCAAGGACCAGTACTCACCTCTCCACAGGGTCCCTGCCTGGACCCAGCACAAAGCCCAGCAGAGCCAGAAGAAGTAGGTTACTCTCTGACAAGGACTGAGCTCAAGATACATGGATGTGAGGTTCTATTTTCTTTTCCTAAAGAACACGAGGAATTTGTCTTTGGTGAGTTTGTCCATCTGCCACATTTTAGCCCTTGTTTCATTACTTACACTACACCCTCAGGCTTCTAAACAAGAAGTGACACTGCAAATGCATCTTCCAGTTATTTGCGGGGGGGGGGGGGGGATAAAAATAAAAAACATAGTTATATTTCTTTCTCAGAATGTAAGAGAAAAAAACAGATTACTTCTAGGAGCTTTGTTTTCTTCTTATGGTCTGTGGCTGAGATGCATGCACACACTGATGAAAACTTACTCAAGGAAATAAAGAAATAATGCATAAAGTGAGTAAACTCCAGCAGAATGAGGCCATAAATCAGAAGACACTAAAATTTACAGTATCCTTTCTAGTCTTTTGGATTGACTTGGTAGTGACAGCAGAAACACTGCGGCAGAAATAGCACCATGACACATTTCCATTTAGTAGTAAAAAGATCCCTAAGAGAAATAATTAAGCTGTTAAACTTGAAGGAATGGGGAAAAATAATGCACACTCTAGGCAAACACACCATGAGGTACAATGGGCACCAAAACTGACTTAGCAACTATTGCTTTAGCAGGCTTGAAATTAAGTCTGGAAAGAGACAACAGAAAACATGCAGTTCATTGGGGATGGTTAGTGGCAGAAACTAGGTACAAAACTGTTGCAAGAGCCAAAGCCTTGCTGACACTGATTGTAGGACCCTCCTTTAAGGAGGCTGGAAAGCCTCTTGTGCTCTCATCCTCTTTGCTCCCAGAAGGGTAGTAAAACAAGTCTCTGTCCTTGAAGAGGATCAGCTCCTACATTTTTTTGCCAAGTAATTATGAGCTTCAAGTCCAACCCAGTATTATACAGTCAGACAGACGGAAACCTCTGCTAAGGGCTACCACGGGACATTTTTGATTTTGATCTGAGAAGGTAAAAAGTTCAACTAAAATACCAATTCAGTAAGACAGCTGAGTTTAATACCAAACAAAACCTGTTAGCTGCACCTTCAAAATAATTTTTGGCCTTATATACATTTTTGAAAATAATTTTTAAAATAGCTCAGTTTCTTTAAACAACTAATGTCAGTTTTTGTTGGAAAACAGAGAAGTCTGTAAACAGTGTAAGTTCATAGAATTTGGTTATTAGTTCCACCAACAAGCCCACAAAACAAATAAAACTCCATCAGCACTAGGTTAGATTATTATAAATAGCAATTTCAAAACTTCAGAAACACTCTATTTACACACTGATGACCAAATCCTCCAGTGGCAAAAATAAAATTTACTGCACTAAACACTTTCTGGTCACATTTCTTCTTCTTCACATCAACTTCTCTCTAGCTTTCAATAGCAACTTTAATTACATTCACAATTACTATTTGCTTACTTCAAGAAAAAATAAAAGAAGAAACATGAAAGTCAAGTAAAAAGTAGAGTTATATATAAAATGTGTCGCCAGCATTAGTAATCTGATTTGAACCACTATGTAAGCATGTAGTTATATTGCAATAATACATAGAAATCAGTTTCCTATTAGTTTTCTCTGCTTTAACAAAAATCTAGAACCAATCAAGCAAAAAAGAAAACAAACACCCCACCCCCAAAGCCCAAAACCAAACTAAAAACAATCACAGAAAAAAATAGCACCAAACAAACAAAACCCCATGAAGCACAAGTCTAGAGTTTTAAGGCCTTTGATTACCTTGACTGAAACTGAATAACTGGTCCAATGACAACTTATCTAGAAAAGCATCCAATTTCATTTTGGAGATACTAATAGATGTCAATCTCATCTATTCCCACAGTAGCAAGCTCAAAGGGCTCATCACCATCAGGATGCTCTATTTTCTCCAACAGTTCAAGTTTCCTTCCTTATTCTTCCAGGCATTCCTCCTCTTCATGTTTTTCTCCAATACATGAAAGCACTGACATCTCTCATTTTCTTCCCATACAGAAATACAGGCAGTAACACAAGACTCTCCTATTTTCCTAACAGGTAAGTTTCTTAGTGATGTTTTTTCGTGGACTTCCCAACATCTGATTTCTTTTCTGCCTTTCTCCCTGTATCTCAACACCTTCTAAAAATCATTGCTTGCAGTTACTCAGTACCTGTACACAAGCTGTGCATGATGCTGGCAATGATGAATCTTATGCAGCCAAGACATAATTTTTCCTTTTGTTACAACACATCACCAGGGTTTTAAATTCAGCTGTTCGTTCAGAATAAGACCTGCATTTTCTTCTAGCTTCCACTCAAATAGGTCTTCTGCTGATGTAGCTGGCAATATTTTTTTTTTAACCCTGGAGCTGCATGTTTACATTAAGACTGTCTCGAATCTAAAAACCATTTAGAAATAAATTGCTGAGTAATTTCAATTTCACATACACTATTACACCTATCAGCATAAAGTACTAAGAATTTTTACTAAGACTCTGTCAAAGAGTTTCAAGTGCACAAACGGAGCAGATATTTTGCTCCTACTTTTCTTGACCATATTCTCTTGAGAACAGAGAAACTCTCCCTTCCACATTCCACCTTATGTTCCCTGCATGAATGGCAACTTCAGAACTGAACCCCATCATCAGGGGAAGGAACAAAAACGAGGCTGGCAGACAAATAGCTCATGTCCTTTCTTCTGTGCAACACGAACACACCACCCTGTCACTGCAGCCTCATGAGGCACACTAAGTATGATTACAAAAGCACTTTGCTTTTCCTTCTAAGCCAACTATCAGGTCCTGCTGTAAAACATGCAAAAGTTAATTATGTCACGAAGCAGACTCCAGAAACATGCTGTTGCAGGCAATTTTTTTACACTAGAGAGGCACTTCAATTCCAAAACAAAAACCTCAGCTTCACTATGTATTTAAGAAGGAACTTCAGTTTCTTTCATTAGCCACTTAAAAAGCCCAGAGGAAGCTCTCATTTCAGCAACTTGGCCCTTCTCATGAAAGCCTGTCCAGCCAAGACAGTGAAGAGACTGCAGTGTAAGATTTAATTTCAAGTTGTTTTAGTAACAGTGTGCTATTTATATCCCCCTTGAATATTGTCTCAGAGCCAAGAACACCCACACAGTATAAAGACATAAAGCACAATTAAATCTTTAGTGAATGGGTCAATTCTCCCCTCACACCAAGGCCAAGAGTAGCTCCATTAAGTAAAAATTAGCAAGAATGAGACCTCGTAAGTCCCCAGGAAAATCAGGCCAGCTGCAAAAAAAAAAAAAAGCTATTTAGAGCTTGGTTTTGCTCACTAACACTTCTAAGACAGCAAAACCTGTGAAGCAGGAGGAGAGGAAACCCTTCTCAAAAGTGACTTATCCCATCTCCATGAGGCAAGAACACAGTAAGGACTGCCCCAGTCTTCACCATTTCTAAGTGTATCACCAAATCTACTAGTTTTAAAAGGGGCACAAAGCTACTTTCCACAGCTGCTTCAGTGCAAGATGAACAGCATAAAATACACAAATACATCATGTGTACAGTTGGCTGGGCAAACAATGTGAAAGAAAAAATATTGGTGGGTAGTATTTTTCGCTGTAGGTAATCAGAGAACTGGTACAGTTTCCATTAATTGAAATCTGATTTGGCACACTGTTGTTATAAAGGAAAAAAAAAAAGTGATATTTCAAATTGTCAATGAAGTCACAAAATGCATATGTGGATGTAAAAATTACTAGAACCCTTATTGTTCAAACTGTGGGTTGTTTCAGACTCCAGCTCAAAACTCTGAACATAAGAACTGCCAGCAAGTCTCAAATCAAAAGATTTTTTTTCCCATTTTGGACATACTAAACTGTTTTCAGTTTGAAAAAAGGTTCTTAGTGGTTTATAAACCAAAAAGCTTTCCAGAAAAAGTACCTGCTCACTCAAACATCAGGCTTGCTATTAAGACTTCTTTATACCACCACCAATTTCTGCCTCCAGAGTTAAGTGACAAATCTAAAAGCCCTCTTACCTCAGCAGTTAAGGAAGTTCTCTTGTAACATTCTCCCCTTTCAAAGGGTGATGTTGATACAAACTTGGTCATTCAGATCTAGCTACCTGAGATCCTCTGCAAGCAGCACAGACCAAGGATTCTTGTGGCAAGACACATTGGACACTTGGGCCTCTTTCAGAACTAAAGACATTCCACTGATAATGTTGAAAACAATAGGGGGAGATTTCAACACAGAAACAGATTAATTCACAAGTTCCCCCTGATTTCTTTGAAGTCCAAGTTTCATTTCACATTTCTAAAAAAAATCTGCTGGGTGACTCCTTAGAAAACCAGATCTAAATTGCAACTTCAGCAAGATACAAGATTTAAATTTAAAATGCTGCAGGTGAGTCTTTTCTCAGGGGTGCTGCAATTTGTTGAGGATCCAAAAAGGCGCCTAAAGGAAGAAAGGTGGAGTGTCTCCTTCTGAAAGACCCCCTTCTGCCACACCTTCACTAGGAAATTGAGAGCCACCCAGTGTAAGCCCTCCCCTACAGACTCTGGTGGAAAAAAAAAGTTACCTGAATTAATCAGCATTTATCTGAAAGAATTTCCAAGCTTTTTTTTTCCCCACTCCTTTTTAAATTCCCTGGGGCACAGGGAAGGAAGGCCTCATCTGGAGGAGACTTTCAAAAGTGAAGCTGTGCACCAAGTCAAAGGAGTCTGAGTGATACTGGGCGAGGGCTGACTGATACTGAGTGCATTAAAAGCCAGTTAAGGTCAATACACCTGGGTTCCCATGTACTTACCACCTCTCAGGCTTCTCTTTTTGACAAGCAATTCCATTTACAAACCTACTCAGCAACAGTGGCCTTGTAAAGTGTACATGTAACAAGTCACAAGTTGTTCCATTTATTTGAGTAAATATCTGGTAAATAAAATCATCAGTAAACATTACAAAATTAAATACATTAAAAAAGCTTGCCAGTATACATAAAATTCACAAACATGTACTTCTTTTGAAAAATAAAATATGTTCAGAGCACCCTTGATATAAAATGCCTGACTAATGTCACCTACCAGTAAATGGTAGCTTATCAAACATTCTAGTTAGGACATTTTCCAGAAGGGAGCAGGGGTCTCTGTTCTTGCTCTTACAAGTAAGAGAGCCCAAGTTAAGAAGTCTCCCCACTTCTCAGGGCAGAGCCATAAACAAAGGCTGTATTACTCTGTCTACCTTTATAGGAGAGGAATCTGCATTTGATTAAGACCACATCATTAAATGCAATACAGTACTTGCAATTCATTTTGGTATCACTGCCTTTCCTCAAGCATGAACCAGCTTTTAAAAGATGATGGACATTTCTCTAGATATCACTCCAGGCCCATATTCAGTATAGGTTAGCACAGCTCCAAGACACCATGAGGTGGAGAGGAAGTGATCCTGGCAAAGCATTAAAGTCAATCACATAATTTTAAAGTCTACAAATTAAGCCCTTAAAACTCCCAATTTTCATATGCTGCAGTCTAAACAAGGAGATATGATGAGATTTTTCACTGGGCTGCTTTAAGGATATTTAGAAAAATGGCAGTAATCTAAATTGGTACCTTCTGGTAGCAAATTTGCAATAACCACCATTTAAATAATTTACTGTAACAAACTTCTCCTTCCATCCATGTGAAACAGTATTCACAACCCACTTTAAAATTTATGTACAGACAAGCACAAGAAACTTGACATCCATGAGTTAAATGTACAACCAACTTAAGAAACATTATCCAACTAGTTGCAAGGAGAAGTCTCCTAGCTCTGTAAATTTACAAGATCTTCTGATTCGCCACACAGGCTTGCTGCCCCTCATGACTAACTCTTGGATTCTTCACTTGCTTCAGTAATCCTCAGGTGAAAGTTGAGCAGCATCCAAATTGTTGATATCTTTGATAAAAAAAATTGACACTTAAAAAAGAACCCTTAAAACACACAAAAAAATTCCTTGAGTCAAAACTGAATAAAATCAAAAAAGTTGTGGAGAAAGACAATTACTTTAATAAAGGTCTTGTATTCAAAGTCCTATTTCCCTTGCCATGTCTTTTACAGAGTGCTGTTACTTTGAGTTATTTATATACTCTTCTTTTGAGGGGGACTGAGTTTCCTCATTCCTCTTATCCGAGATAACAGCTCTTTGATAAATTCCTAGGGAAAAAAAAAAAAAAGAAAATATGAGTAATTTTAATGATCCCATAATACCATAATTGAGTTGTTGTGGTTTTTTGTTTTGTTTTAGGTTTTTTTGGTTTTTTTTAATGCAAACTACACATTTTTACTTAAGCTTTTACTGCTAAGCTGGAATTTCTCTGGCCTGATCACCAGGAACCTTATACACATCCTTTCCATCCAGCAGAAGCGTGAACAATGAGCTTGTGATTGTGCTGGCTCAATTATAACCTATCTTTCAGGCTTTTACTGCACAGGGCCTTATACCAACTATTGAATGAAGCAAAACCTATGGCTGGATACAATGCAAACAGTCAAAACAGACTTCCACAGCTTAAGCCTGTGCAGAAATCAGCACTCTTGCCAAAAGAGGCATTTCTGTTGCCACTCTCCATGTTGGAACTGGTATTTTGGGTGACTGCATACTGAGCTGTACAAGAAAGCTGATCTGGCTAAAAAACTCAGCTGTTTTTCCTCTTGCCCTGCTACTTTCCAAGCTGGCTCAGCCCTCTGACCAGGCCCACCACTCAGCCCACACTAACACTCGTGACAGTCCAAGGCAAGGCAGGAACAAGGAGCCAGAGGTAGTTTGGTTTATGATGGGTGAAACTGGTTGCACAGCTAAGTGAATGACACTACTTTGAAAACAAACAAACACCAACCCCTGCCCCTCCTCCCAAAAAAAACCCCAAAAAATTTGGAACACAACAAACAATTCATGGACTGGGCCTTTATTCACATTGTTCTTTTCCCCAGTTTCAGCAGATTTCCTCTTTTTAAACTGTGTAAGAACAGAAGCTTACAGACTTGCATCATTATCTTTTGGTATACAATTTCTTGCAGGTGCATTAAAAGCTAAATGACCTCCTTACTGTCACATTGGGAAAATAATGTTTATTCACAGTACTATGTATACACCTACAAAAAGGTTCTTATGAAATCAGCTAGCTGTAAACACAGAATGTAATTATTTGGTTAGGTTGATGTGAAAAGCTAGGTTGGAGAGGGCTTTGAGCATAGGGGATGGTGTCCTGGCCCTTGGCAGTCAAACTAGATGATCTTTAAGAGAATCCAAACCATTCTATGATTCTATGAAACAACTAAAAGCATGCTTTCCTGGATGAGTGGTTGAAGTTAAAAATTCCAGTGAACAAAGTCACCACTTAAATGACAACACAGGACCTTTCAAAAAAGGTCACACCGGAACATGCATTACAAGGTGCCACACTTAGCGTAAGGGAAGTCCGTGTAAATGTGTATTTTAACTTGAGAAATATGTCAGGTTTTTCTGGTGGGACCATGGTCCCAACAAACCAGTTTCCTTTCCTGACAGATTAAGGACATCTACAGTGAACTGCATGTACTGCTGCACCGCAGTTATTGTTGCATTCACGCTACCTGGAGCTGCACTGAACAGCAGCAAAGGCAGAGCACCCATACGACAGTGGGGTCCCCGCCCTGAACTAAGTAAAGGCCACTTCAGGAGTACATCTGTGCATATCAGTATCATACTTCTGGACAGACAGCCTAATAAGATGACCAGGAAAACAGATTTCTTAAGACACCCAGACCCTCTCCCTCCATCCTCTTGAAGCTGTCTTATTTCACAAAGGCACAAGCCACTGCAACAATATCAACTCTAAACTTTTCACAACCCAGTACTTTTCCACTAAAATATTGGAAGAAGGAGGAAGACATGCTTACTCTAAAAATTCACAGCTTTCAACAAACTTTGCATTAGTTCTGTGTCATCATACCATCACTGTAAAGACCTGTTAGATAATGCAAAACTATATGGCATGGTGCTGCATGAAATACATAAACACACTTTAGAAATGTTTTTCTATGAAACTTACATAAAGCTCTGCAGTACAATTATTAGAGAAATAAACTCCCTAAAGTGATCTTAGAAGATTTTTACCTGGGACTAATGTCATTTGTATTGCCTCTCAACAAGTCTTTCCATTAAAAAAAAAAACAACCTGAAACTATAGTCCCATCAGATTAAGACAGCTTTGGCTGAAGTGCAGCTCTTCCCTTAGAAAAACTTTCCTAAGTTTTTTTTTAAATACTCTGCAAGAAAACACTGCACCTGGAAACTCTCCAGCAGCTTCACAGAAGTAAGAGCCTTATAGGAAGGGGCATCTGCAGACTGGACAGGGACTTCTATGGTGCTCTGTAGATATTTGGGACATCCCACCCTGCCACTCCTCTGCCCATTCTCCCACAACTCAGTAGTCTGGATCAAGTTTCCCTCATATATGAAATGTAGCCAGGGGTCAGATGCTTTTTAATATGACATTACAGCAAAAGAGAGGAATTCCTCCCCTTATACTTAGAAGAGTTATCACAAGTGCTGCCTTCTGCAAAACAAGATGTTTGCTTGAAGTTTTAACATCACCTGGAAACTTCTTAAGTCTGACAAAATAAACCAAACTGTGGGGTTAACCCCCTAAAGGAGATCTGAAGCAACTGCAACTATTCTTAAGGCAGAGATGGCATTCATTTGAAGAAGTACGTATAATAATTTAAAATGTTTTATCCCTCAGGAACTTTTTTTTTTTAACTTGAAATAAGGGTCTGCAGTACCAAAGAGTACAACCCAAGAAGAGCATTTTGCATGTGGCAAACATTTTGCATAATGCACTAGCACCGATGTGCACTTCCCATGGACATCCAAACCACAACACTGGCTCAGCACATTTCTGATTCAAATATCACTTTGCATCTGACACTTACATGGAGCTGTCTGTCACTAACACAGTTGTTCTCCAGTGCTTGTGCCTTTCTTGCTTTGCAGTTCCCACAAAGGAAAAGCAGCGTTCTAGAAAAGATGCACATTTTCCCTCATGGAAGCAGGAAAGGAGACTTCACAGCATTTCAATAAACCTTCACTTTGTAACTAACCAACTCAGGTTTATGTCAGCAATACTCATTTTGTTTTCTTAAGCCATTGCTCAAAAATTGCAGTGTTGTTCCTTGTGGCCATTTGAGTCAAGACTTAATATCCACATCTGTCTCCACCTTGTACACAAAAATCCTTTTACACAGAGCATTTTACTAAACTCTCCTCCAAGAAGATATACTGAAATTTAGCATCAGATGTTTGAAAGCTGATCATGTACTAATCAATGTTAAAAGCACTTCTGGAATACAGGTTGAATTATCTACCTGTATATACTGATTTAATTAATGGAATTAAAAAAAAAAAGAATAATTCAGCTAAGGATTCAAGAACTTACTCATTATTCCTTGAAGGTTTATGGCCAGGAATAAACGGGCTACATGCACTTCTAACACACACACACACACACAAATCTCATACCAGCACTTTGTGCCTTGGTAAATAAAATAAAAAAAGAAATTTTTAAAAAGTGCAAAAATGAATGCAAACTTAGTTAAAATTCTTTCTTACAGATTTTCTGCAAGACACCCTTGTTACAAATATTGAGGATCTTGCTAATTTGTAATATAAATCATTGTTTCTAGAAGACATCTTTCTAATTCTAAAGGCAAATTTTAATGAGAGACAGACTAAATCTATAGTTCATTTGAACTCATCTATATTCAGCCTTAGGCAAAAGAATAATAAAGCCAAAAAACAAAGGTGAAATGATAATTCAGGAAAGGGGAGGAAATCACTTCACCTCTCTGCTTTGGTGGTGTTACTCACTGTTTTAATGAGGTCATTTGACAGACAATGAATTCCAGGCTTCCTATTCAAGTCTTCCAATTAATTCTGGAAACTAATTAGACTCTGCCTCTCCAGATTTCTCTTCCTCAAACAGTACACGTGTAGTAGCACTAATTTTTAAACTAAAATTTAGAGTTGCTAGCCCTCCTGCTTCACTAGAGCATGAAATGAATCCTAAGTCAGCTTTCCTTCACAGCTTTACTTCCCTGTAGCCAGGTCAAAATCCAAGATTTTCTTAACTGTTTGCCCAAGGGTACTTCTTGGAGATGGCTTCATTAGCTGGATGTAAAAACTAAAGCCAGCCTGGAGAGCAATCCCACAGCTGCTTGGTAAAGAACCTAAATAATAACCATCTTACTGCCAAACACCTTTTCTCTCACACAGGCTCAAACCACCCCAAAGCCAATTGTACAGAAAGAAGGGAATTGCTTTGGGAGAACAGGGCCAGAAGACGCCTTCTATTAGCAAGAACCAGTGCAGCATCTCTGTAGCCTCACTGAACAATGCCCTCTCCAGTGAGGCCACAGCACCATTAGTGTCCAGAGTATGAAATTTTTGCAGCAGTTTAGCTTCTTGGTGAGCTCTGTATAAGGCACTAACTACATATGACAAAGCTTAGCTACAATAAAGACTTGCAGCCCAATTATTCTCCAATTCGGCAGCATGTAAACAAGCACAGCTTATTCTTGTCAAATCACCACTTTCTTGTCCATTCTGATATTGCTATGGGTATTGATAAGTTGTATTCATGAGTACTTCCAGAAATGAAAACATGCAAGCTTAATTCCCTCCAACGCTGTAGTACAATATAGGGCAGATCTCAGCAGGCACATAAGAAGTTTTAGTTCACTGAATTCAGTGGTCAAATGGATGAACAAGAAACCATGTTTCACTGGAAATGCATCTGCCTGCATTGCTTTTAAACAAGCATGTTTTCTAACCTTTTTTCTCTACAAATTCTCCTATTTCATTTCAAGTAATATGGACACAAATTTGCTGTGACTTAATAATTTACCACATCAGCTGATTAATACATCAGCTGCCCTGGCTTGCCCAGATGTAAGGCAGCACACTGCACTGGTGCTTTAGGACACATCTGCAGTGACTATTGCTTCTTGTGGGTATCCTACATATTGCTGTCTTGCAATTACATAGAGAAAACAAACAGTAACATTAACTTAAAATAATTCATAATATATTAGGACCAATATGGTCCTTCAAAAGTTATGAGGTTCTGTTTCAGAAGCATTGAGCTTTCTATTCATGCCTGCATATTAAACACATAGATTATATCAATAAATACACAAAACAGTTTTTATCTTTAAAAACCACAGTGCCTAGACCACTCTAAAAAGTTGCATCACAAGCCTTTCATTTGCTACAACTAGGAATTAAACTTGCAGAAACATACAGTTAAGCAAATGCATCTCTACCTTTTTCAAAAGGGTTAAGAGCTTCTGAAATAGTCCAACCACTGAAGTAATTGAGTAGTCAGTAACTTAAATCTCTGCCCAAGTTCTCCAGAAAATATGCACAACAATTCAACAGTTTGTTTGCAAACCACATTGAAAATTATTATTAGAAGTTTCCAGAATGTAACTTTCTTTAATGATGCAACTTCATCTTCTTTTTCTCCCATTTTGTGCTAAGTGAAGAACTGTACTAACAAAATAGATCCTGCCTGAATGGAAGAGATCTCCAGTGCATTCATCTGAAGCTTTCTATCTTTCTATAAAAAAAGAAAGAAGTAAATAAACTGCAAATCTAATTTATCCAGTTCTCTTCAAACACTTGTTATCTGCAGACCTTGCGTTGCTCAGCTGCATCTTTTGGAGTCAGTAAGCATAAAAATTGGTCACTCATTGGATTTCTCTCCCAAACTAGTTTAAGAGTTTCCTTGTAATTTCTCCTGTCATTATGTTGGCAGTCCCACTAGTGGAAGCTCTAAATCACATCAGCCACAAATATTTCAGATTTTTCTACAATGCCCAGTCTAAACGAGTGGCCTTGCTGTTACCAATAGCAGAGATAACAGCAATACAGATTTAGTCAGCCTTCTTCCAAATATATGCCTTGAAAAAACCTCATTGATTTCACAATCACAACTGTCTTCCTATCCTAAATAAGAGTATTGTGAAGTATCTAAACATCATCATCAAGACTGCAGATTGTATTTAAATTTGTTATACTCATTGCTAACATTAAGATCCTCCACCATCAGATGTTGACAGAGAACATCAGACAGAACTGAAACAGCAACTCGACAAAAGTTGGAGTGGGATTTTCCACAGGTGACGTGTGGGACTGTATGAAGAACTGACTGCTCTGACACACAGATGATGCAGGAAGAGGATGCTGCTCCCTGCTCCTCTTCAATTATGAAAGTTCAGATCCAAAATTTGATTATGGCACTGATTTAGCAGATGCCATATCCTTTAGGTTTGTGTACATAATAAGTTTTTACATAAAGGTCCCACATTAAGCATATTTCCATACAAATTAAAACAGCCATAACTGCTACTTAAGAAAAGCTTTTAATATTTTAAAGCACATTCAAAAGTCTAGCTGTATTTCCATTAGAATAAAGGTTTTGTAACAGTTTCTCATAAGTTACTGTCAGCTATTATCTTTGGCCAAATTATTAAAGAGGCTGGGAACTCCTTCCATCTTTTAAGTGACGTGGATAGCTCAGCTTCCTCTGATGAAATGTCGATCCAGGATACATACAGAAAGTTCCTCAGTCTTTCCTTAACCTTTAGTTTAAACGTAAGATACTAAGCAAAACTGACTTAGGACATACATTTTCAGGTTTAGAGGGTTTTTTTAACAGTTGGGTAAGAGCTTGGAGTTATTAAGCTTTCTGCCTGTACCATTTTTCTTAATGTTCTGAATAGCAGGGCCATCATATTACATAACTTTCTCCCCAGTTAGGGATTACTACTTTTTGCAAATTGTATAACTCTCGATGATAAGATCCCTAGTGCACTTGACAGACTGTATTGCATTGGTCAGGAGAAATTCCATTAGCTTATATCTATTACCCATAAATCTTCCAAAAATCCTTTCACAAGCCAACTACCTCGATAGTTTTGAATGACTGCAAATATGAAAAGTTGCAGATTTTCTAGACAAGGCGTGGATCCTCATATAGCAAGTTTAAGCCAAAGAAAAAGCTCTTCTTAGTCCACACATGGCAGGATAAAAATCACTATTTTTAAGTGGCCTAAGCTACCAGTCATGCAGTATTACTGGGCTTATCATGCCATAGATGAAGAAAAGTTGCTGTTGTAAAATAGTCTTAGGATGTGACTCATTTTGGAAACTATCCTCATAGAATCAATTCAGTTGGAAAAGGCCTCTGAGACTGAGTCCAAACTATGACCAAACACCACCTTGTCAACTAGACCATGGCACAAAGTACGTTCCTTGAACACCTCCATGGTAGTGATTCCACAATCTCTTGGGCAGCCCACTCCAACATCTATCAACAATTTTGTGAAGAATTTCTTCCTAATGTCTAGCCTAAACTCTCCTGCCACAGCTTGGGGCTGTGCTTTTCTCCTATCACTAGTTCCTGGGAAACGAGGCCAACCCCACCTGTCTACAGCCTCCTTTCAGGTAGCTATACAGAGTGAGTGGATTAAGTACCCTCTCAACTTGGCTATCTCTAAAGATTATAAAGGACGATGGATATTCTCCTAGATAAGGCAGCTACCTCCATCCCATCACAGAGGCCTGAAGACACAAGTCACCAGTTCACTTCACCCTGATCCAGGTGCCTTCAGGGCAGACAAGGACATGTGTCCAGGATGTTGTTTCCCCTGAACTATCACACCAACTTAATTTACCAGTATGGCACAAATCTTTCCTGTACAACCAAGGTTTCCAGTGGAACACTTGCTGACATCTGTCATGTACTCTTATCAGCTACCTGAAATCTGTCCTTGCACTGAGTCAAACTTCACAGCTAAAAAAAAAAGTCATTCATATGACACGTTTAATGAAGAAGGAAGAAGAGTAATTATTTAATCTCTGCCTTCAGATTACACAGAGGTAAGAGGTCAGCACATGAGTGACTGTTAAGCTCTTGGCAATCTGTTCCTTCCACCTAGTCATGACTTGAGCTTTCTCTTACTAGCCTCTGACAAGAGCCACGTCAGGCTCCACATGCCGTATCCATCTTCACACCTATCTCAAGAAGAACCACCAAGGTTCAATAGCACTTGCTTGGAGAATGCTGACAGGGTCATCTGTGGTGTAGCATTACTACAGTGAGACAGCTGAAGACATGGCATTATGGCAATTCCATAATGGGAGACATGTGTTATCTGCTGTAAGGCAACCAAGATACAACACACAATCAACTCTACAGGTGTTATCAGGTGAGTCTTTCTGGGTCAATTCCCCACACTGTCAAAATGTTTGTACCAGCAACTATAACAGCAATTCTGGAGAATCTTCCCAACCTACCGTAAGAATTAATAATAATGGAAAAGCCTTGAAGAAAATATCTCATGGACTGTGAAGTGCCTATTCAACTGCACCAGAAGTTCTTCCTGATAGTCTGACTGCCCTTAAGCCCCACCAGTTTATGTGGCTACAGCTGCAGATATTACAGAAGAACCAACCTATTTGCAGCCTTGTTTCAAAACCAAACACCTGGCTTCTAGTCATGCACAGCTGAAAGGTCTCTGACAAGAGGAATCCTGTAAGCCAAGCCCTCTACTAAATACTGTGCAGCAGCCACTTCTGGCAAAGAACTGACTCTATAAACGGAACTAACAACTGTCCCATGACCTAGACTTTTGATTTTTATAATGAGTCCAAGGGGTTTTTTTACAATATTTACTCTTCCTAGTAAGTAAGTACACATTACTGTATAAAAAGCAGGCTATATTGGCACTGGATACATTAATAGATACACAAGTTGAAAGTTGAGTAACTAAATCTTGCTAGTACAGGTTATCCCACAATTTTATTCAAGTCCATTCACACAAACAATTAGCTGACTGCATATCTGCATAACAGTTCTCAGAATAAATTTCACTGTCCTAGATAAAATTAAATGATTTCACATTGAAGAGCACAGTCCAACATGCATATATGTTAGCCATCTGATGAGAACAGTTTTCTTATAACATGACAGCCTTAAAAGTCAGTATAGTCAGTAAGCACATTACAGCAAACAATACTGATAGTTCAGTAGGAATGAGCAGCAGTTCCTCCACAGGGTACAATCACATTCCTACTGTAGCTAAGTGACAGGCACAACCATTTTCAGGATATAAAGCTCCAAGTCTATCAGCTAGCCATTAATATTCATCTAGTTACTTTATCATAAGAATAAAAATAAAGTTACTTTAGCTTGAACATAACTACCATTTCCACAGGTTAATAGCATTTTAAAAAAGTCTTTTACCTCTGTTGGTTTGTAGCAATCTACAAGAGTTTCCTAGAAGCAAAATATGAAAGTGTCAGTATCCATACAGAGTAATAGTGAACATAAACAACATGGTATGAAACCTGGAAAGGGAAGGGAAAAAGAAAAGGAGCAAGAACGGGAATCACTTAATGAAGATGTTACTGAAAACCCAGAGTTATACAAGTCACCTTTGCTCCCTATGTGGATCAGAATGATTTGTACCAGGAGAGAAATAATGGCTTCTTCCTCCAGGCAGGAAGTTACAAAATCCCTGTCTCCAAGAAAAACTGAGAAGACGAGGAGAATCCAAGAACATTTCTCCCAGGAACAGACATGTGAAAGGCAGCTTTCTGTGAGGACATGAGAGTCTTTGCAGTGCAGAAATACAGATGTTAGTTATTCCTAGCAGGGCATTCCTAGCAGGGGGCTGCTGTAGCTAGTTTAGGCAGAAGCAGCAAAGTTATTTATGAATGCTGAGCAAAGAGCCTGGGGCCATGCCCCACATCTCTGTGGCTGGCCAGTGGGCACCAGGAAAATGGTGCTAACCGGCACTAAAATGAGATGTGCTGCATCGAAACACCACATTAGTCACCTCCCAGAAGCAAGCTGAGGGCAAGCCATGACTCTGGAACAGCTTTCCTTTTCTTAGTGCATCTGAAAAGATTATAAATGGAGACATTTCTTATTGGTTTTATATATTGATTTAGAGAGAGATACATTAAGGCAATGATGTTTCTTTTCTTCTCCCCCTCATTCTTCCATTCATTAACTCCTACCTCACAAAAGATTCAAATTTTAGAGAGCTGGTTTAAACTGTGTAATTTCAGCAGACAGCTTTTGAATTTCCCTACTAATTCCTTTTCCTGACCATCTTACCCTTTCTTTGAACTTTTTGATGGGTTCCAATTTCTATCTGGTATAGACAGAAATAACTGCCACTAATCTAAGCACAAGGGAAGATTTCTGGTCTGTATACACAGTTTACACATTTCTACTGCTGAAGTGCATCACAGAAGCTATCTGGTCATCATAACCAACTCTCAGTCATATATCTTTTTCCATGTGCTGTTCTTCATTTTCCTATGTTTTCTGTTCTTTATTTTATATACTTGTACATTGGCTTAGCATATTTCCCTCTATTACTGGGTTCTTTGAACTTTTATTTACTAGTGTTATCACCTACCTTAGAAAAAAATTTATTTAAAAGGATTTTGACTATCTTTGAATAATCTGGTAGACTATGCTAGACTAGACCTAGAAGCCTCTCCATTCTAATTCTACATTTACAGTGGATTCAATCAAACACAAGATATCGATCCAGATGCATTACTTCAGCCAACTTCCGATTTAAAATAATAAAATAATATTACCTGTAATTTGAGAGCTCTCTCCTCTTCATTGGCTGCATCAAGCAGGTCATCAATGTCAATTTCTACCTCTGGCATTTCTTCTTCCTGAAATGCAAAAATATCCACTTAGTCCCAAGAGCTATCTTTTAACTAACCCCAAAAGCAGCCTAGTGATAGCACACGAACCCATCCTCCTGGAGACAGACAAGGAAATCAGTAGGGGATGGTGGCCTGATTCCTTGCTCCCAGGCCAGCATCAGGCCAAGCCCCAGCCTCACAGGAGGTAACAGCTCTTAAGCAATCCTTTATCCACAGCCAGGACATGTTACTAACTCGTGGCCAGCATGACAAGTCATGCTACTGTCACAGTACTGAGCAAGAGGATGAAGAACAAAAAGTAGAAGGAAGAGGAAGTAGACAACAACTGCAGCAAGCAACAAAATTGTTTTGAAAGCTTTTTTGATTGGACTGCTTTTCTTGGTAACACTGTGGAAGATCTCCCTTGTGTAAAGTTGGCTTACAAGGATGACATACATGCTCCATCAGAAGAACTCAGATTTTCAGTACCTGCAGTGAAGTGCAAAGTCTAAGGAACAGAGAATTTTTCTTAAACCTCCTCCATCCACACACTTCTTTCTCTCTTTGCATCACCAACACATCAGATACCTTGTTCCCTGAGTCAGAGCAGCAGTCCATACATTTTGAAGGACCCCTGAGCTCTAGAATCCCAATGAGAATTTAACATCCACAGATATCACCATTTATTTCATTTTCAGTTATGCAAAAAACATTCTGCTGGCCATTTTATGCATTTCCTCATCAAAATTGTTAAGCAGCTCCCTGCTGCAAAACTGTGTCTCAGCCACTCTGCCACACCAAATCCAGCCTTGACAGTGGCCTCAGTGCCATGGCACACAGCTCCTCCGTTGCCCCTCCTCAATCTAAGCCAACACATGGGCACTGCAAGACTCTCCTCCCTCACAAGTACACTGCCATCAATCAATTTGCTGATGCTGCATTACCTTGGCACCTTCCTAATGAAAACAGGGACCTGAAAGTCTCCAAAGCAGAGGGTAGATTTAAGAGTCAGGATGAAGCAAAAAGATCACAGCAGCAGCTGCTGCCTTCTTGTACCCCACCAACACCTTTCAAGATCCTTTAAAGAAGCATCTTTTAAAAATGTGGTGGATCTAGCAAGTTGCAGAAGTTTCTACAATTTTGAAATAATCTAACAGCTCCAATAGCAACTGCCTCAGGTAATAGCAAAATTATTCTTCTACTGGGTAAAAGTCCAAACATTAGCAATGAAGATTAGTTCAAGTTAATCTAAACAAAGTTAAGCACCAAAGTGGCAAATTACTAGCTATATCAAACTCCAGCTAAAATGCCTGCTGTTCAACATCTTTTTGGGAGTGAGTAGTTGGATGATTAAGTTCCCCATTCCCCATCTCTGAAGGAAAGTGTGCAGGGACACTATAGTGCAGTTGTGGCACACAGTTAGACCCAATGAATAAAAATACACAAAGCACACTCTTTGCCCAATGAGCCTGCTCAGAAAGGAAGTGTGGACATTTACTGAGATGAAGTAGAGATATCAATTACTGTAACACAATCTGGCAATATGGGAGTTTCCAACCCAATGCAACCGATTCACTAGCAATTGAAACAAGAGGAAGAGAAGTGTTCCATTGCCTATATGTCCAGTAAAAGCCATCAGTATTGGAAAGAACAAAGAATAATCCGTAACAGTGGTGCAGTTACTTAGTAGCTTACTATCCCAACTCTGCTAATTCCCGTATCACACCAAGAACCCCACATAGGTAGCAAACCTCCTGAACATTTTATCTAAGCAGCTCGGCCTAAATACTGTTAAGACAGAGTGTCTGCAGTTCCTGCTAATATTGTAAACTTATCAAAACACACATCCATTGAACTGTGTAAATAGCAATTGTGCATATGTCTGCATTCAGAAGTGCTGTTCAGCACACCGAGTATTTTGTCGGATACACATTTTGAACTCTTGTCTCTTAGAGCAGCATTCTAGCAAACTGAAACAATGTTTAAAAGCAGCAGTGAGGGGAAATTGCCTAGAAGGTATATAATACTTTTTTGTGATCACACTTCATTGAAGTTGAGTACTCCTGAAAGGTTAGTTTTACTCTAAATGTTACCAGTTGAGTGGAAGAAATCCTTGCTTCTACCCTCTTCCCTCTTATCTTCTTCAAATCAGCTTTCTCCTACATCTTCAAGGTTCACAGTGCCATCAATTCAGAGGGCAACTGCACCAGCAGTTCACTGAAACTTTGGTATAAGAGGTAACACAGCTCCTGTACATCACAGAAAGTGATAACAAAAAATAAATTACAAATATTTCTGAAATAAACTATAACTGTACCTGACACAATGACATTCAATTAAGTTACATTTTCTGTAAAAGATTATGTGTATCTTCTTCACTTCACAGCAGATTTGAACTTGGATACACAACACAAATGGAGGGGGAAGCCCAAAACCGTAACTCTTGCTCATATTTTTGGCTGAATGAACAAACAAATCAAAACACCTTTTCTCTATCTGAACTACTGTGCCTGCATGATCCGAAGAGTTTTAGGTTAGGCATGAAAAACATGCCCTTAGGTCATGAGCCTGATCACTCCATAACAGCTGTAATGACAGAGGAGGAAAGACAAAGTCATGCCTTCTGTTTGACAGATTTTATTGGTGAGATTAGGCTGGTTGCTCCAATCACAATTCAGCAGCTAGATACAGACTGAGCTGGGCCAAGCCTGAAAGGGTCTGTGAATAGCCAAAGGATGGTATTTTAAGGGTCTTGTTACTGCCATGAGGCTGTGCAAAAAAACCCAAACACTGCTACCAGTTCTGCTCCAGTAAGAGGGAGACAAAGTGATGCAAACAGCAGATGATGGAGGGGGGGACAAGAAACCACTAGCAGCATGCTGACAGGGAGCAGCCCCCAGAAAAGCTAAAATAGAAGGGGTGTGGGGGTTCTGGGTGCAAACATCTATCAACTGAAACTCTTGGGGGAGAGGAGGATGGACACTCTCCTTTTAAGCACCCTCTGCAGTCTGCATTGACAATGTAGGCAGAACATGAGCTGATTTCTGCTTAAACATTCAAAAGTCAGAAAATACCAAAGACAACTTCCATGACATTTAATGCAACTTCAATTTAACCCTGCATTGAAAGAGACACATTATTTTTTACGTTGCATATATTCTTTGCAGGCTACTGGCAAAAGACCTTGGACACAGATGTGCATTAAGTAGTAAACAGCTGTAGCAATTTAAGACATTACAACCTCTCCAGCTGGCAGTGGTGAATGAAACAGAAACAGGTGACCATCCATTAGTGAGACCAGAGGTCTTCAAAACCAGCTCCCACAGCAGCCTAAGCCAAAGGGCTGGATTTTGCAGGGGCATCTTGAAGAACCCTTGCACACTCCAGTCTACTGACCCTGAGGACAGCACCTCCAGTACAGCAAAAGCAGGTCTGACATCATTCCAAGTATCTACTAATTAAACATTTATTGGAGGCTTTAAAATTTAAAGGGCAATGGTAGCCCTATGGATAATTTCCCACTATAAATCCAACTGGCAAATTAACCTATTATCCCATACCCTCACTGTCATTCACTGGGCATCATCACATTTGCAGTGTTGGGAAATAATTAAATAGGCTTGTTTGATTTTTTACTTTAGATTTTAAATCTGGGAAAGAAAGGAGAAGCTAAACGCAGCATGAAAAGTTAAAGCCATCATTTGTATAGTGAGTTTGGAAACAGCAGGAAAGGATAACAAGAGAAAAATGAAAGAAAAGGAAGGAAAGAAAATCACACAATTCAGACATAGGAAAGTTTCAGATTATACGAATCAGGGATTTCTCTAGGAGTCCTGGAAGATCGCCAGTAAGTGATCAAAACCAAACTAGAAAATAAGAGCAGTTTTTCTGGAAATATCCATTTAATATATGAAAATAATTATTTATTTTAGAACAGGCATCTAATAAAGGCAATTCTAAACCAGTTCATCTGCAGACATGGATGGCACTGCAAGACAGAGGTGCAAGACTCAGGATGACAAATTAAAAAACCCATAAATTACCAGGACTAGAAGTCATTGGTTGCATATCTAACCCGGTGGGATTATGAATGGATTGCACTTAGTCCAGGTAAATGAATATGACCAAACAGTAATTTTTAGGAAACAAAAAAGAAAAACTTACATGCATCTTGTTTCAAAGCATTCAGCTGTTTGGGGGGACTTATGCATGAGGACAAAAGTAATAAAAGTGAAAACAAAAAAAGAATAGTTTAAGCAATCGAGAATTATTAATTTAGAATTAAAGGAAGCTCTTTTTTATTTAAAGCCAATCCTAGTTAATGCAGAGTCAAAATACACAGCTAAAATAAAGCTATTTGAAAGACAAAAAGACTGCTCCTATTGATTGGAATGAGGAAGCAAAGATTAGGAAAGGATGCTGAAGACAGCAAGAAGGTACTCAAAAGTGCCAAGGTTCATGAAATTTGCAGTAAGAACAAGAATCCTCATTGGTAAAACCCAATTACTAAATGACAGCGTGTCTTCTCCAATCCTAAAATATTCAGAGCAGTAATGCCATTGCAGACGTGATGATCTAATGTCAGACATGAAAAAAAAATAAAATTAGCTGTAATTTCTTTTGGTCCAGGTGAAGATGTTCATGCAACAGTGAATATTAGTTTGTACTGCTGATAATCAGTGAACACATTTAGGACACTGCTCCCAGTATGATAAAATTTTTAGCATGCAGTTACCCCATCAGGCACTTATCTCATTAGCAACCAGTCACTGAAGGTGGAATCTCAAAGGCAGTACAGAGATGGAGGCCCCACACTCCTGAGCACATGCCATTCTGTCTTGGCTCCAACTAAGAGGTAGAAAAACCCATGTTGTACCCAATCTGTTCTAACCAGAGCAGCGGCCTCTTCCACCAACAGCAAGTCTATCTTCTTCTACCGCTCTTGTTCATTGAATAAAAATGCAGAGGCATTCAAGGTAGAGTTACCAGATTTCTCCACTCATTTTGAGTCAATAATCCTACTATTTATGAATAACCATTTATCTGTGGCAGTGTGGCTCTTTAACAGAATCTTCTCTGTGCTGAGCCTGTCCTTAAGTCTGACATCAAGTGGATCCAGTTACATACGCAATAAAGGAGGGACACTAAGTGCACACCTGTCAACAGAATGGCTGTTGCCAATGCAAGCTGCCCAGTATCTCACTGGTGCACCAAATGCATCTACATCTACATCACATGGTATGAAGGGCTGATAAAAGTCAAGGACACGGTATTTTATCTACATGGTCCAGACCTGGTGTACCCTCACCCCGGAGAGCTAGCAGTCTATAGCCTTGTGCACACACCACTAGAGGGAGGTAACACTTTGCAAACACAAGGGCCCCTGAAGCTCCTGGTAAAGCACGGAAAGGTCTTTCTTCTGAGCCCTACGTACAGTTCTCGGTCTGGAGAACAACAGTCTAACTCTTATTCTCGAGTACACATTGCCCTCTGCTCCCGCTCTTAAAAATGTAGTCCTCAGCTTTTACTTTAAAATCTTGTTTCCTGCAAAATCCTACCACCTGTACTCCTATCTTTTCAGGTATTTGCTTCTACATCCATCCTTTGTACCCTTTCTCTGCAGCCAAGGGCCAGAGATAGAACTGCTGGAAGCAGGAAAAGGAGCAACTCAGCTCCCAAGCACCGTGATGAGGGCTCCCTGCCAAGATGAAACTGCAAGAGCCCAGCCCCTTCTAGCTCCCCACAGAGCAAGCTTGTTCACATATGACAATCTTTGAGCTTATTGCCAAACTTCAACAAGTTCAGGCACATGACAAGCACAAGTGTAAGAGGAGGGGAGTTCCCTGATTAAACTGAGAACACTTTCATAAACTGGCCACAGGAATCTTCGACGCACAGCAAATCTGGTCCCTCCTAAATTTCCAAGATCACACATACCAGAGTTTCAACTCTGATGTTGAAAGCCCTCAAGTAATGTGGAAAACCACTTTCTTTATTTCCTGATCGTAGTCTCAACATCAGAAATAACTGAAGTCTTACCTAAAAAGCTTTCCAAGATATTCCAGCTGAGGCAGGCACTTACTGTGAACCTCCTCAGCTCAGATTATTTCAATTTGGACTAGTTCAACATTTTAAGTGTGTTTACCAGCTGTTAATTCAAGAGTAATGCCAAGAACAATGCTTACGTAGCTCTGCATGGAGGACTACAAACCTTGCTGTGAAGCAGAGGGGGAGCTTATCTTGGAATTTGCCAAGTCCAGCAATACAGAGGATGAAACAAAGCTGCAGAAAAGGTGAGAAAGATGGACAGACACTTAAACACGCAGTGATGGTGTTTACACAGGCAGGCACAGCTGGATCACAGCTTGCTCAGCCGGTGTGCACGAGCTGCATGGTCCAGAAAACGTAGTTGCATTAGGGCAGCCTTCAAACCAAGAGAACAAACCCTGTTGGCAGAGCATTTATATTCAAGTGCCATAGTTTATTATCACAGCAATTAGATTTCCAGACCAAAGCTTGCCCACAACCACCTGGCTCAGAGAATAAAGAAATAGCTTTTAAAAAGCCTGTCTGCATCTGCCAATTTCCCCTGCGTTGGTTAGTAGATAAGTGGGAAAAAGCCCCAAGCTTATATTAGGAAGTACACATAATATTACAAGGAAATCTCAACTAGGAAATATGTTGGAGATTCATGTCTGAAGCCAGGGAACAGAGAGCACTCTCAAGCTCCAAGATCTAAAGCATAACCTAATAGCATCCCAGATCCAGGCCAGTATGCAAGTTAGGTGTGTGTTGCTCCCAGCCAGAGATACACTGTAAGAAAAAGCATGGGATTATATGTTAAAAGGATACCACCATACTCCTTGGATAATTGAAAAAGCATGCCTATCCCACAGCCTAGTCAGCCTTCCCTGAAAGAGCAATCTTAGGAATTCTTGGCCTCCTTAACCATCACCAACTCCATTATGTTTTCCTGTCATCCAGTTAGGAGACCAGTTTAAGCAGTATGTTCCTTACAGAAAAAAGAGGAACACAAAGTTTTGATTTAATCAGTCTACATAATGACAAATTTAGAGATTTAGAGTCAAACAATAGGGACATGATCCCTCTGTGAATTATGTTACCTGACATGACTTGTCAATTAGTACTTTTGCAAGTTGCCTAGAAAGAGTAAGTAATGACGGTCACAGATTTGTGGGGTTTGAGTTTAGGTGGGAAGGAAGAAGTAATTAGAACAGAATGATCTCAGGCAGGACAAACCCTATACAAGGATATCATGCTAGGGCAACTGGAAAACTAACCCTTAATGTTAATTAACAATAGTCAAGAGCAGTTCAAACTTCCTTACGTAGAAACAATTACAAATAATAAACATGGTGTTAAACATTTGAAAATTTCTGGGAATCCCTCAAGTATAAAGGCATCTTAATGTCCATGTACATGCCAGCAGTTAGGTACAGCTGCAACTTCAGACTTCAAGTGGAAGTGAAAAATATACTAATATGGCAATGGATATACAGTACACACAAAACACTTACTTTCTAGTTGTGAACCTCATTAAAGCAATTAACAACTGATATTTTTAATAATCATGGGAGGATCATCCACTCAAGCCAAGTTCTTCCATCTCATTACCCAAGCTGGCTCCTTCTCTTGCCTCAGTGACTGTAAATCATTGTTGTTTGTCTCAAGCTGGCACTGTCATAGATCAGCCTCTCCTCTTGGCTCTCAAGTGACAGTAGAGCAGATGAAACAGACAGATGCTATTCCAATTACAAGATCCATTCAAAGAATCAGCTCCTCTAAAGCAGCAAACACACCCCAAAGTTTTTACTGTAAAATAGCATGCAAATACACAAAAGTGGCAACAGCACAATCCAGGCACTCAAGTGATAAAAAAGGACACAAGCCTCTTGCACTCTTATTCCAGGTGGGGTCCCTCTACCAGCAAGGAGGGATCAATGTTTTGGGCAGAGATAAGAACATCAATCCCTGAATGCAATTCCTGTGACAGCTCCCTTTATGGGCAAGTCTTTGTGAAAGAAGATAGGGAAAGGACATCCACATCCAGAGCACAGGTCTCCCCACCCAGCTTCCCTGAATATCTTCACCCTCCCCCAGAACACAAGCCTTTCTGCATTGACATTCAACACAGAGTCAGCTGCTGTCTTTGCAGATGCCACTGCAGTTTTGCCTTTCCTTCAATTAGAAGGTTAGAGGACAGAAAGACAATGGCAACACACCATGATTTCCCCCAGACAAACTCCTTACAGTTACAGGAACTAAACTTAAGCCAGCTGTTAGGTCCTACATCGTAACATGATTAGCATAACATTTTAACCTGTATAAGGAGTGAAGGAAAAATAAGACAGCCAACTGTGTCAAAAAGTCAGCTGAATGAGGGGAAAAGGGAAGTTAAGCTAAAGCACAGTGAGACAGGTACAAGCACTGCCAAAACTCTTACTGAAGTTACTCAGGGAAGGGGAGGCAGGGCCAGTTTCTGAGAACAACTCAATGTATAGAAACTAAACTGCCTCAGTGCTGCAGAGTTATGCCAACATGAAGCTTCAAATAAAACATGGTACCACCTCCCAAACAACAACAGAGCAAGTAGTTGAAAAAATATTGCTGTATCAACTTGAAGGCAGAGCCTTATAGGATTAGCAACTTGCAACAGATCATTTCCACAAGCTCTTTCAATGCAGATTTGGGCCTACCTACACCCAGGAGTGGTGGCAATGGGATTTTCAAACAGAGATCAGGGGCTCTCTTTAATCAGTTTGGTCAAACTAGCCATTAAAAATCACTTTACATTTCTGCATCAATGTGACCACTACTGTCAGAGTTGCCTTTTGAGTTTAAATAGACCATAAGAAAATGGAATGCCTCTGCAGAAGAAATCTTGGTTCCTCTCTTTCCACAGTTCTCCAGCCTGCTTGCTAGCAGGGCCACAAAGCTGCTATTGAAAGAACAGTGTGTTAGGAGAAAAACTAAGTTTTATTGCACTTAGAACTCTGCCAACTCAGTTGAGGTCATGCTTGCCTAGCAGACACACTCCCTACTGTTGGTCACCAGCACACCCATCAAGTTTTCTTGCTGGAAGGAAGGCTTTCTGTGCTCTTTCAGAAGACCATTCCTCTTTATTTAGATGCCTGGGCTGGGTGCCACATTTCACTGGCTGCATTCTCCCATCAGCAGCAGGGAGGTAACTCATACAGTGTTGGATGCAGCCTGCAACTCCATGAACAGCACTGGAGGCTTGTGCAGTGCCTTGGCTAAGAAAGATAAATAACAGATCCTTTTACTTTAAATAACAGATCCTTTTATTTTTCTTTTCTCCACTTCTGTTCAAGATTTTTCCCTCTGAGATTTTTTAAAATTTATTTATTCATTATTATATGGAAGCTAAGGAAGTAATTTGCAAAGAATCAACAGGAGTATTTTTTCCTCTAATTAACTGCTAAATGGAATTTTGTAAAGGTAAAACAAATGCACGAACACACTACTTGGGGTTTTAATCAAATCAGTTTGTTGGTATCCTGTGTTTCAACAGGTTTTCAAAAGAGCCTATTATGTAGGTGACTGAAAATACTTATCCTGGACCCTGGACTTGCTATTTTTAGTTTGGTATTTATCTGTTGCTTGAATGGGTGACTGAAACACTAGTCAGGGGTCACAGTGCTGACTCTGGTCTGCCCATACACAGTAGTTCTTGTATATGCAGCTGTTTAGGAAGCACTTGCTCAGAACCCCTGCCATAAAGCATCCACCACTGAGTAACCAAAATAGGCTCTGACTTGGAATGGAACAGCTTATAGGGATCCCTAGCTAGCCAAAAAAGAGTTTGGCAAGCCTTGCTTGGTTCATGGTCCCATCATTCATTTAAATACTTCCATCAGTTTATTTGGGAAATGGAAGTTGAGAGTCAGATACACTGTGTTATTTACTCATCTTTTATCACGTATTTGACAACTTCAGCAAAAATTGTGATAGTCCTTAAAAATCAGATGGTTTTGACTGTGACACTGATGCAATTGCCTAGTACAATAGAAAGATGGCCACTTCCCTTTAACATCCAGAATACCTCTTTGTGCTTTCCTCTCCTGGCTGGGAAATTCTTGCCTGGTCTCCAAGGAGGAGTCATCATGATGCCAATGCAGATGCTTCTATTAAGTTAGAAAATGCCAGCTTTGCCCAACATTTCTCTGCAGACAAAATAGGCCAAGTCAGTAAGAAATACACAGAGGAAGCTCCTTTCATTACCACTTCACAATTTAATAGATGTTTCATCTGAAAATTTTGTATCATTGGAAGATAGAGAAAACAAGTAAGTGCTGGAAGGTGAAGCTGAAAGTGTAAGTTCAGACTATATTCTAGGTCATTTTAATGTTGCATTCATTCCTTCCAAAATAGGGATTTTCAATGGAATCATTCAGATCTCTTTCTTGCACTTGTGTTATCTTCCCAGCTGGTTTGTTAACTGGGATTTCCATCATGCAGCACTACCCCTTCCTTCACACATTTCACAACCTGACATCTGTGCTCATGGGTTCTGTGTCATTTTTATCTTGTTTTAGTCAATATCTAATTGCCAGCAAGCTTTGAACCACTCTCTTTCCAAAAATCCTGTTATTATATCCAAATGTAGCATGCTTGAAAGGAATTTAAGTTTTAGTTACCATTTTAGGATACCTCCATTTAAAAGGTCTCAGGAGTCTGTCAAAACGCCTTGCATTCATTTGGTTTCAAGTACACACATTCACACTTTCCTGACAGTCTCCAAAAAACGGGTTGTAAGGAGACACTCTATTTCCACATCAAGAGCAGGTCCTTGCCACCAGAGCATAAATGCAAGAGAAGAATTCATTGCGAAAAAGTCCAAAGCCCAAGTAAAACAAAAGCTTCCACAAACCCTTCTAACTCCCAGCTCCTCCCACATTCTTGCACCCATTTCACTATGAAGCCCTCTATGAGCACATTTACCTACCCCAAGAGAAGCTAACCTTTGCTCACTGCCAAAGAATTGCACTTTGAACAGCCAGCAAACCTTACAAATTGTGTTGCCATCTTGAAAATGCAGACTGAGTGTCCCTTGACAGAGCCTGCAGATGATTTTCAACAACTGTTTTAAGAACAGATAGATACCAGCCTAACTGCCTTCCAAGAAAGCCCATAGCACCAGGAACTCCCAGTTCAGCTCCCTTGGCCCCTAAACAGCAGACTTTTTCAACTGAACTCTCACTTTGCTGTGGTCAGCCTAAAACTTGTTCCCTTCTCCTGTTTCAAGTTCACTACAAGATTTATCTTTCTTAACCAGATGTCAAATATATGTGAAAATATTTGCCTCCATTTTTCAGAGAGACACAAACATGCAAAGTCAGGACTTGTCAGCAATCTCTAATCATAAGCATTGTTGGAAATTGTCACAGGCTGAAGAAAGTGTGTTTTTCTTCCAAGCGGCATTCCAAAAGAAGTTATGATGATATGCATATATTTAAAATTTTTTTAAGAAATAAAAGCTTTGTAGTTCCATAACCATAGCCTGAGAAGTAATTTAAGGCATACAGAAGGAAAAGTATAATGTAAGGCAAGATATTCATTGTTTTGGCTTTGTATAAAAGTAGAAAACCGAAGCAATTCCTGAAGCTTCTAATTTACTTACAGCTTTACTTTTTAAATGCTAAAGAGCCTATCATCTTCCACAACATACTCTCTTGCCAGCAGCAAACATGTGACAGACCTTTCTATATTGGATAATGAAAAATTGTGGTGAGATACATGATCATGACAGTGTTAGCAAGCCCAAAACAGAATGGGGCCAAAGCACTGAGGTGTCCCTCTGCTCCTCAGATATACAAACAATATTTTCCAAGGCAGTATTTTCCAATGCAACCATAAAAATTCCAGATGCTCATGCAACAGCTGCTGGTCCTCACAAATCACTGTGGCAGAAAGATGATGCAGGCAAACAAAGCAAGTCCAGGACGGATGAAGACTCTTAAAATAGATCAATTTGCAGACTGGCAATAGCTAAAACAGAGAAATTGCAATTGGGCTGAACTGAAGAGAGAGAACTCCAACAGGCTGCTGAAGGGTTAGCACTTATTCCCCCCACCCCTTCTTCTTAGAAGTACCACTTCCATGTATGTGCTAAGAAAACAACAGCTTAAAGTGTTTCCTATGACTGGACTACAGCTCCAGGAAAAGACTACTTTTTAAAAGCTGTATCAAGCTCAGCCCTTCACTTCCAGGGTTGGAGCCCTAGCAGAGGGACTATAACCCTCATGTTACCAAGTTAACAAAAGAGTGAAAGATTACTCTTAAGTATCCTAATTAACACATGGAGGGATAAGGAAAAAAAGAAAAAAAAGAAAAGGAAAAACAACAAAAAGAAAAATGTGAGGAGGAGAAAAAGATTTTCAGAGGAATGTCATTTTCTCAAGTATACCTTAAATGCCGGAAGGCGCCACCTTCAATTATCAGGAATACCAAAGATTCCCAGAAAGGAGAGAACTCACATATATACTCAAGATCTCATTTCTTAAATACTTTCCCGGTTCTGTAGGGCAACACACACACCAAGACTACCTGGGTGTAGTCCTGCAACTCCTGGAAGTCCCAAATACAATCAGAGCAATGCTTCTGGTTAGCACTGAGTTTCCAGAGGCCAAAACACGGGTGTGTTATCGGATGCTTTGTCTGCAGCCAACTAGACACAGCTTTTCAGCCATAACCCAAAGGAGTACAGCAGTCTTTCAGTTTTCTCCTGAAGTTCTTTCCATACTATGCAAAGCCTTTCCAGCAGCTTAGGTATATTAAAAATAGAGCCAAACAGTAGCTTCATTGAGACTGATGTTGCACTGAATTGAAACACTATTTCATGTTACACCATCCAAGAGCACACTATATCCACAGTGCACACATACATATACATTAACCCTTCAGGACCATGTTAGCAGACCACAAATATACACTTACACCCACATATGCATGAACCGTCCTTACAGAAAATTATCAGAAGAAAGAGAATGTACACAAATTTCTGCAATGAAAGTGTAGCTAGCAATGCCTTGAAGAAGCATGGCTTGCCATAGCACAGCAGAACATATTAACAAGCCATCTGTTCACTATAACAAGCTCAACAGGATTCATCTTCTAGATGCAGAGATGCTACCTACAGCATGTCCCTTGATCAAGCAGAAAGTTGTTGGATATTGCCAAAGTCTTACCACATCCCTTTCAGAGAGCATGTTACACATCTCTGCCACCAGCAGTCTGGATTTAAAATCTGCTTTCCCAGGGCACTGTGCCTTCGAGCAGAATTAGTCACACTAACAAGCAGCCCACAGTCAGGTTCCTCCAGCTAGGTACACGCAGACAGAACCAGTGCTATTTGCTTAAAGCTCTCAACTTCTCCTCTCACCTTGGAGAAAGATGCATTGTATTTCCAGGAATACAAACACTGAAGAACATGAAATCTGTTCTCAGAGGAGTTACTGGCTCTCTAAAAAGAGACAAGAAGGATACTTTCCTCTAGTCTTATGCAAGCAAGATGGCTGGTCTTTCAGTCTCTCCCCCCACCCCCCATTGCTATGTTTCTCCCTTCAAACAGAAAAATGATGAAACAGCTGTTCCTTTGCCAGCTTTCTGAGAGGCAAAAAACAGCAGTCAGAAGTAGCAGCAGGGGAACAAGACTGTAATATACTCTGGATCCCATCTGTTGAGAGTGGGTTAACAGAAGACAGAGGGCAAGGAGACAAAGAGGGACTCCAAGATACAGTCAAACATCTCCGTCCTCATCACCTATCCTATGGTCTTCAGCTCAATACCCAGCAACTGCAGCAAGAGAAAGGACAAAACTCTTCAAATTAAATGTACAACATCAATCAAATTAGTATCTTGATAATGTTCACAAGCAAGTTGTTTAATTAATACACTGTGCCGCCAGTATTTTGGCTTAGTTGTTACTCTGCCATGTGGCAAACTAGACAAAGCAGATGGTCAATAAGCTCTGTTAAACTGTCAGGGCCAGCTATTATGAAGAGACACAAAACATCTCTCTGCTAGTTCCAAAATTTTTAAGCTACATCTCAGCAATCTCAGCTCAGTTTCTCCTCCTGGAAGAGCTGGCATCAAAAGGGTCAAGGTTAAACAAGTAACCTTCCCAAGGCTCCAATCTTGAAATTCAGAGCATGCCAGGCACCATGCTAAGAGATGCTCAAGTTCATTAAAAGCCACAAAATTGTGAAAACAGCCAGGACCATCCACACTACACCAAGAAATCTTGTGGTTTGCATCTTAAAAAAAAAAAATTAAAAAATGTGTAGCAAGTATATCAGGAGAGCTGGGATTGAAATTGAAGATCAACTCCTCAGCCTTTGAATTCCAAACAGGAAAACCAACACAGTCTAAGTCTTATTAAAAGGAGTGTTTAACAAGTCAAATTTCCAAATACATTGTTCTCTCCACTAAAAATGTTGTTGTCATACAAACCGTGAAACAATCTCAGACACTTTACCTCATAAGTACCTCCAGATAGCACTTTGATCCTCACAACAAAGACAAATGCTCCAAACAAATAACCAAACAGAGTTGAAGTCTGGTTCAGCAAAGAGCACAAGCTTTGCCACATTAGAGGACGTGGTTACTGGTAGTATGTACAACTACATCTTGTTTTGTTCTGCTAAAATTCACTTCTTTGTACTACAGTAGCCTCTTTGCCTATTCATCATGTAGGGGTCTTGTTCTGAGCCATCTCCAGAGCTAAGTGTCTTAACATTTTTAAAAAATTCCATCATGCTTTGCTCACGGGGCCACAAGGAACCCAGGCTATGTCTATGTGTACTGCTCCCTGGCCTTTTAGGTAGTGGCTAAAAACAATATATATCCTGCTTAGTACTACACCTAGCTACAGGAGCTAAAATTTGCTTAGGAATAAAAATCTCTGAAAATCCCCATCAGGAGAGGTTAAAAGCTTAAACGTGTCTTTCAGACCCCAGAACACATTAAAGTGCATCAGAAAAATACTGTGCTTAGACATTAAAATGCGTTTTTTTACTTAACAGACAAACTGGGAACTTTATAGTAAAGTCTTGAGATGATATCCAGTGAGCCGATTCCCCATCTCTGCAAGCTCATGAAAGGCAAGTTTTGAAGTGTTCTTCTAGAAAGCCACCTTCGTGTTCACAAAGTATTATTATTTAAGTCTTCTGCCACTCAGAATCTTTACAGGGGTCCAAAATGGCGCTCATCTTTAATATCCTATTTTGAGACCAGCCACCTCAGATGAAAGCTGGAGACTACCAACAGCTTTTGGATGGATCGAACACCATCTCACTTGGGTGCACTGCAGTCACCATCACTAGACATTCTTCAGGGAGTACTAAATCTCATTTGCATTTGCAACTAAGTGCCTATCACAGTAGGGCTCTAATAATGGTGACTTTGTCTTGCAAAAGGACCTGTAACAACTGCCAAAACCTTTTTAATAAGTTTTTTGGCATCATTCAAAAGCTGCTGGCAAGAGCAATTAAGGACTAAAGAGGCAGACCAACTTTGTTTTTCTAAATTACCTCATGATTTGTGTAATATGGGCTCAAAATTTCTAGATCTTGAACTCAGCCAATACAATATATTTACAGCAATGAGCCAGAACAGCTTGAGTAAGCCATGAGATGAGACTAACGTGTGTTTCATCCTTCTGGACAATACTAGCTGGTTTCTAGCCTCTAGCACACTCTCAAAGAACCATTCAAGGAATTTACCTGGATTCACACTTCAGAGGCTCATTCTTGAGTCTCGCTTTCCTTTAACTATCTTGCTTCTTGGAAACACTTGGAGGTTAGCCTTCTCTGTTCTTCACCTTCCCTGCTATCAAATACACACATTCATCACACGACAACTAAAATTCATACACACAAAGCCACTTAACGTGTAAAGAGTCATATCTAACTCAGGAGCAGACATCTTTCAGAACGAGAATTTCATCTGGTCAAAATCATTTATGTTGGGCAATATTTTAAAGCTAAGCTACAATTTTTTTATTATTATTTTTTTTAAACCAAGGCCCAGGCCCAGGGAAAGTTGGGATTTCTCCCACCTGGCTTTCTATGTCTACCATAGAAATAGTATCATGCCCCTGTCCTGCAAGTGTTATGCCCCATCCTTGGATGTGTTCAAGGCTAGGTTGGATGGCACCTAGAGCAGCCCAGTCTACTGGATGGTGTCCCTGCCCACAGCAGGGGGCTTAGAACTGGATGGTCGCTAGGGTCCCTTCCAACTCATTCACTGATTCTATGATGGAGCAACCATCCATCTACAGTAAACAACAGGAGACTGGTGAGGGAGCATCAAGCACTACAGCACAGAGGTCTGTCTCCCAGCAAATGAATCTTGCCAATGGTATCTCTCATGTAATACATGGACGACCTACATCCTTCTGTTACAGGGGTAGCTGAAGTTCTCTGCTGCTGCTTTTTGATCCCAAAGGCAACACACAGCATCATCGTAGTCCAGGAAATCTGGAGAGAGTGCTTTCCTTCAGACCATGATAAAGTTAACCAGTGGGTCAGGACATGGGATTAAGGACAGACTGTCTTAAAGTCTGGCTGATTATCTTGCTCATAATGCTTGACCAAAAGACACATATTACAAATCCCAACTAATGTAAATTTAATGTTTCCATTTGTTACACTGTATTTTAAGACTAATTATTTTACTACCACATCAAAAGTTCTGAAGATGGGCACTATCAGCTGGTTACCTTGACCACCTAAAAAAAGTTAATTTCAGTGGAAAAAAAAAAACCAACCCAAAAAAAACTCCCACAAAAACCAAACCCAAAACAAACAAACAAAACCCCACAACCCTAACCCTTCTCAAGTCAAACATACAACTTGGACAGATTTTAATTAATTTACTCAATATAGTGTAGTAGTCTTTTCTGTAGAAAATTATTTTCTACTTCCAGATACCAAGAAAAGGAACTAATACAATCTGAGCATCCTTTCTGCTCCAGTTCTTAAATATAGTTCAGCTTTTTATCACTAGTACATCTTAGACAAAGAGCTGACTATTTTGCATTCTTTTCACATGACTCCACCTTTGAAATTAAAGATAGGTTTGGAAATGCAAGAGAAGAAAACTTCAAAGAGTTAAACACCACAACTTAAGATAAAATGGTAGGTGTGAAGGACAGCAGTGTTCTCACTGACACTGTACTTAACATATACTCTAAAACCCAGAGTTTCAAGTGGCAGTGACCTACATATAAGAAACATAATATCATTACCCTATAGGGCATAGCTGAGCAACTAACTCCAAGGAATCCAAAGTCAAGTCCTTCAGTAGAGCTCCTTCTTATTTGGCCCATGCCTACAAAACACCTGCACATAAACCAAATACCTGCAGCAGGCTATTTCCATTCTAGGGACAAAAGCAATCAGCCACAAGCAATCGCGCGCCTTCTGCAAACATTAAGTCTGACCTTACAGTCATGGTTACAGAACTGCTGCCATCAAAAGGAATCCAGAAGCACTCCTGTGCATTTTTGAAGTACCAGTTGTGTGCTAGTCTATGTCTGATACAGAATAGCCAGTTCAAAGGAACTTTCAATTTGAAGTATAATACTCTGTTAAACAATAAAGTTCTTTTTAACTGGCTACTTTTTTTTTACAAATATACAAAGTCTTAAGGTTTGAAGCCCTTGTAAAGATCAGCCTGGACACAAACATGTTAATGAGGAAGACTCCTATAATCTTTGCTCCTCCAGATTCTCACAGGCTTTTCTATCTCCACCTACAGATTTTCTCAAATGGGAGATAGTTCAGGAACACCAGAAATTATAATCAAGTCTCCAGACATGAAACTGCATGAACACACACAGAGAATCAGGGGGAAGGAAGGTAATAAGATCAAAGTCAGGCACTCCCTTTCCCTCCCTGAGAAAAAAAGATAAGAGAGGAAGCTCCATGTTGCTACTGTCTCATGTTTCTCTTGTTTTCCACTTTAAAAGATTTCAGTTGTCAAAGTAGCTTCAGCACAAACTACATCCAAAGCATCCTAAAAGAGTTGACTTCCACGAGATTTCTTGTAGACAAAAGCTGGTAGTCCCAGTACCACACAGGATCACTGGAGTGTGGGGAAGTGAAGTGGTGTATCTTCAAGTGGATCATTTTTTCTGTTGTTTGTAGTTTGCTTTTTTTACACTGTGGCACACCAAAGAGCAACAAAATGGCACATCAACAAAGTAGATCCAGGGAATGACTGGTAGCTTGACAAAATTTCACATCAGTGTGGGACTTCTTGCTAGCAGGTAATTTTCTTTAATAAAACTTTAAAGTGAATAGTCTTCCATAAACAAAAACAAACAAACCAAAATAACAAAAAAACCCCACACCAAAACAAAACAAAGATCTGCCATGATTAGTCTGTCAGTATCCAACAAAGGAGCTACTCAAAAGAAGGCTGTGTATCACATCTGTGTTTGAATTCCTCGTGTCTCTTCTTACACAGAGCAGAAACAATGGCATGGATTGGGAAGCACCAGTGCTAAACAAGTGTGGGTTTCCTGTAATTCATGTCTTGATTTGCAGGTGCCCAAATAAAGCCTTTTCAAGAATACAATAGAAGCTATAACAACTTACCTGTATGGATTCACTGCCAACTAAAAAAGGATGAAGTTTTTCCCTTTAGTGAAGATGCTCAGAGGTTGTATAAGTTTTGTAAAAATAACGAGCTTAATTCTACAGTTATCATTGTGTTATGATATCATTATCTGTCTGGCCCATTTCAAGCTAGGGTGATAAGAGCATGGCAGAAGACACACATAGACAATTTTTTCTGCCAAACACTTCTAACGTGTTATGTTAGCTTAGTAGTGGAAATAAATAAACTTAATGCCTCTAAAATTCAGCCAACCCTGATCTATTTACAGTCCAAACTCATACAGGCCAGAGAAGCAGCTTTCAGGATTTGTATTTGAATGAGGTCAGCAAGCTGTCCTGAGCTTGGAAAAAGTGTTTATGCCCATTAAAAAAAAAAAAAAAAAAAAGAAAAAAAAAAAAAAAAAAGTGCTCCTGCTTAGCTTTTAAGTACCTCATAGCAGTCAGAGAACTTTCTGCAACGGAAGAGGACCTGTTTAAACCTGGTAGTGGTAAATAGTGTTCAGGTAGCTCCTAACCCTCTTTTCCCTCCTCTCAAATCCAAAGCCTGAGCTGTAGAAGACTCCCCATGCATAGTCATGGTTGCATGCAATCGCTCTCTGTCCAACCTACATTACCAGATTCCTTTAAAACCCTTTTCAAGCATTCTAAAACATGCTAGCATACCACATTAGCCACAAGCTGCAAGGGATGTACATTTCTTTAATATTTTCTCGTATCAATGAACAAGGAAACAGAAGAAATAAAGAGTAAGCACAATCAAAATGACAGGTGGATTCCGAAAATCACTTCAGGCTACAGCTAATAATAGAATACCCAGTTTCAAATAATAAGTTTGGATTAGTCGACTGACATTTTCAAGTTCTAAAGAAACACCAGTTCTTTTCCAAGAGCTGGTCAGGCTGACTGAGCATGCAAAAATACAGGAGGAGAATGAGAATTTTTCTCATGCAGTAATTGGCCTGAATCCAAGTTCCTGGATAGACTTTTTGCTCCAACTAAGCAGAACTGGGCTGCACACATATGCAACCTCCACAGGCAAGCTTTGCTTCAGCAAACCAAATCAAAGCATTTGAAACCTAGCTCAGAAAAGGCAGTGGCTGGTACAGGGAACTACCAGTCAGCACAAAGTGGTATCATCAGCTCCTTCCCACTGACCTTCACTTGGTGCCAGTCTTCTGAATCATTCAAATGGCCAATGCAAGCAGAGTTTAAAGTTCACCTAACCACCTTCAGAATGTCTCCACAACATGAGAAATCTCTCCAGTGCAGCAAACACTTTCCATCCCTGCATGCCCCTATTTATCGAACTTCACTGTAAAAGCAGCAGCTAGGAAATGTCTTGGGCCATTTATGAGGTCTCTATCTGCTGGTTCAAAGACAACATACAGGATTGGAGCAGTGAGAACTGTTTTCTGAAGACAAAGAAGAAAAAAAATTTTGAGATGTTTCTAAAGAAGCTACATTTGGACACCGTTTGAGGACCCCCCTGTCTCATTACTGACCAAAGCTGCCAAATATCTACTTTTAATCCTTCTCAAATTCTTCCAAGTCCAGATGGTTTGGGAGACAGAAGATGGAGCAACCCCCTCAAACGCATCTTCACAGCTTGTAGAAGATATGTGTAAAAGACTCTGTACCCGTATTCCTCCCACAGGCAGGTAGCTTAGATAAAGCACAAATGGTTCAGTTCTGCACACATGGTGCCAAGCACAGAAGTTAGGACACTAATAAATCCTACATTCATAATAAAAAGTGCTGCCTTCCAGAACAAGAGTTCACAGGATAAAATCCACTGAATATGGAATGGGTGTTGCAGTCCTTGCCTGGTCATTTCTGCACAGCAAAATACAGGCAACCAGGTAGCATTTTGTGACCAGAAAAGAGGCTAACATAAGCTTTCTGGCTGGCCTATGGAATGCAGAGGTAAAAGAAGGCAGTGAAACCCATTGCCAATCACTGCAATCAAACATACCCAATATCCCTTTGTTTAAAATCCCCATTACCTTCAGCTGCAAGAAGGAGATAGCTGTGCCAAGAGTATTTCTATATTCGTTCTACTTTAAAAATGCTGAAGATGCTTCATATAATGCCTTTGGCATCTACCACTGAATAAAGACAAGCCAAGTCATAAGATACTTTGTAAAACAAAAACATTCAAAACCAAAGTACACAAATTTACACCACCATTTTCCAAATGGATTAAACAATTATGTAGTTAATTAGAAAAATTAGGACATCAGTTTCACCTTGTTTCTACACAGACCAGAACTCACTTCCTACTGCGGTTTCTGCTGTAGATCTGGGTAATCACTTAAGAAAATGCACTAAGGAAAACAGGTTAATTTTTCAGTTCCCTCATGCTGTTGTTCTTAACAATCAAACAAAGTACACACAAAGAAAAAATAACTACTTTTCATAACTGAAAATCCATTTGTGCACTCAAATAGGGAATATTCATATGAAGCCTTGAAACACTTCAGATAGAAGCAAAGGAGAAATAATAGCTGGTTGAGCTTCCAATCTAAAAGATTCCAAATGTACAGAGAAACAAGCTGCAGTTAAAAACTAGCAATCTCTCAGTAAGAGCAGCTTGGTGGCTTATGTTATCTATACATTCAATCTGGCTTAGGTGAGAAGACCACTGGGCTAAAGTTTTACATCAAAGCACCTTCACATTGCTCTAGAAGCCAAGGCAATGATACCTGTCTCATTTAACTTTTTTATTCACGGGAAACGATTCTGGCCTTCTTGTAACATTTTGTTTTGTAGCAATTCAGCTTTGGCCTTTAATCACGCATTGCTCCAAACGAGCTCCCACTCACTCATATAAGTAGTCAGTCCACCTTGCATTCAGTGCTCCACTCCCAGCCACCCTGGCCTATTTGGAGCTACAGGCAAAACCCTCACTGCTGCTTTATTGTGGGCTAGTTCTCTTTCACCTTTTGATGATTATATAGCCCTTTGATTTCAGCCCTAAAGCAAATTCAGTTATTTGATGCTTTCCCACAATATCTTCTTCCCTTCCCCCTCAAAACATGCCCCAAGAACAGACAAGTTCCCACAATTCCCTGGGAAATAAAGAGCATCTCAGTTTAATGCAGAAAAGAAACCCCATGGGAATAAGACACGAGCAGTCCTAGCAACAGGCATATGGGACTGAAGTGCCCAAGCACACAGTGATCCATGCTGCTTACAAGTGCACTGCAGCCAGGGGCCCAGGTCAGTGCACCTGCTCTGCATTTCACTGTGTTTTACATGCAAGGCTGTCCTGCATACAGAAGAAATATGCCAGCTGAACACCAAATTCATTTGTACACTACAAGCCTGCTACCCTGCAGAAGTTTGCAATTCACAAGGAAGTTTGTTTCTGAGGAGAACAAGGAACTCCACACTTAGGAAACAGGAATTACAAACAGTAAATGGAGGTGGTCCTACAATTAAACACAGTTTTAACAGATTCATCATTCCAACAACCTTCCAGTAGGATCTTACCATCAAGTATGTGTGTCATAAGGTGATTGTTTCCATCTCTGACATGGAGGAAATACTTAGCTAACCCTTAGTGCTGAAGCTTTGTTCATTAACCTTTGAGCACTTCAGACCATGCTTCAGAATTAAAGCACTGTAAATATTTATCTGGGAAACAGGAAGAATAAAATTCTCTACGAGTCAAATGAAAATTAACCTCCGTTTTAAAGATCTGTCTTCCAGTTGCTTGTCCTCAATCACACAGCCTTAATGTTACATTAACAGGTTTCTTCCTTTTTAATTGCATATAATTTTTCTTGAGATGTGTTTAATCCTGGCAGTTAAATGGATCATTAGGATTGGAAACGTTCATCCCTTTGGATATAAATAGGATGAAGCAGGGTAAGTTTTTGTTTTCAAGGCTGCTGTTAGCCTGCTGATAGTTTTCTTTAAGGTACCATTAACACAGCAGCAGTCAAGACCAGCTTACTATCCAACAAATTTAATCCTTTTTTCTTACCTACAGGAATCTTTGCAGAAATCTTTGCAGGTCAGGTAGTACTCTAAATGTTATGAAGATACAACCAGAAAAGTAATCAGCTCCTGTACTTCTGTAATCTTGTGTTACCTACCACTGCACTTGCATGACAGTGATGGGAGGAGATTGCATGGCCAGTTTCTGGAGCAATAGTGGATCAGATTTAGTACTCATGCTGTTACCTTCTTTTTTCCTTTTAACACCTCCAGCCAGCCCCCAGTCCCCAACAGGATTGCAGGGCTTCCAAGCATCATGGACAGACTCTGGGCTTAGCCTGCCCCTCTTCTCCCTTCCTGTCTCCTACTCTGCCTTTTACAGCTATTTCAACCTCAGCAGCAAAGGCTGTAGTATGCAAAACCTTTCAGCATATCAAACTGTTGTGATGTGAGGAAATTAAAATAAGAAATGCGGCAGTTAGAAGTTGACATTTAAACGTGTTTCATGACTGAACAAAGGCACTTCAAAAAACAAGTCTTTACATAAAAACTAAAGAAATGGTGCAACACACACCTTCTCATCAGGTTCTTATGGCGACTTTGTGGTTATGATAACAAAGCTGGGTCTGCAGCAACCTCTTCAAACTCTCAGTCATGACACACGTTAACATAACCCACAGCCGTGCGTTACGGTCTGCAATCCAGACCTGGAGGTCTCCCTTCAAGGAAAAACTTCCTCTACTTGCCCCCAACAGCTTTAAGAAACACCCAGTCCCAAAGGCTCCTACAAAAATGCATCCTAAAACAGGCTCTACCCACAGGCAAGCCAGCCCAAGAAGCCAAACTCAAGAGCCTGGGCCACAGGGCCGTCCCCACAGCCCCCATGTCAGCTCCTGGGGCCATGAGCCCCTGGCCCAGCCATGTCCCAGCAGGGCCAGCTCCCCACAGCCTTGCTGAGCCGGACCCACATCCCAGCTGCCCTTGGCTCAGCCACAGGGAGCTGCCCAGGGCTGAGGCTGCCCCAGCGCTCCTGGCTGGGGGTGGGACAGGCCCGGCTGCCATTCCCTGCCCCAGGCAACTCCCATGGAACAGGTGTGGCGTGAGGGTGACCTGCGGCAAGGCCCAGGGCCGCACGCTGCAGTGAGCCTCGCGCAGCACTGCCAGCGCTGCACAAACCAACACTGAAGAGCAGACCTTCCACCAAATACCATTTCTGCAGTCATTGTTGGCAGAGGCATCCCCAGCTGAGCTCACGCAAGGAACGTCTCCTGCCCAGCACCGGGGAGCCAGACACAGGGCTGCCATTGCTGTTGACAATTGGCCAGTGACAAGTAGTGCCCCTCTGGGCTCAGTATTAGGATCAGTTCTGTTTAATGACTGTTTTAGTAAGTTCTGTTTAAGCTTCACTGATGATCTGGATGAGGTGATTGAGTGCATCATCAGTCACTTTGCAGATGACATTAAGCTGGGAAGGAATGTTGATCTGCTGGAGGGTAGGAAGGCTCTGCGGAGGGATCTGGGCAGGCAGGATTGTTGGTCTGAGGCTTAACAAGGCCAAGTACTGGGTCTTGCACTTGGGTCACAGCAGTCCCATGCAGCACGACAGGCTTGTGGAAGAGTGGCTGGAAAGCTGCTCATTAAAAGAGCACCTGGGGGTGCTGGCCAACAGCAGCTGAACCCGAGCCAGCATGTGCTCAGGTGGCCAAGAAGGCTGATGGCATCCTGGCCTGGAGCAGAAATAGCGGGGCCAGCAGGACAAGGGAAGTGATCATTGCCTTGTACTGAACTCTGGAGAGGCCACACTTCAAATCCTGTGTTCACCTACAAGACAGTGAGGTGCTGCAGCCTGTCCAGAGAAGGGCAACAGAACTGGTGAAGGGTCTGGAACACAAGTCTTACAAGGAGCAGCTGAGGGAATTGGGATTGTTTAGCCTGGAGAAAAGGAGGCTCAAGGAGACCTTATTGCTCCCTACAAGTACCTGAAAGGAAGTGCTGGTCTCTTTTCCCAAGTGTCAACTGACTGGGCAAGAGTAAACAGCCTCAAGTCGTACCAGGGTAGGTTTAGATTGGATATTAGGAAAAAATTCTTCATGGGAAGGGTTGCCATCCATTGAAACAGGCTGCCCAAGGAATTGGTTGAGTCACTTAACCTGGAAGTATTTAAAAGACACGTAGATGTGGCACTTAGGGACATGGTTTAGTGGCAGACGTGGCAGTGCTAGGTTAATGTTAGGACTTAACAATCTGAAAGGTCACTTTCAACCTAAACAATTCTATGATTCCACAATCATACTTCTTTCCCAAGGGTGCCCAGGTTTTTCTTTCCTCACTGCCAGACAACCTCACCAGCAATACCACTGCTCTGCAGCTGCATTTTTATGAGAAGTCAGCTCCAGCATCACTGCTGCTCTACACTGACCATTACAAGATTTGAGAGGGGAGAATTTGTAGATCAGAAAAGAGGAGACAAGAAGTCACACTCCTTTTCTTCCAGCTTCCACTCCATGTCTCATTTCCTGCACATCTCCAACACAATGTCAAGAATAATGCCAAACAAGAATATCTTTGCTTGTATTAATTCCTCTCCAGTAACACATAACCTCCACTTGCTATTACTCTTCCCCTTCTCCTTAGACTACAGCAAGCAAAGACTCATCTACAGCAGCAGAGTTGAAAGCCAACTGCTCTGCGCAGAGCTACCCTGCAAGTCAGTCTTTGCTAACGCACAGATGGCTTCCCTTCTTTTGCCTTGTCTATATATGTCGATGTATTTTGTCTCCCAGGGCAAGAAACTACCAGGCTAGGCTTTCATGCAACTTTCTTAAAGCTGATTTTCTAACTGACCATTTGAAAATCAAAGCCAAAAACAAAACCCACATAAACATGGATGACTCCTAAAAGTAACAATCATACAACATGAAAAACAAGCCAGTGTGGGAGGACAGAGTCAGACATACTCGAACTTCACTGCTTTTATGCTTAACACTGCAGCTGTGAAAATGAAAAGGGAAGAAAGATGCTTTTTCAAGGCATAGCCAGCCAGTCTGTTACAGTGCTTCCAAAATACATCCCTAATTCTCATGTTCAGTGCTATGGAAATAATTGCATATCTTGTTCAGGCTTTGCCTATTGTAAAATTTTTTTACAAGTCAAAAGCATAAGAAAATAGTAGTATTCTGTAATAAAAGCAGATGCCATAATGGGACAGGGTGAACAGGTCACTTCAACGATAATAGCAGAAGATTGCAATTTTCTAGTACTAACCATCTGTATCAGAGGTGGAGTATTAAAATGAAGTAAGTGTTTAGCTGAGTTTTGTGAGTGGAAAATCTCCTCTATTAAAAATTTGCTTCATAACATTCCTTTATGAGGTAGAGAGTGCAGAACATCAATTCAAACCTATTATTTCATTTTTGCTGTAGACAGCACCTCAGCAACCTTCAAACCTGGTTCCTGTTCCATAAGAAAGTCCTTATGTCCATGAACAACTTATCTTACTGAACACCTATCATCCCAGAACTGCCTGAGGTGCCATCTACAAAGACTGTTTCATCTATTGGCAATAGGCTTGGTGTGAGGGAGTGACTGTACAAGTGAACCTGAAGACACTTGCCCAGATCTGATACAAGTTGCCAGAAACATTGGACAAATGCTTTAGAAGCATTTCAGTGCATCGTGTCTTCAGAGTTAAAGGTACAGACATCCTCACTAATTATAGAAATAGCAGCAGCTGTTGATAGCAACCATATTACTTCTCCCTCTGATCCACCTCCAATGGACTCTCCAATACTGGCACTGCTTTAAACATTATTCAAACAAGTCTTCCTAAAATACAAAATTCCAGCTCCTACTTGTCTGAAGAGCAATATCTAGAGCAAGAGAAGCAAACTTATAGCAAACTACTGTCAATCTCATTTGTCCCTACAACCCCTGAAAGTTCTCTCTTTCACTACTGTGAATATTTCTGTGAGTCTTTAGTAGAGAAAGACAGAGGGGACAAGTTCAATCAGGGACTTAAGGGTACAGAAGAAAGCAAGCCAGAAGAAAAATTACTTGTATTTATCAAACTGGCACAAGCAAGCAGCAGAATTTGGCTGAAGAGAGACATACACCTACACACCTGGATCTGAAGTACATGCTAGTGAAAGAAATTATCCGGAAAAAGATGGAGACAAGGCAGGCAGCCTACTATATACACTTTATACATGCACACTGCCATCTCTACCTTAGTTCTACGTCTCCAGGTCCACACAACTTTCCACTTTCTTCTCCAATCTCTTCCCATCTTCCCTGATAACCCAGCATTTCCCATTGGATCAGAGACAGTGGATATCCCTCTACTGCCTATTGCAAAAACAGACAGAAGCAAGCTCTAAAGGAGAGTGGTGTTATCTGCTCTCCATTAGTAAAAGGCATGGTGTTTATGACAGCTGGGACAGCTATGACTTGCTAGGACAAGGGTTTTTTAAAAAGTTACCAACTCCAACTTCTCAAATACTTACATTTCAGAGCAGTTCTCAAGGCAGGAGATGTGTCCTTGTAGCATGCATCCTAAGAGGATAAACTACCCTAGAGCCACAGGCAGTGAACATGGGGATATAGCCAGCAGGTGGAGGTGTGGGCAAGACACAAAGCAGTGCAGTTCTCTGGGATTCATGCCATTGCTACCAAATGATGAAAAACAAGCATCACATGAAATACAAGGGCAAATGCTACAAGATTCTGAATTTTGAGAACCCTCCACCTCATAGTGCCCCATAACTTCGATAATAAGTCAATCCTCTGCTACATTTGGCTGCAGCTTTAGCACAACATAGAAAAAAAATCATTGGCAAGATAATGTGATTACAGGGAAAAGATTTTACAATACCAAAATACCTGTTTCTTCAAGAAGGAACTGCCAGTCATAGTAGAGTATACCAGGTACTCTGTTTGTCCATAACATTAATTTTAAAAAGTCTTACATCTCTGCTCATTATGCAAAGAACCTCGCACTCTGCAACTTCAGTGTCACTTGTAAGCATAGAGAAGAAACTGATACCCAGTCACAGACTTCATTTAATTTTCTTCAGTACTAACACTGCTATTTTGCTGTTTTCATAACTGAACTGTCAAAACAACTTCAACTTATCCAAATATATCTAGAACATGCTGGTGAAGGAATTGTTGTCTAATTTGTGCATCTCTACAGAAGTCTAAAGGAATCACTAGAGTGTGAAATTGCTAAATGAAGAAGAGGCACTGATCACATACTATACTGAGCAGAGGAAGAGAAGCATTCAACACTTCCTAACCATACCCATAACATGGATTCAATCTCAAGACATTTGTTGAAAATCAAGTACTGTCTCCAAAACAAATGCCTTGTGTTCTCAATACAAAAATAGGACGTGCTGAGTCTATGCCTGGATGTCACTTCTGTTAAACAAAACACTCCAAAGCAGATAGGAAGGACACATCATGTTTTTTGTCATCATCCACTTTCACATCAAGCAAAAATAGTTTGGTATTAGCAAATACATGTTGTACACCAAATCACTGTTACCTAGTCACTCTTGAAAGGCACAGAGCTTAAGCCACCAGGCTTAAATGTTGCTTGACAACTATGCAAGTGGAATGACTTTCCACATAGTAGTCACAGGACATACCTACCTTCTGCGATTCACAAGGGCAGGTCACTCTCCATCTCCAAGCAACACAGGTGCAGCTGACTGCTTCCCTGCAATTTGTACATAATTCTGCCTACAGCAAGAATGCAGTAACAACTAGGACCATGCCACACTAGGTCCAATTTGACAGATCACTGCTTTTTTCTAACAGAGAAGATTAAAAAAACTTAATGAATATATACTCCATGAAAAAATTTTGATCAAACAGGATCAACACCAGGTCCTTTGCAGTCTGAGAATTTAGGCTAAACAGCAGTGCAATTAAGTAGGTTTGCCTCTTGGGGCACTTCAAGGATTAATTACTCCATCAGATTGTTTGAAAAGAACACAAGGAAAAAGCACGTGATATAATGAGGCCTCTAAATGGCTCTCTCATCTCAGTTTCAGCAGGCCTGTAAAAACAATCTGTTAGTCTCCAGTATTGATTTTCTTTACACTGAGAAGCTGCATGTAAATTGACTTCTGCAATAAAAGTCATACAGTATGGGTACATCAGGCATCTGAAACACTCATAGTCTTCTCACCACATTTTTGTCTTACCAGCCAATTAAAGTTCTACTGCTTAGAATAGGAGACAGTTTTCAATCATTATTATATCTTTAGCCAGAAGTATTAGGTCCTTTAAGATTTAACATGAGAGACAAGAAGTCTGTTTTCTGGGGCAGGAGGGGGGAAATGCTTTATTCAGTGGTATCAAAACAAGTGCACTCACATCCTGCAGAATCTAGAAGCAATGTAAATCTTTTTGAAGAAATTTAGTATGCAAGAGATACGGAGAGTTTGTCATGGTTTGTAACAAGTCATTCCTCCAAGTGGTGCCTGGGCATAGCAGTGTGCTCTACAAAGTGACGACTCTCCCTCCCCCCAGATACTCATTTGGAGCAGCAGGCAGGCCAGGGACTGGCAGTCAATGCATTTTGGCTCTGGTCCACTGGTGTCAAGAAATATCAGCAGGAGTTCTAACACGCTTTAAAGCAGACACACCTCTTCCCCGGGGGCCAGAGACACCACTTGGCTACACAGGCAAATCCCTGAACTGCAAAACACGCAAAAGTGCCTCAGGGATCTTTAAAATGAATTCACAAACAACTCCAGATCCAGGAGGTGGCATAACCTGCTGTGACTATCCCACCAAGGATGACAAAAAGAAAAAGGAGCTAAAGACTGTATAGGACCCCTGTTTGATTCCAGGGCTTCTTCTCACTGTCAGATTCCCAGAAAAGTATCCTGGCACATAGTCCTGCCTCCTTCCACTTGCTACATTAAATGCACTGCAAACTACTGACCAAGAGTAAGAGCTAACAATTCTAATACTGAATGTAGTCATTATATATTTTAAGGTGAAATCTGATAAAAACTTTTAAAAAATGAAAATGAAAAAGTGTTCAGAGACATACTGGGGGAAAAAAAAAAAAGGCAGAAATTATGTTTAGGCGTTGATTTTTACAGAACAAGTCCTGGAATCCTCTGTTGCCCCCAGTCTGAGACAAGACAGTCCCTAGATTATACAGTGAAAGATTGATACCTTCCTTTCTCATATAAATGAATTCTCTGGTTATCACAATTACTTCACGACACTAAAGCAAATCTTCTGCCTAAGAGTTTGGGCTTAATAAACAAAAAGGAGTTGGCTAGCTATAAGCAAGTTGATTAAATCTTTAGCTAAGTAGACTAGGCAGTACTGCAGCAACAGCTGAAGTAAGAGTTGGAATGTTTCTAGCTGCCAGTGAGCTAGTTACCACCAGCCCTCCTTCCCCTCACTAGTTTCTGCACTCAGAAAGGATTCCATTTTCAATATCAACATAATCCAAATTGTAGAGAGCTTTGTTTTAAGAAAGAGCAGTTTCACCTCAACACAACTAAAACAGGAATACAAAATTTGACTATAAACCTAAAATGTCATGATTACTACCAGCATAACAAAACCAAAAAGATACGATAGTTTATTCCAGAACATCTGGACTTCTTTTCTGACAAAAAAAAAAAATGCACTACAAGCTTCAGGTACTATCTTTTAAAACGTAAAGCAACCAACTGCAAAAGGCTCAGGGCATTCTTTGTGTTTAAAGTGTGTCAAAATGTTATACACCAGTCACTTAAAGCAGAGCTTATCACTTGTATCATTCTAGAGTTAATTTAGATATCTACTTTAAAAAAGCTACCATTTAAGTGCTAAAATAAGTTAGGATCTTAAGCCACTGACATATTTTCTAAGGAGTGCTAAATTAATTCCATGAAATATTAGTAAGCATATTTCTGTCAGGGTTCGCAGACATACTCAAAACACAGATTTTATTATAAGTTAGTATGTGACCTACAGGAGAATCACTGCCTTAACACTTCTGCTCCTCAGCTATGGTCATCACTTGAGTCTGATGATGCCTAGAGTAAGAACAGGTAGTAAAGCACGTTCACAATCTGTTTAAACTTCACCCCAGAGTGAAAGTCCAAGCAAGCTCATTGCAAGCAAGTATTGGTCTTTCGTTTATGTCTTTCTATATTTTACGGACGGGATGGGAAAGATCCTAGTGCCTAAAGGGTTTAAAAGTCATATTTCAATACATGAAATAATGTGGAAAGAAACATCATATAACAGAGTTACTCCATTAAGAAATTATATCAAATGCAAAGAGCTTATCTGCAAGTAAGAAGGCAGACCATGTGACCTAGGAGATCCTTCCCAGTTCTGTGTTCTGGAAAGTAATCCTATTAAGACAGCCTGGTAAGAGGATTTTCATTAGGCATTGATTGTGCCATCATTTGCACTTATGAAGTCCAACACAGAGGAGTGAAGTGTGTGATCCTCTTGTTGGCAGCATATTTATTATGGTGAACTCTTCTGAGTCACCACCAGAAGTGTCACCTCTAGACTAGCACCACTACAAACACTAGCCATTTGCTTACCTACCATTAGGCCTCCTAATTAATGCTATCTTCTACACTACCTTTGCTTTACAGGCTGAACAGTATGACACTGAATTGATCATCTACAAGTGTTCTAATAATTAAAGACCTATAGTAACATGTTATGATTTTTCTCTATATTTAGAGCCACTAGATCTATGCTACTGATAAATATCACATGGATTGAAAATATGCAAGCTGCCTTCTGAGGCTGCGATCTGTGTGTTCCCTGAAAATAGTTTAAGATACCATGCTGAACTGGTTCCTAGAATAGATATCATGCTTCCAGGGTGGGAGGGAGTGGTGGAGCGTGGAGGGGAGGCAACAGTTCTGCTAATGAAACGGGATCCTCAGAATTAAATACTTAACACTTCAAAGAAGATTTGATTTGTTTCAGTGTGTACCTCTTCCCAAACAATTCCAAGAAGATCTTTAACAGGCTAAATTTATTCTATCCTTTGAAATACAGTTGTACTGCTGCTGTATGGACTGCATACAATTAAGATTTTATACCCCTTCTCCAGCATTATTAAGTTCTAGAAATCTTGACTTCCATAATTCCATGTGCCACATGGGAGAACAGCAAAAGAAGCTGCTAATGTTTTACAACAGGCAGCCAAAAGTTGTGGTGACAAAGATGGATGGCCACGTCTAACCTACTCAATTTGTGCTGTCAAATAGAAGTTTCTGGAGTTAGATGTAAGGCAGGGAAAAATGAGAACTTGGCTTTTGAATATTGCAGGCAAGACTGGAAGAACAGATTGATATTGCTGCTGCTGTTATATCACCTGTAGCGACAAGAGACAAGGGGACCATAACTCAGACTGAATCAGGTTAGAGATGGGATTGCTTTTTTTTCCCCCATTGGTATTTCCTGCACTGTCAGAACATTATGCAAAGTATGTACACATTATATACAGTAGGATGCTCTACAAACCACATAGGGGTTTTTTTTGGTTGGGTTTTAAGTCTCATTACGGTGCTTTTAAAGTGGCTAATAACCTGCTCTAAAGGGAGAATTATGAGAATGCAACCAGGAGCTCAGCCAGTCTTTGCAAGGTATGAATCAAAAAAGAATGAGTTTAGGGTGGTCATGAGAGTAAACTATCACACTACTTGTTCTAGCTGAAATAAGACCTAATTTCACATCTTTTTATTTAGATACAAGACCTATTTAGAAATATTCCCTATGCTTTATAAGAGGAGTCAGACATTCTATGAAATAGGTATTTTCCTCATTTAAACAGGGCTATTTTTGTTTCAGGCATTTGCTTCGACAGCACAGGTTAGATCAGTTAATGCAAAGCACAGAGAATAAGGAGAGAGATCCCACTCTGTCATAACACAGGGTTACAAGGCATCAACAGTGCTCAAGTCAGCCCAGCATCCACGTTGTAGTTTAATTGTGCTGCAAGTACAGACACATCCAAGCTACACTCAAGTCCAAAAGCAATATAATGAATTTTTGTGATAAACCTGAATGGTAAAAAGGGGTAGATTAATGACCAGTTCCCCCTCTTCCCCTTGAGCTGTACATTCACTGCATGATTTATAGCAGAATTTACAATTTATTTTTTATCCACAGTTTTTTCATTGTATTCACATTCTCCCACCCACCCCCTCCCCTCCTTTGTTACACTGGATAATCAAGTACCTGGCTCTATGTAAAACAATTTGCCTAAAGGCACAAGAGTCTTTGTAGCCACAAAGATTGGAAGCTACTGTTAATAAGAAGTACAATTATAAAATCTTAAGTGATGAAAGCAATCAATTATTTATTCATCTTGTTATAAAACAACCACACCTACTGTTTCAGAAAAGAGACCAGTTGAATCTTGAACAGAGAGGAAAAGGACAAAAAATTGTTATGGAATAGCTGCTCAAAGATAATCTATGTTGTAAAGCTTTAAACTGGAAGTCAAGAATATTGCTGCTGATTCAGATAAAACAATGAGCCATGACCAGTGCAGAAACGATGTCTAGACTAAACGAAATCAAATAGTAGAAAAAGCATTTTCTTGGAATCATAGAAAGGTTTGGGTTGGAAGGGATCTTAAAGCTCATCTAGTTCCAATCCCTCTGCCATGGGCAGGGACATCTTCCACTAGGCCAGCCACATCCAACTTCAGCTTAAACACTTCAAGGCATGGGAAGCTCACAACTTCTCTAGGCAATCTATTCTAGTGCCTCACCACCATCACAGTAAGAATTTCTTCCTAATACCTCATCTAAGCCTGTCCTCTCTCAGTTTAAGGCCATTCCTCCTTGTCCTCTCACTGCATGCCCCGGCTGTCTTGCAGGCCCCCTCTAAGTATCCCTGAAGCCTTCTCTTCTCCAGGCTGAACAATGCCACACAGGAGAGATGCTGCATCCCTCAATCATCTTTGTGGCCGTCCTCTGGACTCACTCCAACAGGTCCACGTCCTTCTTATGCTAGGGCCCCAGAGCTGGATGCAGTACTCCAGCTGGGATCCCACAAGAGTGAAGTAAACGCTGAAGAACTGTCTGCCTTGACCTGCTGGCCATGCTGCTCTTCACGTGGCCCAGGACCCAATTGGCTTTCAGGGCTGCAAGTGCCCATCACTAGCTCATGCTGAGGTTCTAGTCAACCAACATCCCCAAGTTTTCTTCTCAGGGTTGCTTTCAATCCATTCTCCACCCCATTTGTATTTGTGGTTAGGATCTCCTCAACCCATGTGCAGAACCTTGCACTTGACTGTGATGAACTTCTCTCCTTGAATGCCTTTCCACTGTCGTACACATTTTGCACACAAAAAGAAGGCAAGTTCAGTAGCTGAACAGTGGTACATTTCCTACTAGAGAAGGGTCTTTAGAGCTTAAGATTTAAGAAGTTCATTTAGAAACAAAAGGCTCTGGCTTTATCACCATCAGGTGCTACCCTCACAGATCCTTAAGCCCATTCTTCTGAAAAGAACTGCATGCATTTTACAAAGCTTGTTTTAAAACAACATGCATTTCTTAGGCTTCCCATTTTCTGCTCTTGGGATTCAAATACCTTTCTGTGGTTACTACATGATAGAATAAGCCTTTGCTACACCTGTGTTGCCTGTGTCCTTTACAGGTCTCTGATCGCAGCAACCCTTCAACTGACACAAGTACGTTGTGCAGTATCCCTGCCCTCAAGAAAGGACACCAAAGTTTGCATTGTACAACAGGGAGACCTGTAAGAGCTGTCCAAAATAAACAATCCAAATAAATTTCTAAGCAATTTGGTGGATCTACAAGTACTTTACTCCAATGCATCTAAACTGTAACACTCAATCTCCCAAAGAAAGAGATCCTTTACTACGCCTCCTACTAACTTGCATCTTTTTAAGGAAGTGACGCTCTCTCTAGATCCCAGATCCTTCTCAGCCTCTTTCCATTTATAATCCATTGAGAAAGGAATCCACATGCAATTACCGTTTTGGAGATCTTAGTCCAAGTTAGAAGTCTACTCAGAGTGAGACTGTAGGAAAAAAAATGTTTCTGTAGTGTTTTATTCCATGGATTTTCTTACCAAATGCCTTTCTGAGAAATGAGTAATGAATTTCAAACATTATCTCACTAGAGCCTGAGGCATCAGTAATACCTGATCATGCCATCAGGTCCACATCACCTCACTGCAGCCTTAGCAGCATGCTGACCAGGCTGTTTTGGAAAAGACAGAGCGTGTGGATGGAAATGTTAGCATATCCCAGCAGCTTCAGGAAGAGAGACAAAAAGGGTGCTCTCCAGCTCTGCAGTCACTGAGCAACCAGGCGAAGAGAGCTCTTGGTCCATGCAGGACTGAGTTAAACTGCTCCCTTCCTCCCATACTCCACTGCCAACATGAAATCCCTTACCCATTTCAGTGTTTTATCCCACTCTTATCATTGCAGTATCTGTACCAGAAGATTGAAGAAAATCTAACACGTAACAATTCTTAGTTTGACATGGACTTGTACTTTTAAAAGAAATGCCTGAAGGGCCTGTACAGGCAGCTCTTCCAACTGTATTTTATTGTACAGTGAATTTTTAAACACAATCTCAGGGTATTTCCATTCCTGGAATAGAAAAATAATAAGCTTGGACACAACACTCCGGTACTTCCAGACCAACATCATATGCCCTGCCAAGCACTGGCTGCCATACATCAATAGACATACTCTAATAAAATAGCTAATTACTCAGCTAAGCTCAGCAATATCTCAGAAGGCAAGTCTTGTATTCAGCTTTTAGAGTGCAAAGGCTAGGGGCTCATTTGATTTGCATATGCAAATCTCTACATTAAAAAATATTCAGCAACAAACCCATAGCACAAGCAAAATCCTTCTTCATTATTGAGCAAAAATCTGTGTGCCATTTAAAGCAAATGCTATAATTCTACATAGACAGGACCCCAGAGCATAGAAATTCACCTGCAAAATTGAATGGTTTCTGGGGACAAGCCCAGTGGTCTCTTTCTCATATACAAAGTCATACAGGTTTGGCAGGTACAAACAACATAGATTATCCATCTGGAAAACTAGTCTGTCACCACTTTTATGCTGAACTACAAGTTGCAAACCATCAGGGAATGAATAGTGATGATGTAAGTTGTTCTGTGCAGCATTATTTTGCAATTCTTAACCAATAATGGACTTAGCCCAAAACACAAAGCATCAGTGCAGGAACAATTTTAGTACCAATATACCTAATAAAGGTCAACACTGAAGCCAGTTCAAGTCCTGCAAATAAGGCATTGCATTTTCAATATACTCATCTGCCACTGTAACCTCAGTTTCAGCATTCACAGAAACCAGAACAAACAGCTTATAATTTTTTTTAATTTTTTTTTTTTTTTTTATGAAGCAGTCCCAGAAGCAAACAGCCACACCAATACTCACCTGAAGCACCTGACCTGAGTACATTACCCTGACAGGTTCTGGTGCCAAACAAATCCTGCTTAAGTCTCTCTGCCTATTAAAGCTTTCTACCTTGATAACCTTTACCATTCAGGTAAAGGGTCTTTTATCCCTAAAGTCTGCATCATGTGGAAGTAACCTTTCTAAAGCTAATCTCTGTGTCATATAACTGAGGTCTTCATTAAAAATAGTGTCAAATAGTCCTTTCCAAGTCACACCCCCTACACCATTACATTGCTCAGCATCCAATTTTTAAAAGTAAAAATGTACCAGTAAAGACAAGATCCACTAGAAAAAGAACACAAACAAACCTGTCTTGTTATTTCTCAACCTCATCTCCTAAACTTTGTCGCCATGCCAAGACAGGCTTATAGCTGACTTAACTTGCAAGTACTTGAGAGACTATGAGTACATGTTAAGTTTTGAATAAAGGGAGTCTTTCTGCAGGTATCCACTTACTGATGAATCTCAGCATAATAGCAAACATTATTTAAATGGAAAACAGCAAGCAGGGCACTACATTTATGCAGTCCCACAAAGAGACACGCAAGTCTTCTTACAGACTTTCAGTGCATCATACTGCTAGCACCCTCTGCTTATTTCTGCTCTTCCCAGAAATGAAGTACATGGCTCCTTAGAAATAGAGCTCTAAATCAGAATAGCAATGAAACACTGATACTGGTTAGTCTTACAGGATTAAAAATTCAATGGCTATTTCTGAGAACCTGGAAGATTTTAGATCGTTACAGAACTTAAATGGCATTGCATTGGGAAGCTATTATAGATCTTACACAGAAATTGAAGTGAGCAACTCCCAACCCCCTCCCAACCTGCCCTCAGACAGGGTTATTAACTGTCTGCATAGGTGATTAAATTTCAGCCTGAGAGCTACATCTCTAAGCTTAGAAGTAATTCAAGCAGATTCAAGCAAAGCATCTTGCATTAAATTGCTATTGTCTTTAATCACTACACTCATCATACAGCTAAAAGTTTATTCTGATAGCATATTAATAGCTTGACCTTTTCACTACCATCTTCTGTGCTGACTCTGGATAGGGTTCATGCATAATAGCAAAGAAGAGCAGAAGATAACTTAAACATTTTGCCCTTGGCCTGCAAATCTAAAAACATTTTGTTGTGTTAAACCCCCCTAAAAGTCACCTCAGAAATCAAATCATCGAACAACTTATTTTTATGCAGCTATATACGGTCTCCACCTTAATGCAGACCTTCTAAAGCAAACCTCCTTCTAGCTGGAAGCATCAACTATAATAAGGAAAAGAATGAACAATTTTCCTCTAACAAGCCTGTGATTTGAATACTGTGAAGAGCAGCAACAATTCCACTGGGCTTTGCTTTGGTCCTGTATACCACATCCTTTCTTACGAACAAGTTCACCTGTATGCCAAAAGCAAACAGGGCTGGTGCTTTTGAACAGCCAGAGTCAAACCAGAGGACAGATCCAGCAGGCCAGACACTAACTAAGTTATCAGCTTGTGCAGGCACAGTATCATCAGTTCACCCAAACAACTGGAAACACTTCCGGCCCCAGAAAAATCCTCACAGCCTACAGGCTATGTGGCCAAACAAGTCATGAGACTGGAGAGGCAAGTCACACCAAGATGAAAACTAAGAACTGCTTATTTTTCTTTAACTGGAGTTTCCATTTGTACCCTTCCTTCCCCCAGCTCATGGATGTGAACAGTTAAGGAGGTTTAACCTGACACACGCACATTTTTTATGTGTCATTCTAACAAATTTGCCAATAAATCACTTCTGAGATTAAAGGAGTTTCTTTAAACATTTGTGTTATGTGTGTGCTAGATATTCCATCCAGGTTATTTATATTTTCACATAGACTCAAGACATCCAAACCTCAAAGACTGTCAAGCTCTCGTCTTCCTAGCTCCAGCATGCTGAGGAGTGAGATACTGGCTCCTGGACATGCTAGCTGCAAATTCACATCTGGCTTCAACAAATCTCACTTCAGAAGTCTCTAACAGAAGTGAATTAGACTAGTGATGGGAAAAGTATGTGCGAACCTCAGTTCAGCCTTAATGTTTTGATCCTTTATAAGAGTAAATACCCGAGGTGAAAGGGAAATACTATCCACTGAGGATTAGAAGGTCTACATTTTTAATGAAGCTCTGACAAAACAAAGTATTGGTCTACCTTTACTTACAACATCGTTATCTCCACAAGGAAGACAACAGTTGCCATTCCTTTGAACAATCTTGAAACATCCTCCTGCTCATCTGTCCTCTACAAAAGATAATTCATCCTGGCAACACTCGTTCTTCGCTCAGGGTAACAGAAAAACAGATTTGAAACGTACAAATCAGGTACATACAAGCCCCCAGTGTCTTCGATTCTCGTCCTAATGATCCCCGAATTGCTCACTGAGATTTCCTGGCCAGTATCTGCCCCGCTCCTGTTGGTCGGGGTAACGCAAAACCACCATCCAGAGGGGACCGTACCCGCACCGGAGTCTTTCCTCTACAAGAGCCGCCCCCGCGCAGGTCCCGCTCCCTCCTGCCGCTCGCCCTGTGCCCAGCACACCGCTCTGCTCTCCGACCCGCCGGGCTCCCCGGCGCTGGGCCAGCTCGCGTCTAACGGAGGCTGACGCCCGCCCAGCCCGTGGAAGGCGTCCCGGAGCCCCGGTCCGCCCTAGCCTGGAAGGCTGAGGGGTCAGCGGCCCCCGGCCACCAACCGCGGGCGAACCTCCTGGCACTCCCGGACCTGCCGCAGCCGCCGGGGCCTCCCTTCCATGCCCGGTCGTGCGGCAGCCACCGCCCGTCCCCAAAGGGCGGTCCTCTCCCCTTCACCTCGGGAGGGCACGGGGGACACCCTTTCCATAGGACATGGGGCACCTCACACCATTCCCTGAGCCGGGGCACCACCGAGGCGCGGGCCAGCGGCGGGGTGGGGGCGGCGGACCGGGAATGTCATTTGGAGGTGGCGGTGACAGCGCTCCTCTGCCCACCGCCGAAATGCGACTCGGGGCAGGAGGAGGATGCCGGGGACGAGGGAGACAGCGGCGGGCGAGGGGACTGAGGCGACAGCAGCCGCGCCGGGGACCCCGCGACCCCGGCCCCGCACCTCGCAGCCGTAGAGCTGCCCCAGCTGCTCCACGATCCACTCCTCCAGCACCAGCCGCTTCCGCAGCTCCTTCCGATCGTATTTCACCGTCACTTTCCCCTGCTGGTGGCGCCGCTGCTGGACCTGCACCACGGCCGCCGCTGCCGACACCGAGTCCTCCCGGGAAGAGCTGCCGGAGGAGCTGCCGCCGCTGCCGCCGCCGCCGCGGGGGCTCTGGAAGAAAACGCGGTTCCCGCCGCCTCCGCCCGCTGCTGCCGCCGCCTCGCTGCCCCCGGTCGCCACCGACATGCTCCGCTCCGCCGCGGCTCCCGCCGAGCCGAAAGGCGCCCGCCGCCGCTACCGCCGGGCCGCAGCTGCCGCCGCTTACGCGTGTGCTCCGCTCCCCCGCACCTGCCGCTTAAAGCCTCGCATGGCTCGGCGGCGCAGCGGCCCCGCCGCCGGGGGTGGGCCCGGACCGGCTGGGGCGGGGACAGAGGAGGGGCTGTGTGGCGCGGCGCGGCGCGGCTCGGCTCGGCTCGGAGCGGCACGGCTCGGCACGGCACGGCTCGGCACGGCACGGCGTGGCGTGCCCGGCGCCAGCAGCTTGGGGCGGAGTGTGGAGCACCCCGAGAGTGCCGCGGTGCCGCGGCGGAGCGTCTGGGCTGCCCCGGTGGCAGGCTCCTCGGCGGAGGCGGAGGGGCTGTGCCCGCGGCAGGGCGCTCCCCGGGAGCGTACGCTCGCTGGGTGGTTTATGACTTTTTTTTTTTTTTTCCTATAAGGAAATTCATTATTGCGCCGTCACGCACGCTGTATGTACATTTATATACATTGCATACCTGCAGCACTAAAACGCTGAATGCGATCTTTTTCTTCTCTTTGTGGTGCGTGTGGGAGTGGGTGTGCGTGAATGATTTCAGGATAGTGAACCCCAATAGCAAATAATTTCAAGCTATCAGCAATCAGTGTAACAGTTAGCCGTGTGGAGATAGCTTTCTAAAACGCCCAGGGTTAGCATCAGTGCTTTCAACAGCTTCATGTCTCTCAGGAGATACTGAGTGAAATCACTGATGGCCCATCCTGCACACCAAAGTGTGCCTATGACTGCAAGTAAGCAGCCAACATAGCCCAGGCGCTGGTTAGGGATGCCAGACCATCCCCATTAGCAAAGATGTTCACCTGTGACAAGGGGCAAAAGTCAACCTCTTGGATGTCCAGACCTGGGACTGGAGTGCTTGGTGTCCCAAGTTTGGGTATGGCTGTGAAAACCATCTCCTGTCCACACTGCCCTGGGGGTGAATATCTTAAGTCAGCAAGGAGCAGAGGGCAAGGGGGCATGGATCACTAGCCACATCTGCTTGGATATATCTGCTTCAGTCAGATTCTTGCTGCTGTTTGGCATGGCCATGTGGTAGCAGTGACATTTCAGCTTCTTCTGCTCTCGGCATGTGACACACCAGTCAGGAAGAGGCTAGCGTGGGGGCATCATGCTAGCCTCATTAGGCTATTTAGGTAAAATACAGATTGTGCCACTAAAGGGATCATAATTTGATAAAATCTTATTACTGGTCTGAAATGCTATGATGGCTTTTAGATTTTTCATCTTAAAAAGCACTAGTTTTTCAAAGCAAAGCATATGGAGTTAAGCTCCTTATCGGTGTGTAGGGACTGCATGATTTTCAGAGATACTGAGCAATTGCAGCTAGGTACCAGTGTAGATCACATTTGAAGCTTGGGCTGCAAGCAGAGCTTGAGAAAAAGTCATATCCCAAAAATCTGAGTTTATGCAAGAGGTCTGCCCTATTCACAGAGCAGCCATTACACAAGTGAATATCAACTTCCAGCTGGGTAGTGCTGCCTGCCTGGCTTTTATAACTCTAGGCTTGTGCAAATGCAGTAGGAAAATACCATCATCAACCACTTGTTCTTAGAGAAACCAAAAAGAATACAAAAGAGTTTTTGAAAGAGGGGAGTGGCTGTTTTTTTAAACTTTTGTGTTTGGAGTGGCCTATAATTTGGGTCTTCAGCTCTGCATGTCATGTTGGAAGTCTGGTGCTGACGTACTCAGCCACAAAACTTGAAACTTTCCTGTTCAGAGGAGGAACATTTTCATCTTTATAGACTGGTTGATGCTTACAGTTGCTGAGAAAAAAAAAATAATGTGAATTAAGTTCAATATTGCTTAAGAGGCTTTTTAAAATCATATTAAGCATCATACTCGGGATATATTCTATGAGATATAAAGTAGGATTACCCAACCTTCACTATAATAGGAGCCAAAAGAACATTGAGGTGTTCCACGCTGGACCTAAGCTGACTAGAAAATACTGAGCTTTTTCTTCTCTGCTGCTAAAGTATTTTCTTGGCATGTGAGAATCCAGAAGGTCTCAGCTGAAAGACTTTTCTGATAGTATCATTAACAGGATATTGTAATCACTGCAGACATTTAAAATCTGGTACCCGCTATTCAAATAACACTTCCACAACTCTCTGAAAGTAGAAAACGAGATACTGGTGATTAAAAAGCATGTCCTCAGAGGTTATCATTTCAAAGTTACAATTCTAACATAATGCATAGTGCTTGGTGAATGTGGGTGGTTGAGAAACGGGTAGGACTGCCAGCATTGTCATGAGGCAGTTTTATGTGCCATTGGTTTTTCATTCAGTTTTTAAAGCGAGCGCATTCCTCAGGAAGCCAGAGAAAAAACTGCTGCCAAGAATCTTTTCTGCAATGACTTTTGCTGCATTTGAAAGAAAGAACTAGTTGTTTAAAAGTCAAAGTTGAGCAAAAACGTTTAGATCTGCTAATATCCTGGGAATGAGCAATGCAGTCCAGTGTGGGCACAATCTCTAGTTTACTCCTGAGTGGCTGGAGGCATATGAGAGCATTTCTTGGAGAGAGAAGTTTCCTCACAAATACTTCTCCATACCACAACGGAACCATTCATGGTTACACCCATAACAAAGACAAGAGTTAATGTGGCAGGGGAAAGACAATCCCAAAACTTCAGCTTTAGTTTTAGACCTGCCTTAAGGAATGAATTCAGGACATAAGAGATTAGGCTTCACAGACAAGGTTCTTTCAGCAGCTGAATCAAAATCACAGTGCAGCATTTAATCTAAAGCTAATGGTTGATCAATAAAGCCAAAGGGGAGATAAAAGACTGCACCTTGGAAATATTGTGCTCTTTCAGTGTGATCATGTCTAGGTCTCTCTCTAAAAAAGCATTGTATCACATGACAGGATAAGTAAAGAACAGACAACATGAAATAGGAAACACCAAAAGCAGAGGAACCCTTGCATAACTTGTACTACCTCATGTTTCTTTCCCAAAGAGTAGATGTGGGAATCTCTTGTGAATGTAAGCAATGTGAAGCTGTATCCACTTCCCATGTATATATCATACAGTCCTAATCTGTTTTCCAGTCAAAGAAAATAATGCAGAACATATCGAGTAATTTTTCAGGAGGCTTAGGCAGTGACCCTTAGGGATTCAAGGCCCTTTCATTGCCTTTTCACCTTTAGTAACCCTGTGTGACAGCACATGTATTCTCTTCCTAAATAACTGATACTTCCCATCAGTGCTGGCCACAAACGTCAGCAGAGACTCATTTCTGTGGCTAAGAGGTTCTTCTCCAGGCAAGCTTGCTCTTTAGGAGCAAATCTTTAGATTTGTTATCTCCAGTGATTGTCTGAATACCCATTTTCCTATGCTGTCAAATATTACCATGGCCAAAACCAAGACCTCTTTTGTAATGCTGCTCTCCACAGGTTTTCATTCCCCAGAGGCTGCTTGAAGGAAGCACCCCTGCAGCTTGTATCTTCTCCATGGCTTTCCATTGTTTCATAGCAACTTCTCTTATGTTTTTCCATGGTTTTTTTCTGAACAGCTTTGGAAATAGTAGTTGCTGGACTCTGAAATAAACCAGTATGTGTAATGAAATTTCATTCTTTTCAGCATTTGTTATTTTCCTGAGGCCTTTGTCTTTCAGGGATTCATGTGAGTTTAGTTCTGGTGGTTTCTACCTCATATGATGATGAGTTCATGAAGAAATTAAGAGCTGAGTGGGAGACTCATAGCTGGAGATTTTCAGCAACCCAGAATTCTTTAAAACTGCGAAGTGCGCACCAGTTGGTGATTTTATTTCCTTATTGAAATGTACATTTGCTTTTACATGTTCTCAGAATCATAGGAGTAATTTCATGCTTGTATTCCTATGCTTGTTAACAAAATACTCAAGAGTTGCCAGGGAATCTCCTAGATGTGTAATGATAGACTGCATTATTTTTGCAAGGCCAGACAGCCTTTGCCTACTGGCTAACCCTGCCTTTCAAAAGCTCCCTGTGGCATCTTGAACTGTGAGACTTCGCTCCAGGCTCATCAGTGAGATTCATTGTTGCAAGGTTTCTCTTTTGCGTGATTATTGGAAACTTCCATCAACCAGATAGTCTGTCTCGTGGCTGGTGACCACATCTGAAGAGTCTGAAGACACTATCCTGAGTTAATTGGTGTTATTTTAGTGTAAGAAAAGTGTTTCATCTGTGAGGAGCCTTGGCATCCCATTCAGCCTGGAGGAGGTCTCACCTCTTTGGTGTAGGTGCCGGGATCATGGTTGAGCACTGCTTTGTCTGGATCAGTGTTGCCATCCTCCTCATCAGTAAGCCAAAGCACTTCAGGGGGATACTGCCATACTTCATAAACCACTGCAGAAGTAAGTTTCGCTTTCATTGCAGGTCACACATCTGATCCCATGTGTGTCAGACCATGTATAAGTGTCATTTTTGAGTCTCCTATTTGAATTTAGCTTGGGGCTATAAGCTGTTAATGGGCTCTGTGTCTCTAAATGATTTCCTACTTTGCATGTCCTAATTAATGCCCCTTCCTCTGACTGATAACTTTCTTGTCTTTCCAGATATATTATGGTTTTGTTTTCATTTATAATTGCTTTTCATCTGTTTGTAATATTGATGCTCCATACTCCAAAGACACTGTGTTTGTGTCAATCTATCACACTCGGCACTGCTGGCTTTTTGTTCTTGCAGTTTTCCTTTTGATGCTCCAAACCCCTACTTTTTTGGTTTGTTTTGCCCTTATTACAAAGCTTATCACAGTCTGGCTCATACAAATGTTTGTTACCAAGGGCTATTTTGTCCTTTGTTCTTCCTTCTGAAGAGAATAGCAGCTCATTGCTCAACCTGCTGCTATTTTACCTGTGGTCAAAACAGTAACGCTAATAACACAAGTCAGATAAAATAATGGCACAAAGCAAATATTTGTTATATTGAGGTGTTTGCTCTGGTCCCTTTGCTTATAATATTATCTGTTTATAGCTTGAGATGGTGATAATGAAACTTTGGAAGATTTAAATTTCAGGAGGAGAGTGTTTGATACACTTAAGTTACACTGGCCAAGACACACTCAGGTACAAGTGCTACATGAGAGAGAAAAAAATAAAGGGAAAAATTAATTTCTACACATGCAGTCATTATTTCCTACAAAATGTGCACAATGACAATTTCTTCCTGTCTCAGGGCAGAGATCCAAGCATGGAATGTGACTGTAGCCTCACTCCTTCCCAATACCAGTAGTGGCTAGACACCAAAGTGCCCTGAATCTGCCAGTGGTGGCCATATCTCTGTGGTGGAATTCCTCCAAACTCTCACCTTACCCACATAGTGTAGGAGCACATGATACACCTCTGTAGCTGCTCCCAGACAAGAAGGCTCATTAGGACCCCTCTATACCAGCTGTCCATAGAGCAGTCTCTCCTTCCCCTAGTTGTGCTGATGGCTGCCCAGCTGGTGTCCCTTTCAGGCAGAAACCTGCCCTCCAGGCTGCCTGTCTTGGCACTTCACATGGGATCCAGGATGTTCAGCTCTGCCTCTCGCAGCTGCTCTTGCAGCAGCAGTGGTGGGAAAGGATGCAGGGTCCTTTAGAGCAGGAGGTCTCTGTGGAAGGGCTCCAGTGTGCAAAGGCAGGCAGCCTGGGTGCCCGCTGTTGTGTCTAGGAAAGCAGTCAGAAATTCAGAGAGCTCTCAAGTGTCAGGTACAACACCTCCAGGCATCTCTGGTGCCTGCTGTTCAGACAAGTTAGGATGCACAGACTGTGCTGTCATTGCACTTTGTGTGGAGGATAGGTAGCAACTAAAGAAGTGGGTAACCTCTGTTTACTTGCACTTGCCCTCAATAACATCAGCAATTCCTGGTACAAATAGCCTATGATTGTTCACCTGAGAACTACCATCCGAGCTGTCACCTTTATTTAGAAAGATGTGACAGCCATCCTTTTTTCTGGAAGGGATTAGTGGGGAGGTAGGGAATCAATAAAGGCAAAGATTTGAAAAAAAAGCCAGCAGCAAAACAAACCAGGAAGCAGGGCTGGACAATTAACATCCCACAGCCTCTAGTAATATTGATTGTTGTTTTGCCCTTGAATCCCACTCTGCTTACATAGAAGTATTAACCCTTTGATAAAATGCAAAGGAGGAAAATGAATGAAAGTGTTTGTATTCGTTAATAAAAACAGATAAACAAAAATATTAAAAGATACTATGAGTTAGAGAGCAAGACAATCTAGATTGACAATTGTTAGGATCAGTCATCTCCCAGACTGATTAGTGACTGGTGACTGGTACCTGTCACCTCTGCTACACACTCCATTTCACTTGCACTCAAGAAATAATGAAGAATGATAATATGTTATTCTGCATAACATGACCAGCCTGTAAAGAAGGGACATAATGTGATTTACCCATTTTGCTTGGCAATTAGTGGTGAGTGATGGAATTTAGGTGCTTGAATCTGGGAAGAAAAGAAACAAGAAAGCTAGACTGAAAATAATGACTTGAAAATGTTGATGCCAATAGTCCTGCTTTCCTTCAGGTCCTCTCACCACCGCTTCTTAATGCATTCTGCAGATGAATGTATGCAAAGTGAGCCCAAGATTGTCTGAAAACTGGCGGCTAAAACCTGGCTGTTCTTGATTGTTGTGGAAGATAGACATGCTAAACTTCCCAAGTCCTTAGTTACCTCCTTTGGGAAAGCAGGAACACTACTGGGCTGTTTAGCATAGAAAGAGTCTGTGCCCTCTCTGGCTATAACAAGAGATGCCAAGAGCACGTTACAAGCATGAAGTAATGGATGCCATCCCAGTGCACGCGCTTTCAAGCTAAAAGCCATTTTGAAGGAAGAGGCATAAACCATCAAGAAAGCTTGCTGTTGAAAGCAATCAGCTAGGGTTTGAATAGAGAACAAAACAAGGAGCAGAAATAGAACAATACTACTTAGGTGCCTTTCTGAAAGATTTTAAGAGGAGTGCTGAACACACTTTTGAAGTTGTTGGATATTCCAAGATGCCACTCAGAATCTAGTAAATGAAAAACATGGAGGACACAGGACTGAGGACAGGAGATCAGCAATATATAGAACTGCAACAAAACCAGTTCATCAGTTTTATATGTATATCACAGGATTTCCATAAAAGAAATGCAAACACTCCATAGTCACTTGGAGTACTCAGCTACACAAATGCACAATTGGAAAATGGGAATTCAACAGCAATTCTACCAACAAGGAGCAACAAGGGATCTGAATTGCAGACTGAACATGAGTCAAAAACATTCTGTGCTGAAAAAAGCTACATTGCAGTGGAGTGAATAAAGAAGTATGTCATGCATATGAGACACAAGGTAACTTTACTGTGCAAGATTCTGCAGGTAAGGGCTCTTAATTCTCACTTGTGAGACTCTGGAAGAGATTGGACCAATGTGGTAGAAATTGAAGAAAAGCAACTGGAATGACTGGACATCTTTTGTAATATCCTACAGAGAAAGACTAAAGGAAACAGAAATATTTTGTTTATAAAATGCAGCTGTGTTGATAAAGCTGGGGGAAATAACGTGCTCTGGATCTCATGTGGTGAGTGCAGGGAATAATGAGCCTAAACTGAAGTGAAGGAGATTTTGATTAAATGCTCTGAAAAAAATTCAAGCAGTAGGGATAGAGAAATGACAAAATACACTGCCTAGGGAGACTGTGTAATCCACATCTTCAGCTGTTTTTCAGAAAGTAAAAGGCAAATATTTACTGTTTACTTATTTCTCTACAGAGTTTATCCAGCCTGAAGGTAACAAGATGAACCAGGAGTCTCTCGGGCTACATCTATGCCCCTAAGCTCTCAAGAGCCAGGAGAAGGCTCAAGCTCTGATACCCAGCTACTCTCTAAGCCACCACGGTTTTTCCCATTAGAGCTCAGCCATGCCCTGGTCACTGACCTGAGGAAATAATCTCCAAAGACTGCCCAGTATGGACAAAGGGAAAAAGTATTCCTCTGCACCATGGTATTTCCCCTCAGGGAGAAAGAAGAGGTCATAACCCCATTTCTTGTAAAGACAAGCCTAAAAGTGCCCTCCAGTCCTAATTTCTCTGGGTATTTCTGTACCAAGCTATTTTTAACAAGGAGAATCCAAAAGGCCTCTCTAAATATGTGCAATTTAAATGAATAAGCTTTTATGTGTACAACAACAAGCTCTGGGGCATTCATGCAATTTTGCTGCACTTAGTTGCTCTGTATAAATAACATAGGAAAAGAAACATTCTATGTGCATGCATAAGATGTTCATAAATACAAAATAGTTATAATAATTCATTGCAGTATTACCAAGATGCAAGTCCCATTATCCTAAATACTTTCACAAACGTGTAACAAGAGACACTCCCGTGTCCCAAACACTGCCCAGGTTAAAAAAATCATGGTCATGTAAGAACATTTTCTTAAGTGAAAAAATGAGATTGTATGAAGTAATTTTTAGTATAAGGCACAATTTAGCATTTCCTCCCCCATTTAGGCTTAAGTAATTTTCCAGGAAGTTCAGCTAGTAAGCTTTATACAATGACCTGACTGCTCCAAAACTTCCTTTTCTTGTACAAACATACATATTTGTTAATCTCTTAAATTCCTGTCCAGATTTTCTCCATTTAACAAGCTTCAAAGAATTGGGTAGCTCAGAGGTGATTTGGGGGCTTTTACCTATTTTGTTCTATATTTAACTTCCTAATTGTAATGGGAGGAGAGTGAAATGCTGTCACGTTTCATAAAAAACTAGTTACTGTCTTTTAACCATAGTCAACTTTCAAGCTATTTTATCATCCTAGCTTTGCATGTTTCTAAGCACCACTGAGAGTCTGGGTATCAGCACTTCATAAAACTGTTTCCTAAACTGAAATTCAGAGAAGTGTTGCAAAATGAACCCATATATTTCTCACAGTAGTGAAAACACCATCTGAAAAAGTCGGGGTTATTTTCTTTTCCTTTTAAACCCACATAAGAAAAACACCACAGGCATCAGCTAGTTAGTAACCTCTTAGTGCACTGACCTGTTTGATGTTCACAGGAGGGTTAGTCAATATATTAGCCTTAGATAGGGTACCATTAGTAATTTATGCATGAAGTTTATTACATAGTTCAATCTTCATCTGCCCCACAGCCTGCAAATGCCCCTCCATCACACACTGCTACATAAAATGTGAGTTATGAGAAAAAAATATATTAATTCTACTTAAATTGTGGTCCTATGCAATGCAAAAGGCATGTTATTGAGGTATGTTTGTAATATTTTGCACTTAAAAATGGTAGTATGTTTCTACTTTTAAATATGGCATCCTAGCTAATGTTAAATTAACCATTAATCATTTAGAAGCTTTCTAATGATTATTATTCCTATGCCCCTCTCTATTGATTCTGAAAAACTCACTAGACTGACCTCCAGAAAAACCCTTGGCATTTGAAGAAATGACATGTAGATGCATGCTAGCTTCTGTGGCTGAGTAGGTTAGTAATTCATCTCTACAGAACAGACAATTAAATGTCCTTGGTATGCAAATGGGAAAAGATTGCAATCTGCCATGGATCATCCTCAGAATGGGAGCTTAATGAATCAAAGAAAAACCAGTCAGAAATTGAATTTGATAAGATACACCTGCTAAGTTATGTGCTTTCTGATGATGAGGCTGTATCTAAAGCAGCTGTTCTAGAAAATGGAAGGTGAGTCTGAAAAAACTAGAGAGGCAGAGTGTTTGAAGATGACTGAACCAATGTTTGTTACTGTGTGAAATGATCCTTCAGCTCAGACACCCTGTTGTTGAATTGTCTACCTGTGACTATTTTTTGATATATAAGTGCACTTCACACTGATATTTTTTCTAGCAACAGTACATTTGTATTCATTCATATAAATTATTCCTGCTATGATACATAGTCCAGCTCTGTAGCACTAAGAAATGAGGCAGTTTTGGTAAAGTTAATAAATCCCCTCTGACTGCCTTCTGCTTTCAGAACTGAATCCCAAGCCCGTGGTAAGGCAGCTACTTTTGCTACACAGTACAGGAGGCATCTCAGAAGGGAAGCCAAACAAACCTCTTGCTTTTGCAGAAGTTGCCCAAATTGAGTCTGAAGCAGTGAGCCTCCTTCAGAATTGCCTCCACTGATTGTGAATGAGAGTAGGAGCAGCTCAGCAATGTGGTTGCAGCATTTTATTTGGGTTTATTTAGCTATTACTCACAGTCTGACTTCAGCAGAGGCTTTGGAGGCTGCCCCAGCAGGCACCAGAGGAGCCTACTGGGGGGAGGCACTTTTTTAGGGTGACTGAAGCAATTCTATAGTCAACTTCTCCATCTTTCTATGAGAGTCTTTTGACTGTGGAGTTGCTCTTTAGGCAGTGGAAAACAAATACCTCTCATTAGCAGTTAGTAAGCCTGCCACACCCTAACAAACTTCTGCCAGCAGTTATTAAACAGCCTTTCTACAAGTTTTTAAGTGAAGTGTTGCACTCTTTCATGGATGGAGCCAGTGTCTCCTGCTAGGTTTTCTCAGTTCTCTTCCCTCAGATTTGGGGCAATAGGATTTTGGCCTACTGTCTCTTAGTGAAAAAGAAAAAAAATCATAATTAAAAAAAAAAGAAAAAGATTCTTCAATGAATTAACACATGCCTGGCTTCATCTCTAGTCCGATATACCTGATAGCAGATGCTGCACCTCCCTGCAACCTTCAAAAGAAGGTGGCACAGTGCTTGTGTAAATTATATTTTTAGGAATCTTTCTAAAGAAGGTGAAAATTAAAAAACAGATGTTCCTTGTTTGCTGAAGGGAGATGGAGGAATTACATCTGAATTTACTCTGAACTGATAGTCCTCTCTATTGCACCACGCCTGGATGGATATATTATACTGTACGATATTGTTGTTTTTATAAGAGATAGGGTATTAATGGTAGTAATGATTTTTTCCATTGAGTAATTCAGAAATTACCATGTGTTTGTTTAATTTTTTTTCACCTAGGTGATCTCCATCTTTCCTGTATTAGCTATGGGATTTGTTAGTCCCAAATCCTCTTGGTTTGTAGATTAACATGACATGACATGACATGTTTCTTTTTATGTCAAAACATTTACAGTGTACTTATAAAAATTAATAGAAGGTTTAAAATAAGCCTCTCTCGTAGCATGTTTAGGTTGTTTATTTCTAATTTTCTTATGAGCACTGTCAATAAATTTAGTTCTTCTTAGCACAACCCTCTACATTTTTGATAAAGTCAGATGAAGTTTTTTCTCCCTCACTGTTCCCATTAGCCACAACAAATCTTTCTCTTGCTGCCTGGACATGTTCTGACTGTCATTTCAACACTGACTCATCTCTGAGAAAAGATTAAGACTTTGACTCGACAGGTTATAATCCTCTGCCTGTGCCAGGAATGCAGTGCTCTGCTATCTTACAACTGCCAGCCCGTGCCTAAGGAGGCATGATGGCCCGTCTGATGTAATTCAGCTTGTCCTTTTTAGATAGGGGGGGAAACACACACTTATCTAATTGAAGCATGGGAATTATTTTATTGGATTACTAATGCACTTGGAAAATCTATGGTAACATTTATTAAATAAGCGTTTGTTCCCATGTGTAACCTGGCTCACTTCATTACACAGGACGAAGGTTGGAAACTGCATCCTGTGAAGTAGTTGGAGTTTTTCCCCATTGCTGAACAGGCAGCATTTTTCCTGTCCTTTCCAAATCATCCTTATGGTTCACAACGATCTTCTCTCTCTCTCTACTGCTTTATTTTATTCCACAAATGCTAAGAATGACACTTGTTCCAGAGAGCATTACCAGAGCTTTAATAGATATTTCAGTATATTGCACACATTGAAGAAAACTTACCTTTAATAAAATACAGCAATGCAGTTACACACAACACAGCTCGTGAATTTCTTATGTGCTCAGTTTCTACCATCTGCTTTGCACACAGTACTCAGGCTTGTGGAGCAGCTTCCAGGATTTTGGCATTTTTATTGCAGATGCCATACTTCTTCCCTGTTACAATGCCAAGCTTTTCTTTCATCTGAAAAGCAACATACACAGGTTATACACTAGCTGACGAAGATGGAACAGTGTAATTGAAGACTAATGATTTCCATAGGAAACAGCTTGAAATGCCTGGTAGGACTACAAAATATCAAGTTGGCAGATACTCATTCTCAATTTATATTTAACTGTCATTAATTGCCATACTGAGGTAATGTAACCATCCAATTTAGAAAAACGACAGAAAAGTCCTGAGCATCATTATAAAAGCATAGTTTTCATTTATACATTTTGGGGTTTGGAACTCTGTTTTGCTTCCCAGAGGGCATAGCAGGGAGAAAGACAAAAGTAGATTTATGGCACTCACATAAGAGAAGGACCCTGCCTGGTGTCATGGAAAGGCTGCATCATCACATCTTTGACCTGGAGGTTGCCTCAAGCTGGGTGTGGGAAGAACAGGGCAAAAAGTTTGAGCTAAAAACAAGTGAAAGCAAATAAAACAATCCAGAAGTATAAATAGGCCCTGAAATTCATTAATTAATCCAAAAGCAGTTCTGTTTATAACTAATTCCTGGCTCATTTCTGGCAACATCCAACAGGTCTTGCTCTCCTAGCACAGATGGAGAAAGGTTCACAGCAGAGCTGTGCTGGGGCAGGTTTAGGGCAGGTCATGTCTGACCCTTCTGTAGAGCCATGTGGCAACTTGGGCTGTGCAAACCACTGCTACTTCCCTGTGATGCTAGACCCCTGCCCACTGCACTCTGGCATGCCTGGAGGATGCAGGGACTCAGGCAGGTCACAGCATAGCTGGCAGAAGTCATGTAGGTCACAGCATGGCTGGCAGAAATCTTCCCACTGCCTGTTTTTCAGCTACCCATTCTAACCCTGATCCTCTTTTCTGTGCCCAGTGTGAAGCCTCAGGATGAAAGGCAGCCCCACCAAAGTCAACAGCAGAACTCCACCTGTGCAGAAGAAGTTCAGCTGCTGCCTGGAGCTACAGAGTGGCCCCTCCTCTCCATCGCCTTGGCATCTGCGGGAAAAAGGCTGAGCAAATATGCAGCTTTTGAGATGTGTGAACCCAAACACAATGTCAAGGTGTTCTAACACAATTTCAAAAGCCAAATGCTTTCAAATATAGCAGTTTGTGTCTCAGCCAAAGATAGCATTAAAGCCAGCAATATGTACTTCAATAGCTGCAGTTTTGTCCCGTGCTTCACTGGGGACATCCTGCATGTTCAAGGCCTGGCCAGGAGCATGCACTGTGTAGAGTCAAAGAAGCTACCTAGGCCAAGCACCTTGAAATCATCCTTCTTCCTTGAAGAAGACTTACAGAGACTTACTGGAGACTTACTGAAATCTATAGCTGAAACTCCAGTTCAAAGACAGCTTTAGGGGAAGTTCATCAGAACTGCTCTATTGCAGCAGTACTGTCTCTCAGCGAGCTGGTCACTCATGCCTTCCCTTGCCACAATCTCTGATGACCACAGGAAGCAGATGTTTTGATTCCCATAATACTTTTTCACTTCTCAGGTGCACTTCATTTGTTCTTATTAATAATGAAACAGGTTTGATTTGGAGCAAATTTGGATTCTACAGTCAGCTAGGTAGAAGAAGTATCAGATCTTGATTGTTGTTGTAAGATTTTATTTTTATCCCCCATTATTTTAGCTAGGAACCATTTCATATGTGTAGGGCTTTTCTTACATTTACTGGGCACCAGAAATCAATCAGAGTCCAGGAAACAAAAATCATGAAGGTTCATCAGTATTGCAGGCCCCTTCAACAACACATTCAGTTTTATTTGGAAAGGGATTGGAAATTTTGCTCAGTTTGCAGCTTTGAAACAGAGCAAGCCCAGTTCAGTGGAACAGAAACCTCGAGCAGGTGACAGTGCCAGATGCTCCACCTGCCCCTTGCTGCCAACCCAGTCCAGCAGACCCACGTGGAATGCCATCCGTGTGACCACAGAGCACTGCAGAGCAACAGAGATTTCACATAATTTATTTGTTTCTCCCACACTTAATGTTGCAAAGGGCCCTGACATGGAGGCAGTAGACAATTTTTAGCCTCTCTCTGAGACTTTGGACCAAAGCTCTTGCTCTTCTGCCAACACTCTGCTTACAGATGGCACTGACCATTGGGAGACCAAAAATTCAGTCTTAACTGGGAGGCCCTCCTTTCCTCAGGGCTGGCTTTTAGGCTGATGGTCTGTTTTTTGCCTCAAGGACAACAAAACCTTATCCAGAAAAATTAACCTAATTTCCAGAAACACAAAGGCAGCAGTAAGTCAGGCATAACAGACCTGAAGGCATTCGGAAAGATATGAAAACATATTTCTTTGCTTAAGTGCTACAGCTTTCAGTTCTTTCTTTATTCTTTTTGGTTACATTATTTGCAAGATTATTGCAGCTTTAACTTTGTTGATAAATAGTGGGAATTTCTGTGGCTTGGACTACAGCAACATTTTGAGGGCCTCTAACAGGACCTGACCCCAACAGGATTGGAGCTTGTCCTCATATTTTCTTTTCTGCAGGAGTTTAATTTTCTGAAACTTAGCTCCTGGGTTTTCTATTTTCTGTGTGACTGTTTCCTTTAAGGCTCAGCAGTTTTCTACCCGTTGAAAGTGTACCAGATTGACTAATGGAACAAGTGTCATGATTCTGGAAAAGTATTTCCAAAGCATGTGTATTCTTGTTTGACTCACAGTGTTTCTCTCAGTGGGAGAGTTACTGTGCTTAGAACATGTTATGTACCAGTTAGTCAAGTATCCTGGTGATTGCATGTAGCTTTTTAAAGGAACATCATGCCTTTTTGTGCAGTTTTGACTTGCTTTTATGTACTTTTTTGGCAGCTTTACCCTTCTACTTTTTTTTTTATCTCCCAAACGGCACCATTGTTTTCAAGAGTCTTAGAAAATTAGATATGAATGTTTTGATTTTATTCTTCCTGCTCAGTAATAATGCTCTTCTCTCTCTGTTTTTGCTGTCCTCATATTTCAATGTGAATAAGGTACGGAACACAAAAATAAATCTTGCAATTACTGAAAATGCAGTTCAGGGGTACAGTTTCCAGAGATCAAAAAAAAGACCAACCCACAAAGAAATTGAGGTTTGATTTTTACTTCTTGGCAGGCAAGGCAACATGTGGAATCAAACATACAATTAGGATCTAGCTAAAATGGTAAGCCACAGCCTTCAAGAAGAAGCGGCATGGATGTGTTCTGCCCAGTGCAATCCCAGAGAGGAATTCTTCCCAGTGTGACTGCAGGGAAACCCAGGATTCTGCTCTGCTATTAAAGGCAGGACACAACTTCTTTGGAGTTTTTCCCACTGTTGTCATCTTCCATGGGTGGGCAGGGATGCACTCTGCTCCCTCACCTTCTACAAGTCTGGTGGGATTTTCTCTGCCTGCAGCTGCCTTGGGGACCTGCCCTGGCAGCTGTGCCAGGTGGGCTTAGCAGCAGCTCCCACCACCCCCCTGGCCGAGGCACTGCCTGGCCTCTGGCACCCAGAAAGCTGCAGGTGTTAGAAAAGGCTCCTCTCTTTGCTCTGTTTTGCCCTCCTTGGGATGAACAAGGATCCTGTACGGTGGGCAGGCTGCCCAGAAAGGCAGGCAGGCTTGGAAAAGGAGACTGAAGCTTTGTCTTTAATACTTCCTAAGGAAAGAGAAAAAATGTTTTCTTTACTTTGGAGCAAATAATGGGCATGTGATAGATCAACATGAGAGAATGGGTATGGCACTTTTACTGCAAGAAAAACTCATTGGGAAAAGCACTAAACTCTGCCTCTTCCTCTTGTCTCTAAACACCCTTTCAGGTTAAACTCATTTATTCTGTACTAAATTTGCAGGGTATTGTCTACACAGTTATTCTGTGTTTTTTAATCTCTGGAGACTTAATTCATGTGAGGTACCCCAAGGTGTAAACCACACTATTTTTAACAAAAAAAAAAAAAATCACAAACAAACACACACAAACCCAAACAAACAAACAAACAAGAGCAAAAAATCCCTAACCAAAATCTGCCAAACCAAAAAAAAAACAATGCTAAAGCCTGTGTTGGACTGGATGTCGCTCATTTTAAACTCTTCTATCCAGATTACTCTTGTTTTCTGTAACAGCTGCATGCCCAAAAGCACTTCCCTCCTTTAAGTAATGAAACAATGAGGTGTTAGTGGTATACAGCTCTTATGTAAGTCAGGGTGAGGGAAAAACTAGAGTTAGACACAGGACAAGAGTAGAAAGGAGTTGTAGGAGATGCTCCTTGAGTGACAGAGAAAAGTGTGGAGGTGTGGAGGAGGCCTAAACTTCTCCATTTGCAATAGCACTGGGGACAACACAGGGGACAAAGGCAATTGTAAGAGAGAGCAAAGAGCAAGACTCAGCAGGGACCCCCGAGTATTTTACCTGACACATATTGAGTGACATGTGCAGGTAGTTACACAGACTTGTGAGGGTTAACTCCACACCCTGAAATTCCCTTTTCATAAGAGTGAGTATCACACACAGATAAAATCGGCTGTGCTCCATCATTCTTTCCATCCCCCCTGGGAAGAGAGTATGAAATCTGTCCGGGCTGGCATCCATGCAGCCAAAGGCTCCTTCTCCCTTCCACATCCCCAGGCTCATCGTGCACACACCTTCTTAATGCACTAGGATTGGCTTAATTTGATCTTGACAAAATAAAATTAAGTAAGCGCAAAACAACTAAAGTTATTATAGAGAGTGACTTTCTAAATCACGTTTAATTTCATGCCATGCCAGGAGATAATCCCCATCTAAATCCAGCCTCAACTGAAAAGAAATATGCAACTAATTCAGCTAGATCTCAACAGCAGAGTAACTAAAACTACTAACCACTCTTAAAATTACCTCTTTTCCCAGGCTATTTTAGCATGAGATGATCTGGATGATCACCCTTAAAATCAATTTCAACTTCCAGGCGCAGATGATGTTAAATTAAAAAAAATATATCTCTTTCAGAAGTCTCTCTTCTACCAAAGGTTTAGATGATCTGCCTGTTCCACCACTTTCCCAGTTTGTTCAAGCTGAGCATACAGAGGTGGAAACCAGTTTTGTCTCCATTGCAGAACAACAAGATGTAAGCGTATTCAACCGACAGAAGCTGTGATTGAATTGTGATTACATAAATTCACATTTAGATGTAAGATCAAATTCTGAGTAAGTGTAAAATCATAATAACCCTATTGAATTAATTGAATTTCTACTCATTTTCTTCAGCTGAGACTGACTAGAGCTGAACTTTTCTGAGTAATCTTCAGCTGTCTATTACTAGCATACTAGCATAATTAGTAATTTGCTTTTCCAAGCATCTTGCAGTGTTTCTATCCATTCATTTATGTGGAGTTCCTCATCAATGTTTCTTGTAGCTTGAACATGAAGCAGGGATCCTTCTTGCTGAGTCAGGGCTCAGTGCATATACTACCAATCAGTTTTCTCACAAGGGTGCTTAAAATAGCATCTTCAGCCCATCGTAGCTCACTGGGAAATCTGTCAGCAAATTTCACGTTTCTATTATTACAAAACCAATTTTAGAACTAGAAAAAAAATAGCAATGATGAAGCTGCAGGTGGAGACGGGTCAGTACTGCAAATACTTCCATAATGAAGTGCTGAAATTTCAGAGTTAATTCACTTTTAGCGTGTTCATATTATCTTGAATTGGTTTTCCACAAACATTTGGTCGATTAAAATGTTGATTGACAGCAGTATTTACACTTCATTTCTTACAAAGCTGCATATGCAAGTATTCATGGCTAATGAGTTTGCATTAGCATGAGCAATTACTCTTGCTAGAAATGCTCACACATTTCTGAGTTTAGGAGAGCAGGTAAATCCCTCCATATTGTGGGCAGTATTGAACTGTGTTCTTCCATCTCAAAGACTTCCTCCAGGCACAGTTTAAATTCATCTATTGACATGGGGGACCCCAGAACTGAAGCTGTAATGACTGGGGGAGATGGAGACTTGGTGCCATATGACTGATTGACTGGTAAGCTTAAATAGCTGAAACCATGCTATTGCCCAGAAACTTCATAAAAACATAAACACAAGTGGTTAAAAAATTTCTAATAATACATCTTGAGAGAAATCACAAGTGCTTGTACATGTGCTATAATTAGGGAGCATCCATTATTTAGTCACTTCTGTCGAATATTACTTTAAAATCAATCCAGGCTAGCACTGGATTTTTTCCTTTTTAGACCAGACTGCAGGCACACTGGTTAATATCAGAAGATAAAGGACTTCTGACATGCTCCTAAAAGAGAAAAGTGCAATAAATTCCTCATCTATTAGTAAAGAATTAGGTAACTCTAATGCCTTGACTAGTCACTATGTTGAAGGGAAAGTCTGATTTAAATCATAGAATCATAGAATCAGAAGGGACATCTAGTTCCAACCACCTTGCTATGGAGAGGATGCCACCCACTAGACCAGGTTTCTCAAGGCCCCATCCAACCTGGCCTTGAACCTTTCCAGGATGGGGCATCCACAACTACTCTTGGCAACCTGTGCCAGTGCCTCACTATCCTTTGAGTAAAGAATTTCTTCCTAATATCTTTTCTAAACCTCTCCTAGTTTGAAAACCTTCCCCTTTGTCCTGTCACTATCTGCTCATGTAAGAAGTCACTCTCCCTCCATTTTTATAAGCCCCCTGTAAGTATGGGAAGGCTGCAATGAGGTTCTCCCAGAGCCTTCCCTTCTCCAGGCTGAACAATGTGCACACACACTTCCAGGAATAGTTTTCTGGGCTCTGTAGCCCTGTTCCAACCACATTCTGAAGGGTGTCTTAGAGTCCCTCCCAGCACAGCACAACACTCTGGTGGTCAGAGCGGTGCTACTGAACTGACTCACTCTTGAGAGGACAGCCAGAGACCAGACACTGACTGAAGAACTTTTAAGAAATGTGGAGAACTGGCTGACTTCAGTTGGAAACCGAAGTAAAAAATAAAATGAGACTACAATAACTTGCTGTGCCTGTAAAATTTGAAGGCTTAACCAAGCATTACAGATATGTCATTATGAAATATGACTTCATGGTTTTTCATGAATGTGTCCCTCGGGGACCAAACACTGCTCTGTATAGGTTGTTTCACATTTGGTTGACTTTGAGCAAACCTATAAAATCTATAACTGTTATGACAGTCGGTGTAAGAAACACAGATCATGAAGAATGCATTTAAGTTCTTACTATCCTCCTGGGTTTTTCTTAATTTCAAGTAAAAAGACAATAAAAAGCAGGGGGTTTTTATGGACAGATTTTTGGTGTAATTTTGTGTTCCAGTCCTAGGATAGGCATCAGGACCAAGATTTTTACATCATAATTTTGGGGTCCTAACAATATACACATGCATAAATTATTTTTTAAATGCAACAGTAATTAGGAACCTGAACAATGCATGCTGCTATAAAACAGAGTCTTGTCAGCCATAAAAAACTTCCTTTACCCACATACTTGTTCAAAGAAAATTAAATTCATGACCTCTATGTATTGCTTTTAAAAACTGATATCAATAATGATGCTGAAAATAGGAAGAATTCAGAAAGACAAATTAATAAAAAACTTCAATCTAACAATTCTGCCTGGACTCTGAACATTCTGCTAATAAGCAGAAGAATTGCTAACTGCTGGCTGGGTGCTGCTGACTTGTGCTGTTCCTGCTTCATCTGCCACCATATTATTATTATTTTGCCTCAAGCATTGCTGTGGAGCTCACTTTAGCTAATGATCATGCAACTAACAGTCTGTCAGCCTTAATATCTATGGGAAACAAAATGGAATTTGTCCCTACACTATTAGCCATGCTTTCTAAACACACTTCCTTTGGCCATATGTATTGAACATTACATTTAATGCCTACTCTACTATATGCCTACTGGATATGTGAAATAAAGAAAAATTTTATAGGGCAGTATGTAGAAGTCTACATAAACTTATTTGGCACACCCTTGAAATACAAAACCAGATCAACTTAGATCGTTGCTCTGTTTTTGGAGTAAGTGCAAGAGATGAGAAGCAGTGGGTCAGTAGACTGGCAGCCAATAACAATGCCAATTTATTGAAAGACTCAGTCTTTGCCTGAGGTCATCTAATTACATGTATTGTACCACAATGAGGCTTAACACAAGGGCAATTAAAGCTTCCATTTTGAGGAGGTAAAAAAGTCTAACTCCAGGGTGAATCAAAGGGGAGGAGAGGCAGCTGGGGTAAAATCAGCAAGGGTTCCTGATCTGTGAGTCCCTTAAATGTGGTAGGCATCAATATTGCTAGTGATTGCCACCCTAACCACCCCTGCCCCAAAGCAATGGGTACGGAGCTGTGTCAGGAGAAACGCTGGCTGCCTTGGGTCCCCAGAGTGAGCTGGGAAGGCTCAGAAGCCCGAGTCCTCACTCTGCTCTGCTGCTTTTGCTACAGTGCTGCTGAGATGACCCCTTTCTTATGGCAATGAAGTAATCTGTGTACTGCCAGAAAGCACAAGAGAAGGGAAATGGGGAAAGCAAGCAGTGGGTTCCTTTCAGGCAAGCTATTGTTGTGTCAGAGTCTGTCCCTCTAGACAATGTTTCCCTGTTCCACAAATAACTTTGCATTAAAAACAAAACAAAACCAAACCAAACCAAACCAAACCAAAACAAAACAAAACAAAACAAACAAACAAACACCAGGAAAGTGAAATGACTGTGTCATGTTTTCACCACTGTTTTTCCATTTCTGAGCACAGTTATCACTTTCTCTCTCTCCAGTCACTTGTTCAATTGGTCAAATTTCACCTCATTAGATAAGAAAACGAGAAGTACTTGAGATTTACTGGTTCTTTTCAAGTGTTCAGTGGCAGAGACAGGAATTTTTCCTCCTGATTTGGAGTCAGAAAAGCTTGAGTTTAGGACCTCTAACATACACCCAAATGAAGTGCTAGGAAGCTTTTGAATCTTTAGGGATCTCCACTTACTCTAAAACATAGCTCAGGAGTAAACACTCACTGCAAAGCAAGTGTAAGGCTTATAGTCTACACCTCAGCTCTGCTATTCGCAGCAATCAAGGTTGAGTATTTAGATATTCCCACTTTGAAGCTAGTGAAAATACAGTCAGTTCACTGATACCTGTTTAAGTTTTGCTTAGAATAACGGATTTAATTTTTCATGCAGTGGAATGTAATCACCCAAAATGCTTGGAAAGGGTAAAGTACTAAATAGGCATATTAATTCTCTAAGTCCTTTGATTAGCTTCATTTTGTCATATTCTACTTCCTTATAGCTGTCCCAGGGTCTTACAAAATACCTCACACCTGTTGCCACATTTTGCTCAGTACCAGTTTTCCACCAAAGCCAGTTTGTACCCTACAAAGAAGATTCCTACAGAACCTTACTTTACTCTCCTACATATATTTTGTTATATATTCTACATTATACTCTGTAGGTATGTACTTTACTGATGTACTCAGCTTCAGAGCTGAGTATTTCAGGAACAGTCTCTTAGAGACAGGGGTGGTGTATATAAGTGCCCAACTGGAGTTCTGCATGCAGTTGTTTATATCACGTGCTTTAGGAAATATGCAGATCATCTGGAAAAAGCCCAGGGTAGGCAAGAAGAGGAGTTGTGAGAAAAATGGGATTGTTTAGTCTAGAAAATGGGGGATGTGAGAAGCCTTTCAATATTTAAAACATTATTGCAAAATAACCTGAATGAATAAATTCCCATGTGACTGGAGACAGGGAAAAAAGCAACTATTTATGCTACAGCATGAGAGATTTCAGATGATGTGTATCTCCATCACATCCATCTCTCACCACTCATAAAGGCAACTGCCTTTAGAAGGGACCTTCTGAGGCAGATGCAGAAGCATTTCTTCAGCACAGCAAATTGACCATTGCTGAAGCAGGCCAGGCTCTTTCCATTTACTGTTCTGTGAGGCCAAACTATGGACCTTTCACTCATTTTCTTCAGTGGAGAAGCAGTTATTCCAGTATTCAAGTGGGAAGTGGCTTGCTCAGCTGGTTAGTAAACATTACTAATTATTCTGTGGTTTTGAAGTCTTGAAACTATATATTCACACCCTACTGGGCATGAGACGCCGCATTGGAGGCTTGAGGAAATTAAAACAAAGAAAACCAAGTTTTGCTTTATAAATCATATGCAAAACGATCAGAGTATACAGAAGTCCTTCTGGGTTTTCAGAGAAGTTGTCTCAAGTTAGATCTTAATCTTCAAGGTTTTCATAAAAGCTGAAATAAGAAAAAAGTTTAATATAATAGCAATTGGGTAGAGCCCCCAAGAGTTATGTTATTTGAATGCTCTCTTTGGCCCCAAATCACCAGTGTTAACTTCATAGAAGACTGATACAGTCTTTTATTCATTGAAAAAGTCCTTTGTTTAAACAACACATGAGGTTACAAATGTCACCTGGAGGTAAAAACATTCAGCATCTCAACTGTCAGAATAGCTAAAGACATAGGAGCCAGTCCTGCTACAGTGGAAAGCAGGACAATGATATTTTCTCAATGAATGAAGGTCCTGGAGGAAGTTTAATTGTGTACAAACTTTTTGAGGCATGAAAGGTATTAATTTGAAACAGTAAATGGCAAACTAAACACAAGATTAAATATAGGGCCTTGTAAATAATTATATTTGCAACTTTATATTAACATGATAAAAATAAAATGATTGCTAAATTGTGTCATTCTTTCTTAGCACACAAATTCAAGTGAATAATAACGTATTTTCACTGGTGGTTAGGTTGTACATACACATGCTTCTATTGTAGTAGGAATTACTGTTTTCATTTCCCTCAATTGCAAGGATTATAAATGTTTTCACTTTTTACATCCTTTTCTCTGGAAAATTAGCTGAAAGTCATGGACACATACATTTTGACACTGAACAAAATTTGCCTAAGCTTAGAAAACATCTCCATTATACAGGAAAAATATATATTTTTCATATTAGGACAATAATAACATTTTAAAAATCCATTTGCATTTTAAAGGAGTGATGTGGACTGTTTAGGAAAAAAGGGAAATTTGAGTCTGCACAATATAGTTGTCTTTATGGTAACTGCTGTTCTTCCAAATATAAACAAAATGGGACTTATAGCAGAATAGGGCACTTAGAGCCCGTTGGAATCTTACTCTTTATTTAATTGGGTTTTTTTAAAATAAAATTTAAAGAAAGGAGCTCCTACTTGAAGTTTCAAATTTAAAGCAAAAAGCACTTAGAGTTAACTGTGAGTGTACATAGGATTCTTGACTAATAGTGTAAATAAAAGAGTTACATTTTTTCCTGCTCAGAAGGAAAGTAGGTGCATTCTTTCTGACATTCTCTAGCCATATCACTAATCTCTGCTATGCTCTGATTTATAATCAGTATAATTTGTGGAGCAATCAATATTTCCATTTTTGTGACAAAATGACAACTTGTGTGCAAATGAAATCTCTCAAAGCATCTGTATCACTATGGCAGTAATCAAATTGCTTGGTTGCTCAGTGTCACAGGTAGGGAACATATCATGGAAATAAAGAGGGATGTTCACACACAGGTGGAATCTCCTAGTCAGGGAATAGCCATAGTAACAAGCTTGTGTGAAACATATTCTGTTCCATTTCCTCCTTCCAGGGACCCATTTAGTTTGGTATACTTAGACACTCTGCATCTCCACTTGTCAGTCAAGCCACCATCTGCTCCTACTCCCTGTAACCCCTTCCAGGTTCCTATGTACCCCCACATATCTTCAAATCCCTTCTACTTCAAAGGGTTTGAACAACCTCTGATCCTTTCCTTGCTGCTTTGAGCATGCCCCAGCTCCACAGTATGCGGGCTGAGAAGTGCTGGCCTGTTAAAAGGTTATGTCCACATCCTAGTTTGGAGACAGATGCATGTTTGCTTCAAGCTGGTGGGAAGGGAGCCAGTTTGGATGCAGAGGCCATGTGACTGCATTATCAGCATAATGCTGAGCTTGATGCAATAAGCCTGACAGAGAAACAGAATATATTAACTGAGCTTCAGTCAGTGCAGAGCTCAGGCAAAGCAAGCTTACATCTGTCTGCAATCTGTCAGGCAGCTCCATATTGTGCCTGAATCGCATAATTCCCCCTTCAGTCTTAATAGCCCACACACAAACTGAAGCAGGGACAGAAAGCCATTCTGTTTGCTCTCTACAGATGAATTTGCTGATACCGGGCTTCTGTCAGAAATGGCACACCTGCATGGAGCTCTGCTCTGCTGTGCTGCCATTTCTATCATAGGAACCAGGTCTACATTTGCCAGAAAGCTTTTATACTCCACATCTATATTTACATTTGTTCAGTTCCAGTAAGAGATTATTTTCTGCACTACCTGTCTCCACCCACTGAGAATCATCTTGAGAGCCACGAAACATTTATTGCAAAAAAAGATTTGCAATTCTCTTTCCATTTTTGGTCTGTCCAAAAGCACAAGAGTTCTGATAAAATAAGACTCACAAATGCACTACTTGCTTTCAGTGGTCCAGCACTGCTTAGGATGAAACCCACAGTTAGCTATTTTGAAATACACCAATAGAAAATAAAGAGAGTATTAATCCTTAGGACCATATACCCCTGGGAGGCTTTACATGCCACCTTTCCCAAAGTCCATTTTCAATCTTACATCTATTGATCATAAAGACTGGACACTGTTATATGTCCAGCAGCTACATAGGCCATTGAAGGTTTTTCTTTAATAAAACTTGAAGACTCCTGGCCTAGAGTTCTCTGTGCACAAGCATTTTCTCTGTTTTTGTTTTGGTTTCGTTTGGGTTTTTTTTCTCACTCCAAGGAATCCCTGATAAATAAAAATGTCTTCCTCAAGGAGACACAACCCTAATGCCTGCAGCTCCCTGCCTAATACTTAGGTAACTGCACTGATCACACAAGAGTCTTGATCCCCTTTTTGCATGTTGTTCTCAAATATGTCTGTAAATTCCTCTTTTAAATCACAGAAATCATCTTGGAGAAATATTCATTATCCATGCTGCTTTGTTCTGTAGGAAGTGTGTGTGTTCTTCAACACAGTGTCTAGCCTCTCACTGGAGCTATAGGGATTATTAACCCTTAAGTAGAATCCAAATTCACTGAAATTAAGAAAATTAGAAGATGCAAACAGGGACCCAAAAATCTTACAAAATCTAAGCTATAGGTTTGCCCCTCTCCCCATGAGAGAAGCATGCAGTGAAGGTGGTCCAGGCTGGGACAAACCACACAACCATCTTCAGGCTAAAGGAGAGGGTGACAAGACCAGCATATCCATGGCTCAATGGTACCTGGTTCTCTTTTATGAATCCTGACCTCATTTATCCTTGTAACACAGAATTCATGACCTGTCTTGCAGGCATGTGCACCTGGCTTGACTGAATTTCCACTGTGTCAATCTGCTTCTCAAATCCTTTCAGCCAGCAAAGAACTGGTGATACCTGAGCGGAAACAAAGATGACAAAAAATACTTTGGGCCATTTTGCAGTGGGAAATTATTTCATATTGTATGTTGTTCAGAAAGGTCTGACAAAAAGTCTACCACGAGAAACTTCTCTGTCTTACACATCTCACTAGTTAAACACAAATAGTTAAAGCACGAAATAATTGCAATTTTTTTTTTTTTTTTGTATGAAAGGCTTAGACATCTGAACACCTGTGTTTTGTTGACAAAAAAGTCTGTTCAGTCTAATGCTTGGAGTGGAGACAGGCAGCTCCTGACAGAATTGCTCTTGAAGTATCATTCTGTTTCTATACTCTAGTGCCTTGCAGTCAGCTTTTCAGCTGGAGCACATCTTCTGCACTGTTATCCCAGCTCCACAAGCCCTAGGAGAGCTCTGTGGCATTGCCTACACACTAAATGGGTTGCCAGGGATGACTGCTTATCCCTGCAGCTCCTGCAGAGTGAGATGACACCGGTGTGTGTATCTCCCACAGCTCCCCACAGGCATCTACCAAATTTCCCAAGTGTGGAGAGAGATACCAGCATCCACCAGACACAAGCCATGGTGGCATGAGGAGCAAGAAAGGTTCTCCTTAGGAGCAACAAGGAGAAGAGGTACATGGGTGCAACCATAAGCTTTAATGCTCACAGGAATCAACCTGACATTTTTTGGCCTGGCATAAAACCTCATCTGTCTTCTGTTTGATAACTGTGATACAGGCAATGAATCAGCACTGCCATGGTCACAATACCCAGGTGCTACAAAATTGTTCTCCCAGCCCTGTTTGGGGTATGCTGAGACAGCTGCTTGACCAGAAATGAATCCTGCTTCAGCAAATGCCTGGCCAGGAGCTCTCCATTGGGTCCCATCCCACCCCTGACCAGGAGCAGCCCCAACCCTGGGCATCTCCCAGGGGCTGGGCACAGGGCCTGGTTTGGTGGGGTGTTGGGGAGGATGAAACAGGAAGCTCTTGCAGAAATGATTTATTAGTAAAAGATTTTAAGAGTATAAAACCTGCGAGAGATATAGAATTAAAAGCAAGATTTGAACTATAGAATGTCAAACAGGAAGACAGTGATTTAATCAAGCTGAGTCAATAGCCAAAGCTCCAGTGATTAAGCAATCCCACCCCCCAAACAAAAGGGGGTTGAGCTTTCTCAGGTATCTTGGAAAAGGTGGTTTTTCAGGTTCTTAATATGTAAACTAGTATGGTAATATAATAGTCCCCATAGGCTGTATGTAAATTCTGTAGGTTTTGTATCCTGAGGTGATTGGTTAGTGCTAATTAGAATATTCATGATAGAAAGGGTTAAAATGGAATGTAGCAGGTAAACTCCCTCTCTCGCTGCCCTGGATCTCTGTCTCTTTAGACTTTTCCTGCTGCTGTTCCCATCCCCTGGTTAGGCTGCCTTCCCACGAATAATAAACCATGTGTCTTGAGAGCACCCCGGTCTCAGGACATCTCTCATTGGACTCAAACAACCACGATTTCTACAGTGGGGCCCATGGCTGGGCAGGGCTGGGGCAGCTGGAGACCAGTGCTGCTGCAGCAGGGCTGGGGCAGGGGCTGACAGCCCTGGGGGCTGACGTGGGGTGCTGGGCTGTGGGGAGCCCCTGTGGGCTGGCAGGGACAGCCAGGGCTGGAGGTGCCCCTGGGGCCCTGTCACCAGATTTTTTTGTTAAATTTCTGTTCTCAGAGACTTTTCTGTCATCTGGACATGTTGGTGGTCTTTTGTTCCCTCTGCCTCAGCACTCCCTGACCTTGCTTGGCTGTAGGAATTCACACAAGTGTGTAGGATCCACACAAGTGTGGATCACACTTGCTCACTAGTGGCACTAAAGCAGCCATCTCTTTGAGATACACGTGGCTGCCTTATTGCACAGCTCCCCAGCCCTGCCTTTGGAGAGACTGGTGCCACAGTGAGGAGGCGCACTGCACCATGCCTGTCTGCAGCTCCAGCAACAGGAATTCCCCACCTTTCCCCCACAGGCTTCCGGCTTCCAGCTTCCTTGTGGCTACCTCCCTTGTGAGCCACAGACTCTGAATCAAAAAATCCCCATCTCTGTGTTCAGGAGCAGTAGTCACTGCCCATTCAGTGCTGCACCCAAGGGACAACTGCTGTGCCTTCCTTTCTACCCACTGTGGTCTCAGCTACAGCTGCCCCTGAGCTGCCATGGCCTAGGAGGCAATTTCACAGCTCCCTGCCTCAGCACTTTTCAGCCATCATGTTTTAGTCAAAATTTTCTACTGCACATTACAACAGCTTCTTCCAGATGCCAGCTCATTTACAAGAAGTGGGTTAGCCTTCACCAGCCTTACTCACTGTTAACCCTCCCTGACTCATGCTCCAGTTCAGGGAGTTCAATCCTGTAATGCTCTGATGGCATTTTATTTTAAGTGCATCAATATTTTGAATGGAAGGACCTACTTTTAAGTTAGACAGAAAGAGACGAGGAGTTAAGGTTCTTCCCAGCAAAAAGGCCAACTTTGATACACCCAGGGATCAAGGAGATGAAGCCTATTCAGCTGAGGATCTCAAAGAATTGAAAGCATTAAATAATCCACGTTTTTTAAAGAAAAAGATTAAATCAGATGTAGAACATCTTTTTTTTTTTGTCAAGAAAAGGGGGAAAAAAGCCATTGGAAAGGAACATAGACTTCAGAGAATGAATTGGCATAGGAAAAATGTGGTTAGGACTAGGCAGGGAGACATGGGGCAGGTGGATGGGAATAATCACTAGAGAAAGCTGTTTCACAGCATCTGTAGCAGAGTTGAAAAGACAGACCTGCCACTCCACAGTTGATTTAATCCACACTGAATCTGAATCTCTAATGCAATTGTCATTTTGGTAGTATCTTATAACAAGAAGTCCTGTGTGGCAGTTACATATTTGCCCTTTAGTTTCACAATTCCCTATTTTTAAATATATTTTATTGCTTTTAGTTTGACCACCCCTAACACTAAATGGCTAATGCTCTGGCATTCAGTGCAGAAAGGCCTTGTGAAATGTCTCACTCAGTAATTGCCTCCACTGCCCTTTCTTCCCAAGGCCATCATTATTGTTTGCCCCCCAGGTCTGCAAATCTGCCAGCAGCTCCTGGAGTTGTCTCCCAACCACACATTTCAGTGACCTCATCTCTGCAGGCCACAGTCTCTCTCACACTTGACATAAACTCAGATCAACAAATCCACCTCCTAAAGCACAGATAATTATACTCCTCTACTGCCAGGAATCTCTAGTACATCCTAGTGAACCAAAGGTGGAACAAACCTAAGTCTTTGCCAACAGGTGCAATCTTTGTTTCTGTAGATGTCTATGTGCATCTTCAGCTGGAGTGTGAATGTCCTTGGGGTTTGTCTCAGGCACCCTTCCATGATCATTGGGAGAGAGAAAATTTTTTGAGTTGTGACAAAAAAAGAGTAAGTTTGTTTCTGTCTCCATGGAGTCTCACTCAGTTGATTTTGGATACAATCAGGGTTCAAATTCCTTTCAAAAATCATTAAGCTGCATTTTCAGTGGGACAAAGCTTACCTGAAAGTAAAGAACTTATGCTGCAATGGGATAAAAAGAAAGTACTCTCATGGATAAATAAATGTTTAAAGGATAAAACACAAAGGATAAAAGTCCTTGAAGAAAGATCACCAGTGGAGTCCCACTGGGCTGTATTACATGTTGTTATTATTATATATTATATACAGTGAATTCCCATGGGAATGCACTGATTGATCTAGTCCTAAGTGAGCTGGAAAGTGGGATGAGATAAAGGAACAAAGTTTGCTGATAATAATGAGTTATTCAAATAAGTAAATTTAGAGCCAACTGCTAAGAGCTGCAGAAGGATATCATAATGCAGAATGACTTGGATATAAAAATGCAGTTGAATTCAATATTGATAAATGTAAAGTAATGCACATGGGAGAAAAAGCCCAACTATACATATGCAATGATAGTCACTAAAGTAGCTGTTACTACTGTGGAAAGCAATCTTAAGGTTATTACAGAGAGGTCTATGAAAATGTCAGCTCAATGCTCAGTAGCATTTAAAAAAGCAAACCAAGTATTAGGAAAGAAATTAAAACCAAATCAGAAAATAGCAGAAGCTCCTGTACAGATTTACTGTGTGACTGCACATAAATTGTGTGAGTTCTTCTGTCCCCCATCCTCCCAGCTTAAAAGAGTGTGGGGGAAAAAACAAAGATGCTGCAAAATCTGGAACAGTTTTGGTGTGAGAAATGGTCAAGAAGATCAAGAACCTTTGTCTGGGAGAAGAGAAAACCAGGGAGGGCACATGATAAATGTCTAAATAATCTTAAGTGCCTAGAAGGAAGTAGATGGAGAAAAAGTGTTCACTGTCTTCCAAATAGAATCAGTAGAGGCAGTTTCAAATCAAGCAAAAGGAGGTAACTTTTCAAACTACAGTTCAGCTGTGTAACTCATTGCCATAGGAGGCTGTGGGCACAAAAAGTCTCTGTGGGCTTGAAAGACTCACAAAAAGGGAATCTGTTGAGAATTCCTGGACATGGAGACTCAAAGTTTTCCAAAGACACAGACCCTGGGAGTGTGAGAGAGGGGTCTGGCAGCATGGCTGTGCCCTTGCTGTTTCCCCATCCCTTTTTCTGCTGTGCATCCATTATTGCCCAGTGCCGATGAGCTGTGGTGGACCCACTACAAAAGTTCTGGTATTTTATGTTTGTCTCCTTAAAAGATCACAGTAAGTCCCAAAGCTCACTGTTTCCTCCTTGGAAGTGAGTGAGGCAAACTTAGCTCTGATGCCTATTTTATGCTAGAATAAAATATAGTTTGGTCTAAGTCAGAAGGGAGGTGTAAACTGTGTGACTTGGATTAATTTGGCATTCAGTGGGTGTGCGAATGATGACATACCCACCAATGGAACAGATGGTCTGGGCAGCAGAAAAAATAACCAGATAGCTATAAAATAAAGCAAGCTCGTTCCAGGCAAATTCTTATCTTCATTTCACCTAAATAAACCTGAAACAATTTCATTGAAAAGATCGAGTTGTTTACCTCTTTCACTTGAGGTATATCTTTTGTCTTTGCTTAATTTGGACTCACGCTGGGATTTACTTGCTGGAAATTCATCTTCTTTCTCCAGCTTGAATTTGGGTCCTTATATTATTAAATCTCTTGTTGAATCTCTTTAACAGTGTCTATGGAGCATCATGTGGACTGACCTCCAGAAAGCTGAAATCAGTCTTACATGAGTTTCTCCTCAGCCCTGTGGATCCTGGGGGTGGCAGCTGGGATGAAGAGATCCCGAGGCTGATGAGGCAGGAGTGATACTTATTGTCTCTGCAGGCATTGCTTGGCACCATGGGAAAGCAGAAATTCTGAAACCTCCTAAACTTAAGCTAAATCCATCTTGAAGTTGTTAAGCAACAGCAAAGATATCAGTCCTTAAACAAAAACTACAACCCTACACTGCAGTAAAAATACATCCCCAAGAGGTGCATCCACTGTCTCTCCTTTTCTTCTCTTGCCCTTTCCACGCACCCCACATAGCTCTTTGTGCTGTGGGTGTACTGGTGTCAGAGGTGGACCACACAGATAATAGCCAGTGCTGCATAAGGAATTTATCAGATATGTCCCAAAGCAATAAAAATTTTACATGCCCTTAAGTGACAGCAAGATAAAAAATGACAATGTGATAAACAAAAGTGTTCAGATTTTAAAGGCAATACTAAAACTGAGAGCTCCCTGTCAGAGCTTTATCCCAGAATAATATTTTCCACATTGCAGAATACAGTTTTCTCTATTTTCATGTAATCTGATAAACATAGTTTCTGTCATCCTAAGCATGAATGTTTGTCAATACCAACTTTAAGTAATAAGAGGCTGTTTTGATTGCAGGAAAAAAGAATGAGTCATCCAGCTGAACAAAAAACACTGCATTCTTGTAAATGTATCCTGTATATCTGTATATTTAGACAAGCCTAAGATATGATGATGCTTATTGTTTCCAAGTAGAAACGGTATCCAGATCTCTGTGTGGGTGGATAGGTAGTGGGTGGATATAATAAAAACCTCTGTGATGTATTGTACATATCCCTCTGTTGTTTTCAAATACGGTTCTGAATTATTAATACCTAAAAATGGAATTGTCCAGTTCTGCCCTTATGCATCATTGTTTACTTCAATAAACCTCAATTTAGCAGGAAATGGTGAATATTTAATTGTGTAGCATAAATAATGAAGATTCCCAACCATTCTGGAAAGTCCCTGTTCCAGAGATGGCACTGCTTGACTTTATGTTTTATTGCTGTACTCTGCTGCTAAAGTCTTCTGATTCATGACTCAGCCACTTGATATGCTGTGTTGAACTCCTCACTTTCACAAACCAGGGGGAGAAAACAGGAGGGTATCTGACTTTGTCCTTCATATCTAGGGCGCTGTTTACCAAGCAGGTGCAAACAAGTACCCAAAGCTCTAACTTTTGCTTACTTTTTAATTTGGGACTCACTAGTGGAAGATGCTGAGTCTTCTGCTCATTGTTTCCTTGACTGGTTCATGCAAACCAAGCCTCCTTGTCTGTCCCATCTGTGCTTTTCTTTGGGTGCTGCCTGGAAGGAAAGCTGTGTGCCTGTCCAGGGAGAGGCCCAGTGTGTTTTTGCCTGGCACCCCAGACACTGGAGGTATGGCTGCCTGTGCTAAGGACACACCCTCAAAGCCAGACACAAATTTCCTCAAATGCAGGATCAAGTGCAGTTTGTGGTGAAGGATGTGCCCAGCTTGTGAAGGCAGGTATTGAGAGGACATGAGAGAGGCAATGTTGATCTCCTCCAGTTTTTGTCTGAAATGCTTTTCCCCCTTTTTTTCTTGGCGCTGGCACATGTCTGATGCCTCTTCTTCACTCTCTTTGATCTACAACTGAGTGTTTTGCAGTTATGAAAATCTGTGGTTGAGGCATAATTGGGCTGTTTCCTTACTCCAGATCTTCAGGAAGTCCATGGCCTCTTCCAAAATCCAAATGGGTTTCATAACACTGGATAACTCAAGGAAAACATAAAAATGTGGTTCATCTTGTTGTGGGCCAGCATGCAAACATGCAGCTGGATCCAGTGGGGCTGTGCTGGAGGCAGCTAGATTTGTTGAAATCACAAAAACATCCTGGGAGAGTTGTAAAGCATCTCCAGCAAGCTCTGCTCTCCCCCACAGCACAGCAGCCTTCTGCTCTTCCCTAACATAGAGGTTTTCTGGGCTGGGCAGAGGTTACATGGCCCCTGTCTGGCCCCAAATACATCCCTAAAAACATCAGGATCCTGTGACACCTGCTGACACAGGAGTCTGTGCAGCACCTGCCCCTTTGGGGGACACAGCCTAAACCATCTCTGTATGCTCAGGGCCTCTCCCCCTGTGCATACCCATATCCAGAGGGGACAATGCCAGCTGATAGCATACAATCACAGGTTTTTTAAATAAAACAGGGAGTTGAAGTTGGCCTCAGACTTGAGGTGTCACTGCTCAGTCTGGAACACTAAATATGGTTCATATTTTGTGTGTCTAAGGGGATTTATCCCTATGAATGAAAGGGCTTCACCATTCACCTACTCCCTTTCTGTATGGAGCCACATCTACCTCTATGGCTTTAGTCCTTTGCTCACTTCCATGCACCCTACTAAGAACCAGAGAAAACTGCACATTTATTAATCTTTTTGAGAAATTGCCTGTGTGATGCTGTAGGAGTAAGCTGGCTCGTTCTGGTTGCCAACTCCTGTTCCCAAACCCCATCAACCACGGGGCAATACACAGTCTGGCAACACCCTTGCATAGAGCTTGTGAGCATGGCTTGGGGTTTAAGGGAGGTAGTGTCAGGAAAAAGGATTCTACAGAAGGATAGACAAGCAGATACAAAGGCACACTGCATGTTTCTTTCACATCAGTTTGCATCTTAATTCTTATCAAGACTAAGTATCCAGGTAACTGGAATTTACCCTAGCTAGCAGAGCATTCTCCATATCATTTCTTCTCAGAACTTCAGAGATGCCACCTTTTGATTTTCATTCACTTGTCCTAAACACAATATACAAAATGGCTTACCTAAAATTAGAAGTATTTTTAAAACACATTTCTTAAGCATAAAGGAATAAAAGCTGATTATTTCACATTGTATCCATTTTGTATGTCCTTCCCGTGTAATGTGAATTATGAATCCTGTAATTTCACACTTCCTTTTGTAGATAATGATAAGTAATTTTAACATTATAGTTACTTCACCTGGTCTGGGTCAGATCTGCAGCTTCATCTACAGTGCAGATAAAAGTGTTAACATCTCTATTTTGTGTCACAGAATCATATGCACACAATATAACTTCTATGGAGAGGGAATTGAAAGGGAATTGAGGGTACTGAAAGCAGTACCTCAGCTAGGAATTATGAAAAGGTCTCTGAGTGTGGTGGCAAAGCTGGAGATTGACAGAGATAACTGGAATTGAATAGGGAATGTTGTTAATACCAGAAGAGCAGGGAGTGCTTGCTAACCTGGTAACAAGGCATATTATTGTGCAGGAGAAGTAAAAAGCAAAACTAAACAAAACTTGTTTGAATTATCCTTTCAGAGCCTACTGAGGAATGAGTGGCCACAGAGGTAATACAGAGCATGGTAAAGATATTTTACAGCAGCATATTGCAATTGCAGATTGTGAGACTATTGTTTAAAATGAAGGACTTTAAAGTCTATACTCAGAGGTGCAGCATGACTGCTTGTAAAGCAGTGTTGTGGTTTAAGCCCAGCCAGCAACCAAGCCCCAGGCAGCTGCTCACTCACTCCCCCACCAGCTGGATTCAGGAGAAAATCAAAAGGGTAAAAGCTTGAAAACTCATGGGTTGTGGTAAAGACAGGCTAATAGGGAAAGAAAGAAAAAAAAAATGCAAAGTTTGCCATGCTAACAAACAAAGCACAAGGCATTAACTCCCTGCTTCCCATGGGCAGGCAGGTGTTCAGCCTTCTCCAGGAGAACAGGACCCCATCACATGCAATGGTTACTTGGGAAGACAAAATCCATCACTCCAAATATCCCCTCCTTCCTCCTTCTTCCCCCCACTTTATACTCTGAGCATGATGTCAAATGGTCTGGAATATCCCAGTGGTCAGTCAGGGTCACCTGCCCTGGCTGTTTCTCTTCCCAACCTCCCTTGCACCCCCAGCATCCTTGCCAGCATGGCAGTAGAAAGAGCAGAAAAGACCTTGGTTTTGTGTGAGCCCTGCTCAGCAATAACAAAAACATCTCTGTATTATCAACCCCGTGTTCAGCACAAATCCAAAACACAGCCCCATACTAACAGAAGTAGGTAAGTCTAGTCTACAAAAAGCTTGGATGCTCTCAGCTCATGTATAATACATAGTTCTGGACTCATATAGGTTAATTACCACGTATGAGGGCAGATAAGAGACTATTCTTTTAATATATTACAGTAATCTTTTCTCACTCTCAGGTAGTTTATGCCTCAAATGCAAACCTGCTTTTTTTCTTTTTTTTTTTTTAGAAATTCATTCAACTGATATTGAAGTCAATTTCAGCCTACTGATGGAGCCTGCTGATAACTTTTTTACCACTGGCAGCATCCCAGCTGATGATGGTTATCAAGGACCTAGATTTTTTTAACAGTAATTCTGGGGTTTTGGATATTGAAAAGCAGGTGGGAGGAATAGCACAGTTACTCAGGCATTTGTGTGAGATATAAAGAGTGCCGTTAAAACTCCATTCCTAAGATAAAGTGATGATTTCCACTGGGAGGATAAAGTCCACCTATCAATATCATCTTCAGGACAGAGCCTCAGGGTAAAGAATGAACTCTTGCATCCACCGAGAACCACCTTAAATATTATCCTCCCTGCCTTTCAAAAGAGACATTCCTCTTGAGCCTTGTGTCCTCTGGAAAAAATCCCCAAAACTTTAAGTACATCTACATAGGTTTATACATACAAATATACGCATGTTTGTTTTATTTATATATAGAACAGAAACAAGACTCTATAAAAAGAAACCCAAAACCTATTAAAACAAAGCAGTGCTCCAAATGCACAATTTTCCCCAAGAGAGCCATGAGGCTGAGCTGCTAATGGCAAATAGCAGATCCAACACTTCAGGCTTGTGCTTGGATATTGCTATGAAGAAAGTAAAATGAAAAGCCACATGGAGCATAATGGAGCACTCATTCTCCATGTGCCAGAATCACCAAAAGTGTAAGAGAGAACACCCTCGTAAGAATGGAGAGATTGGCACAACTCTGAGCTAGAGTTCCACGCTGCCTGCAGGCTTCAGGTGTTGACATGCTGGGGTGACAATGTGCTTCACCATGTCCCAAATGTGTAGATTATTTGCAGCACTCAAATTGAGGAGGGAGCATGGGAACCACAAGGTCTTCCACTCTGACAGAGATTTCACTCATTTCCCTCATATTCCAAGCAGCATCTCTCTGTCTAATCAAGGCCTGTTATCTTCTCCCAGTAAGAACCTGGTTGCTTAGTAAATGCCACACTGACATCCAATCTTCCTTCAAACTCACCTCTACTTTAACTCATGCCAACTCAATTGTGCTGTACAGGCAACCAGGAGGATGTTCCAGCTCTTGGAATGTTTTGGCTGCCTAGAGGACTGGGTGGCTTTGTGTGGAGGTAGTTCTAGGTGGCATCTGGGGGACAGTATTCAGGTTTCCATGCAGAAGTCTGGGAGTGGGGCTGAGTACATTTGTAGAGCGTGGTTAAGGGGCAGAGCTGGGGTAACCTGTGTGCAAATGGGTTGGCAGAAAAAAATTAGGAGCACAAAGACTCAAGACCTGGCTAAATTTCTTCTCCTTTCCTTCAGCTTGATAGCTGGAGATGGTCTGGCTTAACTGAAGTCTTCTTGAGCAACTCTCCCCACCATGGCAAGCCTGATCCACAAACAATTCAGGGATGCAGAAAACTCTGGTCTCAAACTATGTCTTTCCAGAGCAGACCAGGATAAAAGTGCCGCGTTATCATTCCCCAAATGAATCACAAGATTTTTTTCAATAAAAGGTATGGAAAACTATCAAAGAAAATTTCTAAATTCTTATCCCATTATTTTATTGTAGTCAAAGTTCAGAAGGATGCACAAACTTGTCTTAGCTAGAGAAGAAATAGTGCAACAGCCCTGGGACCTTACTGGGCGAAGGAGGCAAAACACAGCCTTTTCATGCCCTTGGTGAGCATTTCAATGTATTCCTTTGTTCTCCACTGTACTGTGTATAATAAAGGCTTTACACCCAGAAGTCTCTCTCCTCTTTTTGCATAACCAGAATAAATCAAATAAGGGGTTGCAGTTTTTTAATAGAATTAAACCCAGATCACATTGAGCTGGGAGAAAGTTATGGGCCTGAAAGGGAAAACAGAGGGACACAAGCATGGAGGTCTGGGTGGGAGAGCTGGTCCCAATGTGCAGAGGAAGGAAAAGGGCTGTAAGGGTCTGTCCTGTTTGGTGGCATGTGCTATAGAAGATAGTGGAAGGGAGGGCAGGGGAAAAGGGAGTAGAGTGGTTATGTCCTGCTTGGGAGAAGGGAGGTGTGATGCTGGCTAGCGTAGGGAAGGAGAGAAAATTCATAAGGGCTGTGGCCTATTTAAGAGAGACAGGGCACAAGGACTATTCATTATACAGACTTGGGGTGTAAGGGATGCAAATTTATTTCTAGTACAAGTTAAATCTACCTCTCAAAGTGCAGGGACAGACTCTTCCAACAGATCAAGCTCCACTTACTCAGTGTCCTGATCCAGAACTGGGATATCTTAGGAAAATAACTGCAAGAACAGCACTGAGGTTTTGTTGTTTTTTTTTTTTTTGAGGATGTCAATGGTATGGAGGGAATTCACTTAGAGAGAAAGTCATGCCATTTTTCAAAAGCTCTTGGATGTGGATGTTGTTTAAACAGATGTTCCCTTTATTCTTTTTGTCTAACAAGTGTTGTATCCCAGAACACCAAAATAATAACACCCCCTTAGATAAATAAAATTCTATTAAATGCTAATGCTAAATTATAATAATAAATGCTATTTCTCAAATTCTAAAGCTGAAGTGTTGTGTAGGCATGATCCTGGTGTCTCTGGTTTTGGAGAGGCAGCCCAGATTAGCATGGCTGCCTGGATGTTGAAAGGCCATGAGCTAGCTGGGGCACAGCAGGGTGATGGTTGGGCAATATATTGTGAGGATTTGGCAGCTTTGTTACAGGAGAAAATTATACTGGGTATTCATGCAGGCTATTTAAAGCTAAGCTCTTTAAAGCAATACACAGATTAATAAATAATTGAAACAGCTTAAAGGAATAGAAGGATAAATTCGCTGTAATCAAGGGACACATGGTGCAAAATAAGGCAGGATCCCAAACTCCATTAAGTCTAGGTGCATGACTAAGTGGCATCTTGACCAAAGGCAATGCCAGCCTATGAATAGGTGTGTTATAGTCACTGAACCACCTACAGGTGCTTAAGCAATTTTAAAATTGTATAATTGTGTAACACACCTGCCATTCCTTTCCGTGTCAGACCAATGGAGAGGCAAAGAGAGAATACCCAGAGGCCATGGAAGACCGAGACATCATGGAGTCAGATCCCTGGTTTTAAACAGTCTTTACCCTGAGATGCTATTCCATCTCATGACACACTGAATATGGAGTAACATCAAAGAAATGATCCTCAGACTCGAAGTCTCAACAACAGCTCATAGAAAGTGAGTAAGCAAAGCTGAAACACCCTATTAATACCATAGCTGACAAAACAACAGTAAAGTCTTTCCCTTTTTGCCATGCATGCTGTAACTAAAACATTAACTGGCTAATGACACTATTATTGAAAAATATTACGTTATTATTATTTTTGAGGAAGATGCTTACTCACAAAAATTTTGTTCCCACTAAGGAGAGAAGAGTTTTGCTGCAGGAGCTTAAATTTTTTTTCTGTGAAGTATGGAAATTACCTAAATATATTTCACCTAGTTTTTTTCTTGAAAAGAGGAGTTGAGTAACAATTACGTAAATAAAATATTATGACACTGTGGTTAAATTCCTAATTCATGTAAGCATTAATTTACATTATGCTTCTGCCCCTTTTCTTGGGATAAAAAAAAAAAAAGGAGGTAAACATATTGTTGCCTCCTCTGGATTAAAAAAAGTTGATGATAAAAATGGAAAAGCTAAGGAATTAGAGGAGAGATCTTTTTTAACAACATTAAATGAAGCATATAAACTTTCCTGAGAGCTGTTTAAAAATACCAGAAAACCCTATAGCACATACCATTATCACTTTAATCTACCTCTCAAATAAACTGTCAATCCCACACGCTATCCAAACTTTCCATACCATCTGGCAGGAAGTTTATACAGAACCTGAGAAAATTCCTCAGATTCCAGTCTGGATGGACCAAACAGTGTGATTTGTGAGGTTGACCTAACTAAGCAACACATTTGAATCCTTGTCCCACACATAGCCAAATTTCTTAGCCCTTGGAGAAGACTTTCATTTTTTATATAGGGAAAGGAGAATGGAAAAGAAAAGGTATGCGTTCCAGTATTTATCTAAGTATCAGGAATCTGAACACTTGTAGACTGTATATTGGCAGAGAGCAAGAGGTTGAAGTCTGGCTTGGCTGGAAGAGATCCAGCAAGATCTACTCTACAACACTTACTTAGATTAGAAAAACAAATAAATTCAGTAATTTTATCAAAATGAGCTATTGCAGTGTGTGCATGCTTCACAATCAAACAATAATGAAGATGTTCTACAGTCAGCTCCATAACATCCTATAGCAAAGCCTCAGTAACTCTGCTGAATATGGTATGAGTTCCAGTCAGGAATATGAGTTACCAGCAAAAGACATCTCACTCAGAGAGCTAACATTACTCCAGTGACATGGGCTCAGGATTAGTCCTTTAGCTTTTCTGTAGCTGCTGGAGATGTAAAAATATGGGCAGGCTTTCAACTCCAGGAGTGCCAAGCACATGTGCACTACACAATAACTTGACTGTGCAGGGAAAGCCTTTTAAAATGGCTTCACGATTCAAATTGAATTGCACCACTTCTAATCTCAGTTTCCCATTTCCAGGTATAAATACCTTCTGTACAATATTAGCAATGGGAAAACTGCCTAGGTGAAAAGTATACTGTGTAATGCATTTCAACTGTGTTCTGTCACAGCCCTTCACACTGGCTAAAGCACTGTCGGGTTTAGGTAAGACTGTAGTATCTTCATGAAACGGAATCATGGAATCATAGAACGCTTTGGGTTGGAAAGAACCCTGGAGTTCATTCCAAACTTCCTGCCATGGGAAGGGACAACTTCCACAGACCAGGTTGCTCAAAGTCCCATCCAACACGGCCTTGAAAACTGCCAGGGATGGTGCATCAGTAAATTCTCTGGGAAACCTGTTCTAGTGTTTCACCATCCTCACAGTAAGGAATTTCTTTCTAATATCCAACCTAAATTTCCCCTCTTTCAGTTTGAGCCCATTACTCCTCATCCTATCACTGCAGCTCCTGATGGAGGGTTTCTCTCCAGCTTCCCTGTAGGCCCCCTTCAGATACTGGAAGGCTGCTATGAGATCTCCACTCTCTGCCCCAGCTTTCTCAGCCTGTCTTCAAAGAGGAGTTGCACTAGTGTCCTTATCAACTTTGTGGCCCTCCTCTGGATTCACTCCAGCAGTTCCATGTCTTTCTTGTGCTGGGGGCACCAGAGCTGGGTGCAGTACTACAGGTGAGATTTCATGAGAGCATAGCCAAGGAAGCAAATTATCTCACTGGACTTGCTGCCCACACTCCTTCTGATGTAGCCCAGGATATATACATATATATATATACACAAACATGAATAGTCAGTATTGATCAAGTCCAAGTATTTTCTTTTTCTCTCTAAAAGAAACACAAGAAGGGAGAAACTGGTTTGGTCAAACCATGAACCTGCTGGAACTTTTCATGTCCTGACATAACTGAGTTTCAGGGGAGCTGCTTCTGAGGGTCTGAAATAAACAGTTTCCAGATTAGCTCAGATAGGAAGTGTAGAAACTCTGAGAAAATGGTAGTTATCCCAATATTTCAAGTCCACCATTAAAGTAATAAAAGGTATTCATGTGCATTTAAAAAATATTTTTCAACAATATTACCAGCCAGTTCTGGAAATTGTAATATGCAATAGCCCACATACGTATTCAAGCTATGGGTTCTTATTAAATAATAATAAAATCTGAAGTGTTGGGAAATTTTTGAAACTTACACTCCCTGAAACAAAGTCTATATCCTATTTAGGACCTTTTTTGGTTAATGCAACCAGTGATCTTCATTGCACAATTACCCTGGATAATCTGTATCAAAATGCAGATATTCTCCCACCACAGTGTATATACTGTGAGAACACTTAAAATACAGATGACTGAGATAAAATGACTGGGATTTTTTTATGCTGACACCCTGTGTGTTATTTGCCTAGCCAGGTTTGTCACCTGTGAGGAAACATATGCATCCTTGGAGGCACATACTGGAGAACAGTAGGAAGAACATTGGAGGATTATTTGCATTTAAGTCATTTTGCCTCAAGCTTCAATACAAAATCTGTGATTTGCAGCCCAGTTTAAAGAAAATTCCACTCTCTCATCTGTCTAAGTTAATTTAACAGCCCTCCTGCTTTGATGTTCAGAAAGACTTTTTTAATGAGGATAGAAGTTAAATGCTTGGGATAAAACTCATATAAGTGCTCCAATTAATAGGCCAGTTTTGACACACCTAAAACCTGTTTCTCCATTGGTAGCAAAGCAGAAATACCACTACACCACACCACTGATTTCATCTGGAGAGATTTGTGTGTGTGTGACCTACAATGCAAATGCTAGAATTGTACAGTCAGAGTACTTTAAAAACCCCCACAGATATCCAAACACAGAAATCAAAGGCAAACACAGTCAAATCAACAGCAAAAGAAGAACTGAATTGTACTGAGAAAGCAGACAATAATATTTTTAATTGCATCACTTAATTATTCTACACAATGACCTCAAACTGTGTTATTAATATTAATTAATTTTTCTATTGCAACTCTCCATTTATAGATATCTATTAGCATTTCCAATTTGGAAATAAGAGATGCAGGTTTTGAATCTGACCCAAAGACAACTAAAGCCAGCTGAAGACTTTTGTCAGAGCTGGGAGGACAAGCTACGTGATCTGCTCTCCAAGACAGAGAGAGGATCTACCCATCTTTTTTGTACACCTTCAGACTAAGAAAAAATGTTGTGCTTCCAGCTATCATGAGTTCATTTTTTATGCCTGCAACAGAAAAATACATTGGGTCCTACATCTTTGACAAAATACTCTCTAGGCAAACCAATGTGGCAAGGCTATAAGCTATTGCTTCAATTTTTAAAAATTAAGTGAAAACCTAAGAACAGTCTTCTACTACTTTTGAGCAAGGTTCAGAATTCCTTTACATGAATTTTATTGTCTTTCCACCTAATCATGGCTGCATGCACTTAAGACAGTAGAAAGATAGGAAAGCATCAACTCAGGTGACTGACTGAACCAAACTTTTTCGCAGTGCTAGCTAATTTTTTATACCAGCCAATGCATTCTCAGTGTTAAGAGACAAAGCCTTATCCAAGAAATTACTTTAGAAATGTCACTGAGAGATCTATTAGCTGTAACACAATGGGTTAAAATTATATGCAATGATTGCTACACTCATTACCATTATTTAACATCCCCAAGAAAAGAGCAGAAAACAGAGAAGTCTGGAAGAAAATGGAAATATATTTGAGTTTACAAGGACTCTTGTCTTTTGCAATGGAGGTCAAAAGGAAGCCTTAAAAAGAATGGAGTGGAGGAAGCTGGCTCCTTTCAGTATAGATCAAGCTGTCCAGTCAGCTCATGATTTTAACTGTCACCAATAAAGTAAACATTATCATCATTATATTTCTATTTTCCTCTAGAATCAGGATATGAAGGGTCTCCTGGCATTGCAAAACATTCCCAAAGGGTTTGGAAACTGCCAAAAAGGAAGAAGTGCTGAGAAGTTCAAAACAGATAATGTAGAGGAGCATACTAAATGATAGAGTTCACAAATGAAGAATTCCATATAAAAGTGCTCCCAGCGACCAACTCTTTGGCTTCTTTTTGTCCTTTCTATGAAAATCATGAGGGATCACTCACAGAAAAGGGAGTGTTTGCTGTTACATCCAATGTATTTGCTAATTCAGTGGCGTCTGCAGAGCCCGCTATTATTTTGTAACCTGTTTCAAAATCTTGACATTACTGATCAATGTCAGGGCTGCCACCAGCTCCCATTGACTCACTAATCATGAGCGTATTACCCAACTGATTGTTATCACCATGCTGTGCTGCAGGAGAATCCAGGGCTGAAATAGCAATGAGTAATTTTTTCAGCTAGATATTTTCATTCTGGGAAGTGATCCTTTGTAGTTTTATGCATATCAAAACTTCATGCATTTCAAAAAAAAAAAAAAAACCTCCAAAACCCCAAGCATAAAGCATCTGGGCTGTCAGTTCTGTATGTTCAGACAGTACATGAAATAGTTTTCCACACTTTCAATACTCAGTAGGAATTTTTTCAATGACTGATGGACACAGCTTATACAAATCTTTGTTTGGCTAACACCTTGGAGCACAAGTTGTTCTGCTACAGTACAAATACAGAGACACTGTCTTCAAAGGTGATAATACGCTGACTGTAAAAAAATACATAGTATTGATTCATCTTCTTTCTCTCAACTGTTCCCCTCTTAATGATGCTGTTTACAAGGCAAATTAATTTTTCTGTTCCTAGCTTAACCTGGGCTCTGACTGTTAAATTAGGTTTTTGCTGTTTGTAAATTATTGGTAACCTATTTCTACAGAACTGGCTGAAATTCTGGGTAAAAATCTGCAGTTCTAATCCTAACTAGCCCTTTCCCACAGAACTACTTGATTATATTTTTTTAAATTACTGTCCTTCCTCTCTCAGGCTGTGGTTTTACAGGCTGAATGCCCTAAGAAGAAGCTGCCACTGCTGTTGCACTGACCAGAAGGATGCTGAGGAGTATTTGGTGGACTCCAGTTGAAAAGAAATGTTTTTCCAAGATCCAGCAAAGATATGTGGTAAGAGTGGTATTATTCTGTCAGCAATACTAGAATTTATTTGCTAGCTTTCTCTAGCAAATGAACTCCCTACCTCTCTTTTTACCCTGCCTGATTTTGATTTTGGTGAAAGAGTCAGCTCACCCTAGTAATGACTTAGGAGAAGGCAGCAAGGAGCATGACGATTATGTGACCTCAGGGGGAATTTCACCTTGCACCAGCTAATAAACACTGCTAACTTCACTTTACAGAAACAGCTCCTCTCTTCTCACCTCTACCTGTCCTTGTTCTCTGCAAGGAGGGGTTTTTGTTATTTTTTTGGAATATTTACCTCAGTAGCAGAACCTCAGTGCTTTTGCCGTCAGAGTATCTGTGCTGATACCACGTGGTGCCTGGCTAATGCCGTGCAGTCAATTATGCAGTATCTGGGCAGAGAAGCAAGCGCAGCACGTATGAACGTGGTGTTAAAGCAATCACCTGATGTCTCAGCCCAATCCTTACCTCTGCTGCTAGTGGGGAAGGTCTCTAAAACACAATCTCCTGCTTTTTTCGGTCTCGGATTCCTTCCCAGTTTTGTAGTAAAATACTTGCTTTGTGTTAGGCACAAATGCAGTCAAGCATATAGAAAGGAGGGGGGTTGTAAATAATATTCCATTTTATCAATCGAGAGAGCTCTTGGTTTTAGTACACTGATTTTTAATACAGCACTAGAAAGACAAGCACAATTATAGACACGCATACACATTCCAAAGACAGGGCTTGGCTATTTTTATCTCCTTTAAGAGGGCAAGGAAAAAGGTTTACCATACTTGGACTAAAACCATCACAAGCTGGAACCAGTCATACCTTTTTAATTTGCATCACCATGGGATGTTCAGAAAATCAATATGAGACAAAGCACTTTCACGATCACATTTACGTTTTTCATTCAGGAACTTAAAAAATTATTCCGCCTGCTGTTTTCATAACACTGGTACCACAGCATTACACTATTTTGCTTGAGAAGGATGAGAAATATTAAAAAAGACAAAACACAAAACCTGAGTTAAATACCTGAGTTAATTCCTTTGCCTCCACTCTAACATTCACCACCCTATCTTCTGTTATTTATGCAGAACTCCTCTTACTCTCACGGTCAGAAACCTGAATTGTCAAGCTGCAAAGAAAAGGTTATCACTTCAATTCATTCGTGGGCAAATTGCTCAAACTCAGCTGTCAATCAACAGTCCACTCCAGCATCTGAGCTGATTTGTATCTATCATGGGTGTTTACTCGACAGATTCTCACAAGCAAACTGGAGCAGGGAAAATGTGTCTAATGATAACATCACGCCGACAACACGTTTTCTGCAGATAACATTTGCATTATGTGTTTACTGTTTGCTGAGCGTCTGGAAGACATCAAATGAAAAGGAAGATACATTTCTTTTTCTGAGCACATATTCCAACAAAAAAAAACAAAAAAAAAACCCAAAAAACAAACAAACAAGAAGAACATGACTCCGTAGGAAAGCACTTCAGATGAGAAAGCCTAGATATAACTTTGCCTTTTGCCTTTTCTCCCTGCTCCCTTTCTACATATTCCATTTCTTTTTCATCCTACTCCATTTCTTTCTGCCCCCCGCTTTTTTAATTCATGTTATTCTGTTACTTTGGAAAAAAATCAACTAAAGGAGGAGAAATTTATTCCCATAGTTTCAGCTATTTTATGAATTTTAAATATGAATAGAGATTGAAACTAATCAACAGATGGTTGGAAACGTGAATATTCATGAATTCTGAAATCCTGTATTACTTTGCCAGGTATTGTTTAGATGTAAAGAATATATGTGTAGTCTAATCTCCACTTCTGAAAAAGAAATCTAGCAGTCTCTTGAGCTAGCCCATGCCTGATGAAGTGACATTTTGGACAGTAGACTGTGGTACATGCATGTATCCTTCGAAAAGGGAAAAGAAAAAGTAAAACCTGACAAATATCTTTATGAATTTCTAAGGCCCTCTGAATGAAAATCAGCCATCCCAAACTTCAATTTGATGAGAAACAGTAATAAAATATTTTTAGTGTTACTATAAATTAATTATTTGTTTTGATTTGCAACTCCACAAGCCAAAGAAAAGCTGAAGCACTCACAACAATGAACTACTAAAGAAATGCGAAATTAAGTATAAGTAGTTATGAATCTAAGATTTCCCTTCGGCAGACATTGATGTTTAGACATCTGTTTTTTATAAGTAATAAGCTGCTGCCACCTTCTGAAAAAAGCTCAGCATGACTACAAATGCCATCTTTCTCACAAGGCCAGGATAACAACATACACATTCTGAGCCAAGAAAATTAGGCAACAAAACAAGTTCTGCTCCAGCATCAATACTAAAAAACCCCAACCTGCTGCACTTAGAAAATATAGCCCAAGAAGAAAATCTGAGGGTGGTGTCAACACTTCACATAAAAATGTAAGCATGTCATCTTTATCCTGACTTAGGCAAATGTTCTGGTATCCTACTAACTTTCAAACTGGTAAATGTAACACTGAAGGAAGACAACAGAAGTGTGACCTCCCTTTACCCAAATCCTTCTTTATCTTTTAAATGCTCACCTACTTGAAGAAGAGTCTACTCTCCTTGGAGATACCTTCCAACCACAGCTTCCTCACTATAAAGTATTAGAAAGTGATCCCTTTTCTTTGTGTTTTCTGCAAGAACCTGACACTTCAGTGTCACCACCACTGAAAAACAGGGATCAGCTTTCTGGTAGAAGGGTGGTGGGATGAGTGACCCCGTGTGCCATGTAAATGGGCCCTCACTAACAAATGCTGGCTGTGTGCTGATCCACAGGGGGAACTTCTACTCAGAGTAGTTCCAAATCTTTGATGATTCTGAGAAGGGATGACCTGGTACATTTTTTCCTCTGCCAACACAACAATGTGCACCATGCTGGTGTCAGCTTTATTTTGTTTTATATTCTGGAAGCAAAAGCAGTATCAGAGGGTACAACAGCAGAGCAGCAGCAAACCAGTGGCACCTCTAGCAAATCAATGCTTCACAGTCAGTACCTCTGTTATGAATAGATTGATCACCTCTCCAAAATATTCCTAAAAATATTGTGGCATTTTTGCCTGATTTTCAAAGCAATTGAGGATTATATCATTTTACTGTCTAGCTCCTCCATCTTCCTGTAATCTTTGAATGTATTGATCAGTTTCAACTAAAACTGACGGGAAATTGAAAATGTCAAAAATATAATTTATAGAAATTTAGAAAACCCATAGAGCACATAGCCAGAGAAAATCAATCTTCAACAGTTGCACTGCTGACAGTCCAACATGCTTCAAACGAATCACTGAACTACAGTTCTTTGATTTGGGAGAGGAGGAGGAGAAATCATAATCCAAACTACAAACTGCATGTGAATTTCCTTGGCAACGCTCAAGGCTTTGTGATGGCAGAATATTAAAGTGGATTTGTTTTGGAGGCAATTCTGGGTTATAGTGGGAATATGGCCTAAAACGAGCCAAAAATATGATGGAGTACAAAGATGTCGTAAAACCATTCCTAATATGTCTTTCTTTTGCTGCTTATTCTAAGCATCCTGACATAATGATATTTTTGATGCAGCTATTAAGCTTTTTCCAATAATTTAAGAAATGAATGAGCCTGCTTAAAGATGCCTGGAATAATGAACCAAATGAGAATGAAAACACAGAGCTATCACTTGACCTGTTATGACATCCCTTAGTACGCAGCTCAGAACACATTGCCACCTCTCTACATTTACTGGCAAGCTTATGTTTTTCAGTGCTCATAGACAGGTCTCAATGTGCCATTCTAGCACTGTGAGGCTCCATATATTTGATGAAAAATAACAAAGCAGCTGTTTTGAAGGCTTGCTGATTTTCAGGGATAATACTGTTTTTAATTTGTTTTACAGAATCAGCAATAATTTCATGATAAAACAGAAGTTGTGACAAATGTAAAACTGATTAGTTTAATTAAAAATAGTTCTCTGAAACTCATTTAGCAAATACTTCAAAGACTTGCAAGGGGAGTTCTTCACCATTGTTTTGGGCGGTTAAGATCCTATCTGGGATTTTTTTTTGTAGTCAAGAGTTCACAGCTCTGTGCATTATGTTTTTGACTACTGATTTGCTTTTTTTTGTAATTTCAGAACAGAAATGCCATGTCTGGGACAGAGTCTTCCACAATTTCTTTTTTGTCTCTTTATTTGTTTGTTTCCACACGGTCACGGAACCACCAGTGGTTTCAGTGACTGCCAATTATTTGCAGGTGTCATCTTTCCATGTGGAGTCATAGAATCGTCGGACCACGACGACGGTAACAGAATGTTAAAGGCTTCCACAGAATGGAAGGGACCTAAAAGGTCATCTAATCCCAATCCCCCTGCCATGGGTTGGGACGCCTTCAACTAGACTAGATTGTGCAAGGCCTTATCCAGTCTGGCCTTGAACACTTTCAAGGACGGGGCATCCACAGCTTTTCTGGGCAACCTTTTTCAGTGCCTCATCACCCTCACAGTAAAGAATTTCTTTCTAATATACACCTTAAAATTCCCCTCCTTCAGTTTGAACCGCTCACTCCTTCTCCTATCACCGCGGCTCCTGAAGGAATGTGCCTCTGGGGGGCGGTCCCGGGGCGGGGCCCGCCGGAGCTGTTCGGGGCGGCGGGTGCTGAGCGCGGCCGCTCCGCCTGGTGCAGCCGGGCGGGGCCGGCGCCTCCCCGCGCCGCGCTCGCTGGGGGTGCCCCGGGGGGAGCCGCTCCCGCCGCCCGGGGCCATGGCGGCGCTGGTGCTGCTGCTGCTGGCGGCGCTGGGCGGGCGGGCCGTGCTGCCGGGCGGGCGCTGCGCGGCGCCGCTGGCCGACCTGCGCTCGCAGATCTCGGGAGTGGAGACGCTGCTGGAGGAGTTCCGCCGGCAGCTGCAGCAGGAGGAGCCGGGACCGCCGGCGACAGCGGGCGGCGGAGGGGGCGGCGGGGAGCGGTGCGGCGGAAGCGGTGGCTTCTCCGCCAGGCCCGACTCCATCATCCGCACCAAGGACTCCATCGCGGCCGGCGCCACCTTCCTGCGGGCGCCCGGCGCCGTGTCGGGCTGGCGGCAGTGCCTGGACGCCTGCTGCGCCGAGCCGCGCTGCACGCTGGCCGTGGTGCAGGGGCCCGCCCGCCCGCGGGGCACGGCGGCCGAGCCGGGCTGCTACCTCTTCAACTGCACGCACCGGGGCCGCCCCGTCTGCCGCTTTGCTCCGCACCGCGGCTACAGCTCCTACAGCCGCCGGACCGCCGGCATCGCCCCGCCGCCCACGGGTAAGCGGCTTGCGCGGAGGGGAGGGCGGCACGGAGATGGCGGCGCTGGGCGCGGGGGTGGCAGGGCCGCGGAGCCGCCGCCGGCGGGGAGCGGCCGCGTCCGTGCGGCGGCCCCGGCGCCGGGAACCCGCTCCCGGGTCGTGGGGCTTCGCCGGTGGGAGGACGGGGCGAGGAGAGCCGGGCTGCGCCGTGCCCTTCGGCGGGGTTCCCTCGGCCGGGAGAGGCGGCCCGGCCGTGCCCGAGGGAACCTTACCAACGTGTAAAAATAGCTGAAGGGGAGGGGGGTTCTAAGAGGATGCTTCCAGGCTCTTCTTGGTGGTGCCCAGCAATAGGACAAGAGGCAACAGACAGAAACTGGCTCACAGGAAGTTCCAGCTGAACATGAGGAAGAATTTCTTTACTGTGCGGGTGACCACGCACTGGAACAGATTGCCCAGAGAGGTTGTGGAGTCTCCCTCACTGGAGATACTCAAGAACCGTCTGGACACAATCCTGTGCCGTGTGCTCTGGGACGGCCCTGCTTGAGCAGGGAGGTCGGACCAGATGACCCACTGTGGTTCTTTCTGACCTGAGCCATTCTGTGAGGGCTTTGGGGGTGTTTCGGCTTGGGGAAGTCCATCCCTTAACACCTCTGCCTCTGCGGAGTCCATGGTGGGACATTGTACCAGCCGGCTGGTGGCTGGGAGCCAGAGAGTGGGATGTGCATGTTCACAGGCCCTGCACTCCCTGGGGAGCCAGAGAAGTCCCAGCTCCCCAGGAGCTGTGCATATTGGGCACCTTGGAAAGCCTGAAGTGCTGGTCCCAGCTATGCCATAACCTGGTGTGTAGCCTGAGAGCAAGCACATGCCCTTCTTGGGACTGCTGTCCAAATGTCATTGCCTAAGACAGCTTCTTACTTACTTAAATCAAGATTTTTCATGCTTAAGAGCTCAAGAGCTAGACTGAAGAAGACAAGGATATCTCACCAGTAGTCCAGACGCAGCAATGACATTCTCCACGAGCACCTCTGGAAACTAGGCCACATCAAAAGCAGCAGTTTGTTCAACTCTGAAGCATATTTGAAAACAACATAATCCACAGCAAGCAGCTGTAGATGAAAACAAATCTGGATTTCTAAATTTGGAGTCTGTTTCCTAACACGCGATTCAAAGAATTTATTTGCCTTTCCCCATCTCCTGCTGTTGAACAATCTCCTCTTAACTAACTTTGACTTAATTTCATTATCTCCTGGACAGCACTTTCCCAAATGTCATCTGCATCTTACTCAGCGATAGTTCTCATCTGAAGTAAATTAGTCACTGTGTGCAACATGAAGAAGTGTTGGTGTGGATGAAAACAGATGTGCCTGCTGTTACTGCTGTCTTGGGAGGGGAGACCTCAGGCTTGAGGTCCATTCAGTCCTGCATGTTTCATGAGAATGTCAACTGGAATCCCCTGGAAATACGAGAGAGCAGGGGCTCGATTTGTAGAGGCATTATGATGCTTAACTATTTTTTTGCAAAGCGCATGGGCAGGTAAATTAGAGAGCTATAAGGAAGGCTCTTACAGCAACAGAGATAAGGCAAGCTTTAGGTACCAGAAAAACCCAAGGTGTGATTTTGACATTTTCAACAGGAGGAGTATTAGTTCCACAGTATTATTTATGTAGCAGCTTCGGGGTAATTGTATTTCATAAGCCTGTATGCGCTTGCATGATAGAAGGCTTAAGATGAGATTTTACATCAAAGTCACACAGAATTAGGCTTCATTTTGAACTGCCTTAATTCTATTAAAACCTGAAACTAATTTAGAGTGCAGTTATGGCACAATATAAGTAATATATTGTACAAATGATGCTCTATCTATTAGAAATCTTGAATTTCTTGAATTCTTTGGGTTCTTGAATTCTGGAGTTCTTAAATGCTTTGCCTTTTGGCAGCTTTTCTGACTATTAGCACTTGACTTGCAAGGCAGTTTCAGTTCCTAGTCTGTAAATTGCTCTGTGTCCTGTTGGTTTTATTTAAAAGTCTGCCTTGTGGGTGATGGTGGTACTGGAAACAGAAGGTTATGATTTCTTAGTGCAATTACACTGGAGCTGAAGCAAAGCCACAAAGGAGAATGAACTTTTATTCAAACATCTGTCAGATGTGACACAGACCAGGAGAGATAAGATTGAATTATTTTGCTCTGATGTTTTGTTACCAGTGCATACTTGAATTGCATTGAGAAAATGATCTGCACAACAGGATGATGAAGGCACATCTCTTTTCCCTTCTGTCATGAATGAGTTTAGGAAATTTAGGAAAGAAGTTTTGATTTCAAGATTTTTTTTCCATGAGGGGATCACATTTTAGCTGCTCTTTTTTTTTTTTTTTATTTAGAGTACTTTGTTCTTGAGTCTTCCACTGTTTTCTTTCTGATAATACCAAACCAACATTTACCCACAGATGTGGTGCCCTCATAATTCCAAAATATTTCTGTGCATTGGGATACAGTGATCTCTAAGATCACTAGTGGCGAGAAGTGAGAGGATTCAACATCAAGGTAAACTAATACCAAACACATTCAGGAGCTGGCAGTGAAATAACCTTTTATAACAAAGCCTTCATTCAGAAAACTAGCTGGAAGCTTCATTATTGGCAGGACAAGTCTGTATAAAGGATGGAGGGAGCAGAATAAATAACTTGTAGGATAAAAAAAGTCTATTGTGTACACTCCCAAAGAAAAAAGTGCTTCACCCCTTTTTCTAGAAAGCCAGCTCCAGCATCTCAGTGTTGACCTGGTATTTCAGTTACATACTGCTTATTTGCATTCAACTTAAATGCAAGTTGAAAACAGAGGTTAAGAGATGATTTTTCTGTTGGCCTGTGGCTGATAGTGCTTTATTCCCATGAGTGGTGGTTGCAAGTGGCTCCTTGGAGTATGCCTCCAATGAGTTTGCCTCCTTGGTTTTGTATGCTGGCTTCTTATTCCCCAGATTTGGAGGTGTTTCACTCTCTAAGGATCATGTATTCCATTGCTTAAAACTTTGCTGTGGAAAAAGAATCTTCAGCTCAATAGGCTGTCTCCTCCCATGCCATATGTCTCTATCAGGCCAGATTTTCCATTTTGCCATTGATTTACTGTTCTGAAGATGATCTGGTGGCTGCAAGCAAAGGCTGATGCCTCCATCCTTTGGGACCAGAGGTCTGTGTGGTCCCTCGCTTATCTTTAACAAAGGGCTGAATGAATTTCTGTGCCTAGCTCAACATGAAGTGGTCCTTCCTTTATACTCAGCAGCAAAAGCTGCAAAGTTAGTCCAGGAGAGTATCCTTATTGCTTAGTGGAAGTGGGGCTTGTCTCTGCCCCTGCAGGGCATTGATCAAGTCATTTAAACCAGACAGATGACATGAAACCCCTTTCCAAGGTAGAAGCAGAAGACTGGGCTGTGCCCTTTGAGACCTGGGTCAGTCTCTTTTTGACAATTATTTGTAAAGTAAGTAATTTTGTGAAGACTCTATGCAAGTCATTTGTACCAAATGAAAGTTGCCCTGGCACCATAATGATGGTGTTTATTAGCAATTAGTTTTGGAGGGGTTTTTTTGCACTTGGATGTTGCTTTTTTAAAGAAAGTTGGTTTTGAGAAGCAAGTGTATACAAATTAGGCAAAGCTTCCTTTGTCATCAAATGAGCAAGAAATTTCTATTATTAGACCTGGTTTTAGTTATTTGTATGTTTTCCTAACTTTAGGCATTTGCCTTGAAATTTTCTATGCCGGACCTACTACTGAAAAAAACCCAAGAAATAAGAATTTTGCTGTTCAGTCAGAAATAAACAGTTGTCCCACTGCTCCCATGAGCTCCAAGGCTTCAAGTACATTTGTGACACTGTTGAAGAGCATGTGCAAGGAAGGTTCCCCACACTGATGGGAAAGCACCTTTCCTTGTGCAGCTCTGCCCACGTGGAGTGCAGTTACAACCTTGATTTCAGAAATTACTCTTCAGAGCTTAATTAACACCAATATCATTTACAGGGTATCCTTTGCAGAGGCTGAAGAGCAGAGAGCACCCTGGCACTTCAGAGTGCCCAGAGAAGGAATGAAACTTGAGTGGGGAACTGTAGAAGGATACAATCTTGAGGCCAAAGTTGTCAAATACTAACTTGTAGAACCAGATTTTTATCCCTCTCTTCCCTGCCTGAATGTTGCAGAATAAATGACTTAAACCATGTCTGACAGGCTGTGTCACCTAACAGAACTTGACTTTCGTTAGTCTAACCCAAAAGCTTGTGGTCTGATCAGCACTCACAATTTTAATCAGTAAGGATTGTACTTTGAATATAGCAAAATGCTGTAAATCCTAAATATTCTGAAAATCAAGCTTTCAAAGTCTTAGATGAGGCACTTAAAATTGGTAGTCTCTGATGATTTTTAATCATCATGTGCACTGCTTCATCAGGGTGCCACCTTATGCTAAATAAGTCTTTTCATTCCTATAATGATGTATTATAAATTGGGACTAGAAGCCTATTGAATTATGCAGAGTATTATAAAAGGTATAAAAAAGGTGCTGTAACTGCCATCTGTATGTAAGTTATATTTAAACCTATTTTCCTTAGTTCAGATTTAAAAAGTACACTGAAGTAATCCTGTTTGTTGTATTGCTGAAACATCCAGATACCTAGAGAGGTCTTCTATGCCATGTGCTTCTAACATTAATTCCTGAAGACATCATGGGACAATTAACTAAAATTGAAGCAGATACTACTTTGCTTAACAAGGTGTGCACTGATGAACATGTTCCTCTTTCAGGAAGTTGCACAGAGGTGAAACAAGACGTTAACCAAGAAAAAAAGGTGTTTTATATAAATAATCACTCATAAATAACCTTTTTTTTATTGAAGAAGAAGAATACGATGAGCCTCCGCAGTGTAAGGCGGGCCAGGACGTTGTGCTGCAGTCACCTGTGGACTGGGTGCTTTTGGATGGCCGAGAAAGCTCCGATGACCATGGAATTGTGCACTACGAGTGGGCACTGCTGCAGGGCGACCCATCGGTGGAAATGCAGGTACATGTGCAGTCCCCCTCGTGGCCAGTTACTTCCAGATTGCTGTATTCAAGTTTTAAATGTACAGCTAAAAACGTTAAATGTCTTCAAATCTGTCTACCAGGCACACCAAAATTAGGATGCCTGTACAATTCGAACATTTATTTCAGAGATGTAGAGCAACCCAGACTGGAAAGGACCTCAAAAGATCATCTGGTCCAACCTTTTGTGGGACAAGGAGACTCAATGAGATTATTTTATCTGTTCAATCCCATCTTGAACACCTCTAGTGATGGAGACTACACTGTGTCTCTGGGCAGTTCCAGTGATTATTTCTAGTGGTTTACACAGTTAATCTCTATCCTGGATGGCATGGGACAGCCAGCAGCAAACAACTGTATTTGATCTCTGCTTTATTTGTACTCGCTGCACTTGGTTTTCAGCTTCTGTCACCCCAGTTAGAGACCCCTCAGTAACTGAGTTACCAAAAAATAATAAGGGATTTTCACCAACAGTCTCCTGTCAGTGCTTATGGTGAAGGTACAAAGAAACATGATGAAGACCTTATGAGATATTTTATCCGTACATTTTCTGCTGCACTTTGGTTTCAAATTAAAATTACCCATGAAGAGAGGGATTCTTCATTTTAGTCTTTTTTGTGAATGCTGTAGGATCAGCAGAATAAGAAAGAAAAAATGTCTCAAGTCCACAGACTCTACTCATAGTCTGTTCACAGCCCACAACATCCAGGGCACACTGGGAACTCCACCTAGAGCAAGAAGGATGTGTAGAGGTGAGAGAGTGTGAACCAAAATGAAGCTTTAAGAATAGTTGCTACATATCATCTAGATAAAAGGAACACTTTGTTACCAAAGCCTTGTTAATCTGACCCCTTGCAGCATTATTTTCTTTAAAGAGCAATTAAATACTTTTAAAATTTGTGATTTAGTAACATAGAGTAAAACAAAAATTAGAATTTAATAAAAACATTTAAAGTTTGTATTTTTAATATTACTCGAAGTCACTTTATAAAGTAGAGACAATTCTTATATCAATTCAAACTTGTAAAGTTCACATTAACCTTGGTGGCTTCTTTGTATTTGTTAACAGAAGATGAATTTGACACACATTTATGCTTAAATAAATACTTTCCCATTGTGTTCAAATGAACAGGGATTTCTCCTACAGATATGTACCCTGGTGATTAGCCATGATAATTTAAATTTTAGAGTTGAATTAATAACTGTGATTTTTTTCATGTATTCTTCAGTTGATGTCTTTAGTGCTTTGGTTACTGCCCTGAAGTTACTGGATTTCATGTCATTTATTCTTTGAGAATAATGTATGAATCCATAGCTACAAGGGAGAATGGGAGTGTGTTTAAATAAGATAAAAGGCAGCTGTTGCATTGCTCTTAGGTAGCAAAGAATAAATAGAAGGCAGAGGAGGGGGAAGGACTGCTATAAAGAGATCTTACCATATTGTAGAAGGAAGCTTTTTTTTTTATATTGTGACTGAATATTGCTTTTTTAGATAATTTGCTTCTCTGATTGCTACCCCCACTCTGTAGCAGCACAGCTCCTGGACACTTAGGGATGGTAATGGGTTGGGGTTTTTTAAAAGTACTGATTATCTATTTTGAGCCAAAGTTTCTGTGTAAGCAGATACAGGCCAGCATTCTTCAGGGCAGCATGAAAATATAAAAGAAAGCACAGAAGTCTCTGGGAGGAGTGGTGGAGTATTCAGAAGTCAGTGGCATTTCTCTGTCTCTGCACTGGGAAGAGATTTGGGCTCCATGGCTCATGAGTTTTCCATACCACATTTGCTCTCCCAGCAGTCATAGTGAACAACAGCAGGTGTTTTTTAGAGCATAGTAATTTCTTCAACACACTAAAGAATAAAATTCTAAGGGGTCATATGCACCATCAGGAGGTACTCAACAGTCTGATCAGATAACTGAGTGCATTTATGTAAATAGAAAAAAAATTCAGTTAGGAAATTTTCTCACTGAGAAAAAATGTGTTTATCCATACAGGTTTCTATAAGAGAAGGTCTAGGACTCTTAAGACCATATTAATCAAAAATTCTTGTTCTCCTTCAGGCATGAAAATTTATTTCTGTGGATCCATGTTATATTATCTACAGACTAACTTGATAAAGAGCAAAAGGCCAATATTTTACTGCCTATCCTCTAAAATTACATTTCTAATTACTCAAAAATTGAGTTAAATATATGTGACCATTTGTTCTCGGTTTGTGTGCTGAGATCCACAGCTACAGGTAACTGAGTAGATCATGAAAACACTACCTGAATGTTGTGGGTTTTTTTACAAATGGATGCAAAACAAGAGATCAAATGTTCCATGAAATACATGCTTGAATAGGCTGACCAGGCTGCAGGAAGTGTTTAATCTGCATGATGAGCTCCTTATTCCTGGAAGGTCATGGATGGTCCACTGTACTGATATGTTTTTTTTTTACTGTGTGCCTTTACTCAGGTCCCACAGCCAGGAACACTGAAGGTGTCCCACCTTCAGGAAGGAGGGTACATTTTCCAGCTAACGGTGACAGACACTGCAGGTCAGCGGAGCTCTGACAACGTCTCTGTGACCATTCTGCCCATGGTTCATTCTGCAGCAGGTGAGAGAATGACTGGAGCTGTTGCCTCTGTGACACCCAGGGTATGGTATTCAGAGGGTTTTGATAAAGGTAAAAATGTTATTCTCCATTTTCAGTGCTTTATTTTGCCCTTGTTCATTACATAATGACATCTCTTTCAGCTTTGAATCGCTCTTTCAAAGTGAGGAAACAAGCAAGCATCACTTGCCTGTTAGAGCAGTAATACTTTCAGGCACTGAGTATTTGTCCTTCTCTTGCTAATAAGCATGCAGGGTTGGAAGACTGAAATATTGACACAGGTATCAGGTGCATTGTAACAGTCAGCTGATGTGGGCAACATGACAGGCAAGACCCAGATAAAATTACTTAATAGAACGTTTGAGGCAGACTAATAATAATACTGACCTGCATCTGTGGTCTGGAAGTTGGCATGGTTTTTTGTTTTAATGCATTTAAGTTTTTCTGTCTGATGGTTCTCATTGAAGCCTTATGCTACTGGGGAAGCTGAAACTGGAACTGGCCCATCATTTTTAAACTCTGAGCTTCAGAAACATGTAAAAAGCATAAAAGGTAGAAAGTAAGTTAGATTTCAGTGGCTGTCAGTCCTGCTGTTAAATGTAATAACTTCCAATTACATTGTAATAAACAAACTGCTAGTGCAGATCTGCTGCTCTGGCACAAAGTAAAAGTTAAATAGCATTATCACCATGTTCAGCAGAACCAGTGAAAATCTCACTCAACACAATATCTCTATTAAGAGGGTAGTGGCAATAAGCTGTTATTACAAAAAAAATCTGCTTAATTACTGCCTGTGTTCCAGTAATGGATGATAGAGTTGTGTTCATGAATGTTTAATTCAGCTAAAGCAGCCAGAGAAGTTTGCTGGTTTGTTTATTTGCTGCTGTGGCTATCTGGGGTATCTTTTGTACTGAGCACATAGGGAATTTGCTGTCGTTTTTATTTTTCTAATTCCCCAGCTACATTAGCAGTTCAAGTGCTACTGCTATAGCTAAACCAGTTCCTGATGCCTTAATACATGCAAGATCAGTGCTATTACTAGTGCTGAAGTTCAGGAGATGCATTTTCAGATTTTAGGGGTTTTAAACAGTTGTCTGCACTCCTGGCATCCTTCCCTTAGCTTGGTGCAGTGTTTGGTACACAGCAGGATAACAACCAAAGGCTGTGACTCCCTTATGCAAATTGATTTGCTCTTGCAACACTAATCAAGCACTGAACTGGATAGTGCTTTATAAAGTGATGAACTGCACTGCTGTTGGAAAGACAAAAGCACAGATGTAAACACTTGATAATTACAGAATCAGAATGGGTTTCAGGAAAGCTTTGAGTATGCAAAATGGAACATCCAGAGATGCTCTCCGTTTTCAGGGGAATCTATATGTTAAAGCAGGCAGCAGTCAGTTTTTTCTGGTGAAAGTAATTTGTGAGAATGTGACCTAGTCCTATTCTGGTCTGTGCTGTATTGAAGTCACTGGATTGCTGATGTCAGTAGATGATGAGCATTCTTTAACTATTTTAATTAGGTTGCAGAAAATATGCCATAAAAGATCCCATATATTCCAAATGTGTGCATGTAAAACAACATATTGGTGTTGAATGGATATGTAGTAGGAATTATGTGTTGAAGAGTTGCAGTTACAGCCACAGAGATTTCATTTATTTATTTTCAGGACTGTTCTGCATTTTTTAAGCCTAGGAAGATCTCCTCTCAGCTTAGGCCAGCAGAATTCAAAGCACTGTAAGGGTGCTGCACAAGGTGTAAGCCTGCAGGTTGAGTACTCCTATAATAAAGAGATGAAGGTGCCAGGAACAGCTATTGCCTGTATTTGCATCTGTGTCAATATGATGTCACACAGCTGAGTCTGGACTTTCTACCTTGTTCATGGTGCTTCTTGGCATAGCCTGCTTTTGCTTTTTCCTCCGTGCTGCAGATTTTAGGCAGTGACTCAGTATTTACTACTTGGATTTCTCATTTGGTAATTTGGGAATTGTTTCTCAACAGCCTGTGTGGGGGTTTGCTCTCGCTACCAGTTTATCTGTGATGATGGCTGCTGCATTGACATCACGTTTGCGTGTGATGGTGTCAGACAGTGTCCTGATGGATCAGACGAGACTTTCTGCCAGAATCGTAAGTGTGCCAGGCCACAGTGGCACAGGAGGCTGTGAAAGAAATCACAGCCTCAGTGACCAAAGGGGGATGATGCCGATTCTGTGGCCTTTCTCCCTGTGAGCAAGCAGTTTGCTTCCACCCTTTCACTGTAATTAGCAAATGGGAAGGTTTAATATCTGCATACCCAGGTGCTCAGAAATTTTCTTCAAAGCATATTAAAATTGTCAAGGGTCCCTAAGTGACAGGTTTTGTGTTCAGCATTTAAAAGATTGATTTTGCCCTTGCATGATGATTCTGGAAACAAGAACCATGGTCTCTGTCTGAAAAGGTGTATTAGGGGTACCCTTCACTGTGCTGTTACACACCTTGCAAGAATCTGAAACGCAGGGGAACCAGTTGATTCACCATCATGCTGTTTGTTTTTGTTAGTCACCCCTCAGCATGTGCCCATGCTCAGCTAAGTGAACAAAACCCATCAGAGGCTGAATGGCCACAATGACTAGCCACTCTTTCATTATATTTTAGTTGCTGGATTTCACTGTAGAGGTCATGATGGTGCTCTTGTGAGCAAGTGTTAGGTATCTGTGACTCACATTTCACCATATGTATGAACCTGAGGAAGTTGTTCACTCTGCCTCAAGGCCCATCTTGGACAGACTTCCTTAAGAGCATTTCCATTCCCCTCAACATTGTACAAAAAGTTTTGTTTCTGTTAACAGTCAGCTCGGGTCGGAAGACGGTGACACACGCAGCTCTTGGCACTACCCAGCAAAGGACTGCAGGACTGCCTGGAAACACAGAGGAAAACTCTGCAGAGAACACCCTGAAAGCCACTGCCAGAAATCAGCCACTTCTCCCAGTGGATGCAGACATGTCTAACCAATCGCTTTCTCAGGGACCAAAGAAACAAATCAATGGATTTGTGCCAGGTAAGAATTGAATCAGTTTCAATAAATCCTTCTCCTAAAGAAAGGAAATGTTTTGCACCTTAAATGTAATTTCATTGTCTTTTGGTGCCTGGCTAAGAGGAAAAAAATTTCAAATGTAAATAAATACAAAAGAAACCTGTAATAATGAAGTTCTAAGTAGGTTTTGATTTATTTTCAAGTCTGTTTTTTACTAAGTGCAAAAAGAAAGTTAAAATGTAGCAATGCTAGGGAAATAATACAGTCTAAAGATCAAAATGTGCAGTGAACTAAATAAAAATTCTGCCACAGGTTCAGCTGTGTAGGCTGATGTGTTAAGGCTCTTTAAATCTGCAGAGGAATACTTCAGAAGAACATAATAAAGTACTGTTCAACTTGGGTGAGAGTAATTGGTTTTCTCCTGGTGCTAAGCATTGCCTCTCTTATTTTTTTTTTCTGAACTAATATCTTTACTATTATGGGCATTTTTTTTCCTGAACTCTGTCTCCAGGGCAGGAGAAGTCTTTCATCACTGTAGAAAAGTCTCAGGCTATGGTAACAAGCTACCTCAGGTGTCCGTGTACAGGTCCCCAGTATTGTTCTGTACAGTGGCTGTGAGCCTGTAGTGGGTCATTGTGTGATGTTACAGGCAGAGACACAACCCTGGCCTTGGTAAAGCTCCAGAAGCTGCAATGAAATTGATGTGTCTTTTAAGGTTCATGCTGATTAATAAAATGATCTGAAATGGCAATTACATGAAAGCAAAACTGTGTGCACAGAGCCTAAAATCAGTACAAACTTTTACCCACTTTTATTTCTTCATGGTTTACCTGATTCATGTGCCCCAAGACACAGCTGTTTATAACCAGCTTTATTTTCCAGTTACAACAGAGCAGTGCTCAGTGCCCTCTGCTGTCGACTCTGGAAAGGGGCACTGCCCTGGTTGGCACCTGCATGTTCCTTCAAGGTGCTTGTACTTCATCTGTGGAGGGCAGAAGGAGTGAAAACTCTGCAAAGGAAACTCTCTGTGAACACTCTGCAAAGGGAGTGAAAACAATGTTCTCAAGAATTTGATGGCCTCAATGAGTGTGTGGGGACCGACAGCAAAGTCCCAAATGTTTTCCCTTTTTCTGGTAGTATAGATGACCTCTAGATGATTCCTCACTGCTGACTAAAATTCTGAAGTCTGCATCAAACTTTTTTCACTCACATAGTCTTGAGTGACACCTGATATGGGGCCACCCAAACCAAACATCAAACTTCCAAAGGGCTTTGCAGGCTCCAGTGGGAAGCCAGCTGCTTAGTAGGTCTCAAAAATAATTTGGCTTGTGAATCCAGGCATAAAACCAGAACTGAGGTCGCCACCTTCAGCAACTGATAATCAAGCGTTATAAGTGGAAGTACAATGCAGAAGCATTTTTGCATAATGATTTTCTGTGTTTACCCATTGCAGAGTTACTTGCACCAGTTTTGCTCTAAAGGTAGCCTTTTGCACAGCAGTACACAAGCAAAGAAAAAGATTCTTAGAAAACTAAAAAGTGTGATGGGGCTTCAGTGATTAGTGTACTACCAGTACCTGTTGTAATCTTCTAATTTTCAACAGGCAAGATTTCAAGCTGTTTTAATTCTTGTGGGTTTAATATTTTTCTTTTGACAGGGCTAAGTCAAAATTTAGTTTTAGATGCTCAATAATTTTCCTGTGGAATAGAAGGGTCCAGTCTTTACTGAGCCAGGAGTCCAATACTTCTAACCAAAAAAATTAGCAAGCAGCTCAGCGAGGTTTAAAATCACCTATGGATCAATTCCAGTTAGGGTGCATGGGGTGGAACGTGAAGAGGTGCTAAGTACATGGTAGGTACAGGGGTCTGAAGGGCAGCTACCAAAACCTGCACTGCCAGAACCTGCTCTGAGCTCCTGTCTTCTCCTGCAGACACTGAAATTTCACAGAGTCCCATGCTGTGTGTTAATGATTCACAGAGGTCCAGAGAAGCTCAAGTCCTGCCTCACAGGGAAGCACCACAGTCTTTATGGAGTTGAAGAGACAGGCATCTAATCTATTCCTTAAAATCCACCCAGATCCATTAATTAGAATTCCTGCCACCACTGCCATCTCAAGGAGGTTACAGACCAAATCTAATAATTATGTGATACAAAAATGAGAGGCACAGAAATGCTGGAGCAGCTCCATGAAGCTCATCTGGAAATGTGTCCAGGAGGGCAATAATGCAAGATGCATTTTTTAGGAGAGGTAAGCAACACTGAGCAGAAATCATACCAGCAGCCTCAAAAGTTCAGCAATTCCACTGGCAGAAATCCTGTTCTGGGAGGGATTGTCTCCTGCTGCTGGTGCCAAGGTAGAACCTCTGCCTCTGAATCACTGTAAAGGTCTTTGTTGGACCAAGGCAATCATGTTCTTGTTGGCCTGGAGCTGACATTGCAAACATCCAGGCTTCTTATATACTGTTTCACATAAATTTTGAAAATAAGCTTTAGTGGTTTTAATGTCACTGTGGTGAAAAGCTGTCTACTTAAGATACTTATTAGGGGATATGGCTTTACAGTGGCAGCACAGGTTCCATCTTTTCACTTGCAAGTGCTCCATTCAGGGCCACATTTTTCTTAATTCTCAGCTGACAGTTTCAGATCATCATGGAAAAACAATCCAAGAAGTAAAATGTAATGCTCTTAAATCCAGTGACTGCAAGGCAGAGTAAGTGGTTTTACCTACTGCAGACAGCAATTGGCACATTCCAGCTGGCTGCTAGACTCGATGCTTGGTACAGGAGCTTTCAGTTGATTTTTAAAGAAGAGAAGTTTTTCCCAAGACATTGTAGGTCTGGGGAATTCCTTTGTTTTCTTTTTTACATTTTTTTTTATTAGTGGTGGCTAAAGTACCAGTAAAGACCTGTGCCTTCTGCTACTTTCCTCTCCATAAAACAGCTTTCATCTCTGGGAATTCAGTAAAGATGTCTAATAAAGGGACTTCCTTGTCAAGTACGATCATATTTATCTTCTCCTTTCTCCAAAGGAGCTGGGTTAAATTGTAATGTTTTGGACTGTGAGGTAGTTCCTGGTAGCAGATATATGAGCTTTCTACCCATGAGGGTGATACTTGGGGAACTTTTTTCCAGAATCCATTTTCTCTTAATAGTTTCTCTGTTCCAAATTTCCTTTAGCCTCCCTTACAGTGGTCCATCATGCTTAGCTCTGACTTGATACAAACTTTTTTAAGATTTACACTGAAGTATGAAAATATGCAAGTTCAAGTTAAGGACTTTAAAACTTCTGCCTGACCTAATCAGGGATCTATTCACAGTAAAGAGAGAAATACCCACAACCAACTGAAACAAAACCCAAAAATAATTGATTGTTTACAATGGGTAAATCTTGTTCTGCACTCCTGCCTTCTCAGTGGGATTCCTCTACAGCAGGGCAAGTCCAGGGGAGCACCAGGTCTGACTTTGAGATAACCCCCTCAGACACTCAGGGCACTGAGTCTTCTCCAACCGACTCACGGTGCCCAAGCTGAAAGGCCAGACAGACATTTTCTTTCAAAATCAGGAGTGGATGGAGGAAGAGGCATTTGATGTCAATAAAAGAGTCCTTTCTCTCTCTGCAGACATGTCTCCATGGTAGTGAAGTTACCCAGACTGCATGTCCTGCAAAGGCCAGCGCAGCATTTCTGCATGGCTGCCTCCAAATAGCCCCAGTGTCCTCCTCCAGGGAAATTCTTAAGCCCAGCTGCATATTCTGGCACTCCTGAACTTGCAGATGAATACAGAAAACACTCAGTAGCAGCACAGCACTCTGGAGTGGGCAGTGGGCTGGTTTCTAAACAGCAGTAGCCAGTAGCAAACAGGGTCATGCAGACAGGTTGAATTCACGAGCAGCCTGAAGATTTGCAGTCTCCAGCACAGCCAACCCAAATGTATAAATCACCATAACAGCTTTGCATTCCCCTGGCACAGGGTCTCTGCCTCTCCCAGGCTGCCCGTGCAGTGCTGTTCTGGGCTGGGATTACAACATTTGACTGAGTGCCCAAGCCTTAGTCATGTTTTTTCTGTGGAGGCACCCACAGCAGTAACCATAACCCAGATCTGTAATTTGGGGTAATTGGAAAGGGCTGTAAAGGGCAATTTCCTCGGAATAGACTAGAAAATCAAGAGAAAGTGAAAAACAAAGCCATATAAAATGCTTTATGCCAGGCTCCTAAACTTCTTTGGGCAAATTAGTCTTTGTGTTCTAGAGATAACAGATAAGATATTGAGCAGCATTGACTCTGATAGTCTCTCCAGTCATGTAAGAACAGCCACAAGTCCTAGCAAAACCCTACAAGCTTTATTGAAATGATTTTATTCTATCTACCTTTCCGGAAATTTCCCACTAAACTTCTCTCCACATTTGCCAAATTTCTTTACAAGCAGTTGACTTAAATATTCCCTTTACTTAAATGGCAGGGAAACAAATTTCTAAAACAGGCATTTAGATGCAGGGTGGGGCTAGAGCTCTTCAAAAGAGCTGATGTCTTTGGGGTATTTCCAGAATAAAGACAAATATTTATTTTGTTCAATTCAGGAAAAACAGAAGCAGAAAACAACTGCTGGTTCTGGTGTCAGTTACATTCAGGTGGTCTTGCACATCTGTGATACCATACGGGTATTTTAAGGCCAGTACATTTACTATTAGGATTTTTTTCAAGCCCAGTTTACATGCCAGGACAACATCAGGAGCCCAAAAAGGAGAGGGCCATTTCCTGCGGGTGAAGTTAGTGTTTGTGCACCCCCAGCCAAAATGGCAGGGCAATAAAGCTGCAGGCTGGGGGCTGCGTTCTGCCTTGGAGCGAGGACATTAGCATGGACTTCATGGACATGGACAGTACCAATGAAACAATTAAAGCTTTAATTAGCAGTTTGTGTGCATTTACTGCTGCCACTGCAAGGGACTCCTGCAGCTCTTCAGAGCTGGTGGTGGGGGGTGGGACTTAAACACAGTGCTCGCTCCAAGCTAATTGACTTAAACACTTCCTTAGCACCCACCACTATATGTAATTCCAATTACATCTCACATTCATATTCTACAGATCTTATAGCATAGTGTGTTGCTGCTAGCTCTGTCACAGTTGTGAAGGCTGCCAGCAAATGTATCACAGCACAAAGTGCCCTTGCTTTTGGTTGAGATGCATTGTGGTTTGGGATTTTACCCAGTTTTGGGTAACACTGAATTTAAATTTTAGCTTTAGTTTCACATTATTTCAAAAATTCAAGTTATACAGTCAAAGTTCTTAAACTGTCCTTTTGTTTATTTTTTCCCCTAAGTTTAAGCACTTCATGTTATTTAATACTAGTGGATAAGACTTCCAGAGTCACTGAACTGCAGTATTAATTTATCTTGCTTGATTTTGTGCAGATAACAGTTCCTCAGGGAAAAGAACGGATGATAAAAATGGGGATGGCATAATGATGCCAAAGAGAGATCAGCTTGGAGGTGGTCGCCCAGTCCCAGAAACAGGTAAGAACAACCATGTGGATTAAATTTGAATTGCGTCAGTTTTTCAGTCAGGTGCTATAGATACAGATAAAGTGGTCAAGAATTGAATAATGTACTTACATATTCTGAACTGTCCCTAACATGATCGTACAGTTTAGTTTCATAGCATGAGTTGTTCCAATTACTATCATCTAGGTGATAGATTAGCTGTATTTTTAAAGAAAAATACCAGGTTTTCTCTACTAGAATCTCACTGTTAAATAAAATGTAATTTCTCTTAACCTCATTGTAGGTGCTGTGTTACCCTTAGCCTTAGGCTTGGCAATCACTGCTTTGCTGCTGCTTATGGTTGCTTGCAGACTGCGCTTAGTGAAACAGAAGCTCAAAAAAGCTCGACCCATTACATCTGAAGAGTCTGATTACCTCATCAATGGGATGTATCTCTAAAAACCTGGATTTGGGTCAGTTGTTTTCTCCCCTTTCTCCTGTGTCCATGAATCTCTGCCTCTATAAAAGGACCAAAATCCTTAGTTTATTTTCAAGCGTAGAAGAAGCCTATGAGATGAAGAACATAATCCTCCCCTTCGGTGATAATATAAAAAGTCGGTAGATATCCTTGCTCAGAAAATAAGAAACGTTCAGGCATCAGAGAGTAGCTCCAGTTGATTGTTGTGCAGAAGACACTGCAAGGTGGGGAGACCCCAAACTGGATGTGGGGTGCCCTTGCCCTCCCCACAGCAGTTGGGGTCTCAGCCAGGGCTGATTGCACCCCAGGGCCCAGGCACTGGAGCAGCCAAGGCTCCCCGGCCCAGCTGTGTTGGCCAAGGTGTGGGGGGAAGCCTGTGGCCCCTTGCTCTTCTCAGTGCTGCCACCACTGTGGGGACCGGGATGTTCCAGCCAACACGTTCCTTCACCGTCCAGCAGAGACCTGTTGTGTTCTTTCCACCTGATGCACTGGCAGCATTTTCATTAAAGAATGTGTCTTGCTTTGTTAATTAAAAGCAATTGCTATCCAAGCACCAGCTTTTCCAAAGAAAATTGGGATTTAAGGAAGAAAGCATTTTATTTTCACTCGGTTTAAACCTCTGTGCTGCTAGCATACAGGCATGCTTGCTAAGTGCTGAAATGAAAAAATGCAGCTCCTTGGCAGATGAGCTTGGACTTCCACTGCTCAACAGCAGTTGTGTACTGCTGCCTAAAGAAGCTGTGGATGCCCCATTGCTGGCAGTGTTCAAGGCCAGGCTGGATGGAGCCCTGAGCAACGTGGTCTAGTGGAAGGTGTCCTTACCCATGGCAGGGGGGCTGGAGCTAAATGATCTTTAAGGTCCTTTCCAACCCAAACCCCTCTATGATTCCATGTACAATCCCAGAGCTGTGTCTCTCCCCAGAGCTCAGGACTTGTTCAGTCTTTTCCACCTCCAGCCCACCACCCTCCCACAGCGTGGGAACGCAGCACACAGCAGTTTCTACCCAAGATGCCAGAGTGCAGGACTCCTGCTGGTTATCCCCTAGCTCCCTGCAAAGCTTGAAAGCTTCGGTGATCTGCCCTCACCCCAGAAAAATTCTCATAGAATTAGAGCAAGTAATTGATATGTGTGAGTGAACTGCAGATGTGTTACCAGTAAAATGTGTACAGTACATGTTATATATACATATATATATACATATACACACACACACTGTGCTGTCTGTCTTGTTTGGCTGTCCAAGGATGTCACATTCCTCATGGGTCTCAATAAAACCAGAGTCAAATGAGGCATGCATCGTTTTGTATGTCGTCTTTTTGTACTTCAGTAACTTGGAGTCAGCGAGAATATTGCCATGGTATACAAATAGCTCTTCAAGTAATTTGTTCTTGATTACTTTATGTAAAATAGCTCTAATAAACCAATTCTATTCTTATATTTATGGCATTGTCTTTCGTTTCCGTTGCCAGCTCAACTTTGTGCTGCAAGACTGCGTCATGAGAGCAAACAGAGGTACATTTCTCCTTCATGTGAAACAGCCTTGAAAGAACCTGGAATGTGTATTCCAGTGTGTGGGGAGTTGTTGAGACACTTCAGGGAGACAGAGAAGTGTGAGCTGTCTCTTGAGCAGTGCTTGAGCTGAGCAGGACAGCAGTTTTAGAGCTGGCTGTGCCAACCACTCAGGGAATCTGGTTGCCAGTGCTCCTTGCTTGTGCCACGTGAGGCAAAGTCTGGTTGGTTGTACTTCAGTGTTACAGTGGGTCCAGGAGACCATTATGCTGATGCTGCTATTTGCAGTTTGGGAGTATGGCCTCTCTTCCATCCCAGCCCCCAGCAGACATGGCAAACAGCGCAAGACCCAAAAGACCACATTTTAAATACAGCCTTTTAGGGAAGACCCACTGCCAATTTGGTTGGGGCCTTATTTTCCATCAATGAAATTTGCGTTGGGTTTTAATTAAATACCTAAATGTCCTTCACCACCTTACCAAAGCAGCAAGCAAAGTGGTCTTTTCTCTCTGTGCCCACTATGCTCCTATTACAAAACCCATTACCCTGGCACACAGCCAGCAGCAGAACAAAAGCCTTGGTTTTGTTCTGCCAGGCAGGACAGCAGCAAGATGTGGCACAAAGCACAAGCCAGCCAGTACAGCCGTGGTGCAAGAGCTCAGCTTTCCAGTCACTTTACCCAACAGCAGGCTTTGTTTCTGTGCTGCTGCTAGCGGAAAAAACCTTCACAGATTTTGCATATGACAGCTGAGAATGAACCCCTCCAAGCAGAGAGCAGCAGACAGCAAGCAGAGTACAGGAGTCTGGCTAATGCTGTGTTAGAGTTGCCACAGTCTTCCCAGGGACTCTTCTTTCTGCAAGGGGAGATGGTGACAGTTTCTGCCCTGTGGGCCACCAGGTTGAGGGCTGTCACTTCCCAGGTGACAGCAAACGCCACGGCTGGAGTGAAATAAAATAGTTTTCACCTTACCAGAGAGCCTGGGGCCATTGTCAGCTGGATGGAGAGCAAAACAAAGTTAGCAAAGTAACAGATTGGCTTGGCAGCTCCTGCAATTAACACACACATTGGTGTTTGCATTTAATAGCTTTCATGTTACTTGATTTTAAAGAAGTTATACTGAACTACTGAGCTAGAGCACACCCGGGAGTAGCAGAAAATACTGTCAATATGCTCAGGATGCTTTTCCCCTTCTCCCCAGGCAGCTCCCAGCCACTGCCTCTTGCTGACACCACTTCTGTAGCCCCTTCCCAGCCACTCCCAAGGCTGGGGCTCCCCCTCTAATGTCAAAGGAGTGCTCAGAGCAGGCAGTACTTCTGGCCCATCTTCATGGCTGCTTTGCTAAAACTGCATTCATGGCCTCTCATGCAGACCTCAGAGCTGGGGAGTTTTACAGTGTCACAGATCGCAGAATATTCTGAGTCAAAAGGGACCTACGAGTGTTTATCCTGTAGCAGAAGTGAGACACTGTGTGAAAGTCGTCACTATTTGAAGTCTGTCAGATCTGTTTTTTCTGTCCTAAACACTGACATTTGTCTATCCACGTATCTGTGAATATGCTCACGCCACCAATTCTTACCAGCACTTCAGGTAAGCAGAGAATATTGACCACCCTGACTGCAGAGCCCTGTGGATGTTGCTCCTCTGTGTATTAGGAGCGGTCATTAAAATTTATTTTGTCAGTGTATTTTAATGTTGATCAAGATTCTTATTTCACTTAGACTGCTTTTTTAAAACTGTTTTGCCCTTCAGAGAGCTTAAGGGTACAAATTACTTCGAAGTAGCAAACACTACAATACTTAACCAGGTTTGATGCATATTTAGAAGTAAGGGGGTTTTTTTTTCATTCATATAGACTGCTTGCTGCCCACTTTTGCAGGGGATCCTAGCCTAAACATCTCGCTGTAATCATTCCATAGCACCGTAGGATAATAGCAGGGGCAGTTCCAAGAGCACATTTGCAAAACAAAAAGGCTGAAATAGGTCAGTGTGATGCTCCATTTGCTTTTCAAATCCCAGATAAAGCATAAGAGTTTCAATCTCAAACTGCACAGAGCCAGTCAGAGACAGGAACCAATAGCAACACAAACACGCCACCCAAAACAAAGGGAGAGCCTTTCAAGTAAGCCCTAACAGAATCCACAGTCATGCATCACTGAGGTCTGTGCTGGCTGTTTTCATGTGCATCAGGAATTGGGATTTTTCAGTTTCTAATGGCAAAAGCTAAAAGAGTAAGAGCAAAGGGGAAAGCTAGAGAAGATTCAGAGAGCGTGGATGGACATAAACACCAGACAGAGGCAATAAACACAGAGTAATTAACATGAAAAAGAGCCCATGACACAACCAGTCTGAGCTGAGTGACAGGGACACATGCTGTAAACAAGGAAGGGGGGAAAATGTGTAAAAGTAACTCTGCTCAATGTTTTTCAAGTAACAGTTACTTAAAACAACTGAAAAAGTGAGCTGCACTCTGCACTGGAGCCCTGAAACACAAAGAAAGAGAAATCTAGAATGACTGGATCCTCACACTTCAGAAACAAGTTTTTAAATACACGGAAACAAATTTGTTGTGTTTTTTTTTTTAATAAAAAATTTAATTTTTGCAGTTATAAGGCTCCTGGTGGACACTTATAAACCAATATAAATCAATGAAAAGTGTATTTTGAGCAAGCTGGCAGAAACCAGAAAAGGTTCAGTGAAGGACTGAGAGTCACCATTTCCTTGGCCAACAGAAATGTAGAATCCTGTTCTAAAGAGGGCAGAGCAAGACATTCTAACATAGCTCTTAAAACTACCAAATCCTAATGCATTAAAGAGATGCATTTAAGATTTCTACACTCAAAACAAATGACTGGACAACACAGATATGGAGGGAGCAGGGAACTTGAATGAGTACAGGACTGTAAAGGACTTGAAAGCAGGCAGCCCAGCAGAAAATTGAGCCTATAGGGAAAGCATCCCTGAAGGCTAATTTCCAGAGGAGAGGAGCTTCTCTAGAACTCTGATCAGAGCAGTAGCCTTGGCAGGTGCTCCCAATCACCCATTTCCCTAAACCCGAGGCCTTGGGGAATGTCCTCCTAGTCCATAAGGCACCTGCAATAAAAGCTACTGATTTATCTCAGATGCCACTTCTCCATTATAGCTGGAAAAGGATTTGGCAGAACATAATAAACAAGAACCATGGCTTGTTCATAGTACAAACACATAAAATGCAAACATAAGTCCAAACATGGCTGAAAAAAGAACTTCAGCTTCTCAGAAGCATTAAGGGAGTGTTTTCAAGAGCATCTACCAGGTCAGTTTCTCAGAAGCATATGATGAAAATGGCTGGACTACAAAGAAACCTTAGAGAATCAAAGTGTGATCTCAGAGTAACTCCATCAACAGTCTTCATGAAAATAGTCTGTTGTTACTAAAAAAGTTTTGCTAAAAGGCATGGGATTGTCTCTAGTTCTAAATTTGATGTGATGAGACACAAAGTGAATTATTTTCATTTCTCCTTCCTGAAGCTTTCAGGCAATTCTCAATGGGCAGCTGGATCTCCTCCATACATATTTCAGCAATAGTTATGTCCACTCAATTCATAATTTAAAGAAATATGATTTTAGTTCCTGAGCACATCCTGCTGAGCATCTCATTAACACCCTGCCAAGAGCATGAGAGAACAGTAACAGCCTTTCATAGGAAAGTTCAGAGTGCATCAGCTGCATCATGAATTTGTGCTGTGTACCTGGAACAGAAAGCAGCCTTGTATGTCAAGGATGAAGTGTGGGAGGTAAATAGGCCAGGCAGGGGGAAGTTTACATCACCTCTGCCAGCATAAGGCCAAGTTTTAGTGCATGCTTACTTTCTCAGACCTGGCTGAGGCATGGAACCCCAAACGTTGCCAGCTGGGGGGTCTGAGCACACAAGCACGTGTTATTTACAGCAAAGGCAAAGCGGGGTTATGATAGCTTAAGAGTGTCTGTGCACTTACAACAACTGGTCTGCAGTTCACAACCTTTCACAGTTAAAAGCAGACAAAACTCAAATAAACCAAACAAAGACAAAATGTATGAACCCACAAAACCAACTTAAACCCCATGCTTGAAGCCATCTGTTGTATACCACAATATAACTCTAATTCACCCTTCCTAATCTATGAAGTCTGAACATCCTGAAATGCAGAAGACAATTTCAGAGCTCATCATCTCCTGCATCTCCCTGGGCCATCTTTGTGGCAACACTTCCCCTCTGAGTTTTTTTTTTGTTTGGTTCTGCACAATGTGCTTGTGTGATGTCACCATCTGCCTTTGTTCTGAACCAGGACCACCCTTCATTCACTTCAGCAGAATGCCTCTTCCACATTGCTTGGGACAGGGTCCAGGTTCCATAAAGGTAACTATTTATCTTTTAAACTGCATCCTAATATGATGTTTAAAATCAGCTAAATAGAATCAAAGTCACAAATCATGAGCTTGGTTTGCATTACTCATCCTTTTTATCATGTCAAAGTTCAGAAGGAATTCTCTCATGTCCTCCTTCTGTGGACTGCATTTAAATCAAAAGCAGCACGACCTAGGGCACATTAATGAGTACACATTAATGCTACTGTAAGAATGGGTTAACACCCTTCTTCCTGGCAGGAAGGAGAGTACTAGGTCAGAATTTTCCTCTGAGTATTTTACTTCACCTCTTTGTGCTGAGGTATTAATTCCACAGTCCCTCCACACGCTAAAATCCTGGAGCTTGTCACCCTGTCACAAAAACACTGCACATGTGGAGAGAACGGCTGCCAGCTGGAAGCTCCAGAGCCTACCACGCAGAGCCCCCCTGGCTCCAGGCATTATTGCCCCTTTCAAACTCGATGACTACCAAACATTTCAGGAATCATCCAGGTGGCTTCATCAGCAGAGCTGGTGCACACGCACTGTGTGCTGGTTTCCCTCCAGAAAAAGTCATGTTAAGGGCTCTGTGGCCTCAAGCCAGCTGACCAATCTGAAAGGAAAAAGTACATAGTCATTCCTGCTACATAAACAGAAAGCATCCATACAGCACATCAAATTCCTCTGTGGAGAACCCACAATTCTTGGTGGGTTTTCAAGATACAGGTGTTGGCTTTCCAAGCCTTCTACTGTCTGAATCCCAGAAACAACCAGATAAGCAACTCAGAATTCAGCCAATCTACTCTCCCAAGCTCTTCTGGCTAGGAGGTGACAGTAACAGCCCAGTGCAACATGACAGCACCTCTTATAAAAAGCTTTAATCCTTGCAAGTGGCAAATCACCCTCTCTGAGGTAGCTGGATTCAACTATGGACAGCAGACAGAACTGTGCACAGAGCCTGTTCACCAAAACACAAAGATGTGAACTAAGAAAAATTCCAAACAGCCACCAAAAACCCCACTTACATTCCAGGTAGTAGTAACAGGCTTTGTAACTGCTGAAATACATTAATTGACTGAAAATAGACACATAGTTCTGGTCAGTTAGCAAATCAGTATTTTTATAAATGTTTTCTTTTGGATATGTGAAATCCTATTGCAGGTTAAAAAACAACAAAACCAACCACAAAGTCAGACAGACACCTAGATACAGCTTCCTCTCAATTTGTTTTATTTGGCAAAGTAGCAATTCAGACAGTTCACACAGCATTTATTCAAGCTCTTCAAGTCTTCTGCATTTCAACTTGTCCTTGTCTCCAAGTTTTTACTTCAGAACCATTGCTCCGTCATGGAGGAGTTTCCTTTTTCGACTCCTAAATGCTACTCCTGGATACTCCTTTCTGTCCGAGTACCTTGACTATCATCGACCCCTTCAGTGGAATGGGTGCACTGTTCTCACCAGCCTTGGTCCCTGAAGCCTTACACCTCCTGAAGTGGTTCTCCCCCAGGAAGCTGCCATCGGGTCTCAGCTTTAACACCACTTCCAAGTCAGGCTAGCTTATTACACTGTGTCCAGAGACAGGAATTTGGATACAGTTGAGCTCGTATCTTTCATTTAACGTATTAAATTAGTGAGAAGATGTAAATAAAGCTGAACTCAAACTGAAAGATACAGTGACCAAAAGGTTGAACATTAGCATGCATCAGTTAAGATATTTCACTTCAACACCAAGAACCAGAGTCACAGTTGATTGTGGGTTAGTACAAATTTGTCAGACGCAAGTGGATTTCTCTGGATTGTATTTTCTAGAATATGCGCTATATTAATTTCTTTAGAAGATTAATCTTGTGCATGTGCTCCCAGGCTGCAGTCAGATCAGGAGGTGGTACATTAACTTCCAAGTATGTAAATAAATTAAGTCACATAGTACCTTTTACAGAGGGACAAAATGGGGCTGGCCTTCAAAAGGCAGATTATTTTAAAAGTTCCTTTCCCATATTCAGAGGTATTTGAATTTTAACCTTTATGCTTCCAGGGATTAATCCTATCACAAAATTATTGCTCTTCCACTATAAGAAGTTGTTTTGGGTTTTTTTCCCAGTGATTACTACTGGTGGTTTTATTCTATAATCCTTCCTATCATAAGGAAAAAAAAAAAAAAAAAAGATAACACGCTGTTTAATTCCTGATTGCTCAAATATGAGCAGGATGACTGAAGACACACTTTTGCCCTTTCCCAAAGCAGCCCACCTTACAGTATTGCTTTGCAATTCGCTGTTGACATTTTGCAGTACCAAACCATGAAAACTTAGGGCAAAAAAACAGCCTTCCAACTATTCTTCTATATGAGAACTGAACAAGTGCATCTATCTGTACTTAGGAATCCAGGATTCTTTCTGCATGCATGATATGTTCCTTTTACAGCAATTTAGAACTCAGTTTCTAAAAAGCCAGATTTTTTCCTGGGTGCCCACAGTTATAAAAATAAGAATGTTAATACAGCAAATGGCTTTGCCAAAAGCAACCTTCTTTTGGGGGTTTGGTTTTTAATAAAGAACTTAGCAATCCATATCTCAGACTACCTACCCATCCTAATCTTCCACACAAGCACAAAAACCCCTTTTGCTTTTATTTGACAAAGCAGCATTGTGTAAGTTGTTCAGTGATTGGAACACACCTCACCTCATATTTATGGAGTTAGATCCATGTGTATCACACCAGCACTGAGCTATAAACCACAACAGAATTTCAAGATTACATTGATCAATTTTAGAAGGAAAGGGAAAACCATGTCTGTTATGTCCAGCTTGAACAGCACTGTTTGATAAGAGCAGCCACCCACCTCTGATGTCTTGAAATTTGATATATACAAATGCCTGGTTTTAAGGTAAAAAAGCAGCTGATTGTATCTACTACATGCTAGTCTATGACACCATGTCAAAAGCTTAGAAAGGAAGGTCATCTCCTTTTAGTAGCATCTAGCAGACGTTGGAACACAGAAAACCTGGTATTACCTACGTAGTGTCGTAAGGTGCACAGAAGCAGTTTTACCAAGGGACACAGGAGCCGAGAGAAGTGAGTGTTCAAGTTCCTCCATCGAAATTAGAGTTCACAAGCTAAAGGTCTTTATCTGCAGTTTTGCAGAAATTCACTTTGAACAGATGAAAGTGAAATAAAGGCATGTTAAATAAAACAGTGCCCACATAAAACTTTCCACCATTTCTTTATCAGATTTGCCTTGAGCATCTAAAAAAATAAAACAAACACCACGCTTTTCCATGCTGATAACAACAGTATAACGAAGTCCAAAACAAGCTGCAATGCTGTTGGTTTTCAAAAAGCTTTTAGAACTGGAGATGAGCAGTCCACTGTAACACTATGTTTGGGTCAAGATGATGTAGCTTTTACAATTCATCCCTGTAGAAAGAAAACACATGCAGTTATGTTTCTTCTCCCCTTGGAAATTATATTTGAAAAGTTTTGACATTGAATCAGGTTACATTTAAGTGCTCACGCACATCAGAAAAATTTCAGAAATCTGTTCAAGCATTTGAGCAAAAACAACAAACACCAATGGAAAGGCAACAGCAATCCCATATCATCTCATACTATTATGTGACTTACTGTGAAATATGGGTCCCTCTATTTTACATTTAATGGATCACTTGCTTTAAGGAAACTCCACACACTGCACAGCTAGTAATTCAGCTACCTGCCATCCGAATTCTGCTGGCTACACACTGGCAAGCAACTGAGCCAACTTACTAGACAGAGTATTGGCAAAACCCATCCTCTGTAGCTGCCAAAAAGGCAAGTTTAGCTTCAGCTGCACTCAACTCTCAAGAAAATGGGAACACAATCTTGCATCCCTGTCATTAAGTTTGTACCACTTAGTTTATTTATTTCTCAGAGGAACTCCATTAGCTCCTGAAGGAGATATGATAAATCAGGAGTAGGTTACAGGAAGGCTGGGGGCAGGGCTGTGTGTGTGTCTGTGTGTGTGTGTGTGTGTGTGTGTGTGTGTGTGTGAGCTAAAAGGAGATCTACTTAGGAGAAAGAATGCATCAGAAGTCTCTCTGAATCGCTAAAAGGAATCTAGAAAACGCAGAGGTTTGTTTCTGTAGGACATTTAAAACCCATTGAAACAAGAAACTAATAAAGCCTATATTAGAACCATGAAGTTATCATACAGTAGTGATTTAAGTATTTCTAAAGCATTAATTTTAATGGAAAATGCCCATCAAATCTGAAAGCTGTGCACTGTGCCATTCTGAGCACTGGAAAACTCAAAGAGAAGTGTTTTGCCTCTTTTTATTTTTCACAAGGCACAAGTGATCTATAAATTCAGAATGAGTTTGCTGCAATTTTTCTTTTAGTAGGTGCATCAGCTCATTAGTCAAAGCAGTGTCTGAATTAGAAAAAACCTCAGTAATGTGATTGCTGGCTCAATACATAATAGTATTTCCAGCTATCATGCAAACTAACGCATAAAAATCTAGTTCTACATGCACACACACAAAACTTTTAAGTTACATAGAAATTATTATGCTCCAGGAATCATACAGCATGGAATGACAGCATGCAAAACATTTAAAAAGCAACTGAAAAGGCTGTAGAAACTAGTGCTTAAATGACTAGTTTTCTATCTAATGCAGTTGAGATGCAAACCTTGTGATTTGTAAGTGATAAATATTTGCATTCTTTGCACTTTGCACTGCCTCCTAATAGTAAGGTACTAATCATACAGCTTTAGAGCACTGCAGTAATTACAGACAGCAGAAAAAAGCAGGAGGCAGAAGAACACATCTTGGCAGGGATAAAGAAAAATCTGTTTATAGCTAAAGGTTTGGAAGCTCTTTGTCTTTCCCTATCTCACAGAATGGGTATTTGCTTACTTTAAACAGAAAAAAAGAAATGAACATCTGATACCCAATTTAAAATGCAGTGCCAGTGAATTCAAGACAAGTGCTTCATTCATCCCTAATGTTTCCAGGAGCTGCATCATCAGTTAATTTTTACAACTTCAAGAAGTGTATGTAAGTAATGATTGCTGCTGTGCTGGCTTAGTCTCATATGCCTAATTGTGGGCGTGATTTTTATCCTGATTCCTACCACACTCACAGCTTTATAAAACTCTGGTCTTTTCTTTTACTGTGACAAGCAATTCTTAATCCTTCAAACACAAGGCAGATCTTCAAGAAACTATAAGCCTAAGAAACATTCTGTATTTACTTCAAAACTATTAAACACAATGATTTTACCCAGCTGCAGATGTTATCAAGGCTTTTGCCTTTTTGCTAATGCACTTGAAGTATTTAAAGTGAGGGTTTTTCTTTCCCAAAATGATATTGCTAGTTAAAACATGAAAGTATTATATAAATATGTAATTTAAAATAAATTATATTAAAATGGCAATGTTTTAATTGTTGGTATTTTTTCATTGCTTTAACATATTCCTGACCACTACATCCTATATATGACATTCAGAATAAGGATTTTCATATTTTATTTTTCAGAACATTTACTGTATTAAGGGAATCAGCTTTCCTCAAGCGTTTTTTTTCACTTGCTCCTCACTGCTCATTAATCTAATAACAGCATGCCAGCCCAAACCAATCCACAATTTAAGTGTTAAAAATACACAGCATTTATTTTCTACAGATAGAAGTTCAATTTGTATGTCCATTATTGGACTGTATATATTAGAAAGTTCCAGGAAAGTCTCTGATCACTAAAGGTAACAGTTATCAGCTTTCTCTCTAATGTAGCACAGCTTGCAGACATAAATACATATTGCAAACCAGCATCAGCTGAGCTGATCCTGTATGGATTGGAAGCTGCCAAGCTATGAAATTTAGCAGGTTTCAGCTACTGGTAAGAGTCAGGATACAGGCCTATCCTCACAGTCATACAACAAAATCTATCCTGCTACAAAGCTTAAAAGGAGACTCAAAAGATTGCTATTTCCTTGTTAAAACTATCCTGTTGTCCTCTAGAGCCACAGGAAAGATCTACTAATTTGTATTCTTTCTGGCCATGGCTGTTTGCTGTGATTCCTATGCAACTCATGTAATTTCTCTCCACCTTCATATAAGCACTCCTTCCAATCTGCTTACCAGCTCCTGCTTAGCAAGCAATATATATATTTAGGGTTTAAGTCACCACAGTAGTCCTTCGCAAGCCTTTGGAATTCCAGCAAGAGAACCACTCGTGTCAGCTGAGGCATCAAAGCAACTTTGTAAACTCAAGTTAAAGCAAATTTCAGAAGTCATTAGCTCAAAATTACTGTTCTTGAAAAAAATGTAAGAAAGTTTGAAAAACTTTGGCTTACTACTAGGGAAAACGTACACATGAATATTCTACGCATCCCATTATGAATATCCAACAACAAACTAAGAAACATTCTCAGAAAAAAATCTAATAGGCAGCATTTTGGGTAAATGACAGAGTTCGTCAAGAAATAAAATAAAGAATCAATAATCTTATCAACAATAAATTTGGGATACAAATAAGTCATGCAGCTTTGCAATCCCTCACTGTCTCTTTAGTGGAAGGCATTCAAATCAAGTATTTGAACAAACATTTATAAATCTATCTGAAGTCTGTATCTCGCTCTTTTAGATCCACTTCAATTTTCTTGTCTAGGCAGCATTTGACTTTCCCTTTTCAATACGTCATTCATCTATGAAAAATATGTTGTCATTACTGAAAGTGAAATTCAGAGTGTAGTCTTTTATGAATTAGAAATACAGCATCTACTCAGTGTTTCAGCAGCCCGTTATTTCTCACTTTATAACTTTAAAGATGCAATATTTAGACTTGTAGCATTTTAATCTGGAAAAGTGCTGTTATAAAATATTTATTATTTGCTATGATCAACCATAAAATTGAGAGTAAATTGAAATGATAAAGGAATTTTTTTCTGTAATCTACTGTATCAGATATATCACATGCACTTTTACATAACTGTATTGGGTTTGCCTGGCAAGGTTTTGGAAGGGGGGGAGGGGCAGGGCTGCAGGGTGGCTTCTGTGAGAAGGTGCCAGAAGCTTCCTCCATTTTCTATAGAGCCAACACCAGCTGGCTCCTACTCGGACCCTCTGCTGGCCAACGCTGAGCCAGTCAGGAGTGGAAGCAGTATCTCTGTGGTAACACATTTAAGAAAGAAAAAAGTTATTGTGCAGAGAAGAGTAGGGTGAGAACATGGGAGAGGAACAGCCCTGCAGACACCCAGATCAGGGGAGGAGGGGCAGGAGCTGCTCCAGGTACTGGAGCTGAGGTTCCCCTGCAGCCCCTGGTGCAGCCCATGGTGAGGCAGCTGTGCCCCTGCAGCCCAGGGAGGATCACAAGGATGCAGAGATCCACCTGCAGCCCTTGGAGGAGCCCACTCTGGAGCAGGATTCCTGTAGGACTTGTCACCCTGTGGAGGACCCATGTTGGAGCAGCCTGTGCCTGAAGGACTGCACCCTGTGCAAGAGTGACCCACAAGTTCATGAAGAACTATAGCCCATTGGAAGGACTCATGTTAGAGAAGCTCATGGAGAACTATGTCCTGTAGGGGGGACCCCACAGTGGAGCAGAGGAAGGACTCCTCTCCCTGAGCAGCAGTAGGAAGAATGTGTGATTAACTGACTGTAAACCCCAGTCCTTGCCTCCTTGCACTGCCGGGGGGCAGGAGGTAGAGCTGGAAGGAGGGAGAAGGGCTGCAGAAAAGGTGTTTTTAAGGTTTGTTCTACATCTCATTATCCTGCTTTGATTTTGCTTGACAATAATTTCAATTAATATCCCCAAGTCAAGTCTGTTGTACCCATGGTGATAGCTGGTGAGGGATCCCTCCCTGTCCTTAACTCATGAGTCTGCTGCTGTATTTATTCTCTCTCATCTGTCCAGTTGTGGAGAGAGAAGCTTTGGTGAGCACCTGGCATTCAGTCAGGGTCAAACCACCACAATAATACATAATTCTTAAATTTAACCTAAAATATTTTGTGCAGAGATTCTTTTTGCCCAGGTAAAATAAAAACTTGAACCATAATCATTATTCTGCATGGCCTGAAGAATTCCAGCAAACAATACCCGCTAATTTCAAACTAAATTGATCAACTAGCTCATCAGGGGCACTTGAAACACTGAATAAGAGTTTCTAAGCAGAAACATATTAAAATATATCCTAATAAATACATTTTCCAAAAGGGTGTTAATCGTGGTTGATGTACAGATAAGAGGGTAAAGTAACAGCTCCAGTTTAGTCACTGAAGTTGTTCCTCAGAAAGGTCATACTGTCATTATAATTTTGTATTTTATCAGCAAGTATGAATTTAGCATGACATTTATAAATAATTTCTACTAATACAATATGTAAGACAGAAGTAGTTGTTAACATTTTTAAACAGCTCCCTGTCTGGAAATCAAATCCAAAATGCAATAGAGACTCATTGCTAAGTGTTATTTACATTGTCATTCTCTTATGCATCCATATCAGCAACAGTGTGGCCAGCAAGACAAGGTATCCCCTGGAAGAATTTAAAAGATGTGTAAAAGTGGCCCTTAGGAACATGGTTTAGTGGTAGATTTGGCAGCACTGGGTTAAAAGTCAGACTCAATTACCTTAAACATGTTTTTATCCTAAATAATACCATGATTCTGTGACTTTTAAAATTGTCTTTCCATAAGTAGTAAGTGAACTCTCACAGAGAAATAAAACCAGAGAGATACTAATTACTAATTTACAAGATCTGCCAATAAGGCAGCCATCAAGCCATGTTCCCAACTGTGCAACACAGGAGGCTCTCTCTCCATCCTATTTTTCAGTAAAAAACCACAAAACAATTGATAAGTTTTATGTGAAAGGATATCCTTATCAGTATAATCACATAACTGGGCATTGACTGCTGGATCTCTGGCAAACTGCATTGTTTTCTTTTGTGCCAGAGATAGGGTTCCTGTCTATATTCTACTTCTAAATGTCCCAGGGAGTCACATTTGAGACGATTCCCACTAATATTGGGAGATTAAAAAAATACTACTGCAACTGAACCAAAACTAGAAAGTCATGGCCTAGATTTAAAGAAATTTAGCAGTATTTACAAATAAGATGCTTTATTTAACAAATGAATTGAAATCCAAGGAATCTTTTCCTTCCAGCTAGTCCAGACTTCCTTTTGCTACAAGTTCCAGTTTTACACAGTGAAGAATGATACAAAATACCTGAAGATAGGTTTGACCTCAAACACCACTTTTGTGCTGCTTTGCAAAAGCGCCTTGCAGCCCCATTAAAGAACATTCCAAATGTGAATGGCTCAGCAAAAATTTAAACAGCTCCTTTCCTGCCAACCAGAAGGTCTGCTAGCCTAGGAAAATGCTGCTTGCCTATCAATTGTATTCTGTGAAGGGACACCAATTCTTCCTTCTGTGTGATGAAAGAGTTACCTGCATTAGGAATGAAATCACATCATGTAAACTAAAAGAATGACAAACTAAACACACAGAATTGAGCTAATCTTAAAATGATTATTGTTTAATGAATTTGAGATTTACAGCAACTAGTCTCCCATACACTACAGATTTTTATTACAGAAACAGAGATGCTTTTTTCAGAGGAGTCTCTAACTGAATTCTGCTCACAGATCTTGAGCAATTTAGAAAAGAAAAACTGAAATCTAAGAAGTGAAGGAAAAACATCTCTTTTATCCTTGATGCCAGCATAGATAGCAAATGCTGACTTATAATTAGGAATTTCCTTAGCAGCAGCTGGCTGACAATACACTTCATAGTCACCAACAAGGAAAAACAACAAAAAGAAAGATGTGACCTCCTGTAAGGTCAGCAGTACACTGACAGTTATCCTGGAAAATGGAATGGGAATTTTCTTCAGATCACGAAAAGGAAAATTAAAGAAATATCAAACGTTACAAGAAGTGGACTTCTGAGATTTTCTTTAACAGAGAGTTCCAAGACTGAATTTAAATGTGCATGGCAAATAGAGCCTCTATGCTATTGCAGATGAACTCTTCAGGCTAAGCACTTATATTTCCTGGTAACACTTCTGTGAATTCTTAAAATTAAAAATAAATAAATAAAATCAAGAAGTGTTTCAGAAAAGCACAGTAACTGGTACAAATTCCTGGGGGAAATAACCCTGCAGTATGCATGACTGAAGAAGGCTCAAACTATGAGCTCTTCCCAAGCCAGCAGACAAAATGAAATACCAAACTGCACCGAAGAGATACAAAACCCTCAGAATTCTAGTCCTCAACATAGTACCCTACCTGCACTTGTAGCAAGGGATAAACTATCATTCAAGAAACTCTTCTTAAAGTGTTTTATGAACACACAACTGCTGCTACCAAAGAAATCCCAATTGCTACTATAATCAGATAAGGTGGAAATGGAGAAAAATCTATGAAACCTCTCTGACAGAAGGAAGGCTTAAGAAGACGACTACTCTTTTTTAGAGCAAGCAAAGCATGGACTCCAAACTTAAATAAAACATTTGCCAGAGGAGGAAACCGACCACAAAGGAAAGCTTCCAAAGCCTTACAAGAGGCAGGAAACCCCTGAGTACCACACTGAGGGAATACTGGCAATATTCGAGGCCAAAGCATTCATTTGCATAACAAATACAAAACATTTGAATAACAAGCACGCTTCACAAGCTTTGAACCAAGCTCTATTTCATTGAAGTTGTTTTGAGAGTAATTTGTACTTGGTGGCTATATAGTAATCCAAGAAACACTGAAATGAGGTTTCACTAAGCAACAGTATGCAAACTGCATTATTAGTACTTTTTATGTATATTTTGATAGGTTAGACTAAGTATTCATGTATTCAAATCACAAGCTATACTCCAGGATATCAAGGGAAAACAGCCAAAAATCTAAATTTAGGTTATAAAGCTCAAGAGTTGTTTTCAGAGTTCAATGCACATCTCTGCACTTCACTAATTCCAGTAATACATTCACAAGCACTTTCTGCCAGGAAGCAAAACAGCAGTGCTGCTTTGTTCATTCACATACTAATGCCTAGCATGGCTTAAGCTGACAGCTGCATTAAGTCTATTTATTTATTTATTTATTACTGGCTGTTCAATTCAGCAAACTGGAAGGTTTCCTGCATCTAGAAAGGCCTTTACAGTTTGCTGTGCTGGCAAATAACACAAATACTGCCCCATCAGAGACAGATTATAGACTTCTAATAACATGTCTGAGAAAATCTTCTGAATACTACTCAATTACATTTATACTTTAGGGAAGAAGGAATTATCTTCTCTGCTTTTTGCTACTTGGATGCTAAAGGAAAAGTGCTTGCATGATCATCTACATTCTCCACAAAGGATTTTGCAAAGATTTTGCTTCATTTGTAGTATTTCAGAAAAAAAAAAAAATGAACACCCAATTACCACTAACTTAAAGGACAAAACAGTATTTATTAAGTAAAATTTTACACTTCACCTTAATTATTGGGCAAAATAGTTATAAAAAGTTCATTAAAAGTGAAGTTTAACCTTAGAAAATACTGTGTTTAAAACAACAAATAAGAATCTTCAAAACACCAAAGACTAAAGAAAATATGTCCAAAAAAGACAAAGTGCAACCCATGCAATATTTTTCTTCTGCTTTTAATTTAACTCAAACTTAGCATAACCTCCTTTGGGTGATGTAATGCAGACTGAGTCACTTTTCATGGTATGGAGGAGCAGAAAGCAATGACAGCAGCAAAGGCAGGCCTTGCAGTCTATCTGCTTAAAATTCACACCCTTTCACCTTGCATGTGTGTGGAAGAAGTAAGTGGAACAGAAAATCACTTCCACCTGGACCACTGCTTCTCTTTATCTGTTAAAGGCACATATATCACTCCCATCAGAGGCTTCATTTTGACACTGCCATCTTCTAGTTTGTCATACTGTTCGAGCATCTGGTTTCCCCCAGCAGGGCCAACTGGTAATATCAATCTTCCGCCAGGTTTTAACTGGTCTATAAGCTAGAACACAACACAGAAATTAGAATGTAACCAGCCACTTCAGAGAAGCTGGATCCAAAGTTTGTCACAGTAAATTCATAGCTTTGCCAATATGTATCTAGCTACTTTTATGCAGTAGATAACTACTTCCATTAGGAAAAATAAAAAGTGCACTGAAAATGAGAGTATCACAGCAACACGGTACAACAACTGGTATTACACTAAAATAATTCAATTAACTGGGTAGGTTGCAGTTTTATTTTCTATATATGTGAGGGAAACATGTAAATCACAAATTACTTTTACAGCAGATTCAATCTTTTGAAACTATTTAACTGTTCAATAGTTATTGTGCATCAGTACAGGCCCATTGTCAAAAATTCCGGGGGTAACTGATCTCCCCTTAAGCCCTCAGAATAAGATTTGAGATCGGTGACTTTTTATTATTTCTCTTCCTGGAAACATTTTGCTTACAACACACTCACTACCCAACAGCTCCTCTTTCATTCTGTGAATGGAAGAGCCTTTTATGAAACTAGTCTAAAACACATGAATATGAGTAAGATAAGTGACACATAAACACAGTATGTGAGAAATGCTTGCAGTTTTTTTATAGTTAAAGGAGGCTAATCACAGTAGTCTCAAGAAAAATTTCGCATTTCCCAGATGTCATGAAAAAAAACCTTAATCCCCATTGCTAACAACAGTTATAATTAAGAACTGTTTCATTCACAAATAAGCTTTCAATTACTTTTTAAATTGTCATCTGTCAATATTTTGCTGGGAACACCCTCCCCACCCACTCCCACCAAAAAAAAAACCAACAACCCAAAACCAAAAAAAAACCCAACAACAAAAAAACTCAAACAACAAAACCCAAACAAATAAATCCCCCTCAAAAAAAAAAAAAAAAAAAAAAAAAAACCCTAAAAACACAACCAACTTTAAAAAAATGAAGCAAACCCCACCCCCCCACCACCACTGGTCATTGTCTGGAAATGTCCAATCTGTCTATAACACCTCAAAGCCCTGTCTTTCACTATCCCTCACTAAGATTTAAAGACCTTAACTGGCATCTAGCGTATAAAAATCTTGCTATGTATTATTACCATGTGCCTGATGAAAGGAAGAGGAAAAATAACCCAACTTAACTGCAAAAATGGACTATATGTATGCCCACTCTAAAGCCCCTAGTTATTTTTCAGCTTCTCTAGTAAGAACTGCCCTGTATCCATTCTCAAAGCTATGAACAAATGGCACTGTTTGTACTTCCAGCTGAGCATTTTACTTTTAACAGACTCAGTGCTTTAGAACTTGGAAAACACACTTAAAATTTGTAACTCAATGTTTGATAAAATTGAATTATCTTAGTAAACAAAATGCTCCAGTTCACTGTCGTAATAGAGGGTTGCACACATGTCATTTTAAAATATGTTTATTTATAGCAGAGTTATTAGAACATACAGCTTTATCAAACCAACAGGAAGCCCAGTTGTAACAGAGACAAAAACCCCACACCATACAGTAATACCACACTGCCCACTGATACTCCCAGCAGTGCAAGCTACCAAGTATTTTACATGTAGATGTATGCAAAGCATTCTCTACAGCTAAGATACTACAGAAACACACACACAAAACATAAAGGCTTACTGCTTGGGGCACAACTGGGGCTGCAGCTCCAACATGAATGGCATCATAGGGAGCTTCTTCTGCATATCCCATTCGTCCATCTCCCACTACAAGAAAACACTGGTTTTTAAAACATTTTCAAAAGGACTTGAGAAAACAGCTGTTTTCCTGTATCTATATGTAAAAATAAACACATTTGTAAAGATAAATGCAACAAAACATCCTCATGTGTATACACATGCTTATAAAACATACTAAATACTACTGAGGCATCTGAAATTAGAAAGCATAGATTTATAATGAAAGTTCTTGGAAACACATGGTCCACCTAGATAGAAAAGATACTAAAGTATTTATGTTCCCTACCAACTCCAATGCAGCTGAGTTTCCCCCTCCTTTACCCTCTTAGAACATAAGCTTTGCCTTGTCTTTATCCACACCATTCCTAAATATAATGCAAATCATAAGTCCAAAGAATTAAATGTCAGAAGCACGTATGAGAAAACTCCAAAGGTGAGGAAAAGACAAAGGAAGTGCTCCCATGGACTATATGCCTACAACTGCACTACCAGTTGGAAAAAAAGCCCACACTTATCTGCATACATTAATGCAGTACTGCAGTAACCTCTGCACACCCCACGTTCCAGTGCATGGGCCTCACTATTCTTCCTGCAGACAATCACTGGACTAATACAGGGAGCCAGGTCAGACTCGTGGCTAAAGCTCCAGGTGGCTGCTTGGAAAATGCTTGGAGTAATTAAGGTTTTCAGAGGTTACCACTGCTGCTTCAGCTTTGCTGGAGAACTCATAGAGAAGCATCCTATCACAGATGTCTCATACCATTTCAGTTATGCAGAAGGGAAGAGTAACAGTTTGGGGTTTTAAGCCAATGAAATGTGACAAACTAAACTAGACCTCGAGTCAAGTTTCAAAAGAAGAAAATGTGAATATGGCATCCACAGTACGTACAGAGAAGCAACAGGACGTCAGAGCAAATGAGGAAGGCTCTCTCTGGAGTTGTTTAGAACAAATGTAATAAATGAGGCTGAACCATCCATAAATTCATACTCTGTGGATTACAGAAGATCCAATAATCAAGAAGAAAAAACATGGAGCTTAATGAGCATAGTCCTCTGACCAGCACAAGTAATTTAGGGTTTCCCACCTCCGGGCTAAGCTTTGACTTCTGTGCAAACACCAATATCACAGATAAATTAAAACTGAAAGAGTCAAAAGAAGTGCTATGCCCCAGTCAGAGGCTGAAAATCTGTCAACTTTTTGCCTTCCAACAACTCACAAGACAGGAAAAGCACACAGCCACCGCAGCAGGTTTCATTTTGACCTCCATGCTAAGGAGGGCCATCTGGATAGTAAGAACACCCTTAGGTATCCAAGACAGTACAGGAAGAGCTGGACAGCTCCTCAAAACAATTAAAACTGAGGTGTTTGTCATCTTCCTTATGAGGTCCTAAAAGATGACCCTGGCAAGGACCTTCTGCACCCACGCTCTTTAAGAGAACGCATTTCCTCAGAAGTCAAGAAGCCTCTTAGAGGTCAGTGACATAAATACTCATGTCATCAATTCTGACCAGCACAAACTCCAACCAAGGGCCACAAGCAGAAGCTGCCAAGCAAGAGGTACCAGTGCTTCAAGAGAACTCATCCCTATCGATCACCATTTCCACTACGTTGGACAGCAACAGAGACCACCAGTAATAAAAGCTCCAGTATTTCCAGGGTGTAATCCCTCTGACTGCCAAAGTGGGTTCTACTGGAACAACCACCTCAATGCAGTCAAGTATATAATTTATACTTCTATATCTTAGTAGCACTGTACCACTCTTCTAAAGAAGTAGCAATAATGTGTTTGTTACTGTATGAAGCTGCTGTTCCATCAGAGATGGCAATGGAGAAAGACTTCTTCAGCTTATTCATAGAGATACTGCTAAAAATTATGTTAGCTACACAAGGAGGCAGGGCACTCTCATTCCCCAAGGTGCACAGCAGGCACTAGAAGCAGTGATCTACAGTACTGCTGGCAAAAGAAGTGACTTCCAAGCTGAAGAAGCAGCTGTGAAAGAAAGTGCTGTCACTTCTGAAGAAGAACACATATATTCTAGGACATAGATGTCCCTAGTGCACTCTCCAGAGAAGTCTGAATGTGAGTTCTGCACGTCACTTTACTGACAGCAGTAAAACAGACCCAGAAACAACTAACCCCTTTGCTCTTAGAATTAATAGCTAACATCTTCAAAAACAGCACACACCCAACTAAAGGGGGAGGGGAAAATCATGCTCCTTCATATGCATCGGGCATAGCATGGCTCTTCCCTTTTAAAATCCACAAAAAAATCTTATAGTTACAGAAGAAATATATCCACCCAGAATGGCAACACACTTTTAGATATACAGAAGATTTAAAAAATAGTTAAGCTGGCATTCATATATTCAATGTCATTCAAATTATTATATTATTCAATGTCTAAGGGGAAAGAGCAGCCCAAATTTTCAGCTTGTGTTTATATCCTGAGTAATGTTACCTATCCTACTCACATCTCCAGTTACATATAGCCTGTTAGTGAAATAATTGTGGTGGTGGGTGGCAGGTGGTGATGAGGAAAAAATGTCAGGACTTTCTGATGTAAAACAGCTCTGTAGCTTGTTTATAAATCTAGACCTGATCTGCTGATCACCGTAATCAAGCCTTCAGTGCCTCTATGCAGACCTGTTTCATACAGAGTTGTAGCATGAGCACAGAAACAGAAGAAAATTACTTCCCTCAGTCATTTAGAATCCCTCATCCCTGCTGGCTATGGCTGCATCAGCAAATAGTGCAGTACAATAGAAGCAGATCTGTACAGCAAAAGTTTTTGCTGAGAATCTGGCACCCATGCAACATGGGCGTTTCAGGATAATCGCTGCAGTCTAGATCTAAGTCTTATTGTCTTAATATCCACATATTTGGTTGCTTCTTGGAACACATAATCTTGTCTAGTTTCCTCCAAAATAATCAAATTTTGTGCTTTCCAGGAGTACTCTCATGTGAGCCAAAGAGTGGTAAGTAGAAGCACTTGAGAGACTCACCTCAAAGGCTTCCTCCTGATATTAAGAAACAAAATAAAAATCAAGCTATTAAACAAAACAAAAAAAAGACCCACAAACTAACAAAAACATTTTAATCCAAGTATACCTATTGCCAACTTCTCAGTGCAGTTCTGCTGAGACACCCCAAAATAACTGGTGTCCTTGAAATTCAATTATGGTATATGTGAGATATGACAAAGCAGAGTAGAATGTCTGAAGCACACTGTGAAAAGCCAGCAACTGACACACCTGGTCTTATCTCATACAGCTCCCATCACCAATCAACTGGTTTTCACAACTTTTTTGTTTGCATGTTTGGGATGGGGGGTTTTGGGTGGGGTTTTCTGTTGGTGTCTTTTTGTTTTAAATAAACAGCTGTCTGGATTCTTGCTCCACATCTAAGAGTTCCCAGGAATCCAGCACAGCTGAACCATTCTTTTCCACCTAATTCACAGAAGTATTACTTGTCTATCTGTACTTTTTTAAAATGTACCTCACAATGAAACTATTCACAAGTCTCTTAGCCACCCAGCTATATAGTCAAAAATAATATAGATAATGATGTTTACTTAGAATGCTAGACTTGCAAGAGGCACCAGAGTTTGTTTCAGGAACGACCAGAAGCATAAGTCAAATTTGCTTTTGTACAGCAACAATGGAAACTATTCCCTCATAGCAGTCTAACTTCTTTTCCAAGAAGTTTTGAGAAATGTTCTCAGCAAGATACATTGCATTTTATACATGTGTACATGTTGATAAACTTATTTTAAAAACATTTGGGAAAGTCCCTCATTTACAAGAAAAGACCAAGAATCAAAATAGTAATTAAGCTAAAAGCCAAACATCACATAATAATCATTTTTCCAAGTGTTCTTGTAAGAAGCTTCAAAAAGCATCCAGACCTTCAAATTTTTTTAAACTTAATGAATAGAATGACACTTTCCCCCTGCCAGCCTTGCATCTTCTAAGAAAAACAAACAATAACCAAACAAAAAAATCCCAAACAAAGAAATGCCAAACAAAAAATCCCCTCAATTTTTTTTTTTACTAAAAAGACCCATTATTTAAAGTAATTCACTGTCCTTGCATCATTTGGACATTATTTTCTCTCAGTAACTCTAACTGAATTAAAGTACTTTGGTGTCAGTTATTCACTAACATACAACTACTGTCAATTTTAAAAACAAGTGAAATAAATTTCAGTGGTGCATACTGCCAATCTAGTACTTTTTCCACTTGAATCTTCGCATGCAGCTTTCTCAACTATTTTATCAGAAGTGTGAAGGCTTTGTTAAAACACCCAAATTTATTCAAGAACAGTTGTGAATTCAACACAAATTTTAAATAGCAAATATAAAATGACAGACCTTCAGCATGTATTTTCACCAAAAAACCACTTCCCTGTTAACCTTTTCTAGAAGAATGATTACATAGGCTTTGAGATCACCAGCAGTCATATTCTGAAAACTGGGGGAAGGTACTGTTTTTCAAAGGCCTAAAGACAATTTAGATTTTAAAGTTCTCATTTGGCTTCTTTCTTAGGTTTAACTTCTTAAATTCAAACTTTTAATAACATCCAATTCAGTCATTTTCAACCAGCTGCTAGAAAGAATATCAGTTTAATTAGTAAGTATATCAGTCTGATGCTCACCAATCAGTTTCACTCTTCCTGAAGACAGCAATGTGGGATCGTCTTTTTTGACATTATTTATTGAGTCATCTACTAGTTCTTTGATATGATCAATTCCTACAACTTGTCCTTTGGGACCAACCTGGAATAAAAATATACAGTTGAACAATTTCTGCTAGTTTTATTTACAGAATGAGTACTTCCTGATCTAATTTCTCTAAAATAAAAACAGCAAAGTGGAAATATATTTCCCCAATGTTATTAAAACTACCATTAGAAACGATAAATCCTGACTGCTAGAAGCACCTGATGATTAAAGTGTGTCTGCACAGTTTCATAAATACTTGTCAGAGTGATCTTTTTGAGATGGGATTCAGTTGCGTTATATTGTTAGTGGAGATCTCTTTTCGGAATTTTTAGAAACTAAATTTGATCTTGTTTGTTTTCATTACCTGCAATAAAAAGTAACAACATCAAGGACAAAGACTAGAACTGATCTCCTTTCACACTGAACAAAACTTACTAAGGATTAAGGTTTTTCTAGAGAAGAAATTACTTCAAGGATTAAATCAAGATTTTTATCCAAAATCATCTCGAGAGTCCTATTCTTTCAGAAGCAAATGCTGCCATTACCAGCCAGGGACAAATTACCTTCCGCTCACCCTTGCATTCATGAATCTACTTTCAGATTTACAGCTCTCCTCCACAGGAAGAGTGGAACTTCTGAGAGCTCTAAACTCAAAAAAGGTTACAAAATCTCTGTATTCTGAGAGGGGGAAAAAAGGTCTACTAACCAAAACCTCTCCATTACAGGTATCTCTTCCAGACTTTTGTCTTTAGTCCAGAAAAAAAAATTCCAAACCAATCCAAATCTTCAAAATTCTGACCACTTGTAACAGGACCCAGCTCAAAGAACACAATAGCAGAGTATGTCCTAGCAGCAGCCCATGCTGCCTAAAAACTGTCATTGGGCACATCTGAATACATTGTTTATGTTTCTCTATCTTGTATTTTAATATTGTTAAGACATGGAAAACTGGTTAACTGGTTATCCTGGGGAATTTTTTTATGTTTTATTATGAACAAGTCCTATGTTAAAAACATTAAAAGAGCAGTGTTGAGTTTGAGTGGAAGACCACCTCCCCAGCCTTTGAAACAGGGCAAGACACAGAGCAAGTTTTCACTATGACAGCCATGGGTTGCTGCTCAGAGGAATGCCTGGCAGTCAGTTGTATAAGCTGGCAAAAGATCCAGTATATTCCAAACAGTAATGTCACAGAAATGAGAATTTAGCAAAATGGTCAGAGCATGAAATAGCCTGATAAAGTAAGAGAACCTCATAATGTGACAGCCCATTATGCTATTTCTGAGTCCTCAACAATTACCTTTGTCTATTATCCTGGAACTGTGAAGTGCACGCAATTGAGACAACAGAAAGATGGCACAATTTTTGGGATCTCCATGTTAGGAATATAAATATACCTCACTCTTTTCATAAATCCAGTATTGACAGGATGAAAACTGTAATTCATTTAATTTGTCAGCAACCCTTGAAAGTAAATAAACTTAATTTTGCAAGCTATGTAGATAGGTTTAACAGAAATTTAACATGAAAATCCAAACAACAATCTTAAAGATACTTTACTAGTCTAAGTAAAGATAAAGCTTTCCCAGATATACCACAAATGAGATTATCATCATAAGAGTAAAGTTTTCATCTATGTGCACTGAGGCACTTGTGCCACAAATGGGAGCTACTAATTCTAGCTCTCAAGTAGACTAAGAAGCAACATCAGCTTAGTCACAAAAAGCACATCCCCAACTGAATTTTGGTGGCAAAACACTCTACCATTAATTCCCATAATATACTTCTTTCAAGTTTTTGTTACTGTTGCAGTGCTATCAAGCAGAATGAAAGCATTTACTCAATTTTTCAGGACACAAGTCTCTAAGCCATTCCAGTGCAAACCACCAAGGAGGATGCATAAGAGGCATACGACACTAATATGGCAATAAAAAGATAGAGGGATTAACTTTAGGAAATTTGGAAAGGGATTTCATTTTTGTGCTGATTGTGACTTCTCCACAGCTGTTTTAGTAGAAAAAAAGTGCACAGCCACAATTTAGAACGTCCTATTGAAAATGGCTATTCCTTTATGCATTCATAACTTCAGTGAGAAATACATATAGCCTGGATAAAAGTATTAATGCTTGTAGGATTGGTGTTCCCATGCTAGCATTTGATTACTGACTTCACAGCCCAAAAATAATAGGCAGTTGTTGAATCAAGTGCCATTTAAGATTTCTCTAAAGTGCAGTTTAGTTAACTTATTTCAACTACTTTTTTTTTTTTAATTTTGCAGCTAACACTTAGAACCCTAAATACGTTTGCAAATGCATTGCCCAGTCCTAAACATTCTGAGCTAATTCTTAACACAGAAACAGAAGTGATTGCAGACTCAGATCGGTGCTTGAAAACAGAAAACTAAGTAGCAAAGAAACCTAAATGAGAAATTATCATATGTACCAACACATTTCAAATTAACTTTGCAGAAAGACAAAGCAAAAAATCTAGTTGGCAGTTTAATGAAGGTCCCTACTAATCATAAAGCAATCATAAAGCCCCGGAACAGAGAAAGGAGAACTGATTATATTCCTCTTAATGAATCAGTCTAACAATACAACAGCTACAGCCACTAAAACCCAAATTTTTTCATCTTTTTTTCCCCGATGTAAGATGGGGAGAACACAGAAAATTCCTTAGGTACAGGCTGAATAACACAACTGAGATTACTTGGCAAAGAGGTAAAATTCAAATTTAAATCTAACCTGTAAAAGGTTAAATGGACACTTATAGTAATGCTTGTGCAATATAACAAGAAAGGAAAGCAATTAAATTCAAAGATAATTTATATGTATAAATACACACAAGATTGTTTCCTGTGAAAATAGGATTCTTTTACGCATCACTAAGCTCTCATCATAACAGGAATCCATGACAATTTATCACAATGAGAACATTCATAGCCACACAAGATAACAAAAACTGAACTGTTCAAGACAAACATCTTCTTCCTTCAAGATATAAAGCAACAACTAAAATTCAATCATTAAGAAAACCCCAAAACAATCCAAAACCCCTAAACTTTCTCGCTAGGCGGTTTCTTCACCATTACACAATTTATTGGACCATTTAACTTGAACATCTCCTGTCAGCTATCGTAAGAAATGGGTACCAATCACACCCAGGAGAGTAAGTTATTTTCTGTATAATATACTTCATTCCACTATGAAGGATGGGGTTTTTTTTTGCCCTCTAATTCAGAGTTACACTTGAGTTCAAGCAGTGATTAAACTAAATAACTCACCATTCGCGAAAAGCATGCTGTAAGAATTCCACTTCCAGATCCTACATCAAGTGCTTTGGCTCCTTCATGTAACTGATCAGACAGAAGTTCAAGTGCATATGCATGCTAAGAGAAGACAAAGAGAGAAAATTTCAAATTATTTTAAATGTCTGTTTTAATCAATATATGTTAAATTTCCTCAGAGATTTTGGGAAATGCCCTGAGCATTTGTATAAGAAATTTCATAATCATTTCTATTACAAAAAATGGGAGAGAAGGAGTTAACTACATGATATAATCATTGTTATTTCATTAGCTTCAACAAATTTCGTGAGTGTATTTTTTTTTGTTAGCACAGCCTCACCAGATCATTCAAGCTACTAGCACAGACTCTATTTATATATTGAGAAAGGCACTATAAATCACTTTATTTCTCCTCAGGTCTGGTGACTCTTACTATTCTAGCAGTACATGGCCAATAAAGAATTTAGTTTATCATTATCATTATGCTATATGCATTGGAATAAGCTGGTACAAAAGCTAGCTAGGAAGAAAGCAGCTCTGGAGCATCAAGAAAAATGGCTATTAAAACTACCTCCTGTATTACCTGCACACTTGCTGAATCAAAGAATAGGAAAAAGAAGTTGTCTCTTACAAAGCCAGGCTCATGTATGAAATGCAGTAGTCTGTAGACACATTTGACGACTTTTGCTTTGCTACGTGGTGGACCAGTACACAAACTAAGCTTAGGCTGCACACTAAAAAAACAATTTGCTCTTTCATGTTTCAAAGACAGCCATTATCACACTCTTTCAGCTTAATCCATCCCACCCAGAAAACACAAATAATTAGAATACTCTCTGTTAGAACATTCCTTGTTAATATTTGCTTAGAGGATGTATTACCTTTTTGCTCTAACACTTCAGATCCATAACACTTGACTACACTAAGCATTGGAAAAATAATGACTTAAGGGACTTAAAATTTTGAAGCATAATTACTACTTATTTTTCCCCTTAGCAACAGTACTTCTTTCTGTCTTTTCTTGAATAATATCATTAACATCTCTATACAAAATCCCTGATTTTTTGTGCTGATAACTAGGTAAATTCTAAGCCAACTACACAGTTTTTAGTCAAGACAAGAAGACTTTTACTCTTTTTCGACACTTTCCAAACATCACAAAGACAAAAGACATGCTTCTATTCACCTTTTATCTCAAATAAAGATACACAGAAAAATTACATCTGCGTTAGATGTATGCACTGATACCCCAACTGGAACACAGACCCTGGCCTCAAACCACTTGGCAAAAAAACCTGCAACTCAGTACAATGTATCTTTTTTCCTGTCCAAAGATTTAAAGGCATTACAGCAATGCCATACTATAGACATCACTGTCATTCACTCCCGAATTCTTATGATTTTATAAACTAAAGAGTAATTTCTAATGGAAAGATCTCTGGAAATCTTCTGGTCCAGTCCTCTTTCAATACAGGGGCATTTTAAATTAGGCTGCTTAGAACCCTGTTCAGTGAGCTTCTTTGTATATCAAAGAACAGAATTTCCACAAGCTGCACAGCCTGTTTCAGTGGTTAACTACACTCATTTTTTTTAAACTCTAGAAACTAATAAGAATTTCCTATGTTGCTTTTTTTTGCCCACTATCCCTCATCCTATTACTGTACATCTGCAAGAAAAATCTTGATCAATCTTTTCCACTTCCAGTAGGCAGTTCACACAAGTGCCACTGCAATCAACTGCTCATTAAATTTACTAGAGTAAATACTTTATTTCAAAAGTACCTAGATGTTTATAAAATCACTAATCACCTAGGTTTAAAGCTTACCATATGTGGAGCACTGATTGTTGCTTGGAAACCTGTAAAACAAGAGAATGGAACATGTTCATTGTTGTTCAGACAGCAACCTTACAATCTTTATTATCTTGACTGTAAAGTGCAACACCTTCACCGTCACCATCATTCAGTGTACAATATCTACACCCCAGCAGTTACACAAGTACTCTGCATCAGAAGTGAGTTACAGTATATCAGCTGAAAGCTATGCTGTGTCAACTTTGGACAGAAAAAAAAAAAATTTATCCTTGATCTCAACTACAGCCTCCATTTTGTCACTATACATTGAATGAATATCATATATTGAACAAGTAGGTTTAATTCAGAAGAGTAATGTCTCCCAGAATAATGTAATTCCTTTCTCATTCAGCCTCTATGTAAAAGTCTGAATTTGTTAGCTTGAGTTTCATGTAGTGGTGACCACAGAACATCTGGAGAACAACCTTGTGTGTTCTGCAAACAGCAAATGAGGACAAACACCCATAAGCATGGGAGGAATACTCACCTATATTTGTTTTTGTAAAGATACATACTCAAAGGCTTATGTATCTTAAAATATTTTTTAATTTTCCTACTAACAAAATCATAATAAAATTCACTCACCATGTACTATTAAAGGCAGGGAGAAGATCAAGAAAAAAAGAAACTAGTATATCTACAAAGCTCTTTCTCTTGTCAAGGAAAGATAAAGCTGGGACCAGGATGGAAAACAACTGTCCTATCAGTAGACCTTCCCATTCAAAGCCTGTTTTTAAAGACTTCACATAATGGCTTAAGAAACTTTGTATTGGTCTCAACTGAATAATTTCTGTAAAGATAGGGAATGTTTCTACCATGAACTGGATGCAAATTATTTTTAAGTATTTACATCAGCTGCACCATCACAAGTTGCTGTGGTTTGAAAAATAAACACATATTTACACATACTAATATTGGCTGAAAAATGTCTCTCTACCTGATGTATCCAAATATGCCAACTGCATTCCACAAGAAATTGAAGTTTAGTTCAAAGGTATGCAATAAATTGATGAGCTAAACAACCTTCGAAATTAAAAAAAAGTATTTTCACATTCTTAACACATAAATGACAAAAGCAGTCAAAGTTACACAAATGAAAACAATCTCAATCACTTTTGCAAGATGCTCTTACCTATAGACTGTGGAGAGTCCATGTAAGGGTTGTATTTTGCATAGTGGCAGCGGTCTGTAGCCAGCATTACTTCAAATACCTTGTCTGTTTTGATTATTCCATTTTCTATAAACAAAAAAATATATATAAATGAAGGGATTGTTTCTCTTCTGCAGTACAGGAGTCTCTGAAATGTGTTAACATATTCACAGCATTTTGAGAAATCATGTGCCTTACACAGATCTCTTACACTGTCACCCTCATCATACTGCCCATGGCAAGGGTTGGACTATGTCATCTTTAAAGGTCCCTTCCAAGCCCAAACCCTTCTGTGATACTAAAATTAAAATTAAATCTGGGGTCCAGAGATCAAACGATGCTTAAGCCAGTGAATGTTGAACAAGACTTTCCCTGCAGTTACAGATGCCTCTCTGAAACCATTCGCAAAGATCTACGCCCTAGGAAAACTGAACCTAATGCACATCTTTGATAAATCCTGAAAATATAGTCAGTAAGACATTAGTATTACTATACACACCAAAAAAGATATACTTCATATTTTTAAGAAGCTACACAAGTAATTATTGAAAAATATACAAAAGCAAGTTGGAAAGGTGAAGTTGAAGCATCATTGCTCAGAACTTTAGTTTCCAGATCTGTTTGTCCTGTGTTAGCAAAGAAAAAAATCCTTTCGTAAAGAAACTCCCACTGAATCTGAATTCTTATGCTGGGGCAGACTGAGGCTGAAGTTTTTATATCAAAACACTATGAATATTTTTCAGATATTTTATTTTATACTTTTCAAAATAAAATATAAATGCATGTAAAATGTCAGAAGCAGCCATTTTTCCTTGCTGTTTCACTGAAGTTTTTTTAAACATTGATAATTCTAATTTTTTTAAAATTCTGAAGAGCCCATTAATGAATAACAGAAAACTTTGGAAAATAAATGGAAGAATTTAACTAATTACTTGCATTAAAAGATGATATAAACTACAAGTAACTGACATTCAATGATGGATTGCTTCATTAACTACTTTCTTTAAATAAGGACTTATTTGCAAAATTATACTTTAAAAGAAAAAAAAAAAAAAAAGATCATTTGAGCACCCAAAACATGAAAATCAGATTATGGAACTTCTCTAAGATTGTCCTGAAGTTGCACCAGTGAGTTTTTCTGAAGTACCACCAACAAAACACACCTCTGCCCAGGACTGAGCTAACTTCTGCAGAGACTTTCCTGACTGTTTACCAGGTGCTCCCAACTACACCTATTACTCATGGGATTTTCCTGTCTTTTTTTCTTATCTACTATCTATGTCCAGAATTAATTATCCTATATAAGACAGACTTGAATTCAGAAAGGAAAATAACTCCTCAGATAATATTCCTTCTTGGTCTGAAGACAAAGTATCACATAGAACTGCAAAAGGAATATATTACTAAGGAAAATTTTAAGGAAAACAATTCCTTTTAAAAATATATTATTTTTTAAAAATATTTCTGTATCTGGTAAGTCCCAGAAAAAGCATACACTCCACTTACAGTCCCTACACATTAGACATATCCTGTTCTTTTACTTCATTTTGAACTGAATACTACAGCAGTTCCAGTTGGAGGAAATTCATTTCAATCCAAGGTTTTAAATCTGAGCCAGTAGGCATTTGCAGCAGCTCATAAGTTTACTTACTGAGCAAAATTGTACTCAAATCAATCCATTAATGCATTGGCAATAACAACAAAGTATAGTAAGGAGAAAAAAAGTTTTCCCTGACCACTAGAAATTAGTTAAATTAGTTGTATAGCAGTTCTGTGAACAAAGCATAGAAACCAAAAAGATCAAACTCTTAGTCTTAGAATCTCATCAGGAATCACTAAGAAGTTAGTATCTCCAAATCAAATGTACTTTAAAAAAAGGAGAATAAGCAAGCCTGATTACAACAAAAGTGAAGAGATAAAGGCTCTAGAGGGCTGAAGGGATGCCAAAAAGCAGTAGCTGAGAAGCACTCACAAAAGGTCTAAAATACTGATTTATTTCTTTACATGCAGATAAGTGCATATATTCTGGAACTATAGGTAGCCACCTGCTCTTTCCTTTTGTGCCTTGTGGAACTAACATGCAGAGAACAAAAAGAATAAGCTTTCAGCTTGGAAATGCAACTGCAGGGCCCTACGAGAAGGCCAAGAACCTTCTCTAATTTCACAGAACTTAGCTCCAGTAAAAGTACATACAACGATCAAATAAGATGCTTACACTGACAGGCAAATTACAAAACCCTGAAAACAGAAACTTACTAATATTCTACAGGTTTTGAGCATTCAGGATGCTCTCATTCAGCAAACAATCATGAAATTTGCTGACTGTTGTATTGTCTTTGATTATTGTCATCTTTTTCATTAGTAAATAAGAATGTAAGAAAGTTACCCATACTCAGAGTCCCCAGCAGAATTTGTGGGAGAAGCTGAATCTGCTGTCAGCCGTTTATTTCAATTATTGAATAACACTCCATCCTCATTAAAAAAACCAACACCCTCTCAGCTACCCCTCCCATAGACTTAGTCACCTTTTCAAATTTGCTTATTTTACAATGGAAGTAACATCAAATTTTAGGTGGGAAATAAGAAAAACAATCAAGCCCTAAACAGCAAGGTTTGACTTAGTTATAATTTTTATTGTGTTGACAACAGTAAGTTTTTTTTCTTCGTCTCACAGCCGAATATAGAGAAATATAGCAAATGTAAGGTACCAAACTCCAAAAATGTCCTTTCTTTCCTGCAATAGTCAGTCCCAAGATGACCAGCTGCCAGGATCTTAATTCTGTCTGAAATGTGTCTCTATCAAATTCTACAGTAAGTCCAGAAAACAAGTATATCCCCTAAAGAAGTCAATAATAGAAGCTTATATTGCAAAGAAGACATTATAATTTCATGCCATCTCTACCAAAAAAACCAAAACAATGAAAAATAAATTAACTATTAATAAAATGCTAACTAAAAACATTTTCTAAATCTTAAAACGAAGCTGTATATTGCAAGAAAACAATTCACAATTAAATGTAAAGTAGAATATCCTTTCCAATTATAATGTGCAGAGAAAACTCTCCTTGAGGAGACTGTTGGGTTTCAAGACTGATAATCAGTTTGTACTGCAAACAAATCAGGTATTAAAGTGTTTACAAGGAAAGGATGATACACAAACACACTGACAGCTTGAAATAAAGAGTAAACTCAAATAAAACAGAGTTATATCAGCACAACTTCCAAGCCTCAAAGGGCTGAAGCCGAAAAGTAAGTACTTAACAGTGGAGCACTGCCTGCCAAGTTCAAGAGTTACTCTGTGCAAAGGCTGTGGCAATGACAACTTGACATAATTGGAGCATGTTTTGAAAACTCTCTCTGGTCTGCCTCTTTTCCACAAATAACACCATGAAAACAGGAAAAGAGCTCAGAGCAGTACTTGGACTTGAAGGTGGGAATACACCACTGTTGAATGTAACCTGGGAAACTGGGCAGTTGGCTGTCAGAGAGCAAGGAAAGAAGAGTCTGAAAAACCACCATGGACTTGAAAAAAGTAAACAACCTATCTTTTTATTTTGTCTTTCATTTATCAGCTAATGCACTACTGAAGTGCTTATATTTCAAAGAATTGCCTGCCTCACTGACGGTATCCTGACTGTTGATCAAACACGTTTCTAACCAAACCATAAAATACCAGCAACATTTATACCAACACTGGTTTCCAGATCAGAAAAGAGGATGTGTCACTGCCACATGATCCAGCACACAAGCTTACTATACAAACCATTACACCTACTCAAACTCCTCCTGTGGCTGAGTTTATGTATTAAAAAAATGCTCTTGCAAATCCCAAAACCATTTACTGTGCAACTACTTCAGCATCCACATAGTTCAGCTTAGACTACTTTCTCCATAACCACTGCAGAATATTTCACTTAGGAAGATGAATTTTCAGCAAAACAGTGATATTTTTAAATCATACAGGGGTCTTAAGGCATGATGCAAAGCACCTACAGCTTTACGTTACAAAAGATTCATTCTTGTAGATTAAAATTACTGATGTGACAAATCATAGAATGGTTTCAGTTAAAAGAAACCTTAAAGGTCAACTAGTTCCTTCTTATGTTGGGGACCCCAGAGCTGGATGCAGCACTCCAGGTGGGGTCTCACCAGAGCAGAGGGGCAGAATTGCCTCCCTTGCCCTGATGGCCATGTCACTTTTGATGCAGGACAGTTTGCTCTCCACAGACTTGCAGAGGGTGCACTCGATGCCACTGTCAATGTCAATGACAAAGATGTTAAACAACACCAGTCCAAGTGCCAGGCCCTCAGGAACACCACTCATCACGGTCTACACTTGAACATAGAGCTTATGACCACAACTTTTTTGAGTGCCACCACCCAGCCTTATCTATCAAATGGTCCATCCATCTAATCCATGCCTCTCACTTTTAAAGATATGAATATAGTGCAGGACAGTGTCAAATGACAGTCTCCATCTGACCCATGCAAACCAGCAAGCAGCTTTCCAGAGAACAGGCTGGAACAGAACCACATCCTGATTTGCAAGCAATGTGAAGACTGTTGGTTTTAAGCATCTGATCATCTGGCTTTTTTTTAAATCAGAGTCTTTTTGTTTGGGCAGAGGAAGAAAAAAGATAGGAAAGAATGTGGTTCAGTTAATAGAATTTTATTTAAGTAACGAGCATAGGAAGATTTCACTGTAAAGCATGAACACAAAGAAAGCACTTACAGCAAGAAGTGATGTATCAGCACCCTAAGATCCAATAACAGACACTGACCCAAAACATACAAAGCTCTTTGTGCTAAAGAAATTGAAAGTAGGTGTTTGTAAACAAGTGTTTATTATACTGCTCATATGTGCAAACTTCTTGTGCTTTGCTGGTAATTTAAGAGTTACCTGCCTCAAACATTCAGCTGCCCATCTATTGTCACTGTGATTTGGATTCACAATATCCAAACACATATGTTGCATACAGCTCACTGGAAGGAATCTCTTGAGAGTCTATCGTTCAGAAACACGACAGAAAAACTGAAGAAAGAGTCCATCAGAGGTAATCTTACAATCCACAAATGAAACACAAATACCAAGTCCCATGAAAATCCCAAAGTGACAGAAACTAAAAATAATGGGAGTAATAATAGTAATAATAATAATAATAATAATAATTCAATTACCATTTAAATGCTACTCAAAACGTGCAGAGGTAAAACAACATGAGAATTGTAAGCCAGGCTCAACACAAACTAGTATACAGCCTCAAGCTTCAGTTAGATACAAACTTATAAACATTTCACTTCTACTTTAAGGTAGTATTCTTTCCCTATTTAATTAGGATCACCTTCAGAAACAACTCATCCATTTTGGTGTAACATGTAAGAGTCTTCTATTCATTTTCATGGACCTAAAAGTCTCCAGTTAACTGATTTAGACATTTTAACCACAGCTAAAATGGTTAAAAAGTATTGCCCCCTCCTACTGTACACCAATGTTGCAAAGTTGGTATTAACATTAATTTATTTTCTTCTCCAGGGGAGGAGAAAGGCCTGCTAACAGAGCCTTTGAGCACACAGATCGATACAGAAGTTCTCTGTAATGTATCTCTATAATGTAATGTATAATAACCATTTATCACAATGGTTATGTTGACTTTGTCTAAATCTGAATCAGCAGCTGAATGAAGAAACTTGGAGGAGTACACGAAAGAAGAAAGTAACTTTAAAGTTGGTTTCAGCATGCAAAAACTTAGAACCTCATCTTCCAATGAACTTTAATACCCATGTGCAGATGAGGGAGACTTTAACCTCCTAGCACTCCTCAATCCCTCAACATTTGAGAAGGCTGAACTTCACTTACACATCACACGGAAAGTCAAAACTAAAGAGTTCAAAACAAACTGGCAACAACCATCAGTAATAATGAAAAAATGTTGCAGAGGTTAAGATAAACTTAGCTGGATCAGACAGATAGACAAGGAACTCTCTTCACAGTGAGATTTGAGGCAAAACTACTCACAGCTGTAAAGAAGGCAGATGGTGCACATCTCACACCTTACTGAGCAGATTCCATGCAACCACTCTGCAGTTTCAGAAGAGCCAATGCTGTTAAGACCAGCAGTTAGATCACATGAAGAGGTTGTTATTACGAAGGTGGTTTCATTAAGACAGACACTAGTACTATGTGGAAGTTGAGGAAGATCAAAAAATCAGCAAAATATAACCCTGACTCTTGGGACAAAAATGACAAAGAGCTGTCCTACTAGCAGAAATTAGGAAGAATTTTTGAAGCTGTATTCCAACAGGCAAGCATTTAAAACTATTTTGTGCTCAAGTCCGTTATTGAAATATTCAGATTCTGGAGTCTTAAAAGCCTAACTCACAAGTCAGCCAGTTCAGGAGAAGTCCACAATTTACTGATCTCAAGCTTTAAAGAGTTCACTCAGTTTTTGCCAAGTGTTAGTAATTTAAATTAAAAATTAATAAAATTAACCTAATAAAAAAAATAATTAAATTATTTACTTGAAGTGTTACGTAGCACTAAAGAACATGACTTCGAGGGATAACGTGAACAATCACTCAAAAGAATGTGACCATTATATATTTCTTTCTAGGCTTTCCAGTAGTTCTTAGTGATCTCTTGATATTACATCACGATGAAAGAAATATTAAAAGTAGCATTAAAAGAAAAATTTAGAGTTATACTGAAGCTAAACTGTAGGAGATTCCCTCTTTTTAAAATGCCTACCATGCAGTAATAATGATCAGTTTTGGACACATTTGAAGTATCATTTCCATTTTGCTAAGGATTACTAGGCAGTTTCAGACCACCAGGAAAAAAATCATATCATGCCATTATATTCACATACAAAAATAAAAAACTATCTTCAATCAAACAAAAGAATGAAACATTTTAATTAAAATTATGTATTAGGAATTATAAAAATTTTTGATGTAAATAATCAGAAAAAAATGCCGTTTTTTTTCCTTGAATGATCGAGGACTTAGATTTTGATGCACTGAATTTTGAGAGTTTCTGGAAAGTATGGGTATGTTTTTAGCATTACACTGACACCCCGTCTAACATTAAGGGAAAAAAAAACCATACCAACAACAAAGAACCAGTTAAGAACACAATCTTAATTTACACACCGATAAAATGTGATAAACGTTCTTAAATTTAGGTTGGATTTTTGTCTTTCTGTTATCATTTCCTATTATCTGGGATATCTGGTTGTCTTGATTTACTTGAAGGCCTGCCTCTTAAAAGATCAAGGGTGTAGAAATCCCTTCAAAACATTTCATTGATATGGGCAAGTCATTAAAAAACACTCAAATCTTATCTAAAAATACAAAAGTTTCACAACAACTCCTTTAGGCAATTATTCAAATTACTTTCTAACAATTTTTTTTTAAAATCTCAATGCTCCAAAAAATAGCATCACAGATTTCAAGTCTGCCACCTGAGACATGAACTAAATTTAAGAAATTTTAGATATTCTTAAATTAACATATCAGTGGATGTGTTAATTTTAATTGAAAAAAACGGTTCACTTTCTAACCATTTCACTACCTGGTCATAAGTTACAATGCTTAGTCACTGAAGCATCAATACATTTATGATGAAGGAAAGGGTGGTCACTGAATCCACACAACAGGCAACATAAGTGCTTGTACAGGGGAATCATTACATTTGCTCTAAATTTCCATTATCATTTCCCTTCTTCATGTTCATTCAAGTTACATTACTCTTCCTTAAGCAAAATTAGGTGTAGAAGAGATTTGGATAAACCAAGAAAAAAGACATGGCAGGGGAAAAGAAACAAAACCAATGTTTACTGCTTGCTGAACCTAGCTTAGGCTTACTATATCCAATGCTTTCCCAGTCACGGCAGTTCCCAAACAGATTTGTCCTCAGCAACCAGAAACCTGCACCAAAGATGCAGATTCATTGCAGATAAGCCTTCATCATGATAATCCATGCCAAGATGTCATTTTTAATTATTTAACAACTAAATAATTAAAGCCCTTGGAGAAATACCTTTAGCATGTTTAAAAATAGAATTCTCAGACTCTGATAGTATTTGAATATATACTGATTTGAAGCATCATTCACACCGAAAAATTAAGAAGTTAATTGTGTGTGAGGTGCAAAATTCTATGGATTCTTGTAAATTAGAGTTGTTAACTTCTGTGACACAGGTTTATTAGGTGAAGAAGGTAAAAGAACGTAGCAAGAAACAAATCCACAGATAGTTAACAACTTCAGCCACAGCCAAGTTAATTGACCTTCACTTTCACTGAGAAATGTGGGTTTCAAGAGCAGGTATATGTGATGAAACACCATTGATAGAACATGATCAGAGAAATAAGCAAAGCCAGCTTGTCATATGGCAGCATAACATTGACGGGAGGAAAAAGGTACAATAAGGAAACTTAATGAACTTTGCTTGTGAACTGGACGGGGAACCAATTTTTCTGTCCTTCAGGTGGAAAAGAAAAGCTGATTTCTAAGATGTTGGCAGGTGAAGTAACAGGACTTGGCAAAAGCCCAAGCATGAAAGACAGAAGATGAAATGATCTAATGAAGATCTAATCAAGATGAAGATGAAATGACCTATCAGCAGACAGCTGAAGATAAAAATGGGAAAAAAGTTACAGGTTTAGAATCAAAAGGAAGACAACAGTAAATAAGCCACCAATTCTTTTCTTCCTTCCTCAGCACCTCTATATGACAGATTCATAACTAAAAAAAACCCAAAAACTCCTGACGGAGTTATTTATTTAAACACAGGCAAATATTTCTGTGTTTAGCATGATTTCTAACCCTACAGTAACCCGCATTTAGAGAGTTTCCTAGAAATGTTGTCTGCCAAAAGATCTTACTTTAAATATATTTTAGGGGGAGGTTTACTCAAGCTTGAAGGCACATGTTCAACTATTTTCAGTTGGGAAGAAGCAAAGATTTAAATAATTACTCTGTATTTGTTTTAGGATTTAATGAGGAAAGAATCATTCATATTTAAAAAGGCATTTTTAAAAAATGAGAAGTACTTTCAAAAATCACAGCAGCTGAACACCTCATAGCAACAGCACATTCCAGGACAACGTTTTTGTTATGAAGAGCGTGTTTTAAACAAGCTTATTTTGCATATGTCAAATTGTGCATCTATGATGCCTCAAACTAACAGCGCAAAACCATGTTTACAATGCCAAAAGAAGTTTAAAATCAAAACAACAAAGCAATGTACTGCAACATTCTTCAGTCACTTCTCCCTAAGCATGTGCTGAAAAACATGCAAAGTTCCAGGGCCCTCTTTACTAGTTTGTTCCTTTTAAGACGGGACAGGAAAGATAAAGCCTATAAAGAATAATTGCCTAAATCTGCATTGCAAATACCCAAAATCATTTGTCACTGCCCTAACACAATGACTGTTACCATTACAGAAAAGTTAATTCTATAGTTAAAGCAACAGTGAAGTGAGCAGTAAAGCAAATGCCATGAAATGGAGAACTTTATTGCTACAAAACAAAAGCACTAGCAACTGTCAATAACATCTTATAATGAAGAATGATCTTTATTATTAGGAATAAAGGAAAACAACATGTAGCCTACAGGAATCTTCCAATGATGTTTTTATTTGGGAACTTTAATAAGTTCCCATTCTCCCCAGCCCTCATTTACCCACAACCAAGTTCACTGCTTCTCTAACCATATCAATACAACAGCTTACAGACATTGAGGAGTTTAAATCTTGATGTTTCACAAGTCATGAGAAAGTGACCCAGTCTTACAGCACTGCCTCCCTCACAAGCAATTCTACAAGAACAATCAAGAGAAGAATTGTGGCATAAGGGCAGGGGCAAGAACCTCTCTACCAGGCTTTGCTGCAGAAGAAAACATACTTTGTCACTACAACCTACATTATTTAAGTTACACAAAATACATACTACACTACAAATGCATTTATTAAGTTACACACAAGACAAACACTGGACAACACCAAATTAATTTCATCCAATTTGCATTCTTACTTTTAGCATAAAATTCTGTAAATGCTATGCAGTTGTTTTTAGAGAGGGGAAAATACTTTGAGGGATCTACTAACAACTCCAAAAGAATTCTCTGGAACATTTTAGTCTTTCTGTAACCAATAATTTTTAAGTTTGTTGAAACATATCTGGGAGAATTGTATCACACGAAACAGTACTTTCTTCTAAATCCGGTCCTAACCTTAGCAACAAGGTATTATCTTACCTGAGGAACTCTAACTTGAAATGTATGGTCTTAATTCAGCAGCTGCTCTGCACTGATAAAGCCCTACATCATGACAAGAGTCCCACTGAAGTTCACAACACAATCTTGCTGCAGGATCAAAGGCCTCTGTGCTTCCACAATATTTTATTGCCAATCCACTATTTCCCTGTTTAACACCCCCAAAACATTTTGGAGAGGGGGAAATTACAGACTGTAATTTTCCAGGAAATTACCATCAGTGCATACTTTGAGATTACAATATTGAGCGCTTCTATTTTACTTTCCTCTTCCTATATAACTATTGCTGAATACTAACTACAATGGTTTTTAGCTTTGTCATCATTATTTCTAACCCCCTAAACAAGTGCCATGTGTTGAAAAACTGTCATTGTCTTCTGCAACAAAGAAATAGGTTTTGCCTTCAGGTTCTGAGCACCATAGACTATTCTGGCAATAACTGCTTTTTTGGATGTATTTTGGAGCTTAACGTTGATTTTTATGTCAGAAAGTTTTCCTCTGCTGTGTAACAGAACATCAGTATTTCACTAAAACGGTATTTCTAGCCCTTTCAGTTGCAGAGCAAAACAAAAAAAATGCATTGCAACACTTGTAACTAGAGAAGTTATTATCTACTTATTAAACAGAATTATTACAATGAAACTCTACAATAGTTAGTAGTTTTTGCAGGGAAACAGAAAGTCACTTCAGCATGTATTATTCTGCTGGATGTGATAGTTCTCAAAAGAAATACTGGAAAAGACCACAGGATCAGATGACCTAACATAAGCAGAGAAACGGAGAAAGAAGAAAACAACAAGGGTGATTCTCCCATGACACCAGAATAACGAGGAGGCCATACAGTTGAACTTGTCTGTGGTCTTGTAGCATCACTAAAATAGGAGACAAGTGCCATAATACAGGCTCCAAATCTACATCCTTTTACGTCTAGGACACTGACTTGAGAAGACGAAGGGAAAAGGCCAGGAGCAGAGACGAGAGACGCTGTAAGTATATTTAAGAGAAGTTAATTCTATTCTAATATGAAAAATGAAAGCTCCGGATACAGAAGGTGTTGTGCCTCTGTCCTCTCAGGACCTGCAGACTTCAGGATGTACAGAAGTACATCGGCGAAGAAACGCCCGCGCAGCACCTTCCACGTTCAGCACGGGGACAGCACAAACGCTCGGCGAGCACAAGGGAGCGCCCAGTGCCGGGCAGCCACCGCAAAGCTCAGCTGTCACAGCACGGCTCCGCAACCCCGACAGCTCCTCTCCCGTCCCTGCGGTCCCAGTCCACCCCTTCGAGCGGAGCCACTCCGGACCCCGCCGGGGAGGGGGGAGGAGGGACTGCTGCCACACGCCCCTTTCACCTAACACAAACAGCCGCGGCCTCTTCGGCGCGATTCCCAAACCCGGGCGGCTCCCGCTGCGTTGTTCAGCGCGGGCCTGAAAGACCGGAGGGCGCCCGCCGACACCACCAGTCCCGCCGCCCGGCAGCCCGGAGCGAAGCCAGACGGACACCGACCCCGGTGCGTGCCGGGGATCACGGGCCCTCCGGCACTGCCGCCACGACCCCGCCTCAGTTCGCACAAGGCAGACGGGAACGAGGCGGCGGGAACGGGGCCGGCGAGGGGGGGACGCGGCGAGCAGGGAACAGCCGCGGCCGCCGCACGGCGCTTCCCCTCCGGGACCGCCATCGGCGCCACCCCGCCCGCCGCATTGCCTCCCGCAACAACAGCCCGGCCCGCCCTGCGACACCGGCCGCCGCCCGGACACACACCCCCCAGCCCGAGCACCCGCGCTCGCACGGACACACCCCCGGCCGGACACAGAGACACGCACACACAGACGCGGTCGGACGACACGGACACGCGCGGGCGGGCGCCGGTGCCGTTCCCCGTGACAGTTGGCGGCGGGTCGGGCGGGCGCCGCCGGAGCGCGCGGTGGCTAACGGTCACCGGGCGGCCGGTAACGACCGCCCCGCAGCCCAGGGGCCCCGCCCGCCCGCGCCCCCGCCCCGGGACTCACTGCGGAGGTTGTGGATGAGCTCGGAGTGGCTGGCGCCGCCCGACTTCCAGGCCATCGCTAGGCACACTCTGCGGAGCAGGTACAGAGCCGCCTTCAGCGCCGCGACTGCGCACAGCAGCTTCCCCAGGAAGGACACAACCTCCAGCGCCGACACAGGCGCCGCCTCCTCGCCGCCTCCTCCCGCGGCCGCCGCCGCTGCGGCTGCCGCGCGCTCGCCGAGGGGAGGGGCTACGCGCCCACCGCCCCGCGCGCCCGACATGCCCCGGCCGCGGCCGCCGCCGCCGCTCCGCCGGCCAGCGCGGTACCCCCCCCGCGCATGCGCGCCCACCGCGCCCAGGGGCGCGCGTGGGGAGATCCTCGCACGCCGGGGCGGGGATGCTCAGCGGCCGCTCCCGGCCTGCGCGTTTTATTGCCGGGGCCCTGGATCTCGGGCTGGCGGCGAGACCCCAGTCCTGCCCTTTTCTCAGAACCGGCGGCGGGGCGGGACGGGTCTGGGGGCGCGGGTATGTGAACTTAGGAGCTGTTAATGAATGAGATAGCGAAACGGCGCCTCGGTGCGCACGCACTTTCCCCCCTGCCTTAGCCGCTCTTGTGACACAAGTCGGTAGGCGCCGGGTACCGGAGAAGGCGGTGTCGGGGCTGGCGAGCCCCATCACGGTGGCTGCGCTGCCAGCTCCCGGCTCCGGCCCAGCGCGCGACCCGCCGCCCTTGCGACGGAGCCAATTAGCGGCGTCTCCCGGCGCGGTGTTTTGCATGGGGCGCGCCTATTGGCCGCGGCAAGCCCGCGCGGGCCAGGCCTACGTGTTGGAGGCTGCCATTGGTCAGGTGGCGCGGGAGCTGCGTGTCCCGTGTGTGCCCACGGCGGGCCGCCTCGGGGACGGGGCAGGGCGGGTGCGACCGGCACCAGGGAAACAACGCGAGAGTTGGAGCGGGGTGGAAGGGTAGTGGGAGTTGGCGTAGTCGCACTTCGGCTAAGCGCTGCTGAGGTACAGATACCTCACGGCAGCATCTACCGGTGCAATGCCGATGGCGTAGGACAAAGTTACAAATTAAAACTGCTCTTCAAAGGTGTCCAGGACAATAGCTCAGAATTCAGTAAATGCTAATGGGCCTTTATTTGGTCCCAGCATAGGCCCATGATGAAGAAGCAATCTCAAGGGAAAAGTAGCACCTTCATATCCTCCCAAAGCCTGTAACATAACGAGGAAAACCGAGAATTCACTTTCTACTGTAATATTTCTCCCTGCCCTGAATCTCCTTTATGATTAATTTTGCTGCCAATATTCATTTGCCACACGTTTCTATTGTTTAAAGGGAAAGCATATACCATCTTTGCAATTTTGGGGAACCCAGTCAGTGCTGTGACTTCTGCATTTGTGCTGCCTTCTGGTCCCTGCAAACGGGCACGTTGCAAATTGACACACCTAGGAATAGTCTTTACAGCACTTCCTTTCTTAACCAGGCACACTGGCAAAGGTATTTCATCTACATGGTACCATACAGCAGAGTTTTCAATTCTTGGCTTTTGAAACATGAGAATAGTGATACATAACTATGGATAGGTTGGCCCTATCAATAGTATATTGTATAAACATTAGGGAAAATAAGGTGTTATCCAGCAGATATAATTTCCAGTAATTACGTTGTTTCTTAAAAGCATTTCTGATACGAGGACACAGCCTAAGATACTACCATGGGAGATTACACAGCTCTTCCGTGAGAGAGCCCATCTTGGTTGGGAGTGTTGAACCTGTTCCAGTTCCACACAACAAATTTATTTCATCCAATCATTGCTGGTTTGGGTGAAGAGGTGAAGTTGGGAATCTGCCTCTCTACTTTGCAGTTCAGTCCAGGGCAAATCTGACAGTTGCTCAATGCATATACCCACCAGATCTCATCCATAGACTTCCCATCTGGTTCTTTTAATCCTGGAGGCAGATCCACTGCTTCATTCTGTGTTCTCCATCTAACTTCTCCTAAGCGTGATCTGGAAACTGCAGTCTTTGTGAGGCTCCCAGCCTGTCCCAGAATATAAAAGGTCTCCCTGTTACACCCAGTGGTCTGAGAGAGGAGGAAAGAAGCCATGAATTTAGAGGAATTCCCAAAGGGCAGCAAGTACAGAGAACAGACAAACATTGTAAAAGTACAGCACAGAAATACTTAATTGTTTTAAATGCAAAAGACATTTTCTGTTGTCAGATGCAAGCAAACTGCATTGCTCTCACATAGAGAGGTTGCTGGCAAGAAAATAGCTGGCCCATGTTTAAAAACATTCCAAGGATACTTACTCCCTTGAGAAACCAAAAACACAACAGAAACCATTTACATACAAACTGATGCTGCTTACCAGCACCAGCTTGAATTAGGCTTAGGCTTGTCACACAGCACCAAGAGCAAGCCCACAATTTTTCTCTTAGGAGTTTGCAGTCTTGCCCAGTTGCTTTCTGACTGAATGCATCTATTTGCCATGTTCCTGACATGAGTATCCAGAGAATTAAAATGTTGACATGAGTATTCATAGAATTAAAATGTTTAGGAAGCGTGGGCCTTCCTTAACAACATCCAGGGTGTCTTGGATGAATACCAGGCATGTGTGAAGGAAACAGCATTTGGCTTGGCAGGTTTCCAGGAGCTCTAAGACAAGCCAAGTTGCTTTGAAGGGCCCTGGGAAACTAATATGCACCAATAGTAGCAGAATGCACCCATTTATGCAGGAAATAAATGTGGGAGTCCCTAACTTTTTCAGTTCCACAATTCCAGGCCATGAGTCCATTTAAAAAAAAAACCTATTAGGAGCACATCCATTGAGACTAAACTAAAAGCAATATAGATATTCTTTACTAGAGTAAAATACGAGCAGAAATAATTTAAAAAGTTGTCCTCTGGGCATCATCATTCATGTGGAACTTCTTCATTTACTCTGATCCTCAGGATTTCTGTATCCTATTCCCCCTCACTTGTCCAAACCAGTGTGAGCACCTTGGTCCTTGGATGCCCACTGTCAATTGCAGGCACCTCCATTTTCCACATGTAGGGCCATTTCGCTAGACTCTCCAGGGAGCTGCTGCATGGACAGCCCTCTTAGGGAAAAGGCACAGGAATGCCAGCAGCCAGAGTGGGCCACCATATGATTGTTCTCACACGAAGATCCCACTAACTGTAAGCATATTGGCTCTTCTTCCTTTGCTGCACATTCACCCACATCCCAATGCTCTAGCTGTACTTACATACATTTATATATAAACCCCTCCAAGCTACTATTTCTGTTTCATTCCTTCCCTCCCACCTCATAAGCCCATTAGATTTTTTAAAATTCTTTGAATTTAGAAAGTATTTGAAAAAATGCTCATCACTGTCTGCTCCCATCTGCTTCTGCATATCACCAGCAGAAATTTCCTTGTGAAATGTTCCTGCTGTACATTTCCGCAGTTATGTCCCAAACCCTACGCTAATTGGCTTTTACACCTACACTCCCTCCTCTTCTTGACTCCATTCTGTTTTTTAACTTAATCACTCTCCCTCATCTCATTTCTTTTCCTATGAGCTCAAGTCAGTTTGGTGTGTAGCTTCCTTTTGTATTACCATTTCAGAAGTTTACATTATTTTGAACTCCATATCCATGTTTTACCAGCTCTGCACTCAAAAATGAGGTGACAAGGACTCAGTCACATCAGTGACCTTCCCCATTAGGGAGCAGCAGAACTGGGACCCCTTCATGAAGGAAGGTCAGCCTTCCAGATGAGACCTTCCAGATGACACACCATCCCACATCATCTAAGCAAAGCAGAGCAGAGCTGGGGACAGAAATAGTTTTGTCATCAAGTGAAGTGACAAGTCAGGCCCCAAGTCGAGCCAGCCACCAAGTTTGGGCAACCTGGCTGAGCACAGGCCCTCCTACAACACAGCTCAGGCCAAGAGCAGGGTGCCCCAGCCCAGATGGGAGCCCCAGCCAAGAGCAAGCCTTGTGAGTGCCCTCAGGGCTGGGCCCTCTGCTGTTTCATCTGCCCTGCAGTATCCTGCACTGTTACTGTACTTGTTCAAGAGAATGAGCTGGGCACAGCTCCAGGAATTCTTACCAGCTGTAAACATTGTTTTGGCATCTTTAAATATTGTTCAATGATGATTGGAGGAAAGCAGATTATAAGCAAATCCAGTTCAGAATTAGCTTTATCCTGCCCTAGTACAACCACTGATCTAGTAAGTGCCTTTGTTCTCAGGCTCCCTACCTTCTCTCAGAGAGACAGGCATGCTTTCAGTTTTCTTCCCTTTCACTCACACTATTAGCTTTAGCCATATTTAAGGGTAATCCATAGATGCTCCTTGTTGTCTCAGCTGATATGTTTGGACCCAATGCTCAGCTTCATCTAGACTTAACATCTTTTTGAAAACCACAGAAATACTAGATGAGGCGTATTTTCTCCTAGTGCTTATTTCTGCCTTTTATATGTTTATTTAAATCTGCCATTACACTGAAATTATACACTAACACAGTACACATCTCTCATAGGGATCAAGCACAGAGAATATATTTCAAGGTTTACAAAGCAGCCCTAAATCTATCACAGCTCTCACTTCCGTCATATAACATGCTGCCAACATTTTCTTTAAAAAATGTAGGACAGGGAAGAAAAACTGTGACTCTTCTTTTCCTCTAAGTGAAAATAAACCTGTATATCCAACTTACTTCCCTTAATACTTGCCAAATGCTTTTGAACAAGCAATCCTGAGCAAAGAAACAAATCATCGAAAAGCACAAGGTAAAAAATATACACAGAAATCACAAACTAACCAACAAAAATATTTGCCTAATAAAACTTTTCAATGATCCCAAAGTGTTTTCCCTTCAGCTTTTAGCTGTCTGGTTTGTAGCTGTATTCTGAGGCTGCCTATTGATATTTATCACAAGTGTTACAAGAATTAGCTGAAAATACCCTTGGAGTTGACAGTGACTTGCAGAACTGCTGTTAGCAGCTTAATAAAGGGTGCCAGAAGCATTTGCTATTGTAGAATAATAATGCTACTGCCATGTGCAACAAAGCTGTTTTAAGGTATGTTTGCAGTATGGTAGACTATTATAGCATCCAGCTTTTGGAATATGGTCAGTATTGGATTCTGCTGAATGTAATTATGAAAAAAAAAGTTAAATGAAGTTCAAAAGATGCATGAAGCACGTAAAATATCACTGGTTTGGTATCACACCTGAGGGATTACAAAACAGCATAGCAGACTTGAGGAGGAACTCAAAAATGCTGTGTAGAAGAAATCTGACAGGTGCCTTTAACAGGAAACTGCAATAATACTGTGGAAAATTTGTCTAAGCCACTGTTAAGTCCATCTGACAGAACCTCTGAGACCTGGCAGCATTAGCTTTGGAAAAAAATGCAGCAGAAAACAAAGTTGTAAAAATCTTTGTGAGAAAGTCCCTTACTGGAGTGCAGTGACTGGGCGAATAGTCTCATTGTCTGAAATGACAATTGATAACACAACTGTGTCAGCCTTTAATTTTACATTGAACCTCTGAACTTTTTATGGCATAGTTGTTTAGGTCTCAAGTGAAATACTAGAAAGGAACTAGAAAGGAAAGGCATGTGTGCTCCTCTTTAACATACCATTTGAGACAAAAAATTCTGTTTATTTCTGCACAGGTAGGAATCTGTCAGAGCAAGGAGAGTATCACTCGAAAGTAAATTATCATGGTTTCACCCCAGCTAGCACGTACCAGGCAAATATTTGGTCACATAAGCCCCACAAACCCCTCCAGCCCACTCCAGGGGGAATGGGGAGGATAACTGGAATAAAACAAAGGTAAAAAAACATGGGTTGAGATAAGAATGACTTATCTCTTAATAACTTTAATTATTTAAATTAGACAAATAGCCTGTCCCTGGGCAGTAACTGGTCCCTCACGGCCAATGCCCCCCGGTTTATACATGTGATAGTCTGTGGTATGGAATATCCCTCTGGCCAGTTTGGGTCAGCTGTCCTGGCCATGCTCCCTCCTGGCTTCTCGTCCACCTGCTCACTGGCAGAGCGAGGGCTGAGAAGATCTCGACTTGCCGTAGGCGCCACTGAGCAACAAGTAACTCATCAGTGTGTTGGCAACATTATTCTCACATTGAATCTGAAACACAGCGCTGTGGCTGCTACTCCGGAGAATATCAACCCTGCCCCAGCTGAAAGCAGGGCACACTTAAGAGCGGATCTAGACTAGTAATGCTTAAGTCGTTGTGTAAGTCACTCATTTTGAGAAAACAGAAAGTCGGTGCATGTCATGGAAAGGTGACACACGGACACAACGTTCAGGTGGACGGGGCCCAGCCGAGCAGACAGGTAACACGGCGGCACGATCACTTCTTCCTGTATTTCTTCTTCGGCCGAGCCGATACGCGCCGGTGCAGCGGCTGGCAGGGGCCAGGCAGGGCGCAGCCCCGCCCCGGCCCGTCCCGGTAACCGCGGGCAGCTGCCCCGGCTCCCACCAACGGCGGGGCCGCCGCCGCCGCCTCAGCGCCGCTCCCGGCGCGGCCCGCCTGCCCCGGCCCGCCCGCGCGCCCCCGCGCCCCGCCGCGCCCCCGGCCTGTCCCTCCGCGCTCGCCGTCGCGCCGCAGCCAATCAGCGCGCGCGGCGCGGGGCGGGCGGGAGCGGGCGCGGGGCGGGCGCGGCCATGGAGGACGTGAGCGCCAAGTTCGTGTCGCAGAAGATCAGCCGGACGCGCTGGCGGCCCCTGCCCGCCGCCGCGCTCCAGCCCCCCGACGTCTTCGCCACCGGCTCCTGGGACAACGAGGTACCGGCCGGGCGGGCCCGGAGGCGCTGCGCGACCTTCCCGCCGGGGCGCGGGGCGGGCGGCGGCGGCACCCCACGCCACCTCGGTCCCCTGCGCCTCCGCCGCTTGGTGCGGGGGAGCGGGGCCGGAGCCGGCCGTGAGCGCTGCCTGGCACGGCAGTCCCGCCCTTCTCTTGACCGTGCCGTGCTCACGTCCCCAAGGAAGCCGCGGGGCCGCCCCGCCGCGCGGCAGCGTTATCCCCCTGGGCAAGCCCTTCCCTCCGGCCGGCCGCGGCTTCCTCAGGAGCGGTGCGCAGCCCGCAGCCTGTCGCTTTCCCTGGCTGAGGCTTATTGCTAGGTACTTTCAAAGTCATTTTCGAGTAAACGTGGTATCGTTTCCGTTCAGGATAACAGGATCTCCATTTGGTCTGCTGGCGACCTTGGCAATGCGGGCCTCAATGGTGAATATCATGGAGAACCTCATTTGCTATGTGACATCCAACACAACGGTGATGTTATGGATATGCAGGTAAGATAGCTGCGTTAAATAGATCCGTACCGTTTAAGGGCTTGTCACTTAGGAGAAGTTAATTGAAAGTGAACTGATAAAATGCTGAGATTGGCCAAAAAATTCTTATGAAGAAAAAGGACAAAAACAATCAATATTGCTTTGTGGGTTTGTTTTTTGTAGGTTTGGTTTTTTTCTCTCCACCCACCAACAATTTAAGTTCCTCTAAGATCAAAATTATCGTCTTGGTACTAACATTGACTAATAGCAATGTTATCTCTCTCTAGTTTTTGGATCAAGAGAGAATCGTGGTTGCCTCATCAACAGGAACTGTAACTATATTCCGTCATCATCAGAATAACCAGGTATGTGACATGCACTGCTTTAAGATGCTATTCTCTGTAATACAGGTCACTTTGATCTTAGCATTAGAAACATCTGGCTACCAAAATCATTTTCTTTTTAAAGTCTGTTTAGAAAAGCTTTGACTTAACACATATGAGGAAAGAAAATAGTGTTTTGCACACATGCTACATAAACTAAATTCCAGAGCAGGACAGACTGGGGTATCTTCTTGCCTGTATCTGTAACCAAACAGCCCATTCACTGAAAATGTACTTCAAGACATTAGAGTGTTTTGGAGCAGTAGGTATTAATGGACTTGGACCTTGCCTTATCAGAGTTTTTGCATTCTTGACTAAATGACTCATGTTCAATTCCAGCAAATTAGGAATGAACTCTCATGAGTGTCCTGTGAAGGAAAATATGTCAACTGTGTAGTCTTTTGCTTTGATTATAAATCACTGGAAATAAATGCATAATTACTTTTTATATGTGTTCACAATGACACAGTAAAGGTGAATGTCAGTTAATAATTTGGTGTGGTACCTAAAATAAATGAAGTTCCTTGCAATCAAGATCTGAATCTGACCTTTTATTTTCTAAGGGTCTTAGTTCATTTCCCCTGGCCTGGGGAAATATTGAAGACGTCAGCCTAGTGAAAGACACTTTACAGTCCATAGTGTTATTTCTAATTGCTAGATCATGTGAAAACAGTGGTTCAGAGAAGAAATAATTAACATTTTGTAGAAGGGTTGTGTGCTTAAGGTTGGTGAAAATTTAGATCTCTTGATTTCTGTTTGTGTAGGAAGCTCTCATTCCCATGAAATACTGTGGCTTTCCTGGCACTTGTTTCTGGTTTCATGAGTATTCTGGAAGCTTTGTTCTATCAGGTTCATTATTTAAGAGCACAGTTTCATGTCTGGTTACTACTTAGACGTTATCTGCCAACCACCGGTGGGAGAAAGCCCATTATCACGTGGATCCAGACACATCTTGTGGTGGAGCAGCCTGTACCGGAGTCGTCTGCAGCAACCCAGAAATTGTCAGTGTTGGAGAGGATGGTAGAATAAATCTCTTCAGAGCTGACCAAAAAGACGCAGTAAGAACTATAGGTGTGTGGAATATCTGGTTTTTAAAATCAGTCTAGTTTGGAGGGGGTTGTTTAGTTTTCAGCTTATTATAACAAAACAAAAATGTTAGTTGAGTATTGATTTCAGTATTCCAAATTGAACATGTTTGTTCCAGATTATCCTATGTCCCTCTAGAACTGAAATACTTGAAGCATATTTCAGATATATTTCTGTATTCATCTAGGTATTTGTAAGTTCATGGTTTTACAATAACAGTTGGAGAGGGAAGAGAGAGAACATCTTGGAGGATGCTCTCAGGTTCTTCAGGATGGAGTTCTATGGTGTAAGCAATGTGTTTTACTGGTTCCCAATTCAGTGACACCTTGGTATTTCCCCAGCACTAAGTGGAATCCCTAACCTGAAGACAGAACTCTTGTACCTCATTCAGTAGTTGCAAAGGAATGCCTTGGTATTTTTGTTACTGTTTAGTGGATTTAAGAGTGCAGTACAAAGTGCATAGGTTTGTAGTCAGTTAATGTAGGAAAATAATCTCTAAAGTTAGAGATTATGTAAAAGTCTTTTGGAGCCATAAGCAGCTGTGTTCTGTTCTCTATTAAGAGTTATTTTGTTGCAATTAAATGAAGATTGGCATTCCATAGGTTTAACTGAATGCTTTCCTCATCTCTTGCAGACAACGCAGACAGCAGTACGCTCCATGCAGTGACTTTCCTTCGCACAACTGAGATCTTGACAGTAAATTCAATTGGACAGTTAAAGATATGGGACCTCAGACAGCAAAGAAATGAGCCATCTCAAATATTTTCTTTGTAAGACCTCCACTTTTTTACTTACTTACTGAAAAGCACGTGCTACTTTATATAGTCTGATTCAAATCTTTCCTAATAGCTCCCTAACAACAGGATGGTAAATGACTGATTTTTTAAAAAAGGATTTTAACTTCTTGGTACTTAAATAAGCAAAGGCAGACTGCTTAATGGCTGAACCACTGTTGTGACTCAGCATTGTCCTTAGCAGGTCTGTTTTGTGATTTAACTTCTGAAGGACTATTACACCTGTACATTTCTCTTTTTTGAGAAAAAATCTTTCTATCCTCAACCCCAAACTCTTTACCTGTTTATATTTGCTTTTCTCCACAGGCCTAATGTAAGGTTTCTGGCATTTGGAATGTATTTAAATGTAACTTTGTGCCTTACAAGGTACTGTGAGAAAACAAAATAAGCTAGATTTCAGTCCTGTTGTTGTGTGTGTAATAATTCCCATTGCTGTTCATAGACTGATATTGTTAGTGCTATTTAACTCTTAATATACTAAAACTATAATTGTACCATGCATCTGATGATGGTGATGATTATAGGTATATGTAGAGTATTACTTGCCTGCAAGGCTTCTCACTTCCATAAAGCTGTCAGATGCTGTGTAGATGTCAGATATGTACCATAGGGCACAGAACCCGATTGTAGCTTCATCTTATTGCCATACCTCTGGTTTCCAGTAGATGCCATGTGCCTTCAGCCTGGGGTGGTCAGATGTTCCAGGAATTGAAGGTGCTGACAGTATTGATACCTTGCTTGTCAATGCTCCTGATGCTGAGTTAGGGATTAAGAAGGGGAAAATAGAAGCTAAGTAAAATATTTGTGTTTGGGTTATTGAGTTGTTTTGGTTTTTCCTCTTTGCAGGGCAGGTGACAGAGTTCCACTGCACTGTGTGGACAGGCATCCCAATCAGCAGCATATTGTGGCCACGGGGGGCCAGGATGGAATGCTGAGTATATGGGACATCAGGCAGGGTACTATGCCAGTGTCTCTGCTAAATGCTCATGAAGCAGAAAGTAAGTATCTGAGATGGAGGGAGGAGAAGAAGGTGGCATTTAGAGAAATTTCTGATTCCTGTAAAAATAAGTTGTTATAACTGTGCTAGAAAACAATCCCATACTTGCTAGTTCATTGAATCATAGAATGGTTTGGGTTAGAAGGGATCTTAAAGTTCCATTTGCTTCCAACCTCCCCTGCCAAGGGTAGAGGCACTTTCCACTAGACTAGATTGCTCAGAGGCCAGTCTAACCTGGCCTTGAACATTTCAGGAAGGAGGCATTCACAACTTCTCTGGGAAACCTGTTCCAGTGCCTCACCACCCTCACAGTAAAGATTTTCTTCCTAATAACCTAATCTAAACCTACTCTGTCAGTTTAAAGTCATTCCCCTTTGTCTTTTGTCTTTGTCTTATCACTATATGCCCTTGTAAGAAGTCCCTCACCTGTCCTTCATGTGTTTTAGTGTAGCTTCTAGGAGGATTTGTTCCATGTTTTTCCCAGGACCAGAGCTGAGGCTGACAGGTTGGTAGTTCTCAGGGTCTTCCTTTCTACTCTTTCTAAACATGGGTTTGTGCCCATCTTTCCCTTGTTCCAGTCCCCTAGTACTTCACCTGACTGCCGTAGCCTTTCAGATACAGAGAGTGGCTTGGCAACTACATAGTCAATTCCTTCAGGGCTCTGGGATGCATTTCATAGATTTATGCACATTCAGGTTCCTTAGGTGATCATGAACCTGAGCTTCTCTTACAGTGGGAAGGACTTTGCTCCCCCAGAACCTGTCTTGCAGCCCACCCACTTGAGAGGTATGGGAAGAGAGGTTGCCATTGAAGACTGAGGCAAAAAAGTTGTTGAGTAGCTCAGTCTTGTCCTTGTCCAGTGCTACCAGTTTCCCAGCCTTGACCTTCCTTTACTGGGGGACTTCTTGGACCTTCCTTTTCTGGCTGACATAACCTGTAGAAGCCCTTCCTGTTCTTTTCATCCCTTGCCAGGTTTAGGTCCAGCTTCTCCTTGGCCTTCCTCACTCTGTATCCCCAACCTTTGTCCTTTGTCTCCATACTGTTCCCAGGATACCTACTTGTACTATTCCATGTGTTTTCATCTGGTTGGCTTCCTTCTCTGTATAGGAGACTGTTCTTCTCTAAAAGTGAACTTTCTCTAAACTAAAAGTAGACTTAGTAAGCAATTCCTTAATGAGCTGTTAGATGCATTTCATCAGAGTGGCTGTGTTTCTAGCAGGGTAGGTGTATAAATAGCCATGGAAACTAGTGCAGTGTTAGGCAGATTAGAGTAAAGCAGAATGCAGATACTAACAAACTTGAAAATGTGAGGAAAAAGGGGAGACTCAACATTCATTTGGTGTCTTCACAGTGCTGAAACAGCTCACTTTCCTGGTAACTTTATGCTGAAAATTTTGTGATTTGATGCTATAATTAAAATAAAGGAGTAAAAATATTTCTTGATAATTAGATTTACTGACTTATATGTCTTCTTCAGTTGTGGTATTTAGACAAAAAATAATGTGTGTCCGGGGAAGGAATGCATGCTATATGCAGAATTAAACTTAATAGCAGGGAGGATGACACGATACTATGCAGAATGCCTGAATTCAGATAAGATTTCAACAATTTTTACAGTCCTGAAAATGCAACAAAATAGGGTCTTTTTCTTTTTTTTTCTTCTTGTTTCTTTCCCTCTGCCAGCAGAGGGGAAAACTGCAGTAAATAACTTAGGATGGAGCTTTGGGTTTCCTACCCACACACAATTAAAAATGTAAGGTTTTGGTGGAGGCATGGATTCTTGTAAATGCTTGTCTATATCACACTATCCAAATGCATTGATCGAAGTACCTGAGACTTGTTCTGGTTTTGTTTTGATACTTGCAGTGTGGGAAGTTCACTTCCATCCCTCCGACCCTGATCATTTATTTACCTGTTCTGAAGATGGATCTCTTTGGCACTGGGATACTTCCACAAACGTATCTGAAAAACCATCTTTTCTTCATCAAGGTGAGGATGTGTGAAGTCCTTCTGCACTGAATTTCTCAGTTGGTAACATCATTACAGTCAGTGTTCTCACATGACCCAATTAATAACACAATCCTAATACAGAAAATTAAAAAGTTTCTTTTCTTAGAAGGCAAGTTCTGATATAGGCACTTGAGGGAAACTACTTATATGGCAAACAGTTGTGCAGGATTTTTTGTGATCTGGTTTGGGGTTTTTTTAATCTGCTACCCTCTGGCCAGTGTGTGAAGGGGCACATCTCTGATTTCAAAGATAGACTCTTTTCACTTAAAAATCATCTGTATGTAGAAGAGAAACAGAGGCAGCCTGACTGACGTTCTTGAGTCTCTGAGAGAGTTACACAAAGTTAGAATACAAAAATAATTGATAGGTTAACGAGATTGTAGAATTATGAATTTACAATTCAGGGTAATAATTGGAACTTTCAATAAATGAAACTGGATCCTTTTGCATGGTGGCAGGATTTTAAAGTTATGATACTGACTTCTAGTAAATGCATTTCACGTTCTAATCATGACTGCTAAGTGCTTGCCACTTCAGACTGTAAATAGGGGGGAAACATTCAGATGTCACCTGCCGCCTTTGGCCTCAAAGTTGTCTTTCAAATTTAAGTTTTATCTATGGAAATTATAGGATGACTGATTCAAGTTGGACTCTGCATGTTTTCAAGTATATGAAGTATAAATCCTTTAGCATCATTTCTGACACCTGCTAATGTTATGCTGAATGACAATGCAAATCTTATGCTTCAGTTTGAATCTAAAATGTTATGCGGAAAAAATTCAAAGGCAAATATAGATATATCATTTGCTGCAGATTAAGTAGGGAGGAGGAGCAGTAGGGAGCAAGTGTTATTGAAGCAAAGCTGAAAACCCCAAATAGAGCAAGACACTATAAACAGACTCGTGTTCTTGTATCCTTGCTTTGGTATCTGGCTAGAGAAACTTGCAGGTACTTACACAGTCTGTTCAGTGAGATGAGTTAATAGCTGTTGTGCTGTATTTGTCTTAACTGAGGATAGAGCTGGTAGAAAATCATTTCAAGTACTTGATTTTTTAAGGTTTTTTTTTCCTTAATTTACCAAAGAAATGACATCTCAACTAATCTGAAAACTGACTTAAATGTAAAATTATAATTCCCTTATGTCTGACCCATATCTACTGTGTTTCTCCAAATTCTGAGAATGTATAAACTGAATTGAAACTTACTTCCTTGCCTTCCCTCTTTCCTTCTTTCAGGAGGAAGAAGCACTGCCTATCTTTCCCACAGTACCATTAACCAGTCTGTAGTAAGTGCCTGGCTAAGCAATGACCCGACCAAAGACCGCATGGAAATCACCAACCTGATTCCAAATCAGACTTTGTCTGTGAATAGTTTAGACGTCCTGGGACCATGCCTGGTCTATGGTACTGACGCAGAGGCTATTTATGTCAACAGACAGCTTTTTGCATGAAGTGACTGCGGTATCCCTTTGAAGTATTGACCAGCTTGAACTGCCGGGAAATGTCAGGTTCATTCTTGATGCTACTCATTAGTCTGTTATTGGCGTGTGTGGGAGAGGCCTCAGGTCGGTCCTGGTGCTGTGCAAGAAGTGAGGTACTTCACATTCTGACAGCTTGATGCTCCAGGATGGGTAACTGAGCAAGCTTACATGCCATTTCTTCCCTGCTGCCTGCTTGGTTTTGACAAGCAGGAAAGTAGTCACTAAGGGCAAAATCTTTGCTGTAAAGTGATGTCCATAATACACGTGCACATAAAAACAGAAGAAAAGGTAAACCCTGGATTTTTATTTTTCCCTGTAAAGGTATTTTTCAAGTATTATTTCTAAAGCAAAACTGTGGGCTTCGTGGAAATTTTTATGTCACCTGAAAGAGATGTTTGGTTTTTTTTAAGCTGAGTTTTTATATATACATATGGGGAACATAACTTTTAATGTTAGTTCATGAGAGTTGGAAGGAAAACCGTTAAAGCTATGAAATGTGAAAGGTTCTATAGGAATCTAAGCATTCTAGCAACATTATTTGGAATTATTTACAGCTTCATCATGGATGCTGCATGTTAAAACTTGATAATGCACCGGTAAATCTCCCAACAGAAAAGTGGGGTTTATAATTAAGAAGTCATAATTGACAGATGTGTTGGCTGTGTTTTCAGGTGTAACAGTAAGACTTTCTAAACTTGAGACATAGTCTTTGTGAAAAATTCACATCTGGTTGGAAATCTTACCTGCTAATTTTATTATTAGCATTGTACCTGCTTTTTGTTACAAAGAACCCTTTCTCTTTTTAATAAAAAGTTTTGCACAAGAGTAGTTGTCTGACTTACTACTACAGTAATTCCAATAGATGTGCTTGCAGGAACTTGGATTGAGCCCGAGTATTGAATCTGAAGGATGGCGAAACCTCTGTATTTAGGCAGGAATAAGTTAGTTATGAGGTGTTACATGGCATTTCCACCATAAGCACTCTAGGGTGTACTTTAATTCACATCGGCATGAGTGGTCTGGGTCTGCTGTGGCAGGAACACCTTACCTGATGCACATTCCGTGTGTGCCTGGCTGGAGGAGCTGGATGGGGCGCTGGGGACAGGGGCGGTCCTCCCTTTGCAGGGCAAGGTACTGAGTTGCCAATGAGCTCCTCAGAGCAGCTTAAATTTTGCTTCCCGATTTATTTGAAACGCAAAAGATGGAAATGAAATGGATCACTCCGAGTGCTAACCGGTGAGTTTTCCTTTCTATTGGTCTGTACCGAGTCCATCGTTAGAGCATCAGCTGAAACACGAGGCTCGGCGGAGCTTTCTCCCCCTCATTAAAAGAAAATCGGAAAATTAGAAAACAGGAATTTGTCCATGGTGCTGGGCACCGGTTCGGGAGAAGCCAGCCGTGCCCGGCAGCGCGGGGGCTGTGCTGTGCAGTGCAGTGCAGCGCTGTGGCGTGCCCCGCCCGGGCGCGCAGGGGTTACAGGGCGCTGCCGCTGCCCGCCGGGGCGGGCGGGAGCCGCCGCAGCTCCATCCGGGAGCGGCAGGAGCCGCGCGAGGCAGGCCGGGATCTGCCCATATCCGGGCGGCTCCGCGGCGGGGACACTGACAAAATGGCGGCGCCGAACTGAGCGGCCCGAGGCGGCGGCGGGCGCTGGCGGAGGGACCGAGCGGGCGCTGCCGGCATCGCCGAGGGGCGGAGAAGGGCGGAGGAAGGGAAGCGTCGCGGCCGGTCGGCGCCGCGCGGGCGGGGCCGAGCTCCGAGCGCCCGGGGCGCTGCCGCCGCCTTCTCGCCGCAGGTAGAGTCCGCTGTGCGCGGGGCCGCAGGGGGGGTCGGGCGGTAACGGGCCCGCTCCGGCTCGGCCCGGCGTCCTGGGCCCTCTGCGGGACGCAGCCGTGGCAGGAGTGACCTCAGGTCACGGCCTGGGGCCGGCGGGGCGACAAGCGCAGGTGTTCCAGCGGGGCACATTCGGGATACTCCTCCCGGCAGTGAAAGCCTCCTGGCCTGCGTGGTCCTTGGGAGGCCGGGTCCTGCTGTCCTGCAGGAATCGGTGCTGGCCTGAACCAGCGCAGCGGCGCTTTGCTCCTCAGAGTCTGCCCTGCTGTTGTTAGTCGTGAAGATCGCTCCGAGGTGCGCCTGAAATAACTCCTGCTGCTCCCGGGAGTACATGCGTACATAGAAGAGCTGTATCCTGCTAAAGGAGATAGCAGAGCGTAAGAATGGAAATAAACGGAGCGAACGCACAATGTTGCAGGTGTTCAGCTGGCCTCTGGTTCTTTCCAGCTCTGGCTTCTCTGGCCGTATGTAGTTGTGCTTATGTGGTAATTTCGGGGTCCAGTTTTCTCCTCATCCTATGAAAATGATTTGGAAATGCACCCTTCGGGAAATTGCTGTTGCAGCTCAATGACTTGTTACCTGAAAGAAGAGCTTCCTTTAGTTGGTCTGAACCAAGTCCCTACGAACTTAATTTTATGACTTGCAAAGTCTCTTACTTTCTTTATCCCTTGCAGTGAAGCGTTGTGATTATGAATAAAATAAGCTATTGGAATAGGTTCTCGAGGGAAGGTACCTAAGTACATTAATATGTGATGTTCAGGACTCAGTTGGAAGTATGAGCACTGAAGTATTTTAATAAGGAATGGTAAAGTTTATAAAGCTGTGTATTTTTCCCCTCAGAAAATCATGGCAGTCATTGACAGTTGCGTGTTGCCATTCAGAGCATCACAGACCGGTTTGGGTTGGAAGGGACCTTAGAGATCATCCGGTTCCAACCCCCTGCCTCTAGATCAGGTTGCTCCAAGCCTCATATGGCCAGGCCTTGAACACTTCTGAGTTTTCATTCAAGTACTTACTTACATAAGTCCAATCTTCTATGATGATAATGTAAAAAAGAAACCAAAGTGGGATTTTTTTCCCTGCAGTTTGACCTGTAGAAAAAAATATGGTATTCCCGTATTTTGAAAAGAAGTGAAAGATTATTTCTGTCAACTCCTTTAGGGAAGATAATTTAATCAGCAAAATCACCTGCATTAACAAACAGATCATTTAAGGGGACAAAACTACAGCAAGGGAATAGACATCAGTTCCATTGGATACAGTTGGTGTTTGGTAGTTAGAAGTACAATTTGAGATACATTTCTTACTCAGCAGTCTTCATCCTTAAAAATGTGTGCCAATGTCCGTAAGCAGAGTTGACTTGTCAATTTTGAGGTTCATCTATAAAGCAAGGTGAACTGTAGTAATTCCTGCTTTCTGGAGGACTAATTTAATTTGTTTTCTAAGAATTAAGACTTAGTTTCACATGCACATGCTGGTAATTATCAGTGCTGCCAAAAGGAACAACCAAAAAAAGTTATTTATTTGGGTAAGTTCCTTAGGTTGATTCATGCTGTGTGGCCTTACAACCAGTTATGCTGTCTATGGTAAGTGGTGGGAGATAAGTGGACTGGCTGGTTTACACTCCTAAACCTAAGCTGCTGCTAAAAATGTACGTTAGAGTGCAGCTTTATTTTCCAAGACTGCTCCTGATTTATGATTTTAGTGTCCTGTTAATTTAACCTTGATTTTTCTTAGGGGCGTTAGATTTGTCTATATGAGCTACCCAAGGGTAACCATAAAGTGAATGCTAAAATACCAGATAAAATTTGTAAAATATGTAGGTGTACAACCCCTGTTTTCTCCTGAATTCCTGGCTTTTGGAATTTGTTAAAAGCTTATGTATGTGTTTTTTCTCACATTCTTACTTCATTTTCTTTGGAAAAATGTTAATGTGGAAAAAGTACTTTCAGTGTGGTCTTAAATATGGCATGTTTGGAAAATTATTTTGAAAGTGGCCAAAATTAAATTACATTTTAATTGCTCTCATGCTGTACTTTCTGCTGATTTCTGGATTTTTTAATACTTTGAGCAAAATGTCACTGTTAATTATTGAAATTCGCTATTGTGTCTGATGATTTCTTCCTTTTTCAGTAAGCACTGAAGAATTACGTGCTATCAGACTGTATTAAAAAAATATAACTACCCAACTACACTCATTTAAGGTTTCAAAACTATCACAGTGCAAAGAAAGCTTGTGGATGCAGTTATACCCCTTAAGATTTAGAAAGTTTCATAAGAGAAATCCCGTTATTTCTAAAATGGTTCTCGAAAGAGAATGGGATTAAGTGTGGATCCCTTGTGTTTCTTTCCACAGTCCTCATTTATGTATTACTTTCCAGCTTTCAGATTTTATTGATCTATGTGTAGCATGAGTATTTAATATAATTTGCATATCTTCCAGAGAGTTATTTTTCCTGTTAACTTGTCATATTCTTCCTCAGTTGCTGAATCAGTAATTGGTTTGTGACAGTGCAAGTATTACAGAAATGAAACCTGAATGAAGAAAGAGTGACTTTTTTGTAGACTGTAAAATTTAGATACTTGTTTAATTTATGTCTAACATGAGAAACACTTAGCAACACAGTAGTAAAGCAACAGTGTGAGTTGAGGTTCAGCATTTTTGTTGCCTTTGAAGAAAAGGCAGCTCTGAAACATTTAGTTGTCTTATCTTGTCTTTCTCACTGTCTTAGAAACTGATCTTCCTCTGTGAAGCAGCGGAGACTGAAAAAGTTTTGTTTCATGATACTCTAAAGAGGCAAACGTTCTGCAGTTTCTTCAGTGTTGCACTGTGGTTGCTTTATCCTTTGCCATGGCAGTTGCAGTAATAATTAGTGCCCAGCCTGGACACAGAGATTTGAGTTCTCTGCAGACACAGGGCTCTTTCCCTGAGGAGTCAGCGCCTTCAAAATGCAAACGTTTTTTATTTGGCTTCTGGCAGAAAATTCTGTTTCCCTTACCAAATGTCATAGCTATGCTCTCAGTGAATTTGATGCTTGAGTTGTTAACAATTTTACAGTAAAAAAAAATTGGATTAAATTTTCTTTGTTTCTCTTTCTGCTCTCATTTTCCCTTATGTAAAATAAATTTAAAAATTTCTTAACTATTGATGAAGACTGGTTCAAGGAGACTTGAGCTAAGAGACTCTGAAAGCCTCAGAATCTGAACCCTTAAACAGATTCAAGTGGCAGATGGTACAAGAAATCATAGAGTTGCATGTGAGCTAGGCAAGTGTTTACTTTTAACACATGTGACTGCTAGAGAATGGATAAAATCACTGTAATTGCATGCTCTTACTGGTGTACTTCTCACTTCCATCTTTTTCTGGAGCTGGATGTCAAAGTCATTGAACAGCAAGGTTATTTGACCCATATCCTGGCTGACTGGGTGGTAGAGTTGGCTCTTCTGCTATAAAGGTGTTGATGGGGAGAACATAGGTGACAGATGGACACAGGAGAGAGGGGAGGCAATGAAGCAGTGCTGGGTTAGCACACACCAGAGGTCCATATCTGCTCTTGAAGGTTGACCAGCAGACAGAGGAGTTGCTCTTTACTGTGTCCACATCCTTTGCAATTCAGGACTGTTCAGATTTGAGGCACCTAAGCATTTGTTGTTAACAGTTAAAAACCCAACATGGTTTGTAAATTAGGTTAAGTAAAGACTGCCTGAAAAATTTGCATAGCATGCTTTTAGTATCTGTGAAGGCAGTGCTGCATGTGAACATTCAGTGCCACCAGTGCTACATTGTGAATTTTTTTACCTCTCTATTAAATGTGATTTGTTTTGTTTTATTAACAGAATAGCAGTTTTGGGTTGTGACAAACTCCAGTGCTACAGGAACCAAGGTTTCACAGTGAGAGCCACTGCTTTCACGGGTTCTGACATCAGCCAGTCTTCCTTGAATTCTGGTGTGTGCGAGTCCTTGGTGGAGGTTGCATATATACATGTTTTCATGAAGAGAAGTGAGAAGCCAGAAGGTTATAGACAAATGAGGCCTAAAACTTTTCCTGCCAGTAATTATACTGGCAGCAGCCAGCAGATGCTACAGGAGATACGAGAGAGCCTCAGGAATTTGCCTAAACCCTCAGATGCTGCTAAAGCTGATCACAGCATGGGCAAAATGTTACCTGAAGATCCTAGGCAAGGCCGAAATCCCCCCAAATTTGTAACATATCATAAGGTTTTGCAGGAGATAAGAAACTCGCTTCTGCCTTTTGCAAATGAGGCAACCTCAGCTGTCAAAGGAACATCAGAAGTTAATCGACAAATGCTGCAAGACTTGCAAGCTGCTGGCTTTGATGAGGTAAATTGTTTTATTTTAAAGATTCGGTGTTCTGCTAGGTATAAACTATTAATGCATGTTGGAGGGGGTGTTGGTCAGGGAATGTTTGAACAGCGTGATAAGCAAAAAGCTTCAAAATCTGGTAGATTTCTGATAAGGACATGAAACTGGTAATAGTGGGGGATGTGGAAGAGGAGTAGAAGGATTTAGAGAGACTTGGCTTTGTTTTTTCAAGCATCTTGTCCGGATTGTTCTTATGTGGTAGGTTGTTTTAATTATTTATATAATTTTAGGCAGAGAGGACTGGACTCTCTAGAACATGGATTTTGCCTTTGATACCCAAAGTAATTTTGGATTGTGCTCAATTAAAATAGGTTGATAAAATATGGCTGTTCTAAGTTGAAAGGCAATACGAAATATTTTGGAAATTAATCTGAAATGTGGTTTCCAGAAAGGAAAAATGAATACACTTGCAGCTCCTGTGTTTTTACTGGGAGCTGCACATCAAAGTAAATCTTACTTGTTTTTATGCCTTCTTTGTAAACTGGGATACAAAAGCATGTTTAAAAAAGAGCTAGCAAACCACTCATCTTTCCAGAGGAAAAAGGCACAGTACCACAATAGGGATTAAATTTACAGGCGTGCACTGCTTGCAGTAGTGACCAGCTCATGAGTTCTGCTGTCTGTGATGCTTTGATATTTACAGAGAGATCTACCTCTACCAAGAGTGAGCTTCTCCTAAACTGCCAACTGGCTTTTCCTCAGCAGCAACTCAGTGTCAAGTGCTGATAGTGCCTTTTTGTGTTGCTTTCACTTGATCAAATACACAGTCCAGACTGTGTGTCAGGAAGAATGGGAGGACTTTATAGTAAGAAATGATTTTTGTAGTAATGTGCTTCAGCTCTGTGGTTCATTGCTGAAGTTGAGGAAGTTTTTTTGTTCTTTTTATGTGGGATTTTGGGGTGAGGAAGGGTGTGCATTTTTTTTTTCAAGTAGATCAGTTCTCAGCTCCATTTTTACAGATTGAACCTGCAGGTGGTTTTGCAAACTGAAGTTTGTGGTATGTGGCTGAACAATAAACTAGAAAGGTATCTTAAGTTGGTATTTTTGTTGGATCCTTTGTATCTTGAAGCCTTTTGCTCCTACCCTTTGTTCTTGGATACAACTGCAAATTCCCATGACACTTGTGATTATATGGGGCTTTTTTCAGGCAGGGTGCCAGCATGAGCCCTTTCTGCCATGTGTTAACCTACAGTTGTGTTGCCACAATAGCCCATATGGCACTGATCCACATACGTCACTGGGAACAGATACAGCTGAAGTAGGAAAGCATTTTTCTTGGTTAAGAAGTTTCAAAATGTATTGAATTTTTTTTTTCTGGTTATTTCCCCCTACCTCTCATGTAGTAGGTAGTATTAAGAGTTAAAGTAGCACAGATAGATATCAGTAGGTATCTGGTGTCTCTATATAGATACATAGATACATACATATATATATATAACTGTGTATGTAAGTATGTGTATAATAATCAAGGTAGAATGCTGTTCATTGTATTTGGGTTTTTTTTAATCCTAAATAGCTTACAGAAAATCTCTTTTGCTTACTGTGGTTCAAGTTCAATCCTCATATGTTCTGTGTATAGTGATACTTTTTAAGATATTGAATGCTTCATATCACAGAGGTGACCAAATTTTTGAGCTGAAAATACTGTATCTGCTTTTCTAACATCAGCTGGTCCATAAAGATTCTGACAACTTTATTGTATAGGTTTTTAAATTATAAAAGCCTTTTTTAAGGATTGTATGACCAAGCTGTTGTTTGAATAGCAAGATGACATGACTTGCATCAAACTACAGTCTTCAACAAATTGATTTTTCTTCTGAACATCAAGACTGCAGTACTATTTTGGATCATCTCTTCTGGAGAAAACATTTTTAAGTTAGTTTTAAAACAATAGAGAGAAGTCAATACTTTATAAAATTACTTTAGTAAAATTAGTGGGGGATGTTTGGCTAAATAACCATGGTTTTTGGTATTTTTTGTGACTCTCTTGTAAATCATTTTTGTATATAATTTTCTCTTTAGGATATGGTTATACAAGCTCTTAGACAGACTAACAACCGTAGTATAGAGGCTGCCATTGAATTTATAAGTAAAATGAGCTACCAGGATCCTCGTCGGGAGCAGATGGTTGCAGCAGCAGCAAGACCTGTAAATGCAGGTATGAAACCACCAGGTAGGTGTATCCATGGTGACTCAGTAACTCACTGAGTGTATTCTTATAGGTGAAAAATAGAACATAATAAGTTTGGCCTTTAAATGCTCACAGTAGAACAGAGATGCTGAGATACAGGTTTTTTGCTTTTAAAAACAGCCTTTTATGTGTCTGATGTAATCCTTCTGAAAGATAGGTCCATTTGACATGAGTTTCTTAAGCATTATTTTATAACTGCATGGTTTTATTGCTGCATGTAAGCATTCCATACCAGAAATGGCATTCAGATCTCATTTTGGTAATTTCTGTTACCTTGCTGATGTGGTGCCTGTCTTTTATTCTGTGTCAGGTGCCACTTAGAAATAAGTGCTGAGCACTGAATTCTTCTTTTAATTTTTTGTCTCTCTTTACACACACTCCCACACAACAGCATTCTGTGTGTGTATTTTTGTGTATGTGTGTGTCTATGTGTGTATTTATATATCAAACGACTACGATATTTGTATTTTAGGATGTTATGTTTCAGAATCCCTCTCTGCTTTAATTTCCTGCTTGGTTCCAGCTTTTGTTTGTATAGTTTTTAAGGCAGGCTTCATGTTCTTAGAGATGTTAGAGGACTGTCTTTACTAGCAGAGTGAGAATTTTGCCTCTTGCTATTATTGCTTTTAACAGATGGTAGCACATTTTTTATACAACTTGATGCCTTTTTAGTAGCATACACCTAAAAAAAGAGTAACTTTAAAATGCAGCAGAAATACCGAACTTTTATTTGACTGAAGTTGGGTGCTGAGCTGCTAGTGCTGGAGTCAGATTTTAAATTAACAATACAGGTAGGAGGAAAAATTAGTCAGGATTCGCAAGGAACAGCCTTATTTTCCTTTAGTCTGTTAGGCAGGATTAGTTGGTGCTTGTATGAAGTTGGTGGGTGAATTCCACCATTTAGACATAATTTTCACAGTTACCTGTAAAAATATAGTAATTAACACATTCTTTAAGTGAGGACAGGGTGATTTTCAGTATATGTAAACAGTTACATTACTGCATGTGTTTACTTACACGTATCTTAGTGTTAACATTATAAAAACCACAGTAAAACTGCCTGCACTATCAGTTCCTTGTATATTTTGTTTATATGCTGCAAAATAGCACCTGTGAAGTAAATATATAGCAGGGGTTTGCTCTGTAAGTTTTGCATTCATACAGTTTTAATTCTTGCCTCTCTATCTATAATACTTTTACTCAAAAAGATACAACTTTTAAAATTAAAGTACTTAGTCAAATTCTGCATGATGGGAATATAAGAAGTCTGGGTGATCTGTATGGATATAAGCCTTGATTTTACGGCTTTTTTACGATTTTACAGCATTCAGTTAAATTTTAATTTAAGAACACTTAAGTGTTTTGCAACTGTGAAGTGGAAGGGATAGCAACATAACACTTTTTCCATGTTATTGCTTTTTCTGCATTTTTGCTGAACATTCTGAGAGTTTCTTGTACACATGATTAAAAATACATTGTGTGTGACTAATAATTTTGCACGTTACCATTTCTTTCAATTAAATTTTGCATTTTTACTGAAGCAAAATGCATTTCAGAAAAGTGATTTCTAAAAAATCACTTTCTGATAGTTTTATTGTTTCAATTTTTTTCCTCTTATATGTACACTGAGCATATTAGCATGCTGTGCTGTGTATTACTAGAAAAAGTTTCCATATGAAGTACAGTGGATTATAGTGTCAGAGAATTGAAGTCCTGTTCCTGTAGTAATTAACAACAGAAGAACAAACTATTCAAAGCAGTAAATAGGAATAATATCCAATAATGTCAATGCTGTGTTTTCTTCTCGTGGAAGCAGGGGCTGTCCAGCAGTCAGTTAACCGCAAGCAGAGCTGGAAGGGTTCTAAGGAGTCCTTGGTTCCTCAGCGGCACGGCCCTTCCCTGGCAGAGGGTGTTGTGTATCGCTCAGAGAGTCCCAGCTCCCAGCCCGATGTGGGAAGGCCCTTATCTGGATCTGGCATTGCGGCATTTGCTCAGGCTCATCCTGGCAACGGACAAAGAGTGAATCCCCCACCTCTGCCGCAGATAAGGAGTGTCACTCCTCCTCCTCCACCTCCTCGGGGGCAGACACCCCCTCCGAGGGGAACTACTCCTCCACCGCCTTCCTGGGAGCCAAATTCTCAAACCAAGCGGTACTCTGGAAACATGGAATATGTGATCTCCCGTATTTCTCCAGTGCCACCAGGAGCATGGCAGGATGGTTACCCACCTCCACCTATGAATCCTTCTCCTATGAATTCATCCACACAGGGTCAGAGAGGCATGAGTGCTGTCCCTATTGGCAGGCAACCAATAATCATGCAGAGTTCTGCCAACAGCAAATTTAGTTTTCCCTCAGGAAGAGCTGGAATGCAAAATGGCAATTGTCAGGCAGAATTCATAGTTCACCAGAATGTGGTGTCTGGAAATTCGGTGAGTCGCCAGCCACCCCCGTACCCAATGAATCCGACTAACAGGCAGAGTCCCACAGCACTACAGATGCAGGCAGGAGGATCTGCTCCTCCTTCAGCGTACACCAATGGGAATCTTCCTCAGGCAATGATGGTGCCAAACAGAAATAGTCACAATCTGGAACTTTACAACACAAATGTGGCTGGAATACCTGCATCCTGGTCACAGCCTTCCCCCGTGCAGCCGCAGTCGTCGCCGGGCAATGGGCACGACATGCCTACGTGGCAGCCCAGTGTTCCCGTGCGGTCAAACTCCTTCAACAACCACCACGGCAGCAGGCAGAGTCACTCTGGCAGCTCCCAGCCTTCAGCCACCACAGTGACAGCCATAACACCAGCTCCCATTCAGCAGCCAGTGAAAAGCATGCGAGTGTTGAAACCAGAGCTACAGACTGCCTTGGCACCCACTCACCCTTCCTGGATGCCGCAGCCCGTGCAAACCGTTCAGACCATGCCCTTCTCTGACAGTCCCTCTGCCAACATGGCAGTTATGTCTCCTGTTGCAGAGGCTCCAAATTACCAGGGCCCCCCACCACCTTACCCTAAACACTTGTTACATCAGAATCCTTCTGTCAATCTGTATGAGGCAGGACCCAAGCTCAACAAGGAGGAGCCACCTCCTTTATCCAGGGAGGATGAGAGTGAAAGGAATTACGAATGCGTTGATTCAGCAGATAAAGAAAAGAAACAAATTACAACCTCACCTGTTCCTGTCAGAAAAAACAAGAAAGATGAAGAACGAAGAGAGTCTCGCATTCAAAGTTATTCCCCTCAAGCCTTCAAATTCTTCATGGAGCAGCATGTGGAGAATATACTCAAGTCACACCAGCAGCGTTTGCATCGGAAAAAACAACTAGAGAATGAAATGATGCGGGTAAACTCTTCCTTCTTTCTAAATCTATGACTAAACTGTTCCTGTATTATTTTTATCAGATATGTCTTAATTGTAGAATTAAATAGTACAGGTTAGTAGAACATTTAGGACTGTGGTATTGAACTCTATTTTTTATCTTCATATTTGAGATGTGGCAAGTTTCTTCCTTGTCTTGTTTACATATTTAATTCTCTTCTTAGAAATTGATTTTTAACTAAGTTTTTTGCATGTCTAAAGGTAATTCGTGTGGCCTACATACAGTAAGGGGGCAGAAGCAAAATAATTGTTGCATGAACCATGAACTGAGATATAGCTACATGGCTCATAGCTTTTTGTTCCGGGTTCTATTTAATCCTGTTTTTTGAGTTACAAGCATTATTTTAATGATTTTTAAAAGTACTTCTTTTTTTTTTTAAACAAGTACTGAAGGTACAAACAAATGGGGCTCAAGTTGCAGGCTGGCTAGTGCACTTATGTAGGCACCCAAGCAGTGATATTTTTTACATTCTGCAGTTTGTTACCACGAGGGATAGGTTTTTTAAGTTCAAATAAAAAAAAAAGTAAAGGTTAGTTGGGTTTTTTTTAGAAGGAAAGAGATGGTATCTTTTGTGTAATTATTTTGTAATCTGCACTGTAAATGTATTTTTTAAAGAAGAGCAATTGAAGGCCATAATTATAAAACAAATACCTGTGAAATCAACTTTTTTGTGCCTGCATGGGGTCAGTGGTCTATTTCTAGTATTTCAGTGTTCTGTTAAACTAAATCAAAAGGGTAAAAACTGGTGATGTATGATCTAACAATCATATGTCATTTCAAAAGAGAAAACAGTGAGAAGTAGTGAAACTAAGACTAGCAGAAAGGTGAAATGAGATGTGTCACACGTGTATATTTCTTAACAATTGTAGTTGAAAGTTTGACATAAGTATGATACTCCTTTTTATTTATTCTATGAGAGTATGTATTTGGCTTATGCCGCTTTCTTGACATGCTGTTTTTTAAATCTGTGTTTTCTTACTCTTTGAAAATTCTTACTGTAAGCTGTAGTGTTTTGTAAGTGTTTGTTTAATCACGAATATGTAAATGTTAGCAAGATTTCATCCTGGAACTCTTACTAGATCTTTATTCTTAGTCTTCTCTCTTTCCTTTTTCACTTCACTAACAGCTGATTTAAACTGTTAAGGTGTGGGAAGCTTTCCTGAACTCTGTAGCCTCCATCCCTGTGTAGACAAGTAAGATTCTGAAGCAACAGTGTTTCTTAAGAATAGCATGATCCCTTTTTAAAGGGCTTTGCATGCAATCCTGCATCAAAATTAAGCATGAATTTATTTTGGCTATTTTTGAGTACTTAAATGTAAGATTATAATCAATGTTGATTTGCCAACTTCACTTTCCTTCTTACTGTGTTGTGTTCTGTAGTATCTCAAAATAAGTATTATTTATATAAAAGCACTGATACAACTTTTCTTGATATTTTTCTTGTGCTTTTAAAGCACCTTAGTAGGGGTATTTTATAGTGCTTATATTATTAATGCTATAGTTTTAATAGTTTATGCTAGATTTAAAGCTGGGATGTTTAATTACAGGCTGGAGGGTGGAAGATGGGTTATTATGCTGCAGCAGACCTCTCCTTTTTCATAAACACACAGAGAGGAATGCTACAACAGTAAAGTCCATTGTGGGTTTTAATGAGAAGGGGAAAGGGAAACATAAACATATTTATTTTCAGGAAGTTTTCAGAAGATTTAACAATTATTGAATCCCTTCTTTTCTCCCCTTTGAATTTTAAAAGAAAAATCCTCAGAATGCATCCCTATGAAAATACCTACTTTCACTGGATGCTGTATTTCTAACATAGGTGACATATTTCTATGGTGTCGGGTCTCCTAGGAGTTGAGTGGTCTCAAAAATGTTTGATTTAGATGTATGAGTTTGGCCATGAGTTACAATAGGTGTCTTTCCTGCAAAGAGAAACTTAAGTCACCGTTTAAAACACAGCAAGATGAGATGGAAGAAATATGAGACCAAACTGTGTGATTATTGATAGAGAGCAAGTCAGGAGACTTTTGGTGTCTGACATTTTCTTGAAATAATTGGAGATACGTGTGTAGAAAAGTTTGTGCAGCTGACAGTTTTTTAATTTTGGTAAATGCTGAAGCTGAGGAGAGTTCTGTGGGAAAATATAGCAATCCAGAGAGAAAGTTTGTAATTAACATTTGGTTTAGTGGATGAACATTTTAGTGGAAGAATGAAGGTGGGTTGAGGGAAGAGATGACAAATTGCAGTACTTGGGCTAGTTTTTTACGATAAAACTGTTCAGATGCAAGAGCTAGAGAGCAGGTAGAAGAAAGCACAACTACAAGGGTTTTGGAGACTATTTGTATGTCTTGCAGCAATTAATTATTGTACTGAGTCTCACTCCTAGGGGGTTGTTGCCATCTAGGTTTTATTCTTTGCCGGCTTTGTCAGTGATGTGTGGGGTTCAGTTCCTGTCAAGTGGGTCTGTACTGAGGCAGGCTTTAGTGTTCACATGGGCCTTAAGAAGGTGAACCACCATTGTCTGACCTTTACCAGGCTCAGGTCTTCAGTTGTCTTCTTGATACCTGCAAGTCTTAAAAAAACTTCCTTCTGTGTTGAAGTGTGCCTTAAGCCTGTTCGTTCATAGAAAACTTCAGATGTTTCTGTCTTAGAAGACAGTATGCAGATATTCCTGCAATAAGACCATTTTTTGATTCAAAATACGTATTTGAACCTATTTCCCACACCAGTCTTGAAACTAAAGCTAACCAGTCCTAAGTACTGCCTATCTGATGTCTACAAAAAATTTTGTCTCAAATTTGAGACAGCCTTCCCCACTGAAATCTCACCAAATTTGTATAACTTGTGAAATTCGTTTGGGTAGACAGGCATTTTGTATGCAGTTTCCTAATTGCATATCCTTTGGATCCATTTTTGCTATGATGCCTGTAAGAAATTTTCTGTGTTCTAACAGTATTTTCTTTAATAGATGACATACATTAACTTGTAAAAGCATTTTTAAGATACTGAATTATATCTAATTGGGTTTTTTTGCTTTTTTCTCAGTCACATTTATTATATTTTGTTTCAAGTTATGTTGGAAGTCAGGCAAGGCCAAAGTCATCTATTAACATACAGTCTCTAAAGGCCTAGACTAGTTACTTAGTCCTGTTGATGGTCCTGAGTACTGCTATGCAGACAGCATCTCAGATATTTGAGGCTTTAAAGAGATAGAATCAGCAAGATTTGGTATCAAGAGTCAATGTGACAGTAGGAAAGTGAAAGCTTTTAAAATAGTTCTTGAGTACAGTTGTGATGTTTGCAGGGATTCAGTGTGGCCATGTTTGAGTTTATGATCAACATGTCCATGAAAAAATAAGAAAGTATGCTATAGGAACTTGGAAATCACTGGTGTGGGATGGTGATTTCAAGCCAGGTAGGCAGATAAAATAATTGAGATGCTGGGAGAAAGGTAGCATATTTGAAAATGCTTCCAGAAAACAAAAGAAGGAATGAACATCAAGCTACATGGGGACAGTGTCACAGAGAAAAAAATATTTAAAAATTTAAGACAGACTGTATTCACATTAAAACAAAGAAGAAGGATTATTCTCATTCCAGGCCCTGAAATTTGCCAAGAAAAAATGGCAGCCAAAATTGAATGGGGCTCTTAAGGCAATTGAAACTAGCAAAGTATACCAGGAGGGCACGCAGCTTGGAGTACAATGAGAGTGATCAATGTGGTTCTTGTAGATAAGGGTTTCCACACTGTAGGTGATGAGCTGTGTGTGGCCTGCGAGTGTTTAAGCTTAGCCAGAATGTTGGTGGCATGGGCTGGAACACCAGGGATGTTCAGTCAAGATAGGGATATATACACAGATGGGAGCCAAGAAAAGATACTGTTGGGAGGAGTGAGCCACTTCAAAAGAAAGTGCTCTGCTCAGCTGGTTCCTGGGTAGTGTGGAGAGCAGTGGTGAGAGTGTGAGCGAAGTCCTGTTAGAAAGGGGTGTGTTATGTGATAAGAGGGAATATCAGGTCCAGGCTTGTGGAGAGGCTCAGGTTTGGTGTGGGCAGGCAAGTAGGAAGCAGCGCCAGTAGGATCTGTTTTGGGTAGCTACACGTGGAAGTGAGAGAGTGAGAGGGAGTGCATACTCCCTCCTGCAGCTGAAATTCTAGAGCACGATCAGGAAGTTCGGTGACTTCTGCTCCAGCTAGTCTGCCTTTCCCATGGCAGCTCCTTAGGCCTCAGCAGCTTTCAGCTCCTGGACGTGTCTTGGCTTTCTTTAACCCTGGGAAAAGAACCAGGGAGGCAGCTGATGCACACTGTTAGTCAGATAATATTATTTGCAGTGGTTTTTATCAGTAAGTTGTAAGTTACCTTTCTTAAGAATGTAGTAGTCCCTTCTCCAGAACCTCCTGGTGCATGGCACCTTGTGCATTTTGCTGTTGAAAATTATCACATTTCAGTTTTTTATCACTCCTGTATGTTTTCATAGAATCCTAATGTGTAAATTAAAACAAAAGCAAATCTCTTTAAGTATTATTTCTTGTGCTGTGTATAAGTATTTGGTTTGCTTTGCCTAAGCCTTGTAATTAATTAGGAGAAAATCACCAAGAATTAAGAGTACTGTTCACTCTTCAGATTTAACTCTTTTTTGCTGTGCAGGTTGGATTGTCACCAGAAGCCCGGGATCAAATGAGGAAAATGTTGTGCCAGAAAGAGTCAAATTACATTCGGCTAAGAAGAGCTAAAATGGACAAGTCAATGTTTGTAAAAATTAAAACCCTGGGAGTTGGTGCATTTGGAGAAGTTTGCCTAGCAAGAAAGGTGGATACTAATGCTCTATATGCAACAAAGACTCTGAGAAAAAAAGATGTCTTGCTTAGAAATCAAGTTGCTCATGTTAAAGCTGAGCGGGATATCCTTGCAGAAGCTGATAATGAATGGGTGGTTCGCCTGTACTATTCATTCCAAGATAAGGACAATTTGTACTTTGTAATGGACTACATTCCAGGAGGTGATATGATGAGTCTCCTAATTAGAATGGGTGTCTTTCCAGAAAATCTGGCACGGTTCTACACAGCAGAACTGACGTGCGCAGTTGAGAGTGTTCATAAAATGGGCTTCATCCACAGAGATATTAAACCTGACAATATCTTGATAGACCGTGATGGGCACATCAAATTGACTGACTTCGGGCTCTGTACTGGTTTTCGATGGACCCACGACTCAAAATACTACCAGAGTGGTAAGAGAAATACAAGTATTCTTTACAAGGAATTAAATGATAAATGAGTAGAAAGATGACTGTGCTGTTTCCTTTATGAGAAGGTTTAAGTAGGCTTTTCAAAATCCTACTTGATTACTTAAAACAACAATTGAAGAAAAAGAGCAAAAGAGAAGTCACAGTTTTGAGAATAGTAAAATACAGATTATGTGATAACTTGTTTTTAGTTTCCAAAAATAAAAACGTAACTTCAAAAACAAGGTTTAAATTACTTTTGATTAGTTTTTCTCAAAATATCACATATCCATCTTAGGCCAGACTGTTACCCAGTCTCTGGTAAGAAGATAAAGATTTAAAATCTGATTTTATTTTTTGATGATTTAAATGTTAGAGGTTTTATGTTTACGTAAGTGTAAAAACAATATACACCTTATACACCCAATGTGGTGATGTTAAGAAAAATCTGAAAAGTATCGAGATTGGTATTTTATATCATAAACAAAAATCAGCATCTTGACGTTGATTTCTGTTCTAACTCCCAGGCTGAGTACTGAAACTGAAACGGATTCTGTCTTGTAACACGAAATGTTAACGCATAAAGAAAATTTCATATTAGATAAGAACTAAAGTAATCATGCTCAATTTTGCCATCCTTGTCCCTCCGTGGCAGGTGATCATGCCCGTCAGGACAGTATGGATTTCAGCAGTGAGTGGGGTGACCCGGCGAACTGCAGGTGCGGGGATCGGCTGAAGCCGCTGGAGCGCAGGGCTGCACGGCAGCACCAGCGCTGCCTGGCCCACTCCCTGGTGGGCACACCCAACTACATTGCACCAGAAGTGTTGTTACGAACAGGTAATGAATGCATTTTTGTACTGCAGTCTTGCTGCAAAGTAACTGGTATCCAGGTGTCCTGCTTCACCTTTCCCACAGCCCTGCTTTTCCCAAGGATGCGATATTTTAACAAAAAAAATAAATAGTTGCTAATATGGAAATCTTAAATAAATATTGAATAGAATTGAATTCTCTTGTGAACTTTTTTGTTCTTAGAAATTCAAGATTCACACTATGCAGAGGCTTGACTACCTTATTTGAACTTTATTACAGGTTACACACAGTTGTGTGACTGGTGGAGTGTTGGAGTAATCCTGTTTGAGATGCTAGTGGGGCAGCCTCCATTCCTGGCACAAACACCACTGGAAACACAAATGAAGGTAACTTTAAAAGTCTGGTATTAACAGTCTGAAAAAGGCTTGAAACTTACATAGTCTTGCTAATTTGTAGTGGACACAAAGGTGATGTTTGAGAGCGCTGCCTATCCAAGCATGTTATAAACTATGGAGATTTTAAACTTTACATTACTGTGGAGGTGCACTTAATTTATAAAGGGACTTCTAGAATCACATTTGTAAGTTATCTGGTTGTACAGTAAACATGCCAACTAAAAATCACATTGCATCTCAGCCTTTCACGGTTTGTTCCAGTTCTTACTCCCTTTCCCCTTCCCTTTCCCTCTTCCAGTATCTGTGTGTTCCTTTTCCTCTTGGCTTCCATGCTTGTTTGCCTGCAGAGGATTTCCTTTGGTGATGTACCTGCAGGTGCTTAGCATGGGAAAGTGGAGGAGCAGCAGATGACTGCCTGCTCAGGGCTACTGACAGCTCATAGCCTTTGGTCCTCTCCTTCCTGAGCCCCTGCTGTTTCAGAGAAAGCATCAAGACGGTCTTCTGCAGGTGTCATTTTTGCAAAATTGCATTCAGGTGGCTCAAATGTAGTGCGATAATGATTTTTTTTTTTTTTAACTTGAAATCTGTTAGTCTCTACGTCATATAACTCAAAACTCATCTGCCTCACCTTTTTAGGATTGTAAGACATGTGCCTAATCCCAAATTCCGGGTGCTGGATTTTATGGTATCTTTGTTGGTTTATAGCAGGGGTCTTCCATGCCAGACTCCAGTTTAGATTTGGAATGTGAATAAACTTTACCTGCGTTTTGCGAAATTTCTAGACAAAATACTCCTTTTGTCTCTGAAAGAGCAGTTTCATGTTTTCCCCTCTGCTGTGAAAAACCTCAGACATACTGAATTATTTTTTTGTGGTCATTTGTTTTGTTGTTTTAGTGTATTTTTTCCTTTTTGTGAAATTATAAATAAATAACACATCTTTTTGCTTTTAAGGTTATCAACTGGCAAACTGCACTTCATATTCCACCTCAGGCTAAATTGACTCCAGAGGCCTCCGACCTTATTATTAAACTCTGCCGAGGGCCAGAAGATCGTTTAGGCAAGAATGGTGCAGATGAAATAAAAGCTCATCCATTTTTCAAAACAATTGATTTTTCAAGCGATCTACGGCGACAGTCTGCTTTCTACATTCCCAAGATTACTCACCCTACAGACACATCAAACTTCGATCCAGTCGATCCAGATAAATTGTGGAGTGATGATGATAAGGAGGGGAACAGAAATGATACCCTTAATGGGTGGTACAAAAATGGAAAACATCCTGAACATGCTTTTTATGAGTTCACCTTCCGGAGGTTTTTTGATGACAATGGCTACCCATACAACAATCCAAAGCCCATTGAGTATGAGTATGGTAGTTCCCAAAACTCGGAACAGCAGTCAGATGATGATGATGATGATGAACAGGCAGGTAGAGGAGTTCAGAGTCGTGATCTGGTTTATGTTTAGTAGAGGAATAAAGGTCAAAAATGAAATCATCAGTTTTGCAGCTATAGGTTTTGGAAAGTCTCTTCCTTTAAGAGGATTGAAGGAAGATTGCTAGGGTAAATATGTGCACGCTTTTTTTTAAATGCTAAAAAAATTATTTCCTCACGTTCCCTCTCTGTACATTTTGCTTCCCCAGAATACAGGGAATCCTCAAAAATTAATTTATTCCAGTGATGTTAATTGTTAAATTTAGAAGAAATTTGATGTTAGGTTAAAAAAAAAATCACTTGAATATTGTTATTGGTCCTCTGTACTCTAAGTACTCAAAATAGGAAATAGTGATTTTTTTCCCTAAGATGCCTAGTATCTATTTATGCATATATTTAATAATTTTAGAGAACAAATCTCTGCTTCAGAATTTTTAATCACAGTTTTTCCATGCATTGACCAAATACAAAACCTACTTTATGTTAATAAAGTTTGCTGATTCATTTCTGAAGAGAAAAAAAAAAAAAAGGCTGTTGTACCCTCAGTTCTCATTGTATTTAGCCTTATTATTCACAGTGTTGGAAAAACAGCCACCTATTTTGTGAAATGTTTCCAGCTGCTGTGGGAGTGGCCTAGTTCTCAGCTTTGAAACAAGAAAGTGTCAGTCTTGGCTATAGTATGATCATGAGATGATAAAACATTAGGACTAGTATTTTATTAAATAGTAATTGGATTTGATATTAGTAACACTGTAGCATGTGACTGGTACTCTCAAAGCAGGATTTCTCACTCAGAAACAACTTGATTGTCCCCTGTCATCAGTTCTCCTACAGATAAAAGAGGAAAAGAAGCCTTAGAAACAACACTTTCTGAAATCTAGTTCAATTTTCTGACTACAACCAAACTGTAAAGTGTGTACAGTGCTGCTTTAGTTGGAATTTTTGAAAAATAAATTTTAGAGTAGTGTCTTTATGATAAATTCAAGATAGTAATGGGAAAAGATTATAAATTATGACTTTTGAGACTTGTTGTGGAGACCCATTTCCTTTGGCTGGAACAGTTTTCGTCCTGGTTACACAGGCACGGAAGAGAAGGGCTGTGCACAGGTCTGTCTGAGCTGGCTCTGTCTTTCACAGCCCAGTTCTGAACAGAATTGGGAACAGGCTGTGCCTGCTGCCTTCTGCATTACTGCTTCCCTCATTTCCAGCAGCAGATGCTCAGGTATCTCTTAGGGTTTCGTGGTGGGAGGGTACTGAGCCTGTTGAGCTTACCTGGAGCAGGGATGGGAGCATCACTCTAAGCAGCTTCACTGAAACAAGACCAGGAGTTAGTGTTGAGAGGCAGAAAGAACTGTGTTTTTGTCTCTATCCTTATTTTTCTAAAATAAACACAGTGGTTAAAAATGCACTATTTTTAGTAAACTTAATGTCTTTTGAAACATTTCTTCTTCCTTGGAATTGAATTCCAATGGATAATCTAATAACATGCATGTAAACATTACTGCTTTCCTAAATTATTATTTGTGCCATTGCACTGGCATTGCAACTGTCTAAACATCCACAAAATTGGTGTTCATAGTTCTTCTTGCAACAAACATCAGTTACTAGTTTACTTTTCTCACCAAACTGGTTTGTTTGCTTATGGCCATTTGTTCTCTTTTTGTGCTCCAGTCCAGTGTCTTTCTTTGTGCCACTGCAGCTGTCTCTAGTACTGTCCTGAATACTGGATCAGCAAAGAAAGTGCTTGTTGGTTAGCATCGAGTTTCCTTTCTCGTAAGTGTGGTCATTCGAGTGATCCAGTTTCTATCTAGTGTGGTCCAAAAATGATTTATATTGACGTAACTGAGGAACTGCAGCAGGTTGGCAGTGAGGAAACTTCTTAAACATATTTGTCACAGGAGAGAATGTCTGTGGACGTTCACCCCTCTACTGTGAAGTGTTTATAATGGTTAGAAGATGGTATGAGAAATGGTTTTCTCAAACAAGTAGTTAGTTGTTTTCTGTAATGAAAATGAATTTGCAGCTTAATAAAACACTACCTGTTCTGCCTTTCCCACAGTTGTTGAAATAGAGTAGCTTTTAAGTTTAATTTCATTTAGCTCAATTATTATAAAATGGCTGCAGTGCATAACTACTCCATTTTATGTATTATGTAAAATATTGCTCTTCATGTAAATAAACTTTAAAGATTATCCTCCTTCATAGTAAGTATCCCAGTAAAACTGGTCTACTTGTCTGGGAGCAAAGTATAATATATTGCTGGTTAAAAGTAATTTAATCAAGCCTGCCTCACCATTTTTGAAGTGTGCAGAAAAAATAATGTCAATTCATTAAATTAACTCTTAAAATTGCCTTTTCATTTGAGTATATTTCTCCCCTGCCTGCACTATACTATGGTGTATTCCTGTCTAATACTATTACTGATCTTAGGTAATATAAAAATAATTCTAAAAAAGGATAGAAAAGTGTCGTGTAAAGGCACCATTGGTCTAAAAAGAAAAACTTAATTGCTTTTATTAAAGGAAATTATTGATTATTTTAAGGACATGTGCATGTACTGAAATACTTAATACTCTTTTGCCTTTTTTAAACAAATACAGGAAGTGCTCACATCTTTAGAATTTGGTAGATGCATCTGGCATTTTCCAATATTGTGTTAGAAGTTGTAATGTACCTTGTTTGAATTTTGCCATCTATATGCTGCAGTATTATGTATTTCCTTGCAAAAAGTGCAGTTCATTACAGTCCAGGTTCTCCTCTGAGAAAGTTAGCTACACATGAATGTTGTCACAACTCTCCAGCATGCTCTGCCTTACCCGTGTTTTGGAACTTGACATTTCATACAGAGATTGAGAGTCTGTTGAGATTCTTCATAGTTGCTGCTTAAAACATGGGTGTTTCACTGGTGATCTACGATGGGGATTGGTTTGTACAGGCAGTGGAGAAGAGAGGCTCATAGCCAGCAGCTGTGGAATTCTGCAGTAAGATTTAGTTCAGGTTACTTTTACTTTGTAAAGCATGAAAACAAGTTTCTCTTTTATGTGCCCTTGTATACATATTAATTGTATTTATAAAATGTTCTATAATCCTATAACTTGTACTGTAAATACTATTTGATATTCAGTGGCATTCTATCCTCGGGCAGGCCCTCTTGCTGTATCTTTTCTATCCTCAATTTGTAATAGAATCTATAGAATATATGGCTAGAAAGTCTCTTTGAGACTGATGTATCTTCTGCTGTTGCAAAAACTGTGAGTGGGAATGATTTAGACTCCTTTTAATATTATTCAGCTGATAGGCAGTGCAGTGGGTGGGTTCTTAGGTGATGCTGCTGTCACTGAAGATACCATTAGGCTTTTGTTTCAGATGTTGTAGGTGTTTCAGATCCGACCTTTAAATCTGTTTGCTTTATTTCAGCCAAAGCAAAAAGATAATGAATTGGTTCAATGTCACAGTAAAATGTTTGAATGCCTTAAGATGCTCATGATAAAGGCACTATTCAAGTTTACTGATTTATATATATCTATATAGATATATATAGACGTATTCTGTGTGTATATGTATATATAATGTCTTTTTTGTATTATAAGACTATCCGTTCTTTTGGATTCTCCAATTAAATACATAGACCATCCCACAATTCTGCTTAAGTGGATCATTCATATATTCTGTGTGTAGCTAGTAAACTTAACAATCTTGCATTATCTCATGGCCATAGTAAATTATTCACTATTTTTTTGAGTATTCTTTACTTGTCTTGATCATGACCTGGCATCCCCTTTTGCCAGGTCTCTGCATTCCTGCAATCCAGCTACATGTGTGCCTTGTAATCTTTGAATGCCCATTGGCACATTTGGGTCTTAGAGGCTTATGGGGTGGTGGCTTGGACCATGATCTCCAAGACTCCTGGTATTCATAGAATAAGTCAGCAAAGAATGTGCATCTTTGCTGACTCTTCCAGCAGGTACACTGGAGCATCCATCCTGTTTGTCCTGGAGTGCCAGGTTTCCAGTTTGTCAGTGCCCAGCAGCTGAGCAGTGGAGGCTTCCTTGCCCCTGCTGACTGAACACGCAGCATGTGTGTTTGACCTGGGGGTTGGGATGTGAGTGGGTGGTTGCACTGACACCTTCTTAAAAGCTATTTCAGAATAAGTGAAAGAATTCCAGCTCTTGTGAGCAGCCTAACTGAATTATCAGCTACTGGTAGGCAGTGACATTCCTGAGATACAGAAACTGTTCCTGTTTTCTCAGAATCGGTTTCTGTAGTGTAACATGTGATGGAATAATAAACCCCACACCGAATCTTTATAAGAAGTGAAAAACACATTCTTATTTTGGCTATTCAAACATGAAATGTAAACACTAGTTGCCCATTTGCATTTATTTTTCTGTCCTCCTTCACATCCCTCTTCTACAAGTCCCATTTATGTTGCAACAGCTCTACTGCTTAACAATAAAATGGCACAAGTGTAACAGCAGGAATGCTATTGGACTTGGCTGTCACCTCATGTTTGTAACCTGTTCTCAAAAGTATCCATGTTGATGTTCAAGAGTTCAATTTGGTATTCTTTCCATGTCCTCTGCTGCCTCTTTGATCAAAATAAGTAAATCTTATTAATTACTATTATTATTTTTATTATTTATTATGCATACATTATGTACCATGAAGCTGTTCCTTAAGAGGACAACGTATCACTACTTTCATCTGTATTTGTCTTTGTGAAAACCCCTTTCTTGAAGCGCACATCTCAAAGTGCTAATGCAGAAACGAATGTGTTATTGGATAGACTGAGTTATATCCTAATTCTTCTACACTTGGGGAGGAGGTTGTGGAAGTATAGCACCATTTTTTATTCATTAGCCCACCTACAAAGGGGAGAAAGGAAATCCTTCCAGCTCTCATCAACCAAGTGATGTGACACGCTAAAAATTTTAGAAATTCAGCAGCAGCTTTCTGTGTCTTTACAGCTGAAGTAATGTAGGAAGGGTTGTTTTAAACGTCGACACTCGTTAAAGGGATAGACTAAACTGCCAGTTTAAGAATGGGTAGAAATAGAATAACAAGACGAGTAAGAATGGATGTGATATACTTAATTAAAGGATGACATACTGTGTGGGGGGTTGGAGTTCACCCTGAAGGACTATCATAAACCTCCAGCATTGTGCCCAACCTTTAGATCCTATTTGTTGCTAAGCAGCTGAGTCTATTTAGACAGGTGACGAGGTACTGCTCTATCAGGGACACTTAAGGGCGGTTTCCCGGTCTGACTCCGCTCGGCAGCAGGTTTTCCTCAGCACTCTCGGATGCGTTCTCCCCAGAACGACACCATCTATGAAAGTTTGAAGAGGTGCAGACAAATCACAAGCAAAGAACATGTAGATAAAAGCGGGTGCTTGCTATTCACTCGGCAAAACTCACATTTGTGAGTTACGGAAAGAAAATAGCCGAAGGAAGGCCCTCGACCACCGGGGCGGGATTTCAGGTCGATATAATGGGTGGGAGAATTCACGCTTGTCACCTTCGAGTAATCAATGCAGGATAGCTTTCCTGCACAAGCATTGGTGGTTCAGTGGTAGAATTCTCGCCTGCCACGCGGGAGGCCCGGGTTCGATTCCCGGCCAATGCAGTTGCTCTTTTCTCGCCGCCCTTAATTTTCTTTTTTTTTTCCCGCTACTCTTAAAATTTAAAACTAAACCAGCTCTTAGCTTCTAGTAGTAACACTCAAACTGACGAACCCCTTGTCGGCCCGGCTGGGCGGATCTTCTCCCCCGTCCCACCAGGCTGGAAGTGACGCAGCCGGATTTGCCTTCAAAAATTGCCGGCGGCGGCGGCTGGAGGAGGCGGCGGGCAGGGCCGGGGCGGGGCCAACGCCGCTGCAGGAGGAAGGAGGCGGAAGAAGTGAAGGGGTCGTGGCTGGTGCCGCCGGGAGCTGCTGCCGCTGCCGCGGGTGCGACTCCGGAGAGGAGTAAGTGAGCGAGAGGGGCCCGCGGGGACCGCTCCGGGCTGCAGGCACAGGCGGGCCCGGGGCGGGGGGCGATGGCCGCGCCCCGCGTGGTGGGGCCACCCCGAGGGTTCCCGGGCACGAGCGGGCTCTGGCTGCTCTGCCCCGCGGCCGGAGGGCGAGGGGCCGCGGGAGTTGCTGTCGCGACAGCCGTGACCATGACCACGGAGCTCTTTATGTCAGGGCTGTGGCTCACACGTGCTCGGCGCCTCACGGGGCATCGCCGTCGGGGGCTGTCGCTGCCCGCAGGTGTGCGGCTGGAGCTCCTGGCCCCGCAACCCGCCTGGTCGGGCTCCTGGGGCTGCTGGCACTGGCCCAGGCACGGAGCTCTGCTTCTTAAGTCTTCCTTCACCCTCCACCTGCTTTGTTGGTTTTGGGGGTTTTTGTTAATGTTCAGTAATCTGCGATGATGCAAGTTTTCTCTCCAGACAGAGAGAAGCTGCAGGCAGCAATTCCAGATATCTGTTCAGCCGCGGACCTCTCTAAACTTCCAGAGAAATTTGTTAATTTAATATTGACCATCAAAAAGAATGCCAGCCCTTGTGAAGTGGGGACAAAGTAGCCTGTCTCATAAAGCCTTCTGAAAGGCTTAGCCTGGAAAACATAAAATCAGTGTACCACCAGTGTATCTCTACCCAGTGATTGATTTTTTTAGTGCTTTTTATTTTGTGCAAGTTGCCAGCCATGCTTATGTTTGTGGCTGCTGCTGGTTCTTCTGCTACCGTTACTGTTAAATACAGCAACTACATGAGAACCATTTTGTTTAGTATCCAGTAAGTCTGGCAACTCTTCTTCCCAAGTAATCAGCACAATCACTTGTTGATACCCAGATGTTGCTGCCCGTGGATGTTATGAAGAAGAGTATTCAAGGCGGAAGGGAACTCGGAGGTGATGCAGGCCATTGTGTCATCAGTAAAAACTGATTCCTGAAAGCTTTCAGGGGTGTTTTTTTCCTCATCTGGCGTGCCAAGAGAACTTTGCAAATATTACATGGTTGCTTTGATGTCAGAGCCTGTATAGCAGGCTGAAATAATGGAAACATGTGCGCTCTGCCAAAATTCAGGCTCTGCCGTAGTCCAGACATTAAGGTTGGAGTGAAGAACTCCTTGGCAGTATTTTCCATGTATGGCTTGTGCTATTCTTCGTGTCAGCAGGTCCACCAGGGTAATTGGCCAGTGTTAATATTCACTTTTAATATCTGCATGTCAGTCTCTTTTATATTTTAAAGTCTGGGGGACTTCTTTATGTTACAGGATTGATGCAGTGTTCTTGGATTCTAATGTATGACTGTGAGCAGAAATTACTTACAATCATTTCTACTGATGATTTCTTGAAGTTATTATGGAACACATGAAATATCCCCAGTGTTTTCTTGATAATGGTTAGGCTGGAATCTTTCAAATAAAATACAAAAATAAGTTCCAAAACCTCATTCTCACAAGCTGTAGGGATCTTGAATTTCTGTTAGGTTTTACCCTTGCTGGACTTGGCTGTTCTATACTCTAGAAATATTTTAGGTCCTTGGAGCAAATGATAAAATGTATTTTGTAAGTAGAGATGGATTAATTTCAGGGAACCTTACATACTTACAGCTGGTGTGAAGAGTGATTATTCTTGTTGTGAAGTCTTGTGTGTTTGTTCACAGTGAAGAATTACACTTGCAAGACAAAGTGCTTAGGTTATTTTCCTTATATCCTGTTCACTGTAAACTTTATGAGCTCTTCACTGTTTCAGCAGCTGTTGGAACATAGATAACTTCACTGGTCATGATTCATGGAAAGGTTGTGGCTGATAAGTGCAGACCTGCTGCTTTGACATCCTGTTACGTGATAGCACCAAGCATTTTGTAAACACATGTGATATTGCTAAGTATTTGTAAATACTTTAAAAATTATTAAGTAGTGCTGGATTAGTTTTGTGAGAGTTTTAATCCCTTCAGTCCTGGTTTAACTCTGGATTTGTGTGTAGTCACGCCTCTCCCACGTCCTCCACCCTGCCGGGCTGCCCCAGTGTATTGTGACCTTCTGCCACAAAGCTTCAATGCTTCAATCTGCTTTCAGATTAGAACTCTAACTCTTCTTTTTCCCCCCCTTAGAACTGCTTTACCATCTTCACTTACAAGTGCAGCAGACCCATGGACTTTCATTAGTGTATCAGCTCTGGCAGTGCCTGAAGTGGCAGCAGCACTGGCATGTCCAGACAAAAGCAGAGCCAGCAGCTTTTTCTGCCTCACTTGTACTAGAGAGCCTTGCATTTGAAAGCCACTTCAAGCTCTTTTGCTCTCATGAGTCAAGGTGAAGCAACAAATTAAATTGGTTTTCTAGTTTAAACAAAATTATCCTGCATTTTCAATAGCACTGATGAAACAGGTAGATTCCAATAGCATTATAAACTTGAGTGAGCACCTTCTTTTTTCTTTTTTTTTTCTTCCCAGGAATTCCCTTCTTCTGCTTACATTTCTGTTTCTACTTTTTGTCCTTACTAACCTGAAAATGTCATTGACTCTTTTATTATGTGCAGTGCTGTATCCTTCTAGTCCCAAGCTTTCATGTTTCTGACTTAGCCTCTTTAGTTTTGTTTTTTGATTTCTTGAGTTGGTTGTTTTTTGGGAGTTTGTTTGTTTAAATTCTTGTTATTTTCACATTTCCAGATGAAAACTGTTCTTACAAACTTTTTCCTTTTCTGTATACATAAAGTTACTGTTCTGCTTGGATTACTCTACAGCGTTTAGTGAAGAAAAGTTACTTCTGACTTCCCTCTGTATTTAAAAGTCTGGTTTTAGTAACTTGCTATTACTTGATTTTTAGAATGTCTATTAGCATCTTGCTCAACTTGTGATTTCAGTAACGTTAGTCATCGGTTTGAATTCTCAGGACAGGCAAACAGGTGTATCTGGTAGGATGAGCAGGAGTGGAAAAGCTTGCTCCTAAATACAGCAGGGGAAACCTTTGTTAACATCTGTGTGATGATCCATACAGCAGTTTACAAACATCTTCAGGCTCTTTCTCTTGAGGTTAAGACCAACAGAACTCACAAGCCAAACTCTGTCTCCACATGTGTTGCCTAGTTAATTAGCCTGGGATATGTTAGTCTTTGTAGTTGGTGGTCACATTAACTGTATCAGCTTGTAGACATCATGGCCAGCTGGGTGAGTCTCTGGCCGGAGTGAGATTATGTGATGGAGGTTCTATGATAGCGGGTTTCCTGCTCACCCCCACAGGGTCCCCTCTGCAGGCATGGGTGTGGACTCTCAGAGGCTGTCTTCAGCTCCCCTGCTGCCAGAGTTTGGCTGTTCTGGACTGAAAATTTTGACAGCAGCTATTTGCTCCAGGGGAAGCTGGGGAAGGAAGAGGAAGGAAGCAAAAAAAGAAGATGATGTTGGCTCAGGAATGCCTGAGCTGTGTTTCTGTGCATGAAACTACTTGAGAAAGGGGCAGAAAAAGGAATGAAAGCTCTAAAATGTTTGCTTTGTACTTAGCTGCCCCTCTTTACAATGGAAGCTCACATTTTAGCAAGAGGTTGGCAGGTGTGTGCAAAGAGTGGCTTCTGAAACCTCTGATAATATGTCCGAACTCGACCCTGACCTGGTCTGGAAATATATTCAGTCTTAAGTCTGTTTATTGCGCATGTGAATTTAGTGCCTCTTACATTCTTTAAATAGTTGATCTGTATCAAGTATGCTTCATCCCAGGGCTTAGCTGGAATTGCTTGTCTGCAGTTGCTTCTTCCTGGCACTGGGTACAGGTACCAAAATCAGAGCAGGATGACTCTCTTGCAGGCATGTTTTTTTGCTGATTTTAATGTTTTCTGTGCCTGTTTAGGAAATTACGAGGAGAATGAGAAGATTCTTGGTTGTGTAAGAGACAAGAAAAGCTGAGCCAGCACAAGTATCTTAGAGAAGGGCATGGGGTGTATCAGACACTGACAGTAATGTGGGACAACTGCTCTGTGGACAGTGGTGCTGTAAAGAATGAGTCTGTTTCTACTGCTTTTATTCTGCTGTACTTGTATAAATAATACTTCTATGCTATTCTAATCTAAAAGTGTGTATTCTGTTAGTGCTGTAAAGTGGATGTAGTCACAGTCTATGATGTTTGCTCCAGAAAACCACAAACAAGCACCACTGGCAGGGAAAATCAGCATGGCTTGAAGAAGACATGAAATAAAATGAGTAGTTGCACACTGAATGTTTAATTGTGGGTTTTGCTTACCTTTCAGTGATAACTTAAATAGCCTTGATGTTTTTCAGGGGCTTCTTTTTTAGGTGTAAAGAATGAGGGTGATAGGAAGGTGGATGTTTGTTTCAAAGAAACATTACATAAAATTGAAGAATTATAAAATCAAGCTAATGGAAGAATAGTATTTTTCTACAAGGCAAAATCAGGCTATTAAAACTCACATGCAAGGAATGTTAAGGACAAAAAAAAAATAATAATATAATGCGTTAGGAAGAAGGGCTTTGATTTATTGCTTGTTTGGTGGTTTTTTTGTGTTTGTTTTTTTTTTTTTAACCACACAGCGCAGGCCAGGCACAGAAAAATACTAATTTATCTTACAGTAGAATAAAGAGGTAAAGAGAGAGATTATGCAATTGTGACTTGTAGTAATGCATTTAGGTCTGCATATCTTACATGGGCTTTTTGACAGAAGCTCCATGACAAGAAACAAAGCTGTGACATGAAAAGTTTGATTTCTACTAATAGAACATTAACAATCTTTTTTATATGTGTGACATTCATTTTAGGCCTTTTTTTGTAACCATACTTTCTCAGCTTCTGTGTTTTGATATGACAAATGAGGTAATAAGCATATGAAAATACTTGCAAAAAATTGTTTCAGTACTAGAGGTTTTTTTACTTCCTTAATATTTCCTATTTTCTTTCAGCTTCATGTTGAACATGAGCCTTGTTATGATCATTGAGAATGTGAAGTTGGCCCGTGAATATGCCTTACTGGGAAACTACGACTCTGCGATGGTCTACTACCAGGGAGTTCTTGACCAAATGAATAAGTATCTGTACTCTGTGAGAGATACCTATCTGCAACAGAAATGGCAGCAGGTAAACAGCACTTTTCTGGCACATTTTGAGGGAAAAGCATTGAAGTAGCAAGAATTGCTTATCTTATTGTAAAAAAATATATAAAAAGAACTTACCCCATTCTCTCATAAACTAGTGTTGTTATATATAGGATTCTTTTTTGTTACATAGACTTGTTTAAGTCATCTTTATGGTTTCTTTGTCTGTCAGTGGCAGAACAGTCAATGATGCAGCAATCAATGCTGATGAGTACCCCTGTTATGCTCAAGTCTTTTAGCCTTGTATCATTCGGGTCTTATTTCCCTCAATGTTTTAGTAAGACTAAGGTCCTTAATAGCAAGTGAGTTGATAATTTGTCCTCAACAAAAACCCTCTTTTTCTCATTGATAATCTGCCTGTTAGGTTGATACTTTTGATTGATATTTAGTCTGTTAGGTTCTGTCGTACCTGTTTGATCTGCAAAATCTGTCAAAAGTCCCTTTGATGCTAAATCCAAAATCTCTTCGTTTGTTCTTTAAATGTGCTGAGGAAGGCAGAAAAACATCCTTAATGTCTTATGTGTGTAATTCTTGCTTATTGAAGTAGAATTAGGTAGCTTGTTAAACCCAGTGGAATCCATCCAGGCATTACATGGGCTTGAACAGAGGGCTGTTACAAACTTATTTCCAATGTGCTTAATCTACCTTCCTTTTTTTAATCAGGTTTGGCAGGAGATAAGTGTGGAAGCTAAGCATGTGAAAGATATAATGAAAACACTGGAGAGTTTTAAACTAGACAATACTCCATTGAAAGCCTCACAACAAGAATTGCCAGCTCACGATGCAGAAGTCTGGTCTTTGCCAGTACCTGCTGAGCGTAGGTAAGAGGAAACCTGAACACCTAGATTAATATTTATCAGGACAGAGTGTGCTTTGACTTCAGCCTGTTGTGGTGCAATTTTTGTTCTTGAACTTAGATGTGTGACACTTGCACCAGCAGCTTGACACCACTTGTGGTAAAGGAGGTGTCATTTTGAGGCAGCCTAATCCAGAATGTTCTGGGGGTTTTATCTTACATAGTCCTGACTGATGTCAAACTTCTTCCCCCCACACACTGTTGCCTGAGTTGTTTGATTTTTGGTTTTGAGGTTTTATTTCACTTTTGTCTCTGTTGGCATTAGCTGGTTCAGGATGCTAAACACATTGTTCTGTGAGTCTAGTGGTTTTTTGTTTGGTTTCTTTGTCTTTTTTTGTCGTAACTATCTGATCTGGTTCACTGGAGGTTCTAACACATGCCAGTGGTAGCATGAATGAGGGGACAGGAGTATGTGCAAAGCAGAAACAGAACTGTGCATTTGGACAGAAAGTGACTGTTAGGTCACTTCAGCTGTATTGCCAAATTGTTGTTTGTTAATTTTTTTCTAAGCTCCATATTACTTCTACTGATGAAATACACAAAGCAAACCACTTGTTTTAAGCAGGTGGACCCTGAGCTTGTGGCACAGGGAAAATGGATTTTAGTCACTGTCTAAAAATATCAAAAAGCAAAATGGCTTTTCAGTTTGTAACCAGTTGATTTGGTTATGTAGTGCTCACCAGTGGCTATACACTGAGGCTTTTTGCATATGTTACAACTAACTAGACCTTCGCCAGGACCCAGGAAGCGCCAGTCTGCTCCGTGCAGTGATTGCAGAGGTCACAACAATCGTGTGAGTGCGGCTGTCAGAGGCTCCCACCGCCCGTCCTCTCGAAACCCCAATGATAAAGGGAAGGCAGTCCGCAGCCGGGAAAAAAAGGATCAGCAAAATAAAGGAAAAGAGGAAAAGGTAAACTTGCAATAACTTCATGGAGTTGAGAAACTCAGTTGTGCTCCCTTACTACTGAGTATATTATAAAATGACATGCCTGTAAAATGTTTCTTCTGTTCATGTCAGTGTGTTGATTTGAATCTCACCTTGTAAGGTGTCTTTTCTTTCTGCACAATGTTGCTTTTGGATTAATTAAAAACAAACAATTACTCTGGGAAGTTGAGATCTGGTAAATGTATCTGAAGGTAGGTGCCAAGAGGGTGTTTCCAGGCTCTTCTTGGTGGCACCAAGCAGTAGGACAAGAGGCAACAGGCAGAAACTGATGCATAGGAAGTTCCAGCTGAACATGAGGAAGCATCTTTTTACTGTGTGGGTAACAGGTTGTCCAGAGAGGTTGTGGAGTCTCCCTTGCTGGAGATACTCAAGAACTGTCTGGACGCAGTCCTGTGCCGTGTGCTCTGGGATGATGCTGTTTGAGCAGGGAGGCAGTTGGACCAGATGACCCACTGTGGCCTCTTCCAGCTTGACCCATTCTGTGATTCTGTGATGTGTTTACTGCAACTTGAAGGCAGTTGTTTAAAATGATACCACTGAATTTCTGAAATAGAGCCTGGTGAAGCTCATTCACATGGGACGTCCTTGTGGCTTCATTGCTTTGAGTATAATTTAAACCAAGATTGAATTGCTTATTCCAAAGCATGTCAAGATTTACTTAATCCCTAAATGAGACCCTTTTTTTTTTTTGTTTTTTCTTTTGAGATATGTTGCTAGCTCCATATTCTCTTCAGTTGTAAACGAACAAAACCCCAGCATACTTGAACTATGATCTGTTCTTAGCAATCAGAGTGCTTTAATTTTTGCTTTGTGCTCTGGTCTCCATAAATTTAGCAGATGACCAAGGTAAGAGACCATACAGGAAACAGTAGATTTGTAGTTTTCCAGGGTCTAAATAAATCAGATATCCATGGAATAGTTTGTTAGCTTCAGCAACCTTAAGTTGTGGCAAGGTGTCGTGGCCTGTGGAGATGGTATAACCTACAAGCATGGAATTGTTTAGCTGTGTAGGCTACTACTTTTATTAGGAGTCTTAATTAGATTGTCTTTAAGTGATAATCCTCTATCCATCAGAATATACCCACAGAGAGACAGGATAGGTCTCTTTTTCTCTTTTACAGTTGTTCTGTCATCACCAGTGCTTGCTGTTAAATGTATAAAACCAGGGTATGTCTAGTGCATTTTATCTCCTTTCAGTTGCATGGTCTCTGCTGTTCGAGCCCTTTCAACTACGTAGCTTTGCTTCGACTCTGCTGCAGAGCTGCTTCTCTGCTGTTCATGTCCATGCTTCTGTATCAGTTAATTAGCTCTGGTTTTACCCCTGTGGTCTCCCTGCAGATCACCATTGCTCATTCTACATACGGAAGTCATGCTTAATTTTTTTTTTTTATGTGTCCCACATATGTGGCATATTTATGACACCTAAAAAATTTGAGATACTCTCAGTGTGACACTTCATGGTCCAGTATTACACATAATTTTCCCCTACTCTGTCTCAATTTCAGATTTCTGAAGGGAGAAGAGGCAGAAACTCTTATATCCCTGTCTGGGATAGATGTATGCAGTTTTGATTAGGTACCAAAACAAAACACACTGCATCAGTACAATATGCTGGCTTTGGGGAGAAGGAAATGTAACCAGGGCACTACAGACATCTGGGTGAAACACACAGATCCATCCTGCAGTGCAGCTATAATATGGATGCTTCATAATTCTCATGCTGGTTTATGTTGCCACCTTCTAAAAATATGATGCTGTTGTGGACTTGTGGTAAAAATTCATTAGTAGCATAACCATTGCCATGTATTTACATTGTTGTATCCTTTATATGTAGAACAAATCCACATCTGAGATTTCAGAGTCTGAACCAAAGAAATTTGATAGTACTGGATATGACAAAGATTTAGTAGAAGCTTTGGAAAGAGATATAATTTCTCAGAATCCCAACATTCGATGGTAAGTTTGAGTACTGCTGCTAATCTCTTGAGTTGTTATTTCCTCTCACATGATATGACAAGGATTAAGTATTTTAACAGATACTTACATGTAAAAAGTACATACAGGTTTTCCTTACTGCCTTTAAATAGGCAACTAAACTTCTTATGTAGCTGAATATGTCTAGAGCTCAAAAAAATTTTTTTCCACACATCGATTCATATAATAATTTGGGCTGGATGGGACCTTTAAAGATCAGCTAAAGCAGTCCCCTGCCATGTCAGGGACATCTTTCTCTAAATGAGGTTGCTTAAAGTCCTGTCCAACTTGGCCATACAAACCTTCTCGAAATTTTCTGAGAGTCCTAAAATCAGTTTTTGAGATACTCTTTTGCAATGTAAAAGTTTCTAACATCTGTTAGTGTCTCTTCATTTAAAAATCTATTTTGCTACTCTGGGGCATATCAAGACAGAAAACTGATTAACAAAGAAGTTATGTCAATATAGGAACCCTTTGAAATGTTGCTGGATGTCATGTGGCCACTAGTATAAAATATAAGCCTGTGCCAGTACCTTTACATAAATGTGTTAAATATTAAACCTTACATAAAGGTTGTTTTGTGTTCTGAATGTTTCCAAGCTTAGGTGGTTTTGCAAGGATTTAATGAGCAAAAATCTTCTGGCAAATAAAGTAGGCTTAAAAAAAAAACCCAAACAGTCCCACAAAACACTTTGTGTGCATGCAGCTGTCTTGTATTTCAGTTTAATGTTTAAATATATGTTTCAGTTTTTATATTGAATCTTAAATTATTACTTCAGATTTGAAACTAATTCTTCATGTAGATCATATAGATTTGGTTTTGAAACCAAAATATTACCTGGACACATGCTGATAAGAGGAATGCCCTGAAAGTTACTTTCAAGGAAGTAAGACCAGCCTAAGAATTAATACTTTTGTAACTCTGAAAAAGAATTCTGAAAATTCTGTTTAATTCTGCTCCATTTACTGGTCTTCAGCAGGTTGTTCTTGTAACAGTGAAAGACAGTATTTAAGTTTCAGGAACATCCAGCTCTCAGCAAAACAAGAAAGCAGAATTGGTAGTTAGCCTAAATTTAACCAACCTGCTTTTTTCTGCTTGTCTTTCTCTGAATAGTGACAGTGGTGCTCTGGTGAAATAGATAATGTTTTTTTTGCCTTTGCCTCCATCTGCAGTCTGCCAGGCAGATGTCAATTGTAGCTGTTATGGGCTTTTGCCATTAGAACGTAAATAATTCAGGAAAATAAATTAGATTTGTGCGAGAGCCAATGCGTAAAAAAAGTTTAATTGTGCGATTTTTTGGAGTTGTGGAGTGATTCTTTAGCCTGCTGTCTGAATCTGTCAAACAACTTTCTCTTTCTTGTCAGGGATGACATTGCTGATTTAGTAGAAGCCAAAAAGCTGCTTAAGGAAGCTGTAGTTTTACCAATGTGGATGCCAGAATTTTTCAAGGGGATTAGAAGACCGTGGAAGGTATGAAAAAATCTGCTCCTGCGATCTTAAGTAGAATTTTGGGATTGGATCTTGGCAGAACAAGGAATTTCAAATGTTTTACAGTTTAAATAAATTCTTCCCACGTTTTAGTAACAGTAAGAACAAAATAACATTATTGTAAATAATAACAACAAAATAAACAACAACCTGCACACTGTCTTCAGCTACGTGTTTGCGAGTAAGCAGTGATATTCATTACTTACCTTTGAATAACTTTTCAAGGGAAAGCTTACATCCAGTAGTTTGCTATTACACTAAACAAACTGTAAAATTCTCTGTTGATTCTTGTCCTAAAAGTGGTTCTTTTTCATTTTAATAGGGTGTACTGATGGTTGGTCCTCCTGGTACTGGAAAGACCCTCCTAGCAAAAGCTGTAGCCACTGAATGCAAGACAACTTTTTTCAATGTTTCTTCTTCCACACTTACCTCAAAATACAGAGGAGAATCTGAGAAACTTGTTCGTCTGCTGTTTGAAATGGTGATTTAAGTTTCTGAACGTGAACAGTGAGATAATGAAATAGAATCATCTCTGGAACAATGAAACCTTACCAAGGTTTCAAACTCATAGCATACATAAACAATTCCCCAAGCTTCAAATGCTTGGGTCGTTTCTGATTTGCCTTTTGCATTTCAAGATTATTCCTAAATGGATTTATAAAAGCTGAAAAATAGGTTGTCTTACATTAGAGGTAGCTCACTATAAGCTGGTGAGTGCTGCAGAACATACTTGAATGTAAATGTAGAGACGGAATTAATTGCTTTCTGGGTGAGAACCCTATTTAGGCTGAGTGTTTTGTTGTTTTTGTGGGTGTTTTCTTGTTTGTGGTTAAAAAAAATGGCCTTCCAGACTGTAATTGGCTTTAGAGCATATAATACTTGAAGTGGGCTGGGAAAATAGTTTGGTTTTTTTTCCCCATGTGTTACCAGGTGTGTGTGCAGTGTTTGGTAGAGTGCCCAGTACTGAAGGGGACAACAGAGTTGCAATTACAGTAATCAGAAAAAGCAGGAAATAAAAGATCTTTTACATTATAGTTTGTTAGGCAGGATACCAGCTCATTTAATGTGATTGGCCAAAAATGCAGATAACACAATGAACATCATCTCAACTGCTCTAATACAATAGCTTTTATTATCCTGGATCCTTGTCTTTAAATGCTGTTGTTTACAAAAAGGTCAATTATTTTGCAGTTGACTTATCTCTCGGACAGGTGTCCCAGCTTAACTTTCATCCTGGCTTTTATCTGAAATCTCATTCAAGCATTCTGTGATGACTTTCACAGTTAAAAATGTTATTCCTAGTGTGGGGAACTGCCTATAGCTTATGAAATGTTTGTTTATAGCCTGGACAACTACGGGACTTTGCCAAAAGCTCTTCTACTCAGATGCTCTGAATGCATGCACCTGGATGCTGGGGTCCAAGGGGGGGAAGGGTGGGATCATCTGATACTTAGAAGCTGGGGTAAAGACATCATTACTCAGCTCTGAATATGCTGCTACTTCCTAAATGGGAGTGAACTGCTATTTCAGCTTCTGCTTTATCCTTTGCATTTTTCAGGCTCGATTTTATGCCCCAACAACCATATTTATTGACGAGATAGACTCCATCTGTAGCCGCAGGGGAACTTCGGAGGAGCACGAAGCCAGCCGACGTGTGAAGGCAGAACTGCTAGTTCAAATGGATGGTAAATAACCTGATCACTACTGGGAACTGCTGGGCTGGAGGAAACTTGAGGGACAAAAAAAAAAGGAAAACTTCATTCTTCAGAAGCAGTTTTTTGAAAGCCTTACATGAAATTGGGGTTAAAACCTACAAGTGACGTTATTTAACAGTCTTTTGGCCTCTGAACTATGATCTTGTATTAGTGATCCAGAATTAGGAAGATTCAGTGGGAAATACAAGATTTCAGAAGAGCAGCAGAAAAAAATCCTGCTTCTCTAAGTCTTTGCCTGGCATATCACTCACTTCTTCAAAATTAAGTAAAAAGTGGTTCAAAAGAACTGTTACCTGTTTCTATTTAAACTTCAAAGGCAGCATCACAGTTAATTTCTTCAGGATCTTTTTTTTTCTCCTAAAAATGTAAATAACAAGTGAAGTTCTTCTGTTTTATAGAAGTGGTTTGGGAGAGTTTTCATTTTAAAACACTGAGTTCACTACAGATATGTGGCTAATATTTCACGAATCAACAAGGTTTAAAAGTAGGTAACAATGCAGAGTTGCTATAGAGGCATCCATTTTGTACTTTGTGGAGCAGGGAGAAGGAAAGGAACTACTGAGAAGTGCTAATCTATGAACTGATTTGTGATAGAATTCCATGAGTCAGAAGATTTGCATATTTATTTCTCCTTCTCTGTTGCTGGTACCCTTTTATTTTTGTCTTTAAAGAGCAGCAGAGCTCTAATACTCTTCCCATATCAAATATGTACGTAATCTGATTTTATTAGTTAGAACTATTTGAATCCTTTTACTTAGGCATTCCTAAAAGGTATTTTGTATGCAGACTAGGTACAATGGCTATCCCACAGCCCAGTCCTGTTGTTCTAAGCAAAAACAGTAGATAAAGTATCAACTTTACCAAAATTACCTTCTTCCTGTTGTAGCAGATTAGAAACTGAGGTGTTCTATCTGTCTCTAAGAAGCTGTGATTTAGTCCACCAAATTTAAACATTCACTTCAGCAGTTTGTACAGTCCACCTGTACTTACGAAACCTTTGGCCTGACTTCAGAAGTGAGGAGACCTTGTAGGGGAGTCGTGCTGCTTTTGTGTGGCTGTTGGTGAATACTGTGGGGGGTGTTGGTTTTTGGTGTGGTGATGGTGCTGGGTGTTTTGTTTCCTCACCTGCTGCTACATGATGTTGACGTGAAAATTGAACCACTGTTGCGGCAGAAGTACAAACAATTCTGCTGTAAAACCATTCCAGCCATGATAGAGAGGTCTGAGCAGTGGCCTATGCCCCTGCTGCTCTTTAAACCAAGCTTCCAGTTTTGCTTGCAGGCTGTCATAGAGATGAAAAAGCAAACTCTGTTGTGCTTGGTGATTCTATTATGCTTGGGCTTATTAAAGTGCAATAGAGTGGCTGCTTTAATACTGCAGAACTGTTTTCTCTGTACATGAAATTTCAAAAAGCATATGTATATTTTACCTCTTCTTTTCTCTGCTATAGGTGTTGGGGGGGCTACTGAAAATGATGATCCTTCTAAGATGGTCATGGTACTTGCTGCTACTAATTTTCCTTGGGATATTGATGAAGCCCTAAGACGGAGACTAGAAAAGAGAATTTACATTCCTTTACCATCAGGTATGAAGAATTGGTGAGAGGAGTGGTTAAAAATTCTAAAATCTAAACTTTATCAACATTCCTTTAGTTTTGATCACTTGATTTAAAAATCTAATTGATAAGTGTATGCAAATTCACTTATGGATTCAGGAGCAGCTTGAACATTTACTCTTGTAGCAAGTACAGTATCCTTTTTCTCATTCTTCCCTCTTATCCTCCTTCAACTTATTATTTATCTTCAGAAAGCAAATTGTACAGACTCAATTTTCTTATCTGTGTTTAGCCAAAGGGAGAGAGGAACTCCTAAAAATAAATCTGCGAGAACTGGAACTGGCTGATGATGTTGACCTTGCAAACATAGCTGAGAAAATGGAGGGTTATTCAGGTGCAGACATTACCAATGTGTGCAGGTAAGTTGCATTGCATCATTTGTATTACTACTGCTGAAAACTTTGGGAAAACTGTTAGTAAGATAACCAGTTTACATTATTAAAGTTACTGAATAAAAATATAACTTGTCTTTTACGTATGGCTAAAAGGTGAAATACTGCATTAATATTTACCCAAATTTAAGAGTAGTTGCAACCTAGTAATCTAATAAGGTGTGATTTAGGTAAAATTCCACCTTCTTTCATACAGACTAAATTTCCATGCATGAGGAATATCCAGAGGATGGTAAACTTTAACTTGTAGAGTTGCAGTCATTCTGCTTGGGCTATGTGATTTCTGCAGAAATCTGTATGGAAGAGGCAACAGTGATAGAGGCTGGAATAACTAAAGTAAAAACATGGAGTTTTCTTGTTTCATCACATGGAAAAAGTGTAGAGTCTTGTGTGGTGGTACAAGAGCTGTGTACTCAGCACATTGGTTTCTGTGATGAGACTGATTAAAGTTTTCTGCTACCTCCTTCATTTCCCTGTCTCATCTGTACTGTTGGCATACAGTTGTTCGTGGGCCTATTCTCTAGCCTAGATTCCTGAAATAATTGACTAAAAATATCTTCTAATTCTTCCCTTTCATTTTCTTTGAAAAATTGGAAAGGGAAGGAGAGGACTGATCTATTAAGAGACAAGTGTCTGCTGTCCTGTTTACATCAAAAGACTTGCACTGGCACAGTTGCATAAGCGGCAAACTCTGAGATCTGCAGTACAGGACAGAGAACTGAAGCTGCTTAAGATGCTGTTGTCATCTGATAAGCACCTGTGTAACGCTGCTTTCAGGCTTTGGAGGTAGCACTGAAGCATGGCAGGGCAAGGCTTGAGCTCCCAGTTATTCCAGCCCAATTCTTGTGGGGCTGTGCTTTGAGCAGGATGAGAGGAGCAGTAAAAGCACCTCCTGGCTGCTTCCTCAAACGCGGATCCATTTCTTGCCTAGATTCTTGACACGGCTCTGCAGACACATGTCAGCACAGCTGAGAGGACAGTGTGCTGTGCCACAGGGATGAATGCAAGTAGCCTGTACACAAAGCTGCCACCAAAGGCTCTGTCAGCAGGGCCACTGCAGGCTGAGCTAAAAGTTTGGAGCCTCAGTACAGTTTCCTGAACAAACCTTGCGCAGTGTCTGGGAAAAGAATGGTACGTTAGTTGCTCTGAATCCGTGTTGTGGAGATTTGTTTCGTTTGTAGGTTTGTGAGATGAATTTCTGGTGTTGTTTTGATCAGTCTTGGTTCTGCTTCGAAAGGAGTTTGTCCTAATAGGTTCATGTTATGCGAAAGAGTTTATTTGGTCTGCTGCTTTGTGCATTTTAGCTGCAGTTTGTCTCCTCCAGTCTGTTCAGTGTTTGTTGTTTGTAATTAATTTTATACTGAATGTCAATACACTTATTTTAGAAATGAAAACACTTTTAATGTTTTTCAATGAATTTTGTGTGTATGTATTTGTGCACAATTACTTTTGATTTTTTTTAACCAAAGCCCCTTTGTACAAATACTATAAAACAACAAAAAAAAAGGCAAACAGATTAAAGAAACATCTGAGTCTTCTATTTGTGGCAGTCTCTGAAGTGATGACTGAGGTGGCAGCAAGCAGAAATCCAGATAAACTGAGATTTGGATGTACATGATTTGAAATCATTGAGGAAGTACTCTTATTAGCCTGTGTGTAAATAATTGTTTGTGGTGTCAGGAGAAGTAGCTCTTGGATATGATTGTTTCATTTACCTTGAGATAAAAAGAAGTGGATGAATTTAACAGTGCTTTTTTTATGGTTCAGGCTCTCAGTATATAAGCATATAAGTTCAAACCTGTATACTATGACAGTCCTTGCTAGTGGCACAAAACATAAGAGTAAGTGGACCAAGAACACTGATTTACTGAAATGACCTTCCTATCTTAAAGAATTTGAGGTGAAGTCCAAAGTTCTCTGAGCCAGAGTGAAAACCAGTCAGAGGTAACACTACAGTTGCTAGCAGTCAGCATATAACTGGGGGGAAATGAAGGTGAACTTTCATTTTAAAATGACATTCAGGAAATACAAAATACATCTAAACTGCATATTAGATGTGAGTATGAACTAACTTGGAATCATTTTAAGTGGACTGTCAATGTTGAAAGGCCTTTAGAACAGAACTGCCCCCTGCTGTGTCTTCCAGTGGGTGGCTGCCTGTTTTTTGAATAGAGCTTTGGTGCTTCTCCAGGCACCAAGAGTGCATTTGAGAAAGCACCAGGAGTTTAGTTTGGAATGACTGTCCATAAAATGACTTTACAAAAGGAGGTGGTGGCAGCTGCACTTCAGTTCTGTCAGTGTGTTAGGGTATGATGAGCTTGTTGGTTGGTTGGATTATTTTTGCTGGACTTTGTGGTTTTTTAACAGTTGTCTGGAAGCAAATTAGATGCATGGAATGTTCCCCCCATGCCATTGTGTAATAGTAGCTTATGGTTTACAAATGGTCTTGTAACAGCATTTATAGCTGTTGCATGGTGGTATTTGGTTGAGATGGAGTTCAATAAGCCAACCTTTTGGTTGTTCTGAAATTTTAGTTCCTGTATTAGAGATTTTATTTTATTAATTAATACTGAGATTAGCTTAAGTTGGTCAGAGCATGGTGCTAAATAATATCAAGGTTGTGGATTCGATCCCTGTACAGGCCGTTTATTTAAGAGTTGGATGTGATGATCCTTGTGGGACCCTTCCAACTTGGAATATTCTGTGAATTATTTAGTAAGTTCCTGAAGTCTGACAGTTACGGTTTCCTTTAGCGGGAGGGGATGGTACTGAAACAGAATATGCTCAAACCATTTTTCTAAATCCTTCCAGAAGACAACTTGTAAGTTCTTCTCTCTTTGGATTCTCACCTTTCTGATATGACACAATATATTCTTGTGATACCACTGAGATTACACTTCCATCTTTTTTACTGCTAGACAGATAAGCAGCGTTTTCTTGTTATTATAAGATATATAACAATGAATTAGCAGGAACTTCAGCCTTCCAGTGTTATCTAATTATCACCTCACCAGCTTATCACCTGCTGTTACCAGTTTTGCTGCTGGAAATCTAAATGTAGTCAAACCTAACACAAAAGAAAATGACACACTTGTAAAAACATTCAGTGCTCATTAAGGCCAGAAGTTTGAGGAGCTACAGACAGAACAGATTTTGTTATTTAACATTTAGTTCTTGAGTGTACAGGTTGGAGGTAGATACTCTTGACTCCTCTGTCTTTGAAGTGGAATTCCTGTTCAAACCAGGAAACATTCAAAACCCTCCAGCTACTCCTGTATCTAGGAGGAATTAAATTGTTATTGCTTTGTTCCTGTTAAAAAATACTATAAACAGCAGCTACATCATAGGCATGCAGTGACATCAGCTAAACCAGTTTGTCTTTACCTCATTTGCCTAGCCTGTGAATAGTAGCTGTTCAGATATCCAGTGAGAATAATGCCACATTTGAAAAATATGGATAACATGGTATTTTGTAGCTTATACAAGCACTTGGAGATCTTCCCATAAAAGTTTACAATTCTTTATTCAGTCTTTTTGAATGCAGCAGCTTAACTGGAATGCTGTGTTGAGTCTTTCAAACAACTGAACTCCCTATTTTGTATTGAGTAATGATTTTATTTTCTTCCCCTCCTGACTAGAGATGCATCGTTGATGGCTATGAGGAGGCGTATTGAAGGCTTGACACCAGAAGAAATAAGAAATCTCCCCCGAGATGAAATGCACATGCCAACAACTATGGAAGACTTTGAAATAGCTTTGAAGAAAGTTTCTAAATCTGTTTCTGCTGCGGACATTGAGAAATATGAGAAATGGATAGTTGAGTTTGGATCGTGTTGAGTTGTCTTCTCTTGAAGAAACCACCTTATGTCTTAAAACAGCTTTAGAAGTAATTGGTGATGTGTCAGTGCACTGCATGCTCTTTTTAACTTTTGTAATTTAAGAGCAACAGATGTCTAAATAAATTCTTTTTCTAAAATGCAAGTTCTGCCTAGCTGTCTTTGAACTAGCTCAGAAGTCACCCATTTTTCTCAAATGCTGATGGTATCTGATTTGATTTTCAAGATTCTAAAATTACTTTAATACTAGAACTCCTTTCATCAGAGTATTTACTCTTGAAAAATTGCTGTTGTGTCAGTGAAACCCCCCAAACTACCCCTGCTAAGTGAGTCAGGGATGCTGAGAACTTGAAAATGGGACAAACAAGATGCAGTTACACAGATAGTTTTCCTAGCTGATCTTGGAGAATTCTACCCTTAAACTGTCGTTAAAGAACTTGTGCAAAGGGTGAGATGTGGAACAGCAACCTGTGTGCTGAACAGTCAATGGAGGCGGTGAAGTCTGAGCAAGGGGTAAGACCATCACAGGTTTGTAGGAGCTGTTAAATAATATTAAAATACATCCAGCTGCTGTAAACTAATTCTGTGCAGCCAGCAGTGATGCTGTCACGTGTAGCTTCCTTGTTAGGAGAAATCAAAAGCTTTCTGGCATTAATTCTGAAATGGGTTTCTTCCTTGACTGTCTGATACTGCAAGCAGCAAAACACTAGACTGGTGAGTTGGGTCTGGTTTACATGGCTATTGTGGTTAGGCTGTTGTGATAAGGCAGCATGTGTTGTGTTTGTGCTCAGTTGATAACCATGACTTTACAATTGATGTAAAATCTAAATTCTCATTTTTCATTACTTAACTGCTTCTACACACCATATATTATCTGAGAATGGTTCTGTAGTAGCCATCCAGGTAATAATTTTAGATTTTGCTGAACAGTGGTAATTGTAACTAAACCACCTTTAATTTCTATCCATCTTCTTCTGTTTAGGAAACACTTCTTCCTGCTAGCTCCTCCCAGTGCAGCCAGCTGTAGCTCTGCTTATGGGTAAACTTCATGATTTTTTCATGAATCAAATAGGTCTGGACTTTTTCCAGCTGGTAGATACATGCTGAATAAAGCTGGCTGTGGGATTCCTGCTCATGTGTCTCTTCAGACACTGCAAGGTAGGTGGGAAGGACAAATGGTAACGCGAAGTTGCAGTCTGAGTAGGAGGCAAGTGCATCTCAGACACAGCTGTGTGAATGCCAGTGAGCATCTTGTTCGTGTGCCTAAAATACATCACTATGTTGTGAGTGACAGGTGGACATGCTGAAAAGGGACTTCCAGCAGTGTCAGTGATGAGAGGCTCAAGTAAGACACTGAGACCTTGTGAGGGCTTCTGAATAATCCCTAGGTGGACCTGGAATGATGAACCCAGAAATGAAAGGAAAAAGCTGAGGTGAGTATGGAGGTGTGTATGTTTATAGACTTTCATTTCCAGAATGGAAAACAAGTTTACTATTTTCAGATAGTGTTGTGCCAGAGTTAATAAAAACATGCAATATTTTGAAGATGTGGGTACTTAGTATTTATTTTTCTGTTTGTATGTAAGGATGAGAGTGTAGCTGTCAGCTGTTGCAGATTTCTTCTCATAATTCACTGCAAACAAACCAGAATACTTCATCTGTCTCCCACATAAGAAGGGAGAGTTGGCAGCACTCCATTAAGGGGCCACTTAGACTAAGTGTGATATATTTTGAGAACTCCTAAAGTAAACTTTAACTTAAAAGCAGTAGTAGTTTAGTACTCAACCAGCCCTGTTCACTCTGAATGAACAAAATTAACATCTGTGTAATGTGTAGTACAGGAGAGAAAAGGTGACAGAGGCTGAATTTGTAGCTCAGAGGTTTGTTTTGGTTTGGAACACACCAAAACATTTGGAAAATGGGGTGACAGTGAACACAGAGTTCTGAGGGCAGGAAGAGCTGCTGTGAGGTTCTTGTGAGGAGACGATGTTGTTATTTCTACAAACCTACCACTATTTTGGATAGTAGATGGGTTTTGGGTTTTTTTCAGTTGCCAGTCCCCCCACATACCTTCCCCTAGGGGGCACATGTATCCTGATCAGTTCATGTCCTGGAAAAATGAGACCTACCATGACTGGTGTGCAGGACAGTTGCCCATTCCTTACTGCCTTAGGTGGGTGAGGCGTTTTTTTAATTGGTTTACAAAATAGTTCAGAGTGGTGCCAGCTCAGAGTGGCACTCCTCTGAAGGGCACGAGGCTCGTGATTTGGGAAAACCATGTGCAAGCTAAAGCAGAAATACAAAAGCTTTAACATTTTAAAGATTTGACGACTCAAGCTCCATAAAGCAGTAGAAACTGTCTGGCAGTTACTGTGTTCAAGATCTGCACTATTTTTAGAATTTCATTAACCTGATGGCGATACTTCCTGGTGCTTTTTAACTTTGCAGAAATCAGCCAAGTTTTGAAGTAGTACCAACACTTTCAGGCTTAACCATGGATTTGTTGCAGCTGTTTAGAACAGCTGAATCTCCTTGTGGCTGTTGCAGGTGCTTGGTTTCCAGTTTCATGAGGGATGCAAAGAGCACATGCAAACAGCTGCCGAGTTTCCATCTGCAGTGTAATTCCTACTGTGTTTCTTGCCCATCCTAATTTTTTTTCCCCCAGAAGAAGCTAACTTCAGCTTTGTACATCACTTCTTCTTGAACTATGCTAATGGGGGGGGCCAGGGAATATCCACATACAGAGAAGTTTGCCTACACGTGATTGAAGATTTGCTCTTCTCTGTGCAGTCACCAGTCCTGTGCTAATCCTAGCAGCTTCCTGTTCAGCCACGGGTGGCAATCTGCCAACCACAAGGTACTAGAACAAAAAACTAAAATTAAAAAACAAGGGCAAGTTTGAGCAGTGTCCCCATTACCTTGAGCTGCTGTGGTGTGTACCACACTGCCCTGCTGGGCTGTGAAGTTTGGTTTGGTTTCTTTACAAGGCCAAGTCCGTGTTAGAAATGTTCCTTTTATCACTGCAGTGCTGTCAGTTCAGTGAGATGACGGGAGAGGTTCCTTCACAGACCAGCTGTAAGGACCAGCATCTGAGTGACTCGGATCTCATTAAACTAATGATGATGTTTCCTCAGGGCAGGAGGAGGGGGAATCCCAGCTTTTCTCCCCCACTCTTTAACAACTCCAGCTGAACACAGGTCATTCTGATCACTCAGATCATAACTGTGCTCAGTCTAGTGTCAGCTAGTGACAGTTGTGAGGTGTTTTTCCTATTCATTCTTTTGACAAACAATTTTTATAAGAACAGTGAAAAGCTAAGAAACAGATAGTGCCCTGAGTCTGAAATGTTTGGCAAACTGCTGTCTTACCTAACTATAAATGCACACATGAACACAGTCTAATAAACAATTTAAATGTTTATTTGAAAAATGTTAACAGTACAAACTGGCATGAGCAGACTGGGCCTACTCAGCAATAGTAAGCCAGTATTTCTGTAGAATTTAATGGAATTTTCATTTTTCTTTTGGGATTTCATAGAGTACTGCTGTCACAGATACAACAAGCAAGCTGGTTACAACAGCTAACAATTTTTATGAGTGGAAGGGATCATAAAAATGTAAAGTGCTTGAAATATAAATCTGCTGTTCGAATTTTTGTTTTGCATATATAAAATGTCAGATCTTTTGAGTAACACAAATGTTTGGTAGTGGTATCTTCCTTGCAAGACACGCTTGACCCTAGGAGACCTGGAACCAGGTGGGGCAGCTTTGCTGAGGTTTGCAGGCACAGCTGATGTTTGTAATATTCTCTCATCTTTTTCTGAAGAATGCTATCTGCAGACTTCAGGACACCCTGAATTTCATCATCGTGTTAGTCAGGACAGCTGACTCAGTTTATGGGCATGAAGGCAGCCAGCATCCTGTCCAAGGTGTGGAAAAGTGACTTCACAGAAGTTAAAACCAATGGTAGCCCTCAGGGTGGAAAGTTGCTCTATTTTGAAGCTTCTGAAAAGGCAGCTGTTCTATTTTGAAGCTTCTGAAAAGGCTGCTTGTTTATGGACAGGCACAAGGAAGTCAGCTTTGGGCCTCAGCCTGAGTGGCCCTTTATCAATTAATCAACTGACTTAGTTTTCTTAGTAGGAAAAAAACCAAGGTATTAAGGTCAGGTGCCAAATATCAGATTGACTAAAAGTGTGTTTTTAAAAACCAGTAACTCCAAAGTAAATACAGTATTAAGTACATGCTTTCTCATCTAAATCCTTTTTCCTCTCTGAAAGGTCTGAAGGTAGGCTGATGGTAGTCACAGGTACAAAGCTGACTTGATCCAGGAGAAGGATGCCTCTGAAAGGGAAGGTTACCTGGCGTTAGAAAACAATACACAAAACCATTCTGTGTTCTAAAAATCAGACTTACTCCTAAACTCCCAAACTTAGTTTAAATCAATGCATCAACTAAGTATTACTCTCATATGTGTCTCTTACATGAAGTTGAAATGAAAAATGCTTCCAAAATGTACTGGCTGTGGTTTCGGAGGGCTCCCTTTGCCCAGTTTCTACATCTGTAATGTCAGCAGTGTAGGCTCTATCTGCTCAGTTTCATAGTAGCCTAAAACTGTTTTTGCTGTCAGGACCTACAGCTGATTCTCCAGGACTCAGCAACAGCCTCCAGTCTTATCAGTGTAACCCAGAATGGCATTAAAGACTTGGGATGAGGTCCCAACTCACATCTGCAACTGTCACCCACCAGATGAGATGTTCTGCTCATTCTTACTGGTTTACAATCCCGAGTTAAACTTTTACCATTCTTTAGAGGACCACTTTACACAGGTAGCAAGAAAATAACTGTGTGGTTTAGGGGTTGGTTTTGGTGGTGTGGTTTTTTTTTTGTTTTGTGGTGTGGTTTTGTGGGGGGTTTTTGGTTGGTTGGTTGGTTTTTTGTTTGGTTGGTTTTTTGGGTTTTGTTTTTGTGTTTTCTTTTTTTTGGTTGGTTGGTTTGTTTTTTTCAAAGAGGAGGGGGCAGTTCAAATTCTTTATACACTCTACCACAGCATGAGCAAGTCCCATGTTCCTCAAGTGGAAGAGAAATTAACTGCAGGCTGGTTCCTCTGCCCCATACTGACCTCTGCTATGGACAGGCCATCATCCACTTTGCTGAACAGTCTGCTGGGATTAGAATTTTCTTCCTAGTTGTACTTAGTTCAGTTTCATACACGGCAGTGTTAAGCTACTTACTGCCAGTGGTAAGCTGCTTACTGCTGGGGAAAGTACAAAGTGTTTCTCCATTGTTTCTGCTCTAACCAGGGAAGCCCTCCCATCTGACAGCACTCTGTGTGAAGTGCCAGGGGAAGGAAGCACTGCCTCTTTTGTCACTGCAGTCTCCAACATTCCTGATCTTCCAACCCTCCATTTTCCCTGTTTGTCAGAAGGCCCAAGGCCACTTGTAGCCCTGAGTGGATACATAAATGAAGTGCATGCAGGGCCAGTCAGAGGCACAGCTGAGCAGCTGCACTTGAAGATACCAGCTGTGCTTGAGGCTGATGAAGCACGCTGCGCTGGCAGTCGCTTCCCAAGGAACATAAAGTTCCAAGGGACAGCACTTCCAGAGCTGACTTAGGTTGTTTTAAAGGGCACATGCTTGCCCATTCCAGCACAAAATCTACCCTGATTTGTTACCTGCAGCTACTAATTCATCTTTCTGCCCCTTGTTCTGAGACCCTGCATTCCTGAAAACTGTTAGTGTTGCTGGTAACACAGGGAGTGGATACAGCCCTTGCAGGCAATCAGGTTTGTTTGTGGCCTCCTGCCACTCATGTCAGCACCAGTCACTATGGCTTGGAAGCTGCCTACAGAGGTAGGTCCCCCTTGGGGAATTCCCAGGCAAATTTGCAAAGCCAAATTTGAGGCCTTTCAGAACTACTGTAAAACTCCAACACAGTAGAAGTATGAAAACGTTTGGAGATGTTGGAATTTGTTTAGCCCTAGTTTGTACCCTCCTTTCTTGGAACTATGTTAATAGCATCTCACAATGAAGTTCTTAGAAGACTTGATAAAAATTTGGCAGTATGACAGCTCAGCTAAAGACATTTCCAATTAAATACTTTCCCATGTCTCTCTGAAATGCCTATGTGTCAGAAGTGCACTTGGAATGGAATGTTACCAGTTGCTTTCTCATTGAATTCTTGCTACCATTATCCTACAGAATGGGTCTGCTTCTTGGAAGATTCTTTTAGCCATTATTATGCCTTTATCACAGCAAAAAAAAGAATTACAAAAATTACTTACTTATTTTCACAGGAAGGGAGAATCACCTTTAAGACTTTGATAATAAGAGCTGCTCCAACAACTCCAACAACAACAACTTCCATGAAACTAAACAAGATAGGTAAAGACTGAAACCAGAATCTGCACAACCTTTTTCTCAAGTCTTCCACCCACTGGCACATCACCTACAAAACAGGTAAAAATACAAAGATTGCAAAACAAAGCTACTGCTGGGTTTTTGGGGTTTCTTTAGCTACTGGTAAATCACATTACATGGTGATAATTTTACTTAAACTCATATATTCTTAAACATACCTAAAAGCATGATGGAATTGACTGGTGGCTCAAAAATCTTTATTGTTCAAGGTTTGAAACAGGTGAAGGTTTAGTTCTCTGTTCATTAAAGCCCCCTTTGGAAAATAAAGGACACTTGAACAGAGCAGACAGTGGGTTATAACTGTGAGTGTTTTGGCCACAGAGGAGGCCATGAAACCCATCCTCACCTAAGCTGGAACTGAAACTTTTCCAGCTGTTACCTGTGTTTCCTACAGCAGGTGAGGCCAGTGGTCCATTTCTCAGAGGTTCATTTCTGCACTTGAGCAGAGTCAGGAGAAAATGGTGGCCTTTAAAGCTAAGCAATATTTGAAACTGTCACAAATGCTTAGCTTGGTATAATGTAAATATCACAAATGCCTATCATGAAGTATCTGTGTTGTCAGAACATGGCAAAGTTTAGAAGCCCAGTGGGTTCTACTGGACTTGTCACTGCTGAATGTTAATTTAGGAGGGAGCATTTTTTGGTTTATTTAGGGTTTGTTTATCTGCAGAAATTCACTAGTCTTAGTGGCTGTCTTTAAATAATTATATTTACATGCTAATAATTATACTAATAATTAAAACAAGCAAACAAACAAAAGCACCTTGTAAGAAGATGGAGGTTCTATCCTAAGAGGGGTTTCTGGTAACTTGCCAGGTAATGTCTCTTCATCCACTGTAGTTTCTACGTGCTGGATGAGGTACTGACTGGTAGTTTGCAGTGGATCTTGAATATCTGAAGGAGAAAAGCTAGATTTAGTGGAGAGTTTGCTTTTTGTTTGACTCACTCTGCAGGAAAGTAAGGACATGCTGTGTTTCTCTACAGAGGGTTTAGTTCTCACACATTTACAGCAAGAACACAGAAGGCTTTTTTTTGACTTGAGTAGTGAATTTGGTAAGAAGCAGAAACAGTGTTACAATGCAGCCTTCAGCTATGCCCTTAGCTGTAAATTTCACCTGTCATCAGATTAAAAGGTGATGGACTAGATCAAAATATTCTATTCCAATTAAATCCTTGACAGTTTTTTATTAAACAAAACTGAAATAAAATAAAGGTATCAAATACCTTCTATTGCTTTTAAGTTATTCAAGTTTAATAACAAAAAACTGTTCTGTGGTTTGGAATTGACCCAGACAGGTATTTCCTCTACAGTTTTCTCTTTCATTCTCAGAAAAAGGGGGAGCTGTAGAGAAACTTCCATCACAGATCTGAGAGAGAAATTTATTCCTGTCAGATGTCTGGATTGCAGACTGCCAAGAAATAAGTACTTCAAAGGAGAACAGATCTGAAAACAAACAAAATACCTAATATGAAGAGTTGAATTTAGGTGTTTAAAAAAAAAATAAAAACCAAGACATAAAATAAAACCCATCCCTGTTAATGAAGACACTCTTTCACTATGTAAAACAAGGGATAAATGATGCTCTCTTACCCTGTAGAGCAGTACATTGAATATGGATGAAAATATTACTTAACAGCTGAGAGATACCTTTTCCTGAGAGGTTGGGCAGTGTAAATAGCACGTCGTTGTCCCTTGGCATGGAATACAGCATGCTCTCTTTCAAAGGGACGGTGTAGTTGGAATGTCTAAGTACTCTCAGGTCCTTTACTAAAATATCTACTTCTGTTACTTCTTCCTGCTGAACCTACAAAAGATGCAAGCATGATATTATTGAGTTTAAAGCAACACTGAAGCAGGCTGGCAGAGGACACCAGTATATCCCAGAAAATTCCAGGCCACTAAGATGTACACATAGGGCTGTTATAACATGAATTATTATTTTTTGTTTTCACATATCACACTTCTGTAGACCATACCACATCAGAAAATATGCTGAACAGACTGGGTCTCTCTCCCTGCAGAAGTCAATCCATGGGCTTTTAACCAAGTCTTACATAGTACATCACTGTCCTCTTGCAGGGAGGCATTTTAGGGCATGGAAAACTCAGGTATGTAGTGAAAGCACTTGCTGAGCCAAGACAGACACGTCTGCTTTTGCAGGAACATTGCTTGTTTCCAACAACTGAAAGCCAAGTGTCACAGCATTTGACAGTGTCCTGCTTGACATCCTTGTCTCCAAACAAGAGACAAGCACTTGACAGGTGTACTGGCAGTGGGTAAGGCATTGGCTGGATGGCTGCACTCTAGAAAGTTGCTGTCAATGGCTCAAGATCCAAATGGAGATCAGTGACAAGTGGTGTTCTTGGGGATGGGTATTTGCACTGCTGCTCTTTAACAACTTTGCTGGCACCATGGACAGTGAGGCTGACTGCACCCTCAGCAAGTTTGTTGATGGCACCAGTGTGGTCAGCCTGCTGAAGGGAAGAGATGCCATCCACAAGCAGCTCAGCAGGCTTCAGAGGTGGACTCCTCACAAAGTTCAACAAGGCCAAGTGCAAGGTGCTGAACCTGGGTTGGGGCAGTTTCAAGCACAAGCACAGGCTGGGCAGCAAATGGATAAAGAGCAGCCTTAGAGAGAAGGACTTGGGAGTGCTAGTGGATGAAAAGTTCAACATGACCTGGGAATGTGCACTCACATTCCAGAAAGCAAACTCTGTCCTGGGGCTGCATCAAAAGCAGTGTGGCCAGAAGGTTGAAGGAGGTGATTCTGCTCCTCTACTGTGCTTATGTGAGACTGCTTTTGACTTAAAGTAACAATCAAGGAAACAGCACTAGCTTTCTGGTTGTTTTAAATAGGTCCCTATGAAAATCTGAAATGCATTGTGATGTCTAGTTTGAGGCCTGAAATACAGTGCCACCGTTGTGTAACAACTGAATCAAACCACAATATCTTAGGTTATTATCAGTGGGATAAAGACCTCACTGGAAAAGTTACAGACCTCTCAAGTGGGGCTTTTCACTAACAGAGTAAGATTCTGACATGATATAGATCCTTGTAAAAAATATGACATGCTGACCATGCAATTAATTAAGGATCAGTGGTATTACCATCATTATTCTTTAAAAAAAGAAAAAGGCAGCAGAACACAAGCCAGCTTCAAAAAAGCCTGGCCACATGTAAGATGCAGAAGTGTAGAAACAGAAATATGACACAGAAAAAAGCCAGTTTCTGGCCTCAGCAGCTGGACTACTGAATTTCAGCAGCTGGACTACTGAATTTTCTACTGAATCTCTTTGGTTAGTAAATCAACTACACCTTACAGGTGATTTTGAGAACTCAGTTCTGCACATTTCAATCTCAGCTAGAATTGCAGCCACTCACATTGACTGCTATTTGTGCAAATACAGTTAGAATTGGAGGGGTGGAGGTGCTTGTTCATCTCAAAATTCATGTTCATTATCAAGATTCAAATTATCTTACATGCAAAGTCTTCTAAGGATAAGCTCTCAGGTATAGTGGGCTTTCACAATAAGCCCACTTGCCGTAAGAATTTCCCACTGCCAGCTGTTCCCCATGCTAGCTGCTTGAAACCTTTTGTTAGCTTGGAATAAACAATGGGGAAAACCTCAAGACCCAGAATGAGCCCATGCCCCTTTTGTTTGTTTTGTACATTATTTTATAAACCAGCTTTCACTTGTGAGTCTGGCTTTGCTTGCACAAGTTCACTTATTCAAAGTGCATGTGATATAGTAAATGATAATTATTAAAATATGAATAGAAACATTAAAACTTGAAGTTTCCTCATGAAACACCCCCACTCTTACACTGCCAACTCTGCTGTTATCTCCCTCAGTACTGTGTTAGTTAACATTAATTATATACTTTGTGTTTTAATCACCAGCCAGATACATGTAAACCTTTTAAACCTTGGCAACTACTTGCCTCTCCTAAATGAAAAACAAGCAGAATGTTGCAGCAGGGCTTTTCTTTACCTGCTTTCCATCAATTTCTGTCACTTCTTCCTGCACGACAATCAGCTGCAAATTCGAGGTGGATGCCAAAGGCCACTCGTGAACCATGATGCGAACGCTGACGGTTCCCAGGCGCTGCTGATCCGGTAAGTTATCCGAGCTTCTGTTCTCCACTGTTAACACACAATGTCATCATTTTCAAAGAGAAACCACCTCAAACAGAAAGCAGTACCCAGCCATAGAGAAAACAGGTGGAACTCTGCCACAGCTGCCTTTGCACATGCAGCACCTGAATGGAGAAGTCAGAGTACCACCAGCATCAAACCAGAGATGCCAGAAGAGCAGTACAGAACATCTGCGCTGTGCTGCTGTCCTTAACACTTCCAGTAACTGCTTTTACAACCAGTAGTAATATGGGCAACAGCTAAAACAGGTGCCACAATTTTTTTACCAATATATCACTAATTCAGACTCAGAGCAGGTCTCATAACACAGCAGAGCTGTACAATCAATCCCCTGACTCAGGGAGCCTGCAAACAGTGGCTGCCTTTGAAGTCTGCATTTAAGCACTCTAAGCAGAGCTCTTTGGCTTGGTTATTGCTGCATTCTTATTTCAGTTGTCTAAAGGAGTTCATAAGAGTAATGCCACAGCCTAGCCAGCCACCTGTGTAAACATCTTGGTTTGCACAACATTCCCCTTTCTCTGAATACAGAAACAAACATGCTCTTTTCCAGGCACACTGCATCTCCTGCTCAAGATGAGTGCCAGTTCCCTCCTACGTATTTTTCTGTCCTCCTCTCTGTTTTCATATGTGACTGGTGACACCTCAACCTCTCTTCCTACCCAAAAGCTTTCAGCTATTTCAACAACTTAATATTCTACAAGTACACACAGAACTGCCTTCCTACCCTGGCCGTTTCTGCAGACCCTTAGTATCCTTCTCCCAATTACCCCACCTCCGCTTCAGGTGAGGGCATGCTAGAACTGAAGTCCTGGAGGAGCACAAGAGGGATCTCTCCAGCATGCAGATACCAAGGGACATGAATTGAGACCAAACCATCCCTGCTGCTAAGCTACTGGATACTTGCAGTGCTGATCCTGTCAGGTAATGTGGGATAAGGCTCGACTGGGGTCTCTCAGTCACACAGTAACTACTCAGTGTGTCCACTGTTTTTATGCTGTGATCCCTGTCCTCATAAAGCTATTTTTCTTATTTAAAATATAGAAAAATACTTTCTGGCATAATTTAGTGATGTCTTCCATTGCCAAAATAAGTGGCAGAAAGAAAGCTCCCTACAGGTGTGTGAACCAGGGCACAAACCTGGTCTTGCTGAATGTTTTCTGACTTGGAGCAGCATGCATGCACTGAAGGCCCAAAGCCTCTAAAGATGCCAAGCAGCTGAAGCTCCCTGTGTTCCCAGCTTTTACCATGTGTCAGGCTGTTCAACCACCACTACATTCACAGGAGTGACAGATACACTTCCAAAACTGACATTTGGGGGAACTTCAAGTGGGGACGTAGGTGCCAAGAATGATCTGACAACCATGTCAGACGACATGGTCTCTAATATTCAAAAGCATGATTATTAAGGTCAAGTTTTGTTCTTATATACACTCAGGAGTATTTCCCCCCTCTATTAGTAAGTATCTTGGTATTTCTTTAGCATTTTATAAACACTATCTGACTCTGTTGTCAATAATTTAGTATAATTTAGTAATAAACATTACGTAATTTAGTAATAAACATTACATTGCAGGTAACAGAGAGAGGTGCTGTGCTGGGGACTCAGACACAAACATGGAGATAAACAATTCCAGGTTTCTAGCTCCCAGGTCAAATCAGTATTTTCCTCATTGTTTCATATTCAAAACTACTCACTGCACGTGCTACAACTATGCTTTGGGAAATAATTTGGAACTATAGAAGAGTACCCAGAAGCTCTCAGAATTAGTCAATAAAATCACATCTATTTTTCTGGAGTGAGTTATTTTGCAAGTAAATGACATTTTGCCACGGGTTTGTAGCAGAAAAAGAGAAATTGATTAATGCTCTCCCTCTCCAGAAAAGAAATACTGTCAAATTAATAATTGATCATGCTTGGGAAAGAAGGGTTCAAGCAACAAGGTCACAGCTCAGAGAAGCAATTTGAAAAGGTGTTAGTATTCTGTAAGTGCCTGATGAGGATAACCTCAGGTATCAACCTAGAGATTTACGACATCTCATGCAACAGAACATTGTTCTCAATACAACAGAAGCTTAAATCAAACAAACATAATGGTCCTCGTTTAATTAATTATACAGTGTACTCTGTGAATCTCCAAAAAAATTACAGTACTTTCTGTTTTTTCACAAAAAATGTAGCATTGAATCAGATGAAAAACAGCAGGTTCAAGACTATTTAAATTCATTAACTACTGCAGGACCCTAGCTAAAGTGCAGTATTTGTGCTGTAGTATCCTATCCAGCAGAAGCTTGTTTGTCCAATAGACACAGAAGTGGTATCATTAGAAGATCTTCCTAAGAACAATTCATACTTTTGTTATTGAACCTCCTTCTGGATATATGCCAGCCAACCTAGGGACACAGCCATTAGCAGGGTGGAGTTGCATCCTTCTGTTTACATTGTCCAGCTTTGTAGTGCAAAACATTCTTTTGAAAAGATGGGCAGAGTCTGGATTTCAGATTAGACCATTTACACACAAGCCTGTTAATGTGACTTGAGATGAAGGCGGGAAAATTTTTTTGATCCATTTTAATACCAGAATTGTCCTACCTTGGGAAATGTTTTGCTTCTACAATGCTCTGGTTTACAAAATACAGAACACACAGCCATTGTAAGCTTTGGTTACTAGACAACAGGGAAGCCAAATACCCCAGGGGAGGGAGTAAAATTAAAAAAAAAAAAAAAAGAAAAGAGAATACTCACGTATTATTGTTTGACATGTTATGTGGGCAACCCCGCTTTTCATAGGAAAGTCATTTACATAAACCTGTCCATTAACATAGGTGATGTTAAAAAGAACCTGAAAGAAAGACAGCCAGAATGAGTGTATGTTTCCTGCTCCTGTGCTGCAATTCTGCTCTCAGAGGAACACACTTCATACTGACTGACGTCAGAATAGAGGATATACCTGCAGCTGCTGCAGACTTTGTTTCACTGCATATTAATTCACTGAATAAATAGAAAAACCAGACAAACCTGTCCTTTGTGAAATTCTCCACCGGTGTTCTGCATCATAACACCAACTCTGATTGCTTCCTGGAAAAAAAACAACAAACCAGTGAGAAGAGATGTAAATTTGAGAAAACACGTGAGCCACTGCAGGCAACTTTCGTGTACTGTCCTGGCAGAACGACTTCGTACCAACCCCAGAGCACATCCCTAGGCTTTCTATCCAGCAGACAGAAGGAAAAGGATTATGCTTTCTTGTTTCATGTAAGGATTAGTCTGGTTTTTTCACCCCTCTTTTTAATAGAGAGGATTGATGAGAAAGAATGACATCTACACCCCCTATGTATAGCTTGTGGTTTTTTGTAATAAAGGTAATAATAATAGTAATAATAATAATAATCACTTGTTTCACAAGGATATAATGAAAGTCTCTCATGTTAGCTGAAAAATAATAGACCACAAAAGGTAAAAATCAGATTCTCTGTAAATGTTTTTTAAGCACTCCAGTTAGTCTTCAAAGTGAAATTTAATACATGTTCGTCTATAGTAAAGAACATTCAGTTTTGTCAGCAGAAATCCTGTTTCTTTAGTTATGATTCCCAAATTGTGCCACATGGGACACCTCAAACTCACAGAAAATGGGGATTTGGTCCTTTCTTTCAAACCCTAATTGCTGTAATTTATTGAATCACTCATTACGTCCTCTCATTTCTCCCTTGTAATTTCAGGGGCTGCTTTGCAAATGGGACCTCAAATCTCCCAGGTCTGTCCCTGAAAAAATCTACATAAGAAATCAAATCTTGCCTGCACATGGCAAAAGTGATGATTGCCACACTGCTTTCCTCAGACACCTCTTCAAAAATAATGTTAAGTTCCATATTTGGCTTGTGTGAGCCTTAAATCATTATAACTTCATTTCATTAACACCTGGACATGGCACTTAGTGCTATGGTCTAGTCAACTGGGTGGTGGTCACTCAAAGGCTGGACTTGATCCTAGAGGTCTTTTCCAACCTAAATGATTCGGTGATTCTGTGGATCCATCTTCCTCTGGAAAATGTCTCCATACCTTCAGCATCTTCTTTAGCTCTGTAGTTGGGTCATTGTTTCACAACCAACAGTTAAAAAGTGACTCATGTCTCAATTAGAAGTTGAACATGCTCAGAATTTAAAATAAATAAAAACGTAAATGCACAAAAAGATTTTTCATTTAGTATTTTTACACAACACTAGATTTTCAGCCAGAAAACACGTGAAATATACAATACCTAACATAATACAGCCCCAGTTCATGAACAGAAAACTTTTGAAGCGTGACTATAAGGTCAAAAAATCATTGAAACAATGGGTGTTAATAAGCACACTAAAGTAGCCAGAACAGTCAAAAACTGAAAAACAACCTCCAAGTCTGATTCAGCTGGAATCTGGCATCATGAGAAGAATGGTTTAAAACCTAACACAGATAACCTTTTGGTTCAAAGTGACTTGGAAATACTTCAGACCCATTTGGCATATCAGCAGGAAAACTCTCTGGCCACTAAGACCAAAGACAAATCTCTTCCTCAATGCTCCTTCTATGAAACAGGTTTTTATATTGACTTTCCTTCAAAACTTAAATCCTAGATATTCAAAGGAAATGAAAATTACCAAATTAGTCAGACAAGTGAAATCTGTAACTGAAAACATAAACTGAATTAACAGTATAAACATAGGATATATTCTATCCTGTCTTCCTGTAATTTCCTCGAACCACTTATTTTCTTCTCATATTTTAATTATTAATATTTTATTATTTTCAATAATAAAATAAAAATCCACCAAACTTTTAGATCTCTTAGATCTCAGCATTCAGAACTGTAAGTCTTTTACACCCTCAAACTGTTAAACAGATTACCAAAACTTTGTGGCATCATTTCCTTGGTTTTTCTGTTTTCTGGGAATTCAAAAGGCCCCAAAAATGGATTTTCCAGGCAGTCTTAATAGTCCTTCATTTTTTAAGCCACAAATTATATCTGAGGTTTTTTTACGCAGAAAGTATTTCACAATCTTTTTTCAACATCTACAAAGAGACTCACAGAGATTACAAGAAAAAGGAAATGACTGATGAAAAATAGGAAAATCCCCTCCTTTTTTTCTTTTTTTAATCAAAATGCTTTATTTGAAAGTGAAGGGCATGACGGAAGCTAGATATGCTCAACAATTGACTGTTAAATGCACAAAATCAGCTATATATACAATGATTAATTTCCTTCAAAACAGCTGTCAGCGCTGTTGACACAGTATCCACAAGCACTGTTATGGATTCTGGAACATACTTAAAACTTGCACTTGAAGAGCACATTACATGTTTAAGACATGAAGTTTTTCAGTGGATCACTTCTGTGCTGTCAAAGGTTCAAAAATCAGATCATAAGGAGCAGACAAATTAGACAGTTTAACCACTTGCTGCCTCTGCCACTGAAGGAGAGAGTGCAGATCTCTTCTGCACATCATCCTTCCCTCTCATCCATCCCAAATCAGTGAGGTAATTTAGCTCATTAAATTGGCACAAAAACTTTCCCTTTTTTGCCAGACCATTTTTCTGTCAGTTGAACAAGCGAGGAAGAGCTGGAGAAGCAGAAGAGATCCAAGAACACAGCTGGGAAGAAAGAGCTGGGCTCCTTGTTCTGATGGACACAGATTGTCTGACTGCCTCTGCTGCGTGATCTGTCTGTCCTTGAAGCATCTCCTTGGCAGACATCTGTCCTCACCACCATCTCAGGTAATGGTGATGTATCTCCTTAATAGGACAGGTTCATAAAGCTCCTTAGTACCTCAGAGCAATCAGCATTCCCCTACAGCAGCTGTATCATGACCCTTGCAAATTTGTATTCACACACAACAGAGAACTCATAATTTTGGGACTAGTCTGTTCACATCCAGATCCAACAAATTCTACTGATATCTTCCCATAGTCTGTACATCCATTCTACTCAGTTGTCACATGCTCTCGTTTTGCAGTTTATGAGCAGGTTGTTCATTACTCTTCATACCTTCCCACGGAAAACAGCAGTGTTCCAGCTCAGTCTTAACCCCTCCTTGAAGGTGAGTTTCACACTGCTGTCTTCCCACGGCTTCCCACTGGTGTCTCCTGCAGTGTCACACTCCAAACTCAGTGGGGCCACAACAAAATCTACAGGATGGATGGCAAAACCAACAAGATGCATGCCAAATGCAATGAAAAGCTGGGCAGGAGTGCTGGGGAAAGGAAGCAGGAGCTCACAGGAGAGCAGAGCACCATCCCAGCTAATCCACTTTCATCCACAGCAGGGAAGAAGTGATGCATGGCACTGCCCTTGTTATCACAAGCCTGACTGGTACCCCTTCAATATCTGCATGTTGATAAGTGCTCAAGAGCCATATGTTGTTTATGCCTCCTAAAGGGGAAGGAAACAGATGTGGCAGGCCAACAGCTCTTACATCAGTCTTTCAGGATGAAATACCTGGTCACATGCCACACTTGCTACAAAGTGCTCCAGTGATAATTCAAATCCCCATCTTTCCAGTCCTAGCACTGAAGACTCACACGCTTACAGAACATCCTTTAATTTCAACAGAGGATTTTTTTTTGTTTTATGTTACCATAATAGAATTCACAACCTGAGGGTGGAGGGGAAGAAAGTGTTTTATAGTGCTTTGTAGATATGTCTTGTGGTTATGTACTTCAGTACTAAGAAAGGTAAATAACCCTGCATCCTTATTTTGTAAAAGCATACTAAGCTAATCCTGCAGTAACAAAGCCACTGAGAGCAGCGCAGGGGAACTCTGCAGTAGTCCACACTATTGCACTGCCAATTTCTGGAGAAGCCTCAACTATGAGTGCAAAACTTGGTTGTATAACTTACAATACACTTTTCAGTATTAACAATATCATAAAAGTTTCAGACAGGCCTGTGACTTAAAAGGTTCTGAATTCACTGGGATATTTCAAACAGCAATGCTTTGACAGAGCCAGAATGAAAGGACAGCCCCAAGAGGCAATTCAAGAACTGGGGTGTGCTTTCAGTTTACCACTGACCCCATTCCATACTTCACAGCCCCTTGTCCCTTCCTGTGCTGGTAAATACCTTCACACAAAACTCCAATCTGCACTAAAAATGGCCCTATCATTCTTAATGCTCTTATAGTATGTAAATGTCTCTCCTGAGTTTTCCTATGATTTCTGTTTTAGTGCTCCAGCAGTGATATTTACAGTGGTAATGGCCACAGAACCTGCAAAGAGGACAGCGTCCCTACCACAAATATAAGTCACTCCATTCTACGACAGCTAGGCAGCAGCACTAACAATGTGATGGCATAGGTTATGTGAACTAGTGAATTTCTGTGAGCTTGGATCAGCAGAGGTAAGCAGGTAGTGATCATTTTCTAATTCTTTTCTCTTTCGCTATGTGCTGCTGCAACAGAACCCAGGACTGTTAACTGGGGCAGTATAATCACAGTAGCAGCAGCAGAACAAGGGGAAAAGATGTCAGCAAAGAATATAAAGCATCTGGCATAAGTTAAAAGGGAATATTCATTAATTCCCAAAGATCAACACCACACAAATCTACAGAGAACATTCCACCTAATATTGCTTTTTAAGAAAAATGATGCAAAAGAGAAAGCTGATGGGTCCAATCCTGCAGGAACTTCAAACAGATCTGACTGTCTGATGAAAGAATCATGGAAAAACTTTATCCACAGGCAGTGAATACCTGATGGGGTGCACTGTACAGTTTCTCCCATTACAGGGTAACTGTTCAGTCCTACACAGCTGCATCAGTCACACAAAGCCCATGGAGACTCTGCCATTAGCAGCCAGCCCACTTGAAGCACAGCTGTTCTCCATTGAGGCTCTGCAAACAAGGCTCTTTCTGCACTGCAAGGCCAGTGGGAAGCCACGTGGGCAGCCCCAGGAACAGATGGCACAATGCCTTACAAGATGGCCAGCTGCACAGAGACTTGCAAGGCAGACAATCCCCTCACAGCCACTACACAGGCACTGCTGATACCCTGTTTGTGACTGAAAAATGTAAAGTCCAATGCAGCTTGCCAAACAGGTAAAAAATAGACAAAACTAATAACCTGTTTCTAAATTTGACAAGAGATTATGGGAAAAGAAGTGTCTGAATAGACAAACAAAATTACCACATACATTCATACTTGAGTCCTGGCACCCACATAGACAACTGGCTCCAAATAGTGTAACTATATATTGCAATCCAGGGCTCCATGATCCATGCTTCACATAATTCTTTCATAAGAATGAAAACAGAACTATGTTGTAGAGTCTTAACTGCAATCAGGTATTACTGAATTAAGAAGTAACCATGGTAGAAGTTTGACACAAGAAGTTAGAATTTCACAAATTTGCAGGGCGGTAATTTGTCCCTCACATTTCAGAAAAATTTTGTACAAAATTTTCTCCATGAAGATTTGGCATTATTAAACAGCATGGCAGAATTTAGGGTAAGATAACTACATCCAGTATTTTCTTAACTAGCTAAAGTTGAACTCTTTCTTAATATAATGATCTAACATGATGCTTTTGCTTTACTTTGCTTTTCTGAACAAGCACACTTACTTTCATTCCTTCCTTGTTTTACAATGACTCATTATAACATGGCTTATCCTTCCCTTTCCTCTATGTGTTTTACTGGAATTAACTGCCTTTGTATCCTCCTTACTAAACCAACTCATATTGTGATATTTTATCATGAGTTTTAAAGGTGAACACTCAGTCTCACATCACGGAGACAGGGTTGCATCATACTGCTTTAATTTAATCAACTATACATAGAAAGATGATGTCAGCTTTTTAGGCCTAAAATTCACATGTGCCGGGCTCCTAATAGAGAAACTGGCATAAAGCAATGGAAAAAACATTCCAGCACATTGCTATTAACAAGTTTCTTCTCTGATTAAAATGCATTGTACTCATTGCATCAAATGCTTCATGTAGTGAAAATTACTTCCTGCTGTTGTGAAACAACCCATCCACACAGAGGTTTCTTACAGGCAACAAATAATATAAAAGCATTTTTTTTCCAGGCAACTGAACTGAACTAAAAAGAAAAAAAAAGTCTGGTAGGCAAGTATGTTATTTAGAAGGAACTCTGTTAGGCTAAATTATCAAGAGGTAAACAGAATAAGCAAATAACATGGTGTTAGCATGGCTTTTAGCCAGTTCCTATCAGCACATTAAAAAAATACTCTAAAGCACAAAACCTTATCCTGACCTTGCCCCAGAAACATTACTGTTACGTGCAGGTAAGCTGTCTTATTGCATCATTCCCTTTAATTTTTTTTAAGAAAAAAAAAAAGCCCAAAACAACAACAACAACCCCCCAATTTTGTCTAAAATCAATCCATTTTAAGTCCAGTTTTGCATATCCAAATTTTATGAGGAGAAATAAAAACCGTAACAGACATGCTAATGCTAATGCTAAAAAAAAAAAAAAAAAAAGGTCCAGATTTCAAAACAGCTTTTTTAAGAAATTACAAGTATTGCACAACAGTTGAGGCGTTCACATTCCGGAGCTGAACAACAGCATTTCAGCCTTACAAAATGCTATTCCAGTGTCAAAAGGTTTTCCTCAGTCCTTCCACTATGGTCTCTGTAACATCATTGCCATCAGCAAGGATGGCAATGGTGTTACACTTTTGGTGTTAAACTTTAACACCAGCTTTAATCCCCACATGGAAGAGTTAACAAAACAAGAAGCTGTCAATAGAGTGCACAGCGGTCAGTAGGGCTCACGGAGTTGCAGAGCACAGTTGTGGTGTCCAGCTAAAGCAAAGCTGACCATGTTGATGCTGCCTGTTCCCAACCAGCCTGCAGTCCCAAGCCACCCTGAGGAAATAACACAATTATTCTGACCCTATTGCCCACTGTCACTGAGCTCATGGCTTCTGAGGGCAACTTGACAGCATGGCATTCCCACTCTGCCCATGCCCACTGCCTAGGCACTTCTGTTCCTAACAAGCCATCAAAAAACAGCTCACTGTCAAAAAACATTGATCCTTCTACTCAAAACTTTCTCAAGAAACACTGTTCCTTTTGTGTCAAAACTGGCCCTCTATGTACAAAACTAAATAGTGCAGGAGAAAACACAAGTTTTTATTTTGCTGAGTTTAACATTTAAAAAGAAAAAAACCACACTGAAGTAAAAGTTTGTATGTCCCTTTTTGACTCTTAGAAGAAATTTTCTGCATATACGTAGGCCACCAGACCCATACAAAACTAAAAGAGTGCAGACACCTCCAAACTAGCAAATCATGAGCTCACAAGACCACCTGAGCAGTATGGCACAAATGGACAAACTCGACCCCACAAACAGCACAACTGTGCCCATAAAGCATTACACTCGCTAAGTCAAGCCCTGCTCACACCCCAAAACACTCCTGTTCTGTCTCTGACCCTGAGCTGGCTTATGTGGGACTGCCCCGGCACCCCTCTGCCCCGCTCGCGCTTTCACATCCAAAGACAGCAGACACAAATGTGCCTCCCTGTCCCTTAAAACTGCCAGCAGTGACAAAGGACTTTAATGCTACCAAGAGCTGTAGTTTCAGTGTGGCAGTGTGACAGTTTCTGGGCAGAAGGTGAGGAAGAGCCTAAGTCTGCATTACACTGTCACTTCATGAGCCTTTCGGCAAATTCATGCCAGCACTCCCTTTCTCAGAGGGATAAGCAAAGTACCCAAGGATTGAGCTCCCTCTGCTCTCCTTAGTGCACCTCACTTCAGGTCATTTAGGCACTTTTACAGGTGTCTGAAGATCTAGATCCCTGTTTTGAAGTCAGAGCTAAGGAGGTTTCTCTTTAGAAATTCATAAAGAGAAGCAGAAACCAGGAAGTAAGGCCAGGAATGAATCCTGCTTCGCAACACAGGATGTGCCAGTGCAGGGCCTCGGTCAGGCTTCCTTGGAAATGTTTTACTTAAATTACACTAATAAATAAATAACTCTGGAGGGAAAAAAAGACATAATAAATTTGGTCAGGTAACATTAACTTCACACTGGCTAGACAAGTTGACTACAATCCCCTCATAACTCTTCTCGCTGTGATCTTACACTTTGGGTTCACAATTATAACATTTTTAGAGGACGTATCTGATAATGATTCAAGCTCAGGCAGAAGTACCCAGTTATTATGCAATTCTAGAGGTCAGAGCTCATCTGGTTCTGCGGCAAAGCTTTTTATTCCCACTGGAAAGTTCTCCTAAGTAGCACCCAAAACATTCCCTCCACTCTTTTAAAAAGCCCCAAATTTAAAACTGATGCCACCAAGATATAGCATAGATATCGGTATAGAAAAACAGACAACACAATGCCCTGTGTATTTACAGACATACCAATACATCAAAACCCTTTTCTATGTTCAATTCACAAGTCGGCTAGGCACAAGTGCGGACCTAATGCAGTGCGTACTTCTAGGGCACTGAACCATGGAGATGTAGGCGGACAAGCCTATAAATACAAACACACCTACACTGTACAGAAGTGACGATCTCCCCCCTCAGAGCTGTCAGATACAGCACCTCGAACCCTACACAGACGAACCAGCAAAGCGAGAGGGGAATCCCTATCGCTCCGCGGCAGGGCCGGTTCACCCTTGTGAGGGAGCGGGGCAGGGGCAGGAACAGGGAGACGGGCAGGAACAGGGACAGTGGCAGGGACAGGGAAGGTGGCAGGGGCAGGGCAGGGACTGGGCTGGCCCCGGCGGTACCTGTCCCAGCGGCGCGGCCGGGCCCAGCAGAGCGACGGCCAGAGGCGGCAGCAGCAGCGACAGCGACAGCGACAGCGGCAGCAGCTCCCGACGTCCCAGCGCCGCCTCCATCTTGCGACCCGGGAATTAAAAGCAAGTGAAACATCAACAGGCGGGGCCGGGAGGAAGCGGGGGAGGCGGCGGGAGGGGGCCGGCCCTGCCCCGGCCCTGCCCCTGTGCCTGCCACTGTTCACTGTTCACTGTCCCTGTCACTGTTCGCTGTCCCTGCCCCTGGCCGCGCAGAGCTGCTGTTGGGACATCCCGAGTTCGGCGTTGCGGAATAAGGCGCGAGTACGGAGCTGCTCCTACAGGAGCCCGTCACGCTTAATAGGCGATTGCAGCCTTTGAAAGCACTAGGAGAGGTGCCCGTACAGACAGTGTTAATAATTGCAGCTCTTTGTGAAATGGCCAGCGTGTGTCGTGAGGCTCCGGTGAGGCGCCCGCTGTTGTCACCTGCTCTGCGTGGAGGGGGTCGTAGGGCAGGAGCAATAGCGGGCTGAGCCCTCAGCACCACACTGCTGGAAAGGGTTCTGGAAAGCAAAAGCAGGCAGAGTACTCCAGGAGCGAGCATAAAGTCATCGGAAAGGAAGAAAGCACAAGAGAAAGTTTTCAAGAGCTGGAGGTCATCATCCTAAAGAAGAGAAAGCAGAGGGAAACTTAGCAGTGGCAGTCAAAACCATGGAAGTCTCAGGCAAACACGAAGAAAACAAGCTGGACCACCAAGTATTCAGTGGATTTGAAGATAACAAGTGTTTTATTTGTCACAAGAAGGACTGCCATTACCTATTAACAAAAAATAGTGAGCATGGTAAATATATGGACCTTGTCTAGATAGGTTTTAATACTGCCATAAATGAGCTGTCCTGTTGAAGCAATCTTTAGCCTGATTTTATATTGCTCTATGACTCCCTATTGGTTGATAATGAACATAAATCACAAAACCCAAAAAACCTTCTTTTTTTATATGCAGTTCATGTTCATGAGACGCTGATACAAACATCTGGCACAAGGAGCAAGGCATTGGAAAATGAGGCCTAAGAGAGTCATATATTGTGAGGTATGTTTCACACACTTCCATGAAGCCCTCAAATATTTAATCCCTAAACACCTTTATCATCAGCAGTTCCTACTGTCTTAGAGATCGCAAAAAACAAAGATAACTAATTGCCTTTGTAATATCCACAGAAGTCAGTAACAGAAGAAGGGATAAAAACTGGCATCCTGATTTCCACCACCTCTCTTCACCATCACCTAGTTACCTAATTTCTCGCATACTCATCCTCAAGATTTTTTCTTTTTAATTTTTTTAATCTGTTGTGTTTGCTAAACTGAAAGCAATAGGTGAAGGATCTGTTCCCTGTGCAGTCTCATGAGGCAGAGAACTGCGAGGTGAGTGAGCTCCCCAAGGCGGCATTTTGCTGCCCCTCCTGACGGCTGCGGGAGCGTGTTCAGGGACATGAGGGCTGTCAGAATGCAGCTCTTGTCAGTACTTGCAGTCATTTGCATCTGCTGGTGGGAGGAAGTCTAAATCACCCAAATTCCTAACTAGGAGTTGCATTCTCTACAACTCAGAGTGGGGGTTGCTTTCCAGCTGGAGAATAGTACAGTGTTTTGTGTAATAGATTTATTACCTCAAAAGTTTACAGAATCTACCAGAGGCATAATAATTAATGTTATCAGGGTATGTTGAAATGGAGAGAAGCAAAGATCCCTGATCTGCAGAATTTATAGATTCAGCAAAATTCAGGCTGGGTTCTGAGCTGACCTTGAGGAGTTTAGTATCTCACTGAAATGGAATAGTAGATGAATGCCTATTCATTTTTGACTATCTCTGTTTGCAAGTTGCCTGGTAAACTACCTATTAAGTAGTGTTTTCCTTCCATTTCTGTTTGCATTGTTCTTTCCTTTTTCTTCCCATCTTTTCCACCCTCTTTTCTTAAATCTTCTCTCTCTTTTTATTCTCCTGAAACTTAATTAAATTGAAAAATTATGGACTAATAGTGCTTTCAAGTATTTCTGTTTTCTTCAAATTTCAAAGCTTTCATTAGTCTCATAGCATAACAGATGTCATAATAGTTTTATTTAATGTAAACAGTAAAATTCCTTGCAGTAACTAAATAACTTATGATCAGTTTCACAGGTGAACTGTCCTTGGCTGAAAGAGAAGCTACTCAGTGCTAGGAAAAGCTGGGAGCATAACAGGACTTTCTCTTTGGGCCCAGCTGCAAGGCTCTTTTAGGCTTGTCTGTCTGTGAACGTCCTGACGTTTTAAACTATTGTTAGAATATGTAACATTTTTAAGCATATGGTATTGAGACTGACTGCTGCTTGAGCTGCTGTGTGCCAGAAATGCTATATTTCATTGGGTTTTTATTTAAGTTGGAAGTGATGTCTTTGGCTTTTCTAGGTAATTGTGAAAAGCTGTTTTTTCTTTGAACCTTCAATACAGGCACAGGTTATTAGGAGGCAGAAGCCAGTATAAAGAAGAAGGAAATTCGGATTTAGTTTCTTTTATGACTAGTAAGAGTGATAAAAGCCTGCTCTTTGTTACTAGTATGTTTTCTTACTGAAGTGCAAAGTAAAAGTACTTAGAGTAGCAAGTAAATTGTTAAGTTTCAGGCAGCACAGGCTTGCATGAGACTGATGTACCATTTACATCTCTCCTAAAATTTCAGAATAATAAATGTAATGTGTGCTATAGTGCTTTCTTCTGTCAATAACTGCCATATGGATGGCTTAAAACCAGCCTTGAGTCAATTCTGGATTGATATACAGGCTGGGAATAAGCTCACAAAAACAATACAACACTGCCAACCACTTGATGACAGCACAAACAGCTTTGAGAGCTAGCACAATGTGGAGGCAGAACACAATGCCCTGCAGTGCAGATCTTGGCCCCAGGACCAGCCCACTCTGTCCCCAGGACCATCCTGCAGCAGTACAGCATCAAAAAGTAAATTCCCTGCTTGGCTGTTTAGGTGCTGTTAGATCTGCTATTACTTTTACTGCTACTTAAAGAGGAGATCCTGCTCTCACTAACTTACAAACACCTCTGCACTCCCAGCTCCTGCTCCCCCCTTTCCCCTTTGCTGGTTCCATTTTACTGTATGGTGAGTCAATTCAGGCCACTGATCTGGCAGAAAACAAATTCAGCAATAAAAAAAGAAATAGTTTTACAGCAGATGAGTGACTTGGACCGACTCATTATGTGGTGAGTACCAGAGCATGATCTGGGAGGAAGTAAAGCCAGAAGTTCTCTATGCTGGGAAGCAGGATACCCTCTTTTGAAGGCAACAAGCCTGTTCAGATGAGTTCAGCTGTAACACATAAGCCCAAGAACACGCTACGGCATGTGCACTACAGGAAGGGAATAAATTCTGCTTGCTTGTCTGTACTTTCAGAGGTGCCCACAGTACTACAGGTCATGTTGTGACCATGTACTCACAGTAAATGTTGGGACTATTAATTGTTTTGAAACCCTCTAATTAATATCTGTGAGGTAGACTGGGTAAAATAAGCACACAGCCCCTCAGTGTGCACCACAGTCAAAAGCTGAGTGAGCCACATCAAAATGTGTACTTTCCCATAGGAGGTTGCTCCTGGGGTGGTGTGGGTGTGTGTCTTTCATTTTCCACATGCCCTCTGGGACAGGCTCCCTGGCAGCCTATTCACAGCATTGTCCACAAAATTAGACTCATTGCTTGATGTGCAACAAGCCAATAGTTACACACTCAAAAGAGGTGCCCTACTTTAATTGATAAAAGGATGTCCTGCCTAGGAGGTGGAGACCAATTCTGAAAAGGGTGTGTCCTATTAAAAACATTATAGTATTGCAAGTAAGCATCATCTGTTTTACTTGAAAGGTGGCCAGTTTAGGACTAGGCAGTCTCATAAAAAGCAGTTATTCACTGTATTCTAGTGCATGTGATCCTGAATGGAGAGGGGCCCCATCCATATCACCATCACCATCATCTCATTCCACAGGAGTGCAAATCTTGTTGGATGCTGTCAAAGGCAGGGAACAGGATAAAATTCTTTCCTTCTCTGTGAATCAGTCCAGTGGCAGTGTCCTGCACTGTAGCTATGACACTGCAGCTGATTTCTTTTCAGCTTGTGGGATTGAATTTTTTTTTGTATTTTCATGGAATGCATCTAAACATTTCCATGCATATCTATGTAGAGAAGATGCATATTTGGAAAGGAATATTACATGAAAATAGATGTCAGCAGCTAAATTTAAATTTTTTGTATTTTGCAAACTAACTGTTGCAATACAGAGCACAGTAAGCAATTAAAGCTCATTGTCTGTAAACAGGATTAATATTTTGTTTCCGACTTCATATGATTCTTGTTCAGCTGCATAAGTGAAAAGAATATCGAGTTCCTAAATGCAGACTTTTGTTAAGTGTATACATAATTTTCTGTGACAATCAACACAAAATAATAATAATAATCAAGTAGAATAATTGTCTTGCAAAAAGCATATGAAATGTGAAAGTGAGGTGCTCTGGAAGCTGTTTTAAAAAATGGGGGACATAAGTAGCTTGGGAATTAAAGTAAAGCTTCTCTGCATGGAAATTGATTGTTCCTCTATGTTCTGACCTCATCACTCCTGCTGCACCTAAAAACTGTTCAGAGTCACAGAGCAGCCAGTTACTGCTCACCTCATTGTGACCTGTGCAGTCAAAAGCTGCCTTTTTGGTGCAACAGAAAGCAGCTCTTACAGAAGCACACACTGATGAGGCCAGTGCTTATGTTGGGAAGTTCAGCTTTCTCCCACCTCCTGTCAGTCTTTATCTTTTTGTTTGAACATTGTCTGCTCCTGAGTGTTCTCACATCCAAACTGCTGGGAACATGAGTCCCCATAGAGAAAAGTACTTAGCAGTAGACCTGGTTAGAAGCTTTTTAGATGGAAATCAGAGAGAGATTTTTGTTCATTTATTTAGGACTCTCGTAGTCCATAGCAGAATGTGACAGCAGTCCCAGCAACAGAAAATCACAATGAGTCTGGTAGTCTGCTGAGAAATGGGAAATGTAGGGTAGGGACTGTTTTCCCAGATTCCAACAAGAATCTTAATGGGAATCTGCTAGAAAAAGGGGTTTTTGGTTTGGTAGCAGTGTCAATGCTGCTCAGGCTCTGCAAAGCCCTGGGTGGAAGCACCAGGTGCCCTGTCAGTGTTGCCTGGTGTGCCTTTGGGGTGTGTATGCACAGAGGACTGGGATCCAGGGTACTGGGAGCTGCACCCTAGGGACTAGTATCTGGGATAGAAACAAACACTGTCAGAGACAGACCAGAAAGAATAAGAAAAGTATTATGGACTGAAACAAGATGCTTTATTTCAATGCAGTACAAAGAAATGGGAGTTACTTTGCTTTGAATGAAAGTATTGGAACTAAAAAATGAAGCAGATAAAATACATTTGTGTAGTACTAGGAATCCTTGGATATCAAAGCAGTGAAAAATGATAGCTATTATGCTGCAGCACTCAAATAAATACTTACATATCTTTAAACTAATGCACTACTACCTTGATTTATGTTATATCACTGGTGTAACTTAGTTTCCAGCAGTAAAAGATACTACCACTGAAAATGCTCTTAAACCATCAGTCTTTTAGCCAGTAATTTATTTATGTTTAAAATGGATTGGTACAGAAGTAACACTCTGTGCCAAGCCAGCTCTCCAAAACCCCAGCAAAATGAGTCACTCTCTTTTTTTTTCCTTCCAAAATAATGAATTTTTATCCATTTTGTTAATTACATTGACCTTTGGTTATGTATAGAAATATTGTAAATAGTGGGCCCAGTTCAAATAGCATGAACTCATTGTATTACGATCATGACAAAGTATTGTTTAAAGAAAAAAAAGATTGTTCCACTGTCATCCTGCAGCATCAAACACGATGGCTGCTCAGGACTGGGCTTTTTCAATTACAGCACTGTTTTTCAGCTTGAATCAGGACAGGTCATCTGTTTTTCTATTAAATTTAGATGATTTACATTTTCAAAGGTACCAAAGCAGACTGACATGATGGTTTGCAGCAGAGTCAATAGCTCCATTTACTGATTCAGGGATGCTCTTTTAATAAAAAAGCATTAATTATACAGGTACTGCTGTGAACCAAGCCCATTGTCCAAAGGAAGCACACTTCTTGCCTAATTAAAAGTCTTTATGTAAGAATATGTTTTTATAATGGATTTGAATAGCTGCTGTGCAAGTTATTAAAATCACGTGTCTACCCGCTCACACTTTGTATCGCCACAAAAAATTAATAAACAAGAAGTAAAACGTAGCACCATTTAGAAAATAATGTGTAATAAAAGGTAGGTGTTTCCTAGCACTGTGCTGGGACACCTTGCTTCCTTTTGTGGGGAGGAAGATAAGGGTGTTAGTAATGTAATGCCTTCCCTCTCTTACAAGTGTTCAAAGGAAATCAACAGATACCTTCACAGGTGCATTTGAGTGAAAATGTGGTCTTTTTTTGCATTCATAGTCTTCTCCCAAACTGTAGTGAATAAAGACTGGATAATACATCTGTACTGCTGTAAGTTATGGGTTTGGCTGCTTTTTCAAGGCACAGTCAATGAGTGTCTCCTAAGATCATGCTGAAAAGAAACATCTTTATTAAAGTGTTTGTGCAGTATGTATGCATGTGTCATGATTTTCAACCAGCCTTTCCAGAACAGCGTTTCCAGTGGCTGCTGTTGTTAATGCTGCTGAGCTGTCCCTTTCTCTTGATCTGGAAGGGATGAGCTTTAACCACAGCACAAGCTCCAAGCTCCCCCCTGTGGCACCACAAATTTTAGTGTGCAAGGAAGCCACTTTGCTTTGAGGGATTCATAAGCAAGAGCTCTGGACTTTGAGAAAGTACTTGAGCCTGTGCTGGAATGGTTTGGGTACAGCTCATCCTCCTGAGCAGACCTCTGCATCAGGGCAGGTAAGCCCAGGGGTTTGCTTGTATGGTTGGGTCTAGCTTAAGTTCTTTTGAGCTGAGGTGAGTCGACAGACTGGGGAAGCATGAGTGAAGGAGGATGTCCCACATCATTATTTAATTGTATTTTCTTTTTAAACAGTAAAGTCTTGTAGACCTGCAAGCCTTAATTTGATTTCCTCTGCCGTGATTGTATCCGCTGGATTTGTATTTAGTTTCCCCACAGAAGTGAGAACAAAACCAGGTTGCTCATCTTTCACACCCTTGTCCTGTTATAAATATTCTAAATAGCGCACTTTGTGTTCAGCTATATCTAAGAGAAAAGTAATTTACTGGCCATACATAGACACTCACCTGATCATCACTACCTGCTGCCTTCTCCCAGTAAAAGGGGAGCAGTTCTTGGGCTGGGAGATGGCAGTCATCCTGTGTGAAGAGAAATGTTTGATTTGATGTTTTCTTTTGCTGTGTGAGGGTAGCACAGGTTGCAATGCGTTTTATGTTCTGTTTCACAGCAACTTCTCTTGACAGCAGTGGATGTGGAACTTTGAAAGTCAGATTACAGACAGAAGTAACGTATAATGGTCCAAACCATGGTCATCCTAAGCAAGATATGGCCAGCTGTTTCTATTTGTGCTGACAGATCTTCATGCCTCATTCCACATTGAAAGTAGACTTGACTATTATAGATCATTAGAGCATTTCCCTTAAAGAGAGGAATTTTCAGTTGCTCTCCAATAGGACTAAGAGATGAAAGTGTTACCATATTCTTATAATCCTTATTCTTGGTATTGGTGGTATTGGTATTTAACATTTCTGCTAAATGTTAAATAATTTAACATTATTGGTATTTAACATTTCTGAAACTACATTGTTAGGTGATTTTACAATAAGAGAAAAGGATCTTGCTGTCTTTCCATCTGGCTTTTCCTTCCAACCTCTTTCACTGGGGTTATTATTTCACTGGGGTTATATAAATATTTTTCATCTCTAGTTCCATCAGAACTAGAACAGTGTCTTGTTAAGTTTTAGCTGCTGGGAATTAAAGACTTTGAAAATTTGTGCCAAAAGGAGCTGGAACTCTCTTCCATCTTTATTTATGGCTATACATAAATTACAGATTGTGTTTCTGTAGCTTGCATTACTTCAGAGACACTTCACTGTGGCTAACAGTAGTTGCTGTAGTTTAGATGAGAAAAAAGATATTGTTGTGATTTTGGCTTTATGTGGTATCTCTAGATCAGGTTTTAAAATCTGTTCCTGAGGTTCTTCAGTAACTTTAAGAGAATTCAGCTTTTTCCTCTTGGTTAGCACAAGTTAGTGAGAAGCCTTTTTTCAGAGGGTGCTTTTCAACCAAAAAGCACCTTCTTGGGCCATTGCCCTGTTTCTTCCTTTTCTTTCACAACTTCCTAGAGTCATCCCATGATTCAGCCTGTAGTTATGATCAGAGTAGTTTTGGTTTGTGTGTGCTCACTGACACTACTGAGAGAATAAAATAAAGTTTATTTTATAGCATGACGGTTTATATCAAGTGAAGAAAATGGAATCCAACATGATAAAACTACTTGATGCCTTTAAAAAAAACACTATGATGCCTTTTAAAACTATTTTTTTTTTACTCTTTGTTGAAGATCAGTGGATTCTCCTGAAGAATCAGGCATTTTTCTATTTTAATAGTGTTGTCTTGAAAACTCTTGTTTTAACTTGACTCGGAGTGTTGTCTCTCCCTGCACTTTAGTCATTCACCAGACGGTGGGGCTTAAGGTATTGTCAGTGAACTACAGCTGGAGGAATTTCACAAAGTCCTTTGGATTGGAGACTCCGAAACGTGTATTCTCTCCTCCCTGTTTTGCAGAGGAAATCCTGGATCAGCATGACAGCTCCTCAGGCCATAGCACCTCACACTCAGGAATCTTAGTGGTCCCAGACTGTCTGGTACCAGCACAATCTAATTAAGCCAAAATATCATCACCTAAGACACATCAAAGAACAGAATCGTTGTACCAAAAATGAGAATCATTGTGCCCCTGGAGAGGCTAGTAATGTTCTTTGGGATTACGGGGAAACTAATGAATGGGAGAGAGAGGAGTGTTTGCCTCATGTTTCTGCCCCAATCCCAGCAGGCACCACTGTTAAAGAATGATAGAACAGTTTGGGTTGGAAGGGTTCTTAGAGGTCACCCAGTTCCAGCTCCTGTGCCACAGGCAGGGTCACCTTCCACTAGACCAGGCTGCTTGAAGCCCTGTCCAACCTGGCCTTGACTTGTGTCCCCATGGGCCAGAAGCTGGCCAGCTTGATTCCTGCATGGGGGTTTGCAGTGCTGGGCTCCACACACCTCTTGGCAATCTTAGGCTCATGTGAGCTCTTGGGGAAGACTCTCTGGCACCCAAACCACTGCTGCCTTGACATGGAGTTAACTTGTCAGCTGCAATCACTGCACTGGAGTAGCAGGAAGCCTTTTGGACAGCAGGGACCCAAACCTCACAGTGCCTTGGGGATGAGTGTCTCAGATGTTGAACCTGAACCAATTCTCTATGAGGCTGTGACAGAGCAGCAGGGTTACATAACGTGTCTGTAGTCACATGTGTTACCAGGATGCTGCACACCAATGGGCTGCATGGAAAGGAGCATTCTCATGGATTTCTGCTTATTAAGTTGCTTAAGTCTAGTCTGGATCATGCTAGGCCATGTTTAGTAGAAAACTGTAAGCTGGATAGATTTGTTTAGCTGCTTTATGGATGTATTCAGGATTAAGATTTCATACTGAACAGTACTTGACTAAAAACAGAGAATCTCCCTTAACTTCCCTCAGCTCTAGTTTGGGAGGAAGGATAGCTGCCTTCTCTGCATGATGCAGGAAGTGTTTGACTCGGAGCAGCCCTTGTTCATGCTCTTTTATGGGTCAGAAAGATACAGTTTGGGTCCAGTTATATTTGGTGGAAGTCCATGTAGATCCTTTTGCTGTATGATGTGGATGGAATGAGATTTTGATCCCTTTCCCTTATGTGAGCTTTCTACCAAAACTATTTGACCAGACTAGCTGTTCTCTGTAGTGGAGAGCACTCACAGCACCAGAAATGTCTTTTTTGGGTGAAACCAAAGTTTCAGCTAGATCCTGTCTTTGTCACTGTCCTGTCTTTGGGAATGGTCAAAGGCTGATGCCTAGGGAAGAGGATAAGAATAGAGCAAATGTATAGCAATTGTCCCCCACTGTACTTCTCTGATCAGCAGTGATTTCCAGCTGTTGGATTCATTGAACTAGAGATGATGCCTTTATGTTTAATGGCCCATTTAGAGACTTGGAACAATTCTAGTGGGCAGTATTCCCAGGCCCTCTTTGTCCTAAGGCTAAATTCCCACCACCTCATCTGAGAAGCTGTAATGGACCCACTGGAAATCACTTCAGTGTTGAATGTAACAAATTCCCTTGGGCCATCTAGGTGCTGACAACACTGATCAGTGAAGATTCAGTCCCTTCAATTTTACACCATTCCAATGAATGGTGCAAAATCATTTGCTCAAGATAGCAAAACCCAAGAGGCGTGGCAAAATTTTTGACCTATGAAACTGGAATGAGTGGTTCAGTGTCCTCATGAAAAAGAAATGAAAACTAATTTTCTGCCTATTTTATTTCAAAACAATAGCTTTATCTCTATTTCAGTTATATGGCCTTTTTGATAAATTCTCATGTGTGTTCAAAACATTCATCTCTTTCCTATTCTGAAAAACAATCAATGGGCTCAAAGCACTATTGGCACCTAGCAGAAGCTAACCACAACTAAGAGTGAGGTTAACAAGGCAAACCCACTTGCTCAGGAAGTTTTTGAGACAAATCTGAAACACAGTGTTCCTGTCTGGCAACAAAGAATAAATTAAGTGTTTTTCTTAGCTCTTAAATGCATTTAAATGCCAGAATTCTCATGGGGAAAATTGGTTTCTGAAAAGAATTTTTATCAAAATTATGTTTGTACCCACTTCTTTAGAAAAAGAGTTGATTGTCATTTATTTTCATAATCACTGTGCCAAGTATTCCAAGTATGAGGAAGTACTGAATTCTGCATCTGACTTGCAGCAGCAGATTTGCTCCAGACAGCCTCATCTCCCCAAAAATTGATGGCTGTTCCCCTTGCAGTGTGGCTTGGATGGGGTGCTGCTTGCCATCTTAGCCCTTAGTCTGAGGCACATCTGCCACAGACCTTGTTCATTCTGGTGCTGCCAGTCCAACAGGGGTGGAGGTCTGCTTCTTCTGGGTTTTGTATAGCAGGAGAAAAGAGATTAATCATGCCAAGAAGTGCAGGCAGATAAAGGAAAGACATACAAGAGCAAGTTACCAGAGACTGCTGAGAAATGACCATGATGTGGTGAGGGTTTTCAAAGGCCTGTGGAGGTAATCTAGATTACCTGGAACTATAAATGCAAAGGAAATTAGTTAAATTTAATCTCTGTCTGCACAGGTGTTCATGTTCAAAGTGAAGATGACCTGGTTGATGCCCTTAAGCCAGTTTCAATTTACAATTTTCATGAGTTCCACTGGATTTTTTTGAGTTTTTCATGGTAGACAGATCATGGTACTGTTCTCTTTTCCAAGCTGGGCCTGGAAGAAGGAAGGACAGAAGGAAGAGGAACATTCTTCTTAGGGTCAGAAATGAGAGAATTGAGTACCTTGTTAAAGAGATGAGGCTTGAGCAGAGATCAGCCCTTCAGAGCAATTTGTCACTTGCAGAAAGACTACACAGGAGAAAGCAAGGTGACATCAAAGGCTGAAGGATAACAGAGGCTGAGAACTGTCACCTAAGGAAGGTCTGAAAGGTAAAAAGAGAAGCTTCTGATGAGGTATAGCCAGTGGGTGCTGGGAAGCAAGGGGACAAAAATAGAGAGTTAAGAAAATGATTGGAAGCAATGGTCTGAAGGGAGTGGGTGCAAGAGAGGGCAAAACTTGAAAGAAGAAGAGCTGTGAAAGGAGAAGAAATTACAGATTTTAGAGAGGTTGAGGAAGGTAAGAAAGCTGAGACACAGTCATATCCAGAGGATGGCATAAATGAAAGATGATATCCAAGAAAAGGGTGGAGGGGACTTAGAGGAATCTGGTATTGACCAGTCAAACACAGAGAGCAGTGCTAAAGCAGATACCAACATCACAGCCAAGCAGACCAGTGAGGGAGTAGTCCATGACAAAGGTGAGATCCATTCCAGTGGATTAATTTCTGTATGAAATACAGACCATAGCTGCAGGGCAAATCAATGAAAGAAAGATGCCAGTAATCAGATGGGCACCCATGTGGAGGTGAGAGTCAGTGAGGCTGTGGGTAAAAGGTAATGATGTGAGGCAAAGGTGATGACACCCAAGTTGTGACCTCCAAGAGAAGTCATCCAAGAGTTATCATGGCACAGCAGTGTCAGGATGGGACGTAGAGAAGTTGGATGAAGTGGTAATGATGGGAAGAGGGTGAGAAAGAGCAGGGAGGTGCAGGAATTATTGATGATGAGAAGAAAAGCCCATCAACCTCTTTCTACTTTTTATCCCTGGAATAGTTAATTGCTAAGAAAGATGTGGGGAAGAAAAGGAAGGAGTACAGTGACCACAAGAATGAAGAAATGGTGAGATGCCATTTGAGGATAAGGAGTGAAAGTTCATAAAAAGGGAGGAAATATGATTAGGCAAAGGAAAACTGAGGGAAGACAAAACAATTGTGCTGGAGAGGACAGGGAGGCAGGTGCAGTTGGAAAAGACCTTTTGAAAATGCTACTTGGACTCCAGGCTTCTTACAATTCTGAACAGAAAGGGGGGGAAATGCAGGTCCCTGTGACTCAGAGGTGATTCTGGCAGTTGCAGTGTGCTCAAACCACTACTAGTTCTTGTGACAGGCTGAGTTTCCTCTCCTTTTGTGGTACCTGAATCCCGACAGTCCATCATCCGAGTTCCATGCCACACATCTCAAATAAAAGTACCTTGTTCAAGCAGAGAGAGAACTTCATCAATGCAAAGTGTAATGATAGTACACCATGAATGACACAAACACCCCAGAAGAGCTTTGCCATGTGCTGTGTTTCCAAACAGGTGCTTCAAGTATGCAGAGCCACCATGCATTGAAAAAACTTTCTTCTGAGGCAACAGCAAGAGAGCTGCACCCTCTCAGCATGGTAGTGTCATATTCAGCAGAGCATCCTCTGTGCCTGTGACACAGGCCCAGCTGGCCTTTCAGGTGTGTCTTCCAGCCCCACTGGGCAGCCCCAGGTGTGCCTAGGGGCAGTTCTGCCCCCTGAGCTGCCCCTGTAAGATCAGCCAGGCAACACTGAGCCATTCTGGGGGCATCCATCTCAGGGACACCTTCAGGTGACAAGTCCTAAGGGCCAAATATCAGAAGTGCCTGCTGCTGAGCTCAGGAGCAGGAGCAGCTGGCTCTTGTAGGGTGGCAGCCAGGGCTGCACATGGATCTGGCCTTCCTCATGGCCCTGGTGACAGGAAGACCATTCATAAAGAAATTAGGCACAACCCTTCAATGTTTTGAGGATCTGCTTGTGCAATGGCAGCATTGTTTCCAGGCACCAGGCTGACATGAAGATTCAGGCAGTGGAGCTGCTCAGCAGGAGGGCCCTTTCTGAAGTAGAAGAGGAAGCACAAACATCTCAGTGCTGCTGGAGACTTGCTTGGAGCATGTGAGGAACCTGTGGGGCTTTGGCTAATTCCTGTATGCAAAATGAGCAGGAGGGAGGATGCCTTGGCCAGGATTCCCCTTTAAAGATAGCCTTAAATAGCCTGCTCTGTGCATGGGACACATTATTTAATAGGTTAGAGTGATACTTTATGCTCATCAAGCAGCATTTTTTACAGCTCTTTGAGAAACCCTGACTTGAAAATATATATAACATTGGGGGGGGGGAAATGGTGAATAATATTTTGGGGATGATTTCTTGACCTCAGAAAGTTCATTTATTCTTCTTTTCTAGTTAATTAATGAAAAGTCATGTCTCTCCCACACTTTTTCAATTATCTGTTTAAGATCTACAACCACAAATAACGCCAAATATTTTAAGTCTATGCAAGTCACCCTAAAGGTTGAAAATCCTTTATCTTTCTTCCAAATATGAGTAGATACACCCACAGTTAATTTCATGTCTTAAATACCACAGATGCAAAGTCACCTAACTCTGCAGATCACCATCTGCATTTTACCATGTTTTCAGGGTGCTGTTACTGAGGGATAACGTGACCTCAGTGATGTGACTGACAGTAAATTCATAGGGTCATGCTGTGTAGCAACTTGAAGAATTAGTCTTGACTAGTGAGATGCCTCTCTGCCTTGTAGCTGTCAAAATCAAACACTAGTTTGAAATTCATTGCATTGGGTGCCTGCCAGAAAATGCAGTGCAATGCAGTTTATTTGAATTCCAAGTATCCTGAGTTGGGCTGAAGCTGGAGTAAACAATATCCCTGAAAAAACACTGTGAGAGCAAAGCAGTTGTAGTCATTAAGGAAACAATAAGCCTAAGCTGTTGATCAATCCTAGTTCTTTTCTTGCCAAATGCAGCCATAACAATAGCCTTCTCTTTTAACAGAAGGATCTCATAGAACAAATTTCCTCTACTGCAGTAAAATTTGAGTTGTCTTCTCCCTCCTGAGTTTCCAGGAACATGAATTTCAAGGAGGTGCCTATCAGAAATGGGCTGTCACTTGTGCCTAGTGGTGGGGCAAGGGGAGTGTTAGGGCAAACAAGCTTGGACATCTTTGTAAATCAGTGGAGTTTATATGGGCCAGGCAGACATTCATTAGTTGGGAGATGAATCCTCTGAGGTTCTCAAATTCACAAAGCACATCCTCTCAGAATCCTGTGACTGCTGAGCTTGGTGAGAGCTCTTTCCTCACAGGACCAGAGCTCCCCATCTGTCTCCATCCCCATGCCAGTCACCCTCCCTGGGCCAGCAGCACATGAGTGTCCCTGCAGCCACTGCTCTGAGCTGCTGGCCATGGTCTCATCAGACAAAGAAGAGCAGTAAGGGTAGCCCCTCCTGGACTATGTCCTTAATGCTCCTGGTTTCTGTCAGAGTAGCTGGCTGCTGTAGGGGTTAAGGAGAGGAGGGTGAAAATAGGCATCTTGAAGTCCTAAACTCTCCATTGCGTAGACAGGCTGTGCTGCTGGGCCTGTCCATGCAACTCAGATGGCCTCTACCCCTTGGAATTGTCATGAAAAACTGTTTATTTTGGCAAAATGGCAAATGTCAGGGTTTTGTGTAGAGCTTCAAACACATCAAGTCTCTACTGGAAGCTTTTCTTTTTTTCTGTCTCAAAGTTACCACCATCTGCAATGTGGGGATACAAGCACCGTGCAGGATGCTTAGAATCACTCCACATGCCTTTCCAGTTCAGTGCTCTTCCACTGTGGAGGGCTCAGTATAGAGGGATGAGGCATTTTTTCCTGATTTAGAAGCAGCCACCATCGTGTTTTATTTGGAAAAACCCATGGTAAGAGTGCCCAAGCTGACACACCTTTTATTAGACTGCTGCTTACCACAATGAAGCTTTCAGGACTCAACACTTCATTGTGCTGACTGAGCTTTAGCAGCTGAAATGGCCTGGACAGACAGTGTTGCATCTCTGATGGCGCCCATCATCAAAGCCTGTGTCAGTCTCTCTCCTGACAGTTCCCAGAGTGTGAACATTGATGTCCAGGCATCTCACTGGCAGACATCCTGTACCACTGTGGATTGTGTGCTTCAGGCAGTCAACAGCACCCAGGTTTGACATGCTTCAGGGCTTTCTTCATTAACCCACCTTGCTTCTCGTTAGGTTGTCATTTCCAAAGCTGGACTTGGGTTTTGTGACACCAGGCAGGAACACAGGGAACTTGTTCTTGAGGCTTTAAATACAAATTATGCAAAGACTTTCATAAGTAGCACTTATATTCTGCTATTCTAATGCCGACTAGTTGCAGCGTTGAAAGGTGTTTGGCAAGGCAGCAATGGCTGAGTTATATCAACTCAGTCTCACCAAGAGATGAGGAATAGGGGATCATGACATGGCATTATTACACTCACTGTTCTGACAAAACTGCATGGTAGAATAACACAGCTATCTCCACATGTATAAACATTCAAAGGAAAATATTAATTTGCTCCAGAAGCTGAAGCAGTTTAATGGAGAAGAGCAGCATTACTGCCACCCTCTATTTGGGTATGTGACAAGGAGTGGGATAATTACAGGTGTGGCTTCTGTGAGAAGCTGCTAGAAGCTTCCCCATGGTCAATGCCAGCCAGCTCGAGAACTGATCTGCCAGTGGTCAAGGTTGAACCCATGAGTGACAGTGGCAGCAGCTCTGGGATGACATGTTTAAGAAAGGGAAAAAATTGCACAACAGCAACTTCAGCCAGAGAAATAAGAATATATGAGCAAAACAGCTCTGCAGGCACCCAGGTCAGTGAAGAGCAGAAGGAGAAGGTACCAAGTACTCAAGCAGAGATTCCCCATAAGCCCCTTGAGAAGACCATGGTGGGGCTGCTGTCCCACTGCAGTCCATGCAGGTCTGTGGTGGAGCAGAGATCCAGCTGCAGGCCATGAAGGACCCCATGCCAGAGCAGAATGCTCTGAAGGAGGCTGTGACCCCTTGGGAAGCACACCCTGGAGCAGATTCCTGGAAGAAACTGTGGGCCCATGGGGAGAGAGAGAAGCTCATACTGGAGCAGGTTTGCTGGCAGGACTTATGACCCAGCCCCAGAACACTGGAGCAGTCTGTTCCTCAGGGACTGTACCCTGTGGAGGGGATCCACACTGGGCCAATTCATGCAGCCTGTGGGAAGAATTCACATTGGAGACATTAATGGAAGACTGTCTTCTGGGGGAGAGACCCCACACTGGAGCAGAGGAGGAGGTGTGAGGAGTTCTCCTCTTAAAGAGGAAGAAGCAGCAGAGATAATGTGCTGAACTGACCACAGCCTCATTCCCTGTGTTGCAGTGGGGGAGGAGGTAGAGAAAACCTGAGTAAAGTAAGCTGTAGTAAAGTAAGGTGAAGAAGAGAGGGGTAGGGGGAACGTGTTTTGGTTTTATTTCTCATTACCTTCCTCTGATTTGATTTGTAATAAATAAATTAATTTTCCCAAGTCAAGCCTGTTTGCTCATGACTGTAATTGTTGAATGATCTTTTCCTGCTCTCATCTCAACCCCATGAGCGTTATGCTATATCTTCTCTCCCCTGTCCAGCTGAGGAGGAGAGTGATAGAGTGGCTCTGGTAGGCACCTGGCATCCAGGAGTAGCTGCTAAAATGGAGATCAACAGAGGTAATGCTGGGCACTTTGTCCATAAAAGTCATAGAATCAGAGAATCATTTAGTTTAGAGAAGACCCCTAAGATCAAGTTCAACCAAAGCCATAACACTGACATTGCTATAGAAGAATGGCATGGAAAATACATGCTTTCAGACATAACACAAGAAACAAGGCATGCCAGCTCTACAGCTGTCTAAAAAACTTTGGTTACTCCTTGTTTGTTTGCAGCATTCTTTAATGACATAATCTCCTCTTCTTTAGTTTTTGTTTAAATGGGTCTACCAGATGGGCATACAAGAATTCTGATTCCACTGACACTCATCTGGCAATTTCATTTAACTTAAGCAGCTTTTCATTTTCTTCTGGCAAGTTTTTTTGGGTTTTTTTTTTTTTTTTTTTTAATCTCTACCCAGAAGCTGGATTGGGTAAATACCCCACATATCTTCGAGAACACATGCCTGAACCATTTTGTTATTAAAAAAAAAGAGAAATCTTTATGTTGGTTTAAGTGGGAGGGTTACCAAAACATACATACATAAATAATTAACAGATACATTAAAGAAACTGTTTCCAGGCAAGTAAATCAGAACAAAAGGCAAAACTCAGCAAATAAATTATTGGCTACTTGTGATTTGCCCATAACAAGTATATTTCCATGCTGTCTTCTTTTTTAAAAATGAGCATTTATTTTACATGAGGCAGCTATATGTGCTTTTACTAATGTATAGCTCACACTGAAATAGGGCAACCTGCAAGGTAAAGGAGTGGTTACAGGTGCACGTAGTTTTACAATGCTGGAAGGTATTTCCTGGCTCTCTTTCAGCCTCTTTTCTCTCCATTAGTGGCCTTCAACAGAATTGTACACTTCAACTCAAAAGAATTGCACAACTAACATGCTTAAAATTGTTTCTGTTCATTTTGGAGTAAAATAGACACTTAGGCTTATGCATTTAAATATTCCTTGCATTTTGCAGGTTTAGTGTTAAACAGATGCAAAACATTCACAAGACAGGGTCTTAGATAGTTTAAACAAAATTGTGTGGAATGGTGGTTTCCATTAGAGTAAGTGGTCAGAAACTTTCTTAGCAATGTTTAATGTGACATTCCTCCTTTCTTGTGCATAAATAAAGTAAATGTCACTGGAATTCAGTAAAAGGCTGCTATGCTTTCACTTGGATCTGAAGCTGTGGTTGCAGATTGTGTAGAAGACATTCCACAGCAGATGTGGCTTTAGCTGTTGGGTGCTGAATCCTGCCTGTATTGTAGCCCATGCTGACATACCTGGACTGATGCTGGGCTGAATCCTGCTGGCTTGTATCCAAGGGAGCTGCAGCCAGTGCTGTAGAGAATTACAGAGGAGAGAAACTCTCTGTACAGAGCTCTTGAAATTGCTTATGAGTATCCAGACAATTTGGCTCACTAAAATTCTTCATTTTTATGCCTGTCTACCTGTGTCTTCCATTTGTAAACCTGCCCCTACAAACTGCTGGGAGCACCATTTCTATCTCACAGCCTGCAGTTATCTTTCTTTTGCATCAATGACAAACATTCTAGATGTCAAGAGCCAGTAAGTTTGTTCACCAAATGCAAAAAGCTGTTCCATTAGGTGGTACAAATAAAAGAGCTCCACAGAGAATGAAAGGAGGTGAGGCAAGAAGCTGTGCTAGACTATGCCAGCTGAAGATCTGCTGCAGCAGTCCTCTTGTTAGAGGGCAGATATAAGCAGAGATACAGACTTCTTGTTTATCACAGCATGAAATGGATCCTGGTTTATTCCTCTTCACAGCTCAGCCATCCTGACTCCAAATATTCACTGACTCTGGCTACAGCAATCTCCTACTGCAGGTTTCCTTGGCAGTCTCTGACTGCTGGTTATTTCCTTCTAACTATGACTGCATGTATTGGTTTGCAGACTCTGACTGCAGGCTCTTACCCAGCTAGACTGTGGCTGCAGGTTCCAACAATAGGCTCTAACTGCAGACCCAGACTGACCTCACAGCAGTGATTCTCTCCTCAAGGTTCTTGTTCATGATTCCTCTCATTTCCCCCTTCCTCAAGCTCCCACCTCCTTCATAACCCTCCTAATCAGCAAACCCACTCCCTTTTATCACACTTATCTTTATTGGCTACAGCTGTGACTCATCAGGGGTAGTTAACACAGCTGTTACTTATCAGGAGCAAATTCACCTGTATTTCCTTCTTCTACAAAGAGCTCTTTCAATGAGTTTTCTAGAAAATCAGAAAACAAACTGCTGGTGCATTGCACTTTCTCTGCTCAGGATTTTCCAGCGTGTAGTGATTATTTGTTTGGCCTCCTATGGCTTCCAGAGAAGCATTTGTATAAACAAGACAGAAAGAATTAGCAATCCCAAATATCCCTTTTCTTGGTTTAAGCTACAATTTAGTCTTAAATGTTACACTAATATCAGCTTGGCTAATTACAGAAAATTCCTTTCCTGCAAAGAAACAAATTTCACATTGCTGTAAGGACAAGTCCATACTCGTTGCAGTATGGTATCTTGGTTGTTTCCTGAGTAACCCACATTCTCAATTTCTGTCTTTTAAATGAAAAGCCTCCAAGAGTGCACAGCCCATACAGGTGAGCATGGTGGATAGTTTCATCCAGACAGATGGCTGCACCCCTGCATGTGCAACCCTCTGTCTCTTCTGGATGCGCTTGCACAGAGCAAGCAATGAAGAAACAACTGAGGAAAATAAAACCCCTTCCAGATTTATGTACTCTGCAAAGATTCACTCTTTCCAATACACCTATACACCATTTTGCCTCCAGTCAGTAAGTGCCATGGTTTTTCCCTTTTCAGAACTGTGATTTAAAAAGCAGCAAGTGGGCTTGAGCCTGCTGAGTAATGTCAGCGTCCCTGGGGGATCCCTCTGCCACCCGTGACCAGCTGGGGAGCTGTGTGGGTGCTGGAGGAGCATGCTGAGGCTGTTCCTCCTGTCTTGCCGGGTACCATTTTGTCTTAGGGCAAGCTCAGACATCCTTGTCAGGGAGTACTGACACAGCCACATTGTTCCACTAACTACATCCACTGCGATCCCCAAATGCCCACTCATGTACAATGATACCTTCCTCACACAGACCAGCTCTTGCTGCAGATAGCACACAGGATTTGGATTTCTGTGATGCAGAGATCCCTGACTCGAGTACTTTTTACCCAGGTGTACTTGCTAAAACTTTTGACCCAAATATCCAGATCTCTCAGTGTGCTTGTTTTTGTTTTTGGGTTGTTTTTTTTTTTTTCTCTAGCTGTCATGCTCTGCTAGTGAAGTGTACTTTCTCTCAGAAACAGCTGGTGTCCCATGTGAGAATTGCATGTCTTTAGCCAGTCAGTGTTCAAGGCAGTCCTTGACTCATAATCCAGAAAAGGCCTTTCAAAGCTGCACTTTGGCATCCCATTCCTCTACTATATGATTGATGCTATTGCACTGTGAACCACATCCTCCAGAATGCCACTTAGGAAGGAGAGAACCAAAGCTGAAAGGGGATAATGAAGCAGTGATGCTCAAGCAGGAGGGGCACTATTCAGAGCAATGAGGGGTACAGTGACCAGTGATGCCTAGTGTGATGCAAAACCAGGAGGCTGCAACAGACAGCAAGCTACTAAAAATGTGGTATTACAGATGTGCCTTAACTCTAGCTTCCTGAAACCCTGTCATCTAGAGACTCCTTCTGTTTGGCATACTGCTTTGTTTTTAAAAGCCTCTCCCAGGCAGTAGCAGTTAAGTTCTAGGAGGAAATATTCCAGGTGTGGTGAAAGACAGCCTTCTGGAGATGCCCATAACTCAGGACTCCTTTTGCTTGTCCCAGTGTGACTTCCTGCTTCAGTTCTGGACTATAGTCCCTACCTTGTGCATGGCTGCTCCAGTCTCAGCTTGGTCCCAGGCTTCCTTACAGAGTGCAGTGATCACCTTGCAATGAAACAAAACTCAGGTGTAGTTCAGCAGGAGACTGTCCCATACCTAGGACAAATGAGCAGCTGCCAGGTCTGGCTCCCTATGTCCCACAGAACTCTCCAACACCATCCCACTGTAACATCACAGGGTGTGTAGGCCTACAGTGTTCTGCTGGGAACCCACATTCAGCTCATCAGTTAGCACTGTCTGCACCTCGTTTTGGATGCTGCAAACAACCAAAAGGCACATATGTAACACGCAGGGCACAAAGGATACTGTGTATTCACTGATACCAGTGGGGACATGGCCGGCGTGCTCCTGTGGGCTGTGGGACCCTGAGCAGCTTGGCCAGGAGGGCCAGCGTGGTGAGTAGGGCCAGAGTCCCAGGAGCAGGTACATCCAGCAGTACAGATGTAATGTAGCCTGTGACTTTGGAGCCACTCTGTGCCAGTCCTCCATGCACTCAGCTGTGGAGCTGTGTGCCACCATGCCAAACCCATGCCCGTGCAGAAGAGATGTGTAGCCAGATACCTGTGCAAAGCCTGCCTCTGTTATTTGCTCTCCTTTGATATGTGCTTTTGTTTGTTTGGTCTATTTGTTTCTTTGTTTTCCCCCCCAAAATATGATGTTTATTTTTCCCAGTATCTTTCTTCTCCCTTCATAGCAGGCAAGAACTTTTGTGCCCCATTTAGTTTTGTTTTGGTTTTATTTTTGCTCAGTTTCCACAGGAGAGGACCCATTATTAATTGTTGTAGAAATATCCTTCAATTATGCAGCAGTGCAGCAAAAAGTAGATGGGGGATATGGGTTGGAGGGTTGTGGGAAGAGCTAGACAAGTCCGACTGCAAAATGCCTGGTAGATCTAACAGTGCATCTCTCCAGTGCAAGGCTTCTGAAGCAAAAATCCTGGCCAGATATGGAGTGGAAGTTCAGGAAGAACAAAAGACGATGTGAAGAAGGAAAGACAATCCGGTATAGAAAGTTCTGTATAGTGAACCCTGTGCCCATGCAGGACTGAATACCCACCCCAGCTGGGAGGGCACAGTGCCACGAGGGGAGAAGACAGAAGGCAGCACGAGGGTGCGTGTAACACGCGTTGGCCAGCTGAAACTCCCCTGGGTGCCGAGGGGCAGCCTCGGAGCTCGTAGTTTCCTTGGGGAGATGTTTCCCGAAGGAGCCAGGTGCGCGCACGCCCAGGCAGGGGATGCTGCGGGCACCGGGCACCGGGGCGGGCGGGCCGGGGCGCCGGGCGGGCCGGGGCCGCGGGGGGCGGAGGGCCGGCTCCCGCCTCCGCGGGGCCGCCCCGCTGCAGTGTCCCGGCAGCCCGGGAGGAGGAGACGGCGGGGCGCGCAGGCAGCAGCGGGGCAGCCCCGCCGAGACGATCGCCGGGCGGGCGGCAGCTCCGCGCCCCGCCGCTCCCGCCGCCCGCGCCCCGCGCCCCCGGCCCCATGGCGGGGCCCGCCGCCCCCCGGGCCGCCCTGCTGCTGCTGCTGCTGCTGCTGCTGCTGCTGGCCGCCCTGCTGCCCGCCGCCCTGCCAGGTACGCGGGAGCTGCCCCGCGCGGGGCTGAGCGGCTGCCGTCCCACGCGTGTCGCCGTGCGGCGGGGAGGTGCCGCGGGGCGGGGGGCTCAGGGGCGACACGGTGCTCGGGGATGCCCGGCGGCGCCGCTCTCCGCCCCCGCCCGGCACGGGGACAGGCGCCGCGGCGGCATCGCGGGGGGCACCCCGGCCGAGCCGGCCGCCCTCCTGCCCCCGCCGAGGCACCTGCCGCTGCCCCCTGTGTGTGCGGGCCCCTCGGCCCGTGCCCCCGCGGGGGCGGAGGGAGAGCCGAGCGGGAAGGGGTGCTGCAAAACCGGGCAAGGCTCGGCACCGAGGGTCACCCGGCTCTCGGAGAGCGGCCGGGACCCTCCGTGGGTTAGCCCGCTGCGGCTCCGCTGCGTTTCGGGCAGCTCCGGAGCGCAGGGCTGCAGCCCACGATGATGCTTGTGGCCAGACGTGAGCAGATGGCACCGGAGGGTGACAGCCTCCCGCTTGCCTTCAGCCCGTGCATGCCTTTTTCCCCCCTGGAACCGCGTGCTGGTGCCATCGTCCCGTCTGGGCTCTGCTGAGGAGCCCCGCTCCCGTGGTTAGCGGCACTGACACCGGGCAGCCCAGCGCCTCATCTCCGCGGGAAGCCAGGAGAGATCCCTCTTTCCTTCGTTCCCGCCGCCGGAGTCCTGTGGGTCGAACCCCGTGTCAGCCTGGGCGAGGCTGGCGCTGCTGTCAGAGCTCCCCGGGCCCGCAGGCTCGGGTTTAAGCTGTTCTGGAGGTGGCCTTGTGGGAGGCAGTGGCAGATCTGCCCCGTCCTTTCCCTCGAGGTACGATCACTGCAGCCCCCGCGGCGCTTCTTGTGCCGCAGGCAGTGCTGAACCGAATCTCCTCAGCTTGTGGCCACAAGGTCTCACCAGAGCACGGCTAAAGACAGGGTATAGACACGCGTACGGAGGCGTTTCAGCGCCAGATTGTATCTGTTGGGGTTGCAGTAGCCAGAGCGACACAGGGACACTTGTCCCCAGGCTACGGATGTGGCGGCTGTCCCATCTCCAGCCCCGTGCCGTAGTCGCAGAGCAGCCAGCCAAGGACGATCGCATCCTCCCCAAGCCTCCCTGCAGCTCTGGGCTGTGCGGCAGAGCCCGGGACTTCATGTCACCCGGGGCTCCCGGTGAGTTTTAGTGTGCAGCTGAACAACCGGAAAGGAACGAAACGATCTGCTTTGACCTGGAACCGTAGTCTCTCCGCAACGTGCTGTGCCCATCCAGGTTAAGCTTGGGATCGCACTCCTGGAAGTGGGTTTGTAATAGTGCTCCCTTGTGGCAGTGGTAAATGGAGGGGCAGCTGGATCTCTGAGGCTGCCTGCCGTCAAGTGAGAGAATGAGGGACGGGAGCAGGAGAGTTTGTGTTCTGCTAGTGAGGGAAACATCATGAGAAATGTCATAGCCTCTGAGGAAAAGTGTTAGCTGTTGAGTGCACGCAGGCTCTTGCTTCCCTGACTGTGCAATGTCTAAAAGTGACTCTTGGAGATTGTGATACTTCACTAAAAATTTTGTATGTAATATCCGCATAATCTTTCCTTGTTTGCAGTCCCACACCAATGTACTGTAAAAATTAGGCCAATTTCTGAACAAACCCAAATGTGTTGGCATAGTGCTGCACAGAGCTCTGCGTGCTTCCCAGCTATGGAACTCTGGAGCACACCAAAACCTGCTGGAGTGGGAATGCTGTGCTGTTAACCCCAGAGTGGCTGGACTGGACTGGATGTGGGCTGCATGTGTGCTCCCTATCCTTGTTGGTGTGCTGGCCACATTGAGTTATTGAGTAGAGACCACTTTCTTTCTCCAGTCTGGAGAGTAGTTTATAAGCTACTAAACACAGGCTGTGTCCTGAGCAAGTGCAGTCTCAGGCAGGAGGGCTGGTGTATTCTGGAATTCTTTCTCAGGGTGTAAAAGCCACTGCTGAGCATTTTTGCTGCCCTTGGTCCTGCTTTCTCACACTCTAGTTGTGTTTGAAATAGTCCTGCTGACCACCTTTACTGCATGTGCTCTGTCCTGGGGACCTGTCCCAAACTCACTCTGCTCTTTGGAGCCGTTGTACGAGTAGCATGTCTGTGAGACAGGGAGGCTGCCTTGGCTCAGCAGACAGGCTCCAATGAAGTGAAAGAGCCCTTCAGATTTTGTCTGTGGAAAGAAAGGAAAGATTTTTTCCCCAGTAAGGGTCTGGCATTGGGCTGGTGCTGTCATTGACTGTGTTCTGTTTATCAAAATAGAAAGCCAGTGTGGGGCCTGTGCCCAGGATTGTTGTGGCAGTCCTCAGGCCAAGAAAGCGTAAGAGAAGGGTGTTGTGCTTCAGCCAACTTAGGGGGCAGATCCTATTTGTGTATTGCCAGGAGAGACTTGTTGCTTGCTGCCATATCCCATGTGTGGAAGAATGGATACTGACTACAGAAAACAGTAGTCACCCACCCACCTTATTAGCTTAGACAAACAGTATTCAAGCACCATCTGCAGCCAGTGGGAGAAATTTGGGAGAAACATTAAGAAGAGGCTATGCTCAGAGCAAGAACCTTTCTGACAGCAGCACTCTCTCTCATTTTCCTTCCTTGTCTAGACTGTCTGACATAAACAGAGAAAGCAGAAGGGTCTCCAAAGGAATTTTCCACTTCATTTAGCTCTAAGGAATGTATCTTCTCAGTTATTTAGGACAGTGCTGTAATGGTCTTAACTGTATAGCTCTGTACCAGCCTCTGGGTGTGTCAGACGTATGAAAGCTCCTGTGCCGTCCAAGTCTGTGATTCCAGCTCTTCAGACAGCACATGGACGGATTTTGGCTGGACATGTGGTTAAGAAGATGCTTTCAGAAGCTGACCTATACAGAAAGAAATTAAAGGGGGGGTGAGTAGATGATGCAGCAAGACAAAGACACGCCAGCAGGGGGAATGAGATCTCGTGTCTATGATCCAGTGTGTTGAGTGAGCATTCAGTTGCCCAAAAATATAGCTCAGACACATGCAGTGATCATATTTCCCATGCAGGATGCTGAAATGTGACTTCTAAGTTCTCAAGTTGGACTTTATATCTGCTTGATGTTGTATGCAGCTGTCTGCAGCTGGGCTGTTGTCTTCACTTGAAGGAAGCATAGCAATATTTCCACCAGGCTCGGTTTCTGGTGCATGTCTAGGACCCATGGTTCCTCTAGCTGGGAGTTGTGTAACACATCTCTGTTGTCACCGAGGAAGTGCTCAGGGGTGTGGCTAAGTTGGCATTGGGATGTGCTAGCACCAGGCACTAGGTCTCTTAAATTTATGCTGTTGCAGCTCAAGTATAATCAGGACTGGAACCTCTTCCTAACCAGAGACCTCTAGAGTGAACCTGTGTTTAGTAGACTGGGTGTGATCACAAATATGCAAAAAACTGCAGCCAAATCAACATTCCTCCCCCCCGCCCCTAGTTTTGAAGTGTCAGGATCTGCTTATCTTGTTTAACTTGAGCTACCTGTCTTCATAAATTAGTTTTCCTTTACTCCCCCCTTTGCCTGCCCAAGTGAACCATAGCTAGGTGCGTGTATCACGGGAACGTTTGCCTTTTGTTGTGCTTTCTGCTGGGAAAGAGGAGGGAGCATGGAGCACAGGCATGTCTCCCACAGACTGCTGATGCACTAAGCAGGAGAAGCAGTCACTTCTCCAGAGGAAATGGTGTGGACATTGATGTGCCTTCCTCTTGAGAAACTCCATGCTGCTATTTTCTCCTCCAAGCTGCAGGTGTACCGCACTTTTGTGCAGCCTTGAGAGGGTTCTCCCAGCACTGCAGACTCTGTACTGATCCTTCAGGCAGGTGCCAGCACACTCCCTGATGTTTTTTTCTACCCCTGAAATTGTCTCGTGTCATTTTTCTTTTACAGCTCCCTAAAGCAGCAACACTTTCACTGGTGTGCTGCACTGTGGGATTGTTTTTATTCCTTTGAATGCACATGAAATTTAATTCACTTGGAACTATGAGTGTTTTCACTGTTCCCCAAGATGACAAAGATGGCTTCACCTCTGCAGCCAGTGCCCTTGCCCAGCATGAGAGGGAGGGATGAACTGCTGGGTTGTGAGGCGGTGAAATCCAGAGGAGAGCAGCAGATATTGAAGTTGGGGAGATCCTTTCCCTCTGTCTCGTGAGAAGCCCAAGTATTTTGCTTCCATATGGGTTGAGAACTTGCATTTCGGCTATGTCTGCACTAACATCATAGCCCCTGAGGAGTGGTGTGGCTTACGTTTTCAGGTCAGTAGAGGAGTGATGGGTGTCTTGAAGAAATGTGAGGTTGTCTGAAAGATCCTTTGCTGTGCATGACCCAATAGAAAGCCTTTGAAATCATGTTTGCATTTTCTTATATGTGTTTGCTATACTGCTGCTTATTCTGCTGCACTGTTGGCTGCAAAACCTATGGTCTGTGTTGAATGTTCACAAACTGAAGTGCCAAAATAAGCACTGCTGAGATCAAGACAGTGGCTTAAATTGCACAAGATTTAAAGAAAACCAAGATCTTCTGCTTTGCTGTCTGTTCTCTGAGTCTCGGGACACACGTTTCTTAACTTTCCTCCACACTCTGGATGCCTAGGGATTTAGAGGAGTGGTGTGGTTTAGTCCTGCATCTACACTGCTTCCCTCTTACCAAAGAGGCATTTAGACCAGCAGGATTTTGCACTGCCCTTGTACCTGGCTACACTGACGATGGACACTGATCCCAGCTCTCACATTTATTCCTACTTGAGGCACCATCAGCTTTTGCCTGCAGCACTTCTGTAGTTGGATTCATTTCCTTTGGGGGATGTACAAGCACCTGGAAAGTGTCTGCTTTCCCTGGTTCCTCTTTAAACTTCAGAAAAGCTTGTAATGAAAAATAACTTTTTCCACAGTGTACCACATGGTTGAGTGCTTAACTGCTATACCAGTAGCAGAGTTATCAAAAGCAACATCAAACAGTGTTTACACAGCGTCCCCTTCGTTGTGTGATCTTGATTTGCCTGGGGAGATGAGAGGTTGAGCTGGCAGCTCCTGTGCTTCTGGTCCCCAGCAAGGCCTGTGCAGGCTGCTGAGCTCCCTCTGCCTTCTCTCAGCAGGATGGGACTTTGTACCCACCTCTCTCCAGACCTCTTGTCCTGCCCCCCTAAGGCACATGGCTGCTGGGTCATGTTGCTCTGAAAATGGCAATTTCTCCTCCCCAGTCCCCTGGAACTGCTGTCTGAGATGTCATATAAGGTCTCTTCTCCTACTCAGAGTTTCTGCAAATCTGTGTTTAAACTTCAGTGTATTTTGTACTGTTCATAGCACTTTCAGGGTGGTTAAAATCTCTCTGGGTTAAATTATACCTTTCTCAAGCAGCAGTCACCATACATCACTGTCATTGAACTTGTAACCTCTGGCCCACTGTTAGCTCTTCAAAAATGACATCTGTGCAGTGGGACACAGCAGCTTTTCCCACGTGCTGGGTTGGGTTGTGTACCCTGGCAGTGTCACACCTCTGTGCTTGGTGAGAGCTGAGCACTCTTAGTGCCTCTGAAATCAGCCTGCATGTGTCTCCATTTTGGTACAGGTGCTTGCATTTGGCAGGTCTGTATTTAAAGCAAATGGTCTTAAGGAATGGAGAAGCAAGGAAAAGTGGAAGAAAGACCCAAGACATGTAGAAATTGTGTGCTCTAAACAGAGAGCTTTTCCTAAACAAAGAGAAATTGTTAGTAACATCAAATGTAATACTGAAATCCAGTGGTAAGGAAGGCAGTCCAAGCTTCTCCTCATCCTGGAAGAACACATAAAAAGTACATCCAAATTTCACTATGTACACATTAAAAAGTGGTCTGGAGAAGTGTGCATTTTAAATCACTCCTCTTCAGTGGGTAACTCAGTCATCAAATCAGCTCTTCATTAAACAGAGTAAATTGCTCTTTGAGGACTGTGGAGTGTGTTCATATTTCACAGTTCCAGTGCAGCTATTCCACTATTACATAGTTATTAAGTCCTCTTGGGCATCCTGCAATGGTCCTGGTTCCAGCAAATCTTTCCGACTGTTGTATTCTTCCTGCGCTAAACTGATTATTTTTCCATTGGAGGAGTTGGTTGTTCTTAATATATACACTTGCTGTAAAATAAGAGGCCACTCTTCAAATGGTTGTTAGTCGTGTTTACTGTAGAGTTGAATGCAGTATTTTGGCAGAAACTTCTTTTTGGGAAAAAGTGCAGGACTGCTGGAGCTGGAATGTTAGTGTTTCCTTGTCTCTAAAAAAAGAGACAGAAATAAGAGGAATTGAATAGTCAAAGTAATTTCTTTTGGTATTCTATTATGAAGTGCTTAATCCCTTCTTTCAGAGTATGTCCTTGGAAGGGTGTACTGAAGGGTTTAGCTGGTATCAGGGAATAACTACTGAGTGTGTCTTAAAATTCCCACAATGGAAAGCAGCAAATGTAACTGGCAAAACATGCTGCCATGGCTGGAAGCTTGTGGTACCCAGAGACCAGCCCAAGCCCTGCCACCTGCCTGGCCAGCCCTCTCAGAGCCCCTGGATGCTCCTGCTGCTGAGGGGGGGGACTGTGGGAGCAGCACCCAGTTCCCAATCCTAGCACCCATCCCACAGCCTGAGAAGTAGCCAGGCTTCATTTTTTGGCCTCAGGAAGACAGCATTTAATTTTGCCTTTGCTGCTGAGATCTTGGGGCAGGTCTGAGAGCACTGCAGGATGAAGGCTGTAGCCAGATAGATGGAGAGCTGGATTTAGATGCTGTAAGTGCTGCTGGGTAGTGTTTGCTTCACGTGGCAGCCCCACGGAAGTACCTAATGGCATCAGAATCTGCCCCTGCATGAATAACTGAGCTGCACTTTCACATGGCCTGCACATCTTTCCCTTTCATCACCTCCTGAAGCCATGCCGAGTTTGGTGACATAATTGTGTGGTCTTTAGCACGGGATGCACTGCAGCTGGCCCTCAGCTCACAGGCCAAGAGGCTGCAGCAGTGTGAAGCCAACATCCATCCGGTGCCTTGGCCGAGGGCTCACTGCGCTTTGCAGGAGTGGGTGCTCTGGGTTATGTGTTTGCAGCCTTGTCTGCATCAGCTGAGCTTCGTGTCAGCTTCTGTCCCAGCTGTGCCATTGGTTTGGTGTTTCTGGTCTCCCAAAGCAGAGGTGCTATAAACCATTTAAAACCAAATGGCAGTGGTTTAAATTAAAACCATTAATTATTTTAAACCAAAATGCTCCATTTGGCTTTGCTGGTCTTAAACTTCATGCTGATTTCAGGTTGCATGTATTTTTAATATATGTGTTTGATAAGTGTCTAAGGTTATGTTACTGGGGAGGATACACATAATGTTGTGTTACTGGGGATCACAAGGCCTGGTTTCATTGGAAAGTCTAAGACTAACTTTGAAAGTGACATCTCACCTTTCCCAAACTCCACTGGCCCTGTTTTAAAAATGAGTTGAATGCTTTTTCCATCCTGCAGTGCTGAAGAACTGCCCAAGCTAAGACCTTACTCCCTTCTACTTGAAATTTTCCAACCAAGAAGTAATGACTGATGTCTTGTGAATTGCCCAGCTGCCCAAAGCTGAATGTATGCAGAAGCAAAATTGCTGTTTTTACAAAGAAACAAAGCCAAACGAAAATGAAATTAACCAGAAAATCTCTTCTGTGATAGCACAGCAACAGTATTGAAAACCTAGAAAGTCTAAACCTTAAACAGCAACATTAGCAAGCCAAATTTCCATGTTAGATGTGTACAATGATGTATTATTTTGTTTGCAATGTTGTGATTGCTCTGCCAGGGCTCTGAGTTCCTTTTCTTCACTCCTAATGGCTACTGTAAGTCAAACTGGTCCTCCGAGAGCCTGACTACATGCTTAAATGGGAGTCAGGGGGCTGAATGCTCAGTGTACATGCTGTACATGTTTTCATGAAAGCCCTTCCCAGTAGGTAAGAGCTGCTGTGTTTCAGTTGCTGAGCACAAATTTATTGCCACAAGATGTCTCAGATCATACGTGCTCCTCATCTGCCCTCCCAGCAAGTCAGCTCCCGGTGCAGGATGTGCCGTGCCCCTTGGAAGTGCTGATTGCTGAGGGCCAGACACCTCTGCAAACACACTTTCTTTCCTCTGCAAAAACAGCTGTTTAAATTACCCTCAGGGAGGGATGATGAGTGGTATGAGAGATTGTGGGATTCTGGTTGTGTTTGGTATCACATCGTGCAGGTCAGGCTGGAAACCTGCAGCTGATGATGTGATGTGGGAATGGGAATGAGTGTGAAACCTTGGAGGGTTGGAAACAGATTTCAAACCACTGCTTAAGGGAAATTAGAAGAGAAATGGCTTTGAACTGGCTTCAGTCTTTCCTTGTGGTAGTGACAAGCCAGCACAGAGTAGTCACAGGCAGCATGGTATGGGCACAGCTGTGCCGGCACAACGGGAGTGTGTCTGGGAGAGGATGGTGTCCACACTCCCTCTGGGAGGGGAGGGAAGGAACCATGAGTGTGTGTCAACAGAGGGAAGGGAGAAGGAAATAAAAGAAAAAACAAGACTGTTTTTCTAACACCAGCAAGGAGAGAGGAAGGATTATGCTCAGTGGAGAGAGCTGAAGTGAGAGCTCAGATAACTGATGGACCTCAGGGTCTGGTGGGTGTAAGCACTGGAGTATCTGATGAGTTAGTATGGATGTTTCTGAAGGAAGGTGGTGTGTTTGAAAACAGGGGAAATTATTTTTAGCACACGCCTACCATTCTGCCTGTTGCTTTCCTTTGGGAAAAGGTTTTTCTTAGGACTGGACCCCTACAGAACAAGCTGCTAGTAATTGTAGGAAGGGTGGCAGAAACAGACCCTATTAATCCAAACATAAGAGCCTTATAAAATTAGACATAGAGTTTGCAAGATTTTTTGAAATGTGAAATGAACCATTTAATTTTTTCAGCAGTTGGACCTTTTGCAAATACATTTTTTCTCTGCTTGTGCTGTATAAATATATTTTTAAAACCCCCAAACTTTTGTTATGCTTGCAAGTAGTCCCTATAAAAACCGAGAAGGCAAGTAGTGAAACTTCAAAATGTCTGTAGGAGCTTTTGAGTAATTTGGGCCCCTTTGTATGGAAGGAAATCACTGTGTTTCAGGAAGCTTTGCAGCTTCAGCAAAATGTTTGTACTACTGAATGGTAGCAGATGGCCAACCCACAAAACGGTAGCAAGTTGCTTAAGCTACTTGTAAAATAGTGCATGTTTTCTTTGCCTTGCTCTTAGCAGCCAGCCTTGGTTTGAGAGATCCAAGCTCAGACCTTGTCCTGTTGTTGCTGCAGGGCTGCTTCCCCAGGGCTGGCCACATGGAACACCCAGATTCAGGCTGCCCATTACTCTGTTGGGTAACCTGTCCTTGCCATGCAGATCTAGTCAAAGCCCTGTGACAGTAGAGGATACTACCACTGCCACAGAAGAAAGGGTTGGTTTTCCTCAGAAGCTCAGGTTCGAAGAGAGGTGGAATTATTGTTCATCACCACATCATTATAGGTCACCAGCATTGGTGGTGGGTGGGTCAGAGCTCACAAGCAAAGTGGGCAGTGCTGGGTGGGTGTTTTGGTATTAGAAAGCTTTATTCCTCTGAACTGCACCAGTGCCAGCTTGGTGTCACAGGTCACCTTGCAGCAATCAGAGTGGGCTGCATCAATACACCTTCCACTGCATCTTTCCTTCCAAATCTCCCACTTTGGGTGTTCAAACACCAAACATGAATAGCCTAAAATAGGAGTCCATTTTCATTGGTACATAGCTCTAGCAGGCTGCTAGCTATGGCATGTTAATGGCTTTGGAAGCCCTTCCTGAGACTTGCTCTCCTGATTTTTGCAGAGACTTTGTTAACAAGAAGGATTGATTTTCTTCCCCAGCAGCTCCTCTTGCTGTACATCCCACTGGTCAGGGATTCTGTGCTCTGTGGGGAGAAACTGCAAGTCTTGAACCTCAACATTGGAGACCAAACCAATGTAGACATGTATATTTCAGTTCTAGATATCCCTGGGCTAATGCAAGGAAGATGGCATAGATTCTCTTTTACAAACCTGCAGAGCTGTGACTGCATCTTTTTGATATGTTCAGATGCTTTTAAAAGTTATTAATTGTGTAAAATCTTTGCCAACTGTCCCAGCACTTGACAAATCATGATGAGGCGAATCCAAGTGGCTGCTGCCATGGGTCTCAGTTGTGTCTGCTCAGCTATGATAGAACTGCCTATAATGTATGAAACAGCCCAGGGCTTTGCATGAAGGCATTGCTTTGAATATGACTGAAGAAAGTTGCTCTTTGGAAAAGGAATGAAATAAGAAGGTTATTTATCAATAATGAGAGTCTGTGCCTACCTGAGCCCAACCTAATACAGAGCTCCAAAGAATAGTGATCATAGTGTTCTGTCCATTTCCCTGGCATGCACTTTATCTAGGATCTATGAGTTTTGCACTTAGGGAGCCTTGGAGGGTGTGCCACCAGCTTCCCTTTTAGGGTATAGTGCTGCATGTGTACTTTTTGAAAGGACTTTTGCAATAAATAATGTTGAATAAAGTTAGTTGGAAGAATCAGAGCGGGCATTACCTCAAGACATGAATCGTGAACTGGTTTATATTAGAGATAGATAAATAATATTTTAGTGGGTTTTATTTGTATTTTCCATTAAGAGGAACCAGCAAAGGCTATGTTATTTTAAGATATATGTTTTCCAGTCTCTGTAAAGAAACTTAATCTCTGAGAGCTGCTAATGAAAGCAGAGACAAATGTTGAGCCTGATTTTTGCTCTTAGGAAACCTGCACCTTGGGAAACTAACTTTTCTGATTTATAAAAGGCTTTGAAATGTGAAATAAAAACGGAGAGTTTTAAATTTTATTTCCCTTCAATGCATGATGAAGCTTGAATTCCTACTCTCTGACTTTGTGAGTCTGAGGCATTTTTGGCAGTTTCAAATGGAAAGTTGAACATGCACTTCAGCTAGGGATGGAATGGAAAGACTTTACATAAACATATGAATCTCCAGTAGACTAAAAAATCTGTGCTATTTCACTGGGTAGGGGAGCAAATTAATCTATGTTGAGGTGGTTTCAGAGTGAGGTGTAAACCAACCACCCCAAATATAAGTAGGATGCTTGAGGATGATTTGGTGAAGTCTGTGATATGCATAAAGGAATGAACTAAAAGCAGAGCCACAGCATCCAGATTGCCAATGCTTTGGGTTCAAACCCAGTCTGAATCTTCTGAATCTTCATTTCAGAAGTATCTTACTAGTCATCTTTTTCCTTCTTTTTTTTTTTTCGTATAAGAGAAAATTAGTTTTCTGAAATTTTCAAAATCCTAGATTTCTCAGTAGCAGTTGAAGCCATGAGGTTTTTTTACTAGTTGTAAACTTGGTATACTTGTTTAACACTTGTTGCTGTGTCCACAAATGACTGATGGAATCCATTTGCTGTGTGCTAAAGTGACCGAGATTAACAGGGGATGTGAAAGTGACTGAGAGTTATCACTTTCCTCCCCCAGTCTGTAACAGACCAATACAGAGTAGGCTGTAGGCTACCATTTGTCTCCTGCTTTGAGGATGGGCCATGAAACATCTCAGCAACCAACAGCTGAGAGAAATTTGGAAGGAAATTGGGTGTTTGGATAGAAGTATTTAATTAAAAATAAAATTCTCAGATAAAGTGAATAATACAAATTAAACTTGCAAAGCTTTGTGCTTTATGGATGTTGGTAACCTGCTGCCTGATGAGTTTGGAGTGAAAGCTGGTGCAGAAAGAGAGCTGTGCTTCCTGCTGTGACTTCACATAAGCCCAGTTCATATCTTCCATCAGGATAATTACATACACTGTTTTCTTCAGCCTTTGAACGAGCAGGGCCTCATTCTTCACTTGAGTGCTTCTCTAACATGCCACTGGTTTCAATGAGATTGCACGGATGTGAAAGGAGAGCAACGGAGTGAAGATTTAGGTTCATAAGAAATGATCCAGGTGCACAGCATAAAGGTGCTGCCACGGTTTAGTTAGCCTCCTAATGAGCAGTGCAATTTTAATAGGTGTGTTTTCCTTACTGGAGATCTATGGCCATAGCTGTGGGGAGCAGCACAGAGGTTGGCTCACAGAAGCGCATGCTCTGGCTCTGACTTGTGTCCCCTGCCAACCCACTTCAAAGCTACCTCAGGCTGCAGGCACAGGGGAGGGAGCAGTGGTGGAGGGATGCCTGACAGCCTAGAAACAATACTCTCTTTTTTTACTACCTTGCCTGTGGGCATCCTTTGAGGTCCAGCTAGAGGGAAATAAGCTGTCTCATCTGCAAGCCTGCATGGGGGTGACAATAAATGTGGGTAAACTGCAGTGCAGTAACACACACACAGGACTCACATCCAGTCTGGGCAGAGCAGCATCATGCAAGCTCCATGCTGGTGTCAGTGCTGGAGAGAAGGGCATTTGTGGGCTTGTAATCCTGTCATCCTTCCCATCTAGCCATACCTGTGTGAGCATCAGCTGTGGTTGGTGTTTCACCTTCAACTCAAAGAAAGCTCTGCATATATTTCCTCATGTGGAAATGAAACATTTCCTTGGTGGCGGCTTCACAGAATGTGAGAAAGCCACTGAGATTAAGTCAGTCTGAGCAAATACTCTGTCTTATTCCAGGTTTTCATGAAACCACCATAAACTTCAGTTAAATGGAGCAGTGCTAGCAGCTGATGTTATTTCTGCTACTGCCATGCTGGATTTTCCCATGTGCATTTGTATCAGCAATCCATTCTTTGTCACAGAAACACATGTAGAGATTGTGTCTCAGAGGCAGCTCTCAGTGTGGGAGTCAGTATACTTTACAAGAGGGATAATATCCATCTGGTGCAAGCTTTTTGTTGTCTTCATGCCACCTTCTGCTGTTGTCATGGGCAAAATTGCCAGGTTAGAGGAGAATAAGAGTGTTGCTGCTCATCATGGGTTGTGCAGCCAAAATCCTGCCTGGGTTCCAAGTGGCACTTAGAGTATCCCCGTGCCTCTGACAGCCTTTTAAAAGTTTTGAGGGACAAGCAGTAGACTGGGGTAGTGTTGAGCAAAGGGGAGCCCTGCTCCCCAGGAGCTTGCATGGAAGAGCCTGTTGAAACCCATGAGTTTGCCCCAGGCACCAGTGACAGATGGATGTGTGCATGCCCTTGGGTCTGCTCTCAGGAGCCATGGAGTTGCCCAGGGGGATCCTGCTGCCTTTGGAATCTCTCAGGGATTTCTTCTCCTACCTTCTCATGCAGTCAGAGAGAGCAATATCAACCATGCTAGAAACCCACCTCTCCCCACAAAGGAGAGTGTTGCCACTTGTGATACCAACGGGCTTCTTTAACATTGATTAAGCTGTGTTTCCTGGGCCAGTGCTGTTAAAGGCTCCAGCCTTTGCAGAGGTGGCTGTGAGGAGAGTGTGAGGATGGTGCATGCATGCAGGTGGAGTCAGGGATGTCCCAGGGAAGATGTGACTTCCAAATATCCAGGACCGTGTTGTGGGTTTCTCTTCTGTGCTGTACACTTCTCTTAAATGGACAGTGTGTTTTCAATACCTTCTTTGACAACAAAAATACACATTAAAAAGCAGTATGAGTCAGGTGTCCCTAATTTTAAAGAGAAAACTAACCAAAATTGTTGGTCGTTAGCTTTGTGGCAATGTTATATTTGCTCTTAACTTTACTGACACGGTTTTGATGGTGTGCTTTGTCTTAGACTGTTACAAACAAAGAAGTTACCACAGTTTGTAGTAAATAAAGAACATGAGTATGAAAACAAGAACAAAGTGTAGGTGAAAACAATGTGGTGACTACAGTCATGAACATGGTATGGAAAGACACAGACTTTGAAGGGGGGTGTTTTATTCCTGACAGTGTCTTGCCATGGTATGAGTTGCTTGGTGTGGGTTCACGTTCTAATTTTCTCAGGCAGGTTTCCTTCCTGTCACTGAACTTCTGACTAGAGCTAGAGGACAGGCTGTACAATGATTATCTAGAGGAAAACAAGGTCGGTTTTAACTTTATCCTCTGCTTTTGTCAAGTTTGTGGTTGCAGTCAGATTAAAATCAGACTGCACCATTTAAAGCAGCCTCAGGCTCTGATTTATCTCAGAAACAGAGCTTAAGATGTTGTAAGTTGATATTTGTGCCATTTCTACAATTGAACATCCAGTGAAGCCAAGAAACGTGAGTTTCTTGCACACTAGGAAGAATCTGAGTGTCACAGGAGCTGCCAGCTGAGACAGCCAGGAGTCTCATGAGGCAGTGTGGTGTCAGCACTGGGAAACCTCAGGTGCCTTTCAGCGCAGAAGCACTAATATTCCCTTTATCCTGCAGATGAGGAGTTGAAGGGGTGTATATGGAATTGCTTTGGGTCAATGGCTTCATCAGATCCATTGACTCCTCAAGCTATTCCTCCTTGCTGATGTAAAAGAAATTGGTGAGCTTTGCTATAAACTTGTTTTTCTGTAAAATCAGTGAGCCCCTCTTCTTGCAAATCAAATTTCCAGTGACAGACCTCATAAAGTAGAGAGGAAGCCACGGAAGCCAGGGAGCTTCGGGTCAAACAGGAGTACCACAGGCATCCAGTCCCTCCTTACAGTCTTCTATTTTTAAGTTTAGAAAAGATTAGACTTGAAGTCAGTAAACAAAGATTGAAAGGATACCTGTATTAGTATTTGAAACTTAGTCAAATATTATAGACCTGATTTTTATTTGTTATCAGAACTTAAAGGCTGTAAGCCTAATTCTGCTGATGATGCCACCTAATCTTCTGCCAGTTTTCAAAATCCTTATGTTTTCAGTAATTTTGGCAGTATCTCTGGCTGATACAGTTAAAGAGAACAATCCACCAGAAACAATTTTTTGTTCACCAGATGAAGAACTTCTAAGACTTCAAATGTAAGCAAGCTAATATTATCAGGACCTTGAAAGACGCATGGATGATAATCCCAAAGAAAAAATAGACTGATATCAATGTGAATGTTAGACAGCCAGGTGGAGGAAATGTATTTAGGCAAAGGGATAGTTCGAATGACAGGTTTAAAAGCCACCTTTCAGTGCTGGTTTTGGAGTTTGGAGTTCAGTGCTGGTTTCAAAAACACTTCTGAAATGGGTCTGCCAAATGTTCAATTTTTTCCGTGTTTTACTTATTAGGGATTGGGAATAATTAAAGTTTTTATGACATACAAAGTACATTCTTCATAAATGCTGCTCCCTTTTCTGTTAGCTATTGAAGATTTTATTTTAGAAGGGTCACACCCTTACATACTGTGCCCGATTTACAGAGTATGCTATATCCATCCATATCCATCTCACTGCCTGATGTTTGGAAGCTTTCAGGAAGCCTGCTGCTGGAATAGGTTTCATGTTTTGCTCTCCCAGAAGTGGCTGCTGAGTTGAGCAGTGGGCTGTATTTCTCCAAGAACTGAAACAGTGGCCTGATGTAAACCATGTGTTTTGGAGCCCAGACCATGCACATTAGTGTGGGTGGCAACAAGGAGCCCCAGGGCCAAAGCTGTGCAGCCAGGAGAGCTTGAAAACCACCTGCTCAGTTCTTCTGGACTGTCAAGGGTTTCTATCCTCTCATTGGACCTAAAGGAGCAAAGACCTGATGCCTCTACCTCTGGAGCAGGTGTAGGTTTCAAAATAAGTTGGAGACAAAGTGTTCTTCCAAGGCTTCAGCTGGGAACTATGAAGGTTTAAGCTGTGAGAGCAGTGAAATGCTTTGAATGCAGTCTTGAGTCAAAAATATCCCTCACCACATACATTTGAGTTCTTTAAGTGCTCATGAGACTAATGTCAGTCTCCAAGTGACAATTATGAGTGAAAAATGTATGCTGTAGTGGCACAGCTGTGTAAAATAAAGCAAGGGGGCTGTTTTTAAGGCATAGCTGTCCACAGCATCTCTTGAGAAGAATGTGGAAAGAGAAAGATGGAAAATGCAAGTTTTAAAATTATAACATTGGTGTTCTGGGAGCTGTATGGCTCAGATTGGATAGCTTTTGCTGTTGCAGCTCTGTGCCCAGTTGGAGGAACTGTTTCCATAAATTTTTGTTGCTTGGTTAATACAAGCAGCAAGGCACAGCTTACTGAGTCTCAGTTCTCCCTTGCCAAGTGTCATGATTTTACCTCCTTGTCATGCTGGCTGGAGACACTATCCATGTCTTTGTAATTGTCATTTTAGAGGGAACCACAGGTGAGCCTTAATCCATCCCAGCATTTCTCTATGTGGTACATTGTTGGTTTTCTCTGGAAGTTTCAATGGACAAACCCTTGCCCAGGTGTATGCTGTGGAGGGTTGCACTGACAAAAATGATGCTTTTCCACCCCTGCAATGCCTGCTCAAGCCAACCAGTCACACCTAAAAGGCAGCAGGGCTAGAAGGCAGCTCTGCCCTCATGGCAAGAGGAGGATGTCCTGCCAAGGAATGTGCACAACCACATACCTGTTGTCTATACCTCACGTGTGGTTGCAGTGACTGTGCACTTCATCTGTTTTGATGCTGGAGTTCTTTGTAGTGCCCATACCTGCCTGGTGAGCAACATGGTCATTGATGATGTCTTGCATTTAAGGGTTTTGGCTGTATAAATACACTAGCAGATGTAGATGAGCAACATCATGATTAGGGCAAGATAGCAAGGGTGCAGTCTTCAGGGAGACCAGACAGACAATTATAGCCCAATAAGTTAATGGAAAGGAGTCCCCCAGCTCAGCCTGTGGGTGAAGCCAGTAGGGCAACCCCATACCTTTGCCAGCTGTTTTCACCTGCTCTGTCCCCTCAAGGAACCCCCAAAGCTGTTGTCACTCCAGTGCCACCTTTCCTCCAACTCGGTGAACAGGCAGGTGTTGGACAACACCCTGGATGGGCACTCGCAGACCAGGGCCATGGCTGCAGTGTGCTCTGACAGCCTTTGTGAGGTTCCTGGGGGCCTTTGCACAGTGGTTTGATCACTGGAGAAGCCCAGATGTGAGGCATCCAAAGCCAGTGGGTGTGAGAGACAGACATAGCCTAGCCTCAGTGGGCTCCCTTCAAAGGTCACTGATGCAGAAGGAAGCCTGTGCATTGATGTCAAAGGGAGAACGTGAAGCCTTCAATAACTCACTGTTGGCTTTTCTAAGTCGTAATACACGTGTTAATCATGTAGAATTACATTCCTGAGTTTGAAAAATGCCCTGGTCCACTGTGGTTAGCATTCAGAGGGCTCTTCAAAGGGAGCAATGGAAACTTCTGTTGACGCTGTCAATTTAAAGAATGTCCTCCGGATGCCAGGTAACTCCTCTACAGATGTATAATGAATTGCTTTCCTTAAGTCAGACATTACCATTGGATACTGGTCCTCTGCCCAAAACTCCTGACTGGAACCCAGTGAATTATGGCACAGATTCCATTGTGCTTTGCAGGAACTAAAGCGTTCCAGTCTCTGCTTTCTGCGCCAAGCAGAAGTGTGTGGAAATGTGCTAAACGGTTTTTTATTTTTTTCTGCAAGAAACAAAGGATTCTTGTGTCGCTTGCTTCTACTGCTTTAACTGATTAGCTTATTTCCAGGAGGAGATCTGATGTTGAATGTATAAATTAGTGGCATTGCAAGAGTTGATCAGCTCACACAGTGAAAAATTTAACAGTGCATTTACCAACCCGGTAAGCCTCAGGATGGATTTGTTTTTTCATTTCTGTCCTACTTTCTCTGGTCATAGACTTTTACGTGTGTTAACTGCTGCAGTACTCTGAAGATCCCCACTAGAGCTCGTGGTCTGCTCTGTGCCAGGGCAGGTCTGAGGGAAATCACTGAGCCCAGAGTCTTGTGCATTTAGAGCAGTCAGCACATCGCAGTTCGGAGGGCCACATCAGCACTGTTTGAGCTGGCTCACCCACTGCAGGAAATATCTTTGCAGAGTGAACTCTTCTTGGATGGCCCCAATCCAGCTCTCACTGAAGCTGGTGGAATTGCTCACATTTTCTTAACTGAGCTTGGGTCAAACCATCAACTTAAAAAAAAAATCCAGTAGCACTTAGCCATAGTGACACGGGACATTCATTTTTGGGTGGAAAACAACTGTCTTCCTGTGATATTGTGTTTGTTCTCTTTCTTCCTTTCTTTTCTGTTGATGTGGCTTGGGGATAACTGTATGGTGACCACTAACAATCAGAGTATGTGAAGGTGAAGAGGAGAGCAGCCACTCCTGTGTGGATTGCTGGATGAGAAATGTGAGATGTTTTCTTTCCCCTGTGCTTTTCAATTATGGTAAAATGCCATTTTTCTTTTCCTGTTCATGAATAATCAACAAAGGTTGAAAGCCTTAAGTTGAACAAAGGACTACAGAGCTTAGGTGCCTGGCTTTGCTGGTAAAGCCCTGCTTTCACCTTGTCAAATACCGTGTTTCATAATGTATTTCAAAGTGAGTGAAAAAATAAAATGGTGTATCTGAATTGCCCCAACCCTTAAAGCCAATATATGTCGCTGTAGGACACGAAATGAGGACACGGACTCTGTTTTTCAGAAGGCTGTGTGAGACTCGAAGTCTGGTCTTTATTTTTCAAACCTGCCTTATATGCTTTTTTACAATGAGCCCACCTAAGAGGTGGAATCCTTTGACCCATTGGTCACCCCAAAGGGCCATCAAACAAAGTTCCCTCCTTTGGGAAAGAATGCAGAAAAACAAGATAGTTTATAATAACATGCTCTTGTTTACAACAGGTGTCTGTGGGAAAAGAATTTCCCGAAACCAAAACATGGCAGGCACAAACTGTGGCTACAAATATACAAAGTGAATTACCTACTGGAAGATGGTAAAGCATCATGTGGAAAACAGCAGCTGTTGGAGGCATGAAGGAGAAAGAAGTGATCATGTTGCAAAGTATTTTTGAAAACAATAAACATTTTCCTGGTGAAGGTCTGGCCTCATGGCCAGTACATGAACACTGCCACATGAGTGTGGAGCTTTACTCTGTGACTTCCCTGGGGCTGGCATTCCTCAGTCTTTCTGCACTCCTGGGCAGAATCCTGTCTTGGTTTCACAAGCTGCCCAAAAAGGGCACCTGTAGAGTTGCCTTAGGATGTGTTTTCCCTGTGTGTCCTGAACTTGAGTGTCACTGCTCAAGCAGTTGCATTTAGGAGTGACCAATACAATAGGTTTTATAAATATGAATGTTTTACAAAGAGTCTTACCTCACAAATGGAATTAAGTTTAGAATTGCCAGCTTAAGAATTGAAATATAGTGTCTCTTTTTTTCCTGTTCATTAATTAACTATCATTTTTTTGCTACAAGTACAGCTGACATCTTCATGGAGATAGGGCTTGGATGCTTATGGAAGTCCATAGTATACAGAATGTTGTTTCCCAAAGAAATGGCTCAGAGATCGAGGAACCACATCTGGCTGAGGTACTTTTCTAGTCCTGGTGGTGGTTTTGAGTGGAAAAGTGCAGGGTGTCTGTAAACTGAGTTGCTCAGCTCTGAAATTGGATTGGAGATTGTCAGTGGTGCAAAGTTCTTACCTCAGAGGACAATTGGTTGAGCTTAGGGAGCAGTTAAGGACTTCTTAAGACAGGAATCTTCTTTTTGAAAAGGATGAATGAACTGAGCAGTTCAGTACTTTTTCTTTAACCTTTCGTACTCTTTTGTCTGGTAAAGCAGCAGTAGTCTCAATGCAGGGTTCAGAATCAGTAAGTCTCATTTGATACTTAGAACTTAATTTAAAATAATAATAAAAACTCAAACACCACCTTTCCCCTAAAAACCCTGCCAGTTTGCTGTTGCAGTGCAGATTCTGATGGTTTTTGGTCAAGTTGCCCATTGCAGGATTTCACTTAAGAGCTACTATTTTTGGCCTTTTCTGATAACTTTATCATAACTTTATTATGATAAAGTTATATTAAACTTATATATTAAATATATCATAACTTTATTATGATGACTTTATGTAACTTATTATCTCCTAGCAGCTACAATTTCTGCTTCCAAGCTGTTACTTTGGCCATGTCTGGGTCACTGTACTCAGTCTCCCAGACTTCTGCCTGAAGTGAAAAGAGAGATTGGTAGTTGTTTATAAACTATATGGATGTTGTCTACTGACTGTGCCAAGTTATCTCTGCAGCAGAACGCATTTTATAGGTCCAGTTTTCCACTCCTGAAGTTATGGTGCACAAACTGTAGAACAGTTTTTGTTGACTATGAAAGGCAAAAGGAAAAATTTGTACCTAGACTTGTGGTGGTAGATTCAAGTGCCTGATTTTTTGTGAACTCAAATTTCAACTGCCTTTTTTTTTTTTTTTTTTGCTTGTATCTTAATAGGTTTGAGTTGTTTGGTATGTTTTTCCCTGCAGTTATAGATTGATTGCTAGGGGTCACTACTTCTCTTTTCGTCTGGAACTGTTTTGTGTTTTCCTTTGCTAGATAATTGATGAGACCTCCTGAAGAATCTGTATGATTTGGCAAGTGCAAGCTGCCTCCTTGTGTGGTTGTTCAGAGGATGTTTTACCCTCAGCTTAGACCTTGTGCTTTGGGCTTACATAATTTGTAAAATGCTTTCCTACAGTACTGAGACACAGAGAAATTTTGGCAGTACTAGTGGACGTTTCATCTGTGAAAAGTCAATACCAATGCTTTAATCAGCCCTGAATTTTGGGGGCCAAGATACTGTACACAGATTCCTGCAGTTCTAAGTAATGTTGGATTTCTAGTCTGAAGAGAGTACAAGGGAGTGACTCTTTCTCATTTTCAGAATATAGAAAGGTGTTTTATTTTAATGTAATTGCAGGTAGTTCTTTAGATGAATTCTGAAGATGATTACCAGTTGATTTAGTTTGACTGGAGTGGAAGTCCAGAAAGCTGTTAAATCAGTTTTGGAACAAAAGAGAAAAAGTACTTAGAGATGTTTACAGGGGTAAATAAGGGGCAGATGAGGAAGACTCAACCTTAAATTCAGTCAAGTACTTGGGAGCTGAATGACTTAAATGATGCATGGGATTTATTACTTCCTCCTCCCATCCCTTTTCTGGTGAGTGTAGCTTGTTTAGGACAGTTCTAATTTTTTGGTGTGATTTTTGTTGGTGGTGGTGGTTCTGAGGGATTTTTTTTTGAACATGAATGAGCCTGGCCAGGAGGACAGAACTCTGGTGTTTAGGATACAATGAGCTTTTCTTGTTGCTCACTGTCTACAGTGCCAGGGTTATCCTCCTTGTGGAAATTCAGATGTTTTTTCCCAGAGCCAAGATGAGAGCAGGAAACCAGGACAAGGGAATGCTGAGGTGCAGGGGCTGTGACTACAGAAGACAGTGACTCTGTTGGGGACTTAAGGAGTGTGAAATGTCCTTCTGACTACCAAAGTGACCCTTTTGAATGGCTAAACCTTGTGGCACAGCAGCTTGGTAGGTACTTCTGTGGGGAGGTTCAGGTGAATCCAGCTTCATCTTCCCCTGTGTGGCTGAGGTCAGGGACTTCAGCCTTATCCTAAACCAGACTGATGGCTCCTGGGCTGTGGTAAGCTCTTGCTCTTCATTTTTAATGAGAACTCATTTTCTTGTAAAGCCTGGCACAGACTTCACACAAAAATGCTGTTTCTGATGGATCAGCAGTTATCAGCAATGCCATTTTAACACCATCTTAACCATTGCTGATAACTCCATCTTGGGTGCCTTCAGGGTCCTGAGAGTCAAGCTGTGATGAGGAATGATAAGTAGAAACTGGAACTAACTAGTGAAGTGGGAACAGTGGGTAGTAGAGTGTGGTACTACCATGAAGAAAGTAATTGAAGCCTTGGAAAACCCTGGTTTTAAAATCTCAGCTGTTCCCCTGCATTCAGCCTTAAGGTCGATACAATTCTCTTTGCCTAAAACCACATTTGTTTTAGACTGAATACTTTCCATATGGCTCTCTGGCTGGGCTGCTTCCTTTTGTATCCTTCATCCCTTGCAACTCTCTACTTTAATTGCAGATGAAAGCTGCAGCTTTGACTGGGGAGGCAGAGCTGTTGGGCTGCTGTGTTCTTCCCAGACATACAGGGCTGCTGAGAGAAAATCAGCAGTGTGCTTCCACTGCAGCCTGGAAAACTGCAGGCACCTGGGAGAGCACGGCTGGTTGAGGGGAGGTGTTACTCCCCCCATCCAGGGCTGGGATGCTCAGGAGAAATGTTGAGATCTGGGGATGTGGTGGTTACCAATGGTGCATGGGCTCCAGTGAGAGCCTAAGGGAGTGGGGCTGGCCCAGTCTGACAAACAGGAGGACAGGGAAACATCTCTCAGCAGCCAGCTGCTCCTTGATGGGAGGCTGCAAGAAAGTCCCTTCTTGGTGGGAGCAAGGCACATGTAGCTCTGTAACACTGAGCAGCAGCTGCAGCTGGTTGTTTGGGAGGTTTGGGTTGGAGATGAGGAAAATGTATAAGAAATAGCATGGCCAGCAGGACCAGGAAAGGGATCATATCCCTGTACTTGTGATACTGGGCTACTTTGAATTCTGTGTCCAGTTTTGGGCCCCTCACCACAAGAAGGACATTGAGGTGCTGGAGGAAGTCCAGAGAAGGGCAACAAGGCTAAGAAGGGTCTGAAACACAGGTTTTATAAGGAATGTTGTGGGAGCTGGAGTTGTTCAGCCTGGAGAAAAGGAGAAAAAGTCTCAGGGAAGACCTTGTTAATCTCTACAACTGCTTGAAAGGAGGCTATAGTGTGGTGGGAGTCAGTTTCCTCCCAAGTTGCAAGTGATAGAACAAGAGGAAATGGTCTCAAGTTGCCCAAGAGGAGGATTAGATTGGATACTAGGAAGTTTTTGTCTGAAAGAGCTGTCAATCCTTGCATCAATGTAACTTCATAAAAGAACACTGCCAACTTGTCAGCAAATGTTAAAAATTACCTAACTTGCATGAAGTACCTTTTGCAGTGCTCAAGGGACCATATAATGGGAGTTTGGGAAGTCAGGAGTCGAGGCATGTGCAAAACAGACATTTTAGGTATGACTTGTTGGGGAGCAGAACCATGAGAGATGGGTTTAGGAGAAAAGAGCCTTCTTTTAACAGTAAAACTGTTCTGTGCTTCATTTTATACTAAACTTTAGCTATCCCCAAAAAAATAATGTACTGGTGTGCCTGAACTAGGGAAAGGGGGTTTAAAAAAAGGAAAAGGAAAAGATTTAAACAGGAAAGCTACAAGACATTCCCAGTTTCTGGCAGGAGTCCTTGTACTACGATATGTTTTCAGTTTCAAGGTCTTGCACCAGTCTGTCTGAAGGGCCTGGGAAAAGACACTGTTGAGTATTGTACATCCCGCTTGGAAAGCTTGCTGTTACTCCAATTTGGTTTTATAGAAAAAATTAAAAAGCTGTAAAATTATGCCCTTTATTCTGATCTTGATAGATGTGCTTGCAACAGACATATGTGGACTGCTGCATGTGTCATGTGCTTCATAGTAACTGTCCTGGGGTTCGTGTGTGTGTTTGCTTGTTTTGTGAAGAGAAAGACATGCCAAGCCGACCTCTGAGAGTGCGAGCCCAGTCTCCAGATGGCAAGGTTCCTTTTCGGTGGAAACCACCCTATGGAGCAGGCTTCAGAGGTCCACACAGCAGATCCCAAAGTTATCCCCGTGGGTATGGAGAGAGCAACAGAAGGATGAGCTATGCTCCGATGCCACAAGAGCGACAGAACCAGGAAGCAAGAAAACTAGGTGAGTCAAATTTGCCTGATAGCACCTGGCTTAGCTAGCACACTTCTGTAGTCCCCTGTGGCTGCTAGGTGAGCACCCATCACATGCTGTCCTGGCTATCAAACCCCCTTTTCCTATAAATGAAAATACTTGTTATAATTGTGCTCTGTATCTTAGCAGAGGGAGGGTATGGTGTAGAGAATAGGGTAGAAATTGTGGAAACACTTGATGCTGTGTTAAAGAGGCACCAAGTACAAGTTTGTCATATTGACAGCAGAGGGAAAGAGTGGAGAGAAGAGCCATACCTCAGATTCTGCTTGAATGTGGTGGGACCCCTCTGAAATCCATTCTTTCTTTTAAATGAAGAAGGTTACAGGGAACCTTCTGTTTTTTCCCTGCATGTGCAGCCTCTGAATCCGTTCATGTGGTTTCACTGTCATCACGGAGCTCACAAGGACGGAGCCAAGCTGTCTATAGGTCATCTTTAACTAAAAGAAAAGTCACAGGTATGTTTCCTTCAAATCTGCTATCAATGAGTGGAGAGAATTGGATGCAAAGCGATAGCTTGGTGATTTTTACACTGGAAGTCTTTTGATGCTGGAGCTACTAGGTTTTTCTCTGTGTGGTAAAGAGCTTGATGGATGTCTCTAATTCTTTAATTCAAGCGGATTAATAAAATAATACAACTTTGTAACATAGTTGGTTAAGTTTCTGAGGTCCTGTTTGTTGCTTTTTTCTTTAATCGCCTCCTCTCTATCTACTGACAAATGTTATGCATTGCAGTAACTGCATGAGAAGACTTGATTAAATCAAAGCCAGGACCCCCAAAATTATATGCCTTCTTTTTCTCAGATCTATAACCCTTTTTCTGAAGGGCTGAATACCAGAAGTGGTCAGCAAAAGTTTTCACTTTCATTGGAAAGAAGTTATTACATTCTGCTGCCACGGTTAAAAAGGATGAGTGAGATTCTGAGTCATCTCCATGCCAGTTCACTTTTTCACCTGCTCACACTGTGATGCGAATGGCATGGGAATGACAAAGTGTTTAGGAGATTTTGATGGTGATGAACACCTGTGCTAGAACTGAGGATTGTGGTTGAACTGTATGGAAATCCCATCTCACACCTTTTCTGGAGAGGTGATGTTCACCCATTTCTCAGGCTCACTTTTTTTCTTCAGGTGCTTCCTTTGCAAAACTTTGTAAATAGGCCTCCTAAGCTGCTTCTGGTTAGTAAATGGGTCCTCTTGGCCATTTTTGTATAGTAGCTGTTTGGCTTGGAAACCCTGGAACTGTCTGAAAACCCTCTGCGTTAAAAACCTGTTTGGAAGAGGGGAAATGTGCCTTCCTGCTGCCTGCCATCTGTGTAGGCAGTGCTGGGTTTTGGGGTAATGTGCCACTTGCTGAAGAGAAGGGCAATCTCTCACTGAATTTCAGGCATAGATGAGTAAGATCCCTAGAGAATGAGATCATTCTCCTGAGTTTATTGGCTCCTTTCCTTTCATGAGACATCGATATTTTTTCCAATGTTACTTACTTGTCTATAAAACTCTGTCTGGAAGGTCATGCCTTGTACATTCTGTGCCTTTGGGAGACTTGGAAATAGTTACTATTACACTAGTAATGAAAAGTAATAAATCTTTCATTGGCCAGTAGATAGACTAGACTAAAACAACTCTGATGGACAGATAGAAAAGGGAACTTCATCAAAATTAAAAACCTCAAAATATCAAATTAGTTTAGCTTAATTTTAAAATTTTGTAAGTTATTTGCAAAAGGTACTCTGATATGTCAAAACAGCCCACTTCAACGATTTTTTTCATTTTTTTTCTTGTATACCATGAAAAATTAAAGCTGAATTCAAACAACCTGTTTGAAGGGCTCAAAAACATTAAATATACACTAATTCTCCCTTGAGAAAAAAATTTTTGAAGAAGGTTTTATTGCCCTTCGAAATGAAAGCCTATTTTAAAATCTCAGAATTTTCTTTAAGACAAAATTTCTGCTCTCTGGGTACCTCTAGCAGTACATTTGCCAGAGACAGTGAATATCAGTATGTTAATAAAACATTTGCTGTGAGTAACAGTTTGGGGATGAATAGAATATTAAGGACCGTAGAATGTATTAGTACTGTGGTCTTGCAGTCACACAGCTAACAAAAGAAATTACCTTTCCATGAAATACCATCAGTATTCAATGTAATTAGTTTTCCACTCCCACCTGTATCTCTAAATCAACTGTGCTGTGTGACTATTGTAGTGTCAGTTGAAGATATTTGCTGTTTTTTCTGAGAACTCCCAGTGTTGTTAATGATATGCTGTTCTGTTTTGCCATTTCAGAGGAGGAAGAGGTGGAGGTGGCACAAGACATAACTGTTCGAGTTATGTCCTCTCAGTCTGTGCTTGTTACTTGGACAGACCCCCTGTATGAAAAGCGGAAGGCTGCAGCAAACAGGTACTTAGCCCTGTTTTTTTAAATGGGTGCTGAAGGGGAACTGCTGCCAATGCTCTAATGAATGCTTTTGCATTTATTTAATTGCTGTTGTGAGAGTAACTTAGCTTGCCTCCTAGCTCCCTGCTCGTTAGCATTTAGAGATCTGTGTGAGTGTTGTACTACAGGGGTTTACATCTCTTCTGAAACGTTGCCAGCACCAGCTCGGGTATTTGGCTGTTCCAGTGCTGGTATATCACCACAGGCAGCAAATCCCCAAAGATGCATGGGGAAAGAAGGAGTGGGGGACAAGGCACAGCCCACAGAGGTGAAGTGCGGAGTTGTCAAAACAGACTGCAGCTTTGAGATGACCATGCTGTGGGTGGAGGAAGCATCGCTGCAATGGGAAAGACACCCATAATTGCACCCTAAATCCTCTGACCCTCCAAAAGCCCCATGCAGCTGAGGCTGAGCAGGCTGGGGCTCCTGTGAGTGAGAGCTTGGCTTATGGCAGCATGCTGCAGCAGTTGGAGACCAAAACAAACAAGGAAATGGGCTGGAAGCTGCCAAAGATCTGAAAGCACTGGATTGTGTTGCTCAGCCTGGGAACACTGATGAGCTGTGCAAACTGTTGCTGAAATACCCTGAGAGTCACAGCAGGAAAACTAGTAACTTTTGATGCTCTCTGTTTCTTTGTGGAAGCAGATATCTAGGCAGACAGGTGGGAACTGAGCCACTGATGCTGCTCTTGGAGCAAGGGCCTGCCAGCAATCCAGCCATGCTCATGGCCATGGGGCAGTGAGATGGTGGTGTGGAAACCCCCAGCATGCCTGGCTCAGTTCAGGAAATTCTGCAGCTTTCCCTCAGGGAAGAGGGTGTTTTGAGTAAGAGTCTTGAAAGAGTGATCCATCCACTCTTTGAGGTAAAAGCAATCACAAAAAATATGCTGGGTTTTGTTGTTGGTACTTTGTTGTTTGCACTTCGCTCGGTTCCTCCCTAAGCCCCAGCAGGCTGCTCTGAGGGCAGAGCATCCCTGTCCCACTCTGGTTCTGCTAATGCCAGGCTTCCACGTGCAAACGTTTATTTTCCTGTGTTTCCGATGGCAGGCAGTACAACGTTCGCTATCGGGAAAAGGGGGAATCGGCAAGGTGGGATTACAAGCAGGTGTCCAACCGGCGGGCACTGGTGGAGAACCTAGCGCCAGACACCGTGTACGAGTTTGCCATCCAGATCTTGGAGGGGGGAAAGGAAGGCAAATGGAGCGTGTCTGTTTACCAGCGGACCCCAGAGGCAGGTAGGCATCCAGAGGGTCCTTGGGGCAACACAAGTCATAGGGTTTGAACTGTGGAATGGGGCTGATTTGAGGGAAAGCCAGAACGAGACAAGAGATTGTTTGGGGCAGCAGAGGGTTGAGAGTATGGGAAAGGCCTCAGTGCTGCTCCTGCATCCCTGCAGTAGTGAAGAACACCAGGGGAGCATACCCAGCTGCTCCTGTGGTGCAAGGAGAACAAGGGGAGGCAGCTTTGGTATTTTTGTGGGAGGGGTCAGTGCCTTGGACTCCTGCAGCTAGATGTGCCCCTTCCTTCAAGAAGAACAACCTGGCTTCCATTCCTCTCTGTGGACAGCAAATTTAAATCCTCCCTCCTCCATGGAGAAGGTGTCAAGCCACTTTGGTACAGGGAAGTGGTCCATAACAACCAAATTACCGTGTCATTCCAGCTAAGCCACAATAGCTGTCTTGTGCAGACCTCCTGTTCCTAAAAATATGGAATAAAGTTTCACTGTGGCAGTCCGAGAGAGAGATGTGACAGAGACAAGCATGGACCTGAGCCATGTGTACTCTTCACATTTATCTTTGAAGTAGCTGTATAGGAATCTCTGCTATGGAGCAGCAGGTGTATGCTGTGTTGATTCTTACTTGCCTCCTCTGTGTATTGCTGTTTCCCAGCTCCTGCCAGTGCACCTGAAAATTTGGATGTTTGGCCATTAAAGGGGAAACCAACCTCTGTAGCAGCATCCTGGGATGCTCTTCCAGAGAGCGAAGGAAAAGTCAAAGGTGAGTCTTCACTGTTGATTTCTAACTCTGTCAAGAAGCTGGTGTTCTCAAAGGCAGACTGCTGCCCTGCAGAAAGCTGGAACCTTGGCTGTGCCAGGATTCTTTCACTTGATTAAACCCAAGCAAGATTTTCATGTTTCCAGCCCGGTGTTCCACAGTGCCGCTGAGAAGCCACCGTCACTGTCTGACTGGGATGTCACAGATGTTCCTGGGATATTATGCATGCACATTTTACCTCTTCTTCCATTAATAGACATGTCAAAGTGAGGCTCAAGAAGGAAGTTTCCAGAAAGATTTTTAAGAATTAGTTGAAGAAGAAAAAGTTGGGTAGTTGCCAAGAAAGTGAGTGGGTTTATGTTGTGTTTTATTTCTAGTTTGTCATGGAAGGAAATCCTCAGCTTAAGAAGCAAACACAAACCTTATTTCACCAGATATCATGCATAAATCTTGTGTACTATAGTGTTATTGTACATAGTCATAAAGATTGTTTGCCAGTTGGCTAAGTTTTTGCATAGAATTAAAGAAAAAGCTCTTTCTGGAATATTTTTCCTGTTTCCCTCTGAAAATGAGGCTGATTTTTTAGCCTCCTGTTCTTCAGTGGTTAACAGGATTGTGTTCTCAAATTACACAAGTTTTTGGAGGTCCCTTATCAGCACTGCAGCATCTCAGGATTTGAAAAATCATTGGCCTGGAGGGAGGTGCACCGTGTCTGCAAGACCTACTTTATGTGTTCTTCAGGGCAGTGGTGGAATTCCTTCCTTTTTTGAAGTCAGTAGAAGTCTGGCCAATTGCTTCAATGGAGCTGCAGTTGTGTCCAAGAATCATTATTTCTGTGAGAAGGGTCATGCAGGGACATTATCTTATATTTCAAGTCTGCTCCTAATTTTTACCAATCTGTAGCCCTTTGTGCAGTTTTGTCTGTATTGTTATTAGATGATTAATCCAAGGCAATCATTTTAAAGATGCCTAATATTCAAGGGCTGAATACTTATACACGTCTAATATATCGTTTGAGTATGAAGTGTTACAGGACAAGTCTTATTTTTAAACTAAATAAATGACAAGATATTTTTACTGGCTAACTAAAATCACTGAATTAACATTTCATGGTCGTTTTGATAGCATGTGGTAATCAGGAATTTTTGTCTTTTGATCCTTTTGTTTTTCAACACTGTCCTTTTATGTATTTATACCACATATTAAAATAATGAGAAAAAAAGTTCTCCAGTAGCCATTTGAGAGTTATCAGAAGCTACACCAGTGTCTCTGCCATGAAAGCAACTCCTGTGTAAAAAAAGGAAAAGAAGAAAGATTCAAAGAAAAAAGATTCATGCCTTCTGATACCTTGATTTGTTTTTCAGTGGAGCATTAAATGTATTTGCATATAAAATATTGATGATTTTTTCCCCTTGATTTTTATGAACTGTGCATGGCTTATTTCTTAACACAGTGAATATGGACTCACTTTCAGAAAGAAAAAAAAGATACCATTATGTTCTAGAGTTTTCTCATTGTGTCACTGTGGCTCCTCAGGTATTATTGTGGATTTTTGTAGAGAGAGAAAGCTGGCAGCCCATGAAATTTATTATCAAAACCCTGCTTTTGTTGATACCTATGCCTCCTACAGAGGATTTGAAAAGAAAACAGAGCTTGCACATGTCTGAGATCTCACCTGCACTCCTTGGGAATATAACGGGAAGATTGTTCTTCGTGCCCAGAATTGTTCCTATAGGGGTGAAATTTCTCTCAATACAGAAGGCTAAGACAGAGCACAGGTATCACAGTAATTCAAAACTTGAAGGTGAGAGCAGGGTGAGCTTCAAAGTGGCAACCAGACCTTGCTTTGCTCTCTCTGCTGTGGTGTTTGGCCCTAGCTCTGGTTAAGCACAGTGTGTCATATATTGATTTTGTTGGACAGAAATGATGTTGCTACCATTTGGCAAATCTGCAGTGCTGATATTTTCTGGTAGAAGTATCTCTTCTGAATAAGAACAAATATTCAACTTAACCTATCTATATACGTGTATCTCTCTCTCATGTCTTTATACTCCAGCTGTTGACTCGGCGTGCATTGCTAGTGTATTAATTTTAGTAATGCACGTTCTAATTCATCCTACCCATACAGTCTGTCCGCTGGAAACAGGACTGTTTTCAGTTTCCTCCTTCCAACCGTCTGCCAAATCATTTCAGAATACATTCTTTCATACGCCCCGGCTCTCAAGCCATTTGGAGCAAAGTCCATCACCTACTCTGGAGCTACCACATCAGCCATAATAGACGGTCTGCAGGCCGGGGAGCGCTATATTTTCAAAATCCGTGCAGCAAACAGGAGGGGACCGGGTCCTCAGTCAAAAGCCTTCAGTGTCGCCATCCCAGCAGGTGAGCACCAAGCCATGAACCAATGCTGTAGCTCACCCACTCTTGCCTTGGTCCCAGTGGTGTTAATTCTTACTGACTCAGCTCCTCTGCACTCTGTTTGACCTGTGGGATTTGACTTCCTTAATATTGTTTCTTCTTGCTCTTTTCATCATTACATTGTCCAAATAAGTCTCTTTCACTCTTCAGCATGTAAAAGGACATCTTTATGGACGTTTTAGTCTCTTAAATAAATGCATGCCATAATCTATGACAGTGTTATGTGCTCTTGTTATCCAAAGGCCAAAGAATGCAATGCTCTGGGTCTTTGGCTGCTCTGTTCCTGACAGCTCCTGCTATTAAAAGTCACTTAGTGTCTTACTCAGATACTACTTCTTGTGTTTGGCTCTTGGCCCAAAGTTACTGTTGTAGGGGCAGAATATTAGCTGCATTAGCTAAAAAGGTGGGCCACAGCCCACCCTTACATGGGATAATGCAGCACCATGCCATCAACATGACTAAATTCTGCTGAAGATTTGGTTCCCCTGAAAGGGTGTTGCGGTCCCTGATTTTAGATATTTGATTTTAATTGGTCTATGTTTTACCCAAGCTACAGTAATTCCAAATAGGTACCTTCCTACAACCCACGACTTAGTTTGGCTGGACTCCACAGCCTTGTTAATACACAAATAATTATTGTCTCATATTCTCATAAGTTGTTTTGTTCTTGCTACCTGAGTGGTTTCTGCCTTGGTCAGTTTTTGTGAATCTTCTGTTGTTGCGAATAAACACTTTTCTTTTTGCCCCTAGCTGCTCATGAGGATTCAGTTGCTCAGCAAAAGACAAACATTCAAGATAATTCAGAGGCTAAAAAGACTGGGAATGCTGGCACATCTCGTTCTCAAAGTTCTTCTGTTTCTTCAAAAGCCCAGCTGTCACCTTCTTCTAAGCAGTTGTCTGTTCATTCACCTGGTGTTAGTGATAAAAAGAGTCTTCTTTCTGAATATAAGAACAAAATCTTGACTCGAGGGGAGCTAAGTAAATCTCAGTTACCTTCTAGAAAGGCAGGAGAGCTGGAACCTGACCTCCAGTCCACTGAGGTGACAGATAATCATGATTCCTCCCAGGAAGCTACAGCGTCACCGCCAAAAGCCCAGGACCAGAGGAGGAATGTTAAACCCTTGTCCCCTAGTCGGCCAGTCCACCCTGTCCTTGCCTCAGGGAGAATGTCTGTTCGAACCCACACATCTGAGGTGTCAAGCCAGATGAGCACAGAGAAACGTGAGCCACCAGCACTGTTACCGTCATCAGCACAACATTCTTCTGCCTCCGTTCCCAGATACACAGATAATGAAACAAAGCAATTGAGGCAAAGCAACAACAATGTGCCTTCTAAGACCTCTTCCCATCCTCTGCCCGCCAAAAATAATGGTCTTGCAAGTAATGTGGAAGGGAAGCCTGACTCCATGCTGGTGAAGGTGTCTTCTAGAACGTCAGAGCCTGGTCGCCAGGCCTTGCCATCGAATCGGCAGTCTGCTGTCTCTCATGAGGGTGTCCTGGGCCATCGCAGTAGAGTTGGCTCTCTAGGTCATTCACATCAACCTGCTTCCAAATCAGCAGATTCTCATGCTCATGACAGCCATAATGAGTTTGACAGTGAAGAAGCAGAGGACAGAGCAGGACAGCCCAGTTCAAGGTCACAGCAAACAAGGCTATCCTCAGGCTCCAGTTCCCGCCCATGGAAGGATTCGAAATCAGCTGCGGCAGCAGTCTCATCAAGGTCTGCTGTTCCTGGTTACACTTCACCTCACTCTCGCTCCTCCACCAGTGCCAAATCCAAGGGAAAGGATGTTGATAAGAATTATAGGGAGGACTCACAAAATGAAAAACCCCTATTTCCTTCTTTGCCCTCTTCCAGGCAGTCTTCTTCAGCAATCTATTCCAAGAGAAGAAATACTCAGGTCGATTCTGATTCTCACCCTACAGAGACACATGGTGAAAAATCACCCCACTCTGACTCAGAAGAACAAAGTCAAACAGCTGCTCCAGAAAAGCATTCTCTTTTGCAGTCTTCTCTTTCCAAATACAAACCAGAAGAGCAGGGCAATCGAGAGGTAAAAGAAACGCTTGCTCGATCAAAACCAAATGGGTCTTTACCTAGAAAGACATTCTCTTCTCATCTTCCAGTGGAGAAGATCTCCCACTCAGAGCCTTCACAGAGGGCCCAAACCAGTCCTTCCATACTGCATTCAAGGGGCCGGCGCCTCCCATCTCATGTCTCATCCCAAAGTAATGAGGAGTTGCAGGAAGATGATGATGAGGATGGAACAGAGGGCAGTGACGGAGCAAGCAGGCGCTCTGTGTTCCTTAAAGACGTGTCCTCTTCTAGGGGATTATCTGCATCTTTCTCTCAGGGAAGCTCAAGTTCATCTCAATCAAAGCAACAGCAGCCAGGTTCTCAGGTACCTTCCTACAAACCAAGACATACTCAGCCAGACTCGAGTTCTGCCAGTGATACAGCAAAAGACAACCAGTATAATCAAAGATTGTCACCCACTTCGAGACAAGCTCGTCCTTCATTACCTACTCGCTCAGGAGTTGCTACAAGAACAGTGTCCCAAACAGAGAAAAAATACGGCCTGTTGCCCTCAAAAATGTCTAACACTGAACTTCCTCAAAAAGTTCCTTCCCCTTCTTCACCTAAATCTCATCAGTCAGTTTCTAATGAAGAGGATGATTATTACAGTGAATATGATCAGAAAGAAATGGAAGAGAAACCCACATCTTTGGCAGCAAAATGGTCCCCTTCTGTTTCTAGAGGTAACAAAAATGTATATGAAGATACTGCTAGCAATAAAAGAAAATCTATGGACACTCTTCTACCTCACAAAGTAAGTTCTGAAGAAGAAGAGACGGAAAAACCTTCAATATTAAAAGTGTCTTCTGAATCACCAAGAAGCTCTGCCATAGCATCACAGATTACTCAGTCCTCTAACAAACATACCCCATCTAAACCAAGCTTTGTCTGGCCACGTTCTTCTGCATCTACCACCACACACACCATTTCTCCAGCAGTTTCTTCCACATTGTCTCCTCGTCAGCGACTACTGAACTCCAGGCTAGGGAGCCCTTCTCAGCGGCAATTTGTTAGACCTCCCTACAGACCAGGTATCCTGCCTTTGTTGTACTAATGTCACTAATCATGGCTTTCCTAAGATCAGCAGTTAGATGAGAAGTCCTCCAGCAGGATGCAGGTTCAATTAATTAGGATAATGTGTTGCTTTGTATTTTGGTGGTTGCTGGGAAACCCAGTTCTTGAGGACATTGCCTATTTGGTGTAATGTGGTGCCCCAGACCCTTTTTCCCGTAGTCTGATCTGCACAAGATCCCATGATCCACAGAGAGAGTGACAGAGTTAGGTGCTAAATCGGAAAAGTTCCTTATTGAGCAATGACTTCACTGAATGTTCATTGAAATCCTATTTGTACTCAGAATATCAGAGCTTCTCAGGTACTTAGCTCTTCATCGTGGATTGCTAAAAGGCCTTTGTAGGTTCCATAGTATCACCTTGCCCACGCCTAGACAGTGAGGTGTTTCCTCATGATGCCCTGGCATTCCATGTTTTCATTGATGAATTTTTGAGCCACTTTTCTCCTTTTTGTAAGTTACACCTCAGGGTTGCTCATGCCTGTAGAGGACTATGCCCATCACAGCCAGGCCATCTAATACCCAAAAGTTAGAGACTTGCTTTCTGACAGAATATCTGCGGACCTGGGTAGTAGAATAGAGGGTCCAGTACACATCAAGGTATTGATTCCTCATGTCACCTATGGAAAATCCCTGACAGCCTCAGTGACTTTGCTAGATAGAAATACCTTTTCTCCCTCCAATGCATGGACATCCAAAATAGTATTTAGTGCCCTGAGTATTTTAGTAAGTACCTTCTGTGTTATCTGTAGGCAGTAATGTTTTGTTCAAAGTGGCCTCACTGTTACACAGTGAGGACTGTGCAGCTGGGCTGTTGCATCTGATATACTTTAGTCAGACTTGGTGCTGTGTAGAGCTTCACCAGCTCAAAGAGCTTTAAGACAGGAGTAGACCTTGAATAACACCATGGGGGATGAGATGTATGGCATGAAAAAAGTAACAGATTTCTGTATTGAGGTTATTTAAGGTTACTACTAGCAATGCACTTGTGAGGTTATAACCAACAATTGTTCAGTTAATTTTTTTTCCAGTCTATATTTTTTCCCATTATATTTTTCTGGAATCAAATCTCTCAGATAAGATGTGAAAATTGCTGCCCTTTCAGAGCTGGGGACCCTACAGCTCAGTGCTGCTGCTTCTCCACTTCTGACCTGAGTGTGCTTCTGTTTAGTGGGTTTTCAGCTAGAGAAGGAGATTCCTTCCTTTTCCAGGTTAAAAAAAATAGTTGTAGAGATAATTCCCATGCCCTCTCCTGTCACTACAGCTTTGTATAAGGATAGGATTGAACAATTGGCTGTGTTTAATAATGGTTTCTTCCTTCATCTCACTTCTGAAATGTTTATAAAGATCACAAATATTTTAATGACTGTAGTGCTATGAAGAAATGTTGCCCTTCTTTCTTAAAAAAAAAAAAAGAAGAGGGAATAGAAAGACCAAATAAACATGATAGAGACAAACAATGAGTGTTTAACCTCTTCAGAAAATACAATTTCAGATTCTTGTGTCAGCTGCAGAAATCTGACAGTGTCACAACAGTTGCTCCAAGAAGAAATGGAGTGCCTGGTTTGTGGAGTGTGATGAGGCCTTTTTCTGTTCTCATTTGTATTCAGATCAGCCAGAAAATTCTTTTACTTGCAATTTAAAATATGCCTTGTAGGTTGCACAGCTTTCTTCAGAATAGTGTCTTTCCTTCCCTGTTTCAGGTTATAATGGCAGACCAAATCTTACCATGAAAAATGGAAATGGAAATGGAAAAGTAATCCCTGGTAATAATGGAAAACCAAGCGGACAGAAAGTAATCAATGGCCCTCAAGGAGCAAAGTGGGTAGGGTGACCTCTCAAAATTAAGATGTTTTGGTCTTTTATTGTACTTTTATTTTCATTAAGAAAAGACAGGCAAGCAGTGTCCTTAGTCAATGCAGCTGTAAAGTGAAGCTATACTTAGTGGTTTCGTTTCCACTGTCCCACTGAAATCTAAGGCACAAATTCTGGGTTTTGTTATTTTAACCTTTTAAATTTAAAGCCTGATAGGTTAAACTGTAAACTATAATATTACTCCTTTGAAATTTAGAGAAACATTTTTTTGTCAAAGTCAGTGAGATTTGTGCTCCCCAGTGACTCAGGGACTCCTGACACAGCGGGCTCTTGCCTGCTGTGCAGGGTGAGTAGAGACTGCCTGGGATAGCTGCTGTGAAAGATGTGCTCAGCAATGCTTCTCCCAGACTCACATTCCAGGTAGAAGCTCCTGAGCAAGACTTCTGAAGTAAAAAGTGACTCCCTAACTGTCACGACACTTTAAATGCACTTAGGTAGGTTTTGCCATTCTTACAGATGTGTTTCCAGAGGTATATGCAGAAGAGCTCAGATGCCATTGATAGCAAAGCCCCACAAGCTGCATACATGCTCACACCTTGTCTTTTGAAATCCTTTGCAGTGAGTTTTTAACCAAGGAAAGCAAGGGAAGGAACTGGTGCTTCCTGCATGTTTTCCCAAGTGCTGAGCAATAGGAGTCTGTGATCAGCCTCCCTGGCATCAGCAGAGCTGCTTTCACATGGCATGATACATAAAGACATTTATTTTATGGCCACTTCAGTCTTACCATTTTCATTAGAGGAACATTAAAAAGTGCATCAGGTGTGTCACAGTCAAGGGAGGCAATTTGAAAAGCATGCCCAAAGTCCTTCAAAAGGACTTCAGAAAGTGGGCTAGAAAGGTCCTTGGAATGCCATGGGGCATTTCTCTGCCTCTCAAGGGGAAGGCATTGCTGCAAGCAGAATGAACACCTTGTAAAGCAAGAGGATCTATGCCAAATCTGGGGCCTGGAGGGCTTCAGAGACTGATATCATCTGCTGCCCTTCCTGCTGCAGTCTTTTCCTCAGCACCAGATGTAAGTCTGTCTTGCCAACCTGGAATTGTTGCTTCTGTCCCCTTCCCAGTTTCCTCACAGCACTTAACACCTTTTGCATTTTTGTGTTCTGTGGCTCAGTGACTGTTACCTCAGGTTAAAAAAGCATACAGTTCAGCTATTTTGGGTTGAAATAGCAACAAGGACTGAATTTTAACTGCAGTTAGCTCTGGAATTCAGTCCAAACTCTCAGACATATTTGCTTTATGAGACAGAGGCTTTTCTTCAGTCTCCTACCCCAATTAAAATCTTAGCTACTTTGTTTTCACTGATGTTTCAATATAAAGTAAGTAGTCTAATATTTAATTTTCTTTTAGTTAGACATAATTCTAAATCCCATCTTCAAAATGACTCAGGGTCATACTGAAATCAGTACTACAGGAATTCACCTTAGGAGTCGCTCAGCCCAAGAAAATCAAGGGATTTGCTCATTTCCACACAAGAGCTACACTAGGTGATATGAATATGGCTGTGCAGCTCTGGAGCCCAATTCCTGGGAATCTGCTTTCTTCAGCAATGATATTTCAGTGATTACTATACACTTAATTAGTTTTAAAAGTTAGAGTGTGTTGTAGCTATTCCTGAACATCACACTTAGTGATGTCTGAAATTCCCCAGGATTTTTGTTGCTGTGAAATTTCATTTCACCTCCTCTTGTGTTACCTAAACCTGAGTCCATCTATTGCTTTTAGATTGTAGATCTTGACCGAGGGCTAGTGTTAAATGCTGAAGGAAAATACCTCCAAGACTCCCAAGGCAACCCTCTCCGAGTGAAATTAGGAGGGGATGGACGTACAATTGTTGGTAAGTTACAGCTTCCTTCTTACAGAGAAAAGCTCGACAGTTTTTGTACACATTGTACGAATCTTTGAGCTGTTGAATGCTTCAGGCATCCCCGAGTCCCATGCAAGCCATTTGGAGTTGCTTGTACCTCAAGTCTCCACCAGTCAGCACATTGCAGGACCTGGGGAGGCTTTGAGTCACCCTGTGGGACTCCAGAGTACAAGCCAGCGAGAATCACTCAAGTCCATCTCACTTGTATCAGCATTAGAAAGGACTGCAGAACTGAGCCAGAATAAGGATTGATGATTAGAATAAGGATTTATGTTTATATCTTTGTATACATAGAAATAATTATTCCCCACTGCTAGCACTGTACCAGCCATATGGATGTGTTTATTTCATTTTTTTTCTTCTAAAACTGACCACAAATAGTAAGAAACCCTGTTTGTGTTCTCTGAACACTGTTTGCATGTCAGTCCATCTGTACAGATCTCTTGAATACAAATTCAGTGCCTATTGTTAACTTGGCTACCACGAATATTTACAGTACCCAGAATTTGGCACACAAGTTTATCTGCAGTGACAGCATCTTGCCAGCTCATCCCAGTTTTTCTTGCACGTTTGATGTTAAGGAGCAGAATATGGATTCATCATACATTTCATCAACAGTTATGAGAGTGACTTCGATGAAATGCTGTCTGCACGTTGTGATTCTGAAATGAAACCTTCCTGGAATGTTTATCAAAACAGCTGAAAAATGTGAACACCACTGTGGTTTCTCTGAGGTTCTTCTGAACCATTTTCCAGCTTCCTTAGCCATGGCTCTTTCCTAAATAACACCCTCCTTCTCTATCAGTTTACTTAGAGGAGGCTGTATTCACTGTATTCAGTGCTTTTGTGGCATCTACTGTGATAAAACACAGTAATGCTTAATGCTATAAGCCTGAAGTTGATTAATGATTAATGGTTTTGTTCTCTCTTAGATGAAAAAGGTGCTCCAATGGTGAGTCCTGATGGATTGCCTTTGTTTGGACATAGCAGATTTAGTAAACCTGTAGCGAGTGCCCAAGATAAACCAATAATAAGCCTTGGAGGAAAGCCTCTGATTGGTCTTGAAATGATTAAGAAAACAACCACTCCCTCAACTACTACAACAACAATACCAACAACTACCACGACAACTACCGCAACCACTACAACAACTCTTGCTACAACCACCACCACCACCACTCCTGAACCAACCACCACTGACCCACCCACCGAGAAACCCGCACCAACCTGTCCTCCAGGCACCTATGGAGAGTATGATGATGAAGGCAACTTGCTCCTGGGGTTTGATGGCCTGCCAGAGTGCAATGCAGAAGGTATTCCTTTTGTGCTGTTTGAATTTCCATGGCTGTTACACAGATGTGGAATGGTAGAGAATCTACCTCTAAAGATTTTGGTCCGTTTGACAAGGTAGGAGCTGAGATTAGAGAGTATGAAGAAGTGTTTGGGTGTTAAATAGATTTTCACTGGAAAATGCCAACTTTCACCAGAACTGAGGTTTTTTGTGGAATTGTGCTGTTTTCAGCAAATTTCTTACTTGTGTTGGATCCACTTATATTGTGTATGTTCATTCATAGAGGTACAAGTATAGGCAGGAGCTTTGTGGTCAAAGCACTTACATATAAGTTTTTCTCATTCCATTTCAGGCCAGCATAGGACCCGGAGGAACTATACATTTTGTCTATTTTGTGTTTGCTTATCACAGTGAATTCTGAAAAGTCTCTCTTTTGAGCCATGGTGGAAACAGCATTTGTTAAAGTGAGATTCTTGTTCTCTTGCCAGCCCTTGGAGATAGATTGTCTAGCAGGAATGCAGCACAGCACAGATGAAGCTGGTGAAAGGCAGCCCAGGTTCTGCACAGATAAGGCAGAGAGTTGTACACTCTTTAGAATTCTTTAGTATCTGAAGATATGAACCTGTTTCAGTGCGTGTCATCTTTCCCTGTTGCTGTTATACGAGCTTAGGTTGTGGTGCCAAACTGAAATCCAAAGTAAACACATATAAATGCACTAGGGTCTTTGGGTGTTGAGCCTGTTCCCTATCATGTTTATGCTTTCAGCACCTGGATGTTGCACTGCAAGTAAGTTAATTGCTTATTTTACCAAACCAGATCAAGGAGCATAGTGGTAGCCCTTACCCTTCCAACCTGTAGGTAATCCTCAACTCAGTCTACTAATAGGCAGTAGCAGCATAGCCATAATTTTACCAGCATGGTGGCAGACATCTGACAACTGCAGCAGCCAGCTTTAATGGGTAATGAAGTCCCTTTACCTTTCTCCCACACACTTGTATCTCCGAAGTCAAAGTAGATTTACAAATATGTCACAAAACCATGGCCTAGGAAGCTGAACTGTCCCTTTTAAAAGGGCAGTTGATGCCTAGAGAGGCTACCTGGAACAGAGGCTAGACAGAGTTAAAGGAATAAACCAGGTATTTATTAAAAAGGTCTTCCAAAGGGCAGTACAAGAGTCCAGCTGTGGCTCTGCCCAAGATGGACCCAAGATGGACCCAAGATGGATGGCTAGTCACAAGTTTTCACACTTTTATAAATTTGGGTCCATTTGCATATTGGCATTAATTGTCCAATTACAGCTTCAGGTTATAAAGTCCCATCCTCTCAGATTGCTCTCCTCAGTCTGCTGCTGTTTATACCTTTTTGGGCCTGAAGCTGCAGTGGTGTCCTTGGTTCTCAGGCTGGAAAAGGATTGTTTTGTCTAAGTAAACTGTGAAGAGAACTTGCTAATACTTTATATGAAGTTCAGAGTTATGCACTAAGGCAGTACAGAATCTGAAAAATGTGAAAGCTAAAACTTAAGGCATCACATTGAAATCGAAAGGTGTGGCTTCAGCAACTCACAGTGAGTCTAGGGATGGCATCTTGGGAGAAGATCTCAGAAGCAGAAAACAAAATTCCTTACCAGCGGCCCTAGGTAACTAATGAGTCAGAGATGTCAGTTCCTTGTGCAGGTGAAATTACAATGAGTTACTGTGTTAGTACTTATTAAGAATTAGCCACATTTGGCGGTGTGCACTTACAGAAGTGTGCTTGCATGTGTAGATATGCACGGATGTGTACACACACAAGAATATGTATGTAAAAATCATATAATCATTAAATATTAATATGAAGAGTTTTGCTTTTTCCTATGGAAAGTTCATAGTTCTTAATTATACTTAGAAAAGTGTTACAAATATTGTTATATGTAGTCACTCTCATACTTTCAAAGTTTCCTAAAGGGAACCATGATTTTTGGTAGTAAGAATCCCTCCCCAGCTCCTTTTGCTTATCTTAAATGTTGATTATATCCTGTAATGTTTCCTCTTTTTTGGCCTCTGCTGTTTGAGCAACCTCTTCTGAGGATACACATTGTAAGAACAGTAGAAGTTCATGACATATATCTGGGGTTAAACTGAAAGTAGGCTCCAGAAGCTGAGCAACAAAATCCTTTGTAGTGTTACATTCAGTAGAGTTGTGGGCTAGGGAATTTTCATGTGATTTTCTGAACATATAAAAAGTTCTGCTTGGGTTCTTTGCCTTCTACCAGATGGGCTTGCTGAATCTTTGAACTTGATAGAGGCACGAATGAAAACTAAGTTTTTATTGAGGCTGTGTGTTCAGTGAGAATGGCCTTTAAGTAACTCATAAGCTGCCTGGCCTTTTGACAGTATGTCTGCAAGTGCCTCACAGTGAAAGACTGAAAGGACAAAATGGTGCTGGATTTCTGCTTCTTACCTGGTTCTTAAGGCTTCTTACCTTATAGCTTGAGCAATATTAGTCCCTACCTGGGAATTTTGGAAGCTTCTCTGAAGAGTCTTTTTTTGTTGTTGTTTTTTAGTTTTTTTAAATCCTAGTGACCTGCTTTAGAATTAGATAAACACAGCAAAACAGCCTGCCTGTTCCACAAAGGAACCTGCTTGAAAAGAAAAGATCTCTTTGGTATTTATTTAATGATGGCTGTAACTGTTTAACAAGGGAAGGGTATATTTCAAGAGGGGTAAACAACTACTACTTGAATTATCAAAAAAATGCAATTTTCACTTGACCATTTCCAAATTATCTTAAATTATATTTTTATCTTCCCTTTCCCTTTAATCTGAGCCTAGAAATTACTCCACATTGTTTAGTGAAATACTTTTTCTGCCAAAGCTTGATATTTGTTGCTAAGTGCTTTATTCACAAACAGACAGGGGCTGCAAGTGCCAAAACCCAGCTCCAAATGTTCTACTTAAGCTTTGGAAAATTCTTTTATCTCTGGCAGGATTTTTTCTCGATCCAGCAGAATTTCTTGTCAGCTTTTCACTAGATTCAGCAGTCTTTAACTTTCAAGGAGGAGTTTGGCCCCACAAGCGTGATTTGTCAGTGAAATCAACTAAACTTTATTCATGAACTCACAAAGGAAAAAACAAGTGGAGACTTAACCACGCGTTACATGTGATAAAATCAAGTGATGGATTTTGTAAGACAACAAGACTGTCCTTGCAGATGCCAAAAGTCTGCAGCAAGTGGTCATAGGAAGATTTGGCTCCATTTGTTACAGGCAGGGTTTACTCAAGAGCTTCAGCAAAAGATGATGGAGCAAGGTGAAGAACTGCAGCTGGAGTATGTACAGAAAATAATAAAATGAGAGGTCTGTTGGGAAGTACTTTTATTGTCACCATGACACAGCTAACGCTAAACAAGCACAGACACTGAAATTGAGTACAAAAATAGAAAATGAAATTTGGCTCTGCTGGACTGTAGGTAGGCCAAAGAATTACTAGCTAGTAAACATGGATGAATTGAAATCTGCCCGTGAAGATTTCAAATTTCTGCATATCTGGTCCTACTTGGATGTAGGCAGCCAAAGGTAAGTGCATATATTATAGATGTTGGCCAGTTGTGGGTAGATCTGCAGAATTCAGTAAAGAATCTACTTTGTGACTGACTACCCTCAGAAAAAGTCTTCCAAAGGGATCACCTCCCGAAGAGTGGCTGCAGAAGTCTAACATGAGGAAATGTCAGATTCTAATATATGAAAGTCTGGCAAGCGTAAACCCATTTCGTGTGTTTTAAAGCTTATTTTGGCATTAAAATCACGGTATATTTAAAATAAAATTATTTTAGGAGAAAAAAGCAATTATACAGTAGTTGTTGGTTCTAAAAAAAATCAGCAAAATGAAAATGTTATCATTCAGATTATATTTGTGAACTATTTAACAATGGCAGTTGAAACTTTGCACTGTTTGCAGTTCTGGTTTAGTAAAAATAACACCATTTCTTTCATACTGAGTGTTACAGGAACATGACCAGTGTATGTGAAGTGTCCTGAGGTTAAAGCTGTCTTTCTCTTGTTTTTGTTCACATGCTGGCCACTCCCTAGCCCTAGAATTGCATTGGAGACTTCTGATGGTACCTGCACAGTGCTTTTGCTTTGTTTGCATGGTTTTTATGACTGTGCTGAGCTTTGTGTACTCTTTAGCTTCCCTGAATAATGTGGAGAAACACTTTGCTCAGAGTGTGCAGGAAAGCCTTTGGGATTCAACAGAAGAGGTACTTGATGGTTGATGTATCTGGTGCTGGATTCATGCCCTGCAGAGATAATGAGATAATATAAAGGAATAGTCAGCTGGGAAGTCTATTGTTTTATCTGCATTGGATTTTGGGGTGAATCAGTAGAGTGTTTTTGATGTGCACCTCAAATTCATCTGTCCTTGCTATGCTTTCATTTGCATCCTGGAGCAATCTCACTCTGATTTCCTGAACTGAATTCATGTTGGATGAAACTAATGCAGAAGCAGTGCTTCAGGATTACACCTCTGTGGCCCAACCTGTAATGAGCAGCCATTCCATAGGATCAGAGTAGAGCTAGTGCAGAGTAAAGCCCCAGAAAATCCAGCACTAATTACTTCATTCTACAAAGCCATTCCTTTTGGGCTGCATTCCTTGCAAGACCATTGACATGGTCTATAAATGTCATGGCTCTGTGGGCTGTTTGTTTTTATACCTCCACAAAAATATTTGGGTAGAAATATTTAATTGCTTGGTTGGTTTCTTTGGCATATAATGTTTTCTCATTTGCTGCTTCTGAGACTATAAAATATTGTCAAATCCAGATGTGATCATTATGTAGTGGTTGGCAGCCTACCTTTGCTCCAGAGCAGCTGGGGCCTGAGGCAGAGCTCCTGGAAGGTGATTACTCTTAATTTTGTGTAGCAGCCCTGAGCCCATTTTCCTCTAGCAAAACTCCTGACTACTGCACTTAGCTTCTCATCTGTTATTCTCAGTGTGCAGAACAGACTGTCACTGTGTTATTTGGAAACCGGGAAGTTATCTTATTTCTTTACAGTTCAACTGGCTAAACGTTTTTATTTAAAACTTTATTCTGGAATTATTTTATTGCATTCTTATAGCAATTTTTTCTTTCTCTGTCAATAGATACATTCTCTGGACTGGATTCAGATGTGACAGCAACTCCAGAAGCATATGTGATATATGATGATGGTATGGTTTAACTGTAGAAGTCTATTGCAAGTGGCATGTTGCTTTTTTCTCTGTCTTCTTTCTTTGGAACTGGGTTCAAGGAGGCAGATTGCTAAATGGGAGCTTAAGCAAGAGGTGGTGAGCTGAAAAATTGTTTTGCATTACATGTGAAGAGTAAAGAGTCCAAACCCATCTGTTTCGGGACATAAAAGTCCCTTTCTGTCAGTCCTGCAATCTAGCAGGAACCTATTGAGGAAATAAATTACTTTTCAGAGCTGTGTCATACAGACTCTGTTCAATCCTAGATTCGCTTTCTCTGGTACAACCTCTAACTCCAGCCCAGTCAAAGTCAATTCCCTCCTCTAAAATACAAAAACCAAATAACATTCAAGCCCTGAATAATAGAAATATCTTAACGAATTGTTTCTTTAATGTATAGTCTGCATTTAGACAATTAAGCATGCTCATACTGAATGAGATCACCTACATATAAAGTAACTATTCTGCTTAATTCATGTGGCATTTAAATCAAAGAGATTTGAAATCAGGTGAAAGGAAAAGAGGGAAATAGTTTTTTCAGGGTTATATTCATGCCATCTTGATACTATAATCAAGGACATACAAAACTTAGCTGAAGAGGAAACGTCAAGTCACAGCATTTAATTGTAAGTTTGAATAGGGAATGCAAATTCTCAATTGCTGGAACTGAAATTCACTTTCTGCCATCAGTGACATCTAGCATTATATCCCTTTTAGTTCTCAAATTCCTGCTCCTGCCCCCACATATGGAAGTAGATGAGTACAGACCTCAGTTAAACAAAAAGTTTTTTAGTAGAATTTGTGGCTCTAGAACAATGAAAGTTTTTTTTATTTGTGGTTGTAGTGCTGGGATCTTAAGTCTAACCAACAACAGAAAAACATTTAAAAAGAGTGCAGCAGCTGAGTGGAAGATATTATAGACATTTGTACTTTTAATTCCGATCACTTCTTACTGAAACTGACATTAAGAACGTGGGGAGGAAGGGATGAACTAGAAACTGCACAAGACAAACATCCCATATTCCTTACATCTCCATGGATGCAGAGTAACCTCAGTGCACAGGTCTTTTGCCAGGCCTCCCCTTAGGTACAGGTCACCTGCAGAAAACATACCCTTTAGCAGTTTAAGTACAAAACACTCAAAGACATGAGTTGAGTTCCCCAGCCTGCATGAGGTCATGGCAGGGATGCCAAATGCTGCTTTCCCTTCATTTTCGTGTGCCAGTCAGGGTAGGCGCAGTAGCTTTTCAAAGAGCACTGAATTTAACAGGACTGAGCATAATGAGAATCGTGTGGGACAGTTTGCCTTCCTTCATGGCCCTGCAGGGACCACAAATGGAAAGTACCGAACTCCACACATCCAGTTGCAGGAGGATTTGAGAACAGTATGAACCACCTCTAGGGCTTTAGAATTGCAGCATAGTTTTCTTAGAAAGCCATTTTTTTCTCTCCCTTCTCTACTTCCTTTGGCATCTGAGGGCTTTGGCCAGGGATTCAGTTACTGTGCCATCTTCTGTTGGAGTTTGTGAGAGGAGGTGGCAGATGCACATTCAGGATATTGCTGTACAAACACATTTGTTAATTTTTATCCTATTTAACTGTGTGAGTGAGGTCTAAATCAGCAGTGACATGAGTATTCTGGGGCAAAGACTATTCTCCTTGTCTATCAGTTTGGTAGAAACCATTGCAAGGCTGAAGTGCCACCAATCTTGACATAGAGTTCTGTAAGGAGTGTGCAGTGGCCAGGCCAGGGGGACTTTGGGACTTCTTTGGGACTGTGCCTGGTGACAGAATTGTTTCCTTTCTCATAGTTAAGCCAAAATTAGATGAAACATGCTAACGTTTTCATCTTATGTTTCCTCTGAAGACTACGAGTTTTTTGAGAGCACTTTGCCTCCAACTACCACCACTGTCACCACTACCACTGCTTCTACGACGACAGAATTGGAGGTTGTCTATCCAGAGACCAGTGTTGTTGGCACTGGCCCTGTGTCAGAATATGATATTGCTGGGAAGAAACGCTTCACTGGTAAGGAAGTCCTTTGGTTTATGTAGCTTACTACTTGTGCTGCAAAGAATTCTTGTTCCAGCAAGGCCAGCCCTTAAGCTGAGGCCGTTGCACAAACACATCCAGTAGAGACGTGTGTGGTCCTTTTAAGGATTGCCACCTTGGAAACCTGAACAGCAGTACTTTTTTCCTTGCTTCAGTGACTGCACATCTATGTGTGGGCCCACAATGCAATGAATTTTGTTGAACCAGTAAAAAGCTCTTTGTACTCCTTCAGTGTAAGTGCTGTGCTGTGTGTTCTGCATTGTGTTTGGTCTAGCTGAAGTTAGTAAGAGAGCAAGAGTGTCTACACCAGTGCTTAGTTCAGTTTAACTGCATCTAACTTCACACCAGTAATTCCAGCAGGGCAAGTCTCCATGTAGGTGTGAGTCTTCCTCTGGGGGACCTGGTTCTTTTCCACTGATCTGTTCAACCCCAGTGATTTCATCCACCTTGCATAAGTATGTATGTCAAAAGGGTGCTCAAAGTCAAGGAATGAATGGTATTTTGGATATGAACTTTCCAAAAAATAAATCCAATAGAGATAAATATGATTTTGGTATTCAAATGTTTTCTCAGTAGAAGGCATTTGGTGAAGGAACCCCCCCATGAGCCATGTCTCCTGTGTACATGAGACATTCAAGTGTGTATGGTTGGTGTTGCAGCACTGACTTCAGAGCTGCTCTGCTTCTTTGTCAGAGAAGCAGCTGGGGGGCAGAACAGAGAGATATGGAGATTATAGGGCACTGCATTCCAGCCTCCACCCCAGGCTGGTGACACCCCCTGCAGCCCTTTACATATTTCTGGCACTTGAACTGAGGTCAAGTCAGCTTCTGACTCAACCTGGCATTTCAGAGTAGATTTCAGGGGATGGAGAATCATCTTTGAGTTATCTTGGCTTCCCTTCCAATATCCACAAGCCTCATGTGGCTTAGACTAGAACTCTGCTGCTGGAGTAAAAGATTTGTGTTCATAGATGCCAAAACTTTTTCCAGTGCATCTTCAGTTTCCTTGTCCAAAGAATTTCATGATGTTTCTATTCAGCTCTCTCACTGACAGTGCTTCTTGATTCATTTAGCTGGAGAGGCTAAAATTATCTTCATTGCAAGATCTGGAAAAAATTCCTTTAGGGCATGAAATCCAGTAAGATAAACCAAGAAACGTCAGTTTATGAACATTTCAAGGCACTAAGGAAATAATATTACCATTTCAATGAATTGTATTATTGCAACTGAATAAACATTTCCAAAGCAAGTTTTATAGTCCTTACTTTGAATGTTACGGTGACTTTTAAGGCAATAAAAAGATGGTTTAATCTTTTCCTGAACTGAAGTGCAATTCCAGTCAGTATGAAGCTTTTAAAAATAGAAGTTACAGGTTGGGAGCACATGCCTGGAAGGTAGGGACTCATGGCTCCTGGTCCCTTAGTACACAGGGGACCACAACAACCCCTTTAAACTGGTTGGACTTCACCTTGGAATTACTCTTCACATTTCTTTTGTTGCTTTGCTCCAGCTTCAGGACGTTTGTGGAAGAACCAACCACTTTGACCTGTAATGTCTTAGATGATTGAAGGCCCTGGCAGGGATCTGTTCCCATGTTGGAAAGGCAGAATTTGGGTGACATTTTCATCCCGCCTTCCAGAGCAGCAGGAGGTAGCATGCGGCGGTTGCTGCAATCAGACTGCTCTCTTCTGCCTCTTGTAGCAAAGACAGTCCTTCTGTCTTTGCATAATGTGGTACAGTTGTGAGTGTGGGGTAGGTAAAGCTGGATGTTGGCATCCCATTCCCCCTGCTCATCAATCAAATGTAAGCCATGCTTTGTTGGCAGCGGTCTCTGGACTGGAAGGTTAGGAATTTTAAAATGCACCACAAAACTTGACTCTCTTTAGGAAATTGCCAGCCTGTGTGCTACTCTGGGATACCTCAAACTGCTAACTAAATGCCACCCTTCCCTGTCTTTTCTAGCTCCTTATGTGACCTATCTCAACAAGGATCCAGCAGCCCCCTGCTCCTTGACAGAGGCCCTGGAGCATTTCCAAGTGGAGAGCCTTGATGAAATCATTCCCAATGACTTCAGAGAGAAAGATCAGCGTCCCCTGAAAGCCCCTCACAACATCACAGTTGTGGCAGTTGAAGGCTGTCACTCCTTTGTCATTGTGGACTGGGCCAAACCTGCTCAAGGAGACATGGTAACAGGTACTCTCCTGAGGGTTTCTCTCTTGATGGGAGGGTGGAGAAGGGGAAGGTTTTCCTAAATGACCATTTGCACTAGTGTCTGCACAGTCAGTGTATCACTTAGAACAGTGAATGACACGTTACCTCTGTTATCTTTTTGCCTTCACTGTTTTTTAAATCAAAATTCACAACTGGGTGCCATCTTCTGATGTAATGCTCCATCATTATTAACTAATGATAAGAAATTCTTATAGGCCAGGATTTTCCAGGAGAGTTAGACATGGAATCACTTTCATATTCAAAGATATTTCAACTCCTTTTAATCCTTAAAATTTACCATGACACCTAGGGATATCATTTATTTTAAATTTAATTAGAATCCTCACAATTATTTCTCTTTCCTGTTTACAGGCTATCTGGTTTACAGTGCATCCTATGATGACTTTTTAAAGAATAAGTGGTCAACCAGAACTGCAGGGTCTACTCACTTGCCAATTGAGAACCTGAAGCCCAACACACGGTAAGGATTTGATCCGCCCCTTCTCAGTTCTGTTAAGGAAATAAAACAAATTATTAGAATTGCCAGTTGTTTTTCTTGGTCTTAGTATAAATGTTTACATCTGATTTAGATTTTACTCATTCTGTTAGAGAGCAAATTGTTCTTTAAACTGCACAGCAACAACATGATATCTTCACCATATTAACCCTGGAGCAGATGGCAGTGTGCACATGTATATATGTTTGCGTGTATGAAAACACGTATCAGTAACAAAGAAAATCTTGTTTTAAAATGTATTTTCTAGTCTTTTGCATAACTGAATCAAATTCTTGGGGGGGGAAGTATACTAAAATATACTAAAATATACCCGTGATGTGACTTGATGTGGTGTGGGCCATTCCAACATATGTGTGGCCAAGATTTGATGCCTCAAGGCTGCTGGGGAAGTGCTGCCCACTGATCTGTTTTTGCTTTCTGTTCACATAAATAGTGCTGGAAGAGAAGGCTTGGTGGTATAAAGTGAGGCCGTGGCAATTGTTCAGAAGTCAGTTTAGTGGGAGCTTTAGGTCTTTATGTTATAAAAAGTCTGACTGAAATGGCAGAACAAGAATGCATGCTTCACATGATACTGGAATAATTTGTGGTGACTGAGGGAGAAAGTAAACAGCGACAGAGAGACCAGATTGAAATTACTCCTTTAGAGAGATGCTCAGTGTCTCACATACTTGTCTCTCAAATTCTGAGACTGATATTCTTTTGGTGCTCCCTTGGGCTAGGCCCTTCACATGCTGCTGTCTGCAGTCTCTTAGGCACTGGTGGAAGGTGTTGCTCGCACAGTGGAGAGATGCTCTGGGATTGTGGGCTGGAATTAGCATGCCTTACTTGATGGTGAGCTACAGATCTGAGGATTGACTGCTTGGACAGGCACATAGGATTTGTGCTAGGAAAACACAGAAGAAACAGAGTCAGCCAAAGTATCTTTTCTTTCCAAGACAGTTTGTAGGCAGAGGGAAGGTTCTGAGCGTTAAAAGTAGTTGATTGAGAACCTCAGCAGCAGTTCCTTACGCAGTTGCACAAGGGCCATGTTCAGCAGAGGACACCCGCAGTGTCAAAGACCTGGAAAATTAGCAGGGGAATGCTAATTATGGAGAAGCATTCAGAGCACCCACAGAGTGAAAAGTACAGAAATACGATATGACAGGAAAACATGGTCCATCTTATCCTCTCCTGTTCTGTCTACAGTACTGTCAATCACAGGCTTCATGAGGCATTTTCTTACATATGCAAGAGCTAAAAAAAGGCCACTTATTCAGAAGATTGGTAATCTAGACCTTAGCAACAGTCTTTAAGGCTGGTTCATGGTGTGTTAAAGCAAAATTACTTCACAGTAGAGAGCTTCAGTGGTATACTCCGTATCTGCTAGTGCTCCCCTTACAAAACGTTGTTACAAATGTATACAGGGTGGGATGTGGCACAGCTCTCTGTGGGTTTCACCTGTTATAACAAGGTGGAAGAGGCTTCAGATCCCTGTTCCTAGATATTGATGGAAGCAGTTGCAGACCATTCTGCCTTTGTACATCTACATCCTTGTGACCTGAGGACTCCCTTTCCCTAAACAACTCCTCTCTTGCTGCTAGAACTGTTCCTGCCTCCACATCCCCAACTCCTCTGTATGCCCAGCCCTTTTCTCTTCACCAATATTCATTCCTCCACTCTCACTTTGTCTCCCATGCAGGCCAGGGAGGCACTGCCTTTACAGCCCAGCTTCTCCTGGCTGCAGCCCTCCATTTCTTGCTTCTGTGCCATTTCCACCTTCCAGCTGAAGCTCCTCACCTCTTCATTCTTCCAGTCAATCTCTCTCTCCTGATGCCCAAAGGACAGTGTTGAAGGCCAGAGATAACTCTCTGCTTCTCATACCTGACACCTAAAGGGCTCCAGAACACCAGGAGTGGTTGCAGTGAAAGCTCACAGGAGTTCTGCAGCTGCTGTCCATGCTACAGTCAGTGCAGGGGAATTGATGGGAGTTGAGCTGCCAACGTCTGAGATGTACATTAACTCCAGGCTTCAGAAGGTCACAATTTGTCTGTGTGTGAATGGAGTTTTACAGGAACAGCAAAGTTATAGATTCATGCATCTCCATGAACCTAGTGACTGTCTTGTCAAATTAAGGTTCTGTTTCATGATAGGGAGGTTCAAACAGGTGCTATTTATTTAAGCTTATTGTTTCACCAGCATCTTCCTGAAGATAGTGTAATCCACTGGCCCCTGTTCTATGCTCTGTGAAGGCAATAAAGGCTTCATGTGGGGTCTGTGGTGGTTATAACAGAGAAATTGTATGTATCAGCCATTCTCATTTACATTCTCCAAACCCACAGACTGAATTGATTGCATACCTTTTGTCCTAAAAATAACTCCCTAACCACTAGAAAAAGTTACCATGCCTAAGAAAATATGGCATGAAAGCTGAAGTTAAAAACTGTGTGTCTGCATTGTTAGTGCATTTTGTGAGAAATGCCTGATGAAGTCATTTACAGTGAGCAGATGCTGTTGGCTACTGGGCATCCCACAAGGGGCTATGGTGGTGCAGTTTTGCAGCATGTGCTCTGTATGAGAAGCAGGTTGGCATCTTGGCTGAAGTCAGCACCAGAGAAGATTTCAAGCTGTCAACATATCCTGGAAAACATCTGCCTGTTATTTACGTTTTACAAACAAAACAGAAATCCCTGTTTAATCCATGTCATAAATTTTCTTCTGAGGCCTGGTCTGACCTCCATTTGAGAAGTGGAATTTTTTCCATTAGTGAAACTCTGATCAGCTTCAGTGGGCACAGGAGCTGTTTCCTTGTGATGTGTGATTGTAAACACTAAAATTACTTTTATTAAATCTTTAAACCAGTAGTTCTGACAAATGTCCCTTCCCTAACTCTAATTCTCAGCTGTCACAGAAGATGATGCAAAGGGCTGGACAGCATCTGCTCAACCACTAAATCCAGTCTTCTGCAGTCAGAAACATTATAATCCTTGCTATAAACATTTCAGTCCCCTTCCTTAGCATGGTTAGACATTTTCCTGCCTCTTTCAGGAAACCTCCCATCAGTGCCTGATGGGAGTAGCTAGATAGTCTGATGATTTAAAACACTGTCCTTCACCCCCATATCTCCATGTCTCCTGAAGTCTTTCTCTCTGTTCACTTGGGTTTTGTTCCATCTGGGGATATTTTGATCCCACAGTGCCTGCTACCAATTCCAGTGCTATACAGAGTATTCATAGGAGGTTCTTAAACATTTACTCAGGGCTTACAACTGCAAACAGAGCCTGGATCTTCTGTTTCAGAGGGCCAGATGCACCAAAAATTCCTATTTCCTTTCTCTATCTCCATTAAAACAAAGCCATGGTATGTCCAACAAGCAGCATCAACCACAGGTGGTGCTTTGTGCCACCAGGGCCACACCAATGAAACCATTGTCCTGTGCAGGTGGTAGACCTGTGTGGCTCATACCTGCCTCACACCAGCTCTGTAGGAAGCTCCTCTGCCAGCTTGGCTCTAATGTCTTTTTTATAAAATTAGTTGTAAATATTGATGAGGAATCTAGTGGTGGGCTGGTTTAGGTGAAGGGAGACACTTTGCATTAGCCTGTGAACCTGCAGGCCCTGATTTACATTTTTCTTATGGAGGAATGGTGTAGTTGTAGGAAGAGGATTTTAGTCCTTGCTGTGGGGATGCATCCTGCCATCACAGCCTGTCACTGGACAGAGTGCAGGGCTGAGGATCCATGCAGGCATGCCTTTGGAAAGTCTGAAAAAAAAAGGAATTTGCAGCTAACTATTTTTTTAAAAAAGCTGGTTCCCTAATTATCATGCTGAGTGATTATCTCACTTTGTGCTGTGAGTGCCAACTATTTAATTCCAACAGAAAGGACACACCTTGAAATAAGTCAAAGAATAATTTTGCTCCAAATGACAGGTGTGTTGAACTATTAGTCATGTAGCCTAAATGAAAAAACCTGTTATATATTCAGTACCCTGTTACAGTTCACTATGTCCTTTCTTGACATATCACTAGAATTGGTATATAAAATCTCAAAGGAAGTTTATTCTTAGGAGGAAAAGCTTTTTTCTTCTCTGTATTGAAAATGAACAACAAATGGTACTGCATTTGTTGTGATTCTTCTGTGCCTAATGGTAACAATTCATACAGTTCTGCCTAAGCAAAATGTAAATCAAATTGTATATTGCAAATTTTGTTCATGTATTTATGTGATGAAAACCAGTTGAGTTATACTGATTTGAGATTTCCTGGCAAATTTATCAGCTGAAGGATTCTGACTAATGAAAATGTCAGATTCCTGGACCTAGAATGGCTTTGGCAATTTCTTTTTTTATTTGTCATGTCTGAGAAAAAATATAACCCGACTGCATTATTTTATTGACGTTCTTAATACAGCAGTCATAGCATTGTCTATGTTTAAATCACAGGTCAGCAAGTCATGAGATCTGGCTCTCCTTCTGGTACAACTAGAGCCTTCTTGTGTATATAAAGGCTTAGGAATCAATTTTCCAATTTAACGAAGAAAAATGTACTCATGACTTCATCACTGGTGTTTTTTTGGTTTTTTTTTTTTTTTTTGGACAGTCAGGCAAGCAACATGAAGCATCATATGCCCTAGATGGGCTTCTGTGTGTGTAACAGGACAGCTGAATGCACAGGTGTCCTGATTGCATAGGTAATCAGTTCCTGCATTATGCATTGGATACAAATCTGTGTGGTTTTCCCCACTTGAAGAGGTGCACAAGGTTCTTGGGCTGCTCTCTCTCCTGTTTCAAGGGGGATTATGGCACTCATATGTCTGATGGGAATGCTTTGAGGCTACCATGAGTGCATGTCTATTAAGTGTATTTACAGGGTTACTCAGACAGTGCCACTGTGTTGAAAAGTGGTATCTGATTATGCTTCTTTGGAGGCAGTGGGAAGACAAGCATCCATACTTTCCACTGTGCTTTGAAGCGTTACGGGAAAGGTATGGGCTGGAAAATATTTTTCTCCTGCTCTTCCGAAGCAGTTACAGCAAACACTGAGCTAAGTCAGGAAAGGTTGGTGCTGTGTTGCAGCTCTTTCCAGAGTGAGGAATTGCTGCCTCGTGTCCCGTCCCTTTTCACAAAGATCAGTTTGATTTTCAGGCAAAGCAGTTCACCTTACTTAACAAAAGATATTCCTTTAATGAAAAAAAAAAAATCAGTTTTGCCAAAGGGCTGGTTCAACCATGTCCCCTTTGGTTTATACTGGTGGATAGTTTCATGTGTGCTTAGCTGTGCTTAGGCCTTTCAGGAGTGACCTCCAGGCCCTGCTATGTGGTTAAGTCCGAGAGGAACAGACACAACTGATGGTACAGGAAAGTGCACATGGTACATATTGAGTGGCAGGCTAAAACCATCCAAGTCCTTGCAACAGGATTGTGTTGGATTTCCCTGGTGCCTGGTAAAGCACAAGCATCATGTCTCAGCCCAGTGTGGCCCATGCAAATGAAGCAGCACTGGCAGGGTTTTGTGCAGGATGGGGAAAGCTTGACCAGGAAGAGCAGCTTGATGTTTTTGATGGAGTAGACTCCCTTTCACCAGCTGTGATACATCAGGCCTGCCATTCAGGTGGGACACTGTCATGTGAGGTAATCCAGTGCTTGGTGGCAACCATCCATAATCACTTGCCCTGTTATGTCTGTAGAGCTTTTGGACATGTCTGCTTTTGGATGAGAGGCTAAATCAAGATCCAAATGCTATGTGGATATTACAGAGGCACAGTAATTTTTTTTAAAATTAATTTCTTTACAAGAATGAAATTGAGCAAGCAGGCAAGAAAGGAAAACCTAAACTCAGGAATTTAGAAAATGCTGTGCTGGAAATTTTTTAAGTTATCTTCCATTCTAATTGGTTTCTGTTGGACTGATACAAATGGAAAAGAAGAAAACATCAATCTGCGGGAAAATGTCGTGGTAGGCGACATTTAAATAAAATAAATTTTAATAAAAAATCATTGTATTTGAAAATGAGCTAAAAATGTACTTACATGTATTCTTCTCTAAGGGTGAGGATAAATTTGCTTCTGTTGAGGAAAGAATAGAGTTCTAGTGGTGATTCATGTGCTTTGAGTTAAGCATGTGATTTGAATACTTTGGAGGAATCAATAAGACATCATGTGATGCTTTCTTCTTTTACTCAAGTATTGTGATCTTAATGCTGGAGCTTTTAGAGAAAGGTCAAAAGCTTAGCTTCTGATCTCATATAAATCTGATGCAGTTTCAGTTTGCAGTTTACACTACTGCTTCCCTAGGAGTTAATCTGGTTCAAAACTGTTCCTGAGATCAGAATTTGATTTCCTTGCAACTTTTTCTTTCAGTTTTTTGCTATTAGTTGTTTCGTAGAAAGTGGATGTCGTTGTATGTGGTTTTTGGAAGGGAGATGATATATAAATAAGCGTTCCAAAAATATGCATGGGAGCAATTGCAAAAAGGAGACATTTGTCTGTAACAGCCAGCTCATACTCTGGCTCAGTATCCAACTCCATTTAATGCAAAGGACACTCAGTGGAATTCTTCTGCTTTGATTCTTACCCTCTTTTAGTATTATTTTATAATTTAGCTATTGCAGTGGAATCCGTTTCAATATTATTTTCCCTCTCTTATTGTTTCAGGTATTATTTTAAAGTCCAAGCAAAGAATCCCTTTGGTTATGGACCTGTCAGCTCTTCAGTCTCATTTATCACAGAATCTGGTATGGTTTGCTTTTTATTTTCATCTCAAAACTCATAATAACAGATGTGGCAGGGCAATGACTGAAACCAGCATGCCAATAACAGTGATTATTCTGGACTTGCTGCTTTCATATTATGTTGGGGTTTTTTTTAACTTTAATTATTTGTTTTCAGTTAAGCTAGGAAAATAATACACACTCCTAATGCCACTATGAAAATCTAAGTGATGTTTCAGTCAGCTCCAGGGGAACAGGAAGTTGAATTTCAAATACAAAGGGCTACTAATGTTCAACAACACAGAAGCAATAGGAAGTTCAAGGCCTTTGATAGATTGACCAAACATTTAGTAAATTAGTTTCCTAATTATAAACAGCTAAACAGTTGGAAGCAGTTGTCTCTGGAAGAAATACAGAAAGCAATAGTTCCATCAGACAGGCAAAGTTCTCTGTTCTTTTTTTTTATGACAAGGCATGCTTCTCTTTCACAGGGCTAATAGAACATTCAAGAGCAATACCCTCTTCTAAAAATAGTAGGGTAAATGAGCTATTTTTTGCCCATTTCTTCTTCTACTTCCATTGAGCCAGAGGCCAGTGACTCCACTGAATAATAAAGAACAAAATTTTCAGTCTTTACTTGAGTGAAAGGTCTTGTTGTTTCTTGTAAATTTTGCCCTTTCAATGGCATGGGGTTTATGCAGTCCCTGCCCTTGCTCATTTGACTTCACTCTGTAGTGCTCACTTCAGAAGCTCCACTAAGAACCGTGGATGTAAATCATCATGGAAGGGAGAGAGAAATGTGAGATAAGTCAATGGTCCTGGATAACGTACTCAGATTTTCATTAAATGAATAAGAGGCTCAGGTATTAATCCAAGCATAATATTTGACATTGCCCTGGTGGCCAAGAAGGTCAGTGGCATCTTGGCCTGTATCAGCAATAGTCTGACCAGCAGGACCAGGGCAGTGATTGGTCCCCTGTACTCGGCACTGGTGAGGTCGCACCTCACGTCCTCCCTTCAGCTTTGGGCCCCTCACAACAAGGAAGACTGTGAGGTGCTGGAATGTGTCTAGAGAAGGGCTGTCAAGCTGTGGAACAGGCTGCCCAGGGAAGTGGTGGAGTCCCCATCCCTGAAGGCATCTAAAAGATGTGTAGATGTGGCACCAAGAAACATGGTTTAGTGGAGGACTTGGCAATGCTGGGTTGACAGTGGACTCACTGATTTTCAAGACCTTTTTCCAACCTAAACAATTCCACAATTCTGTGCTGTATCTTGCAAATCGTTTTCCTGCTGCCAGCACATGGGCCTGAATGCCTAGTTTTCCCATCCAAAATCAGCTTCTTTGTGAGCTTTATTTAACATGTTAAATACACCAAATTTAAAGTTTTGTTTTCAGCACTGATCTTTCATTTTGTCATGGCCAAAGGTGGTTTTGCAGCTGGCACAAGTACAAAAACCAGTTGCTAAATGCAAGGTATAGTTATGGTGATGGAATGGGTCATAAGAAAAAGAAATTGCTAATTCAGAGTGCTCTTCTAATGCAACTGTAAGGTTTGAGCTGATGGGAATATTCAATAAAGAATGCCATCATAGGATGAAGCACCTTATTGAAAATGTTCAGTCAGTGACTCCATATGTTTCATGTTATAAAACAAGGTTTGGAACAAAATACTAAATTTTCTATGTGTTTGTTTTTTCTTCTAGACAATCCTCTCCTCATTGTCAGGCCACCTGGTAAGTCTTACTCTGTTGTTTTATTCATGAAGTGCATAAAGCCTGTGCAAAACAGTTAAAATATAGGAATTGGAAACATTTAAACATGCAGTTTTAGGTACAGTTTTAAGTGGGAACAGGTAGTAATTAATGGGACTAATTCATAAAACATTTTTTTGTCTTAGGACCCCTTGTTCTATTTTCTGAAAAGAAATCTTGTAAAGATATGTTCAAGTAAGCACTCGATTTTGGCCCATCTTTTCCCCTAGTACAACAGCTTTAGTTGCTTGGTAAAAAGCAGTAAACTGTGTTACTTCAGCATCTGTGTCCTTCAGTTGCCTAAGCATAGCTTGAATAGCAGGATCAAGTTTCTCTCTCTCTGGTTCTGGTGCTCATCTGTACAAATAATCATGCTCTTATAAATGCTAAAAAGTTCAAGGATTTGCTACTGACCTGAATATTATGCCACAAAGCTCTTCAGCTTGCTTTGTATTTCCAAATTTGCAATAAGCTAGTTCAGCCCATAACCAGAAGATTTGATTTCCTGGTACTGGGACTAACCTTGCTGACATGAACATTGGTAGTGTAACCCCAGGCAGTGCGTGATCTTAGAATTATGCTCCATCAGCTTTCCTAAGGAGTTAAAATGGTTGGTTCTGGATTTTTTGCTACACTTTTCATGAAAACAGTGTCCAGTATATCCCTTCCTTCTCCATTTTATTGTGCTTGCTAGTCTGGTTGCTTTGTGTCCTCGGAAGTCTCTGAGGATTGCTGATCAGTGATTGCTTCTCACATGCAAGTGTTTGCAGGATTTGGTCATGTGCCTAGTGAGAGGAAGAATGACTAACAAAAGAAACTTCCAATCTCATTTGTAAACCACCTAGAAATAGCAGAGTAAAACCAGGGCCTTGGGGCTGTAGCTAGAGAGAAAAAATACCAGTTACTACATTAGAAGCTTTTTGTATCATTCTGTATACATTAATACAACAGCAATTTCAAAATAAATTATATTGTCTTGGTAGTACAAAGCAAATATTTAGGTAAGCCAGTAGGAATATTTATTATTTTGCAATACAATTAAGCAGTCTTATGTGCAGCAATGCTCTGAACAGAGTTCCCCAGGAAAGGTCTCACTTGTCTATTATTGGAAACTAATCTGTTTTGATGTAATCTGGGAAAGCAAAACAGAAAAGTACATTTGTGATACGATCTTTTAAACTGAATAGCAAGGAGAGTCTTCACAGGCTGTTGCTCACCACGGAGTTCTTAACATCTGTTCTTCTGTAAAGGGGTTATGTTTTATAGTCTTAAAATGCAAGTCACTGTCAGACCTAAGATCAGGCTGCGTTAAGAAGAGAAACTGTGTAATACTTGGTAGAGAAGAAGTCTTACTGAAATAATTAAACTGTTTACTTAAAGCTGTGGTTCAGTACCTGAAATCATATTTTAATCATTTTAACAGTTTTTTTTGTCTACTGCCTAGGAGGGATTTAATAAAGTCTGTAACTTTATTTTTAATAATATTTTTTCTTGAACTACTGTTCTGAATGTGAAAAGGTTGTGCGGTAATCTATTGCGGCATGTCTTGTGAAACATATTATTAGGTGTTAAACTCTGCAAAACTTGTACTCAAGTGCTAAAATCTGTCTCTAATGTGGAATTTATTTTTCCTCCAAGGTGGTGAGCCTATCTGGATCCCATTCACTTTTAAATATGACCCCACCTACTCAGACTGCACTGGCAAGCAGTACGTGAAACGAACCTGGTACCGCAAGTTTGTAGGAGTGGTTCTTTGCAACTCCTTAAGGTACAAAATTTACCTCAGTGATGACCTGAAAGGTAGGCACCAAGATTAATTTCCTACTACATGATTACTTGTCTCTTCATCTTCTGGTTTTCTTCATTTCATATGTGTCAGAATTGTGTGACCACTATGTGAGAGTCCTTCTCTCAAGAAGAATTAGCAGTGGCTCTTACACAGGTGCATTGCTTGAGAGATAATGAAAAAAACTTCCCATATTATTGAACTGGGGTAATGGGATCATCTCAATGGCCTTTCAGACTGTGCTAATGACTACTGTAGTGCTTTGGTATAGTTTCAATACAGTGTTTGAATAATAAGAGATAAAGAGTCCTGTCTGTTTGAGAAAGAGAGCTCCACTGTTTTTAATTTTCATTTGAGACTGAAGTCAAACTAATGGTATTGACATATTTAGAGTTTTTTACTTTCACATGATATATTTCAACTCATCCAGTTGAAATTTTCTCCACCTGTCACCTGTGGTACACTGCCTGTGGACTTGCAAAATGGGGACTACTCCTTACTGAGCTGAAATACATGTATTTTCCATAATTTCTGTTTCCATACTGTGAAGGTATTCTCCCTCTTTCCAGTCACAGTTTGTTCATTGGTAATACTGTGTGTGTCACTGCAAGATTCTTCCTGCTTTCTTCCACACCTGCTTTCCTGGTGGTAAAGAGTATCTCAAACATAAGTATTGGTGAGTTAAGTAATCTGTCTGTATCACTCTTCAGATACCTTCTACAGCATTGGGGATAGCTGGGGAAGGGGTGAGGACCACTGCCAATTTGTGGATTCACACCTGGATGGAAGAACAGGACCTCAGTCATACATTGAAGCCCTGCCCACAATCCGAGGTACAGCAGTGGGGGACTGGGATGCTGGCCAGAAGCCTGTTATCCCATCTTGTAGGATTATGGGGTAGGGAGCAGAGCACAGAGTGGAGCTCTGTCCACAGCTGCTGGCAGCTCTCTGAGGAGTCCAGCTGATGCAGTAGCTGAGAACAGATCTTGCAAGTCGCAGAGGACTTGTGGCTGCAGAGAGACAGAGACAGGAAGAGAGGGGCATATGATGCAAGTATTGTGCAGCAACAAAATGCAAAAACAAAACAAAAAATAATTATATAGGTCTATGAAACCTTTCTCTTATTGATAAGACCTGCTTCATTGAATCAAGATGCAAAACCTCTTCCATGTGCCTAAAGCAACCAGCTACATCTTTGCAAATACAGCTTTTGTGAATGATTTCTATTAGTTCATTCAATGGAAAACACAAAGGAATATGTCTAGTGACTTAAGGTCAGTACTTTCATTCTGGCCTTGTAGATATCTGTCTCAAAGGGAAAATTCTTGTGTTGAAGGAGTTCCTCTGAGCAAATTGCTCACTTCACTTAACCAGGTAAGAAGACAGGTTGCTTCACAATATGAAACCAATCATGGAAGTCAGCCAATCTTTTCAGTAAGTCTGTTGGTTTAAATTATTCAGTTAGCTGTAGTGGTTTCCACGTTAAATTGTGTGTTGATATTCTTTGCATGGTGGCGTTACCAGGAAGAAACTGAAATAGTCATTGATATTTATATATCACTGTGAAGTACTGCACTTCTTAGCTCAGAAGACAGATGATTAATCCAGATGTGTATATACTAGGTCTAGGAGACAGAGATAGAGAGCACACAGAAGTTTTATTATTGGCACAAGCCATGGGTGTTTCAGATGTTCCAATGCACGAGCTATGCGGACAAGAATGCTGCACCACTTCTAATGCTTTAAGCAGTCACATTCTTTCTGCAGATGAATTAAAAGGGGAAGGGAGGGCTTAACTCAGTATTTACTGCATGAAATGATACCTTTTTGTTTTGTGAAAAGCTGACTTTTGCTGCTAGTCTCTTAAGCCCTGTGAGATAATGTGATTTGATGGTATTTTTTGCCCCAAAGTCCTTCATATATTTAAACTGACTTAGAAAGCTTCATAAACACAGCTGAAATATGCCCACCTTTTGGAGTGAAATGCAGAAGCTCTTTGGCAGACCACAGCATTACACAATAGTTAAAGAGATTTTGAGCAGTAAAACCAATCAAAACTACAAGAAATATGAAGGACCAGAGTTAGATCATTCAAGAAAGATCTCGGCCAAATACCAGGGCTAGCCAATAGCCCTTTGATACAACTCTCTGCCAGACAGTTTATAAATTTTCATTTGCGCTGTGGGATTGACTCACTGCATCTGCTGCTTTTGTTAAATTGCTGTGTCTGTGTCCTGGAATACAAAAGGGTGTTTTTCTCCCCACAGGGTATTACCGCCAGTACCGCCAGGAGCCTGTGTCGTTTGGACGCATTGGATACACAACACCCTACTACTATGTGGGCTGGTATGAGTGTGGCGTGCCCATCCCAGGGAAATGGTAGCAGTCTGCTTTCCTGTCTTAGGTAGACCATGCTTTTCAAATTATTTCTACCAGAGGACTGTGAGCAACTGATTAGGAAAAGGAAAAAAAAGATAAACGGGGCAAACCTGTGAAGACCAGCTGCTCAAGAAACCCTCGTGAAGACAAACATGGACACCTTTTACCAGCCTAAATCTGTGGTGCTACTTGATTTCTGCTTGGAAGCAGGGACAGGATATAAGTTTGGTGTCCTATCTTCCTCTTTTGTGTCTTTAAGGCACAAAGAAAAGGTTGCAATGTGTGCAACCTGTGAAAATTAGAACTGTATTAGCCATGAAAATTTGGAGGTTTATTATATCTTACAGGAACGACCTAAGCATGCTGTGCTTGCTTAATGGGATGCTAAACTGTCTTTTCCTGCCCAATGGGCTCCCCTATGCAATCATGCCATGTAACTGGCCACCCACCAAAGGCAGTATATTCTCCTGAAGACTTACCCTGTGGGTTCACCCACTGCTGGACTAATCACCAGGTCACAGTGTAAATTCACTTTGAGATATATCTGTATCTATATCTATATAAATACAGTACTGTACATCTGCAGAAATATTTCTTAGAGATGCTGAGATCTTCTTGTTCACTAGATAAATATGTTTGGAATTTTTATGTAAAAGGTGCTGTTAATTCTTTGAAATATTGCTATGCACAATATATTAACCGAGGAAAGAGCTGTATTCTTGTGAGTATTGTTGATATAACATTTGAATTATTGATCAAAGAGCTGTGTCCTACTTCCCTGGCAGCCTTTGGGCTGGCTATTCAATGGGATTCTACCCCTCTATCCATGTTAGAGTGGCACTGTATACACATAAAACACATAAACAGCAGTTCATCAGCATCAGTTAAGCTTTCTATCCTTCACTATTTAAAAGTTTTAGTGCAACTTTCCTTCAGTCCATTCTCATCTTATTTTGTATGTTATTTATTCCTTGACAGTATCTTTTATGTTACTGTTCAGAGGCATAGGATGAGTAATTTGGAAAGTAGAAACTGCTTTTAACTTATTTGCTCTCCAAAAAGAAGTCCAAGCCAACAATACAGGAGTCAGCTAGCAGGAAGCTCATTTGACCATGGGGACAAATTGGGATACACTTATTTTTGAATACTATCAACATCTCTTTCAAGCAGAGCAGAAAGCAGAAAGTGACATGAATGAAAGGTGTAATGATTTTTTTTAGAAGGCATTTGGAAGCTTGCAATAATATTTCATGGTAACAATTCAACAACCTCTGCTCGTGTTAGTAAGACTCACCTGTTCTGGCATCCTGGGAGAGTAGCAGTAACGTGGGGAACAGATCCATTCTCTGGTCCATCTTTAACTCTTGTTCCAGCTTACGTATAGCATAGGTCTAACACCTCTTGAGTGTAGTTATTTTAAATTGTATGGGGGCAAAAAAGGGAATTAAAGCAATTAAAAGAGCATTTTCTTTTACATGGTGATTTGGGTTTTAACATTTTAATTATTTCACATATTTTTCCTTCAGTACAGTGCCAAATATATGGTCTTGAAGTATAACTTTTTTTCCCTAATAAACCTATGATACATGGTTCCATTTCTATTTCATCCTTTCTGATCATCTGTGTCAAGTAACCTAAGGGAGAAATTGTTAGCTTTCAAAAAGTCCTCCTTGGGAGAGGACTGTGTCAACTTTTTGTAAGGGACTGGAGTCATGTGAATGTTTCAAAGATGATTAGCAGCCAGTGTGGCATTACCAAGGGCAAATCATGCCGGAGCAGCCGGATCATCATCTTTCTTGAAATGACTGCTGCCGTGCACGGGGGAGAAAAGGGAATGTCATTGGCTTCTCTAAAGTGCTTGGCATGGTCTCCCACTATCTGCTTGTGGCAAAACTGGTGGAATGTGGCTTGGAGAGCTGGTCTTTAAGGTGGATGTGAAATTAACTGTCTCGTGAGGCTCAAAAGGTTGTGATTCAAAATAGAGCAAAGTCCAAATGACAGCTGGTTGTAAGTGCCACCCCCAGGGGCCGGTACTGGCTCCAGTACTGTCTGATGACCTGGATAGTGGAATGGAGTGCAGGGATGGAGTGCACCATCAGCAAGATTGCCACTGATACTGAACTGGGGCTGGGGAGTGTTTTATGTGCTGAGAGCTGCTCAAGAGAGGGACTTCTATGGGCTGGAGAAATGAGATGTCAGGAAACTCATGAAGTTCAGCAAAGGGAAGTGAAAAGTCCCACATGTTGGTCCTTGTGGCAATACACTTGGATGTACAGTCTGGGATGACTGTCCAGAGAGCAGCTTTGTGGAAGAGCTGCATGATACCTTCAGAGAACACACATAAATCCTGATTTATTCATCTGAAGAGACATAGTTCCTTCCCTGCTGGAAATATTTTTGGGGTGGGACAGTCCCATTCAGAGATGTTACTAGGGATGAGGACCTGAGACAGTTGTTTTTTCTGCAGCCTCAATCGAGGAGGAACTGGATGGTGCTGGGGTAGGGGTGGAGGGCATTGTGCACTCTTCCCCTCCAGTGTAAATCTTCTCTGAGGCTAAACCAACCAGGGCAGAGCCAGCAGCAGGGCACAGCAGGGAAACACAATGGTATGCAGTCTGTTGCCTGCACTTTGAGGTTTGGATAAGTCCTCTGTGCTGTACAAGATGACCTGATTGACAGATTTGCATCCTTTGCCCCATGCATAGGGTAAACATATTGTTGTGGTACTAGGTAGTTTCTTGAAGAGATGATGCTGATTTTGCTCTTTGTTCATCTAAGAGGTTGGTGGAATTACAGAGGCGACTAAAAGTTGTGTGGGTCAGGAAAGCCATGTTCTAATCCAGATCCTCTCTCCAAGGCCCTGCCAGTGTCCTGAAAAACGGGCAACCCTCCCTACATTTCCTTCCCTGCTCCCCTGCTGTCCCCATGACATGCTGATCCTGCCATGCCAGCATAGGAGAAGCAGCACACCCACTTGGAAGCTAAACTGCCTCTCAATTGAAGTAGCTGTACAGCTTTGTGGCTGCACTGCATTATCAGGGAGTGTCATACGACTTTGGGTACTGCTAATGGGAGAGGAATGGGTCTTTTCCTTTCTCAGCTCTCCTCCCATGCCCCTCTTACTGGCAACACCACATCTGCATCTGGTTTTCAAGCTCTTGGCGCCAGCTGAGAGAATGCCATGTCCCTTCAGAGGCTCTGAGGGGAGTTGCACCACCCCTGCTTTCTTGTCTAAGTGACCTTGAGGGAACAGGATGGAGGAGAAGGAGGTCTCCACGGAGAGAAAATTCACACAGCTTGGGCCTGCATCGCCTCCGGTCCAAGTCTCTCAGGGGTGGAGGGATGCCAGGGCCCTGCCTAGTGGGGAATTGTACATAGTTGAAAAAGAAAGGGATTAGAACACAACAGAGGAAGGGGTGGAGAGGAAAAGACAAGCAAGCTGCTCAAAGCATTGTCTGGCCTGGTCAGTTCCAGATGCTAATCTCTGATATTTTTGTGAGAATTGGGATTTCTGCCTCAAAGGCAGCAGGAGCAACTGCCAACATGTGACAAATGCCAAGGGTTCTCAGGGGCAGCCAAAGCCCTGCATGTGGACCCAGCATGTGAACAGAGGAACTCTTTGGTGATGAAGGAAGCACTGAGTGTCACTTGGAAAGATAATAGAAGGCCTTTGTGGGAGGCAACCCAACCCTCTGAGCAATGTGAAATGATCCTTGCAGTTCCTCTCTATGAGGAACTATACAGTTTTCTGTCTGCAGAACCCATGTCCTCTTTTCTTACCAGGCAGATAGATGTTATTCAAGTGAAGGGCTGTCTTCCTCTGGCAGAAGAGAAAGAGGTAAATGCAGAAGGGAATGAGGTCAATGTGGCAGTAGCCCAGCTCTGCTTCCTAAGGCTAAACTGGCATCCATGGCTGTTTAAAGTCCCACCCAGAGAGTCCTGCCAGCCTGCCTGAGGGCCCTTAGCTGGTAACATTTGAAAACAAAGCCATGCCTTCTACTGCTGCTCCCTTTCTCATCATGCTTGTGTGCCCCATTAAAGCAGGAAGCACTCCCACAGGACTTCTGCCACATCACTCTGCCAACAGCATCACAACAGTCAGTGAAATGTATGACCTTGGTGAGAATGAGCACTTGGAGAGAATAACACCGGAATTGCAGCTGAGTGCAAAAATCCTGGTGTCAACACTGGCAAGTTAAGTGTCAAAGGCAACAGCTTGGGGGCCAGGTGCTCAGGTACCATCAGTTGCCATAACTCCTCAGGGCCAGTTGTGTTGCCAGTGTCACCCAGCTCCCAACGTGGCCTGACCAGCAGAAGAAGAGCTGTAAAACCTCCATGTGTCGTATGCCAAGGAGGCGCGTATTTGTGTTAGTGAAACTGAGCACAGACAGAGCAGGGACACAGTCAGTGGGCCCAGGGATGTACTTCTCTCTTCAGCAGAGGAGAGCCTGCACATGGAGTATCTTCTGCCCTCCTGTACAAGGCCAGCTGGAGGACATCAACGAGAGGATGACCATGATGGTTAGGGGACTGGTGCACAGGACATCCAGGGAAAGACTGAGCACTGGGTTTGTTCAGACTTGGGAAGGGAAGGCTTGGCTGGTGGTGATTTGATATCTCAAATGGCCTAATGGAATCGTAAAAAAGATGGACCCACACTTTTGTGAGCGATACACACACTGAAAGGCTGAAGAGCAATGGACACAGACTGCAACATGAGATATTCCAAGAAATATTAAGAATATGTGTGTATCATCAAACTTACCAAGTACAGGGACAGCAGCCCAGAAAGGCAGGGAAAACTCCATCCCTGAGGGTGCTCATATCTGGCCTGGACAGGGCCATGAGTAACCTGATCTAACTTTGGTGCTGGCCTTGCTTTGAGATTCAAGTGTGTTGGATCTGATTTTCAAAGCTTCCTCCAGCCCAGAGAATACAAGTCTGTGAACGATACCAACCACTGTATTATGCAGCCAGACAAAACCAGAACCAAAATTTCACAAAAAACAAAGCTCAATCTCCACACATTTTCCACAGTGGATTTATTTATTGGAACAAAAATCATCATAAATTCACAGAATGGCTGAGGTGGGAAGGGTCCATTGAGAAACATCTAGTCAATCCTGCTGAAAGCCAGGTTAGCTATAGCAAGACCATGTTTTCTTGCATTTTAAAGATCTGTAATGATGTAAACTCCACAGTTTCTCTGCAACCTGAGTCAGTCAGTGTTTAACCACCATCCCACAAAAAAAAACCCCAAACCTGTTTAAATGGATTTTCCTGTATTTGAGTTTGTGCCCATTGATTTCTATCTGTGACTGGATACCACTGAGAAGAACCTGGCTACATCACAATAGGGATATGATTCCACTGTGCTTTCTCTTCTCCAGACTGAAAAGTCACAGGTCTCCCAGCCTTTCATTATATCAGAAGTGCTCCCATTCCCTCATCCCCTTCATGGCCCTTCATTGGATTTTCTCCATTATGTCCATATCTGTGCTGTACTGGAGAATCTGTTATTGAACACAGACGACTCCAGGTGTGGAACACTGAATAAAGGGGAAATAAACATCTTCAATTAAAAAAAAAAATAAAAATTAAGAAGTAGGGTTTTTTCCTAATTGGAAGTTGCAAGCTGGCTCCCAGATAATACATGATCATTTGTGAGGATGTGAGGGAGGCTCTGAGGCAAAAGCAGGGAAGGAGTGTACTCTCCTAGACTCCATGAAGAATTTCAGACCTGGGTTTCTTATTGCGAGTAGTTCCTGCACATACTTTCCAGATGTGACTTGTGGAAGCTCTCAGCTGATCCTGAGGATCAGGTCACGCATGACTGTGGGCAATTCCCTCGTGGTTTTGCAGAAAGCCTCTAGATGGGAGGAGATACTGTTTGGCCAGGCCTTACAGCAGGTCCATGCTGGGGGGCATGAGTGGAGGGGCAGAGGAGTGGAGGTTTAGGTTGCATATCAGGGAAGATATTTTTCACCCAGAAGGTGGTTGGGCACTGGAACAGGCTCCCCAGGGAAGTGGTCACAGCACCAAGCCTGACAGAGTTCAAGAAGTGTTTGGACAATGCTCTCAGGCACATGGTGTGACTCTTGGGGTGTCCTGTGCAGGGCCAGGAGTTGGATTCGATGATCCTGATGGATCCCTCCCAACTCAGCATATTCTGTGATTCTATTCTGTGTGCATTCATAATTTCACATACATTGGGGAAAAAAAATCTTTTAATGAAGGCACAATTTTGGTTCAGGAGCAACAAAGTCCATTCTCAGGTCCTAGAGAGAATCTTCAGGAGGAAGTCTGTCCCTCACAAGAGAAAACTTGCAGCCTGCTCTGCCTGAAGCTTTGGAAGGTTCTCAGTTAAAGCAAGTACAAAAACACTGTGTGATCCTGCTGGGCTTTTACAAGTGATAGTTTTCCTAAGGTTGCAGGCAGTGTGATTTTCTCAGGAGTGCGGTGGGCAACAAGAACCAGTTTATCTTGCAGTAGGAATAAAAGCATTACTGATTATTTCCAGGAGGCTTTCGAAGTCTTCTTGAGTGTAATAGCAATTGTATTTCTGCCCACCTGATTGCTTTCCACTCTTCCATTCTTCTGAAGGTCTTTGTTATGTGAAGTTCTTCTTCATCATTAAAAATATGGGCTGCATTTGTTTAAACTACTGGTAAAATCCCAGAACCTTTTGTTGATTATCCATAATTTACCTCTATTTTTCCTTTTCATTTACTTTCTTCCTTTGGTAATTGGAGATTCTTTCTTGGAACTGAGTGTCTTTCTTGAAGCACTATGTCTTGAAAGTATGATCTAAGGTATATCCAAAAATATTTCACTATTTCACTCAAAGGTAGGTGTTCCTCCCTGGCACCCATGGGCATGATCTGTATTGTCCCACTCAATGTCTGCTAGCAGATGTTTAACCTGCCTTGCCCACACATTTCTCTCCTGCAAAAACATAGCAGATGTTAATGCCACAGACTCCAAAACAAATGTTGCAGCATTTTTCCCTTCCCTCTGGTCAGTAGCATCATAAGGGAATACAATGGAGGCAGTCAAACACTGGAGAGGGCCTGGGGTCAGATCTTCTCTGCTCCTCCCCCTCACCCACCATCCTTGTCTTCATGCTGGCCCCTGTCTTGCCTGGTCCAGGCTGCAAAACCTCTCCTAAGTGAGCCCTTCTTGTGCTGCCCGTGGGTGTCCCTCCTCAGCAGGAGTGCCTGCATTGCAGGTCTTGCTTGGGGCAAGCCCATGAGCTGCAGTCAGTCACCAGTGGGTCACCTTCTCCCAGAATACACACCCCATGGCACCGGGTGATGCGGATCATTTTGGGTAGCCTTGGAAGGTCAGTACCCATAGATCAGCTTTGGAGGGGAGGGAAGGGGCTGCTCGAAATGGCTCCTCAGAGTGGTGCAGCAGCCCTGCTTTTTGGTGGGGGCAACCTTGGGAAAGGCAGAGGCCATCTGCACAGCTGCAGCTGTCACCACAACAGACATCTGTGGGCAGATACTGGGGGTCCCTTCCCTCAGGGGAAGGGAGAGCCCCAACCTGTGCCATGGTGACCCATACAGACAGAACTGCCTAAAGGCGAGAGCATACACAGGAGAGGTGCCCAGAGCAGATACACTGTGTATTTTTTTGTTCTCTACTGAAACAGCAGAGTATGTAAATACAAGTCAGCTGAGGTCTGTTTTGTTTATGCTGCTAATCACCAGTGAATAAACAAGAGAAAATTGTTCCAAGCTCTGAGTATATTACAATTTCCTCTCCCTAAATGTGAGAAAAAACAAAACCTACCGAATGAATAGTATTGTCAACAGCTTTAGGCAGTGCAACCTAAAAAAACCCAGAGAAGTAACCAACCAGAATGAGGACTTGTCCATTCATTTCAGGTAGCATTATGTGTTATTATTACATCTACTCTTCATTTTTTGGTACTCTCCTGCTCTGAAACTTTACTTTGCAAAACTGCACACTGATGGTCTTGTCCACTGTACTGCATCAGCCTGGGTCCTGCACAGATCTTTTACCTTGCAAAACTGCACACTGATGGTCTTGTCCACTGTACTGCATCAGCCTGGCTCCTGCACAGATCATCCGTGGTGATGCTGCAGCCCCTTTGCTCTCCTACCAGGCACTCTGCTGGTCCTCAGTCTGCAAAGGCTCAAAACTGATCTTGCCAACAAACATGGAATGACTTTCAAGATGATGGGGAATCTTCCTCTGATGGAAAGTCTGGTGATTCCTTGCTAATGGTCTGGGTTAGGTCAGGGCTGACTAACCATTTCCCAGTTACCTTTACTACTGCTGCAGCTCTTATTTTACATTTTAAGGTTATATTCTTTTTCTGGGTTTTCAGCTCCCCTACTAGAAATATGCTTTAAGATCTTTTGTTACAAAGAAAACTCTGCTTTGGTTTCTTCCTTCTGAAATTTTCTTCTGAAAATTGTTCTAGAATCGTGTGCTGAGAAATCTGCTTGGACTGTTTTTCCTTAAAACACCAAAGGTTCAGAAACCAGAAAAAAACCCATGTTGCTCAGAGTAATTGACATGCCATTTATTCATACAGTTAGTGAATTCTTATGTTTATTATGTAGTATATGATAATATTTTATATGTGAATCAATATATCACAAGACATTTGTGCAACCTGAAAACAGAATTGCTTCGAAGAGACAGCATATAAGATATAGGGACAGAATGTTTTATAAGGATGGTTTGAGTTGCATCTGAGGAGAAAAACGTATGACACTGAAGGATATAATATGAACAATACATAGCATATAGCAAATTTAGTGAGTTCTAGCAATACACTGGTGTTTCTAACACGTGGATTAAGTGGATATTAGAAGAATTATGATGCTTACAACTTGGAAAATTCTGAAAACATTTGGAAATCTTTCACTGCTTCACCTTTTACAGCACTCTCAAGAGCCTGAATGTCCCTTGGTACTGCCAGTTACTCCAAACAGCTTGAGGTCAATTAAGCTGAGTGATCAAAATGTGATGCATTTCTTGTGATCCCTCAAACTTCTGAGATTCCCAGACCTTGGCTTCCTTTGTCAAAAGAGACAGACCACAGTCTGCCAATGGAAATGTTCTTGGTTCAGGGATCTTTGCTGTGTAGCAAAAACAAGCTGCTGAAGACAGGTGTCCAGTTTCTCTGTGCTGGGGGCTGTTCCTGTCATCTTGGTGTATAACTGCAGATTTCCTTTCTTGTTATCCAAATTTTCATTTTTACAAATGTTCCATTCACCTGAGAGGTTGCAGCTCTGAAGAAGAGCTTCAGGCTTGTGAGAAACATTTCCTTGAAACAATCCTGTAATGTGTCACTTGGGAGGTAAAAACGTTGTGGTGTGGGTTAATATCTGCGTAGAATGTTGAGATTTTTATAGCTGTTGTGTAAAACAAGTGAGATTGCCTAATTTGCCTCTCTCCCTTCAAGGCTTTGGTTGTTGGCTCCATTACTGTGGAGGTGGGCGTGCTTCTACATGGTGGGCATTCTCTTTTCTATAGCTGTTGTCTTCCACCAGCCGCATCAGAGCCAATATATTTGTTTTCCAAACAGAAAAAGAGGCAAGAATCGGTACGATGGCCCGGTGCCCTCTGGGGTTTTGCTGGCTTTGCCAAGCCTCCCTTGTTCATCCCTTGCACACAACTAAACCTGAGGTCTCCTTGTGTGAAACACTTTGCATTTCATTCAATAGCAGTACGTCAAACCAACGCCGATTTGATCCCCTCGGTTCTCACTCTGCCAAAGAATAACAGGAAAGAAGATTGCAAGAATGTCAGTGGAACAATCTCTGAGGGTTTTCCTCTACAAGAAAACCCCTTGAAAAATATTATCATTGTCTTAATGTTGCTTCATGCAATTATGGAAGTATAAAAGGGACTCTTTGGAATCCTCACTGACTCCTGATGCTTCATAGGACTGGACTTCAGATATCTTGGGGATCTCTCAGCATGGAACAAAATTTGGTCATGGGTTTCTCCAAGTTTCACTGCTCCGTAGGGACTTGTGCATTGTTTAGGAAGCCCAGTTATAGGAAAAGACTGTCAGAATGGGGTCTTGTTTTCAATGTTGCATCTTTTCCACAAGCTTTTGTTTCTGTTGTTGTCACTGAGCCTGAAAAAACTTTGTAAAAAAGGCACTTTGGTACAGACTCCACATATTTCACACACATGGGTGTGTAGTCCTTTTCAGGGTCTCAACTAACAGCTGGAATTGCAACTTCCTCCTTCATTTGGGTCATGAGAGTATGGGTTAGCCAGCTCCAACAGCTGCAAGGAGACAGTCTGGAGCTGGAGGCTTCAGACCAGATGATTAATCCCCACCTCCTTCCCTATATTGCAGCAGAAGACCTTTTCACTTCTTGCAAATGCAGAATTTGCCTTTTGAAAAGCTGAGGTTTCCTATTAAAAAAGGGGCATTAATTAGTAGTTAGTTGACTCAGTACTGGACTGGGGGCAAATCATTTCAGTTTTCAGCCTCCACAGAACATTTAGAGATCTTGAATTTAAATTGGTATATAAAATTGGACAACTAACTGTTTACAGATGCAATAAATTGAATGCTTTTGTTTGGTCTCACGTTATAGTTTCTGCCCCCATGTGCTGGCAGGAGAGCAGAGCAGCAGTCACCACAAACTCACACCGTGGGTCAGCAGAGATGCTTCTTTTGAGCTTCACCTGAGAGGGTCATTACTTTGAGGCCAGAAGTGACTAAGGAGAAATTAGTATTTCAGAAAGAATGTACAGTGCCATGTAAGGGTCTGTTTGCCATTTCCCCCCTTCCTGACTGATTCTAGGCATCTGCTTTAGTCACACAGCTAATGTGGCTTTCTCTACTTGCATACTATTGCTGTGTTTCCCCATTTTATGAGAAATGTTTATTTGGCTACTGTTATGTTGCTTTGTGTTTTATGATGTTGAACTGGGAAGTGGTTCTCCCTCAAGATGTAATGGGAAATAATGCATGCCAGAACATACAGGCATGGTTTGACAGAAACAGCCAACCCTCAGATGAATTGCACTTCTTGCATTTAGGTAGGAAATGGACCCACAGAGAAGCCAACAGAGCAATGCCAGGTTTGCATTTGGCTCCCTTGATGTGCAGATGGTCTAGCTGATGTCTGTGTTGAAGTGGACAGCTTAACCTGCTCTTGAACTCCAGGAAGCACTCAAGGAATGGTGCATCCACATCTGAAGATGTCCTACTTGCTTAGACTTGTATTCTGGAGATGTCAACTTTTTGTACAGAGCTTAAGCAGCCACATTCAGACACATGAATGTCTTATAAACCTTATCCAGGTTGTCCCTATGGAGCTAGCAGAAGCTAGCCAGCTGTCAAGGGGCTGGGAGCCAGCTACAGAACAGGGTCTACCATTCCTGAAAACAGCCAGTCAATCAATCATGTGCTTTTTTCAATACTGTGTGATGAATACTTCATATGAACCAGCTACAGGGGAAACTCCATGTAATAAATGTTGGCACCATTACCAACATTTGATTTTTTCCATTTGCAAATGGTCTTTGAAACAAACTGCACTGTGCTTCCAGAGTTTCTGAGCAAACATGCTCAGACAGTAACTATAATCTAGAGCTGCAGGAAAAGGAAATGGATGGCAAAAACGATTTCTCATCCTCCAGAAAATAAAAGGGACACAAAACAAATTAAGAGGGCGAATGTGCATGTTAAAAGAGACCTTTTGGAAGTCTGCCATTAACAAAGAAGAAGAGATGTGAGCTAGGGCAATGCTGGGGTTGTGTCACAGGGAGATGTAGGAGTTACCTGAGACCAATGGACTTTGTGTTACTGTAACATCTCTATGTGCCTGACACAAGGCAAAAGAGCTGCCAAATGCCAAGACCTTCACCAGAACTCTGCTTCCAGTGGCCAGAGTGTTTCTCTCTAAGCTGGCAGCACAGATGGTAGTAAGAAAGAGGAAGATATTTCGGTGTGGTTAAGACATACTCCCACAGGAGTAACAGTTGAAAACAAGGAGATTTGAGTGTCCTTCAGTGGCCAATAAAACTGGGACAGGCCCATAGCAGACTGCAGCTGTCCCAGGAAAGATTTGGAGATGAGAAGAACACAGCACGTTCCAAGGACGGGATGATTAAAAATCCATTGTCCTTCTCTGGAGGTTGGTGTGAAAAGGAAGTAGCAGAAAACTTGGCATCCAGTGTGTGAAAAGCCATCTTCTATGAAAGCAGGAGGAAGAAGAGTTAATTGCTGAGTGGGAGGGAGGCAGAACTTCACACTGGGAGGTTTTACTTATTTTATGGGGCTTTTTCTGGGCTGTAGAACTTTTATGTGTCTCTGAGGCAACATGTGAGCAAGCTAAAAGTCCTGCTGAGCTGGAAAGAGTACAAAAGTGCCGTGAGCTAGAGATAAGAAAAAATATTTAACCCAATTTATATTTCCCCTTTTTGTAATCCACACATTATTCAAATGCCAATATTTGCTCTTTCCACCCCATCCCCCACCAATAAACTTTCAAAGCACTGAAGCATCAGAATTTTTTTTCCTAAAGAACATTGAAAAAGTCCTTAGTATCTTACACTGAAAAATAATTTTACATTCCTAAACCTTGCCATTTCCAAGGTGTTGGGGACAAGGGTAAAAATCCCTCACAAAATGAAAAGTCATCAGCATGGTTTGGGGTTTCAGTGGTTTCACTGTTTAGCCTGTGCTGAGAGGGCATTCCAAAGTACACAGCTCCTGCTAATGCCACTGCCAGAACACTACTCCCTCATCCATGTTTTAAATAGTCCTCCCAAATATATGAAGTAGGAGAAAGGGCCAAGAGTGGAAATGCAAAGCCCTAACAGAACATTCTGAGGTGGGGTATCTACGTTACAGCCAGACCATGGCTGGCCAGGATGAGTTCGTGTCTGCTCTGTTCTGCCAGTACAGCACAGAGTGGTGGTACAGGGCAGCTCTAATGCTGTGCTTTTCAAGCCAAATCACTTTCCTCTGTGATTGAGACATCCTATTCCCGGTCCAGGCCTCCCTTGCCTCCTGCAAGTCACAGGTAAGTGTGCTGCAGTAAGTAGTTCCTACAACTGTAGTTCATTTTCCATTTTATAAATACAATGCTGAAACTAGAATGCTATTGAAATGCAGAGCCACGTTAAATACCTTGTTTGGCACTTCAAGGTACTATAACAAGCCCTTTAGAAATTTGTGGAGTGCAGCAATCACCAAAAGAGCCCCAGCACCCCCATCTCTATTAAGTCTCACTATGAATCTACTGTTTACAAAGACTTGTTCTGAATTTAGCACCTGCTGTCAAGGAATGCTGAGTTATTTGAACACCTTTGAAATGTGATTTTTTTCTTCAGAGCAGGGGTGAGAGCCTTTGCTGAGAGCCAAGTAGACCCAAGCACTGTGGCAGGCCAGGTCACTTAATGATGTCCAGTAATGGAATGTCATGAGGATGGAGGGAAGTCAGACTGGGAGGGGACCATAAGACTGATGTCACAGACCACAGCTGTTCCCTAGCCAACCTGGTCACCCATGCCTTCCCTCACAAATTAGACCAGAAGGTATGGGGGGCTGTTCTCAGGTCTCACCAAAACTCTCTTCTGCAGGCTGAGCAAACCCAGCTCCCTCAGCTTCTACTCTCAAGGCAAGTGACTCAGTCCTGACCATACTGTTGGCCTTCCAAATTTCTCCAGCTTATTGATGTGTTCCTAGTATTGGGAACTTCAAAATTCCATGTGCTATTCTGCATGTGGTCTGTTCAGTGCTGAGTGGAAAAAGCAGACACTTCCCTTGATCTGCTGGCTGTGCTTCTGTTCACACAGCCCAGAGTGCTGCTGGCCTTCTCTGCTGCCTTTGGACAAAAAGGACCAGAGAACAGTCCTGATTTTGCTCATGCTTAAACTAGCCACTAATTTTACCTTGGCAGGCCTGAGAGCAGAATTTGGATCAGAGTAAACAGCTTTCAGCCTCAGTACTTGGGCTTTGTCTCCCATCATGGACTAAGGAGAAGAGCAACAGGGGGATGCAGAAATAAAATAAAAAAATAGCTAAAATACCTTGAACCACAAAACCCAGTGAATCTGTAAACTGCTAACTACTAAAACTTCAAGGGATGAATGTAGAGGAAACTGCTGTTTATCTGATTCACACAACTAAATTCACCTCCCAGCCCTACTCCAAGACCTACCTTTCTGTGCAGGTACCTCCTCCCTGCCTAGCACAAGACCAAAATCCATGGTGCTGTCAGCCTGAATCTTTAACTGCTCATCCATTTTCCTACACATCCATGTGACTGGTGCACAAAACACTAGCCATGAGTTTTCTAGGACTTAAGAGACCTGCACCATCATTCTAGGTTTCCCTCAAAGCTCTGCCTCAAAGGCCCCCATGCTCCCTTGTAAGTGTGTCATATGCTGAGCTGCATGACTGTACAAGGCCCTGCTTACAGTGGAGCTGTGTCCAGCATTGCAAGACACAGAATTGGTACAGAAATTCAGAGAGGTGGTGAAATGCTGGCTTTGTGAAGTCAGTGAGAGCCAAAGGAAGATGTTTGTATTCCTTCATCAAGCTGAGCTGCCTGTTTACATCTGTGATTCCTTCTTCACGTACTTTGCACTTACGGTCACAGTGCTGCTTGGGAAACACTTGCATGGGCTTGAGGTCAGTGCCTATAGGATCCTGGAGGTCTGGGGGGACTGTTGCCACCAGCCAGCAGGACAGTGGCATTACTCTGATCAGAAGCCTGGAGCAGTGACATGCTGCATTTCAGAACACAAGAAGACTGAAGTTACAAATCTGCTGAAGGGTTGACTGCAATGAACCTGGAAAGGTTGGCCATTTCTGGTAATGTATCATATTCTTTCCATCTGCAACTACAGACTGCAATTTCAGCAAAGTTTGTTTAATTTAATTTCTAGTGTTTTTTGTTGTTTTTTTTTTTCTTCATGATGCTCTTTGCTCTTCAGGGGTCTGACTAATAGCAGAAATGTTACAATTCTTTCCACTTTCTTACTACTTGTATTTGCAGCTAAGCACTGTTGATCCACAAGGTTTATGTAAGTATAACCATCATTTTGCTGACCATTGCTAAAAATATCCTTTTAGATAAACCATCTGAAACACTTATGCACAAAAGCAAATTCCAGAGGTGATTTCTGAGTGGTCTTGGGCATTCAGAGAGGTTCCAGCTGACTGAAAGGTGGTGAACATTGTCCTGGTTTTTAAGAAGGGAATGAAGGAAGGAGCCATATGAGGAGTGGCTGAGGTCATTTGGTTTGTTCAGTCTGGAGAAGAAAAAACTGAGGCGAGACCTCATTGTGGTCTTCAGCATCCTCATGAGGGGAAGCAGAAGGGCAGGTACCGATCTCTTCACTCTGGTGACCAGTGAGAGGACTTGAGGAACCAGCGTGAAGCTGAGTCAGAGGAGGTTTAGTATAGGTATCAGGAAGAAGTTTTTCACTCAGAGGGTGGCTGGGCACTGGAACAGGCTCCCTGGGGAAGTGGTGACAGCACCAAGCCTGACAGAGTTCAAGAAGTGTTTAGACAATACTCTCAGTCACAGGGTGTGACTCCTGGGGTGTCCTGTGCAGAGCCACGAGTTGGACTCAGTGATCCTTCTGGATCCCTTCCATATTGCATAATTCTATGACTTACTTACTTTATGGGCATTTGCAGGTTCAGAACATGAAACATTTGTATTTAAGAAATTTCCAACTTAAATGGAGTAGCTATGCCTTTATGGATCCTGGAAAATGTTTCAGGTCATTCACAATAAAGATTCTGAACTCTTTTCAGGGATGAGAATCCATTCCTGGAGAAGGAGACCGCAAGCACATATGAAGTACTCGATTCAGAAGAGAGATTGGAAAGAGCGAAGTGCTTAGATAGCTCTTAGCCTTTGAGTGTGATATTTAAATATTGCAACTCACACAAAATCACCAAGTGTTAGTCTACTTGTCACCCCAAAGATAGTTGTGTAAATTAAACATTTTTTTAAACAACAAAATTAGAGTTCTCTTCATTTACATTCTTGAATTGGAGCATTTTGGTCTCACAATGTCTCATGAGCAAAAGCTGGGCTCAAGAAATAGAATACCTCTGATACACTTCTGCTACTTTGATTTCAGATGTTAGAGGGCAAGCAGAACACCAAGCACTGCAAGAATTGTCCTCAAAGATGGCAATCTTGTCCCTAAGAGCTGACAGTGCTGCATTTGGGCTGCACTGTGCTCTTGCATGACAGCTCCATCTTCCACTGAACTAACTGCATCTGTCATCCCTGTAGGGGTAGAGATGGGTCAGTGATCACAGAGATGCCAGGGCTGCAGTGTGTTCCCTCTTTGGTGCCTGCTTCTCCAAGCAGGAAAAGTCATATAAATTACAGTTAAAACAAGCCTGAACTACTGACTCCCTTCAAGCTCAGTCCAGAGATTAGGTGATTTATGTTTTTACAGGCTGGATGAACTGCAAGCATCCTGGCAGGTGTTACTGACATCCCAACAGGTAGCTCTCAGCACCCCAGTGCAAGCTGAGCTGTTGCATTTTTAGCTCAGCTTGTTAGCACTGATTTGGGAGAGGTTGCTGGGAAGGAATGTTCTCCCTCTCCCTTTCTTAACGATGACAGCTTAATGTTTAACTAGTTGTTAATCACTTCCTACACACTTATTTCTGTACTCACAGATGTTTGGGGTGGGTTGGATCAGCATGGTTTGTGTGGCTTGTGGAAAAAGTAGTTGGAGCTGAATATAGTGAACATCCTAATAGCAGCCATGTCCAGCCCAGCAGGCTCATTTCACTTCTGGTGCCACTGACACAGCATGGCTGTGCTAGGAGCTCTGTGGTTCTGTCTGCTGTAATGGGGGCAAAGGGGGAAGTTACTCTGCTGCCCCTGCATTACAGAAACCTGGGACTGTACTGACACCAGCATCCAGCTGCAGCAGGAGTGTGTTTTGGAGGTATCTGCCTTCCCCATGCACAACCTGCAAAGATTTGTACTGCAGACTGGCCTCAGGGAGCTCAGACTGGCAGCTGAAATGAGGCTGAGATGGATCCCTGGGAGTCCTTGTAGCATGTGCCACATCTTTATGGGCATCTGAACCAGGCTGGAGGTGAGCCCACTCCCAGACTCATTCCAACTGTGCTACACTGCAGGGTGGTGCAGACAGAGTCATGGCTTCCTCAAAAATCCACCTTGGTTATTAAGCACAGAGTTTTGAAAATAGCTGAGCATTCCTTGGAGCGATTATGTACAGCAACAGGAAAGCTAGGAAATAATAACTAAAAAAATAATCCTGCACACAGAGAGTGAATCTAGGAAATCTGGTTTGGATAAAGGCAGCACAGCCCCGAACTTTCACCGAGTTTCAAGTTGCAGTCTCACGCAGTTCAGAGAAATGTCTTCACCTTGCCCTCCCCCGACCTCCTCCAGAACCCATTCTACTCCTAAGAGCCTCCTGCAGCTTTTTATTGCTCTGCTGCTTTAAAATTCCCTTGTAGCATCCCTGTGCAAGCACGTGATCTTTGAGGGTATATCTGCCCCACTTTAAGATCTCTTGCAACTTGTCTGAATTTTTGCTATGGTGCCTGGTCTAGTCCAGCTAAGATTCATATGCTGGAGAACTAGAGTCCGTGGAAATATTTTGACCACAAAAATTAGGTGTAAAATCTTGCCCTTACTGAAGTTCATAGGAGACTTTCCATCATTTTTCAGCTGGATGAGGTTTCAGCCTACAGCACTGCTTGCCTTTAACATCACTGTGAGGAGTGAATGTGCAGTCACAAAGTTTTCAGCAGACTGCAAAACTGAAATGGGAAAGGAATTCATGCTAGTCAGTATTAAAGAAATTTGTCAACCTGATATTTATTTTAGAACAAACAATATCATTTCCCTCTGTTCTCCCTTCCTTAAATGACTAAAACATTCCCTTGGAAAGAAGTCAATACTTCCAAAGAATTTTGACACACAAACATGAAAAACCCCTCAGTGTTCACCTGTGTGGTGGTGATGGTTGTCACAGCATTCTCCTAGACAAGGGGTCTCCAGCACCTGCAGCACAGCTGGGTGGATTTCCCCTGCAGTTAAAGAAAAGAAATTGACAGGTTTTGTGGAAAGTCTCATCTCACCCTGAAGTGGGGGAGGGATGTAGCTCCAGGCAAACACCTGAGTGTTGGTGCCTGAGGTTTCCCAGAGGTAGGACTCAGATGCCTAAACACAGGCCTCTCCCTAAGGTGCAGTAGTGTATCTTGTGTGTCCCCAGACATGACCATGGGAAGCTGTGGATCACCTGTAGATCTGGTGGTTTACCCTCTAGCCCCACAGGGTGCCCGTCCTTAGGCATCTGTATTTAGGCAAGGGAATGAAGGTGAATGCATGGGGTCTGCAAAGCCAAAATTCTCCCTGGCAGCACCCCTAACACTCAGGGAGCATCACTGTGAAACCTGCACTTATGGCAGGACAAAAATATTTGTTGTGGCTTCATCACGTTTGGTGTGTCAGAGGCACAGTGAGAATAAAGGCAGAGTAACTGAGCCTGCATTTGCCAATAGCCTGGTCAGTGAAACCAAGAGATATCCCAGACTGTTGCCTCCACCGGGTCAGAGAGAGGGCACCACCAATACCTTAGAAATCCCCACTTGTCAGAGGATCACTTTTGAAATAGAGATGTCTTAAAATTAATGCCAAGGACAACAAACACATTTAGGCTAAAGGACAAATTGCTGGATGACTGCAGACACAGGCTTTCTCTTTTATTTCCGAATCCAAATGCCATAAGGTTTGTTACCAGTTTCAGACTTCAGTGATTTGATTTTCTTTTTCTTGACTGGAGAGGAATGATGAAAACCAAGAAATTAGTAATAATGTTCTGCATCTGTTTGGCAATCAATTTTTCCTTGCTTTAAGTGTGTTCAGCAGCTCTACATCTCTGCTGAGTCAAGGATATTTAGTGAGCAGCAAGGGTGAAATATATTAACTTATAACTCCATTAAAATTACAATGAGAAAAACAGAGAGAGAAAACTTCAAAGTTCTAACTCTTGTATGGCTTGGCATGTTCCCCTTTGTTTATTATCTGTACTGGTAAAGTGCCTGAATCAGGGAGCAGTAGCCTGCTGTGCTTTGGAAAGTGGCTAACAAATGTGTCCCTGCTCTGTGGCCCGGAGAAGCAAAGTCAGAGAGGGAGTGCAAAATTGATGGAATTCAGGTGACACCCAGCTGGGAGAAGATAAGCTTTAGGGCAAGCCTGTGGAAGAGAGAGAGTAGAATCTTTGTTTTCGAATGACACAGCTGTAGGAAATGGAATACAGTGGAAGCTGTTTTCAACACTGATTTTCTTTAAGACATTAAACAATAACTTTTGTTCTCAGCATCTTTTTCTACTCTGGTGGTGGTTTCCTTTTGGAAGCAAATTGCTCAACAGGTTTATGGTCCAAGGGCCTGATATGAATGATGTCTGCACACAAGGGCTGGGTGGGAGAGGCTCCTCCAGCCCCATAAGGACTGTCAGGATCTGACATCTTTTCTGAGCAGAAAAGAAGACATGTTGAAGTCCTGGGAAAAAAGAAAAATTACACATAACAATTCCAAAGGAAATGAACATTTCACACTGAGTGACTGGATTCTCTACTTTCCAAATCTTTATTTTGATTTTGACCTTTTAAAAATATTTCCAAATGTTTTTTTCTTCTCAAATAACAAATCTTTCAAAAGGGAATGCCATTTCAAATGCTAGAAAGGAAATCCTTGGGATGCCAGAGAATCCAAATGTTCCAACTATTCCCCAACTTTCCTTTTTGCGCTGAGCTGTACAGGGGTGCGAGGGCTCTGTGCAGTGGCAGCTCCCTGTCAAGATGTGGGGAAGGCTAGAGACAGGGCTTTGCCCATGGCATGGCTCTGTGGCCAGGCTGGTGCTGGCTGCTCCCACGAAGGCCAGCTTCCAAAGGACCCTCACCCATGTGAGGCAAGCTGGAGAATCACTGATTCTGGCCACCCACGTGGCCTCCCACTCCGTGCAGAAGGTACCTGTGAGTGAGGTTTTGCCCTAAAGCCATAAGGACTTGTCCTCCTTCCAGCAGCTGTGTCAGCAGTGACAGCTGGAGGTACTTTCAGTCCTCAACAGCCCCATTTTGTTCCAGTTTGCTTCTGACCACATTAACCCCTCTTAAAAGACAGGTGAGGTGTTGCATCCTGTTCTTTTCAGACATGACCCACTTGTTCACTCACTGTAGAGATGGGGGTTTCTCTACACTTGCTCACACTGGCTGCCACGGTATAATTTCAGAGAAAATGGTTGCAGAATGGTCTGGTAGCCAGCACAACCATGTAAAGCTGCCGGGGAAATATCCTCAGTTCTTAGGGAAAGGTAGCCACCTGATGGGTTTCAATGATATGAAAGACTTTCTGAACTGACCGTAGAATGGGATTTCTGACCTTTAGGATTGCATGTCAGTATGATATGTAAAACAATTTCATTGCTTTTATCTACCTGCATACCAGAATCAGTGATTCTCCAGCTTGCCTCCTCTGAAGTACAACTCATGACATCTTGAAAGCCCTAAACTGAGTTGCATTGCATTCCCAGCATCTTCCAGGCATCCCAAATCTGAGTTCCCAGAACTGCTCTCCCCTAAATCCTTCCAAGCTGGGCTCCCTTATGCAGTGGTTTTGGCTGCCACAGGGAATTTGTGGCTTGAACCTTGATGAAGTCTGAGTTCTGCTATCAATCAAAGGAACATTTTACTGCCACTCTGAAAAAAAAGAAAAAGAAAAAAGAGAAATGGGAAAAGGAAAGAAAAAAGAAGATGAAAAAGGAAAAGAAAAGGAAAAAAAATAGGAGATAACATGTACAATTTGGAAAGTATTGTGACTTGGAAAGCAAGTATAGATTGGAGATTTAAGGAAAATCTCATACAGTTTATGTCAAAAGACTTCACCCTTCTGAATTAGAAAGGACAGTAATGACAGAATGAATCTTGAAAAGAGCTGTGAGGTGTTTATTCCCATTTCATCAAACAAATGAAATACTGGACTGAAATCATTTTCATTCCAGAAAGCTCATCTCTGCAAGTAAGTGGGAGAAACTCAAGTCCACCAGAGGAGGATAAGTCCTTATGGCAATCAGCAGTTTTGTAGCTCATTATCTCTTTCTTTCAGCTCATAAGATTGTTTTCCCCATAAATATTTCAACATCCAGCAGAATGTGGTGGGAAACCAGAAGCCCAGCATGCATTCAAACCTGCTGTCATAAACTTGTCTCACACTGAAGTTGTCCTGAAGTCTGACCCAACTGTGAGTATCATCTTACACGAGCTACAAGACAGGAGGACAGCTGGACACCTTCAGATGCCCAGTGTAACTGTCTGACTTAAGCAGATAGTCTGATGCACAGAGATGGAGAGTAAACCTGCCTCCCACCCCTCCATCCAGATAGCAGGAGTGAAACCAGGCATTTGCCTGTTGCTGCTGCTGGTAAGTGGAAATAGTGTCACATGCTTTCACATTCTATCCATGTGGCCACTGAGAAGCAATAGCCCCAAACAGACTACTTCACATGCTTAGAAATGAGCTCTACAGGGGAAGGACCAGCACATTTTTGCATCAAAAAAAAGTAGCTGAGCTTTCTCCCTTTCCTTGCAGTGGACACCCTGCTCCTGCCCACCACCTCACCCTCCATTCATTCCTTCCAAACTTTCATTTTCCACAAATCTATACAAGCAGTGTTAGTCCTTACATGCAACAACAGTGCAACAAGCAAAAGAACCTCAGTTATGACCAGGCATCCTTCCAAGGAAGAAGAAAATTAACAACCGTGGCTCCAAAACTCTTGGAAGGGCTGTGTTGAACATATGTCTGTGGTAAACAGGAATTTCCAAACCTTAGTAAAACACCTTTCTTCTCATAACACAGATGGAATTACAGGGAACTTACTGTGCTTGGTAATTGATCAAGCTGTTTAAAATAGTAAGAGAAAACATCAGTTGCAATGTCAGTGAAAAATATTTGCAAAAGTGCTGATGAATATGATTTTAATCCCATATAAAATGATGGTGAGAAAAAGGAAATTTCTATTGGGTGCTTTCCACAGTAAACCCTAGTTTTTGTTTGGTATTAATCCACCCTGAATAGCTTCTGATCTGATCATATTTTACAATAATGTGGAAAGGCACGCCAGGCAAATCATTCACTGTCCTTTGTTCAGGTAACTTCTCACATGAAAAGAGAACAGGAAATAAATGCTGGGGGGAAAAAAATTGTATTGATGGACTTTCCTGATCATTTTAAACCTTCCACAGTCTAGAGGAGAAGGTGGTAACAAATGAGTGGTCCTACACGGGGAGACTGGTACATTTCACAAGCAAGACCTAGCCCTGCCAAACCCTTGAAGGAGGCAGAAATTTCAAAGGATAGTTTAAGATTCTGGTTTGGTTTCTTTTCCTTGGAAGGGTCGTGGAGTGTAATTGCAGATTCAGCTGAGTTTTTGCAAAGCTAATGCAGAACTAAATATAACGAGGGAGTAAATTTCAGAAAAGTTTAAGTCTGGCTTCCATTTTTGTTCTCCTAAGTCAGGAAATCAGATTTCCATGGGAACATCTACATAGACCTTGGTTTATTCAGTCTAGAGAAGAGGAGATTGAGGGAAAAACTCATACCAGTCTACAGCTTCTTCACAAGGGGAAGGGGAGGTGGGTCTCCTCCTCTCTGGCCACCAGCTGTAAGACATGAGGGAATATGAATCTCTGTCAGGGGAGGTTAGAAAAGGTTTCTTCACCCAGAAGGTGGCTGGGCACTGGAAAAGGCTCCCCAGGGACATGGTTATAGCACCAAACCTGACAGAGTTCAAGAAGCTTTTCAAGAAGCTCTCAGGAACAAGATGTGATTCTTGGTGCCAGAAACAGGGCAGCCATTGCAGCACGAAGGTTGCCACCAATTGCTTTGGAGATGCCTGGCTCAGCTGAGGTGAAGGTGGCTGTCTCCTCCCTCCCCATAAGCTCTGGGGCAAACATAGTCCACTTCAGTCCCATCAGCACCTTCCCCAAAAGTAGAGGCTGGGGTGTGGCCACCAGACCTTTCTGTGCAAAGGTCCCTGGGAAGGGTTGTAGTTACAGGATGCAAAGACACAGAGGCCAAGTTCTTTGCTGCTAGAACTGTTTTGCCTAGCTCATCTGAACTTTAAAATATTGATCATCAGGTCTCATTTTTTGTGGCATTCCCACTAGAAACAGCATTGTTTAGCTCACTACATTATGGGTCCCACTTACTTTAATAATGTAAAAGACTCTATTTGCAAAGCAATCATGATTTGGGTGTCTAAAGCAAAGATGAGAAAGTGCACACATGAGAAAAAAAAAGATGCTCAGCTCTCCCAGATTTAAATTCTTCACATTTTATGCTCTGGTATGAAAAGAAAACTTGGGGGAGATCAGATTGGAAATGGCAGTGTTCTTTTGAATTACAAATGACAATTTGTTACAGGGGCATTGGAGAGACATTATCGGCAGGGTGTCTATAATTTGTTGACATGTACAACAGTTTGGAATTATGTACATTTTAATATAGATGCTTACTTTAATCACAGTGTGCTATCAAGGATTTTAGTGCTGGGATTTGACCTTTTCTGTGTGAGAGTTCTGTGTTCCCTAATACCAAAATGGCTGATAAACACTTCTAGCTGACCTCAGGGGTGGGTGGAGCTGATGGTTCTGCACAATGGTGGAGGAAAGATCTATGAAAAGCCATGCAGCCCTGTAGCTCTTTGACTCCATGCACCCCTGTCCCTTCCATTTATTTTTTCACCTATTTGTGCAAAGTTTCAGTTTTTTTATTACCCATTTGCAACAGCTTTCCTGTAGGGAAACAACAGAGTAGGAAAAAATCTTTCATAATACCTGTTAGAACATCCTTCTACCACGCAAGCTGTGACCACTTTAAATCCCCAAGACAAAGGATGAAATTTATCAGGTGAAATCACAGGTGTTTCTCTTATTATTTAAAGAATTGTTCTTGTAACAAAAGATGAGAGAGAAGGGTGTTCAAAGCTGCATCTCAGATTTGGCCTTTTGACAGGAATACATCTGCAGGGAGTTTTGGTTTCTGTTCTCTGTGGTTGTTTCATATTTTCACATGCCACATTCAGCACTAGAACTAGTATTGGAAAGAGTACACATTGAGCCATTTGATAATATCATATGGTTTGTCTTTTGCATTTGTGTGACATCCATTAAAATGTGCATTTGGCCTGGGACTGTCCAAGAAGTGGGCACTGCCAGAGTTCTCTCTGCTTCAGGAAGAGAAAAAGATTCAGAAAGTCAGTTATGGGACCAGTTCCTGAGTAGTGTGCTCCTGAGGTGGCAGCTCATACTAAATGAAGGTGGTGAAACACAACCAGTCCACACATCTGGTCACAAAATGACCAGGAAAAAGCCAAGCAAAAAAATTGTCTTAAGACCTTGCCTCATAGAGAAGATTTTCTTAGAAACATGTCGGTCAGCATGGGAAAATAGGGAAATTGCCATGGGCAAATTGGGGATGGGGAAATCTATAGAGGCAGCAAAAAGTCCCTGCCTCAGCTGTCTGAATTTGGCTCATTGCAAACTAACCTTCACCATATTCCCTCAGTGTGGTAGAAGAGTCTGAAAACAGAGATGAAATCTGAGCATTCCTAAACTACTTGAAATGTGAAATTGCTTTAGAGAACATTTCTAAAGAAAGAGGTGGGAGAAAAACAATGCTCTTTATAAAATCATCTTTTTCCCAAACTGGGATGGCAGTAGTCAACTTGATTTGCCTTGCTAAATCTCTGGAGAACTCAGAAACAGTGAAACTGTTATCTGAGACAATTAAGCAATGTTGGGTCAGGAAAAACCTGGGCTTTTGGGTCCTGTCTTTGAGACTGGCTGGTGACCAGGGCTGGGCTGCGTATGCTAGAATGGGCTGGTAGCCACAGCATACTGTCCAACACCTCTACAGTAAATTTCAGACTTTCAGCAGGTAAAGCTAGAAGCCAGAAATTCATCATATGCCTCAGGAAAGCAGAAGCCCAGATCAGGTACTGTCAACGTCCTCAGCCCATGTAACAGCAGAGAATTTATGAAGTTAAAATTAAGATGGGCATTTCACCTTTCTCCAGAGTTGCAACGAAACAGTCTGTAAAACAAGGAGTTACCCTTCTGCCATGTCTAAATTTCAAACCTGGAGAAAGCAAGGCTTTGATACTGATACTGACCAAGCTGGCCCCACAGTGGTCTGTTCAGAAGGGGGCTTGTTTCCCTCTCTGCCTCAGACATCAGAAATAGTTGACAGGGCTGTCCTGCAGAGAGCAGGAGCAAGACATAAGTCCACATTAAAGTGCCCTGGGGCAGGGTGTGACACCCACTGTGAGTGTTCACATGTGCCAGACTGTGGCTAGCCAGATTCAGTGCAAATTCACCCACATGCATCTGAGCCTGCTCAGTCTCTCCAGATGGATGAACTGGGGGGTGGAGACACACACATGCACAGTCCATCCCCAGCCTGCTCCCTATGGTTTTCCTCTTGGCAGAGGTATGCTGCCTCTCTGTCCCTTGCTGCATTTCATCTCTCCAGGTGCCAGTGAACTGGGAACGGCCACTCCTGCACGCTGCTGAACGCTGCTGGCTGGCAGTCCCTTGGCCTTCTGCTGTGTGACCAGTGGGTTAAGTGATGCAATTGTCTGCTGCACAGAGGAATTTGAGATACCAGCCCAGCTCTGGGCTGAAAACACATCCATCTTAGTGCTGTTGTCACTGGCATGATTAAAAGGGGGAAAATGGAAAGAGACAAAATGTCTTTGGAAGACCAACTTGATGAAAAGGGAAAAGAAGATCAAAAAGGAGCCTGATTAATGGACTTGTGTCCAGGCCAAGAGACACATGCACTGAGAAGCACTTTGACTTATTCCTGTCCACTTCCCATTTTGCGGTGCATTGAGGGAGGGCCTGACTGGCTCATGCCACGTGCACACTGACACTGCACCAGCAGTGATGAGGAGATTTACACAGACTCATGTTGCCTTGCCATCTCTCTTTCCTTGACTGAGGGATCTGGACAGGGATGGGAAGCAGGCTCTGACAAACTTTGGCGTTATGTATCCATTCTGGTCACACTGGTTTCCAGTTTTTGTACCCCTGAAGTGACTGGCCCAAGATTAACAGTCAAAAATGCTGCAGCAAGTAATGAAGTGAAAACTTTGCAGTCACTGAAAGCTGCTTCTCACTCACATTTAGGCATCATACTGTCTCTTTCCCAGATTTGGCAGTAGTATGAAAAAATTACATGTCCAACAACACCTCAGCAGTTATGAAAGTGCAGAGCTCTGTGCATTGCTTAGTAAAACCTTCAATTCTGCTGTCCAGGAGAATTTCTGAGCCTTCATTTGGAGAAGATTAGCAAAAGATAATCTCTCACTGTGGACTCTCCTGCCTGCCTGGATATTAACAGCAATGGATAAGGTGTGCTCTTTCTGTGTGAGATTTGCTAAAGACTAAAAGCAATACTGTCAAAAAGATCCACGGGTAAAACCTGGCTGGGCAGTGAAGGAGAGACAACCTTTGTCACAAAAATTTGGCTTCATTCCCATACAGCTGTTGAATTCTTCCCTTTCCAGCTAGAAAATGTAAGGTTCTAGTTTTACTAGATGGAAAATGCTATCAAGATTTTATGCAGAGATTTGGCTTGCAATTCTGCCTTGTTAGAAGTTTGATTTGTTTTCCAAGTCAAAAGACCTTGTTCTAATTCAGGTCTAAATAGCGTCTAGGCTGTCAGCACTACTCAGAACTATTTTTTCAACTTGACATATACTAGAAAGACTGACTTCTCCAACCCCTTCCAGTGCCTGGGGGAATTCTTCTGGTGGGGTTAGAACAGAAGAAGGCAGCGTAGCCTTAGAGTGAATGGACAAGCTGTCAACCTACTCTTCTTGCAACATCATATCAGCAATACACTGAGGGCCACTTTCACTAATTGACTCCAACCCTGGAAGACATCCAGTCATTTCTAAAAAGAGCATGTCATGGCTTCTGCTTTTAAGAATCTGCCAGTGGTCTGGATGCCCAGAAGAACAGATGCTAAGGCTCATCAGTAGCTTGAAAGCAGGGAGCTACCACTGGCAGGCAGAGCTGTGAGAAGTTAACATAATGGAAAAAACAACACATTTTCCATGTAAAACTTCTCTGTTAAGTAGAACACGGCTGCATGGGATTTTTTTAAGCATTAAATAGTCTTCATATCTCATTCCATCTCCCAGAAAAGAGGAAATATAAACAGGCCAAATGCTGGGAAGATGGAGGAGATGGAACTGGTGACTTGCAATCTGGTTGCAAGGAGACCTTTGTACCATGGGTGATGAGAGATATTGTGTGGAGTACACATTGCTGAACTTCTTACCTGGTAGGCACAGGCCATTGAGGTGAATTCTGGCTGATGTGAGACTGGCTGAAGCAACCGTGTTCGTGCCAACATGCAGAACCATGTAATTTGTTAGCCTTGGCATAGCACATGTGATCAGTCCTGCCTTCCCCCCACACCCCAAGGTACATAAAATCTATATTCTTGTAGGCTGAAACACATCTGAATGAATGAATGGATGAATGAATGAATGAACAAATGAATGAAAGGATGCATCTGAAGAGCATTGCATCCATGGCCCGGCCAGCGACACTGTCCAGTTAATGACTGAAAAAAGTCACCTGGACGACAGTTTCCCTTAGGACAAGAGCTAGTTATACAAATGGAGGATATCTGACTTGACCCCATCAGGGACACCTAGGGAAGTATGGGAGCCCCCTTTCCCAAAGAGACAAGAGTAGTAGAAGTGCTTTCCAACTCAGCTGTTCACAAACTTGCTAGCACGGCAGCTTGTCAAACTCAAGCTGCCACCCACATTGGGCACAAATCTGCCTTTGGAAAGGCTTTGCCTTTGCAATACACTCCCCAAGCCTGTTTCCAGAGAAAATCCCTGCCTGTTGGCTGAGGCTGCCTGCGGTGTGGCTTGCATCAGCCTGGGCCCCCAATCCTTTTCCTGAGACGAAAGGGCTTGACAGCTCTTCAGTCTGACAGCTCATTCTTCCATGGCTTTAATGAGGCCTGTAATTGTTATGGACTACAGTAGTTAATTTTGGACTGTATAAGCAGCCAGTAATCGCATAGAAAAAGAAGGGGTCTTTATATTGCCTGTCAAATTGAATTCCCTCTTACTCTCCCTCTCTCTTCTCCCACAGCATCTTGATTCTGACTTTCTTCTACTTCTCTCCTCATTGGCTCCAGGCACCACCTCATCCTCCTGCAGAGGTCCATATGGCTTTCCCTTCCCCTGCCTCCCCATAATGCCAGATTTCCCCTACCCTCTTTCCTAGGGGTACCAGATGCCATCTCCCTCCCTGCCTGGTGCACTCCCCTGCCAGCCCAGCCCAGCCCAGCCCAGCCCAGGGCATGCAGTGGTAGCTGGGCACTGGTCGTACCATGGCAAATGGCCCTGCCTGCAGAGCCAGGTCAGCCAAATGGGAGATGTCAGTCTGAGTAAATTTTTAAATTGCTTTCGTTTTTCAATCTGACTGAATTACATAGTGTGATGGTTTTATCACGTTCTATATTTCATTTGACTGGAAGAATATAAAAGCAAAACAGGCCCATCTTTAAATTACAAAGATAGTTTATTAATACACACAAAAAAAAGAAGAGGGAAAAAAACAACAACAACAACAAATGAAACCTCTAAAACATCCTTCTTTCCCTTTCTAAGTTTTTTACCTTTCTTCACTCAACATAAAAAGACATGACCTGAAACTTCAGCCAGTTTTACCATTTTAAAAATAACCTTTTATCAGTTCGTTTAGGAAAGGAGTCTCTCTGGATTCTATAGAGACATCCCATGCTCTACATCTGCGAGGATTTGAAAGGAACTCCTGCAAACTGCGAAATCCTACCCATTAGCAGCTTTCTCAACACTGCACATGGGCCATATTTGCTTATTGGAGTACTGTTTAAGGATGCCTCCTCTAGTATGACACAAAGATTCTCTTCTTCTATTTCCAAAATCATCTCAAGACCCAAAAACAAATCTCCTCTTTCTTTAGGAGCAAAAAGCTTCATATCACTTTTAACTAGAACCTTACATCCCCCCCAAAAGCATTTATATGTTACAGGAAAAAACTAGTTCAGTCTCTATAGTTTATCAGAAATGTCCAGCCAAAATTAGGCCACTCCTTGTCCTTTGCCTTAAAGTCATTTTCACTCCTTCTTCACTGAGTGTAGCTCCATGCTGTGTCTTTCTATGTTTCATTCGCTATATTTGTTTTTCTTTCGGAGAAAAGATGATGTTTAGAAAGTCCATCTGCTAGCAACAAAGGGTTAAACTTTTCGGGCTGCCGGGCTGGCTGCCCACGTGGCTCTGCGGCGGGAAACTGAGACATTTAGAAGCCATGCGCTGGTTTCTTCGGCTTGAAAAGAAGAACAAGGGCGAAGAGGCACTCCGTCTGAGCCCTCTCTTTTCTCCATGCTGCTTGCTTCTCGGCGAGACAGCGGCTCCTAAAGCTCCGGCCCGGCCTGCCCCGGCTCCAGCGGCATCGGGGCCCGGCCCGGCCCGGCCCGGCCCGCCGCAGCCGCCTGGGTTGGGGTGGGGGGCAGCAGCGAGGCCGGCCGGCCCCGGCGGCTCCCTGTCCTCAGCCTGCCACCCCGAGGACCAAGAGGCCGCTCCTCCCCCCACCCAGCCTTTTTAAGCATTCCGCCAAAAGTCGCAGCTTGTCTTCTACTGGATAAATTGCTTGTCAATCAAGAAAGGCTGATCTTGATTAGAACAAAATCAAGCTTCTGCTAGCCTATGACACATAGGCACAGTTCCACAGCAGAGAAGACTTGTGCTGTTAAGCAAGCAGCAGCCCAAGGAAGGCCAGGAGCCTTTCCAAGTGCAGAAAACAGTTTCAGCTCAGCAAAGCCATTACAAAGGTACTTCAAGTCAGAGAAGTGATTAAGTGCTCTGCTGTGTCAGAGCCTCAAACTCTGCCACTTCATGACAGAAAAGAAAGACATCTCAGCAAAATGGAGCCAACTTCCTTTCATAAAACTTGTGACATTATGGATATAGTCTCAGAGAAAAGCTGCCAACTACGAGGGCATATATGACTGGGTGTTGATGTCAATGTGCTTATACATCAAGCCCATTCCCTCATGGGGTTTGCTTGGCCTGAGATGATTTTTAGAAGTCAGAATTCCTCACAGAAAAGAAAAAATTTAATTCTGCTTGAAGCAGGTTATCAGAGCAGAAAAGGTAATTTCACATGCAGGGTCAGCTGCCAAGCCATGCTTTACTCTGCCCTTGGCTGGCAAAATGAGAGCAGGTCTGTGTCAAATTTGGGGTTGCCTTGCATCAAAAGCCCTCAGGAAAACAGCTGGGGCAGTGCTGAGGCGTAGCATGGCATAGGCCGAGCTGAGCACAGGGGTCTCCTCTGCCATCACAGGCCACAAAGCACCCACAGCACTCATGGTGGGCTGGTGTGCTGCTGGTCATCTTGCTGGTTTTAGTCCGGGAATGCTGGTTTCTGCTCCTGTCCCAATGGCCTAATGCTGTATTTTGCTGGGCAAGACAACATTTTAAGTGACTCTGCAAATTTCTTTGTTCAGTCAGGCCCTGGCAATCTCACTGCTGAGACCTGTTGATGGCTAGTTTGCTCAGGTACACTGAACTCAACCGTGATGACTGCAAATGCTCTGAGAGCTTACTGCTTGACATGGATCTTCAGAGACCTCCAGCATGTCTACCAGGCTAAATTAGCCTTGTGTAGGTGCTTAATTTTTATTTTTTCTTCTGGGCCTTTTGTATAATAACAGTGTAACAAAAATATCCCTGTAGGGCCCAAGGCCTAGGCAAGATTTTTGCATTACAAGCTCCCACAGTTTCAGAGCAAGGAGCTTGCTCTGGAGGCTTTGAAATGAAAGGTGCTGGCTGAGCTGACAGGTGCAGAGTTAATGCTGTTCAAGCCCCCAGGACTTTAAAGAACAGAGACAAACCAGGAGTCAGGAGAGGAAGGAGTGTGGAAAGGGGCTTAACCAGCTGTGTCACTTGGCAAGGCATTTTATGGGCAGCATCACACACTTGACAGTACAAGGCAGACAGGATTCTGTTCCTGTCCTATGCAGAACTTGTGCAGTTGATAGAGTGGCTGTTTCTGGTGTGTCCTGTTGATGCTCTTTAGGCTTGTGTGGATGGACCCCTGGGCGGGTGCCTCAGGTTGAAGGGCCAGCCACCCCGCAGACCAGGAACAGAACACACTTCTGGAAACAAGGCTTTTCCATGCCTATCCTGTTCCACTTTGGTGGGTAGAGTACCCTCTGTCCTCATGCTAAAACCATGAGTTTGCTCTTTGCCTGCACAGCAGTGGCACTGCAGGCTGGAGCTGCCCCATGCAAGGCAGAATTGGACCAAACCCCTGGGCCCTGGTTTTGCCAGCTCCAACAAGCAGGTTTTTTAGCAGTTCTCCATCTGAATAGCTGTCTTGTTATTACTCCCAGTGAAACAGAGATGGGGGACATGCTGTGAGGGGCAGCAGAAGTTGCCTCCAGTTTAAATGTGCAAGCAGCTGAGGTGCTCTGGCACAAGGGTGTGCAGGGGAGAAAAGCCAGCACTGGATTGCCCCAGCAATCTCCCCCTGTGTGCAGGGGCTGAGCTGCAGCTGATGCTGAAGCCCAGTTCAGTGAGATGCTCTGCACCCCCACCTGCCATGGGCAGGGAAGAGCTCAGCTCTGAAGGCTGTACTGCTCCTTGGGCATTATTGCATGGGCATTATGGGAGATGGTTTCCCCCCTGTTGTTAATTTGCTGACAGGTACTTTGTTACCTGTCAGCAGGACCTTTTTCTGAAAGTGTTGGAGTGACTAGCTTTGCCTGCTAGTGTCAGTCATTTCTGACAAAGCCCTGTTGTTTAAAGTGCCTGCTGTGGAAGTCACACCCTCGCAGTGCTGCATGACCACACGGCTCTTGGTGGCAGTGCTGGAGTCAGATCTCTGGTTTCCAAGGTAAATCCATGCATGGGTTGTCTGTTCAGCCTCTTTTCTTCTCAGCCTAGCTGGTACATAGTAAGCACTTTTCTGCCTTCATCATGTCCTGTCAGCAGAGTCACTGATCTCAGTTCTGGAGAGCATAATCGGATTTGATCTGTTAATTTTTCATGGTTGTTTTCCAAATGGCCCAGAGTAGAGTAGCATGACTTCTTCCAGTTCTCCTCACAAGTATTTTTTGTTGGACACATTCAGTTATGGGCCATTAGTTATCCCAGCAAGACACTCCTGGATCAGAGACATGGGGCTTGGATTCCTCCCTAAAAAAGGGTACTGGTTTTTGCAGAGATGTTTTAGCATGAGGACAATCGATATCCAGCCTTAACATTGAGGAATGGCTGGTCTCTGGATGAGCATCACTTTTTCCTGTATGCTGTATTCTCATAGCTCCTAAGCAGACAGGAAAGTTTGGACTCTGGTAGTGGAACATTTTGCTGTGAGGAAAGAAGTGGATTACTAGAGACACATGACATTGGATATCAACATGTGAAGGGTAAAACATTAATTTTTGTTTTAAAAATATGCTGCTAGAAATTGCTCTCCTAGCAACAAACCACCTTAGTTTGCCAAATGCTGAACCTTAACAACACCATATTTGTGCTAATTCCATTTGTTTGAGTTCAAGACAAGAGTTACTAAGTGAATCAACAGCAAGCAGTACCAGTGTAATAAAAAGTATAATATAATTTTCATGTAACCTGTTATTTCTTTGAAAAACTGAAATGTAGTGATTGTCCCAAAGTTCCTGGATCACAGGGAAGAAGCATTTGAAGAAGGGGAACACTGGTATGAAGTGTTACTGACTTTATGCTGCTCACTGATACACTGTTGGACTTAATATATCCCCATTAATTAATGAATTAATTATTATATTAATAAATCCCCATTTTTATGTATTTTCCCACAGTCCTGGTTAATGTAAACAGAAGAGGCCAAATGGTTAGATGCACAGAATAAATGTTTTCCTCATCTTTTTACAGTGTTTCTTTTAAATAGCTTTGCATCTCTTCTGGCTACACATGCTTTCCTCCAGGAGAAGAGACTGGGCTAGTGGTTTCTAAAGCCTGCAGAAGTGAACATCACTGCAAGTAGCTTCAGCTGTGGGCAAGGCTACATTGCCTACCTCAGTGGGAACCCAGTGCAGCTGAGGGGGATTTGATCTCACCAGAGACAATTCATGTTTCTTCCTTCCATCTTCTTGCAATTTCAATTGCTAATTTCATCTACCAACAAGCAGCTTCTTTTTCTTGCTCTGTAGTGGCTGGTGTCTCTTCTTAAACTGCAATACATATTGTTCTGAAAAGAAATGAGGATGGAGTAGGAAGGTGCTTGGTTGTGTAAATTTTAATGCAGACCTGGCTTTCCTCTAAGGCCTTGAGTACATCTTTTAATGATTCTCTCATATTTCCTGTCTGCTGGATGGTTTCTGACACACAAAGGCCTAACAAAGAACATACTGGAAAATGTTTTGAAAAGAAGTGTCAAGCCTCTGGATAGATCCATTGAGGACAACAAGGGTCTTCTTCTAGGTCTGCTCTACCCAGATGCAGATTTTTCTCCTTGGGGGAAACCCATGGAACCAGAGATGCAGTGGTTGACGAAGATCTTGGGAATTCTTCACTGAGGGTGGTGAGGCACTGGAGCAGGTTGCCCAGAAAGGTTGTGGATGCCCCATCCCTGGAAGAGTTCAAGGTCAAATTGGATGGGGCTCTGAGCAACCTGGTCTGGTGGAAGGTGCCCCTGCCCATGGCAGGGGGGTTGAAACTAGCTGATCACTAAGGTTTCTTCCAGCCCAAACCATTCTACGATTCTATGAATTTAGTTTGAGATGCAACACAAAGCACCTCCAGCTGTAGTACACCTTATGCCTGAGCAGCCCTGTGTCAGCACCATGTGATCAGATAAGAGAGGCAAAAAGTGTCTGCTTGCAGAGCTGAGGAAGGGAGTGCATGCCTGTGGGATCTCCAGAGGAGCAGATTTCACTGATGGTGTCAATTATAAACTGATGTTGTTATTGTTGTTTGTTTCCTTTTAAAGGATAGTTTACAGGGAGATATTTAGAAGCAGCAGGAAATTATTATAAGCTTAAAAGCTTTGCTTGAAATTGTCAGTCTCCACAAGCAGGTTCAAATATTCCTGCTTCCCTCTTTCCTGTCATTGCCCTTCAGTAAGAAGTGGATGTTGTTACAGAGCTGAGTGTGTGTCCATTTGGTGTGATTGGTCACATATAAGCAATAAAAGAAGGTGCTAGGCCAACTCTAAACCCTATTTTCTTATCCTCACTAAAATTTACTTTGAAATATTTGTAAAGTACACAAAGTTCTAGGTCAGAGAACGATTTTCAAGTGTTCACACATTAAATAAAGTGAAGATCCTTAAAAATGCAATCTTTAAGAAGTATTTTTTCCATAGGAAGACATAGTTTGGGCTTATTCATTTATTTAGAACAGACATTTAGAAATATACACAGTTGAAAATGTCAAGAGTTTTAGGACTGTATGAAGTAATGTTGGTTATGGCAGAACCAGTAAACACATCTCACCCAACAGAAACAGACTGTGACTGGCATAATAAAATAACCACAGTTATTCTCATGCCAGATGAAGCTCAGTTTAGTCATAACGTTAGCTGTGACTTCCATCATATGGGCACTAATGTCTCCAAAGGAATATTTGCAGAGAAACAAAGTAAGCAGTGGATTACAAGGAAATTGGTTCATATGTTTGGAAGAGAGCTGAACTTCTGGGATTGCTCAGCAAGCACTGACTGCAGGTCACCTGGGTTTATATCAGTCTGATTTCCACAAGGAGAACTGTGTTTTGTTCCTGCTCTGATATCCAAAAGCTCTTCAGTAGCTAGCTGAAATGCAAACAGACTGTAAGCATTTTCACCCTCTCGCGTTTCAAATAGCTTAGGGAAAGTTTGTCAGGAGAGCTGGTTCAAATTACTGTAATTATTTCTGCCACAGCTTATTACACAAACAGGGTATTAAGCAAACTATAAGAATAGAGATAAAATCAGTTAAAGGAACCTAGTCTGAATTTATTCCCTGGTCTGAAGTGTTTAGTTATATTTGTCTCAAAATGAAGATGTAGAAATGGGCTGCAGTCGTTTTCAGTGGGGACAGCTTGTCATGACACACACTGAGGAGCATTGCACAGCTGTCAATGTGTGACAGCCACAACAGCCAGCATTGCACAGGTGGGATGTAGAATGGTTCCAAAAAAGCATTCCAGCTCTCTGAGCTGGAAAACAACTCTTCCGGATATCAGAAGGCTGTCAATATGTGACAGGCACAGCACACAGCACCACACAGGTGGGATGTAGAGTGCTTCCAACAAAATATTCCAGCTCTCCAAGCTGGAAAACAACTCTTCCGGATATCAGAATGCCCTCAAGGCTAGATCCAAAAGGGATTTGAATAAAGTCACACACGGGCTAAAAATCAACTCAGGATCACATGTTCCTATTAGGGAGTATTTCAGTTTTGTAAGTAATGGGAGCTCTTCTGAGTACCAGCCTGCACTACTGATCTGACAACTGTCTTTTCCCCCCAGAACTTCTCAGATTTTAGACCCTTGAAATAAATTTTCAGGTCTTTTCCAAATCTATTTCTCACTTTTCCTTGGAATTTCCTTTGTATTTTAAAGCTATTTCTAAGGAATAATTCTTTTCTGTTTTCTCTCACTTTATGTCATCACATAGTGATTAATACCAGTGTCCATAAACTCCCCTTTCTAGGTCACTTTATAGCCTACATGGTAAATTTCATACCAGCTGAGTTAATAGAGTGCATGTTTTTTCTCTCACAAGGCATCTCCCAGTAGGTTGTAGGCAAGTATTTGTGTTTCACAGTATGAAGACTTCATAAGCATCCTTTTAATTGAACACTGGTACTCAGCAGAGATCACTCAAGACTGCTCATTTTGGTCTGTGTGGCATTGCAGGAATAAATTTTTCATTTATTCCCATCTGTTTCCAAAATTGTTTTTTCTGGAAAAGTGATAGGGGCTTTGGCGAAGCCTGTGAAAGGTCAAAAAACAACATCTCTAATTGATTGCACTCTTGGGAATTCACTTGGAAATAATCCTCTTCATTTTTTTGTCTCCCTTTCTGGCTGCCAGTGTTGAACCACAGAGTTAATAGCAGCCCTCTAAAATAAGCTGGTTTGTGTGTTGGGTCAGCCACAGTCATCTCTCTCTAAACCTCTCCATTTGCTGATACCAGCAGAATAATGGAGGGGAAGCATGCAGCTGAGGCAGAGTGTTAAGATGTGCTGAAGGTGGCCTAGCTGGGTATGAGAAATGCCTTTCCTTTGGCAGTAAGCCCCTGCAGTCCATATGCAAAGAACCACAGAATGAAAGGAAAGATGATGGTTGTTTCAGAAGAAATCACTGCAATTTGCTCCTCTATCTAGGGCTTCCAGGGTACAGGTTTTCCCCCAGGTGTCCCTGCTGGTCTCAGCTTGAAAGATCTCAGAATGAGGGAGACAAACATGTGGGGGTCCAAAACCCAAAGCAGGGGATGACAAGCAGTGCCCAGCAATCACCACCTGGCCAGGCAGGAGCAGAGGCACCAGTGTGGTCTCAAAGGGAGGGAACACATGCAGTGCTGTGAGTGACTCAGGCTGGGCTTATCCTGCCTCTATCAGGAGCAGTCAGCTTTCAGGACTGGTTCAGAGCAGGCTGCCAAGTTTGCCAAGAGGCTGCATAAACAGTAATTAGCATCTCCCCCATAGCTTAGCTTACAGTGAATGGAAGATGGCCAAATCCCACATGATTTCCTGCAAACCCTCATTTCAACATCTTTGGTGCTCCTCCAGCTAGTGACAGCTACTGAATGGTCCTCCCATAACTCTATCTTCAGTGATGAGCTGAGTTCCAGACACGAGGATTTTGTGTCATCTGCTGGCAAGTCCCTTGAGACACCCAGTCACCCGTAGGCACAGCCATGGAGACACCATCCTCTTTAAATTTCAAGCTGGCAGACCAGGAAAGAAATGCCATTAAATTAGAGTATTTTAGTGTGCTGCCAAATTTTCTATAAACTTGAAAAACTTAGCTCTGAATTAATGAACAAGCATCTTCAGATACCAAAATGGATTGCACAGTATTTGAGACATTCAAGTTCTAAAGAGACCTCATTTTTAACAGGTGAGATTGGCCTGATGTGTTTTCCTTCGGCCACTTTGCTCTCATTTTTAAAAAGCTTTTTGAATATTTTTCTGAGAAACAGGGAAAGATCGATACTAAAGGAGTATTATGGCCAGCTCCATAAAGGCCCACAAAATAAATTAAACTTTTAATTTTGAAAGATTTTTAAAACATTTATTGTAAGAACACAGGGATTTATATATGTAAAGCCTGCTTCCTTGTGCTATAAACTTAATGAAATAGATGAAAAATGGTCTTTACAGCCTTATTTGTGTTGCTGTAATGATTCAGTTCTGTGGGGTTTTATACTCCACCAGTCCTAGCAGCATGGGAATGGTTTACCATGAAGAGTGGTAAAATGAGAATGAGTTGTATTAATCTCTTCTGAGCCACCACAAGCATACCACGGCAAGCAGACTTTTCCTCATCAGGAAATCAAGGAGTCCTTAGTTTCTACAGTGAAGTTAAAGCCATAATGTCTGTCCTGCCTGGCAGAGCTCTTGCCACTCCCTAGGATGCAAGTCGCCAAAACCTGCTCTTCCAGAATTTCCTATTTGAGGACGCTGACAGCCCAATACAGAAACACCATTCCTTCAGAGTGTGATACAGCACTTGGAAGCTGCTCAGCCAGGCATCACACACAGAGAATCATGCTATTTGCAGCATTTGTTTTTGGTGTCCCATTGGGAGCTCTCAGAGAGCCAGCACTTGGCATTGTAGCCTGCAGTTGGGCTCTGATCATACAAATGTTCCAGTAGGATTTAATTGAGATAATTCATAATTCACCGAAAAAGAAAGTGGGACAAGTCAGACTCTGGACACTAGTAATGGAGAGCAGCAGTCAAGTGAAGATTGCAGCCAAGTGGTTAAGGCTCCATTGTGCATTTTTTTTTCAGTGCTGGGTCTGCCACCTCTGAAGGGATGTGACAGGAGGGATGGGAATGTAACAGATATGTAAGAGTGGGGACAATTGCTTGCCATTCCTTCTCCTTCCCTTTTTCTCTCCTGCAACAGGCATGATAGGTCTCGTGGCTCCAGACCTGCCCTTCCTTCCTGTGGCAACCACTTTGAATTTTCCTCCACTGCTAGGAAGTCCAGCACAAGCTTTGGCAGTGAAAACACTGTCTAAGCTGATTTGCTCCATCTCTACAGCTATCCTGAGAAGGTCAGTGGGGTGTGCAAAATGTCCACTTTTATTAATTTCTCTTGAAATGTCAACTAGAAATATACCTAGAGCCATGTATACACATTAACATACCTGTGAAGAATTTCTAAATTAATACAATCATACCTTAATAGCAGAAGCTTTTCTCTGTGACCAAAGCACAGATGCAGCATGATTTGTTTGCCTCTGTGCAGGGAGAGATGGGAAATAGTGTCTTTTTTCAATAAAATCCAGCTGTTGATTTTATAATACAGTCAATAGCTCTGCAACTTCTAGAGACACATCCTTGCTGCAACTTCTGGATCCACAGCTGTTCTCTTAATGTTAACCATTGGAATGTGGGACTGATTTAGCCCTGGGAAATCAAGCCCGACAGATGTTCATCACATCTGCTCTTCAGAGCTTCCAGTAGACAAGATCCCACCATCTCTCCATCACAGTCTTCTCTCATATTGATCCAAAACCTCCTTTGCCACAAATCAAGTGGATTTCTTCTTGTCCTCTGCTTAAAGTTATACAGGGAACTGGTGAAAGAGAAAGTGTTTTGAGGCAGAAGTGAAAGGCACAGATACAAAGAGGAAAGCATTCAGCCAGGCAAGAATGTAACAGGGAAAGGTCAAATAGCTAAGCACAATCAAAAATAAAACTTAGTCTAATGCAATTTTGGTACTGTCTCTCTTTCTTATAAAAAAGTATTTTAGATTTGTTGCCTGCTCTTGTCTGTCTTGTGAATAAATTTCACAGGAGTTCTTTCTATGCCAAGATCCAAATAGAAAATAGAAAAATATAGAGATCAGACCTTAGTATTTCTTTTTCAAAGATATCTGTTTTGTTGGACAGTATGACACACAGATGACTGCTCCTTGCATATGGCTCTAAAACTGGTTGTGCATGGTGGTTCTACAGAGACTATTTCACTTTTTTTTCACAAAAAGAAATCAGGGTGGAGAGTGTATAGAACTCAAAGCAAGAAAATTTTGCTTGTTTCCCCTTTATTCTCCAGATGGCTTATCCCTTCAGAGGAAGAAACTAGATTGGTCTGAGGCAGCAAGTTCTTGACAAGGTCATGCTGATGCTTTTATATCCCGTCATTCTCTTTCAACCCTTATTAATTGTTTTGTTAACAACCGTGGTGCGATGGACATCATGCTGATGTCTGAGTCATGAAAAGAGCATATGATTGTCTGCTTCCCACTGCTGTCCTTTGATGAAGGGGTCTGGGTCCTCTGGGTCTAAGACAACAGATGTTTGTGAAGCACCTGCCAAAAGAGCAGGAGGGGATAGAATGATGCATGTGGTCGTATGCCGCAGCAGAAAATTAATAAAACCCAGAGCATGACTCTTCATTACTTCAGCAGAAAGCCACAGCTTAAATGAACATCAGAGAGGATCTTAACACATTCTTGTGTGGCATCCCAAGCGTACTGTGAGTGTCCTTCCAAGCTGGTGAGTTCTCTCCAGAAGGATGCTGTCTTGGGCAGTGTCTCTCAGTAAACACCACTTTTCCTGCCACAGATGACATGTTCTCTGAGTCACCCCAGTACAGTGCACTCATCCAGCTCACCACAAAACCCACTGCCCTGTACATCCTGATCTGTGGGAAGGCTCAGCATGCTCGTGGCCCCCACACTAAGAAGGAAGGTGAGGAGCAGCAGGGCTGAGGCTGGGTCACTGGCCTCTGCCCTCTTTCCAAGTAGCAAGGTTGTGTCCCTCAGGTGACTTTCCCTTTCTATCCCACTGGGGTTCCTGGAGGAGCTGGGAGGGCAGTGCAGGGATGACTCCTGTAGCAGGAACTACTGAATGCATGTGGATAGGGCTGTGAGAGCATGTCTTTCTGCCCAGGTTCTGCCTGTGCCCTTCTCTCAGAACAAGGGGAGCAGAACAACTACCAGATTTGTAGATGCCCCTTGGCACGACCGCTTGGGGACACTCCAGACTGGAAGGGAATGCTTTCCCATTCAGCACAGAACAAGACATGAGCAATCTGCAACCCCTTTTTTATGCCATGCAACAAAAAGCTGACTTGGTCCTCACAATTTTCTTGCTTTTGCTCCCTTTTTAAACTCAGTGGACTCCTTGCCACGAGAGGTTTGGACTCCCAAAGGCTTATAGCTGTAAAATACTCCCTGTCACTTGTTGTTTGCTGAGGCTGAACAGTGGAGTTGAATGACTGGCTTTCAGGCTGCCAGCACCTTGGCAAAGCCCTCAGGGGATAAAAACCAGAAATGTTTAATAACTGAAATCCAGACTTTTCAGAACGACTCAGAAGCAAATGCCCTCATGGGTGTGGAGAGAATGGGAAGGGGATCTAGAGAAAACAAAAACAAAACAAAAAAGTTATCCCTGGGAAAGGTGTTAGTTTCTGCTACTGGGGGCTTCTGGAGACATGTCACTGCAGAGTTCTCTAAGGTTTTCTCAATTTATACATTCTCTGATGCAGATGCAACTGATCCAGTGTCTTTCCAAGAGAAATATTAAAATGAGGAGCACTTCCATAATAAAATTGCTAATCTTTCAAACAGTAATTTTACTAACGTTCACTCATAATTGCTTAGTCGTGAAGAAGCTGGAGATCCAATTTATGCCTGGAGATTTTTAAAACCATTGCCCTGAAAGTGTTGCAACACCTTTGCCCTCAGGTGCTAACATCAGCATATAATAATAAGACCTGTTGTCATCAAGGTACCCAGCCCCCTGAGCTGCAAGACAGAGACAGGGGACAGAATTGAATGGTCAGTGAACTGCTATGTGACTTAGACCAGCACAAGTCCATGGGGCTGGATAGGATTCACCCAAGAGTAGTGAGAGAGCTGGCAAAAGAGCTCACTAAGCCACTTCCAATCATTTTTCAGCAGCCCTGGTCAGCCAGGTAGGTCCCAGGTGACTGGAAGCTGGGAAATGTGATTCCCATCTATAGTAGGGATTGGAAGAAGGATCAGAGAACTACAGGCCTGTCAACCTGATCTTGATGCCAGGTAAGGTTGTGGAGCAAATTATTTTAAGTTCCATCATGCAACAAGTACAGGACAGCCAGGAGATCAGGCCCAGCCAGCATGAGTTTGTGAAAGGCAGGTCCTACCCATCTGACCTGCTCTCCTTTTATGGCCAGGTGACCCTGGATGGATGAGGGAAAGGCTGTGGCTTGTCTACCTGGACTTTAGTAAAGCGTTTGACACCATTTCCCACAACATTCTCCTGGAGAGACTGTCTTCCCATGTTGTAGATGGATGTATTCTTCTCTGCGTGGATAGCTGGGCCCAGAGACTGTCTGTGAATGGAGCTAAATCCAGCTGGTGGGAAGTCACTAGTGGGGCTCCCCAGGGCTCTCTACTGGGGCCACTCCTGTTTAACATTTCACCAGGGGATTGCATGCACCCTAAGCGAGTTCACAGACAACACCAAGGTCGGTGGGAGTGTCCATCTGCTGGAGAGTAGGAAATCTCTGCAGAGGGATCTGGAAGGCTGGATCAATGAGCCAGGGCCAATTGTGTGAGGTTCAGTTATACAGTAAGCTGCACTTGGATCCCAGCAATCCCATGAAGCACTACAGGCTGGGGGGTGAGTGGCTGGAAACCTGCCTGGAGGAAAAGGACCTGGAGGTGCTAGTTGACAGATGGCTAAAGATGAGTTAGTGCATGCCCAGGTGGCCAAAAGGTCAATGGCATCCTGGCCTGTGACAGAAATAGTGTCACCAGCAGGACCAGGGCACTGATTGTCCCCCTGTATTTGGCACAGCTGAGACCACACCTCAACTCCTGTGTCCACTTCTGGGCCCCTCCCTGAGGCCCTGGAGTGAGTCCAGAGCAGAACAACAAAGCTGGGGAGGGGTCTGAAGCACAGGTCTTGTGAGCACTGGCTGAGGGAGCTGGGGTTGTTTAGTCTGGAGAAAAGGAGGCTCAGGGAAGACCTTGTTGCTATCCACAACTACCTGAGGCAACTAGTTACAGGACAAGAGAAAATGGCCTCAAGTTGCATCAGGGAGGATATCAGGAAAAAGATTTTTTGCAAAAAGGGTAGTAAAACATTGGAACAAGGAAATGGTGGAGTCACCATCCCTGGAAGTGTTCAAAAATTAATAGATATGGCACTTAAGGACATGGTTTAATGGTGAATATAAGTGGTGGTGCTAGATTGGTGGTTGGACTTGTATGTCTTAAGGGTCTTCTCCAGTCTTAATGATTCTATGATTCTACCCTCTTGAAACAGTTTCTGGGCCAAGTTCTTCTCTGCTTATATCATTACCCGTTCTATTAACTTTAATGGATTGGAATGGGCACAGTTCTGCCCCCTGTAAACCAAAGTAAACTCTTGTTTTCAAAACATAGACTTTGAAGAACAGAGAAATGCCAGTCTGTTATGTCATACTGGCAGTTCCAGCAGTTCAAGAAAACCACCCAAGGGTCCTGTCTGAATAAGTGTATGCCTTATTATCACCATAAGCATGGTAAAACCATGGTAATATTTAGAGAAGGTGAGGAAATTGGGAAAGCAGATTCCAACATGAAGTTTAAAAAAATCTTTAAAGGCAATATTTAACAGCAAAGGAGGTTCAATAGTTCATTTCATAGGTCATGACGTCCTGAAACTTGTGTAATTACCAAAAAGTTGTTTTAAGTTTTTCGGCAAACTGGAGTAATATAAACTAACACTATAAAAATGTGGGTGAGGCTTTCAAAAATACTTGAACAGGGTTTAACAGAGTTCCTTCCTGTATTGCATCGCATTTTGATGCAAGACAAGTCAGAGCCAGACAAGGATTTTGAAAAATCCTTCATGTTTTCTTCAGCCTTTAGTTTCAGTGCTTTCATGTAGGAAAATAATACACTTCTTATCTACAAACTATAAAATAATGTATTTCAATCATGCTGATTGAAAACAAGCCTATTTTGACTGAAAATAAAGGCTATCTTGCAGTTCCTACTACTAAAACAGATGCTGGATGGAAAAGATGCTCAAATGATAATTAATAAGCATTTTACTTCAAACCTAAACACAATTTCTGAAACATAGCTTTATCCCACCCAAACTGCAAGACCATGAGGGGTTTCATACCTCTGCTCCTGCAGCTTCTACTTGTGGCACTTGAAAGGACAAGAAAGCCAAGTCTCCATTCTTCATAAAGGCTTTTATTACAAGGTTGTTCAAGGTGCATTGTTGAAAGCCAGTAGATGAGAGGATGCATGTGATACTGGCAAAGGAGGTTGATAGAAAAGGAATATGTCAAGGCTAGGGCATTATCAAAAAAAAAAAAAAATCTGAAACAGAATGTATTTCCCTTTCGTAAATTAAGTCCAATTTTCCACCTAGTTTGGATGCTGCAAATGAAGATAATCCATGAGCTGGTGGGTAATAGTGCCAGTAAAACTTGATTTTCTTCAAATTGCTCAGGCTCAAACTTGGAGTTTCTGCACTCTTTCTAGTGAGGGAAGGGCTATACTGAAGACTTAACTTTTTTGGTGGCACTAATAAATTCAGCAGCTCCAGAACAGTCATATCTTTCCCTGAAATAAATTTCATCTCTCCTCTCTCAAATCTGAGAAAAACTGGCTAGGGGATTCAAGACTTATTAGGGATACATATGCAAAGGTATACACCTATATTGCTATGACTACAGAAACCTTAGTTCTTCATGGACACAGGTTTAAAGTGTGGCAAATTAGGCTGAAACCAAAGTTGAATGAAGAATTCTTTTAAGATTTTGGTCAATGCTAAATCTATTAGGATTTTATTATGTTTCCTAATATTGCAGTCAGTGGTGGGGTGAGCTTTTGTTTTTGCCAGCGTTTGCTGCAAGCCCGTGCTGATTAATCACGTAAATACAATATTTTCAACAAGTATTGGCTGGCGAGACACACAGTGCCATGTGACTTTGGCTAACTAATTGGGTAGCTCAAATATTGGACCCCAGATACATGAACAAATAACTGTGGTGAACAACTTGTGAGCCAGTCACAGACAGATGCTTACTTGTGGAAAACTTTCAGCTAATAGTACATATTTCTGGAGAAGTCATAGTCTGTTTGCAGGCAATTTCTGGCATGAAGGGACTATATTCATCAATTAAAATGTTTAGTCTGAATTGGTTTCCAACTCTGATTGAAAGTAAATGAAGAACTGGCTAATTTGTGTTGCAGAGCTTTTCTTTTAAAAGGCTCCAACACATATGCCTCTTCTTGATGTGTAGGTAACTATGCATGAGGTTGTTCAACTTTATCTTTTCTCCAGGGTGTGATAAACATGCTGCATTTCTTGATCTTCTGCACTTGTGGTTGACAGGTTCTTGGTGAAGCCTCTCAAAACTTGAGAAGGAAATCAGTAAGAGCAGGAAAGCATGTCCAAATAATGCTAATGATATTGCATAGGTCTGCCAAACCATGGCAACTCACAGCTGATGACAAAATGGGTGTTCAATTTAAGTAGGAACATCCTTACTTTGTGCTTTCCATGGAAGCTTCTCTCTAACAGGAGCCTGGCTGGGACTCCTTGGCAGGCTGCACCACTCGCTCTGCCATCAGTAGCTGTCACCCAGCCACAGAGACCCTGCTTTCCCTGGTGCATTTCTCCAGTTTCTGTTGATGCTTTGTGTTGTGAAGGACATAACTCATGTAGCCATGTAATAAAAATACTGTAGATGTCAGGATGCTGGTTGGCTGCAAAATCACTGTAAATAGAAAAGGGTTGATGGCAACAAGAGCCTTGGAGTAGGAGGGCAAAAGACTCTGCAGTTCATGGATGTTGCCAAAATCCATGGCCATCCAAATGAGAAGCCCTTTGAAAGATCTGCCCTGAAAGAGAAAAGGCATTTTGGGCTATGGACCAGAGGTGAGAACACCACCAGGACGCTCAGACCACCACATGGTATTCTTCACTGGAAAAGTCCAAAAGCACTCCCCAGGTGGGGCCAGACTGGGGCAAAATCAATGGGTGCCCCCTCCTTCCTGCTCTTGTTTTCAGGCCTGGGTCGGGTGGGAGACAAACCATGCACTCTCAAGACAGTTTAGGCCACTGCTCTCTACATGCCTGTAGAACAGAGCTATCAAAGGTTCAGATAGGTTGGTTCAAATTAGTAGCATTGATGAAACTAACAATTGTGGTTGCTCGCTCTTGTGATTTTCCAGGCTTTTGAGAATGCTGGATCAGTCTATAAGGGAAATGTGACACACTGTTTCTTCGTTTTGCTGTTGTTTTTGGCAACATGGAAGTATCTTCAGCATGCTCCATTACCCAATACCAGAAGACACACAGCATTCTCATAGATGATATGGTTTCGGCTTGTATCTTACTGTGTAATGAGCAAAACAGGCTTGAAAAGTATTACATTTAATTCTGTATATACACTCTTTGGAAAATATCAAGAGCAAAACTGAAAACAAATATTGGTACTCAAATGTCTCTAAAACCATGCAGCTTGTGGCTGGAGCCAAGAAATAAAGACAGTATTCCCACTCTGTGTGGATTCAAACAGGAGTCATTTGGGATCCATGGGTGTTGACCAGGCTGTTGCAATGTTAGAGGGTGCTGGACTAGTCACAGACAAGTTAATGTCTCATAAAATGAAAACTAGTTGGTGCTTTTGGGTAAACTTGTTGAAAACTGAGATGTTTGAAAGCTCTTTGTCTTCTTTGCCTTTTGTTCTGGCAGGAAAGACAGCTGCAGTAAATTAGGCAGGTTTGCTGGGTGCAGATCTCAGAACCAAGGTTTTCCTTTTGGCCAACTTTATTCATGCCAATGATGACAAATATCAGAGGTTTCAGCTGACCAGAAGAATGTGACTAACCTTCCTCAAATGTGCCCCTCAACTCCACAGTGAAAAATTAAAAGAGGAAGCAGCAAGAGCAGCGACTACTGTAGTGCAATATACAATGTAATATTTTCAAGACACTATAAAAATGTGGGTGAGGGAATTCTGGCCTAGATCTTAATTAAAAGGTGATCCAGATCAATGCAGGCTAGTAAAATACAGTCTTGAAAACTCAAAAACTTTTAGGCAAGGAAACAAAAGCATACAACCACATATAATATTTCTGAATTCCCGTCATCTCCTAAACTGATCAGACCTAGGACATCTGGGCATTGGGGCTTGGATGCAGATCAGAGAAAGAAAGAGAAGAGGTGGCAGAAGGTGGTTCAGTTCCCTCACTGAAGTTCCAGCAGATCTGGGTTGGCTGCTGACACAAACAGAAAGCAAACAGCACTCTGAGCCCCTGCTGGTAAATGGTGTTGACTTGTGCCAGTGGAAAGAGCAGACCTGAGCTCAGCATACACTTCTGGGTGAAGACAAAAGACAAAAGCCTTCCAGGCAGAACTAGTAAACTAAGGAAAGTCAAAGAGGAAATTCTTGTGGGAGTGCTGTCAGCATTACTGTGATGGATGGTGGCTGTGGTCCTGGGCATGAGCCCCATACAGCTCAGACACAAACACCCTTCAGCAAACCCTGGCCAAGTGGTGTGCCCCCAGAGAGCCCCAGTGGCTGTCCATGCAGTGGTTTGCCTCTACTCGTGTCCCAGTCCAACATCTCCAAATCTACTGGTTTGTGTAGCCACCAAAACACTGCTGTAACCCAGAACTGGCCAGGGGTAAGGCTGACTGGGAAGCAGGCTGTGAGGGGTCTAGAACAGTATCACTGAAACATCAGCTCTTGGAAACCTGATCAAGATTTCTCAGTATGCTGGCAGCTGTCTGAGAGAAACACAAATTACTGAGCCTCAAAATCTTCTAAATTATGTAAAATAATTGTGAGATTGGAGAGTCCAGCCAAAACTAGCTGCATGGAGCTTTTTCCCAGAAAGCTGGAAGTGTGTGTGTATGCATGTTAGAGACTTTTCTCTCCTTCAGAGCCCCACCACCTGCTTCCTCCTCAGGCTGGGCAGGAGAGATGTGAGGCTGAATTCAGTTCAGGTACAGCGTGTCCTTTAAAGGTCTCTGAAGACGGGGCATGCCAGGGGAGTGCTGCAGAGCCTGTGCTCCCATGTGCTTTCCTGTCTGGCACCAAACATCCTCCTTAGTTTGAGTGACAGAGGCTGCACTGCCAAAAGGAGATAGTTTAATTACTGTTTTCCTCCCTCCTCTCTTATGAAGTGGCTGTAAAACTACTCACTGCTGAACCTGAGCCATCCCAAGGAACTGACTGAGTGAAATATTTGAGAGGGCTATTTATTTAGGCATCAGCTTCACAGGCTCCCTGCATAACTGTCTGTATAACTCTGAAGCTACTGAGTATTTCCATAGCAAATAATATGATTTATGAGGACTGTCCTGGTTCCTGTGCACAAACTCTCTCAACCATGCACAGATGGATGGTGTGAAATGGACTCAAATACCAGATGAGCTGGTTCAAATCAAGGGACCTCAATATGAGGCCACCCTTGGCTGGAAGGCACTCAGACCTGGGTTTCTGAGCTCCCCCCCTCTAGAACACAACAGTTTGCATGGAGTCTTCAAGGGTGGAACAAAATGGGATTGGTTTATTGGGAAATAGGAAGTCATCTTGCATGTCCTTGCTCTGAGTGCTGGCTTGCTCACAGCATCTATGGACGTTTTTCCTTTCGGTAAAAAGCCACTTTAGCTGTTGCAAGATTGTAATTCCCTTGTGCTCCCTGCCAGCACATAGTATATGGAATATGCTGGTAGACCCTCAGCTGGGGAGCCCTGCAGCAAGGAGGTGGGTGGGATTAACAGACAAACAAAGCAGCAGATGGGAATAGACAGCATGGAATCTGCAGACCACCAAGAGAGCTGGTTGTCCAGATAAAAATATTCTGAAGCATTACCACAATGACATGGGTCAACTTATTGAGCTTTGAAGGGGCCTGGTAAAGAAAATGGAAGGAAAGCACTTTTCTATCTCCTATATGGGGTACACGAGTAATTAATACAAATATCTTAAAGACAATTTCAAACCACTCCTCATCCTTTCAAGGACAGAGTGACAGGTCTTGAGAAGCACAGATGCAATACATCATGGCTTTGTAAGGTTTTCTCCTAGTGTTTTGCAAGATATTCTTATAAGACAGCTTGAGAAATAGGAACCTAGTGGTTGCAAAACTGGTTTGGAAGCCATATACAAGGAGTAGCTGTCAGTGGTGCAACACTGCATTAGAAGCTGGGTACAGAAACAGACCCCTCCTGTGGACAGCAGTATTCACTGCCTTCCTCAGTGACCAGAAAGATGAAAGAAAAGGCATGCTTATTAAATTTAAATCTGGTGCCAACTTTCCAAAATACTGGAAGACAGGGTAAGAGTTCACAATGATCTTGACCACTTGGAGCAGAGGTGTGAATTGACAGAAATGGGGAACAACTTGGGAAGAAAAATGTAAACTATGGGGAGGGACACAAGTCTCCTGTTGCTTCAGGTCTAACCACAATTAACCAGCACCTTTCTAAATGCCAGGATTCCTGTAGCTCCTAAAAATATTGGAAAGAATTAGCACACATCATACAGGGCTTGCTGTCCCAGATAACTCTATGATCTGCTCATTCTCCAACCAACTGCTGCATATAGCAAGAAGTACCTTCTAGTAAAGAAGTTGCTGTAGGAAAGGAGTTGAGGTGATTTAGATCTTCAGTACTTTGTTTTGTAAAACGTGCAATTTCTTCAGTTTTCCTTGAGGAGGTCCAGAAAACTTTCTGATTCATGTTTTGGAATTTTCTTTTCATGAGGATCAGATGTTCTTATCAATCAACCCTCCACTCAGGATGTTTCTTGTGAAAACGGAACACTTCAGAAACCAAGAGTGAGTGGGCAGTCCTCTCCCTACAACAACATTGAAGGGCCAGTGGAGGCAAGGACATCCAGGTGACCCTGCCAGGGCACTGTGCCATGGGGACAGACAGCAGGTGGTCCATGATGGTGCAATGCCCTGGGCTCTGCATGCATCCAAAGCATCCCTGAGAGAAGGAAGCAGGAAGAGTGTAGATAGACAGAAGTCTGAAGGCTGGATGTGATCCTTCTGATGGGAGATCAGCATATTCAACCTTTCTGGTGGGGTGTAGCGAAGACCAATGTCTGGAAGTTGGAAGCAGGCCAATTCATACTTGAAATAAAGAAGTCCCTACTGTTTGAAGCAGTAAGGTAACTACAGTACGGATTTTTTATTGCCCAACTTCTTGAAGGAGAGATTGGGTATTTTTCTAAAAATTGTGCTTTGATGCACTCTTGTCATCTTCTTAAGGCAGATGCTTAAGGCATCGTGTGTGCAGCTGGCTCAAGCCCAGCAGTTAGCAGTGTCACTGAACTGGTACAGCCCCTACTTGGGAGGAGTGGCCTTCCTCCACTGGTACCTGCCACACTGGCCACCTCTAGCCCCATGGACATTTTTCCAGGGATACTTCAGCTGTGGGATGGGTGTGTAGAGCTTGGATGTGGTGTGCCATGGCTGACAGCTCCTGATACACAGGCAAATGGTGTCCCAGCCTCCCTGCAACCCATGCCACAACCACCAAGGGACATTTCTGTCCATCAGTTCCTCACCCTTATAGTTTTTCTTGGAGCATGGACCCTGCTGAACTCATAGCCCTTACTATGAGACAAATGAGTGAAAGGTAACAAATGGCCTGTGACACACGGGAGGACAGTGAGAGTCCCACCTTTGTTCACTGTGTTCCGAAAAGTGAATCTGGGTTGTGGACAGATCCAAACATATACGGAGTGCCATCTGCTGGCAGATGGGAACAGGGTATTGGGGATAACAGCGGGAACAGCAAGGGCTGTTTGCACCCTGCATCTCTCTTCTCTTCTCTTCTCTTCTCTTCTCTTCTCTTCTCTTCTCTTCTCTTCTCTTCTCTTCTCTTCTCTTCTCTTCTCTTCTCTTCTCTTCTCTTCTCTTCTCTTCTCTTCTCTTCTCTTCTCTTCTCTTCTCTTCTCTTCTCTTCTCTTCTCTCCTCTCCTCTCCTCTCCTCTCCTCTCCTCTCCTCTCCTCTCCTCTCCTCTCCTCTCCTCTCCTCTCCTCTCCTCTCCTCTCCTCTCCTCTCCTCTCCTCTCCTCTCCTCTCCTCTCCTCTCCTCTCCTCTCCTCTCCTCTCCTCTCCTCTCCTCTCCTCTCCTCTCCTCTCCTCTCCTCTCCTCTCCTCTCCTCTCCTCTCCTCTCCTCTCCTCTCCTCTCCTCTCCTCTCCTCTCCTCTCCTCTCCTCTCCTCTCCTCTCCTCTCCTCTCCTCTCCTCTCCTCTCCTCTCCTCTCCTCTCCTCCTGTGTTTGCAAACCCTGGCTCCTATTGTCCCGTGCCCATGGGTGCCAGTGTCTGGCAGACCGACAGAGGGACAGCATGAGCCTCGTGCCACCTTCTGTGTTCATGAGCTGGTGCTCCCCGTGGCTGTGTCCTGAGAGAGGCAGACGGACAGCCATGGAGAGCAGGAGCTTTGCTGTGCAGGTCTGGCCAAGAGGCTTGGCTGATGGGAGGGTGCACAGGAGGGTGGTGGGGGGAAGGTGCCCAGCACCCTACAACACAGGATCCTTACAGCCTGGAATGTGTGGGCAGTGGTTCAGATCTCCTAACTTGGCCTGAGAACTTCTTTACATGGTTTCCTGCTCTGTTTTAGGCCAAAACAAAAGGGAATTTTAGAGTCTATATGGAGATGTCTATGTGGTTTCTATTTATTATATAAAAATCAAATTACACGGCATCTATATAAGTCCATTGTGTATCTTTGTTGATGAAAACCTCAAAAGATAAGAAAATACTGGTCACCAAATATCAATTTTTTGTGCAAATTCAGTTATAATAGTGCAGTAAACCCTAACCCTTTGACAGGCAGAAGTATTTCTGTGCAGGCACTTACTAAACAAATGCCATTGGAATAGCATTCTGTAGGAGGTGTTTGCTAACAGATGTGAGGACTGAGCAGCACTTGGAGGAGTCATTTCTGTTCACTGACAGGATGGTGCTAATCCCACTAGAAAGTAAGACAGCCATGTACTATCTATGAGATAATTATACTCAGTGATGGGAGACAAGGCCTAATTATATATAACTTCTCAGCTAAAAGAGCTGAAGTGTTGTGTTGACTTAGAGGGGACTAAACTGCAGAACATTTTTTCTGTTAATTATATTATGCACTTTTCATTTGGCAAAATACTTGTTTCCTTCCTGCCAGTTTTCAGTGGAGTGTTGTTGCTGTGCTTTCTGCCTGCGGATGCTGGAAACTTCTCAGAGAATAAAGACATGCAATGCATACGAAAACCCCTGTTCACAGTTTTCAAGTGAGGTGCCTAACTTGGGAATAGCTTCTTTTTCCAGAGCAAGTAATCAGTGGAGGTAGGTGACTCCACCAGCACTGTAGATGTTTAGATTTTTCTTGCTTCAACTATGCAATGAGATATAAGATTTAAGACCTAAGTTAAAGAAGGTTGTCAGCCTCAAGGGCCTCAGTTCATCTTGCAACACCCTTTGGGTGTGAATGCGAAAGCTCTGAAAAATGAAAACCATGAGCAGTATTTCTACTGTTTGGCTTGAATTCTCACTGGAATGTTTATTCCACGTATTTCAAAACAGAACAAAATGAGCAAACACTTCCTGAGTTAAGATCTACAATGGACCTGTGAAGATGTAACAGACAAAATGTGGAAAAGAGGTTTTTGACCAAGTCCTTCAAGGGCCAGTTTAGTCCTCTGCCATGTTAACATGTTATGGGCAGTACTTATAAAAGCATTGCTGCCACAGACATGTTTGGATACATGGCTTTTGTAAGATGCAACAATAAATTAAAACAATAAAAATTTGGAGAGGGAAAAGTCAAGAAGTTACATATCTCAATAGCCAGCAGAACATAGAGCTTGGACCTGAGCTGAGGTCAGTGGAGGTTTTTCCTCTGCCTTGGGTGGGTATCCCGTGCAAGTCCATTGAGAAAAGGGATGTGATACAGAACATGCACCTTATGCCCCAGTACATACCTTGGTTTTGCTCAGGGGGCTAAGCAAGCTCCATAAATAAAATATGCTTTACACAAGGGTTATATCCACAGGCACACATTTGTGAGATCCCAACTGAGAGAGGAAAGGCTGTTATTGCCATGTGTCTGTCCTTGCTCTATGGGATCTGTAGTTATGGAAGCATGAGGGATTAAGAGAACAGCTTGCCAGTTGTTAATGTAATAGCCTCTTTTGACCCAATTTATTTATACTTGAAGAGTTAAGAATGTAAACTTCTTCCACAGGGCAAATATTTACTGTTTATTTTTACGACGTGTTTTTATGAAAAGTGATCAATCTCCAAATGAATTTCATGATTACTGTTTGTTCCTGTGGTACATACACGTGCAGCAAAGGCAGATGCCTTGTGAGAGGGACTTAATTCTTTGAGATGAGTTTATAAGCAGCTCAAAGAGAGGAACTCACTGCTTCTAACTGAGAAGGACAGAGAGCTCCTAGCTACATAGAGTCAATTAAATATAATCTAAATAGATTTATAGTAATTTTTTAGAGATTGTATGTAAACAGAGATGCCTTGTTTATAGAAAAACCTGTTAATTTCAGAGAACATGCTTCTAGTTTCAGACACCAGTAAGTTTTCCAGAGGTTTTTGCTGTTGCTCTTGTGATCTCATGTACTTGAAGTGACACTCAATTTCCTTCTCCTCCATGCTTGGAATTTTAAATAATAGCATAAAAATCTGAAGTGGTTGAAAATGAGCAAAGTATGTTGGACTGGGTTTTTTGCAACACATTTCCTCCCCTTGGAGTCTGTGCTGGTCGAAAACGGATGGACTGAATCCAGTGTAACATGGATCAATGTGTGCAAACTCCAGCTACAGTTTCTAGGAAACAGATGTGAAAAGCTGGGCTTCTCGACCTGTGTTTGTTTCCCCTTGCCTTAGATATCCACAGTGCATTTTCCCTGTGTTTGTTTCTCCTTGCCTTAGATATCTGCAGTGCATTTTCCCAGAGCCAATCATCTCTGTCTTAGGAGGAGTTTAGCTAATTCCTCTCCCATTTCTCTCTGTGTGAAGGCAGCCTGACCAGCTTGTTCAGCTCTTTGGTGAGGTGGATCCTCACTCCAGCAGCACCAAGCTCCATGCTTGCTTGGGACTACCAGCTTTGGACATGCACTTGTCTAAGAGTCCCCATGTCCCAGACAGGACCTTTAGTCCAGCTCAGTGTACAGAAGGGTGATCTGGAGGGGGCAGAGCCTGAGCACCCCCCAGGAAGGCACAGAGGGTTCAGGCAGACTTGTAGAGCCTGTGCCAGAAGTCACAGTGCCCTTAGGGCCACCTGCCCCACCAGAGAGCCTGGGAGGCCTGGCTGCACATCCTGCTGGGGGACTTGGGGTGTGGGAAGGCAGTCCAGCCCACACACAGAGAACCCTGCTCTGCGCTAAAGTTGCACTCGAGAAGATCCTTCAGAGATGAGAACACCCTGCTGTTCTTGGTCTTGGAAAGGCCTCTTTTACATATCTCTCCCTGGAAGAGTGAAAAACTCTTTCCAGACATATGGCCCAAGTTTCTTTGTCCACTCCTCCATTTGCATGTAGATACCCTCTACCCTTCCCCTACCCCTCACATTATTATTTTATTTTTGCAGGAGCAAAATTAGAAGGAGATAGTTTACTTAATTTTGTATTGGATAGCTGAATTTTCTGGGGGGATGAGGAATGTGGGAAAGAAAAGTTTGTTTTTGTTTCAGGATAAATTTTTTGGACTTTGTTACATTTTCTGTCTTTTCCCTATAATTCTTGGCAAAAAAGACTTAAACAAGATGAGGAGAAGAACTCCATATGAATAAATCTGTGTGAAATTAAGAGATCATTGATTTTCATTTGACAGAAGCTAATGAATTAGTACATTGGAATTATCTGTTCATGGTGTCCCCAACTTCTGTTTTCCAGACACTCAACTCCGAACACTGGATAAGACCTTCGTACTGAGGTCCTTGCTTTGAAGACTCCAGTTTCCTAGATAATATGAAAACTGGGAATCCCAAACATATTACAGTAATTTTCAGTACAATTGTTTTTCCCAGCAGATGTCTGAATGTTTATACTGCACATACACACTTACGTTGCACATAAGCATCTTCAGCTTACAAAAGAGAAGTTATAACAGATAAAAGGAGAGTTGGCTTGTGTTGCTCCAGCAGTTCTGTGAGCAAACCTGACACAACCACTTCTGTGTCAGCTGACAGGCTCTGCTGTACTGGATAAACAACCTTTAGATGATTCTCTTGAATATAATGCTCTTTCTTCTCTTAGCTTCAAGAAATGTCATTCAACAAGAAATGTGGGTTCTAGACCTGCCATATAAAACAGATTTTAGAACCTTAGTGAGGAAAGAAAAGGAGTCAAGATGCAAGAAAAAAAATGTAGATGGAGAGATAAACTCCAAGTATATTCAATGAACAAAGTAAAAACAAAGTCCATGTCTGGCTGTGTACCAAAACCTGGGGAGTTCTGGCAAGCAAAACTCTTAAACAGTCCTGTGTTGACTCTTGGAGATAAAAAGAAGATAATATTCATTCTTATATCTGAACTGCTTGGATGCTGACAAGTCACACTAACAGAACCTGCAGCTAAGTCACCCTTTAGAGAGAGCAGCATGAGATCAGCCACAGTGAGATGCTGGCTGCCTCCCTGCTCTGCTGACTCTCTTCCCCAGCTCTGGGGCTCACCCACAGAGAGCAAGGGAGAGCTGCAGAGATACTGCTCAAAGTGTTAGCACAAAGTCTAGGTGGGGGAAATAAAATCCCCTTACTGCAGGTGTTGGGAAGGTTCCAGCAGCAGTGTGGAGTCACACAGCGTGGAGTGCACAGGTGGTAAATGTTCACGCTGTGTAAGCAGTGGGGTATGGAGCTGCTTAGTGACATGGAAAGGAAATGCAGGGATCAGGATCATGCAGGATTAAATTCAAGTCTCCTTTAAATTAGTGTTATTGAGTAGGGATGCATTTGTGCAGTGATGGCTGGAATTGACATTTTAAACAACCTTATAAATTTAACATTACTGGCTGTACCCTTTTTTAACATGATTTTTTTTCAGTTTGTTCTCATTTTAACTATACAACCTTAATCTTTATTTCCTAATTAACCTTTAAAGCCAAATGAATCAAAAAGCAGCATGTGGTTTAGCACTGTCACTGGAGTTGCAAGTTTCTTTCAGGTTACATGCAAAGCTATTCATGGACCTCTGGATTGATACCAGAAACAGGTACTTGAAAAGCAGAATTGGGGGCAAACAGCTTCTGTCTTGAGGTTATTGATTTTTAACTTCTTGATGAAAGATTAGATTGAGGATCCTGCTGACATAAATTGCCAAGTGAGGAATTACAGTGGAATGGAAGTATTCTGAACTCTAACCCTGCTTCTGTGTCCTTCCCAGCCACTGACATTGGACATAGGCACATAATAGTCCATCTGTATGGGTGAAATTTGGGTCTGATCCAACATGTCTACTGATGTTTTTCTACCACAGTGTAGAAAAATTTGGAAAATGTTTTATTTACTTCAGTGGTCAGAGACACTAAACACCCAAACCTCTAACCCCCCAAGCATTCTTCCACACCCAGTGAAGAAAAATGGGTATCCAGGTGCCTTAAAGGCATGAAGAATTACACCTGAAAGAGGCATTTTCTCCCCAAGAGACTTGAGGGGACTGACCTGGGCTTAGATGGCTAATTTTAGGTACATAAGTGAGGTAATAGAACTTCTACCCATCCTGTTGCCAGGTGCAGAGAAAGGTCTGGAGGACTTGGAGTAAAGGTTTGAGTAATAACAGCTTTCACTCAGATGACAAGAGCTCTTGGCACCCAATAAAAAGAATAGAGTATGTTTGAATCAAAACCTTCCCCTTCCACTCCTACTCACTTGCCTTTTCATTTTGAATGTTCCTGCCAGGATCTGGATAATCTACAACATGCTGGCTGGCATGGTTCCCTCCAGCTGAAAGACAAATGGGAGAGAGAGGGGAGATTACCTCTTCAGCTTGCCAGCAGGCTTGCTTTTCAAACTAAGCAGTGTGTTGTTGCAGCTCCTGTAACCTGCTGTGTGTGCAGACAGGGAGGCACGAGTGGTGCACAGGATTGGTGCCAGCCCAGCCATAGCCAGATATGGCACTCTCCAGTGAGTAGTGATGGTGGAGATGCATTGTTCCCTCTGGTCTGCCTCTTCAGCAGGCAGCACACAGCAAACTGGAGTACACTCTAATCACATAGCAGTGGGATTGTTCACATTCTTAAAATTAGGCACATGTTTAAGATCTGACAGCCCCACCTTATCCCTGTGAGAGTCTGGATGCTGCTCAGGACTGCACAGCTTTTGAACTCTGAAGTGTTCATTGCTCTGCAAACTGGTGATGCCCAACCCTACTGTCCAGGCCAGTTCCTTGGAGTAAATGTCTCTGTTTGGCAGTCTCCTCCTGTCTCCAGAGGCCTCAGACAGGATATTCAGTGATCTATACCTTCCAGAGCTCAACTTTGAGCACTCCCATGAATTCATTCTTCTATAACCTGATGTGATCACTCTCCCAGAGATCACAGTGTTCTAGCAAATCCATATCATAAAACTGGCCATGATAAGGATGCAAATCTTTATCATAAAACTATGCCAGTGAGTTAGCCAGCCTTCTGCTGGTACATCCTCTTGGGTTTTAATGAAAAGCCTCACATGCAGTTTCACTGGACCAGAAAGTCTTCTTCAGCTTTTTATCTTTAGGCCATGCAGCGCTAACAGAGGAATTAAACTCTTAAACCTGATGTACAGACACGTGTTCTGTATAACTACACAGAAGGAAAAGCTATTAACTTCAATAATAGCTGTTGCATTTGGTTAGACTTCTTTTATCCCCAGAAACATACAGCAATTCAGCATGTCTACCAAGGGTCCTATCAAGTCTGGAGCAACTGCTCTTGACAGAGTCATTAATGAATGTCAAGCCAAAAATGGCAGAGCAGACATATGCAATCTTAGGCCAACCCCCATCATTTCCAAGGGGCTCTTCTCTGAAAGGAGATTGGATGGGTCAAACTGTTCTTTGCCCCAGCAGAGCCAGACAGGCTGCCTTCCCAGAGGAACAGGCAAACCTCTCTGCTCAGATCCAGCAATGTTGTTTGGCACCAAGCAGGGAAAAATGCACCCTTTCTGGTAATCCTGGGCAATTTCACATTGTCATGGCTTCATCCATTGTGAGACAGATATTCAAATGCAAGTAGTTTAATTTTAATTTTAATTTTAATTTTAATTTTAATTTTAATTTTAATTTTAATTTTAATTTTAATTTTAATTTTAATTTTTATATAGTATACACTTCACTACCTTCTTTGCTGGTGGAAAATACTATAACTATGATCTAAGCTGTAGAGGTGCTTAGTTTTCCATCATTTGAAGATCCAATGGTCTAAGCCAGACCTTCTGAAAGAGACAACAATTCATTCAGTACAGGTTATGACATTATTCTGTTGGCGCTTTAAAATTAAATTCAGTAGCTAAAATAGTATAAATGTATAAAAGGCCAGCAGCTGGTTTCTTGCCCCCAAGATCAAGATTTCTGGGTATAAATACCAGGAAAATAAGAATATAAATACTAAGAAAAAACCCTGACATCTCTCTCGTCAATCAGCATTTCTTAGAGGTGATATAGGAAAAAAATACCTAGCACCAGGTGAGAGCAAGATAAAATCTGAGATGTGGGGCCATATGAAATCTGCAAAAAAAGATTTCTTTATGGTAGCTGCCTTCAGAGACTTGTGTACAATTTCAATTGAAGGGATAAAGAGAGAAGAGGATAAATAAAATATCCATGAATTATCTTTAAATGTAATTTTTTAATATATCAGGTATTTTAAAGTAGTAGGGAATTATTAAACTTTTCTTCTTAGATATCACAGCCAGTATTTTGAACATATTTACCTTAAAAGTCACCTACCCTGCATATTTTTGGTTCAGAAAAAAGATTCAATTATAGTTGACCTGTATACATTTTCCTGCTTTTCTGAATGTGATATGGTGTGCCAGATGATTTTTTGACTGAGCAGTGTGAGCAGATGAAGGGCATCCACAGGAATAATCTGACTAGCATGCTCAATCCATCTGGATCACATCAGATTTTTTCCCTTTAACATAAGGACATAGAAAAGAGGCAAAGGAAAAACTTGATGAATTGCTCCCTCAGATTAGTTGGCCACTTACATAAACTTCAGGCTCATTTCATAAAATATGGCCCCAAGTCTCTTCTAACCTCACCATACTTCATGACTTTCAACTGAACCCACTCAAAAGCCTATTTAGAATCTATGATGCTTAATCAAGCATGTGAGCAAAATTTCCCTAAGGATCCCATCACACAGAATGAATTCTAGCAACTTTTAAAGAATACTTATTGACTTAGCTCAGCTACTTTAAAGTTATGTATTATACTCATTAAAATAATCCTCTTGCTTATTCAGGGCCTTTTTAGCAATGAGATCATTGATGAGAACAACACATGAAACCTCTGTCCTATTTGTTCCTGGATGAACATATGTTGCCCTTGTAGAAGGAGAGCAGAATGACTGTCCACTCCATTTCCATACCCTTGGGTAGGGAGAGCTAAGTAATGTCTGACTGGCACTGGCCCAATCCCTTCCTACAGACCTGAAGTGATGGAAACTCTATGGGCTCCATGGGAAATATGTTCCAAAGCTTCACTGTCCATTATGGTCCAAAGTTATTCCTAATGTCTTTTCCCAGTTAAATACTGAACATCTTGGTCAAGAAATAGACTCAATTTGCTCTAAATCATTTTAAGAATTCCCAAAGTAAACTTTCTGGGATAGATTAAGTCAAAATTTTTTTAGCAGTGAGGAATGTGTTGCTACATTTTTACAGATATTCAAAAGAGCAAGTAGATACTCAATTAAAGAGATGAAAGTGCAAAACTTCTAAACTGTATTCCATGCACAAGCTGAACCTCTAAAGATTTCAGCAGTTTTGTCTGCAATTAATATAGTGCCACACTTCCTATTTGACCTTTTTTGATTAAAACATGTCATACAATCAGGGGTAATGTTTTCTTGATGAACTACAGCGATGAAAACTCTTGATTCACCAGAAGCCCCATTTATTCAGTTACAGTTGTAGCTGTCCTCCTTTGTTTTATCAGGCTTTGTTGTATCAGAGGACTCCTACAACACACGATCACTTTTCTCAAGGGTTTCGGAAAATGCTCTTTCCTTTAGCACACTGGTAGAACTAATTTCTGCTCTTCTGAAGTGTTGCCTTACTGTGGGAGCCTGCCATATGACCCGGGCTGGGACACTTAAATATATCTTCCTCCATGAAGACAATACTGCAATATCCAGCATGCAACCCAGGGGTTGGGTGCAGTCATCCAGTCTTTGTGGTTGTTGCAGTAATAGTGTGTTTCGTCCTATCAACAGGATTGTACATGTGGGAAAAGCTGTGAGGATCACAATTTAGCCCTCAGGTTTGGGATACGTGACAAAATATGTTCTTCACTCCCCTTCCCACTTTTGCACAGGAAAGAAAAACACTCCGTTGTCTTATTGTAGTGGGCAAAACTACAATTCCCAGTGCTCTAGAAGCAGGATTTTCTTATGTAGAAACGCCTTGCTGGCAGAATGATTGCTGATCCCTTCCTTCTCCTGCCTGTCATGCACAACAGCTGGGACTGATATGTCAGAACCCATCTGTATCTGCTCTTTGTGTACAGAGCTGAAGGGAAAAAGCAAGCTATAGGACTTGGCTCTCTTTGAGCAGCAAAACACAGCTAACCCCTGGTCTCACAAGACCAAGAGAGCTGATACTCCCCATCAGGAGGATGCCTCAGGAATGAAGATGCTGTCTAAATTGAAGAGGTCTGGTCCAACATGTTTCCAAGAAGGAAGATTGAAAACTGGTCTATGTAAATGTTTTCACAAGAATCAATAAATCTGTACTTTTCTGGCCTGCTTTTTACTTGCTGACCAATACTAAGATTTCAACAGCATGGGATCAAAGCTCACCCTTAGGGAGAGGGAGTTCTAATAAGCCTGCTGACCTGCCAGCTCCAGCCCTTCTGGGGGTGACATCTACCTTCACAAGCCCCTTGCCCCTCTCTTGCTGCCTCCACCTTTTTACCCTCCATCCCCATGCTCTGGGGTGTAACGTGGGGAGCTCTGCTCCCCAAATTGCTTAAAACACTGTCTTTGTATGGTGACCTCTACCCTAAATCTTCTCCTTGCAGAGGTGACAGAGGCAGGTCCATTACTGTACCTCTCCCTGCCTGTGTCTCCTCAGGACCCTGAGGCCCCACGTGCCACTTGCTGCTTACTGACTGGTCCATACCTCCAAAACTGCAGCAAGGAGCTCTTGCCTGTGCCTCTCCTTTCTCCTTCATGTAACTCCACGAGATAAACTTGCTAGTACACCTGAGGAGTTAGATGTGCCACAGTGGTGGACCAAAACTGACTGAAATCTGCTGCTTTCTGAAAAACAAATGTTGGCAAGCATGCGTTTGCACACAGTGCCTTCAATTTTAGTGTTCTGAGTCAACAGAAAGCAACATACAAGAAGACAAATATTTTCCCACGACACTTTTTCCCAGAGCCCTGGATTGTCTGGACATAAATTGCCATGCAAATTATTTCTTTTTTGCTTGCTCATATATGAGCTTATACAGGACTTTGAAACTCAGTGAAGCAATGGTGACTTGCATATGACACCTTCTGCCCACAGGAAGCAATTATTGATTTAAGGCACTGTGTGAATGAGTTGGGACTTTGGCACTTATTAGTGAAACACCTTAAGGTTTTTAGAAAGGACTCCTGTCCTTTCTAAATACAAATTGTGGGGCTCCCCCCTCTGATATGGTGTGCCAGTTCCCATCAGCATTGTCTAATTGGACTGGTGGCTCTTTTTCCAGCAATCAGATTGCCCTCTTGTACAAGGGAGGCAGGACAGCTAAAATCTTCATGAGGCCCTGGTACAGAAGAAGACCAAGGTTTCTATCCTGGATTGAAACCAGAAAACCTGTGCTAAGGGATGGCTGCAGGTTGCTCATGAATGGCCAATGATGATGGCTGGCAGAACCAGGTGTGCTTCAGCAGCTGCAACTCCAAGCAGGCCCAGAGAGAGGGGAGATGGCAGATGTGTGAGCAGAGGTTTGCCAGCCCCTTGATTAGTGCTGGAAGCCACTTTAGTCTCTGACTGGCTCCGTGCCAGAGAGAAAAAGGTGTCACAGCACTATTTCTCATCACCTACAAATAACTGCCCTTTGCTGCACTCGTCTTAAGCCTAGCCTGATAAGGGCTGAGGCCTAAGCATCTCTCACAAGGAGAGCTGGTTTGTTTTAGTTTGTGTATTGAAGAGCAGCTCTTGCTGTGCTGAAGGCTGCTTGCAGCAGTTGATTATTTCCACAGGGTTATCAAAAAGCCTGAGCAGTCTGTGATGCAGCTAATTTCATACCAGGAGGATAAGGCACTGGAGGGTCTCATCAGGCCAGGCTGAGCTGCACAGGGAAGGTGACCAGATCCAGAGGGCAGTGTACAGGGTCAGAGAGCAGGGAGTCTGCAAGGCTACTCACATCAAATCGTTATCTGCTGAGGCTGAGCCCTTTCCTACAGGCAAGACCAGCACATCACACTGCAGATGCTCTCACTCTCTCTTTTCTTTTACAGATGTGAGCTAGTTCTGAACCTACTGAAGATTTCCTAAGTCTGTCTTAGACAAGTTGCCTAACCCCTCTATTTTTTCCCCCCAAGGCTGCAGAGAGAACTTTTCTTTATGCTACACAGCCAGTGTAGCAATATATAGCCAATGGTCCAGCTACAAACACCTTCTTTTGGGGATCAAGGATGCCAGGTCACATCCCAGCACAAAAAGTCAGGGCCAGTCAAGTCCCAAAGCTCTGCCTGAAGTTATTAATTTGTGAGGAGATACTCTAGCCCTTTTTCCCTTCTATCTTCCCCTTGCCAATAATGGTGTGGAAACTTTTCTGCTTCTCTCCTCTCCATGAACATGTTATAATGCCAAAACCCAAGTTAAGAACATGCCTCTGTCAATGTACTCTGTAAATATATCTCAAAATAGTCATGTTGGTCAAAACACATTTCAGTACTTTGATTCAAAAGCAGACGATCTCATAGGGGGAATTGCAGTGAAATGAAACCATTTATTAAAGACAGAAGACCTGGAAATCAGTTAAACCATAAAACTAAGTAAACCATTTTTATATACATCCATACAATACATATTTTCTTTCTATTTTTCCAGAATCCCTGGTCCCTTGCTAAGGCATCACTCAAAACACTGATGATGTTTTCCCATCTCCATTCAACATAAGAGAGGTCAAATATTGGAAAGTGGTATTTTTTTCCAGATTCTCTGTGGGAACTCAAACGGGTAAGTAAAAGATGGCCATACATACAGCCTAACTTCTGATGTTTCATATTCATCTTGACAAGTTCTAAAAGAGGCACATTGCTGTCAATAATAATAATAATAGATTTTTAAACTGGGACTTAACTGCACTGGCACTGCCTTGAACACAGCTTGGTGTTCACTTGAAAGGATGACTGAAACTAGTAACGTAGAAAACTACAGTATTAAAACAGTTAGTTACCCCACTTCTGTAAAAGAATTATAACATTTACCAGAGCAAAATCAATGCAATTCAGTCACTTTTAAAGCCTCAGGAATCTTTTTTCAATTCCCACTCTCATGAATGAGCAGAAATAGGAGGTTAGCATTAAAGTAGCCTAAACACTTTGCAATGTCAAATGCAGAAGCAATATTGACTCTCAGGCATAAAATTTTATTCTTTATCATCTCACATTCAGTCTAAAGAAAGGACTGAACAATGTCCCACTTGATGTGGAGTCAACAGGGAAGTAGATACTCATGTTGTACTTCTACACATAAGGAGAAATCTTATCAGGATTGTCACCTTGTGTTTCATGCCCCCAGAGCTCAGATGTATGCTCAGCTGCATAGATGTGAAAAACCACAGTTCAGAACTGAGGAAAGCTAGAAAACCTAATCACAGGCTGAGGAAATGAATTCCTGGGAATCACTTTGAAGAGAATAGTCTCTCCCTGAGGGCCAGGGAGTGCTGCCTGCTGAGGAGGAAGGGTTTCTACCCCAGAACACCTGGGTTCCACTTAAATGATCTCAGTAATAAATATCATGAAAAACCATAAATTATACCTACTTGAGCTGTGTGCCTTAAGCAATTGACATTTGCAAAGCACAATGAAATCCTCAAAATGAAAGAGAGCACATGTGGTGCATGGAATGAATTATGCCATTGCCTAATTTCATTCCAGAAGAAAGCTCTGGCTACCTGGAATTGCAGTGTGTGTGCTGAAAAGCACAGATAACATGTGGGACATTTCCTTTCGTGATGAACATATTTTTACCATAATAAAATTCACAAAAGGGTGTTTTTCTCTGTATCTCTGAAGGAAGACTAAGTAGACATCTTCCTCTCAAACAGGGGAAGAACAAATCTTAAACTTCAGATCTGTCTACAGATCATATGTTGGTTAATACAAGGTAGCTGTCATGATTTTACTGAAATTCACCAGTCCTAAAACAGACTGAAAAAATGATCTCATGAGCAGTCAAATACAGCTAAGAAAGGTTTATGTTTGTTTCTGTGACAGAGGCTTCATACAATCATAGAATATTCTGAGTTGGAAGAGACCCAGAAGAATCGCCAAAGTCCAACTCCTGGCTCTCCTTAGGACACCCCAAGAATCACACCATGAGCCTGAGAACATTGTCCAAGTGCTTCTTGAACTCTGTCAGGCTTGGTGCTGTGACCACTTCCCTAGGGAGCCTGTTCCGGTGACCAAACACCCTTTAGGTGAAGAACTTTCTCCTAATATCTAAACTAAACCTCCCTGGACACAGCTTCAGGCCATTCCTTAGGTCACCACAGAGAAAAGATCATTGTCTGCCCCTCTGCTCCCCCTCATGAGGAAGCTGTAACTGCAGTGAAGTCCCCCCTCAGTCTCCTCCAGGCTGAACAGACCAAGTGACTTCAGCTGCTCCTTGTACAGCTTCCCCTCCCGGCCTTCACCATTCTCATGCCCTCCTTTGGGCACTGTCTAATGGCTTAATGTCTTTCTGACATCGTGGCACCCAAACCAGCCCCCAACACTGGAGGTGAGGCTGCCCCAGCTCAGAGCAGAGCAGGAAAATCCTCTCCCTTGCCCAGCTGGCCATGCTGTGCCTGATGCCCCCCAGGACAGGGTTGGCCCTCCTGGCTGCCAGGGCACTGCTGACTGAGGTTCAACTTGCCATGGACCAGGACACCCAAGGCCCTTTTCGTGGCTCTACTTTGCACCATCTCATTCCCCGGTCTGTACCTACATCCAGGGTTGTCCCACCCCAGAATCTGACACTTATGTGGTGATTGCCCAGTCCTCTTATTTGTCAAGGTCTCTCTACAGGGCTTCTCTGTCTTGGAGGGAGTCAACAGCTTCTCCCAGTTTAGTGTCATTGACAAGGTCATTTAGTATTCCTTCTAGTCCTGCGTCCAAGTTGGTTATGAAGATGTCGAAGATTCACCAGTCTTTGAGATGTTTGAGATTTCCCACACTGCAAGAAGTCTGGAGGCTACAGCTTGTTCCCACATGAATGGAGACACCTTGGTGAGATGCAGGACTTCCCATTGCCCGTGACCTCAGGGAAGGGAGCAGATTTCTCCTTGCAAAGTCTGTCTCCTGCCCTGCATGAGAGAGCCCTATGTCCTATGGTCAAGCTCCTTCAACATTAAGAATGGCAACCTGAAAATACTATCTGAATTGCTTTTTCTTTTTCAGTAGATGTCTCTAATCCTGCATATCCAGGATGAAAGCTTCTGATTCTCACTTGAAGGTAGCTGATGCTGTCCTGAGGCTGAACACAGCTTTCAACACTTGCCTGGGGGAATTGAAAGGCCCTTGTTCTAGCCCATGAGAAGTCCTTCCAATAGCTACAAGAAGCTCTGAAAAAATGTTGCAGACATACTCTGATTCCCACTGGCCACACAATTTTTTTCCAGGAAGTTGATGGGTTCTTTTGTCTGTATGTGCTTGAGAGAGTTGAAAGCAGGAAAACTCTGGGGCATTTGTATATCATCAATTAAAATGCCTGTGGTGGGCTGGAAACAGAAGCATCACAGCCAGGGTGAGATGAATTGAATATAACATGAAAGATGAGGGCATCTAGGGGATTTTCATGGGCTGTGCCATTCCTTTTTATAGTTCTTTTCACAGTTTCTCAAGAATTCACCAAAGTGCTAAAAAAACCAGCCACCTGGTCCACACTGCTATCTGACTAGGCAGGAAGTGACACTGCTATGGGACAGACTTATGAGGGAGCCTAAAGCTGTTTTTTTTCCAGACTGGGAAGAAGCCAAAATGCTTTCACAAAACAGAATGAAGTCACATCTCCTGTCTCCATGTTATTTGCCTTTATCTCAGTGCCTCAGGAGCTATTCTGTCAAAAATATATTTGCAAAACATTTTCACCCTCAAACCAGTATCTGGACATGAAATAAAAACTCTCATTGAAATGTTCAAAGCAGCTCTTCAGTGTAGGTCTGACTGCAGAAGCAGGTTCTCCTTTATAGTTAGCAAGTTTTAAACACTTTTTTTCCCAGGTATTTGATTGAAAAATGGAGAGTACTTTATTGCTGGAAAAGCACTTACTGCTATCCACATTTGGACACACTGCAAAAGCATCTGACCCAAGGAATTGCTTTTCAGAACATTTTTGTTCAAAAACTCTGTTTTGTTGAAAACCAAACAGCTTTGAAGAAGCATGTCAGCATTGACTAACCTTCTCTTAAGTCCAGGATGGAATTTTTGCTGGAGAAAACTGTAATGCCAGAATAGCCTGATAATTATCACATACTCCCTGCTTCAGCCAGCGCAGTTAGGAACTCAGAACAGACAGGACCCTACTCCTTGAGGTCCTGCTAAGGATGTCTATTACTTGAGAAAACACCTCTGGCTCACTTGAGTGTTTTAATTAAAAGTTTCAAACAGACTGGTGTTTTCAGCTTAATTACTACAAAAAGTAATTAAAAACCCAAACCAGAGTTGTTTTCCCTGAAGTGCACGAGCTGCTGTCTCTAGAGAAGGTCCTGGTTTCCCACCACAGCCACTGGCTGGGACGGCAAAGACCCAGCATGTTCACACTTGCTCACAAAAGCCTTTTGAAGCAGAAAGCTGCAGCATGAGACAACAAGACCCTTGCCCTTTCCTTAGCAGACACACACACACTCCCTTGCCACTGCTGGAGGCGTGTTTCCTGTCCCAGCATGACCGTGTCATCTCCGCTTATCTCATATGGCTTGATCAAGTTAGTCTTTGATAGCTTGTAGGGAAAATGGGGCCTCATTCTCTGTCAGGCTGTTGACAGCAAAACAAGATCTGTTTCCTTTGGGCTTGTGGTATTTTGGTTGGGCTCTTCTTAACTTTCACATATCAGTCAAAGAAGCAGCCTCAAACATGATGCTCCAGCAGTTCAGTGAAATAAATTAAACATCTGCTAGCAGAGATGGCCTCATGCTGAGGTTAAAATTGGCCCTGTGGGTCTGGGAAGAATCCTCTAGCTTGTTTTCCTCCCATCAAAACAATAAAAAGAAACTTTTGGGGGCATTTATGGTCAAAGTTATGAATTTTGCAAGGATTTTTTTAATGTTTTTGAAAGCCTATCTGCCATTTGGTTTTAGATCAGCAAAATTGTTTTGAAAACATGGATTCTCACCTGTCAGTTAAATCTTACTAAAATGCTACACCCTGGACTTCTGAGGGAGTTCTGGCATCTCAGTGCAAAAAGGCATCCTGGGTGATTCATGACACCTCATCCAGGCCCGGGTCTGTGACCATCTGTCAGTGCAAGGTGACTCTATGGCAGATCAAGAGGCCTCTGTGCACAGGCTGAGCAGTGGTGCTTACCCTGTGCACATCTGCAGGAATTACAAGGTGATGACATTCATCCCAGACATTTTTCTCCCAGAACAATATAAAGATAAGTCACAGTGTCTGCCATGCTCCAAGAGCACCTGCAGGACCGTGACCATGACAACAGGCAAGCACCTTAGTCTTGTGCATATAATTTTTTAATGGGTTGGCTGTTCATAAGGGACTTACCTGATTTAATTTTCCAAGCAACTGTATTCACTAAAGAGTGAAATTGATAACCTGCTTATTCTGTTTCTGCTGCCATAGTTACCAGCACTGGTTTTATTACTATTATTGCAATTATTTTTTATTTATCGAAGTACTGCCAAGGAAGAAAGCTGCCCTGTTCCAATCATTTATCCCACAGAGGATGCTGTCCAAGTAGATAATGCAGAAGAGAAGAGCTGAGTTAAATGCCCAGGCAAATTCAGTGGTGTGGTGGCAGTCAGTAACACATGAACTGTACTGCGTGATGGCTGTCAGGTGTCAGGAGGGAGGGCAGTGAGTTACCTGCAAGGGGTTGAGCTGGAGGGGAGAGGTGGTGGGAGAGGGAGATTTGCACTAGTAGGCCTTTATTCATACAGTCTCTCTTTCCAAGGTGATGAATGCCAATTTTGATGGGAAAAAAAATGTAGAAGTTTCTGTTCCAATCCAAACAAAACTCATTGAACTGAAATTTGTCCAATGATGGTGTCAGAGCAGATAAAACTAAACTCTTTGTATGAAGAAAGAGCATAACTAAAAATAAAACCAGATCATTTCTTATTGTTGAATGACACCCATTCCTCAGCAGTCAGGCACTGCTGAAGCACCATGTTAGAGAAATTACTGAGAGTATGGGGAAACACCATCTGCTTGAATCACTTGTTGGTTCTTTAGTTCTGGTTCATTATCACTGATCCTTATAAAGAGGTGGCATTCCAAAAATACATCTGTGTAGCAAACCTCACCACTTCTTCATGGCTTGGCATCCCAGCACTCAGCTCTGCACATCCCCACACCCTGCTCTGACAGTGTTGGGACAATCTCAGTGACGATGGAGTACGGGGCCCTCCATTAGCAGACAATTTACTTTTTTCAGAGAGAGAGAGGAATGTGATCTCATGGGAGGGGTTTCTTCAGTACCAAAAGAGAGCAATCCTATATTATGTGTCAAGGTCCAAAGAATCAGATCAGGCCCTATCCAAATGCATGTCAGGAAAAGCTGAAGACATTTTCACTGCCTTTGTACCAAGTGCCACTTTGTGCAGTGGACAATCCAACAGCAATCACAGCTTCAGGGCAGGTCACAATGTTGTTATCCTGATATAACCCACAGTAACTAAAAATTAGCTTAGTTTTGTTACCAGAATAGCTCTCTGCAAAACCCACCTGTGAGAGGTGGAGAGCAGCCAGTCATTGCTCTGCTCTGCTCTGCCTTTCATGACTCTGTGCTTGACTTCTGCAAACCCAAATATCAGCACAGGCTATCATTACTTCAGAGGTTTGCCTAGTGACAGGCAGCACACCCACCCAGCATCAGCAGCAGAATGTGGGATGGATCCTACCACAGACATCAAGAGAAGACTGTCAAGGATTTCAGCTGGCCTGTTAGAAGCTTCCCAGAAGTTCATGGGATTTTTTCTATAAAGTTGCTTGTTGCTTGATGGAGCCCAAGCAGAGAGAGGATGATTGTATAGACAATTAAGTTTCCCAGCACTTCAAGTACCTAAAGCAGTGCCCAGAAACACAGAACTAAAGGACATGAGAGAAAGAGAAATCAACTTACATGTCTGTAATTCCCCCTGGGCAGAACATTTATTTATTTAGGAGAAGAGCTGCCTTTGCTTAGTTTCCCATATGATAATTCTCTGCTCAGTCTTATCTTGGAGTGACTCATAATATGGGTCAAAAAGTGAAGAGAAACTTTATGGTAACCTCTTCATAACCCTCTTGTTAAGTTTGTTTTCTTTGGCTCTCCATTTATATTGGTAATCAGTGGGCAATTTCCCCTCATCTCTCTGTTTTCCACCTTTTTTTTTTTTTAATTGAAAACTTGGTAAAGTTAAGGCTCCTTTTTACCAAAAATGCCCTCCCTCCCTTCCTGCCTCATTTGTCATGTGCATTCCTCCATTTCCCCTCAGGCCATATCCTCAGCTACTGAAGAATGGCAAAACTCCATTGCCTCCTAGACAAGCCCATCAGTGCTCCAGGAGGGCTGCTATCCTGGCCCAGGGAAGAGCAGTGCACTGACACGGCTGGATGCAGTCCCTGGGGGCTCCTACCCTGCCTGTGCATTGGGTGCTTTCTAACTTCCTCCAAACACAAAATCACTCCTGCTTGAGATATTGTATTCTGATACCCTGAAGTATTTCTCAGCCTGGCTTCGGGCTGGAGAGGTTTGCAGTGAACAACAGATCCTCTCAAGAAATGTTCTTGGGAAAGATGGCAAGAGCTTCCCAGCAATGCCTTTGCCTCCATTTTCTCCTTAAGCAAAAGTAAGGTTCTCCTCCCCACCATTCAGCCACCAAATACAGGTCTCAGAAAGAAAGTGCTCATCCATTCCACTCTGCAGATCCTTTTGCTAGATGGAAATGCCCACCAGTCCTTTCAAGTTAACAGTCATTACTCTGAATCACTGCTGCTGACAGAGGAAGAGCAACCACCCAGCAAGTTTGACACCCCAGCTCCCAAAGTCGTGAGACTGTAGGCAAGCCAACACTCTTCTGAATACCCATCAGTGTGCATCTGATTCTCAATATGGGGTTAAAGACCATTAAACCTAATGGAATTGAGCATGTGGATATCATTAAACTTATGCTTCAGTGCTTCACTGACAAATTTAAGCAGGCATATAAATATTTTGTTGAACAGAGGCTTGTGAACACCAGCCTAGAAGGATATTTTTGTTTATTTTTCAAGTACTGAGAGTTGTTCTTAGTCATACAGAAGTACAGCGATGTCTGCTGCAATGGACACATACCAAAGAAGAGAGAGATGGGCAGAGAAAGCTTCTTTACTAGCTTTTTTCATGTATCAGTGGCCAAGCATGTGCAGATGCCTGGGAGATGAGTCTGGAAAATGCAAGCAAAACAAACGTGCAGAGGGAAATGGAAAGAGTCCTTGCTTTTACAGTTACATAGAGCAGTACCACCTCAGTGTCAGCAGCAACAAACTTTTCCATTCCCCATCTGCTAGCATTCATTTTAATTCCTGCTGTAGTATACTACGGAAAATATGGGGTCAGGGAGTCCTTGCTTTTTTCTTAACTCATCTGTTTCTCTTTTCACCCTTAGAGGCAATTTTTCTGTTCCTACAGCATGGCCATTTTCAATGGCTTGGGATTTTATATCACCAAAGAATTTTTTAAAAAGGAAAAAAAATAGCAAGAGATTTTTTTGTACAGACCTAATGTCTGAGTCACAGTCAGGAAGAGGGCAATGTACCTTGTTCCAAATGGCATCAGTGTTGTGCCTTTCCAGATAGTTTTGGGGTGGTTTTCTTTTTTTTTTCTCACAGACATATATAGGAAAAGTAGGATGTCAGTTAAACTTCTAACAACCATGTAATCTCTTACAGAGGTCTGGTATCTGAATGCCAAATCCTTTGCTGCTCCTTTGAAAGGTGATCTGAACAAATGACTAGAGAAGACTTGCAAAAAATTATGCAAAAATGTTCAAGCAGGTAAATTAGGGAAACCCTTGGAACAAACAAATGGAATTAACAATGGTGACATGTGGTCTAAAGTGGTTGGTTTGACTATGCAGTGCCCTGCTATAAAAGGCCAATAGCAAAAAAAAAAGCTTTAGATTACGTATCTCCCACAGGCCTCCTGGCTTTCTGTCAGGCAGCAGCTCCCACAGAAGTTATTTTGTTTTAAAAAATAAATAAATTTTTTTCTCATGGATAATGGCAGAGATGCAAGTTAAAAACTAGGTAAGATATATGTAAAGCTCAGTACTTTTTTCAGTCAAGTAGGATTCAGGAACTGTGTATATTGTTAAAAGCTAAAGGAAACAGGTTTTTAAAAAACCCAGCCAATACCTTTCTTCCTAATGGCCTGGCTATCTTGAGCTGCATGTACCTACACTGCAGTCTGTAAGGAAAGAGGCAGGTGTAAGTGCCCAGCAAGTGCAAAAGCATCCATCTCCAAATGTCCCTTTCTGAGACTTGTTCCCTCCTGACATGCTCTGTTTCCCTAGTGTGTTGTACATTAGGAGAAAACAGAGGCAGAAATAAGCAGCAATAAAACATTTTCCAATTAACAAGGGATTACATCTCTGGCAGCATCCAGCAAAAATGAAGTATATTTGAACAAGCTGGCGAGCATACTGGAGGGACAATGCCTTTTAATGAGTCAGGATGCTAAGCCATGTTCCCACTGTGCTGACATCTCGACAGTCACAGGAGCACAGTTCTGCCCTTTCCATCCCTGCAGCAGCCCTTACAAGACTGATACACTTGAAAGAGTGAGCATCCACCATTTGGTTTACAGCAGAGTAGTGGGAAGAGTGAATGTCATCAAATTCAAGGTTTGACCCACCAAGCCCTGCCAGGTGACCAGTGCCACTGGATGCATCATCCAGGAACTGCAAAGAGATCACTGGGCATCCCATGTTTATGTCTTGCCAGTCCAGAACAACTGTTAAGAATAGCAGGAACTAAACTGTATCTGTTACATGTCTTGCACCTCAAATGCTTTCATGGCCCCAGATATGTGGTCATAAGAACAATCATCTGGATGCCTACACATTTCCCAAACCAGCACACAAATTCCAAAATGCTGTATAAACATACTTTGTACAGCACTCGTGGGTGACAGGCAAATTCTTCTCATAACAACTGGCCTGTGGTTTCCTGAGTAACAAATGTATGCCAGAGGGAGGCAGCAAAAAAAGATGTGTTAGAAAAGCCTTAGTGCAATCTGAGAGGAGAAGCAGGAAGAAATAAAAGGGGCCAAATTAGCCACTTCAGTCACTCCCCTGACAGGACTACAATTGCAACAGAAGTGAAATTTAACCCAAGAAATAGCACTGACAGACAATGTTTAGCAAGTGCAGGGATTTATTTGACAGCTGCAGAGCGGTTCCTTGAACAGCTAATCATGACTGTATGTTTCTGTAAGCCAGGCTTTGGTCCGACAGCTTTGCTCCTGCTCATGCCCAGCCCAACACTGAGCTTTCACTTTGAGTTTTAAGTTGGGGTGAAATGCCCAGTTATGCTGGATTTAGTCCAAGAGCTCCAGGAACACCAGTGCCGAAAGGGCTGTAACCTCAGCAAGCTACTAAACAAAGTCTGTCTGTTTTTCTGGAGCAAATGAGTTTTTTCTTTTGATTTTGATGATGGCTTCATTAAGAATACCAGAGCAAACTTTCTTGTGAAACTTACCCCCCAAAAATCTAAAAAACTGTTTGCTTTGGCTGCCCTAAATGTGTTTTCAGATCATTTAAATATCTTGGGTTTCTTTGTTCTGTTTTGTTTTTCCAAAATAAGTGAGTGTTTTCATCCTTCTAAAGCTGTAGTTTTCTATGTAGTGGGGACAATGTTCCCAGTTCTGCAAGCACTTGTTACCTGGTGCTTTACTATCAAGCCCAGTCAAAGAAAAGTCCACAAAACTGTTCACAATCTTAAATATTTACAGCATCCACTTCTCAGATTTTCTGGGAGGTTTCTAAATGTATCTGTGTGGGCCACAACTGGTCTAAGGAAACATGGTCCTTCTAGACACAGAGGTGGGATTGGTTTTCAAATCTGGCATCATTGTTCAATGAATAATAGAAATTTCCTGTGTCAGAAGTGCTCCAATGTGAATAAAATAATATAAAAACTGTATACCTTTTTGTTGTTGTTGTTTTCTTGGTCAGCAGAACAATCAGCACTACACTGTATTCATGGAGCTTCTCATGCATGTGGATTAGGAACATACTTTCCTGAAACCTCATGTTCTGCATAGTCCTGTTTTCCCTTTTGTAGTTACTCATCTTGCTGCTTGTGCACACACAGAAAAAATGTGGGTGCCCCAAAGTGGGCAAAACCACAGTGTCCAGTTCCCAGCGGTCCCAAGTGAACCACAGGGTGAACACCAGTGCCCTCTTCCATAGGTCTCCTGGGGCTGCCCTGTGCTCACTAGTTCTGTTCCTGCCCTGTCTGCCCCTCCAAGGTGACCACTTAACACACGTGTGACCAAGGAGCAGGCAGGGACCCTTGACCCAAATAAAAGCTGCAACCACGAGGAGCTGCTTGGTCTGTGGGCTCAGTCCTTCCCTTTCTTGTAGTACCCAGCTCCATGGCCCTCATCCCCAGGACACTTTGGGACTGGGGCAGCCCCACTCCCTGCAAAGTACGGAATGATGCTCCAGCCCTCCTTGAGCTCCAGGATCTGAAGCCCCTGCTTCATGGGGAGCTGGGTATGTGTGCTTGGCACGGTGTACTGCCCCTGCCTCTGGACTGCCCCTTTCTGCTGTGCTGCCAGAGGAGCCTGGTGTCACCTCCAAGAGGATGAGGACAGGGAATGTAAGTCACAGTGCACCTCCCATCATGGTACATTTTCATGTGCAGCAGTTTACAGAACCTGCCAAGCAGAAGAGCTCACACTATATGAAACACAAATAGCTAAGAGACTTAACAGTTTTTGACTTCAATTTTTATGGTTGTAGTCTCTTCTTCTAAGTTATAGATACACAACTTTGACACTTGGATAACTACCAAGCTAAAAACTTGCTAAAAAGGTGACAAAATAGCAACCACAACAAAGGGAGAGTGATGGTTAAAGATTTAATAAAATTAAGACACAGTCCTGGATTATTTTTCATACTGAGTCCAATTACTAGCAGCTTCACATGCCTGAAAAGTAGGAAGTAATTTATTACAGAGATCAGCTTTTGAACCACGTACTTATTTTAAATAACAACTCTAGTGTCAAGCTGCAGGTGATTACTCCAGCTTTGGCTCACACTCACACCCTGGATTTGGATAATGCCTAGGAGTCATACCACAGTATTGTAAAATTTACGCAGATGCTAGAAATGCAAAACCTCCAATCCCTTTCCATCCCAGGGAGTGGCCAATGACTAACAGGGGAGCAATCCACCACCCTGGACCACTCAGGAAAACCAGGTGTGTTAGGATAGGAACCATCACACCTCACTGCCCTGCTCTCAGAGGCCTTTTCTCAGCCACAGCAAAAATGCTTGTGTGTTGCTCTGAAGGCTGAGCTGCAGCACTGCCATTCCCCCTCTGAAGGGATGGAGATTCCCCTGAGGGAAGCTGTTTGTACAGCACAAAAGGTTTGGGAAGGCCAATCAGTCAGTGGCCAGAGAGGTCAGGTGAGGACAAGGCAATGTGGTGGGAAGTGCACAAAAGAAGAGAAAAGCCATACCTCCATGCTAAAGCTGGTGAGCAGGAAAGCTCCCTCACTGCCCTTCCTCCTGCTCCCTACATGGAGAGAGAGGAATGAGGGCTAATGGACACTTGTGGTAGTGATCATCCTCAGACAGGATGCTGATTCAGAAGATTAATCCCCAAAATATTTCACTCTAATGGTAAGGATTTGGCATCACTGTAAAATCTTTGGAGTAGGAACCTTGTAATAGTGTTGATGCCAAGCTAAATGTTGCTGTTAGCAGAAGTGAAGCTTGCTGGGTTTTAACCTTCATCATCCTGTCCCATTTGAGAGTAAAGTCCCATGTAACCTTAGCAGATGCAGCAGATGCTTTCAGCTGCCACTCAAGCAAGGCTAAATACCCCAGAGATGCAAGCCTGATGGGCTGCAGCATGCTTTTCTAATCTGTGATGGGACCAGAAATGCGTATTAGAGCTTGGAAGGAGGTAAAGAAAGGACGTTGGCCATACAGAAAACAAAGGGGACATGTCTTTCCACAGCCTGGCACCTCATCACACCACATCAAAGTTTAAAGAGGGTACCACCAGATCAGGATAGAATGACTTTTTGCCTTCTGGGCACTGTTGAGAAAGATGAAACTGGAGAGACAGAGTTGGATGGGTGGTTTGCAGAAAATCAATATGCTTGTCTCTACTCCCTTCTGTCTCTTCACCCAAATTTCTGTGGGTAGGACCAAGAATTTGAAGATCTCTGTTCTGTTCTCATCCATGTTCTAGAGTCTCCTTGCAGCCTCTCTCACAGAATGAAAGTTCACAAGGATAAAGGAAACAATCACTGACAGATAGGACATTTGATGTCTGGTCTTGTGATGCAAAAATGAATTATTCTCCTTTTTGCATAATTTTTGTTTTGTTCTCCAGGCAGGTATTTGGTGACAACATAGTTTTAGAGAGGTATTCCATTTTGTGAAACAAAAGAACAGAAAAAATGCCCTACTCAGTTACTTAAAGCACATGATGTGTGCACAAGCACTCACAAGCAGTGAGCATTGGAAACAGGAACATTTTTTACTCTAAAAGGTCATACTTCAAAATCAAATCAAATGGTTTTATTCTCTGCCTAATGTGGATGATAACAAAAAGATTAATTGCCTTTATTTATACTACAAATCAGCACCACTGAAGCCATCTCATGTTCAGGTTCTCTTTACAGCATTGCTTTAAAGACTGAGGGGAACATAAAACTGACATCCAAACCATTTGCTCATCAGCATTTCATCTCTTTTTCTCTAATCTCCTCACACACAGGAGGATTATCCAGCTGTCTCTCTGAATACATGGATATATGGGATCTCAAACATGTAAGGATTTGTGATATTCTTTCTGCTGCCAAAAAAATTCCTGTGCACATTACCTGGTTAAACCTTACCCTTCTCTGCAACAGAGGAACTACCTGAGCTGGGAGATTGAGATCATGGGATTTATACTAACATATGCTGATCCAACTTCACGTCAAGAATTTGATTTGAACACATAAAAGTGTAATAAAGCATTTTTAGGTGACACTAAGATACCAGTCTTTCAACCAAAGTTAACAGAAACAAAGACGGCAGAAATAAAGAACTCTTTACTGTAAAAAAAAAATTAAAATATAATATTACATAGATATGACTGCTACATGACCATAAAATGCAGCCAAACCTGTCTATGGTTTGTCCAGGAGTCTGTCCTGCCTGCTTTAAAATAGCAAAAGACTTGAGTTGAAGTGATTTGTTAAGTTTTGAAACTAATTACAATGCAAAAGCCTTTCCAATAGTGCCAAGTAAGCCACGGGTTCCAGAACCTGATCTCTGCAGCTATTGCTAGAGCAAGGGGGAATGTTCCTTGCCTTTCAGAGGCTCATCTAGCATCCCCAGTGGTAGCAAAGAGTTAAACAGCAGACACTCATGCTTCCAGTTCTAAAGCCAAAAGTTACTTCACATTCTTGGGAGTAAACTATTTGCCAGATGCATATGAGAGTAGATCCATGTGTAAAAACACAGTACTGAAACATTCCTAATTAATGAAGAGTTGCACAGCCAAAGCACCCATACTGCCAAAGGTTCCTGCAGGACCTACCAAATATCCCCCTCACCCAGCCCAGCCAGTCAGTCAGCTACCTGCAGGCAGTGTAAATGCAATTCTTTTAGTTATGGGGGTCCTTGCTCTTTGGGCAAGGTTTTTGGTTTCTGAAAGAACCATGGAGTGGGGTGAGGAGGGCTGTGCCCCACTTGACATCCACAATACAGCCGCACCAGAGGGTCAGACACAGAACCATGCTGGACCCAAGGGACAGGGTATGGGTCAGACAGGGAGGTGCAGAAGCAGATCCTTAGCTCAGCTCAGAGGTGGGGAGGGCTGAGCTGCAGCAGGGCACTGCCCTGTGTGTGCTGGGCAGCCTCCTGGCATCTCTGTGTCCTGCTCTGCTGCTGGCCATGAGCCTTGCCACACTGGTAATTTGTGTCTCCTTGTCCTCTCAGGCCTCACCACCCCACTTTGGGTGACCCAGGGGACTGTCAGGACTGTCTCCAGAGGAAGGGGAGGTTGGTCTTCGTGTGTGGAAGCAGTGATGAAGTCATGTCAATCTCCCAGCAACCTACTTGATAAACTTCCAGCCCTGGCATTTGGACCCCAGGGCAACACTGAGTTGGCCAGGTGCCTTTCTCCTCCATCCATGCCCCCCTTACCTGCCCACAGGACACCTGTGGCTTTGACAAGGGAACAATGAGAACTTCTCCTGCGTTTTCCTTTCCCCTTAGGCTTCATTTCTATTTGAATTTTTCTGCCTTTGATTTCCAGTCTTCGGTTCTTGTTATTCAACAGGATTAAATTACTCTTCACAGCCCTGGATTTTCTCCCTGAGGAGGAATTCACTAATTCCTATTAGTGGCTATAAGCAAGTTGTTTTCAAATTGTTTTCCTTGCTGTTAAGTTGTGAAGACACTCACTGTGAAGGATTTGCTTCTGTACTCAACTGTCTTGTGTGTCCCTTTCCTCCAGAAAGGTATCTCAGAACCTCTGAAGAATTTTTATGCCATCTTCCAAGATGACTCTGTTTGTCTAGAGCCCTGAGACAAGCTCGTCCTCTCATCAGTTGTCATTCAAACATGTTTGAGCAAATGAAGGGCAGAGACAAAGCATTTGATTTCTCTTTACAGCCCTGATTGATTTAATGCCATCCAGAGAGGCACTAAATGATCCCTGGTCAGGTGTAAAAGAAGGAGATTTAGTTTAGATTAGCAGTAATCTGTTTTGCCATAGTGGAAACTCCTCACAATCTGCTGGGGCAGCTGGTCCTCTGTAGTGCTGCAGTTCTCCTTCAGAAGTTGCATTTCCAGGACCCTGCTCTGCCTCAGCTAAGCCAGTCCTGAGATACCACTTGAACAGAATTTAACTCCTTTCAGTTGCACCAAAATCTGATGCTCATCACCCCACCACAAGGGCCACGTGCATGTGGAATCTGAGCAGGTGGAAATCCACTGCAGACATGAGTTGCAGCAGCAATACACTGGTTGCCACACTTTTTGCTCTGTGCCATTTCTACCAAAAGAAATGGCACAGAGCAAAAACTGTGAACTTTCTTTCTTTTAGTTCAATAGCTCTTGAACTAAATCCTGACCTGAAGTGCAAGGATGCTTTTTTCCATGCTGAGTGTTCCCTGAATGTCATCATAAAATGACATTTACAGGATCACGGTTGTAGCTGCACCATTACTAAAGCTTTGCAATAATCACAGACTGACACGATGTCAGGGTCTGGGACGCCTCTCTGAAGATCACTCAGACTTTGCTGCTGTCTGGACTGGTTCCCCAGGGCAGGACTTTACATTTCCCTTTGCTGAACTAATGAGGGACCTCTCAGCCCATTCTCCAGCCTATGGAGATCGCTCTGGCTGTCAGCACAGCCCCCTGGTACCAAACACCAGCACACTGAAGTAACTTGCTTTAGTGATCCCTGCAAATTAACTGATCCTAACACTGGGCTAAGGCAACCACCATCACGGGAGCAAAGGCAGCACCCATTCTCAACATCTCTTAAGTCTGGGCTTCCTAATGTCATTTAGCTCCCTCTTAGCCCATAGAATACACAATACACAAATTTTATTCTTGCATCTTTTTTCCCATTGCATGTCTGGTAGACAGGCTCAGTGGAGCAACCTGGAGAAAATAACTGCAATAACAGAAAATGAAGCACAACCCAAAACTATGGAGCTCTGATTCAGTTTTGGGGAAGGATTTTGGGAGAGGCAGGAAAGGAGAGTGGGATGTGTGGACGTTCTGTAGAGGTTGTGACCTAGTAAATGACAAGTGGGAGAGCTGTGGGTACCTAACTGTGCCCCTAACAGCCTGCTGCTGAAAAGATTAAAATGCTGTGAAAGTGTTTATGGCAGAGGCCAGTTCTGAACACAGGCAAGTCTAATAGCACCAGGCAAGCCCAAAGATGACTTCTCAGACTCAGTGTTCAAAATCAATCTTTTGGGACCAGCTGGCTCCTCACACCTCTTCATGACTCTTGGAGTGCGTGACATTTTTCCTGTTTTAAAATAAAAACCAGCTAGACGGTTCCCAGGGGTGCAGGGCAGGAGTCAAAATGCTGAGCAAATGTAAATGCCTGCCAAGGTGCGTGCTGATCTGGCGGGACCCTGGTCCAGGATTCTCTTCTCCTGCTTCAGCAGAACTCATTTCCATCTAACATTTAGGATTATGCAGTTATGCCAACTTGCACATGCTACAGTGGCACCCCAAAGCTGCAGTAAGGCTTGAGACTTCTCTGGGAGAAGACCTTGACCCAGAAAATTTAAATAAACAGAGGCAAATGTTTGCCCCTTCAGTGACAATTTCCCCAGCAGATTCAGCATGCAACAGGATGAAGCATTGCTCAGTGTACTCTGAGCTCATGTCATTGGTAGCCAACCACATGATTTATTAATATAATAGTGTGAAATCAATGAAATAATGGGAAACCCTTTCGTTTTTGACAGCACAAACCCCAGCTGATTTCATTGTGTGCTGGCAAGCAGAGCTATTAGCTATTAAAACAAAACAAACCCAAACAAAATAGAAAATTGCCACAGAATAAAAAAGTAGTTTTCTAATAATCTGTCCTAACATTCAGGGTGGGTGAAATTGAAGGTTTAAAAATCCTCTTTTTTATTTGAAGTTTCTGATGTCTTCCTCTCTCTTTTCACACACACACACACACTTACTCATATATCATATTTCAGCTCATGACCCTGCTATTCCAAAGCGTGAACACAATAAAGAAAACTTGTAAATGTAAATTAAAAAACTATCAGGGATGTTTGATGCCCTTTCTCCTAGGTGAGACAAAATGGGGATCATATATGTAAACCTCTTTTCTTCACCTGAATGGCTTTCTCACCAAAGTGTTTAGAGGAGTTGTGGTAGGAACACTAAGAAAAAACTTCAGTCCTTGAAAAACCATCCTGAATACTTTAATTTCTGAAACAGAAACAGCAAGTCATGTGAAGGACATGCCTGTGGGAGCCAACAGACTCTGGCTATCAAGTGTAGAGAAGGAAGGCCCTGCTGAAGAGGAGGAATCCTTGTATCACTTGAAGGAAACATGGTGCTCCCTTCATTCCCTGCTGCAGAATTCCCCTCTGGCACCTTCTGTGTTGGGGATGACGCTGCATGCTGCACTGCTCTCCAATCCCAGGATGACATAGACTTCCTAGCTCTTCTGTGGGAAACTGGAAAGAAAATACCAAAGCTCTTTTTTTCCCAATCATGGGGAAAAAAAAGACAGAAAAATCAGAGCACTTGTCAGCATTCTTCTGTTTGCAGAAGCTTCAAGAACTTTAACAATAAATCTTCTAGCACTGCCAAGGAAACAGTACAAGAAGAAATGTGGGCTGCTTTTAAACCTTCACACAACTTATGTCAGCCACCTTTGCATCATGGTAGAGAACCCAAGCTTTTCTGCTTGGTTATTTATCCCAGATTTCTCCATCCCTTATGATTTCAACCTTCAAAGTCATCCTTGAGTCCAGTTTATATCAGCACAGACATGTTTTGAGCTAAGCCATTTCCGAGAGTCCAGGCAAGGGCAAGTATCATCTGTGAATCTGATAAGGTTAACCAGATTTGTGGCACCTGTTCTCCCACAGCTGCCTCAACAAGGATATTTCATCTCAGGAAAGAACCTGGTGCAATGAGGATTTGGGACAAAGGGAAGGACAATGCATCTGTTGCAGAAGTGTAGTTTGATAACTTTATTTTACCAGCAAGCATGGGCATCCTCTCTGAAGGACTAAGGACAGGTTCTCCTCTGCAATGACAGAAATCATCCTATGCTGGCTGAACTGTGAGAGTTGATGCTCAGGAGACAGATGAAGTTACTTGACAGAGTGGTTGCAGTTGGCAGTGCTTAGTACAGGGCAGTGGGAGAGCAGGACATGCTGCTCTAAGGATGCACGTGGAAGCTGCACAATGCACCTTGCATTTGGGATGACTGAGGAGCATCTGGTTAAGATCAGAGTCCAAGATGGCTTTCCCAAGTGGCTGTTTGAAATAAATAAGTGCTGTATATCCCCTCACAGTGACTGCCTCACAAGCTGTTGTTGAGAGGGAAATGTAAGCATGTTGTGTATGATTTTAGTTTTCTGAGGGTTAGCTGAGTGCTCTGGCACCAGCAGCCCAAAACACATTTGGTGTGCGTGCTTAACTTACAGCGTGGCTGTTCCAGGGCTGTGTATGTTGCTAAATAACTTTCCCATTGTTTCACTGGTTACATTGCTCTCAGTATTTGGCTTGGCGTTTGTTTTATGTCCCAGGCCCTTTAAAGCCTGTCTGATGGAAAATGCACAAACCTTTCCTGAATCAAATTTAAAAGAGCCTTTTTTGCCCATACCTCTGTGAATCTCCCACTTCCCTGGCAATTCTACATGTTCTGTCTTACCTATAGAAAAATACTTACTCTTATGACTCCAAAGAGAAAAGTTTAAGAAAGGACTGTAAAATGTTATAATTTTATTTATAGAAAATTATATATAAAATATAATTTTATTTATACAGGTCCTGTCTACAGGATCATGTTAAACACAGGAAAAATACATAGAGGGGTGAGCCTGAGGGAAGGATCTATAGGCAACTGAGGTGATGGACCAAGTTTTCTTGCAGCTTTGTAAGTTGCAAGGTTGAGATCTGGATATGTTTGGTTTGCTGACTTTCTCCATTCCTGAAGAGGTTGCTGTTCAACATCTCCAGATGCCAGGCCATTCTCAGGGAGGGAGAGCTCCTGGGAGATGTTGTGCTCATCCCTGTTGGAACTGAAGGAATCTGCTGAGTGAGAGACTGAGGGCTGCTGACTGGTTGCTGAAAAATCTCCAGGTACCTTCAAACTTTCAGTAGACCTCAGAGTGGGCAATGACTTTTAAAAAATCTCATGCTGTGATTCTGCACTCATTGCAAGGTGTCCTTGACCCTGTTTGGAACCAGAATGAGATAATCTGACATAAACCCAAGGGATTCAAATATGGAGCACACAAAGTGAAACACTTTGTGTGCATTATTCTTACAGGTATTCCCTGAAGGTTTAGGCAGCAACAGCCTGAGTTTCCTAAAGGATGCAGAAAGATGGCAGTGCCCAGAGTTTCTTGTGCTGCACTGGGTGTAGCATGCCCACTCTGATGCTTCTACACTCCTCTCTTCCCCCAAGATAAGTTTTGGTCAGTCCATACAATGCATCACTGACTCAGTTTGACAGTATGAAATTCACCCCTGTCCAACGTGTCACTGCTGTGCCTGGCACTGACCAAATGCCCAGGGCTGGTGGTCATGGAGACCTTACCATGGAGTCTGTCAGCCACGTGTGAGCACTCCCTACAGACTTGGCAAGGAAGGGACTTGTGGAACTTGTTTTGGCCTGGTTGGCACTTAGCTGGAAAGACTTCCCATAATTACAAAACTTCACTGACACAGGCCTGTTGGTGGTGTATGTGAAAGAAAGAGGAAAAGGTGAGGATGGGAGCACAAAAGCAAACTGCAGTCCCTGAGGCACAGCTGCAGTACTGCTGCTTGGCAAACCATGGGTTAGAAATATCTGTGGTGAAGAGTTTGGATTGCCCTCCAGTGGCCAAATGGGATTTCAGATCCCAGCATAGGTCAAAAAGGTAATGTCAAGAGGAAAGAAAATTGGAGGAAGAAAAATCAGCCTGCTGAATATTTTAAAGGATGGTGGTATCTGTGTTACCATCATGGCAGCACATCTATTGCAGATACTCAACATTTGTCTTCTTCCTTTTTAATATCAGCTTCCACACCAGTGCTTTCCCGTGGTCACACAGACCTTCACAGCCATGCAGCAGCAAGGACCTGCGCCGGCAGACCAGGGGGTGCCCACTGTGCACATGAGGCCAAGGTCAGCAGTGGCTGCTGTATCCAGAGACACACCAAATATAGAACTACATATAGCAGGAAAAATAGTCCTCTTAAAAGCCCAAGGGAGTGTGCCAGTAACAGCATTCATACAAAAACCAGTAGAAAATACATCAGAGTCGAATCTGGTATCAAGGGCCCTTGGTCTTATCTCATCTCTTGACCTTTCTGACACTGCTAAGAGGAAACATGGGTGCTAGTACAGTGATCCTGTTCTGAGTACGTACTACCATTCATGTTGCCTTCCTCTCTAAAAGTAAACATAGAGCCCCTGAAGGCCAGCTGCATTGGGTGTGAATTGGGTATGAAAGAAAGACTTGGGTGTGCTCGAGGTTTGTCTGGCTGCCTGTTTTGTTTTGTAGGGGTTTTTGTTTGTTTGTTTGTTTGCGGGGTTTATTTGTTTGGGCAACACTTCTTCCACATTCATTTTGGCTAAAGACTCAGCTTTTAACTTTTGGCTACACATCTGACCCCTCAGCATTTTTCTGCCTCTTGAATGGTGTTCCTGAAGGGTATTCCAACACCAAGCCCTTGGCGGGAAGAGTGCAGAATGGGATGAGGAGACCATGTGAAAGGGAATAGCTCCAGATGCATCCTGTACTTGTTAAACTTCCTTGGCAAAATCTTTCCAGGAACTGCCTACTCTCTTGCTGTGCTGCTGCGGGTCTGATTCAGCTGAGTGACTAACGAGCAAGGCGCAAAACTCTGTCAGTTTTTGAGCCTTGAGTGACAGCCAGGCACACATCTTCTCCTCAGAGGGCAGAAAAAACTCTTTGATACTTGGCCAGCCTATGAGTCTTCCCAAATGAAGCCTTTGATATCTGTAGTCCAAGGCCCCGGTTCAACAGAGGTTTAAATCCCACAGAGACCATGAATCACAGGAATACAGGGAAGGAAGGGATCTCAAGAGAACACCTTCCCCACCCTTCACACAGAGGCAACCTAAGAATATCTTGACCTCTCCTGGCAGATGTAAGCCTGATCTGTTTTAAGAGTCTCTAATCACTAGAGGAACAAGTCTTTCTAGGTATTCTCCTCCATTCCTGGATTTTCCTAACAGTAAGTGGCGTTCCCTAATGGTTAACCTAAATCACATTTGCCATAAATTAAACCAGTTCTTCCCATATCCTTATGAACACCATAGTCTTTCAGAGTAATGCTTAAAGTACTGGAAATCTTTCATTATGTCTCATATCAGGATGCTTTTTTCTAGATAAAAAAACAACAAAAACAAAAACCCAAACCAAACATATCCATTCCTTATTAAAGAAATTTTAAAGACCAGCTATTAAAGACCAGGACAAGACTGGTTGTGGGCTTTTTCCATTTTCCTTACAACCTCCTATTGTTAGGTTATTAATTAATGAATTTTCAGTTCTTACAGACACACCATGAACTTCACCTACTGTCCTGTAATGCTGTTTAAATGTGTTGATAAATTAAGACCTAAACTGGAAGTAAATCCATGCAAATAAATGGTGTAACTGCAGTAATAAAAATGGTATAATAAAAGTAGCAGGAAGCACTTTCAGGACCAAATCATAGACTGAATATTGGTGTACTTAGATTTCAGAGCACTAATATGCCTATTATGTACTTACTTTGCCTCTTGTAGAAATCTACAGAGAATTTGGCCATATCCCTAACATATGTGTATTGGTATTATTATTTATTAGCAGCTCCCTCACCTAAACTTGTGAGCATCTGTAAGAGCAGGATCCTAAATCCTGCCCTCATTTGGCACAGGCAGGATTTAGAGCATGTATTTGTGGATCACCTGAGGATGTGGATGGGCAGATAAGTCACAGCAACCTAAGAAAATAAGCACTAGCTATGAAAATATAGTCCTCAGGCTTGACTTGCAATTGGTTGCATCTGTAGTCATAACGAGTGTAGTAGTTATTCATTATACAGGAAGTAGAGATGCTATGAGTAGGTTTTATGAAGTCATATTTGGCTGTCTTATAGTTTAATAAATATTCCTCTGTAACTGCTTCCATCTCAGTCAGTTTGCTTCAAAACAAGATTTCTATAAATCTTTATAATGCAGGGAATGCACCCAAAAGTATTTGGGTAGGATTTTTTCCCACATAAAGTATGTTTTATATGCTGCCCGTCAAAAACGCCCACAAGAGACACAGGACTCTGCAAGCCATACAGGGGGAAAAAAAATCCTTTGTCTTTGTTATTATATTCATATCACTAGTCCCCGAAGAGCAAAACTAAAACACAGACCTATGCTAGGAAAGTCCAGAAAGATAAGAGAAGTGAATGTATCTAGACTTCAGCTGGACCAAGGAGGGAGAAAGTTTGTAAATCTGGCCAAGAGGAGGTCACTGGTGACCCTGAATATTTAGACATATGACTCATGCATAAAAGAATACTTGAACCATCAAAAGATTATTCATCTGCTTCTCTTCAGTCTCCCTCTCCTGCAAAAAAGAATTAAAAAATTGAATTTTCAGTGTTTTTTTCCCCCCTTTGCATTTAATTATTTTATTAATCTACATTGTAGTAAAGCACGAGACTTGGAGTGGCAGGAATGAATAGCCTCTAACTCATAGCAGCAGATAGCAAGCAAAAGGTGTCCTTGGACACTGAAAAAGGGATATGGGATTCACTCTGCTGCTTCATCATTTTAGCAAGTACTGGTGCCTCTGAGATTTCATATCATGATGTTTCACCACGTCTTGGATATAATGAGCTACCTCATTTATTATTTTGATTTAGATTAAAGGCATCTAATTCCCCTCTCCTCTCCTCTCCTCTCCTCTCCTCTCCTCTCCTCTCCTCTCCTCTCCTCTCCTCTCCTCTCCTCTCCTCTCCTCTCCTCTCCTCTTTTTTATTTTCTTTTTTCTTTTCCTTTGACACACATCACATTTATCCATTTGTGAGTCTTTTATTTACTTTTACTTTGTTTGGAGAATTTGTATCCAGGGGGAATACCAAGCAAAAGAGTATTTTCAATTTACCATCAATTCTTACAAGTCACATCCACAGTCATACCAAGCAATCTGCCAATACCACCACAGCACAGTGATCCTGTATGCAATACACAATGTATGCAATAATGAAATTTATTGCTGTTGATACTTTCATTGAATCTGGGATAATAAAATTAATCTCCACAGGATTAATGCCACCTTTTGCAACTCAGTTTTCTTGTACTTTGCAACATCTGTTCCCATGGTATCCTCAATTCTACCCTACCTCCCTTTCACCATGGTAGGAGAGTGCTCAGTGTGTGGCTGCTCAGCAATGCTGCTGCACATGTTGCACATGAGGAAAGGGGGCAGGATTTTAACAGATGAGGGAGCAGAAGCCTAGGATTTTAAGGAAGAAGTGTCTCTGCCCCCAGCATCCTCCACATCCTCCACAAGCTGTCCTCATCCATCATGAAGTATGAGCTGAGAATCAGGGGTCAATGGAGAGACACTGACCTACCTCACTTCTATCAATCTCTTGGGTGCCATTAATCCCTTATCCAAAATGTTGAAGAGTTTTAATGTACCTGGTGATATTTTAATACCTTCATCAAGCACATGTATTGTGAAAGACTCGAGCCATATCCACAGGAACGCAGATGTGAACACCAGGAGTCTGGGGAGAGTTAAGACCAGTTTGTTCTCATGACCATGTGTGGTCTCAGGTGACTCTCCTCTGGCAGCTGCTTTCTTTGCAAGAGAGACTTAACACAAACCCCTCCTACATGCAAAGTGGTCCAGCAGTGGGATTCCTCTTTGGAGCTTTGTCCATCTTTCCTCCAGGGAAGACGAAGATCAGTCACCACTAATAACATATTAATTGGACTCAAGTGGCACTTCATTATGTTACGCATTTTTTAAAAGGCTGTACTGTTATGATTGGCTGGGTCAGTCACTGAATTTTGAGTAGGCTTTTGTCTTGGGTTGTGGAACCTAAATTGTGTATTCTATTTTCATCTGCTGGAAACAGTTGGGGGTTGTTCTTCTTTATCTCTTGTTTACTCTGGAGGGAGGGGGGTGGGTGCCTTTTGATAATGGGCCAACTGTTAACACCAGGTAGGGCAGTGTTTCTTATCTCTCTTCATGATGGGCCATTAAGACTCCCCAGGCTGTTTTCTTCCTCAAGCTGTTCCCTTTCCCAAAATAGTACACCCACATTCCATCATCCTATTGTGAGATGCTCCACCCAGTGGGGGGAGCCAACCATTCCTACCTGGATAAAACTGGGACTCTGGAACTGGAAGTTCTCTTGCTTCACCCGATTACCGGAGGAAGACTGGACCCCACTCTCATCATCACTGGACCCTACCGACAGGATCATCTCTACTTCAACAGAACCACATCTGCCACTCCAGGAGGACTCACTTTTGGACTGCTTCCAACACCCTGACCAACAGGGTGTCAGGTTGTAGCTCTGACTTTGTCAGGGTTTTCCAGGATTGCTTGTTTATTTGTTTGCCTGTTGGGTTGGGTGGTTTTTGTTTTCTACTACATTTGTACTGTTAATATTCCTAGTAAAGAACTGTTATTCCTATTTCCAAATCTTTGCCTGAAAGCCCTTAATTGCAAAATTCTAATTTGGCTGGGGGTGAGGGGTTTACATTCTCTGTTCTAGGGGAAGCTTCAGCTTTCCCTGGCGGATACCTGTCTTTCCAAACCAAGACAGCTTTGGGGTCATTTGAGCAAAGTTTCGGGGTCATTTACAAGCTTAACCTAGTCACTCCAGTGGTAAGGACTCTACTCTGAATAACCCAGCTTTCTATTTCACACGACTTAGAAAGGGCATATTCACCTGAGTGCATATTTGAAAGGGTGTGTTCCTCATAGATACTGTTTATTAACATTTCTGCATTCCCGTCAGCTTTTTGTCTCCTCCTTGCAATTAAATTGATGATCAATGAAGACAAAGAATACTTTAATCTATGGGACCACTACAAACAGTAAGGCAAAGACTTCCAAAACAAAAATTTCAAGTCTGAAACCCATTTACCTTTCAGGTCACCGTTTTCAAACTGCATTTTCCCAGTATACTTTGTTGTAACTGAAAGATGCCGAAACAACTGTTTTCTTTTACATGTAGTTATTCCTTTCCAATGTTTCTTTTTATGGTGATCACAGAAAAATAGTTTTCATAATGTCCATATACATCAGGAAACACTGATTTTAACTGCAGGTGATGAAAAATAAGTGTTTTCCTTTCATGCTTTCAAACAGTTCAGTCCAGCTACCATCTCTGCATAGCTGGTCTGATACTGCTTTCACTTCTACTCAATAGCCCCCATAAATCAATCAGGAAGGTGGCTTCTTTCTGGCCTTTTTATGAAGAGAGTTTGCAGTGTGAAACCTTCAGTGAAGGTAGTGTCAATTCACATCAGACTGCCTCATGTTTCAGGCACTTTACTCCTTTGATTCTTCAGGGAGCTGAATCCAGTCCCACCATTCTCCAAAAGCCTCCCAATTCTAGCTTGAACTCATACCTTACCTGAAAAGCATGATCCCAGAAAAGGTAGGATAGCAAAGTTAGAAGCAAGTATAACTCCACTAAAACAGAGGTTAAGATGATGTTTGAAGCTTTTCCTTTCTTTTAAAATCTCAATATAGAAGAAAACAGTATAATAACATCTTGTGTGTCTGGCTAATGCTGTGTACAGCCTGGTTTATGTTACTATTTAAAGCATGAATCATCTAAGTGGCATCTTTACACTGAAGCATTCATCTCCATTATTAGTTTGTTTTTACAAGCTTAGAAATTAATTTTGGCACCAATGTTGCTCTGTTAGCAATGTTATAGCTTACAGACATACAGATAAATTGTAAGATTTAGCGACCAAAAAACCTGAAAAACAGTCCCCCAAACCAGAAAAGCAAATACTGAGCCTGATAGCTCAGATAACCTCTCTTAATACAGTAACGTAAGCTGCTTTATGTTTGCACTTTAGACATTTAGAACTATGCCCCTCAAGGCAGATTCTGAATCCTGAATCAAGCAACTCTGTGATGGGCCAGGAAAGTAGCACTGCAAAGATTTCTGTTAAACACAAATGGGTATCTGAAATGGCAAGCAAGATTATGGTGTGATGCTCTGAGACGTGAAAAAGGAGAGGGCTAAGAAAGTAACTGAAAATTGGGACAAGATGCATCAGGAATGTGCCTGAATAACATGATACCATTTTTTATAAGATGGATGACTTTCAGACAGAGGAATAAAAGTCAGCCAAATCTTTCTTGACATCTGTATGGTATCACAAAGGAATTATTAACTAAAACTGCAAAAATGGGAATCGGCACCGAAATGGATTAGGAGATGAGGACATTCCTGAGATGACAAAGGGTTCTCTCACAAAGAAATATAACAAACTGAAACTTTTTTTTTCAGGAGTGAGGCTAAACATCAATTTGGCATGATAACTGTCAGAGAAAATGAGAACACCCAGTAGTATTTATTGATATAAAACTGGTAGCATTATCAGCATAGAGAAGGCTCATGACCCAGAAGGCCAGGCTAATGAATCCAAACAAAATCGAATAATTTACAAAATCCAAGCTCATGCACATAGGGGCAAGTTACCCAAGTGTTTGCAATCATTAGGATTGCCAGCTGAAAATGAGCATGGAAGGAGATCTGTGTATATAGGTTGTGTCAGGAGCTAGAGATCTGACCTGGCTCTTGTCACTCAGCTTCTGAAGCCAAACTGGGCAGAAGATGGGAAAAGGCAGGTGCAGTACAGAAATTTCCAAAAAAGACAAAGAGTAGTGCCCACTGGACATGGACAGCCCTGGGGAGACCTCACAGGTCTGCTGTGCACAGCTTCCTCAGCTATTTCTGCGTTGAGGAAATAGAAGCAGTGAACATGGAGAGGATGCTGACTGTGGGCTTACTGAGGAGGCTGTACTGACACAGCAGATGGGACAAGTCGGGATTTAGAGCCAAAGGAAAGCCAAGGCTGACAACAGACGTGACTGACCTTTGTAAATGCAGCAGTAGATTAAAAAGCAGAGAGGGGAAAAAACCAGCTTGAGCCAAGTACAAAGTTCAAATGAGTATAAACCAGCCATAACTATCCTTTACTCTGGAGATCACGAGCATGTTCCTCACAACTGTGGTAGCCCTGTGCTGAAGCAATCTCCCAAATGTGCAGCAGGGACATGAAGTCTCCCTGCTTCCCGGATGGACCTGGCTAAGGGTCCATCCAGGACCTTGCTCACAGTTAATGATATATAATGATATATAATGTCTGTAGATGAGATGACCTACCTTCATGACCCAGGAAATTTTTTCCAGGCCCATTTGTTCCATTTCAGCTGCAGAGTAAGTGCCAAGGAGTCAACAAAAGTTAGAAAAATGTGGATGGCACATGCTTAGAGATGGGAATACAGAAGAAGGACAGATCATTGAAATACACGGAGAAAGCCCTAGTGGATTGCAGCCCCCTGTAAGCAATAGTATTTGCTTGTAAGTGTCTATATGCATATAACTACAGCCATAATTAAACACCACACTCTTTATCCATCAATTTTAGGATTCCTATTAACTAAAATATCTAGTAAGACAATTAAGAACACTACTTCCTTCCTCCTCTGCTAATGACATGGGAACAGGTGTGACCCTACCTGTGCCAGTTCTCATCATAGCAAGTGATGCCTGCTCACTGTGCAGTGCAGAACCTGCATGACAGCACCAGCTCCCGGCCTCCTTCCCCTCCTACAGGCAGCAAGGATCCTTCAACAGAGTCACCTGCAGTTTACCATCTCCACAAAGAGGAGATGGAACCTTAAGCTATGTTGAATTAGAAATTGTCCATAAACACCTTGTGTAAATGAGCAGAGAGTGAATAAAAATTGACTCCAAAGTAAACAAACAAACAAACAAACAAACAAACAACCTCCCCAAAAAAACAAACCCAGAGAAAGTGCAAAAGGAGCAGGACTTTTTGTTTTTCCATTTAGAAAGAAAAAAATTAAAATTTTCAGGAAAATGTAATGGGCCAGACTGCATTTGTTCTACTTGGATAAGAAGCTTCCTGAAAACCCTATGAAACAGCACAGAGTGCAACTTTGCCTTTGTAGGAAAAAGTCATCACTGGTTGATAAAGAAATAACCAAATTATCTGTGCCCAGGGCTTCACTGTTTTGGCTATAGTCTGCTTTAAGGAAGAAGGGGAGGAGCAGAGCAATCTGCCAGGTTAGAAAGAAGATGGAAATTAGTGTTTGCAAATCTACAGTGTGCTGAAAGCACTTATTGAACTTAAATAAAAGGTTAGCTGCCAAGGACTATGATTTTTTTCCATTTTTCATATGGCTGTTTCTTTGCAAGAACTGAACACTGGGTTGTTTGCAAGAAAAAGACTGATTTCTACTGAGAGAAAGAGGCTGGGTTTTGTTTTTTTTCCCTTTTTAATTGACTTCATCAAGTACTTCTGAAAGAGGTAACCACAGAAACAGAAAAACACATGTTTTCTAGCTCATATTTACAATATTTTCTCTCTGAAACTCATGCACTCCTGTAAGACTCTGTAATACAGTAGTGCCTGGGGACAGAATGGAAGTGAGTGTTGGTGTGTACCTTGATCCCTGGAGGAAAACATCCCCTTCAATATTTTTCACATTTACTCAGAAATACCTAAACCCACTGCACTCCTTGCATGCCAAGAAGGGAGCCAAGAACTCAAGGATATTTTTTTTTCTTCTCTCCAAATAGCATATTTCCCCACTCAAAAGCAAAAAAATCCCATCAGTCTGACAGACTTCCAGGAAATAGAGGTATTATTTTAGTTGCCAAGGTCCAAGCTCTGTTTCTTTAGGCACTGACAAGAAAGGGACTCTTCTACATCTCTGTTTACATAGCTAATGAATACAGGAGAATGCTTAGCAACCTTTTGTCAAGCAGCATGAGATTCACCTTCCTAAGAACAGATTCATCAAGATGTGGTGCAATCATTTAGCTCTGTTTTACTGTGTTTTAATAGGGGAAATTATTACTTTGCTTCACTCTACACAGACATGTTTTTCCATGTTCTCTAAAGGCTTGAGGTTTTTTAAAGGTACTTTTTTTAACATTATTGACCTGGTTTTCCCCTTTCTACTCAAGAAGTCTTTTATCTGTTATTTCCTCATTAAAAAAATGAGCTTTGTATTCTAAGTATTTATTATTTAGTATTCTAAGAATATACTGAAATATGTTGTATTCTCCCCATTCTGTTTCACCAACATGGAGCACTTACAGAATGGCAAAAGTTGTTTGGCTGAAAGAAAGGAGACAGATCAAATACAAGAAAGAGATTATACAGACAGATTTTAAGGTGCTTCATAAAAGTGAACCCAAATGCCACAACTGCCATCTCAAAGCTTTCCCTCCTGCAGGGATGAGCCAGCAGCCCCTGTTTTCTCTGAAGGGAGTAACCCAGGAGTGGTTCAATGCAAAGGAAAGCAGCCTGGCACCCCAAACACAAGAACCAGTTTGCACAATATCACACCTGCTCGATATGGATCCAGGCCCATCTAGGCATGAGCCAAAAGCAGAGACACAAAGAGAGCTCAGTGGCCTCCCACACCTGACTGCAGCCATGAACAGTGAGGGCAGGGCTGGACTGGGGGCCTGCCACGGTGACTTTGGTCTTGCAGGTAGCTGATGGGCAAAGAGGGGATCAACTGGCTTTGACTTCTGCCCATGGGCAAACCAGTTCCCCCCAAAACACCTCAGCAGCTGCTTGCTGTTTTACATCTGCCCATAGCAAAGCAACAGCTCTCTTTCTATGGAAGTTTTAACTTAAAACTGGTTCAAGGTGCTCAGAGAGGTACTTGGCTTCCCAAGCAAATTACTGAAATACTTTCTTCACACTAACTTCTCCCTTCCGCCTGAAGCCAGCAGGTGACATCTGGAAAACATACAAAACAAAGAGAAAATTGTCGTTTCAAAGGGATTAGTAACTCCACTCCATCTGTGTGGGCGCTGCAGCCCCGCTGACTTCCCAGGGCCGGGAAGCTCTGCAGGAGCAGGGCCAGCATCCTGGTCATGCATCACTTCCCCACCACAGATACCTCAGTGTGCCTGGTGTCAAAGGGAACAGGAATGTCTTGAGCCATGAGTGAAAGAGCATCCTGTGGAGTTTAGCTGAAACAAATACAGTTTAAAGTGCTGGGTGGTATGACTCAGTTCTAGGAAAGGATGTTTGTGGTACAGAGGGAAATCAGTGAACACACTTTCTGTGTTGCTTGCAGGATTCAACTCTCAATATGTTGTCACAGCATTCTGCTGAGCACTGGAGATAGTCCTGTCAACACCTTACAGCCAGCCACCAGAGAGCCTTCTCCAGCTCGTGAGGAGCATGGACATCAGTGGCAGGAGGAGCACACAGCATGGTCTTCATCACTGACCCCAGTGCTGCTGCTGGCTCAGGGCTCTGCAGTGGTGCTGTCAGAGAGACTTCCAGCATCACAGCTCTCTGCCTGCCTGCCTGCTCCACTGCCTGGGCTTGACATGCAGATCTGCATTCTCAGATGCACAGGAGAGAAAGGAGGGGAATATAAAGACAAGAAAGAGTGAGACAAATGAGTAGGCAGAGGATACACAAGCTCTTCCTTCCAGTGTGTCACACGTTCACACAAGTTGTGCTTCATGTCTGCGTTTTGTCAGGTGTACCTGCAGTCTCACCAGTAAGGGGCTTTCTTTTTCTCTACCAACTCTGCACATTGTTAAATCAGCTTTCTCTTTTCTCATCTTTTCCTGAATCCACTGGCCTGGGACTGTCTAGAAGATTCCTCACTGCTCAATCACCAGTTACTTCCACAGCCTCGGGCTGATTATTGTCTTCTTGTGAGCCTGTAAAATGGGGAAACACCTTTGTGCTTCAAATACATGGTAACAGTTTAAAAAAAATAAAATAAAAAACATATTAAAAACAATAAAATAAAAAACATGCTTCACTTAGAGTGTGAAGCAATGAGTGCCATATACACACTGAAGATCTTTTTATTTAGAGACAAGAGATGCTGCAGGACTGTAGATTTGTTTTACTATGTGAAGCAAATTTGGTGTATGTGACACAGAGGCACTGAATCTCCCCTCTCTGGTGACACTGAGTGCAGCCTTAGCCTGCCTGTGCTGGCTGGTTCAAGAGGCCAGGAGAAGGTAGTGCCCTTCTGCACAGTCAGTTCCTGCTCTTCAAGGGCTCATAAATCAGGAAAAGCATGGCATAAACAGCACCCCACATTCCCTATAACATGCTGTGCAGGTGAAGCTAAGTAACCCCACAATTCAGGTGTAAGACAGAAATGCAGAAGGCTTGCACAACAGCTCTGTGTGCTTGCTTGTGTTTGCACAGTGGGAAAGAGCTAGGTGGAGAATCCACCTGTTTAATCTGCCAGTCCAAGAAATTAGCTCCCAGGGCAATGACTGCACAGCCAGAAGCAGACCAGGATGCCAGATTTTGCTGTGTTCTGGCCCCTCTGGGGATGGGGTTTGACCTTGGGCACAATGCTGTGCTCATGTGGCTGGCCAGCATCCAGAGCAGAGCCAGTGCTTGTCCTCTCAGCTGGGAGCCACAGAGCTGGGAGCATCCAGCTGCACCTCCCTGGGGGAACACATCCCTGGCCTGCCAGATTTTAGAAATGTGTTTGATAAAAGTCCCAGACTCCAAGACTGAAACAAGAACAGGGGTGAAATGGGACCTGCTTGAGCCACGTTACCCTCATCATTTTTGGCAGATACTGAAGTACAAAAATCCCCATACTATTCCTAGGAACTCATTAAAAAAATGTAGTCTTACTGTAAATGCACTAAAAAGACGAAAGGGAAAATTATTTAAACTTTGCAGACTTGTTGGCTTTCACTTGTCTGAGCGACAATGGAAAACAAGGATGAGGAACATCTAACACTTTTTTACTATGGACTTTAAAGCATGTTAAAGTAACATCCACAGCCAGATATTGCAAAACAATGCATAGTATTCTGAAGTAAAAAGTTACAGTAATAATTAAATCACATTTTCTTTCAATGCTGCTGGTGTTGTAGTTGAGCTCAAAGTCAAATTAATGACAACAAATTATTTAATGAGCATCATTATGCTGGCTGTGTAATGACACACAGGAGGACTGGTGCTGGTAGTTCAGAGGCTGAACCATTACAACATATGGAGTGATTAGATGGTGCTCGAGTGTCCCATTCAGTCCTTCATGCCCAGACACAGAGCTTCCTTTCGGACAGAACTGTGGGAGAGAGAGTTGGTGTGGCCAACAGGAGGCACAGGTGGCTCTGTGGTGTTCAGAGACGAAAAACAGCTGCCATGTGGGAGAAAAGCCATGTCTTTGCCATGTATATGGACACTTTTCTCCCAAAAGACATGGCATAATCAGAAATAAGAAAACTAAACTCAAAAAAAACCCGTATAGCAATCTCAGTCTCTTCAGCAGGTAGGGTGGAGCTGATGAAGGAGACATGGGTGAGAGCTCTGACTTGAAGCGAAAGAGTGGCTGGAAGGTTGTGAGGGCACAGGGCCAGAGGCAGAAGGGTGCACAGAGCAGGAGATATGGGCAGGTACATCAGAGTCTCAAGAAGCAGGAGGTAAACAGCAGGAGATTATTTTTCTTTGAATCGTTGCATCCTGAGGGTTCTCTGTTGCTTGTTTCCTCCTCCAAGCTTTCGAGGAGAAAGCTTTAAGTAGCAGAGAAGACAGGGCACAAAAATCCAGAGGAGTCACATGAGAGACCTCCAAGGTAGACCAAAGACCTCTGAGGAAAGCGACCTCCTGAAGCTGTTGCCAAACAATATCACTTATACAGCATAAACACTCATTCCTGCATTCTGGGAAACTTGCAGAAGATAAGTACAGTGCTTTCCTCTCCTGATAAATCAGCAGCAACAAAAAATGTCATATTGATTAATTTGACTAGCTTGCTTTGCTTTATATGTGGTCTTCCATAATTCCAGGTGCACAGATGCTGAAGCAAAATCAAACTAAAAGTATTTTACCCTATGGGATACAAGGGAGGCCACAGGTTCAGATTCAAACCCCAGGTTTCCCTTCAGCCTTTGGTTCCCAAAACTCTGGGAGACTGTCTAACCTGCAGTCACATCTGCTGTGGCAAGGTTTAGCTCAGGACACAGGAAACATGAAAGATCACAGCAAGGTTCTGTGAATTCTCATCCTTTCTAGACTGGCTTTCTTCACATTTACCCTAAGCCTGACCCGGTTCAGAAGACTGGCACCACAGTGCAGAATCCACCATGGAAGACACAGCATCTGCTGTCTCTGAGCATCTCCTTGGGGAAAGGTAAGTTTTGCTAGAAGCCAAAACTTGCCTACTTTTATATAGCAGCTTCTCTGAGCAGGTTGCACCTTGTCCCCTGTTACCAAGCTGCTAGCCAGGTATGAGGAATGTTATCTCTCTTTGGCTCTAATGCACATCTGTAACAATTCTGAAGAATGTGGCTGGTCATTCTGCTTAGCAGAGAAAAATCATCCCTACCAACAGTGAGGCTGTCCAAACAAAAATTAATTTCCTGAGCTGGCACATCTCACACAATTGATCTTGCAGCAGCCTGCCAAAGTCAGGCTGCATTTTCTCTTCGGGTTTTTTTCATCCAGTACTACACATGTTGTAGAAAACTTGCTTACTTGGGTGTCATAACAACTTCTCAGGAAACCAGACTATAGAAACTTCAGAAAACTGAATTGAAAGTGTATCTCTGAGCTGCCACATAGCCTGTGTCTTCCTTCTGTAGCTTAAAGGGATAGCATAAAGTCATGTAAAAAAGTAGTTTTACTTACTTGGGCAGGGTAAGTTTAAAACCATGGTTTCTAAATGTTTCCTAAAGAGCCAAGCTGTCCAATGCTCTTCCTACATTTTCCTGGATGACATATGAGGCCAAGGATTTCCAGTTATCCAAAAAAGCCAGAAATGGTGCTCAAAGTTGTTCCAAATGAAACTCTTATTGCAATATTTTAAAGACATTTATGCAGCTTCTGACTCCCTTACTCTGGAGGGCAGGCTATGGCATGGCAGGAAGATAAACCAGTGCTTTCTATTTGCTGTCTGTGAATTCAGCCAAAAAGACTGAAGCATGACACATGCTATGGCATGTCCACAAAAACTTGCTGTGCCAGCAAGAACAAACAGCCTGAAAAGCCACTATACATTGTAAGAATCACAGACCAGTTGCTGTGACATTCTATGAGTTTACCCCTAGAAGCAAATAAATTAAATGAGGAATGCCTTCACTTTTCACATAGCCCCCTGTAAGCCTTTACAGTGAGTTATTGCTGACTAAGCCAATGTGTAGCTGTGCTACACACACACACACACACACACACACACACACACACACACACACACACACACACACACACACACACACACACCCCCACACCCACACCCACACCCACACCCACACCCACACCCACACCCACACCCACCCTGTGTTTCCCTGAGAGCCTCCACTGTAAAACTCTATTGCAGTTTAATCAGAAGTTTGCCACTCTTTAAATACTTTGACCAAGACTTTCATGCTGTGAAGACGGTTGACCTCATCTGAACTTTAGGCTGAACAAGGTTAACTGGTGTAATAGATGGAAGCAGGGCCATCTGAGGGGCTGAGAAGCCCCACTCAGGGGCAGCTGTCTATGAGTGCCTGGTGCTGTCCTCCCCGGGTGTCTCTGTTCCAAGGTTGATGAGAAGGTGCAGCTCCTCCTGTTCCCACAGCTGTGGTTTCTGGGTGCTAATGGCTGTGAGGAGGTCCAGACCACAGCAGAAGGATGTTGTTTTAGGGGTCCCCCAGAGTGGTGAGGGAATGGCATGCAAAGATTAGGAACAAACTCCATGGTTTTAATGCCAAAGTTGGGGAAGCATGAATGAAACAGATCACAAAAAAGATCTGAGGAATAACTGGGGATATGGGACCGACTACCTGAGTCAGGAGGCAGATTTGGGAGATGGAAGGAAGAAGGGGGAGAGATGTATACAATCAATGCAACTGTGAGGCATGTTTAGGGGTCAGGTGAGAGCACATAACATGATAGGTAGAAAAAGAAACTTAGGCTGGGACCTGAGATAAGGGGAGGACTGAGATGTGGAAGAGAGAAAAGGTTTGGAGCTGGTAGCAAAGCAAGAGAGAGGCAGAAGCTCAGACTAAGAGAAACAGGAGGCTGGAATAAGTGACAAGCTCCTAAGAGAGAAATGATGCTATCAAAACCTCATGGCTAGTTGGTGTGACACAGGAAACCTTAAACCTGGCTTTTCCTAAGTACTGAATGCTTGGCTTGCAGTTTGTGCTATTTAGAGTAGACTTCACATGCAATGACTGAACAAGGGCTGACATCCATGTCTGGGTGCTGTGACTTTTGAGGTGGACAAGCCACTAGGGTAGCAGGTCACCTCAGTCATGTACTTATCTTTGGCAAGTACATGCCAATCAGGAATGGAGCCCTAAGGACAGGAACAAAGCCTTCCTCAGCCCACCCAGACACCTCTGTGTCTTCTGTGATGCTCAAGAGCTGCCCCCCAGGAAGGCACCCCCACAGCAACCACCCCTCCAGGAGCACAGCAACAGCAGGGCTGTCATGTACTGCTGTTCCCTTTGCACCTGCAGACAAAGAGATGGCCCAGGGGCTGCAGTGTCACATCAGGTGTCGGTCTCCAGAGCCTGGCAGAGAGGACAGGGAGCATACATGCAGCAAGGATGAGCAGGCAGCAAGTTGCTTTCTTGTATCAGAAACCTCATCATGGATCTGCAGGCTCAAAGGAGTCTTTCCCCACCACTAGGACAATTGCCCAGAACATACTGCTTCTCATTCTAGTAAACAAAGACCAAGCTGTTTGCCTGGTGCTGTCCTCTCAGCCAGTGCCTGATGAGGAGTGATTACACTCTCTGTGTCCCTCTGCACAGTGGCACGCACACTGCCTGCAGCCTGGCACCTGCTTGCAAAGGCACCAGCCCAATTGCTCTGAGCCATGATCCCCTGAGGCAGGATGGGTATGGGATACCCTTTGTCTCCATGGATTTTTTTTTCTTTTTCGGGCTGAAGGAGCCCACAGCTAGAGCAGCCTCATGTCTCCTCAGCCACTGGAAAGACTGCATCCAGCCATGTACCATCCTTAAAACAGGCCGTGCACATCTCATGGTGGCACCTGGGGCCCCCTGCGGGGCTAGGAGTGTACTCAAATGGGCCAGCATGGATGGTATGCAGATGAGGAACCCAAATGAGCAGCCAGTGGCACCAAGGTGATCATTCAATCCATGTGGCCACAGCTTCCCAGGGACTCCAAGCTGACTCTTCCTGCTAACAGCTGCATTCACATCAGGCATGTGCCAGGAACCAGCTCCCCTGACTGAGGTAGAAGAAATGATGGAGATCTGTGCAGCTTGCTGCTGCCCACAGCTGAACAAGCAGCTCCTCATGGTGCCTCCTCACCACGCACCAGGTAGGAGCTATTTGTGTGGCTCAGCATTGCAGTGCACCCTTCTCAGAGAGACCAGAAGGCAGCCTCAGCTGGGAAAGGCCAAGGCCAAACATCTAACTTTTCCCACTGCTCGTACAAACCCGGTTTAGCAGCATGTAGTGTGCATTTACTCCCCTTTTAACCAGCCAGAGACTGTGCTACCAGAAAGCCATGAGCATGGAGCAGACCCTGAGGCTCACCTACCTCCAGCCTCACCCGCTGCTGCTGCTGCTGCTGTTTCAGCAGTGTCTTACAGCTTTTTCCAGAAGGGCAATGGCTTTGCAGGAGCCAGAGACATCTCCCTGCCCACGGTGTGCCAGGCCAGCTGCTCTCCGTGGGCCAGAGCCAGTGAAGGGAGCTGGCTCAGGCAGGAGTCGCTGTCTGAAGCAGCTGGCAGCACTCAGCAGGGCTGGGGTGCTGGGCCCAGAGCCTCCTCCGGGCTGTGAAAGGCAGGATCTGGGCCTTCGTGATGGGCACGTGCTTCAGAGCCAAAACTCACGGGGTTTGGGGCCAAACAGATGGACTTCACTGGGAGAAGGGGGAGGCCACCTGAGGAAGGGTAGCTCAAGCCAACACCAAACATGTGTAGGGCCCCTTAGCAACAAGAGATTAGCCTAAGCATGCCATTGCATGCAGACCTCTGGATATGCACATGCTCTCCCTTAGTCACACATGCTAAAAGCCTCCCTGGACTTCAGCATCCTCAGTGGCCTCCCTCCAGCAGCCTCCCTGTGCTGCTCCATCCTGCTCAACGGGGCCTGTGAGCCAAGTCCCAGCACTTCTTGTTGCTTTCCCACGCCAAGTAGTTCAGTATCAAGCACCAAATATATCTCAGTCTGCCTTTTCTTTTCACCCCGGGATATCACAGGCTCTCCCGTATCTTAGATCAATGAGAGAAAGAAGAAAGTCAGCACAAGGGTTTCTAAATGGATACCATTACCACCAGCAGCACACAAAAGATGTCACAGTGCTGATGGCTTGTGGACATTCAAAAATGTCCCAAGCCATCAGTGCCTGGTCATGACTGGCACAGCTGCTGCTGGTGTTGCTAATTCAGAGCAGCCTTACACTGGCAGGTGGTTCCATTAATGCTGTCCTTCAACCGAGCCCCAGCACCTCTGTGAGTTCCTCGGATGCAGTCCTTTGCCTGACCACACACAAGCTGTCCCACACTCCTGCATGGAGTGCATGGGTGCCCACTGCCTGTCCTGTTTGAGAGGCCCATGGCAGAGACACGATGAGAAGCAAGCCAGGGAGCCTTCTCCTGGAAAGCATAACTGGGAGCAGGGCCATGCTCAATATTTGCTTCTTTCCCATATATAAAATCATCCTCAAGAAGGGAGTGACATGTGCAGCAGAGAACTCTGCCTTCCTCTCAAATGCTTCTCCTTGGCTTGTTGCCTTTCATAGCAAAGCTATAACTCCTCTAGTGGTTTCCTTTCATCATGCATGCAGGGCTTGTCCTCCTGCTGCTACCTTCCCTGGCTGTGCCAATGCCCGTGGCAGTGTAATCCTGTCCCATGTGTGCAGAGGTATATAAACAAAGCAGGGCTAGTGAAAACCCCCCTCTCCCTCCCTATCTGGATCATGTGATCAAATCCAAAACAGTTTGGAGGCATTGCTGCTTCGTCTTCTGGGTCCTGTCATCAGCAGCATGTGCTCTTACCAAGGTGTGACCCAGCTGGTCCTTTTTCTGCGAGTTGCTCCTCACTGTCATAATGTGATTGATGAGCAGAAAGAGCCAGACAGAAGAAAGACAGTAGGGAGCAAAGAAATGGGAGAGAAGGCAGTGGAAGAGAGCAATGGGGAAAATCCCTTATAATAGTGAAAAACAGGCAGAAAATGAAAAAGAAGGAAGGCAGATGATGAGCAAGCAGAGAGAAGAAGGAAAGAAAAACTACAGAGAACAAAGCAACAAGAAACTGAGGAGGTAAAAAAAGGGAAATAGTAGCTGAGGCAGTCCCCATCTTGAAGATAAACAATACAAGAGAAAGCCTTTTGGCTAGCACACGGTAAACAGCTCAGTCAGGAGGTAGCAGATGCTGCCCTTTCTGCGGGGCTGGGGCAGTCATTTGTCACAGGCAGGATCAAAGGCATCCAAAGAGACTTTTGAGGGAGTTACCACAATAGGATCAGAGGCAAAATCTGTCCTGCCAGCTGGAAAGGGTCATTAAATCAGTTATCAGAGAGCTGATCTGTTGCAAGCTCATGCAGCGTGTTGTTGTTTGGCAGCAGCGTGTCTCTGTGCCCATGTCCTGCTCACTGCACTCGCCTGGGGAGCACAGAGAGTTCACAACACACCAGCAGGGAAATTTTCTCCCTCCTGAGACAGCAGGGCCAATCTGTGCTGCATGCAGAGATCTGTGCTCTCTTCCAATGTAGTTATCCAACTAGTTATAAAGCTGGTCTCTCACAAAATAGAAGTCTATTTGGACTCTGCTTAATATATTTTTTCATTGCTGAGATGAAAACCTTACAATGAAAGCCCACATTTTACCAATTTAAGGAACACTAAAAGAAAGAAATGCTGATACATTAAATGCCAAATCAGAGGAAATTAGTAAAACCCCCACTTTATTCTCTTTATAACCTTCTGAGGATACACATGCTACCAACCCAATTCTGACTTCATTACCTCCATGCAGTTCCACACCTGGAAGAAGGTTGCAGGCATGACTGTGGGGGCAGGAGTTGTACTAGGAGGTTGAGGGAGTTCACAGCACTGCTGCTGTTGTCCCTGTGAGGACAATTACCCTGCTGAAGCACATGGTTGCTGGCGCACACTAGGCTCGCTAGGTCAGAAAATGCTGGAGCCCATCCATGGACTCTTTGCTTTTGAGTCTCAGCTCTCTGTGTTCAGAGTAACTAATTACACAGGTTTTTGGAAGGAGATTTTACTAATCTGCAAGACGTAGGGTAAGTTTTTCCAAAAAATCCCAAGGGATTTAAAAGAACTTCTTCTCGCTTTCTAGCAGAGCGTAGTTGCCTGCATTGCTCTAAAGCACCACCACACATCAGAAAATGCTCACCAAACTGTGCTTGTACATCCTTGGTAAACAGCCAGCAAAAAAACAGGGGAGGAGACATAAAGTGGGATCCTGGCCTCTCTGGTTGTCACTGCAGGAGCAGAACTGTGGACAGAAACCAGCTTCTCACTGCCTCCAGCTACTGCCAACCATCCAGTTGCTACATTCAGAAAAAATAAAAACAAATTTTCAAAACACGGTTTATGTTTTGGCCTGACATGAGCACTGGAAACACTCCTGTTGCAGACTCTGCAGCCATGAAATATTTCTTCACTAAAAAGCTTCCTCAGTCATAGGAAAACTTTCTTCACTGGAAGAGTGGTCAGGCACTAAAACAGGCAGCCCAGGGAGGTGGTGGATACCATCTCTGGGAGTGATCAAAACCCATGTAGATGTGTTGCTTAGGACCACGGTTTAGGGATGGACCTGCTAGCATCAGCTTAATGGCTAGACTTGATGATCCTAGAGGACTTTTCCAATATTAATGATTCTCTGATTCTGTAATATTAAGTAAAAATACATCATCCTCAAATTACAGCAGATAGGAAAAGTTAGCAGCTGCTGTAAAGTGATATCCCTATGCAGGAATCAGCATTGGCTTCCTCAGAAATGGCTTTCAGAGAGCAATGGGAATTTACACCACATGAACCTCTGCCCCTGAGCACCCATTCTTTACATGTCAAACACCAAACACGTCTTTAGCATTAAAGGCTGAGCTGGAAAAACAAAGTCAGACTCTTCATTAATGAAAAGATAAATTATCAAGAGTATAAGACAGTTACAATAGAAACACTATTTCTGATCCATTAAGCCATTTTGGAGGTCTTGATTTAAAGCACTACTTGAATCTGTCCAAGAAACAAAACAGCAATAACATGCAAATTAGACTTGACTAAATTAGGGTTTGGTAAGTAGAGTAAATAGTTCAATATTTTTAAACTGTTAGTAAGGATTTGGGTCATTTTGTTGTAGAGCAGTGAGAGCATAAAGGCATTTATAGGCATAAAATGGAGGAGGGAAGATTTTTTAATTGCATCAGATATAAAAACATTCTTCTAGACCCACTCATATACAGATAAAGAAAAAGTAAAAGTTTTGTGTCAAGAAAAAACAACACATACAGTTAAACTGCTGGTTTGTTTTGTGTATTTAGCAAGTCTTTTAAATCCTTTTACAGTCTTGTAAAAAATCACCTTGCACCAAGGGAAGTCATTTCTGTTAGATAATGGTGTGGTTTGTTTCATTGTGGTTGATGGATGAAGGTGTAGAGGGGTGACAATGTTAGGCAGTACTTCTCCAGGATTCCCAGTCAAGGCTATAAAGAGCTCCCAATAATTCTGCACTGGCATAGGAGAAAGGAGAGTCATGACCCCCCTGACCCTGAAAGCAGAGTGTTTCTCATTTCTGCTGTTTCAGTGTTGTTGCCTGGTCATTGCAGGCTGCAAGGCTGTAAGAGGGCACCAGGAGTTCAGAAATCTTTCTTCACCATGACACTTGAGCATGCCCCTTCTTGCTCAGATCCATAGTGCGTGTGATGTCTTGAAGCTGGATGTGGAGCTGCTACACTTCAACCTCTCAGCTCTTCCTCCTGCAAAGCCTTTCCCCTTCCCAACACCACATACCATCCTGGAAAACAGTATCCCATTCTGAGATGGTGCCCACTGGGATTCAGCTTTACAGTCACTCCTACTTTATGTGCTCTCAGTAACAAGTGAGGTTTCTGACCCTGCAGCCACACAGACCCTCTTACCCACATGGTTATCAGATCCATGCTGTGGCTTGGTTAATTAACTGTGGTTATGTCCTTGGGCTCAGCTGAAGTCCATCTGTTGGAGCAGGACAGCAGTCTCTGGGAGGAGAGGGGCTGGTTCTCTCATTTCTGGATTTCTTCCTCTGGCTGTACCTTGCAGGTTTTCTCTTCTTCAGGTCTCACTCTGTATCTGTGCAGAAATTTCATCCCTCGAACTGTGATGGTGCTCCTTTAGCTTTACATTTAATGGTAGCTGGTTTGCTTTAGACATAGTTGGCCAAAGATTTAGCAATGTGTTAATAGGAATGTGAAGCTGACATTTTCTAGAAACAAACTCAGGAACCACCTCATCTATTTTCAGTGTCTAAACTGAAAAAGAATGTCATATGTAAATACACAGTATCAACTGCCATAACCTATTTCGAAATTATTTTTATCTTTAAATTTTAATATTAAAAGCTCTTGGTCATAAAATTACAGAGAATGTTTATTTTCTTTTAAAACAAAAGAATTTACTGCATTCTTAGGAGATTATTTTTGTGAGGACCTGCACTCAAGCCTTGAGATATTCAATCTAACATGTTATAAATGCATAATAATGAAGCCAATCAGCATGTTACTCTTTCTCCAAAGGATTAACTTTTTCCTTTGTCACATCTGACTTTTAAAAACATCAGTCTCAGCACTGGGTAGACTGCATTAACAGAAAAGATGAAATCACTTCATGACAAATACTCAGTGTACTGTTATATGCTATTATTTCAAAGTCTAACTGCAAACTTCAGCTTTTACAAGCAGGATGCTGGCCAAACTGCTTAGTTACCAAATGTGTTTGCATTTGTGTTTACAAACTGAACCCATCTCTCCCTTCTTTTAATTAAAAAAAAAAAAATCCTTGTAGTTTATTAAGCTAATCCTGCACTTGCTCGCCAAAGGTTGGACAGGGAATGTCCCTTCCAGTCAATCACCAAAATTAGCAGTTCTCCCCATCAACCCTTTGCCACACCCCGTGTCAGTGGAGACATCTCCACCCCACTCAGAAATGATCCATCTCCTCCAGACAAAAACATGATGTATGCTAGGGAAATCAGCTGGTCTTTGGCAACTGCAGATTCCTGGGCACTAGAAAAGCTCCCATGCTTTTGGTGTAATTGGGGTGATAATTCTTCCTTATCTGACAGGATTATTGTGGAATTACTCTATTTGTGTTTGTAAGAAAGTCTGATATTCTGTGCAGTCTGAAGGAGAAGAGACTGACAAAACCCAGGGATGTAGCTCTGCAGAGGATAATGGGAACTGCCTGGGAAGTGCGATGAATTGGTCCAGCAGAAAGGACATACCAACGGGATGCAAATCTTCAGGAGAAAGTCAACATTTCATAGACTAATTTTTCTGAGAGCTGATGGAAAACTGACAAAAAAACCCCTCCAACCCCTCACCAAACCCCTCCCCCAGCCAACAGACAAACCAAAACCAAACAAAACCACAACCAAAAACTCCCCAAACTCCCAAACCAACAAAACCCCCGCACAACTTGTTCATCGTGTTTCTACAGGAGACACCAACCAGGAGACTGGCCAGCGCTGTAACATCATATTTTCCAAGGAGGTTATGTCAGAAAACAGCAGAGCACACCAGGGGCAGTCAGCTGGGATTGTCTGCGCCGACACGGCGCCTTTGAAGAAAAACCACAAGTGTCACACAGCACTAGGACCTCTTTGGCATGAGACAAACATAAAAGGGCAGGGAAAAGGGCTCTTTCTGCTCCTTCCCTTCAGAGAGGCCTTTCCAGCCCTCTCTGTCCCTGATGGAGAAACAACACAGTATAGCTTTGGTGGAAAGCATGTAAACAGATGTAATATCAAATACTCATTTAGCCAAGCCCTGACTTTTCCCTGGCACACATTATTACACAGTTGCAAAATTTCTTACGAGTCTGTAGGGGAGATTCCTGTACTGCGTGATCAGAGACAAAATTCCCACCCACTTCAGCAGGGCTGGAGTTTTACCCAGACTCTCATTCCTTCATGCCTTTTTCTGTCTGGAGAGGGAAGCTTGCACTAATCTTTCATATCATGGGCTGATTTCTGTGTACACTCAGTTACACCAAGCCACAGCTTGGCTCTGCACAATCCTTCAGGTGCAGCTCCCCACCTTTATGCCCTTACAAAAAACAGCAGCCAGAGCTGAAGGAGCATCCTATTGCTTTCAATAAAAACACTCCTGTGGCCTTTGGATTTTTCAGGTTTTTATTCCAAGTGAGTCACTTTAATTGTGTATTACTCGGTCTGTATTTCAAAGTACTTTGTCTCCTGTGGGATCTGAAGTAAATGAAAAGTTATTGTAAGCTAGAGGACTTATAAAAGAAAAAGTGCATGCACTATCTGGGCAAATAGGAAGAAATCAAGTCCATTGGGGGTTCTTGCCTTACAGAAATCCCACCCTTGATGTGCTATAGATAACAAGGTTGCCTGGCAGGCATTTATTCTTCTTTCTCCTCACCATGCACAGAAAAAATCAGGGGCTAAACCACAGTGATAGAGGATAAGGATGAAAGTGACAGCTCAAACTACTGTAGCCAAAAGCTGGCAAGAGTGTCCATGATTCCCTGTATCAGGGCAGTCTGGTGGAAGTCCTGTGGTATCAGATCCCTCCTCTGCTGTCCAGAACAGGAAGCTGAATGAGCTAGAGAAGAGCCCTGCTGGATGCAGGTCCTACAGTGGGGCAGCCCATGGGACTGCTGCACCTCATCCCACTGATGGGGTGTCAGGAAGGAGTGCCCCATTCCCACAGATGCTAGCCTGGATGTCACTGAGGCTGGCCAACAGGGAAAACCAGCAGCAAAGCTGCTGCAGCATCCCAGAGAGAAGAAGGAGTTCCCCCTCAATCCCAAAGCACCCTGTGTTCACAGTGAGGCACCCAGTCCCATCAAAGTGCAGACAGCAGCAAAGCCATTTGCTGCTGGAGGTGGGATCCAGGTGTCCCCACCACTGCAGAGCACATTCCCAGCAGAGCCACAGGATCCCCCTGCCTGTGGGAGCCATCACCCTGCACCCCTGCTCAGAACCTGCCTGGCCCCCACCTGGCTCTGGGACAATCTCCTCGGGGTGCCAAGGCTGCCAGCTCTTGGAGCATCTCAGAGATGTGCCAGAGAGGGCTCTGCCTCCACCACACCAGCTGCTGAAGGTGCTCACCAGACTTCACAAGGGCGTGAGGCCCAGAATGAATGCATTTTCAGTCTGTTTTCCTTAGGAGGAGAAAAAATACCACACTTAGAGAGAAGGTGTGTGAAAATTGAACAGACACATGCAATGTTGTGCAAAATAGGCCTCACTTTAGGATTAGATGCCAAAATACATGCCACGTGAAGTCTCTTTTTATCAAAGGACTGATGTGAAACCTGCATGCTGTATGGCAACCCAAATTGCCTTCTATAAAATCACATTTATCTCCATACTTTACTTATAAATGGTCAGCTGATCAATTCAATTAAGCTGCACTTAACTGATGTTTATTGCATTTGCATGTCAGTGTTACTCTAAAAAACAAGCCAAAACCAGTGTGAATAACAGTGAAAACCTCAAACCACAAAAAAGGGCGAACATTTGTTTTTACAAAATGAAGAAAAATGAAAAGTATTCTAGGCATAGGCTTGAAAGTTTTTTGACACAGGTACAAAAACTACTCTCAGACTGTGTTTTAAATTAAAAAAAAATATACAGAAGGACTGCATATCTAACTGAGTAAAATGCTAGCACAAAAGTTAGTATTGCCATTAAAAAGGATAAGCACAAGCAAGGACAGTCTGTAGGGCACAGGAAAGATAAATTAGTCAGTAGAGAAGCTTATGGTTAAAAGTTCAGGAAGTACAAGTGTAGAAATTTAAAAGGCAAGTAGTTGTAAAGAAATGAAATATTTTATTCTGCCATGTATAGAAGGTAGAAGGACTGAAAATTGTGGCTGATGTGCAAAATGGAGAAGGCTGAAATGAGGGATAACCTAGACAATTTCGACAACCTGAGTTTTTAATAAAGATGCTGATCTTGAACATGGGAACAAAGATGTAATGGTTGACACTAGCTGGAGAGAGCAGGTTCCCAAAACTAGGATGCAAGTAAATTTGAAAGAAGATAACGCATGAAATGTTGATGGCATATGCATTCCTCATAACCCTGGAGAACCTACAACTGGAAAAGGGTGAAGCCACAGTAACTACAAGCACTGTGACAAGCAGAAAAGGCAATGAAACCTAAAGTGCATTTAGTAGGGCTAATATGATTTTTGGGGTATGGGACAACTGCTTTCTGGAAGAAGAAAATGCAAAAGACTTGTTCTTTTTGACCTTGAGTAAAACATTTCCCACTGCATTTCTTGTGGGGAGAGCTGCAACTGACAGCAGACTAAAAGCAGAGAACAGACTGTGTTGGAAAGGATTGGTGAAGTCCATCCAGTGGAAAGTATTGGATCTCATAACAACACTTTCAGAAATGACCTAAATGACCTGTTACAGTTTTTCATGTGTTAATGAAAATTTTGCTAATGCAACACAGAAAGGAACTGCCAAGAGGCAAAGACTGCAATGTCATTTGGGAAAAAAACTGGATGACCTTGAAGCCTGGGACAGTAGAAATTAAATTAGAAGTACAAAGTCATATACTTAATGTCTGGTAGGAATATCCCAGGAGTTTGTTTGTGTGAGATGATGGAGGAGACAGATTGAAGTGTGTTATTTAGAGTGATGTCAAAGCCAAAAATGTGGTGCATCCATTAGAACAGCAGATGTGATCACAAGATGAAACAGGTATTTCGAATACAAGGACTCATGAATCAGTGAGATTACACAAAGTTCTTGTGACACCTAATTTGTACTGCTGTGCACAATTCTTTTTGTAAAGAGTAAATTAAATTGGAGTAGTGCTAAGCAAGGTTACTAGGGGATCAAGTGACACACCTGGGATGGAAAACACCTTTTTAAAAGAAAGGTTAATGACCACAAAAACCCACGAGCAAATAAAAATGGTCCTTAAGTGACAAGATTTCCTGCAGTCAGCTCTGGAAAAAGGTTTGGGACAGGTATGCAGGCTTAAAGCAAGGCCTGATGCACTTACTGTACTAGCTGCATGAGGAGAGGAGAGGAGAGGAGAGGAGAGGAGAGGAGAGGAGAGGAGAGGAGAGGAGAGGAGAGGAGAGGAGAGGAGAGGAGAGGAGAGGAGAGGAGAGGAGAGGAGAGGAGAGGAGAGGAGAGGAGAGGAGAGGAGAGGAGAGGAGAGGAGAGGAGAGGAGAGGAGAGATGCAGTAGAAAAAAGTTACCTCTGAACTGCAGTTCTTACTTCACTGTAAAGGTCATTGGGTTCCAACCCCACCCAAGGCAGCTGTGCTCCAGTTTTTCAAACCAAGGCCAAAGCTTGTGACTTTGCTTTTGGCTGAAGGAGAGAACAGAAGACTGCTTGAAAGGAATTCTTGGAAGGAACAGGGAGGGTGGAAGAAGAAAGCTGCACATGATGTGCTGGTCAGGGAAGATGCAAAGGGGCATCTCAGAGGTGGAATCATGGAGATCCAGCAATGGCTGGAAATACCTGAAAATCAAATAGATAAATTAAAGGCAATATGCAGAAAATGGGCATGCAACAAGTGTCCCTGACACAAATAGCATAGGCAGCACTGAATACCTCTTCAAAGGCACTTTTTTTTTTTTTTTAATAGAAATGAAATTTACGACTCATCTGGGATTTATTTCAATTTTATTTTGTTTTCTTAGGAAATACTCTACATTTCATCTAATCACTTGCAAATGGATGGAAAAGGTAGGATGTGTTTAGGAATCCCCAATACATGTTTTGCAAACAATCCTGTGACTCACCTCCGTCATTCCTCTGCTCAGGGTGAGTCACCAGCAGACATAAAAGACAAGGAAGGAAGCACTGGGGTTAATGAAAAACAGCCTGCTTGCAGACTTAATTCTTATGTTAACAATCAAAGAAAACAGAAGATACAGTATTCCTTCCAAAGCAAAAACACTCCATTTGTTCAGAGCAAGCCAAAACCAAAACAGGAATAATCTATTCCCCATAGTGTTGCAGAGGAAGAAAAATATAGAATGAATACTCTGTGCATAGGAAAAGTCCTGAAATTTCTGTAGCACTGTCAGTGGAAGCAGGAGCTGTGTATGTGGATAAGGGAAGCAACTCCCGGCCAGGTTAGTCTTTGAGTGGGTCTCCATATACACAAGCCATGGTTGCTGGGTGGCCTTGCAGATTTTCTCAACATCCAGCAGTGATGGTGAGTGTCCAGCAGAGTGGATACTGCTATCAGCATTCCCATTTGAGCTGCCCTTTTAATTTGTTAGGGTCCTTCATTTCAGAGTTGTGTTTTTTCTGGTTTGCCTACATCTTCTCACCCAGGTGGTGGGCATACTGGGAAATACAGAAGCTGGGAAAAGGAGACCCTGCAGAGGCAAAGGCAATGAACCCTGACCACCCAACAAGAGCTACTGCATCCTGTGGCCCACAGTCTCATTACAGTATGTAAATCAGTACTTGTATCCTTTCCTCTGTCCTTCTCCTCAAAAGACTTGTTTAATCAGAAGGTCCCAGATAATTTCAGCAGCATAAAATTTTGCCTTTTCCAAAAAGGAAAAGGCAAAATTGCCCTGGGAATGTATGCCACTGCAAGGATGTCAGGTGCTGCTGATGCAAGTACACCACCACCTGTTGTTGGGACAGCTGGACCCTGCTCCCTGGATGGAGCACTGGGCTGCCTTGGTGGCATTCTGCTGGCATGGTCAGCACTGCCTGCCTAAAACTTGCTGCACAGTGTGCTCCTTCCTCAGAATCCCCAAGAGTGGTTGTGCTGGCAGAGCTCCTCTGTGAAGAATCCTGAGCTTAACATCCCATCTTGTCACATTCCCTGCACCAGTCAGAACAGGATTTCATGCAGCAGGAATAGGTCCAATACCCTGGGGCATCTCTTTCAAAATAAATCTACAGATTGTGTCTGCAAACACTACCTCGTGTGTCTATAGCAAGACAGAAAGTCAATCAATCAAATCAATCAAATCAATCAATCAATCAATGTACCTATCTCAATCAGCATCTCCCATCCTTTATCAGCTGCTCAAATGATCAAATATTCATCTGCAGTCAGGCCATTAAAGGGCAGTCTCTACTTCAAGCCTACATCAGACTCACACCTCTGGATCTGCCACCACTATTGTGCTTCTATCACATCTGGCCAGGTGTGACTCTGTCACACACATTCTGTCAGAAAGCACTACTGCTAACTAGAAAGGAGGCTCCTGCAGGTGAAAGACAGGAATCCAGCTGCCAAAGGAATCATGCCTAGAGAAACTTCCCCAGAAAGTGTCTTTCTTAGCCAACATGTCATATTATTTGAAAACTTGAAATTTATATAATCTTCAAAAATGGATAAAAGCGTGTCCTTTCCTAAATGGCAAGTTACTTCAGGGCCAAGCAGAGAGTTAACTTTCTGTAATGCAAGTTGCTTCTCCTCCCAAAGTCCTGAACCATGAGGCTTTGCACCCAGTATCTATTTCATTTACTGGCCTGCTCGAATTGTCTGCAAGAAAGACCTGCAGCTTGCTGAAATTATATTGCATCATAGTTGCTAGTAAATTCCTTGTGCCTTCCCTCAGCATTTGGTCAAATGTGAAAATAAAAACCTTTTCCTTCTTAACAATAAATCTTATAAACAATAGAAAAACAAATTATATCTTTACAAGTACCAGATAAATAAAACTAAATCTAAGAAACCCCTGTACTTCCTGTAGGAAATGTTATGAGGTGTTTACCCTGACAAACAATTGAAAGCATTGACTTGTGTTTCACTGGGCTAACAGTAAGGAAAAAAGTTGCAGCAGTGGAAATTATTTCAAGACATTTCTGCAATGTGCATCAGGCTTGTTTAAGCATAACCCACCCTAGAGATGAACACAGAAATCCAGGCAATGAACATCTCTGCCCATTCTGCTCTGCGTCTGTCCATAGGACAGAGCAGCTTGTCTCCTGTGAACAAAGTTTTTAAGTGAGATGAAACCACTAAGCCTTTAAACTAAAACTTTAGACAAGTTCTCTTTTCTGTCACATATAACCATGACAAAGCATCCATACCATGGCAGGTGATACTATTTGACCTGGTGATTCTCCAATCTTTAAGTCCCTTTTCTGAGGGAATATGAGACTTGGAAACAGTGTGGGCAAACCTTCCTCTACAGAGGTGGCTGCAACACTGGTGGGGCAGGATGTGTTTTGTCCTGATCTTCCTCTCTCACACCACCTTCCAAGCATCCTGGGATGAAGAAGAAGTGGTGCCAGCCACTGATGTGGGAATGGGAGCAAGGCCACCCCTGCAGAGGAGGTCTGTGCAGGTGGCACCATCACAGTTGCAGAGAGGGGGACCAGGAGAGGATACATTTATGATGACTGAGGTTAACCAAGTCATTTCCATGAGACACCTCTAGGAGAAACACCTGAGCTGGTGTGATGAGACATGATACAGTTCACCAGCTGACATCCCTCCATTAAGACCCCAGCAGCTCTGTGATGCTGGTAGAGAAGTGCTGACCTACATCTGCTGAAAGGCTGGCACTTTTGTCTCTGAAGCAGCTCCAATTCAGAGTGATCAAAAACATTGACAGACAAAGCCTGAGTGTCCTTTTTCAGCGTGGTCTTGTAATTTTTGATATGTCACACTGGCACATCAATATCTGACTGGAGATTTCTCATCTAGTCCTATTGATATTATAAATGTTCTGCAAGAGGACAAAGTACGTCACTTTTACCTCAAAAACATAAAAGCAGACATAAATACATAGCAGAGAAGGAATTCACACTGAAGTCTGTTTCCTTTATAAGTGCTAAAAATATTTGAGTAGGTCTTGATGCAGTCCCACAGAGTTAAGTCATTATATGCTATTGACTTTGATGTAATAAATTTACTATTATCTACTGACATGTTTTTGATAGTTTCATACCCTGATTGACATAAACCACTACAAAACCTCATATCTGAACTTAGATCAAAAGAGATTATGCACTAGCTCAGACAGATGCTTTTTATTCAGTTCTCTCAGAAATGCCTGGAATTTCCATGGCAAGCCTTCTTGGGACTTTCTGCAGATAGCTGGTCATCCACTGAGCAGTCTGCAGATTTACAAAGGTTGCTGCAGAACTTATGAGAGCTGGAAGGAAACTCATTTTCCATAGCTCAGGCCACATTTTTTTCTTGGAAAGCCCTGCATTCCATGGGTTTCACTGTCTGAGTTTAATATATATGACATTCAAGTTTCTAAATGTGTTCTCTGTGAGACTTTTTTTTTTCTTTTTTTTCTTTTTTTTTTTTTTTTGCTACCACAAATACTTTAAAGCAGGCATCATGATAGGAAAAACACTGGAAGAGGAGAAGTGTTAGATGATAGAAAGGTGAAGTAACAGTATTATCATTTCCCAAAGGTTGATACACTCAGAGAAGTCTGCACAAGCTGGCCATTAATTTAGAAATGAGGGTAAATGAGAGCTGACTGGTAATTTTTTTTGGTGGAGCCTGGAAGTCCCAACACCCAGTGACCATTAGCTACCCCTGGTTTCAAGGTTTCTCAAGGTGTGACACTCCTGACACCAGAAACACCCTCCCTGTCAGGAGAGCAGACATGGAGTTTCTGAGCATTTTGACAATTTTTACATTTTCTGACAACACCAACAATCACAGAAGGAGATCCCTGTGAGCACAAGCAGCAAGTGCCCTAGGTCATAAGCCTGGCACACAGAGTTATTTAGATCAAAATTGGATCTTGACACACATCCCCCGCTACACACCAGTAGAGCAGGGGCTGAGCACTGGGACTCTGCAGTGACTTGCCTGTTCCACAATCTCTATGGTTGCTTGTAAAAGCCTATTACTATCTGCTTATCTGTGGTTACTGCAAGTGTTGGTGAGCAAGAAATTGCTAAATGCACAATGACAGTGCAAGACAAGGTCTTGTTTCCCATGCAATGTATGTCACTAAGTCGATGCCACCCTTGGGGACAGGGGCCTTGCTATGGCAATTCTGCGTGCAAAGCTTTGTGGGAGCCTTGCTGTGAGGTCCAAGGGCATCAGAAGAGCCTTTCTCCTCCCTCCTCCTCCTCCTTCACATCTTGCTCCCCTCAGCCAGCCAAAGGCAAACTCACAACCCTGGAAAGATCCTGGTGCTGCTCACTGTGTTCACAAATACCCTTAAGTCACTGGCCACGTCAGCAAAGCTGGAAGGAGAAGCCCAGCTGTAGGAAGGTTTGCTAGAATTTGGCCAGTACTAGCTGACAGCCATCTCAGCAAACACTTAAAACCTGACCCCTTCCCAAGCAGTCAGCTCACAGATGGAGGAGTGGCCATTCCAGGCTGTCCTGTGCCCGGCCCTGACAGCATGGGGGGGAAAAGCTGTGCACAGGGGGAATAAGGGGTCCCAGGGCTTGGATTTGGTTGTGATCCATCCCCCCCATGGGTGCAGGCAAGGGCACTGACATAGGCAGAGGAGCAGTTCTGCCTAAAACACACTTCTTTACAGACAGCAGTGACATGGAGAGCAGTCCAGAAACATGATGTCATCCTTTTTATCATCCATAAATCTCCTGCTTTCTGTACTCCTAGCCAGCTCTATGACATGGATCAAAGTTTTCTAGAGAAGGAATAGGAGCTGACTTGTTATTTCTTCTGAAATACCCTGTGGATCTGCTACAAAGAGGTATCAAACACTGTTTATCCAAATCTATAGATCTTGTGAGACTTAACATAGGGATTAGGATGTAGTTTCAGTGCTACTCCATTACATGTGCTGTAAGAGAAATAATGTTACCCTGAAGGGATGGCACTTGCAAGTTTTGAGAAACAGTGCCATAGAATATCTCCTTTGATTCATATAAATACACTCACTAAAGTCTTGAGCCTTTAGCTCTGCTGAAACCATCAGACAGATAAGTGTCCCTCTTACCCAGATAAGCATTATGGGGGAGGAGGTCTCACCCTGAATTTTAGGACTGGTTTCATGTAAATGCAGCACTGTAGAGCAGACTGAAACAGAATGATTCGGGAGACACGTAGGAGGACAAAGATAAGGTATGTCCCCAAATAAGTATCTTTTTATATAAGTATTTTTTTAGCTAAGATGCTGCTGTCAGTATCTAAGTATTTAAATCCCATAGGACATAGCAAAAATCCATGTTTAGCCAAGGTCAAAGAGCTTTCAGTTGACCACTACATGAAAAAGGAACACTCAAGAACAGGTTCATCTCTGTTGCAGTATATTACCTCAGTGTGACTGGCAAAATAAAAGAAGCATTTAATTTGCAATGTGAGTGCAAAAATGTTGGTGAGCTGAGAACCCTCAAACACTCCAAAGCAAAAGTGACAACCCCTGTCAGCAGTCCTAGAATAATACATCCAGCCCAAAGGGACTGTCCTAGGGAGAAGATGCTTATCTGAGGCAGAGCCTGGACCTACACTCTCCAGCAATCCCTAAATTATCTTTGTATAGAAAAACCACTGTGGGGACCCAGTGTTAGTGCCCAGATCCCACCTCTATTCCTGTGGTACCTTGTATTTGTGACTTTTGCATATTTATGAAGAGTTTGCTAAAAGCAGTTTGCCTGGTAGTTGTAGCTGTGGGTGTGATGTCTGTCAAGTGTGAAGCAGGAGGAACAAGTTTCTATTGCTCTTTCCAGACTGCAGCCTGATCCCTACTGCTGGTCTTGTGGACCGGGCTCACTCCACCACTTTTACACCTGCACTCACCAAATTAAGAATAAATTCAGGTTTATTTCTTCTTCACAATATGTGTGAACTCAGTCACACAGAAAGGTGCCAAAGGACCTGAACCTCAAGGTGCTCTTGTATGTTTCAGAAATCCTTGAAGAATGGCTTCATACTTACAAAGGTAATACCCTTAAGGGGCTGCCAAAATGATGGTTACCAACAACATAAATGGCAGATGCATAAAGGAAATGTGACTTTGCAGCGGGACTGGCTGCCAGAACTAACTCCTGCAAGCATTTCTGACTCATTGGGTAGCCTCACCCTTGCCTGTCAGTGTTGCCAGGCACAGCACATAGCCAGCTTTCCATCCTGCAAAATCAACAGAGTGACAGGAGCACAGATGACGCAAACATTGGAAAGAAAAGGTGTATTGTTTGGCTCTTGCTGGGTTATTCACATCCATCCTCAGCTGGACTCTCATATACAGAAACACGCTTGCCTTTGAGCCAAGAGATCTGTACATTGGTATGGACAGACATCAATATGTGTAGGCTATCAGCAAAATCACATTCCCTTCCTCACTTCACTTTGGCTTGGTGGTCTTCCCTTCATTCAGGGACAGATATCTTTGATTCCTGTCATGTTTAAAAGCAGAAGGAAAATCTATAGTGTTTATTCAGTCTTTGCAGGAAAGGCATTTAAGTATTTCTTTCTGAAAGCTGTGCAGAACATTTTTCAATACAACGAAGGCAAAAATCATCCTCCAGTTCCCCACATGATCTCACAGACATTCTGCCTCTTTAACTCTTTAAAAACTGGCTTTTTTTTTTTTTTAATAACATACCATGGACAACTCAGTCCTCAACAGGGTGTGTGTATCAACCTTTCTTTTCCTGCAGAAAGGATGGAACGGGAGATACCTGAGCTGTTGCATGAAAAGGAGAATTCCATCTCCCTGCTGCAGGGAAAACACTTAAGACTAAACCTGAGCATTCTGTGATCTACCAGCATTCCCATGCCTGCTCCTGCCAACACACAGTCCTTACCAGTATGTGTAAAGTAATTTTAAAGGGAGACTGTTTTGTGGAGGAGGAGTGGGCAACAACACTGTGCCACCATGGACAATCAATGAATCTGGCCAGAGCTGAGTGAGCACGATACAAAGGTGCTGTCTTGTGGGGATGTGGAGTGGGAGATGCCTGTCCTTGTGTCCTGCAGCTGCTAGCAGGTCATGCTGGATTAAATACAGCACTGATGTAAGAGAAGGGCACAAGCCTGTGTTGGATGCAGGTGCTGACACTGCTTAGACCTTTACTTGGGTTTGGCCAAGCAGCTTCTTCCCCTATACCTCACCCCTCATCTCACCCAGCATCAGAGCCATGTTCTCAGTAAGCAAATGGGATTTAAAATCTGCATCACAGAATCTGTAACTATTTAGGCTGTTACTTGTTGATATTTCTTAAACAGTGCATCTGGCCAATTCTCACAGCCTGTGAGGCCAGAGCTCTTCTGTTTCTTACTTGGGCTGTTTACAGGAACATCAGTCTTGCTTTTTGAGAAGTATAGTTTATTTGTATTTATTTATATTAAGGAAATGCCTAGAAATTCTAGGCATGGACCAACACACTTCTTGGTAGGGTGTTATTCAAACATATAACAAAACGATTCTCCACCCACTTCAAGTCCATGATCAAAAGAAAAGAGAAAAACAGAGCAGGCACACATGGAGCATAAGGAAGCAACATCCATGAATGACAATGTTTACTGTAAGACTTGCTGGGTTTGATTGATTAAAGACTGTGAATGCAATTTTGAATGAAACATCAGAATTAAATATAAGAATGGTTGTCCTGAGTCAGAATAGGCTGCTGTGCTCCTTCTCAGTTCCTCACCATTATGCATGATCTCCTTGCTTTTCCAAGTCCAGGACTGATACCTTTGCTGAACTTCTCTGTGGCAATGGCTGTTCATGCAAAAATGACAGCACACCTCCATCCATCTTCCTTGCCTAGACCTCCACATTCAGAAAAAGTGCATTGTGATTTAGACACAAATCCCAGAGGTAGTTTAGATCCACACACAACTCCCAACTCCCAGCTTGGGAATTTCCTTCAACCTGAGTGACTGCAACAAAGCCCACATTTGACCAGTGTATTTTATACAAGCTGTACATCATAGTCAGGTGATGGTGGCTTAAAACACTCTCAAGAGAATGCAGAGCTGTTACTGCTGAAAAAAAAATCCTTCCTTCCTTCCTTCCTTCCTTCCTTCCTTCCTTCCTTCCTTCCTTCCTTCCTTCCTTCCTTCCTTCCCTCAGTGAAACCTCTTGCACCCATCTTTTGGCTCATTAATTTTAATGAGAAAATTTAAATGTAGTAGAAGAAATGCAATTTCTGTAACACTGCTTCACTTCCAGAAAGCTACTCATGAAAACGAGATGCAGGTGTGCATTTCTGATGTGCCTACACATCAGCTACCCTTTCAAAGATGAATCCAACTGTTGTTCTTAGTTTTCCATTACTATTTCTTGCCCTCCCAATGGGTTTCAAAAGTTAATAGAGCTTCTTCAAAATGACGATAGTGTTCCCTTTTCTTGAGTAACAGGAAAATCTGATACTCACAGTAATGATTTATTTGAAAAATCTTTCCACTCACCTGCAGTTATGAGTAATACTAAAACATACTGTAAGATCATCAGTATGAGACATCTGAGAAAAAATTCTTCTTTCTGTGATATTTTGCAATGCAACTGAGGCTAATGGGATTTAACAAAGACATTTATACAAAGTGAACAGTGTTGGAGGAGAGTGTAAGAGCACTTTACAGGTGCAAAACATCTGTCACCTGGTCACCCTCTCAGCAGATGCAGGTGGGTGGCTCCAGGGATGGAAATTATTTGAATATGGCACCCTCACCTACTGAGAGTTGGAAAAAGTAGGGGTCCATTGCCTTCCTCTCAGGCATTTTGCTTGTAGTTGTTCATTTCCTTTCTTTTCTTGCGAGTTATTGAAATAACATATTTAATCTGGAGTCAGAAGGGGTATTTCCTGCCAAACTCTGTAGACTTAGTTTGATTCTGCTTCACTGGGTGAGAAACCAGACTTCCTTTTTTACACTACTTCAATCCAAAGCCAAATAATTTTTTCCCTTCATCTGGCTTGACATAGCCTCATGAAGAACAAAAAGCACAGACATGCCCAACACCACCAACAGTTCAAATGCAAGGGGAGAGGCAGGAGATGAGCACAACCCTCTTGACTCCCCCTGTCTTTGAAGAAGTGACAAGAGTGGACAAAATCTGTCCTGGTCCCCAAATTTATGGCAAGGGCTGTTGTTCCAAATGCTGCTTGACTTGGGCTTGTCTCATCCTTTATTCCAGGATGAACCTTTGTGTGGTGTCTGACATCTCGGGGGCACCTGGGATGAGACAATGACTTGACAGACCATCTCTTTTCAGATATGCCAGAGACCAAAACAAAACTGGCATACTGACTGTGATAAAGAGGATCTTGGTAGTAGTTACTGAGTTTCTTACATCTCAGATAGCTGCCCTCCATCATTTCTGTACCTTGCCATTTAACCCCATCTCTAGTTGTTTCTCCCTTCCAAGTGAAACACATCAATCTCAAACTACCAGGATGTTTGTCTGGTGCATTGATGAGGAAGATACATCTCACACAAATACACAGCAGCATTACCTGCTGCTCAGCAGGTGTTTGTGTCCCAATCCCCTCAGGGGCTCCAGCCACCCCAGTCTGCAAGCAGAACAGCCTCCACAATGACCAGGTGGACCCCCAGTGGCACCATCCTCCTGCCAACCCTGTTCTGCATTCCAATTAGCTTGTGGGTGCCTCTGCCCTGGCACAGGTACCCTGGTGTGGGCAGAAAGGAGAGTAACTTCCCCCCAGTGGTAAAACAGCAGCTTCCTCTCTTGTGCTGCACATCTGGAAGGATCACTACAACCACCTCAGCCAGCACTGATATCTCCTCCAGGCTGCTCAGGAGCAACACAGCCTTGTAGCCTCTGCTTAAGTGCAGGCACCTCATAAAGGACAAAAGCAATTTCCATGGCAGTAGCCAGTCCTCTCTCTAGAGGAAATCTCCCCAAAATGCCTGTCTCAGGGTCAGAGTGCTTGGGATTTTGGTAGAGGCTGTGTAATTGATACTGAAGAGGAACAGTCAGTAAACTGAATGTTTGTGGCTAGAAGGGCAAATGGTTTGGCTGAGGCAATCCCCAGTAATTATAGAGATCACTGTTATTAGGAGGTTAATGCTGTCCCAGGAGCCTGGAAAAGGAGATGTCTTCCTGCAGGGATCAGCAAGGAATTTCCCCTGCCATTCCTCACCATGCAGCATTGCTTTGTCCAGGGGATGTCCTGACAGACATCCCATCCTCCAGCCTGGGAATCTGGTGGCTAGCAGGGCAGTACAGCAAATGCCCAGTGCTGAGCTCCAGCCCTCAAGGGAAACATCACAAACTTGAGACCCCCATGGAAATGAACCATGGAAAACCTTTGTCTTACACTAGAAACCACAGCCATGTCATTACAGAGCATTATCCAGGCTGTTCCAGCAGTGACCAGTCTAGCACCCAGCTGTGGCTGCCCACAGGGATCAGCATTGCTTGGCTTGTGGTACATCAGTGCTCCAGCGCCCTTTGCAAAGTCACTCTGGTATACCCAAACAGCAATTCCAAACACCTCCTCCCCTTCTCTTTTCCTGGCTCTGCAGCCAAAGGCAGCATTTGGGGAAAGTGCAGCTGAGGCAGGAGATGTTTTTCCTACAGCTGCAGAGATAAGTGACAGGCTCAGCCAACAAAGCTAGACCTGAAGACAAATGTCTTGTTCATGGCTCTCCAGCTCACCAAGGCCTGTTTTTGGTGTGGGAGATGACAGTGAGGAGGATGGCATGACTTATCTTCAGGACTTCCTAGTCAGGTACAGAGCAATAAGCATGGGAAGATACGCTTGATTATACAGAAATCATATATATATATATACACACATATATATATGCACACATATTATACGTGTATATATAAATATATCTATATGTAACTATCCGTGTGTATATAGAAGAGATCTCTGTACATGGCAAACCCATCAGTGAGCAGTCCTACTGTTTGAGCACGCTAAGACCTTGGCTCAAATCACATTATCTATAAAGAAGTAGAACATTATTTTTCCAACCTGTAGGCTGAGGTGTCAGGCTGGGTTTTCCTCCTTCAGTTGAAGAATACTGAAATATTCAGAGATCCCATGTGAAAGGTAAATATGCTGATTCCATTAACTTCCTTAATCGGTGTCACAGCATCACCATGAAAACACATCTGTCCAGAGGTGAATTTTTCTCTAATGGGATAAACACAAGTATCTGTAAGAAGTATTGTGCCCCTTCCTCCTCCCACAGAAAGCTACATCAGAGACCAGCAAGGACAGGAGTCTAATGAATCCAAAAGAGCCCAGTAACAAAAGCAAAGGTCTCTCTGCTATGGCCTGGACCCAGCCAAAACCTTCCAGCTGTTCAGTTTACTTTCAGCAAGCACAATCCTGGCAGGTAAAAATGGAGAAACACCTTGGGAGTTGTTGCTTTGAGTTCAGGTCTTCCCTTCCTCATGCACCACATTCCCTGGGGGCATACCAACAAAGCTTTTGCTTTTTCCTGCAAGCCACCATCAGGCTACATGGAGATGACAGCCAGCTCTCTGAATTAAAATGACATGCAGAGGCTTCCAACCATGCTGCTAAATACCCTATTTTCAGTGCAATTACTTCAATTATTCTTATTAAATTATCTGTCCCCTGCAGCTAATCAAACAGGAGAATGTTTGTGAGTCAGGGAAGAGTTTGGGTTTGGTAACAATGGAAGATGACAAACCCACATTTTGCCTTTGGTAACTCAAGATGACACAGCCTAGAGCACCAGTGAAATTTTTAACCTGCCTGACAGTTACAGTCCAAATCTTCAACTGGGACTCTTAAAAAAAATTTGGGGACAAAATTCCCCTCAGAAAACATCACCAATGGAATTGATTATCAATCCCACACCGTGAGATTGCTGCAGTATAATTGTCTAAACAGAAAAGGAAAAAAAAAAGTTGAAGTTGCTGAGAACCAATGGACACACAGTGAGATTTTACCACTTTTTCACCATTTTCAAGACCTGAGGGATAAATGCAGAGGGATGCAGAGAACCTGCTTCAAGGGTAGCAGACATACTGCAACAGCACATGTTAAATGAAAATAAATTGAATGGCGAGCAGTGGTGGAAAAGACAACACCCACACAGTCTCCAATGGGAGGCAGTGGAAGAGGCTAATAACAGGACTTCAAGGTATCCATATCAGGATTTTATGATATTCATGTTTCTGAATTCCTACTTCAGCCACGGAGCATAGTTGTAAAATATCAGTCAACAGATGCTCTAAGTCAAAAAATACATCTCATTCCAACACTTTGGCAGCAAGCTACAACAAGTTTGTTGTGTCAACGACACGCATTCATGTTCAAATGTTTCATTTCATCTAAAGTTCACTTTTCACCTTCAAACAGGGATTAGAGTGTGAGCACTTTTAAACCTCTACAATAAAACCTTTTCCTAGAAATACATTCATAACTCCATTGCCCGACTGAACTTTCAGCTAAGCCTCAGCCAACCCAATAAAAGAAGTTATTGGCCAGTCACTAATGATTAATAGGATGCTGTTGATAGGAAATGTTTCAGGCAAAGCAGGTCCTGTTGATGATCTTGCAAAGACAAAGCCCTAGAAGTCCAGTTGCTTGCTGAAGCGTTCACATCCCCATGCTGCTGTCTCCAGAGAGGACATTGTCTCTTCACAAGTGCCACGTTTTCAGCACTAGAGCTAAGAAACTTCTAAGGCTTTTCTGAGTCTCTTACGTTTTGAAGCAACAGGAATAATTGTTCTTGGCAAGTGTTCTCTCCAAAATGTGCAGATAGTTCCTATACAGTAAAAACGAAAGATAAAATTGCACTGTACAAGAGGAAAATTTATAAAGCAGACCTTCCTGAGAGGAGCCAAGCTAAATGTGTCTAGCAGTCTTCAGGAACCTGCTCTGCTTCAGCTCCTGTTGCCCAAATCACAGGGCAGTGCTGGGCTTGGCAAAACCCTGAATGCCTACTCTGTTTACCTGGGGATCCTACGAGTCTGCACTCCCTCCAGATGCACTCAGAAGCCAGCACCATCATCTCTTCTGTAACAGGGCCAGAGGCTGCCCCCATCACATGGCTTTGCCTGTAGAGCAGCACTTCTGTGTATCTCCAGGCTCATAATCTTTGTTTATTTCTAAAATCTCTCATGTCCTCTCTCTGAACAATTTCTTCCCTTCCCTATTGTCCTTAGGGGTCTTCAGATAAAAAAAAAATCTTCAAGCTTATCCTCCTTCCTATTTCTCCAGTGAGCCTACCCCTTCTCTCTTTCCTTCTTTCACAGGCCTCCTGCCCACAGTGCCTGTGACTGTATGGGCTCAAACACTGTCCAGGTCTTAGCTGCTCCATCAAATCTTTCATTATGCATGATCCCTTGTCTGGCTGCTGGCAAGCTTATGTCATCTTGTTCTTTTTACTGGGTGGCACATGTCAAATCTGCCAAGGTGCATCTGCTTTCATGAACCAGCTGAAACTGCAAGTTTTTCATGATTTTCTCATGCAACCAGAACCAGTTTCTCTCACAACAAGGCTTACATTTATTCTAATATTCAAAGCAGAGATTTTAAAAGAGCTCATAATATAATAAGAGAACAATACAGCAAAGAGTGTGAGGTCACATTAAAAGAAGTGTGACTAGCAAGGTGAGGGAGGGGATTCTCCACCTGTACTCTGCTCAGGTGAGACCCCACCTGCAGTGCTGCATCCAGCTCTGGGGGCCCCACCATAGGAAGGACATGGACCTATCGGGATGAGTCCAGAGGAGGGACATGAAGATGATTAGAGGGCTGGATCACCTCTCCTTTGAAGACAGGCTGACAGATTTGGGGTTCATTCTGGAGAAGAGATGGCTCTAGGGTGACTCTTGAGAAACCTTCTCATACCTGAAGGGGGCCTACAGGAGAGTTGGAGAGGGACTTTTTACAAGGACAAAGGGGAATAGCTTTAAACTGAAAACAGGCAGGTTTACATCAGATACAGGCAAGAAATTCTTTCCTGTGAGGGTGTTGAGGCACTGGATTAGGTTGCCCCGTGGAGCTGCAGATGCCCTATTCCTTGAGGTCTTAGGGAGGTCAGGATGGATGGGACTTTAAGCAACCTGGACTAGTGGAAGGGGTCCCTGCCCATGGCATGAGGATTGGAACTAGATGATCCTTAAGGTTCCTTCCAACCCAAACCATTCTATGATTCTATGAAGTCCCATGGCCAGATGTTTCCACTGTTGTAAAGAGGATGGAGGATACACAGCGTGTTGCACAGCTGCAGCTCCATTGAGGCCTGACCCACCTGCTGCTGCACTTTGTGTTAGCAGTCATTGTTGAGTTAATCTGAACCATCTGCCTGCTGCCATCCTCTAACAGCCACACATTTTCTGCATATTTTCTTGTCATTGCAGTGCTGTGTTCCGGCGTCTTTGAGAAAACATCTGCCCTGAGGATTCCCCTTTTATAATATCTTTAAAATATGTCACCATCTGCTCACTCTTAAAATCTCTTCCTTTATCCCACCACAGGTAACTGGCCCCTCAATGACCTCCCATTTCACAGCAAGGTGCTTGAGCAGGAACATTCATTTCTTTGCTTCACAACATGCAATACTCTCTGTCAGGTTTTGATCCACTGGTTTGTTCAGTGTGTAGCCTCTGCTTTAGCAAGTGCCTCTTCTCTTGACTGCTGTAGGCTTCTCTGCTTCTTGGCATTGCTGCAATGTCAGAAAGAAGACCTCCACACCATCTTTCCCTGAAGCAGCCCAACTCTAGGCAGAATTTCCTTTGGTCCTTGTATTGCAACAAACCATTTTTCCCCAAAAAACCCACCTGCTCCAAAACCCATCTGCACCACATGCTACACACAACCAATCTGGAATCTTCCCTGCTTGCTCCTCCCCTTGTCACCTTGTTTCTGCTCTGCCACATACATGCCACAATCTTTTGCTGCTGCCTCTAACAGCCCACCATGTGCTGTCTCCATTTACTTTACCTATTTTCAGGGTCATTTTTCTCAAACAGTAAATGCCAAAATGCACTGCATGTCATGTGCTTTGGACTTCACAGAGTGGCTGATTCCTTACACATCCCTGTTGAGTGAACAGAGTGGGTGTTCAGTTCCCTATTCTGAAGAGGAAAAAAAATTACAAAGATTGATTGTGAGGGCCCAAAAGCTGTGTGCTCATGCCCAATGGGCACGGCTCCCCATGTAATTGTTATTTTACAGCCAGTTCCTGATAGGAACAGTTAATATTGGCTTTAAGATGAAAAAATTATCACCAGGTCTTCTCCACAGCTCAGCTTTCAGCTGGAATTTTCTCCTGTTTCACAAAGAAAGCCACCAGGATGGTCACAACTGCTAGGCAAACTGTGTTTTAGCTCCAGACTACAGAAACAACCTCTTTCCAAAGATTTGAGAGGCATGAAAATCTCTCTTGCTAATCTGTCTTGAAGCAGAGAACAAGAAGCAAACCTTCCCTTGCATCTGTCAAAACACATACTTTAAGAAGTGCTAAATGATTTGGTTTGCATGCAAATACAGGAAGATCAGAAAAACAGACTTTGATTTTCTCAAGCGAGTTTACATACTAAAGGCAATTGACTTAGCTAATCTGAAAATGTGAAGTATGGAAAGGATAAAACAGTTCTGTAAGAACATATCCTGGGCAAAAAACAGGGAGGAAGAACTGCCCAAAGAGAAGGATGTCATTGACACCAGCAAAAGGGTGACAAACTGGACTTAATACCATTAGCTTGAAAACTGGGAGAAATCCCTGGACTGAAGTCCTATGAGGATGAAGGACCCCCGAGGCTCTGCTGGAACAAGCAGCTGACATGAAGAGAAAAGTCTCCTTGGCTCTCCAAAGGGGAGAGCTCCTCTAGCAGCTGTGGCTGCACAGCCCCTTTGGCACCCCTCAGCAGAGCCTGGAGCTAATTTGTGGCAGGTGTTGTCTTTCTGCATCTGAGAGCTGAGCCCTACCCCAGCAATCCAGCTGGTCCTGGTTAACCAAAACATTGCAAATGCTACAGATAAATTCTAGCATCTCAGAGAACCAGAGGACATCACTGCTGTCATTGGACATTATTTTTGTTCTGAATGTTTGAATGCAGCATTCTAGAGCATTATCTGTGTTATTGTGAGGATTTGAAACTGCAATCTTTGAGGTGAAAATAAGAAATTGGTTGATTTTTCCTTTCCTTTTTTTTCCATTTGCTTTTAATTTATTAAAATACTTGTGAATTTTCCTGGAGGTTCACCAGGAATAATTCCAGAGGGACTAATAGTCATCATTTCTCTGGATCCAATTAAATCTAACATCCACTACCCTCATCACTAACGTGTTCAACTATGTTCAACAGAGCTAAATATCTCATCTTATTGTAAATTGCATATAATTTGGCTTCTTTGTTTTTCTTTTGTGGGCACTGATAGCTGTTTTCTGCTCTGAATTTCTCATCAATAAACCAGAGCTCATCCAGAGAGAGCTTATGTAAAGTAATCTATCAGAAGAGGTTCCTGAAGAATGTTTGTAATGGACATTACAGAGAGTTACAATAATTTCTAAAATGGGGAAAATGTTGCAGTTCCTGCCACCGTTCATTGCACAACTTGGCTTTTAAAAACATTGGCAAACAGAAATACGACACTGCCAACTTTTGCAATTGTATCATAGTTCCTAATACAGAACTTTTTTATGAAGTCCCCACTCCTGAAAGCATCTGGATTAGATGAAGATCTAAACTTTCATTTGTTATAAACACACTGTCTTTCTAATCCACGTGGTTAGAAAAGCTTGGCATAACATGGGTGTTATCTCATCTGGATATACCATCTGTAAGTTAGACACCTCATACAAGCAGGTCACTCTACAGTCCATGAAAGAGGCTGCTACTTCTGCAGATTATCCTGCCCTCTCTACTCACTGACAGCTCAAAGTGAGCCTGAGCTCAAGGAGGTGGAAAGAACAGGGTGTCTTCACCTCCCTTGTGCTCACACAGGTCCTGCATTGACCCCCAGCAACTTGATTCAGCCCCCAATAACTAGATTTCAAAGAAATCCAGCATGGAAACAAGGAACAAATCCATAGGCTGTGTGGCCCCACCATCACCAGCATTCCCTCTCCAAACAGTGGCCTTGGCCTGAACCCTTGAACGCTGCTGGGTGTCTCCTGAGCCACAAAAACCATCAGCTGCCCTGGCAGAAAGCTGAAAGAAAACAGAGCCAATGGAGCTGTGAGCCAAACTGGTCCCATGGGTGCCAAATCATACAGAAGAAGACAGGAACCACAGATTGTGACTTGGGAGATTTTTCTTAATATTAGGAAAAATCTTTTCCTCAGGAGGCACTGCAGTGCTGGAGCAAGTCCCAGGTACAGGGTGTGCTTCCCTTCCTTGGGGGTTTCCCAAGGACTAACCTAGTCTGCTGTCAGTACAGAGTAGGGCTAAATGAGGTGATCTTCAGGGTTTCTCTCCTGCCTGGGTCAGGAGATTTCATTATATCCCCACCCTGAAAGAAGTGGATTTCCTGTGAGTGATTATGCCAGCCCTCCCTAGAGAGAACTTGTGACACACTCCTCAGGTGCTGCTAGGAGTCGGCAGAGAGCCTGTTTTGAGAGGCATGAATTGTGCCCAGTGTGCTGGAACATGCTCTTTTTTCATTTTTAATGCTAATCTTTTGTCTTCACTTTCTTAGAGCAGCTGTGAAATGTCATGTTTCAAGAGCTCCCTTCAAAAAAATGGTTGTACCTCTCCTCTCCTCTCCTCTCCTCTCCTCTCCTCTCCTCTCCTCTCCTCTCCTCTCCTCTCCTCTCCTCTCCTCTCCTCTCCTCTCCTCTCCTCTCCTCTCCTCTCCTCTCCTCTCCTCTCCTCTCCTCTCCTCTCCTCTCCTCTCCTCTCCTCTCCTCTCCTCCCCCTTCCCCAAAGTTTTATAGCCCCAGAAGGCTTGTTTGAGAGTGGCAAATGTTTGATGATAACTGGAAATACTGTGTTAATAGAGGGAAATGCAATTTCTGTGAAAGAAAATATCGTGTGCTATGCACATTTAGTAAAAGACTATTTAAAAGACAGTTTGTTTACCATAGGTAAAAGTGATTTTGAAAGAAGTGATGGTTAAGAAAACCTAGCACTTGCTATCACTTTCTAACGAAGATTCAAAATTTTTGAAAAGTCCAACAGATAAGCTGGAAAACAAGATGTTTTTCTATGTAAGATATAGCTAGACATGGAAGTTCCTTAAGTATGCTACTGAAAGAGCAGGAAATGCCATGGGAGGAAAAAGAGTAATTTCACAGTTTGAAGCTCAAAAGCTTATCAACATGGGGAATGCCTCCCCATAGAACAAAATAATCACTGCATTTCTGCTTCATGAAAACCCTAGATGCTCAAAATACTGCATTTAAAGAAAACATAAGGAACAATAAAAATGTCATCACAATGCAGGTAAGCAGGTGTGTTTGGACACCAGAACTGGAAGGCAAACCAAGCTCTTTGGGGGCTGGAAGATCAGCTGCACTGGTTTTGGGGTGCAGCATCTGAAACACCATTAAGGATCTGCTGCAGAAAGCATGCAAGGCTAGGAATAAGAGGAAGATTTTCTTCTAAGTCAAAAATTGGTAACAAAAAAGCAAACACAACCCTACCCCAGTGGAGCAACAGCCTATCATTGTGCAGTCTTACCTCTCACTTGGCATCTCCACAGCAGCATTACCTCATCTTGGCTACTTTGGCTGTGGAAGAGCAGAGGCAGAAACACGCTCCTAAGGTCACATGCAGACTTAGAAGTTACATTACAGAGTACCTGCGTTGCAGCCAGCAGTAAACAATCTCTGTCCATGTAGGTTTGCTTCCAAGTTGCCATGTGTCCAGCACATGGGGAATGCCCTGGGGAATCAACACTCTTACGGGCAGAATGTGCAGGAACACACACAAGGGAGAGCATCAAGAGCAGTGAAAAGTTCACCCTTAATCATCCGTGTGTTTTTCACAGGCTTGAACCAGAGTTTGCAAACGCAGAGCTCCCACACCCCAGCTGTAGCAGGGTCTTGGTGGGACATCCTCCCTCTGAAGGACAACTGTGCCACTGAGTGACTTCCCCCCTGCACGCAGATGCTGGGCCTTGACTAAAAATGGCTGGCACAACATTAGCCCATGCTGCCCTGCATGACCAGCCTTTTCCATCTGGGGAAAGGTCACGAATCAAAATGATGACAGGACTTCTACACTCCCAGCTTCCTCACAACATGGCTAACTACAAGAACTGAACTCAGCAGAGTGCAGCACAGGGCAAACACATGCTGGGGCAGCAGACAGTGGTGCCCAGGTAGATGGCTGGGCACAAAATTAGTTTAACCTTTCGTTCCTGAAGCCACAGCATTCACATTTGCTCAGGAAAAACTGCCAAGGGGATCCAAAAGCCCTTCAGTGGTCAGCCAGGACTTGAGACTAGGAAACAGTAACACTACCCATCTTCAACCACAAATGAGAGAGCTGCTGCAGCTGTGGGGGCCATTCTCCCCTTCTGAAAAGGAGAGAGAGCCTTGGGACACTCACGTGGGCTTTTGGTGAGGAGCAAGGAGGAGGTCAAGCCACTGCTGGACAATGAGCAAAGTGAAGACCGCTTTGAAGGGTAGCTTTGTAATGTTTTTTACATTACTCTGCTGGCTGGACGGCAGCGTGGAGCATCTGTTTCCAGCTACAGAACTGCTCATGGAAAATACTCTGGTGATGGCAAAGACTCCCTTTCCCCTCCCCAAAGCCTCCCCCCAAACCACACAGGGCTGGATTGCAGGCCTCACCGCTCAGGGCATTTTGCCTGTAATCACTGGCAATAGATTTAGACATGTTATCCAATTATGTCCCAAAATTTGTGATTATAACAGAATGATTTATGCTGCAAACAAGAGAGCTAATGGGTCACAAGGCTTGTCTTCCCGTGTTTTATTTGTTTCCCTAATGTGTTTTTTTCTCTTTCACTTGTGGGGAGTTTGAGTTTGGGTTTTGTTGCTGGTTTGGGTTTTTTTCCTGCCAGAGGAGCTGCCTCCTTATGGTTTGACTGTACCAGGCACTAAGGAGGAGGCACGCCACTAGGAAGCAGTGACTCCACATGTCTTGTACAGTTAATTGGTTTTAATTTATGAGCTGTAGGCAGATGGTGGCTGCAGCACATTAAAGGTTCTTTAGGAAATAACACATAGATTTTTCCCTCCGGTGCCTGAAAATACTGCATCCTGAGTAAAAAGTTTTGAGACTGCACAGCCCAGCATCAGCACTGTGGCAGCACCTGTGTACAGCTGATGAGCCTCAGGCTCTGTTGTTTTCCAGGGCTTTTGTTGCATGAAGGCAGCTAAGGAAAAGCACAAGAGCTCCAACGAAATCAGAAAAGCTGATGACAACAGATGCTTGCTCCCTCTCACCCTGTGCAACACTGTCTCTGTATCTATTTATCTTCCCCAAACTGGTGAGAAACCTCGAGGGGAAAAGAACAAAGTAAAAGCAAACAGAATCTTGGAAGAGAAGAAGAGCTGCTGCTATGAATACAGGATGCCAGATGGGAAAATCACAGCACAGAGATGCAGTGTGAATCACTACAGCAGGAAATATGGCTCTTCTGGTATACCTGGACCACCGACGGCAGACGGAGTTGCAGACACCTTGTGTCAGAAGCTTGGCCTATACTATTATTATTACTAAATATTTTATCACAGGTCACTTGGAACATCTGGTTACAGAAAATGTTTGCAAGAAGACTGAGCAGCTCTCTGGATCTCACCGCTGGCAACTGTAGAAAGGCAGATAAAACCTTTAATACTGCTCATGACATGAGGACTCCACCACCAATATCCTTCACCCCAAACGAACTTGGCATGGAATCCTGCAGGTGTGGAAGTCTACTTGGGTTCAAGTGACAAATGTACACATTCATGAGCCAGCCATTACATAGCTTCTAGCTTATACACAAATTTCTGGAGGATAGAGAAGCATCCCTGTGCACTTGCCCCAGTCTCACACCATTCCCTGGCTTCAAGTGTCAGTAATGGCAGGGCTCATCTTGCTGGGCTGGGAGAACCTCTGTTCTGACCACTTGGTTGGTCTTATGTTCCTGTAAAATGCATTTTATGGCAAGTCTGGTCAATTATTGGTAGGTCATTTCCACCCCTTTTCTAAGACCTTCCTTGCATGAAAGAGCATATCAGATGTTACCTACACAGTAGTTTCCATCAGTGTAGTAGCTGTTAAGTGTTTTAACAAGCCTGATTGAGTCAATGAATGCTTATACACAGGCAGAAAGTGCTATAATACTCTATTTGAGCTTTGAACTTCTTTTTTTTTGCATCAAATGAAATCAGAATACGTCACTCTTCACCCCCAGTAGCCTATACCTATGCTGTCCTGTATAGCCACACCAGCTGAAATATGCAATGTTAATTAATCCCTGATATTTTGCATGGAGAACAGGCCTTTCTTGCAGTTCCTTGGGGATGCTTTGTTCAGCACCATGAAACCACAGCTGCAGCTGAGGACAGAAATTCTTGAGAGACTATACAGAGGTGATACAAGGTTAGGGTCTATCTAGCATGTCACTCTGCATGCCACAGGGTTCCAGCAAACCCCTCCCTGGTTATTGGGGGTTGAAATACTGTAGCATCGACACTCTGTGCTCATGCCTCAGATCTGAGGAGGTGGAGAGACATCTTTTCCCTGGAAAGGCTGCCTGGAGTAACAGAATGCCTTCGAGGCATTCAGTCCCCATATGGGATGAGCACTTTGTTCCACTGCAGTAAGGAGAGCAAACCTAACTTGGATTTTGGACTGTTTTAGAATACAAGTATAAATAGGAATTATACCCAACACATACTTCACTCCTTGCAGTGACAGAATGTGCTTAAAATTGTTCTTTCCATTTGTCTGTCCCTGCTTTCAGTAAAATGATTAAACCTTGCACACAATTCAGAGCTTGAACCTTGCGGGGGTTATTTTACGTGCACGTGTTTGCAGAGATGAGAAACTCTTCTGGCCATAAGGCCGTACTTGATGTTTGAAACAAAATCATATGGAAAATACATTGCAAAGAACCATCTTGGGAATCTTAAAGCTTCAAAAATACAGTATTTAAAGCAGCTGACTTCCACTGAAGGACAGTGCAGAGGAAGTTGGTAAAGACTCGTATCCCAAACAAATCTCCCATCAGAAGACAACTCCCTTCATCATCCCAGTTAACATCAAACTCCTAACACTACAAGCAATATATACCTTAAGGTGAAAGCAACCAGCTTTACCAGGTCAACACATTCAAGCCACCCTTGTGCTCAAGAAAAGAAAGTGTTGAAAGCCTCCTGGGCTCACCACAAAGAGCAGGACTGTGCCAATCCACACCATCAGAGAAGCAGAGCAAGAGCACAGTTTTTGTTGGCAGTTTGTGAGTTTGTGTAACTCACTGCTCAGTGCCTCTCACGAGCACAGCCTCTGCGGGCAGGCTGCTGGGGAGCCTGCTGGTGCCAAGGGGTGGTGCTTTTGCCCATTGGTGGCATAGAACCATCCATGCCCTTGTCACCTGCAGGTGGGACAGCTGCCTTGGCCTCCCCCAGGCCGCAGCTCTAGAGCAGTGGGGCCAGAAGCTGGTGGAGGCTGAGCTGTGCCCCTGCCCCGGGCACAGAGAGAGGGGAGCACAGCCTGGGAGTCCCTTTCCCACAGGCTGGGATTCTGGGAGCAGTGCAGTCCCCAGCCAGGGGCTCCTGCCAGCACCGCTGTTTTCTCTCTGGGCTCCTCTTGGCTTCATCCTGTGCAGCTGTGCTCTCCACATCAGAAGGGACTTTTCACAGAAAAGTGAAATTAGAAAAAAATAAAGATAGCTGAATGCATTTTGTTTCACCAGAGAGACTGTTTGTGGTTAGCAAATAGACATGAAATGTTATAACATAATTTCTAACAGTACCCTATAGAGATGACTTGTCTGTTAAACATGAAATAAAACTGGCAAGAAACCACCATATTGACTTAATAAGGCATAACATTAACTGACACCAAAAAGCAACTTAGTTAAGAAGTAGAAAACTTTACAACCTCAGTTATTTGAAAAATACAGAGGTAGCCCAGCAATTAAATTGAAAGTGATCATTAGGGTGATTTGGAATTATTCAGTCCATTGCAATTAAACATGATGGAAGGAATGCATTAGGTTGGAATTTCTTTTACTCCATTATTCTCCTGACTAGTCCTGATCAAAAAAAAAAAAAAAATACTAACTGCCAATTGAAAACCATACACTGTTTGGCAATATTCATTTAGAGATATTTCTAGCTGAGCCAATTAAGGCTTCAGAGTTTATGGAATACATATCTTCCCAGTCCATAATGGTACATACATTCTTGACATACTCTGTGGCTCAAACTGGGTAACTAGAGATACTGCCTGGGTCTAAGTGAGGCCTTGGAAGCAGGTATTGTTAATATTTTCTGTGTTTTAACTGGGATTTTGCAAGAACATCTGTGCCCGAAAAAGGTGAAAAATACAGTAAGGTGCTAAGTTAGAAGATAGTTTCTAGTTCATACTGATGTCTCTGTACTGTGGTCACTCTGGTCCTGACTTAACTCCTTGTGCCATGGGGCCCAGAAGAGCCTCACAGTCTCTGCTGTTCTGCCTGTCATGAGTAGCTTTGTGGAAAATCACAGGATGCTCAAATGGCTGGTGAGGCAGATGAGTGTGAAACCACAGAGAGGTGAACGTCACTTGTTCATGCCCCAAGCAAGCCCTTGTGACAGTGCAGCTGCACTACTTTAACTGCAATACTACAGTCCCAACTCCTGATTGTTTGTGTTGGGAATCTAGGGTACCAGATCATCTCCTGATGACTGCCAGCAAAGGGCTGGTATAACTTTACCTTGAGGTGGTGCATGATCTCAAAGAATACCATAAGGGCCTATCCCATAACTGGATGGGCCCTTATCCTATTCCTCTCTATTCTCCCCACTGTCTGAGGTGTCTCCTTTTTATCACATCTCTTCTAATAGCACAGTTAGTCATTTGTTCACTTTTAGATGTACAGCTTCCCTGAGAGAGTCAGCAATTACCCCTTTTTTTGCTACAGACAAACATAACCCATGTTGGTGTGCCAGGGTTGCTTCCAGCTGCCTCTTTGCTGGGTTGATGCAATGGTTCAAACACACCTGGTGTGCAACAAGAAATACAGCTACTGTAAACATTTTTCCAGTACCTAGACAGCCACAGAAAGAGAGAAAGGTGGGAGTTTTTTGGTAGTGGTGTGTGTTTAAAGAGTGTCTAGTCCCATGGATTATAGCAAGTACCTAAGTCTCCTAAGTGATAAAATATTAAAAGGAAATTAATTAGGAGAACAAAGTAATTATATGGAGTAGATGTATAAGAGCAATTGATTCAGCCTTCCTCCTTAAACTCTAGAGTTGTGGTGCCATTTGTCTAAAGATAGAAGACTTCAAATGCCAACACGCAAAGTTTTAATATGTTTTTTCCCTAAGGCTAAACTAAAGAAAAATTGGCTGCTCTTTCCTGGAGTTAACAGGTCACATTTATCATGCTGCCACTTATGTTCAAGAACTAGCAATTTAACTGTTCCTAACTGGATTGGTTTAGCTCTCCTGAAACTGGAGATGGGCTGAGGTTTTTACGCAATCTTATCTGCTGGAAGTGACTAATATTAGAATAACACGGGACTACAATCTTGGCATTCTGGAAAGCTGGTGAGATCCTATCCCCAAATTCTCCTTAAATGCTGCTGCTAATTTCAGGAGTGTTTGTGGTATTACTATGATTTATATATATGGGTCCCAGATAAGTTAACCACTAAGGAAAAGATAATTGACAAATTCTCCACTAGTCTTCTGAGTTGTTTTTTCCCCTCATGGGATCAAAATTTCTTTAGAAAAAAAGATGATTATTCTCTCCCCGCAGCTATAAATTCCTCAGCCAGTTCCTCTGTTACCATGCAGTCTGCTGGGCATATTCCAGAATTATTTCTGAAGTTTTCTCAAACTTCCATATAAGTCCAAAAATTCTGTAGTCCTGCTCTGTGCCAGCATGACAATCGACCCTTCCTGCTTGGTATAAATTCTTGAAACACTCAGTTCTGCTGATGCGGAGCAGCCAGTTAAATTAAGGGCACAAAATCCACATAGTACTTCAGGAAAGTGCTGCCACAATAATCACAGCCATGTCTCCAGAAGCTTCAGTTCTTTATTGCAAACCAAGCTGCCCTAGAAACCATGGGGGAAGAAAGCATCCAGCCATCACCACGTAGTCTAACACTGATCGCTGCCAGAGGAAGAGGTGTTGGGGGGCAGTTGTAAAAAAGCGTGGAGGAAAACCCCTGATATCTGTGCAAAATTACATGAATGGTACAAAACAAAATAACACTCCTCCATTGGAGGCAAATAAATCACTCCCAGGTTACAAGTCAAGCATGACTTGAAGCACTTTATGAAAATAGATGCAGCATAGTGGTGTCCACATTGAGGGCTTCCTACCAGAGCCTGGTGTCCCAGGCATGGTGTGGCTGGTTGCATGTGCAAGGCCAGTGTCTGCTCATGGCCTCTGCATCCCTGTTCCCTGCTAAAAGAGCAAGTTAGCCAACAATAACACTGTTTGTTTTGTTGCCATCTCAGTAGACACTCTAATAGAGCTAATAGGAAAAAGAAACCTCACCAGAGAAGGGAAAGGTCAGAAGGCTAATAAAATAAATGCCTCTATTGTGAGATCCCTTGGCAATTCGTAAGGGAGTGTAATTTTCTCTCTTTTCTCTCTCAGCAGCATGAGAATCTTCTAATGAATCCAAAATGAAATTTCAGCTTTCATGCAAAGTTTATTAGTGACAGTCATACCATTGCAGAGTTAGGAATATTAGAGATTTAGGTTTACACTTGTTGGATTCCCCCCTCATTTCATCTCTCTACGGTTTTCTGAGCTTTTCTTCCAGTTTGCTCTGGCTATCAAAGAGAAGCAGTGTCATACATTGGCCAAATAGATAATTTTATACCAAGAGTCCTGTGTTGTTCTTGAAGGGCACAGCTGGCCAGCTGCTGCCCTTTTAATAGCACTGCCCATCTAGGTAATTCATGGTTGGTTGCTCTTTAATCTAGCGAGTGTTTCTCTGTTTATAATCAAATACCTGCTGAAGTGTTTGACTGTTTGAGGGCTTTGAGTCAACAAAACACAGTTTGATAAATGGTTTTCTTCCAAGCACACTCCTCTCCAGCACTATGTTGACACCACAGCACTGCTGGACTCAGGGACTGCCATTCCTGAGTGTCATACACACCTATAACCTGTGTCCCTGAGAGTCACAAGCGACACACACAGTTGGAATTTGATCCTCTCAGCAGCAGCAAAATCACTACAGTGCTGGAAAAGATGTCCTCGTCTCGGGTTTGTGGCTGGTCACCCTTTCCCCAAGATTAGGGTGGTTTAGATGTCCTTTGCCCTCTGAAAAGCCCCAAGCTGAATGCAGGAACAACACAGAGTCTTCAGGTGTTCTTTTCAAGGATTTTCTCTTGTTGTTTATTGTTTTGTATCATTTGATTTTTCTCTGTGCCCGGCCAAGGCCTGTCCAGCACGGGCAACTGGCAACGACTCCTGATCCTCCTGACTCATCCTTTTTTATACAGATACGTACTGATTATTTACAATTGCAAAACAATATCTACATTCTACCTCTACACTAACTCAACCCCTCTAAAGCTACTTTGTGCCACTGTCACAGCAGAAGATGGAGATGAAGAAGAAGGAGAAGACCCCAGGGCACCGCCCAGAATCTTCCATCTTGTCCCCATTCACCCTATTCTAGAAACCCAAATGTGAAAACTATACTACTCTTTATTACACTTTGTTGCTTGTAATTCCTCTCCCAATGTTGGAAATCTTTCCCATGGACTAAAGTCAAAGCCCTTGCCTTCCTGGGCTCTGTGCCAGGGTCTCTAACCCCCTGTCTTGGGTTGTGGAACCTAAGATGTGTATTCTATTTTCATCTGCTGAAAGCAGTTGGGGAGCTGTTTTGTTTTATCTCTTGTTTACTCTAGAAGGAGTGAGGCGGGTGCCTTTTGATAATGGCCCAACTGTTAAAAGCAGGTAGGGCATTGTTTCTTATCTTTTTCCTGCTAATGGACCATTTAAACACCCCTAAAAGCACACATCCCAAAACCTACCCTCCCCAAGATAGTACATTCACATTCCATCATCCTATTGCACCCCTAAAAGCACACATCCCAAAAAAAACTTACCCTCTCCAAGATAGTACATTCACATTCCATCATTCTATTGTGAGATGCTCCATCCAGTAAGGAGAGCCAACCATTCCTACCTGGATAAAACTGAGACTACAGAACAGGATATTTCTCTTGCTTCACCCGATTACCGGAAGAAGACAAGACCCTTCTCACCATCACCAGACTCCCTCTCACCACCTCTGGACCCTTTTGGCTTCAGGATCATCTCCACTCCAACAGAACCACATCTGCCAACCCAGGAGGACTTCTGGACTGCTACCAACGTCCTGACCAACAGGGCATCAGGTTGTAGCTGACTCTGTCAGGGCTTTCCAAAATTGTTGTTTGTTTGTTTGCTGGTTTGGTGGGGTGGTTTTGTGTTTCTACCACATTTGTATTATTGATATTACTAGTAAAGAACTGTTATTCCTATTCCCAAATCTTTGCCTGAGAGCCCTTAATTGCAAAATTATAATTTGGCAGGGGTGGGGAGTTCGCATTCTCTATTCTAAGGGAAACCCCAGTTTCCCTAGCAGATACCTGTCTTGTCAAACCAAGATACCCCCCTGTACAGATCCCAGACCTCCCTGTACAGGTTTTAAACCCCCCTGTACAGGTTTCTGACTGTCCAGGGTATCCAAAGGAATGCCCTGGACTCCAACATCCCCGTGGATAAGGGATTTAAATGCAGCTGCTGCCCCTTCTCTAGGAAGGTTGTGCCTGTGCTCCTCGGCCTTCCAGGAGGAGTCAGCAACAGCAGCCTGGGGCTATGGATGAGTGGGCACCTAGGGAAGGTCCAAGTGGTACCCCAGTGCCTGCCCTGCATCCAGGCAGGACAACAACCAAGACAACAAATCCTCTGGCACTGCCAGCCTTTGGCTCTTCTCATACCCAGCGGAGAGGGACAGATGTGACTGTGAAGCTGTTGGAAGGGATCTGAACACAGGCCATGGTATTAGAAATAGCACAGCACAAGCTCAGGGAGAAAGTAGCCTGAAAGGCTGCAAAATAAGTTGCATGACCTCACTTAAGGAGGATTGTCCCCAGGAGCCACAAGAGGAAGCCACCTGCTGCAATGAAACTCTCTCAGATCTGCAGAAGGATGCACTCAGGCCAGCCCTGTTCCCTGCTACAGACTCCTACAGAGCCATCAGCTGAATCAGCAGCACCTGCAACTTCCCTAACAGCCCAAAGACATTGCCTAGTTTAAAAACCTATCAAACAGAGGAGGAGGCTACATCCTGGCTTCTTGTATGGCAGGCTGATGCAAGAAAACACCCAGGCCCATGCCCTGGGGTGGAAGGAGGGCAGTGTTTTGGTGTGATACAATTCCCTTCCCAGTACACCAGAAGGGAAACTCACTGTACTAGAGAGGAAAACCATCTGTCATTTCAGCCATCCCTCTACAGCAGTGGAGCTTTTTCCTAGGCAGTGTTTGTTACTTTAAAGAGTCCGCTTTATGGCTTTTCACATCAATCATTACTGAAGTTATGTCAAGATCACAAAAAAAACACATTTGTAGTCTCATCTGGTATATATGCTTCATGGGTAACCATACATCTTGCCTCAACTTAATTTTACTTCTTTATACAAGCAACAGACTGAGATTCTGCTGCCTCTAAAACAAGAGATCATAATTTCTTTCTGAGGCTCTCTTGTATCACACAGAATTGATCAGCCTTGGAAAACCCGGTAATTCCATACACTATAGTGCAGAGGCTCAGACTGGCCACAGACATCCTTCTCTACTGGGTTACACACATTAGAAAGAGGAAGGCAAGGATTTAATCAAATCTTTCAGCTTCTGCAAGGAGAGAGAACTCAACTTCTCATCAAGGAGAAAGACAGAAAGAGTAAACAAATTACTTAGGAAATGAGAAAGGGAAGAAAAAGGTTAAATTTACAGGCTTTAAAACACAAAGAAACACTGCGATCATCCATTTTGCATAAATTCCTGCATAAGCCAGGCCACAACATGATTGATTACCTCCAAATAAATAGGTAGTTCATTCCTCTACAGCTGTAATTACAGGTGTTTTCAGAAAAAAAAAAACCAAAACACTTATTGTATGCTAATACAGCAGTATTTTACCAGCATCACCCATTCACATTTTGGGAATATATTCCTATATCCTGTTCCAGATGCTGGATGTGAACTTGTGCAAAAATACCTCAGATATGGTTAATACATTCACTAGGGAATCTCAGAAGAATATGGGATTTCCCAAATTTCTTTGTTAGAGAACATATATTGCTATTCAAACTACTAATAGTTTGAAGTCTATATCTAAGTCAGCATTTCTCTGAGGAAGAACTGTCTCAGATTTTTCTGCAAGCTCTCATTATCATGGCAGTATTTATGGCTGTGCCTCAGGGGAGCAAGCAGACAGCCTCATCCATCCCACACACAGCCAGCAGTTCCTGGACCCTACTTACACAGAGGGTTCTTTTAATACTAATTTTATCTCAGGCCAAGGGTTCAGGCAATGACCTTCTAGACACCACCACAGGCCCAGCAATAATTGCTTGGACTGTTATGCCACATTGAATTTCATAACCTTAATCTGCTAAATGGAACTGAAAGAAAAGTGAGAAGCCACCAGGTCACAGGTGTTCTATCCAGCGTTATCAGTCAGACATTCACAGACCTTTGTCATGCTGCTGGAGCTCCTAAGGACTCTATCAGTTCCCAACGAAAAAATACAAAACACTTCTCAAGATACTCAAGCCTTCCCCAAATAGATACAAATCTGATGTGTTTGCAGAAAGCAGCAGCATTTTTTCTGGTCTCTGCTGCTTATGTTCCTTCTGAAACGTATTAATGTCCAATGTCTTAAGGAAATTGCAATTGAAGTTTCCTGTAGGACTTGTTAAGAACGAAAGGTCTACGTGCTGAGGATGCAGACAAGACCAGCAGGCACGACCTCAAGGACTTCTGCAGCTCTAGAGATGTGTTGAGACTTGCCTGATAGAGGTCTGTGAGATGCAGCAGGCTTTTTACTCCGTGACACTTTGGCTGTGAGCACTGCATGTGAACAATTCAACATAATCAGAGAGAAATACATTTGTTCAGAATTTAGACCTCTACATGCTGATGTATGAGAGAACTCAAGAAGAAGATGGGGTTACCATTGTCTGTTCTCTCTTTTGCTACATGGCAAAGAAAGTGACATAAATTGGATTATTTTGTTTCTATGGAAATAAATACCATCTCCTACTGGAAGTGCTCTTCTCTGCCTGTGTAGATCGTGGCTTAACATCCAGCTGTCTGATGGATCCATCCAGCTGCGTGCTCTGCTTGAGTCATGAGGATCTGGGCTGTGCCACTGCTGTCCCTCAGGAAAGGTGGGTGTTGGAAGCTGGAATGTCGACACATCAGACAATAAACCCCACAAGCAGCTACAGGCTCTCTGGGAGCTTTGCCTTCGGTGATAAGGAGCAGCTACCTCTAAAGAGAGCAGAGGATCCCTACATACATTAATGCTGCCCAGTTTCATGTTAGTTCAATTTGAGAGTGAAAATAATGGCAACAGGATATCGTCTGGTCTAAGAGGGGCCTCTCTGTTATTTGACATGTTTCTCTTAAAGATTACTGCCAACAAGGCTGGGGCATGCTTGATAATCCTTGACTGCAACCTGAGAATCTGACAGATGATGGCAATGGAGGTGACAGGTTGATTTGAGTGGATGGTGGTGATACTGCTAACTTCTGTGGGCAGCTTTAAATCTTCACCAGAAATATCCTGCAACAGATAACCAACATACTGACTTTCTGAAGGCATTTTTTAAATTTTTTTGTTTCGTTGTTTTCCAGTTATATTATTTTTCTGATTCCTTCATTTCGGCTTTTTTCTCAGAAAAATTCTACAAATTTTTCACCATTGTCAAGAACTTTGCAAATTAGTACAAAAGACAAAAACAGAGCGTTTTTCCTCTCCCTGTCTCTTCCATTGCATTTATTTTTCTGGTCAAGAAAGGTGAAGGATAAAACCTGGTTGTTCCTCCAACAGAAGGTGAGGTTATGTGGCTTCAAAAACAAAATTATTATCACAGTTTTCAGGCTATAGTGGGTTTTTTCCCTTGAAAAAAACCCCAAACTAAAAAAAAAATAGTTTGGGGACTTTCCAATAATTTTCTCCCTTTGATCTGCAGTCTGACAGGTAATTCTTTCTTCTTTTTCACTTATTCTTCATGTTACTGGTTCCTACTTTGTGCTAAATTTAATTTTGCACTATATTTAATTTTGCTGTCATTAGCAGAACCCAAATGTCACTGCCAATCGCCACCAAAACAGTCATTCTGACTTGAGATGAAAAAATTCATTATGAATTCCTTTGGAAAAAAAACATTCCACAGCCTGAGTATCTGTGGGAGATGGAGTCTAAATTTGATCACAACAAAAATCAGTAAATCAGAGTTCTTGTTTAGCTGCTGTTACATGTTCTCTGACTCAGTCAACAAATTTATGTCATTCCTCTTCCCCTTTCAAGCCAATAGAAAATAGTTTCATGCAACTGAAAAATGCTTTGGGCAAGACTGGGAGAAGCAAATAACTTATTTACTGAATATGGGGTGTTGACTGATTCAGAATGTCTCGCCAATTCATCTGAAGTCACCGAATGCTTGGAGCTGGAAAGAGGATGTGGGGCTCAGTCAGTGGAACGAGATCATGCTGAGGGCAGATGGTTCCCCTTGAGCAGTCAGGATACTCCCCACAGTATTTTTTTGATATCCAGATTCTCCTCGTTAGGGGAGTGCCTTGGGCACTGGTCTGGAGGGGGTAACCTTTGCCTGACTACCTCAACTAACGAGCATTTCAGTCATTTTGGCTGCAGAACTCAAAATACATCACCTCTGAAATGCTCCTGCCATGGCATCAAGGCACACTACTGGGAGATACATGTTCAGGCCCATGACAGCAGAGGAAGAATTCCATGCTGCTCTCCTGAATTTTGGAGTATCCGAAGTGCCTACCCAGACAGCAGAGGCAACGCTCCAGCACCCATGTCCTCCTTTGCATCAACTGCAGTGTCATCCCACCCTTTTCATTCATCCACAAATAAATCAAAGAGGCAAGACACGAGGTCTCGTTTCCTTGCACGTGTGTGTGTGGTGTGTAAGGAAAGCAAAGCATATTTTTCCTGAATTTCAGTTCAGAAGCCAAATGGAAGCATTCACTTTTATCACATTCATAGTACAGGACTGACATTTCACCTCTACAATATATCTGGGTAACTGCAAGCACAGTTCCAGCCCAAGCAAGAGCTCTTTAAGGCCAAGGTTTTAGTGATGAAGCACTGTGAGAACCATATAGTGCCACTTGGATTACCCTGGAAACCCTTCCATGTAAACAAAGTCTAATGGTGGACACCTTCTGTCCTTCCAACACATTGTCAGATCACACTCTGCCAGTGGGGACGAGTTCTTCTGCAGCACTCACTCGCAGCGGGGAATCAAAGCATGGAAACCACATGAGCAGAGATCACACAGCCTCTCAAGTCTGGCAGCCAGATGTTGGCTTGCAAGAGTGAGCGCAACCAGATGGTTTCTCTGCCATTTTTTTCTCCAAACATTCAGAAGAAGTTAACAGAATGACACACTTAGAGATAAGTTCGTTATCATATTTGTATATTTAGACACATACACATATTAGACCCCTCAAAACTGTAATCCCTAAGGATTACAGGAAGGACCAGAATTTTCAGAGATCAGATCCAGCTCAGACTCTGCAAGAAGCTCCAAGTGAGTAACAGCCACACCAGGACATCTCCATATTGCTGCCCTGGTGTCAGGATCAGCCCAAGGGTGCGGTCCAGAGAATCCCTCTGCAACCACTTAAAAAACGTGCTCCTGGAGGCAGTACATGGGAACAGCTCATCAGCTGGACATGGGCAGCTTTGCTTTTTTCTACTCATGCAAAACTGCCTTACAGTGAACTGCTTGAGATTTGGAATGAAAAAATACAGCAGGAGGATCACTACATTGTTGTGACATACTAGCTGCTGATGCAAAATGCTCAGGCAAAGGGAAGAAGGCTTTGATGGGATAGTCCTACATCCCAACATGATCTAGCTGTTGGATACTTCTCTGAGGACACAGAACCATGATACTTTCTAATGAAGCTGACATCAGAGCCCACTGGAGAGAAATCTGGGCAGGTCAGCTCAGAATCAGTAGATGCAGATGTTAATTTCAAGGATCAGTGAACCCCCATCACTAGCCCATACCTCTATCTGTTCCACAGTGTCTATGCCAGACAGCCACATCTGGAACAAAAACATTTAGTTCTACTTAATATCCTGTGTTTTTCCCTACACAAGACATGGGTTTGCCACTCACATACTCCATGTGCACTGCACAGTCTCACACAAGCTGGAGAGAATGCATTTGGACAGTAAGGAATATCAGCAGATGTACAACAACCAGCACTTAATTGCTATGACTTACATTCTAATAAAACAAAATCCAGGAACAACTCTAATTCCCAGCTAGATAATACAGAAAAGCAGTAATTCTGGCCCTGAGCTGCTTTTAACTGACTTGGATCTCGTGGAGGCAAGTGAAAACTCCCACTGGAGCATTTGACCCTAAGACAGGCTAATTCTAGTTGATTGTTCCCATTTTATTTAGTCATGCAAACAAGCACCAAGTCCTATATGTAAGCTTTTATAAATAATATCCCTTCATCCCCAAAAAGCCCAGGTGAGAGCTTTAGTTTTGTGACCCTTATTCTTTCACGAGAAAAATAAATAATCAGAAATCAATTAATATATTTCCTTGTAAATAACTGTAGAACCTATTGCAATTAAACCCAGAAAGAGGTGGGGGAGCCCAGATGGAAGAAAAAGTCCCTCTGACACAAGTTCCCCCCAGTGACCTGGGAAACAAACTCAAACACTCAAGGGACCCAAGAGCAGAGCTCTTCTCCTGGCAGGCTGGCCAGGCTTGTGTGTATCTTTTACAGGAGGAAGAAATCAAAGACAGCTTGATGATGCATCCTTTGAAAGAGTGGCATTTCCTCTCCTCCCTACAGCCTCTTAACACAATTCTGCTAGAGGGATGAGGGTGGCTGGAAATATCCCAGTGAAGCATTTAGTCAGAAGGCAGATACATAGAGAGACAGAGGTCTTTCTTAAACAATACCTTCATGAGCCTGAAATGTTTTGTTTGAAACAGCTCTTATATGAATGACCTTTAGAGAAGCCTGAGGCTTGAAGCCCACAACAGCTGCCCTGACAGACAAGACACCAGACTTCCCTGACAGCTGTAGGGCCTGGGGAGCTTCTGGATTCCTGGAAACACTGACAAGTTCTCAGTTCTATCCAGTTTTGACTACAGCCAAAATTCAAAGTTCCTGAAAACTGGGAGTCCTTGCTTTTAGCTACCTCAGGTCTGAATTTCTAAAGGCAAAACAAGGGTTGCAACATCACCGTTTCCTGTCAAGTTCAAATATTGAAATAGTACAAATTAGTCCTTCTCAGAATTGTGAGATTACCTTCAAATCATGACACTTAAATGAACAGATGTTCTTTTCTCTTGCCTTCTGATTTATAGACCTCTGATGTGTCAGTGGTATCCTTTGTAGTAACTGCGTAAAAACTTTTAACTTTCTCTTTTGAAAGCAAGGCAAAACTGAAATTCCTGTGCAGTAATCTGAGTGTTGCAAAGGTTATGGATAAAAGTAGCTGCATTACCATGCTACCTGCTCCTTGATCTGACCTTTTAGAGCCACAGTCCTAGTGCCAGTAGCATAAAGGACAAACCCTTAAGATGCAGCCCCATGGAGCAGCTGGTGAGAAGGAACACAGCTGCCAGGAACAGAACTGCAGAGCACACTCCAAAGGAAGTGGAGCTCAACAAGGGACCTCAGGAGAGGTAGGGAGAAGCCAGGGAAGTATAGACTTGGTTCCTTCTCAGAAAAAAGGTGATGAAAACAAGAATGGACTAAGGAATCGTAGTCTAACTGAAGACAGATCTGGACTTTCCAAAGTTTTTACCTTTCCAACTGGGACAAAAATCCCTTACAGGAAGTCAGATTCTGAAAGCCTCCAACCTGTCTGCAAATACCATGTACAATAACCAGCAACTTTTGTATATTTCTGCAGAGTTCCACAGAAATTAATACTTTCAGAAAACTGTCGTTTCCTCTTCAAATTTATATGCAACAGGAGCCCACAACTATGGGGACTGTCGGTCACTTCACACAGCCCTAATGTCAAGACTTCCCAAGTACTGTGCTGTAGGGAAGTTCTCTGAGCTCCAGGGATTCCCCATCAATCCAGACATGCTGCAGGACACGTGTCAAGGCTGCCTCTCTGGTGTCACAAGGCTGTGTGGGTCCACCACCAGCTCTGTCAGTTCCAGGTTTACCAATTTGTGCTAATTGGTTGTTTTTTTATCCATCTCTGGAGGTGAGAAGATCCTGTGAAACGCTGCTGCAGCAGCAGCCCTATAAAGCAGCACAGCTGAAACTGCAAAGCTCTGTGCCTCAGGTTGGGCACTCCCTGCAGACTTGGCTTAATTGCAGCAATGTAACATGCTTCACCCCCTGCAGTTAATCTGTGCTCTCTGGACTTGAAAGACCATTCAGGATGTTGTGTGTCCCTACACAGACACACTTAGAGCCCGATGAGGCAGATGGGAACCATAGAAGCATCTTCATTTTAATTAGGAGTACCTCCCTCTAGCCTCTGCCTGCCTGGCTGTAGTTATGGTAGATTCTATACTTGACTGTATGTGTTGCCATAAACTGCCTTCTCCCCAGCAGCACTGTCTCCTCCCCACATACTGTTCACTAAAGAGGGTGACCTTGATTATTTACAAAGAGGAAATCCAAACAGATCCCCTCCTGAGCAGATCCAGCCAGGTTCCTGACTCCTGGAAATTCAACTCGGAAGCCTGGAGTCGACAGAGTAAGACAGACAGACACTCCCACCTAGTGGGGAAGGCAAAGCTCTCGGTCTCTGGGACTGGAGTTGCTTCAGCCCTGCAGACTCACACACTCCTACCCACAGAACCCTTTGCTTTTTGAATCAACAAGAGTTAACAGCTATGACGAAACCTGAGAGCCTTACTTTTAATTATTAAGCAGAAGAAAAAGGCAGGTTAAGCCTACCAAGTTACCAGTATTTTTATCTCCTCAGTATTAGACATGACTGCAAACACAACTCTTTCACTTGATAGTAGTGTAATGATTAACTTCTGCAAGGTCAATGCAACAGGAATGTAAAATATTAGCAGAATGGTACAGTGGCATTTTAAACCTACTTTGCTACATAAGAACAAAAGTTTTGAATGCAAAATAAAGACAAGTAAGTCTTCAGTAAATAAAGAGGTTTTAATATCTAGGAGAACATACTAGCTCACAAGCTGTGTCACTGTCAGTATTTTCTGGAGACAGTTTAGGTGCTTACTACTTTGGGGTTTTTTTAATACATGCTGTAGATAAAAATAAAATAGAAAAATTGTAAGATGGCAATTAGAAGCTGAAGGGAAAAGGCCTCATTGATCATTTTCCATTTGTGCAGGCTCAGTAAAGTACCCACAGACCCCTCCTGTTTTCCAGCAGGATGAAGATGCCATCCTGAGGGCTCACTGGGGCTGGCCATGGCATCTCCCCCATGGCCTGCCACGGAGAGTGGCAGAAAGGCTGCAAGAGCTCGGTTTGGCTGGCCTTGAATTACTTTAATCTGTTCCGGTACAGAATGAGATACACACACTTTGTGATTTGTATTAGCCTTCAAGTGTCTTTTTATGGGTCAGCAAAAAGTCACAAATGTGCACTTCCATTTCCCAGCAGCATATTGCCCTCTTGGACGCAAATGCATGTTTCTGGAAAACATTCAGCCACCAAAATCTGCAATATGCAAACCAAAGTCTCTGTGTGCAGCAGCTTTACCACCTGCAAGTATTTATTATGGGATCACCCTGATGCACCCTGTTCTTTCAGCCCATGACACGCTATCATTTCCCAGGTTTTGGGTTAGGTACTGCACTTTGTTCCCCTCTTGAAAATTTTTCCAAGCTTTAACATAATGTGGTCTACACACAAATTAACTGTGTCTACAAACATGGCATCTTCATCAGCGACTTGGCTAAGCCCTGGGGTCTGTCAGGATGTAATTTTACAACTTTCCTGTTTGGTCCAGGTCAAAGACTAATCCAGCACTGAAATATGCAAACTCATTGCTTCTGTCATGCAGATCAAGTCTGCAAATAATTCCACTCATTGATGATACTCTGCACAGTTCGGGTTGGCGATGGCTTTACACACAGAGTTATTTTAACCACTGGGGTTGGTAAGGTCTAGGTAGAACAAACTAATGGGTCTCAGACTTGTCCAGACAGGGCATTTGAGATCAGCTGTAAGGCTACCCCTTCCTGTTTCTCAGTTCACATAGGGAGAGATGGACCTGCCCACCTCCACAGCAACCACTGTAGCACAAAGTGCTACTTCTCAGCAGCAATTCTGAGTTTACTGCCTAACAGATTATTAAGAGGTTTACACACTTTCACTGCCCAGTCAACAGCCTTGCTAGCACACTTGCTAAATTACAGGCACATACTCCACCTCACAGTGCCACAAGAACCACTTTTTCCAGATTTTACAGCAGTATGGAATTAAGACAGTTTAATCAAGCCCTTACTTCAAATGAATCACATAAGAAACCTTTGTCCTTTACAGTTGTCCACCAGAACAAGCATTAAATAATTTTCACTGCTTCACTGTCCCTACCATTTGCCTTCAACAGTTAGTAAGTTCTCATCTTCCTGTTCCAGGCATTCCTTTTTGTATAGAGCTCAGGACTTTCTACATTCAGACCTAGACAGAACACAAGGTAGCAGGACTGACTCACCAGCTGACTGGAAGCAGGAGACAAGTGGAACTGTTTTTTAACCTGGTACACAGCAGAGCCTTACCAGCATGTGCTGGGTCTCACACGATTGCCTTTAGAGCCTCAGCAAACGTCGGCTGTGCCTGAGGAGCTCTCCATGGTTTAAAGCCTCACCATTGGGAGCCAACTCAACCTCCACAGCATAAGCACTCGTCTCCAGAGCACCAGGCATTTACCTCCTGTTCCTTTGGAGTGTGCAGTACCAGCATGTCTGGCACACACATTATGGCACTCGCCAACAAAGCCCTGCCTCAGCAGTCACTCATACTGAGGAACACTCCACCTGTTTGTTTTTCATCTCTGCTATGTGGTGCTTCACTGCATGTATAAGGAACAGAAAAAAAGTCCAGTATCCTTCACCTTCGAGCAAACACCATGGTAAGCACAACATGCCAACCATTTCTTTTTCAAGACCATGGGCATCACACAGGTTATTTCGTCCTGGCTTCAAGCACCAAGTTTAATTTGATACTGCTGCTTCAGCAACAGGGCTGTGCAGAGACAACTTGTACTTGATCTATGCATGGAGTCAGTCCCTTTAGTTAAAGGATGGTCTAAGGCATACCTGAAGAGTTAGTATGAAATGGGTGTCACATGCTGTCATTCAGGCTCTATGTGAACGACTTGCCTGAGCCAGTACTGTAATCCCTTGCCCAAGGTAATGCTTCCAAGGCTTGTGCATCAGTGTGATACACAAAGGTCTCATGTAAGAGATGCAGGAAGGGGTAGAGATGACTGAAGACAGTCAATTCAAGCAGGCACAGCAACACCTGTTTCCCCTTTCATTTACCTTCTCTTCCTTTACGAAAGCTCTACAGCCTGTAACACAACAAATTACAAAAAGCATTTTTCTCTTCCAATTGTTTTAAGATCAAGTAACTAGATCAGATATTACTAAAAATGAGTCTCTTGTAGACAGTTATAGAAGATTCTTCTTTTGAGTTTTATTTGTTTATAGCAACAGTAGCACATTATTTCCACTTAGGTATTTTAGTGCAACAAGGAAATCCATTAAGCTTCAGCAAGGTGACCTATGTTTCTATATGCAATGGAACAGATTAAAGTGTCTCCCTTCGTTGCACAACAGTTTAAAGCTTCAGAACTCTAAGTAAATACCCTTCACAGAATTAAACAAGCAGACACTTTGCTTGATTATGAAATGCTTTTGTTGGACGAATGAAGTGCTTTCTGCAGTAGAACAATTCATTTGTAAGCCACAGGCACTACTACAAGAGTGGTATCAGAGTAGAACTGGTGACATTTTAGTAGTCTGTGCAAGAATCCCATTCTACTTTTTGCAAGTTGCATATCTTGAAGATACATTCTCCCAGTTGATCACATTCCAGATGGCTTTCAAATAATCAGGTCGAACATTTTTATATTGAAGATAATAAGCATGTTCCCATACGTCAATGCCTAGCAAAGGAATGAGACCTGTGAAAAAAGAGGATATATTTTGTAAATGTATGAAAACATACTTTACATGTAAAGTTTTATATTGCATCCCCAAGTTGGACCCAGTTTCTGAGTCTTTATCTGCAGGAAGACAAAGAGCTCTGCAGCATACTGGTCCTTACTGCAATATTTTGCAAAACTGTGCTCACACACACACACACACACACACACACACACACACACACTCTCTCTTTGCATAAACTCAAAGAGCTGATTTGGGTAAACACATCTATAAATATTCTGGAACTGCCTTGAAGAGATAACCAAAACCAGATGAAGTAATTTTTGAAAGGTTTTTATCTTTTGCACAGTTATGCAAGCACTTCCATGAAAAATTACACTATAAAGGTTTCTTGCTATGCCAGATTGCTTCCAATACTTTAATTACAGGCTATATGTTCAGTGTCTAATTACCTCCTTGCTTTTGTGCAAAAATACTCTTGTCACTGAATTTTTAATGGTAAATTTTCACAGGAAGGAGGGTGAAATTTACCCCCATTATACTCTATGTCCCTACATTAAATCTCTAATTTCTTTTCACCCTACTGATAAGCAATACACAGACTGCTGGCAATATATAAAATTCCCTGCCATTCTCTATGAATTCTGCAGAACATTTTAAAGATATCTGCAAAATGATTTGGACAAACTGACACTGCAGGCAGATTCTCACTGGTCATGACCTTTTCTCTCTGTGAAGGGTGTCCAGCCTGCCATTACCACTTCCATGTGTCTCTAAGGAAGTAAGAATATTTTGGAAAGAGATCATTGCCAGTACTGTGCTGCTGGTCCAGCTGTAGCATTTAACCACATCATAGACTAATTTGGTTGACACTCATTACTCTTTGTCAATATAAAGGAAGCAAATTATAAGGCTCCATTTTAAACCCAGTCTTGATAGGAACAAGAGTTATTATATTCATCTTCCCCTCTCTGTTGTCTGGCCTCCATTGACAGTGCTGTGAACAGCTGTCCTCTGCCAGAAAAAAAAAATCTGAAGGTAAGAGGCTTCATGTGTGCAAGTTACTCCAGTTACTCAAAAATCCAAGGAAGCTGAAGCTAAAGTATTTGCCAAGCAAAAAGCATTTTCATAATATGGTCCATCTATTCCCTCCTGGACTAGAAGGACACTTAAATCTTCTGCTCTTCACAGTTTTTAAGTCCTGCTTTACAAATGCTGCTCTAAAAACTGTTTCACTTCTGCTGGAAGAGACATTTGATTTTTCAGATCTATTCATCCATCAATTTCTTCTCAACGTTGTCCACAAACCACTTATCAGGTGTCATACACATGCCTACCAAACCTACAGGAGCAGAGGGGAAGGAAAGAAACCTGACCTGTTGTTCCTTGCAAAGGATCTTGATTTGCACAAGCTGCTATCTGTAGGCGCCCCTGCTCCTTGTTATAGCCAAGCCACCCCCAGCCTGATCCTTGAACACCAACTGATACAGCTGTCAGCTTCTCCTTGAAGTTTGCAAAGGAACCAAAGTCACGCTTGATGGCTTCCATCAATTCTCCTTTAACAGAAAAAAAAGCACAGAAAGATCACAGGAATGTAAACCTCAACCAAAACCTCCCAAGTTTATCGCAACAGCTTTCCTGAGATCTGAACTGAAGGGCCTTTACCTTTACCTGCAGGTCACTTTAGGTAATCAGTACTCTACCCTCCCCAAGGGGATTCCCTCCTTTAGGCTTTAACTGCTAAACTATCCCTACCCAAACTGGAGCATAATTCCAGCCACTAGGCTGAGGGGGTATGCAGCACATTTCTTCTTTCTGTGAACCGAGTACATATGGCAATTTAATTAGAACAGCTTTGTACAACTATTTTCTCTTATGAAGGTGGAAAGGATGTATACAGCAGTAGCCAGGCATTTTGCAGTGCATACATGATCAGCTCTAGAAAGTAAAAATACTTAATACATGACTGGTTTTTAATACTTTTGGCTTACATCCAAAAACCCTCTCAATACATGAAAATTTTGGTAATTGTCACATAGAAAGGTGAATTAACACAAAAATAAAGATCCTTTAGAGAGAAAAGATCATCAATTCCACCTGTTAATTGAAGCTGATGCAATAAACCACTGTAACATGCACTAACCTTTAGGCTCCCCTCCTCCATTAGGGGAAAGATTTGTCCAGAAGATGGTGTGATTGATATGACCCCCACCATTGAACTTCAGTGCAGGCTGAAGTGACACCTGAGCTGTAACATCACCTAAGGATACAGAAAATAAGAATACATAAATAAAAACATTATCATCACCACAACAGGCAGTAAGTTTCTCCTGGGTCTCCACTGATCTCCAAAATCTTTCTACAAGCATAAAACTTATCAATGGAAAACATCATGTTTGTACTGTTGTCCGTATCTTAGACAGTCAGAGACAAATTCTATTAAAGATTTATTATCTTTGACCTTTTTTTATTGCAACTGTCAGGCAGCCCATACTACACACATAAGACCTACTGCCATTCTACAGCAGAATAAAGCAATAAGCACAGCCAGAATTATTTGAGGACCCAGCACTTGCAAATTCTTCAGTAACATCACTACAAGGCAAGAATATTACTCACCCATTAGCTCACTGACTTTCAAACTAAGCATTTTTAAACTTCTTGTAACAATTTACACGGCAATTTACAATTTACTTCTTGAAACAATTTAAAGCTCCAAATTACAGCTTGTGCTCAAGAAAAGTCAGTAAGTACAGTGAGCACATACACAAAATGTTCTTCTATCTTTTGTTTCATTTGGGGTTTTTTTTGGAGGCACTCACAGAAAAGCGACACAAATCACTTTATTACACATGACAGAATCCTGCATCTGAAATCAAGATCAAACAGCTCTGTACTTCCTCTCCCTCCACAAAATGCTGTATTCCTTGAAGAATTCACTGGTGCCTTGTGTCTCTGAACAGTGTTGCACCACTTCAATAGAAGTGTTTTCATTACTATTTTGGCTTTTAAAAACACTGGAGCATTTCAAAGGTTTTTAAAGCTTTTTCCACCACTCCAATACATTCTTTAGTAAGGAATCAGTGGGGGATCTGTTTCCTCCACTCTCAAGACTGAGTGGTAGAAAATTTTCTGAGTCACCTCAACAACACAGACATGAAGAAAAGCCTCAAAGCAGTAGCACATCTCAAAGCAGTAGCACATCTGTTACTAAGGTTTTAATTCAGGATTCCACGTTCTCAGCATTTCCTCACAACCTTCACAGAGGGGCACAGCACTGAAATAAAACATCCAATGCAGTTTGTAAAAACATTATTTGCTTGGATTTAGGTATCAGATTAAGGATAAGAAGTCTCTCATGGCCACTCAGATGGCATCTTTTGGACATTATCCCTGAATTTTGCATGCCTTAATACTTGCAAGTTCATCCAGAGCACACAACACATAGGTTTACTCAGATACCCGCAATTCTCACTTTCACCCAAGTACAACCAGCTAAATTCCACTGTGAAGCCAGCTGGCAGACAGACAGAAGTGAGTCTATACAGTAATCATTTCTTTGAGGTAAACTGATCCTTTAAAAAGATGACCAAAACAGCAAGAAAAACCCCAGAAAATATTCCACCTTCTTAAAAAGATACACGTTATTTCACACACTTCCATCAGTCCGACTGAAAGATTCAAAGTTCAGAAAAAATGCATCTCATGTTTTAGCATAGCTCTGCTACACTGCAAAGTTTTCACAAAAGGCAGCCCATCTCAAATTTCGAGATAGTAACAAAAAATTCCATGATGGTTTCCTGCATATTTTCGTGTCTCACATGGGCTTGTGACTTACATGACCCCTTAATTTGACCCAGTGACATAACTGACACCCAAATTCAGGTCTCTCCACTGCTGTATACATTAACTGCATGTTTGTCTTACCTCCACTTATAGGCAACGGACATTATTTACCAAGCAGAGCATCTGATGTGAAAACTATTAAGGCACACAAATGTCACTTTATCTAACTCTGCTACTAACCTTCTATTGCAAAGTACTTGTTCAGCAAAATGACTGCAACTTCCTACTGACTCAGTCTTTGTTTGGTTCAAGTCACTAATGGAGTATGGACTAAACCCACAACAAACAATAAATCTTCTAGTTTTACAGCACTGCAGAGCAGAATTCATGCTTTTTACTTACATTTAACTTCCAATTATCAGCACCACCTGAAGCTACAACAAAAGATTTTCCCCTAACAGTATTGCCATGACATAATCCAAAACTTATAAAAGAAAATATTTTCCTTTTTTTTTCTGTTGTCCTGTATCATCTATGCCAATAAGCTTCCATCTCACCTTTTGACTGTGGATATACAAACCTTTTGCCAGTGCCTCTTTGTACTTCTCCTCAGCAACATTGAGGTTGTTCACGTAGGTGGCATGATGCTTGCTGTGGTGCAGCTGCATGATCTCTGCATTAATATGAGGTTCCAGAGCAGCATAGTCATATGGCAGATCAGGAAGAGTGTGCTTCTGTCTAGAAACCAAGCACCCCAAGGGTGCCACCAACTTGGCACTGCTTCTAGAAAAGAAAAAAAAAAAAAAAAAAAAGAAGGAAGTAGTCTTATCCAGTAAAACTTGGGCTCTATCAGTGAAATAGACTGAATACACTGATGTTATGATCAGCTGCTTGAAGTACCTGGGGTGATAACTTAGCCAAAGAAATGAGATTGCTCTTTCTCAAAAGTTTAAAGCAATCATACTTTGCAGCTTAACTGCAAAGATGAATTCACACAAAGGTCATATATACAGGGCTTTGCACTGTGAAGCTGTTGCTCCTCAAACCGAGCCTCCAGGCCACTGCAAAGACTCATGTACCCTCCTCCCAAGCATGCACGTGAGGGAAAAGCAGGGATAGCAATGAAAAGCCAGCAGTAACCTGATGAAGCTTCAAAGCTTCACCTAATCTTTATTGTTTAAAAATAGAAGCAAAGATGTCGCTGAAACGTCCTTCCCTCGCTATCCACAAGGTCCCTGTACTGGGAAATAAAAAGGCAAAAAACCGTGCACAGTCACCGGGTTCCCAGGACTGATTTCTCCAGCATTTACACGGACATGCGTTTCCCTGGCCCCACGGGGATACCGGGAAACCACACGGGGCGTCACGGCCGCGATGCCCGGCACGGACACCGCGCGGGTTGTGTTATCCTTCCCCATTTTAACACCTCGCACTTGTCGTGCACCACAACAAGAGCCACGACGAGGAGAACCGCCGGGCCCAGGGCGGTCAGCCCCGAGGCCCGCCGCCGCATCGCTGGTGACCTTGACATAAGCCAGGGACACACCGCGACCAAAGCCCTCGGGACCCCGAGGAGCGGCCGAATGCGGCGACCCCGGCCAGGAAAAACAAGAGGCTCTGGTAGCACCGTGTCACGCCACCTGAGCTCCTCGGCGGACGGCGTGGGCAGAACCTGGACGGGCTCAAGGACGACCGCCAGCAGCCCCCGTCCGGGCCGGCGCCGACCGGGCGGGGCAGCCGGCAGCACCGCGACCGCCCTGCGCCCGAAATGGCGGGGGAGCAGACACCGAGGGGCGAGAAGACGACCCTCCCGCCGCCTCCTGCCCCGGTCCCGCCCTTCCGTCCCCGGCTCGGCAGCGGAGGGCGAGGGCGGTGCGGCCGCCGCCCCCCGGCACGCGGCTCTGCCCGGCCCCGCGCTCTGCCCGGCGCGGCGCGGGCTCTCACCTGCCCGCGGCGGCGAAGCGGCGCAACATGGCGGCGTCTGCAGCCGGCTGCGACTCTCACGGCGCAGCCGCGGCCCGCCCGCCCTCCGCCCCAGCCGCGGGGGCTGAGCTCGGCCGGGCCGCAGGTGACACACCCCGCGGTCACCCCCGTCCTTCGAATTGGGGCAAATAGCGTTTCTTAGCAGTGGGTGTAGCTCGTCTTTATGAAGGGAAACGCTCCTAGAATCGTTATCTTAAAACTCAGGCCCGCAGTAATTCCAGCCCAAGCGAGGCCGCCTTAGCGCCCCTACGAAATATAAAATGCCGCCTGGTGCCTGTCCCCGAGAGGACAGAGCAGCACAGCTCGGCTTTGAAAGCGTGCGGTGCTGACATGGTTCTGACAGGTTAGTGACGGCACCGGCACCGCTAAGGCTTCCGTTTCAGCTGCCTTTTTTTTTTTTTTTTTTTTTTCTACGACTTACTTTCGTTGGTTCATTTCTGTTCTTTTACCCATTTTTTGGGCGTCCTGGTTTCCCCATCTGCTTTCCTGCAGGTGGCAATTCGGCGGCCTCTGGTGCTCATGAAAAACCTTTACCAATTTAGCTGCGCCTCAGCTAAAATAATCAGTAGAGTTAACGCAAATGAGTACAAAGACCCATTAAAAACTGGCTCTCCAGCGAGGTCAGGGAGGAGAAGCTTATCCCTCAGAGTTAGGAGGCGCTCTGCAGACAAGACAAACAATAGGTAAAATTTAAATTGAATGGAAATAATCTCTGCTACCACAAAACCTTCGATCTTTATATTTTGTCTTCCTAAATAAATAACATATAACCTGAGGATCTTACAGCACCCACATAGTTTTTACCAGACTGTAAAAACTCAGATTACAAACATTCAGTGGGGGCTAAGCCTGAATCATTTTGTTGGGAATAAATAACCTCATCTTGCCAGTTTGGAAGAAATCCACCTGGAACGACCCCACAAAGGGAATCCCAGCCCACTGAGAGACACTGCGTTTCCATCCCTCACTTCTCGAGGCAGCCTAGAAAAGGAGAGTAATTCAGTGTCTCTGATCAGCCAGCGGTGCTCTTGCAGGAATCTGAACAGTGAAAACAGCTGCTCTAGCAGTAGCTAAGACGTAAGGCACATCGTCTAAACTCAGCAAGTTGTTTCTTCGTCCCTAACTACTGAAAATACATACACCAAGATATAGGTTCTATCTAATTTTAAAGAGGAATATGTTGTATTTATTGGATCAATAAAATGTCACTTTGTTAAAATTAACCAACTACATCCAGGATTACTAAGTGTCGAATACAGGTGCCAATAGCCAGGCAAACCCATGAATATTACAGACTCTAGCATTTGCATATGTAGAATTACACTGCAGTTCACTAATGCTTGTAGCAAGTGTTCCATGAAAGCAAGTCAATTATGTAATTGTATTATTCATTTTATTATTAACTGGCACAGTTGCTGGGTTGCTTTCATTTTGGAAGGAAAAAAAAAATCAAAAAGCACCCCAGGCTGCTTATTTAAAAGATATCTTCTAAGAAGATGACAAGAGGAATGGTTTGTCTTACACCATTTTTTTTCAGCAACTCGAAGTCTGATGGTATAATTAGTATTTCTGATTTTACTATTTAAAAATAACATACCACTCTTGAGAAAAAAAAAAAGCCTCACGTGAAGATGATTTTAATGTCATGAATATCCTGTAATAGCTGACGGATTTGAATAAAAAGTCATCACCACCTGAGAACTATGCCTTTTTTTAATGACCACAGATTTCATCACAAGGCTTTTTACCATCTGATCACATAAAGCCTGATTACTGTATTGTGTTATGAGTATTTGAAACTTCTTACAAATACTGTATTTTACTGGGTTCAGGATGTACATACAAACACATGCTATGTAAGCTAGCAATATGATGCTAAGATCAAATTAAATTCATCATCAGGGACTTTTGTGATCTAAAAAGTCCTTTGGGTGCCAGATGCCAGTACCATTTTTGTACAGGTACTTGTCACTTCCCTTTCATGCACTCAACCATTCAACTATTTTTCAAGCAATCAGGCCTGAAGCAACATTCAAAAAGCAAGAAGGTATCACCAATGGAATTTATACTTCCAGTGACCGCTATCAAGTGATTTTAGAGCATTGATGAGAACACTATGAAATTAAAACAGCAGTGGTGCTAGCCATGAACTAGCACATTTTTAATGTAGACAAGCGTACATGGTAGCATTTTAATTACATCCATTTGTCTTGGACAATATTACTGCAGACACTAATTTATGCCACTTAAAAATGCTACCACAGCAGCCCTTCTATAAGAATTTACTGTAACTGTAAATTTAAACAAAGTCAAGTGTGCTTTAGAACTTTTGAGAAATACTGCTTTCAACAGGTCTGTTTCCACAGTGAACTGCAAAGCAGTTAAGCTATTTCTTTTTATTTTAGTAGCTACATATGCATTGATTTTATTAGTCATCTGGTAATTACAAGACTCACAGGCAGAAAAACGTTGGAACTGGACTTAAGTCCACCCTAAAATACACCCCTAAGTACTTTCATCTTACACTTGAAAACAGTGCTTTTTCATCTTCTTGTTCATGTGCTACCAACACTAAACTAGTAGACAGAAAATAAAACACCAGAAATCCACGTTCTGAAATTAATAGCTCACTGCTACTGAGCTATGAAAATGTTTAATTAAAGGGAATTCTTTCATTCTCTGCACCTGTCAAAAATCAGTTTCCTCAGGCAGACATTTAAAAACAAAGTTATCTGGATCAAAAGGCTGAATTGCTAATTCCTTCAAGTTTTTTAGTTTCATTTATGCATTTACCTGTTAGGTACATCAGAAGTTTTTGGGTTTGGCTTTTTTGGTTTTTTTTGTAATCATTAATAAAACCAGGTTCAAAATCTAAGGTTTACTTTAATTAAGTTCTCCTTTCCACCTCCCCCCATCCCCACCCTTTTTCTGCCAATAAGGACAAAACCTGGGGAGCAAGCACTATCAGGCTGCCCTGCAATTAGTACTCATACACATCTACAACTTCATGTATTTGGCACATGCTGTATCAGATAGGATTGACACAGATACAAACTCATTTCAAAAGCAAGGACTATAAATACACCGCATACAAATAAGCCATGTAAGCCAATGCAGAACAATGAGGAAATTACATTATTAAAAGTTTTTATTTAGGTTTGGTCAGTACAGGTAAGATAATATTGGAGTCACAGAGCAATATGCATCAACAGGATACAACAGTTCTTAAAAACTGAGTAACTATGCACACAATTCATAAACATTCGGTCACCTAAGGAGAAAATGCACAGATGTATGGTGGGAAAAACTGTAATTAACACTGAAACTACTACAGGACTCCTTCAGTAAGTCCATCTTTTTAGTGATAAAACTACTGTACTGGGCAAACTTGGCATTTGATGACAGCTATTATGACAAATCTTGAAGGTGGTGTTAAGTATAACAGTATGAGTAAGAATGCCCTTACACAGCACAGGTTCTAGATATACACAGATTTGTACAGACATCATTTATGTTATACTTTATGGAAGTAATTTCCATTTCAACTTCACATTAACTCATATAAAAATAACTTGAGCTACACAAACGTCCTTTTAGCAACATTCAACGTAATTAACTGTTAAAATTTCCAAAGTGGCAGAGGTATTGAAGCAAAAAGAAACCCACAAAAAGGCAAAATTGTGACAAGTATGCACTAATTTAAACGGCTTCTGGACAGTATCCTCTCCCAATTTCAATGACACTGTATAAAAATTTTGCAGAAAAATGTTACAAAACTGAACCCTGCACATTTACATTGGAGTCCAAACCATTCTGGACATGACGAGAACCCACAGTTCTGTTACCTTTCATGCTCACTGTTTTCTCCTCTTGAGGATCATGATTGGAGTCTGTGTCATTTGAGTGGTGAGTGAGAGAGTTTTCACTGCCAGTGGGAGAGTCTACACTTTCATACCCAGTACTGAGCTGGTTTATGTAGCTACCACTTCCTCTACCAGTTCTATCTTCAGAGTGGTTGGACAGCTTATTACCATTGCCTGGAGAAGCTGGGAAGTCATCTTCCGTGCCGCTACCCTCCCTATAAAATCCAGGCCCAGACGTCCGCTGATGGGAGGAGCTGCCATTGCTTGGTCCGTTTGCCAGGCGGCTGCAGTCTTTGCCCACAGCCTCTCCCTGCTCTGTGGGCTCAGAGGATGGAGTCCTGCTGGTACCTGGGTTGGAGGCCTGGGACTGCTGCTGCTGGTACTGTGCCAACTGCTGGCGGGTCTCCTTCAACTGCTGCTGAAGAACTAGAATGGTACTCTGCATACCCTCTACCTCCTCATCAAGCTGGATGATGAAGTCATTCAATTCTATGTAAAGAAAACACATTTGTTGCAAACACTTAATAGCCCATATATAGCTTGAATGTCAGACAAGAAATTAAAATCTCATAACTCAGTATTTTATGCTAACATTTTTCAATGGACTATTTCTCAGCCATCAGGTATGCACTGGTTTTGATACTCTGCCTCTGAAGGAGAAAATGCTTACAAACTGTGGTATCTACCTACTTTCTATACTGCTACTGAAAATATGTGAGAAAAATTTAATTACTGGGCAAGAAAGGAAGACAGTAAAAAAAGGTCAATTACAATAAATAATATTTTGCAAGTAGATACTAATGTGTCTTTTACTCAAGGATTTATACTTGAGCAGAAATACTGTAAAACTGACCATGAACCACATCCATGTGTACCAGATCTGAGTTACTGCAAAACCCTATTCAGTAGCCAAAAGTATTATTTTTTCATCATATTTCAAGGAAGTTCCAATTCTTACTGTGTTTAATCCTTTAAATCCTTCAAGAGAGGACACAAAAAGACCTTACTAACAAGAGTATTAACTAATTCCACAGGGTGTTTTAATATTTATGTATCAGAAAAAGGTTTTTACAATTAGTACTACATTCTGGAACAAAACAAATTTGACCTCAAAACAGTGTAAGAAACACTGACTCAGTCTTCAACTGCATCATCAGTATGACAGGAAATAAAATGCAAACTGCTTAATATTGTAAAAATAAAAAGTGTTCTTGCTGCTATGGAAAACAATCATTAGGAAAACTTATTGCAGGAATATTATCATCTTGATTCATCTGTGGGAAGAAGCAACTCAATGCTAGAGATTACTACATTCAAAAGCAGCAGGCTAAAAAATGTCTACACTTGCTTCAATTATGTACTTGGTAAAATTTGTTGAAGTGCATTATCAAAATAGTAACTATTCCCACAAAATGACATTATACAATCATTTATCTTAAGAATTCTAATTATTTTATACTGCTACTTTCTCAAAGAGATGAAAATATCATTGGGGAAGATCTATCCTTAAAAATGCAGGACATCTCACAGACTTAGATGCAATGCCATATCAAGTTTCTGGTATCTTATAATCTTCAGATGTAAAAGATATTCAGGTCTACATGATGTCTAGATAGGTTATATCCCCAAACTTCAGATAACCTAATCTAATATTCTGTGAAGAGCTGCTGACACTATGCAGAATTCGAGAATGGAGACTTTTAAACCTGCATTTTCCCCTCCATTTAAATTATGCAAGAGGTCAGAGTTTTTAGATAATTTCAATTTAGGTTTACAGTGTTGCAAAATTTAGACTATAAACATGATGAGATTTTCATTCATCTGAATTACCAAACAGAAAAAAAATAAAAATCAGTTTTTCACACTCTTAGGCATTGTTGAAAAATTGCTGATTTTTTAAAATAAATTCCAAATGAGTCAGAGTTAACAAGAAGCTTTCTGTTCTCAGTGCATGCATAGGCTTTATGTAATGTTAACAGCCTTCATCTTGCCAATTCACCAGTAATGTGTGCAGTCTAAACATTCCCTATTAAATAGCAAGACTTAAAAAAATCTCAATTTCAAACATTGCATTACTGGAGCTGTGAATCCCACCAGTTCTCCCAGGGTTAAGGATTTTATTCATTTTAACTAAGACTACCAATTAATACTTACTATTGTCATAATCTACTCAATACTGCTCTTTCATTCTGGCAAAGATGGTTTTGTATTACGTATATCATCACAAAATTAACCTTGTAGAAGTGCAAGGCAACTTCTATTTTTGTTAAAAAAATCCCTTACCATCCTGACTGCTTTTAAGTTCCTCACTATATTTCTTCTGTAAAGCCAATTCTGCCTCAAGCTGTGCAATACGTCCTTGGGACAGCTGCCTTCCAAGTTCTTGATTCTCCTGGATAAGCATTCGACACTTCGCCATTAACTTTTTCCCTGTTTGGCTGCAAAGGAAAGAGCCATCTATCACAAAATGAATATAAAACCTTCAGTCATCTTCCTCAATCACGATTACAGACAAAAAGGAGATGCAATTTCTGCATGTCACAATTCAAGGAACATTATGCCTCAACATAATTGTCATAGCAGAAAGTCTCCCTATAGTTACCACGTGCTGTTCCAACGGCAGTTGATCTTCTGTCGCTGTCCCACAAAGTGGAAGGCAAGTTTTATTACTGAAAATATGAATAAGCATATTGTATTTTTTTTGATACCAACATCTGGATTATCAGTATGCACAACCTTGCATGTGCCAATTCTTAACTGAGTTAAATATTTGATTAAAGATGTGTTTTGCAATTCAAAAGATCAAGGACTGCATAGAAACTACAGAGGCAAATTTTAAGCAAAATCGCTCCCCATCTGTTGTACTAATGAAATTTAATAACTGAATTTGGGTGAAGAAAAGGAAGTTGCCTGGGGAAATAATAAATCTCATGTTCATTTTTCATACTGACGACCATTTTTCCTTAAGAGGTTTAAACATTGATTTAAATGCCATCCAGAGGTACTCTTGTTTAAAACCTGAGATGCCTGTTTTTCAGCTCAACTTATATGTTTGACTGTCACATACAGTGTGCTTCATGATTTCTATGATCAGCATTTCTTAAGTACATCTTGTATGGTGAAGAGGAAAGAAAATGCAGCTGAACATTGGAAGGACATCAAGGATGGGGTGTATTATCTATCTACTTCCTTTAAAATGACAGATTGCAGATTGTAAATAATGATCATTAGGACATTCAGTTTCTGAAAGAAATATGAAACAGGTAGGAACTGACAAGATTTTCTTTACTAAATTGGTAACATTACACATCTTTAATCTTAGTGATAAAAATTGTAAAGCATTATAGGAAGTAGTATGCAAATTAATATATAGGCAATACAGCTGACTCCATGAAAGAGAAAAATTAAAATCCTTTAGGACTCTTAGTCTGCCAAGTCAGGATAGCATCCCCAAACAGTTCTCCTTTTAATAGGCTCAGCACCATAATGAAGCTGTCTTCTTTTCTATAGAAGTGTAAGCTCTGCCAAAACCCCCAAACCTGAACAGTTTTATTGTGAATTCAATAGCAAGACTTGCATTACTTTTCAAGACCAAGAAGGTCATTTAACTTTTTGTATGCTTTTAAACAAGTGACAAAAACTGAAAAGAAATTGAGGATTAAAAAAATAGAACAGGAAATTTCTGCTACAATCACAGCCACAGTTCTCTCCTGCAACCAAAATATCCAACCAGAAGAATTTAAAACAGCAATTTCCTTATCAACTACCTTCTGAGCACTCAAGCCTTAGACAACTTTTAAGTTCTCTGCCAACTCTGCCCCATTTAACATTTTTCAACTGACTTTCCCAAATCTTTCAGCTGGGCTGCTCCAGAAGGAATCTGGCTGTGTAAAGTCCTGGAGGCCTGAAAATCTGCTAAAGGCAGCAGCCTGTTTTCTTTCTTGATGTGATGTCCAATGCCAGGTTCTTGAAGTTTAAATTGTGCCGACCTAATACAGTCCAAGTCGCACATTTAGGATGCAAGTTTCCTTAGAGATGTTCATTCTGTGCAAAGCAGGACCACTTTGGAGATAACCAATGTGACAGATCCCAAAGGTTATTAGGCAGAGATGATATTTAGTCATTTGCAAATTCCTGTTATTGTATTCATCATCACTACAAGTAGAAAAAGTTTACAATGCTTAAAGTCATTTAATGCTTTTCTCTTCACAAACCAACATCAACTGCAGAATCAGCAAGTACCAGTTACCTTGGAATTGGGACAAATTTAGAATCCCATTAATATCTTCAGGTTAACTCTTGCCAAAATGTAAAATATTTATTACCTGTATAGAAATTTGCATAGTTACCTATAATGCTATTTCTTCCCATCAAATTTTTTCCAGATGTTCTGAACTAGTAGAGAATAACCCTTGCAATTTACAAAAAAGACAACACATTAAAGAGCATTAAATCAAATAACTACTAAAATAATTCCTATGAACTGCAAAACTAAGTTCAGCATTGTTTTCACAAATCCTCTTGAACATACATGCAATAAAACCTGTAAGAATATAAGCGGTTAAATTTCAGAAGACTAAAGTTTGTTGTGCTAGGCTTTCTGCAAAATGACATTTTAACTCATTTTTATTCCAAGTTTATACTCTGCTTAATGATGGTTAAAATGGCTTAGCATGGCCATCCCTTTGATTACATGCCCTTTTATTTCCCCCTCCAGACATCAGCAGTGTTTATGCTGCACAGCCTTACCTACATTAAGGTCCAGAACCAACTCTGCTTAGGGCTGCAGTTAACACGTTATCCACCCTAAGAACATCAGTTTAGGATCTGAATAGGGCCATTGCCTCTTTCAAAAAGTAGGCCAGATGCCATGAAATGAGTAGTTGTGTACAAGGATGGACAATTACAGCAATTAAGGAGGGGAGGGCAAGATGCAAAGAGAATGAAAAAAGACCCTACAAATATTTTACATGAGCCAATTTCTTCAAGAAATAAAAACCAGAATAGTCTTAACCCAGTTAACAAAGCCTCAAGTATTTACCAGGAAATCCAGCCACTGCATGTATGAATTATGCACATTCACACCACTGACTTAAATTTGTATGATGCAAATTAGGGTATGCTGTAGCTACAGAAATAACATTTTCTTTTGACATTTAGGTTTGAAAGGAAGTGGCAAGTTACTCATCTCTCCTCAGTTGTACTCACACATTCAGAGCCTGAGGACTTTAGAGAACAACCAACTTGTATCTAAACGTATTAAATAATTTTCTGAACTTCAAATTAGAAACAAGCAATCTGCATGGTATGCCTCTTTCAACACAATTATAGTGAGCTTTACAAATGGCTTGGTAACACATTAACAATTTATTAATGTAAATCTTACCTCTGTTTTGATGCTAGATCAATAAAATCTTAGATACTGCTATAGCAGAACCATTCCAGATGTATTACTTTTAAAAAGGTAAAATTTTTCTGTGGATTTTTCTTTTGCTGTTAAGTCATTACTCATGCAAAAAAAAATAAACCTGCATAAGTATACTACTCTTTGATCCCGTATTAATCATCTGAAGCACAAACAGTTAAAGATACTTCCAAGCCAAAATTATGTAATGGCATCGTGATAAAAGTCATCAAAACAGTTAGAATACATCACCTTCTGTGACAGCTGAAGGTCTCTCTTTAATTTAAAAATGAATTTTTTAAACTGAGTCATAAAACGTTGCCCAACTGTTTTGAAAAATAAAAACCTCAGATTACTAAATAGAACTCTATTTGCTACTGGAAAAAAAAACACACAAATGCTACACCAAATCTACATTTTGCTTTACAGACCTCAGACGTGCACTCCCAACTGTCCCAGATTGCTACTCTTCCAAGTAACTTGGGACAACAGAACAGAGGCATCAGTAGAGTAGCAAAAACTCCTTCACTGAATCCACCAACAAAAATGCATGCATTTAAGGTTTCTTTTGTTTGTTAAAATACTGACTTTGTTTTCAGCGAACGAGACAATTCAGAAATAACAACCTGTTCAATTCTCGTTCATCCCAGGAGTTTCACGATACAACAGTATAACCAGAAGTGTTCCTTGAACTATGTATTACAACTATTTCAAGGCACATTATTTTATAGAGAAGCACAATACAAAAAAACCCAGGTGTACAACGGAATAAAAACATCCCACCAACACTGAAGACAGTTGCCATCATGTGCCTTCTGTATTGAGCATTTGAGATCAGTTCTTAGTATGAAGATCGAAAAATTCTCATTTCTGCATGAAAACATGCAGTGAAATTCTTATCACAACCAGTTTTTCTTATACATGCTAGTTGTGATCAAATATATATCGCTTCAAACAATTTTAAACCTGCATTTAGATGGAACGTACATTTTTGTACAGTCCTAATTTTGAGGCGTCCACAGTATTACCAACCATCCAGAAAACAGTTCATTATTTAGCAACAGTGACTTAAGGCTGCATCAAGTGCTAGAAAGCCCAAAGGCTAAACAGTCATGTGTGTACACTACCACTGTTGTGATATCAAATAGCACTCTCGTGGCTATTCAAAACTGGTTAGCAAGTAAACTCTTTAATGCAAAATTCACCTCATCGAGTTTTGACCCAGCAGTTCAGTGAACAAGCAGGAAGTCCACAGTCTTATTGGCAAAACTGACTTACAGTGTCTCTAAGTCACTAGGCTCAAGGTTAAGAGCGAAGCATATTCCACTTCTACATTTTACGGGAATTTTACATGTTCAATTCATGATTTATAATCTCTAGGTTCTCTCTCCTCCAAACTGTCTGTAGACACAGTGTGCCACAGACTTAAGACTTCTGTTTCTCCCTCTATTTTCTTCAAATAGAACAATTTTGCAAATGTCTACATGTTCTAGAAAAGATTTTTTTCGAAGACGGCCATTTCTTCAGAATAGTCCGACGCTGTCAGGCCTCTGAAGCAAAGGGGAGAAAAAAGCTGAAACACAAGGTTCATCTGGTAAGTTTTACATTAAGCATTACAAGCTGGACAGTATAAGAATGTGGCTTTTGCCTCAAAACGTCTGAGTCTTGGTGTGGAAACGAGTACTTGGCTGTCCCACCATAGCATTCTCGTAGTGGGACTGTCAGGGAAGTCTTGACTGGGGAGTATTTGTTTTGTTTACCTATCAGGCGTAAATTTCCAGGCACTCAGTTCATTTTGGGCTTGTTCCAGTTTGTCTTTAGTCTGTTCCAGTTCACCTTTCATTTTTAGGAAAAACAAGTTGATGGCTGGGTCCACCATTGTTGATCGCAGTTGGGCAACGCTAGGCTGCTGGACTTGCTTGAGGTACTGAATCTGATTCTGCACAAAATAAGAAAAGAAGACTGTTATTCATACAATATTAAAGAAAAACTGTAAGTCATTTCAATACAAATAGTTACTCCAGAGTTAACATCAAGGTAGCTTGCCTTCTTTCACACTGTGACCTGAAAAAAGCAGGATAAAAATCACTTGTGCACACCTTGCACCATTGTCCATGTGCCTGCTCACCCAAGCCCCCATCCTAAGCACCTGCCATGCTTAACTTTTCACAGCAGATTTCCCTCCAGATCCCAGATTATTTTCTGCATAACAATTTACATTTGTCAGGGTAATATCTGGAACATTAGAAGGCTCCCTTTCTTTTGTATCTGCCTGTACTCCTTCTGGAGAAGGAAGAGCATACAAAAAGGATTATCTGCTTAAAACAGACAGTCAATTCCCACTGAAGTTCAGTGAAGTTACTAAGGAACATTACAGCTAAAATTGACAAGAAATATTTACAAGCAAATAATAAAAAGGATCTTTTAGAACCTTCTAAAGTTTTCTGCAACTGCAATAGTCACTGATGACGTAAGATTGTGTATTTTGAAACAAAATAACTTAGAAATACTAACAGCAATTCAAACAGATTTTGGTTGGATTTTATTCTCTTGCAATAACCACATGCCAAAGGAGTTACGCTTTTGTATGTTTAGAACGCTTGCAACAGTCAAAACTTCAAAAGTAATAATTGAGAGGTTTTCTTTTAAATATTTATTACTCAAAACATGAATGCAATAGGATTAACTTTAAAAGTGTCTTCAATTTTAATCCTATCACAAAAGACGTACAGAAGTACGTGTTTAGAACCCTGCTAATCAGAGATACCACATCAGCCTGCACAGAATGTGTTGATTCTTAAATTCAATTTATTATGCTTGCTGTATCACACACATTTCCTCATCAGCAAGAGGTGAACAGAATCACACAATGTTAAAACACATTAAGTGAAGGTCAAGCTGGTTTGCTTCCCGTGCAGGCAGTCTTGCAAGCAGACTTGAGAGCAAGAGAATTTCACTGACAAACCCTAAAGGGAAAGAGTCTCCCGGCACTCTGCTTTCCTTGGGACACACAGCACAGCCAGCTGCACTGACAGCTTAACCCTGTTCCTGTACATGCAGTTACTCTCTTACAGGGTCTTTACACAGCAGTGGTGAAGAGTAAGTACAGAAGTCCTATGTAATTTCAGTGTGCAGTAGCAACCTCAGTCACTTCTAAATTGAGTATAATGTGTTTTAATTTATATATTGTTAAGTAGCAAAAAATCTTGGATTTTATTTCAAGCAAGTGGTTTCACAGGTATTGGAATAACTGAAGTATTTCCTTTGACACATTAATTTGGTACTACAAAAATACTTAGCTACTTAAAAAAACCCTGAAATCATCATACTTTAAATTTTAATAGACAAATAGACAATTTCTATGTATCCAGACAGAAATATAAAGGGACTAAAGCACTTAAGAACCCACATACAAACATTACCTACAAACAGGAAGTTCAGATTAAGGTTATACTAACATTTTTTGGATGGCATTCTACCTCTTGGGTCCTTTGCATCATTGAATGCACAATATATTGCTCACTGAATAAAGATCAATTTTATTCATTGTTATTGATGAACATTTTCTATCCACTCAATTTTTTGATTCTTCTGCTACTGAAGTATTTCAACAACCTGTCCGTGCTTTGTGATGGCTAGAGCAAGTAGACAGTGAAATGGACAAAATATTTCAGAAATATAATCATGATACAACATTGTTCCAAATCCATTTTTAAAGAGGCATCACTAACTGGCGAAAGAAAAAAAAAAAAAGAAAAAAAAGAGAGAAAAAAAAAAGGGGGGGGGGGGGGGGCAACGTTCCTTTTCTTACCAAGGCCCAGATTCCTTCCCTTTCCACTGTAAATCTAAAAGCTCTAACAGATTCCTTGGATCACTAGTACACAGAATTGCTGGCACTGCTCTCAGTCATGCCAGAAATACACTTGAGCACTCTGGAGAACCCAGCCAATGCTGTGCAATGCCAGTTATTTGTCAATCTCACTGGGGTCTCTCCAGCTCACACTCCTGAGCCCAGCAGACGGCACCTGCACAGGACTTCAGCTCAATGACTGACAATTTCTAAAGCAGGCATGCAGAGAAAACTTAAGCTTGACAACCCTTGCTCATTCCCTCCCCAAACTTAAAAGACCGTTCTTTCCCTCCACTTTTTCCAACTCAAATTTTCTCAACCCCTCCACAAGTGCTTTCTCCAGCTGTTAACTCCAGAGTTCTCATCTGTCAGACTTTTCATCCATGAAGACCTAGCAACCTCCTCGCAGTATGACCTGCTCCCAAAGCAAACCCAAATATCATCCCTTTCCTGCCCATTTCCTAATTAAGTTTGTCTTCCTGCTTAGCCCATCCAAACCTCACACTCTTGCTCCCTCTAATCACTTTCTGATACGAGTCACCTCCCACTGATATTCCAGGTGGTAAGGGTTAGGGAGCAGGAAGAGTTTGCCTGCAGTCAGGACCAACTTCAGCTACAGCTGAACATACAGGAATAGTCATCCAATGCCAGATCCCAGGGAATGCCCACTCTAACACCTGAAATGCCTACAGCCTGCTCATATTCCCACACGTGAAAGGACACACTAGCTGGTATTTTTCAAAAGCCCACCAGATGGACAGGTAGAGGTAATTTTCAAAAACAGAGCTAGAGTCTTGTTATCAGCTTTCTCTCTGTTCCAACCCAAGGCAGGAGAGCCCTGAAAGCAGTCTATTTAGAGGACATCAGTCTGCATGAGGTTTTGTTTAGGTGGATTCTTATCTTTTTCTTAAGCCAGACAATAACACTTTCAATCCCCCTAGTTCTCACATTCTTGGAAACAGCTGCATGCTTTCAGCTGAAATTATCCAAAGATAGCTACAAAGAACAGACTCTCTAAACATGAAGAATTTACAAAACAGATCACAGATGCCTAAAAGAAAGTGTAAGCAATCTAAGTCAGATTAACTGTATATCCTTCTTATAAGGAAGGAGTAGGAAGGAATAAAGTGCACAACTAAGAAGAGAAAAATCACAACAGAGCTGTAACCTAAACCACAAGAGTAATGACTATCCAGTGCTACAGTCCAATTGCACCCACAGAAAGTTCCACTCATTATTATCAGTTCCACGAAAACCATATTTGAGCAGCAAGTATTTCCAAATGTCTACCCATTTATTGACTGTCAGTAACCATGCAGTAGCCTGGAAGGAGGTTAAGGCCTTTCACTGAAGCAGCATTAACTTTGTCACCACCTCTGCCAGAAATAAAACTTTATGCAGAAACCATAGCCAATACCTTACCCACATGTCCCTAAGAGCAGCAACCTCCTCTAGGGAATTGTTCCTGCTGGAGGAAGGTAGCTCAAGGCTGCTGCTGACAACAGGGCACACAAGATGTTAAACACCTGAACTTCAAGATAGCCCTTAGTCACCCTGAAACCAGAGTAACTTTGCAGCACCTGTCTAAGCTGCTGCCTCTGAAGAAATCCATATATTCTCCTGCTAGACTCAGCACAGAGCACTAGAGAGGACAGAGCTATGCACTCCCTTCCCATCTTGTTTCTTCAAAACCAGCACTGACACAGAATAAGGGCAATGATTCTGCTACTGCTACACTGACATGCACACCTACATTTTCAAGATGACAAGTGGCGACTTTCCTAAGCTGAAAACACGCTTAAAAAGCTACTATTTTAAAAAAGGGTGAAAATTATAACACCAAAATAGAGTTCATCACACCTTATTTTAAAACAGAGCTAGTGCACTTTAGTAACCAAGGTGTTCTACACAAGTAATCAGAAAACTCAGGCTTTGCCAACTACTAGCAGTTGAATATGGTATGAAGCTTTTAGTCATTTAAATTTGAAAGCAGTAAGTTTGTAAGAATAAAATGTCCCAAAAACACATTGGCAGTTTTCAAGAAACCAGACACCATAAATGCTCACTCTCTAATTAAAATGTGACAGGAAACACTGAAAACTTATACAATAAACATATAAATGTTACTGGTATATTTTACATGTAAGTGTGGATTATAAAAAAATGTCCACTATAATAACAATATGGAAACATTATTTTATGGATTAAAATCAGGCATGTCAAATAACATCACACAACAAATAGTTTATTAAATGATTTAGCAACCTGTAGCTTAGCTTTGCATCTCATCCAACATGACATTTTTCTACTGATGCTGTAGTGGAAAAAATACATTCTAGTAATACAAAGCCAAGTAGTCCTTCATACCTTCTTGAAACCATGTGCGTTTTTAAACTTGAAAATACCTAAAGGTGACAATGTCTCCATTATACACCTCCAGTGTATCCATTTTGCACCTCTTCAAGGATGCATCTTCCTACCTCCATGTACTATGGAGATTACATCCTTGGTGTTATTCTTGAGTCCAGAGCAGGAGAAATAAAAGCCACCTGAATGTGGGCATGGCTGTTTGTTGTTTCTTTTTGGTAGGTTGTTACCTACCATTTTTTCTTTTTTAAAGTACACTGAAAATAAAAGCTCTTCAGAAGACATTCTTCTAAACAGACGTTCTGGAAAGATTATCTAACACATCTAACAAAGTGCAGCCAAAAACCCCTATAGTCTTCGTGATATTGTCAAATTCAAAGCATTGAACACTTGAAGTTTATAACTTCAAGGGAGGAAGAAAGGCAAATACAGTACACACAAATTTGGTTTTGGTGAAAAATTTACATTTCTTTTTATTCATTTATTCTCAGTATTTATTGCTTTAGCTATATGCTTAGAAGTTCAAAAGGAAAAAAACCTGCTATTACTGCTGTTCCAGATGACAGAATTTATCAGTAAAATTTCACAAGTGAAACAGGACCAATACAGTAGCCTTACAACTAGGGAAGTGTTGCAGTACTTTAGTAGAACAGATCTTCACTGGCATCCTGGGCTGCATTAGCAGGAGTGCTGCCAACAGGCTGAGAGATGTGATCCTTCCTCTCACTTGGCACTGTGAGACATCCGGCACACCGGGCCCAGATCTGGACACCCCGGTACAAGGGAGACGCAGACATACCAGGGGTGAGGCCAGTGAAGGGCCCTGAGCTGATTAAGGGGTTGGAGCATGTGACCCACAAGCAGAGGCTGAGAGTGTTAGGGCTGCTCAGTCTGGAGAAGAGATGGCTTGGGGGATGTAACCCATGTGCATAAATACCTGATGGGGATAAAGAAAGCAAAGCCAGTGGTGCCCGCTGAAAGCACAGGAGGTGATGGGCACAAACTGCAACACAGGAAGTTCCACTTAAACATAAAAAAACAAATTCTGCTGTGTCAGTGGTTAAACACTGGAGTGTTTTGGAGTCTCCATTTTAGGAGATGCTTAGAAGCCAGTAGTGCAGAGTCCTGGGTAACCTGGTCCAACTGACCCTGCCGTGAACAGGCAGGCTGGACTAGAAACTGCAAGTCTCTTCCAACCTCAGTGATTCTGGGCTTCATTTTTTGCCACTGGAAAGTAAGCTTAATCCCCTTTATTTTTTTTCCTGTTTATAACACTATTTACTGTGAATTAAAGTGATCTTGTGGTCTTAAGAGCAGTGAAAACACTGTGTATGGAGTTCAGTCACACTACTACACCTGACAGCTCAGAAAAACTTTGGGCAAAAAAGAAAGGAAGATTTAAGAAGCAAAGGAAACCTACAACACTAGTTATTAGTTTTGCACAGAGCTTGTATTTTTCATAAGAGAGCTCCAAAGAGTAATTACCGAAACTAGCAATAAGCTTTTTACAGTCCTCTCAGAAACTGCCAGATTCAAGCAGAATGAAAATTTTGTGAAGGTAATCCAAAATGAGATAGTTTCCAAGAAACCAAAACTAAACATAGATGTAAAAGTCACAGAAAATGGCCAGAAATAAAGGAGAGGGAAACAAGGATTAACGAAATATGCATTCGGAACACTGCAAATTACGCAGATCTGCCAAATTTCAAAAGAACCTTGAACAAGTCAGTAGCAACTTCACCTACCCAGCCAACAGACAGAGGTTTACAAATACCTTGTTATCCAAAGGCAACCAAGTATCAGCCTAACATCTCCTAAATGAAACCAAATAAACTCAATCATACCCTTACATCTTTGTTCCTGACTCTAATAATACTCAGAATAATTTTGGTAGATATGTACCATAAATAAATGCTAGAAGAGAGTAAGCATGGCACATGCAAGAATTCACTTGGTTTGAAGTAAAACTGTTTCCAATCACAACTGCTGCTAAAAATCAACAAAAATAACCAATATTAAAAAAACCCCAAACTTTTAAGACATGATCTTTACTAATCCAATGAAAGCTAAAGTACTCTGCCATGTCTTTAAACACAAAAAACATAGCACATGTACTGGCTCAACAGCTGATATTGCTGCAAGTCTCAACACACTTATCCTTTCTAAATACTTACAGTACACTCTTGCATCTCCTGTTCCTTAGTTGCCAGCCTCATCACCAGAATATTTTCTCTTCGGGCAGACTCTTGCTGTTGCTGTTTCAACTTCTCTTCAGACTCTCTCAGCCCCGTCACATCATTAGCTAACACAAGCAACAACACAGAGAAAGCATGTTTTATAGTACCCTCTCATAGGAAGATTTTTGAAAGATAGCTAAAAGAATTTAAAAACCAAATTCATAAACAGAAGACAAACAGTTACGCTTTCTGCACTTATGTTTATAACTAGCATAAACAAAAACCCAAAATATCGTCAAGTATTAGAAAAGCTTGACAACAGGTGGCTTTAAATCCATATTCCTGGTCCCTCTTTAAGACTCACTAATATTTTGAAGATGTTTCCATGTTTATATAGGAAATCACTTCTAAACTGCTTGCTTAACCAACTATTATTACAACCTGCAGTCTGAAACTTGGGGAGCTGGAACTGCACAGGTATGTATAAGAAAAACTGAGGCCAGGGTGGCAGAGGAGGAAAGTCTGTATTCTCGCAAAAGCCAATCTGCAATCTGTACAACAGTTCTGTTTATAGCCAATCCTCAAACTGTTCTCAACACTCCATGAGCAAACAGTAAGGCATTCGAGAACATCCTGTCACAACTAGAACCTGATCCACAGACATTTATGGACATTTATATATGAAATATGAGAAGGCAGCACATTTCCAAATTACTCAAATAAAGACACAGGGAAGCAACCCGATACCAACTATACATTCACTCTGCCACTTGTCATATGTAAAACAATTAAAATTTTGAATAGTTTAGATTTTCATTTTTTCCTTGTTTCTTGAGAATAATCAGCTGTAAATGTAACCTGAACATCACAAATTGCTTCAGGACAACGATTTCTAAATAAATCTTTGCAGATAATTCATTAACACTGATTACTACAGCCTGTACTGTTTCCAAAATCAAGAAACCAGGCATGTTGAAACAATTTATCTATGTTTAGACAGTTTGAGATGTGAATGGAATCACCTGTTTCCATTTGCTATATTTTAGTCTCTCCAAAACCCAAAACCTTATGAGACAGCAGCAGAACAAGGGTGCAAAAACAGCAAAAGAGAGGACATCCATTTGGACTGACAGAAAAATACCCTTCAAACTCAGTGGTACTGCATCTTTAAGTACTTAGACTGAAAAGGTGAGTGGAAAACAGGAAACATACCATCTCTAGCTGCTAACATAACTTTTAAAAGTGACTTAGGATTGGCTGTTCAGTCCTTCCCAGAATGTATTCATATTTCCTCATTTCAGAGTAGGATGTTTTCCCCGTATTATCTTCCAAAAGATCAAGTTTTAATAACCACGTAAGCACGACAATCAAATTTGCCTAATCAGATCAAATAATCCTTGGGGACTCATTTTAGACATTTAACTCTAAATATCATTTCCCCTCCCAGTCCTGGAAGACTCACAAGCACAGACATTCCTGGAGTATTTTGGCAGATAAAGTTTCCTTTTCTAATAGTAAAGTTTTGAAAGTACACCTATTTATGGGGTTATGCTTTGAAGCTTTCCCCTGCCCAGCACTCTATGTCCTATAGGTGCAAAAAATAAGACTTTTTAGATGGTGAGAAACTTGCAGCTGGAAAAGAAGTTAATAAGAAAGCTGGGAGAGGCTCAAAACCTACAACAGAAAAAACAGAGGCTCTTTTCCTGAGAAGTAACTGCCATAACAGATTATTATCTGTTATAAGAGATTATTATCTCTTATTTCTAGCACTTTTAGAAAGCACACATATTACTTGATCAGTCTGCTCTACATATTTTGATAATTTGCACCATTTTGAAACCCAGCTGACTTACAATTAAGGTCTGTGTACTTGCCCTCCAGAGCTTGCACGTACGCTTCATATTGTTTCCACCTGTTGCAGATAAAAAGAGAAAAAAAGAATTTTCTGAAGCTTTGTTTATAAAATCAAGGCATCTCATTCCTAAGCTTTCAGAGCTCACACTGATACCATAATCAGAAAATGTCAAGAGGGAATTAAACAACTCCACAAAAGACAATTCCAGTTTTAAAAACGGAGCTTTTTTTGTGGAAGTAGTTAAATCTGCTTTGCATCTCAGAGGAATAAAATGGTAGCTGTGCATTACAACACTTACAACTGACATCTTAAAAATCAGTATTTTAGACAAACATTAGGATCACACACTACCTATTTGGTTATCTTTGTAAAGTACCCTATATACGTCTTATAGCAGAGCAATTCAAACAAAACTCTGTAACAGAAACTGTGATACAAATACAACATTAAGTATGCTACCAAGCGAGCAGGACAAGCAAAAGTGTGTTGTAACACTAGAAATGGCAGTAGGTTAAGCAGTTGTACCAGCTCATTCAGGTTAAGACCATTCTCTGATTATATTCACCATCCATAAGCCAAACGATTTAGTAACTCTTTGAAAACATGTTATTTAGGCAATCCATCTGCAGTCAAAAAACATCACTTAAAACCAGCACTGCATTTTATACAAACCATCAGATCAGGAGAAAAAGTGTGCTGCAAAGTTCGGCATAAAATGCTTTATGAAAAAAGTTCCCAGCATGGTGTTGTGGGATTTTTAAGTAGTACTCTGCATCTAACTATGTGTGTTCCTCATGATGGCACAACTGCACATTATAAAGGAAAATCATCTAATAGCTTACCCCTACAGAAGAAGGTCTCTGTTCCCTCCTCCCAATTTCCTGCTCTCCCTGACACGTATCTTATGCCAGACTCATCACAACTGCTCCATTTGACTCTCTAACCCACACCACTACTTTAATTGAAACTATAAAATCTACCTCTAGGTAATTTGGACCATTTACTGAATTCAAACAGCACTCTAAAGGGTCTAAAAAGCACCAGAGATCTGTAACAGCAAGCAAGACCAAATCACTGGGAAAAGGAAGCACAAGATCTCTTCCTTCAAGCAGTAACAAAATTTTACATCTCTTCAGCTGAACGTGGCAACAGCATGAATGAACTCTCAAAGCTCTGTAAAAAAGAGCACTAGTATTTGTACTTAACCCTTAAACTAATCCCTCTGCTCTAAGAAGTTTCACCATTTGACCATTAAAAATTCTGTTAGCTCAGGAGATTTCAACCTCCCACAAGTAAAACTGAAAGAGTCTACTAAACAGCAAATGTAGAAAGAAAGAACCTGATTTTATATTAAAAAATGACATGCAATAAAAAGCTGGTCTTCAAATATACATGACCACTTCACTTTTAAGTTACACCTAACAGCCCAAACCCAGTAAGTCTATCAAAGTCATGACACCCCCACACCCCCCTAACAGGAACAATATACAGAGCAAGTGAAATGAGGACATGAAACACAAGTTAAGTAGACATGCCAGACCACTAACTGAAAAAAAAAGTAAGAGAACCCCCGAAATAACTACCCACAAACAAACCATGTAGCCTACAGTCACCAAGAATGTTGTAGATAATACATCTAAGTCACCTCTCCACTACTCTTATTTAGGCAGGAACCAAACTCCTGGAAAAGAAAACCTAGATGGCACTAGCCCTTGTCATGGATTTCAAGTCACATGCTTACCAACACTTCTAGAAAATGTAACTATTCAGAGGTGGCATTTTGTCAAAAACCTGGTGAAGACTCTTGCAGTTCAAGCAACTTGTGTTGGGTCTGGCTGAGACAGAGTTAATTTTGCCCACAGCAGCCCTCACAGCGCTGCGCTTTGCACTCACAGCTAGAACGTTGTTGGTAACACACCAGTGCTTCAGCCACTGCTAGGAAGCGCTCACACACCAAGGCACATTTTCCAATATTCCCCCCACACCAGTAGGCCAGGAATGGGCAAGATCTTGGGAGGGAACACAGCCAGACCCTTGACGTCCCTGCCCCAGATTATGCCTTCCAGCACACCTGCAGCAGACTAAGGCAGCTCATCAGTGAATCTGAGTGGGCGAAGAATGACAAAGGCTAAAAGCCAGATTTTCTTCTCCCATCAGTTTGCTTTCCCCTCAACGTGATAGTTTATGTCCATAATGTGATGGTTCAAAATTAGTAACCTGAAGAGCTTCACTGAAGTGGTACTTGGAAAGGCATTCAACAACAGAGACAGGAGAACTGGGAGGATACTCCTGAATTGCTTTGCAATTCCCTGTTCAAGGGATCACATAGTCTCACAAGAACTGGAAGGTAACCCAGCCGTATTATGCCAGTTACTTTATCTCCTCCATTCTCTACACATATTAAGCAAACCTTAGAGAGGAGATTTGAAGCTACGAAGTCCTAAATACTTTTTCTTGAAGCACCTATTTTTTATGCTGAGCTTCGGGGTTCACAGTAAACAATAATCAGTTAGGGGTTAAGACACACTGCACACAGGCCATTCCAAAAATGACTGGCTCTAAGTCCCTAGTGACTGAAGTTTAGTAAAAGCACTGTACTTCCTCAGAAATTCTTGTGTATATCAGAGTGTTTCAGTGTTTTACCAGCTAACCACTCAGCTAAACCATCAGGGCAATACTGATCAGATTTTTAGCTATGATCTACAGAGCATTTCTTTACTGCACTCCTGGCTCTTCTTTCTTCCAGAAACTCCTACAGTCAAGCTAAGTAACTACTGCATTAAAGAGGGGAAAGTTTAAGCTGAGTCCACAGCAACAAGTCATAAGACAAGCAGAAATTCGAGGTCAGATCTAAAGGCTCTGTATTGGTCCTGCTCATGTTTAATCAACTAAAGTTAAGATGAGCAAACCTAAATTCTGTACTTCACGGAAAAGAACAGCAAAATTGGGACTCATGGCACAGAAACAGACAAAAAAAAAGGATCTTTTCTGCATATGTATTTCATCACTGCAACTGGACAGCAATGGTGACTTATTACCTAGAAGACTAAAAGGTGACTACACATGACTGTGTCAAAAAGCATTTGCCTCACCAAAGCATGAACCAAAAAAATACATTCCAAATCTTAAGACAATCTAGAAGTCAACACATGCTTTTCTATGTCTCAAAGTAATAGAAATGACATTGATTAAAACATATCTGTAATAATATTTTATTCCAGCCTACAAATGAAGCCAGCAGTTAAGTGTGATAATTGCTAGTTTTATGTGAAATCACAATTAGAGGTGAACTTACTAGAAATCCATCATTTGCCCCCAGTAAAAAAAAGTGTTTGAAAGACTCAAGATCAATGCAAACTAATAAAATGGACGTGACCAAAATGGAATTTAAATTTCCATTTCTGGGTATATTGAACAGTTAGTCTCCTTAAATCCATCAAGTGCCCTTTTTGAGAGGCAATGTTAGTTTTTCTACACACTAAGAAGATGATTCAATAGCAATACAGCCGTCACTGGCAAATTCCCTTCTGTCTCTTTGTTAACACAGGTGAGCTGCTGACATAATTCACCTCCTTATGTATATTCCATAATATTCTCTCCTGAATATGTGCCGGAATTTCATCTCTTATAGTAGTAACTAATCATTGCAAGTTACAGAAACTGATTGCAATTGACAGCCTCTTTTTGTTTTCACACTAACAGTCAGAAAGCAAGTGGCACAGAATCTATGCTTTGGTACTTTCACATGAATTTTATTGCAGGAAATAAGGGCACAGCTTTGGAGACTTAAGAGTTTACTACTGCCAGAGATAATATTGAGTACAGAAATTTCTATAAAAAGGATCACAAGGCCAAAAGCACTTGTGAAAGAAGCACTTTTTCTTACTGTTTAAATACATTTTTCTTTACAACCCAAAAGACTGGATACTCAGAGGCAGACAGAAACCAGTTTTAAACATGTGGAGCCAGACTGTGTTTACTCCCTGAAAAAAACTCACCCCAAAAGTAGCTGGCAGGATAGTTTACCCAGAATGTAGGATAGCTGATCACCATGTACACCAAGGGTTGCATATTTAACCCCGTGTTTCTACATAATTTAGTCTTTGTTCTACGAAACAGCAGAATTTACCTAAAAAACCCTAATAGTGCTAATAACTCAGTGTACAAGAAGTCAAGAACTAATGTTTACCAAAATGCACAGCCTACTCCAGCAGATAAACAGATGCCCCATAGATGGCTAGTTTGGATAGCTCCTGGTTTACAAATCAGAAAATTCAGGCTTTAGGAGACAAGTGGCTTGGGGTGGTTTCTTTAAGCAGGTGGTCTGTGCAACAGGATTTTCTATAATTGTTTCTGTGGTGACACTTAAGCTTTCTAAAAAGTAAAAAAGATGGTCAGGTTCTTTCTTATCAAAGTTATAGGTGATGAAAATTTCATTTTAATGTTTTTCTGTTAATATCTGAACATGCTGAGAAGACAACTGCATGGACTGAGAAAGTGTGAAAAGTACTGGAGAAGCAAAAAGCTGACGTTTTTCTGACGTTTAAAATAACTTGCTATCTATCAAGGAATGTAATCAATCATATCTTCTAGTTACAAGTGAAGAAAAAAACCACTTGCACTCATGTTTTACAAAACACTGTTAAGGATTTTGCCTCTTGGGAAAAAGTGTTCCCTTCCAAACTACAAACAAAAATATTTGAGACAAGAGAACTTTACAGAAGAGATACATCATGAAACAAAACTTTTTGTTTTTCAGAACAAGGATGCTAAAAGACAATGGCAGAGTAAATTCACACATCTTCCAATGGAAGTTCACTCAAATGCTGAGATGGAAAAAACACTTTTTACGTTACCTTAGGATAAGCTCATCTCTAGGTAAAACCTTAAAATCTGCTTCACTAAGGCGAACCTATGAAGGAGAAAGAAAAGCATAACTTATCAATCTGTCCTGATTACCTGGAAGGGTGAAGTCACAAGTAATTTTACACATACCTTCTTTGGGAGAGGTTCTTCATTCGTCATTGTGAACACTGAAGGGAGAGGAAAAAAAGGAGTTATATTTAGTGTAGTTTCTCGTGTAAACAGAACACTGAACAAGTCAGAAACTTGTACTTCTCGCCTGAATTGTTTTAGTTTGCAATATTACAACACCGAAATATTGGTTCCACACAACGCAGCACCAGAGTACAAAACAACACTATTACATCTGCTCCTGTAATCTAGGTATAATCAAATGCATTTTTTCTAAAATTTACCTCAAACTTTCTATTTATGTCTAAAAAAGCAATCGGTAATCAATTCTTCCTATTTAACTGTTCAAGACCAACCGAAGTTGTATCAAACTGACATTTAGTATGTGGCTACATCTACATAACACTGTATTTTACAAGGTAAAGGATAATCAGGGCATGAGAAAAGCATTTACACTACTGCTCCTCCTCTCTGGAATAAAAGAGATTCATTTGTGAACATTACAACATGTTCTTGCAAGTATTTATTCTCTTAAGAGTCTAATAAACAGGAAGTATTGTTATTTTAAAACCCATGTGAATATTTTCAGGAAAAATAAGATGCAAAATAAATTGCTTAGACAGGTCATCAAACTGAATTCCTCTAGTGCATAGAGCACTGGAGGACTGCATTTTGCTAGGTTAAATATTCACACTGCCCTGAGTTACAGGACATGCTCCCTTATCTCGAAAGAGTAATACAACTATAATTTCTACAACTATGATTACGTAAAAGATACTGAGTTCCTAAATCTTACAGGTATTCAAGTAACAATAAATGCAAGGTTTGCTAGAGGCATGCAATATCTTTGCAATATGCTTTCCAGTGAAAAGTTGCAATATAATATTTAGAGTTGACAAGCCTGTAAAGCTGCTACTGCACATGGACCAGGGAAAGGATGTCTCAACTCCTCGGTTGTGAACACTTAGCTTTAAAGAAACAATGCTCTTAGGAGCAAGTATTTCTCTATGATTTTTATGGATTACCTTAGTATTTTCACAATGACACTCAATGAACCAATTTAACTTTTGCAAATCCTAAAACACTGGTCAGTAAGACAAGCAAACACATTCCAATGACGCAGAGCCTTTTCAATCTGCACTAACTGACACCATTGACAACTACACAGTACCCTACCAAACAAAGTCCTGGTTAACAACAAACAAAATAACCAACACTCACACTCCCTTCCTATAATAAATACTGACATTAGAACCCACAGAAAGAAAACATTCAGTAGAAGCATCTCACTAATGAATGGCAGCTTCCTGTTGCTAGGCTTAGTAACACACAGGCACGTAAGTGCTTCCCTAAACTAAGAGGTCCCCTCCACTCCCACCTCCTTCCCTCCCACCCACAAGAAGTTACTCAAGCATTTTGCTTCAACTTCTGCATGCAGCTCCTTATCTCAGACTGTTTTAACAAAAACATACCTTAAATATAAAATACAAGCATAACAAGCTGCTGATACAAATTGCCAATGCCCAACTCAAGATTACAGAAGCAATGCTTGTGACCCCTGTATTTAGGCTGCCTAGCTTCCCCACTGTAATTTTTCCAAAGATTTTTAGAATTTTTAACTCCTTTGGGAGTTTGGAAGTAGTCTTGAAGACCTCAGCTACTGTTAAGTTCCTGACAGAGAGAACCATGCTTTTCAGGTGTCGCACACAACTACAGCCAACACTGATTAAACAGCACCCACATGTCAAGTCATTATATGTGTGTTCCTCAAAAATACCAGAAGCACACAAATACCAAAAAAGGTAAATTCCCCCCAAAGACCTGGCTTGTAACCCCTGCTGCAGCATACAGGCAACTACAAACATATGACTGCTGTCACAATCATGACTACAAGGAATCAAAGGTTGATGCTTCACTCAAAGGTAGTCAACCTTGTATCTCAAGACCTCACACAAAATTCCAGCACAGGACCAGGCTAGTCTAACCTCTACACCCAGCACATCACCGTTTACAAAATCACCTCTTGTTTTCAGACAAGAGCATGAAAGACAGAAGTTATGGGCCACTGCATTACAAAAGTTACTGCCTTACTGCCACCTGTTATTACTCGCCATGATAGAACCACACACTAAAAAAAAAAAACCCAAAACAAACACCCTAGCTAAAAATATTCTGTAGGTTATTCTGAAAAAGTTAGGTTGATAATATCTTCAGATAAACACTTACTGCTCTTTCCACATGTATGAATTTCACACCACTACTGCCCAGCAACAGGTTTTTTGGGAACCTGGAGTAACTTAGCAGAAGCTTAAACATTTATTACTGCTGTATACTGCTCTTGTTGTGCTCCATGTTTCTCAGAAACATCAGCAACACGAGGCTGGCTACAGCAACCGTCACAGTGATTTGCCTTAGTTTTCTGTTAATGAACAGGTCAATCTGCATGCTACAGCAACAATTGCAACTGAAATGTTCATTCTTTAAATCTAATACAGTAAATTCTCAAGCACTGTGCATCAAGAGATGCTTCTTATCACTCAGCTCTCCTCTAAAAGCGATCATCTCTCTCCTACCCACATCAGAAATATCTTGCAAGAACATGATGAAGTGTCACTTTCTACAATAAAAAAAATCAACGTAAACAACATTCCTGCATAACTCACTGGAATTAACACGATTGTATTTTGTAATTTATACTAGGAACAGCTTAACTGTACTATCCTAACTGAGCATTTTCATGATTTTGCAGAAGCAGTGGCTGCCACACACCACTCCCGCTGCATATCTGCTCCTGGCAACAAGCAACATAAACCCATACGCCATACTTAGAATAACGTTGTCACAGACACTGAAAGAATTTTTAGGAAAACCAAATGGTTTAGGCTTCTATGGCAGTTTTAATCAAAAGAGCTGTGAAATGGGGAAAGCGCATTTTAATTTTAGTAACCCTGGTAGAGGCCAACGCACCTTTTCCGAAAACGTTTATAAAACACGCGTTTCAAAAACCTCAATGAACAAAAGTGATGGAATCAAGTAAGAAGCTTTACTTGTTATACCTGAATGGAGAGTTATTTTAATAATCTCAGGAAAGAGTTCGCTGGGGAAAACCCCAGTATGGGCTCCCAAAGCACGCATGTATATGTGTGTGTATATATATATATATATATATATATATATATATATACAGACATGTAATTTGCAGAATCACAGAATCGTTAGGGTTAGAAGGCACCTCTGGGGATTACATAGTCCAAAACCACCCCCGTCCCCACCAAGGCAGGGTCACCTAGAGCAGGTGACACAGGAAGGTGTCCAGGTGCGTTCTGAATCTCACCAGACAGGGATACTCCATGACCTGCCTGGGCAGCTGTCCCAAGTAAGTGTGCTTGACATTGCTCAAAATTTTCTCAGATCACACTACAGCCTGGAAACGAGTTAAGGGGGAACGCACCACCACAGCAGCCTGCTCCAGTGCTCTGCCGCCCTCAACGTAAAGAAGTTCTTCCCCGTATGGAGGTGAAACTTCTTGTATTTTAGTTTAGGGCCATTGACCCTCGTCCTGTCGCTGGGTACTACTGAAGAGAGTCTGGCACCATTCACTTTAAGACAGCACCCGCCTTTAGGGTATTTGTAAGTATTGATTAGAGTCTCCCTCAATCTTCTCTCTTGTAGAGTAAAGAGGCCCAACTCACGCAGTCTCTCCTTACAACAGAAATATTCCAGACCCCAAGTCATCTTTGTGACAGTCCCCAAGACCCCCTCCAGTAGCTCCTTGTCTTTCTCGTCCTAAGGAGCCTTTTGACGTTTAAAAAGAAAAGCTTCACAGTAGCCCCATAACTGGCCAGCCCTCACACTCGCCTCAGCAACCGTGGGGGTTCCCCCCCCGCCTCCGCGGGCCGCAGTCGCAGGTGTTTGACAGACCCAGCTGCTGCGGCCGGCCCCCAGCCCAGGCAGTGCCCGCCCCGCCGCCCTCGCTCCTCTCGCACAAGGGAAGCGACAAACGCGGCTCCCGCGGCCGGGGGCGCGGCGGGAGCCCAAGGCAGGGAGAGGAGGATCCCGGCCGCGCAGCCAGGCCGGGCTTCGGGGCCTCGAACAAAATGGCTCTAAGTGCTTCCGCTCCTCCCCCCTCCCGAGGTGAGGGATGGGGGCGCCGCTGGGGTTCGGTATCCCGGGACCGCGGGCCACCCGGTCTGTCCGTCCGTCCGTCCCGCCGGGGCGGAGCGCTCGCACGGCCACTCACCTCCCGCCCGCGGCGCGGAGGCCCCGCGCCCCTCGCACGCCGCTTGCCTGGGCCGCGCTCCTCCTCACATCGAGCGGGGGCGAAACGCCGCCACCAGCTCCGCCGCCGCCTCCAGCTCCACGGCCGGGACCGCCGCGCCCCCCCTCCCCAGCCCGAGCTCCCCCGCGCGCCGCTCCCGCCCGCTCTTTATTTGCGGGTTCTCTGCGCTACAAAATGGCGCCCAGGGAGGAAATGAGCGCCCGCCCCGCCCCGCGGGCGGTGGCTGCGCGCGCAGCCGGCGCGGGGCGGCGGGAGGCGCCGCAGCGGTGTCGGGCCGCAGCGCGGGGCCCTCGGCCTGCCTGCGGGGCGGCCGTCGCCGGGGATCGTCGCTCGCCCCGCCGGGAAGCGGCGGTTCCCACGGGTCATTAGAACGCCGATCTAAAGCCCGTCGGCCGAACGGGTCGCGCGGCGCCCGTATCCGTGGTGTGCCGCGCGGCCTCCTGCCGGCGGGGGGCGCTGCTGTCCAGTGGGATGGGGCGAGCGGCGCCCGTGTCCCGCCAAAGCGGCTGAGGGGAGCGGGACCCGGCGCCTCCTGGGAAAAGCGCTTGGCGCCTTCCCGGAAGGCTGGCGGAGGAGATGGGATCTCTGGGAAGGAAGGCTGCGCGCAGCAGTAAATGCAGTGCAAGATGGGTGCCGGCCTTCTCGGCGTGACTGCCGGGGCTGTTTGCCCGCCGGCCGCCGCTCGGGGGCGTCGGTGCGAGCCAGCGTCCTCAGCGACTGATGAGAGATAAAGGACTTGAATTCCAGCTGCTGCCAAAGAAGTTAAACATCAGTTTCCGCGTTTGGGAATCAAAACCAGTAAAGTTTGCCCTTCGTTGCGGTCTAGCACTGAGCTGGTGCTTTAAAATAAAGTTTATCCTTCTTACTATCCGTGATATCGCGAGCTGCGCTATTGGGTAAATACTTCTACCGGCAAAGTGGTAAAGCTGCTGCGGGCTAAATTAGCCTGTCACCTGGGTTGCACAGCTGAAATTGGTTGTCACTCACTGTGTCAGTGCTGAGGGTGCTCCAGAACTCTGCCCTGGCTCTTACCGGTAGCAGAAGGAATATAATCACTACAGAATAGAACCCAATGCACGTGGTCCCACATCCCCACGTGCGTGTATATATGAATACACAGAATTTCTAGTGAGAACTTAGAACGTTTAAAAACCGTGCTACAGGGGATTTGACGTAGCTACCCGAGGTAGGATGGTAAGGTGACCACAAGGAGAAAGGATCTGAATAAATGTCTTTGAAATCTTACCTCATTTAAAAGTGCAGAGATATGCTGCCATTACTGTACAGTTACCTGCTCCTGCTTTTCTTGCAGATATTTGTTTTAAGCATTCAAGATTCCAATTAACAGATGAAGCCATCCCAGGATATGGCAGCATGAGAGATGCACCGAAATATTAGAATAGGCCTTAATAAGAACATTAATGTAGCAAATTGACTTGATTTCCTCATGTGCAAATGTAAACATTACAATACTGAAAATGCATATGAGCCAAGTAGGAGAAGAAATTGAAACTCTTCTATGCAGAATAGATGCAGACATACACTCAGGGCTACTTCTATTCTGTGTATAACATACCTAACATTTTCTATGTATCAGTGGTAATTTAAACTCAAGATCTCCCAGTATTTTGTCTAGAGTTTGGCTACTTTTTGTTATGTTCAGAAACCAAACTTCTTTTGTATCTTCTTAGTAGTACAGATAAAGGTCTAACTCAAATAGACTCTAAGGTGTAGGATGATAACTTTCCACAATGGTTTGTGTTCATGAGTATGTAGAAAACATTCCTGCCTTCTTTACCCCTTGTCAGCACCTAGTTATTTTAAATTTATCTTTACAAGTGTAGATTATATTTGTGGGAAATATGCTAGCTGAGCAAGAGGCAGGCAGCCAGGGACATGTAGAGATAAGTGGAATCAGCCTGCAGAGTTTAATATTCTGGGCTGCCTTCCTTCTGTACTTTCGAGTTTGTAAGTATATTATCAGACTACTACACCTAAAGTTTTTGTTTGGGGAAATAAGGGCAACAATTTGGTAACCAGTCCTCTGATACCTTTGGGAAGAGGACATTTAACTGAAATACTCTTTTGTTCTGTTAGCACATCACTTTACGCAGTGAGAACTTACCTGGGACTTTTCAGTTCTGCTGGAACAAACATGTTGACACCCGCCTTGGGTTGTGTTTACAGTGAGGTAACTGGAGTAAATTAGCTTTTCAAATAATAGGTGGTATCATAACCCCCAACAGCAACATTGGTCGTTGGATGAGAGGGCACACTGTGATCTGTCCAAGCACCAACACAAAAGCCAAATTCATATATTGATTCACCTATAATGATAAAATGGAATAGGAACCAGAGTATGAATGTGTGGGCAGGACAGCTCACTGGGTTTTTTCCTTGAATGATGGTGTGTTACTCATTAACTTAATTATCCATTAACTGGATGGCTCCTCCTTGGTTTTACCAGCTCAGTTCTGGGTTTCTGTTCCACCCCTTGGTTTCACACGGAAGCCCTCTGGACCAACACAAATACCATGATGTTTCCCAGCTCCCAGAGATGCTATTTGTCCCCAGGGAAGGCAGGCTCTGAGGGAAAACACTTCCTAGTGTAAAACACTTGTAAAAAATTAGCCTGCGGGTCAGGAAAGTGAGGAATTAGGGGGAAAATGAGATAAAGCCTTTTTCAAAAGTTAAAAAAAAAAAAAAAAGTTTGGAGTACCGTACGTGTTCTTGGCATTTTACAGGACCTTGAAATACCAGGAACTAAAGAAAGGCCAACCATCTCTTGCAAAGGCTGTCCTTGACTTGCAAGGACAGGAGATGGAGCGAGGCAAACCCGTGCCACATCTGTAGCAGAGAATGAGCTCTCAGGTGCACTGGAAAAGGCTCCTGCAGCCTACATGTGTGGGAGAAAGATAAAATCTATGGATAACTCTGAGTGGAAAGTGATACAGAGAGGTCCTTCAGGTAGCTGCTAGGTAAAGATCTGGGCTGCAGAAAGCTCAAATTTGACATCAGAGAACTCTCTTTTAGAGAAGCTTCCTGAATACTAAGCTGCAGGCTTAATGCTGTCTTTGTATCCCCTGCTAACACGTTTTTATGGATCTTAGTGGAATTATCACCTGTCTTTCTTACATTTCTATAGCAAGAAGTAACTAAACTTCTTCAGAAAGCTCTTACAATAATTACTTTTTAATTAACAGTAATTTTTTATCAACTTTTACATATATATACGTATAGTGAATGAACTCCAGAGCCTGTACTGAGGACATCCCCTGACTGATAATCCATCCAGATACAATTACAACCAAATGGTGACTCAAGCTAAATTAATTTTGGGGGATGCTTGATAAATACTCCAAGCTTGCATTTGGAGTACAGGTGTGGATATAGTTGCTAAGGATCTAAACCCAGGTGTTTACTATACTTTTTTTTAAAACCATACAAAGGCCAAGATAGTTTTAATAGTGCAAACATGTTCCTGTCTGAGGGGAAGACAACATTTTTTAATTGAACACCAATTAGATTATGAACATTCCCTTACAAAGATGGATTCAAGGAAAACACAGATTGCTCTTAACACAGCCAAGGACTTTTTATTGCCTTGATTTCCAAGGACCCTGTCAGTCAGGTGGGAGATTGAGAAATTTTAGAAAATGTATCTCTTTACCTCACTGGGAAAACAGTGTGTCTGTCTGTTTTAAAAACATGTGTTATCTGCTAAACCTACTCGTAGACAACTGAAGGTCAGTCCACTGCTAAGAAAACCTGGAAAAAGAATGAATTGTCTTTCTACACATGAAAAAAGGCCTTGAGGTATTAAAAATATCTAGGAAGACTGGGTGCCCTAAGCAGATATTAATATCAATATTTGTGTATAAGACTTTATAGACTAGAGAATTTGCTGTTACAGGAAAGTTGTGAAATTTATTAAAAAAATATTTATCTCATATTAAGATTTATGAATGTAAAGTAACTGGATTTTGGCTTTTTTTTTTTTCCTTTAAGAGGTACAGCTTAATTTTTTTATTAAAATCACATTCCCAACAAACCTGGTTTTGCAAATATTCATTGACCAAGTGTCAGATTTAAGAAAAAAAAAAAGCAAGAGCTTCACATTTTGGTAACAATACTGATCTTTTAAAAGGTCAGATTTAGAAAAAAAGTTATTTAGCAGTTGAGTAAATCAACAAACATTGAAATTCTCTAGCTTTTAGTCTATTTCTAATAAAACTGAGCCACCATTAGCAAATGAAAATGCAAAAATATTTGTCCCTTGAGCATTTCATGGAAGGCACATGTCCATTTGATTGTGTTGATAGCAAAGTAGTAAATAAACTTTGTGCAACTTATAGCAAGTAAGATTTCTGTTCTGAGTTGATGACTTCATTTCCCAGAGTTTAGATTTCCAAGAAATGGCAAAATGTACCAACATAGGGCAATAGTTTGCTAGTTTGCTATTGCGTATTATGCTGCTCATTAACTACGCTGAATTTAAAAGCACAGCTACTCCCATTCAGTAGTGATTTTTTCTGCATTTAGATAACTTAACTTTGATCTGTACCAAACGTGTTTCATAATTATTTGCCTTTGTGCGATTGCTACATTCATTGTTAAATGAAATACTGCAAACCTTGTAGACATACCAAGATAAAATTCATCTCTGTTGTTTTTTGATGCCCCAACCTCACAGCCTGGTTTGTCACTAATGTTGAGCTGCAAAAGTGTTCTGCTGGTTGGGGCTGAGAGCCAAGGTGCAGCAGGTCAGCTCACTGGGATGAGCTGGCCTGAAGTCCCTAAGGCTGCTTCATATTTGAAATTTTTCAGTCTGCTAGTGAACTGTGAGGAGGGGGGATTTGAAGCCTCACTTTATGTTCAATTCAATATTTGTGTTGATATTTGTAAAGTTTTAAATTCAAGAGAATCCTGTTCATAAGGCTTACTTCAGGTGTAATGTCAATTGTGGACTTTGAACGCCTGCTGACATTTAATCTGAGCTCATCTCTCATTATTGACTTTGTATTTCCATTGATGGCCTTAAGTTGTTACATTAAGAGTGACATATTGGTATATGCTACAGTTGATAAACAAGGTTACTTGGTGCTGCCCTCAGATGTCTGTGTTACTCACTCTCTACTGAATTTTGAAAATGTGCAGGGACTACATTCAGTCATACAGGGTTGCTCAGGAACTGTACAATATTTTTCTAAACAATCACTGTATTGCTTAAAATCCTACACTCCTGAGTTTTGCTTGTATGTTAGTTCTACTACCTGCTTACTGATAGCCTTTTGAAAAAACACAAAACATGTTTTTCCCCTCCAGATTTAATCTTACTTTTTTGTCGGTGTTATCATCTGCTCTGAGTGCACAGCATCATTAAAGAAAAGCAGTGTTGCATGCACATTGCAAATTACTGCATCCTTTAATGCATCTCATTAGGAGACTGGTAGAACAGTCCACCTATACATTTGGCTGCCTGTGGGATTTTCCAGGGATTTCCTTTCCTGAAGATATCTGAGGAGATTCTTCTCTTGCTGAAAGCTGGGAACCCAAAAGTAACTGAAGAAATGTTGTGACACTTGGTTTTCTGCTTTGGCCTTATCCTTCACGAAGACCAAAATATCTCAAATGAGGAATGTATTTTGAGTGTTGCAGCATGATTTAACAGAGTCATTGGTGAAATCTAGGCCCATCTTGCTTTCCATAGCTGAAGTAGGATTTTTTCCCTATCTAGTAATGCTGTAGCTTTTTACATTGTAAAGCAAGAATAGAGGCTGATAGGAGTCAGAAGAACCAACTCAGGTATTGTAGTGCTCCTGTTGCTCATTGTGCCCACACAGAAGGTTCTGATGCATTTTGTGGATGCAGATTTAGTATTGCCAAGTTCAAGATTAACCAACATGCAGGATGTGACCACAGCTGTGCTGGTGCATTCACTGCATATATAACCACATTTACGTTTGTCGGTGTTTGTCATCACATGCTGTGTGCTTTTTAGGACTTAATTTGTACTTCTGTTCTCTCCGTGAAAACCTACAGAAATTTACTACCCGGAGAAAAAAAAATAAAAAAAAATAAAAAAAGAAAAAAGAAAAAAGAAAAAAGAAAAAGAAAAGGAAAAGGAAAAGGAAAAGGAAAAGGAAAAGGAAAAGGAAAAGGAAAAGGAAAAGGAAAAGGAAAAGGAAAAGGAAAGGAAAGGAAAGGAAAGGAAAGGAAAGGAAAGGAAAGGAAAGGAAAAAGAAAAGAAAAAGAAAAAGAAAAAGAAAAAGAAAAAGAAAAGAAAAGAAAAGAAAAGAAAAGAAAAGAAAAGAAAAGAAAAGAAAAGAAAAGAAAAGAAAAGAAAAAAGAAAAGAAAAGAGAAAGTCTCCAGACTTTGTATCTAAGGTAGGAGCAACAGCACATTTTCTAACCATCTTCTTTGCCTTCAGATGCAAATTCAATGTAGTGCTTTGGCTGGCATGTCCCTTAGGCCAGGTATCCGTGAATGAGGAAGGAAGGAGTAGACTGAAGATCAAGGCTGTGCAATAGACCAGTTATTTCAGCCCGTGTATTTTTTTTTTTCTTACTGTTGTTAGTTGCTTTGACTTACTTTCTTGGCTCCTCCCTTTATTGGTCCCTTCTTCGTCCAGACATCTTCATGTTGCTGCTGCCCACCTCGCATCTCTAAGCTTCCCACCTACCTTTCCCCGCAGAGGAACATCCCTGCCTGCCCGCCCTGCTGTGGGTTGAGACCGCCGCTGCAGCCGCCCCGTCTCCTTCCAGCGCCCTGGCTGCCAGGAGCTCCTGCGTCCTTCCAGGCTACCTTGCCTTTCTTTCCCCTTGCAGCATCGCTTCCCATGGAAGTAGCCTGGGAACAGCCTCGTGCTTGCCTCTTTCGTCAGGTCAGACAGGAACAGCTTTTGGGCCAGCAGCGGAGCACTGCCTATACTTTTATATCTATATCTATATCTATATCTATATCTATATCTATATCTATATCTAATATGTCAGGCTTCTACTGAAGTTAAGAAAAAAAAATTAAAAGGCCGAGTTGGGTGTTGGTTAATCTGTGGGCATCTGCTGCTGAGCAGATGAAACCAGTGATACGCAGTTTTGTATAGTTTTATTCAAATTACTATTCTTTCTTCCTCCTCACGCAGATCCTGAGAAATGTCGTCATGAAATAAACAAATTGTCCTTAAAGCCACGATATGACAAGAGAGCACTTGATCCGCACGCTTTATTTTGTAGATAAATAATCCAGACGGAGCTGGCGACCGGCGCTGCGCAGGCACCGGGTGTGCGAGCGGGGGGCCCGGGGACGTGACCGACCCCGGCAGCCCCGGCCCGGCCGGCGGAGCCGCTCCTCTTTCCGCCCCCGCTGGGAAGGGGCTGGGAAGGAGCCGGCCAAGGCCACCCTCGCCCCATCGATCGTCCCAGGGGCCGGCCCGGCCACGCCACCGCCCGCCCGGCCCCCGCGCTGCCCTCAGGTGCCCGGCGACGAATCCCCTGCTCGGGCTCCGTCCTCCCGCCCCGCCCGGCGGCGGACGAGGGGCGGGACCGGCGCCGACTCCGCTTTCGCTCCGGCCGCCGCCGCCGCTCCGCTCGGGTTTCCGCCGCTCCGCTCCGCTCCGCTCCCACCGCCGCTGCTGCCGCCGCCATGAGCGCGGACCCCGTCGTGTTCGTGTCCGCCGCCAGGACCGCCGTGGGTGAGAGGCAGCGCCGGGTGCCGGGTGCTGCCGCCGGGGCCGGGCGGGTGTCCGGGTGCTGAGCGCGCTCCCTCTGTGTCCCCCCTGCCAGGGTCCTTCAACGGCGGGCTGTCGTCGCTCCCCGCGCACGAGCTGGGCGCCGCCGCCATCCGGGAAGTGCTGCGCCGGGCCGGGCTGGCCCCCGAGGAGGTGTCGGAGGTGATCCTGGGGCAGGTCCTCACCGCAGGTACGGCCCGGCGGCGGGGGGATGCTCCCTCTCCGCGGCAGCCTCTCTTCGGGGTTGTCCCATTGAAACGGCTCAGGTTTCACCTTCCAGGACGTTATCCCTTGCCATTTGGGAACACGGTTCCTTAACAAAGGACTCGAGAGGCATCGTGGCTGCTCCTCCATACGCTCTGGGTGACCTAAAGGATGGTTTTTTGTAAAGGATGTCGTGGGGGATAGTTCGGGTTTTTTTTTAAATCCCTGAAGTAGCCAACAGAGTGTGTGTTAATGTCAGTTTCTTTTGTTACAGCATCCCTCTCACCTTGGTCATCTTAGCATCTAAATTTAACATCCTAAGTAATGATAACTCTGAGATTTTAAGAGCTAGGCCTGCATTTGTGTTTATCTGCAGGACCGACCTGCAAGATCTCTGATGCCACTTGTTTGGAGACAAATATTTTGATTTAATGAAAATGCAACTGGCAGGAAATTATTTGTTTTGAACTTGCGCCTGCTTTTTCCAGGGTAATGTTTAATCAGTAGAATCATAGGCCGGTTTGTATTTTAAATGTGGAAGAAGGAAATACATATTTTTTATCTTAAAGATGATTTAGATTCCTCTCTATTTTTAGCTTGCTGAATGATGTGCTGTCCTTGTCCTTCTCTTTTCGTACAAAGAGCTTTGGCCTCGGGAGATGCAGATGAAGACTGTTTTCTTTGAATATAGTGCTTCTGTTTTCTCCATCAGGATCACAACAAAGAATGGAAGCTTTCAGGTCCATCTGTGTATAGTTGTGCTTTTGGTTTTCATATGAACTTTCAGGGAAAGTTAACTGCTGGTGATGTACAGAAGATGTCAAAAAGAAACTCTTCAGCAAGTAGCAATTTAAATGATTCTCATCTTACACATACAACAGCCTAGGGCTGCTCTGAAGTAGCGTTTCCTCTGACTTGGCATCAAAAGCAGACTTGTGGATATAAAACTATCAGTAGCAGGTATTTATTGATCAAGATAAGAGACACAGGTTTCTGCTTATAGATTACTGCTGTGCACTTCTCTACCCACCTCCTAAAAGTAGGAGCAAGCTCTAAATTTTTATGGAACTTGCGGTGTTGCTGTGAACAGTGACAAGGAGGACATTTGTGTTTTTAAGAACAGACAAAAGCAAAATGCTGCCTGTTCCCACAGGTGCTGGCCAGAACCCCGTCCGTCAGGCCAGCGTGGCTGCGGGAATCCCGTACTCCGTGCCCGCCTGGAGCTGCCAGATGATCTGCGGGTCGGGCTTGAAGGCCGTGTGTCTGGCTGCTCAGTCCATCCTGACAGGGGACTCCAGCATCGTGGTTGCAGGGGGCATGGAAAGTATGAGCAAGGTAAGGCAGAGGATTAGGCTCCCATTGTGCTGACGTACTGGGAGCAAGGAGCTGGATGTTGAAACGCCGTGTTTGCAGGCTGGCACCTGGAGGCAGATCAAAAGGGTCACTGTGCTTGCAAATGAATTTACACATGCAGCAATTGACTTCAGTAGCATGCTTCTTTTAAAAAAAGGAAAAGACTTCATACTGTAGCTACTGAAAAGGTGCCCTGCAAACACTCGCTGCATTTAAAATTCCATTTTCATTTAGCCCTGTTGTGGTGAATGATTTGCCTGTGACAGATCGCAATAGACAGGATTTTTGTATTACAAGAAGCCCAGAGAAGGAATAACTGAAAATGTTATTGTTCACCAAGCCATTAGAGCTTGGAAAGAAGGCAAAGCAGTTTTATTTCGAGTGTTCATCCCAGGGCTGTATTCAAGAATGGGTCTGAGCTGGTGATCTGATGCCCAAGAAATGGATGGCCTCTTCTGCCAGGGCTCGGCTGCCTGTGCTGAGAGTGGTGTTGACATCTGAGTGCAACTGGGAACTACCTGGAGCAGGCTAGTAGGATGGGAGAGCCACAGCCATGTGGCCCCAGGAATGATAGATTTGGTCTGTGGAGAGGAAACACCACTTGCAGTGTGGTGATCTGCCAGGGGACTGCACAGGTGAAATGGCAAACTGGCTGGTAGGCTTTGGAGGGACAGGCAGAGCCTCCCAGCTGGAGACACTGCCAGGATTTGGGATGAGTACCTCCAGCCACCAGGCAGGGGTCTGTCTCTTCAATGGTCTGTCTGAATTGTGTACTGGAGATGTAAACATCTCACTCCTTTCAAAATACTCTTTTGCAGGCTCCTCATGTCATTCATATGCGAGCTGGGGTGAAAATGGGAGAGGCTTCCTTGCAGGACACTATAATCTTTGATGGCCTTACAGATGCTTTTTATCAGTATCATATGGGCATAACAGGTAAGTGATGACAGTCAATAAAATAAAATGGTCAACTGAAAGAATTCACTGATGGGAAATTTCAGAGATCTAAAGTTATAAATAATGTGTTTCAAGCTGTCCTTATGTTGTAGTCATGAGAAAGAAAGAGAAAGAAAGAAAAAAGAGAAATAAAGAAAGATGTAGTATTGAAAGGCATTGAAAGCATTTTCCGTTTTGTTTGTAAAGCTACTGTTCTGGGTTTTTCTTCTGTCTGAGCTAATCTCTCTGCATTCTTCTACATCTGAGAAATTTAATTTCAGAAAAAGTATAAATAAAATAATCCCTGTATGTAACTGGAGCATTCAGTAGCATAGATTTACAGTGGGGGGGAGTAACATAAAGTGTCCCGTGGATGTGTGTGGTTCTGCAGCTTCAGGTTATTGCACCCTGGACGGATGGTCAGCCAACTGCTTTTCCAGACCCTGCTTACGAAACAGAGTGACTTCAGAACTCTTCCCTTCCCTGGAAGTGGCTGTAGAGAGATCTGAGCCTAGTAATTCAGAGAAGCAATAAACTAGAAAAGCTTGCTTGCATTTGTGTTTGATTTGATAATATCATCTGGGAGGAGATTCCATCCTCAGAACAGAAATTTTCACCGTCAAGTGAAAATATGGTAGAAAATCATGAGTAAACAAAATGAGGAGATCGGAATGAAAACGGTTCAACAAACTCAGCTCCCTGCTACAGCAAACATTAATGACAACACTTGTGCTTACAATTTTGCAATTTAAAATTTTGGCATTTTCTGATGGCAGTTTGCATTTTGTTCCTGTTTCAGCTGAAAATGTGGCCAAGAAGTGGCAAGTTAGCAGAGGGGAACAAGACCAACTTGCCGTGCAGTCACAAAACAGGGCAGAGGCAGCACAGAAAGCTGGCTATTTTACAAAAGAAATTGTTCCTGTTCTTGTACCTTCTAAAAAAGGTAGGTGTGAATGGATAATGAGAGCTGATTTTAAAGAAAAAAATCTATTTTCTGCTATGTCTCCTGTAATCAGTGGATGGTTTCCCACTTACCAAGCCTTTTTGTAAGCATGTAACATGTTGCTCTCTTTTTCAGCTTTCAGCATTTATATTTTAAATAAGAGAGAAGCAATGCAAATGTGGAATATCTCAGTGTAGCTTTCTGCAAATACTACTAGTGTGTTTTATTGGAGACAGAATGACAACCTAGACAAAGCACTGACTTAACATAGGCTTGGATATGGTACCAAAATCAGTATTTGAAATTTACTTAAGACTCCTGCTGCAGCAAACTTAAAACAGTCATACTGATCTGGCAAACCTTGCCCACCTAGTAAAATAGAGTGACAATAATTAGAGTTACTTATTAATTATGTAGTAAGGTTACATATAATGGGTATGTTTCTCTTTAGATCTGTGAGGGATACAAACAGACCTATTACAATGCTTGAGCCAAAGGTCTGTTTCTAGCAGGGAATTCCCCAGCTCTTTGTGAGGTAGATGCAAAAACTGAATTTTCCAAAAAGAAATCAAGAATCAGTTCTTCAACAGTTTCATGGAACAGACCCTGCAGAAGAAGTCCTGGATTAGGGCAGCTACAAACCATTTCATGATACCAGTTTGGATGATAACATTTAATGACACGTGACTAGACTTTGTAACAAGATTACTAGAAATATCATTTGAAATACAGCCTCCTGCTGAAAGAGAAGCTATTGGGTTAGGAACTGTTGCAGTCGCTGGCATGTGTGCCAGTCAACATTGACACAGCACTCGAGGTGCTTCACCAAAATCATCAGAAGGCTTCACATTTCTATATCTTGGTATTCAGTCAGTCTCCTATATCTTCCCTCTGTATCTTCTAAGAGCAGCTCCACACAGCTCCAGCATTGTCTTTCTTCTTCTGTTCCGAGTCCAGCTCCATCCTGCCCCTAGCACGGCCGCCTAACCCTGTCTGTGCTAAGTACAATATCTTACAGTATCTTACCTTTTCTGGCCCTTGCCACAACCTCTTGTCCCTGGGTCTTCACAGCACAACGAGCAGACTCCAACTGACTTCAACTCAGTTAACTCACTACTTATCATGCCCAAGGCTGTGAGGGCAAGGTGTTTCTACTCTGAGATAATTAACACAGCTGTAACCTGTTGGATGGGAGACTGCCTTCTGCAGCATCTCTTTTTGCATTACCACAAGGAACAGCAAGAACAATACTGACTTTTGCACAACTAGACAGCATTTTAGCTGCTAGTGTTTGTCTAGAAAACCTGAGCTGTCTGCCCTGCTAGAAGGAGCTGGAGGGTTAAAGCCATTTGTTAAACTGCCTTGAGCTGGCAGCTGTCTCCAGCATAAGGATGCCTTGTTGGTTGAAAGGAATATGGTGTATATTCCCACTCAGCATGTTGTTTTTGCTGGCTTTCTGTTCAAGATGTGTTTGTGTGATTAGACCCTCCTGTGAGCATAATGCTCTGTTTTGCAGGTCCTATAGAAGTTAAAATAGATGAACACCCTCGACATGGGAGCAACTTGGAAACAATGGCAAAGTTAAAGCCCTGTTTCCTGACAGATGGAACTGGGACAGTAACAGCAGCTAATGCTTCAGGTTGGTCCATCTGGCTTACATGAAATGGAAAAGAACAGTAGCTGCTTGTGCTTTAAGGCAGGGTCTCTGCATGGGGTGTGGCTGCTGTCTGTTTACTGCTTTGCATGAAATGGCAGTGTGTTTGACGAGATAGGTACAGCTGCATTTCAGATGTTGTGGAGGATATCTTTACAGAGTTGTCTTTTGTTTCTTTGTTTTCTATGAAACAATACAAGAGTTTGGACAATAACAGCAATATTTGATAGGTTAGAAAGAATATTTCCTTTTATAACTGTCTAAGGGTTTCTGACACTGCAGGTTTGGACAATGGAAAACTTAACGATTCATGTTTGAAAATGTTACTCCTGTGGGACTGCCACAAGCAGCTTTTAAACATCTTCCTGTGTCCTTATGCTGCCCCTTCCAAAGCCTACCTAACAAGTCTGTTCTTTTTCAGATTGTGCTTTGATTCTTCTACCTGCTGCTTTCCAAATAGAATCACAAATGTGTCACATTTACAGCAATATAGTTTCAAGTGGCAGAGAACAGACTTAGCTGATGAGTACAAACAGTACTGATCTAAACCAATAAATGATTTGTGATTTTTGTTTTGTCTAGATTGTGATTTTATGCAAGCAGGAGAAAATGGTACAATAAAGGCCATGGAGTCTAACAAATACATACAAATTGTTTGTTATTCCACAGGTTTAAATGATGGAGCTGCAGCTGTTCTTCTAATGAAGAAATCTGAAGCTGCTAGGAGAGGTCTTATGCCTTTGGCTCGGATTGTGTCTTGGGCTCAGACAGGTATAGATCCATCCATCATGGGAGTCGGGCCCATTTCAGCAATAAGGAAAGCTGTAAGTAATCACTTACCTATGCATCTATTATGTTAAAATTCTTGCTTTTAATTGCTTCTTGGTTTTTGGCCATGTCTTCATTTTGCCCTGTTCTAAAGGAAACTTAGTGGGGGAAAAAAGTAAACTATGCGAAGAAAAGGCTCAAAATATAGTATATATATAGTATAGTATATAAGATTAGGAATCCTAGTGCTACTAGGCTAGTACCTACTTGTTGGAAAAAAACCCCAAATGTGTCTAAATGGACTTTAGAACATAAACTAGTCAGGTTTCTGGAAGGGTACCTAGATAATGTAGCAGGCTAAAGATCGAATTTCAGGGATGTATGTGACTAACCTAATTCAGTGATATGGTTCTGATGCTGTGTCTGGCCAGGTTAATTTTCAGATCATTGCCTGATTGTATTTGCAGTAGTACAGCACTGAGGGAAGGGCCGCTGAGTGCCATCTGCATTAGCAAATGGGACGGTGCCCTTTGTGTTTCAGTTTGGCCTACAAAAAGCTTGGAGCTTACAAGCTGGATTCCTTTCAGGTGTGACTGAACAGGAAGGTGCATTCCAAAACCACATCTAATGTGCTCAAGAGCATTACTGCACCCACTGGTGTGCTCAGTGTTCAGTCCATAGGACAAGGTTCTCAATGCCCCAGGGAGCAGCCCTGTTGGTACCACACCGCTCGCTAGTACAGACATAACCCATGGCAGCCCCAGCTGATTATTTGTTAAAGCTTAGCTAGGAAATTGAGCATGACAAGAGCTAAGATTTGCTTTAATGTTCCTTATTTTTTTAATACTGTATAAAGGCCTCATTTTGTTCACCTCTGAAATGCCCTGGCGATGTGGAGGTCTGACTTGAACTCACCCAAGCTCTGTGGCTTTTGACAAGAAAATCAGAACTGCAATGCTAAAGCTTTTTCTTACCATGTCTCAAACTGTTCTTTTACATGAAGAGTGCAGTAACTGCATATCCAATACAGCTTTAGTTTAAACTGTGGGACAGACAAGCTGTACCTATAACTGTATACATACTATGGAAAAAAGTGCACTACTTCATAGAGCATGGTCCTAATAACACCAAGGTTGTGGCTTTGATCCCTTTATAGGCCATTTACCTAAGAATTGGACTCGATGATCCTCATGGATCCTTTCCAACTCAGAATATTCTGTGATTCTGTGGTAAACTTTGTGTGTTATCAAATGCTCACACCCTCCATGTATTATGTTTATCACTTAGGAATTTTAGAGTACTTTATAGTGAGAGAATGACTCTAACACAGTGTATCTTAAGCTCTTCCCAGAAGAATGGGATAGTCCATACTGTCTATTTTATCTAGTTGAAAAAAGCTCTCCTCCTTGACTATAGCCTTGGAGGTGTGCCAGTCTGGCCAGCCTAGGTTGTGAAACATCATTGCTGATGATTTCGCTGATAAAAGTATTGCTGATAGAAACAAAGTGAGTGGAAGTAAAAATGTATATATGTGAAACAGGCCTAAGCCTGTACCAGAGTAGACAATTGCATCACAAGTTTCTCAAGTGAAAACATGAGCCAAACCATCTTCCAAAATAGTCACCTGTGAAAAGCCTAAAGTGGCAGCTTTCAATGTAAAGGCAGGAGAGACTGGACAAATGAGATGTGGCGCTGGTCACTAATGGCTGACACCTCACTATTTCCTGCGTAAAACTCCCTAATGTGAGACTCCCTAATGGAGTCAGATTATGTCCTAAAAAATTTGCTTTTAATCTGTTAAAGTTTGCTTTTGAATCCAGTGCTTGTTCTGTAAGGGCACCAGGTAGTTTGATTCTCACAATTGCACCACCACCGCTATATGTGTAAAATTAGTCAAGATTTTTATGAGCAGCCAGCATTATTGCAGCTCCTTGTCCTGACTTGTCTGACACCAAAGTCTGTAGTCTCCAAGAATTCTGTCATCTGTGTTGGCTATAATTGTTTTCCTTCAACTTTTTTGAAGTGGTAGCTTCAAATCACCCAATTTACATCTTATGAAAAGCTTCCTCTGGTGCTAAGGAAGACCTAAAAAGTAATAAGGTTGTATTTGTATTGTTTTCTCAGATTGACAAAGCTGGCTGGACTCTGGACCAAGTTGACCTGTTTGAAATTAATGAAGCCTTTGCATCACTATCTGTTGCAATAGCAAAAGAACTGAAAGTAAATCTAGAAAAGGTAATGATTTGTAGGCTGGCATTAGTTTGCCTCCTGTAATTTCTGTACACGTGGATTGTAAGGGTGAGCACAGCTCTCTTACAATCCCTTTGGTGTAAGCAGATAGGGTGGGAGCCCCAAGCAGGCATTTCCTCACATGCCCTGTCTGCTGGCTTTGCTAGCAGACAGTTTCCCATCTGAACAAGTTCCATTGTTGTTGCAGTGGATTTTTATGCAAATCTAGGCAACTGCTCAAGCACACTTAATTCAGAATTTGAAAGTGCTGCTGTAAGTGTATTTGCCACGGTATTCTTTCAGTGCAACAGTATTTGCCACGGTATTCTTTCATGGCAAAAAGCATGGCTGTTATTCTCCCCTCCCTAAATTCACTTATCTTCAGAATGAAGATAACACCCTTGCAGAAGAAATACTGATTATTACCAGCTGTTGCACTATACGCATTTCCTTGTATGAAGTGATATTTGAGGTTTCAAGCTCACAAATAACCAAGGGCTAGATCCCAGTGAAGTCATTTATGTTGGAAGTCAGCCAAGCCAGTTAAATGTTCTTGACTGTCAATATTGGCTTTTTTTTTTTTTTTTAGATCAATGTACAAGGTGGAGCTATTGCCCTTGGCCACCCTCTGGGCGCCTCTGGTTGTCGCATCCTTGTAACTCTCCTGTATGCACTGGAACGAACTGGTGGAAAACGTGGTGTTGCTGCTCTCTGTATAGGAGGAGGAATGGGAATAGCCATGTGCGTTGAGAGATAAACGTGAGGGAATGAATGAACAGCTAGTGTGAACTAGCTTGGAAACATTTTACTAATAAACTTCTAATAACAGAGTTCACATTTTGTTTGTGTTGCCTAAAAGTAAATAAGCTTACACCATTACTTTTTGACACTCAGTCACTGACTTGACAAAGAAGTCAGTGGTTACTGTAGGCACACTAGTTGTTAACAGACACTAGAGCCTAAATTCTCACTGCAAGGACCAAGCTTGCTTTCAAAAATTAAGTTTGTTCACAATAAAATAGCAGCAACATCCAACCACTTGTTTTATTAACATTTTAGTTATAAGAGTGGGAAGTGTAAGTGAAACAAACATAAATAAAGCCTAAGTTATTCTTCAAGTGCTCCAGACTGAACTGCATCCTCATAGCACCCTCCTCTCTCTTCTTTAGTTTCAGGGTGCAGTTTAATAAGGTCATCAATTCGAAGAATAGTAATTGCAGCTTCTGTTGCAAACTTGAGGCTCTTAGTTTTGACCATGGTTGGTTCAAAGACACCAGCTTGCTTGTTATCACGAGGCTTTCCATTGATCAAGTCAAGACCAATCCTGCAAAGAAGGAATGCTGTCAGATGGAGAGGGAGAAACAGTAGAAATACAGCTGGGAGCACGCTAGCTATTACTTTGTCACAACAACACACACACACACGACTGCGACTGAAGGGCAGGGGCAGAGGAGTTCACTGATCACTTTTTTTTCACTACACAAACCATGGTTCAGTAAACTGGGAGAACAATTTTCCATCTAGGTCACCAACCCACATCACTTTTCCTAGCCTTCTAACAGACAGATACTTGCCATTTCAGATTTTTGCGCTCTGGGTTAACTTGAGCCTCATTGTGAAATGCTCTCAACTTTGCAACGAGATCTGTAGCATCCTGAGCGGCATTTACAGCCAATGTATTTGGAATTACTAAGAGGGATCTTGCAAATTCTGCTATTGCAAGCTGTTCACGTGATCCCTAGAAAGAGGAGAAAAGTTTTCAAACCAATAGCTACAACAAGAGGAAAAAATACAGCCATGATCAAGAACAGCACTAATAGGTAGGGGGTTTCACATGCAAAACCTGTGTTTGGGTCAAAGAACCATAGAGTCTAATAATCAGAGAAAGAATTAACTCATATCCTTAATTTTAAAGAACCATCTTAGATTCTCTAAGATCATTATGTTTTCATGAACCACAGAAATCACCTCTAGTAGATGAAAATAAACTCTTGGAGATTCATTGTGCAAGTCTAACACATAGACATCATTGGTTCTTTGTGCAAGACTTACCATGCTGGTTGCATAATTTTCAAGATATATTGAAAGTGCTGCCTCTACAGCACCACCACCTGGGACAACAGACTTGGACTCCAAAACCCTTTTGACAACACAGAGAGCATCATGTATAGACCGTTCCATTTCATCACACATGAAGTCATTGGCACCTCGTAGGATAATCGATGCTGAAGTACGAGCCTTTGTACTAAGAAAAAAGGAATCAGAAGTCAGCTGTGTTGGATGGAATCTGTATTAAAATTCTTAGTAAATTTTTTATTCTAGAGCCGAGTTCAGTTGAGCCTTATTATTTCAACATTTAAAAGAAAATCTTAACGTTGTTATGTCCCCTTGCTGGATACATACATTGTCACTTAGTTGCCATTTTAATTTGGAACACACAAGCACCTAGTTTGAATTTTAGTCTTTTAAAGAAAGCTACCAGTTAAAGTGTGATGACAAGCTGTTTTCCCATCAAAGAGAGGAAACTGTACTTAGTCAGAAAGACTCCTGCACAAGCCCTCAAGTAAGCTAATGACTGCCAGTGTTCTAGAAAAGGCTGTCACCATGCAGCTGACATACAGGTGCCATGGGCAGAGCGTTTCATTCACCCTCAAATGACACCACAGGAACATGAACACAGAAGGGATATTGAAGCAGTGGGAAAGTTATTTTCCAATGTATGTTCTTGTTAAATGAGTTGATATTTTAAGTTTTCAGGTACCAGACAGCAGTGACGGCAGCACAAGTAAACATTGTCTTCCACTACAAATCGAAATATTTAGCTCACACCTCTTTATTCAAATGAAATTACTCAGATGGTACCTATTTCCCTTTACCATCTCCAAGGGGAAGCCAATTTAGAAACATATGCTTGTTAAAAAAAAAAGAAAAAAGTAAAAACGGTCTAGCAAACTGTCTCATATACTGCAGTTCACAAAATGTATCCAGCTCCAGCAAGAGATTAAATACTGATACTTTCACATCTAATTTTCACTGGATTTGTGTATAACTACTTTCCCATGTGTATAACCACTCCAACCACTTAGATAGCATGAAGTAAATAAATAGAATTTTATCTCAAACTTAGTAGAGAATATATACAAAATTGAGCTTTTTTAAAAGGATCCTTACTTCTTGATTAAAATCAGCTCATCATCACAGATTCTCTCTTGAATCACCTCTTCTGCCTGTCCCAACATTAATGCCTCAAAGCTCTCCTCACCTTCAAGGTTTGCAAGGGTTGAACATACGGTTGCTTTAACAAACAAAAAAAGTGAAGTTAACATTCAATTCCTGCACATCATCCTTTGCCCACTTCCCAGAATAGGTGTACAGAAAGAAAAACAGAAATAAAAGCTGTGTTCTATAGATTTTTCTTAAACAACACTTCTAGTTCTCAGGCAGCAATTCAGTATTTCAGTTTATAACTGATAAACTGATTGCTCCTTTTGTTTAACTTTTACAGCACTTCTTTTTTCACAGCCAGTACAAGTTCCCGTGCTTTACCACAATGAAAATGGTTTCTTCCAAATTTAAGAACAGACAGATAAAAGTATGTACAGGACCAGGGTTTTTTTTTTAAGTATGTGTTTAGTGATTTAGGAGTTCTTTATTTGTCTTGAACTATCTAAACAATGTGCTTAACTATCTAAACAGAGGCTTATGAATGCATGCACAATAAAGACTTCTAAACAAACACAGATTATGGCTCCTATTTCTACAAGAAGCCAGTCTTCACAGTGCAAGGCAGGGTTTTCTCCTCCCACTGTAAACCTTCAACAATCTAGTCTTACAATACTACTACTTTGACAAAGGTCACTTAAAAGCAACATTAAAGCTAAAAAGAAGTGGCTCAGCTTAACTCATCCTGACCTTGAACGTAAAGAAGCTGTGTTTTAAAAACCAGTTAACAAATACCCTAACAACAGCTTCTACTTCGATGAATAAATTTATAAAGCAGCTATTCTCATATGACATACCTCCTGATGCCTTAGCAATCCGCTTAAGGTCCTTTTTCACAACTCTTCGTACTGCCATGGCTCCAGCATCAACAAAGTATTTCAGACACATATCATCAATACCTCCAGTGGTGAGAATAACATTGGCACCAGTGGCCAGAATCTTCTGAATTCTTTCTTTGGTAATATCTGACTCTCTGCAAAGATTAAAGTCAAAGTTATAAAAAGGTATTAAAAATACACCATCACATCCTGTCAACCAATTTCCTGAAACCTTAATGAAGAGCTCTGCAAGAATGGACCACTGCACAAACATACTTGCATTTCTTGAAAGCTGACTTAATACTAGTTCTGCCTCCAGAAGTGAAGGCTTCTTCCATTACTATTTGGTACTGTTGGGAAATGTTAATATTCAAAACATTTTTTACCTCTTGCACTCAGCCAAAATTACATTGAGCCACCTCAACTGAAGAGACCAAATCAAGGCTGTGAAACCCCACTGCCTCAGTTATTCAAGCTTCCACACACCTCTGCCTTATCTGGTCCAGCTTCTCAGGGTCTGAGATAACAACCTGAACACCAAGCTTCATTTTTGCTTTCTGCAGGCTGAAGTCAAGGCATGCAATCTTTGCATTAACTATTCTCTTGGTCATACCTGGTGAGGAAAAACAAGCAAGAAGGGTTTTGTCAAATTGATTTAACAGAACATCAAATCAGCATTAGAGATTTAAATTAATGTTACTTTCACATTTCAGATTTCTACTGTTTGCTCCTCGACCTCCAGTTCTGCTCTACTGCAGAAAAATGCCAATCAAGACTTTCCTGTGTTACCTTTTTACATATCCTGTCCCCAAAATGTGAATGCCCATGACAATCTGACCTATCGGTCTCACATCCTCTAAGTCACCTAATCACAGCACAGCTGTTAATATGGAACAGTTCCCCAAAAACAGGGCACTGGCTCCCCAAAAGGGAAGCATTTAAGTTCCATCAGACCACAATGACCTGGCTGACACTGAGCTAGGGAAACTACAGCATGTCACCAACACTTTGTGGATCACTGCTAGCTGGCAGGCTCTAGTCTAAGAAACACTGCTGAGGAGCAGCATTTTGTGTTATTTAATTGTTCTGGAACTGAAAACCCACGTGATTTGCAACGAACGCAGCCAGTAAGAAGAGCAGTGCAGAAAGATGAAGAGGACTCAGCTGCCACAGAAGATTTCAGGAACACAGCCAATGTTCTTACCCTGTGAGCCCACCACGCAGTTCAGAGCATAACCATTGACAAGGATGCTCTCCTTCTGGCTGCGGCCGTGGGCCTTCAGAACATTAACCGAGTTGATGGGGTACCGAGCCTGCCCCTTCTGGTCTGTGTATTTAACTGCCAGTGCAGCATCCACCACCATGTTAGCAAAGAAATCACCGTCGCTGAAAGGCTGTTAAGGTTAACACTGAAGGAGGAAACTAATATTATGTTTAAGGAAAAAAAAAATAAAATAAACCAAAGCAAACCGTGAACAGAAATAACTGACAGTGCCCAAACTGAGTTTCCAAGAAGAGCTTCAGAAAGCCACAAAAGTGCTAGCTCTCCTTACCACTATCTTAAAGGAATGAGTCATTCTAGATGCTGAAACACTGGTAAGAAAATTATGATGGAATAGTATGAAACCTGCGTTTTACGTACCTTTTGTTGCTAAAGAAAAATACGTATCCTATCTTCAGTCTGCACAAAAGCTAAAAATGCAGGTTTTTCTGTGCCCATGGAGTAGAATTCAACTTTCCTTCCTCTAGATTCACTCCCCAGGTACTTCTGTAACACAGTCTTCCATTCACACAACTCTCTAGTCTCCCTAACAAGCAAAGCAATTCTTAGGAAACAATACCCTTTAAAAGCTATCACAATGTGCCAACCCAGATTTAAGTAAATTGGGAAGAGTTTAAGCATGCTTTCCCATGCCAGGTCACAATATCAGAAAAATGCCTGTTATAAACACAACAGCTCCAGTACTGTGTTATGTTCATAAAAGCTGCTGCCAGGGATACTCTAGCCTAGCTACTGAAGCTCTCTAATCAACCACTCTCACTTCACTCACTTGATCAAGTTAAAGGATACACTCCTATAATTTTCGAGGACATTGATGTTTTAGCAGCATTAATTAGGCACTCCCTGCCCAACTCATCTGTGTTAATAACAAGATTTTCGTTGATATAGCGAACAGCCTCCCTGTAAAATAAAGACAAATACACTGGTAAAGAACCATCCCCAAAAAAAGACAAAAACTTACATACTTTCAGCTCTTCTAAATGTTACCTCAAAGAACAAGGGGATAAAATCAACTGTTCTTCAAGGACAGTAACGTGACTGCCATTCCATTATGTGATTACAGAAATATAATTAAAAAAAAAAAAAGAAAACTGACAAGAAAACCCAAACCAAAGCAACAAAAACCCCACTACCCCTGCAACAAACCACCATACTCCACTTGGAGCCATAAAGTCTGTATGAATGCAGTCACAAAACTTTCAGACTTTCAACTGTATCAGTTTCTTACTTGCAGGCAAGTCGGTATCCACCGATAATGGAGGTAGGGTGAATTTTCTGTTTCACCAGCTCATCTGCATTTTTGAGGAGTTCTGCAGCAATGATTACCTGTTTGAAATACAAAAGCTAAATATGTGCATTCCACATAAGCAAAGTGACTAACTAAAAACAGTTTCTGATGTGAGGTGAGAGCTACCCAATTCCAACCCCCACCCAAGGTACCTAAAGTCTCAGCCAAGTTTTCAACACTCAGTATCTTTGTTGGTGAAGACCCCTTGCAGTTGTTAAAAAATAAAAACATCAATTCAGCCTCTATCACCAACCTTCAATACAGGAAAAAACCAATAATGGAAACAGAAGCCAGCCCTTCTGGAGCACCACTTTGCATATGGAAACTAGCACCTATGGAAAATACCAACTCTAAACACTGACTTTTGATATACTCGTCTGAAAAACTTGCTACATACCACTGAGGTGGTCCCATCACCAACTTCTTTGTCTTGCAGGTCTGCCAGCTCACAAAGGACTTTTGCAGCAGGATGTTCCACCTCTAGCAGTTTCAGAATGGTCGCACCATCATTAGTAATGGTCACGTCCTGATTTTCAGAAATCAAATGTGCATATGAGGTATATTTCTATTACACTTTCACTGTTGCATAACGTTCATACAAAAAGAAATTAATTATTCTTTGCAACTGTCCATGAAATAACTATTTATACCACAATTTTCCTGCTTCTTTTTAACCAGGAGTCCCATTCTAATAATAGAAATCTTACCAGTGAAGCATCTGCACTTTCTTTTGATCAGAAAAGCCTTGATGTTACAGAAACTCAAACATTTTTGCTAATACTTGGTAAGTACTCATGCAATGACCTCCTTCCAACACAGTATTTTATTACATCAGCCTAGAAAATGACAAACTTTCTTCAATTGCTTGAAATATTTTAAAATACAAAACATTGCTTAAAAAATTATTATGAATTACCTGATTTTTTAAAATTAATTACTTGAAATATTTCTCCTAGTGTGGAGACCAGGATATAGAAGTCAGCACCTGACTTATATGGTGAAACTCACTTCTTGCAATCTGACTTGTAATTTAATTGGTCACAAAAACTTACCTACAGAAATGAAATAACTGCACCATATAAATTACAATAGATGAAACTAAAACGATGTAACACACATTACACAATACTCAGTTTTACCACATTTCTCCTACCTGTCTCAGAACCACTAAAAAGCAGGCATACACACATTAGGCCTATGAACAACACTAAGTGGAAGCACTTTTACACCGGAACGAACACAAGTCCTCCTGACACTTCTTAAAGTAACACTACTTACCCCAATATCATCCACCAACATCTTATCCAGCCCAACTGGCCCAAGAGAACTCTTCACAATATTGGCAATAGCAGATGCAGCAGTAACTGAACAAATGAAAGATGTAAGAAAAAAAGTTTTATCCTCCCAGCTTTAGGATGAGTCTCAGGTTTATAAGAAATAGCGCCAAAACCCAACAAATAAGGAACTTGACAAGTGATCTAATCTAGTATTATTACATTCCAACTTATCTAACCTGAAGCTTTATCTTACTTTGCTAGGCTTGCTGCTACTAAAAAAATACAATCTGTGCCAAATCTCATTCTTCCCTCCCAGCTGGTTTAGCTAGCTAACCTGGCAAAACTGACTGACCAGAAAGAGAATGCTTTCTCTGCTGCCTGGGTAAGATGGAGGACAGGACTGAGGTCAGAGGAGCAGTGGTGTTAGATTAGCAGGGGTTGCTGCTTTTGACTGCAGCAAGCCGTGCCACAAGACTTCAGTCTCACTTAGTCCTCAGTTCTGGGCAGACACAGAACAACGGTATCACCACACATCCATCAGTAAAACATTTTTTGGTCCATATCAGCCCTGTGACGGAAACAAAACATTTACTTCTGCAACTAAGTCACCGAAAAATGACCTTTGAGTCACTACTAAAACAACACAAAGCCTCTGGCCCATTTAAAGGTTGTTCTGCCATCTTCATATAGGAAAAAGATACAATCAACCTTTTCCTTCAGACCATGGCAAGTTTTTTCTCTATCCCACAAGCATAGCCACTTAATCTAGAAATTGAAAAAGTGGTAGTTAAATGGGAACAGTTATAACTCACAGACCTTCAAACAACACAACAATTTATTTTGCTTAGGATTAATGGCAGCTTTCTGATAGAAATAACGTTGTACCAAAGGTGCCATTATCCCGTGGAATCTCACTCGTGAAGGCAAAGCTCGTAAATTTTAAGCGGTCTGCCTAAGTATCATCAGAGCTACATGAATTAATCTCAGTTTGGTCAGGAAGCAAGTCTTTGGTTTCTGTCTACTCAGAATCTGAGATCAGTCTCGGAATTTGCAGCCTTCCCTCAGGACTTGTGGTACAATCCTGAGCGACGGGTAATGTGTTTTAGAATCTCCAGGGCGGTCCCCACTTTCCGAAGGAGGTTATTCCCTGTGCTGGGCAGCGGGAACCTTCCCCAGCTGTCCCTTTCCCTGCAGAATTCCCCGCAAGCCTTGCGGGCTCGGGCCCCAGGCGGCCGGGACGGGGCAGAGCCACCTCGGTGCAGCAGCAGCCGCCCCGGCCCGGTGGAAGGAAGGCGGGGGACACGGGATCGCGCCGCCACTCAGACTGCTGCAAGCGGCGTGTACTCCTCGTCCCCCTGCCTCCCTCCTTCCATCCTTCCTTTATTCCCTCCCTGTAAGGCAGCAGCGGCCCGGGACGGAAGGAATCTGCCGAGAGGAGCGGCAGCTCCCAGGCAGGTCGGGGCGGGTGAGCACATGGCAGGGGCGACTATGGCCGCGCCATGTTCGCTCCTTCCTTGCCCCTCCCTTCCCCACCCCCCCTCCACCGCTCCCCCGGGCCTGGCCGGGGCGAGCCGCCGTTACCGTTTTGCGTGCGGACCGTGTCACCGCTGGTCCGCTCGCCGAACACGGCCAGGGGCCCCTCCATCGCCGACATCTTCCCGCCCGGGCGCGGCGCCACACGCACAGGGTAGGGACGGGAGGGCGCGGAGCGGCGGGATGGCCGGGGCGGCGCGAGGCACGCTGGGAACGCGCCCCCCTGCGCCAGGGGGCGGTGGGAGAGGGCGCGCCTCGCGCGGGGCGGCGCCGCTTCCCGAGCCTGCCCAATCCCGGGGCGCGGCGCCGCCCGGCCTCGAGCCGCGATTGGCGGGCGCGGCCGAACAAAGGCGCCGCGCGACGGGGCGGGGCCGGGGGCGCTTCCACGAGCTTCTAGAAGGTGTCCGGGCCTGGGCGCGCAGGCGCGCGCGGTCCCGTTGGTGGTGGGGAGGGAATGGGCGTGGGAATGGCGGCGGGTCCCCGGCACTGGGCAATAACCTGCTTCTCAAAGTGGGGACTTCGGCATGCGTGGCTGGAGCTGTGCTTCTCAAACACGTTACCCATTGCTCAGGGTTCTACCCCGAGTCCTAGGGGAGGGCTGCAAATTCTGAGACCGATCTCAGGTTCTGAGATGGCAAAAGGTGAAAAAGCTGAAGACCTGCTTCCTGGAGAAACTGAGATTCAAGCTGATACTTTAGGCAAAACACTTTTAATGAGAATCACCTGAAGTCATGACTGCAACTGGTAATGGCACCATTGTATTATTGGAAGTTCTCTGGGCTGTAACTGTCCCCATTACCCTGCCACTTTTCAATGGCTAGGTTAAGTGGCGATGCTTGTAGGACAGGGAAAAACTTGCTACACTTTGAGGGAAAAGTCTCAAGGAGTTGTGGGGAGATGGGGAACCTGCAAGACTCAATATGGGCACGTAATGATCCGTAGAGCATGGTGTGAACAGGCTTCTTGTATTTTGACAAGCAGGTACCTTGTGGGTCCAGGAGTGACCTCCCCAGCCGGAGTTACACCTGGCTCCTGCGGCAGTGTGCAGAGTTCATCTGCCAGATGGTGCCAGGGTCTCGCCAGGCCTTCAGCCTCCTTTCAACACAGCTTGCTCTTAGATGGCTCATTAAATGCATTTTCAGGACTACAGCAGTTAAATACGGCCCCAAAGTAGGGTTCCTGCGCGGTCATGCTTGCAGGAGGATGCTTTGAGAAGGTAAAGCTCTGCTGTACCTGTGTGCTGCAGGAGAACTTGGAAAGAAGCCTAAAACAGGATGACGGTAGTTCTCGAAACACCTAGTGTTGTTCTTACCCACTCCCCTTTCCTCTCCGTGCCTTGGTCCCTCTTCCTTACAGCCGTTCCAGGAAAAGCCGATTCAATCTCTGGAGGCCGGCATTTCCTAAAACCATTTTTCCATGGGAAAAAAGTTAAAAGATGACCCGCTGAGTCGGGGCAGTGTTTTTTGCAGCGTTTTGTGAGACGCGAGTACCACACAGGCGCCCCTCCCCGAGGAGCCGGCGCTTCCGCCTGACGCCGCCGGCCGGGCGGTATTCCCGCCCCGCTTCCGCGGGGAGCGCCGCCCCTGGCGCATGGCGGCGCCCGGCTGTCCCTGAGCGGAGGGAGGGCAGCGGCGGCCGCCCGGGGCTGTGGCGGGCCCGGCTCCCCATGGCGCTGAGCAGCCGCCTGCTGCTGGCGGCCGGCGGGCTCCGTCCAGCAGGTAAGCCCAGGGCTCGCCGTGCCGGCCTTTCCCGGCGGCGGCTCCGCGGCCCCCGTGCTCCCCGGGCCATCCGGCGGCCGGGTGTCTTGGCGGTGCTGCTGTGCCAAGGATGAAGGGTTTATACCTTGTTATTTGGTAGCGCTGTCTCTGGTTCCTTGTGTACTTCGCTTTCAGCGTTTTGTAGAGCTTTGATCCTAGGGATCTCCTAGTCACGCGTGAGTTTATATTTTATATGCGAGTTTAGAAACGGCGTTAGTATATTTACAGTTCGTTCACCTCATAAATCGGGGAAACAGGCTGAGGTCTTGTCATTCATCTGTTAAGTGCCTAAAAAAATAAAAGCAAGATGATTCTGCCCTGCTGACTTCTTCTGTACTGTATCCGTTCTACTGTCTGCACTACATGTTTTCTTAATTTTTTAATCTTTGGTGGTTTTTTATCTGCTCTCCCCGCCCCCCCCCCCCCAAGGTCTTCGTTCCCAAGGTCTTCGTTTAGCATCAACTACAGCCAGACTCAAAACTGAGACTGAAGTGGACACAAGTGAAAATGAGATTGTTGCCCCAAACTTCACTAACAGAAATCCTCGGAACTTGGAGCAGATGGCCCTGGCTAGGAAGGAGCGTGGCTGGAAGACAACGTGGCCAAAGCGGGAGTTCTGGCACAGGTGAGTCAGGAAGTTGCTCCCAGAAATGAAGACTTCAAAACAAAAAACCAAACAGAAACACAAAAACAAAACAAACCCCATAATCTCACATACAAAATGTGTATTTTGGGCTGCTGAATCAGTTGTCATGGTAGTGTTTCTTTATCAGCAGGCATCTTCTGCGTACAGAGAACAGTGGACTAGTAGCACATGAAAGCATATGTGGTCAAGATTTTTCTGTCTATTGTTAAGGCAATAGTAATGTTGCTTAAACAACAGCTTTTTAACTTGGGATTCTCTCACTCGTGTGCTTACCATGCTTCATGGTTTTATTTCAAGCACCATAATAGTCTGTTGGGGGTTGTTGGTTGTTTGTGGATTTTGTTTTAATTTACTTGTCCTCTGGAAAATAAGTTTATTTTAAGATGGCATTTCAAAGTCTTTATTTTGTTCTTGTGAGGAGAACCCCATTGAGTTTGTTCTTACCAGGAAAGCTGATACTGTCTCGCTGTGGTAAGAAATAGTTGCTCCTAATAAATACTCTGCTGTTTCATGGAGGCTTATGTGGTACTTTCTGACAACTTGCATATCTCAACAAGTTGTTACTTGCTGTGTCAGCACAAGCCTTTAAGGGACTGCATAGTGACCCTAAAGTTTCATTTCTGTTGGAGCAGTCCCCCTCATATATATCTGTTCCACACTGTGCAGGTGTACAGTGCTTGCTTTGGAGGAGGTGCTGGCCCCGAGTAACTGATGAGAAGTTGCTCTGGAATTTCACTCTTCTGAGCTAGTAATAGGAGTTACGTGCATTGACACAGGCAGGCAGCTGGAACAACCACAAAACGACAGCTGAAATGCAAAGAGCACACTTACTTCATTACCTTGCTGACTGGAGGATCTCAAAGCAACACCCAGGCAGAGACACCCAGGCCTAGTCTGTGCAGGTGGTGAGGCTGCTGTTGGCATCCATTTATTAAGGGCATTTAGGTTTACCATCACACTGTGGTCTCCCCTGTGCATTTTATGATCTCTGAGCTTTAATCTTCTGTCTGTCAAAACAAGGAGCTCAAGCACGTTCATGAGAAAGCGTCCGAGGTTCTTCAAACACCTACGTTATCTCTGTGCAGAGATTCTGCTTCTCAAAACAGACAGAGGATAAACAGCAGTAGGCATAATACATGGCGTTTCCCACAATGTTATTCTCCAGGCCTTTGCATTCCCAGCTGCAAGGTCACTTGAGCAAAAAATAAAAAAGCCTCCTTGCCGTTCTTCTGCTTTTAACCCTTTCCTCCCAACATGACTCCTATTTTGTGTCTTAATAAGCGGAATAGAATAGAATAGAATAGAATAGGAGTAATTTAAGCATTTGACAGTGTTCTCTGGAAAAGACATTATAATCCCCTGTTACTTTTTTCCTGCACTCAGATTACGGCTTGAGCGCACTCAGCATTACGTCGAAGCCTTTGTGGAGCGCTCCAACGGGGATGTTGTGGTATCTGCCTCTACCCGGGAGTGGGCCATAAAGAGACACTTGTACAGTCCCAAGGGAGTAGCCGCCTGCAAAAACCTTGGCCGCGTAATGGCACAGCGCTGTTTGGAAGCAGGAATCAACTTTGTGGACTTTAAAGCCATTATCCCCTGGGAACACCATTGTGACTCGGCAAGTACCCATCTCCTTATTCCTCTGGCCCTTTTCTCCTTTTTAGGCATTAATTTTACTTCACCATTAATTTTCTTACGTGGCTTGACAATCCCTCCTTGCAGCACTCAGAAGGGCAGCTTTGACAAGCTGCAGTTCCTGGTATTATGCTTCCATGAGGCTGTTAATCTCTGCCCCTCCATATATATAACATGTCCCCACTGATATTTAAGTGCTGCTAGCTTTTTTGGGGTATTTATTTGTGTCTATCTTTTAAACAAGATTCAGGAATTTGAGAAAGCGATGCAGGAGGGTGGTGTCGTTCTGCGTGAGCCACGAAGAATCTACCGGTAAAATGGAGATCGTTGGGAAGACTTTCCAAGGAACAAGGATCACTTCTTTAGGTTTTTGTACTGTCAGAGGAAAGGTCTAGAGTCGGAAAAAGTTGGAATGTGTCATCTTATAATAAAATATTTTCAAATGGATAGAAGCGTGTCATATTCTTTATTCTAAAATCATCGACACCTTTAAGGTTAGAATAAACTTACCATAGTTCAGCTTGAGAGAATTTATTAATAATTCAACGTTTTAAAAATATATTTTATTTTTCATATTTGATTTTGTTTGTTCCAGCCTGAACTCTGGGAATACTTTGATATTTGATCCCTGTACTACACTGGCAGTCTAACCTAGCACAGTGTAGTCATTACGTGAATGTTTAGACCTGTGTTAAAGGAATGCACAAATCTTGGTGAAAAGATTAAACTCCCCTAACTCATCTTTTCACCTTTCTTGCAATCCTGAGATTCTAACTGCTTAACCACATGGATGGGTCTAGGAGGGAAGCCGCGCAAACGCGAGCTGTAGGGAATAAGAAGCCCCATTCTCCCCTTGCGTGTCTGCCTGCTGCTTGGCACAGGCTGGTGCTGTCAGCGTCTCTTCCTGACGGCTCGGCAGAGCTCCCGAGTACGACCAGGCTGTGAAATCCCCACAGTAGGTGTGTTGGAGCCCCTCTTACAGCAAGTTCAGGGAGGGCAGCCTGGCCAGTGCAACTCCGGTAGCTGTGTCCCGGTGCTGTATCTGCTGCCTGGTGTTTGCGGGCTCTGGGGCGGGAGAAGGGAACGCCAAGGGTGTGTACCGGGGTTCGGCAGCCTGCGGGGTGAGCCCGGCCCGGTCCTGGCATCTGTGTTAAATCCTCAGTGTTCAGCTGACATAATGAAAAAACCCACCGTTTTACTGGATTTTTACCTAGTTGTTGGTTCATAATAATCACAACAACTCTCAGATAGTGACAGCTTCTGTGCGATCTGTATTTCCGGCAGAGGCGCAGCAGGAGCTGCCCCTGCTCTCCCTGTGAGCACGGGCTATGCCGGGCAGCTCCGCAGCCTCTCCACTTTCCTTTCTCCACCTCCTTGTCCTTCGTCGCGCCCGAAGCTGCCGTGGTGCTGCCTCTCCCATCCGTGACTGCGGACGGGGCCCGCCCCGCGGGGCAGCGCCGGGCACGCAGGCGCGCCGGGCCAGGCCGGCCGGGCCGCGGCAGGGCGGCGATGGAGGTGGACGCGGAGGGCTTTGCCCGGCGCCTGCCGCGCCTCAGGCGCCGCATCCTCCGCGCCGCCTTCGTGGGTGAGCGTCGGGGGCGTCTCGTCCGGCCCCAGTGCTGCCCTCGGCCCCCGCCCGGCCGCGCAGGAGGGGCGGCTGGCCGCTGCCCGCCGTAGGGACCCGGGCACTGAGGGTACTGCAGCCGGTAATGGCGCTGCTGCGCCCCGAACAGCCAGCGCTGAGGCGCGGGGATTCAAACAGGCGGCAGAGGCTGGAAAGGAAACCCCGACTGCGGTGCTGCTGGCGTCGGCTCGGCGGGCCGGGGGTGTTAGGGGTTCGGGGTGGGGGCACGAACACAGCACAGGGTGAGGCAGGTCCCTCCTGAGGGGCGTTGGGGAGGTGCCCCTGCCTCATCCTGCCACAGGAATGAGGCAGCTGGAGGTTTAAGCCCCACAGCTTTTTCTCTTCATTCTGCTTGCTGTGGTTTGGCAAAGGTTATGGTAAAGACGAGTGTTTGAGAGGCCCGCATTCTGGTGCTGGTGGGGCGCATGCCTCAAATTTCAGATTCTCTTGTGTTCTTTCCACCTCAACAGCCCTTGATATGGAGTTTACTGGTTTGCATTCAACTTCCCTACAAAACAACGAGCCCAGGTAAAGCTGTTGGACTTGAAATGTGAGGGAGACTTGTTGCTCTAGCCGTGTGAGAACAACCTGTGCATAGCAACCCTTCACGTGTCTGCTCTCCTTTCCCCAATTCTGGTTTTGTTCCTAGCCTGTTTGACTCCCCTGCAGAGCGGTATCTGAAGGCCAGGCAGAGTGTTCAGCGCTTCACTCTTGTGCAGCTTGGTAAGTGCTGCTCTGACACAGAAAGTGATCTTCCGAGCTTGTACAGGTAACTGGCCTTTTGCTGACAGCTGGGTCCTGCAGGTGGCTCAGGCCTTAACTCACTCATTCCAGAAACATCCACTTGTTGGGGTTTTTTTCCCCCTCTGATGGTTAACATTATCAGCTTTATAAGAAATAATGTGAAATCAGGTGGGCTGTATAGTTTTTACTGGTCTAAAGTTGGCCATATTTAAAGGTCACAGTTAAAAATACAAGGCTTTTAAATCAGAAGATGCAAGCAAGAAGCATATGATGGCAGCTCCTGTTCAAAGCTGTGCCATTCGATGCAGTGCATTATGAGTATGGGGACTATAAAAATGAAGGCTGCTATTTCTGTTATTTCTAAAATAAATCAACATGATAGAGGGCCTGTGGAGGTGGGCTATTGACAGTTAAGAACCTGTAAGGAGTCAGGAAGCCAGCTCGAAAAGAGTTTGAAATCTTGTTCAAAGTCTTGGGGTATGTAAGATCTTAATGTGCCTTTTAGGGATTAACAGAAGAAAAAAGTTTCAGTCCTTGGTGGTTGCCCAGCTTATTCCAAACATTACAATGGTGTAGTTGGACCCACAGACTCATCTGTGTGTGCACAGTCAGAGACTCATCACCATCTCACCTCTTGCCCATTGCTCGATCTATTTGCTGTTTAATTCAGATTTGACTGCTTTTCCCACACAGCAGTGAAGTCTTGTCCCGTTCAGCTCTCAGGAATCCAGGGAGTGGCCTGGCACTTGCTGCTGGGATTGGCACAGTGACATATGTGAATGGAAAACATGTATTTCTTGAGGGGTTCCTCACATCCCTCATCTAATCTGCACACTATCTGTAGACATCCAGCTAAACACTGCCATCTCAACAGGGATTTCTTTCTTGCAGGGCTGGCAATATTCTCAAAAGAAAATTCAAACAAGTAAGTAAAGAAGCAGTTTTCTGTTACAATGAGGATAGTGCAGTAGAGATTTTAGGCATAATTCCCTTTGGACAGAGTTATTTCTGGTAATTATCTTCTAGAGATATTTTTCTTTTCATTTTAGGTACGTGGTACATTCGTACAACTTCTTTCTTTTTCCTTCAACACTGGGAATAAGGGATGTCGAATTCACCCTCTCTGCATCTAGTATTCAGTTCCTGTCTCATTATGGCTTTGACTACAACAAGGTATGCAATCTCTGCCTGAAATGCAGAACGGACAAAATCTGTGCAACTGCAGAATAAATCAGATTAGTATCCCTAAATGTTACATTTCTGGGGTAAATAGCATCTTCCTAAAGTATGGGTGCATCATGCAGTTCGTTATCAACGGGGGTAGTGAGTGCTGTTTTTTCTGCACTAATGGAAAGGCAATAATCACATCCTCGGCAGCCTCAGACAGAGTCTTCTGCCTCAAAAAACCCCCAAACCTATCTCTGGTGAGCTAAGGATTTACTAAACAGACCCTAGTGGGTGTCCTTACTCTCCATGAAGGTGCAGAAGTATCAGTTTACCAGCATCCCATATACTGCCACATTTCCCATAAAATTCAGACTCTGTCATCCCATAGGAGTACTGTTTTGCAATTCTGGGTAGGAAGCATCTCACTTCTTGACTCTTGGAAGCATCTTATTAAAGGAAAGGTAAAAAAAAGAGCAAAAAGATTGATTATAGTTGACAAATATCCTTTTCTTTCCTCCATACCTGTTGGATTGCCTACAGTTTGCTTGTCCTGACTAACCTGCTAATTCTCTAATGTGCTGTGAGGAGATCCAGGGCCATGTAACCAACCTGGCATTTTCTCCCCTCTCAGTTCCTCAAAGATGGAATCCCATACATGAATGAGGTACAGGAGAAGATCCTTAGGCAGCACCTCTTAGCAGGCACCTGGGAAGTCTGCAGGTGAGCACTTCTCAGGGAGGTGTCTCCTCAGTACTGTGTTCATGGCTCAGCTTCACTCAGATCACATTTTGTAGAAATACTGGAAGCTGTCGGTCTGAACACCTCACTGCCAGCTCTTCCAGCCTGCTGTGGTGTCTGAAGGAAGATGGAGATCACAGGATATTATGTGGAGAATTTGGTGCATGTTGGGAAATGCAGCTTTTGCATTCCTATAGCAAGGCACAAGGCTTCACCTGTAAAGAGCATTTCTCACACTGCCTCTTTCCCCTTATCCAGCACTAACAATGCAGACAAGGATGTCCTGAAGAAAGCTATTGATGAAGTGACCTCTTGGATAACTGCAGCAAAAGAAGAGGATACTATGATTCTGCAGGATCTGAATGGTATGAAACAGTGCTCTGAGTGACTTCATAATTTCCTGTGAACTTCTGGGGCTATAACTGTCATTTCTTCTGTTAAATTGCTTTATTGAGAAAGCATCAGTGCCCATCCTGCCTTTATAACTCTTTACCCCAGTTTATACTTCAGCTCCTGTCAGGAGTTCATCTCTGGGCTCTGCTTTTCTGCCCTGTTGGGGTGATGGGTCTTTCTGAAGCAGAAGTGGATGTCTGGATGCTTGGAGCATGCTTTGTGGTAATTGACTTCCATTTTGTGCTTCTTCTGAGCAGCAACTGGAAAATTTGTAATTACTCTGAATCAGGATAATGTTTTACATATTTTAAATCCTGGGTGATACGGGGTTTTTTGTTTATTTTCTTCCCTTCCTTTCAGAGTTTAGTCCCTCCCATGTGGAGCAACAGGGAGACATACGTATGCCAGTGGGAATAAACAGGCCACTTACCCCTTGTTAGGTTTTGGGAGCACTATAGCAGAGCTGAGGAACTTCTGTGCTGACTTGAAGAACAGGGAATTTTTTCAGGGAAAATTTGTAGGTTTACTCACAGAACCCAAAACTTAATCTTCTAGGTTAGGGAATAAAATACAGGAAAGGTTAGGAAAAACAAGAGTATTCAAGGCTTTGTCGACTTTTTTGCAGAATTTGCAGTAGGAGGGATGGAGACTGTGCTGCACTTTTTATCTGCTTTGTCAGCTAGATATGATACTGATATTTTAATAGAGTCTGGCGCTGTGATAAGACATTTATTTAAGTAAGCAAGAAGACTGATTCAGGTGTCTCTTTTAATACTGTTCAGAAGAGGACTAGGTTAGTTTCCTTATCAGCTGTGGGGGAAAATGCATTGGTACATTGATAGCCTTTTGTGTACTTGGCTTCTGGGTCTGTTGCTCTGAAACTGAAACTGTCCAAAGCCAGAGAGTGTCTTTTTCAGAGTAGTAGCCTTCCTCCCTCTTCAGTTAGTCTTTTCCTTTCCTCCGTGTCCTTACAAAAGCTCATTTGCCTGAAATTTTCACTGTGATTTTGGGGATTTTTTTTTTATGTTTTGTATATCTGTGTGTTTGTGGTTGTTGTTGGGGGATTTTTTGTGTGTGTGCATCTATGTTTTTTGTTTGTTTTCTTTCTGTCCTTGTGTACAGTAAAGTACCAGGATCATATGTTGAGGAATATTTTCTGTACCTTGGGGAGAAACATGTGGTCAGTCATCTGTGTAGAAGAATGATGTGTTTTCCTTAATAGGCTTGTCTGCAGGTCTGAAGCTTTTTGTTTGTGTTTGTTTTTGTGTATGTATGTGTGTCACAGGCTATCATATACTTGATGTTCAGCTGGTTCTGAGGCAGGCTCTTGGAAATGTTTGGACAGAGCCTCTTGGAGACAATAAGGTGAGATGGAAATGTGAACCTTTTGAAAAGAGGGTTTCTATCTGAACAGATAGGAGTGTCATTCTTGTAGGGACTCTGAAATGCTGCTTGTATTTGTAATTACACAGTCAAGGAGGAGGAGAAGACAATGACAGGAAATGTTGGTTGTGGGATCCTAAGAAAAGGGATACAGAAAATGGAGCAAGTTTGTTTTTTGTTTGTCCTGTTGCCCCCAAATCCCTTTAAATGGAAATGCTTGTCCTTGCAGCACTTCTGGAGGCACTCTTTCTGTGTCTTCAGACTTAATATTAAGTCCCTCCTTCAATACCTCCACAAGAATGTGCAGTTTTTGCATTTTCTGTGGTTTTCCTTTGCTGACTTCTGCCCTGAAGTTGCTTTGAAGACTTTTACTCTGTGATTTGCTGATTTGCTAGTTCGCTACTGGTAGTTTACATTCAGTGCAATATTTTCTGTATTAAAACTATGGTTGTGGACTTCTCAAACTATGGGTCTAAGTATGATATCACTCAGTTGCTTATAATTAGCTAACAGAAATCCTTTTTTTTGCATTAGTCCTACTTTATTCTGATAACCAATGTCCTCAGAATGTCAGATTTACCCTGCTTTCTCATCTGAAGCATTGCCTTTGGGGACTCAGCTTGTATGATTGCTGTTTGTTTCTGGTTTTTTGGTACCATGAACTTACCATATTGGTATCAAGTTAAATGGAATTAGGTTAATTGGTGCTAAAAAAACCGCTTTGGTAGGCATCATCCTCTTAAGTAGAGAAGCACCATTAAGGCTCACTTTGAGCAGACTTGCTTAGTTACTGGAGCACTGATCTCCATAAAGAAGTGAGACAGTCCCAAGGCCCCAGGGGATGCAGCTTTTCTGTCCTTCAGTGCCTTGGAGCTGAACCTGACCTCAGTATTACTGAACCCCAGTAAGCAATGTACATGCAACTAACATGGGAGGCTGAGATATTCAGTGACTGTTCTTTTCAGGTAAAGGTGAAAAAAGTGAGTCCAGAGCACCGTCAGCTTCTGGAGAACTCTTCTTATGACCACTGTCAGAAAAAGCTCATTCTCCTGTCTGCCCGGGGCTTCACCAACCTCTTCCAGATACTTGTTAAAGCCAAAAAGGTAAAATACCTTTACCCTACTCTCACTTTTCATCTCTTTTTAATTTTGCTGTGTTGGATGCAATATTAAAAATCCTGGTGTTACACTTTGAGTCATCATCTAAGAAAGCTGAGCAGATTCTTGCCTTTTGGGCAAGCTTTTCAGCATGCAACCAGCATACAATAAACAGACCAGTTTATTGGACCAGGTGGGCCATTGGTCTGACTTTGTAGGGAAATTCTTACATTCTGTATGCAGCTTATCAAATGGATTTCAGCTTTAGAGGGCTGTGGGTGATGTGCAGCAAAGACCGTCCCTGCCCTTGCTAGTGAGCATATAAATCTGATGGCTGGAACCCTGTTCAGCTGAACTGAGAATCCACTTAGGTCCACTGAAAATAGAATGCTGCTGAGACAATACCCTCTCAGAGAGTCCGCAAGTCTGATTTCCTGCAGGCAGTAGTCCTCCTGTGAGCCTTGCAGCCTGAATGACTCCTCTGCGAGCGTGTGTGGATGTTGTCTGCTGGAGGAAAGGGTTACAGCTGTTGAGGGTGCCTGTGTTGTTTATCTCTGAGCTCTCTTCAGAAGTGTGCTCCAATGGGCTGTTCTGTTTATATTCCTCCGTAGCCCCTGGTGGGACACAACATGCTTATGGACCTTATGCATCTTCACGACAAGTTCTACAGGCCCCTCCCAGGTACTGCTGTGTGTAGCTGCTGTCCCGGGCTGCTGCCTTTGCACTGGGGGTGGAACAGGAGGTGCAGTGGCCATTTGCCACTACAGACACCTGCAGGGCTTAGCAAGCAGCAGGGCTGGTTACCTCTTCTGAGTTCTGAATGCTGGAGAGGACGTTGACTGCTGTCACTTCTCTTTCCTAATTACTTCGCTATTCCACTGGATTTTCCCCAGTTTCCTGATGCCTTTCTCCCCATGTGCTTTGCTTTCAGAAAGCTATGAGGAATTTAAAATGAACATTCACAATTTGTTTCCTGTCATCATAGACACCAAGACTGTAACTAAATATGTGCAGAAGGTGAGATGCACAAGTTTTTTTTTGTTTGAAGTCCAAACTTCACCCAAGAGAGGATATCTTTCCACAGTCCCCTGTGATAATAACAGAACTGCAACCAGTTCTCAGTGTTGCCTTGGGAAGTTCTAATTTTAGATCTTACTTAACAAATTGGCAGTGCAAGTAATTGAACTCACTTCACAACACTGAAGTCTGTTGTGGTTGGTTTTCTAATACATTTTTCTTTTATAGAAATGTCTGTTTCCTCGAGTATCTAGTCTTTTGGAGGCGTATGCAGTTTTGTGCAGGTAGGTGCTGGCCAGTAGAGCTTTCAGCAATCCCTGTGTCTTCTTTGGAAAGATATTTCACAGTCAGCCATTTCCCATGTTCATACTTTCCCTCCTCTCAAATGTTTTTCAATTGGATCCTTGTCTTCTAAATTTAAGAGCAAAGGATTTGCACATCTTCCTTATAAAGGAATTGTGTAGTAAATTATTTGTTCTGAGTCACTTTTCGCATTGAATCGCCGTTATTTCATTGGTCACAAATTTGGTTTGCATACAGCTGTACACGCAGCTTGAGAATTATTTTGTTTATGTTATGTTCTGAAATGAGTAAGATTCAGTTCTTGGTGAAAATCTATCCTAATTTCAAATGCCTGTCCTAAGAGAGGGCTGCACTGAGCCCAAGGCAGTGACTAAAGGCAGTGTTCAAATGGAGCACATGAGTAGATGTTGTATCTCATGAGCTTAGTCATGATGTGGTAGGAGACTTATTTCGCACTTCTTTTGTGAATTAATTTTTTTCCATGTTAATTTTGCTAAGGAAAGGAAATTTTTGCCTGTTTCCCATTACCCCCTAGTCCCAAGAAGGAGGTGCAAAATTAATACATTTTTGAAAACAGTACTGAGGTTCTGAGGGTTTGTTTATTAGCAATTTCAGACTGCATATTCTGCTTGATTGTTCTTTCTTTTATTTCAGTCATTCCAGGGGTATCTGTTTATTCTCCAGGGTTCCCCATTCAAATAGAACCATCTAGTCAACCTCTTTCCCTGCAGTTTTAGTTCTGCTCTTTTTTTTTTTTTTTGTGTTCAATTAGAACAGATTTGCTGCTTACAAGTTTTGAGTGAGGGAAGAGACTAAGGAAGTATTTAGGAGTTAGTTTTCAGGAAAAAAAACCTGATAGATATTACTCAAGTAAGAATTTTGTTCTATCCTAGAGGCGTACCAAAGTTCATTTTAAAGTCTCCAGTAGCTTTTTCTACTGGAAGAAATGAAGCTACAGGTCACTAGAGAACAGTAACTTTTCTCTAACATGCTGAGGAAAGACAAAAAATCTCACACATCCACTTGTCTTCAGCAGCAGGCTAAATCCCAAAGGCGCACCGTGCCCCGTTATAGCCCTTGCAAGTGGCTGCTCAAGATACGGTATGTTCTAAAGCAAATCTTCACAGTCAGATAGATCAAAAGAGGTTTGTTGTACTCTGTGGGCAAACACATGTAAAGCATGAGGGAATGCCAGGGGGTGTCTGCTGAATTTGTCCAGAGCTGCTGATAAATATTTTTGTCCGGACCCAAAGCCTGGGCTCCCAAGGTGTGTGTTCTGCATGTCCCTGGTAGCTGCTGAGGGTAATGCAGGGCAGGTTTGCCTCATGCTGCTGGTACAGACAACATTTACACTGTGTTGGGCTGACCTGAACCTGACTTGGGCTGTGAAGAGTCAGGAGCCCTTGGAAGGGGCAAGGGGAGGTGGGAAACAGCTGTCTTAGAAAGAAAAGTAGAAGGAGCTAAGGGCAAAGTAGCAGGAGCTTGGTGGCTGGTGTTCAGGGTTAGTGATGTCTGTGCAAGAGGTTGTGTCCAGGACATGGTGTGATACAGGTTGTGAGGCAGATGTTTTCTGGCTTCTCCTGGCAGCATTGTGTCCTGCAGCACAGGGCCTCCTGTGTTTTGAAATGGTCCCCATACCATCAGTAACATAGATGACACAGTTTGGTTTAGACTTTCATAAAAGTTAATTTTTTTAATGTACATCTTGCTAAGCTTTTCAGACATTCATGTAACTGCTGCTTCTTTTTTGGTGTTGTTTTAAAATGCACGCTAGAAGCACAGACTTTTTACTGAGTGTAAAGTTTTCAGGGTGAGGAAGGAGACAGAGCTGAGGGGAGGGGGGGAAGCACCTCCAGAACAGTAGATCTTATGAGTTAGGATTCTGCAGTGTAGTGGTTTTCACAGTATGCTAGATGTGTTTACTTCTTGGTTTTGTTGGACATTTACAGCTGAGAAGAAATTTCCTCATGAGGCAGGCTATGATGCATTTCTCTGTGGTTCAGGTAAAATGCTTCTTAAAAACTCCTTCAGATATTGTGTTGGGATTTGGCAATCTTTTGCTTCTCTCTAGATCTATTTGATGCTAAGAAATATTTGTTTATATACAGTCTGTTGCTCTTAGTAACTTAGCTGCCCTTCAATGCATTTTTGCTTTCTATGTATTTAGCTGTGTTTCTCTAGCTTTCTTCTAATGCCACCTCATTCTTCCTTTCTCTAGTTCTTCTGATGTCAGCTCATTTGCTACTGTGCAGATCCACAGAGTGAGTAATGTTTAAGTGTTGACTAAAAATTGCATTACATGGGATGTTTTCCTGTATGGAAGACAGTCTTCCGTTTGCTCTGGCTGACTTTTTGTTTCGCAGGCTGGCCTTCCTTTGGACAAAAGAAAGTGTTATTGGAAATGTCATGTTCTAATTAGATTTTTATTTTATAAATCTGAAAGTAGTAGTTTTATGTCAAAGCTGACATTTTAAAAATGAAATCGGGGCCATGTGATGGCTCAGAGGTTGGGAAATGACATTGTGGCTTCTTTATTCTTGAACAAGCTCTCTCAAGTTCAGTTCACTTGGGTAAGGGTCAAATAATTTTCCATTAGTTTCCATTTTTGAAATCTCTGTGAATCAGTGCCTTCAGTTAAGTTCCCTTTTCTTGCAGCTTTTTGACTTCTGTAAGAAGGTACTAAGATCTGAAATATCTGTTCTGTCACTAGTTGAAGAGCTCGACGCTGCGTAGCAGTGCAGCACTGCAGAAACAAAACTTGGTTCTCTTTTGTTTTCTGATGTAGTGATGCGGTGGAGGCTGACCCTTCTTTCTCGCAGTATCTCACCGTGTTAGCTGAGCACGTGAACAAAGTGAATTTCATCCGAGGGGGTGTTTCAAGCATTGTGCGTATGAATTGCAGCTCTGTGACCTGTTTGTGGGGTGCATAGGTCAGTAGCCTACTTGGTAGCTTCCTTAGGGGAGAGGAATGCAATGGTGCTGGAGCCCACCTTGGCAGAAATTGTCACCATACAAGTGATGCAGTGCACCTTTTAAAATGGCCAATGAGCTGAATTTCTGCTTTGCAAAATATGTTTATACTGTTACTCTGCAAGGCGGCATTAGCCAAAAGTTTACATTGCTGTTTCTCAGGTTGTCGTGACAGTTTGCTTTTATGATGGTATTTAGATGAATCTTGGGGCAAAAAAATTTAATTTTACACCAACAGCAGTATTATATAACTGTCATTTATTTTTCATGTTCTACATATTTTCTGATTATATTAATAGTGCCTCTATAGTATTTCCAAAGTCAAATGTGTCTCAATATTATACATTTTTCCAGAACTTTTCTGGGGAAGATGTTCCTTGCCGTCATCCCCCTGCCTTGGTTGTTCATGTCCGAGGCTGGCCAGGGCTGACTGAGAGACAGATATACCAAGAGTTTAAAGCTCATTGTCGCTTCGATGTCAGACGGCTTTCAAAGAACCAGTTCATTCTGCTCTCCAATAAATACAAGCAGTAAGTGATCAGAAAATCTTAATTTTCAGTCCTTTCTCCCTCTGATCCAGGCCTTTGTCCCACCCTCCGTCTGCCGTGACAGCTCTTGGACAGAAATTCCTGCCCTGAGCTGTGGGGAGCTGTAAGCAGCCCGTGGGCTGAGCTCAGGCCGTGCTTTCGTTGCAGTGTCAGGCTCGTCCTGCGCGATTACAGGCACCACCCTCACCTGCAGGTCTCGGTCTATCGCCACTGGAGGCACTCGCCGAGCGTCAGCTGCCTGCTGCAGTGAGTTGCACGGGAATGGGGCGGGGTGCAAGCGTTCCTTTCAGGTCCGAGGCCCTGGCGCAGCAGCAGCCTGCCACGTGTTTGCAGTGTCCTCCTGCCAGCCCCTGGGAGGAACAGGGGACTCAGAACCAGGTTTGCTTGCTGAGAGGTTGCTCGTGAGCTGATTTCAGCCCTGGGTGACTGGACTTTAATCTGGTGAGATGGTTAACCCAGGAGTGTTACCCCGTGGATAGCACAAAACTATGTATGTGCTGTCACAGCAGAGAGGTGGGAATCCTAATGAGTGCAGCACCAGCTCTAATAAGCGTGATAAGAGGGAGGCAGAATATCAGGTGTGGGATGGATGTGGGGTTTTTTCTACAGCTAAATTGGAAGCTTAGTAGTGGGAGAGAATTCCAGATTCACAGTGCACCCCTTTTGTGAGGTGGTAACAGTGATGCTCATGAAGAGTGAATTTCTGGCTTGACATGGTTTGGAAAAGAATATAAGGGCTTAATAAACCCTAAGTAACCTAACAGCACTTTATTATTCTTGTCTCTTAGAATCTCTGGTATTGTGGCTCTGTGGTCTCTCTTGGCCTTTGCGCTTGGAGGAGCTCGTAGCTGTTGACTCTAAAGGACTGTAGAGATGAGACGTGAGGAACACTGATCTTATTTCTTGTGTTTGTCTGTTTTGTTTCATTCAATAAAATGTGAGAAAAGATGAACAAAACCCTTCCCAAAACTATGATTACTGTTTGACTTGTTTTCTTGGAAATGTGTTTTTTAAAGGGGGTGTGTTGGTTTTCAATTTGTGGTATTTTGTAATCTGCTCAAAGCATCATCTCCTCCTGAAGGGGGAGATGATTGTTTCAAAGCCTAATTTACTTTGGTCCTGTGTAGGTTCTTCACAGCTACTCAAACCCTCAGTTTGTTCCCAGTGCCGGTGCTTGCTGCATAAAACACATCTCTGATAAAGGTCGGGAAGTTATGAAATAAAAGATGCTATTTTTAGCTTCAGTTGTAAAGCTAAATGTCACTGGGGAAATGTCACTGTTTACCAAATGAAAATGGGCAGAGTTGATGGAGAAACCACTCTAGGGGCTCATGACAGATTCTGGGGAATAGTGAATTGCAGTGCTGTCAATGCAGTCCCATGCACTGGTATTTTTAGTGGCACTGTAGCTGAGGTTTGACACAGATAAGTGGAATTTATCAGGTTCCAATTTGTGGAGTATACAGAGGTCAGGTGAGTCAGCACACATTTCTATTTGCTTCTAGTGCACAGCATGTGAGCAGTCCTTTATCCAAAGTAGCATGAGACATGCTTTGTGGATCAGTTTCTCTTGATATAGCTGAAGTATTTGTCAATCCAGGGAATTTGGTCTTCCGAGATTTTTCTTATTAATCTCCTTCTCTTCTTGAAAATAACCTGTTGATCCAGGGTTTTCATATAATGGTTCCTAGATGTCATTAGTCAGACTTAATTGGATGGGGCCCATGCTCACCTAATAGGCAGAATCTGCCTTTAATTGACTGTAAGGTGGGAGTTGCTGCAGGGAACCTTAAGGCAGCAGCGCAGCACTGTGGTGTGCCTGAGGATCACGTGCTCTCTGCTGCTGAGGGCCTGCTGCTCTGCTGCTCTGCTGCTCTTGAGGGGAGAAGGGCAGCACATCTTCAGATGTGGTTCTCAGGTTCTGCACAGCTTGTGGTTTACAGCTCTTGTTTCAAAACCAAGCTCCTACAGGACAAGTAACTGACTTCTTGATGACCTTTTTTACAACCCTTCAGTGATGGGGTTCTCTGTCACAGTGCTCCTTCAAGTACCAACCAGTATGTCTCCCCGCTTACTCTGTAATGTTAGTTTGTCTTCTAGTATCATTAGACATCCCCCTTGTTTCAAGGACAGCACAGGCTCTTTGTGTTGTGTAGGTTTAGGAAGATTTTCTCTGGGTGTAATATACAATAGCATGTGTTTTCACATAAAAACAACTCTTGGCTCATGATCTGGGAAGCATAATACCCTTATTCTCTGGGGTCTGGATTCAGCTAGCTATTTAAATGTGGGGAGACAAAGCCTCACTTGCGTCTAATCTTTACAGTCTGGGGATCATGAAGATACAGATGCTGTTACCTGTGAGAAGACCAGCAGTCTTCAAGGGAACATGCACTTTGAAGGAACGAAGAAATCGTTCTGTCTTTAAATTTTGTTCCTCCCATCTGTTTCTCAGAGTGGCACACAGACAAATAATGAGTCAGTTCCCTACAGTGCTGTTCTCTCTCTTGGTTCACCCTCTAGAGAAGCACACTTCCCCATGAACAAAAGTAGAGATCCTCTCACCCTTTTTGGAGAAATCGCCTATGGGTCTGACCATGTGTTTTTCATTTCCAAGAGACAGACACACCTCATGTAGCAACATGGTGTAGTGGATCAAGAGACCTGATTTTCCTGCTTCAGAGCTGGGAGAAGTGAGTGACTGTAGAACTACTAGATATTTCTAGTATCAATTAGTTAAGTTTACATGCAGAGTAAAAACATGAGATCAGAGTGAATGGAGTATGTTCTGATCTTCCAAGGGAAGACTTCACAGAAACAAGTTGCCTTCCCTGATAATCAAGGGTCACTTGCTACTCAGGGCCTCTTCAAGAGCTCATTTAGGTGTAGTGGCAGTCAATTCCAATTAAATTTGTTAGCCTGGGGCTAGTCAGACAAATCAAAGCTGAGACATTTGGCCCTGGGAACAGAGCTGCAAGTTTTTCTGAGCAGCTGTTGATGAAGACACAATCTTCCTGAATACGTCAAATCTGGCCATTCCAACCTTAGCTGTTGCTTTTTGCTCCAGACTAGAGAATTCTTACTAACTGAACTTGGAAGTATCCAAAATATTTCAGGTTATGCCTGTTCCTGCCTGTCTCCTGCAAAGAGTAGGAGATAATTTAGATTCCTGTGAGGCAGTGGTGGTGGTGGTGGTGCAACCTGACTTGTAACTCTGGTCCTGAACAGATGCATGTCAGAGCTTCTGAGTTGTTCTGAGGGCTGGCAGTTCAGAAAATCAAATCTGTCTCCCTTAGGCAGTGGTAAAACCACAGCAGAGTCCCTAGCAGCAGTTACAGCACAGCTGCCTCTTAGCATTGCAAGAAATTTGTGCTTTAGCTGCAAGGCTTGAAAGGATAATTCCAACCCTCTATGAAAAAAAGTTAAAATTCAAGTTGTGAAGATGTATGCTAAGAATGTAGCCCTGCAAATGGAACACTGCAGATCAGAATATATTTATTCACAAGAACAATTTGATTTTCGATACATTGACTTTTTTTAATGTGTTCAAGACTAAATAAGTGGGTTTTGGTACAACATCTTTACTCCAATGAGAAGGCACGGAAAAGGCAGAACCATCTAAATATTCTTCTCTTGCTGCTGCTTGTGGCTTCAGTGGTAATAGGTCAGATTCCCGCTGACCCTGGAGGACAGGAGAGCAGGATTTACCTCTCTGAAAACATGACTTTTTTCATATAGAAGAAAATTTTGTATAGTTCTATGTTTTCAGATGGTGTGAATCAACTGTTCTTCACAATATGCTTTCATTGAAAATACATCATAACAGAAAACCTTGGAACGGTGAGGTTGCAGATGTCTTGCTGGATGAATGAAGTGCAGCAGCCTGGTGCCAAGTGCCAGCAGTGCTCAGCCCCTTGGCAGGAGGTTCCCTCACAAGCCAGAATGGCTTTGGCTGTGTTGCAGCAGCACAGCTGGGTCAGGATGTTGTGTGCTGATGAAGCGACTGACAAAGTTTCCATATGCCTTAGACACGGGAAAACCCTGCTGTGCAACTGCTCTGTTAACACATTCTTGTGGTGTTCTTTTATATGCAGCAGCAAATCTGACTTCTATTTTCTGGTTTTTATCTCCCTTTTTCCCATGGCTTTTCCCAACAGCCCCTCTCCACTGGTTGCTGTAGACTCCAGCAGTGGAGAACCCTCCAGGAAGTCTGAGTGAAGGGGCAGTGCATGAAATGCCATGGGTGTATTTCTTTCAACAACCCTTGTTGAAAGACCTTTGAGAGACCCTTGCCATGGGTGTATTTCTTTCAACAACCCAGTGGGGAGGGAAGCAGGACCTGTGCCCCCAGAGACAGGTGGAGCTCATGGCACAGATGGCCAACAATTGCTGTGGTGCAGGGACTGGAAGGAGAACGTATGTGGGCAGAAGCCACAAAAAGAATTTTTTCCGGAGTCCCCCAAGGAGCTGTGAGTTTGTTGCAAGGCAGGAGGCCATGAAAAGTGGAGAATTGTAGTAGTCAGGATCCATGGAGGATGAGGGAGAGTTTATGCCCAATGTTTTGCCTCATGCTTTCTCTTGCTGCAGAAACTACCTTGTTCAAGCTTGTGGCTTTAACTAGTTTTAACAAAACCAGTGCTTAAGTATTATGGGAGTGCCTTTGGGCTTCTCTTCTGGGAAGGATCTTGGCACGGTCCCATCTCTGAGGGGTACGTGGGCTGGGGTTGCTCCCTTTTAAGCACAGATAGAGTATGCAGAAACAACCCCACCTGACATGCAGCTTGGGCAGGGGAATGAGACTAATATCCTCAGAGAAAGTGGATTCAAATCCCATCAGTATCCTAACAAGCAGGTGAGTAGTTGAAACTTCTTGGACTTTCTCCCCAGCCAAATGAGCATATAAATAGACAGATGTTTCACCAAAGGTAAGATGAAGATGGGACTCCTGCACCACTTCCTCCCCGTGCAGGACAGCTAAGGACCCCCTCCAGACACAGGAGTGATGGGCACTCAGTCTCCTCTTTCTGGAGATGGCTGTGTTAATCCATTGACGTTCCACAGCCAAGCTTTAAAAGAAAATGGCAACAGCAAATGTGTTGGCAAAGAGCTTCATGTCAGTGATGTAAGTTAGGCTAGCTTTTAAAATACCTGTGGGATGAAAATCTGTGAAAGGTAATAGCTACTGTGCACGGGAAACACATGGTGCCCTGGCAGAAACACATCCAGTAAAAAAGGAAAATAAAAACCAGTGCTATTTAAAACTTAAAGACAGCTTATTAAACATCACCCAGGTGCACACAAATTAAGGAAATCCTAAAGTACTTTAAGTTTGGACCTGGTCCACCCACAAACACTCCTCGAGTTTACCTGGGTTTATAAACAGTGGAATTTTGAATTTTGAAGTAATACAAACTATTTTACTTGCCCCATAAAACTTGGCACTAGTGTTTGGACAGATCTGTCACATGCTCTGACCTTGCTTGAAAAGGTGCTCCTAGAAATTCCTGCTTTGCCTCCAGCTTTTGCATAACACAGTTACAGCTGTCTTAATTTCTCACCATGCTTGCTTACGGGTGCAGCCAGCCTAACCAAAGCAGGCAGTCATTTGCTCACTCTGGAACTGTGCATGAACCATGTACAACTGACTTTGCCACTCCTACAGAAATGTGAGGATTTGCAAACCCACAGGCTCCCACAGCTGCCTGCAGTGCTCAAAATTTGCCCCCTCCCCTGGGATGCAGGACAGAAGCAGCTTGATGTAATTGTTCCACAGGGCCACTGGGTCATGGGAAGCAGTGCCACAGGAGACATGCTGGGCTCCTGGGCCTCTCTTGGGGTCCTACAGCCTCCAGAAGCTGGGCAGTCTCCAGGGGTTGGACTGGGTCTGGCTGCTCAGTCAGGGGTGTCTGGGGGCTCTCTGCAGCCAGAGGCACCCTGTGAGGAGGGATGCTCTTGCTCCATGGCGTGCATTGATGAATGTCCTAAATGTACCACAACTTAACACAAGAGTAGTGCACAGTGATGGGGGAACAGAACTGCAACCAGAGCTCTTCCCAATTCCACAGGCACCTGTCACAGTCTTTAGACTCCCAAGTACTTGTACAGTTTTGCTGGCACCTCTGATTCTACATCTGCTCCCTACTGAACTTACCCTCCTTTACCTGCCAGTGGTGTCACTGTGGAAGGAGGCACCTGGAGGAACAAACAGCGCCTGTCAGGGGCTGCTGGCTCACGGTGGGCGCCAGTCGAGCAGGAGGCAGGGCTGTGGCTTCACAAAGCACCGCCCCATCCCCTTGCTGCAGGCACTTCCCAAGGAAGGTGTGCTGGCCTGTCAGCTATGTCTATGAGTATTTGTGCTAGAGCAGTGGCACGAGCTCCTGGCACACACGCCAGCATCAGCAGCCCCATTGCTGGTAGGGCAAGAGGGCCCTGACCCTGAGATTGGCTCAGATGGTCAGAGCATGGTACTGATTACACCCAGGCTGTGGGTTCATGCTCGAGAGTGGGACTCAATGATCCTTGTGGGTCCCTTCCAACTCAGAATATTCTGTGAATCTGTGAACCCTGGTCCCCCCTTTCTTCCAGTTTTTGGCCCCCACCACATCCCTGGAGCAGCAAGTACAGGAGAGAGAGATGGACTTTGCTCCTCAGCAGGGAAGAAGGATGCAGAGAAAAAGTTGGATTTGGAGAGAATGGGCAGGAATAGGTGACAGAGAGCTGGAGATGATGTGAAAGGATTTGCTGATGATCATCTGCAGGGAGAAAACAGGCTTTAGACAGGAGATTTTGGCACTTCAGCCACACAGGATTTTCTCCTTGCTGAAGGTTACCACTTCTTTCAGGGTTTTGCTCATTCACCCTCTAATCTGCCACATTCACCACAAATTCCACCAGAGTCAGGCAGGGGGGCTGGAGCAGCCAATGTGTGGACCTGGTAACCTTCAGTAAGTGTCAGTGTTTCTTTCCTGCTACTCTCCTTCTGCAACTCTGAAGTTTAGAAATGAATGCAGCTTCCTTCTATAAGTATGGATTTCCCCTGACACCAACATTTTTCTACTGTGGGGATGGTGCTGGCTCTGTGTCCACAGGTCTTATTGTCAGGCAGGTGAAGCTGAAGACAACCTTACTGTCAGGAAGCTGAAGACAACCATGGTTGCCCTACTCTGCACCCAGCTCGCCACAGGAACCAGCCTGGACCCTCTGTGCTGGAACTGGCTTCTCTGCCCCTTTTAGTCTGCTCAGCTGGCTTGTTCAGCTGGGGCAGAGACTGGGTGGAAATTTCCCTTTAATCACTTTGGTAGAGATCCAGTGTGATTTTAATTTTCTAGCCAGGGACAGGGTGTTCCACCTGGTGGGGTGGACTGAGCATTCTTTCTTTCACTCCTTATTCCTGCAATACCCAAGCATCAGCCTCCTGATCTGTAGCCACTTGTGCTCCATTTTTTGAGATATGAAATGCTATATCTTATTAAATTTTAAAAGGTTTAGTGGGTTTTGGTGTTTTTTCCAAGAAATCCCAATTCACTGACAAATGGAATTTTCACCACAAAAACTGGGGCTATTTTTGAAAAAAAGAAAAAGGTAAAGTTTACTTTTTTCCCTCAAAAACTTCTTTCCCTTATCAATGCCAAATTGCTTGGTTTTGTCACACTGCAAATCTGACACCGCCACCTGCCACTGGTTTCACCTCCCCCTCAAATCCACTTATGCTGAAGACTGTGACTTTTCTTGGGTAATATCATGTAGCAATTTGCTGTCTTTAAAGTCTTCAAAAATATGAAAAACTCATCCACCTACAGAGCGCATCCCTTCAAGAGGGTGTAACCAAACATCTGGGTTTCCAACCCATCCTGGCTCTGTTTCTGCTCCCCGTGTCCCATCCGTTGTAGGCTTTCTGCAGGGCTCTCTGAATGGTTTCTCCAATTCTCATCTTCTTTCATCCCCTGACACAGAAGGAGACCAGGGGTTTTGCCCTGCTGGTGGTGGTGCTGAATGAAGCAGAAATGTACACGAGCCTGAGTGGCAGCAATGCAGGAAACCTTTGTTTCACAGTGCTTGTGAGTCTGACAGCACAGCAAGGATGGGCAATGGCAGGGCACTGACCATCATGGTGAGGTCAAGCCTCATTTGGAGGCCTCTTTTAGACAGTGATGGACAAGATCAGACTGGGGAGAACTATGAGTGGGTTAAAAATGAGGTAATTAGTGACTGAAGATAATTATTGCATCGTTGCTACCAGAGCCCATAGCAATCAGTTTGAGAGACCTTCACTTCCTGAAATCATCCATCCCACTGAAACCAAAGTAATGAAAGATGCTTCTCTTTTGATAAAGACCCAGGAAATATAAACATGTTGGCAAATCACCTGAATTACAATGTGATTCATCAGCTACTGAGTACTTAACATGGAAACCAATCTGATAAAGCTGTAACTACCATCAAAGAAAAAAAATCAACATCTGGATAAAGTCTTGTTTATGTAACTGAACGGTTTGTAATTTTTTTAGAGAACACAAAGTCATTGATTGGTGATCTGTATCTCTCTGTGTCAAAATGGTAATTAATGCACTGTGTTAAGAGATAAATATACACAAGTATGTCAAGATAACTCACGGTATCATTTGATCTTTCACCTTTTGCTATCTAGTGTAGTTTGCTCATATTTACATAGACCTGGAAAAGTACAAAGTACCAAGCATCTTTTACCCCATTTATGGTAATAGCAGCTGATAATGTTCAAAATTTGGTGAGAATAGGTCCTACATTTTCCACAAGTCATGACCTTTGTTGTAATTTGCCCCCAAGGACCCAGCTGGGGGTGCAGCACTGATCTCTCCAGCTCCAGTGGGCTGATTTCAATCAGTTCTCTATATCCATCAGAAAAGGGGAGAGCTTGATTGTGTCCTGGTCCTGAGCTCCCTGAGGTTGTGTCTCAAGGCAAGGAGTCTCAGCCTCGATGCCTCTGTCGTGAGGAAGGGCTGAATACTCGGCTCTGTCGCTGTGACCTTCCTCAGTGTGTCCCGGGTTATCTCCAGTCAACAAAGGCAAAGCACCACCTTATCAGTCTGCTTTTAGAGACCTAACAGCAAATGTGCAAGGGCATTTTTACAGTATATAAGTAAGAATAAAACCCTACCATCGCTCTTAAAAATGAGACTATGAAGAAAATTAAATTAATTTTGGTGCATTTGATCTCTGAGTTTTGAATGAAATGGCAGAAACCCTTTAGGCTGTTTAAATACCTACTTGTGTACTTTATTAAAAAAAAAAAGACACAGAAAAAATTGACTATTAGGTGGCATTGATTTAAAACAATAAGCCAACCAGTATTATAATTCAAATTATTTCTCTTCTCTCATAAGCAAAGTGGCTCAGAGGCATTTGCTAAGACACTTCCTTTATGCTGGCAGTGCCCACACCTCCCATCCCCATGTCCTTCTTGCTGGGGCTGAATGTGAGCCTTGTGGCAGCCTCATGTGTTTTTTGTTTCCTGTGAAGGAGGATCTGTGGGCACAAGGGTGTATTCTTGCTATTACAGTTGTTTGAGGCTGCTCTAGTCTCCAGGGACTCGCAGGAGACAGCCACCTTCTTTCACACACTATTGCTTGCAAGACCTGAGAAGTGAAGCAAATGGGATGTTGAAACCTCCACTGGTCATACAGGAATGGAAAGCCACAGACATACTCATGAACTAGATTCAAGCCAAATAATATTAGTACCACTCCTGCACAAAAAGTGCTTGAATCCTGAATTCCCAAGGGCAGAAGAGACGCAAAGGAGGATATGCTGACTTTTCTTTTTGCACTACACTGAAGATCATTAATGTGCTCAAGAAGGAATGCAGAACTAGAAGGGAGCTTTTGCAAAGCTGAATTTTTTGTTATTGCAATTAAAAATAAAAAATCCTGTCCTTAAGCTGATCATATTCTTTCCAGAAGGTATTCAAGATTTTCTGCCTGTTTTTATTCCAGGCTGTTCAGAAGCCATATTCCTCTGGTACCAGATCAGTTTCCAGCCCAGTTTCACTGTTGTGCTAGAGGTGGTACAATCTTGTCAGCCAGGCCAAGTCACTCTGACACTTCTACATGATGCCCGACAGAAGTAATCATATAATTTCCTAACTGGAGGAAAAAAGTGTGCTTCACAGGCAGTTTTCCTCATTTTTTCAGAACAAAAGTCAACATTCAAACAAGTGTCAGGCAGGGTCTTGCTCCCAGTCAGGCCAAAGGATGTGCTTTGCTGAAGGTTTCAGTGGGAGCTGCTGTGGTAATGAAAATGTTTAAGATATGTGTTAGACATAATTTTTTTTATCTTGAAAAACAAGATACATGCTACTTTTTGCAGATAATGGGTAACTGTGTATGTGAAGTATCACAGACATTCAGTGGCAGTCACTGTGCTCATGGTGAGGGCATCCCCAGCTAATCCAGCTCATGACTTCTTTGCCAAGTGTGTTAGTGGAGTTCCAAGTCTGTAGATGAGCCATGAGGGAGGAAAGTGAAAGATAAAGCTGAGGCAGGTCATGACAGGCACTCAAACAAACTCTGGGGCTGATGTTGTAACTGGAAGGACAGCATAATGCCTCCAAGAAGGTAACATTTCTTCAATGCTCAGTGTATCTAAAGGGTTAAGGTGACAGAGAAGGTTTTATTTTCTGCCTAAATTAGGAAAGAGAAGAAACTTCTGAGATTCCATGTTTTGTGTGTATGTCTGTGTCCTGGAGGACCTCTACCAAATAAAGACTTTACATAAACAATCGGACAAAAATAAATTTTCTCCCTGAAGTAGAAGGAGCATTTGGTATGGGGGTGCAGGCAGCCCCCTGGAGCCAGAGGGTGAGTTTGAAATGGGCATATAGACAAGATCTTTAATTGCTGGTGGTGTGACAGGAGAAAGGTCTGAAGCAGGTTATAATCAGACGAGTGGGTAGAAACGCAGAGAGGACATGGCAGGGAGATACTGAAGATGCCTGCACACTCCACACTTTCCATGTTGGTTTCACTCATGCTTTGACAGCTCTGTCTGCACTGAAGTTAAGGAAAAAGTCCCATGCCTCTTTGCCTTAGAGTTTTCTTCCTTTGCATCATTCTTCTTTCCATTTTCCCAATCTCTCAAGTCTTGTCTGGCACTTCAGGTGTTCAAAAGAAGAAAGTGAACATCTCAAGGGAGAGCTGCAGAAGTGATGAGAGCAGAAAAAAAAAGTCATAAAGAAGGAAGAGGGAACTAGAAACACCCAAAGCTGTGGACATTGGAGTAATATGGTGGACAAAGGAGGCAGAAGAGTTATTTCAGTACTGCTTATTTTGTTCCTTCTGCTTGGTCAAATTCAACACAGGGCTGAAAGTCTGCAGCCAATGCAATGGCAGAAATACTATTTTAAGGTCTGTTTGTTTTTGAATCAGCTGTCAAACAGTCAATTCAGCAGCCCAGGCCTTTGCCTAGCCCCAGGAGGACATCTCTGGCTTCTACAGCCATTAGACTGTGCAGCTATCCAAGAGCAGAAAAGACCTGGGCAGACACCCAAAAAGGAAATGTTTCCCCTCCTTTCCCCAGAATTGTTTCCAAATCCTCATCTGAGCTTGGCTTTGGTATATAAAAAAGAAATTACCCCAGAAGAGAGGGGCCACCTGTGCCTATTCCGGAAGAATTTTGGCTCTGGTGCAATATTTTCTATGGAAAGAAAGGCTTGGAAGTGCACAAACATGTCATTTGTCTCGTGGTGCTACAGCAGCCACACTGGAGAGCAATACAAGGGGTGATATGGCTGTGACATAAGGGTATTTGAGATGTGTGAGGAACAAGTGAGAATATGAGCATTGCCAGTCACAGGTCGTGCCAGTTACTGCAGTGGGGAAGTGCTCTTGGCTGTGAATTAGGGCAGAGACTGTATCTCCTCTTGCATTAACATAAAGCCTGTTCTTGGAAGCCAGAAGGGATATTTAGGCTCAATCAATCACATGTTTCCCACCAGGGAAGTCTGTTTCACCACTGACACAAGGAGATGAATGCTTGAAAAGCCTGGCCTTGTTTTGCCTGGCACAATGTTCCTTCAGGAATCACACACCTAGAGTTTAATGAACATCCTGGGAAAGATTTACATTTGCAATTATGGAACAGGCAGTACCACCCCTCAGCTGTTTCTTCCCAGCTGATGAAAATGTGAAGACTGAAGAATTTAAGCCTTGATTGAATAAAGTGCCTGAACACAAGCTAGAATTTAGGTGGCATTTTGCCACCCTGACTTGAGCTTGCCCTTCAGAAGAGTTTGTGGTTTATATACCATACAAAGCTTTTGTATTCAGAGCCTGCACCCTGATCCCATCCTGAGGTGCAGATAGAAGCTTGCTTAAGTAGCTGAGAGGATGCAAGAAATCCCTGTAAAACTAGTTAGCTGGGATCAGGAAGCACCTGGGGCTCATTCCCTGCTTTTGGGCTCGCATATTCCGTACTGTAATTTAGCTCTGCCAAAACAGAATCAGTAGATGCCCACTGAGACTATCACAGGTAATAGGAACAAAAAAATGCCCCATGTTTACAGATTCTGGCTAGCATCTACTCATATTGCCTCCTCTGTCCCAGAGCCATCAAACCAACAGCCATGGTGCAAGAGACAGGGGCTCCAGTGACTCATGGGCTCCAGTGACTCACCTGCCACGTGAGGGATGAGCCCCACTGCCCTGCCATCCTGGCGTGGTGCTGCACCAGGCTCTGCTTCAGGGCTCTGGCACTGGAGTTACCTTCCAGCTCGGAATGCTGGCACTCCATCTCTGTGCAGTGTAAAAGATGGCTCTGATTTTGGTCTGCAGCCATCACAATGTCTCCAAAACTTTCCAGTGGAAAAAAGAAATACAGATCATCAGGTTATTTTACAAATCTCTTAATCTACTTTTTTATTTTTTTATTCTGACTCATATGGCTTCTACACAACCAACTGTATTCTAGTCTCCTCCTTCTTCCTTCCTCCATCTCTGTCCCTCAAAAAATACCCCAACACCAGAAACCAAGAAACCAAGCCTTTCTTCACTGGGAGAGTACTAAGTTTAATTTTGGCAAGATATGTGTATAAATATTATGCATATGAGATGCTATACAGTCATCTGGGTGATTGGTACACTTGGCCTGATGAGGAGAAGCTGTTTAGCTCTGTGACTGACACCTCTCTATCTCCTTCCATCGACCCATATTTGGAGGAGGACTAGGAAATAACTTTGCTGAGAATATGTCTCAGATTAGAGTCTGATCTCTTTGTACCACAGCAGAACAATCCACATAACATCATTGCAGAAAACTTATTAAGTGTATTTAGGCGTGCCCTGAGTAATGCTCATAAACTCTGCTCCTCCACCTCACTGAAAATGTGTATTTGCCAGTGGGAATGTGGGTGCATGTAAACCATGACAAGGTATTACAAGATTAAGCCAGGATCTGAGAGAGAGAGAGAGAGAGAGAGAGAGAGAGAAAAGATAATGAGAAAGAGAAACAGGATAGGTGATACAGAGCCACCAACCTTCAATCTTTTGTGTGTAGGTGCCTTGTGAGCAGTGACAGTGCAGTGAAAGTGCTTTGTTGCCAGGGCTACATCCTGTGGGACTGTGTTGGCCCGGGGGCTGGTGGTAACCTGAACATTTCTGCTCTGCAGAGCCATCTCAGGCCCACTCCATCCCACCGTGGGCAGACACAACTGCCCACCTGGGACATACCCTGGAGCCCCTGCATCTGCCTCCACTGTGATCAGCAACACTGATTGCATGGCCAACAGCCACACAGAGATGCTGGTGTGTTGCTCATATGGCAAGGAAAATCATGTGTCCCTGTCATCAAAAGATAAGGGCAAAGTATGACCAGGAATAAAAAAATGTAGTCCTGGGAAATGTGTTCAGCAGGAAATAGAGGCAGCAGCAGTCCCTGGAACGTCTAAATTCAAGGAAGATATTTTCTATTAAATAAAGACTGAAACTTCAATTAACTCTGATCATATTTTAGTTGTTGGAAGTCCCTGTTAAGGAGAGGGAGAAAGCAGTGGTGTCTTTAACCCCTCCAGATCAGAGGAAGAAGGAAACTTAGGTTTTGATCCAGGAAAAAGAAGTGGAATGCCTAAAAAACGCAGTATTTCAGGCTCTTTATCTCCAGCTGCAGTTCAGTTGGTTGTTGTCCACTACACAGCTTATTTAGTGTTATCTCAACTCTGCAGGGCAAATACTTTGTTACCAAATCAAACTATGAAGAGGACAAGTCAATGGTGTTTCTGAAAGCAAACAGATGGCACAGCCAATACAGATGTTTCTGCTGGAACTTTGGCAAGATGTAACACTGCATCACCGTAGGAGACAGAAATCCCAAGCTTGAAGTCCTCACAACCAGTCTTTGCGCATGTGCAGGGCCTGAATTATTACCTGGTTTAATGGTATGGATTTCCATGTGATGACTACCACACCTCAGCATCTTGTCCCATTTCTGTCAAAGGTATAAAGGAAAAAGTTGAAAAAGGTGGAAATATATAAATAAAAAGCCAAGACTCTGTTTTTCCTGTAATAGAATTAAACTAATTTCCTATTGTTTTTGTGAGGTTGAGGCAGTAGGTAAATTCCTTGTATTTTTAGTATTTATATTACTATCTTAGGTAAGTGTCTCACAGATTTGAAGTTGGCCTCACAGTGCTCTCGTGCTACTCCTGTTTTGCAGAGGAGGAATTTTGATGATGCTGAGGCAGTTTGAAACAGAGTAAGCCCAGGCCTCATGATTTCTACCCTTGGTCATTGTCCTGTAGTCTTGTTACACTTTAACAATTTCATTTTTCAGAAAATATAATGGCCTTTTTTATATTTTAGGACTCTAGATCCACTCCATGTGTACACTTGATAGAAGAGACAGTTCAGTGTTTTCACTCAGTGACCTTCTGACTTAATGCAGTAAACCCACTGCATGAGCTTGTTTTGCACTTGTGTTCAAGATGCATCACCTTGAAAAATAAAAATTATCTCTGAGTCCATGTTTTGTGTTTGGAAAGAGATGGGTATTTGAAGCAATTTAGAAATAATAGAAGAACTTTACACTAAGGAAAATGTTTAGCTACTTGAGAGTCTTCATTTAAAAATTCAGCATTTGGGGAAAATCCTAAAGCAGGAGGAAATATTTACCTTCTGCAATGATATTTTGATGCACTGTGCTCTGGTTCTTCTCTATCAGTCATGCTCCCAGCTGGACACCAAGAGAAAAGAGGATTGTAATACAAAGTCATATTCCATGGTGCATTGTGGGAGGCTCTGTTCAAAAAGGAGAAATGAGACATGAGAAAACTGGGCTACAGTTTCCCTGCAGAACCACAATGTGATATACACACACCCATCACAACACTGAAATTTTAGTTTTTAAAATATTGAATTAATTCACAGACCTTTAGACCACTTTTACAGTTCTGATGGAAATCCCTTCTTTAAACCACAGCTACACATAGTAATACACACCTCCTTCAGGCATGTCATTATAAAGCTCTTGTTTACTGCTTATTATCTAAATGCACTCAGACACAGTAGTTCCATTTTCAGCATGTCAACAGCTTGTAAAGATGTTGCCCTAAGGAGTCACAGACCTATCCTGGCTGATTCCAAAGACTGTCCAGAAAGGGCAGTTAACAATTCCTGTGTCATCTACATCAACTTTTTTATAACTCCTGGTGTCTCCATAGACCAGTTACCATCCTTTTAAACAATTTTCCAGTACAAGGAATCCTCAGCAGTATAGCAATTTCTCTTGTGCAGGGGACAGGGAGACAGGTGAGCTGCCAGACTTCAGGTGAAAAATCCTGAGTGTTCAGTGAACTGAACAAAAGAGATTCAGAGAACAAAAGAGATTTCACAGTAACATGCATCAGGCATCTTACTTAACCACCTATTCCTGCAGTACAGAGGGCAAATAAAGAATAATGGTTAATTTCTGTGATTATTGACATTGGAAATGCATGCAAATGATAAATATGTGATACAGATTAAAAGTAAACAGGGGTAGAAGACAAAAGACAGATTAGTACAATTGAGAGTAAAGATTATTTCAGGGCAATCTTTCTTACTAATGCAGGCACTTGACAGACATAACTTAGTTGATGAGAACACTGTTTCAAGAAGGATTTGGATGTATGTTGATGGGAACACCCAGAAACAACATTCTTCTTTCATTCCCTTTATCAGCAATACAAAATGTCTTACTCTATATGCACTGGCTAAATGGCATTCAGAGCTTTCCTTCCAACATTTTATCATGGGAAGCTCTGACTCATCTCTATCATGCTTCAGTCACATTTTCTGATGTGTAACTTCTGCTTTGCACAACTAAAGCTGAAGAGGTTTAAACCGCCTATACTAATCATATACGCCAAGTTATTACTGCCATTCTTACCCTGTTGTCTCCCCAGTGGTTTCCTGTACTGTTTTACAAATACCAAATGAAAATGTAGAGAGAAAACCCTGTTTCCTGTATTGTCTTCCCCTACAAAGCAGTGGTGGCCCTGCTGGGGCTGCCAGCAGACAGGTGCAGTGCATTTTCTCTGTTGATGCATGACGCTGCCGCGTTTGGTGCAAGCATTTGTGCCATCAGTGACCAGACCAAGAGGGAAATGAGACTGAGAATGATTTTAGCAAGGATAGATTTCCATTGGGGACAGACTCCACTGTCTTCAAGGTAAGAACAACCACATGCTATGCATGTTATGACTGAAGGTAGGTCTGCAGACAGCTTGGGGAGCCTCTGAAACCCAAAGATATAGGGGATAAGATGGGCATTAGGAAACCTTGTTATTTTATATTAGTTTTCCCCAGCTCACAGCAACACTAAGAACTTGCTGATAGTCTCTCTGATTTGGGAAACTCCCTGCAATTTACTCTGGCTGCTTCCTCACCAGCTGTGACATGACAGAGAGGTATGAGCTCAGATCCAGAACACCACGTGTGCTCCCACCCAGGTGGGTAAACGTGGATGTCTGGTGTTGTGTGAATCTGTCTGTACAGCTTCTATAGACAAATCGGCCCATTTCCCCTCTGGCTGTGGGGCATGGAGCCAGCTGTGTCCCCCCACAACCCAGCAGACACGTGGGTGAGCAGCACAGGCACTGACTGCCCCGAGGCTGCTGAGCTGCAGCTCCGCTCTGGCTGCTGCTGGCAGCACCCCTGAGTGCTGAGCCCTGGCTTGCCACCCAGAGCTGTGCAGGTCAGAAAAAAGAAGGTGTGGCTCAAGTCACGACCAGAACATCTCCAAATCTTCCCTTGCTCATGAGACAGTCAGTCCATAAAGTTAACACGTAAACAAGTCCTCTCACCTTCCACCAGCCTTGGCAACACCACCAGAGTAATGGGCCAGACACCTCCCTTTGCTTCCAGAGATCTGCACCAACCAGCTTGGGGCTCGCCTGGACCTACCTTTTATCTGCTATTAAATACCCTTTTCTCGTTGGCATTTTCAGAGCAGAACCTAAAATTCATGGATCATTCAAAAAGATCTCTGACAAAGAATAGAAAAGTACTCTGAAAACAGCCTTGCCAAACTATTTTAGGAGCCTGTATGGTCCCAACACCAACTATAAACCGCCCCATCTCTCACGATATCCCTTATTCTTTCCTCAGTAAGGTTCATCCCTGTTTCCCTCAGTACACTTGGCTTTCAGGCCCTAAATCCACTTTCATTAACAAAATATGGTGTAACTTGACCACCCACAAAATAATATGATTAATTCACCTCTACCAACTTTAGCTGTCAAAATTTCTCAGCAGGATTACCGGATTAAGCAGTAATCCTTGATTTAGAGCCAGCTATTCCATACTGTTCTCATGAAAACACAATCCTATGATTTCCACTAAGAGGATTTCACAACTGGCCTTTACAGCAACTGAGCAGCCACCAAGGAGGCTTCAGCCTTACACCAATTCCAGACCTAGTCGTCTTTGTCTTACGCTTTCTACAATTTTAACTCCTACCATAACCTTACTTTTAGCTATTAACAGATGACCTGGGTTGGCTTCAAAACTTGCTGGTGACATATATTTTCACCTTGTTTTGCAGAAACCAGTAATAAAGCCATTCCTGTTGCCTATAAAACACAATCCACCAGTTAGCACCCTTTAGGGAACTGGTATATGCTAGGATCATGGCTGGTACAAGTAGGATGAAAGATGTCCAGCAAGTTCTGTGGTGAGTTTTGGGTTAGAGTAACCTTAATTCTTAAGTTTACCCCACACCTAACTCCTACTTTAATGAAACTCTCATATCACCTACTGAGGAGTATCCATAAGTCATCATGGCTTTTCCAGTCTCTGTGAGACTTAAGGGGTCTTAAGACCCTTAGGATCCATGCATTTTATAGAGTCACGGAATGGTTTGTGTTGGATGGGACCTTGAAGATCATCCAGTCCCAATCTCCCTGTCATGGGCAGGGGCACCTTCTACTAGATGGGGTTGCTCAGAGAGCCCCAGCCAACCTGGTCTGGAACACTTCCAGGCATGGGGCATCCACAGCTTCTCTGGGAAACTCATTCCAGTGCCTCACCATCCTCACAGTAAAGAATTTTGTCCTAATATCTGATCTAAATCCACTCTCTTTCAGTTCAAAGCCATTTCCCTTTGTCCTATCACTACATGCCCCTGTAAGAGGTCCCTCTCCAGCTTGTTCTCAGTGTGTCCCATAGTCACCTGTTTGCACCCTAAAGTCTCCTGTTTAGTCTTTAGCCCTCTTCCAACCCCTGTTTCTCAGCATGCCCTTCAGCTCTCTGTTAGTGGTTTGCACCCAGATCTTCAGTCCATACTCTGAAACCCAAGCCCAACTCCTAACCTTTGTTAGAGCTGAATAATTAAGGAATGAATTGCACCTGGAAAGTGGTAATGACTGAATGACCATCAGGAAAAATTGCACTTCCTGAAAATGCTACCAAAGCTCATCCCTGAGGGGTTTTGGTTATGGCTCATGTAAGTATATAGTGGCAGACCTGACTCCTGGGTACACAGAGGCTTTTTTATACTGGCACCTGTACCAACCACATAAACCCCTCCAATCTGGTTTATAAATCCTAGGTTGTTACATTGTGTTTAGTGAACACATTGGAAGTTCTTTACAGGTTGCTTTCTGCTTCCAGGAATTGGAGATGGGCGAACATGAAATTATTCAAAGATTTTAAGAAAAATGATAAAAAGTAACACTACTAGCTTTCTACATACAGGATACTTGCAAGTGTTGGTCCATTCAGTTTACATCTACTGCAAAGCTTCTCTGTCCCACCAAGTTAGTGTCAGAGAGAACAACTTTAGGATAAATTATCATTCATGTGACATCTTGCTGTATATTCAGTTTAGATCAAAATTAAAAGAGTTTCCATATTGCCCATCATGTCTTTACTGTCAGTACTAATTTCTAGTCCCAAGATCATTTCAAGGTCCACATTTTGAATTTGTAGTCCCTTGTTCATATCTAAATACTTAAACAGATTCAGAAATAGCTGCTCCAACTCTTGGCAGCATCTGATATTCTGATATATCTGATATTGAATAGCATCTGACTGCTATTCAACCTTCCTCTTACTCCAAAAATCACTAAGGATAAGGAGTATTTGTGAACTGTTCCCCCCAAGACCAGGTTTCACTCTGGTGCCCTGGCTGTGTAGATGATGACTGATGGTGCTACAGGGGTCAGTCATGAAGGAGGTGCTGTGTGCCTGAGGCAGGTCTCACAAACCAACTGACTCTTGGAGACTGGGAAGCCAGGGCTTTCCAATTTTGGATTGCAGTGGGCTGCAAACACAAGTACCTGGTCAATCATGACATGTTAACATATCCCTATAATGACTCTCTCATTACTCATATTTCCTTTTTGGGGAAAGGAGCATGTTGTTTTCTCTTTCAGAGGTAGCTTGAAATTTTTCATCCCATAGGTGTTGAACATAAGGTAGATTACAACTTAAGCCAACAAAAACCAGTTAGAAGTTGTTTTATTTCACTCTGTTCCTTTCCTAACTTTATTCTGACCCTCCCTTCGGGGTCATTTATTTCTCACATTAGTTAGTTGCTCTTCCCGTTTGGGGACTTGGTAGTTTTAGTGAAACATTTAAAGGAGAAGACCAAGCAAACTCTATCCTTATTTGGCTAAGAATGTTTGTTCTGCTAATATCTGAATGTAAAAACAACCCAATACTTGGGGTAAAAGCTGGGGGCATCCTCAGGAGACTTTTCAAGCTCCTAGTCTTGTTTGAACTTCTCAGGGGAGACTGTTTAAATCTCATGAATAGGTTTTTGGGTTTGGTTTTTGTTTGTTTGTTTGTTTGTTTGAGGTTTTTTTAGAATAATCTCAGGATACAGATTTTACCTTGAGGAATGAATGTATGAGACTAACAGAATGATGGGCTATTTTCTTTGCTCTGTGATTTCTTTCTTTCTTTCTTTCTTTCTTTCTTTCTTTCTTTCTTTCTTTCTTTCTTTCTTTCTTTCTTTCTTTCTTTCTTTCTTTCTTTCTTTCTTTCTTTCTTTCTCTCTCTCTCTCTCTTTCTTTCTTTCTTTCTTTCTTTCTTTCTTTCTTTCTTTCTTTCTTTCTTTCTTTCTTTCTCTCTTTCTCTCTTTCTCTCTTTCTCTCTTTCTTTCTCTCTTTCTTTCTTTCTCTCTTTCTCTCTTTCTCTCTCTCCCTTTCCCCTTCCCTTCCCTTCCCTTCCCTTCCCTTCCCTTCCCTTCCCTTCCCTTCCCTTCCCTTCCCTTCCCTTCCCTTCCCTTCCCTTCCCTTCCCTTCCCTTCCCTTCCATCTTAGTCCTTCTCACTTTCTTGTTTTCTCATATCAAAAATATAAAACAAATTTGTGAATTGACTTTTATTTTTTTAGATGGCATGTGGTGGCACAGTTCTAAATTGAGATTTTTTTTTTCTTTGGATCTTAGCATCCCCAAATAGATTTTCTACTCCCTTCATGTTTGTTTGTTTAAACTAGGTCTCTTGGTATTGTAGCAGCTCAGGACAACTTTCCATATACTGCCCTTCAGTTCCCACAAGAGTTAAATCCCAGGCTTTCAGCTAGATGAGTTGCCAGCTACTGAGTGATGCCATTTGAAGCTCAGCCTCAGATGATGAGCCTGGGACCCTTTACTTGGCATGCTCCAGACTTTTGGAGCAATGGGAGGTCTGCACACTTCTTTTTGAGTCATGGTCAGAGCCACCATTTGCTCCCCCTCTTACCAAAGGCAAATGGTTGGAGAAGGTAAATTTCAGCTTCTTCAGGGAAGTTCTTCAACAGCCTCAGGGAAATCTGAACAAACCATGGATGTATCTGGAAGAAGAGGATTCTTTCCATCCTCATCTCTGAATGCTGTCATGTGGGAATGACCTTAGTAAGTCGAGAACTTTTTCCTCTTTGTTTTACTCTCCAAAGAGAAAACTCCTTTCCTCCAGTGATACAAATCAAGAACTTGCTTAAATATTTTAACACTCCTTTTTTCATACTTGAGTCTTTTTATTCTCTTTTCCCTTTCCTATTTGTTTTAACTCTTGAAGTAGATAGTTTCTATTCTCCTTTTTTTTTTTTTTTTTCCCTGTGAACCTTTACTGTACTTCCAGCAGCACACTGTTTGAGCACCTTCCCTCTGCAGTTTTTGCAGAACACTGCTTTTGGGAGGCTTGCCACTCATTCTGGTCACTTCATTTACTTGTTGCATTCACACTCCCACACCTCTAGCTATGCTGTTTGTTGCCTTCAGCTGTCTCAGGTGGTGGCATGGTCAGCATACAGGTGGGATCATCATTAACATTTTTGCACAGGTTTAAATGCCAGCAAGGCCTGAGGCTTCCCAGGTTGTTTACAGAATGCTCATTCTTAGACTGTGATATCCTGTCTTAAGGAGCTGTTTTGAAATTTCTAAATCAGGAAATGCAAGGCTCATGAGAGAAAAACTATGACTGGGGTGAATGGCTCTCTTTAAATAATCATTGCAGAAGTTGCCTCAGTAAAACTTCTTTACCTTGCATTTGATGTTCTTAACTACTTGACAGTATGGGTAAATTCTCATTATGGCATGTGAATGAACAAGGTAACTGATATGGATGAACCAAGTCAGCTAGGTAAGCTTACTGTCAACAACTAGACCCTGTTAACATCAGTCAATTCCAAAGGTGTCCTGAGTGTGACTGTGTATCATCACAGGGCACCTGGGAAGTTAACAGGGAATGGGTAATGAAATATTTGTATGAAAATCAGCAGAAGCAATGCTACTAACTCTCTTTTATGGGATAAAAGGAGACATACAAAAGGAGAAGTTACCCCATAACTCAGCAAAACAACAGTTAAAACTATTATAACAATGGCAGGGAGCCTGGACAGCTTGTGGTGGTGATGATGATGAACATGATCCTTGTGATGGGCTAGATTTATAATGTTTGCAAGATACCTGCAGTCATGTTAAGTGTTCAGAGTGTGTGAGCATGTTTAAATTATGTTATGCTGTGATAAATGGCACTTAAAGCAGGTAAGAAATTGCTCTCTCAAAACAGTGCCTTTTTGCCTTCCCTCCACCTCTGTACTTGGAGGGAATACAATGCTGAGTAACTACGTATTATTTTTACTTAATTAAATCCCTTTCTGGAAAACTGATGTTGGTATCAATGTTTTTTTTTAAACCGAAAAACCTATGAGCCAAGTTCACTTGAAATGCATATGTTTAACTTAAAATTAATGCCATTAACTTCAATAGGATCTGAAGAGACCTCTCTGGGAACAATCTAGGGCTCTAACAAGAGCTACCAATGCCATTTGTCACGACTATATAATGAAACTGCGATGTGATGAAGACATTGCTTGTCCAAGATCTCTTTAAGAGAATCTCTTCAGCTGTGGTTTAGCACTCACAGGCTGAGTCCCTTATAGAAGGCAGCTCAGGATTTCTGCTAGCATGATGGGCTTAGTGATCTTTAACACTGCCAAGAGCAGTTCCAAGTGGGTTTTAGCTAGCATCAGTATATCAAAGCTGGTGTTCCTTTAGCCATGGCCTTCATGTATGACCAGAAATTGAGAATCCACAAAACAGAAGGAAAAGGGGGAGGGGAGGAGCACACAATGCTCACAGTATATTTTTATACATATTTACAGAAGGAAGAGCTGTGCTATCCAAACTTGAGCTTTCCCCATGGATGAGCCAAACATAACGTTTCATCCCAGCGAAGGCACAGAGAACATCTCAATGCACAGAAACATTTCTACACAGGAAAGGGTCTGGGAGATATTGACCCCACTTTGGGTAATTATGATCATCTCCTTCCTGGGTTTTTGTGAAAATGGAATTGTCCTCTGGTGCCTCTGCTTCCAGATCAAAAGAAACCCATTCACTGCGTACATCACACACTTGTCCATTGCTGATATCTCCTTACTGCTTTGTACGTTTATTCTGTCAATTGAGTACATTGCTGGTTTTGGATTCGCCTATGGTTTTTACTATTATGTAACCACCACACTATCTATTGTTTTCCTTCTTGGCTATAATACTGGTCTCTATCTCCTGACAGCCATCAGTATTGAGAGGTGTCTGTCTATTGTTTACCCCATCTGGTACCGCTGCCACCGGTCACAGCACCAATCGGCCATTGTGTGTGCAATTCTGTGGACTCTGTCTTTCTTCATGACAGTGGCCGAATATTTAACGTGCAAAGATGATTCAACCAAGGAACAATTTGACGATGGCAACCACTGCCAAGCACTGCTCATCTTCACATGGATCCTGACTTTCATGATCTTCATTCCTCTAATGATTCTGTCCAGCCTGATCTTGGTTATCAGGATTCACCGTAACTCCCTGAGACCCCATTCGTCAAAGCTCTACATCATCATTGTGGTCACGGTCATTGTCTTCCTCATCTTTGCCATGCCTATGAGGCTGTTGTATCTTCTGAATTACCACCACTGGTCATCTCTGCTCAGCCAGCAGAACCACGTCACCATTGTTCTCTCCACCGTTAACAGTAGCATCAACCCCCTGGTTTACTTCTTTGTAGGAAGCAGCAAGAAGAAGAGGTTCAAGGAGAGCCTCAAAGTGGTTCTTAGCAGAGCTCTCACTGATGGCTTGCGGCCAAGAAGCCAGGAAGTCGGCATGAGTTTGGATATAGCCGAAACAATTTTCTAAAGCTTAGGGGGAAGCTCTAGGAGCAAATAATTGGACGTGGAACATTTAATAAACCACTGCAAAACTAAAAGAATTTTTCATAGAATGTAAAAAGCAGTGGTGAAATGGTATTGTTATCTTTGGTGGTTGAGCAATGGAAAAGCATGGACTAGAATAAAGATAACTTGTATTTGTGTTTTTGTTTTTTTTTTTTTTAATTCGTATTTTCTTAATTATTCAAAAACATGCTACATCCTGATGTGACTATGTTAATCAAAGATACCACAGTGAAAAAGAGACAGGCCAACAGAGAATATAAAAAAAAGGACACAGAAATATGTTATAAATAGTGTGACATTTATAAAAGCACCGAGCACCCATAAATGCTATTGAAGTCATCAGGGCCTGTGTGCGTTCGCATTTGTAAAAGTCAAACCCACTAAAGGCAGGATTCACATTTCATACTGGGATTTAGTTTCAACTGTTTCCAGCTCATTTAAGTGCGCAAAAGAGCTGCTCCCTGGGGGAAACAGAGGAAGAAATCCACGTATGACAGTAAGGCCCCATACATAGCCAAGCACATGCGGGGTAACTTTGATCTAGCAAGACATTTCAGTATATATTAAATGGCCTAATTGATCTGTTGTTAAACTTCAGAATTTGTTTTCAAAGTATATGTTGCATAATTTTCACTGACCTTGACATGTCTCTGGGTCCTTGGATAATTTGGTACATGACACACAGGAGTATCTGGCAACAGGGATGTTGCCAACTCACAGAGGGCTTTTGTCCTAATTATGAAGGGTGGAGCTGGCTTATCCCCAAAATGTCAGCATTCCTGTAGGTTTAGATATTCAAGGAGTCTATGAGAAAATCAGTCTCAACATTTGCTGTCCCAGCCACATAGTATTTATCTCCTCTTTGGAGAATATATATTCCCTGTGTGGCCTCTCTGTTTTATAACACTCAGTTTTGGAAAAACAGTAAAAAAGAAAGGTGCCTCACACAATGAATGACTAGAGCTACACACCAGCCACACTGTTCCAGCTGCCTATCTCCCTCTGTTGTATGCCAGGGTACTGGGGCTGGTATTTTGTGGAGTTTAATTCCCAGGGCCACTTGGCCAACTATAGCCAAGCTGCAGAGTGCAGAGGACAACAGGAGAGGATAGGGCCAGATGAGCTTTATCACACAGAACATGGGAGATCTTGGCAGTTAGAGCACTGTGGTACTTTCAAAGAGACATGCATTTGCTTCTGGCCCCCATGGAGTTCCAAATTCAGCAGGAACTGAGACCTCCCCTCACAAGCAAAAGCAGCATCTTCAGCTTCCCGCCAAGTTTCCACTGGCACACTTAATAGCTAGCTGGGGAAAGAAAAATACAATCCACTCCTCCTTTGTTGAAAGATTGCCAGTCCTGGAATAAGCAAGATTGTAGGTTTAGACAGAGGATTGGATGGGAATTCATGTAGAGAAGAGATCTCAGAAGGATAAATGTTCTGTCTACACGTGCCCGTTCCTCCTTACATTAAAGCATTGCAATGTGTCATTGTAGAAAAGACTTGGGAGAAGGAAGAGGTTACTCCTACATCTTCCTGGGCCCCTCACTCCATCAAAACCTTTATCTATGACATCCCCTCCACTTGTCCCAGTTTTTGTCTTTGAAACTCTAGTCCCAGTCTTGGCACCTCTACTGGTTTGGGCGGTAGATGAGTGGAGTCTGCTTCTCTCTTAGGGCAGAGATCTGCTGTGCTGCTGGAATGACACATCTGCTGAGCTGCACCCCACTGTCACTGGGGAGTGCAGGATAGGGCAAGTAGGTCTGTGGACACCTTGTGAGGGAGGGCCAGGGGGAAAAGTGAGTGCAATGTCATGTGTCATGTGTGTGCATGTAGCTGCTCTGGCCTGGGGGACTGTTGGGAAATTGGTCAACACTGATGAATGCCATAACCTTAAATACTAGGGTAGATCTAGCCCCCACCAAAAAAACCCCAGACTTTCCTTTAAAGCTGTTCCCCACCTTTACCTCAAAACCCTTTACAATAATCACAGAGAACCAGAGATAGGGGCAACATTACAGAAAGCATCTTCAACATATGCTTCTGCTGTAACCACACAGGTAACCCAGTTCTCTCAGAGTGATTCAGGTGAGGTAAGGCATATGATTTACAGTGTTAAACACATCCCGATTATTACAACAGGCCTGGGTTAAGGATCACTATGCATGCAGCCAGGGCAGTAGATCTGAAGAGGCAATAATATGCAGCAGGGCAATCAGGATGCTTGTGAGCTGAATAGGTGCTCCAGGACTTTTAGCTTCTTACCCCTTTTCACCTGGCCATGCCTCAAAGTGCTTCAGATTTCGGACAACGGTCCAGAGATCAGTTCACAGAGCAATGAAAATTAACACTCAGCATGAAATGAACATCCAGAAGGACAAAAAAGAATTAACTGCTTTTCTAACAGCTGAAAATTTATTAATATTTCCCAGTGGATAGATAAAAATAACTAAGGGATGTTCTTTCCTCTTCATCATAGCACCTGGTGACTGTTCTCCGTGCAGACAGGCTGCAGTACAAGAGGAACTAATAAGCACATGATTCCATGATTAAAAAAAAAAAACCAAAAAACAATACAGGGAAAATGTGACAATTTGTTGCATAACAAGGATGTGATTCTCCACCAGCTTGTATCTTTAAAAATTATTTGCAGCTCTGGGAGACATTAAAATACCACTGTGCAGATCAGATGGTTTAAGCACTCTGTAGTGGTACAGAACAGGAAAGGTTGTCTTGTGGGTATTACAAGTACTAGCTGTGGAGTTTAGAGATGTGGGTTCTATTTTAATGCAGTATTGGCATCTATTTTTTCTGTGCCACTCTTTCCTGCCTATAAAATGGGTGTTACATTATTTTGCCTCCAGTGTTGTGCTTTCACATTTGCACTATAGGCACTTCAGAACAGCAACTATCGCTTGGTTATCTCTTGTAATGTCTGGGGCAATAAGGATGTAATTTTGCTGTGCAGTCAAGACAAGGAATTATTCAGGAAAGCAACACCCAGTATAAAGCCTGCTTTGTTAAAACTCTCTTTATCAGGCTTCTAGTCAACTTGATATTAATCAATGTTGTGGGATGTGAAAGTATGACTAGAAATACAAGGAGAGAAGTCACTTCCCTAGGCACAGAAGAGTTTTTGCTCTTGTAGCTACTCCCTGGGTGGAGAGAATGCTGTGGAGCAGGCTGCTGTTTCAGGCCCAAAATGATGTGATGAGTTTATGCAGCAGATTTCCTCTATAACTCACAGACTTTTTAAACAGTCCTTGTGACAATAAGGGCAGAGAGGTGAGGAACAAGATATTGCCCTGTTTACTTCTAGCCTGGAGAAGTACCTCCCCATACCCTGGGAAATCCTCTAAGGGAGGCTGAAATGGTTCCTGGTTGCACTGGTTGCTGCAAACAACAAACCTCCCTTTCCTAGCATGTGAACAATCCACAAGTCTACAACATTCCATGGCACAATGCCTCATGTCACTTTGTGGAGTGAGGGTAGGAGGGACAGTTGATTTGCAGAGTCCTCCAAAAAAACCCTAGACAGATTGTCTGGCTCCATGTGCACCTCAGAGAGACTCCTCAAGTCCTCCCACTGTGCCAGTCTCAGGGAGAGCATGACCCACACACTGGGTTTTATGAGCAGATGTTGCAGTGATGATACTGGCCAGCAGAAGATATTCTCAGATGGTACCAGGTCAAGGGAGAGCAGAAAGTCAGTGTGAGCTTGTGTGTAGCTCACACCATACTGCCCACGATTTGTGTATCTGCTGCTTCTCTTCCCAACTCCATGCAGAAATAATTCATTAAAATCCACTACACAGGGTTTCTAGCTACCCATCCAACCAAAAAGCCAGTTTGCTTTCTATTTGGTTGCACAGGCACTTGTGTGATGTCAACATGGAATTATTTTCTTTTCCAGTTGACTCACACAAGCCTAAAAGATGAAGCATCAGGATCCACATACAAACAAAAGTATTATAGGTGCGAAACTCTGAATTGAAAGAAGAGGTACTGAGATAGCCTGCATGATTCTAATACTTCTTCCTTGCATATAACCATTCCATTTTTAATTATATGATTGCAACCTATTTTTTTCTCCCAACTGCACTCTTGCCTCATTCAATACGCAAGACTGGACCTGCTACTGGTTTATTAAGTATTTCTAGAGTCCTTGCTTCAGTAGTTTCAGAAATATGAAGGGTGAGAAAGGGGAGGGAGTGGCTGTGGCTGTATCCATCTGGCCCCAAATCCTGTCTCCAGCAGTGTTCACAAGCAGATGCCTACAGAGGAGAAGGAACAGAGCAAACACGTATCATGCTTCTTTCTCATCCTCTCCAAGCCTTCAACAGTTATCAGCTCAGAAACACTTTGGTCTAGAAATGTTTACACTTGGTAACTTTCAAGGCTCTTCAACAAAAACATCTGACCTGCATGGAAACTGTAGGAGTTTTTTACGTCTTCAACACTTTCACAGAAGTATTTCATAGTTATTCTGAAGGATCGTCTTCAGGAATAGGAGAATGAAATTCTTACTTGGATTCCATCATTCTAACACTACTAAGCAAGATACAATACAAAGCAACTGATTTTTTTCTCTTAGAGCTGGACACAAAGCATCTGGAATTGGAGTAACTTTTAATTATTTATTTCTCCTGTTAAGAATTTGCCTTATAAAAAATGTGCCTCTTGAAAATGGGACATTATAGCAAATAAATAGCAATTTTCATGATAAAAGTTTTTTGAGGTAAAGAATAAATAAAAATACTTACAGAATCAGTATTTTTATGTATAGTTTACAAAGAGATGCAAAACTTAACAGCTATGTGCAGGAGATGGAGTGAACACCTTGGTGTCACGGTTCTATCTTAGAATAAAACTTCCATTTGCTTAAATGCAATAGCGAGGATGTTTTATATTTTAGGTTGTCTTTGGTCTATCTGGATTTATTTTTTAATTGAAAGAGTGACATGTGTTTCAGATATAACTTTTTAAATATTATTTATAGGAAAAAAGTTCTCTTTGTTACAAATCAAGTATTTCAGATGAACATATATGCTAAGCTCAATGACTACACTCTATATACTACAGCAAAATGTAATTATTTTGTGAAAATAAATGTATGCAACCAGTAATCTTTGTCTTGGCTGATTTTGATTTTTTTTTTCTTTTCCTGGGCTTGGCCTGGAATGGACCTGCCCTTAGCTAGGGGACAGGCTGAGCCTGTCAGACCAGTGTCTGAATAGTAAACAACATCTCTCTTGCTAACCTTGGCCAGGCTGAGGTCTTCTGTAAATATGGCTCAGCTCACTAACTATATTCTTTATATTATCCCCCACTCTTTTGGTTCATTTATCTGTTAGCATATATAGCATTTCAGTACAACACTGGCCTCTGTTTCTTAGCAGCATTCTGTGTGGAGAAACCTTTCTTTGTACTTTTCTGTGTCTGGATTTGATGTCACCTCCCAAAGCATCATTCAGCCACTGCATGTGCTGCCCTGTGAGTTCTCCCTTGTTTAATCCCTGTGGCAGAAAACTTCAAGCCTACAGCACAGCTATTTTAACTCCTTGGGCAGACACAGTGAAATACATGCCAGGCATCTCTCAGCTTTCTATCCATCCTGAGTTTCCTACTGTGTACTACTCTCATACTTCCCTTCAGCTTCATCAATTGCATAAGGCTTGTAAAATTCTGCAGAGATCTGATGCCCACTATCCTGTCTACTCAGAGTCACTGCAGCCATCACATTCTCTTGGCCATGCTCATGACATCATGTCCCTCCTGTAGCACTGGGATAACAAAACACTGCCAAAAGGACTCAACAAGCTTTCAGCATCACTCCCATCATCAAACAGTGTCAGTCTCCTCATTATTGCTTTGTGTGGAGTGGCAAGAAAGAAAAGACCCAGAAAATCTCTCCAAGTAGTTTTATTGAAGGCTTCAAAGATGAATTCTAGCTCATGAGAAAGCTCCAACACCTGTTTCACAGAGCAGGTTCTGAGGCTCGAGCACACATTAGCACATTAAGAAGGTAAAAGACAAATAATATACAGAGAAAACTGTTTTCTCTCTTGTGTTAGATAAACCTTCTAGCCTATTTTGCATGAGAACATACATGGTATTTCCTAATACTACTTTATTTCAGCTACTAAGGAAATAACTGTCTGATAATATCAGTATTTATTACTAGCAATTTTTCCACTACAGTGTTTATTCACTTCAGTAAGGGTGGACTGTAAGATTTTCTTCCCCATTGTAACATCTATCATATCTTTAAACATCATGTCAGTACATGAAAAAATGCCAGAAAACTCAAGACAGTTGTCATTCCATGTCTGTCTGACACATATTTCTTAGCACATTCACTATGATATTTATACACTTTCTGTCATTTTACTCTGACTAAAAAAACGCAAGGAAAATCTGGATTACTGTATTCATTCAGATGGCAATATTACACATCCAAAACTGTGCAGTATGGAGATCTCCTTCCTGTCTTGTGGTCCAAATATGCAACTGGTTTTTATGATCAAATGTTAATCTCTAATTGAACCATTTATTCAATACTGTAATGGCTTACCTGGGCCTTCATGTATACACTGATACTTATTTTTCTCTACCCTATCTCCTTCAGTAACTTGTGAATATAAAACATCCAGGGCAATGTGGTATCTATTATTAAAAAATCCAGATTGCTACTTTTCCTCCAAGTAAGTTAATATGTAATCTTCTTCCTTCAACTTCAGATATCTTAAAATGTTCTACAGACAAATGTAATGGAAATAAAACACATGCCTAGAAGAAGTTCAATATTGGCCTAAACCTATTTATGAATGTGGCTACAAAAACAAATATACATGCATAGACAGAATATATAAATGTATCATCAGAATATATCAATAAATTCTAGCAAGGCAGGGTGATAGAAGAATCACCTGAATAAAGTATACCACATATTTTAGTCCTCCACAAATAGTACATTATGCAAGAGATTTCTTGCTCAGTTCTTTTCCCCTGAGAGGACTAGGTAGAAAGAAAATGTAGGTTGAGCCTTGATGCTTTAAACAAAACCAATTTGCTAACTTCCCTGCTGTGCATGAAGTTTGTTAATTTTTAAGTGTGATGCTGAAAATAGCATTTTGATTTTAGTGCCCTTCGGCTGCATGGGAAAGAAGAATTTCTTTTTCTTTGTAACTTCCCATTACTGAGAACCAGGAAAAATACAGCAAACCAGAAATTTATCAGCTACCTTATAACAATCAAGAAGGAACAGATGACAACGTATTTCCTTACATAATACTACTGAATTAGGTGAAATAACTACTGAATTAGAGAAGGAAATGTTGCCTATTGTCTTACAATAAAAATACAACATGATGGAGCAGTAAGACTTCCAAATTATTCATTTTTTCACTTCTCCAGCTCCACACAAGATATCTGCAGTTTTTGCCATCGTAAAAAAAGTGATCTTTACATATCTTCTACCAGCTTGCACTTCTTCCAGCCAGGGATCCACAGCTGTTTTCAGCTTCTCTAGGTTAGTGTTGTGGTTTAGACCCAGCAGGCAACCAAACCCCATGAGCCGCTTGCTCACTCCCCTCCAGGAGGATGCAGGAGAGACTGAAAGGGCAAAGTAAGAATGTAGGCTGAGGTAAAGACAATTTAACAGGGAAAGCATAAGCCAGCCACCAGCAAAATGAACAAGGCATCCATTCACTGGTGCCCATAGGCAGGCAGTGTTCAGCCATCCCCAGGAAAGCTGGGCTTCATCATGAGCAACAGTGACTTGGGAAGACGAACACTGTCACCCCAAACATCCCCCCCTTCCCTCCTTCTTCCCCCAGCTCTACATGTGAGCACGATGCTGTGTGCTGTGGGATATCCCTGTGGTCAGTTGGGGTTGGCTGTCCCAGCCATGTCCCCCCCCAAAGCCTTGTGCACCCCTACCCTCTCGCTGGTGGTGGGGAGTGAGAGGCAGAAAAGACCTTGATGCTGTGTGTGCCCTGCTCAGCAACAACCAAAACATCTCTGTATTATCAACACTAATCTCCTAAGCCACAGCACAAAACAGTGCCCTTTTCAGTGCAAACACCAAGTTCAGCACGTAAGGACCTTCCCAACAAAGATTTCACATAAAGTGTTCAGACAAAGTTGATGTTCTTCCACAGTATCATTGTACAGTACCATCTAGATTAGGAAATGCCATTAATTATCTCCCTAAGTGCACTGGGAAGCCTAAACCTAAGTCTTTGGGAAGTCTAAACCTAAGTCTGCAAAACAAGGTCATCAGGGACTGTTTTCCTCAACAGGAATTGTTATAAAGCAGGGTAACTCATCACAACAAATCAGAAGGTAGGTCTTACCAAGAACTTGCCTTTAAAAATGCTGAGAGTAGACACAGAACAGAAAGAAGTAGAAAGCATTAGAGAAACAGTGAAAGACTGAAGAAGCAGCAAAAAGAGTAAGGAGCATTCAGGAGTAATGGCAATGGGAGTACTATTAGGAAGATTGAAGTATAGTATAGCAAGCAAGAGAACAGGAAAGGAAAGGAAACTACCCAGTGAGTTGCACATCTGTGCTTTCTGAAAAACTGCACAGCTCCATGGAAGAGCCTTATGAAGCTTCCACGAAGTATAAAAGTAATTACTTTAACAAAATGTAGCTTACAGACAGATAGAAGTAAACTGTCCAGACCTCACTGGAGAAGGCATTTCCCACAATCAAATGTAAAAACAGCTCTGGATGCTGCAGATTTTTTTTGTTCCTATTACTGAAAAAAAATAGAGATCAGATGTGAGTGTTGAAGGGAACTGAGACAGTAACAGTAAAAGTGAGCTGCCTCTCAGCCAGCCAGACCTGCACAGCTGATGGTGGCCACCTGAAGCAAAGACTGTGAGTCAGAAGAACAAGAAATGATGCGACATTTGACACCTGGCAAGATGAAAAGAATCCTGAAAAGAGAACCTGTTCATCCATCACTTATTCATGACACTGTGCCTACTGAAAACCATCCATAACATGGAAATTGCAGCATGACTTTCAGGTGTACTGGGATTTACTCCACATAACTAGCAGCCATCGTGCTGAACTTCTCCTGAGGGAAGGGAAAAGGTAAGATTAAGACAATTACATAATTTCAGAATATTTTAACTCAGTCATGGTACATGGTTAGCTGAGATGCCAGTATGATTAAGCACAGGAGGTAAATATTTATGTTATTATTTATAAATGATACTCAAACTGGCATATTCCTATGAGCTATTTGCAAAACATAGTTTAGGATACAAAAATGACTGACATATAGCTCCTGACAATTTCTATTGCATGTAGCTAGCTTTAAACATGGCAGAAAATCCATGAATCTTGAGAGAACTGCTGCATCCACCAGATTATAAAGGTTAAGGAAAACATGTAGTAAATGGAAACAGTCACATGATTGGAATTTGCAAACTTTATTTTAAAGGTATTTGCACTTACATTGTGTATTTCAGTATTTCTGCAGCACCCTTGCTGTGTTGCAACATTGGTTCATTGTTAGGTTGATGCTTATGCATTAGCACAGCAAATGAAAGGAGAATTTCTGGTTTGTTCTTTTTCCTTTCTAACTGGGATTTTTTTTCCCAGATATTTCAATTTCTTTCCTTCTTGCTAGGTAGCTGTTCACATACTTTTCTCTGTATGCAAAGAAACTGCTCTGAAATCTTGTGCAAACAGTGCAAATACAGCTGCCTAAGCATTCATAGCAGTACAAAGAGTGAAGAACGCCACTCTAAATTCTTCATTCTTTTGTCAGTAAACAACTTGGAGTCAGGTTTTACCAGATAACAGAAATGAACTGTTTCTGCACTGCCAGGCCCTGACACTCCAATATTTATATGTATTCTTAATGTTACCAAGGTGAGCTGTCACACAGTCTTCAGTGGAGTCACTCAGGTACTTAAATCTACACAAAGAAAATTTCAGGGATAAAGCCCTATTTGCAGAAACCTGGGCAGCTAATAAGATCAGCAGCCACAGAATGTCTGCCTGCTCTGCTGTCTGCAGTGAATTTCCTGGCTGATACATTTTTAATTCAAGCTGGTAAGCAGAGACAGGATTGGCACCAAGTCTTTTCCATTTGCACTGCTCTGTGTGAACTGAGTGATGCCAATTCTGCCAGCAGAGCAGCAGAGTTTAAGAAACATAACCACAGAAATAACAGACACTTGGTATTCTTTTTGTCAACTGCTTTAGTCTTTTTGAGCCTTTGAGCTGGTGTCACCAAGCTTCTCTTTAAACTACCTTCAAGACTCTTCTCTTTAAACTATCTTCAAGCTTCTCTTCAAGACTCAGGCTGGAGTCTTGAAAGCAGACAACAGGGATTCTTGGGTAATCAAATCTGGAACTTTCAGGAATCCACTAAAGGTTAAAACAAAAGACAAAGAATTGACAATGATTTATAATATTGTAGTAGAAAACTGTAGAGGAGAGTAGCATTTACTCAGTCCCTTTCATGAATTCTTTTTCTGAAGTTCCTCTCCCCCTTCTGGAGCTGGTGGTGGTGTTTGTGCAGATATGCAGTGAGGCAAGTAGGTCAGGTGACAGGTACAGCTGCACAACTTGCACAAAACAATTAGAACAGTATGTCAGCTTTCAGCCAGAGCAGCATCTTTGGCCAGCTGACTGCCCTGCTGCAGAACTAATGCTACCACAAAGGTGGGTTGTATCTGAGAGAAAAGAGAGGAAAAGGAGATCACAGCAGCCTGGAATCAGGCTGAACTGCCAGAGAGGCAGGTCTTCAGTGCTGTCTCATTCTCATGGATGCTAGGGAATGGGGCAAGAAAATCTATTTCAGTTGTAGGCCTTTTTGTTTTGTTTTGTTTTGTGGTTTTTTTGTTTATTTTGTTGGGGGTTTTTTTGGTTTTGTTTGTTTTTTTATGCAAATGGCTTTTGGAAAGCATGCATGATTACAGAATAGGATTTCTTCACACAAGACAGCTCTCTGTTTAATGAGTGTAATATTTAGTTTTCTTTCTCTCTCCCACCCTTATGCCTCTTACCACTCTCAAAGGTGCTTTCCTTCTTAACTGCACTTTCATAAAAATTTACTGCTAATTAACAATCTCTTTCGAATCTTTACGTTGCAGTTAAGATTTGCTAAATCCTGGCAATAATTATGCAAAGCTCCAGGCTGGATCGCTTTTCTCTGCAGGCCAGGAGGCAGTGGAGGTAGGACAGTGTGTGTTCCAGTTCCTCCTGATAAGGCTGCTGCCTTGTGCAAGCCTCCCCTCCTGCCCTCAGTTTGAAACGGGGTAATTTCTACACCACAGCAACTTCCCTGCTGCAGTAATATTTCTTGCAGCCAGCCAACCACATCACTGTCATTGCCTCCTCAGTCTCCATCCCTAACGGGTGTAGTTTCCTGATCTCTCACAAGATTTCACTGCGCATTTCAAAAAACTTATTTTAAACCCCACTTAACGTTTTCCAAACAGCATTTCTTTGACTCAACCACCAAGTCACATTATCACAGAATGGCTCAGGTCAGAAGGGACCACAGTGGGTCATCTGGTCCGACCTCCCCGCTCAAGCAGGGTCGTCCCAGAGCACACGGCACAGGATTGTGTCCAGATGGTATCTGAGTATCTCCAGTGAGGGAAACTTCATAACCTCTCTGGGCAACCTGTTCCAGTGCGTGGTTACCCACACAGTAAAGAAATTCTTCCTTATGTTCAGCTGGAAATTCCTGTCCATCAGTTTCTGTCCGTTGCCTCTTGTCCTATTGCCGGGCACCTTCACGGAGAGCCTGGAAACACCCTCTTGGCACTCCCGCTTCAGATACATTGGCGAGGTCTCTTCCCCAGGCCCAGCTCCCTCAACCTGTCCTTGTTAAGAGTCTCTCCGGTCCCTTAATCTTTGCTGCCTCCGCCGGACACGCTCCGGGACACTCCAACCCACTGGCAGTGCGCCCCACGGGCCGAGCCCCGGGCTCCTCAGCCGGCCGGACAGCAGCGCCGGGGACAGCGGTGCCGCGGTGCCCCGTGGGCGGGTGGCGGTGCGGCAGCGTGGCGGTGCAGTGGTGTGGCGGTGTGGCGGTATTACGGTGTGGCGGTGCAGTGATGTAGTGATGTGGCGGTGTGGCGGTATTACGGTGTGGCGGTGCACTGATGTGGCGGTGTGGCGGTGCAGTGATTTGGCGGTGCAGTGATGTGGCGGTGTGGCGGTATTACGGTATGGCGGTGCACTGATGTGGCGGTGCACTGATGTGGCGGTGCACTGATGCAGTGATGCAGTGATGTGCCGGTGTGGCGGTGTGGCGGTATTACGGTGTGGCGGTGTGACCGCACTGGCCCCGGGGGCACGTGAGGCGGCCCCGCGGGGCGGGGGAAGGGGCGCGTCACGTGAGCGCCGTGCCCGCTGATGGCGGCGGTCACATGAGCGGGGCGGGGGCGCGCGGCGGTCACATGACGCGCCGCCGGCGCCGCCTGACGTCCCGGGGCAGCCCGGCCCATGGCGCTGATGGCCTCGCTGCTCCTCGGCGCTCTCCTGGCGCTGCTCCCGCTCTCCGGGGCGGCCGCCGCGGCGCTCCCCGCCTCCTACCAGGACCTGTGCAGGTGGGCGGCCGCTGGGACGCGATGGGGCGGCTGGAGAAGGGCTGTACCGGGGGGTACGGGGAGGGCGGGGGTGTCTCTCGGTGCCCGTGCCTCTCCTGCCCGCCGTGGGAGCGCGGCACCGGGGCTCGGCAGCGCGGGCCCGGCCGCCCGTTCCGGGAAGGGTCAGGCCGGGGACCTCCGGGGCGGCCGTGTCCCTGGGCGTGAGGCCGAGGCTGGTCCGTGGCGAACGCTCAGCCGGGCTGGGAGCCTGGAGGGGCGGCTGAGGGGCCGGTGCCCTCCGGGACCTCTCTGCCTGGATCTCTGCAGATACAGGAAATCTGCGGGTGGGAGGATGAGTAGGCTCGCTCTGTGCTAGTCGCCTGTGGTCGGTCTAGTCTGAAAAACACAAAGTGGTGTTGGTTTGGGAGGGATGTCGCTTGAGAGTTGGCTTCTTGCTAAGGCTATCACCAGGTGCCATTCAGTTACTTACAGGTGAGTTAAGAAAGCTTTGGGAGACTTAGCACGTGGAGATGTCACCATTATTCATGTCTTGACATTTTTCCACTCCGATTTCAGCCGTGAATTTAATCTAGCAGGAATATCTTGCCAGTCTTAATTTCTTAATTATTTAGCCAGAATATGCAGGATGCATAAAAGAACACATTACTTCAATCAATGTCACTGCAAAGGCGCCAGTAGAGCAGAGTGAATGTAGCACTAAGGGGAGAGGTTGGATCAGTGGGGGAATGGGCTGTCCCCCTGGTAGAATCTGGGATATGCTATTGTTAAATGATGAAAAGGGGGGGAAAAAGTGGGTTGGCTTGCAAGAATAACTCAAAAATTGGTTTTGTGGTTTTGTTGGATGACCACTCTGATTGCAGAATTGACACAGAAGTGAGAAACTATCCTGTAGCTTCTGGAGGGAATTTAGCTACCCTGATAAGTGATTTTTGTTGGTGGTGTGATTTTTTTGCCTTTTTTTTTTTTTTAATCTCCCTAAATGATTTGACTGTCAAGCAGTTCCTTCTCTGAGGGTAATGTTAAATGCTGTCAATGTCTGTCTTGGCTTTGTTGTGTGTCTGTGGCTAGAGGAAAATTTGAGAGTGCTATGGAGAGACATGCAGTCTTACTTCGGATGCAAATTACTTATGCTGGTTTCATTTTGTTACTGGCAAGTGAAAATAATTTGCACGTAGATAGCACAATCAGCAGGTTTCCTTTTAAGAGGTACTGCTTCAATAACATGTATTTGCTGTTGTGCCATGGTGGGGAAAAAACTGCTTTGAAGGACTTATATCCAGTAATCCGTAATGGGTAAAAGAAAAAACAAGAACTTTTGGTCGCATAGGTGAGAAGTCCCCATGGAGTTCAGTGGTAAAGTTTCTTCTTGGGTACAGTTGCCAAAAAAATACCAAGTGAGGAATGATGCAGGCAATGCAAACACGCTACTGGTGGATTTCTCAGCCAAAAATTGCAATGTCAATGTGCAGAACAAGTCCCTGACCGACCTATTTTTGTACTGGCTTAAAACAAGGTTTTTGTTTGTTTTACAGCTGTTAAGAAAACAGTGTCCTGGGTTTTGTGTGCTGTAATAGGGCTGGTGAAACTGCAGCAGCTGTTGTGTCTGGTGTGTGAATATCAAAAAGTGGGCAAAGATGGAAATTGCTGGGCATTAGGAGAGGCACTGGCTCTCCTTTAAGTAAGAGTAGGAAAGCTGTTTTGCAGGGAGGACGGAAGGTGTCAAAACTGTTTTGCGCAAGAGCTGTGGCATGAGGCTACTTAAACTTGAGTTGGAGGTTTTCATTGTTTGTTTTGTGTAGCCTTACTGCCGGTATGCTTGGATGGTCTCGTGAAAGAAGAAAAGCTTTCATTCTCTGAAACTTTGTCTAATGGCATGGTTTCAATCGCTGGTTTTGTTATGCTTTCTCCTTTGTTCTTATGAGCTCCGACAGCTGACTGTGGCTGTCATGTGACTTGCAGTTGGAGTTCTTTTTTTATCTTCTGTGTAGAGGTTTCTCCAGGATTGCTGCAGTATGAGTAGATGGGAAGGAATACAGGGAACTGATTGGATATAGGAAGTTATAGGCCAGTTTGGTCTCTCCCAGTTTTTCTTCTTCCCTTATATCTTTCATGTTATGATGCAAGAAAAAATCTGGAATTAGAGTTAATTTTGTGACATGTTTTTTAAGTCCATCTACTTCAAAAGAAGTCGTGACAGTTTGGGTTCACCTTCCACATAACACTGCAAAGTTGCTGTGTAACTTTCCTTTCTTTCTAAACAAAATGCAGAATATGTTTTGAGTGTGATGGTAGAGCAGCAAATACAAACTGCCTCCTCCGTGGGCTGTTTTGCCTGAAAATCTATACTGGATGAGAGGTGATTTAATGATCAATGATGTTTCTGCCCCCTTGCAAGGATAGGAGCTGGTGCATAACTTCAATGATTTTTAGACTTGTGGATATAAGGGAATCTCAAACTGCTGTACAACAGGATTGCTATTACACAGACTTGAAGTTTTTGGGTTGTAAGTCAATTCTATTTTATGTTAAATGCATAGTTTTTAATAACACAACTCCTGCAGCTGACTGTACCTACACTTCTGTTCGTTCAAAACACCGTCTTTTCAGCCTTTGTTTTGAAACCACAACTGTGCTCATCTGTGCTGCTTGAAACCCTTGAAACCCCAAGTGTTCTGCTTGGCCTTGGTGAAGAAGCACATGCTGACTACAGAGAGGTGACCTTTGGGTGCCCTCATTCAGCTCTGTTAAGTGCTCTGACATATTTAAGTGGGAGATGTCATAAATAAGATCTTACTGGACTTACATACCGATGTGAATGGTTGTGTCACGTGCCTGGGAAGCTGCCATTGTAGTGTCTGAATGGGATTTTTCAGCACAAGAGCCACTTCCTAGAGCTCTTGGGTACTTAAACTTCAGATTGCTAGCCCTTTTCTTAAGCATTCTGTTAAAATTGTGTAGTAGATGTGCTTTAGAGTGCAGCATGAAGGACCAAATGTCTTCTGGATGCAGAAAGCAGAAGAGCTTGTGGTGTAGCTGTAAGGCTGTTATGTGTGGTGTACACGCAAGAAAACTCGCCTGAAGATAGACAGTGTGCCTGGTAGTTGGAGAAGGGGACGGGTGAGCTAGGGCAGAATTAAGCATGGGTAGGGATGCATTAAAAAGCTCTTGAGGTGTCCTGGTGGCTGTACTTTATGCCGTACAAGCTGTCCTTTTCAAGTAAGGAGAGCCTGCTTTGACATGGAGATTTCTTTACCGTACACATTCGTGTGAAATGGTAGTCACATCTAATAGTGATTTCAGTGGCAAGTGATATGCAAGTTTCAAATTTACAGCGCCCATCCTGGAAATTGTTCCTGATCTTGTCTGATCCTGAGATTGTGCTGGTTGAAACTGCTGGTAAAGAGCTTTGGGTGCTTGTTTAATCTCTGCAGTGTTCTGATAGCTGAGAAGCATCTGGACACAAAATCGTGCGGATGCATAATCACATGTGGATCTGCTTTCCAACCCTGTGGTTGTAGGTTGCCTTGTCTCTCTGCCAGGTTGTCTGTATAACACCCCCTCAGCAAAATGAGCTATTCCAGTGCACTCCCCAGAGAGGAAACGCATGATTCTCTGCGACTGTGCTTTACAGCTGTTTGGAGTAGGGTGCACTGTTCTCCCCAGCAGTCATCCCTCGGGTAACAGTTTGAGAACCAAAAAGCTTGAGCTGGAGATTGGTGGCAGTAGTTCTCTGGTGCTCTGCTGATTTGAAGCAGTTTTTCCTAGTGCTCAGACCTCAAAGAGGCTCTGGCATTGGGATTCCCGTGCTGTGACTTGCTTGGCTTCAGTGCCTCAGCCTCTCATCCCAAAGTGATGAACTAGGCTTGCTTTTCCCTTTCTCATGTTATTTTTTTCTTGTTGCTTCTTTGCTTTGTTTAAAAAAAAAAAGTAGAGCTCTCATTTGATGTTGCAGCTTGCTGAAAAGTAGATTAATTTCTTTTTCATGTGATTGCTTCAGTGTCTCAAAAAGAACAGTAGGTAGCTGGAAAGGCTGACCTGCAGGCAAGGTTATTCCCAATAACTTGTCTGGACCTTGCTTGCACAACTGCTTTTGACAGTGGTCTGAGCTGGCCCTGCCTACTTCTGTGCCTCCCAGTGCTGGTGCATGGCCAGAAAGCGCCGTGAGCCAGCCGGGGAACTGGCCAGGCTCAATTCCCCCTCCACACACATGCAGACGCACCTGTTGTTTTTGCCGAGTTAATTCTGAGAGAGGACAGTCCCTGGGCCCAGCTTGTGTCAGGTGCTTGGCCAGCAACACTGGCAGGAGACAGGAGAGCCTGCCCTGGGGGGATCGATGTGGGTGTATGTTTCATCCCTCTAATTGAGGGATAGTTCACAGTTGGTTTATCAGAAAACAAGCGTTGTGTTGTGGTTTCAGCAAAAATAACTCTTTGACAGTTTCTTTCAGGGCAGACAGTGTGGTTTGAGCCCTGACCTTGAACTGCTCTAGAAATAGCTGTTTGAATGGTTTATTCTGTGAGGTAGCATCTGTGCTGAGCCCCCTGGATCAGAGGATGCATCACACCCCACCCCATGATTGTGGCTGTTACTTTTTAAAGGTGCTGATATAACAGCTCCCTAAACTAGCTCAACTGCAATGAAGCAGGATAACTTAAGCCCTTCAAACAAGATAACTTCATCTGGCCCTGGCAAACAGGTGATTACATCAGGCATCACCACTGGTGGAGGTGAATGCTGAGCAAGCTGGAGGAAGCCAGTCCATGTGACTCACATGGTCAGGATGGGCAATGTGATTGCCAACAGATTGTTTCCATTATGGATTGCAGTAGAGAGGTCAGCTTCTATCTTACTGGAAAGTAGAGCACATGCAACTTGAAGGTACTGATTTAATGCCAGGAGTCTTACTTGTTGAGAAATAATTCTTGCTTTTACTGTGAAAGTACTTTTCACCTCCCTGAGAACAGCTGCTTAGGTTACGTCCAGGCTGCTGTTACTCACAATGAATAAATCCCACCTTGCTCCTCCCACACATTAAAAAAAATAGAAGTCTCTATAACATCCATGAAAGTAACATTACCCTGAAGCTGCACTAGATTTTCACTTCTCTGTGTCCCTGAGGTTGTGGTTTGGAACATGATTGAACATAGGATTTAATATTTCTTTTGTGTGGACTGTTTTGAAGCATTCCTCAACCTTCCCTATCCAGGGGCCTGTGACAGGGCAGAGGGAAGGTTCTGGCTTCAGTGGCTGCTTTGCTTCTGTTCTGTAAGCTGCTCATCTTGTTTCTCTTTTGCTTCTGGCCTGTGGGTGAACTGACTTGAAGATGCTGATTTCCTCTATTTTGTAACATGGAATTGGAAAAGCAAAACCTTAATCTCTGAGTGATAATTCTGTTATGTGAAGGACTTAAATTCTTGTTCCATTCACAAACAGATTTTAACTTGTAAGGTCTCTATAAAAACCAACAACACACTGAAGAACACCCCAGCTTGATCAACAACCTTGTGCCATAGTATAGTATGTTACCTTTTGGTCATCTTCCAAAACCAGTCAAAAAAAAAAGAGTACCGGAGCCCTTGAGAAATTTTCAGTTCTCAGTTTGAGAAAAGCTAACTTTCTGGGGCTTCATTGTGAAGAAATTTGGTTTGGATTGAAATGCGTTTTCTCCTGGATGTAAAACCAGCTTTGGTTTTAATCTCTTGCTGTTTTCAGAGCCCTTGAAGATAGTCAAGTTCTTCTAACTTCTTTTTTTGTATGTTGAGAAGCTTTATTCCATTGCTGAACTTTGGTTATTCTGTCCTGTAGCTAAATTCTCATCATCCTCCTGCATCGATATTGCTTTTATCCACTTCAGAAGTGCAACAGAGTAGCTGAGAGAATTAATCAGTATGATTGTAAAAGGTCATGTCTGCCTGCCTATGAGGAAAGAATAATGGCAAGTATTTGTCTAGGATTGAGACACAGTCCTTGAATACATACTTCTATTGGTGTTTTGGGTATGAGTCAATACCTGGCAAGTTATTCTTGACCCTTATATTAGGATATAAAGTCTCAAATATAATAGTATACTGCCATATAAAGATAGCCATTAGCAGTGTGAAATTAACATGGCTGCTGTAGTACAGGGAATCCAAGAGCCCTGTAGTCAATAATTAAAATGGAAAAGTATGTGATATCTTACTGCTGGCTCTTTGATTGGATGTGGGATGCACTGGGTTGGAGAGGGATTCTCAGAGGGTTTAAAATTTAAAATAAAGAATAAAGTAGCTGAACTGTTGCTGCCCCTTTCTCATCTGTGGACTAGAGTTCAGAGCTGAACAAGAATGGTTTCTCCTCCTGGGGGGATCTGGAGTATGATAATGCTGAGTGGTGCAACACATACGACCTAGAGACTAAGGCAAACAAACCTGATGGGTGAAGCTTCTTATCAGCTGAGATTTGTACATTAAGACAAATGCTTCTGTGGGTCAGATAGGTGCACTAAATTTTGTGTGAGTTCTAAATAACAGGGTTGCCTAGTAAGTCACTGTGGTGTCCTCAGTTTTCTGATGTGTTGATGAGTCTGTATTAATCCTACTGAAGTTTCCACTTGGAATAGAAAGATAGCTGGGGAATCTGTTATGTTGCAAAAATCAAGTGTCCAGAGGATGCAGGCTGCTGCCAATGCCAGAAGAGGGGTAGCTGAACCAAGGTGACAGCAAACATTTATTGAGTTGTGCTTTTTTAACAGAGCTTGGCCAGAGCACTCTGATAGTAAGCCAGGCTGTCTAAAGAGCTCCTGGCTCTAAACTGGATGACCTGGGCCTGCCTCAAAACTGAGCAGTGCTGTGTCATGCGACTGACCACATTTCACTGCAGTCATACTGCCTGCTGTGAGGGGAAGGAATCCTTGCTCTGCCTCTGAACTGTGCTGCATTTGATTTTTTTCTGCTGTTACTCGGATTTATTCCCAGTTATATTTAACCTGAGCTTCGTGTTCTTTTCCAGTTTTTAGAGAGCTGGCCTTTCTGATACGCCTGTAGCTAGGTAGTGTGAGTGCCTTGAGGGTACCTCTGCTTGGTTTCCAGCTTTTGACATCCATATAATGCCTAAAGGTGCAGCTAGGCCCTATAAAGCACTGTTAGCATCTTTTAGTCTGGGTACTGTAAGACTCTCAAGCCCAATTTTGACCCTGAAGCTGGCTAGCTCTACTGCTCTATTTCACTTAGACTTTGGACTTCTGCCACTGTTGTTGGGCAGAACACTAAGGTGCAGTAGTGTCCAGCCTGCCAAAGACATCTGAGAAATTTATCAGGCTGTCAAGGATAACATATCACAGGTGATGATCCTTTGGGTGGCCTTTATGGAGGTTTGATGGGGAAGAATGGATAAATGGATGTTCAAGAAATGTAAAAATGGACTTTATGTTACGTTCCATGAGTGGTTAAATCTGTTTTGCTTTTAGTCTCAACAAAATAGTAAGTATTTATGGTATTTATAAGTATAAAACATGAATAGGAACTTAAGTTAGTGGTGCTCCTAGCCTTAAACTTGGTTATTTCAGGGACTGGTATCTAGATGATATGCAATTCTGACAACTTGAATACCAACTGACAGGTGTTTTTTTCATTTCAGTTACACCTGGGAAGCAATTGATGCAGACAACAAAGTGCTTTATAAAATAAATTTCTGTTCTGGTGTTGAAGAGTGTGGAAGGACAAGTGCAGTCTGTGCATATGACATCAAAACGAATACACATCAGTCTGTAGGTAAGTAAACAAGTGTCTTCTAGGTAGTTCAGAGCCATGTTAATGGATGGTCTTATAATTATTGCAAAGTTTGATGTGTAAGCAATCACCCTGCCCCCTTATTGAAACTGTATTAACTTTGTTTTGCTGCAGATTTACTAGGAAAATTTGGTAAAACATGATCTGATTGTAGATAATGACTTTATGGGACAGTGAAATGTATCTTATGCTCTAGTTAACTGTAATCTAGTGTGAAAGTATGTAAGGCTACCTCTGGTAGAATAAGTGCATCTACCTGTGGCAGGATATGGACTGTGCACAACTTGGTAAATACTGAACACAGGATAGAGCTTGAGTTACAGCTCTGAAGTATGCTCAGCCTAACCTGGTGTAATATCAGGTCTCTTTGTTCAGAGGCAGGTTACTCTCTGTAATGCAATCTTGGGAGCATTGCTAAGGGTCTAGGGTGGCATCTTCAAGTTGTTCCACACAAAAAGGAAGTTAATTACATGCAGTTCTCTGGTTGTGGATACACTTGTCAAATCTGGTGACAGCTTCAGTAGTTCACAGATGTCCCTGGTATTCTGAGGAGAGGCAGACTTGTGCATGCTGATCTAAATATGAAACTGGCTTATTCCTGTACACATACACATGATTTCATCAGTCAGAAGCACCTTGTGCTCTGAACAGTATTTTTTCATGAGTTCACGTTATTTATTTTCATGGATGTTTGTCACTTTCAAGGTTGCTTTTGTGTTTTGGCTAACAAAACAATAATATATGAGTACTGTTCAAGAGGCTTTCTCATAGTTGTCTGTAACTTCTAATAGAATAAAATAATAGTGTTCTGAAGAGCAATATCTCTTCAGACAGCTTCATAGTATCTGCAGATCTGAAGTCTGATTTAACATGCTGGCCAATCTTGCCAGCCATTGGCAGACAGCTCTTAAAAGAAGCTATGAGTCTTCATTGAATTGCTGGAGCTTGAGCTGCCAGAATATGGTGAGGAGGAAGGTGTTTCTCATCTGTATGCCAATGCACAGAAGTTAGTCAGCTTCCATTCTCCCCACACCTCTCTATTAACAGTAGAGATACTTTAGTTTCAGTCTATGGTCAATCAGTGCTTTTCAAACAAACTGTTAATGTTGGGGCCCAGGCTTACAGAATCACTGAGTGCATGAATAAAGGTATATTCAGGCTCCAGAGTTCTCTGGGATGGCTGGTTAGATTGTGTTTGTATTCAAACTGCATCTGCATGTAGTGTAGCATCTTCTCTGAAGGGTATGGCATGTTAGAGCACTTGATGCTGTTATTCTTGTTATACATTTTAGAAATGAAACACCTTTTTATTTCCTGCTGATGGGGGTCTCAGCTCATATGCCACTGAGGCTTCAGTTGCCTGTGGATTAGAGAAGAAAGCAGCATCTGAGCGTCTGTTTTAACATGCTGCTTTGGGTGAGACTGGAATGTGGCAGGTGGAGTGAGATTGAGGAAGTCTGTTCTCCCCAGGGAAGTGTGAGAACTAGAGGCCTTTGTAGGTTTTGTTCCACACTTCTTGTGGAAAGAGGAAGGGAGAACAGAGCTGGGTGATGACTGAGCAGTATCAAATATTCCTCTGTATGCAAACCTTGAGTTCCTGAGTGCCTTCATGCTACTGGGTGGAAGAGGATTTAGCAACAGATACACTGTGGCCTTGCTGAGGCAGTTTGAAACGACTTTCAAAGGTTAAGCCATGAATCTTGTTCAAGTGGGAAGTGTTTTTCATTACCCTGCAAAGGAAGTGAGAAATCAAGGTGAGCCGTTAACATTGTCATTGAATTTTGCTTTGTTCTACTACTCAAATTGTCCAAGTTTTGTTCTTGCTCATGCTTCGAAATGCTTTGGAGCTTCATCACCATCACACTGAATTTAGATCATGCCAATGGGTTATCAAGCTTGTTTGCTAAAAAATAAAAAAAATCACTCCTATTGAGAAAAGAGGAATCTCTCTGATCTAGGTCTAGGCAGGTGTAGACTCCTGGTTATCTAAACCAGCTAAACCACATACTTGTCTTCAAGCAATCCAGATGACATCAGGTTACCTGTGTGCCAAAGCTGTGGGCAGATGATGGACTTTTATTTGGGGGAAGAAGGGCCATTTGTCGTCTGATAAATTTCGTCAAGTTGTAAGCTTTCTTCAAATATGGGCTTAATCAGTTCTTCATTCTTTCAGAAAAGGAAATCAATGCAAGCAATTGTTTTGTTTTTTAAATATTAGCTGTGCAAGAGATGACAGCTGTCAGACTGTTTGTTGCTCCCAGCTTTGAGGGGTGTTAAGGCCATATGCTCTGTGTCAGTAATCAGTCTGTATCCCAGGGAAGCCTTGTGGCTGATCTTAACTGTGTGTCAGTGATGCACCAGGGTTTGCATGGAGACCCCAAAGGCCTCTCCTCTGCACTTTTATTGATTAATCCTAGAAGTTTTCAAGGGTAGGCAAATGTTTAGTTTATGAACATCAGTGAGAATGGAAATGACGTGGTAGTTAACTTTTTAACTTGCTATGATACCTAGTGACTCATGTGCCATGTACTTGGACTGCTCCTAGAAAATGGAGATATTACTTTATGTCTCTGTTAACCTGATGGTGAAATGTGCACTTTGTCCAGCTGCTGCAGGATGAGTGGACATGAAATGATAGCTGCCACCTAAATGCCACTTTCTTCTGGACAGCCTGATTAGGTATTTTCCATGATTGCCTTTTTCCTGCTGAGCAGCTAAACAGGTGGAGTCAATGAGCTGAAGGTGTTGTGCCTTTGGTACTGATTTAGTGCCACTGTGTAATATGAAGTATTTGGTGCTAATTTTTGTGAACAGTACTAGCTGATTTGTAGCATGTTGCTTTGTGGAAGCAACATATCTCTGAAGTCATGAGGAAACATGAGTGATGATTGTAGAAAGAGCTTGATGTTACACTAAAAGTGGTTGCAGCTCTGGAAGGAAGCTGATCATGTGAGGGGTTGATATTCCTTGGCCTGTGAGCAAGGGTGTGATGAGGCATGTGCCACTGAAGAGACTTTTACTAAAACTTTTAGCAAGTTCCCAAGTTAATTGTAAGCATGCAAGGGGGAGAAGAGCATACGTGTTGGCCTGTAGTAAACAAGATATACTGGCTGAACTTGTTTTTTCTTGAATGTTACTTTAACTGAGAAAATTGGAATCAGCTCACAAGTGCCTTTAACGCAGTTCTGTTTTTAGCATAGAGAGAAGCTAGTGCTTACAGAGCACCGAGTTCTCAGATGGTGCTGCCATAAGTTCCCTGCTAAATGGGGCCTTGTAGCTGTATACATTTGGAACTGGAGAGGTTTTAAGTCGTGCATATTGTTACTATATGCATCTCTTGCCTAGAAAGTTGTGTTGGCTTCCTTCTGCTAATCTGTTGAAGAAAACAGGACACCGTGACAGCATCTTCCAAGCAATCATGTCATAAGTAGCACTCGTGCTCTCAAAGCAGTATGTAGTTCTTAGGTTTAAGAGAGCTGCATGGCACTTGGGTTAACATCAGTGCTGGAAGCTACAGAACCTGAAAATAGCCTTGATAATACAGGAAATAAAAAAGGCACAAACCATATGTGGTTGTGCCTGGTTTTTTGACTTCTGCTCCTCTTCTGTTCTCTAGGCTGTATTACATGGGTGCAGTGTAGTTTTGCTTGCTATGAGTGAGGAGGTAACAGGCTGGGCAAAGTTCCTACAAGTGTGTTTTTTTAAATGAAACATTTGGCCTAGGTGCAAAGCTGCTATCTGCAGTGATTACAGATTTGACTTGCTTTCTCCCCAGTGTACACATAAACTAAAATGGAAAGGGGGAAGCTGATCCATGCTCGCACTTGATAGCATTTTCTGTAGTTCAAACCAAACTTGTTGAAGAATTAAAGTCTACTCCTCAGAAAAAAAAAAAAAAAAAAGAACAGGCTGGAGTTAGCACGTAAGATGTAAAAGCAGTTGGTGTTGAATATTAACCAAAATGGGCTTGAGCAGGAACATTTCAGTGGCCTGAGCTGGTGCTCATCATGGCTTGAAATGTGTTCCACCTTTCTCCTTCATGTCAAGTGCTGGGGAGAGGAGAACAGTGTGCAGTGACAAAGCACTGGCCCTACTCTTCATGCAGCATGTGAGCTGTGCTAAAGGGATGGGAGATGCGGGGGATTTGCTCTGAGGCAGTGGATCTGCACTGGGTTTGTCTGCAGTGCCAGTGCACGGGCAGCAGTACGTTCTTCATTAAGTAGGTTAAAGATTAAGTGGAGCCAGCAGTGTGCATCTGCAGCCCAGAAAGCCAGCTGTATCAAACAAAAGCAATGTGGCCAGCAGTTCAAGGGAGGTGATTCTGCCCCTCCTTTCCCTCTGGTGAGACTGCACCTGGACTCCTGCATCCAGTTTTAGGGTCCTCAGCACAGAAAGGACATGGACCTGTTGGAGCAGGTCCAGAGGAGGGTCACAAAAATGCTCACAGGCCTGGGGCACCTCTCCCTATGAAGACAGAGTGAGAGTTGAGGTTGGTTAGCTTGGGAAAGAGAAGACTCCAGGGAGACCTTATTGCAGCATTCCAGTGCTTATTAGGAGGCTTATAAGAAAAATGAGGACAGACTTAGCAGGGCCTGTAGTTATAGGATAAGAGGTAATAATTTTAAACCAAAGGACAATAGATTCAGACTAGATATAAGGAATAAATTCCTTTATGATGGTGGTGGTGAGGCAGTGGAACAAGTTTTTCAGAGGAGTTGCAGATGCCCCATCCTGGAAATGTTCAAGGTCAGGCTGAACAGGGCTCTGAGCAACTGATCTATGTCCCTGCATATTGCAGAGGGGTCCCTTCTAAGCAAAATCATTCTGTGATAGACTCTCTCTCATCTTGTGCTGATGCTATTATTGTAAATGGTATAAAGGCTGAGAAACTGATGAATAGAAGCTGGTAGGAGGAAGGAGTGAATTGTGACTGAAACTAGTTGGTAACAGCCTCCCTTGTTCCTAAAGAAGTGACTAGTTTGTAGTAGCACCTGCTGTTGTACTTTTATTTTAAAAAGTGTTTGCTAAAAACCTTTAAGAAAGTAGAAGTGTGATTAGAGATGTCAAACACTATCTTAACTTGCATCTGATCTTCCAAATCAGAAAACCTACAAAGATCTTTAGTTGTACTGTCTTCAAGTGGACTGGTATATCTTGAGCTGCTCAGTGATTGAAACTAGATCCTGTCTGAGTTTCTATGAAGGTGTTGTATTATAACACCTTTTCCCCCCTCCCTTCTCATTTTTAAACCCTAGGTGACTTAGCCTTGCTAAAAGTTTCTGAAAGTCTTCTGGAGCTCAACACTACACGTAACTGCTTGCAGCAAGGCAGTGAACACCACATTCAGAGCAATATTAACTTCCTGTGTGGGAAAACACTGGTAAGTCTAAATAATGTGCTTTTATCTTCAATGGAAATGACAAGTAGTTCTGACTTGCTTTTTAAGGAGACTTGCTGTACTTTCGGATGTACTGATTACTGAGCTTCATAGCTTAAAGAAGAGCCAGTTACTCTTACTTTTAAGTTAAGGTCATGATTTATTGTTGCTTTCAAAATTCAATCCTAGCAGAAAATTGTTGCAGCTCTACCTCTGGTTATGGGTTCTTCTTTGTCTTTAATGTTTTTTACATGATTGGCGCTGTAGTCTTTTATTAGCTTAATATGGAGGAATGAGTCAGCAGTGTACAGGGTACCATAACAGTGTGAGCTGTTGTTCACTTGTTGGCTGTGCCTTAGCTGTGGATCTGGCATGCCTGTTTAGTAGAACAGTATTGAAGAAAAGGACTGACCTCTGTTATGGGGCAGCACAGTTGACAACAGTAAGCCTTAGGCTTGATCTGCTCATTGTTGAACTAAGAGTGCTTATACAGCCAGCTGGGCTCCTGAGGAAACAGTTGTTTGTGAGAGTGTGTTTGAGGGGTGATTGGAGATCCCTGTAAAGTTTCTAGGGGCCTGTGTGCGTGCAGTTCACTTCAAAGTGCTTTTGGAGTTATACCCTCCACACACTCCACAGATACAAGAGCTCAGTACAGACTGTGGTTGGTTCACGTATTTGTGTATCCGGGAGAAGTATTTATTGGTGCTGCTGTTGGCACTGACAATGCTATTGCACACCCCCTCTTGGAAATACAGCCAATTCAAACAAAATGCCAGTGCAGCAGAGACTTAAATGATTCTCGTTCTGTCTCAGCAGATGACTCTTTAAATTAAAAATTATTGCTCAGCTTCAACTGTAACACCAGATCATGGTGATCTTCAGACTTCTTCGGTTAGCTCAGTTCTAATACCTGTTCATCTCTTGACATAGTAAAAGGATTTTGTAATAGTGTCTGGAACAACTTGTTTTGTCCCCTTTTTATGGCAGTGTTAAATGAGAGAGGGAATTGAGTTTAAGTATGCTAAACTGCTTCTAGCTGAGGTGATGGAGGGCAAATTGAAAAATTGTTGTGTTTTCACTGGGAGACATTCAATTGAACATCCAGTTCTGAACCATGGGAGAAGCCCCATCTTGAAATCTATACAAATGTGTATAACTGAGCCTATAAAAATAGGCAGTTGAGGTCAGGGATATTCTTTCTGTGTAGCAGAAGAGGTTGCTAATCAGTTGTTTCTGTAAGGTAAAAGGGAACTGATAAACCATGCATTGTCTCACTGTGTTAACTGATTTATATGCATTTCTATTGATGTCTTCCTTTCTAGTAAGCAGATATGACTCGTGCTTCTGTCATTATCAACTGGCATAGTGAGCACTTCTAAAAGATGGAATACAGTTACTGCATACTAGTACTGGCACATGTTGAGTATTGGTGCATGTGCAGACTAAGGATTTGGCATCCTGCATCTTCCTGAGTTGCCCAACGAAGCTGTTATGTAACAGTCTTGCTGTTAACAAGTGCCATTAAGAAACTGTATGCCCTTGTTCTGTGATGTGCTGTATTCTGTTTTTCTTAATCTCTTGAATAAACTTCTTAATGTGTACAGGTGTAAAAAAAAAACCAGTCTGTTTTTCAAAGCATTATTTTTTCTTAAATAGGGTACCCCTGAATTTGTAACAGCAACAGAGTGTGTGCACTATTTTGAATGGAGGACCTTTGTGGCTTGCAAGAAAGACTTGTTTAAACCTGTGAAAGAGGTAATCTATGTACTATCCAAGCAGAAGTTACTCTTCACATACATGACAATTTTACTCTTAATTACCTGCCCCCACCCCAAGTTAATCCAAACAACCTCAACAAACCTATGTTTTTCATAGGTATGTAAAGCATAAGTGTTGGAAGCTGGTGGAGCTGAGAATTTTAAATAACTCTTGAACCTTTTCTGTGCATTGGGGGGTTGTTTATATTAAAACTCTTCTAAAAGCTGGAGCAAAAGGGTCTAACTTTGGATGCCTCATCAGCATGTCTAGCTTTGAGCTTCCAGAATTAAAAAAACTTTTCCATGTACTAACTGGGCTTAATATATGCCTGTTCATAACTTCCCCCTACTTTTGTAGTGTGGTTTGCATGTAATTTTTTTGTTGTTCTAGGTCCCTTGCTACGTGTTTGATGGAGATGTCAAGAAACATGACTTGAATCCTCTCATCCAAGTTTCAGGACACTACTTGGTGGATGATTCTGATGATGATTCCTTGTTCATAAATGTCTGCAGGGACATAGGTTTGAATAGTTGCTTGTGTCATCTGTCAGTGTGTAAATTTCTTGTAGTATGGTTCTTTGCTATTGTCTCCATTCAAGTTGTCCTATGTCCAAAGATCAGTATTTCAAGACTTAGATAATTATTTCAAACTCCCTACCCTCCAAGTATTGAGGTGTTCAGAGATATTCCCCTTCTGGATGTGCAAGTACTGTTAGTAGAGTTTAAGTCACATTTTCTAAGTGGGAGAGTGCAGCTTGTCTTGTATCGTTGTTTGTTTGCTGCCAAAAAGGGCAATATTGTTGTCACAGGGCTTCATGTGCTCTGAATTTATTCCTTTGGACTCCAGATTGTTGCCCAGTTCCTGATGATTGTCCTGAGGTGCATCTAAAATACTGTTTAGATGCTTGCCTAAGTACTGGTGCAAGTACTCTCTCAGTTGAGAGCTATATTCATAAGGAATTAAACCAGCAAACTTGCTGAAAAGGTTAGTTCAGCTGTATACTCCCACTGTGATTTTTATTCTGCAAAGATGTGCTTTGTGCCCCTGTTAAGGGTTTAATACTTCTAGTTTTAGTGGGAGATCTATTCTTTTAAATGTCTGACTAGTATAAAACTTTTTGCTGACAGCTTTGAATTAGAAGATGGTTAATAAGAAACAAAGGGGATAAAACCTTCCCTGTATGGAGGAGTTACACGATACTTGGTTGTGGGAAAAAATACTTGGCACACCTTCAGAAGTTTTCAAAGCCCTATGTATCCAGCAGCTGCACTAGCAACTAGAGGCAGCTGCTTTGTCAGGAAGGATGAATTTGCTGTCCCCAACTAAGGCAGTGCCAATTACAAGCGCTCCAAGTTTTGTCTTGTCGGTTTCACATTCTAAGGTAGCCTGCTTTTTAGAACTATTTTAAGAGGAACCAACAGATAAAATGGCAAGATACTTCAGGTAGAGCAGGGCTTAGAAACTGAGTCCTATAACTTCTTTTCTATGTGCTCTAACTAGGAAGTTCAAGTGGAGAGACCAGAAAGTGCCCTTCTGGCAGTGCTGCTTGCTTGTTACATGATGGTCTGGCATACGATGTTGGCCGTCCAAAGGAGCAGCTGAAGCTTCAAGACAAAGACAGGTACGCAATTTCCTATGGACATTTCAGTCATCTGGCCAGGAAGCAATGCTCTTGGTAGCAGATGAGTCTCCTAAAACTTAACATTAATACCTCTTCAGTGTTGAAGCATCAGCAGAAAACTCTTCAAAAATACTGTCAGAGCAGTCTGTCATGAGTTCTGTGGTACTGCTGTAACAGATCAATTTTTCTCCTTTGTTGTGAGAGACTCCTTTTTCAGAACTCTTAGAAGGAAGGGGTGATTGGTGCTTTCAGCCCACAAGCAGTAGAGTAAGATTTGGTCCTGTCTGCCTACTGTCTGAGAGCCCACAGGGTAAATGCATTTGGCTCACTGTTGGTTTGTGCACTGATTTTGGCTCACTCTACTCCCCAGACATACTTTAAAAGTTGAGAATAGGACCAGATGTTCCTTTCTGGTTTTTTGTTGGTTTTTTTGTGGGTTTTTTTGAGGTTTTTTTTGCATTCATGAGTTCTTAACAGAAGAAATAGATAAGCAATGCAAGGCTTAGTGTTCCTTATGGTGGTAGAGCTGGAATTACAAGAAACTTTCCTTGATGGTGCTCCTGTTTACTGTCTTTTGTATTGTAAGTACAGCTTGACATAAAGAAACCCAAACTAACAAAACAACAAAATACTCCCCCAAACAAATGAAAAAAAGAATGAACCAACCAAAAAGCCCCCTCAAAACCACCCCACCACCAAAAACTCTACCACCAACAAAAGAAAACCATAAGCAAACAAAAAACCATGTTAAAACGCCACCCAAACAAATTAACATGGCTCAGAGAATTTAACATGCTGATATTTCTGAGCTTCAGATCATCTGAGCCTGCTTGCCTTGTCTGTAGCATCAGTTGCGCCCAAGTGGATTTCTGCAGTACTTCTGTTATTTCAGATGCCAGCTGAAGAAAACAAGCAGAATAAATTAATAACAGGGAGGATCTGACTATCTGTGGTGAAGTTGAGGGTTTTATTTCAGTTTACAAAAGAAATTGTTAATCCTTTGTTTCAGGGCTTATCCCAGCATGAAACAAGTGACTGAGGTGTTCTGTACCAAGGCAGTAGCTTACATCTGAGGAAGCACAAGCTTATTATCATGCTGAAGTGCAACTATTAGTACTCTAGAAAAGTGCTAGGCAAGCAAGCTTACCCCTGCTAGGATTGAAGAGCTCTTTGGAGCGTCAGGAATATTCCAGTATGTGTTCTATCAGACCTGGAAAGGAGTAAGGTGATTGGATATCTGTGTCCTGAGGTACAGAGAGGCCAGGTAGGGATGTGGCTCATCTGAAGCCAGAATGAGCCACGCCTCTGCCCTGGGAGCTGTTGTCTTATGGCTGTTAAACTGCATAGAATAATAATGCTTAGCTGGAAGTTGTGATCTTCCTGTTCTCTCATCCAAGTCATCTTGCTATTTGTCTCTCCCTGTCAGATAATTACCCTGTTTTATTCCCCTGCTTCTGTTTCACCTGACCCAGTTACCTTGCTCCTGTCAATTTGCTGATGAGTTCATTTTACTGTTAATTCTGGGGGCAGAATGGAGAGAGTTTATATGTAGAGAGATGATAATGTACAGGAATGTGGCAAAACCTGAGTAGGTATTGCTTTCAAAAGTTGCAAGAACATTTGCCACATCTGCTCTTCAGCAGTAGTTTTGAGAGCAAAACTTTAATTATCCTGTGTTCCTGTGATTATCAGCTATATTCTTGCTACAATATGAGTCACAAGGCATTCAGCATAGTCTTAAGTAGGGTACCAGAAGATACTGTATTAAGTAATTTTGCTAGGATTGTTTTAAATTTTTTTAATTAACTCTAAGATCAAAGGAATGAGGAGCTCCATAAAAATTGCTTTCAGGAGCAGGGCTACCTTGATATATTCTGCCAGAGCGTCTAGCAAAAATTGAGTGTTTTGAGAATATCCTTCTTCTGTACAGTGTAGTGTCTTACTTGTCTTTTTGGTTTGTTGTTTTCTATTTCTAGGCTTCTGTTGAGTTACGAGAGAGAGTACAATCAGGATGAAGAAAGGCCAGGCTTCTGCCTAGGCCACAATCCAGCAGTGACAATCACTTTTGTTTGCCCATCAAAGAGGGGAGAAGAGGTAACTTCAATATAACCCTTCGTGTTAACTCGTTAACTGGTTTAACTTTTATGTGCATTATCTTTCATTTTTATTATGACCTGAAGAGAGAGTAAGTATTCCTGGCTTGTAGCTTGCAAAGAGTGTGAGATTCTAGATATACTCTTAAAGTCTTCTAGAACTTAAGAAATAACAAGAACTTGAAAAAAATTGCCCCAGGAGTGTGTTGTCTCTTGTATTGGTGAATTTGGTTGTTCCTTTACAGGTTCAAAGCTTTTCTCTAAGCATAGGATGGGCTTAATGTAGAGTTAATCCTTGGTATCTTGGCACCGAGCTTTGCTTGCCTAATGAGTATTCTTCTCTTAGTCAGGCTGGATGTGCTTCTAGGTGTTGCCTGTTACTTGGTTTCTATATTAATCTGTTCTTCCTCAGGGGAAAAAAGGTAGCTAGTAAGTGTCATTGCATGGCAAGAGTCTGTCACTTACTAAGTGCTTAATTCATAAGCAGGCTCATGAATTATTTTTATCTTTAAGTAAAATCTGTAGTGTTCAGCAGCAACTCAGTTTATGCAGGTCATTGTTTTAGCCTAACTTGAGTGTAGTGTGATGATCACTTCAATGTGATGCTGGGTAATTTCAGCAACCTACATGCCTTGAACTGGGCGATTGCTAATGATCTGCCATTTCATATAGTGATGGTTTTTGTTGCAGGTTAGTGAAGAGGGAACTCTTGTCTGGCTAATTCTTGGCTTAATGTTTAGTCCCTCATCTGACCTAGATAGGTACTGCATTTCAGTGTTGTTGCTGGAGAAACAAACCCAGCTCTTGTCTGCTGTCACTTTGTACTACTTTGCAATAGCTATGCACTCTTGTAGTATGAGACATGTTACTGATGGTACTTGTACCTGTAACTTACCCAATACATGTGTATCTGCCAGTTGTTCCAGTGGATGGCAGAAATACAGATTTATGAAACAGTTTGAATTTCTTGTGTTTCACTTCAAAGTGAGGCAAATCAAGACTACTGCTTCTCCCAGACATGCAAAAATATATCACTACAGAAAATTCACCTGACAGAAGTGTTGGCTTAAGAGTTCACAAATGTCTGTATGTTGATTTGGACAGAGGAAATCAAAGTTGCTAAAACACCAGTGTCTAAAAGTTTGCTTTGCCTTTAGAGAACATTTGACCTCTGTTCCCTGCATTGAAGGCTTCTCTGAGGCAATCAATCCAAGCTTATGCCAGTTGGGCTCACATCTTTGCTTTTTCCAACACATGAAATAAAAAGTACCTTTAAAAGTAGTATTACTTCTGCTGTCCTTCTGCTAATGTCTGATGCTTTACTTCTGCTTAGACTTGTAATAGTTTGCCACATCATTTATAAGACATGTTTTCTTCTCAACACCTTTTTTCTGAGGGGCCAGAAACAATGTTTGCACATTTTAAGTAATTTACAGGCGGAGTAGTTGTTACTGATCTTCAAGGAATGTGATACTGTTGCTTTAAAGATTATATTTCAAGTAAGTCTACTTATAATTTAAATTCTGTTCACTTCTATTTTAGAGTGCAGGTCCCAAACTTACAGCAAAAACAAATTGCCGGTATGAAATTGAGTGGGTTACTGAGTATGCCTGTCACAGGGATTACCTGGAGAGTAAAAACTGTCGTCTGACTAATGAGCAACATGATATCTCCATTGATTTAAGTCCTCTTAATCAATTTCCAGGTAAGCTCAGTATTTTTCTTTTGGGTTTTTTTTTTTTTTTTTTTTTTTTTTTTTTTGTGGTTTTTACTAGCCAGTTTTGCATTTACTTATTTAGGGACAGAAAAAAGTCCTCTGTTGATATGTGGAGTTTCATGTCTGTCTTGATGTGTGTTAAAATACTTTTTTGGTTTTTATTCATTCAGAATATGTCACACCATATTCAGCCAAAGATGACAAAGAGGAGTATTTCTATTACTTGAATGTATGTGGGAAAACCACTGCAGGTAACTGCAAGGATGATATAGGATACATTTCATCTTGCCAAGTAAAACTTTCAAGTAACCAGCAAAAAGTAGCAGGAAGATTTGCAAACCAAACCCTAAGGTGTGTAAATGCTCTTTAGCCTTGCTAACTGGTCTGATTGGTCTTTGTTTCCTGCTTTAATGCTTGCTTACTTGTCACATAATCAACAATTGATACAAAATGCAAGCATTTTTGCTCACTTTTTTGTTAGAAAAACTGTAATAGTTTATCAGGATAGCATTAGCCAAGAGAGGAGCCAGTGAGGTTGGCAGAGGCCATTGTCTAAACAGGAAGACTTCCCCTGGCTTTGTTGTCCCAATTGCAGATTGTGCTGCACTGCCTGTTGTCCTCCTTTTCACATGTTCTGCATGTAAAGCAGTATCAGAAGAAGCTGATTCCCAAGTGGCCTTTGGGGACAATAGTTTGCATGAGATTGTAAAGCAGAGATTAATTCATGTAGATACGATCTTCCATTTTGTCTGTGACAGGTTTGTTGCAGTGATCTTCCAGGAAGTATGACTTCCTCCTCTTGCAGAAACAGCCACACAATAAACTAGTGGGAGTTGATATCCCACCATACCTAGGGGAGCTTTAGTACATTCTTTAATTTCTATAGAAACAAATGAAAAGTGATCAGAACAATCAGTGGATGCAAGCCTTTGTTGCTGTAGAAATGTCAGTATTGATGTTGAACTAGCATTTGTTTTCCCTTGGATTGAGACTATTAATAAATGAACAAGAATGTGACTTCTGTTATGTGAAGAACACCGTGTGATTGTCTGACCCCACATTTCTATCTCAAACTGACTTCTTGCTCAGATACTCTGATGGGGATCTCACTTTAATTTATCCGAACGGGGATGCGTGTAGCTCCGGCTTTCAGAGAATGACTGTCATAAACTTCGAGTGCAATGAAACAGCAGGTGAGTTTAACAAGCTGTGACAGCTCTGCTCAGCATTTGACTCCTGTGCTTGCTAGTAGACCTTATGCTCAAATGAATGCTTGCTTTGAGCCATAGCTAACACAAGAAATAAATATTGTTACATGAAGCAGTAATTTCGATGGCTGGCAGGATGTGCTATGTGGTAGCACTGCTAGTCTAAATTTACACTAATGACTGAGAAGATGGAAGTATAAAAGAGCCCTTTTTTCTTAGCTAATGGTAAAAAAAACCAGAAATGGAAGTCCTCTGCAGCAAAAGGACTTTTTGTTTTCCTTGCTCATATCTAGTCCTCATGTCTCCTTGCTTTTTTCCCCTTCTTCCACTAGAAACCTCATATCTGTTCATTTGTTTTCCATGTTAAGGTAATGATGGTAGAGGAGCTCCAGTATTCACCGGTGAAGTTGACTGCACCTATTTTTTTACTTGGGATACAAAATACGCATGTGTTAAAGAGAAAAAAGATCTCCTTTGCAGAGTTACTGATAAGCGAAAACACTATGACTTGTCACCTCTTATCCGCAGTTCAGGTATGGCAATAGAAACTGGCTTTCAGTTATTTTTACAGTCCTGGCTTTACATGCCATCTCCAGTGCAATTCTTTAGCTTTAGCTAAATAACTAATAACTAATTTGTTATTAGTAAATTTCTGGGATGCTGGTGTTTGCTTTCTCATTCCAAACAGACTGAGTGCCTTATGAAAGTTCCCATGTCCGTGACTGCCTTGGTTGCTGCCATCATAAGTGGTTTTAAGTCACAGAATCACAGTTTGGGTTGAAAGGGGCCATTAAAGGTCATGTGACCTGACTCCTCTGTTGTGGGCAGGCATACCTTCTGCTAGACCAGTTTGCTCAAAGCCCCATCCAGCCTGGCCTTGAACACTTCCAGGGAGGAGGCATCCACCATCTCTCTGGGCCACCTGTACCAGTCAGGATCCACAATGGCTCAGCAGCTTCCAGCAAGTGGCTTATGCAAATGGCAGGATTTGGCAGCCATGGCTTCATGGGACAGATGCAGGTGGTAATCTCAGCTGGTGGGGAAATGGAGCTGAAATCAGGGCTTCTGTGCGCTGGGGAATGCTCTGAAGGAGAGGTCATCACACAAATTTGGGGTACTCTATAATAAAAAGGCATTTTGGCATGGAGATGCTGAAACAATTTAGCCAGATGACTTGTTCTTAACAGCCCTTTGTATTTACAGAGTCAGCCCAGAACTGGGAAGCTGTGGACAGCAGCTTTTCAGAGGTAGGAAGGAAACATTACTACATCAATGTCTGCCATAAAGTGTGGAAGAGAGGAGGAGCTTTCAGCTGTTCAGATGGTGCTGCTGTGTGCTCTGTAGGTGAGTCAGGGAGTTTTGTTGGTGGTGTTTCTGGAGTTTTTTTGGTTTGTTGTTTCTTTAAGCCTCTGAAGGCTTGGCACTTCCTTTGCAAATGGGGTTGGTTCTCCTGAGTGCCTTCATTTATTCGAGGAAGCAGAAGTTAGGAGCATGTTTCTCTTGTGATCTCAGAGAAGCTTGAAGAAAGAATGCAAGCAGCTTTTTCTAACTAAAGAACTATAGGCTTTGTAGCATGGTTTGGCAAGGTAAAAATCAAACTTCTAATGATGTTTTCTCATTAACTAGACAAGTGGAAAGTCTTAGTATCTACCAGAGGCTTCACTTCTTTTCAGAGAAACAAAAATTCTGTATTTACTGTCTTTACAGATAAGCAAAACAACAGTAAGAATCTTGGAACATTTGTATCTTCTCCAAAAAAGGTTGGAGAAAATATTCAACTTGTCTATTCAAATGGAGACAGCTGTCCTTCTAAAGAAAAAGAAAAAATTCAAACAGTCATCACTCTAATATGCAGACCAGGTGAGAACATCCAGACCCTGTTCATTGATCTAGTTAAAACCTGAAGGTCACCTAATAAGCCCAGACAATATTAGCATGTGGTTTTGTCTTTCATCTCTTTCTGTGCAAAAGCTTGAAGCATTGGGGTTTGTTTACTAGGATGATGGCAATGTTAATTGCAGGTATTTAGTTCTGTTTACCTTTTATTCAAGTACTCTTTAAAACCTCTTGAAATAAGTATCTTGAAAGATTCTTCCAAACATGGTTAAAGTATGCCTGAGTGTTTAAAACTCCACAAATATCTGGAGCACTTTCTCTCTCTAGATTGTCTTGATGGGAAAGAGTAGTTCTCAACTGAGATCAGATAATTTAGCCTTCTTTTTCAATAAATATGGTTTGTGTCTAAACTGCTGGCAGTTTACGAAAGGGAGAAACGTTTGCAGAAGTTAATATTGTTCATATGGATTATAATAGCCTGCTAGTTAACTATCTCCCAGGAAAATAGAAAGCCTGTGTCCCTCTGCCTCAGCCTGAGGAAGTTGAAACTTCCAAGTGTGCTGGCTGTTAGGATCAGATTATGCACTATTTGCTAATAAAGCTATTGCTTTTTAGTAAAGCACTAATTTTGTATATCAAAGTAGACATTTTTTCAAATGCTGTAATAGTTCTCAGGAGCAGATTGAGCCCTGCACCTTTACTTCTGGGGTAAACTTTTATTTTGGGGAGGAGTTTGCAAAGACATTGTGAAAAATAATTTTGGTTCCATTTTCAAAAAAGAGGTACTTCAACAGTTATCTTGGTCTGCTTTTGAGGAGAAATTAGTTTCTTAGGTGTGGATTCTAGTTCCTGTTGGCAGCCTGTATGTGTGTAACATGTTGCTCTTGTGATACCAGGTGATCTAGAAAGTGCTCCAATCTTGATGGCTGAGAATGAGTGTTCATATGCATTTGACTGGTATACTGCTGCTGCATGTGTACTGTCTAAAACTGAAGGAGATGACTGTCAGGTGTCTGATCCTCAGGCAGGTATGTATTTCTGCTCAGCAAGTGAAAAGGTCATTAGGGATAAAACTTAGGCCACAACAGGTAAGTCCTTATGATACTCAAGAGCAAAGTGAGTTCAACCTAATGCTAAGCACCCACAGTTTTAAGTACATGCATATGGAAGATCAGAACAGCATGAGCTTAATATTCCCCTAGTGAATGTAGGAAAATAGATATAATGTGTATTTTACTGAAGTAAACCTCTCTGTATAAGAAACCATGCTTTTACTTTGTCCATTTTGTTTCTGGAACAGTAATTACATAGAAGGAGACTTACTCAGGGGGAGGTGAACTAGCCATGTAACTGAATCAAAACCTGTGAGAGATATCAGGACAAAATGGAACTGATAAAATTTATTCCTTCCTGATTAGGCTTCTCTTTTGATTTATCACCTCTGGCCAAGGCAAAAAGTTACTATACAGTTAACACTGCGGAGTACTTATTTTACATAAGCGTCTGTGGCAGTGTGCCTGGTGGCCTGTGTCAGAATAAGCAGCCTGGTGACCAGGCAGAATCAGCAGCTTGCCAAGTAACACAGAGGTGAGTAACTAATTCTGTTGTCTGTAAGAGAAGATACCTTGTTGCATGATGTGTTGTTGTCTGTGTGCAACAATGAACAATTTGCATGTAATTACTGGGCTACCTGTAATAGATTCAGGTAATTAGCATATAATTTGCAGTAATTACACTGCCAGCTGTTCCAAGCCAAACGCACATATATGTAATCTTGCTTACAGCTATCTTGTGAGATGGAATGTGCCCATTGCTCTCCCTTTTGTTATCCACAGGGACTGTAAAATCTAGATTAACTGCTGCAGCTGTATTAAGGCAACCTATGATCCAGAGATTTGGGGTCAGCTGTGTTCCAAGAGCTTGCCTAAAGAATGTGAGCTTGCTGCTCTTGCGATGAGCAGGGTCTGCCTTAGGTAGAGGTGTAGCCCAGAGCTTGGATGTTGTACCATATGGCCTCAGGTTGTGCCAGTGGAGGTTTAGATTAGAATAGTAGGAAAAGTTGCTTCATGAAAAGGGGTTGAGCATTGAAGTAGGCTGCCCAAGGAAGTGGTGGAATTGCCATCCCTGGAAGTGTTAAAAAAATGTGTGGATATGGACTTGAGAACATTGTTCAGCGGTAAAGATTTGGTGGTGGTGCTAAGTGGATGGTTGGACTTGATGATCTGGGAGGTCTTTTGCAACCTTAACAATTCTGTGATCTCCCTTACTACATGGGCCATTGCATGATATGGTCCCAGTATGTACTGCTACTCTGACGGCATTATTGCTTTTGCCTCCTACAAACTATGTCTGAGGTATTATCTGTGCATTTCAGGTTTCAGGGCAGCCTGCTGCCAGAGATGGGGTACAGTGCAAACACTGGGAGTTGTACTTGAGCTGGCTCTGAGTAACTCTCCACCTGGCTCTGAGTTACTCTCCAGCTAAGGACAGTTCACTGCTGACCCTAAAAATGTTCTTCAGAGGAAGACGATCGAGTTAGGTCTGATAGAGTCAATGTTCAGTCAGAGTGAAGAAACTCCTGAACCAAAGCTGATACCTAGCAGCGAGCTGTTGTGCAGTGCCAAGTCTTCACTACCCATATGTAATTGGATGAGGCCAGTTTGACCCCAAGATGAGGGTGTCTGCATTTTGAGCGTGTCTGTGGTTTGACTTCTGCTTTGGAGAATGAGAACTTGATGGTATGGTCACTCTTTTAGAGAAGGGAATATTAAAGTTTTCTAGATACCTAACAATATGTAACTTTCCTTTTGAAAGGAGGACATCTGTTCATGTTTTAAGTTTCCTTTTGGCAGCATTCTTTCTATCCCAGCTCACTGAGGTCTAATCAACCTTAATTATTATGTCATCTTATGGTATCTTGTATAAACTTACGTGGTTATTATTTGTAAAACTTCTCTTAGAGACAATTAATTTTGCATTCTGTTCACTCTCAAAACTCGCTTTTTCTTTTCTAGTAAGGATCAGTCTTGGAGTCTTGGACTGCCCAGTTCCAAACTTTCCTATTACGATGGCCTGATTCAGCTGACCTACAAAAATGGTACAGCATACAACAATGAGAATAAAACACAGCGCTCTACCCTTATAACTTTCCTGTGTGACCATGGTGCTGGAATAGGTCAGCCTGAGTATCAGGTAAGAAGTTCTCTATGAAGAAACGAAGGATCTCTGTCCTGAAATACTGGCAATGGCTACTCAGTCAGTACAAGCAGAGTGTTATGTGTGGAAATACCCAGTATCTATAAAGCAGACTGAAAAAAATAGTTATTTCTGTTCGTATATTTGATTCTTGCTGCAGACATAAAGCTTTCCTTGATCAGTGAAGAGTAAGCTGTTTACCTGGATCCAGATTCTTACCTCGCTCTCCTCTAGTCCCTGGGCCATGTAATTATTAGTGCTTTTGATCATCTTGTATTTCTAGCTGGAAAAAAGACAAACTGGCTGAGAAGTCACAAATGGTAGGACTGTGTACACAGCAGACAGCAGTTTAACTGAACCAGAGCAGGTTTTTTTGGCAAGAGCATTTTTGGTGACACAGGAAATTACAAGATCTGTAACAGGACAGACCAACACAAATCAGTCTGAGAAGGCATATCCCAAAACCAAAGGGAGATAGCAAGCTTGACATATAAAGGAGTAGCTGTGAATCACAAAGCTGTCAAGAGTGGAAAGCCTCTCTGAGGCTCTATTCTGCTCATTTGTAGAAAGAAGATAATTATACCTACAACTTCAGGTGGTACACTGAACATGCTTGTCCAGAAATTCCGCTGGAATGCGTTGTGACAGATCCTAACACCATGGACCAATATGACTTGTCAAGGTAGGAAAGTGACACATGCAGTGTGACTTAGCTGTTCTAGTTTGGTGTTCTGGCTGGAGTTGGTTTCCTGCATAAGACAGCACCAGAAGCTTCACCTCTTGTAATGGTCTTGACTGCAAGGATATTGAAATCCTTCTAGTATGTTGACTTGCTTCCTGGGATGTAAACTGATGGTTTTGCTTCTAAAACATATTATTACCTTGTCAACTGTGCTCTACATCCTAGCAGTATTCTTTCTAATTGTAGCACCTAAAAACGAAGGGGAAAAGTTAGTTGGGAATGCCTTAGGTTTGCTCTGTTTCTTGAGACTGAGAAAGCATAGAGAGAGTCTACGAATAATGTGTGTTCTTAGAGCAGAACTTTCTCTTTCTGCTCAGATTAGCAAAATCTGAGAAGAGAGGTGAAAACTGGTATGCCGTGGATAATACAAGATCAGGTGAGCGCAAGAAGTACTACATAAATGTCTGCAGACCCCTGATTGCTGTCCCAGGATGTGACCGGCGAGCATCTGTCTGTCAGATGGCGTATAGGCATGATTCTGTGAGTACCCTTTTCCATCCCAACTCAGAGCTGGTTTGCCACATGACTGAGATTGAAACAGACGTGAGGGAGATTAAGACAGCCATGTGAATTCTGACTCCTTGTACAGAGGGATATTCTGTGTAGCATAATGGTTGCATAACCATAGCAAAATGGTAGAGCTCCTGTCCACTTCTTCAAAGACCAAAGCTTTAATTTTTTTTACAAGTGTACCAATGTCATGTTTGACACTCGTGATTTTTTGCCCTGTGTTTAAGAGGCAGACGAACTCCATCTCTTCTATATGAATTGCTGGAATCTCAGAGACTGTTAGGAATACACATTTTTTTAGGAACAGGCTGTCCTGGATATTTTGTCTGGCTTTAGATTGAGCTGTGGAAAAAAATTGTTTAAAGATTCTTTGTTATGCCCCTACCCTCCCTGATCTTTCTTTGGATCTGAGGAGTATATTAGGCAGATATTGCCAAGCAAATTAAAAAAAAAAAAAAAAAGGCTGGTAGTTGTTAAGGGCTTCTACTTTTGTATTGCCCTGAAGTATAACAATTTATTGTGGAGGTGATAACAGCTGATAGGCTGAATCGACCCATTTCCCACTGCCTGACTTCATCCATACAGCTCACAGCTGTAGGGAAAGCCGAACTAGAGGCTTACCAAGCTGTCCTAATTCCTTCTATAAAATAGAGAGAACACCTTCCCTCCTTACTGTTAAAGGGGATGTGTTAGTGACTGAAGCCAGTCATTGCCACCACAGCACTTGAGAGATAGTTATTACTCTCTGTGCTTGCAATAGTCCTTGTGCAAGTCTGCTTACTTTACATGTAGAGACACTTTAGGGCTTCATTACTTTACTTCTTGAGATGGTAGAATAAAAAGTGAGCACATAGGGTCAATCTAAATGCAGAGTTGTTAAAAAAGATGTTAAAAGGGCAGAAGTCTGTGGACAGCTATTTTGGAGGTATGTTCTTCAGTTTGTTGCTGCTGTTGATTCAAAGTAGTTTCTTAAAACTGGGAAACACCACTTACGTTGAAGTGACAATGACTTTAGACTTTGGTAGTAGCACCTATTGTCTATCTAGTGTTCAGTTTCTGTTAGTGATTTTTAGCCTTTGCTAAGCATGGCAGATCCCTAAAGTTAATGCTGAGAACACCTGGAGGCTTCCACATACTGTTTTAAAGAACTCTACAATAAATTCTACCTACTGTAGAAGACGTAGGCCTTGCTAAATTGCTGTGTAGCCTGGGAGATGCAGATGGGTGTTCTAAAGTGCTACAAGCACCTTGTTGTACTAAAAATAAAAACAACAGAAATGAAACCATACCTGGTTGTTGAGGTTGTCTGTTAAATATGTGAAACTTGAGTACAGAATCGGGGACAAATATAGAGGTGTCTCTATACCTTTGTTATCTTCAAAACTCTCAACCTGTGTATAAGAGTATTGTAGTAGGTCTCTTCTTTTTGGTTGTATCTGTTTTTTTAAAAGTTTGTTGACATGCTTTTCTTTATTTCTAGGCTTCTTATTCTGAAGTCACCTCTATTAGTAATCTTGGTGTTGCCAGCAAAGAACTAGTATTTGAAAGACCTGGACATGTTTCTCTAACCTATGCAAATGGCTCTGTGTGCATCAATGCTGATGGAAAGACAACTACTTACACCACCACCATCCACTTTGTCTGTTCCAGGGGCACTCTTGTAAGTACAAGTGATTTTCCGGTTGTTATTTCATCACAGTAGGTTTCTCATCCTATAACATGAAGCCACAAGAAGATGTGTAGCATATAGCAGATCTGTGGCAAGGGAGATTTCTTGAGAGTTTAAAATAGAGATGTAAAAACAAAGCTGGATTAGATGCTAGAGAAGCATGTGTCTGAGTATTTTATCATAAACAAGAACTAGATAAAAACTAGCAGCCTTGATCAACAATAATACTTCAGACTAGTCTAATCAGCATAAATACATGAGTACTTAATGCAGACATTGTGACCACTCTTAAGTGGATAAATATTGTAACATGTATCCTCAGGCTTAGGTTCTGCATTCTCTGTAGATCTTTGATTCTAGAATTCTTGAATCTATGGAGCTTTTGGGGATACAGCTCCACATATTGAAGTTTAGACTGAAGGAATTATTAGACTTAAGCTTGTGTAGACTTGTTCTTCCTGATTTTGTGAATCTGCAGGTCTTACTCTCCCCTCACCCACAAGATCTTTAGCCCAAGAGATGTCATGAAAAGTCTGTGACATGCAGCCGTTACGAACTGCTTTGCTTTTGTCTGAAAACAGTCACATGAAGTGTTCATAATTAATATTCCTGTTGTTTGGTTACCTCACCTAACAGACTTGTGTTGCTTTACTTTTGCCTTTCTTTTTTTTTAAATTATGGACTATGTATTATACCCCAAAACTCCTCAAAGCTTAGACTGAGATAAGATCTAGTTATACCTGTCTGGATTAAATATTGAATTTAATCTGAATATTCATATGTCAGATTCAATTCTTGGCTAATGCTTGGTGACATGGTAACTGTTTAACTAGACAAAGTTTCCAGTGATGACCTTCAAAATAGATTGGAGAGAGGAAAGTTGGGATGGGAATTGTGTGCCTTTGTAGTGAAGTCTTTTAGAAGAACCTGACAGTTTCTCATAAGGTGGAATCTCAAACATGACAAAGTGTTAGCTATTACACTTACTCTGGTTTTCCTCTGCAATTTGTTTCCAGAGTAGCAGCCCACGGTTTATAGCTATTCTGGATTGTGTGGCCACTTTCTTATGGGAAACTGAGGCTGCTTGCCCAATCAAGGAAACAAAAGATGATTCTCAGGTGAGAAAGGAGAATGCAAATTGTATTTGTCTCAATGTACAATGGTTTTTTTCTATCACTCTTGGTTGCTGTGTTTAAATGGCTCTTGAAGAAAACCAACTAAAGTGAAGTCTTAAGTTGGTCATGATGTAGTCTTGTAATATATTACTGCTTTATTTTTGAAGTGTTTCTGAAATGTCCAACTTCTGACCAAAGTATTCAAGTGCTTTCTCTTGAGAACAGTTTACTTGCTCTTGAATACTTCATTTAATGTTTCATTCCCTTGCTATGCTGCTAGTAAAACTGAGTTTGTATGTAAGGATATGTATTGTCCTTGTTTTGTGCAGATCATCAGATGGGACTTTTCTTTTTTTCACACTAAACCCTGAGATTAGCTCAGTTGCTAATCAGTTGGTTGGAGCATGGTGCTAATAACACCAAGGTTGAGGATTTGATCCCTGTTTGATCCCCATACGAGCCATACATTAAAGATTTGGACTGAATGATTCTTGTGGGTCTCTTCTAATGCAGAATATCCTGTGAAATCAACTCAGTTACTTCTGCTTTACAGGTCTCAACATAAACACATTAATGTGAAGACAGCCCTCAGTTAAAATTTCCTTGCTCTTAGCTAATACGACAGATGCCATCTGTTAAATTCCACTTCGATACGTTGTTGTGGCTGATGTCAGTGGACAAAAAGAATTGAACAAATGTACAAAAGAATCGAATGAAGCTACTGCCAGAGCTGTGTTCTGGTGTGCAGGCTAGGAATATGTCTAAATCACTGCTTTGGTTCTTGAAACAAGTTAGAGGTAAAATCTAAACAGAAGAAATGCAGAAGGAAAAAATAATTTTGTTGTTATTTTTTTTCCAGTCCTGCTCTGTGCGAGATCCAAACACTGGCTTTCTGTTCAACCTGCAGCCGTTAGCTTCTGAGCACGGCTATACGGTTACTGGCAATGGGAAGACTTTCTCGGTGAGGGTTTTGACTCTACAGTCTGTTGTTCATGAGCGCTGTTGTTGCATTTTTTTTGTCTTCCTTAGTGATCTAGTGTAGCTTTCACTCAGTCCTCTTAGGAAGTATAAGTTGGCAGGAAAGCACTGTGGTTGAGGGAAGGAATGAAAGATAAATTCATTCATCTTAGATGGTCTTAAAAGCATTAAATTTCTGGTTCTTGGCGAACATAATGTAGCCACACTTTTGAGGCTGCCTTTCTGAGGTGATTTTCCCCTTCTGGACTCTGTTGTGTATTACCACTTTATCTGCTGATTCTGAAGAAATTGACAGGGAAAGCCTAGCAAGAGATTTAGTCTGTCCGTATCAGTGTATGTAATGTAATCTGCATGTGTCAGTAATCCTGGGCTGTCACAGATAATACTGTAGTGGTATCTTTAGGCCAAGAAAAAGCTTGCTGAACCACATCCTGTACTTCTAATGGGGAGAATTTGTGGACCCTGTAATCTGAAGACTGGGGATACTCTTACTGTATTGTAGTTGAATTATAGTCTGTCATTTCCAGACTGCAAGACAACTGTGTTGTTTGAAATAGTTCTCAACAAGGGTTTTACTGATGTAGAAATGGCTGTGTGGACCTTGTTTTTCTGGTGCAGTTATACTATGTACATCTACATGTTTTCAAAACTTCTAGCTGAACATTTGTGGACACTTGCCATATTGTGGTAAAATCAATGGCAGACCGGCTGATGGGTGTGAAAGCGAAAATCTGACACCTGTGAGGCCACTGGAATTGGACAAAACCCTTTATCTATCCAGTGAAGGGTTTCTAACTCTTACCTACAGAGGTCCTCTTCGTATGGAATCAGGTGAGTTCAGGAAATACAGAGTGTATTTTAACAACTTAATGTGAGTGGTCTTCATTGCTTCTTTTGTTCATATATTGAAGTCTGTTTGGCTTGGTATTAATTGCTTAAACAAGCTGGCTCATATGGAAATTTTAGGAAGAAATAGTTATGCAGAAGGTAATGGCTCAGTTTTCAGTAATGCATGTGCTCTAGGAAAGTGACTCAATACAGTATAGGGGTTTTTTCTTAGCAGATGAAAAATACTGGTCCTTGCATGGAGAAATGGACAGTCAAATTGGGAAAACAGAAAGAAAAAGAACCTGAGTTCAAAGTGAAGTAATAGCTTTTAGCTTCAGTTTCATGGGTAATGCACTCTAAAGTTGTTTCATATTCGAAAGGTCAGTTTTCAGAAAGCTTTTACTCTCCTGTAGTCTCCTACATGGAATCTTTTGAATTAGTGCTCTAATACTTCATGAATTTAAGTCTCTTTTGCAGATAAAATGAATGAAAAATGTGTATCTAGTTTTTTAATATTAGATGCTCTCCAATTATACTGAAACTGATCTTCATAGAAAGGAATATGGCACCTTAACAACAAAAGACCTTGGGAAAACTGGCTTTTGGATTCAGAATCTCAAATGCTTTGGTGTGCTTGTCCTCTGTATAAATTGCTGGGATGCTATCTCTTATTTTCTCAGTTGTGGCATTTTGGTACATAATATGTAACAATAATTAAGCTCTTATGTATTTTGCTTTGAGAGGTTCTACAATTTTTATAACACTACGAAGCATTTTGATGACAAATACTACTCCCTGACATAATTCTTTCACTTTGTGAGGACTAAACCAAACTTACCATATACTGCTTTGGTAGCATCAGTATTATTTGTTCTGTAGTCATGACACTGAACTTCTTACAACCAAACAGAACCTCCAAACCCAAAACTTTGTGTAATGTAATTTAAAAGCTGCTGTTACCACTGGTGATATTTTAAAGGGTTTCTGTTTCTTCATATATGTCAAAGAACATAGGGAACAGAGGTCAGTTCAGTGAAGGTAATTATGTTCTTGAAATATGTCAAACCATTTTGGTCTCTTATTTGTAGAGGTAGTGGTGGCTACTATGCAATTTTTCATAGCTCTCTAAAAAAAGCTTGCATATTTACAGCTAAAACCCCATAAGCAGTAGTGTTATCCTTGAAGTAGTTAGTAATAAGAAACTGTTATAAAATTTTGAAATCAAGTATTAGCTCGAACTTAAATTCAAATGTTCCAGACAGAACCATCAGTAGATAAATGTTTGTTTTATAGGAACATCAGACATGTTCAGAGTGACTTTCATTTGTAATGATTCATATCCTGGAGAGCTCAAGTTTGTGCGTGAGGAGATAAACAGAGTGCTGCAAGTCCATGATACATTTTTTGAGTTTCACACAGCTCTGGCTTGTGCTCCTGCTCCTGTGGATTGTCAGGTTACAGGTAAGTACCTGGAATTTAGGTGGGCTCTGTCCCACGTTGGAAGGATTAACTGAACAGCAAACTTTTGCTCAGTGGAGGGCTTTAAGAATACCTTTTGTGATGACATTTGTAATACTAAAATCTTTGTAGAAGTTTTAGGGTGGGAGAGAGATAAGTTGTTTGAAGCAGGCTTAACTTAAAAAAACAGGGAAAGAAGCTGATTTAAAACGTTGTGGTATACACAAGAAAGCTGATAATTAGTTTGAAAACATTTAATCATTATTGTGATTGATGCTGCTTCAGCCCAGCCCCGAAGGAAATAAGTTAATTTAATATTGATGTCTGTAAAAATGCACCTGTGAGTTGTGGAGAAGTTACATTTGGGAAGTAACTGTCAGGGGAACTATGTTCTGCATTCGGCATGGTGAGGTTTTTGTGGCAACAGTACGTTCTCTTAATACCTATCTAATGTGATTCTGAAAATTATTTTGAATTGTGTATTCATCAGTGAAACTGGTATCATTTCAAATCCAATTCTGCTGCTAAGTATTAAGTTCTCTCAGCTTACTGCATTTCTTCCAGATGCTGCTGGCAATGAGTATGACTTAAGTGACCTGAGCAAAGAGGGTGAGCCATGGGTCGCTATAGACACTTCAAAGGAAGCCAAAAAGCGAACGTTTTTCTTGAATGTCTGCAAGCCCTTGCCCTACGTGACTGGATGTCCTGGTAAGTCAAGTGGCAAGCCTTTCTTAACTTGTGTCTTCTGATGCAAGAACTTACAGTCAGAATGATGTCCTGGGTATTTTAGTAAGATTTACTACCTCCTATCCATTTAATCACAGAAATAGCATAGACCTGGGTGACATATGTCAGGAGTATTAAACAGACTTTTGCAAACTGAGAGCAGTCTTAATGCTTATCAGGACTCTTGCATTGAGATGTATATTAATGCATTCGGGAAAATTGCAATGAGGGCTGCATTTACTGTGATCTGTGATTTTATTATTAGTTTTTAAAGAGTATAGGAAAGTGTCATAGTTTAACCCCAGCAAGCAATCAGCCCGATGCAGCTACTTGCTCACTTCCCCACCAGCTAGATAGGGGAGAAAATCAGAAAGATGAGGGTGAGAATTTGTGCTTTCAGGTAAATACAATTTAATGGGCAAAGCATAAGCTAGGCATACAAGCAAAGCAAAATTTCCTGCTTCCCATGGGCAGGCAGGTGTTCAGTCATGTCCAAGAGGGCAGGGCTGCATCACACGTAACAGTGACTTGGGAATACAAACACCGTTATTCCAAATGTTCTTCCTTCGTCCTTCTTCTCCCCACTTTATATACTGAGCATGATGTCGTATGGTCTGGGATATCCCTTTGGTCAGTTTGGGTCATCTGCCCCTACCGTGTCTCCTCACAGCCTCCTGTGCACCCCCAACTTCCCTTGCCATGTGACAGTAGGAAAAGCAGAGAAGGTCTTGGTTCTATGTAAGCCCTGCTCAGCAATAACAAAAAAATCTCTTTATTATCAACCCTGTGTTCAGCACAAATCTAAAACACAGCCCCATACTCACCACTGTGAAGAAAATTAACTCTACCCAGCTGAAACTGGTACAGAAAGTCAAATGTGTTGAAGCCTCCTAACTGCATGAGACCAGAATGAGAAGCTTGTGCCATGTCTTACTGCATTTCTAGCCAGTTTAATATATTAATTGTACTGTAGTCTTTTATGAAACTGTGGAACCAGATAAATTAGTGCAGTTTCAAAGATTTCAGTATTCAGGAGTAACTTGTTCTATTCCTCGAAGGCTTGAGGTGCACAATGTCTCTAACTGTACTGATGAATATATGTGTGTTCTGCTTCAGGAGTCTGAGACGGTTTACTTCAAAGCTCTTTTAAAGCTGCCCTGTTATATTATTTTACAATCAATTTAGCTATAGTTGTCAAAGCTTTGAACTAAAACCCAGTTTTTTTCCTGTAGGTGGTGCCATAGGCTCTTGTGTGAAATACACTGATAAAAGCAAGAACCTTGGAGTCATTCAGATAAACCCCCAGGCTGCTATTGATGGGTCATTAAGCATTATCTACTTGAATGGTGACACGTGCAAAGACAATCAGCGTTACTCTACGCGTATCATCTTCCAGTGTGATCAAACAACGGTAATTTTCTGTCCTGCTTGCTGCTAATGAGGGTTTTAGTGCTTGTACCAAAATAGACCGTGTTTACTTCTCTTAAAATGGAGAGACTGGTTCTAAAAAGTAAAATATTACATACTGGGTTTTTCCTTGTCTCTTCTTATTAAAGCTCTGTCTGTTTACTGAACCTGTAGAACACAACAGTGAACTATCATGAATCCTGTGAGCCACCAAAAGCAGCTCTTTGCTGAACAGGGATACTGAAATTTGATAGTGGAGACTTTAAACTGTGCAACTGCAGTTAAAAAAAAAGCCATGCTTGTGTGTTTTGAGACTTGCAGTGTAATTATTAGTAAGCTTCTTTCATATGGCTCTTTTCTGTAGGGGTCACCAGTGTTGGAGCAAGAGAATGACTGTGAGTTTGTCTTTGTTTGGAGGACCTTGGCAGCATGTCCTGTTCACAGAGCAGAAGGTAAGTGTAGTTACTTGAGCTTTAAAGTATCAGTCAAACTATTGAAGTAAAAAATACTTCAACGAAACTGTGTTGGCTTCTTGCACTGTGAATCTTTCTGTAAAAAGTGTTGGCTTGTGGAGGAATGTCTATTCTGAGCTTTAAACTAAATGCAAATCCTATCTAACATTAAAAATACAAATTGGGATGACAGGCAAATGTACTTGCCTATCTAGGGAAAGAAGACAGAGTAATAATGCTGTTTTGAGAAAGCATTGTACTACCTTGTTAAATCACAGACAGGCTTGCTAGTAAATATTAAAGCATCACGTTTCATGAGAATGGAGTTGATTCTGTGCCTGGCAAGTCATTCCCTGTCCCTCACTAGAGACTGGAAGCAAGACTGAACTTGACCCTAGTTAGACAATGGGGGAGAGGCCAGTGGCGGAGTCTCAGTTTGTATTTGACTTCAGGGTGTGCAAGAAAAAATCACAAGTTCTAGTTCTGGTACTTGCTTGTCTCTTACATGGAAGATTGAGTGTGTAGGCATCTTCTTTGCCTGTGCGGGCTTTGTTTTGCAGCTTCTAGATAATTCCTTGTAAAACATCTGGACTTCCTGTAAAGGATCCATCTCAACAGTCCTAGACACTATTGAAACTGCCAATGATCTGACATGGCATGAGGAGTGTTCACAAACTACCGCTCTTTGCAGGACACTGGTGGCTGAATTGTGGTTTTGAAGGGAGGAAAACTGATGTCTAGCTTGGTACCAACTTGCATGATTGAGAAGAGCGTAATGTTCAAGTGATACAATCTGATGTTTTTTTTAAAAGCTTCAGAATACTGAGCAAAGGGTCACTTCAAAACTGAAGACTTGATCAACAGCAAAATCACTGACATATATCAGCTAATGAGACTCATGAAACTAGAATTTTCTTAAACCTTCTTTTATGAGCATCTTTGTAGATTTGAAAGCTGAAGTAACTATTTCCTATGACAAATTATTTTCTTAAGTCAGCAAACTCCAGATCTGTTAAAAGAAGATCCAAGACTGACATCTAGGATACCTTTTGCTTTGATCTTGTGACCTTGCTGTTCTTTTAAGATAATAAAGCAAGAGGTTAAGTACAGAATTAGAGACACTAAGTCTCTGATTCTGTACTTAACCTTCAGCACAGCTGAAGGAAGAACTTGAGACTACTCTGAGGCATTTTTTGTACTGCAGTGACTTTTGCATCTTGCTTTAGTGACAGTTATAAAAGAAATGTGTCATGTATATATAGTCACGTAGTTCTGGATATTGGTGACTTCCCAAAATGAGTTGCTTAGCTGAATTTATATGAACTTCAGTGTCACTGCCTTCAAGTAGATACTCTTTTTTGTGGCCTTATTTGTCCAGTAGGCTTTAATTGTCCCCGGTGTATTTGGCAAGGCTAATAGATCTTAAGCTGTATTTTAAATTCTTAAATTTTTAACTTCTCTTTAAAGGAAATGATTGCCAGGTGAAAGATCCAAGGTATGGTCACGTTTTTAACCTGAAGCCACTTTCTGATAAAGACATCAAAGTGAGTACAGATGAGTATGACTACTACTTCAGAGTTTGTGGAGAAATAAAAGAACCTTGCAGTCTACAGGGTAACAGTGTTGCATCGTGTCAAGTAAAGAAGATGGACCCTAATATCAAAAAAGTAGCAGGTACTGCATTTACCTAAACAAACCTAGAGAACAGGAAAATTAACCAGTGTGATAGAAAAGGGTTCTTGCTAATCTAGTACATCTAATGAGATAAAGCACCTCACTGCTTTTGCTCAATGTGCAGATAAAATGATGTACGTGTAGTTACCTTGGCACTCAATAATGAATGAGCTCAGCCTTACTGTGCTGGAGTAGTAGTCCCTCAATAACTGGATTGTAAGTTTTAGGGGAGGGTTGAGGTCTGTCTGCTTATTCTTTAATTGTGCATTTTATTGCTATTTATGTGACCCTCTTGCCAGAGGCATTACTGCAGTTGAGTGTTTAATGTAGCTGCTGACTTTTCTCAACTCTTTGCTTCTAGGCTTACGTACAGACAAACTGACTTTCAAGAATGGTTTAATAATGATTAATTACACCAGTGGAGAAAAATGTCATAAAATCTATGAACGATCGACTGCTATCTTATTCTATTGTGACAAGACTACATCTGAGGTTAGTTTCAAAACATGCTTCCTGTACATACTATCTTCCAGAGTTGCTCTCTTTTTTTTAAGTATGGAAGGTTAGGGTGAAGAACATGAACATGCCTAACTGTTTACAGATTAGGCAGGTGATTCAAAAGTCCTGTGAGGGGACAAAAAAATGAATGTTTTGAATCTCCTGTTTATGGATGGTACCTTTATCATTGCCCAGGAAGATCAGTGCGTGTTGTTCCTTTAAGGGATGTCTATCATTACCAAAGCTCTTGGAGAAGTTGGGAAGGGAAGTTCTTCCATAAAATAACAGCTGTTTCTTTGTAAGAAATAAAAGGTAGATGGTTGAATGTGCAGGGAAGCAGGTGTTACACTACCAGGCTAAAATAAGCTGGTTACTTGCTTTTAGTGTCTGTCTGTATTTGTGCTTCCCTTACTGTTCTTAAACAAGGGTGTCTGGAATGACTTTTACTCTTCTTATTTCATGGGGGAGTCAGCAATTCCTAAGGCTGCACTTTAATTAGTGTGCATGTTGATAAACTCAGGTTTGGGAGAAGCCATGCTTTTTATCTGGTCAGAGGCATAGTGTGGCTCTAACATAATATGTGTGTTCCTGGATCTTCCTGAAGCACGACACAGACATTTCATAGTTTCAATGTGTCTAAATGAGAAAGCAAATTAATTTTGTATTGTATTCCTCCAGCCTGTATTTTTGAAGGAAACTCCAGACTGCACCTACATGTTTGAATGGCATACTCAGTATGCTTGCCCACCTGTTAAATCTACTGAGTGTTCCTACAAGTAAGTTGTTTTACAAAATTAAAATGGAGCTGTATTTTGAGAGAGACAAATACAGCCTTCTTGCAATTCAGTGCAGCACTGCCTCTGGCTATTGTTTTGACCAGCTAATGTAGCATTCAATGCCAATGCATGATATTTTAAATAACTTTTGCAATTTGTGCTTCTGAAAAGTGATTTCATTGGAATTAAAAAAAAAAACAAACAACTTTGAGAATCTCCTGGGGAATAATAAAAGGGAACTGTTTGGTATGTATTTATTGATGGTTGAACGCTGAGTATGTTAGGTTGTTGCAAGTGTCTAGTTGTTATTTAACAATAGCTAATTTAAATAAGACTACAACTGTGTTTGGAACTTCCACCAAACAATGCTTCAGGAAAAATTGTCATTTGTATCTGTCACAACCAAGTATTAGCTCATTAAGATTGGATGTGGGGTCAAATGTGTAATATTGACCCAGAATTTGAACATCTGGCCTCATTATAGGTCTCTAAGTTAAAACAGTGCACTGTAACTGTGTGTATCCTTGCCGTGCACTGAAAGCCAACATGGTTGATTTAAAAGTTGGAGCTACTCTTGCATTGGCTGAAAGCTGTGTGCATGTGGACAGTTCCTGTGGGGATAGCTGTGCAGCGATATATCCCTCTCCTGAATTTGAAGTTTCTGGGCACCACTGTGTCTGACGCAGACTTTTCCAGTGTAACACTCTGCTTAGTTATCAGGTTAAAATTACTGTAGTAACTTAAGAATTGCAACTTTAAAATGCTTAATTATTTTCCATGCCTTTAATCTTTTGTGCAGGGATGACGAAGGGAACTTCTATGACTTTTCATCCCTGACGCGACACAGAGAGAACTGGGAGGCCATAGCTATATCTGCTACTACCCAGAAGTACTACCTTAATGTCTGCAAGCCCTTGGTACCATATAGTGCTACACGTAAGTGCAAAATACATTCTTCCTATAGCTAGGGAAGGCAGGTGGTAGGACAGTACTGCTGCTGGCTGTTCTGACTGAAGTAAATAAAAAGCAAAGTATGTGGACACAGTGGTGTGATTTTAGCACCAGAGGGAAAGGTAGCTTGTGAGCCTGATTTCCATCTGCTTAGTGGGTGAGGTTCAGTAGCAGCTCTTCTCTTGATAACTTTGGCACTCTAGCTCTTCTGTCCTTATCCAAAGTTTGCCATAGCTCTTAAAGATTTAAAATAATCAGTAATTTCCTTACGGCATCTTCTGACTGACTCTACATTTCATGCAGTGCAAGCCTAGACTGTAGCCTTCCACTCTGTAGTAATCTACTTCCCCTATGGTAGCTGCCACTACTTTTTGCATGACCTTAAGTGATGTGAGACCATTGCTGCTGGATGTGATTTTTGGGGAAAATATACCCCAATGAGTATGGTTTGGACAATGGCCTGGAGGTAGATCAGCCATGATATACCTGAAAGTAGTGGACTTTTATTCCAGGCAGGTACACCTTACTAACATTTGGAGTAATAATGCAGTTTTTGTTTATCTGTATAGGTTCCTGCCCTTCTGATGCTGCTGCCTCCCTCATTGAGGGTACAAAATGTACCAGTCTTGGGGAAGTGGCTGATGGTCCTCGTTGGGAAAATGTCGCTTTTGTCCTGAAATACATTAATGGAGATCAGTGTCCAGATAAAATTCGGAAGAAAACAACAATATTGCGCCTCAAGTGTGATGAAAACAGAATTGTAAGTGGGTTCCTTCTGCTGGGATTTTATGTGCTCATGCACGTAGAAGGACTTAAAAGTACTTGCATTTTAGATGCTGAGCAATTTTTAAGAGATTGTTTTGTATGCTCTGTTAGGGCAAATTTTGTCATCTGGTGTTTGAACTCAGCTACAGGCTGCAGGGATAAATTTGGCATGGAATCTCACACTGTCACTCTACAGAGATGTCAGTTTCTCCACTCTTTTGTGTTTAGGAATCAAAGCCAGAACTTATAACTGCCATTGAAGATTGTGAATATACCTTCTTATGGTTCACTGCTGCTGCATGTCCTCTTAAAAGCAATGTGCAAAATGACTGTCGGGTAACCAATCCTGCAACAGGTAAGGAGGAGGCCTCAGGATTCTGTATGTGGCAGAGGCTGCTGGAAGCAGCACTACTGTGTTTGTGTTCTTGAGGGACTTTGTTAGAAAAGAGCAGTTACACATCCTCTGGATAGTGACTAACAAGCTTACTGATGGTAGAAATCTCTTATACTGCAATGTCTTGGAATGTAAATAGTTGATAGTTCAAAACTAGTTTTTCCTCTGTTAATGTGAATAAGTAACTGCCTTTTTAAAGCTACAGGCCAATAGGGTCTGGTTAACCTTCCTACTAAATTAAGTTACTGAAAGCTTGTCATACAAAGAAATGTCTCAATTTTGAATCTGAAAAAGAGATTGAATTGTTCCCTGATCTCCCTGTAGGCCACCTCTTTGATTTGACACCATTAAAGCGAGAGTCTGGCTACACCATCAGTGATTCACACAACAGAATAATTGAGTTGAATGTTTGTGCTGAAGCAAAGAGTTCATGTGCTAATGGAGCTGGTAAGCAACTTATCCTCTCTGTTACTGTAATCATTGACTATAGGATAACCAAAAGAACTGCTTGTGCTCAAGTTTACTGTAAAATGTGATGTTTTACTGCAAATGCAGGAGTGGAGGGAGCAGCTGATGGCTGTACTGACTAGGAAAAGAACCTAAAATTGCTTTAGGAAATGAGGCCATATATTTTTACCCAACACCATTCACATGGGCTCACTTCAAGTCCCAGTCCCTTTAGTTCCTAATTAACTAAATGGGTATTTTTTTGACCATGAGGGCAGCAATGTAGATGCTTCTCCTGCATGTCTTTAATGCTGTGAAAATGGAGACATTACAATCCTCCAGCTGGAGTGAACTTTATAGTGATGCATTGCTGTAATGTGTCTGCACTTCAAACCTTTGCCAGTCCTTTCTAGCTTTCTTTTCTGTTCTGGCTACTTCTGAAACATCAGTAGAAGTTAACTTTCTGCTTAATAAACTGGTTTTAAAGCTGCTTAATTGCAGGTTGAATTACTAGCTCTTCTGTCAAATGGAATATGAAATAATAATTTAGCATCTTAGATGCTAAAATAGGAGTATTGCTTGTCGTGAAAAGTATTTTTGTGGAGTTAGAAGAAAATATTGGATTGATTGGGTTTTTAAGAGGCATCTTAATAAAATTACATATAATCTGTCTGACATTTTGTGTTCATTGCTTTGTTTTCAGAGAAGTGACAACCAAACACTGCTCCATGGCTGCTTAAGCATGTATAGGTGCAGTACATTCAGCTGGTTGATGAAGTAATAAAAGCAAGATTTGGTCTTTGTATCAGTGCAGTTTAGCTCAGTTTAATGGCAACTCCACATGGTGTGGCAAAGCCATTCTTTCTTAGGAAAATTAAAGTGACACTAAAATCTTAAGTTGCCTGCTGTTTATGTTGTATGGTGCAATTTTTCATGGCAGTTTCATCAGACTTGATCTGCTTTTTTAATTTTTCTTTTTTTTTTTTTCACTTTAGCTGTCTGCATCACAGGTGGCCGAAAACCAGTTAATGCAGGAAAACAGAGTAAAACTTTAAGTTATCAAGATCAGGTGTTAAAGCTTGTCTATGAAGATGGAGATCCTTGCCCTGCAGACCCTGCAGTGAAGCATAAAAGCTATTTTAGCTTTGTATGCAAGTCTGATGCTGGAGATGAGAGCCGGCCTGTTTTTGTGTCATTTGACGAGCAGACATGCACTAGTTACTTCTCCTGGCATACTTCCTTGGCTTGTGAAGAAGAGGTAAGAATTACTTTTGCAGAAAACACTCATGGGACTTAAAATCTCTGAGGGGGGTTAGATATAATAGCAGTATATTTTAAATTCCATGAAGGAAAGGTTTCTTCCTGTGGTACAGAACCCAAATTCATACAGGAGTTCTTGAATGCTTTCTGTACTGGTATTTCCAACAAGGATGAGCAATACTTGACAAACTTCTGCTTTCACATGTTGAGCCAGGTTAAAACTTCTAACACTTGAGAATAACCCCTTTGTGGAACCTGCCTAGCTGCTTTTCTGTACAGTTCAAATGGAAGCCATAGGATATCGTGTTGGGAAGTGGTGATGAAGATGCTCCACTGCAGCAGGCCTGCAGAGCTGAGGTTGAGTTGAGGATGGACAGCATCTCTGTGCTTTGTTTCTAGGCAGGTGACTAGAGGCCAGGCAAGTGCATGATCAGTTTGCTAGGTGCAAAACCTGTTAAACCTTGATATTGTGAATTTAGAATCTGCTTCTGATGTACAACACGTGCTGTAACAACATGATCTGCTCAGTTTAGTTGAACTGGTGCTCCAGTCAATGCTTTGAGGTAGTCCTTAGGTAATTCTAGCTACTTAAAGATGACCAGTAGAGGGTAAATGCATGGAGTAAAGGGCAGCACTAGGAATAGAAGGCTAAATGAACTATTGGATGAATTTAGGTATTTTCTTAATACCTGAATATTTTCTCTTGTGTATCTGCCTAATCATTCTTTTTACTGCTTCTGTTACCTCTAGTGTGACCATCATTCTCTGCAACAAGTTGTTTTTCTTCCTCGTCACTGTTTCTACAATACCACAATAGCTCTCACTTCCATTTAGGGAAACATCTTCCAGTTTTTCTTTCCCCAACAGGAACTGTCACATCCTTTCTTTCAGCTACACACAGTTCTGGTTTCCCCTCCAGTAATACGTACCATGCTGCAATACAATTCAACAATACCCAACCCTGCTGTGTTTTCTAGCCTGTTAATTCCATTTGGTGATCCTCAGTGCACTTCTGATCCCGTTTTTCACAGTGACCCAAGCTATTTCAGTGTGATGATATCTAGGTAGCAACAATGATTATTTGATTATCCTGAAACTTAATGATAATTTTGTTAGTTGCTCCTTTTCCAGTATCTAAACAAGAGTAGGTTTGTCAAATTCCTCATAGACTCTCAGTAGGTTTATGCATGTTAAGAGTGTGTGAAATTGGTTCTGAGGAAAGGTAGTACTCAAGCCGTCATAACCAAGCTTGTTTGTTGGAGGTGGTGTAGATGAGGAGAGGAAGTCACGGGGCCTGATCTTACAAAGTCATAGTGATTGTTTATGCTGGAATATGTGTGCCAGAGCTTTGTCTTGGTATTGTTCTGATAGGGACTCCATTCCATAAGAATGTTTACATGATCAAGGTTTTTCATATGCTGCTTGTAGGTGCTTAGTATCTATAGACAAGCAAAAATTATTACAAATGCTGCTTTTGAAGCTTTTCAAATGCTTACATTTGAAATGTTTAAATGTAGCATGCTTCTGGCCCCAAGAAGGATAAGATGTTTGTCAATTAATCAAAGCAAGTAATAGAAGAATAATAGCAATAAATGTACCTTCTTGTAGGTGAAGTGCTCAGTCATGAATGACAGTTCCATTATTGACCTGTCTCCTCTGATCCATCGCACTGGCTATTATGAGGCATTTGTGGATGAAGATATTACAGATGTTTCTCCAGACTTCTACATCAACATTTGTGAGCCTCTCAATCCTATCAAAGATGTCAATTGCCCACCTGGAGCAGCTGTTTGCATGGTTCCTGTTAATGAATCACCAATAGTAAGTACTATGCCAGGAATCACTGAAACGTGCATTTCCTTAATAGTTTAATATAGTATCCCTGCCTAGAGACCTGATTTGAACCAGAGGCTTGACAGTGGATTAAAGAAATGTAATGCAGAATTAAAATCTCCTCTGTAAAGTTCCCTTTTACTGCTTTTCTGTATGAAGAAGTATTTTCCTATACTGTACCCCAGTGATCTTTTTGGCTGTCAAAAGATTCAATACAGTGATAAATATAAAAATGCTACAGAGAATTATTTTTGTATAGTGAAAAAAAAATTTGTGTGCCAAAGTGCTGTGTGCCAGATCTGGACACTGGGAAGCAGAATGTCTTAGCCATTCTGTGGCTTAATAGATCTTGTGATAGCCTGTTGCATTTGGAAGCAGTCTGGATGCTAGTATGCTTCAAAATGCACTTAGGTCTTTCATGTAAGAACTTGACAGCTACATAAATAGTAAGCCTGTTACAGAGGATTGACTAACATGTCTGTGTCATTACTTTGAGAGATCTTGGCTTTTGCTTTTGAGGACTTGTTTGCAATCTCTAGAAGATAGACATAAAAAGCTGCGACTGTTTCCCACAAATTTCTCTATTCATCTAGAGACCTTAGTCCATTGTTAATGCTATTTTTAAGTGATGTGTTGGTAATTTGGCACATTGATGTAAAGAAGAATCTATCTCTAAGAGGCAGAAACTCCTTGGGTTTTGTCAAGCTTACTCAAAAACTGTTTTGAGTTGCTCAACTTGTGTTTTGCTAGGATTGAAATGTAATGGCTGTTCTTTAAGTGTAGAATGCAGTTTTTGAAAGTGCAGTGGTTGTGCTCCCATGTAAACCAAACAGATGAATCTGTATTGTTCTGAATCTCTGGGCTGATCTGGAATCTAGGTATGCCCTGTAATTCTATTAATATGTATTTTTGCTTGTGTAGGATATTGGTCGTGTTACTGAGCCTCCCCGGTTCAATAAGGCAGGAAATGAGGTTTCTATCACTTACAACAGCACTACTCCTTGTCAGATAAGCAACGGGTTGAACTACACTTCTGTTATTGTATTTCACTGTGGCCAAGGAACCAGTCTGGTAAGACATCTGTCAAACTTACATTGATATTGGAGTGTAATGGAAAGTGGGTATCAACCAATGTTAGTTTTGTTTAAAGCTAAGTCAGGGATTTGTTTCCATGATGTATGGATGGACTCCAAAAAGAGGTATCATATTTTTATTCTCGACTGGCCAAAATTTTATTGAGTGCATGAACTTTAGGCTGGAGAGTAACAGGTTCTGATGATTTCAAGAATCAGATTCCACAGAATGAATGTAATGATAACTTATTGCTGACATTGAACTTAGTGCTGTACTGCACCTTGTTTAGATCCTAAAGTTTGTACTTGTACCTCAAGCTAACACAAGAACCAGTGTAACTGTACAGATATTACTGTGAAGTCTTCCCCCTATGCCGTAACCTTTTCCATAATCACACACAACTTCAAAAATTTGCATTTAGTTACTTATGTTTTTATTTTGTGTCAACTCCTGAACACTAACTTGAGTTTGCCTGGTGATGTGAATCTATCATTTCTTGAATTTTTTAATGTTTCAACACACTGTTGAGAAGCACTTAGATATGTGAGTCGAACTAGAGCTTGCTAAAGATCATGAAACCATTTTCCATCAATATAGGGTGTGAGCTGAAACTTGAGGTAGCTCTGAATATTACACAGACCATACTAATGCTTTAGTTTAAAACATGATAAACAGTATTATTTTTAAACCCTAATTCAGTGAAATTTCTTAATGCTCTCTGCCATCAAGAAGCACAGCTCTCACACTTTTGCTGCTTGCAACTGAGCTGAACATCAAAATCTCAACCCTAATTAAGAAGAAAGCTTGTATACCTTGATTGTTTTCTGGAGCTAGGTAGAATGCACTTCTCTTTAAAGTTTTTTTGGTACTGGTTATAAACACAGTTTGTCCTACAATCAATGAAATCTAGCCATGGAGGGGCTACCTGCAGTTAACTGTTGGGGAAGGGAGAAAGTGCAGAGACAACAACTCTCCAGAAATTAAATATGTCTTCCTGTGTTCTTTGGTAACAGGGTAAGCCAAAGATGATAAGAAAAATTGACTGCACATTTGTGTTTGAATGGGAAACTCCACTTGTGTGTCCTGATAAAGTGAAAACTTTAGGCTGCTCTGTGATTGATGAACAGCTGCACTATACATTTAACCTGACCAGCCTTTCGGGGAGATCATTCGAGGTAATGCCTTCTTGTGGTGTGACATTTATTTATATATTTATTTATAATTGCCTATTGCTATAAACATTTTAAAACTGCAGGAAGGGTTTCTTTTAAGCATTCTGCATGAGAAAAGACTGAAACGTGCTGTGGTCAGTATCGATACTTGTTTGGCTTCTGACAGAAGGAATAATATTAGAGGGTATAACATTTTAATGTTTTTGAGAGTGAAATTAATGGACACAGATGGGTAAAGGAATGAGAAATCTCCACCTTTGACAGAACCTTGAATGAGAAAGCAGGTCTGTCTATTTTATCTGTGATCCTGTGTGCTTTTTCTTGCAGTTTTATCATATTAAGGAAAGCCAGACTTGCAAAATTAGCTATCTTTTCCTCCTGCATTGTACAAGTGCTACCTGAGACTTGGTTTATGAAGCACTTGGGTGGCTTTGTAAGTATTGACTCTAGACTTGCTGTGATGCTTCTGATTGTCTACACAGGTATTTTCTGGATCCAACAACTACCATGTTGGTGTGTGCAGTGTAGGCTTGCCCCAGGGAAAATGCAGAGATGGGGCAGTCTGTCTGACATCTAAAAGTGGCATGTCATCTTTTGGAAACATAAAGGAAATGAGAATGGACTACAGCCACCAGGATGAAACAGTCATCTTGCAATATACAGGAGGTGATTGGTGCCCTCCAGGTGAGATCAGAGCAGATCCATTCTTTATGTTCAAAACTTGTCAGGATATTTTTCCCTTAAAATATGAGGTTTTGTTGTGACAGGAGGAATCAATATAGATTTTACATATAGCAATAGAAACATGTGGTTTTGCTAAATCACAAGCATCATTCTAATCTGCAACATCAACATATATCTCCCGGAAAGAGACAGTGCAACTTTTCTGTAGGGATGATTGTAGCTAAATTGTATGCTACATCTGGTTTTGTAATGGGGTTTAAGCTCAATGTTTCAGTATTTCTGTTGTCTGCCACTGACCTTTCTTTAGTATTGAAGTACAGGCTTTGAATAAGGTTCCAAATACAGATATGCCTCCTATTCTACTGCATGTAGTTATGAGATTATACCTTTCCTTCTCAGTGACTGAAAAGGGAGAGCTGTGTGTGTTCCCCTTCAAGTACAAAGGGAAGACCTATGAGGAATGTATTACAGAAGGAAAGAATAGGCCATGGTGTGCTACAACTGAAAACTACCAGGGAGATGAGAAGTGGGGATTCTGTAGTAGCAGTAAGTACTTCCTATACTTTATGTGCAAGGGTCTTAGCTAAAACAGAGATTTAGCTGCACTAAAATCCTTACATGACTGGAAGCCTCTTGTAAAATACACCTTCTTTTTTTCCAACCTTTCTGCTTATAGCAACTGCAAGAAAGGAGTCTACCATTATCTTTACATGTGATGAAAATGCTGGTGTTGGGAGCCCATACCTTCTCAGTGAGACTCTTGGTTGTGCTGTGACATTTGAATGGAAGACTCAAGCTGTTTGTCCTCCTAAGAAAATGGAGTGCAAGTTTGTCCAAAAACACAGAACATATGACTTGAGAATGCTCTCTTCCCTGACAGGATCATGGATCTTTTTCCACAATGGGAACTCGTGAGTAATGAGCAACACATGGGGAGCAGCTTGCTTATCAGTGCAGTTGTAATGTGGTATAGTATTTCTGTTTAGTCCCTGCTCAGTTTTAGTCTTAAAACTTTCAGTGCTTAACACTTCATGTAAATAAAAAAAAAAACAAACCACAAAACTGAGAAAGAGAACCCATTTTATCTGAAGGGACTGAGTAATCACGTTCTTAATTCTCACCCTTTCCCTCTATTGGTAACCCTTTTTAAAGGATGAATATGTCTGAACTAAAAGCTGTTTTAAAACTTTCTATTTAAACTGCTATCTTAAAAATGTAATTTTGTTTTTTAAATGCTACTTTTTGATTCTTAATCTCGTTGAAGAAAAGTCTTAATTACTTAGCTGCCTTCTTTTGACTCAAATTTATAACTTATTTTCTGATGTTTAACTGGGGCTTTTCACGCATATTCCTCGATCTCTCAAGCCTCTTTCCTCCAGTTAGGAAATAGAAATGAACTGGCAAGGATGACAGCATCTGATTCTAAACTTAAGAGAAACTGTGGGGTAACCAAAAGCTTCATTCAGCACCTTGCTAGCAGTTCTCTGCTCTAACATATCTGAGCTGGTGTAACTTGGAGGAGATGCTGAATTTAGGGTAGTACTATAACTTTTATAAATTAAAACACTTCAGAACATTTCTTGACTCTCTTCCAATTTCTAGTTTGGGCCTAGGTCAAAATTAGCTAGACCTAATCTGGTAAACGATCAGGTTTTTTTTTTTTTTTGCACAGTCTTTTGCCTGAAAATGATAGAAGTAATCTGCCAAATCTTAGTACGTTTTATTCTGTCAGCTAATTTGAGATTTAGTTTCTTGCAACCTGTCTAGCTTCCCATGAATATTCTAAAGTTTGTGTATCACTTCTTCACATTTAGTTTAGCCTAAATGGATTTTAAAGAAGTTTTGTCTACCGTGTTCTGTATAGGTACTATGTGAACCTCTGTCAGAGGGTACACGAGGGACCCACAGGCTGCCCTGAAAGAGCCAGTATTTGCAGGAAAAGCCACAATGGAGATGTTCAAGTTCTTGGCCTTGTTCATACACAGAGGCTGAATGTAACAGGTAGAGTTACTTTTTGTTCCTGTAGAGAGCTAGAGGTTAAAGGTTTAGATCTTACAGCCTGGCTGTAGCAGTTCTTAAATTATGCTGAAATCTTTATTTTGAAATATTTTTGTCAGTGAATCTTCTGTTTAAAAATGAAAACAGAGGGTGACTTTTAAGCCATGAGAAAACATTGAAGTAAATAAACAGTGTTGTTATTAAAGCTGTAAGAAATTAATTATCTACCTAAACATCAAGAAACCCTTTTAATTACAGTCAGGATACCCAAACACTGGCACAGGTTGTCTAAGGAGGTTGTGCAATTTCCTACCTTGAAGGTATTCAAAGGCTGTCTGAACATAGTCCTGGACAGCTGGCTCCAAATGACCTGCTTGAGCAGGGGGTTTGGACCAGGTGACCCAGGGGTCCCTTCCAACCTCAGCCAGTCTGTAGTTACATAGTTGTGAGAGGGGAAATAATCTTTGTTCATCCAAAGACTTCCTCTGCATCTGCTAACTTCTTCAATTAAAGCAGCGTGTGAAGGATGATTAATTGGCTTCACTCATAGGAAAATGAATGAAAACCAATAATCTCAACTCTACTCAAGCTTCTAGTTTAAGGAATACTTTTCGAATTGGTGCTCAGGGAAATTTTCCATCTATTTACAAAAGCACTGACATGTATTGCCTGTATTTTTTAAATGATCACAAGTTTGAATGCCTCAAATTACTGAAGTACTGTAACTGATATATGGCTGATGCAGGGGAAAAGGAATGCTTGGAAGTAAGGAAGTCTAGGGAATGAGCAAAGGAAATTTCTGACAGCTGCTTACAAAAACCTTTTATCACCATTTTTTTCTTCTAGGTGATACAGTGTATATTAGTTATTCCAGTGGGCAAGAATGTAGGAAAAATAAGAAAGTAACAACAATTATAGAACTGAAATGTGCGAGAACAGTTGGCATGCCCATGCTGCAGAGGTGAGTAATAAATTGATTGCTGATCTTCATGGCTGATTCTTTTTTACCTCTCTAGTAAATCCTTAAATCTCAGGACAGGGACTCTCTGCTCTGTTGGACAGTCCCTAAAGTAATCCGTGGTCTGTACTTGCAAGGCAGGGTCTTCTGGAGTTTTTGCAATTGTTCATTCCTATAAACATCATATTTTGTATTTATCTTAAAATTTCTGGGAAAAAATTTAAGCATTCTGCTTCTGAATTAGAAGTGACTGGGATGCTGTTGTATTCAGTGTCACTAGCCAGTGTCATTGTACAACCACTCTTAACTCTGTTCAAAATCTGTTTATTAAATAACATTTTCTGTAGGGTGTATTTAACCAGAAGACCTCTAAAATGAGGTATATATGCATGATCACAAATACTAAGAAAGCTTGAGGACTTTTTGCTTAGTCTTGATATTAACTCTGTGTTGCTTGTAGAATTGGAAAACTGAACAAAATGCTCTGTGTGAGTCAAAGAATTAGGCAGCAAAGTCTGATTAGCTGTCATGGTTTAGGAATGGTATTCTGTAATTCAGTGTTCCCACTGAAACTGCACGCTGCTTGTTCCTCCCTTTCCGCTTCTGAAGGCTGGAGAGGAGAAGTGGAGGAACAAAAGGCAAAGATCATGGGTGAGATAACAACAATTTACTGGAAACAGAAATGAGATCAGAAAAGAAACAGTAACAGCAACAATACCAATGACAGAGGGTACAAGAAGGAGCTGAATGATTCAAACAAGACAATGATACATGACTGGGGTCCCTCTGCCATGCTAGGTTGGCCCAGGAGGGCTCCCTTCTCCCTAGAAAAGATGTCCTTCCCCCTGTCCCTAGCAATGATGTGGGCTGGTATAGAATCACCTGGGTCCTGGGTCCTGGCCATGGCCGTTCCTGGCTACTGCAGAAATACTGCCCTGTTGTGGCCAGAACCAGGACACTAGGTTATACCTCTCATGCTTAAATAAAAGGCAAGTTTAACATGCTGCAAAAAAGCAGCCTGATAGGTTTGCTAGCTAAAATATATCAATAAAACCCTTTGATACACTGTGGGAATTCTGGAATTTTCAGTAGGAAGTTCAGGTGCAGCCAGGTCTTCTAAAATCATGAAACTGCTGAAAAATCCAATGTAATTCTTCAGGCAGCTTTTTTTGAGTGCTACTTGACTATTTTAGCTTACTCTAGGTGTGATGCTTAGGCAGGACATTGTCACATGTGGATTAGCAGTTGTCTTTTCCTTTTCTCAAGATGTTAAGCTTGTTACTCTTTCCTGGGATCATCAGCTCTCTCTTTTATTTGGTAGGTTTGATGAAGAAAACTGTGCTTACTACATCACATGGGACACACGTGCAGCTTGTGCTGTGAAGCAGCAGGAGGTAGAGGTGGTGAATGGAACAGTCATTAATCCTGCAACTGGGAAAAACTTTTCTTTGGGGGATGTTTATTCCAAGTGAGTAAAAAAACCCTCAAACAAACCCCAAAACAACAGAATGGTGGAACTAGTTACCTTGCTGGAGAAGATTGCTAAACTGTGCCATTTATCATAGCTACAGAGCACACCATATGATTCTCACAGTCAGTAGTGTGTATGAGCCACTGAATCATGCTTTTGTCTTCATATTATCATAAACCTTTGGAGGGATTTACATGTTCACTCATACATTGAGGGCAGTATAGCTGGAAAAATCTGCTTTCAGTGCTTGCTAAGGATTATATTTATGCTAAATATCACTCAGCTTGCTCTGGAATCAACCAGTGATAGCATCTACTACTGTTGCCAGTATGTTTTGGGAATACCCCCAACCTGTGAGTTTAGACTTAAGAATAGATTTTTCCTCTGTTTCCTCAGGTTGTACACAGCTTCTGGTGATGTACGGACAAATGGTGATAAATATGTGTATCAAATTCAACTTTCTGGTATAACAAATTCAAGCTCCCCAGAATGCTTTGGAGCAAACATCTGCCAGGTGAAAACGAATGAACGGCGCGTTCGGAGAGTGGGTTCTGCCAGAAATGCCAAATATTACGTTGATGGTAAGTACGTGCTCACCAGACAGAATTGCTTGGTGCTCTGTGAATTGCTTCATCAGAAAATGGTTCTTGGTTCACAACATCTATGCTAGTCCATTTCTGTAAAGCTATACAAATCTGTCTAGCATAATTTAGATTTCTTCTCTCTCTCTTTTTTTTTTTTTTTTTTTTTTTGCTGTGTAAGCTCAGTTGCAAATATGGCTTTAATAGGGGTTAGGACTTGACCCTTGAAGACTGAAATACTTTGGTAAAAGCAATGCAAGATAGAAGACTTTCATCTCCTGTTTTCATCTGTGCTTGTGCTGCATAAGCAATGATTTCCTTTAGCTAGTTACTTTTTTTTCCAGAGTGTAGTGTTTACTGACTGTTCTCAAGGAAGAGGTAAACTACAATTTTTTTCTTCTCATTGTAGATGATGATTTGGATGTCATATTTTCATCTGACTCCAGATGTGGTAAAGATAAATCAAAGTTTGTGTCTTCCACCATTTTCTTCCACTGCAATCCAGAAGCGAAGGAAGGCATTCCTGAATTCCTTCACGAGACAGCAGATTGCCAGTATTTATTTACCTGGTACACATCTGCTGTGTGTCCATTAATGTGAGTAGTTGACTGTTTTCTGAAAGCAGCTTTTGTCAGCACTTCTCAGAGAAAGGCTTTTTTGTACTTATTTGTCACAGTGCTTGGGAAAAAGGGAAAAGCTAAAAAAGCAGTAGGCTTAATAGATAAATTGATGATTATGTATGCAGTGTTTGGCACATGACTGCTAAATTAAAGCTTCCCAAACTGATCTGGACCTAAAGCTGAGAGGCACAGTGGAATTAATATCATTGTTTTCACTAAATAAAACCTGCTGTACCTGACGGAACGTGCTGTTTCATGTTACTGAGAGGAGCAAACAGTTTTGTGGATGAGGTGTTTGGTCCCCCTTGCCTTAGTGTATGGAAAACTTTGAAGCTGTGACAAAGACTGGCCTTCCCCTCTATCTGCCCACTTCTTTAGCCTGGAATGGAAAAATCATTACAGGTCTTCAAGGAACAATGAAGTATTTCTGCAATTAAATATGATCAGTTAATCTACTGATTATTGAAGGGCCAGTGTTAAAAGCAGAGTATCTGTATCTAGGTGCTTACAATGCTCTTGACAGGTAGGCAGCCTCACTGTGAAAAGTGGAGTGACTATTTCTGGGAGTGTTTACTTTCTGGCTGCTAGCTTGAAAGCACAGGCAAATTCTTGATTCTGATTTGAGCCTGTTGAGGGAGTTTGGTGAGTGTAGTGCCATAGTCAGATGAAAGGTAGATCATTTCTGTAGCTGTTGCAGCTTGCTCAAGTGCAGATTTGGTTCTAAAACAGCAGCTTTGTGTGGATAACAGCTGCTGTATAAGCTCTGGAATGCTTAATTGTGCTTTGCAGTCTTGACTGTAGTTTCATGCACTATTTGATAGCATACTGGGATGTAGGCACAGTACATATATTTGTGGTTTTCAAGTTGTTTTTTACTTAGATGAAATCCCCTAAATTCAGTTCATACAGCTGTTAGGTTGGAGTGACAGGATGGTGTGGCATGTTTTCTTTTAATCTGCTGTTTCTAATCCAGTTTAACAAAACTTATCAATAGATCTTATCTTTTCAATTTACATTGCTAGATCAACCAATGATCCAGGAAACAATCAGCACCAGACAGATGAAGAGACCCAAATACCTAAAGGTCTTTCAAGGAGGAGCCAGGCTGTTGGTGCTGTGCTTAGTGTCCTCCTGGTTGTTCTCACTGTGTGTCTCATAATCTTGCTGTTCTACAAAAAAGAGAGGAGGTAAGAAATTATTAAGAGGCTTTAGAAGTTTTTGTCAGGACTTGGTTTTCTGCCAGAAATGAAAGAGCAATAGTAAACTTAAGAAATTTGGGTTCTGTTTTTCAGTTGGCAGTGTCAACTTCAAACTTCTGGTTCCTTCAAATTCTCCATTACTGTCTGAAGGCCCATGTAGAGAGGGCTGGGGTATACAACTGAGTTAGTCTAGCTCTCTTGTGGGCAACTGCCAATTAAGGAGTGTAAAACAGTATGATAATATTGTTAGTATTTGATATCCCTCTGCTTTCTTGGAGTCAGGCTAGATCCTCAGAACAGTGTCAAGGAAAAAGTGCAAGTCCTGCAGTTCCTCTGCTTGCCACACAACTTTTGGGGTGTTTCTCCCTCAGAACAGTCAGCCTGAAGCTGTAGCAAGAGGGAAGATGTACATCATTCCAGACTGGATTTTGATAGAGTGCTTCAGGGTCGATGTGGTAGTTTGAAGCTCATTTGTTCACATGCTTGATGTTGTTAAAAATGGAGTGAAGGAAAGTGAGGGCTAATAAATCGATACAGTGTTCATAATGTAGTATTCTTTCCTTTGTTTAGGGAAATTGTAATAAACAAGATAACAAACTGCTGCAGAAGATCATCTGGTGTTTCCTACAAATACACAAAGGTAATGCAGTGACAAAATTAAATTTGTTTCTTGTCAAGTTCTCTTATTATGAAGCTTTTGTTAATAAATAAATAACCCCCTGTAATTCCTAGTTCCTTTAGTGCATGGAAACCATATGATGTAACATCAGAAAAGCCACATAGCTGATATATAGATATTTATATTGTGAAATGGGAAAGGAAGATAGAGTTGAGGAAATAAAGAGCAGTCCATAAATCACCAAATAACATGTAAATGTACAAGAAGAGAACAAAGTCTGTTTCAGCACAGTGAAGAGTGATGCTCTTGCAGTGTTTACTCTCTCATGGCTACCTTATACCAAGGCCATGCATGCTGTGTGCCTGATGACTGGGGAGATCAGTGTGTGTGTGGGTCTAGAGTGGCAGATGCAGTCTCCTCTTTTCTTTTCTTGCAGATAAACAGTGAAGAAGAAGCTAATGAGAATGAGACAGAGTGGCTTATGGAGGAAGTCGCAGCACCAAATCCAAGAACAGCAAAAGGAGGCCAGGAGAATGGTCACATTGCTACCAAGTCTGTTACATCTGAAGCCCTTACCTCTCTCCGTGTGGATGACCTGGACAGTGAGGATGAAGTGTTAACCATTCCAGATGTAAAGATTCAAACAGGAAGAGGACTAGACAAGAGCAAGCATCCACAAAAGAAGCTACACAGTTTTGGCAGTGATAACAAATCTTATTTACTGAATGGAAGAAAGGAAAGGAAAGCAATAGCCAAGCCAGGCCAGCAGCAGGCACAGAACTCTACAAATACAGCATCGTTTCATGATGATAGTGACGAGGACTTGTTGAATATTTAATAACCCCTCTTGTGCCTAATCAAATATGTATAGAGAGATTATATATAACGGGACAACATTTCCAACCAAATATGAGGACTTCAGCCTGAAAGATTTTTCTGAATTTTGCCTTTAACAAGAAACCATTGAAAAGGGAAGAAGAGAAAGATTTCTTGGTTGTTTACAATGATCTGTTCAGTAATGACTGGATTTCTGACATCCAGTTGGCTGAGTTAGTTGACTCTCTCTAGCCAGGTCACTTTTTTTTTTTTAAGTCTCAGCATAGATGTTAAATGCTTGCTTAAAAAAGAGAAATCTTTGAAAGGAAAGGCTCCATGAAGCCCCTGGCTTCTGAGACACAAGTTATCTGACTACTATCGTTTTAACTCCTTGTATTTATTGATCCTCACTACTCAGGTTTGCTTCATAGTAACATGTTCTTCCTGCCGGCAGGGTATTCTTCTGTGGGTTCACCCACTGTGAGACAAGGAAAAGTGTAACTTTAGTGTGTTGGGATGATTTGATGTAAATTTTGGAACTGGTCTAATTTATCCTGTAAATTTGAATATCCATTCTAATTTAAACAGATCATTGGTTCAAAGGTGTGGACTGAAAGGTACAATTCTGTATAGCTTTAGCCTGAAGTGGTTGCTGTTCTCCGCATGGTATTTTTATTTTTTTGGTACTGGTCATACGACTGACTTCATCAGTGTTTGCCTAAGCAGCTGACAAGCACCCAAAGAATTTTTTTTTTTTCCTTGATTATGGCTGGACTAGGCCAACTGCACAGAGAACCAGAGTTTTCAAGGATGTAGAGGCAGAGTTCCTATAATACAATCTGCACTACCCACTTTGTCATCACCAAGAAAAACCCAAGGACTAGAGGAGCCCTAGTCCACATAAAGCCTCTCTCTGGTATTAATTTCAAGAAAATAAATTTGGGCCAATATTTTCTGATAGCCTAATTTCTAGTCTGTATGCTATGATCCTGGCCATGGTCATTGATTTGAAATGTTGCTGGTAATAAATACAAGTCAGTTTTTCTCTAGCAGTCTCACTCTTCTCCAGGTGTTTCCTAAATAAAATTATGGACAATGATAGGGTTTCAAAGCATTGTACAAGAACATGCATTGGTCAGCATTTTTTTGAAACTTTTTGTTGTTCCTTTTGGCTGGCTTATTCAGTTTCAACAATGGTTTCTTTTTATAAAAAATCCATTTTGAATCAAAATAGTGTAATATAAAGTATTCAGCAATTTCAATAAAAGATATGAAGTGGGTATTCCAAATCCCACATCTCAAGTCTGGAATCTTTCTTACACTATTCTGTATGCTGCTCACCAGCCTGGTGAGACCCCTTTCCTGCTGTGATGGTTAGTACCTCAGTCATGTCACTCAAAATGAGAACCAGTGTTTGATGACAAAGATCAGAATATATAGGTAGGCCCTGGTGGTGTCTTCTTTCTTTAATCACAGTTCGGTTTTCTTCCTCTTGTATTGTTACCAGGGGAGCTGTAAGTCAGTTTGGCTTAAGCTGCATCTTTTCAAACTTAAATCAGCATTTTTCATATTTATAATTAGGAGAGCTTGGAGAAGTGAGAGGCTTGATGGTGTATTTTTAATACTATCTGTTATCATTACAACAGTTCTCTCAATGTGTATTGTAGGGTTGTGCTTCCCTTCCCCAGGTCATCAAGGCTGGCATTTTGGAGTTGTTTGATCATGAACCATCTGCATGACATTATTTCTCCTGTGTAAAATCATATGGTCTCTTTGTTTGGGCTGTGCCTAACAAGGCTGAGGTAGAACCGAGCTACTCTGTGTGGAGGTGCCTTTCTGAGCAACATCAGTGATACAATTTGCATCTGACAGCAGTGAGTGACTTGAGGGGCTTCAGTGGCTTCAGCTTGGTCTTGGAACTATGGCCCACTTTTAACCTAGGCATTTGTAGGCAGGCTGGCTGAATCTTGCCTCAGAGAGAGCTGGATGCATAACCAGCTTCACCAGACTGTTTTTTCTCAGAATACTCAGCTGTATGGAGGGAAGGGTTATGAGAATAGCAGGGCCCAGATGAGTATGTACAAATGGCTGGGCCAGGAGCAGAAGCTTTCCCAGTCAGCAGCATGACTCCTTGGGAAGTGTCCCTAAGAAACCTGCCTGGCAGAGTGCCACACAACCCCCTCTGGGCTGGCTGCAGAGAGAATGGTGGGAAATGGGGAAAACGGGCCCAGTCTGGATCAAACTTTTGTAGTTCAAGGGAAACTATTGCACACCATTACCAACTGTTTAAATAAAACTGTCAGAAAATAAGTGATGTGAAGGGGTTTTGAGTGTGCTTTTAGATGAAGCCTAATGCCTTAGCTTCACCCACTTCCCAGGCAGGCTTTGACTTCAGTTCCCTTGGCCCCAGCTGACTGCACGCATCCTCCTGCTGAGGAAAGCTTGCGGGGGGCTGGCTCTGAGCATGGTGACTGCTGTGCACTTTGGTGTCCCTGTTCCCCTTCCCAGCTCCACATGGAACTCCTGCAGCTGGGGAGGCAAAGGTCTGGTGTGGGGTGGTGCTGTGCTTGGCTGAGGGTGACATAGCTGTGAATGGCCAGGAGAGGAGTTCTTGTTAACTTGGTGTAGATGTTCCTGATGGAGAAGAGGACAAAGCAGGAGAGGAGAAAGCCTCTGTGATGTGGGGAATGATCTTGAAGTGTTGGTCTGCAAAGCAGCTTTCACAGCTGCTCAGACCACTCTTGCTCTGTAGCTGATGAGCAGTGAGGCCAAGTTCTGTTTCAAGGCTGGGTCCAGAATGGTCTTCTAAGCTGGTTTATTTTTTTTTTTTTGAGTGTATTGTGTCTTTAATTTTTTTTCCTTGTTGCCTAAACTATTCCAATTGCTTTCTAGACAATATTTCACTTTTTTTTAACGTCTTTTAAACATTACCTTCACTTAGCTTTTCTTTCTGATGGAAGGCTGCTGTTGTCAGCAAAAGATATGGGAGTAGCTGGTATCTATCCATAGGCAAGGCAATGTGCTGCTGGAACCTACTAGAACTGCATTTGTTTGAGGTGCTTGTGGTGTAGCCTACCTAAAGTCATATAGGTCTTCTGTGGTAAAAAAAAAAAAAAAAAAAAAGCTGTTTTAGCCATATTGTGGCTTTACACAGCTATTCCCAGTGCATAATTCTGCAGTGAATGCTTTTTGCCTTTTGTATCACTGCAAAAATATGGGCTGGTGAAAACTGGTGTTCCCTGATAAAGGTAGGGAGAGGGTTTCCTTGGGAATGGAAGAGTGTGGAGGGTTAGGGGTGAGACACATGATACAGGAGTTTTTAGGAAAGCTGTTCCTTTACTGCTATATGGCTCAATGTAGAGACATTTCTTTTTCGGAGTGTACCCACCTATTTTTTACAGGTCCTGGTTAAGAAGCTTTGCTCACGTGTGGTGCCCAGCCATTCTGCACTAAACCCTTGTGTTGCTTGTATGTTGGTAGAATTTTCCATCTATGTTTGCTCCTTAAAAATGCCTATTTTTGAGGAGCTGACTTGCTTAATTAAAAAACCCCAAACCCCCCAATAGAAACTGAAGGGCTGTGGCCCATATAGGCTTTTCCAGAGAACAGGAACGTATAAGTACTCTGATTAGGGGTTAAAGGCAGATTCTTCCTGGGTGAATTAAGGTCTGATTTCAAATGAAACCTAAAAAATAGAGCTTGCAACATGTAGTTTAATAATTTATAGAGTTAGTCCTGACTTTTGGTCAAATATCTTTGTTACTTAAGTAGCTTTGCTGCCAACTAAAAATATCAGTGCTGCAGAGAGGACCTAGTTGAGGTTTTTGAGGTGGTTTTGATGCTAAAATGCCAACCCTGGATGACATTTTAGAGCATATTGGGGAATTTGACAGGTTCCAGAAGCAAACCTTTTTTGTCCTGTGTTTGTTATCTGCTTCCTTCACCCCGGTGTACGTGGGGGTCGTCTTCTTTGGGTTCATCCCCGAGCATCGCTGCTCCAGCCCCGGGGTGGCTGAGCTGAGCCAGCGGTGTGGCTGGAGCCTGGAGGAGCAGCTGAATCACACCGTTCCCGAGTGGGATGGCCATGGGGCCAGCTTCAGCAGCCGCTGCAGGAGGTACGAGGTGGACTGGAACACAACGGGCATCAGCTGCACCGACCCCCTGGGCAGCCTGGGGGGCAGTGGGAGCACCGTGCCCCTCGGGCCCTGCCGCGATGGCTGGCTCTACGACTCCCCAGGGAGCTCTATCGTGACAGAGGTAAAAACAGCCCCCTCTGCCCTGTCCCCTCTGTTACAGGCAAGGTGAGGGTTGGGGGAGAGGGTCGGTGGAGCCTTGGCTGTGTTGAAATACCCCCTGCTTACCTGGAGAAGGGATTCTCTCTTACTGTCAACTTGCGCTTGGGGGTTTATGAGTCATCTTCCCTCTGTCCTTGCTGTGAAGTGTTGCCTTGGCTGCTCAGGAGGCTTATATCTCCAGCTGGGGAGCAAAGCATATTTCAGCAAATAAATCCCCAGGCAGATAAAGTCCAGTTGTGAATGAAATTCCTGTCACATGAGAGGTCCGATTGGTGAAGGTGTGTAAACAGTACAGCTAGCAGTGCTGCAAACAAAACAGGCCAATGCAAAGGTCTTCTTTCCACCACCCCCTTTTTTTTTTTTCTTCTTTTTTCTTTTTTTTTTTTTCTTTTTTTCTTTTTTTTTAATGAAGAAAGTCTTTTAAAGTTGGTTTTAAATAAAAATGGATGGCAGTCAGTGTGGGGAAAGGTATTCCTTTTGAGGAACGGAGGCCTCCCACGATTAAACAGCTTAAGTCAGGAATAAACTGTAGAAAAGCCAGTGACTTTTGTGTTCTCAGGAGTGTGAATAAACTGAAAGTGGTACTTAAGCTACTTGCTGTACTTTAGCGGTTTAGGTGCTTTAACTTTAGGAATAAACCAGTAACTGGGATGACAAGCTTGATCTCATCACAAAAGGTTCCACCAAATGTTTAGAGGTGGTCAGGATTCTTTCCCCCATATGTCCAACACAGGAGCAGTTAAAATCTGTGCTCTAGCAGCTTCAACATTCACAATTTTGTAAGAGATTGGTCCTGGATGTAAGGAAGTCTAAGTGTACTTCTTTCATCAAGTTATGGGCTGTGACATATGAAGTGAGGCACCTCAAATGCAGGGTGACCCAGGTCTTCTACACAGCAGCAGCACAGCAGGCACATCTCACTGGAAAAGGCTCCAGCAGATCCTGTGGTGCAGATGCCCCCACCATCACGTCTTGAGGTTGTGGGAAGTTGAGCACTTGCAGTCTGTGTGGGCTCATGCAGCCATGCTCTCACATCAGTTGTTTCCCCTTTCCTGCTGAAGGGGGTGCAAGGCCAGGCCCACGGGCCACTTCCTTCATGGGATAACCAGATATGTCACATAACTCTGCATTTTGTCAATGAGTTACTGCTTGTGACTTTCTGTGAAACTTCTCAGGCTCTGTTATGGTGTCCCCTGCTCTGATAGCTAAGAAAAGGAAAGGACAGTGCAGTATAAACCATGTTATTTCAAAGGAAAAGTTTGCATATGGAAGAACATCCTCATGGGAAGTCCCATGGAGCATCAGAAGAAATACTTGGGTTTTAATTGGATGTTGATGTTAATACTTGGTGTTAATTATGGATGCATAGATTCAATTAAACCCAGCTACCAGGTGGAAGGGAAGGGATTCTCAGTCATATTAGGAGAGGTTTTTGCAATAACTTTTTCTCCAGTAGCTTTTATGTTTTTCTACAAGTAAGATAGGACAAGACTAATGGCAAATATATGTGGGTACCCATGTGGTATAAAGCTTGGCCCTGGATAGAAGATATCTGTTCTCCAGACACATACAACAACGTAGTTGAGCTAAAGACCAGAGCAGAGAGAAAATGCTGTGGCCTCAGGGCAGATGCAGTTACTTCCATCCTCCTCCAGCAGGCCAGTGCTCCATGGGATGTGGGACAAGGCAGGCCCCTGAAGGCATCATGCTTTTAGTAAAGGCATCACACTTTGTCCTGAGTGGTCTCTGGGGCCTACTCTGCCATGCCTGGATATGAGGCAACAAGAACTGCTTAGAAATGTTCACCATCAGCCACAAAAAAAAAGGTGTTTGAAAACGTCAGAGTGATCATCAGATCCATGCTGATTTGATCAACAAGGGCCAACACAAGTTTGGATGCCAGTTTTGACAGCTAACAATTCACTTATGCTCTTTGCAGAAAGGAGAGATGAGACATGAATGGGCAATGTCAGCAAACTGCTGCTGCTCAAGGGCTTGTTCCAGTTTTTAATGCTGGACAATTAGTTAAGTTAGTAGGATTTCCGTGTGCTGACAAAACAGTCATTGGCCCAGAAACAAATTTAAATCTTGAACTGCAGTGAAGGAGAGTTGTGGACGTGAGCCACAACTCACGTTTTGTCTCTAACTGTGGTTGCTCCTTTAGTTTGACCTGGTGTGTGAGGACTCCTGGAAGCTGGATCTCTTTCAGTCTTCTGTGAACGCTGGGTTTTTTATTGGCTCCATAAACATTGGCTACATTGCAGACAGGTACGTGTGGGCTGACCACAAAACCCTCTGACCTCCCTTATCAATGTTCAGCACCCAAACTTAGATAAAGGTTGTGCAACTGCTATCCTCTCTACTCTTCTGAAAATAAGGTCATCCCCCTGGATGTTCAGTTGCAGCATGAGCCAGTGTCCTGCCTTTTAGGTTATACCTGGTGGTTAGCACAGATCTGCTCAGCGAGCCCTGCAGAGCCCAGGAGGACTGTTTTACAGCTGTACACCCCAAACTTCCTGCTGTGCCACATCAGAGCCCTTGGGTGTTAACCAAAGCCAGGAAATGCTGCTGGTTTGGATCTCTCACTTAATCTCGCACTCTGTGTGGCTGCAGCTTGGAAACATTTTGCTTCTCTTGGAAAAGCTTAGAAATAGTTGGCACAGATTGCCAGATGTGTACAGCAGCAGTCACTGAAAAAAAACAGATAATCCCTCTAGCTTGCTGTTCAGAGCCAGCAGAGTCAGCCTCCCTGGCTCAGGCACCTGGGGTTAAAGAGAAGCAAATGCCAATACTGGAGAGCCCATTTTCCCCCTCACTCCCCTTCTGCCTAGGACTGTTAGTACAGCAGGCTCTGAGTTGCTCCAGCTGCAAAATGCAGCCCACTCACAAGCAGATCCATACATTACTAGTCTTTTAAAGGTCAAGGTTGTGGTAAATAAATCCCCTATAAATCTGATGCATGTGGAAACATCACAATCATTGTATTAACCCACACTTATTTTTCAGTCCCAGTGTAATATATGTAAACATGGGACTATTCTTTGTTTCCTGAAAATTTTTGTGGAATTGCTGAGGAACTGGCACAGTAACTTTTCATGGCATAGAAAAGCGGGTAAGTGAGTAATGGGCAAAGAAAAAAGCATGTCTCTGTTTTGCATAACAAAATTGGATTTTTTTTTTCCCCTGAAGATATACAAAGCTCTTAATAGTTTAAAATGCTTCCATGACTAGTGGTTTGCTTCATGCCTATCATTTTCCTATCCAGGTTTGGCCGTAAATTTTGCCTTTTAACAACAATTCTTGCAAATGTTGTGTGTGGAATCCTTCTAGTCTTCGTGCCCACCTACCTGTGGATAGTCATCATCCGGTTCTTGCAAGGGCTGGTCAGCAAGGGCTGCTGGACTGCAGGCTACATCCTGGGTGAGTTCAGGACCTTCTCCCAGGAGAGCAAGACTAGCTGCAGAAGATGAAGGAACAAAAATCAACTCCAAAAAACTTGAAAAAAAAGCCGTTTAAAAAATACCTCCCATGGTGTTTCAGTAAGGAGTTTTCTCTCTCTTTGACTTCTCAGGATGTTTTCAAGCACTGTCATTAGGGAGAAACAACAGTAGCCTTCAAAGCTCGAGCAAGTGGTGATATGTTAGGGCTCTTACCTCGAGTTAGGCTTTTCCCCTATGGTACAGCTCACCTTTGCAGGTCTGTCTGGGCCCCATGACTCTTCTTCCTTCCCTCAGGCCCTGGCTGGGGAAGGTGACCAGGCAGACACAGCCCCTCCGGCCCAGGCACAGACACAATGGCAACAGAGGAGGCATTAAAGAAGCAGGCAGAGGGTGGGGAAAACTTGAGACATTTTTATGACACAAAGAGCATTAAAGAGCAAACACAGGCTTCAGAATCTAAAACTAACTGAGGAACAGCACGTACTTGCTGATACAAAGGCAAGGTGTTTGTGTGCCTGTGTGTATCCACTGGGCTGAGCAGAGGCTGTGGAGCAGCCAGCCTGTGTGGTGCCTCTCCCAGTGCCCTGCACCAGCTGTGGCTGCTGGTGAGGCACAGCTGTGTGGCCAGGCTGGGTCTGGGGACACCTCAGGACTGCTTTCTGGTTCAGGGTAGAGCTGCCTGGGACTTCTTTGATTTTTCTGGAGAGGAGTTCAGTCTCTTGTCCAAAATACCCAACTGCAAGCATAACTATTGTAAAAGCTGACCAATAGAGCCTTAACTGGGTTAGGGTGGCAGGTGGCTCTACCACATATCTCTCAGAGGTGCAGTTCACTGTGATAGGAGTAAAAACGTAAAAGTCAAAAAATGCCCTAAATTTTCATTAAGTCTTTTATTATGGGCATCTTGCTAATTCAGTTATCCCAATGTCTCATATAAATAAAATAAAGGCACCTATCCCATGGTCCAGACTGTCTTCTGCTAAGACACAATTATTCCTTCCTGTGCATTTCTGCATGCTTGCTTGGCCTCTTAAATCTTTTCCTGGCACATATGAAATCTCCATCCCCTCTTCTGGGGAACTTTAAGCCATTTTAGAGGACAAAGTCCTTTTTAGGACAATGATTTGCCCCATCCTGATATTTTCTCTCTATTACATCTTGTTACTCCTGGGTTGTCTTGAAACTCTCTTATGAAAAAGATCCTGAACCATCTCCAAAGCTCCCTTAAATTTGTTTCTTCTCCCTAAGGGTGGCCAATACTGAATGTCCTGGGAAGGATACAAGGACACAACAATCTTGTTATCCTGCTCTGCTGGGGCACTTGTCTACCCTTCAGCTGCTTCTGGCTCAGTCCTGCTGAGCCTGAGGAGATGTCTTTGTGCCTCATTCTGCTGAGCACTCTTAGCTAACCAGTGGTTCCAAAACTCAGCAGTTTGTTTGGCTGCTAATTAGTTCCTTACTGTTCTTTTTGTAATGAGTTTGCTTTCTTGAAGTCACACAAGTGGATGCAAAATGTTGAGTGCACTTGTGCCTGTCTTAGTTACTTCTAACTTTCTATCAACAAGACTTAATGTGTGGGTTTATACTGTGGTGTGGAGTTGCAAAGTGCAGAAGAATAGTGATCCCACCCTTGTCTGGGAGCTCTGTGCCATCCTGTGATACAGGTTTTCCTTATGTACTTGGAGAGAGATGCAGGCTGAAAGCCTGTATTTTGGAAACAAAGAATTCAGCTTGTTATTGGGTTGGAGACATGACGTAAGCTGGCATTAGATTTCACAACAAAATCTGCCTGTGCACTTTGAGGAATGCTTGATTTACTCTGAGATCTCTGCAGCAGAGGACATTCCTGGATGTCTTAGGCCAGTGCACGGCCAGCAGCAGTGTTTTCTTCTCTGCTGGAGTTTGGGTGCCAGGGGTTTTGTCTGGAGGCACCATGCGGGGAAGCCCATGCGTACTGAGGTTTCTCAAGGGGTTACCATGGTCCTCCAGCATCACCCCTGTCGCTCTCGACATAAAGAACTCACACCCACACCTTGCGATGTTTGAGGCGGAAAAGAGAGAGGTTTATTTACAGAATTAACATTTATCGAACTCTAGCAGTGACCATGGATTGGAGGAAGAAAATCTTCTTCTCCAACCACACTGGACTACGCAACAGTCTCCTTCTTATGAAAAGAATGTAAACATCGCTAGGTTTTACAATAACTAGTGGCTTGTTTATACGAAAGTGTATCTGACTCCAAAACACAGAAGGCTAAAAATAAGAATTTTACAAACTCCTTAAAGGGGACAGAGGAGAATGGCAAAAACCCAGGCAACACACGCCTAGCTGGTTCCTGGGGCAGGCAGGGCCCTGACCCATCCCCGTGCCCGTTTGCAGTGACAGAAGTGGTGGGCCCGCAGTACCGGAGGACGGTGGGGATCCTCTACCAGGCGGCCTTCTCCGTCGGGCTCCTGATCTTCGACGCCATCGCTTACGCCGTCCCTCACTGGCGGTGGCTGCAGCTCATTGTCACCCTGCCCACCTGCTTCCTCCTGCTCTATTACTGGTAAGGGCCCTTTCCTGGTACCTCTGCCCACCACCCAAACCCCCCGGCTTTTCCTGCTTCCCAAGGCTGGATACTGAGAGAGACTGGCCGCTCCTTTCTGGTGTGCACCTCTTGGTGCAAAGAGGAGGTTCGCAGCAAAAAGGAGAGGGAAATAGCACCCTCAGCAACTGAGGTCTTGTTGAATCCTTGTCTGTGCACCTCACCTGACCTTGTGTTTAAAAAACAGACCACTTGGAAAAACACAGGGGCAAAATTGGATTAGTATAATTTATTATTTTCTTTAAGCAATTCATGAATTAAAATAGGTGCCTTGGGATAACTTAGTTTGTCTTGCACTGAAAATATGGTTATTGACAGATCATCTAATGCTAACATAACTGTAACAGGTTGTTAGCATGTTCTTGTAAGGCAGAAAAGTTGCAGGTTTTTGTGGTCCAACCAAAAAAAAGCACTTGGGTACTGCTTCATTTTAGTTTCTCTCCTCTCTTTTTAATCGATATATTTTGGTTTGAGTGCTTTGGATTTGAGAAATTGTCTGGATGGGTCAAGAGGTTAGGAATAGTAAAAATAAATTTGTTGCCTTCCTTCTTCCATATTTTTGAATTTGTAAGCCAGTTGTAACTTATTTAGTACTTCTTAACCTGTATTGGCAGAAGTGAAGAATGGCTCCTTCAGAGGAGCTGGTTTGTGGTGAATGGGCTGGATAAAATGAGAGCACTATTCTCAGTCAAAGCTCCTCCCTGATTTATCTTTAGTAAACTCCTCTTTGACTGAAGCCACTACCTCAACTGTTTCTTTTCCAATCTCAGCCATGGGATATACTACATTTCTTGGTGAGGGGAGTGGGAGGTAGCACACGAAACCCACCCAAACAAAACAGACAAACAAATCCATCTACCTCTATTTAATCCCTCCACAGTCTCCACTCGTAGGAGAATAGGCATAAATTCCCTTTATGTTTTGTTGTGTAACGGCATCCACTCGTACTCTAGGTGCCTCCCAGAGTCTCCCAGGTGGCTTATATCTCAAGGAAAAAATGACAAAGCTATGAAAATTGTCAGCCATATAGCTAAAAAAAATCGGAAAAAGATGCCTTCCCATTTTAAGGTGAGCTCAGGGTTTGCTTGTGCATGTAAGTAAGCATTATGGCAGTACTTTGCATCAGTTCCTCCTGGAGAAATTTAATGTACTATGTACTGGCCCTTCCATAGGATATTAAATTTGAAGAGGAAGATTGCGGAAAGCAGAATCCCTCACTGATGGACCTTTTCAGGACACCACAGATAAGAAAAAACACGCTCATTTTGATGTACAACTGGTAAGAATATAACACTAGAGAGCTGGTTTTGGAGCTCTGGATTTGAAAACTCCATCAGGACACAGATGTCTGTTCTCTTACTATCTAACGAATCCAGGATGCTCTTCTCTGCCCAGGTTCACCAGCTCCGTCCTCTACCAGGGGCTCATCATGCACATGGGAATGGCTGCTGACAACATGTATCTGGATTTCCTCTACTCTGCACTTGTTGAGTTCCCAGCTGCCTTCTTCATCATCGTCACCATTGACCGTGTCGGGCGGCGCTATCCCTGGGCCGTGTCAAACCTGGTGGCCGGGGCTGCCTGCCTTGCCACAGCCCTCATCCCAGAGGGTAAGTCACCTGAATGAAGCCCTGTGGGGCCTTCCCACCCTGTCCTCTGGAGCCTCCATGCTGCTTTGTGAGGGTCCCTTTGCTGCTGCTTGTGCAGTCCTCACTGTTCTCCTTCCCTCACTCACAGGGGTGAAACAAGGTCCCTTAAAAACATCAACTGACGTGGGATCAGAGGTCCCACAAAATAGCACTTTAATTGACACCTGCTAAATCACTGGGATGCTTTTAAACATGTTGAATGTATTTTCTCTGCAGACATGCATTGGTTAAAAGTGATTACTGCTTGCATTGGGAGAATGGGAATTACAATGGCTTTCGAAATGGTTTGCTTTGTAAACACAGAACTGTATCCAACTTACATCAGGTAGGTGCATCCTCTCCCCAGTTGGCATTTGGCCTGGAAACAAATAGTTGAGGCTGATGCGTGTGCTATGTTTTATGCTAAATTAAGGTATCCTCAAATGTTTCAGAACTACACAGGTACTGTTGAACATAAAGTAGGTGAAGCACAATGAGTATGCATTAAAAAGGTAGCTTAACAAAGAAAAGAAATGTACTTTTAGACAAGGGGAAACTCACATGACTCAAATAAAGGGAAAATTTGGGAGAACCAGGGTGGGTGAAGGATCTGAAGTTCCACACAGTGCCTGGGTGTGTCCTGTGTGAGGGTGAGAGTTGTGATCTGTTCACTTCCAACTGCAGTACTCTGGCACTAACCTGGTCCCTTTGCTGCCAAACCAGGAATCTCGGGGTGATGGTTTGCTCCTCTTTGTGTGATATTGGCGGGGTCATCGTGCCGTTCATTGTCTACAGGCTGGCGGAGATCTGGCACGATCTGCCACTGATCGTCTTCAGTAAGTGCCACCTGACCTCCCTGCCGGCCCCTTCCAGGGTGCAGTGGGGGACCCAAGTACCAAACGGAGGGAAAAGCCACCAGTGCAGCTGCTTTAGGTTCAGCAGAAGCCCCTTGCTCTCTACAAGGCCTTAGCCTTCAGTTTATGACAAGCTGGAGCTTGTATATGCACTCATGTCTCCCTGTGATATCTCCCTGCATTTTAAAGGAAGTTAGAATCGAATACACATTCGACAGATGGCAAAGAGGTCAGAAAAATTTTGATGAGTTTAATATTTGATGGATTTAAAGCTGATTTACTGCTCTTCTGTGAGTTATATTGTCTCTGTACAGCAATCAAACTGCAGAATTTCATGTAATTGCCTTTTTAATGGAGTACAAGTGTGGCTGTTATGCTTCAGCTTTTCCAACACTTTGCTAACTGGCTCTTCTCCAGCTATTTGGAAAGTGGCTGGTAAATAAATGCAAGATAAGTTTTGAAGACTAGTGACCGGAACTCTCAGGTCAGGGCCTGCAACACTTTTATGAATCTTTAGGTCAGCACGGTATTTATAGAAAAACACCTTGAATGGCAATATGCAGATTTTAACAGACATAACATCTAGAAGGGCACTTGGTAAATTTAAAATACATGCCAAACTTGTAAAAACTGGATAAAATAAATTATTAGAGGAAAATTTGGTCATATTGCCCAGAAGATAATACATTATGTATTTACTTTCTAATCTTACGTGAATAGCATAAAGATGGAAGGTGATTCCTAGCATACTGTAGTACTAAAAAGAGTTCTTTCCTCTATTAAGGAAGGATCTGTCCAATTTGAGGTGTCCTAGCTCATGCATAACTCCCAAGAGGACTTGGCTTGATGCTGTCTCTACAGGGCAGCCACATTCTCCAGTTTTGCACCAGCATGGCAGTTTTGCATATAGAGAGAGATGTGAGGTGCACATCTTGTATGAAGAACAAAATAAAATGCCATTGGCAAGTCTGCTCTGTCTGGCATGGCAAGTGGTTGGTAAATGCTTACAAGCTCTTTGTGCCTCTGTTTTGAAGCTGTGTTTGGTTTGATTGCGGGTGGATTAGTGCTGCTTCTGCCTGAAACTAAAGGAAGAGTTTTGCCTGAGACTGTGGAGGATGTTGAAAACTTTCACAGGTGAGTCATGATGATGAACTTGTAGCAGTTTTCACTTGAAATTGGGCAAAATCCCTGTCCAGAAGGAATCCCAGGGGTTACTTGCTGCCTTGTTTGTTCCTAAGAAGTTGCTGGGTGATTTCCAGATTCATTGGACAGATTCCAGACTCCTTTTACCCCACTTCTACCTAGGCATCTTGAAAACAAGTAGCCTAAGCCTTTACTGGCTTGTGAATAGCTGCACTAGTCTCTAAAATGTGCTGCAACACTAATATAAATGTTATTTGTGTTAAAAAAAATCCTTAACATTTGAACAGAAGAAGGGCAGTCTCGATAGCAGCTTCACATGTGGTGCATGAAGCACCAGTATCTGCTGGGGAGCCAGAGCAAACCTAAGGGAATGATATATGATAATTTTCTTGGGGCCAAGGCAGAGCAGGTGAAGAACTTGAAGTTAGGTGCTCCCTGAACAACCTCATTGCTGATTGATGTTCATGTCTTATTACTCTTGCAGGCAAAGTGCTTCAAAGGCCAAAAATATCTATCTCTATGTCCAAGGATCAGAAGTAACACGTGGCTGAAGAAGGTGTAACTCTTGCTGGGTACTCTGCTTAAGGGCAGTAACATGGAAATGCCACTTAGAATAAACACCCTCTCAAAAGTCTTGCCTCTCTTATTTCAATCGTGATGCATATCCTTTATTTACAGTGTTTAGGGTTTTCTGATGGGACTGTCCCTATTGCTGCATAGTTACCTCCCCCTCTGAACACTAAGAGAAACATATTTTAGGGCTGGGAAATTTTTGCACCAGCTGTGAACTGCAGGAGGTCTTAACTTGAGTATGGTGGGATCCATACCAACAGAACTTTGTAAGTCTCCATAAAGTATGACTCTTGGTTTTTCTTAAGAAGAAGCAGCACAATATAAGAGATTTATCCCCATTGTAGAATCAAGGTAAATACAAACCTGGTTCAATCGTGTGACAACTTGGACAGAGTTTTTAGGAAATTGATTTTATTTTCTCCTCTTTTATTGGCTACTCACAAGGATGGGCATGAGAAAGAGTGCATAGGAGAAACACGCATAATTCTTCATAAGGTAATAGCATTATACATGTGCCCTGCAGGGGCATTCCTTTGGAGTGAGCTGGGATCAAGCTTGGGGACTTGCCCTGACCAAGGGTCTAGTGCATCAAGGAGAATCAGGAATAGCACTAGGTCTTCCAGGAAATATCCAGCACCTTCAGAAATTTCCTAGTCCATCCTGCTGAGCGACTGTAACAGACCTGTTGTTGCAGGACGAAACAGGGAGAATGTTTCTGTGGCTCCCCTTCCCTGTTTGTGTTGCTGGTCCCTGTCTGCTGGAACATACTGGTTTTCCATAGGGATACTGTGAGCAGGGTACAAGATACCTCTGCCCATTGGTAGTCAGCTGCAGGGAGACAACCCCCAGCTGAGCAAGACAGTGCTGGACTCTAGCAGGCAGGGTGAAATTCCTGCAGGATTGCATCCCAGTGACCTTGCACCTGCTTTCAACTGACCCAAACCTCAGTTAATGTTCAGTGTTGCTGTGAGGGCCTCCAAGGCAGGGAAGCATGTTGTGCAGTGGAGGCAGGGCCATGGCAAGGTTGCCCTGGGAAGAGTAGGGACAGATCAGGAATGACATGACATGACTTTGGCCCGGGCAGTTGCAAAATTAGTATTTGCTTCAGGATCAGAGGGGAATAAGCTTGTCCTGAGAGGGCAAGAGGAACAGTGGGGGTGCAATTATGTGTCTGAAAAAGCTGATGTCCTGCTGTGGTTGCAGACATGTCTCTGCTCTGCACTAAAAAAACCCCAAAACTGTCAGACCTTCTGACTTACAGTTCTTTGATATAAAACCTGTTGAAAACTCTGCAGGTAGAAAATGGGGGCAGTAGCAACAAGTCAAGCAAAGCAAAGACTGAGATGAATAAATGAATAACTACAAAAGCTGAGTCCCAAGACCCTTGCCCATCACGCTGGTATTTATTCCCATAAGCACAGCAGGAGCTACAGAGGTGGCTGGCTCTGGCCACATGTGATAGTGGCACCTGCTTCTGGTGACAGCTTAACAAACACAAGGGCAAATGTCCTTCATTCATTTCTTTGCTGGTGACCTTTGCCATTTCCTGGATTGCTTCCTGGAGCTGGGAAGTCAAAGAGAAAAGCTGGTCCAGCTGCACATGGCTGCTCTCAAAATGGGGAGCAGCAGCATGGTGTCCTGGGGGGCTGGTAGGACTATGAGTGAAGCTCACATCCTGCCTCAGGTAACACAGTTTGACAGCTTCCCTTCCCCCTAAGAGCAGCTGGCACCTGTCTGCTCCTGGGGCTGCTGGTGGATAACCAGTGCCAGGGCTGCCCCTGGAGCTTGGGGAGCAGCACTTCAGGACCAAGCACCATCTGACCCTGGCAAGGAGCCTGAGAGCAAGTAAACAGGGCCAGGTTGATGAAAGTGGGATTGACCCCTTAAGAAGACCCTGCCCCTCACCTAATTACTTAAACCTGGACTTTATAACTGTGTCTTGAAGAGAACATAAAAGGTCCATGTTTTGGGATATCCACCAGCCTTCATCAACTGGGTTTTGGCCAACCGACTTTACTTTTACAAATTTTCTGGTGTTCTCCATGGCATCATCTAAGGGGCAGATGATCTTGTGGCACCTTTTTAAGCATTGTTCTTGTCCTCTGCTGTTGCTGTCAGCACCAAAATCCAAATGCCAACATCCAAGCATGGCTGTTGTTTGGACACATTTGTGCTCCTATCCCCTCCCTACTCTACAGCACTATGTCATCCTACATCCTTAATATTTTAAAATATTAAGAAATTGGGCCTTCTTCCACAACCAGAACTGGTCAGGAGGCAAACTCAAATCCAGACAATAGATATAAGTTGATGAATATGATGTGAATCACAGCTTCCCAAGAGCTGTGAAGACAACTCTTCAACCTTCAAAGGTACCATAGCAGTGATTTTCCACCATGGTATGGTTTAAACTACTTTAAAAGCCGTATCCTTTTTTGGCTCATCTTTCCCCCCTGCCTCAGTACAGTACATTCTGACAGATGTTTGGGAGTTTGGCCATGTAAACAATAAAGCTCAGGGCATTAGGAAAACATTCATGCATAAACACAAACTTTAATGTGCTTTAATATGCAGGGCAGAGTGCCCTGTTTATGTTTGTGCTGGTCCCAGGGGGTGTCTGTGATAGGGCTTTCTTCCCCTTCCCCATCACTGATCCCCAATGTCAATGCAGTTGTACGTGGCCCAACACATCCTGAGGATTCACTGCCTCCAACTCATCATCGTCTTTTTTTTTTTTTTTTTTTTTTTTTTTTTTTTTTAATTTTCCATCTTGCCTAACGTCTAGTCAGATTCTGGAATGCCAAATTTTAAAAGCCAGCCTGGGCTTAGAGGTGCTTATTTTTTGTACTTACTTCTCTGGAAGAAGAGGAGCAAAACCAGGAGGGAAAAGGGGCTGGTGGATGCCTCTGCTCCCACAGTGTGCTCTACAGTGGCAGTGCTCACTGCTGGGTGGTGGGAGCTGAATTATAGACCAACCAAGCACCAAGATTTTAAGGCAGGTAGAGGGAATTGTGACAGTAAATCAGATATTGCCTCTAGGTTACTTTTGTGCAGAGGCAGGTGTAGCTTGGAGGAAGTAAATTGGGCTCCTGACTGCCCTTCTGCTTGCTACAGAAATGGGCTGTGGGTGAGCAGCCCAAAGAGGTTCTTAGTTTTATAAGAAGCAAAAGAAAGTGTTCTTTCATGAATTTCCCACTTATGCCACATGAGTTGCTGCTGCCAGATGTCCTGGGACACCAGAAACATGAAAGTGTTCAGGAGGCAAATAGAAAAAAATTACAGGATGGTCCATGAGGAAGTGAAGCAAAAATGCTTCCAATTCAGGAAGTCTGCTCTTCTTACACACAGTGCTTTGAAAATCAGATGGCATCAGTGGGGGTCAGCCCTGCTGGTAGTCAGGGGTCCCTGCCCAGAAGGTGCAATTGCAAACTGCATAACTGGGGACACAGCCTGAGCCAGCCTCCCTTGCTGGCCACTCCCTGGGTGTCAAAGGTCATCAGAACCCCTGAAACTGCATTGATGAGGATTGTGATCAGAAGGCAGAGTTTGCACCCAAACCTGTGGAGGGAAAAAAAGAGAAGGAAGAGGCTCAGCTCCTGGAAGGGTAAGGGGCAAACCAAAGGGCTTATAGAGGCTGGAGAGGGTGTCTGTTAATTTTGAATTTTGAAACTTCCCTTTGCCACATTAATCATCTCTATGGAATTTCAGGGAACTCCTCTGTTATGTGTTTTCAGGTCATTGTTCACTTCTGGTTAATGACTTGGCCAATGAATTCAAGATTGTTCTGATATGGCTTCTCAGCCCATCTTTCAAACCTGCCATAGCTTTATAATGGGGATTTGTTTGCTAACTGTGATCTTTTCACTTTTTTTTTTTTTTTTTTTAATCAACCCTGGCTGACTGTTGATCTCTTCTTGAGTAGCCTTTTGTACATCCCTGTTGTCATTCCCTTTATCACTGTGACTCACTGGTAGTCAGACATGGAGGGTTTCCAAACGAACCAGGCTGACTGGAACACTGGAAGGGCATTTGATTTCTAGCTGACAGAGATAGATATGTGGTTAGAAGTATGAATTATAAAAGCCATTCAATTAGTCAACATCCACTAACAAAAATAGCACGGTAATAAGTACCAGCCAAAATATGTGTCTTTTGTTTTCCACAGTAATATCAGCAGATCCCATCACTCAAATCTCATCCTCTCATACAGGTATTTTTGACTTGCCTTAAAGTTCAGCCCATGAGAGCCTAATCAGACCACATTTGAGACTTCTGGTTTTGTTTTTGCCCTGAGCACAATGCACCCTGCTCATGGTACTTTGTGTTGCTCTTGAGTGCTCTCAGTACAGGAGCAGCAGTGAGCTGGGACTGGGTGGTGTGAGCAGAGTGAAGACCCCTTAACACTCTGACAGGTATGTGTTTTATCTTAGAAGGAATTATATCCTATTCCCTCTTGTCTTTTCATACTCCTGCTTCACAAAAAGCCTTTGTAAAAAGATCCTTCAGTATTTTGGCAGAGAGAGACAGAAGAGCATTTCAGCTATAAATGGGTATGAATTTGGAAGCTCTGGTTTCTGTTGCCTCTCACCATCATATGGTGGCAAGAAGTGCTTTTGCTAGGCACCACGACTGCTTGGAAAGGTGATCTGAAGAGTGGTGCTTCTGACAATCATGGAATCTGTTCTCTGCTATTTCATGTCCTGTTGTGCCTGGATGAGGGTGCATCATCACCCAACCTTCAGTTCTGGGAAAAAGGGGAATGCTTTCAAGTTTATTAGGAGATTAGTCAGAAAACAAGAACTTAGATCTTAGGGAATGAGAGGATAAGGGAGGCAACAAATGTTTCTGATTAAAATAGAACAAAACAAAGATCTTCCAAAATGCATGTGAAGAAAAGCCAAAATTGTCATAAGTCTCTCCACTTTTGTCCTTGAAATCAAACAGAGAACTCCAACCCAGGACAGAAGACTGGATGTAGGATTTTTGTGGTACTGCTGTAGCCATGTCTTTGATGTCTTTCACCTGAGAATTTCTTTTGCAAAAGGTGTAGCCACACACAAGATGTGGCCACAGTTACTTCAATAAATCACTATCTACTGATGAAAAGTCCATTTAAGCAGAAAGCTTGTAAAAAAGCTGGTCTGGTTCACTGGCAGTATGGTAATGATTTAATAAGGATGGGAAAGCAAGCTGTCCAATCTGTGCATAGATGAGATTCTTCACAAGCAGATTGGTCTGTACAACTTAACTGATGGTGTGTTTGTGTGAAACTAGGGACCAATGAGACAAACACAGTCTCATCCTAATTTTGTGACACTACAGAAGTACTACGGGGGATGGCTATGCCCCTTCCCAGAGCTTCCCCCTTAGATGAGTGGGACAGTGAAAAGAAGGGAACAATAGCAATATCTGTTCAACAGAGACAATATTGGGGTAGTCTTGGGACGAAAAGGCTGTTGGGAATACAAAGTAAAAAAAAAATTCAAGACAGACTGATCTCTGTTACCCCCATTTCTTCAAATTCCAGTCTCATCCTCCCTGGTTATTTTACTGAAAAATTTGGTAAATATGTGGAGGCAAATCAGCTACAAAGCACTAAATTTGTTCAGAGTCTAACCTATAAAACAATCCACTGGGCAAATATATGGCACAATGACAATTTTAATGGAAAAGAGGAAATGAGAGACAATAATGTCTGCAACTGGCTAAATACAGACTCAGCTGAGAAAAAGGAGTAACAAATAAAATTAAGGAAGAAACAACTGCTTCCATTTCTGTATCTGAGAAAAACTTTCCTATTTTGAAACTGATTTATGGCCATCTGGATGCTGTTAAAATTAATGTGAAACGAATTTATCACAAAGATGAGCAAATAGTTCTTGGTGCAAGAGTTGAAATTTCATCTTGGACCCTGAGCTTGCGCTGCAGTTTTCACCTGTGAGAGAAAACAAAGTCTCTTGACTTGAGTGAATTCCACAGAGTTGTAAAAGGTGGAGTATTACCTTGGCATTTTTGTGGATTCTTGGGTCACAACAGCCTTTGAAAGCAGGACCTTAGAAACCACCAGCCATCTCCACTTTGAGTGACACACAGACCTTTTCGATCAGGTTTTGGTTGCATTTATTTTCTTTCTGAATTGTGAGTGTTGTTCAACAACATCAGAAAGCAAATAACCAGAGGAAAGAGTTCCTCTCATACCTGTCTACGCACCACCCACCTGTCTGCTATGGAGCCAATAAAACCCCAGCATTCACACAGGACTGGAAAAGGTCCAGCTTCCAGGAGTCCTCACACTCCAGATTGAACTGTAAGGGCAAACACATTTAGAAGGCATTCCCCACAAGCCATGACTGTTTGACAAGGAAGGAAACCAATGACATCAACTAGAAAACAGAGGGAAAGAGACCCTCTATCCTCTGAAGCTGACATCTGCAATGCATCTTGTTTGTATTTTCCTCAACCTTGTGAAAGTTACACCCGGGAAAATGGTTGCATAATGAGAGTCAGAAAGGGAGGAAACCTCTGAAAGAACAAATAAAAAAGTTCAGAAAAATCTCATCCTCTTGTCATCACCCATCTGCTTGAAATTTGGAGGATACTTGGAGCATCATCTCCTTCCCAGATGCCAAGACCTGTCTCAAACCATGTATTCCCTTGATGCAAAAGCAGTGCCAGGTGAGAGGTGGAGGTGCTGCCATGAGCCCTGCTGGGGTGGAGCCAGGAGCTGGGGTGTCCCTCACCTCATTAGCACTGGCAAAAGGCCCAGGATTTGGCTGGCTTTCCTCTGAATGGCATGGATACTTGGGAACTTTTGATTTACAAGTAACAGGTTGTCAGGACACACCCAACAAAGGGAGGAGGGTAAATTGGTAATAACTTCTCTACAGCTGGAAATATTACATTCAAGTGTAATCAGCCTTCAGTCCAGAAAGAAGCATGAATGTATTTGGCTGCTTATTTAATATTTTTCTAACCCAGACGAGTTTGCTGGGGCCGTACCAAACAGCTGAACTCAGTTTTGCTGGTGTGGAGGACAGCTAGAGTGCTCTTTTCTGCCCCAGCCCATCTGTCCCAAGGGAAAATGAGATGGGATTGCTTTGTAACAGTGATGATAATGAAGCAAGGAAATATGAATGCCCTACCCACGGAAGCTGTGAAGTATCCAGCAATGCACTTTTTAAAGACTGAGTTACACAAACATCTGCTGGGCACAGTTTAGGTGTAGCTAATTCAGATTGGCAGTGGAGGGAAAGCAGAAGAGATCTCTTTGGAGGTCATTCCTGTACTTCAGGTCTCTACATGACTTTAAGACTATTAGTATTGGTTTGCATTGGTTTTCATATTCGAGATTATCTGGTTTAGATGCTATAAATTGAGATAAAGGAGCACTGCTGTTGCTAAAGCATTCTGTGAGAACTGTAGCCCTATGCTCTGCTTCTTGTTCATTATGGATGAGTATCTGGATTATCACCCAAAAGTGCAGTTCCTCAGTTTGGGCTATGGGGTGCTACCCTCAGTTTGGTGATGGAAATAATAATTATGAGAATAGCCACTGATGACAAGATTGAAGTATTATGCTGCCAGGAAAAGAAGTAATTTCCCCTTGTTTATGTACATGAATTTTTGCCCTAAGTGCCAAGCAGGTTCTGATATTGAGTGGTCATTAGCAGTCAGACTGTACACCAAAAGCAAAGTTTATTAATCCAGCATATTCTATCTTTAACCTGTGCAGGCAGGAGTGGTTTTTCTGGACAAGCTATCATGACCTCTGTCACGATAGAGCTCCCTGGGGAGTCGTAGAGCCAGCCATCGCGGCAGGGCCCGAGGGGCACGGTGCTCCCACTGCCCCCCAGGCTGCCCAGGGGGTCGGTGCAGCTGATGCCCGTTGTGTTCCAGTCCACCTCGTACCTCCTGCAGCGGCTGCTGAAGCTGGTCCCGTGGCCATCCCACTCGGGAACGGTGTGATTCAGCTGCTCCTCCAGGCTCCAGCCACACCGCTGGCTCAGCTCAGCCACCCCGGGGCTGGAGCAGCGATGCTCGGGGATGAATCCCAGGAAAAGAATCCCCACATAAATGGGAGCAAAAGTAGCAGAAAGCAGGCATAAGACAAAGAAGGCTTTCTTCTGAAAGAATTCAAATTCTTCGACCTGCTCTAAAATGTCATCCAGGGTTGGCATCTTTCTGTGTCACAAATCATGAAAGTATTTAACTCAGCTGCTTTCCAGGGCTTTGGCTTCCATTGCACACTTGAATAAGAGCTGAGGTGTTTGCTTTAAACTCACAAACATATAATTAGTTAACTTTGTTCGTGGTCAAGTCACGCATCACAACCTTTGTTTCTTAAATGCCATTCCTAAGCACACTTTGGCTCTTGTTTTTGGCTTCTGTTGTTAATCTGTTTTATATATGACACACTTGAAATGCAAGATCTGGAGTCAGCTTATGGCCATTTCCGTCTGTCATTGAGAATCTGCTGGTGCAGAGTAAGGGGCTGATGGTAATTACTCTGTCCAGTATTTTCAGAGGCCATAAATACTATTAAAGCTGTATGATCCTTCTCCTCACATGCATATACAACTGGAGAATCTTAAATTTACAGTGGACATAGATGATTGCTTGTATGTCCTTTTGAGGGAATAGGAGAATACAGCAAAATCACAACGGGGCAGATTTATTTTAGCTACTTAGTGGTTAAAGAACAGTGTTGTGCCTCAAATGGGAAGCATACAGTCACTGCAGTATGAGCTGGGGCCTCTGAGTTAAAGGTGGCCCAACTGAAGTTGCAGGGATTCCCATGCAGCTGACCCACACTCAGGGAACTGCAAGTGGCCCTGAGATTGGTCACCAGCTCTTGCATGCCCATCCTGCCCTCTGCCTCCTGCCCTACATCCTGGGGAGGCAGAGGGTAGAGGCTGCTGCAAGACACATCCCCATCTCACAAACAGTTTGCAGCTATTTAATGAGAATTTATTAGACAATGCTAATATGTAAATGTGTGATTAAGCAATGGAGACATCCTCAGCCTCCTTTACTTGAGAGGGTGATTAATGTCATGTTCCCATGGCCATGATTGTATAAGGTCCTTTCACATCGTTCCCCATTTCCTCCAATGATGGAGGACTGGAAGAGGTGCGTTGCAGCTGAACATCAGAAGTGTGGATTTGGACAAAAAGCATCAATGGGCAACAATATCTGCCTGAAAAAATTCTGCTATCTTTCTGTCATCTGCAGATCTTTCTAAGCCAGAAAAAGATTCTGTAGCTTGGTTAGTGCTTCTGAAGGGAACCTCTGAGCTCCCTGCATTAGTTTTCCCCTGAGGAGCACTCTGTGACCTCTCTGAGTTTTCTGAAGCACAAAACTAGATAAGGAGGAAAACAGAGGTGATAAGTAATAAAATATTTAAAAGAGCTGTTAAAAAGCAGCGCTCTTGAGCTACAATGACTGGCATTCCTAGAAAATGTCATGAATCACAAACGAGACTGCTCCTTTGCAATAAACATCTTTTGCAGCAAAGATAAAACCAGCCCTTTGACTGTGTACAGCTGAAGAGTTCACCTATCTCTGCTCAGTCTGGTTTCATTAGAAGCAGAGAAGGGACTATTCCCCCTGTTAATGTTCAAGGAGCTCACTGCACCAGCAGCTTTTAAACCTTGCCCCCTCCTGCACACAGACTACTCAGCAGTACATGGATTTGATGCAGTGTTTAACAGCTAAAGCCTGCCCTAGCCAAAACTGAATTAAATGCAACAAGCAGTGCATAAACTCTAGAAATCTGCTTTACTCCCTTTCTTGATTCTGCCTACTGTAGTTTCATGCTGGAAGAAGCAAGAAGAGAGCTGCCAGTATGGCACTGACATGCCAGCTGTGCTGGCAGGAGGTTGTATTACGATTAATGTTATTTCTTCTGGAACATCTTCGCTGTCACTTGAGTATTCTCTTTAATTGCCAGGAAGCAAAGTGTTGTCCTACAGTGGGAGTGACCATGAGTAGCTTTACATATTGCAGGATGTCCAGAGGTTTTGACTACTGTCATCCAAGCTGCCCTTGAATAATCCTGACCAGACTCTCTCCTGTGTACAGTCTCACCAGTCTTTGGGGAACTGAGTGGTCTGTCCCACCAATATAAAGGCAGGCCACCCTTGTCACCCTTGTCATCCCCAAGTATGATGTCTTTAAGGTGTCTTTACTGCGGGGTTTTTTCCACTTTGCTGACAGAGCAGGCAGGGAGCATGCATGCAGTTCTGCTGGTGGATCTGAGTGCATCTGAATGGAGGCAGCACGAGAGCTTGCCAGGGTGACATCTGTGCTGAAAAACTAAACATGACTGTGCATGGGCTCAAGCACTGTCTCATAGCCACAGTGCTTCATCTTTACCACCCTCCCCAGCACTGTTTTGCCTGATCCCTGCTAGCACCTCACAACACCCAGGCAGGTCTGGGGAGGTGAAGTCAGGCAGGCTGTTTCTGGTAGTCAGGAGGGAAAAGATCACCCTGTCTGGGGATGGTGTAAGGGGAAGGTGAGTCGTTGCCTCCAGCCTTCCCATTTATTAGCACAGATGCAGCACAGCATCAATCAGCCCACAGCAGGTAATTCAGCCAGATGAGAAAAGGGAAGAAAGCTGGAGCAGCTCTGTTAGCAGAGGGCACCTGTGCCCCTGACAGAAGACCCATATCACTCTGCAGTGGCAAGTTCATGGAACACTGTCAAGTGTGACAGGTTTGCTGGGTACAATCAGTAATCTCTGCAGACTGCAGTAGTGAAGCATTACCACGACTGCTTTAAAACAAGTCAGCATTCAAAAGCTGGGGTAAACGTTCCTGTACTCTGACCTTCCTGAGCTTTAGATGTAGGCTCAAAGGGTTGGTGAAATGTGAACAAAGCCAAGCCTACCACACTCCTGTAAAAAAATTACAGATGAAAGGCATACTGATAATGATTGTATAAATAGCTGTTGGCTGCCAAACAATAACCCCAGTTCAAAGATCTGAAAGCATCTTCTCATGAAATCACTCATAAAGACTGAGAAAATGAGGCAGAGAGATCTAGCAGGTTAGCTTTTCAGAGAAACGGAGATCTTTCAGATTCAGAGAATTTAGGCTAAAACAGTTTGCTAGAGGTGCCTTAGACAGACTTTCCTATTCAGACTTCCTTACCAGGAGCATGCTGACATGTCCTACAAACTTTCTTGCATGAGTAACCTTTCTGCATTGATGTCCTGCTAGTGAGTCATTCCTTCATCCTTGCCACTTAGTGATGATTTTGGTTCAGTACTTACCTGTGTATTTGGATCTTATCATAGCTCTGTTTCCTGTGAATGTATCAAAAACACAGACTTATAACAGGGAGCTCTGTACATGCTACTATGAACCTGAGCAGGACATGCTTGATTCAGAGGAATATGATGGAGAATCAGTGGAAACATCAAATCATGCACCCACTGAGAGGCGCTGCCTGTGCATTGGGGTGCAGGTACTTCAGCCAGGCTGAACCAGTCTGGTTTCTTGGTGCAAAGGCCCCCTCCCCTTTCCTACAGCCTGTTGTGGCACTTGTTGGTCCTGTACATCATAAATTGAGTCAACTTGCAAGGTAGACAGAGGCCAATCCTATCTGCAGTAGTAGGTTGTAGGGGCTTAGTGAAGGGATGAGGAAAATTCAGCACAAAGGAAGGCACAGGATCACATGGCTTAGTCTGCTGGGAGAAGGAAGCTGGAAAGAAGAGGGAAGAAGCAGGATGTCCCTGTGGTGATGGAAAAACCATTCATCTTGTAGTTTTTGGTAAGGTTTCACCTGGGCTAATGTCAGCCATGCAAAAGCTGAACATCTAGTTACCTCTGTAAATATATATCCACATGTGAAGCAGGAGCCTACAGTGGTGCTTATGGCAGATCTGTGCACCCAGAGCTGCTAATAGCAGCTGGAGCTTGGGTCATGGGATCTCACTCCTCAGGTCAGCACTGAGAGCTCGATATCTAAGAATTGACTGTAGAGGGAGCCTCTGCACCTTGTTTTTAGGCTGCTCAAGTTATTTCAAAAGGCTCATGTTTGCACTTGGTATTTATTTGCACCATGAGAACTTATTTTATAACTGAGAGAAACAAAGTGTACTTTATGGTTGGCTCATATACTACTAACGCATTTTTCTTAGATGATAATCACACTATATTTGGCAAACCCCTCTAGCTTAAGATTATTTGCATCTAGATCCAGAAGTCACAGCTTGAGCTCATTTCTTCCTTGCACATTAATTATCACTTAGTATTGTGCAACCCGGGAATATGTCCCTTGGTGACAAAGACAGCTCAGTGCACAGTTCTTACTCCTCAGCTTTTGCCGTGGCACAGAGCATGACATGCTCATGGAGTTTGTCCTCTGAAGGTTTCATTTCTGCAGTCATGAGGTGGCTTTTGCCAAGACCAGGAGCATGCTGAGCTGCTCTACCACTGGCATTTGGCCTCATGGGCTGCTGGAGTGCTGTGTGAGCACTCTTTGGGCCAGGGTGAGGATACTTGCACTGCCCAGGGAGAGGGAATTCTCCCTGGGGCAGCTTGGCTTGTTGCAAACCTGTGCCATGGTCTGTAGGGTCCTGCTGCTTTGTTCTGACGTCCCAAGGAGATGGCAAGGTCACCCCACAGTGTGCTTGGGGTTTGTAGAGCCGCTCTTATCAAAGGGTGCACTGATAACAGGTTACCAAAGTGAGCAAAGGAGTCTAAGCAGCCCTGTAACTCCTGGCACAGAGCCTGGAGGGTGGGCTAGGCACTTCAGGAAAAACACACAGGTTTTTTTGAATGTTGATCAGAGAATTTTCCTGAGTCCACCCACCCATCCACTTCACAAAACTCCTCCAATAGCTGCCTGGAAGGGGTAACTACATCAATTAGCAGAGTCAAGGATGGAGCTGGGCAGACCAGCCTTCCCAGCTCTGGGATGTCACAGCACAGGTACAGCACATGGTTATCCCTGTGTGACACCTAGCCTGACACCACAGCCACCCAGACTGGGAAGTCCATGGCTCCCAGGGCTTCAGCTTCCTGCTGAACCACCCAGTATGACTGCAAAGAACATGGCCCATCCCCAAAGAGCTGCAGCCTAAGCCTTAGGATTGTTATTTCTTTTGCACAGTCGAACTGCTGATACCTGCTGCAAAGGTAGCAGGACCTACCTGAGACAAGCAGTGCAAACAGTGTGGGCATTACAAGGCTGGATCCTGCTCAGAGGACTTGATAAAAAACAGGCTGGGGTGAACTGGGGACTGAGGCTACATCATAACATACATTTCTGCTGGTGGTGAAGGTAGGCTCTGCTGTCATGACATACTGGGTAACTGCACCCAAAGCGGCCTGTCAGGGGCTGAGGTGGTCCCTATTTCACTGTTCTCAGCCTGGACATGGTCACTCCTGAGTTGGTTTAAGCACATTAACTCCTTCTGTGCCATGTGTGGAAGCTCCTCTGGGATCACCAGCTCTGCAGGAGTGGGAGCTGCTTCATGCCTGGATAAGAAGAAAGAGGCAAGTTAACTAGGTGTCATGTGAAGCACAGCTCAAAGAAAGCTTGTGAATTCAAAAGGGAAGAAAGAAAAAAACAGGAGAAAGAAAACCAGCAAGTAGCAAGCAGCAGGTTTACATTTCGGAACTGGCCCTGTTCCAAGCCTTTAAAATGTAGTTAATTACAAGCATTTAATGTTGCAGTAAGGTCTTGGGAGTGTGATTGCTTAATAGGTTCCTAGATTACACATATCAATCAAGTGCTTACTGCTGTGCTCAGCCAGGGTATCACAGCTGCACAGCACAAGGTGAGGCATGGGGCCATCCCTGGCACCTCAGCAGGCTCGGAGCAGGACCAGGAGTGGTGGCAGGGGTTGAGGCTGTCCTGCAGTGGTCAGAGCGGGGGTGTCCTGTTCCCACCTCTGCAGGTCTCTGCTCCCAGTGCTGCTGCTCTGAGCAGCCTAGGAGGAGTGAAGATGATAAGGGAGCAGCAGATAGTATAACTGTTTCCATCATCAGGGGGCTCCAGATCTCTGCTTTCTGGAGCTCTGTCCTGGCCCAGGCCTTTCTCCACCTCCACAGTGGGAATGGCAGCTATGCAGAGGTGTCCCTCTGGGAGGGGGAGAAAGAGGTGTTTCTCTGAGGGGTGGGTGGCTGTCTGAAGAGGATGGTGACCTTCTGTCTCACCAGACAAGACTGCTCTGCAGCAAGATGTGCTGGCCATGGGAAGATAGACAGGAACAGAGGGGCCTGAGGAGAGACTGCTCTTGTCCTTCGAACCAATTGCTCCCCATTGAAGTTCCCTAGCTCACCTCTCTGCCCTGCCTCAATCTGTGACAGTCCCCTTTGACTCCTCCTGCTGCCCTTGTTTTTGGCCCAACCCCTGCACAAACCCTGTTTGATCCTTGAGGCAGCAAAATGCCAGTAACCAGAGGACTGTGTTGTCTAAACCCAGCCCTAATAGAGTGAAAGGTGGTTTAACACTACGAGAACTGATTTTTCTAAATTTCTGACAGCCTTGCTCCTTGCATATCACCATGCAGCTGTTAGGGTCACTGGTGTGAATGTGGCCTAATGAGAGGCAGGCAATTACAGAATTCCCCCAACTACACCATGCCAGAAGGCTTCAACTTCAGAGTCATTATGAACAATATTCTTGGATTTTCCATGTGGTTCTCAGCTAAATCATCATTGTAGCACATCTGTGAAATAAGTAAACACACCTATCTCTCCTGGCATCATAAATTCCTCTTTAAATGACAGAAATCTTGGAATCAAACACAAAACACTTATTAAAAAGAACAATAAAGCAGTTAATACCAACCCAGGAAAATTGTAATTGGGATCAACCCAAATTAAGCAACAGATTTAAGGAAAGGCTTCTTGACTCTGGGTTCAAATATTTTTTTTCAAATGCAAGAGGAGTTCAAATATATTTTGCAAGCTTGAATCTTTGGGGAGTTAAGTATCATAAGCACACAGCTGTGATGCAGTTTGTCAGTGTTTGTTTACACAATTGTTGTTAGACTGGACATTTATGTTTCTAAAAGAGCTTTCTTCTCAGCAGGAAATGAAGATATTTCTTCTGCTCAAATTGCTTTAAAAAACAGTCCTTTTGTAGCTGAGAAATGGCACATTGGTCTGCGAGATTTCGTGTTCAAGCCTGATGCCTCTGACATCCAAGGTGCTTGGAAATGATGTGCTGCCCCAGTAGAGGAGGAGGTAGACAACACTACTTGTCATGGCAGGAGCTCCAAAGTCTTCTCTTCGGGACAAGCTAAGAGTTCTTGCTCTCAACTTTTATTCCCATTTCTTAGCCTGTATTGTAAATGTTTGTGTTTCAATATCTTATAATTTGGTTTTGTGAACCTTTGGGCATCTGTCTACACTTCTGAGAGATAATGAAATATACTGATGACACAAATCCACTTGCAGCTACAAGTGAGGTAATACAAACACAATAAACATAGTTTCTCAGGGTCTTCAAGGGTAAAGAATACCATCATGGAGCAATGGCAAGAAGGTGTCAGTAGTTAAGTCCAAAAGGAACATACAGACCCAACATTCAACCTTTGGTAGAGAATTCGGACTGAACTCTACCAACCCATCATGAATGCAGACAGCCTTGCTTCACTCCAGCCCCAGGACTGCTGAAATGTCAGTGGGACTAGCTAGAGCTACACTAAAAGAGGCTGGGCAGGGAAGTGGTGGGGGCAAGCACAAGGACACTAGCTAGCAGGCAGGTTTGAATCCAAACGCATACCACGTGAAATAAGAAATAGAGAGCAATGTTTTCTGAGTCTTCCCATGCCAATTGCCTGTCTGTGCTGCCCAGTGGGATTTGGTGCTTCCCTCCCTGCTGCAGTAAGTGCCTGCATAATGGCCTCCAGGGTAAGCAATGAGGTAGTGGGTGGACATTAGTGGTAGAAGAAGCAATGAGACAGTGACAGCCACCACCAGATACCCTGTTTGGAGCTGTGGTAGGTGAAAAGAAGCTGCCCACGTGCCTCAGTGAGATGTGACCCTTGAGCACCATAGGGTTGGTCAGCTCTTCAGCAAGCATCTTTTGAAGTGAAATATCCATGGGAAAACTGAGCCACTTTACAGCTAAGGAAGTGGGTGGAATGAGATCACTGAACTTGGCACTTTGTACGGGTGAAAGATAAACCCAGCACGGGAACACTGCTGAGCCAGAGCAGGCCCGCTTTTGACTTGGGAGGAGCTGGCTAAGTGAGAGCAGGGGAGCTCCCTGTGGAAGAGCCACTCTCAGTGGGCTGAAACCAAGGCATGAATTCAAGCAAGTTAAAAGTGACTGCTAAAGCTCAGCCTGTTAATCAGATCAAGACAAAACTAAAGAGAAGGTGTAGGTGGCATTCACAGAAGGAGCCACAGTGGAACAGCAGCATGTCCCTGTGTGTGTGTGCACAGGGGGCAGTGTGTGTGTATATGGGGGCAGTGTGTGTGTATATGGGGGCAGTGTGTGTGCACGGGGGCAGTGTGTGTACATGGGGGCAGTGTGTGTGCATGGGGGCAGTGTGTGTGTATATGGGGGCAGTGTGTGTGCATGGGGGCAGTGTGTGTGCACGGGGGCAGTGTGTGTACATGGGGGCAGTGTGTGTGCATGGGGGCAGTGTGTGTAACTGGGGGCAGTGTGTGTGTAACTGGGGGCAGTGTGTGTGTATATGGGGGCAGTGTGTGTGCATGTGGGGCAGTGTGTGTGCATGGGGGCAGTGTGTGTGCACGGGGGCAGTGTGTGTACATGGGGGCAGTGTGTGTGCATGGGGGCAGTGTGTGTAACTGGGGGCAGTGTGTGTGTAACTGGGGGCAGTGTGTGTGTATATGGGGGCAGTGTGTGTGCATGTGGGGCAGTGTGTGTGCACGGGGCAGTGTGTGTGCATGGGGGCAGTGTGTGTGCATGGGGGCAGTGTGTGTGCACGGGGGCAGTGTGTGTGCACGGGGCAGTGTGTGTGCATGGGGGCAGTGTGTGTACACGGGGGCAGTGTGTGTGCATGGGGGCAGTGTGTGTGCATGGGGGCAGTGTGTGTGCATGTGGGGCAGTGTGTGTGCACGGGGGCAGTGTGTGTGCATGGGGGCAGTGTGTGTGTATATGGGGGCAGTGTGTGTGCACGGGGGCAGTGTGTGTACACGGGGGCAGTGTGTGTGCATGGGGGCAGTGTGTGTGTATATGGGGGCAGTGTGTGTACACGGGGGCAGTGTGTGTACATGGGGGCAGTGTGTGTAACTGGGGGCAGTGTGTGTACATGGGGGCAGTGTGTGTACACGGGGGCAGTGTGTGTGCATGGGGGTCTTGCAGGCCATGGCCAAACAGGCTCCCCGTGACCTGCATGGCCAGCCATGCCCACAGCACTGGGCCCACTCTGCTTTCCCGAGACTGAGGCTGCAGAGCTGGCAGCACAGGCAGTTTTACAAGGCACAGGCTGCTCTCAAGGGAAGTGTTTTGGACTGAGTGACCTTGTAAAACATATGTCCTGACTCTCCTATGGAGCACCCTGCCCATTCAGTACAAGAAATTACTGCTAATTCCTGAATTACTGAGCTGTTCCCATAAATACAAGAGTAAGTGGATTATGAGTGTACTAGGAAGTTGTGAGCCTAAATTGCCATTAAATTGTCTCTCTGAGTCCCTAAGGTTGGAAGTGGGTGGGCAGGGTGCTTAGTCATACCTGTGGAGACCACCCAGGTGAATGTCTGTTCCTAGACACATGTGAACAAAGTATATAAAACACAATGTATGTAATACACTTGTATAACACACAATGTATGTAATACTGCTGGGCCAGGTCATAGCTATATCACAGCAGTGTTAATACTTAACTGCACCTGCCCCTTGGTTAGAGCAGAAGATACTATGATCTCAGCTTTCCCTCCTAATTTCAGGGTGTGTTTCCTCTGCAGCCTGCAGCAGAATTGTCCCATACCAGTGACACCAGTGCTGGTTCCCAGTCCAGCATTCAAAACTGGCCTGGAGCCCAACTCAAGTTTCTGTCAAATGAGTGCCCATGACATAGGATCTATGCCAGCTCTGCTTTTACATCAGTTTTAAGGCCAGCCCCACCATGACAGGTCATACCCAACCCACAGATGGAGAGGGATCTCAGCTGGCACAGATACTGTTGGGTGCCCTCAATAGTTTCTGGCTAAACCATAATCAGCTGAGCACATTTATGCATCATTTTAACCCAGCACTAGAAGCCTTACAGCCACACTGACTAGAGACTCTCTGCCTGATATTGCTGCTGGTAGTGCATGGACCCTCCTGTGCATCAGGCACTTCTGCTGTGTGGGATACCTGTGGCTTCACTTCTTGTTTTCTTGGATGCCACAGGCCAAAGGGAGTAGCAGATAGAAACACAGTCATCAAGGACAATAGCCAGCAGGAGTTTCAGTGAGTTTGGGAGGGCAGAGCTCAGCAGAGGCTCCTTTCCCAGGGTGGATGTGTTTTGTGGTGGTTCACACGCAGGGCTTCCAACAGACAGCAGAGCAACAGAGACAGCAACAGAGACAGAGACAGCAGAGCAATGCCCAGTGCAAAATAAATCTGACAGCTACTGAGCAGGGAGAAATACTCTGCAGACTCCCAAACTCTGACCGTATCAAGAACATCCTATAACACCTCTATGTGCTCTGAGACAATCAAAGATGGCAATGGTTAAGAGGAAAGCTTTCAAGTCAGTCATATGATAGCACGCAACAACTTGGTTTAAACTTCAGTTTGCACTGTGGTTTTCTGGCAGTTCCCAGGAACAGTGAAATCTATGAAAAAATAATCTTAAGAAACAGTCCCTGGGTCTGCTAAATGAAACTGCTGCATAGCAAGTGAGAAGCTGAAAACTGAAAATTTTCGGAAGCTCCAAAGGAATGAGCCAAGGTTTTGTAAGCAGGCACCAGGAGTGATCAGAGACAGAGGCTGAATGAAAGGGTGCAGGAATGCCATGTCCCTGTAGATGACATATGGAGGTGGTGGCACTATTAATTCTGCTGTAACAGTTAACAGTGCTGAGTTTCAATATTATCTATCTGTACTTGAAAGTGACAGCCTCTGGATGAGCAATCATGCTTCCCCTCGCTTCTGTGACTTCCTTAGATCCCTCCTGCTATTTGGTAGTCTGGTACTTCTTTTTTGCACACACAGAGTATTTTCTGACAAAAGCATAAGAAAGCAGAGGTGAACTCAGAGAAACCCAGCTTGCCTTTCCAGGGTGATGCTTAGCACAGGTAACATAGACTGCTGTTGCTTGGAGCTTTGCAAGGAAAAAGAAACAGAGAACCATCACAGACTGGTTCAGATTGAAAGGCACTTCTGAAGATCACCTGCTCCAGCCCCACCTGCTCAAGCAGGGCCACCTAGAGCAGGTTGCCCACGATCACTCCCAGATGGCTTTTGAGTATCTCCAAGGATGGAGACTCCACAACCTCTCTGGGCCACTTGTTCCAGTGCTCAGTCACGCTCACGCTAGAAAGAGATAACCTGGTGTTCAAAGGGAACATGCTGTGGTTCAACCTGTGCCCATTGCCTCTTAAAACATGCTTCTTAAGAATGTGCCTTAATCCTCTCCTGGCAAAAATTCTGCAGTCTCTGTACACAGAAGTCTGGACACAGCCCGAGTCAATGAATCTCCAGAAAATCTTGGCACAGTATCAACTACCAGAAATCACAGCTGGGACTGTGGTTGCAAGGCCTGAGGCCTCCTTATGTTGGTCACAGGGCTAGAGTTTCCTCCTGGATTGTTGGCTTTATGGAACAGAAAAGCAGTGGGAAGAGGGATTTCTCATATTGTACACAGAGGTTTTCAAGTTTCTGGTTTTGTCCAGGAACAAACAGGACTTTCCTGAAAGATTCATTCTCAGAGGAAGGAAATTTGAAGTGGAGCAGAATAATATAAGAACAAAACATTATGTGATGGGAAAATCAAGAGAGAAACTTCCCTGGATATAGAAACCTCAGTGAAGGATTGGTTGGGAACACCTTAGATGCCCAGAGGATAAACAAGGATCTCCCTTGTTGAAAGCTGAGAAATTGCTTAGCAGTGCCACCTGTCTGAGCAAAAGCTGTTACCAGGAGGGATGTGAATGAGGCATTCCTGGTACTCTAGTATAAATTACCATTTTAATCATGCTGCTGAAAGGAAGGAAGAAGAATGATTTTGAAGGAGAAGGAGGTTAGTGAAGTTGCCTTTAAACCTCCCCCATGCTGGGATGAAGGCTGGGAGAGTGACAGCCAGGACCTGCCAAGCATGAGGTGTGTGACAGACAACCTTCCTCAGCTGCACAAACTGCTCCAACATGTGTAGCACTCTGCATCCCTGCTCTGCCACCCTGGGCTGGATGGGCAGGGAGTCTGGGATAGGCTCTGCTCCCCCTCACCCCAAGGGAAGGTGGTGAGGTCTGCAATCCTGCTGCAGATGAGGAGAGGATGAGGTCCATGCTGGTGCCTGCTTGCTATGCAGGAACATAAATGTCTCCTTGGCTCTGCTGGCCCAGGAGCAGTTTGCTGTTGTAACACAGGACTGGAGGAGGATAGTAATTTGAGGGGTCAGGAGGGTGCCAGCTGCTGTTCTGATACATATATGGAAATTATACAGTAACGTTGCTCTTTTCATTTTTTAAACAAACCCAGAGTAAATGCTTTTTGCTTCTCTTCAGCTATCATTTTGCTAAAAATACCATATGAACTAATCCTCTAAATAATATTTTCATAAAGTTCATCTCTGAATCAGTCTCCTAAATCTAACTTTCAAGGAGCTGGCAGTTAGTCCAGGAACTTCTTGTTTACTGAAATTGGTCTGTTCCCCATCTCCCCAACTCTGTGCAGAGGAGCAGGTATGTGGGACTGGAAACACTGGCTCCCCTGAAGAATGGATGGTGGGCCTGCACCCAAGGAATGCTACCCACCCTGGCAGCAAGTGGCACCATCCCAGACTTTACAAGACCTCCCACTTTCCCCTTTCCACTGCAGCTGGCCAGCATGGAGCTGGGGCAGCAGCGGTGCCATCCCTTGCCTGTGGTTGGTGATGTCCCTTCATCACCCAGCAGCCTCAGCTCTTGGCTGCTCCATGTCTGCAAGGGCTGAGTCAAGGGTTGCACTCCTGCTGAGACCAGCTGCCAGTGGGAGCAGCCTTGCAGTAGGAGGAACAGTCTTTTGCAAATGATGCCTTCCAGTTCCCGGTGCCCAGCGCTTTCCACCTGCTGCATTGTGGTGGCACTGCCAGGGACCACCTCTCCAAGTTTCCTGGTCACTGCACTCCCCTTACACTCTGTCAAGGCCTGAGTTTGGTGACTGAAAGCTCAGCCCAGAAATACAGAATTCATCTCAGGGACTTGCTTTGCCACCTATGTTATTTTACCTGGGCCAGCTCTCCATGATGCAGGTGTTACACTTTCCATCCAGTCACTGCATGGGAAAATGGATAAAACTGCTGCACCCTTTTCAGACACACTCAGCTTCAGCAGCCTTTGTTTCAGTTCATCTATTTACTCAGGATCTGGGGATCTTAGACCAATGTAAACAATTTATTCATTTTTAATTTCTTTTAACCATTCTTGCTTTGTGCCTCCACATCAGATATTTACATCTTTATTTTTTTTCTTAAATACACTCAGGAACATTCGCTAGGGAAGGGAAAATATAATAAATTGTGTGTAATAAATACACTGACAGTTAAAATAAAATAAACCTTAAAAAAACTGAGCAACTGAAGTACCCTGTGGTAGGGCCACATACCCAAAAATGTCCATTTTAAGTAGTGTGCTAAGAGCTGGATCATGAACAGAGAGCTCCATCCAGCTAAGTGGCCTGATGAGGGTAGTCTGGTCCCTCTTCCAATTAATAAAGCATGCCAATAAAGCAGGAGGTGAGAAGCCAGCTGTGAAGAATTCCTTTGGGTTGGTATTGTGCAGTCAGGACAAGGGACATGACATTATAGCAGAGATAAACTACAAAAACAGAGTGAACTATAAATAGATTGCAACCACTGAGAATTTCCAAAAACAACGACAGGGAGAATAGAGAAAGGCACTGAGAAATTACCAGTTCTCATCCATCCTTCCAGGATAACTCGAACTTTCACTGGTCCATTTGGAGTGTGCTAGGTCTCTGCTGCTGCTCTGAACTCACCCTGATCCTGCAGCTTTTTTGAGTTTCTGCAGAGCTGTTTCTCAGCTCTTTTTCAGTGGCATTAAAAATAATCTGCTATTGTCTTGGAAAGACAGAAACAAGAAATTTCTTGAGGTTAGATAATTTTTCACATAAATATAAAATGTATATTTATTCTCCCATGTGGACTTTGATCAACTAAATGTTAAGGCTCATGGGGTATTTTGAACCTGAATTCTCTTCTACATCAGATCATACTGTTTCTACCCAAAGCTTCCCATAAGATGGGCTGTAGTTGTCTAGGGGAATTTCTCTGTTACTTCCTTCTCATACATATGAATACTGGCATTTTTGTTACACTTAGTGGTCTTTTACATTCCTGAGAGTTCCCAGCAAAAAAAAAGGTAATAGAAAGGAAAAAAAAAAAAAAGAAAAAAAAAGAAAAAAAAAAAAAAGAGCAGCTTGTTGGGAGTACTGAATATAAAAGTAAAACTGAGAAACAATATGAAAGTAGATAATAGAGTCCAATGTAAAAAAACCCTGCATGGGATTTCATGTGGAGTTTTTTTTCTCCTTCTTTTTTTTCTTAAATGGAATTCCCCCTTCAGGAATAGCTAGGGAGGTTTATAGCTAGAGAGGGGAACTCTTCATTGCACTGACAGCAGAATTGATAAGATTTAAAAGTTTTATCTTTAGTCTCATAAAATGGATCTAGAAACTTTGAAGCAAAGTCCTTGTATTAGTATTTAGAAATGTTGGCTTCCAAGCTTAATGGAAACAGAGTCCCTCCATAGGGAGGGATGTGCAACAATGAGGAAATCACAAACAGAACCAATGGGATTTCTTCTGACTTTCCAAGCAGAACTTGAGGCATGTGCAGCTGAGAGAGGAAGCAACCTTGTGATTTACACCTGTCTGATAACATGAGAGGGAATATTTTCATTTTATTAAGCCTTTACACCCATCTCTGGACACCTTGTTTGTTCCATTGTGTACAATACCCTCTGGTGAACTTGGCTTGTCTTATCTTACAGCTGAAATGCTTACTGATTCAGAGTCATTAGCAAGGATCCTGATAAACATGCTGTTGAATTATAGCATATTTATCTGAACAGGAAGGTAGAGCCTGGTGTAACCTCTTCACTGGCCTCCAGGGTGACCGGGTGAAAAGAAAAATTATGAGGGAAGCCACATATAGACTGTGAAAATGGGTATGTAGGAATCATTTTTCCTCTGACTGCCTTTCCTTTAGCTGGCCTTGGAGAAACTGGTGAGCCCTTTTGGTTCCTGAGCCTGTCTCAGGTCCTGAGCTGAAATCTTTGCCAGCAGGTGTTCCCACACCTGTGTGCAGAGACACATTGCTGCTGCTTTCCCTCAGTAAGCTGAGAGTCAGGCTGTCACCTGCAAGTACCCAAATGTGTGGTGCCTGACATTCTCCAACAGGCAAAGATGAGTGGTATGCAACAACCATGGGGGTGAAACAGCACTGGGTTTGGGTAATAAAGCACAGGCCCAGCAGGATCCCATTTGCCTTGAGCAGAGACTGCTTCACTCCAAGAAAGAGCCTGTGCAAGGGAAGGACAGCCAGCAGGTCTCCCTCCCTGACACCTGTGTGGGGTGTCCAGGAGAGGGACCTGCTGGCTGCAGAGGGGATCAGCCTGGGGGAGCCCCAGGGGCTGTTGGCACTTACTCCCCATGTGACCCCACCTTCTGCACCTTGGCAGTGGGAGGAAAAGCTGAGGGTGTAAGAATGAGTACACGCTGCTGATTTAGGATGGCTTCCCCAAAATGATAGATAAAGGCTGTCTTCAAAGTGCTCACTACTGGTCTGATATTTCCTATCCTATGAGGAGAGAAACAGGAACCTCTGTGCTACTCTTTTGCTTTTCCATTCATTCTCCATATTTTTTCCCCCCTCATTTAGATTTTCCCTTCTTTCCCCACATCTATTTTCTTCTGCTGTTTCAGCTGCTGCCTTAGCAATGAGTACAGATTCCCCTGGTTGTTGTATTCTACGGTTCCAAGTACTACATTTATTTATATTTGTTCCTGGGATCAAGATGGTAAAAATAGCTCACACTCCATGGAAATAGTGAGGGGGGGAGTATAATGTATTGTGCATTGCTTTAATGAATTGCCAAAACGTGGAAACCCTGTTGATTGGAATTGACTTTTCCCATGTCTCAAATTCAGCCTACAGCTCACTAAGTTGATCTGGAGGCCTGGGAAAGGACATATTTCATTGAGAACATTTGCCACCTTTTAGAAAGAAAAAGAGGAAATCTGGAAAAGGAAGAGGGAGATAAAAGAAGGAGATGAAAGTGGGTGTGGGAGGAAGAAGAAAGGTTAATAAAGCGGAGGGAAAAAAGCCAACAGCAACAAAAGACAAAATACGGGAACTGTCAGAGAAAAAGCTACACGTAATTTAGTGTCCTGACCTGGAATGTAATTGTACCACATGTGGGAGATGGCAGCCTCAGCATCTCTAACTGCCCCATAAAGTGGTCTCACTCTGGTCTTTAAAAATCCACTATTTAATCTCCAAAACAGAGCTCTCCAAAACTGAGCCTTTCTAATTCTTGCCATCTTCTGCTGTGAACCAAGGCTTGCCATTAACATCTGTGCAATGTGCTTTGAGCTGCCACTGCCTGGCTCCCTGCTGCAGACTCTGCTGTGGGGTCTCCAGAGAGCAGAGGCTCAAGTAGACCCCAAATGCAGGGCTGTGGAGATCCCCACCCCTTCTCCTGGCATGGAGAGTGGAAGAAAAGGCTGTAGGCAGGTGTAGGCAGTCTCCTGGCCCTAGGTGTGAAACTGACTGCTTTGCACCCTTGCTGCCTGGAGCTATTTAGTCTTAGCAGTTTTGTCCGGGGGACAAGTATTTGGTACAATGTGATGCTGCATCAAGTGAGACAAGGAGCAGGGTGGATGATTGCTGCCCAAGCTTGTTCACAGGCACTCTTTTATTCAGCCAGAGGCATGTGTCTGTATGGATCTTAAACCTAGGTCGTGGTTTTCTGCAGAACTTTATCACAGAACTGCAGAACTTTATCAGTGCTGTTACGTAGGATGGTGGCCTCGAGTGCCTGCAAACTGGGTGATGTCACCGCCCCACTGCTGACAGTGTTCCAAGAAGGACTTTGAGGTTTTTAAATGATTATCTCATGCAGTGCCAGAGGTTATTCAGGGTATTGCAGTAAAGTTTTAACTTTCCAGGATTCAGTCAGAGTAGGTATTGATCAAAATGTCTCATGCTCTCACCCAGGCAGGTATAAATGGTCTCCTAGTGCCACATGTGTACATGGAGTGTATGTTCCTTCCTCTCTAGACTACAGGGTTTTCATTCCATGTCCAAAATAGCTGTGACATTTGGGCTGCCAAACAGAGCTACAAATGAAGACGCCTATGATTGTAATTTAGTTGTACTTCTATATCTCTATTTTCTCTGCTCCCCTTTCATCACCACTTCTGCATCTGCTCTTTCCTAGCTTGCTCCCTTTACACTCTTCCCCCTCCTTCTTTCTGTTCTCTGCATCTATTTTTACCTCTTCTGCTCTTCTCATCAGTCAACATCTTCCTTGGCCTTTCCCAGGAACAAAGAGCATCATTTTTTACTGTATGCATAGGATACAATGTTTAAAATGATGACCCAGAGATCTGTTCTCAAAAATTTAAAGACATTCTTTCACGAGGTTTCAGTTACAGGCTTTGTGTACAATCGCACCATCTTCCAGTCCTTAGATGTGCTCAGCTCTCCCAGCACATGAAGCTGAAGTTCCAGGAAAAGGATGCAGAAGCCAGGAATTGCTTGCTGTAGAATGCAGTAATGCACACTCTCATGCATCTGTCACCCTGATATTTTAGATTTCTTTGACAAACTGGAGTCTTGCAGTACACTGATATGGTGGTAAATACTGATAGGCTGGTTTTGGACAGAGAATTTAAAACACAGGGTAACACCGAGAAGCCAAGGTTACCATGACTTCATGTATGCCAGGTGGTGGAAAAGTTTTTACTGAATGAATCCTTGCCTCTGTGACCAGCAGTGTAGCTGCAGGGAGTGTTAGGGAGAACGCCAGATGTCCTCTGCCTTGTTCTTAGTGCTGGTCCCTCTCAGGCTTTCTGGCTTCTGGTCTGACAGACTGCAATGCATGATAATGAGCAAAGACCAGAGGATAATGGACAGGGATGTGTGAAATTTTGACAGTGGGCTACTAGATCACTCTTTCTTTTAGGGAAGGAAGTAACTCCAAAAGCAAGGTTGCAACAGCGGACTGTATTCTCCCTCAGCTGAACCTGGTCTAGCTCCACTGATGAGCAAAGAGGTGGCACAGTAATTACACCAATGGATTTCTGAAACAGGAGTGTGATGGTTTAATCACGTTCTATATTTCATTTGACTGGAAGAATATAAAGCAAACCAGGCCCATCTTTAAATTACAAAGATAGTTTATTAATACACACAAAAACAACAAGAAAAGGGAAAAAACAACAGCAACAACAAATGAAACTTCTAAAACATCTTTCTTTCTAAGTTTTTTTACCTTTCTTCACTCAACATAAAAAGACATGACCTGCAACTCCAGCCAGTTTTACCATTTTAAAAATAACCTTTTATCAGTTCTTTTAGGAAAGGAGTCTCTCTGGGTTCTATATAGACATCCCATGCTCTACATCTGCGAGGATTTTAAAGGAACTCCTGCAAACTGCGAAATCTTACCCATTAGCAGTTCTCTCAACACTGCACATGGGCCATATTTGCTTACTGGAGTACTGTTTAAGGATGCCTCCTCTAGTATGACACAAAGATTCTCTTCTTCTATTTCTAAAATCATCTCAAGACCCAAAAACAAATCTCCTCTTTCTTTAGGAGCAAAAAGCTTCATATCACTTTTAACTAGAACCTTACATCCCCCCAAAAGCATTTATATGTTACAGGAAAAAAACTAGTTCAGTCTCTATAGTTTTACCAGAAATGTCCAGCCAAAATTAGGCCACTCCTTGTCCTTTTGCCTTAAAGTCCTTTTCACTCTTCCTTTACCGACTGTAGCTCCATGCTGTGTCTTTCCATAGTTCATTCGCTATAACTGTTCTTCTTCCGGAGAAAGATGATGTTTAGGAAAGTCCATCTGCTAACAACAAAGGGTTACACTTCTCGGGCTGCCGGGCTGCCCACGTGGCTCTGCGGCGGGAAACTGAGTCGTTTAGAAGCCATGCGCTGGTTTCTTCGGCTTGAAAAAGAAGAGCAAGGGCGAAGGGGCACTCCGTCCGAGCTCTCTCTCTCTCCATGCTGTCCGCCTCTCCGCGAGACAGCGGCTCCCAAAGCTCCGGCCCGGCCTGCCCCGGCTCCGGCAGCATTGGGGCCCGGCCCGGCCCGCCCGGCCTGCCGCAGCCGCCCCGGGGTGGGGGGGCACCGAGGCCGGCCGGCCCCGGCGGCTCTCTGTCCCCCCGCCTGCCACACCGGGAGACAAAGAGATCGCTCCTCCCCCCATCCAGCCTTTTTAAGCATTTCGCCGAAAGTCGCAGCTTGTCTTTTACTGGATAAATTACTTGTCAATCACACAAACTGACCCCGATTGGAACAAAATCAGGCTTTTCCTAGCCTATGACAAGGAGGAATGCTGGGCACAGCTATGTTGGTGCATGGCATTCAGGGGGCTAACCCTCATCATTCCCAGTTGAGCTAATATTCTCTACTGTAATAGTGGCAGGTGTCCCTGCCCATGGCAGCAAGGTTGGAACAAGATGATCTCCAAGGTCCCTTCCAACCCAAACCTTTCTATGAACTTATGGTAATATTCAACAGGGACAAAACCAATATTTTTTTAATTGGGGTAAGGCTTGAAGAGCAGTGGGTGTTTAATACACCCTTGGTCTGCCCCTATTTCTTTTCTTTATGGTATTCCCTGCAAGACAATCTCCTCCCCAGCCACTGGAAGCTGTTGGAATAAACATTATCTCCTTTGACATCTCAGCAAGATTGACTTCCCAGTTAGCCCTGCTAGGATAAAAAAATAATTCTCCTGTTTGAAACCAGCCATCAGAGTGTTCCCCATTTCCACCTGGACCCAAAGGTGATACATTCATGGCCTCTAAGCTTGAGTACTATAAAATAGCATAACCAGGCATCAAACCAAATTCCCTCAAAAGCATATTATGATGCAAGCACAGGAGTGCACCCACCTAGAAACCTGCATCTTTGCTGAGCTCACACCACAGCATCAGTTTTCATGCCAGATAGCCTGTATAGTAATCAAAGCCATCCTTGATTTGCACCTGTTTCTAAAATTGTACTTTGTTTCAAAATCATAGACACCCATAGTCAAGGCTGTAGGTAACCAAAGACAAGAGATTGCAGCATCTTTGACAGATCTGTCTTTCTTTGATAGATGCTCCTTCTCCCAAGAGAATACAGTTACCATGGACCTCATGATCCTGAGGTTCAAAAAATCCCACTATTGAATCTCTGATTTGATTCATGGTGTTCTGCACAAGATATGCTCACATACACACAAAATGCACCCTGGACCTGGCTCCCTCTTCCCCTCTCCCCCTTCCTCAAACAGCTGTGTAGAAAAGTGACATAACTTGTTTTCCATTCATTTTTGAGAAAGAAACACTGTCATTTCTCTTTTAAATATTTGAGAGATTTTGTGGAACTAAATTTAACAAGGTAATATGAAAGCCTCGTTGAACAGGTAGATCAAACTTTAAGAAAAAAAACTTGGATTTTGGTCTGTTGCAGTTTGTGACCTCACTTTGTTTATGCTACAGAAGGAAAAGGTCCGTGCAAATTACGTGTGTGCCGATGCTGAAGTAGTGCCTTGGAGAAGTAACTAAACTTCGCCAGAGTATTAATTTCTATTCGTGGAAGGAAAGACTATAGGTCTTTTGAAACAACTTTCTTACTGCCCCTGCCATCCTGCAGAGAGCCTGCATCACTCACTGGTGCTTTTTGCAACAGCTCCTGCGCGCTTTCCCGTGTAACTCTGCTTTATCCTCGCACCCATTAATTTATCGCCGCCGCTGCGGGAGCTGCCCTTCGCGGCTCGCCCATCCCGAAGGAGTTAACCGGGTTTATTACATAAGCTGTTGAACATTGAGGATGAAGAGGAAACGCACGCCCTCCCCTCCCGCAATCGGTGTGTTGGCTCCAGCCCGCACCCCTGCCCGGCTGTGAGTGAGCGCGGTGCCGCCCGTCCCGCCCGAGGCTCCGGGGTGCCCGGTGTGCCCGGTGTGCCCGGTGTGCTCGGGGTGCCCGGGGTGCCCGGTGCGCCCGGGGTGCCCGGTGTGCCCGGGGTGCCCGGCTGTGCCCGGTGTGCTCGGGGTGCCCGGGGTGCCCGGTGTGCCCGGGGTGCCCGGGGTGCCCGGTGTGCCCGGTGTGCCCGGTGTGCTCGGGGTGCCCGGGGTGCCCGGTGCGCCCGGGGTGCCCGGTGTGCCCGGGGTGCCCGGCTGTGCCCGGTGTGCTCGGGGTGCCCGGGGTGCCCGGTGTGCCCGGGGTGCCCGGGGTGCCCGGTGTGCCCGGTGTGCCCGGTGTGCCCGGTGTGACCGGAGTGCCCGGTGTGCCCGGGGTGCCCGGGGTGCCCGGTGCGCCCGGGGTGCCCGGTGTGCTCGGGGTGCCCGGGGTGCCCGGGGTGCCCGGGGTGCCCGGTGTGCCCGCCCGCAGCCCGGCCCCGCTCCGCTCATGCCGCCGGCGGCACCGCACGCCCGCCCGCCTCCGGGTCTGTCCGTCTGTCTGTCTGTGCACATGAGAAGAGAGGAGCGAGCGGAGGCGAGCCCGTCACCTCGGTAGGAAGTGCCGGCAGCCGATGCGAAGTGTGAAGGAGAACTCTGCCATCTCCCGGGCTGCCGGCAGTGGACAGACCGCCTCGCACAATGCCATCTTTTGATGAGGTTTTGAAGGAGGCCGGGGAATTTGGAAGATTTCAGAAGAGGGTCTTTTTCCTCCTTAGCCAGACGGGCATAACTTTTTCTTCCCTGTTCGCCAGCGTAGTTTTCCTCGGGCGAGCACCAGAGAGCTTCTGGTGCAGGATCCCTGGGGCAGCTGAGTTAAGCGACCGATGTGGCTGGACACTGGAAGAGGAACGAAACTTCACGGTACTGCCCCTGCTCCTGGGGAACGACTCCGTCAGGGGCGAGTGCGAGAGGCTGGATGTGGCTTGGGACAGCTCTGCCAGCTGCAGCAGCCCGCTGGCCAGGCACGGCAACCACAGCACGGGCAGCCCGCCGCTCGCCCCTTGCCGCGATAGCTGGCTCTATGAACAGCCCCACGCATCCATTGTCAGCGAGGTAAGGAGAACACCCACCCTCCCATCGGCGGGGTCTGTCCTGGTGTGGGATTGCAGCAGTAAAATGGGATTGCCAGCCCAAGGGTCGTTGCTTTGCTGGCTGGTTTTCTTTGCCAGATTTATTTAATTTTGAGTCACAAGCAAATCCAGACAAATGAGTATGATCAAGTGCCAGCACCTAGCTTTTAGGGAAAGGTGAGCTGATATGAAAGGTGGCTGCTCAAAGGCAAGTGACCACACAAAGTCGGATACCCTGCAGAGTTATTGCTCTGTCTGCAGAGGAATGATAGATTAAAACAAAGAATTAGTGTCCTTGCAGCTGAGGCTTCTGGTGCTCAGCTTTGGGCCAGCAGCTTTGGTGGTGTAAACTCCAAGTGCACTCTATTACCGGGATCAATGTAGATTATCTCTTCTCTGTATTTCCAGTATTGAATATGTAAGTTTGCAGGTAATAAAAAACAACAGGTGGCAGACTGCCTATCTGAGATCTGACAGGAGTCAGCAGAAGTGATTGTGCTAACTAAAGGGAAAAAAAAGCAAACACACATTTTTATCCAAAGCTAACATTCAGCTTTTCCTGAATATCGGTGTCAGAGAGGAGCAGGCTGTTATCACCAGTGGTAAGCACTGGCAAATGCAGTGATTTTTTAATGAGGCTGCAAAAGGCCAGTGAGGATGCTTTCCTAGGAGATTGGTAATGGTGCCCTGGGTGTGCTGTGGTCTGGCTCCAAAATACAGTCTGCACACTAGGAGTGTATTTTAGGGTCATTCTGACAGCAGTTGTCACTCATGCAGTGATGAAAAATACAAAGTGTGCTTAGAGGGATTGGCTCAGAAATAATCAAGGTGCACTACAAAATATGTCAGCACAGTTGAGGGCTCTGGTTCCTCTCTGCCTCATGAGCCTCCTGCTGTGCTTTTTAATTGGGTGCCTGCACTGGAGCTGTGTCTTCCAAAACAGTGAGCAGGGCACAGCAGTCAAAGCCCTGAGCAAACACTGACAAGAGATGCTTATCCCATCCTTCCAATTCACCATCCTTCTCCCATCCAGCTGGGAGTGCTGTATCCACTCGCAGGCCTTGGGCTCTCCAGAGCCACAGCTTTGTCCTCTGAGCACTATGTGCAACCTGGGCAGCTTTAGCCAGGGTCTATGCTCAGGAGAAGAGAAATCAGAGCACACAACTGGCCCTGGAGCAAAGGTTCAGGTCTGGCTTTTGTGTATGATCGATGAAATCAAGGCTGCTCAGAGGGCTGCAAATGATATGCAGGGAGTTGTCTCAAACTTTGGTCCCTAATAAGGATTTATCTCTGCCCATGCTGACAGTGGAAAGCAGGGCTGGGTGGGCCGGGAGGGAGGACAAATGGTGCCTGGGAGCCGCAGCCTGGCCCTGGAACAATCCACAGGACATGGATGTGATGGGAAGTTTATACTGCTGCCTCCCAGGTACCTCTGCTGGGGGACTGCAAGGAGTCAGACCTTAAAAATAAAAATTAGAGAGATATAGAAATATAGAAATAGAGATTTCTTTTCTGTTGTTCCTTTTTCCCCCCCCTTCAGCCTTGCTATAGGTGAAAGTATGTAGGCTGTGTCCATAAGATCATGCTCAGAGTCCCTTTATGGCAGATCTTTGTGTATCTAACAGAGCCACTGGGATTTTCCAGCAGCAATGGGTACAGCTATGGGAAAAGGAAACCAGTATTTGTCTTGCAGCAAAAAATGGGAGTGAAAGGTTCAATGTTCTCGGGCAAATACCTCATCCATCTTCACTTTCTTGCTCTTCTCTGCTGGGGAGACCCTTCAGGGGCAGGGAAGGGAGGAGGGATGAAGGGATGATTGGGCAAGCACTCCTGAAGCTGCAGATTGGGAAAACCATGGAGTAACAGTCTGCAAGGATGGGACTGTCTCTCCCCTGTGCCAAGGCAGCAGGTCACACCATTGGTGTCACTGTGACTGCTAGAGGCACTCTTGCTGGCCAGGTCAACCTTGGATGGAGGCTGCTGGGCTCTGACCTGTGCCACTTGGAACCTTTTCCCAGTTTTGCAACATTTTCTGGATTAATCATATCCCACGAGACTCAATTTCTTCATCTAAAAAGGATGTTTGTGGCATGCATGTCCTGACTCAATTGCTCTGAGATCAGCTACTAAAAGGGGCTTGATATCTTATTAATGAGTTATATATCCAGCAAAGACAATTTATATCCCAGATTTAATTTAGTCTCTTTTCGCCCAACTGAGTCTCTAACAAACCATGACTCAATTTAGACTCTGTTTAATTAGCTCACCAAAGACTTACTTTCTTACCCATCTACTTGCAAATGCTTCATTTTGTCCATGTGTGCAGAAATGTTTCTTTCAGCTAAAGATTTCTAGCATGTCTTGTTGAATCAGCAGTGGAAGTGACCACGGAGACAAAGTTAAAAGGATGAGTTACAAAACAGTCTCAGGATGCCTGTTCAGGGAGAAAGGGAGAGGAGGGTGGGGAAAGTCAGTGTACTGAAGGAGTTCTTCCTGGCCTATGGCAAGCACGGGTCCAGTGTGGATTTGCAGTGTGACAGTGGATTCAGAGGGCAAAAGCAGGCATATAAAACCTTCTCTGTGCATAGATGTCATATCACACAGGAGGTCTGGCAGCCAAAGCACGGGCTGCTGCAGTAAGTTCTGAGCACCCTTCAGAAGCTAAATCATGTGACTGGTTTGTAAGGAGTTGTGAAACAATGGCATTGTGGTACCTGACCTCACTGCTCATGTTGCTCACTGGCCACTCTCTCATCTGAGATAGTTGTCTTGTGCAAAGCTGTTCACAGTAGCATCAGCACAAGGAAGCAAAGGGAAAAAGGGGAGTGTGGATGGATACAGACCACACACTTCTTTTCAAGTACTGCTTGGGGTACCTGCTGCATCACCTGCTGCTCCAGGACTCCTGAGCCTCAGTGCTGGGGTACAGTGAGGTTCTGGAGAATGTACAGGACTTTCCTCCTTCAGCATTTGAGGAGAAGAGCAAATTGTATTAAGAAATCATCACAGGAGCAACACATGGCAAAGCCAGTTACCTTGCTCTAGTGATGGGCAACACAGCATTGCTAAAGATTTCCTCTTAAGATCTTTTGGTGTCCAACAGGCTCTGACAATAAGTCCCTACTTCTGCAGTGACATGGCCAAGGGTCTCTGCGCTCTATTGCTTTAGGTCAGGCTTTTCTGTGAGGGCAATCCAGATTCAAGAATGTTGTCACTGATGCTGCACACACAAACCTGCACTGTACTAGAGTTGATCAAACAAGACCTGGGTTGACATAAAGGTTTCAGGTACCATTTTGAGACACAGCTGTGTCGAGGTGGTGGAGCTGTGCAGAGGACCTTGGCCCAGTGCAATCAGCTCTGGTTTAATTGAGCATGTCTTGCAGATCTCCCTGTGAATCCACGTCAGCAGCAGAATGGGAATGCAGTGGCTTGTCAGATTTTTCCTGGAGAGGGAAGCTGACAGGGTAAATTATCAAGGTAAATCAATTCCTGACTCATGCCAGCTGGTGCCATCTGAAATGATGCTGGTCCCAGCAGGTGGCTGGCACTGCTCAGGAGGGAGGGCTGGTGACAGCAGCAGCTCCTCAGAAGGAGCAGGGATGGGAAGGACTGTGTTTCTGTGCAGCAGAGGGAGATGGAGAAACAACAGGTGTGCTGGGAGGCTGCAGTGGACTGGGGGGCCACAACCTCATGCTCTGGCCCAGGGGTCTGGAGGGGAGCCCCTGAGCTCTGTAGCACTTGAAACAGAAAGTGTTTTGTCTGCCAGCTCCTGCTGGGTGAGCCTTATGAGGGACCCATGTATCCAGGACATACCAAAGTCAATAAACCTAACTTTTCCAGGAAACTGTGCTGAAGATGGGGTCACTGATGTTTAAGACAGCTGGGTTCTGAGACTGTGTACTATTATCCCTGAGAGACAGATCTAGCACTTTGTGACAGGGTGGCTGGAAAGAGTGTGCAAAGGGAGCACCATTTTCTTCAGACATTTTTGTCATTGGTGACTCCTCAAGGCATGGGCATGAGCATAACTGTGACTGCAGTGAAATGGCCTGAGGTGGTGGAGGAAAGGGGGGTCTATGTGGTCATCAGCAGCTACAGCACAGATGGGCATATTTTAGGCAGCATTTATTTCAGCTTTTGCCGGCAGGAGTTGAGCAGAAGGGACAGATTTCAATATGTCCTGTCTGCAGCAAATTGTTACACTGTGTATGATGCCACTTTGAGACCCAACAATACTTTGTTGTCAAAGTGTGAGGTCTGAGATGGAGGGATAATCATCTGAACATAGCCTATTGCACCTGCTGGGAATCAATCTTACTCTCTGCTCGCCAGCCCTCTCAGAAAATACCAGTCAACATTTGCAGAGAAACCTGGAAAGAAACAAATAATGTTTGTCTCATGGTTTTTACAGTCCCGCAGAGAAGGAGATAACGTCAGTCAAACTCGGGGTGGAAACAGCACAGCTGGTCTTTCTGCTATCCTCCTCCAAGGGAATAAACAAGTCAATTTACCCTCAAATTGTTGATCTAGTGTGACTGTTGTTATTGGCATGGCAGCATATCCTGTCTTATTTTCACTGTCATGGTGGGCTTTGGAGAGGGAAAAGGGAAAAGGGCATACAGAGAGCAGAGGGAGCAGCAACTGCTGAATTTCTTATGAAACTCTGACTAAGATTTCTCTGTATGAGGGGCTGGAGCTGTTTCTTGCAGGGGTTATGCTGCTGGGGCTGTGCTTCTTCCACTGCCATCAAACCCACTGGTAGTAGTTGAGGGTTCAATCTTTTTCTTATTATTTTGAGGACAGCTGCTGATTTTCCCCCATTAGGAGATGAAAAGTTTCTCTACCTCCCTCTTGCTTTGGCCCTGAAGAGACAGAGAAAAAGGAGAAGTACAGAACAGGCCTTTTGTGCCAGGACACTCAACAAATGAGGTGATCCCAGTGGCAGGGACACAAAGTTCATGGGCCTTCAGGCCTGAACAGGAGGGAAACTTAAAAAGCTTTCAAAACTAACCTGTCCCTCACGCCCTGAGCCCCAGAGTGTGCCCTGGCAGTAGGGTAGTGACTGATTCCACTTGTCCTGGTAAGCGCTCAGCTTGAAACAAGACATGGAGAAGGATGGTTGCTTCATCCCTTAGGGTTCTGCCAGAAGCTCTAACAGAAAGCAAAAGAGAAGATAATTTCTCCCTTTCCACTGCATGCACTTGCAGAGGGGTTTGTTGCAGTAAGGGTGTGGGAAAGACAGCAGTTTGAAAGGCCAGTGGACAACAGGAGAAGAGCTGCCCAGCAACAAATAAGGAACATGCAGCAACAGTCAGTATCTCCCCAGGTTTCCTTAAACTATGAATATCTCACTGAACCATTTGTCACTGGGAGTGAAAGGGTAAACCAAACTCTTTTTGGTCACTTATATGAATGCCATTTAAAATGTGTGTCTGGGCTCTGGACATGCTGCTGCAGTTGGGCTGGGGAATCACTGTAAAACTCTTTATTAACAACAGAGTTTGATCCATTGTTTTGGAATTTAATTGTAACAGGCAGTAAAGGTCTTCAAAACTCCTCCCCAAGGTTGCTACATTTTGAGGAGCTTTTAATGGTATGTTGTGATTTAAAACAATATATCTCTACAGGGATATGTGTGCTGAAGTGAATAAAGTCTCTCAAGTACCAGGAATTACAAGTTTGTGTTTAGTCTGTAGGTCAAACTGAGATGGAAAATGTTTGCCTTGTTCCAAAGTCATGAAGAAATGAGAAGTTGCCACAGTCCCACATTTCCCAGTCATTAGTCATGTACAGGCTCATCCATCCAGTTGCCACTCCTGACAGTGATTACGCCACTAATGAGCTACAGGGAGCCAGTGCAAAGCCTCTTCCCTCTCCCTAAGAGATCTCACTTAGCTGGTTTGCTGCTTTATAGATCAGTGAAGCTGATCTATTCCTTCCAGTCACACCACTGCTCCTGTAACTCTGAGCATCTCGTTGGTGTCCAAGCCTGAGCACATATGCAGACATTCATGGCAGGACTGTATTTCCAGCCAGCAGTGGGTGGCTGCATGGACTGCAAGGCTGGCAGGGAGGACAGAGGTGCTTCTCCCATCTGTTAAGGACACTACAGAGGAATGTCTGGAAGGAGCTGTTCCTGCTGCCTGCCTGTGATGGCAGCACCTCATTTCTGCTGACAAGGGCAGCTCATCATTAAGGCTGAGAGAAGCAATGAGGAAGTGGATTGTTTCCCAGTTTGGGCAGTTTTTTAGTCAGCTCCCTAAATGGAAAGGGTCTGTGTCCAGGTGCACAGTGGTGTGTGTCCTACAGTGGATAGAAATCCTGCAGGTGGGGGCAGGACTGAATGCAGAGGTGAGCTGCAGGGCTGTGCTGGGTGCCTGCACCGGGGCAGTGAGGGGCTTGGCTGAGAGCACGGCAAAGCCAGGAGGAGGATGTTCCTCGGCTGGAGCTGGCCAGCTGAGCCAGGTCACCTGCCTGGTGATTACAGAGAGGAGCCAGCTCGCTGGGTTCCAACAGGCTCTGTCAGGGTCTAGCCAGCACTGTACAGAACAACAAATAGGCTTAAGATCAGGGGAAGAAAACCCTAAGGGTTTATCTTCTTTTTCATATCCTTCTCCCCCCACCCTCTGGCACTGCAATAAATGCTTTAGCATTTTCAGAAGTGTAAACATCAGCCCGTGCATGGAGAGGTGTATGAACGTTCATGAACAGAGAGGAGGCACCGTGCCACTGCCTTGTGTGGAGGCTGCCAGCAAGGACCATGGCAGGTGTTTGGGAGGGGGTCATACAGGGGGTCATACAGGATTAACTGCAGGCAGTCTGAAAACGTGGCTGAACTGTTGCAGATGATTTTCTTCCAAGGGATGCATACAGGGATAACTTTCATGCACCACCAAACCAGGTCACAGCTGAAGCAGTGAAGTGCTTCTGACAGGCGGCTTGGATAAAGAAAAGGTCTCTGCGGGGTGTTCAAGTCTCTTTTAAAGGTTACATTCCCCTCTAAAGGTTATGTTTGCAAATGAAAAACAAGACATTAGCAGGGTGATGACTTCAATGCTAGGTGCTACGTCAAACAAACAGAAGTGCTTATCTATATCAGAATTTATTTAAATACTTAGAAAATTACAAACTGCAGGACAAACTTAGGAGAACAGTTAGTGTCACTAATCTTCAGAAAGAGCCCTTAGCTCCTTAGAAGTTTCCTGTATGTTACTATTTCCCAGAATATATACAATATTTGACTACATTGTTAGTGTAGAGATAGTTGCAGCTGCTGCATAAATCATAGGAAATTGCTGTACAGATGAAAGAATCCTCTCTGTTAAAGATACTTTCCCCTTCCTTTCTGGCATGCATTTGTTCTCCTGCCTTCTTTCATGATAGTTTATTCCTTGCTTGTTTACAGTAAAGAGAGATCAAGTAATTTAAAAATAAATACAGTTTTTGAAAAGGGGTCAAGGAGAGTTCCAACCTCTGGCATCAGCACAGGCAATTGCATTGTGATTTTTAAAATCTTCTTTTAATGGTCATTCTCATAAATCCCCACTGTTTTCCAAAGACACATCTTTTGATACTATTTGCTAGCATTGCCATAGCTTCAAAAAGCAAGAGGTTAAGCAGCATTTGAAATCTGAAAGTGCTGCTCCATCTTCAGTCTATTTTAGGAAAGCATTGCAATTGCCCCTGAGTATGACAGCTGAGAGCAGGTTTTATTCCCCTCAGAGGTTTCTGCAGCACTTCCTCAAGATTTACAGAAGTGAAGCCAGGTGCTCGTAGTTTGACTTGGGTGAAAGGTGGCCAGTCAGGCTCCCTGGAGTAATGGGGTTGACATTGAAACCATGACTTTGTTTAAAGTCAGTGGAGGTGGGGATGTCTATCAGGTTGGAGACCTGTGAGGTGCCCCTTGTATGTCCTGTGTAGGCACCTCTGAGATCTTGGGACCAGATAATACTCTGGGCATTAATTACAGCATGCAAATGGGCTGGGATGGTCCTTGGGCACATGACACAAACTTTTAGGGTCTGGAGAACTGTGAATGGCCAAGAAGGCTGCTCTAGCCCACTCTGTGGCCACTCTGCTCAAGCAGTTGCTTGAGCATTGGTGTTGCCATGTGCTGGCGAGCACAGATGTGTTACATTGTGTGTGCTTCAGCAACCAGCACCTTGTTGACAATTAAAAATTTGTCATAGCTCACATCTGAAAGCAAAAGGGTCTTTCTAGGTAAATTGTGGCAGCTGCTGCTGTCTGTGGCTTCCTTTGGTCCTGAGGCCTCATTATTGCAAAGATTACCCCAGGTATGGATTAAAACCTCCCAAATCCCATATGGTCTGCAGTGGTTAAATTTCTTTATTCTCCAGAAACCTCTAAAGTAATTTCCCATGCCATGCTGTCTATAGAATTACTTCAGTTTTAGTTTCATTCTAGTTTTAGTTCCTAGTCCCTTCTTTCCTCTCAACCACTTTCCCCTTCCCTTTGCCTCCACTCATCCCCACCCCCATCCCTGCTAGGGAGTTATGGATGCTGCAGTATAAGGAATAAAAAGTCTGGGAAAGCTACACCAAGAAAATACATATTCAGTGTGTCTGAAATTGACCTGAGATCTGTTTTCAGTTTCCTCAGAGACTACATGTTTTTGCTTTTATCTAGAAGGCACTAAGAAGCATAACTAAACCCTTTCTATAAGATGCTGCTTTCACTGGCAGTAGCTGTGGACCCTTATTCTGCACCAAACAAAGTCAGGACTTTGCCTTGGCACCATCTTTAACACTGTCTTTTGCAGAGGAGCAATTTGCTTTCCAAATCTGGACAATTGATGTATGAAAGGCAGATCCTCTTGGCAAGGAGGAGCTCTCCCTGTTCATGACCACTTTGAGTGCTTGCTATGAGCCCACTGGTGCTTGTTGTTGAGCAAGCATATTTGAGCTTCCCCTTCCCGTGTGGACCTATGCAGTTCTGTAAGGTTTTGCCCTGAGGGTGACAAATGACCCACCTGGGTGCTTATGCCTCTGCCTTGTTCCCACAGTATGATCTTGTGTGTGGCAATGCCTGGATGCTGGATCTCTCACAGGCCATCCTCAATCTGGGGTTCCTGGTTGGAGCATTCATCTTGGGCTATGCTGCTGACAGGTACAGTACGAGCTGCTGGGAGCTGAAACCATTCTCAGTATCACCTGCAATAGGCATGTGTCCACATTTTACAGGTTTAATCCTCTTGGGATAAATATACCCAAACTGAGTTAACAAAACCCAGCCAATGTAACCTTTGCTTTGATTTGGGCTGGAAATTTTATGCAATTCTACTTGCTGGTCCTATTTGGACCTTAAAATGCCATGAAATGAGCTTTTCTTGTGGTTTCCAAAGCTTTCTGTGCACATCTGGACCCAGGAAGGGCAGAAGGACACAGAAACAAAAAGGAAGCATTCAGAGGAGCTTTCTGACTGATGTTTAATAGGCACCATTGGTGAAGAAAGCTGCTACCAGGGGAAAGAAGGAAGGGGTTCAGTGTGGTAACTCTCTCCATTCACAGGCTGGACCCATGCCTCCCTCTGAGGTCATGGCTCCTGCCAACCACTCCTCAGCTCTGTGAGAGCTGGATTAAACCAGGGAAAGCAAGGAAAAGTCCCTCTCAACCTTACCCATTCTGTGATTCTGTGATTCTGTGAAAAGGTGTGGGTGACATTCAGGCTTGAGTAGCTAACCTGGTTCACAGGGGGGAGCTCCCACAAGCCCTACCTTGCTCTGAAAGTAAAGAAGTGAGCCTAGTTTGTGCTTTGTGCTGCTATTTAACAGTAGTCAACCTGTCCATTGGCTGAGAGCACCACTGATGATTTCAATGACAGAGCATTTTTTTTCAGTTTGCAAATTACTTTTTGCCTGGTTTATATATTTTTTTTGTATCTGTAGTAATAATAATAATAACTTAAAGTATGGTTTCTTCATAGGCAAACTTATCTGTAATGGCCTCTCAGATAGAAAATTTTGAATTAGCAAACAAAGGCAATTTCGAGGAAAACCCCATCTTTCCAAGGATTATAGTAATAAGGGAAAAAGCAAGGAAAAAGAGGCCATGGCATAGACTAACTTAAGATATCTCTGCTCAGTGTCTGGCCAGGCAATTGTGATACTAGCACCACAAAACTGTGAAAGAGCAGAGATATTACAGCCAATTGTTAAAATAAAACATGTCTAGGAGTACTTGTGTAGTAAGCCTAATGAAACTGCTGTACAGCTGTGAATGTTGTATATTGACAGAGGGAATGTGCTGCAGCCAGATCATTTCACTCTTGTCTCCTTGACAGTACTCAAAAGAATGGATCTGGTTGAAAATTGCCTGGGTTATGTCCTGCATTAATTCTTTTTGTGAAACCCTTTGAACAAAATGAACAAACAAATACTGTTGCAAATACTTTATGGTAATATAAAGAGCTACATCATTCTTCACAGTTTCTTCTTAAAGCAACAACAACAATGGAGAAAAGATCTAGTTGTCCTCTAAAGAACAGTTCCATGAAACTACAGGAACATATATATATTTCAATTATGGCTTACCTTTTTAAATTATGGGGCACATAATTACGTTTCTTGCTGGGAAGTGAAGCTCCTGAGTACATTAGACACATTTTGAAAAGATGAGACCTAAACCTAAACCAAACCTAGAAAATCACATAGAGTAGTTAAAGCAGAAATGACTCTCACAGAACCGGCTGTAATTATTATTAGAAGACTAAATTTCTGTGAAAACAGAAATTCCCAGCAAAAAATTGCCCAAAGACCTGAACTGCAACATCTGGGCCATAGTTTAGGTACAAAAAGACAAACAGTTTTCTAAAACAAAACGGGGGCTGGTGAGGACATCACAAGTTTTGAAATTAGTGATGTAAAGACAGTGATAACTACCACAGGGAAAAGAGTTCCATATCCCAAGGATCTATACTACAAAGTTTCAGAGAGCCACCTTTTGGAAAAAGGCTTGCCTCAAAAAGGCACTGTCAGATCTCGCATTAAAATGAAATGTTGAGGGAAAAAGAAAAATCTTTGTGTCTTTTCATGATTTCTGCTTTCTTTTCCCTTTTCAACAGATACGGCAGAATCTGCATCTACCTGCTCTCCTGCCTTGGGGTTGGGATATGCGGTGTCATAGTGGCATTTTCACCAAATTTTACTGTATTTTTGATCTTCCGTTTTCTCCAAGGCATGTTTGGCAAGGGAACATGGATGACATGCTACGTGATTGGTGAGAGCTGTTACTTTCTTTTTTTCTTGGTTAGGGAAAGTGAGGGATTTTTGGAGGACAAAGACTCTGGCTACATCTGCTTGTCATAATATTTTTCCTTGGGAAAAAAAGCACTGGCTCTGGAGTCAGCAGAGTCCATCCTAGTTAATGCATTTGTCTTCCAATGATTAAGAGGTGAGGGAATGGATTATTCATATATAAAGGTTTTGTTATTACATAGAACATCACCAAGATGATAAAAATCTACACAGCAAGCCCCAAATAAACCGGATACATAAACAGGGACATGGCTTATTTTGGCAGAGTCTGAATGTCTTCCACAGATGCTCAGAGGAGTTAGCTGTCTCTCCTCACTGGGAGAATAGCTTGGCTGGCTGATTTTATTCTTTGCTTAATGTCAGGCTGGACACCAGGGTCCATATTAGGATTATTATTTTCCTGAAAGGGGAAAAGAAAGGGAAGCTTTGTTATAAATAGCATCAAAAGAGCAGGGGTACAGAATCCTTGGTAGATTATAATTTATCAGTCTATAGTCTACAGCAATGAAGCTCCTTGCATAGCAAGCTTCCTTTTGACAAGGAAAGGATATTGTTGTGGTACCTTGAATGACTGCCAGGTTCAGTAAGGCAGTCATAAAGCATGAAAAAGCCAGATATTGAGGAAGGCATCCTGCAAGAGATGGGATGTCAGATTTACTTAAAAATAAAACCAGCCATGTGGTGATCTACTGTTACAGACCAAAACATGGTGATAACATCATTATGTAGGACAAAAGCTTATATCATTGCTGTTGTCTACGAGGCCTGTCACAAGTGTTTGAAATTCCTAGTGGAATTTAGATGAATGGGAGCAGAATTGCAACCAGACATAAACACTTAACAATGAGACCTGGGAGCACTGTGGTGATGTATGTGCAAACATACCAGTTTAGCCCTTTTAGCATCTAAAGCCCAGAAGAACCTTGTTTTTCTGGGCCAAGTTACACTGCTGAGCAGTTCCTGTCCAAGATCCAGTGAAAGCACCAGAAGCTGTTTTTCCTCTTACTTCCATGCACATGGCTTAATTTTAAACTGAGGTCTTATCTTGAAACTTTGGCAAGTGCTCTAATGAGCAACATGTTTTATGACAGATCCATGGCTTCCTTAAAATGGCCAAGCTTTAACAGAAAGGAATGTTTTTCAATGCTCAGATTAGGCTGCCTGACTTTAGGGAAAGATTCAAGATCCTGAGAATATTGCTGCAGACCTAAGCAAGGTGCCTAACTCTTGGACAGAGGAATTCCTTCCAAACCCCTTCAGGGATCAACTCTTATCTCCTGGGATTACCCAGAGTATTTATCAACCTAACATCTTTTAAGAAGCATATACAAATCATAGGTTTGTTTGCACCAGGAGGGTGGTTGCTATTAATACATTCCCAAAGCTCTTGATGTGTGCTTCAGGCAGCCCCAACAACCTCCCTTTGCTTTCCCATACAATCCAGCTCCTTTGGGGGCAGTGCTAATCAGCTGTCTTTAGGAAACAGAGTTGCCCCTGAGCTGTGAAGATGTGATGGATAGTCAATAAAAATGGTCATGCTGTCATATCTCTGCATTGACAGCCAGAAAACCCCATTGTTACTTGTAAATTTGTGCCTCCTTTAGCAAAATAAATAAATAAATAAATGCTTTCTGTGTGTTGCAAACTAAGGTAAAACCCTCTGCTTTTACTCTGAAGGTGTTGTACTGAAGACAGTTTTAGAACAAACAGGAGACACTTTTTCATGCACTGCTCACCTCAGTTGTGGATGTCATGGCCATGAGATATTGCCTGAAAAATGAGCATAGATTTCACAGCTATTAGACACATTCACAAAATAAAAACCCCACAAAATGATTTAAAAAACCTCCCAAAGAGCAAAAGCTAAAACTTTCCTAATAAATAAACAAACCAGACTGGTTCATACCTTACCCTCAGAGCAACCAGCATGATATGGTTAAACTCTCTTCCCCAGGACGCCTTGTCCGTATTACCTGCTGGGAGCAGCCTCTGCCTGAAGGATCCCCTTGTCTGGGGGATGTGCCAAAACTGCACCAGGGAGAGTGCTAAGGATTTCCCACCAAGCATGATCATGATGCAATCTCACACCCCGGTTATGGCCCTGTGTGATTCAGTAGCAAACATACAGTCAGAAACCCCTCTGGCTGGAGAAGGGTGGGTGAGTTGGTGAGGAGGTGTCACTCGTGTTTGCCCTGGACAGCCTCAGTGACATGCCTACACTGCTGAAGACAGGATGCTGTGCTAGACAGACCTGTGGCCTGATATGGCATAGCCTTCCTTGCATTTCACCTCTAATAATTTTTTTTTCCAATTGGGTTTGTTTCTGTGTTACTTATTTTGGCTTTGTCTCTGCTCAGTGACGGAGATTGTTGGTTCTGATCAGCGGATGGTTGGAATCGTGATTCAGATATTCTTTACCCTGGGAATTATAATTCTCCCTGGAATTGCATACTTGATTCCCACCTGGCAGGGGATCCAGCTGGCCATTTCACTGCCCAACTTCCTCTTCCTGCTCTACTATTGGTAATGTTGCAGTCATTGCTCTTGTCAGTATTGCTATTGCTATTTGAGTACCTTGAGAGTCCTGCTGTGGCTCCAAGTCTCCAGGGTGGATGATGTAGGTTAGAAAGAAGATACTTGCATATTGTTGACTTTCTAAGTTGTAATTCCTTTTTAGTGAATCACAGACATCCCTCACAGTTTTTCTGCCTGTAGTTTGCCTCTCTGATCAGCCACAACCGGCCCTTCACAGAACCTTGCTCTGTTTAAAAGGTTAATTTGACCAAACTTTGTTTTTCCCATCAGCCATGAGACCCCACCTCTGCCTCCCATTATCTACTTAGTTAAAGTCTGACCTTGCCCTCAGGTCCCCTGAGCTGGGCAGTACAGCTGATGAGAAAGCAGAGCTCTAAGCTGTGGTAAACACCTGTCTCAGTGCAGCCATCCTGTGGGACCGATCCAAAGAGATTCCCCCAAGGAGCCTCCTCCTGAGCATTGCTTCCTTAAACGCTGCCTGCTGTGAACTCTAACCTAGTGAATCATCTTAACCCTAGGCTAGCAGAAACTGAAACACCCATCAGTGGTATTGCTTTGTGTTCAGTTTATAAAAGAAGGATACATTTGTGTGTGTGTATCCTGTAGTGATACAGCCAGAACTTCCTGATCTGCCTGTGTGTGTTACTCTACGTGTTTAGTGCTGGCTTTCATTGTTGCTGTTCTACAGGAAACTTCTTTGCTTGTTGGTTATACTTTTGACAACCATTGTGCAGATACAATAGTTAGATTTCTGATTTTCAGCTTTGCAGAGTATTGATGTGGTCTATTTTCTTCTTTCTTGCCCACTGGTATAAAATATTTTACAGAAGGCTGACTGGAAAAGCAGTCCTCAAAAGAGTTTTTTTGACTGAAAAAGACTGTAAAACCTGTGTTTCGTGTTAACAGTGGGTAAAAGATAAAAAGCTTTGATTTACTTATGATGTTACAGAGTAAAAGCCTTACTTACAACTTTTTTGTTCTTACAGGGTGGTTCCTGAATCTCCACGTTGGCTCCTGACACGCAAAAAGGGAGAGAAGGCATTAAAAATCATGCGCAACATTGCAAAACACAATGGCAAATTTCTCTCACCACATTACTCAGAGGTACAGTCATGTGTTTGAGCTAGAGGTTTTTTCTAAGCTTTCTTAAGCTTTGGAAGGTTTGTTGGTGTTAAAATGCCTTCTCTTTAAGGGATGGACAACACTCTTGAAGAGCCACACCAGAACAGTTTGTTGTCAGTCACACATCTACTTCTTTAATTGCAAGATGGAAAAAGTGAACTGGCTGGAAAGATATGGGCTGAAAAAAAAAAGTTTGTAAAGCAAGGAATCAGGTCTTTCTTTTGTAACACTCTTACTTTAAGAAGGAAATATCAGAAGTATCAGAAACTAACCCGAGGGGCAATGGAATTTCATAGCAGTTGCCATTTTATCTGACAGACCAAGTGGAGATAGCAGGATCCACTTTCCTGGCTCCTTTTCTAGAAGTTCCTTTTACAACTCTAAGAGAAAAAGAAATTAGATTTTGAGTATAAATTTGCTTCCATCCCAACAGGGTGAAAATACACTGCAAAGTTCACAACCAAGGAAGCTCTGTCTGAGATGACTATTCACAAAGTAGGATGATATGTGTTAGAGTTACAGTCGTTTGGCCAGTGGCCGTGACAGTACTTGAAAGGACTGAGGCATTTCAAATAATGCTCTTGTGACACTGCAGCATTTGGCTTGTTCTGTGTCGGTAGCAAGTGTCTGGCTCTCAGACCGTGGTTACTGCAGCATTGGACTTATGGTTCAGTGAGAACAGGTGTGGTTAACTGGAGTGATCATTGAGGTCCTTTTCAACCCCAAACATCCTATGATTCCTGTGCTGGGGACCCCAGAGCTGGATGCAGCACTGCAGGTGGGGTCTCACCAGAGTAGAGGGGCAGAATCCTCTCGCTCAGCCTGCTGGCCACGCTGCTTTGGATGCAGCCCAGGATACATTCATCTCTCTGGGATCCAGGTGAACATTCCTGGGTCATGTCCAGTCTCATCCACCAGAACCTCCAAGTCCTTCTGGGCACGGCTGCTCTTGGTCTGTTCATTCCCAGCCTGTGTAGATACCAGGGCTTGCCTGGACCCAGGTGCAGCACCTTGTTAAACCTCTTGTTAAACCTGCTGAGATTACAAAAGGACATAGACCTGTTGCAGTGAGTCCAGAGGAGTGCTGTGAAATGATCAGGGGGCTGGAGCACCTCTCCTGTGATGAAAGGCTGAGAGAACTGGGGCTGTTCAGCCCAGAGAAGTGAAGTTTCCAGGGAGACCTTAGAGCTGCCTTCCAATACCTAAAGGGGTGTTACAAGGGAGCTGAAAAGGGACTTTTGTCAAGGGCATGAAGGAACAGAATAAGGGGGAATGGCTTCAAACTGAAAGAGGGTAGTTTTAGATTAGATATTAAGAAGAAAATCTTCACTGTGGGAGTGATGACGCATTGGAACAGATTTCCCAGAGAAGCTGTAAATGCCCCATGCTGGATAGTGTTCAAGACCAAGCTGGGCAAGGCTTTGAGCAACCTGGCCTTGTATACAGTGTCGCTGTTCGTGGCAAGGGAGCTGGAACTAGATGTACTTTGGTGCCCCTTCCAACCCAAACCATTCTATGATTCTATGAATTATTGTCTTTTGCTGGGGCATGTACCCCAGTGTGATTCCCACAACCAGGTCAGAATTATGCAGTGCCAACCGTTCCCCAAGTCATGTAGCAGGAAGTTTGTGCTGCTGCAGCTTCCCCTCCACATTCAGCCCTGCATTCCTACACCGACCTCCTCTCTAAACATCAGAATTTTCAAAGCATCAAGTCAGAAAGATGTGTCTTTCCTTGATTTTTGTTTTAAGTTGTATTTTTTTTTCAAAAGCATCCACGCTGCGATGGTTTAATCACGTTCTATATTTCATTTGACTGGAAGAATATAAAGCAAACCAGGCCCATCTTTAAATTACAAAGATAGTTTATTAATACACACAAAAACAACAAGAAAAGGGAAAAAGACAACAACAACAACAAATGAAACTTCTAAAACATCTTTCTTTCTCTTTCTAAGTTTTTTACCTTTCTTCACTCAACATAAAAAGACATGACTTGCAACTTCAGCCAGTTTTACCATTTTAAAAATAACCTTTTATCAGTTCTTTTAGGAAAGGAGTCTCTCTGGGTTCTATATAGACATACCATGCTCTACATCTGCGAGGATTTCAAAGGAACTCCTGCAGACTGCGAAATCTTACCCATTAGCAGTTCTCTCAACACTGCACATAGGCCATATTTGCTTACTGGAGTACTGTTTAAGGATGCCTCCTCTAGTATGACACAAAGATTCTCTTTTTCTATTTCCAAAATCATCTCAAGACCCAAAAACAAATCTCCTCTTTCTTTAGGAGCAAAAAGCTTCATATCACTTTTAACTAGAACCTTACATCCCCCCAAAAGCATTTATATGTTACAGGAAAAAAAACTAGTTCAGTCTTTATAGTTTACCAGAAATGTCCAGCCAAAATTAGGCCACTCCTTGTCCTTTTGCCTTAAAGTCCTTTTCACTCTTCCCTTACCGACTGTAGCTTCATGCCGTGTCTTTCCATAGTTCATTTGCTATAACTGTTCTTCTTCCGGAGAAAGATGATGTTTAGGAAAATCCATCTGCTCACAACAAAAGGTTAAACTTTTCGGGCTGTCGGGCTGCCCACGTGGCTCTGCGGCGGGAAACTGAGTCGTTTAGAAGCCGTGCGCTGGTTTCTTCGGCTTGAAAAAAGAAGAGCAAGGGCGAAGGGGCACTCCGTCCGAGCTCTCTCTCTCTCCATGCTGCCCGCCTCTCCGCGAGACAGCGGCTCCTAAAGCTCCGACCCGGCCTGCCCCGGCTCCGGCAGCATTGGGGCCCGGCCCGGCCCGCCCGGCCCGCCGCAGCCGCCCGGGGTGGGGGGGGCACCGAGGCCGGCCGGCCCGGCCGCTCCCTGTCCCCGGCCTGCCACACCGGGAGACAAAGAGACCCCTCCTCCCCCCAACCAGCCTTTTTAAGCATTTCGCCAAAAGTCGCAGCTTGTCTTCTACTGGATAAACTGCTTGTCAATCAAAAAGCTGACCCCGATTGGAACAAAATCAGGCCCCTCCTAGCCCATGACACACGCTCATGACCTTAAGCCACTCACAGCTGCAACAGATTAACCTCCACATATCCAGATTTGTCCTGGGACCTTTTTAATACAGAGTGTCTGTCATCCTTTGTGCTGTGCCCAGGGGAAAGAGAGCATCTCCAGGAAGTGCATGAGTGATGGATCAAGGGCATTTCTCACATTAACTGATATCAGACTTTTCTTTCATGGAGCAGCTCCAGAATTTCAGGCTGAGTGCTGCAGGTGTGCAGGCTCAGGGGGAAGTGAGAGGCATTATCCCTCAATGCACTTGGGCTCAGATTTTCCAGTATGTCTGTATCAATTTCATTGCCCAAGTCCCCTGCACGGCTCTGGATGTTGCAGCTTTGGGTTTCTGTTGGCATGCAGAAACCACAGATGACCTTTATATGAGAAAGGATAAACATTTGCTGCTTTTGCTTTGTGAGTTACGACACTGGCATAGGTCAACCCCAACCAGAACTCATCAAATTAATTGTAAATTATAAACTCTTTTTTCCAAGTTGCTCATATTTATCCTACCATGGAGAGTTTTTTCAAACTAATTTTCTAATTTTTGGTCTCTGTCCAAAACCAGAATGAACTGCCCTCTGGGTAGGAGCTTCTTCTTAAGAGAATTTTGGATCAAAACCTGTCCCTTTATCTACAGATTTTTTTCCTACCCTATAGAACATATCTAGCCATATGTCTTTCTTGCATACATTAACTTACATATGTAAATATTATGTACATCCATGTACATATAAACCTGCATGGCCCATGAAGAATTAAGCTTGTGTAGAACTATATACATAAAAATAATAATGGGAAAACTGATATGAAATTTTCCTGGAACATGGAAATATGAGGGAAGTTTCAAAACTTCATCCAGGGTTTCAAGTGTGTCTTTGGAAACATGGGCCCTGTCACTGAATTCCTGCATGCACTGGTGTGAATAGCAAAGCTCTCCTTGACATTAAAGAACAAAAAGAGGATTTTTTTTCCCCGAAAAGTGTTGACTCTCCATAATGCTTTTTTCCTTCATCTATAAAAAAGTGCTCAGTCATGCTTGGAGTTATTTTGACTTTATTAAGACATAAAAATACAAGTGGCAGTTGTGCTGAATTTATCTTTAGTCCTCTGGAAATCTAAAACCATATTTGCACAAAGTCACAACTGATGGCTGGCAGCCTGTTCTTATAAACAACAGACATGGCAGCTTTATAACCATATTATGAGAGAGTCCAAGAGCAGTGCAGAAACCCAGCAACCTCAGCCTGCCTCACTAAGGACTCTGGCATGCAGCACAAGTGGCAGTGCTTTGAAGAAAACTTTTGGCTCTGGTTACAGAAGACAAATGAGAGGGAGTAGAAAGGAAGTTCAAACAAATGTGGGGTTTCTCTGTCTTTCTTACAAAGCTTTGTGTCAGTCAGTTACGAAAAAGTCATGTGTAAGTACATCCAGCCAAACCTCACTGAAAAGCAGCTGTGCTACCTTATGATACAATAAAGCAAACAAAGGGTGAAAGCTTTGGGCTCAGCCCTGGCTGAGCTGATGAGACCCCTCAGGCAATGCCTTTGGCTTTACCTGTGTTCTCATCATGGATCTGCGTGTTAGCTCAAGCTGCTCTTTTCACTCCTGTCTCCCCTCTGACCTGGGCTCCTGCACCTGTGTGAGCAGCAGGTGCTGTGGAAATAGAGACAGGTTTGCTCCTCTCTTTGCCCTCTTAGGCCTCCTCTCAGGAGGGGTGAATAATGGAGAGTTAAAGCAGCAAGGCTGCCTAAAATCCTTCTAAAAATGGCACAGCTGGTTTAACCCCATGTTCCCCACAGCTGCTTTGAGAGCTGAGAGCAATCCCAGCTGTGGCTGCCAGCTCTTGGGCAGTATCATGGTTGGTCCCTGCCTAAAACTGCCTCTGCCTTATCTTCCTTGTGTCTTCCTCTCTTGCCACATGAACATAGGAACAAAGGGTTGTCACCTGGCTTGGACAGCATGGTTAAAAACTGCTGGCCAGAGTTACAAACAGCCTAGATCAATGTAACTAATCCCTTCTTGGCCCTGCTAGTATTCTGTCTCTGTAATATCTACAGCAATGAACTTCAAGGGGTAAAGGCAGGACCGTGTGAAACCCTGCTATTTTCTGTCAGTGCTAAACCTTCTAACCAGTCATTTCTTTGAGTGTCTCATTGTGATTGTTTTGGAGGCAGCTGAGAACAGATTCATTGTACTTTGTAGGCAGTATGAGGACCATTAATTCATACTGAGCAGGTTATTTTTTCAGAGTAAAAGCCATATTCAGCATGTGTATTTTAGGACCCTCTGAATCTCAATGGTTGAATATTTTGTAGCACCCAAGCACTGTCACAGCTCTGCTTTTTCTCTCACTCCCCTTTTCTTCCTGCTGCCCCCCTGTGCCATCAGTGATGTTCCCAAGCCCATTGCTTGCTGCTCAGCCCTTCTCTCCCTGCTTCCCTCAGCATGTTGCTTTGCCCTGTCTCCTCCTCTCTGCCACCCCTGGCAGAAGGCAATTCTGTGCCCAGTGGTCCTGATGTGACAATGACTGCTTATTACCTTCCAAGAAAATCCAGGTAAACAAGGAGGAAATAATTTTTCCATTCTCAAGTTAAGACTAGGGATTTTTTAATTGATTTTTGCACAATCATCATTTAAGGAAAGCTCACAGCCATATCCAGTTATTACCTGTTCCAACACCTGTGCACTGCTTTGGAGTGCTATGAGCAGCAAACTGGATTGCCAGCACCTTTGCTTGCTGGACTGGAATATTGCTGATAACTGCATTTACACAGAAACTCTGTCCCAGTGCCTGCCTGACTCCTGACAGCTGACCACTGCTCACTTGTCCCCTCAGATCACTATTAGCAATGAGGAGGTGAGCAACCCCTCCTTTCTCGACCTGGTGAGGACTCCCCAGATGAGGAAGAACACACTCATCCTGATGTACGCCTGGTGAGTGCCCGTGTCAGTCCAGCTTGTTACCTGGGGGGTGGGTTTTGAGGGAAGATTCCCTTGGGACTTTTCAGGTCTCTCCAGCTGCTTGCAGTCATTGGTTTGCCTCTCAACATTTTTCCCTTTGCTGTTCAGGTTCACAAGCGCCCTTATCTACCAAGGGCTTGTCATGCGCCTGGGAATTATCGGGGGGAACCTCTACCTGGACTTCTTCATCTCAGGAGCCGTGGAGCTGCCCGCAGCTTTCCTGATTATAGTGACCATCGACCGCCTTGGCCGGCGCCTGCCCTTCGCCGCCAGCAACTTCGTGGCCAGCGTGGCCTGTCTCATCACTGCCTTCCTGCCAGAAGGTAATTCCCTTCCCTCTGGCAGGTCAATGGCTTCCCTCTGACACCCCCTGAGCAAGGATAGCGAGGCACACCAAACTGCAGATAAAAGAAAAAGCAGCTGGTGATACAAGCAGCGCACCTTACGTGCATAGAGATGGCCCTGGGACGTGGAATAGCCGTGTCTTTGATGGGTTAGGAACAACAGCTGGGAGTAATCTTAGAGAAAAGCTATATAAAGGCCCTGTACTCTCTTCAAAGGCAAATGCAAGGGAAGAATACACAAACATAATGGGAAAATACACTCCCTGACATGGAACATGCTTAGTGATGTAAGGAATCAGTGATTTTGGTGAGTCATCTTGGTAGGCCTTTCCTTTACAAATAAAACAATGCAAATCACAACACAATGTAGGGGCTGTGGTAGGTTATCACAGAGATTGTTGCCTTGCCCTCACTCTCCCAGGGGTTTGGACAATGCTAAGAGGCTGGGAGAAAGATATGTCTTTTGATTAAGCCATTCTTAGCTGGTTTCAAGGACAGCTAAAAGGTCTGATACTGCACAAAGGCTTCCCAGCACTTCTTTCTTTAAATTGTTTCCCTACCATGGTTTTGTGTTTGGTTTTTTTTTTTTTTTTTTTTTTGTGTGTGCGTGCGTGTGTGTGGGGGGTGGTTTTTTTTGTTTTCTTTTGTTTTGGTTTGGTTTTTTTTTAATCCCTAAGGAGGCATTTGGAGGTGCTTTGAATTGTACATAACCATAGGATTATGCCTTGCCTTCCTGTATCTGGGGACCAGCAGCTCGATGGACTTACTCCTCCCCAGAACTGTTCCTATCAAAGTGAGGGACAAGTCCTGGCCATCCTAAGGGGTTTTAGTTTCTCAAGGTACATCACAGTGCTGCCAACAGCCTCCTCTCAGTCATTGTCACATCAGGGCCACTGGGCACAGAATAGCCTTCTGCCGGGGTGGCAGAGAGGAGGAGACAGGGCAAAGCAGTGGGCTGAGAGAAGCAGGGAGAGAAGGGCTGAGCAGCAAGCAATGGGCTTGGGATTAGGATGCTTGCAGATTGGACACTAAAGGTCCAAGTCCTGCTTTGAAGAAGTCTGTTTATACAGATGGAAAAAACCTGCAGCTCTCAGCTGTGAGCCCCTTCACACTGTGTTGCTCACACAGTTCGAGTCCCCTGGCAGAGGGAGGATCCACATGGACGTCACCATCACCTTGGGAGTCTGATGGACTGAAGGGGTGCCATGGAGATGATGTGGATTTGTTTTGTTCTTTCCAGCTTTTGTTTTTCTTATATGTTTTTGAAAACAGAACTCTTCAGGGCAAAAGCAGTGTCTTGCAACATGGGATGAAGTTTGATGGTGGTTTGTTTGGTTGTTTGGAAGGGAAATAAACCCAAGTGTCTCATTTTTGGTTCAGAGAAAACTGAAATGTTTTCTTGTTCTTCCACTGAAGGTTTGAAAAAACACAATCACTGCCAGAGCCCTCTCCAGTGGCAGAGCTCCCCTTTGTGCCAGGTTCAGGCTTGTTGTTTCACTTGCCTCCCTGTCTGCTTAGTCATGGTTAGACCACGCAGGAGACTGTCCTCTCTCAAGAGCGTGACTGTGCTTCTCACATTGTGATGCACTTCCAGAGAGCACCAGCTCTCCAGAGAGGGGCTGCTCACAATGAGAGGGGCAGCTCTGTCCTGCTGGTGTACAAGGGCTTCCCACTGATGTATTCAGGGCAGTGGCTGCTCACCGGAGCTGGAGTGGAGCTGGGAGAGCCGGGCAGAGCCAAGGGGGCAGTGCCAGGTGCAGCCTGTGCCAGGTATGATGGAAAGGGAGGGGAGGATGACAAGGAGCATAATTAGGAGTGTGTCTAAGGTGCAGTGGCTAGAAAAATTACAAAGGGTAGGTGGCCTGCTCTAGGGAGAATTGTTTTACTGCTGCCTTCCTGGAGGTTTTTAAGAGATGTGAGGATGTGGCACTCTAGGGACATGGATTAGTGGTGGGGTTGCAGGGTTGGGTTAATGTTTGGGTTCAATGGTCTTAAGAGCCTTTTCCAACCTAAATGATTCTATGATTCTATGCAGATTTAGAGGTACCTTCCTTGTGCTCAGAAAGCTTTGGGAGGTGACTCAACAGTGTTTCTTACAGCCTAACACGCCTATATAGAAAAATACTCATTTCTGGAGCACAGTTTGGAGGTGGTCATGGAAACTAATGATGGTTATTCTCCCACCCATGCTGTTATGCCCTACCAGCATTTTGAATCAATCAGCTCTAGTGATTTCTAATTGTCCAAAGCAGCCTCACATAATGTTTGAAACAGTAAATGCCAGTATAGACTGATACCTACAGCAGTGGCCTTTCAGTCTGATTTGCAGTGTTCCTGTGTTATAATTTCTGCTGACAGGGCCTGGGGCTCTCAGAAATGCTCTGCTGGTGTGGCAGAGCACGATTCACACAGAAGTGTTTCTTTTTGTATGAACAGATGTCCCATGGCTCAAAACAACACTTGCCACGCTGGGAAGACTGAGCATCACAATAGCTTTTGAAGTTGTCTACCTAGTGAACAGTGAATTGTACCCTACGACACTGAGGTATGGCAAAAGCTCCCAGGAATCTTTCAACTTTTCCCCATTTCCTATTTCACTGTTCTTTAGTTAAACTTGGTTTTCTTCAGAGTTTCCCAGCTGAATAGCCACTGCTTAATGTGGATGGCATATACTGATATACTGAAGAGATAATTTTGGAGCTAAGTCTACATTCTACTCCTTAAACTGCTGGTTATTCTGTTTGGTAGCACCTCTCTAATATCTGGTACTTTTTGTCTTTTGCAGAAACTTTGGTGTTTCCCTGTGTTCAAGTCTGTGTGATCTTGGTGGGATTATAGCCCCATTCCTGCTTTTCCGATTAGCAGCCGTTTGGTTGGAGCTACCTCTAATTATTTTCAGTAAGATTTAATTTACTATATACTTTTGGTTTAAATATCCTTCTCCTAACAGAGCTTTTCTTTTGGGGTAAAAGTAGTTTGTAGCCTTATCTCCCCCTCAGACCAGTCCTTCTCCACCTTTATGCCTAGAGCAAGAGGCTGAATGGCAAATGGGTGAAATGTGATTTCTCTGCACTGTGTGGAAGAGCTCAGGTCTGCTTAGGTAACTCTGCTGAAGGAGCAGAAAAGAAACTATGTGAAGTGCTGTAGGTTACAGCTAGGTTCTGTAATTGCATGGGAGTCTGTAGTTAAACCAGACTTCTAGGAGGTAGAAGTGACTGGAAAAAATCAAAATGAAAAGGATAAAATAAGAAGGGAAATTTGCACCAATGACAACTTTAGCTGAAAACAAAATTGGAAGACAAAACACATTTTAAAAGATTACTATTATTTCAAGAAAAGCCATAGAAGTACAGTGTTCACATTATCTAATTATTAAATTCTGCTGCTTTTGAGGGACATATGAATTCCCTCTCTCTTAAGTAAACAGCTACAAAATCAGAGAGGATCAGAGTGAACTGTGCAACAGTCAGGGAACATTTGATTTTTTGCTGCAGCCCTTCTATATTTGACTTAATACATTATGTAAATTATATCTATGCAGGAAATTATTCTAAAATTTCCATTCTTAATTCAGATTGTATCTGAATGCTGTTCCCCAATGAGGAGTTTTTATTCTGAATTGCATCATTTACTTTGGCCATGGATAAAGGAAGAGAGTATTTCAGGAAAATCTCAGTGGTTTCAGGAAACACAGATGCATCTACAGGACAGATGTAGAACTTGAGAAAAGGCAGATTTGTTCTACATGAGAAATACCACCCTGGTTCCTGTGCTGTTTTTATACATTTTCCTGTGTGCACTTATCTCAGGTTCTTGGCTTCTAAGATCTCTCTTTGGGGAGATCAGGCTGCAAATGATCTCCTAGCCCTCAAGTGATTTTGTAATAGGCTAAATTAATGTATTTGATTAGAAAAGGTTAATCAGAACTAGCTGATGCACTTAAAGCATCTCACTTCAAACTCAATCTGAATAAACTTTTCTCAGTGGACAAATGCCGAAAAAAAAAAAAAAAGTGACAATGTTCCTATTGCTTTTGCATTTCTTCAATGTCCATTGTAGGTATTCTTGCAGCTGTCTGTGGCCTCCTAGTGTTGCTTTTACCAGAGACAAAGGGAATCTCATTACCAGAGACACTGGAGGATGTGGAGCAGCTTCCAAGGTATGAGATGCATTTTCTTACTTATACTTGGGTGAGGTTCCCTGGGGATGTTCTCCTCTGACTTTACCAACTGTCATAAAGTGTTGATATTTTCCAGTGTCAAAGTAAATTCCCTAGTTAGGTTGATGCTATGAGCAGGTGATATCTTCCTCAATAGAAACCTGAACTTTGCAGTATCACTAAGGAAGGCTCTTAAAAATGTATGGTGATAAAATCTGTATTTTTCTCATAAAGACACAAAGTTGTTCTCTGCATCTCTGGAAGCAGAAAGCAATAGTGCACAAGAGAGGTGCTGCAAGGCACAGCCTGTAACTCTCTGGTCAAGAAAACAAGCCATTACCTCAGTCAAAGCATCCTGTGAAGAAGGGATCCCTTATCATGGATGCAATCCCACAATTTGTGAAGTCATTTAAAAGTCACATTTGAGATGGATTTATAGCTGAAGAGTTGTAGGCACAGCTTCCCATTCCTGGCACACAGCAAGTCAGACTCCTCACTGCCCTGCAGATATGTGGGGAATATTTACACCTTGGCTAAATAATTTGAGGATCTAGTGCTATACCTTAATGTTTCAAGGAGAGGCTTTGGATATTATATGAACAACTTTTGACTGATTCAATGTACAAACTAAAGAAAGAAAAAAGAAATTTTTCTATGTGAAAAAATAATGTTTCAGTACTGCAGCTCAGACTACAACTTGAACTACACATTTTCCTGTTTTTTCACACTTATACTCCTCTCCCCTTCTGTTCCAACAGTCATTTTGGAAAATGTGGCAAGAAACGGAAACACCGGGACACAAACTCTTATATTTGACTTTTGAAGGACAGCACCGAGCTAAGAACTTTGTTCCCATACTGGGAATTTGTTCTGCACCTGCCACCACTTCAAAAGTTACTGCAGAATATGGATTAAACTTCATGTTCTCCTTCTAACCACAAGGACATTTAATAAAAGTAGTGTATTTTTTATGAATATGGAATAAATACTTTTTTTTTCTGAGTACACTGTTTGCAAGAAGGGACTGTGGTTTTTCATAGTGAGCAGAACAGCTTTAAAAATATGGAATGTCCAGCTCAGTGACCTTATATTTATTTCTGTATCTATTTGAGGCATCTGTTTATTGTTTTGTTAGGATTTACATTTGTATGGGAAAGATTTAAATGGTAGTGCTTGTTTAAGATTTAGATGACCTTGAGGAGGAGGAGATGACTATTTTAACCTGTCTTCCTTTGTCCCTGAAGAATCTGGAGCAATAGAAGTTGTGATGGCTAAAGAAGGAGGGTATAGATCAGGGTGACTCTTTCCCTGGTTGAGAGGGACGGAAATCAGCAGCGTGCATCAGGAGAACCTCTCTCTGGTGTGATTGTCATCCACAAGGACCCTTTTCAACAAAAGCCTTGCTTCCTTCCTTGTTCAAGGGCTTCCTGAAATGTGGAAGCAGTCCTCCTCACCTTTCCAGGGATTTATGTAGGTGTCATACCATGCACAGGGCATTAGCTCTGCAGGACAGATTGTCCTGCTGCCCATTAGTGCCTTTCCCCAGACACAGCTTGGGGTTCATGTGACACCCCTCATATCTCCAAGGGAAGGGCTTCTACCTGCTCTCCTCTGTTGAATGCTTTTTCAAACACCTCTTGTAAGAGTATGCTGATTTTTTTTCCCTTACAAGTCATGCTGTCTGCCCGTCCCTACAAACTGAGTTCCTTCACCCTCACCACTGCCAAGATGACCTGCATTTTCTGTCTTCTGTTCATTATCACTATTTGTCATCTTTCTGTCTTGGGGATAATTTTTTGGGGTTGTTGACAGAGATGTCAAGCTGTCTTGGGCAGGGATGAGCCAGGAGCTTTGGTTATGGAGGGAAGTGTTAATTGGTCCTTTAAAGCTGACATGTAACAGAATAACTCTCTGGCTCTGCAAGCAGATTCCAGGGACAGACTGCCTTTCCTTTCTCCTGTATGACCTTTGTCAAGAATTGTGTCCTGGCCACTGACTGGTGAGCAATACACTTCTTGCAAGGAAAGACTTGAAAAGATGTGGCATTCAAATGGTATCCTGTTACCAACAGAGAAATAAATAAAAGAAAGTCAGTGAGATGTTGTAAAGGACCTTATAAGCTCACAAACCCCCATGTTTGGCACAAGTAAATATAGGACTGAGTTTGGAAGGTTCATACCACAAATCAGTAGCACTATAGTACAGTCAGTGAAAATGAATGACCACTGCTCCAGTCTCACCATCCTAAGAGCACAGCAGGATTTCCTATGGTGAGGAATATACTGTGCTTTTGAACAATTCCCAACTCTCCCTGCCTTTTCCCAGCAACTGCCCTTATCACCATCCCTTCTGGAGGAAAACAGGACCTTTAATAATAATCCCAGCCTAATGTTTGCACACTTTAGGCAGTTAGTGATAAAGGCCTGTCTTTAAAGGCTGTTTCTAACTTACTCTGAGGCATAGTAAAGGTCAAAGGTATGCTTAGCAAAAGTCAGTAATGACTTAGAGATATGAAACTAAACTAACATCTCACAATACATACAACTGATCTAGAAGACACCACACAAAACTAGAGCCACTGCTACAAGGAGAAAACCTCTCCTAGACCAGTACAATCTGTAGATAGCTGAAGACAATAACCCAAGGCTGACAGAGACCAGCCCTGAACTGGAAGCTCTGGGCTTGCACTGGCTGGATGCTGTGTCTTAGTGCAGGGTGGAAAGTGCAGGCCCCCAGCCACAAAACTCAGCCCAGCCAGCCCCTGCTGAAAGCACCTTGGAGAACCAGGGTGAAGTGAACACACGTGATACTGGATGAGCTGAACCATCCTCTTCCATTTAGCATTTGTGATTTTTTTTAATTGATGTCTTAAACACTTCAGCAGCTTGAGAAAGAATGCAGAGATCTTTTAAAGCTACAACTTTCCAAATAAATGTGAATAATATATGACAGCTTCTTCAGTTTGTGGACAACTAAAACCCGTTGAGAAATGAGAGATGCAAGGACTTGTTTCCTCCTTTCAGATTATGCTTTGTGTTGCATAGCATTATGTGTTGCTCAAAAGATAATGTTGGTGATAAATTTCAGTAGGTAAAATGGCTGGGGGCAGTGTCAGATGTTTGAATATATCTATTCTTAAAAATCTGTTTTTATAAAGGACAGCAGAGAAAAGCCTATGTGTATGTTTTGACTTCTAATCTAGTAGTGCTTAGCAGCTTCAGGTGGAGTTTGTATTTGGTGTTTCCTCCTGTGCTAACTCTTCTCCCTAACAGGGATTTTGTAAGTTGAAACATCCTTCCATCTCTGTGAGACTTTGTGTTGCCCCCTGAAGGTGTAGTGGGTCTGTAGCGTGGTGTATGACCAGCAGTTTGGTAGTGCTGGGGTTATGCTCTTGTGGGCGAGAGAGGACAGATGAGCTGATGATACCAGACAAAGAGCTTCAGCAAGGGAGAACCCCAAGCAAAACCAGCTGCATGGAGGTGGATGCACGTGGGCATGCAGACCACAGGACAGGCTGTTTTAAAAAAAAGTTATTCTAAATTCATATGTGCCTCAAACCGTTTAATATTTACAGGAAAGGCCTACAAGCCTCTCAGGAGGCACAGCAGTGTTCTCCTAAGATGCCTGTGTTGACACTTAAAATGACTGTTGTGACCCAGCTCACTGAGTGAGAGGCACCTCTTCAGCGAGGGCCTGAACTCTGTCAGCTGTAATTGTCCTGTGCATGTATCCTCCAGAGGCACATGAGAGATGTCAGCTACACAAGAGACAAAGGGTCACCGTACCATCACCCAAGGCACAGGAACAATGTGTGTGCTCAGAAACCCAGCTGTGTTTTTCCTATTGGCAAAGAGGTTTCTTGGACCAACAAACAGATGAAAGTGCTATTTTGGGTCAAATGTGCCACTGCCACCACACGTGCTGGATTGCTTTATCCAGTCTGTGGAGACGGTTACCACAAAAAGTGGCAATTTTTTTGCCACTGACAGTTTTGCAGAAGGAAAAGATCACAATTGGCATTGTTTGAAGGGTTATGAGGTGGGGCTTTTGTGGCCACTCAGGCATATCCAGGCATTTCTAGCCAGTTTGGCAAGGAGAGCAGGGCCAATGGTTTCTCTGTCTACAAGCAAGGTATTAACCATGCCTTCAAGAGTTCACATCTGAAGAGCTTAACAAATCAAAGTCCAAGCTGCAACACAGAAATTCTGCTGTCAGGGAAGCATTGTACAAAACTCTTGGCTGGCTTAATGATCAAAGTGGACATATATGGAAAATATGCAGGAGAGTATTTGTGCTCACTGAATCCCTCTGACCAGACAGGTGGGGGGTGTGTGATTTATCAGAGCTGCTCCTGCTAAGGAAGGCCACAGATGTTTTCATCTCCCAGAACCAGGCTCCAGATGTAGAAACTTCAGAAATCACCCTGCAACCTAACTATGCTTAACAGTTCTCATCTCCCTTTAAGGCAATGGGACAAAAAAACCAAACTAAACCAAAACTCCTAGGATGTTTGGATAACACATCCCTTCTGCATGCACAAGCATTACAAAAAAGATAAAGACAATTTTAAAATGACGTGCAGCTTGGCTTGTCTGGGGGTGAGGAAAATGGACAAGACAGATCCCTCCCCAGGAAGCAGCTGTGTTAGTTGGAACAGGCTCAGCACACCCTAGGGATGCCGGGAGGATCCCATGCAGAGCTGGGGTCTCCAGAGGCCTGTGGGGAGCTCCCTGTTTACATGCCAGAGAGGCAGGCTGTGAGCAGGGAGTTCATAGTCAGCAATTGTTTCACTTTGGCAAGCATGAGCCAAGCTCTCCCTGGGAAGCATTTTGAACGGGTTACACTTACACTCCCTATAACCACATGTGTACGTAACCTTCTTTTAGAGGAGAAAAATGTACATCGAACA